>JAECWN010000375.1:0-2500000 GCA_018150725.1 Drosophila quadrilineata
TGTGAATAACTTTAATCCTATTTTGCATCGATATCTAACATCATTGGTTTTAATCAGAAAAATATGGACCAGGAAAAACAAATAGTAAAGATATAGATTTTAGTACAAAATGAAGATCTTCTTAACTTTAAAAACGCACAACTTTTCGAAAAATCAACCAAATTTTTAAATTCATGCATTTTTGTTAACGGTATAGAATCCACTTTCAAAATGCATCAAAAGTTTATTAATTTTGTCATTTTTAATTTTTGGACTTTTGTGGCCATTTTTACATATTTCTGAAAACTCTCTTATCTTTGAAATGCCATAACTTTGTCAAATATCAACCGATTTTAAAAAATGTTGCATTTCTGTGAATGACTTTAATCCTATTTTCCATCGATATCTAACATCATTGGCTTTAATCAGAAAATATGGACCAGGAAAAACAAATAGTAAAGATATAGATTTTAGTACAAAAATGAAAATCTTCTTAACTTTAAAAACGCACAACTTTTCGAAAAATCAACCAAATTTTTAAATTCATGCAGTTTTGTTAACGGTATAGAATGCACTTCCAAAATGCATCAAAAGTTTATTAATTTTGTCATTTTTAATTTTTGGACTTTTGTGGCCATTTTTACATATTTCTGAAAACTCTCTCAACTTTGAAAAGCCATAACTTTGTCAAATATCAACCGATTTTAAAAAATGTTGCATTTCTGTGAATGACTTTGATCCTATTTTGCATCGATATCTAACATCATTGGTTTTAATCAGAAAATATGGACCAGAAAAAACAAATAGTAAAGATATAGATTTTAGTACAAAAATGAAAATCTTCTTAACTTTAAAAACGCACAACTTTTCGAAAAATCAACCGAATTTTAAAATTCATGCAGTTTTATTAACGGTATAGAATCCACTTTCAAAATGCATTAAAAGTTTATTAATTTTGTCATTTTTAATTTCTGAACTTATTGTGGCCATTTTTACATATTTCTGAAAACTCTCTTAACTTTGAAAAGCCATAACTTTGTCAAATATCAACCGATTTTAAAAAATGTTGCATTTCTGTGAATAACTTTAATCCTATTTTGCATCGATATCTAACATCATTGGTTTTAATCAGAAAATATGGACCAGGAAAAACAAATAGTAAAGATATAGATTTTAGTACAAAAATGAAAATCTTCTTAACTTTAAAAACGCACAACTTTTCGAAAAATCAACCAAATTTTTAAATTCATGCAGTTTTGTTAACGGTATAGAATCCACTTTCAAAATGCATCAAAAGTTTATTAATATTGTCGTATTTAATTTTTGGACTTCTGTTGCCATTTTTGCATATTTCTGAAAACTCTCTTAACTTTGAAATGCCATAACTTTGTCAAATATCAACCGATTTTAAAAAATGTTGCATTTCTGTGAATGACTTTGAGCCTATTTTCTATCGATTTCTAATATAATTGGCTTTAATCAGAAAATATGGACCAGAAAAAACAAATAGTAAAGATATAGATTTTAGTACAAAAATGAAAATCTTCTTAGCTTGAAAAACGCACAACTTTTCGAAAAATCAACCAAATTTTTAAATTCATGCATTTTTGTTAACGGTATAGAATCCACTTCCAAAATGCATCAAAAGTTTATTAATTTTGTCATTTTTAATTTTTGGACTTTTTGTGGCCATTTTTACATATTTCTGAAAACTCTCTTATCTTTGAAATGCCATAACTTTGTCAAGTATCAACCGATTTTAAAAAATGTTGCATTTCTGTGAATGACTTTAATCCTATTTTCCATCGATATCTAACATCATTGGCTTTAATCAGAAAATATGGACCAGGAAAACAAATAGTAAAGATATAGATTTTAGTACAAAAATGAAAATCTTCTTAACTTTAAAAACGCACAACTTTTCGAAAAATCAACCAAATTTTTAAATTCATGCAGTTTTGTTAACGGTATAGAATCCACTTTCAAAATGCATCAAAAGTTTATTAATTTTGTCATTTTTAATTTTTGGACTTTTTTGGCCATTTTTACATATTTCTGAAAACTCTCTCAACTTTGAAAAGCCATTACTTTGTCAAATATCAACCGATTTTAAAAATGTTGCATTTCTGTGAATGACTTTGATCCTATTTTGCATCGATATCTAACATCATTGGTTTTAATCAGAAAATATGGACCAGGAAAAACAAATAGTAAAGATATAGATTTTAGTACAAAAATGAAAATCTTCTTAGCTTTAAAAACGCTCAACTTTTCGAAAAATCAACCAAATTTTTAAATTCATGCAGTTTTGTTAACGGTATAGAATCCACTTTCAAAATGCATCAAAAGTTTATTAATTTTGTCATATTTAATTTTTGGACTTCTGTTGCCATTTTTGCATATTTCTGAAAACTCTCTTAACTTTGAAATGCCATAACTTTGTCAAATATCAACCGATTTTAAAAAATGTTGCATTTCTGTGAATGACTTTGATCCTATTTTCCATCGATATCTAACATCATTGGTTTTAATCAGAAAATATGGACCAGAAAAAACAAATAGTAAAGATATAGATTTTAGTACAAAAATGAAAATCTTCTTAACTTTAAAAACGCACAACTTTTCGAAAAATCAACCAAATTTTTAAATTCATGCAGTTTTGTTAACGGTATAGAATCCACTTTCAAAATGCATCAAAAGTTTATTAATTTTGTCATTTTTAATTTTTGGACTTTTGTGGCCATTTTTACATATTTCTGAAAACTCTCTTAACTTTGAAATGCCATAACTTTGTCAAATATCAACCGATTTTAAAAAATGTTGCATTTCTGTGAATGACTTTAATCCTATTTTGCATCGATATCTAACATCATTGGCTTTAATCAGAAAATATGGACCAGGAAAAACAAATAGTAAAGATATAGATTTTAGTACAAAAATGAAAATCTTCTTAACTTTAAAAACGCACAACTTTTCGAAAAATCAACCAAATTTTTAAATTCATGCAGTTTTGTTAACGGTATAGAATCCACTTTCAAAATGCATCAAAAGTTTATTAATTTTGTCATTTTTAATTTCTGGACTTTTTGTGGCCATTTTTACATATTTCTGAAAACTCTCTTAACTTTGAAAAGCCATAACTTTGTCAAATATCAACCGATTTTAAAAAATCTTGCATTTCTGTGAATGACTTTAATCCTATTTTGCATCGATATCTAACATCATTGGTTTTAATCAGAAAATATGGACCAGGAAAAACAAATAGTAAAGATATAGATTTTAGTACAAAAATGAAAATCTTCTTAACTTTAAAAACGCACAACTTTTCGAAAAATCAACCAAATTTTTAAATTCATGCAGTTTTGTTAACGGTATAGAATCCACTTTCAAAATGCATCAAAAGTTTATTAATTTTGTCGTTTTTAATTTTTGGACTTTTTGTGGCCATTTTTACATATTTCTGAAAACTCTCTTAACTTTGAAATGCCATAACTTTGTCAAATATCAACCGATTTTAAAAAATGTTGCATTTCTGTGAATGACTTTAATCCTATTTTGCATCGATATCTAACATCATTGGTTTTAATCAGAAAATATGGACCAGAAAAAACAAATAGTAAAGATATAGATTTTAGTACAAAAATGAAAATCTTCTTAACTTTAAAAACGCACAACTTTTCGAAAAATCAACCAAATTTTTAAATTCATGCAGTTTTGTTAACGGTATAGAATCCACTTTCAAAATGCATCAAAAGTTTATTAATATTGTCGTATTTAATTTTTGGACTTCTGTTGCCATTTTTGCATATTTCTGAAAACTCTCTTAACTTTGAAATGCCATAACTTTGTCAAATATCAACCGATTTTAAAAAATGTTGCATTTCTGTGAATGACTTTGATCCTATTTTCCATCGATATCTAACATCATTGGCTTTAATCAGAAAATATGGACCAGAAAAAACAAATAGTAAAGATATAGATTTTAGTACAAAAATGAAAATCTTCTTAACTTTAAAAACGCACAACTTTTCGAAAAATCAACCAAATTTTTAAATTCATGCAGTTTTGTTAACTGTATAGAATCCACTTTCAAAATGCATCAAAAGTTTATTAATTTTGTCATTTTTAATTTCTGGACTTTTTGTGGCCATTTTTACATATTTCTGAAAACTCTCTTAACTTTGAAAAGCCATAACTTTGTCAAATATCAACCGATTTTAAAAAATGTTGCATTTCTGTGAATGACTTTAATCCTATTTTCCATCGATATCTAACATCATTGGCTTTAATCAGAAAATATGGACCAGGAAAAACAAATAGTAAAGATATAGATTTTAGTACAAAAATGAAAATCTTCTTAACTTTAAAAACGCACAACTTTTCGAAAAATCAACCAAATTTTTAAATTCATGCAGTTTTGTTAACGGTATAGAATCCACTTTCAAAATGCATCAAAAGTTTATTAATTTTGTCATTTTTAATTTTTGGACTTTTGTGGCCATTTTTACATATTTCTGAAAACTCTCTCAACTTTGAAAAGCCATAACTTTGTCAAATATCAACCGATTTTAAAAAATGTTGCATTTCTGTGAATGACTTTGATCCTATTTTGCATCGATATCTAACATCATTGGTTTTAATCAGAAAATATGGACCAGAAAAAACAAATAGTAAAGATATAGATTTTAGTACAAAAATGAAAATCTTCTTAACTTTAAAAACGCACAACTTTTCGAAAAATCAACCAAATTTTAAAATTCATGCAGTTTTGTTAACGGTATAGAATCCACTTTCAAAATGCATCAAAAGTTTATTAATTTTGTCATTTTTAATTTTTGGACTTTTTGTGGCCATTTTTACATATTTCTGAAAACTCTCTTAATCTTTGAAATGCCATAACTTTGTCAAATATCAACCGATTTTAAAAAATGTTGCATTTCTGTGAATGACTTTGATCCTATTTTGCATCGATATCTAACATCATTGGCTTTAATCAGAAAATATGGACCAGGAAAAACAAATAGTAAAGATATAGATTTTAGTACAAAAATGAAAATCTTCTTAACTTTAAAAACGCACAACTTTTCGAAAAATCAACCAAATTTTTAAATTCATGCAGTTTTGTTAACGGTATAGAATCCACTTTCAAAATGCATCAAAAGTTTATTAATTTTGTCATTTTTAATTTCTGGACTTTTGTGGCCATTTTTACATATTTCTGAAAACTCTCTTAACTTTGAAAAGCCATAACTTTGTCAAATATCAACCGATTTTAAAAAATCTTGCATTTCTGTGAATGACTTTAATCCTATTTTGCATCGATATCTAACATCATTGGTTTTAATCAGAAAATATGGACCAGGAAAAACAAATAGTAAAGATATAGATTTTAGTACAAAAATGAAGATCTTCTTAACTTTAAAAACGCACAACTTTTCGAAAAATCAACCAAATTTTTAAATTCATGCAGTTTTGTTAACGGTATAGAATCCACTTTCAAAATGCATCAAAAGTTTATTAATATTGTCGTATTTAATTTTTGGACTTCTGTTGCCATTTTTGCATATTTCTGAAAACTCTCTTAACTTTGAAATGCCATAACTTTGTCAAATATCAACCGATTTTAAAAAATGTTGCATTTCTGTGAATGACTTTGATCCTATTTTCCATCGATATCTAACATCATTGGCTTTAATCAGAAAATATGGACCAGAAAAAACAAATAGTAAAGATATAGATTTTAGTACAAAAATGAAAATCTTCTTAACTTTAAAAACGCACAACTTTTCGAAAAATCAACCAAATTTTTAAATTCATGCAGTTTTGTTAACGGTATAGAATCCACTTTCAAAATGCATCAAAAGTTTATTAATTTTGTCATTTTTAATTTCTGGACTTTTTGTGGCCATTTTTACATATTTCTGAAAACTCTCTTAACTTTGAAAAGCCATAACTTTGTCAAATATCAACCGATTTTAAAAAATCTTGCATTTCTGTGAATGACTTTAATCCTATTTTGCATCGATATCTAACATCATTGGTTTTAATCAGAAAATATGGACCAGGAAAAACAAATAGTAAAGATATAGATTTTAGTACAAAAATGAAGATCTTCTTAACTTTAAAAACGCACAACTTTTCGAAAAATCAACCAAATTTTTAAATTCATGCAGTTTTGTTAACGGTATAGAATCCACTTTCAAAATGCATCAAAAGTTTATTAATATTGTCGTATTTAATTTTTGGACTTCTGTTGCCATTTTTGCATATTTCTGAAAACTCTCTTAACTTTGAAATGCCATAACTTTGTCAAATATCAACCGATTTTAAAAAATGTTGCATTTCTGTGAATGACTTTAATCCTATTTTCCATCGATATCTAACATCATTGGCTTTAATCAGAAAATATGGACCAGAAAAAACAAATAGTAAAGATATAGATTTTAGTACAAAAATTAAAATCTTCTTAACTTTAAAAACGCACAACTTTTCGAAAAATCAACCAAATTTTTAAATTCATGCAGTTTTGTTAACGGTATAGAATCCACTTTCAAAATGCATCAAAAGTTTATTAATTTTGTCATTTTTAATTTTTGGACTTTTGTGGCCATTTTTACATATTTCTGAAAACTCTCTTATCTTTGAAATGCCATAACTTTGTCAAATATCAACCGATTTTAAAAAATGTTGCATTTCTGTGAATGACTTTAATCCTATTTTCCATCGATATCTAACATCATTGGCTTTAATCAGAAAATATGGACCAGGAAAAACAAATAGTAAAGATATAGATTTTAGTACAAAAATGAAAATCTTCTTAACTTTAAAAACGCACAACTTTTCGAAAAATCAACCAAATTTTTAAATTCATGCAGTTTTGTTAACGGTATAGAATCCACTTTCAAAATGCATCAAAAGTTTATTAATTTTGTCATTTTTAATTTTTGGACTTTTGTTGCCATTTTTGCATATTTCTGAAAACTCTCTTAACTTTGAAATGCCATAACTTTGTCAAATATCAACCGATTTTAAAAATGTTGCATTTCTGTGAATGACTTTGATCCTATTTTCCATCGATATCTAACATCATTGGTTTTAATCAGAAAATATGGACCAGAAAAAACAAATAGTAAAGATATAGATTTTAGTACAAAAATGAAAATCTTCTTAACTTTAAAAACGCACAACTTTTCGAAAAATCAACCAAATTTTTAAATTCATGCAGTTTTGTTAACGGTATAGAATCCACTTTCAAAATGCATCAAAAGTTTATTAATTTTGTCATTTTTAATTTCTGGACTTTTTGTGGCCATTTTTACATATTTCTGAAAACTCTCTTAACTTTGAAAGGCCATAACTTTGTCAAATATCAACCGATTTTAAAAAATCTTGCATTTCTGTGAATGACTTTAATCCTATTTTGCATCGATATCTAACATCATTGGTTTTAATCAGAAAATATGGACCAGGAAAAACAAATAGTAAAGATATAGATTTTAGTACAAAAATGAAGATCTTCTTAACTTTAAAAACGCACAACTTTTCGAAAAATCAACCAAATTTTTAAATTCATGCAGTTTTGTTAACGGTATAGAATCCACTTTCAAAATGCATCAAAAGTTTATTAATATTGTCGTATTTAATTTTTGGACTTCTGTTGCCATTTTTGCATATTTCTGAAAACTCTCTTAACTTTGAAATGCCATAACTTTGTCAAATATCAACCGATTTTAAAAAATGTTGCATTTCTGTGAATGACTTTGAGCCTATTTTCTATCGATTTCTAACATAATTGGCTTTAATCAGAAAATATGGACCAGAAAAAACAAATAGTAAAGATATAGATTTTAGTACAAAAATTAAAATCTTCTTAACTTTAAAAACGCACAACTTTTCGAAAAATCAACCAAATTTTTAAATTCATGCAGTTTTGTTAACGGTATAGAATCCACTTTCAAAATGCATCAAAAGTTTATTAATTTTGTCATTTTTAATTTTTGGACTTTTGTGGCCATTTTTACATATTTCTGAAAACTCTCTTATCTTTGAAATGCCATAACTTTGTCAAATATCAACCGATTTTAAAAAATGTTGCATTTCTGTGAATGACTTTAATCCTATTTTCCATCGATATCTAACATCATTGGCTTTAATCAGAAAATATGGACCAGGAAAAACAAATAGTAAAGATATAGATTTTAGTACAAAAATGAAAATCTTCTTAACTTTAAAAACGCACAACTTTTCGAAAAATCAACCAAATTTTTAAATTCATGCAGTTTTGTTAACGGTATAGAATCCACTTTCAAAATGCATCAAAAGTTTATTAATTTTGTCATTTTTAATTTTTGGACTTTTTGTGGCCATTTTTACATATTTCTGAAAACTCTCTCAACTTTGAAAAGCCATAACTTTGTCAAATATCAACCGATTTTAAAAAATGTTGCATTTCTGTGAATGACTTTGATCCTATTTTGCATCGATATCTAACATCATTGGTTTTAATCAGAAAATATGGACCAGAAAAAACAAATAGTAAAGATATAGATTTTAGTACAAAAATGAAAATCTTCTTAACTTTAAAAACGCTCAACTTTTCGAAAAATCAACCAAATTTTTAAATTCATGCAGTTTTGTTAACGGTATAGAATCCACTTTCAAAATGCATCAAAAGTTTATTAATTTTGTCATTTTTAATTTCTGGACTTTTTGTGGCCATTTTTACATATTTCTGAAAACTCTCTCAACTTTGAAAAGCCATAACTTTGTCAAATATCAACCGATTTTAAAAAATGTTGCATTTCTGTGAATGACTTTGATCCTATTTTGCATCGATATCTAACATCATTGGTTTTAATCAGAAAATATGGACCAGGAAAAACAAATAGTAAAGATATAGATTTTAGTACAAAAATGAAGATCTTCTTAACTTTAAAAACGCACAACTTTTCGAAAAATCAACCAAATTTTTAAATTCATGCAGTTTTGTTAACGGTATAGAATCCACTTTCAAAATGCATCAAAAGTTTATTAATTATTGTCGTATTTAATTTTTGGACTTCTGTTGCCATTTTTGCATATTTCTGAAAACTCTCTTAACTTTGAAATGCCATAACTTTGTCAAATATCAACCGATTTTAAAAAATGTTGCATTTCTGTGAATGACTTTGATCCTATTTTCCATCGATATCTAACATCATTGGCTTTAATCAGAAAATATGGACCAGAAAAAACAAATAGTAAAGATATAGATTTTAGTAAAAAAATGAAAATCTTCTTAACTTTAAAAACGCACAACTTTTCGAAAAATCAACCAAATTTTTAAATTCATGCAGTTTTGTTAACGGTATAGAATCCACTTTCAAAATGCATCAAAAGTTTATTAATTTTGTCATTTTTAATTTCTGGACTTTTTGTGGCCATTTTTACATATTTCTGAAAACTCTCTTAACTTTGAAAAGCCATAACTTTGTCAAATATCAACCGATTTTAAAAAATCTTGCATTTCTGTGAATAACTTTAAATCCTATTTTGCATCGATATCTAACATCATTGGTTTTAATCAGAAAATATGGACCAGGAAAAACAAATAGTAAAGATATAGATTTTAGTACAAAAATGAAGATCTTCTTAACTTTAAAAACGCACAACTTTTCGAAAAATCAACCAAATTTTTAAATTCATGCAGTTTTGTTAACGGTATAGAATCCACTTTCAAAATGCATCAAAAGTTTATTAATATTGTCGTTTTTAATTTTTGGACTTTGTTGCCTTTTTGGCCATTTTTACATATTTCTGAAAACTCTCTCAACTTTGAAAAGCCATTACTTTGTCAAATATCAACCGATTTTAAAAATGTTGCATTTCTGTGAATGACTTTGATCCTATTTTGCATCGATATCTAACATCATTGGTTTTAATCAGAAAATATGGACCAGGAAAAACAAATAGTAAAGATATAGATTTTAGTACAAAAATGAAAATCTTCTTAACTTTAAAAACGCACAACTTTTCGAAAAATCAACCAAATTTTTAAATTCATGCAGTTTTGTTAACGGTATAGAATGCACTTCCAAAATGCATCAAAAGTTTATTTAATTTTGTAATTTTTAATTTTTGGACTTTTTGTGGCCATTTTTACATATTTCTGAAAACTCTCTTAACTTTGAAAGGCCATAACTTTGTCAAATATCAACCGATTTTAAAAAATCTTGCATTTCTGTGAATGACTTTAATCCTATTTTGCATCGATATCTAACATCATTGGTTTTAATCAGAAAATATGGACCAGGAAAAACAAATAGTAAAGATATAGATTTTAGTACAAAAATGAAGATCTTCTTAACTTTAAAAACGCACAACTTTTTGAAAAATCAACCAAATTTTTAAATTCATGCAGTTTTGTTAACGGTATAGAATCCACTTTCAAAATGCATCAAAAGTTTATTAATATTGTCGTATTTAATTTTTGGACTTCTGTTGCCATTTTTGCATATTTCTGAAAACTCTCTTAACTTTGAAATGCCATAACTTTGTCAAATATCAACCGATTTTAAAAAATGTTGCATTTCTGTGAATGACTTTGAGCCTATTTTCTATCGATTTCTAACATAATTGGCTTTAATCAGAAAATATGGACCAGAAAAAACAAATAGTAAAGATATAGATTTTAGTACAAAAATTAAAATCTTCTTAGCTTGAAAAACGCACAACTTTTCGAAAAATCAACCAAATTTTTAAATTCATGCATTTTTGTTAACGGTATAGAATCCACTTCCAAAATGCATCAAAAGTTTATTAATTTTGTCATTTTTAATTTTTGGACTTTTGTGGCCATTTTTACATATTTCTGAAAACTCTCTTATCTTTGAAATGCCATAACTTTGTCAAATATCAACCGATTTTAAAAAATGTTGCATTTCTGTGAATGACTTTGATCCTATTTTCCATCGATATCTAACATCATTGGTTTTAATCAGAAAATATGGACCAGAAAAAACAAATAGTAAAGATATAGATTTTAGTACAAAAATGAAAATCTTCTTAACTTTAAAAACGCTCAACTTTTCGAAAAATCAACCTAATTTTAAAATTCATGCAGTTTTATTAACGGTATAGAATCCACTTTCAAAATGCATCCAAAGTTTATTAATATTGTCGTATTTAATTTTTGGACTTTTTGTGGCCATTTTTACATATTTCTGAAAACTCTCTCAACTTTGAAAAGCCATAACTTTGTCAAATATCAACCGATTTTAAAAATGTTGCATTTCTGTGAATGACTTTGATCCTATTTTGCATCGATATCTAACATCATTGGTTTTAATCAGAAAATATGGACCAGGAAAAACAAATAGTAAAGATATAGATTGTAATACAAAAATGAAAATCTTCTTAACTTTAAAAACGCACAACTTTTCGAAAAATCAACCAAATTTTTAAATTCATGCAGTTTTGTTAACGGTATAGAATCCACTTTCAAAATGCATCAAAAGTTTATTAATATTGTCGTTTTTAATTTTTGGACTTTCTGTTGCCATTTTTGCATATTTCTGAAAACTCTCTTAACTTTGAAATGCCATAACTTTGTCAAATATCAACCGATTTTAAAAAATGTTGCATTTCTGTGAATGACTTTGATCCTATTTTCCATCGATATCTAACATCATTGGTTTTAATCAGAAAATATGGACCAGGAAAAACAAATAGTAAAGATATAGATTTTAGTACAAAAATGAAAATCTTCTTAACTTTAAAAACGCACAACTTTTCGAAAAATCAACCAAATTTTTAAATTCATGCAGTTTTGTTAACGGTATAGAATCCACTTTCAAAATGCATCAAAAGTTTATTAATTTTGTCATTTTTAATTTTTGGACTTTTGTGGCCATTTTTACATATTTCTGAAAACTCTCTTATCTTTGAAATGCCATAACTTTGTCAAATATCAACCGATTTTAAAAAATGTTGCATTTCTGTGAATGACTTTAATCCTATTTTCCATCGATATCTAACATCATTGGCTTTAATCAGAAAATATGGACCAGGAAAAACAAATAGTAAAGATATAGATTTTAGTACAAAAATGAAAATCTTCTTAACTTTAAAAACGCACAACTTTTCGAAAAATCAACCAAATTTTTAAATTCATGCAGTTTTGTTAACGGTATAGAATCCACTTTCAAAATGCATCAAAAGTTTATTAATATTGTCGTATTTAATTTTTGGACTTCTGTTGCCATTTTTGCATATTTCTGAAAACTCTCTTAACTTTGAAATGCCATAACTTTGTCAAATATCAACCGATTTTAAAAAATGTTGCATTTCTGTGAATGACTTTGATCCTATTTTGCATCGATATCTAACATCATTGGCTTTAATCAGAAAATATGGACCAGAAAAAACAAATAGTAAAGATATAGATTTTAGTACAAAAATGAAAATCTTCTTAACTTTAAAAACGCACAACTTTTCGAAAAATCAACCAAATTTTTAAAATTCATGCAGTTTTGTTAACGGTATAGAATCCACTTTCAAAATGCATCAAAAGTTTATTAATTTTGTCATTTTTAATTTTTGGACTTTTTGTGGCCATTTTTACATATTTCTGAAAACTCTCTTAACTTTGAAAAGCCATAACTTTGTCAAATATCAACCGATTTTAAAAAATCTTGCATTTCTGTGAATGACTTTAATCCTATTTTGCATCGATATCTAACATCATTGGTTTTAATCAGAAAATATGGACCAGAAAAAACAAATAGTAAAGATATAGATTTTAGTACAAAAATGAAGATCTTCTTAACTTTAAAAACGCACAACTTTTCGAAAAATCAACCAAATTTTTAAATTCATGCAGTTTTGTTAACGGTATAGAATCCACTTTCAAAATGCATCAAAAGTTTATTAATTTTGTCGTTTTTAATTTTTGGACTTTTGTTGCCATTTTTGCATATTTCTGAAAACTCTCTTAACTTTGAAATGCCATAACTTTGTCAAATATCAACCGATTTTAAAAAATGTTGCATTTCTGTGAATGACTTTGATCCTATTTTCCATCGATATCTAACATCATTGGTTTTAATCAGAAAATATGGACCAGAAAAAACAAATAGTAAAGATATAGATTTTAGTACAAAAATGAAAATCTTCTTAACTTTAAAAACGCACAACTTTTCGAAAAATCAACCAAATTTTTAAATTCATGCAGTTTTGTTAACGGTATAGAATCCACTTTCAAAATGCATCAAAAGTTTATTAATTTTGTCGTATTTAATTTTTGGACTTTTGTTGCCATTTTTGCATATTTCTGAAAACTCTCTTAACTTTGAAATGCCATAACTTTGTCAAATATCAACCGATTTTAAAAATGTTGCATTTCTGTGAATGACTTTGATCCTATTTTGCATCGATATCTAACATCATTGGTTTTAATCAGAAAATATGGACCAGGAAAAACAAATAGTAAAGATATAGATTTTAGTACAAAAATGAAGATCTTCTTAACTTTAAAAACGCACAACTTTTCGAAAAATCAACCAAATTTTTAAATTCATGCAGTTTTGTTAACGGTATAGAATCCACTTTCAAAATGCATCAAAAGTTTATTAATATTGTCGTATTTAATTTTTGGACTTCTGTTGCCATTTTTGCATATTTCTGAAAACTCTCTTAACTTTGAAATGCCATAACTTTGTCAAATATCAACCGATTTTAAAAAATGTTGCATTTCTGTGAATGACTTTGATCCTATTTTCCATCGATATCTAACATCATTGGCTTTAATCAGAAAATATGGACCAGAAAAAACAAATAGTAAAGATATAGATTTTAGTACAAAAATGAAAATCTTCTTAACTTTAAAAACGCACAACTTTTCGAAAAATCAACCGAATTTTTAAATTCATGCAGTTTTGTTAACGGTATAGAATCCACTTTCAAAATGCATCAAAAGTTTATTAATTTTGTCATTTTTAATTTCTGGACTTTTTGTGGCCATTTTTACATATTTCTGAAAACTCTCTTAACTTTGAAAAGCCATAACTTTGTCAAATATCAACCGATTTTAAAAAATCTTGCATTTCTGTGAATAACTTTAATCCTATTTTGCATCGATATCTAACATCATTGGTTTTAATCAGAAAATATGGACCAGAAAAAACAAATAGTAAAGATATAGATTTTAGTACAAAAATGAAGATCTTCTTAACTTTAAAAACGCACAACTTTTCGAAAAATCAACCAAATTTTTAAATTCATGCAGTTTTGTTAACGGTATAGAATCCACTTTCAAAATGCATCAAAAGTTTATTAATATTGTCGTATTTAATTTTTGGACTTCTGTTGCCATTTTTGCATATTTCTGAAAACTCTCTTAACTTTGAAATGCCATAACTTTGTCAAATATCAACCGATTTTAAAAATGTTGCATTTCTGTGAATGACTTTGATCCTATTTTGCATCGATATCTAACATCATTGGTTTTAATCAGAAAATATGGACCAGGAAAAACAAATAGTAAAGATATAGATTTTAGTACAAAAATGAAAATCTTCTTAACTTTAAAAACGCACAACTTTTCGAAAAATCAACCAAATTTTTAAATTCATGCAGTTTTGTTAACGGTATAGAATCCACTTTCAAAATGCATCAAAAGTTTATTAATATTGTCGTATTTAATTTTTGGACTTCTGTTGCCATTTTTGCATATTTCTGAAAACTCTCTTAACTTTGAAATGCCATAACTTTGTCAAATATCAACCGATTTTAAAAAATGTTGCATTTCTGTGAATGACTTTGAGCCTATTTTCTATCGATTTCTAACATAATTGGCTTTAATCAGAAAATATGGACCAGAAAAAACAAATAGTAAAGATATAGATTTTAGTACAAAAATGAAAATCTTCTTAACTTTAAAAACGCACAACTTTTCGAAAAATCAACCGAATTTTAAAATTCATGCAGTTTTATTAACGGTATAGAATCCACTTTCAAAATGCATCAAAAGTTTATTAATTTTGTCATTTTTAATTTCTGGACTTTTTGTGGCCATTTTTACATATTTCTGAAAACTCTCTTAACTTTGAAAAGCCATAACTTTGTCAAATATCAACCGATTTTAAAAAATCTTGCATTTCTGTGAAAACCTTTAATCCTATTTTGCATCGATATCTAACATCATTGGTTTTAATCAGAAAATATGGACCAGGAAAAACAAATAGTAAAGATATAGATTTTAGTACAAAAATGAAGATCTTCTTAACTTTAAAAACGCACAACTTTTCGAAAAATCAATCAAATTTTTAAATTCATGCAGTTTTGTTAGCGGTATAGAATCCACTTTCAAAATGTATCAAAAGTTTATTAATATTGTCGTATTTAATTTTTGGACTTCTGTTGCCATTTTTGCATATTTCTGAAAACTCTCTTAACTTTGAAATGCCATAACTTTGTCAAATATCAACCGATTTAAAAAAATGTTGCATTTCTGTGAATGACTTTGATCCTATTTTCCATCGATATTTAACATAATTGGCTTTAATCAGAAAATATGGACCAGAAAAAACAAATAGTAAAGATATAGATTTTAGTACAAAAATTAAAATCTTCTTAACTATAAAAACTTTTCGAAAAATCAACCGAATTTTAAAATTCATGCAGTTTTATTAACGGTATAGAATCCACTTTCAAAATGCATCAAAAGTTTATTAATTTTGTCATTTTTAATTTCTGGACTTTTTGTGGCCATTTTTACATATTTCTGAAAACTCTCTTAACTTTGAAAAGCCATAACTTTGTCAAATATCAACCGATTTTAAAAAATCTTGCATTTCTGTGAATGACTTTGATCCTATTTTCCATCGATATCTAACATCATTGGTTTTAATCAGAAAATATGGACCAGGAAAAACAAATAGTAAAGATATATATTTTAGTACAAAAATGAAGATCTTCTTA
This sequence comes from Drosophila quadrilineata, assembly GCA_018150725.1. Lineage (NCBI taxonomy): Eukaryota > Metazoa > Arthropoda > Insecta > Diptera > Drosophilidae > Drosophila > Drosophila quadrilineata. The sequence goes on from JAECWN010000375.1 coordinate 15,937, forward strand.
ACTTTAAAAACGCACAACTTTTCGAAAAATCAACCAAATTTTTAAATTCATGCAGTTTTGTTAACGGTATAGAATCCACTTTCAAAATGCATCAAAAGTTTATTAATATTGTCGTATTTAATTTTTGGACTTCTGTTGCCATTTTTGCATATTTCTGAAAACTCTCTTAACTTTGAAATGCCATAACTTTGTCAAATATCAACCGATTTTAAAAAATGTTGCATTTCTGTGAATGACTTTGATCCTATTTTCCATCGATATTTAACATCATTGGCTTTAATCAGAAAATATGGACCAGGAAAAACAAATAGTAAAGATATAGATTTTAGTACAAAAATGAAAATCTTCTTAACTTTAAAAACGCACAACTTTTCGAAAAATCAACCAAATTTTTAAATTCATGCAGTTTTGTTAACGGTATAGAATCCACTTTCAAAATGCATCAAAAGTTTATTAATATTGTCGTATTTAATTTTTGGACTTCTGTTGCCATTTTTGGACTTTTGTGGCCATTTTTACATATTTCTGAAAACTCTCTCAACTTTGAAAAGCCATTACTTTGTCAAATATCAACCGATTTTAAAAATGTTGCATTTCTGTGAATGACTTTGATCCTATTTTGCATCGATATCTAACATCATTGGTTTTAATCAGAAAATATGGACCAGGAAAAACAAATAGTAAAGATATAGATTGTAATACAAAAATGAAAATCTTCTTAACTTTAAAAACGCACAACTTTTCGAAAAATCAACCAAATTTTTAAATTCATGCAGTTTTGTTAACGGTATAGAATCCACTTTCAAAATGCATCAAAAGTTTATTAATATTGTCGTATTTAATTTTTGGACTTCTGTTGCCATTTTTGCATATTTCTGAAAACTCTCTTAACTTTGAAATGCCATAACTTTGTCAAATATCAACCGATTTAAAAAAATGTTGCATTTCTGTGAATGACTTTGATCCTATTTTCCATCGATATCTAACATCATTGGCTTTAATCAGAAAATATGGACCAGGAAAAACAAATAGTAAAGATATAGATTTTAGTACAAAAATGAAAATCTTCTTAACTTTAAAAACGCACAACTTTTCGAAAAATCAACCAAATTTTTAAATTCATGCATTTTTGTTAACGGTATAGAATCCACTTCCAAAATGCATCAAAAGTTTATTAATTTTGTCATTTTTAATTTTTGGACTTTCGTGGCCATTTTTACATATTTCTGAAAACTCTCTTATTTTTGAAATGCCATAACTTTGTCAAATATCAACCGATTTTAAAAAATGTTGCATTTCTGTGAATGACTTTAATCCTATTTTCCATCGATATCTAACATCATTGGCTTTAATCAGAAAATATGGACCAGGAAAAACAAATAGTAAAGATATAGATTTTAGTACAAAAATGAAAATCTTCTTAACTTTAAAAACGCACAACTTTTCGAAAAATCAACCAAATTTTTAAATTCATGCAGTTTTGTTAACGGTATAGAATGCACTTCCAAAATGCATCAAAAGTTTATTAATTTTGTCATTTTTAATTTTTGGACTTTTTGTGGCCATTTTTACATATTTCTGAAAACTCTCTCAACTTTGAAAAGCCATTACTTTGTCAAATATCAACCGATTTTAAAAATGTTGCATTTCTGTGAATGACTTTGATCCTATTTTGCATCGATATCTAACATCATTGGTTTTAATCAGAAAATATGGACCAGGAAAAACAAATAGTAAAGATATAGATTTTAGTACAAAAATGAAAATCTTCTTAACTTTAAAAACGCACAACTTTTCGAAAAATCAACCAAATTTTTAAATTCATGCAGTTTTGATAACGGTATAGAATCCACTTTCAAAATGCATCAAAAGTTTATTAATATTGTCGTATTTAATTTTTGGACTTCTGTTGCCATTTTTGCATATTTCTGAAAACTCTCTTAACTTTGAAATGCCATAACTTTGTCAAATATCAACCGATTTTAAAAAATGTTGCATTTCTGTGAATGACTTTGAGCCTATTTTCCATCGATTTCTAACATAATTGGCTTTAATCAGAAAATATGGACCAGAAAAAACAAATAGTAAAGATATAGATTTTAGTACAAAAATGAAAATCTTCTTAACTATAAAAACTTTTCGAAAAATCAACCGAATTTTAAAATTCATGCAGTTTTATTAACGGTATAGAATCCACTTTCAAAATGCATCAAAAGTTTATTAATTTTGTCATTTTTAATTTCTGGACTTTTTGTGGCCATTTTTACATATTTCTGAAAACTCTCTTAACTTTGAAAAGCCATAACTTTGTCAAATATCAACCGATTTTAAAAAATCTTGCATTTCTGTGAAAACCTTTAATCCTATTTTGCATCGATATCTAACATCATTGGTTTTAATCAGAAAATATGGACCAGGAAAAACAAATAGTAAAGATATAGATTTTAGTACAAAAATGAAGATCTTCTTAACTTTAAAAACGCACAACTTTTCGAAAAATCAACCAAATTTTTAAATTCATGCAGTTTTGTTAACGGTATAGAATCAATTTTCAAAATGTATCAAAAGTTTATTAATATTGTCGTATTTAATTTTTGGACTTCTGTTGCCATTTTTGCATATTTCTGAAAACTCTCTTAACTTTGAAATGCCATAACTTTGTCAAATATCAACCGATTTAAAAAAATGTTGCATTTCTGTGAATGACTTTGATCCTATTTTCCATCGATATTTAACATAATTGGCTTTAATCAGAAAATATGGACCAGAAAAAACAAATAGTAAAGATATAGATTTTAGTACAAAAATGAAAATCTTCTTAACTATAAAAACTTTTCGAAAAATCAACCGAATTTTAAAATTCATGCAGTTTTATTAACGGTATAGAATCCACTTTCAAAATGCATCAAAAGTTTATTAATTTTGTCATTTTTAATTTTTGGACTTTTGTGGCCATTTTTACATATTTCTGAAAACTCTCTTAACTTTGAAAAGCCATAACTTTGTCAAATATCAACCGATTTTAAAAAATCTTGCATTTCTGTGAAAACCTTTAATCCTATTTTGCATCGATATCTAACATCATTGGTTTTAATCAGAAAATATGGACCAGGAAAAACAAATACTAAAGATATAGATTTTAGTACAAAAATGAAGATCTTCTTAACTTTAAAAACGCACAACTTTTCGAAAAATCAACCAAATTTTTAAATTCATGCAGTTTTGTTAACGGTATAGAATCAATTTTTAAAATGTATCAAAAGTTTATTAATATTGTCGTATTTAATTTTTGGACTTCTGTTGCCATTTTTGCATATTTCTGAAAACTCTCTTAACTTTGAAAAGCCATAACTTTGTCAAATATCAACCGATTTTAAAAAATCTTGCATTTCTGTGAATAACTTTAATCCTATTTTGCATCGATATCTAACATCATTGGTTTTAATCAGAAAATATGGACCAGGAAAAACAAATAGTAAAGATATAGATTGTAATACAAAAATGAAAATCTTCTTAACTTTAAAAACGCACAACTTTTCGAAAAATCAACCAAATTTTTAAATTCATTCAGTTTTGTTAATGGTATAGAATCCACTTTCAAAATGCATCAAAAGTTTATTAATATTGTCGTATTTAATTTTTGGACTTCTGTTGCCATTTTTGCATATTTCTGAAAACTCTCTTAACTTTGAAATGCCACAACTTTGTCAAATATCAACCGATTTAAAAAAATGTTGCATTTCTGTGAATGACTTTGATCCTATTTTCCATCGATATCTAACATCATTGGTTTTAATCAGAAAATATGGACCAGGAAAAACAAATAGTAAAGATATAGATTGTAATACAAAAATGAAAATCTTCTTAACTTTAAAAACGCACAACTTTTCGAAAAATCAACCAAATTTTTAAATTCATGCATTTTTGTTAACGGTATAGAATCCACTTCCAAAATGCATCAAAAGTTTATTAATTTTGTCATTTTTAATTTTTGGACTTTTGTGGCCATTTTTACATATTTCTGAAAACTCTCTTATCTTTGAAATGCCATAACTTTGTCAAATATCAACCGATTTTAAAAAATGTTGCATTTCTGTGAATGACTTTAATCCTATTTTCCATCGATATCTAACGACATTGGCTTTAATCAGAAAATATGGACCAGGAAAAACAAATAGTAAAGATATAGATTTTAGTACAAAAATTAAAATCTTCTTAACTTTAAAAACGCACAACTTTTCGAAAAATCAACCAAATTTTTAAATTCATGCAGTTTTGTTAACGGTATAGAATGCACTTCCAAAATGCATCAAAAGTTTATTAATTTTGTCATTTTTAATTTTTGGACTTTTTGTGGCCATTTTTACATATTTCTGAAAACTCTCTCAACTTTGAAAAGCCATTACTTTGTCAAATATCAACCGATTTTAAAAATGTTGCATTTCTGTGAATGACTTTGATCCTATTTTGCATCGATATCTAACATCATTGGTTTTAATCAGAAAATATGGACCAGGAAAAACAAATAGTAAAGATATAGATTTTAGTACAAAAATGAAAATCTTCTTAACTTTAAAAACGCACAACTTTTCGAAAAATCAACCAAATTTTTAAATTCATGCAGTTTTGTTAACGGTATAGAATCCACTTCCAAAATGCATCAAAAGTTTATTAATTTTGTCATTTTTAATTTTTGGACTTTTTGTGGCCATTTTTACATATTTCTGAAAACTCTCTCAACTTTGAAAAGCCATTACTTTGTCAAATATCAACCGATTTTAAAAAATGTTGCATTTCTGTGAATGACTTTGATCCTATTTTGCATCGATATCTAACATCATTGGTTTTAATCAGAAAATATGGACCAGGAAAACAAATAGTAAAGATATAGATTGTAATACAAAAATGAAAATCTTCTTAACTTTAAAAACGCACAACTTTTCGAAAAATCAACCAAATTTTTAAATTCATCCATTTTTGTTAACGGTATAGAATCCACTTCCAAAATGCATCAAAAGTTTATTAATTTTGTCGTATTTAATTTTTGGACTTCTGTTGCCATTTTTGCATATTTCTGAAAACTCTCTTATCTTTAAAATGCCATAACTTTGTCAAATATCAACCGATTTTAAAAAATGTTGCATTTCTGTGAATGACTTTAATCCTATTTTCCATCGATATCTAACGACATTGGCTTTAATCAGAAAATATGGACCAGGAAAAACAAATAGTAAAGATATAGATTTTAGTACAAAAATGAAAATCTTCTTAACTTTAAAAACGCACAACTTTTCGAAAAATCAACCAAATTTTTAAATTCATGCATTTTTGTTAACGGTATAGAATTTACTTCCAAAATGCATCAAAAGTTTATTAATTTTGTCATTTTTAATTTTTGGACTTTCGTGGCCATTTTTACATATTTCTGAAAACTCTCTTATCTTTGAAATGCCATAACTTTGTCAAATATCAACCGATTTTAAAAAATGTTGCATTTCTGTGAATGACTTTAATCCTATTTTCCATCGATATCTAACGACATTGGCTTTAATCAGAAAATATGGACCAGGAAAAACAAATAGTAAAGATATAGATTTTAGTACAAAAATGAAAATCTTCTTAACTTTAAAAACGCACAACTTTTCGAAAAATCAACCAAATTTTTAAATTCATGCAGTTTTGTTAACGGTATAGAATGCACTTCCAAAATGCATCAAAAGTTTATTAATTTTGTCATTTTTAATTTTTGGACTTTTTGTGGCCATTTTTACATATTTCTGAAAACTCTCTCAACTTTGAAAAGCCATTACTTTGTCAAATATCAACCTATTTTAAAAATGTTGCATTTCTGTGAATGACTTTGATCCTATTTTGCATCGATATCTAACATCATTGGTTTTAATCAGAAAATATGGACCAGGAAAAACAAATAGTAAAGATATAGATTTTAGTACAAAAATGAAGATCTTCTTAACTTTAAAAACGCACAACTTTTCGAAAAATCAACCAAATTTTTAAATTCATGCAGTTTTGTTAACGGTATAGAATCCACTTTTAAAATGCATCAAAAATTTATTAATATTGTCGTATTTAATTTTTGGACTTCTGTTGCCATTTTTGCATATTTCTGAAAACTCTCTTAACTTTGAAATGCCATAACTTTGTCAAATATCAACCGATTTTAAAAAATGTTGCATTTCTGTGAATGACTTTGATCCTATTTTGCATCGATATCTAACATCATTGGTTTTAATCAGAAAATATGGACCAGGAAAAACAAATAGTAAAGATATAGATTTTAGTACAAAAATGAAAATCTTCTTAACTTTAAAAACGCTCAACTTTTCGAAAAATCAACCGAATTTAAAAATTCATGCAGTTTTGTTAACGGTATAGAATCCACTTTCAAAATGCATCAAAAGTTTATTAATTTTGTCATTTTTAATTTTTGGACTTTTTGTGGCCATTTTTACATATTTCTGAAAACTCTCTCAACTTTGAAAAGCCATTACTTTGTCAAATATCAACCGATTTTAAAAAAATGTTGCATTTCTGTGAATGACTTTAATTCTATTTTGCATCGATATCTAACATCATTGGTTTTAATCAGAAAATATGGACCAGGAAAAACAAATAGATATAGATTTTAGTACAAACATGAAAATCTTCTTAACTTTAAAAACGCACAACTTTTCGAAAAATCAACCAAATTTTTAAATTCATGCAGTTTTGTTAACGGTAAAGAATCCACTTTTAAAATGCATCAAAAGTTTATAAATATTGTCGTATTTAATTTTAGGACTTCTGTTGCCATTTTTGCATATTTCTGAAAACTCTCTTAACTTTGAAATGCCATAACTTTGTCAAATATCAATCGATTTTAAAAAATGTTGCATTTCTGTGAATGACTTTGATCCTATTTTGCATCGATATCTAACATCATTGGTTTTAATCAGAAAATATGGACCAGAAAAAACAAATAGTAGAGATATAGCTTTTAGTACAAAAATGAAAATCTTCTTAACTTTTAAAAAGCTCAACTTTTCGAAAAATCAACCGAATTTTTAAATTCATGCAGTTTTGTTAACGGTATAGAATCCACTTCCAAAATGCATCAAAAGTTTATTATTTTGTCTCTCAATTTTGAAAAGCCATAACTTTGTCAAATATCAACCGATTTTAAAAAATGTTGCATTTCTGTGAATGACTTTGATCCTATTTTGCATCGATATCTAACATCATTGGTTTATATAGAATCCACTTTCAAAATGCATCAAAAGTTTATTAATTTTGTCATTTTTAGTTTCTGGACTTTTTGTGGCCATTTTTACATATTTCTGAAAACTCTCTCAACGTTGAAAAGCCATAATTTTGTCAAATATCAACCGATTTTAAAAAATGTTGCATTTCTGTGAATGACTTTGATCCTATTTTGCATCGATATCTAACATCATTGGTTTTAATCAGAAAATATGGACCAGAAAAAACAAATAGTAGAGATATAGCTTTTAGTACAAAAATCAAAATCTTCTTAACTTTTAAAAAGCTCAACTTTTCGAAAAATCAACCGAATTTTTAAATTCATGCAGTTTTGTTAACGGTATAGAATCCACTTCCAAAATGCATCAAAAGTTTATTATTTTGTCTCTCAATTTTGAAAAGCCATAACTTTGTCAAATATCAACCGATTTTAAAAAATGTTGCATTTCTGTGAATGACTTTGATCCTATTTTGCATCGATATCTAACATCATTGGTTTTAATCAGAAAATATGGACCAGGAAAAACAAATAGTAAAGATATAAATTTTAGTACAAAAATGAAAATCTTCTTAACTTTAAAAACGCACAACTTTTCGAAAAATCAACCGAATTTTTAAATTCATGCTGTTTTGTTAACGGTATAGAATCCACTTCCAAAATGCATCAAAAGTTTATTATTTTCGCATTTTAAATTTTTGGACTTTTTGTGGCCATTTTTACATATTTCTGAAAACTCTCTTAACTTTGAAAAGCCATAACTTTGTCAAATATCAACCGATTTTAAAAAATGTTGCATTTCTGTGAATGACTTTGATCCTATTTTGCATCGATATCTAACATCATTGGTTTTAATCAGAAAATATGGACCAGGAAAAACAAATAGTAAAGATATAAATTTTAGTACAAAAATGAAAATCTTCTTAACTTTAAAAACGCACAACTTTTCGAAAAATCAACCGAATTTTTAAATTCATGCTGTTTTGTTAACGGTATAGAATCCACTTCCAAAATGCATCAAAAGTTTATTATTTTCGCATTTTAAATTTTTGGACTTTTTGTGGCCATTTTTACATATTTCTGAAAACTCTCTTAACTTTGAAAAGCCATAACTTTGTCAAATATCAACCGATTTTAAAAAATGTTCCATTTCTGTGAATGACTTTGATTCTATTTTGCATCGATATCTAACATCATTGGTTTTAATCAAAAAATGTGGACCAGAAAAAAAAAATAGTAAAGATATAGATTTTAGTACAAAAATGAAAATCTTCTTAACTTTAAAAACGCTCAACTTCTCGAAAAATCAACCGAATTTTAAAATTCATGCAGTTTTGTTAACGGTATAGAATCAATTTTCAAAATGCATCAAAAGTTTATTAATTTTGTCATTTTTAATTTCTGGACTTTTTGTGGCCATTTTTACATATTTCTGAAAACTCTCTTAACTTTGAAATGCCATAACCTTGTCAAAGTTCAACCGATTTTAAAAAATGTTGCATTTCTGTGAATGACTTTGATCCTATTTTGCATCGATATCTAACATCATTGGTTTTAATCAGAAAATATGGACCAGGAAAAACAAATAGTAAAGATATAGATTTTAGTTCAAAAATGAAAATCTTCTTAACTTTAAAAACGCTCAACTTTTCGAAAAATCAACCGAATTTTTAAATTCATGCAGTTTTGTTAACGGTATAGAATCCACTTTCAAAATGCATCAAAAGTTTATTAATTTTGTCATTTTTATTTTCTGGACTTTTTGTGGCCATTTTTACATATTTCTGAAAACTCTCTCAACGTTGAAAAGCCATAATTTTGTCAAATATCAACCGATTTTAAAAAATGTTGCATTTCTGTGAATGACTTTAATTCTATTTTGCATCGATATCTAACATCATTGGTTTTAATCAAAAAATGTGGACCAGAAAAAACAAATAGTAAAGATATAGATTTTAGTACAAAAATGAAAATCTTCTTAACTTTAAAAACGCACAACTTTTCGAAAAATCAACCAAATTTTTAAATTCATGCAGTTTTGTTAACGGTATAGAATCCACTTTCAAAATGCATCAAAAGTTTATTAATATTGTCGTATTTAATTTTTGGACTTCTGTTGCCATTTTTGCATATTTCTGAAAACTCTCTTAACTTTGAAATGCCATAACTTTGTCAAATATCAATCGATTTTAAAAAATGTTGCATTTCTGTGAATGACTTTGATCCTATTTTGCATCGATATCTAACATCATTGGTTTTAATCAGAAAATATGGACCAGAAAAAACAAATAGTAGAGATAAAGCTTTTAGTACAAAAATGAAAATCTTCTTAACTTTAAAAACGCTCAACTTTTCGAAAAATCAACCAAATTTTTAAATTCATGCAGTTTTGTTAACGGTATAGAATCCACTTCCAAAATGCATCAAAAGTTTATTTATTTTGTCATTTTTAATTTTTGGACTTTTCGTGGCCATTTTTACATATTTCTGAAAACTCTCTTAACTTTGAAAAGCCATAACTTTGTCAAATATCAACCGATTTTAAAAAATGTTGCATTTCTGTGAATGACTTTGATTCTATTTTGCATCGATATCTAACATCATTGGTTTTAATCAAAAAATGTGGACCAGAAAAAACAAATAGTAAAGATATAGATTTTAGTACAAAAATGAAAATCTTCTTAACTTTAAAAACGCTATACTTTTCGAAAAATCAACCGAATTTTAAAATTCATGCAGTTTTGTTAACGGTATAGAATCAATTTTCAAAATGCATCAAAAGTTTATTAATTTTGTCATTTTTAATTTCTGGACTTCTGTTGCCATTTTTGCATATTTCTGAAAACTCTCTTAACTTTGAAAAGCCATAACTTTGTCAAATATCAACCGATTTTAAAAAATGTTGCATTTCTGTGAATGATCCTATTTTGCATCGACATCTAACATCATTGGTTTTAATCAGAAAATATGTACCAGGAAAAACAAATTGTAAAGATATAGATTTTAGTACAAAAATGAAAATCTTCTTAACTTTAAAAACGCACAACTTTTCGAAAAATCAACCGATTAAATTCATGCAGTTTTGTTAACGGTATAGAATCCACTTCAAAAATGCATCAAAAGTTTATTAATTTTCGCATTTTAAATTTTTGGACTTTTTGTGGTCATTTTTACATATTTCTGAAAACTCTCTCAATTTTGAAAAGCCATAACTTTGTCAAATATCAACCGATTTTAAAAAATGTTGCATTTCTGTGAATGACTTTGATCCTATTTTGCATCGATATCTAACATCATTGGTTTTAATCAGAAAATATGGACCAGGAAAAACAAATAGTAAAGATATAGATTTTAGTACAAAAATGAAAATCTTCTTAACTTTAAAAACGCATAACTTTTCGAAAAATCAACCGAATTTTTAAATTCATGCAGTTTTGTTAACGGTATAGAATCCACTTTCAAAATGCATCAAAAGTTTATTAATTTTTCATTTTTAGTTTCTGGACTTTTTGTGGCCATTTTTACATATTTCTGAAAACTCTCTCAACGTTGAAAAGCCATAATTTTGTCAAATATCAACCGATTTTAAAAAAATGTTGCATTTCTGTGAATGACTTTAATTCTATTTTGCATCGATATCTAACATCATTGGTTTTAATCAGAAAATATGGACCAGGAAAAACAAATAGATATAGATTTTAGTACAAACATGAAAATCTTCTTAACTTTAAAAACGCACAACTTTTCGAAAAATCAACCAAATTTTTAAATTCATGCAGTTTTGTTAACGGTAAAGAATCCACTTTTAAAATGCATCAAAAGTTTATAAATATTGTCGTATTTAATTTTAGGACTTCTGTTGCCATTTTTGCATATTTCTGAAAACTCTCTTAACTTTGAAATGCCATAACTTTGTCAAATATCAATCGATTTTAAAAAATGTTGCATTTCTGTGAATGACTTTGATCCTATTTTGCATCGATATCTAACATCATTGGTTTTAATCAGAAAATATGGACCAGAAAAAACAAATAGTAGAGATATAGCTTTTAGTACAAAAATGAAAATCTTCTTAACTTTTAAAAAGCTCAACTTTTCGAAAAATCAACCGAATTTTTAAATTCATGCAGTTTTGTTAACGGTATAGAATCCACTTCCAAAATGCATCAAAAGTTTATTATTTTGTCTCTCAATTTTGAAAAGCCATAACTTTGTCAAATATCAAACGATTTTAAAAAATGTTGCATTTCTGTGAATGACTTTGATCCTATTTTGCATCGATATCTAACATCATTGGTTTATATAGAATCCACTTTCAAAATGCATCAAAAGTTTATTAATTTTGTCATTTTTAGTTTCTGGACTTTTTGTGGCCATTTTTACATATTTCTGAAAACTCTCTCAACGTTGAAAAGCCATAATTTTGTCAAATATCAACCGATTTTAAAAAATGTTGCATTTCTGTGAATGACTTTGATCCTATTTTGCATCGATATCTAACATCATTGGTTTTAATCAGAAAATATGGACCAGAAAAAACAAATAGTAGAGATATAGCTTTTAGTACAAAAATCAAAATCTTCTTAACTTTTAAAAAGCTCAACTTTTCGAAAAATCAACCGAATTTTTAAATTCATGCAGTTTTGTTAACGGTATAGAATCCACTTCCAAAATGCATCAAAAGTTTATTATTTTGTCTCTCAATTTTGAAAAGCCATAACTTTGTCAAATATCAACCGATTTTAAAAAATGTTGCATTTCTGTGAATGACTTTGATCCTATTTTGCATCGATATCTAACATCATTGGTTTTAATCAGAAAATATGGACCAGGAAAAACAAATAGTAAAGATATAAATTTTAGTACAAAAATGAAAATCTTCTTAACTTTAAAAACGCACAACTTTTCGAAAAATCAACCGAATTTTTAAATTCATGCTGTTTTGTTAACGGTATAGAATCCACTTCCAAAATGCATCAAAAGTTTATTATTTTCGCATTTTAAATTTTTGGACTTTTTGTGGCCATTTTTACATATTTCTGAAAACTCTCTTAACTTTGAAAAGCCATAACTTTGTCAAATATCAACCGATTTTAAAAAATGTTGCATTTCTGTGAATGACTTTGATCCTATTTTGCATCGATATCTAACATCATTGGTTTTAATCAGAAAATATGGACCAGGAAAAACAAATAGTAAAGATATAAATTTTAGTACAAAAATGAAAATCTTCTTAACTTTAAAAACGCACAACTTTTCGAAAAATCAACCGAATTTTTAAATTCATGCTGTTTTGTTAACGGTATAGAATCCACTTCCAAAATGCATCAAAAGTTTATTATTTTCGCATTTTAAATTTTTGGACTTTTTGTGGCCATTTTTACATATTTCTGAAAACTCTCTTAACTTTGAAAAGCCATAACTTTGTCAAATATCAACCGATTTTAAAAAATGTTCCATTTCTGTGAATGACTTTGATTCTATTTTGCATCGATATCTAACATCATTGGTTTTAATCAAAAAATGTGGACCAGAAAAAAAAATAGTAAAGATATAGATTTTAGTACAAAAATGAAAATCTTCTTAACTTTAAAAACGCTCAACTTCTCGAAAAATCAACCGAATTTTAAAATTCATGCAGTTTTGTTAACGGTATAGAATCAATTTTCAAAATGCATCAAAAGTTTATTAATTTTGTCATTTTTAATTTCTGGACTTTTTGTGGCCATTTTTACATATTTCTGAAAACTCTCTTAACTTTGAAATGCCATAACCTTGTCAAAGTTCAACCGATTTTAAAAAATGTTGCATTTCTGTGAATGACTTTGATCCTATTTTGCATCGATATCTAACATCATTGGTTTTAATCAGAAAATATGGACCAGGAAAAACAAATAGTAAAGATATAGATTTTAGTTCAAAAATGAAAATCTTCTTAACTTTAAAAACGCTCAACTTTTCGAAAAATCAACCGAATTTTTAAATTCATGCAGTTTTGTTAACGGTATAGAATCCACTTTCAAAATGCATCAAAAGTTTATTAATTTTGTCATTTTTATTTTCTGGACTTTTTGTGGCCATTTTTACATATTTCTGAAAACTCTCTCAACGTTGAAAAGCCATAATTTTGTCAAATATCAACCGATTTTAAAAAATGTTGCATTTCTGTGAATGACTTTAATTCTATTTTGCATCGATATCTAACATCATTGGTTTTAATCAAAAAATGTGGACCAGAAAAAACAAATAGTAAAGATATAGATTTTAGTACAAAAATGAAAATCTTCTTAACTTTAAAAACGCACAACTTTTCGAAAAATCAACCAAATTTTTAAATTCATGCAGTTTTGTTAACGGTATAGAATCCACTTTCAAAATGCATCAAAAGTTTATTAATATTGTCGTATTTAATTTTTGGACTTCTGTTGCCATTTTTGCATATTTCTGAAAACTCTCTTAACTTTGAAATGCCATAACTTTGTCAAATATCAATCGATATTAAAAAATGTTGCATTTCTGTGAATGACTTTGATCCTATTTTGCATCGATATCTAACATCATTGGTTTTAATCAGAAAATATGGACCAGAAAAAACAAATAGTAGAGATAAAGCTTTTAGTACAAAAATGAAAATCTTCTTAACTTTAAAAATGCTCAACTTTTCGAAAAATCAACCAAATTTTTAAATTCATGCAGTTTTGTTAACGGTATAGAATCCACTTCCAAAATGCATCAAAAGTTTATTTATTTTGTCATTTTAATTTTTGGACTTTTCGTGGCCATTTTTACATATTTCTGAAAACTCTCTTAACTTTGAAAAGCCATAACTTTGTCAAATATCAACCGATTTTAAAAAATGTTGCATTTCTGTGAATGACTTTGATTCTATTTTGCATCGATATCTAACATCATTGGTTTTAATCAAAAAATGTGGACCAGAAAAAACAAATAGTAAAGATATAGATTTTAGTACAAAAATGAAAATCTTCTTAACTTTAAAAACGCTATACTTTTCGAAAAATCAACCGAATTTTAAAATTCATGCAGTTTTGTTAACGGTATAGAATCAATTTTCAAAATGCATCAAAAGTTTATTAATTTTGTCATTTTTAATTTCTGGACTTCTGTTGCCATTTTTGCATATTTCTGAAAACTCTCTTAACTTTGAAAAGCCATAACTTTGTCAAATATCAACCGATTTTAAAAAATGTTGCATTTCTGTGAATGATCCTATTTTGCATCGACATCTAACATCATTGGTTTTAATCAGAAAATATGTACCAGGAAAAACAAATTGTAAAGATATAGATTTTAGTACAAAAATGAAAATCTTCTTAACTTTAAAAACGCACAACTTTTCGAAAAATCAACCGATTAAATTCATGCAGTTTTGTTAACGGTATAGAATCCACTTCAAAAATGCATCAAAAGTTTATTAATTTTCGCATTTTAAATTTTTGGACTTTTTGTGGTCATTTTTACATATTTCTGAAAACTCTCTCAATTTTGAAAAGCCATAACTTTGTCAAATATCAACCGATTTTAAAAAATGTTGCATTTCTGTGAATGACTTTGATCCTATTTTGCATCGATATCTAACATCATTGGTTTTAATCAGAAAATATGGACCAGGAAAAACAAATAGTAAAGATATAGATTTTAGTACAAAAATGAAAATCTTCTTAACTTTAAAAACGCATAACTTTTCGAAAAATCAACCGAATTTTTAAATTCATGCAGTTTTGTTAACGGTATAGAATCCACTTCCAAAATGCATCAAAAGTTTATTAATTTTGTCATTTTAAATTTTTGGACTTTTTGTGGCCATTTTTACATATTTCTGAAAACTCTCTCAATTTTAAAAAGCTATAACTTTGTCAAATATCAACCGATTTTAAAAAATGTTGCATTTCTGTGAATGACTTTGATCCTATTTTCCATCGATATCTAACATCATTGGTTTTAATCAGAAAATATGGACCAGGAAAAACAAATAGTAAAGATATAGATTTTAGTACAAAAATGAAAACCTTCTTAACTTTAAAAACGCACAACTTTTCGAAAAATCAACCGAATTTTTAAATTCATGCAGTTTTGATAACGGTATAGAATCCACTTCAAAAATACATCAAAGTTTATTAATTTTCGCATTTTAAATTTTTGGACTTTTTGTGGCCATTTTTACATATTTCTGAAAACTCTCTCAATTTTGAAAAGCCATAACTTTGTCAAATATCAACCGATTTTAAAAAATGTTGCATTTCTGTGAATGACTTTGATCCTATTTTGCATCGATATCTAACATCTTTGGTTTTAATCAGAAAATATAGACCAGGAAAAGAAATAGTGAAGATATAGATTCTAGTACAAAAATGAAAATCTTCTCAACTTTAAAAACGCACAACTTCTCGAAAAATCATCCGAATTTTTAAATTCATGCTGTTTTGTTAACGGTATAGAATCCACTTCCAAAATGCATCAAAAGTTTATTATTTTCGCATTTTAAATTTTTGGACTTTTTGTGGCCATTTTTACATATTTCTGAAAACTCTCTCAATTTTGAAAAGCCATAACTTTGTCAAATATCAACCGATTTTAAAAAATGTTGCATTTCTGTGAATGACTTTGATCCTATTTTGCATCGATATCTAACATCATTGGTTTTAATCAGAAAATATGGACCAGGAAAAACAAATAGTAAAGATATAGATTTTAGTACAAAAATGAAAATCTTCTTAACTTTAAAAACGCTCAACTTTTCGAAAAATCAACCGAATTTTAAAATTCATGCAGTTTTGTTAACGGTATAGAATCCACTTTCAAAATGCATTAAAAGTTTATTTATTTTGTCATTTTAATTTTTGTACTTTTTGTGGCCATTTTTACATATTTCTGAAAACTCTCTTAACTTTGAAAAGCCACAACTTTGTCAAATATCAACCGATTTTAAAAACTGTTGCATTTCTGTGAATGACTTTGATCCTATTTTGCATCGATATCTAACATCATTGGTTTAAATCAGAAAATATGGACCAGAAAAAACAAATAGTAAAGATATAGATTTTAGTACAATAATGAAAATCTTCTTAACTTTAAAATCGCTCAACTTTTCGAAAAATCAACCGAATTTTAAAATTCATGCAGATTTGTTAACGGTATAGAATCCACTTCCAAAATGCATCAAAAGTTTATTAATTTTGTCATTTTTAATTTTTGGACTTTTTGTGGCCATTTTTACATATTTCTGAAAACTCTCTCAACTTTGAAAAGCCACAACTTTGTCATATATCAACCGATTTTAAAAACTGTTGCATTTCTGTGAATGACTTTGATCCTATTTTGCATCGATATCTAACATCATTGGTTTAATCAAAAAATGTGGACCAGAAAAAACAAATAGTAAAGATATAGATTTTAGTACAAAAATGAAAATCTTCTTAACTTTAAAAACGCTCAACTTTTCGAAAAATCAACCGAATTTAAAAATTCATGCAGTTTTGTTAACGGTATAGAATCCACTTTCAAAATGCATCAAAAGTTTATTAATATTGTCGTATTTAATTTTAGGACTTCTGTTGCCATTTTTGCATATTTCTGAAAATTCTCTTAACTTTGAAAAGCCATAACTTTGTCAAATATCAACCGATTTTAAAAAATGTTGCATTTCTGTGAATGACTTTGATCCTATTTTCCATCGATATCTAACATCATTGGTTTTAATCAGAAAATATGGACCAGGAAAAACAAATAGTAAAGATATAGATTGTAATACAAAAATGAAAATCTTCTTAACTTTAAAAACGCACAGCTTTTCGAAAAATCAACCGAATTTTTAAATTCATGCAGTTTTGTTAACGGTATAGAATCCACTTCAAAAATACATCAAAGTTTATTAATTTTCGCATTTTAAATTTTTGGACTTTTTGTGGCCATTTTTACATATTTCTGAAAACTCTCTCAATTTTGAAAAGCCATAACTTTGTCAAATATCAACCGATTTTAAAAAATGTTGCATTTCTGTGAATGACTTTGATCCTATTTTGCATCGATATCTAACATCTTTGGTTTTAATCAGAAAATATAGACCAGGAAAAGAAATAGTGAAGATATAGATTCTAGTACAAAAATGAAAATCTTCTCAACTTTAAAAACGCACAACTTCTCGAAAAATCATCCGAATTTTTAAATTCATGCTGTTTTGTTAACGGTATAGAATCCACTTCCAAAATGCATCAAAAGTTTATTATTTTCGCATTTTAAATTTTTGGACTTTTTGTGGCCATTTTTACATATTTCTGAAAACTCTCTCAATTTTGAAAAGCCATAACTTTGTCAAATATCAACCGATTTTAAAAAATGTTGCATTTCTGTGAATGACTTTGATCCTGTTTTGCATCGATATCTAACATCATTGGTTTTAATCAGAAAATATGGACCAGGA
Source organism: Drosophila quadrilineata (assembly GCA_018150725.1). NCBI lineage: Eukaryota > Metazoa > Arthropoda > Insecta > Diptera > Drosophilidae > Drosophila > Drosophila quadrilineata. The sequence goes on from JAECWN010000375.1 coordinate 33,636, forward strand.
AAAACAAATAGTAAAGATATAGATTTTAGTACAAAAATGAAAATCTTCTTAACTTTAAAAACGCTCAACTTTTCGAAAAATCAACCGAATTTTAAAATTCATGCAGTTTTGTTAACGGTATAGAATCCACTTTCAAAATGCATTAAAAGTTTATTTATTTTGTCATTTTAATTTTTGTACTTTTTGTGGCCATTTTTACATATTTCTGAAAACTCTCTTAACTTTGAAAAGCCACAACTTTGTCAAATATCAACCGATTTTAAAAACTGTTGCATTTCTGTGAATGACTTTGATCCTATTTTGCATCGATATCTAACATCATTGGTTTAATCAAAAAATGTGGACCAGAAAAAACAAATAGTAAAGATATAGATTTTAGTACAAAAATGAAAATCTTCTTAACTTTAAAAACGCTCAACTTTTCGAAAAATCAACCGAATTTAAAAATTCATGCAGTTTTGTTAACGGTATAGAATTCACTTTCGAAATGCATCAATAGTTTATTAATTCTGTCATTTTTAATTTTTGGACTTTTTGTGGCCATTTTTACATATTTCTGAAAACTCTCTCAACTTTGAAAAGCCATAACTTTGTCAAATATCAACCGATTTTAAAAAATGTTGCATTTCTGTGAATGACTTTGATCCTATTTTCCATCGATATCTAACATCATTGGCTTTAATCAGAAAATATGGACCAGGAAAAACAAATAGTAAAGATACAGATATTAGTACAAACATGAAAATCTTCTTAACTTTAAAAACGCTCAACTTTTCGAAAAATCAACCAAATTTTTAAATTCATGCATTTTTTGTTAACGGTATAGAATCAATTTTCAAAATGCATCAAAAGTTTATTAATATTGTCGTATTTAATTTTTGGACTTCTGTTGCCACTTTTGCATATTTCTGAAAACTCTCTTAACTTTGAAAAGCCATAACTTTGTCAAATACCAACCGATTTTAAAAAATGTTGCATTTCTGTGAATGACTTTGATCCTATTTTCCATCGATATCTAACATCATTGGCTTTAATCAGAAAATATGGACCAGGAAACACAAATAGTAAAGATATAGATTTTAGTACAAAAATGAAAATCTTCTCAACTTTAAAAACGCTCAACTTTTCGAAAAATCAACCGAATTTTAAAATTCATGCAGTTTTGTTAACGGTATAGAATTCACTTTCAAAATGCATCAAAAGTTTATTAATTCAGTCATTTTTAATTTTTGGACTTTTTGTGGCCATTTTTACATATTTCTGAAAACTCTCTCAACTTTGAAAAGCCATAACTTTGTCAAATATCAACCGATTTTAAAAAATGTTGCATTTCTGTGAATGGCTTTGATCCTATTTTCCATCGATATCTAACATCATTGGCTTTAATCAGAAAATATGGACCAGGAAAAACAAATAGTAAAGATATAGATTTTAGTACAAACATGAAAATCTTCTTAACTTTAAAAACGCACAACTTTTCGAAAAATCAACCAAATTTTTAAATTCATGCAGTTTTGTTAACGGTATAGAATCCACTTTCAAAATGCATCAAAAGTTTGTTAATATTGTCGTATTTAATTTTAGGACTTCTGTTGCCATTTTTTCATATTTCTGAAAATTCTCTTAACTTTGAAAAGCCATAACTTTGTCAAATATCAACCGATTTTAAAAAATGTTGCATTTCTGTGAATGACTTTAATCCTATTTTCCATCGATATCTAACATCATTGGCTTTAATCAGAAAATATGGACCAGGAAACACAAATAGTAAAGATATAGATTTTAGTACAAAAATGAAAATCTTCTCAACTTTAAAAACGCTCAACTTTTCGAAAAATCAACCGAATTTTAAAATTCATGCAGTTTTGTTAACGGTATAGAATTCACTTTCAAAATGCATCAAAAGTTTATTAATTCTGTCATTTTTAATTTTTGGACTTTTTGTGGCCATTTTTACATATTTCTGAAAACTCTCTCAACTTTGAAAAGCCATAACTTTGTCAAATATCAACCGATTTTAAAAAATGTTGCATTTCTGTGAATGACTTTGATCCTATTTTCCATCGATATCTAACATCATTGGCTTTAATCAGAAAATATGGACCAGGAAAAACAAATAGTAAAGATACAGATATTAGTACAAAAATGAAAATCTTCTCAACTTTAAAAACGCTCAACTTTTCGAAAAATCAACCAAATTTTTAAATTCATGCATTTTTGTTAACGGTATAGAATCAATTTTCAAAATGCATCAAAAGTTTATTAATATTGTCGTATTTAATTTTTGGACTTCTGTTGCCACTTTTGCATATTTCTGAAAACTCTCTTAACTTTGAAAAGCCATAACTTTGTCAAATACCAACCGATTTTAAAAAATGTTGCATTTCTGTGAATGACTTTGATCCTATTTTGCATCGATATCTAACATCATTGGTTTTAATCAGAAAATATGGACCAGGAAAACAAATAGTAAAGATATAGATTTTAGTACAAAAATGAATATCTTCTTAACTTTAAAAACGCTCAACTTTTCGAAAAATCAACCGAATTTTAAAATTCATGCAGTTTTGTTAACGGTATAGAATCCACTTCCAAAATGCATCAAAAGTTTATTAATTTTGTCATTTTAATTTTTGGACTTTTGTGGCCATTTTTACATATTTTAGGACTTCTGTTGCCATTTTTGCATATTTCTGAAAACTCTCTCAACTTTGAAAAGCCATAACTTTGTCAAATATCAACAGATTTTAAAAAGTGTTGCATTTCTGTGAATGACTTTGATCCTATTTTGCATCGATATCTAACATCATTGGCTTTAATCAGAAAATATGGACCAGGAAAAACAAATAGTAAAGATATAGATATTAGTACATACATGAAAATCTTCTTAACTTTAAAAACGCACAACTTTTCGAAAAATCAACCAAATTTTTAAATTCATGCATTTTTGTTAACGGTATAGAATCAATTTTCAAAATGCATCAAAAGTTTTTTATATTATCGTATTTTATTTTTGGACTTCTGTTGCCATTTTTGCATATTTCTGAAAACTCTCTTAACTTTGAAATGCCATAACTTTGTCAAATATCAACCGATTTTAAAAAATGTTGCATTTCTGTGAATGACTTTGATCCTATTTTGCATCGATATCTAACATCATTGGTTTTAATCAGAAAATATGGACCAGAAAAAACAAATAGTAAAGATATAGATTTTAGTACAAAAATGAAAATCTTCTTAACTTTAAAAACGCTCAACTTTTCGAAAAATCAACCGAATTTTAAAATTCATGCAGTTTTGTTAACGGTATAGAATCCACTTCCAAAATGCATCAAAAGTTTATTAATTTTGTCATTTTTAATTTTTGGACTTCTGTTGCCATTTTTGCATATTTCTGAAAACTCTCTCAACTTTGAAATGCCATAACTTTGTCAAATATCAACCGATTTTAAAAAATGTTGCATTTCTGTGAATGACTTTGATCCTATTTTGCATCGATATCTAACATCATTGGCTTTAATCAGAAAATATGGACCAGAAAAAACAAATAGTAAAGATATAGATTTTAGTACAAAAATGAAAATCTTCTTAACTTTAAAAACGCTCAACTTTTCGAAAAATCAACCGAATTTTAAAATTCATGCAGTTTCGTTAACGGTATAGAATCCACTTTCAAAATGCATCAAAAGTTTATTAATATTGTCGTATTTAATTTTAGGACTTCTGTTGCCATTTTTACATATTTCTGAAAACTCTCTCAACTTTGAAAAGCCATAACTTTGTCAAATATCAACCGATTTTAAAAAATGTTGCATTTCTGTGAATGACTTTAATCCTATTTTGCATCGATATCTAACATCATTGGTTTTATTTAGAAAATATGGACCAGGAGAAACAAATAGTAAAGATATAGATTTTAGTACAAACATGAAAATCTTCTTAACTTTAAAAACGCACAACTTTTCGAAAAATCAACCAAATTTTTAAATTCATGCAGTTTCGTTAACGGTATAGAATCCACTTTCAAAATGCATCAAAAGTTTATTAATATTGTCGTATTTAATTTTTGGACTTCTGTTGCCATTTTTGCATATTTCTGAAAACTCTCTCAACTTTGAAATGCCATAACTTTGTCAAATATCAACCGATTTTAAAAAATGTTGCATTTCTGTGAATGACTTTGATCCTATTTTGCATCGATATCTAACATCATTGGTTTTAATCAGAAAATATGGACCAGGAAAAACAAATAGTAAAGATATAGATTTTAGTACAAAAATGAAAATCTTCTTAACTTTAAAAACGCTCAACTTTTCGAAAAATCAACCGAATTTTAAAATTCATGCAGTTTCGTTAACGGTATAGAATCCACTTTCAAAATGCATCAAAAGTTTATTAATATTGTCGTATTTAATTTTTGGACTTCTGTTGCCATTTTTGCATATTTCTGAAAACTCTCTTAACTTTGAAATGCCATAACTTTGTCAAATATCAACCGATTTTAAAAAATGTTGCATTTCTGTGAATGACTTTGACCCCATTTTCCATCGATATCTAACATCATTGGTTTTAATCAGAAAATATGGACCAGGAAAAACAAATAGTAAAGATATAGATTTTAGTACAAAAATGAAAATCTTCTTAACTTGAAAAACGCTCAACTTTTCGAAAAATCAACCGAATTTTAAAATTCATGCAGTTATGTTAACGGTATAGAATCCACTTTCAAAATGCATCAAAAGTTTACTAATTTTGTCGTATTTAATTTTTGGACTTCTGTTGCCATTTTTACATATTTCTGAAAACTCTCTCAACTTTGAAAAGCCATAACTTTGTCAAATATCAACCGATTTTAAAAAATGTTGCATTTCTGTGAATGACTTTAATCCTATTTTGCATCGATATCTAACATCATTGGTTTTATTTAGAAAATATGGACCAGGAGAAACAAATAGTAAAGATATAGATTTTAGTACAAACATGAAAATCTTCTTAACTTTAAAAACGCACAACTTTTCGAAAAATCAACCAAATTTTTAAATTCATGCAGTTTTGTTAACGGTATACAATCCACTTTCAAAATGCATCAAAAGTTTATTAATTTTGTCATTTTTAATTTCTGGACTTTTTCTGACCATTTTTACATATTTCTGAAAACTCTCTCAACTTTGAAATGCCATAACTTTGTCAAATATCAACCGATTTTAAAAAATGTTGCATTTCTGTGAATGACTTTGATCCTATTTTCCATCGATATCTAACATCATTGGTTTTAATCAGAAAATATGGACCAGGAAAAACAAATAGTAAAGATATAGATTTTAGTACAAAAATGAAAATCTTCTTAACTTTAAAAACGCACAACTTTTCGAAAAATCAACCGAATTTTAAAATTCATGCAGTTTCGTTAACGGTATAGAATCCACTTTCAAAATGCATCAAAAGTTTATTAATATTGTCGTATTTAATTTTTGGACTTTTGTTGCCATTTTTGCATATTTCTGAAAACTCTCTCAACTTTGAAATGCCATAACTTTGTCAAATATCAACCGATTTTAAAAAATGTTGCATTTCTGTGAATGACTTTGATCCTATTTTGCATCGATATCTAACATCATTGGTTTTAATCAGAAAATATGGACCAGGAAAAACAAATAGTAAAGATATAGATTTTAGTACAAAAATGAAAATCTTCTTAACTTTAAAAACGCTCAACTTTTCGAAAAATCAACCGAATTTTAAAATTCATGCAGTTTCGTTAACGGTATAGAATCCACTTTCAAAATGCATCAAAAGTTTATTAATATTGTCGTATTTAATTTTTGGACTTCTGTTGCCATTTTTGCATATTTCTGAAAACTCTCTTAACTTTGAAATGCCATAACTTTGTCAAATATCAACCGATTTTAAAAAATGTTGCATTTCTGTGAATGACTTTGACCCCATTTTCCATCGATATCTAACATCATTGGTTTTAATCAGAAAATATGGACCAGGAAAAACAAATAGTAAAGATATAGATTTTAGTACAAAAATGAAAATCTTCTTAACTTGAAAAACGCTCAACTTTTCGAAAAATCAACCGAATTTTAAAATTCATGCAGTTATGTTAACGGTATAGAATCCACTTTCAAAATGCATCAAAAGTTTACTAATTTTGTCGTATTTAATTTTTGGACTTCTGTTGCCATTTTTACATATTTCTGAAAACTCTCTCAACTTTGAAAAGCCATAACTTTGTCAAATATCAACCGATTTTAAAAAATGTTGCATTTCTGTGAATGACTTTAATCCTATTTTGCATCGATATCTAACATCATTGGTTTTATTTAGAAAATATGGACCAGGAGAAACAAATAGTAAAGATATAGATTTTAGTACAAACATGAAAATCTTCTTAACTTTAAAAACGCACAACTTTTCGAAAAATCAACCAAATTTTTAAATTCATGCAGTTTTGTTAACGGTATACAATCCACTTTCAAAATGCATCAAAAGTTTATTAATTTTGTCATTTTTAATTTCTGGACTTTTTCTGGCCATTTTTACATATTTCTGAAAACTCTCTCAACTTTGAAAAGCCATACCTTTGTCAAATATCAACCGATTTTAAAAAATGTTGCATTTCTGTGAATGACTTTGATCCTATTTTGCATCGATATCTAACATCATTGGTTTTATTTAGAAAATATGGACCAGGAAAAACAAATAGTGAAGATATATATTTTAGTACAAACATGAAAATCTTCTTAACTTTAAAAACGCACAACTTTTCGAAAAATCAACCGAATTTTTAAATTCATTCAGTTTTGTTAACGGTATAGAATCCACTTTCAAAATGCATCAAAAGTTTATTAATATTGTCGTATTTAATTTTTGGACTTCTGTTGCCATTTTTGCATATTTCTGAAAACTCTCTTAACTTTGAAATGCCATAACTTTGTCAAATATCAACCGATTTTAAAAAATGTTGCATTTCTGTGAATGACTTTGAGCCTATTTTCCATCGATTTCTCACATCATTGGCTTTAATCAGAAAATATGGACCAGGAAAAACAAATAGTAAAGATATAGATTTTAGTACAAAAATTAAAATCTTCTTAACTTGAAAAACGCTCAACTTTTCGAAAAATCAACCGAATTTTAAAATTCATGCAGTTATGTTAACGGTATAGAATCCACTTTCAAAATGCATCAAAAGTTTATTAATTTTGTCATTTTTAATTTTTGGACTTTTCTGGCCATTTTTACATATTTCTGAAAACTCTCTCAACTTTGAAAAGCCATAACTTTGTCAAATATCAACCGATTTTAAAAAATGTTGCATTTCTGTGAATGACTTTGATCCTATTTTGCATCGATATCTAACATCATTGGTTTTAATCAGAAAATATGTACCAGGAGAAACAAATAGTAAAGATATAGATTTTAGTACAAAAATGAAAATCTTCTTAACCTTAAAAACGCACAACTCTTCGAAAAATCAACCAAATTTTTAAATTCATGCAGTTTTGTTAATGGTATACAATCCACTTTCAAAATGCATCAAAAGTTTATTAATATTGTCGTTTTTAATTTTTGGACTTCTGTTGCCATTTTTGCATATTTCTGAAAACTCTCTTAACTTTGAAATGCCATAACTTTGTCAAATATTAACCGATTTTAAAAAATGTTGCATTTCTGTGAATGACTTTGATCCTATTTTGCATCGATATCTAACATCATTGGTTTTAATCAGAAAATATGTACCAGGAAAAACAAATAGTAAAGATATAGATTTTAGTACAAAAATGAAAATCTTCTTAACCTTAAAAACGCACAACTCTTCGAAAAATCAACCAAATTTTTAAATTCATGCAGTTTTGTTAATGGTATACAATCCACTTTCAAAATGCATCAAAAGTTTATTAATATTGTCGTTTTTAATTTTTGGACTTCTGTTGCCATTTTTGCATATTTCTGAAAACTCTCTTAACTTTGAAATGCCATAACTTTGTCAAATATTAACCGATTTTAAAAAATGTTGCATTTCTGTGAATGACTTTGATCCTATTTTGCATCGATATCTAACATCATTGGTTTTAATCAGAAAATATGGACCAGGAAAAACAAATAGTAAAGATATAGATTTTAGTACAGAAATGAAAATCTTCTTAACTTGAAAAACGCTCAACTTTTCGAAAAATCAACCGAATTTTAAAATTCATGCAGTTATGTTAACGGTATAGAATCCACTTTCAAAATGCATCAAAAGTTTATTAATTTTGTCATTTTTAATTTCTGGACTTTTTCTGGCCATTTTTACATATTTCTGAAAACTCTCTCAACTTTGAAAAGCCATACCTTTGTCAAATATCAACCGATTTTAAAAAATGTTGCATTTCTGTGAATGACTTTAATCCTATTTTGCATCGATATCTAACATCATTGGTTTTATTTAGAAAATATGGACCAGGAAAAACAAATAGTGAAGATATATATTTTAGTACAAACATGAAAATCTTCTTAACTTTAAAAACGCACAACTTTTCGAAAAATCAACCGAATTTTTAAATTCATTCAGTTTTGTTAACGGTATAGAATCCACTTTCAAAATGCATCAAAAGTTTATTAATATTGTCGTATTTAATTTTTGGACTTCTGTTGCCATTTTTGCATATTTCTGAAAACTCTCTTAACTTTGAAATGCCATAACTTTGTCAAATATTAACCGATTTTAAAAAATGTTGCATTTCTGTGAATGACTTTGATCCTATTTTGCATCGATATCTAACATCATTGGTTTTAATCAGAAAATATGTACCAGGAAAAACAAATAGTAAAGATATAGATTTTAGTACAAAAATGAAAATCTTCTTAACCTTAAAAACGCACAACTCTTCGAAAAATCAACCAAATTTTTAAATTCATGCAGTTTTGTTAATGGTATACAATCCACTTTCAAAATGCATCAAAAGTTTATTAATATTGTCGTTTTTAATTTTTGGACTTCTGCTGCCATTTTTGCATATTTCTGAAAACTCTCTTAACTTTGAAATGCCATAACTTTGTCAAATATTAACCGATTTTAAAAAATGTTGCATTTCTGTGAATGACTTTGATCCTATTTTGCATCGATATCTAACATCATTGGTTTTAATCAGAAAATATGGACCAGGAAAAACAAATAGTAAAGATATAGATTTTAGTACAGAAATGAAAATCTTCTTAACTTGAAAAACGCTCAACTTTTCGAAAAATCAACCGAATTTTAAAATTCATGCAGTTATGTTAACGGTATAGAATCCACTTTCAAAATGCATCAAAAGTTTATTAATTTTGTCATTTTTAATTTCTGGACTTTTTGTGGCCATTTTTAACATATTTCTGAAAACTCTCTCAACTTTGAAAAGCCATAACTTTGTCAAATATCAACCGATTTTAAAAAATGTTGCATTTCTGTGAATGACTTTGATCCTATTTTGCATCGATATCTAACATCATTGGTTTTAATCAGAAAATATGGACCAGGAAAAACAAATAGTAAAGATATAGATTTTAGTACAAAAATGAAAATCTTCTTAACCTTAAAAACGCACAACTCTTCGAAAAATCAACCAAATTTTTAAATTCATGCAGTTTTGTTAATGGTATACAATCCACTTTCAAAATGCATCAAAAGTTTATTAATATTGTCGTATTTAATTTTTGGACTTCTGTTGCCATTTTTGCATATTTCTGAAAACTCTCTTAACTTTGAAATGCATTTCTGTGAATGACTTTGAGCCTATTTTCCATCGATTTCTAACATCATTGGCTTTAATCAGAAAATATGGACCAGGAAAAACAAATAGTAAAGATATAGATATTAGTACAAACATGAAAATCTTCTTAACTTTAAAAACGCACAACTTTTCGAAAAATCAACCAAATTTTTAAATTTATGCAGTTTTGTTAACGGTATAGAATCCACTTTCAAAATGCATCAAAAGTTTATTAATTTTGTCGTATTTAATTTTTGGACTTTTTGTGGCCATTTTTACATATTTCTGAAAACTCTCTCAACTTTGAAAAGCCATAACTTTGTCAAATATCAACCGATTTTAAAAAATGTTGCATTTCTGTGAATGACTTTGATCCTAATTTCCATTGATATCTAACATCATTGGTTTTAATCAGAAAATATGGACCAGGAAAAACAAATAGTAAAGATATAGATTTTAGTACAAAAATGAAAATCTTCTTAACCTTAAAAACGCACAACTCTTCGAAAAATCAACCAAATTTTTAAATTCATGCATTTTTGTTAATGGTATACAATCCACTTTCAAAATGCATCAAAAGTTTATTAATTTTGTCATTTTTAATTTCTGGACTTTTTCTGGCCATTTTTACATATTTCTGAAAACTCTCTCAACTTTGAAAAGCCATACCTTTGTCAAATATCAACCGATTTTAAAAAATGTTGCATTTCTGTGAATGACTTTGATCCTATTTTGCATCGATATCTAACATCATTGGTTTTATTTAGAAAATATGGACCAGGAAAAACAAATAGTGAAGATATATATTTTAGTACAAACATGAAAATCTTCTTAACTTTAAAAACGCACAACTTTTCGAAAAATCAACCGAATTTCTGAAAACTCTCTCAACTTTGAAAAGCCATAACTTTGTCAAATATCAACCGATTTTAAAAAATGTTGCATTTCTGTGAATGACTTTGATCCTAATTTCCATCGATATCTAACATCATTGGTTTTAATCAGAAAATATGGACCAGGAAAAACAAATAGTAAAGATATAGATTTTAGTACAAAAATGAAAATCTTCTTAACCTTAAAAACGCACAACTCTTCGAAAAATCAACCAAATTTTTAAATTCATGCATTTTTGTTAATGGTATACAATCCACTTTCAAAATGCATCAAAAGTTTATTAATATTGTCGTATTTAATTTTTGGACTTCTGTTGCCATTTTTGCATATTTCTGAAAACTCTCTTAACTTTGAAATGCCATAACTTTGTCAAATATCAACCGATTTTAAAAAATGTTGCATTTCTGTGAATGACTTTGATCCTATTTTGCATCGATATCTAACATCATTGGTTTTAATCAGAAAATATGGACCAGGAAAAACAAATAGTAAAGATATAGATTTTAGTACAGAAATGAAAATCTTCTTAACTTGAAAAACGTTCAACTTTTCGAAAAATCAACCGAATTTTAAAATTCATGCAGTTATGTTAACGGTATAGAATCCACTTTCAAAATGCATCAAAAGTTTATTAATTTTGTCATTTTTAATTTCTGGACTTTTTGTGGCCATTTTTAACATATTTCTGAAAACTCTCTCAACTTTGAAAAGCCATAACTTTGTCAAATATCAACCGATTTTAAAAAATGTTGCATTTCTGTGAATGACTTTGATCCTATTTTGCATCGATATCTAACATCATTGGTTTTAATCAGAAAATATGGACCAGGAAAAACAAATAGTAATGATATAGATTTTAGTACAAAAATTAAAATCTTCTTATCTTGAAAAACGCTCAACTTTTCGAAAAATCAACCGAATTTTAAAATTCATGCAGTTATGTTAACGGTATAGAATCCACTTTCAAAATGCATCAAAAGTTTATTAATTTTGTCATTTTTAATTTCTGGACTTTTTCTGGCCATTTTTACATATTTCTGAAAACTCTCTCAACTTTGAAAAGCCATAACTTTGTCAAATATCAACCGATTTTAAAAAATGTTGCATTTCTGTGAATGACTTTAATCCTATTTTGCATCGATATCTAACATCATTGGTTTTATTTAGAAAATATGGACCAGGAGAAACAAATAGTAAAGATATAGATTTTAGTACAAACATGAAAATCTTCTTAACTTTAAAAACGCACAACTTTTCGAAAAATCAACCAAATTTTTAAATGCATGCAGTTTTGTTAACGGTATAGAATCCACTTTCAAAATGCATCAAAAGTTTATTAGTTTTGTCATTTCTAATTTCTGGACTTTTTGTGGCCATTTTTACATATTTCTGAAAACTCTCTCAACTTTGAAAAGCCATAACTTTGTCAAATATCAACCGATTTTAAAAAATGTTGCATTTCTGTGAATGACTTTGATCCTATTTTGCATCGATATCTAACATCATTGGTTTTAATCAGAAAATATGGACCAGGAAAAACAAATAGTAAAGATAAAGATTTTAGTACAAAAATGAAAATCTTCTTAACTTTAAAAACTCTCAACTTTTCGAAAAATCAACCGAATTTTAAAATTCATGCAGTTATGTTAACGGTATAGAATCCACTTTCAAAATGCATCAAAAGTTTATTAATTTTGTCATTTTTAATTTCTGGACTTTTTGTGGCCATTTTTACATATTTCTGAAAACTCTCTCAACTTTGAAAAGCCATAACTTTGTCAAATATCAACCGATTTTAAAAAATGTTGCATCTCTGTGAATGACTTTAATCCTATTTTGCATCGAAATCTAACATCATTGGTTTTAATCAGAAAATATGGACCAGGAGAAACAAATAGTAAAGATATAGATTTTAGTACAAACATGAAAATCTTCTTAACTTTAAAAACGCACAACTTTTCGAAAAATCAACCAAATTTTTAAATTCATGCAGTTTTGTTAACGGTATAGAATCCACTTTCAAAATGCATCAAAAGTTTATTAGTTTTGTCATTTCTAATTTCTGGACTTTTTGTGGCCATTTTTACATATTTCTGAAAACTCTCTCAACTTTGAAAAGCCATAACTTTGTCAAATATCAACCGATTTTAAAAAATGTTGCATTTCTGTGAATGACTTTAATCCTATTTTGCATCGATATCTAACATCATTGGTTTTATTTAGAAAATATGGACCAGGAGAAACAAATAGTAAAGATATAGATTTTAGTACAAACATGAAAATCTTCTTAACTTTAAAAACGCACAACTTTTCGAAAAATCAACCAAATTTTTAAATTCATGCAGTTTTGTTAACGGTATAGAATCCACTTTTAAAATGCATCAAAAGTTTATTAATATTGTCGTATTTAATTTTTGGACTTTCTGTGGCCATTTTTGCATATTTGTGAAAACTCTATCTACTTTGAAATGCCATAACTTTGTCAAATATCAACCGATTTTAAAAAATGTTGCATTTCTGTGAATGTCTTTGATCCTATTTTCCATCGATATCTAACATCATTGGCTTTAATCAAAAAATATGGACCAGGAAAAACAAATAGTGAAAATATATATTTTAGTACAAAAATGAAAATCTTCTTAAGTTTAAAAACGCACAACTTTTCGAAATATTAACCAAATTTTTAAATTCATGCATTTTTGTTAACGGTATAGAATCAATTTTCAAAATGCATCAAAAGTTTATTAATATTGTCGTATTTAATTTTTGGACTTCTGTGGCCATTTTTGCATATTTCTGAAAACTCTCTTAACTTTGAAATGCCATAACTTTGTCAAATATCAACCGATTTTAAAAAATGTTGCATTTCTGTGAATGACTTTGATCCTATTTTGCATCGATATCTAACATCATTGGTTTTAATCAGAAAATATGGACCAGGAAAATCAAATAGTAAAGATATAGATATTAGTACAAAAATTAAAATCTTCTTAACCTTAAAAACGCACAACTCTTCGAAAAATCAACCAAATTTTTTCTGTGAATGACTTTAATCCTATTTTGCATCGATATCTAACATCATTGGTTTTATTTAGAAAATATGGACCAGGAGAAACAAATAGTAAAGATATAGATTTTAGTACAAACATGAAAATCTTCTTAACTTGAAAAACGCTCAACTTTTCGAAAAATCAACCGAATTTTAAAATTCATGCAGTTATGTTAACGGTATAGAATCCACTTTCAAAATGCATCAAAAGTTTATTAATTTTGTCATTTTTAATTTCTGGACTTTTTCTGGCCATTTTTACATATTTCTGAAAACTCTCTCAACTTTGAAAAGCCATAACTTTGTCAAATATCAACCGATTTTAAAAAATGTTGCATTTCTGTGAATGACTTTAATCCTATTTTGCATCGATATCTAACATCATTGGTTTTAATCAGAAAATATGGACCAGGAAAGACAAATAGTAAAGATATAGATTTTAGTACAAAAATGAAAATCTTCTTAACTTGAAAAACGCTCAACTTTTCGAAAAATCAACCAAATTTTTAAATTCATGCAGTTTTGATAACGGTATAGAATCAATTTTCAAAATGCATCAAAAGTTTATTAATATTGTCGTATTTAATTTTTGGACTTTCTGTGGCCATTTTTGCATATTTCTGAAAACTCTCTCAACTTTGAAAAGCCATAACTTTGTCAAATATCAACCGATTTTAAAAAATGTTGCATTTCTGTGAATGACTTTGATCCTATTTTGCATCGATATCTAACATCATTGGTTTTAATCAGAAAATATGGACCAGGAAAAACAAATAGTAAAGATATAGATATTAGTACAAAAATTGAAATCTTCTTAACCTTAAAAACGCACAACTCTTCGAAAAATCAACCAAATTTTTTCTGTGAATGACTTTAATCCTATTTTGCATCGATATCTAACATCATTGGTTTTATTTAGAAAATATGGACCAGGAGAAACAAATAGTAAAGATATAGATTTTAGTACAAACATGAAAATCTTCTTAACTTTAAAAACGCACAACTTTTCGAAAAATCAACCAAATTTTTAAATTCATGCATTTTTGTTAACGGTATAGAATCAATTTTCAAAATGCATCAAAAGTTTATTAATATTGACGTAATTAATTTTTGGACTTTCTGTGGCCATTTTTGCATATTTCTGAAAACTCTCTCAACTTTGAAAAGCCATAACTTTGTCAAATATCAACCGATTTTAAAAAATGTTGCATTTCTGTGAATGTCTTTGATCCTATTTTCCATCGATATCTAACATCATTGGCTTTAATCAAAAAATATGGACCAGGAAAAACAAATAGTGAAGATATATATTTTAGTACAAAAATGAAAATCTTCTTATCTTGAAAAACGCTCAACTTTTCGAAAAATCAACCGAATTTTAAAATTCATGCAGTTATGTTAACGGTATAGAATCCACTTTCAAAATGCATCAAAAGTTTATTAATTTTGTCATTGTTAATTTCTGGACTTTTTGTGGCCATTTTTACATATTTCTGAAAACTCTCTCAACTTTGAAAAGCCATAACTTTGTCAAATATCAACCGATTTTAAAAAATGTTGCATTTCTGTGAATGTCTTTGATCCTATTTTCCATCGATATCTAACATCATTGGCTTTAATCAAAAAATATGGACCAGGAAAAACAAATAGTGAAGATATATATTTTAGTACAAAAATGAAAATCTTCTTAACTTTAAAAACGCACAACTTTTCGAAAAATCAACCAAATTTTTAAATTCATGCAGTTTTGTTAACGGTATAGAATCAATTTTCAAAATGCATCAAAAGTTTATTAATATTGTCGTAATTAATTTTTGGACTTTCTGTGTCCATTTTTGCATATTTTTGAAAACTCTATCTACTTTGAAATGCAATAACTTTGTCAAATATCAACCGATTTTAAAAAATGTTGCATTTCTGTGAATGACTTTGATCCTATTTTGCATCGATATCTAACATCATTGGTTTTAATCAGAAAATATGGACCAGGAAAAACAAATAGTGAAGATATATATTTTAGCACAAAAATGAAAATCTTCTTAACTTTAAAAACGCACAACTTTTCGAAAAATTAACCAAATTTTTAAATTCATGCATTTTTGTTAACGGTATAGAATCAATTTTCAAAATGCATCAAAAGTTTATTAATATTGTCGTATTTAATTTTTGGACTTTCTGTGGCCATTTTTGCATATTTCTGAAAACTCTATCTACTTTGAAATGCCATAACTTTGTCAAATATCAACCGATTTTAAAAAATGTTGCATTTCTGTGAATGACTTTGATCTTATTTTGCATCGATATCTAACATCATTGGTTTTAATCAGAAAATATGGACCAGGAAAAACAAATAGTAAAGATATAGATATTAGTACAAAAATTAAAATCTTCTTAACCTTAAAAACGCACAACTCTTCGAAAAATCAACCAAATTTTTTCTGTGAATGACTTTAATCCTATTTTGCATCGATATCTAACATCATTGGTTTTAATCAGAAAATATGGACCAGGAAAAACAAATAGTAAAGAAATAGATTTTAGTACAAAAATGAAAATCTTCTTAACTTTAAAAACGCACAACTTTTCGAAAAATCAACCAAATTTTTAAATTCATGCATTTTTGTTAACGGTATAGAATCAATTTTCAAAATGCATCAAAAGTTTATTAATATTGTCGTAATTAATTTTTGGACTTTCTGTGGCCATTTTTGCATATTTCTGAAAACTCTCTCAATTTTGAAAAGCCATAACTTTGTCAAATATCAACCGATTTTAAAAAATGTTGCATTTCTGTGAATGTCTTTGATCCTATTTTCCATCGATATCTAACATCATTGGCTTTAATCAAAAAATATGGACCAGGAAAAACAAGTAGTGAAGATATATATTTTAGTACAAAAATGAAAATCTTCTTAACTTTAAAAACGCACAACTTTTCGAAATATTAACCAAATTTTTAAATTCATGCATTTTTGTTAACGGTATAGAATCAATTTTCAAAATGCATCAAAAGTTTATTAATATTGTCGTATTTAATTTTTGGACTTTCTGTGGCCATTTTTGCATATTTCTGAAAACTCTATCTACTTTGAAATGCCATAACTTTGTCAAATATCAACCGATTTTAAAAAATGTTGCATTTCTGTGAATGTCTTTGATCCTATTTTCCATCGATATCTAACATCATTGGCTTTAATCAAAAAATATGGACCAGGAAAAACAAATAGTGAAGATATATATTTTAGTACAAAAATGAAAATCTTCTTAACTTTAAAAACGCACAACTTTTCGAAAAATCAACCAAATTTTTAAATTCATGCAGTTTTGTTAACGGTATAGAATCAATTTTCAAAATGCATCAAAAGTTTATTAATATTGTCGTAATTAATTTTTGGACTTTCTGTGTCCATTTTTGCATATTTTTGAAAACTCTATCTACTTTGAAATGCCATAACTTTGTCAAATATCAACCGATTTTAAAAAATGTTGCATTTCTGTGAATGACTTTGATCTTATTTTGCATCGATATCTAACATCATTGGTTTTAATCAGAAAATATGGACCAGGAAAAACAAATAGTAAAGATATAGATATTAGTACAAAAATTAAAATCTTCTTAACCTTAAAAACGCACAACTCTTCGAAAAATCAACCAAATTTTTTCTGTGAATGACTTTAATCCTATTTTGCATCGATATCTAACATCATTGGTTTTATTTAGAAAATATGAACCAGAAGAAACAAATAGTAAAGATATAGATTTTAGTACAAACATGAAAATCTTCTTAACTTTAAAAACGCACAACTTTTCGAAAAATCAACCAAATTTTTAAATTCATGCATTTTTGTTAACGGTATAGAATCAATTTTCAAAATGCATCAAAAGTTTATTAATATTGTCGTAATTAATTTTTGGACTTTCTGTGGCCATTTTTGCATATTTCTGAAAACTCTCTCAATTTTGAAAAGCCATAACTTTGTCAAATATCAACCGATTTTAAAAAATGTTGCATTTCTGTGAATGTCTTTGATCCTATTTTCCATCGATATCTAACATCATTGGCTTTAATCAAAAAATATGGACCAGGAAAAACAAGTAGTGAAGATATATATTTTAGTACAAAAATGAAAATCTTCTTAACTTTAAAAACGCACAACTTTTCGAAATATTAACCAAATTTTTAAATTCATGCATTTTTGTTAACGGTATAGAATCAATTTTCAAAATGCATCAAAAGTTTATTAATATTGTCGTATTTAATTTTTGGACTTTCTGTGGCCATTTTTGCATATTTCTGAAAACTCTATCTACTTTGAAATGCCATAACTTTGTCAAATATCAACCGATTTTAAAAAATGTTGCATTTCTGTGAATGACTTTGATCCTATTTTGCATCGATATCTAACATCATTGGTTTTAATCAGAAAATATGGACCAGGAAAAACAAATAGTAAAGAAATAGATTTTAGTACAAAAATGAAAATCTTCTCAACTTTAAGAACGCACAACTTTTCGAAAAATTAATTAATTTTATTAATATTGTCGTATTTAATTTTTGGACTTTCTGTGGCCATTTTTGAATATTTCTGAAAACTCTCTCAACTTTGAAATGCCATAACTTTGTCAAATATCAACCGATTTTAAAAAATGTTGCATTTCTGTGAATGACTTTAATCCTATTTTGCATCGATATCTAACATCATTGGTTTTAATCAGAAAATATGGACAAGGAAAAACAAATAGTAAAGATATAGATTTTAGTACAAAAATTAAAATCTTCATAACTTTAAAAACGCACAACTTTTCGAAAAATCAACCAAATTTTTAAATTCATGCATTTTTGTTAACGGTATAGAATCAATTTTCAAAATGCATCACAAGTTTATTAATATTGTCGTATTTAATTTTTGGACTTTCTGTGGCCATTTTGCATATTTCTGAAAACTCTCTCAACTTTGAAATGCCATAACTTTGTCAAATATCAACCGATTTTGCATTTCTGTGAATGACTTTAATCCTATTTTGCATCGAAATCGAACATCATTGGTTTTAATCAGAAAGTATGGACAAGGAAAAACAAATAGTAAAGATATAGATTTTAGCACAAAAATTAAAATCTTCATAACTTTAAAAACGCACAACTTTCCAAAAAATCAACCAAATTTTTAAATTCATGCAGTTTTGTTAACGGTATAGAATCCACTTTCAAAACGCATCAAAAGTTTATTAATATTGTCGTATTTAATTTTTGGACTTTTTGTGGCCATTTTTACATATTTCTGAAAACTCTCTCAACTTTGAAATGCCATAACTTTGTCAAATATAAACCGATTTTAAAAAATGTTGCATTTCTGTGAATGACTTTGATCCTATTTTGCATCGATATCTAACATCATTGGTTTTAATCAGAAAATATGGACCAGGAAAAACAAATAGTGAAGATATATATTTTAGCACAAAAATGAAAATCTTCTTAACTTTAAAAACGCACAACTTTTCGAAAAATTAACCAAATTTTTAAATTCATGCATTTTTGTTAACGGTATAGAATCAATTTTCAAAATGCATCAAAAGTTTATTAATATTGTCGTATTTAATTTTTGGACTTTCTGTGGCCATTTTTGCATATTTCTGAAAACTCTATCTACTTTGAAATGCCATAACTTTGTCAAATATCAACCGATTTTAAAAAATGTTGCATTTCTGTGAATGACTTTGATCTTATTTTGCATCGATATCTAACATCATTGGTTTTAATCAGAAAATATGGACCAGGAAAAACAAATAGTAAAGATATAGATATTAGTACAAAAATTAAAATCTTCTTAACCTTAAAAACGCACAACTCTTCGAAAAATCAACCAAATTTTTTCTGTGAATGACTTTAATCCTATTTTGCATCGATATCTAACATCATTGGTTTTATTTAGAAAATATGAACCAGAAGAAACAAATAGTAAAGATATAGATTTTAGTACAAACATGAAAATCTTCTTAACTTTAAAAACGCACAACTTTTCGAAAAATCAACCAAATTTTTAAATTCATGCATTTTTGTTAACGGTATAGAATCAATTTTCAAAATGCATCAAAAGTTTATTAATATTGTCGTAATTAATTTTTGGACTTTCTGTGGCCATTTTTGCATATTTCTGAAAACTCTCTCAATTTTGAAAAGCCATAACTTTGTCAAATATCAACCGATTTTAAAAAATGTTGCATTTCTGTGAATGTCTTTGATCCTATTTTCCATCGATATCTAACATCATTGGCTTTAATCAAAAAATATGGACCAGGAAAAACAAGTAGTGAAGATATATATTTTAGTACAAAAATGAAAATCTTCTTAACTTTAAAAACGCACAACTTTTCGAAATATTAACCAAATTTTTAAATTCATGCATTTTTGTTAACGGTATAGAATCAATTTTCAAAATGCATCAAAAGTTTATTAATATTGTCGTATTTAATTTTTGGACTTTCTGTGGCCATTTTTGCATATTTCTGAAAACTCTATCTACTTTGAAATGCCATAACTTTGTCAAATATCAACCGATTTTAAAAAATGTTGCATTTCTGTGAATGACTTTGATCCTATTTTGCATCGATATCTAACATCATTGGTTTTAATCAGAAAATATGGACCAGGAAAAACAAATAGTAAAGAAATAGATTTTAGTACAAAAATGAAAATCTTCTCAACTTTAAGAACGCACAACTTTTCGAAAAATTAATTAATTTTATTAATATTGTCGTATTTAATTTTTGGACTTTCTGTGGCCATTTTTGAATATTTCTGAAAACTCTCTCAACTTTGAAATGCCATAACTTTGTCAAATATCAACCGATTTTAAAAAATGTTGCATTTCTGTGAATGACTTTAATCCTATTTTGCATCGAAATCGAACATCATTGGTTTTAATCAGAAAGTATGGACAAGGAAAAACAAATAGTAAAGATATAGATTTTAGTACAAAAATTAAAATCTTCATAACTTTAAAAACGCACAACTTTCCAAAAAATCAACCAAATTTTTAAATTCATGCAGTTTTGTTAACGGTATAGAATCCACTTTCAAAACGCATCAAAAGTTTATTAATATTGTCGTATTTAATTTTTGGACTTTTTGTGGCCATTTTTACATATTTCTGAAAACTCTCTCAACTTTGAAATGCCATAACTTTGTCAAATATAAACCGATTTTAAAAAATGTTGCATTTCTGTGAATGACTTTAATCCTATTTTGCATCGAAATTGAACATCATTGGTTTTAATCAGAAAGTATGGACCAGGAGAAACAAATAGTAAAGATATAGATTTTAGTACAAACATGAAAATCTTCTTAACTTTAAAAACGCACAACTTTTCGAAAAATCAACCAAATTTTTAAATTCATGCATTTTTGTTAACGGTATAGAATCAATTTTCAAAATGCATCAAAAGTTTATTAATATTGTCGTAATTAATTTTTGGACTTTCTGTGGCCATTTTTGCATATTTCTGAAAACTCTCTCAATTTTGAAAAGCCATAACTTTGTCAAATATCAACCGATTTTAAAAAATGTTGCATTTCTGTGAATGTCTTTGATCCTATTTTCCATCGATATCTAACATCATTGGCTTTAATCAAAAAATATGGACCAGGAAAAACAAGTAGTGAAGATATATATTTTAGTACAAAAATGAAAATCTTCTTAACTTTAAAAACGCACAACTTTTCGAAATATTAACCAAATTTTTAAATTCATGCATTTTTGTTAACGGTACAGAATAAATTTTCAAAATGCATCAAAAGTTTATTAATATTGTCGTATTTAATTTTTGGACTTTCTGTGGCCATTTTGCATATTTCTGAAAACTCTCTCATCTTTGAAATGCCATAACTTTGTCAAATATCAACCGATTTTAAAAAATGTTGCATTTCTGTGAATGACTAAATCCTATTTTGCATCGAAATCGAACATCATTGGTTTTAATCAGAAAGTATGGACCAGGAGAAACAAATAGTAAAGATATAGATATTAGTACAAACATGAAAATCTTCTTAACTTTAAGAACGCACAACTTTCCAAAAAATCAACCAAATTTTTAAATTCATGCAGTTTTGTTAACGGTATAGAATCCACTTTCAAAACGCATCAAAAGTTTATTAATATTGTCGTATTTAATTTTTGGACTTTTTGTGGCCATTTTTACATATTTCTGAAAACTCTCTCAACTTTGAAATGCCATAACTTTGTCAAATATAAACCGATTTTAAAAAATGTTGCATTTCTGTGAATGACTTTAATCCTATTTTGCATCGATATCTAACATCATTGGCTTTATTCAGAAAATATGGACCAAGAAAAGCAAAGAGTAAAGATATAGATTTTAGTACAAACATGAAAATCTTCATAACTTTAAAAACGCACAACTTTTCGAAAAATCAACCGAATTTTTATTTTCATGCAGTTTTGTTAACGGTATAGAATCCACTTTCAAAATGCATCAAAAGCTTATTAATTTTGTCGTATTTAATTTTTGGACTTTTTGTGGCCATTTTTGCATATTTCTGAAAACTTTCTCAACTTTGATATGCCATAACTTTGTCAAATATCAACCGATTTTAAAAAATGTTGCATTTCTGTGAATGACTTTAATACTATTTTGCATCGATATCTAACATCATTGGTTTTAATCAGAAAAAATGGACCAGGAGAAACAAATAGTAAAGATATAGATATTAGTACAAACATGAAAATCTTCTTAACTTTAAGAACGCATAACTTTTCGAAAATCAACCAACTTTTTAAATTCATGCATTTTTGTTAACGGTATAAAATCAATTTTCAAAATGCATCAAAAGTTTATTAATATTGTCGTATTTAATTTTTGGACTTTCTGTGGCCATTTTGCATATTTCTGAAAACTCTCTCAACTTTGAAATGCCATAACTTTGTCAAATATCAACCGATTTTAAAAAATGTTGCATTTCTGTGAATGACTTTAATCCTATTTTGCATCGATATCTAACATCATTGGCTTTAATCAGAAAATATGGACCAAGAAAAGCAAAGAGTAAAGATATAGATTTTAGTACAAACATGAAAATCTTCATAACTTTAAAAACGCACAACTTTTCGAAAAATCAACCGAATTTTTATTTTCATGCTGTTTTGTTAACGGTATAGAATCCACTTTCAAAATGCATCAAAAGCTTATTAATTTTGTCGTATTTAATTTTTGGACTTTCTGTGGCCATTTTTGCATATTTCTGAAAACTCTCTCAACTTTGAAATGCCATAACTTTGTCAAATATCAACCGATTTTAAAAAATGTTGCATTTCTGTGAATGACTTTAATCCTATTTTGCATCGATATCTAACATCATTGGTTTTAATCAGAAAATATGGACAAGGAAAAACAAATAGTAAAGATATAGATTTTAGTACAAAAATTAAAATCTTCATAACTTTAAAAACGCACAACTTTTCGAAAAATCAACCAAATTTTTAAATTCATGCATTTTTGTTAACGGTATAAAATCAATTTTCAAAATGCATCAAAAGTTTATTAATATTGTCGTATTTAATTTTTGGACTTTCTGTGGCCATTTTGCATATTTCTGAAAACTCTCTCAACTTTGAAATGCCATAACTTTGTCAAATATCAACCGATTTTAAAAAATGTTGCATTTCTGTGAATGACTTTAATACTATTTTGCATCGATATCTAACATCATTGGTTTTAATCAGAAAAAATGGACCAGGAGAAACAAATAGTAAAGATATAGATATTAGTACAAACATGAAAATCTTCTTAACTTTAAGAACGCATAACTTTTCGAAAATCAACCAACTTTTTAAATTCATGCATTTTTGTTAACGGTATAGAATCAATTTTCAAAATGGATCAAAAGTTTATTAATATTGTCGTAATTAATTTTTGGACTTTCTGTGGCCATTTTTGCATATTTCTGAAAACTCTCTCAACTTTGAAATGCCATAACTTTGTCAAATATAAACCGATTTTAAAAAATGTTGCATTTCTGTGAATGACTTTGATCCTATTTTGCATCGATATCTAACATCATTGGTTTTAATCAGAAAAAATGGACCAGGAGAAACAAATAGTAAAGATATAGATATTAGTACAAACATGAAAATCTTCTTAACTTTAAGAACGCATAACTTTTCGAAAATCAACCAACTTTTTAAATTCATGCATTTTTGTTAACGGTATAGAATCAATTTTCAAAATGCATCAAAAGTTTATTAATACTGTCGTATTTAATTTTTGGACTTTCTGTGGCCATTTTTGCATATTTCTGAAAACTCTCTCAACTTTGAAATGCCATAACTTTGTCAAATATAAACCGATTTTAAAAAATGTTGCATTTCTGTGAATGACTTTAATCCTATTTTGCATCGAAATCGAACATCATTGGTTTTAATCAGAAAGTATGGACCAGGAGAAAAAAATAGTAAAGATATAGATATTAGTACAAACATGAAAATCTTCTTAACTTTAAGAACGCACAACTTTCCAAAAAATCAACGAAATTTTTAAATTCATGCAGTTTTGTTAACGGTATAGAATCCACTTTCAAAACGCATCAAAAGTTTATTAATATTGTCGTATTTAATTTTTGGACTTTTTGTGGCCATTTTTACATATTTCTGAAAACTCTCTCAACTTTGAAATGCCATAACTTTGTCAAATATTAACCGATTTTATAAAATGTTGCATTTCTGTGAATGACTTTGATCCTATTTTGCATCGATATCTAACATCATTGGCTTTAATCAGAATATATGGACCAGGAAAAACAAATAGTAAAGATATAGATTTTAGTACAAACATGAAAATCTTCATAACTTTAAAAACGCACAACTTTTCGAAAAATCAACCAAATTTTTAAATTCATGCATTTTTGTTAACGGTATAGAATCAATTTTCAAAATGGATCAAAAGTTTATTAATATTGTCGTAATTAATTTTTGGACTTTCTGTGGCCATTTTTGCATATTTCTGAAAACTCTCTCAACTTTGAAATGCCATAACTTTGTCAAATATAAACCGATTTTAAAAAATGTTGCATTTCTGTGAATGACTTTGATCCTATTTTGCATCGATATCTAACATCATTGGCTTTAATCAGAAAATATGGACCAAGAAAAGCAAAGAGTAAAGATATAGATTTTAGTACAAACATGAAAATCTTCTTAACTTTAAAAACGCACAACTTTTCGAAAAATCAACCAAATTTTTAAATTTATGCATTTTTGTTAACGGTATAGAATCAATTTTCAAAATGCATCAAAAGTTTTTTAATACTGTCGTATTTAATTTTTGGACTTTCTGTGGCCATTTTGCATATTTCTGAAAACTCTCTCAACTTTGAAATGCCATAACTTTGTCAAATATCAACCGATTTTAAAAAATGTTTCATTTCTGTGAATGACTTTAATCCTATTTTGCATCGATATCTAACATCATTGGCTTTAATCAGAAAATATGGACCAGGAAAAACAAATAGTAAAGATATAGATTTCAGTACAAACATGAAAATCTTCTTAACTTTAAAAACGCACAACTTTTCGAAAAATCAACCGAATTTTTAAATTCATGCAGTTTTATTAACGGTATAGAATCCACTTTCAAAACGCATCAAAAGTTTATTAATTTTGTCATTTTTAATTTTTGGACTTTTTGTGGCCATTTTTACATATTTCTGAAAACTCTCTTAATTTTGAAATGCCATAACTTTGTCAAATATTAACCGATTTTATAAAATGTTGCATTTCTGTGAATGACTTTGATCCTATTTTGCATCGATATCTAACATCATTGGCTTTAATCAGAAAATATGGACCAGGAAAAACAAATAGTAAAGATATAGATTTTAGTACAAACATGAAAATCTTCTTAACTTTAAAAACGCACAACTTTCCAAAAAATCAACCAAATTTTTAAATTCATGCAGTTTTGTTAACGGTATAGAATCCACTTTCAAAACGCATCAAAAGTTTATTAATATTGTCGTATTTAATTTTTGGACTTTTTGTGGCCATTTTTACATATTTCTGAAAACTCTCTCAACTTTGAAATGCCATAACTTTGTCAAATATTAACCGATTTTATAAAATGTTGCATTTCTGTGAATGACTTTAATCCTATTTTGCATCGAAATCTAACATCATTGATAACTATTCTAAAACACAACCGATTTTATTGAAATTTTCAGTTTGATTAAAGGCACATTTAAAAAATATCATAACTATTCATGAAGACAGCTGATTTTGTTCAAATTTTCGTTTTGATTAAAGTAATTATTAAATTATTCGAATTGTAAAATTATTATTAAAATTTAAAATTTAATTTACTATAAAATAAATACTTAAATATTTTTGATAAGGTGCTATGTTTCTCGTTTTAAATTTCAAATATATTTTTTTAGCCTTCTCTTGTGATTGTTTATGGTGTTTTACAAAACAAAAATATACATACATTTATGTACATGTGTAATTCTGACAACACTCATGTTACTTTCAGATTTTCCGTAGTGTGGCAAAAGCTGCTGTCAGCTGAAAGCTAGTTGTTTACATGCATATGTACGTTTGTATGATGCATACATAAACACAAGTTGAGCGCAAGCTTTTTTAGCTCACAGCTGAAGGCGAAAGCTTTGTGCGGCTGCCGAATGTTTTTATATGATTTGGCATTTGAGAAACCCCCTTAAATAACATTTGAATTACTTTCGTATGCCGCGAATATCGAGAGTTCTGCAGCTGCAGCTGTTGTTTAGGTCCGTTTAGCCGTTGTTCGTGCAGCGACCGGGAGCGTCGTCATTCAATCGTGAGTCGTCGGCCTCGTCTCTTGTTGTGTGCGGCACATTCTGTAAGGATTCCCTTGCTGGCGGTTTAGTTGATTCGATACTATATGGAACTGAGCACATTAAATGCTTTACTTATTTAAAATTTATGCCTAAACTCGAACAACTGCTTACCGAAGTTCATTTCAAGTAATCTGAGAAAATATGAAACAAGTTCTATTAGCTCGTTAATAAGTGTTGTTAAGTGTCAACAGCTGATAATCATATATGAATTGTGTTGTATAAATAATCGGCAAAGAAAAAAAAAAAACAGCTGCCGTATTGTAGTGTTTGTCATCTGTGTGAGAGTGTGTTTGTAATAAAAACCGGACAACGTGGGATCGATTTTTGGGGGGCTGCACAGTGGCGCCAATACATGCTAAATTTGTGAAACTAGAATTCCAGTTAACAGCCCGATATATTGGCCCATATATCGTATACTAAATGTGTATGTGTATCTGTGTGTGTGTGTGTGTGTACGTTTATGGATGCATGGGTATGCGTATTGCCGATAAAGCTCTAATAACATTTGCTCAGGCTACAGCGCGCAGACATCATTTAGTAGGGGGCCAGGGGTATTCTTCCAGAATTCCCACCCACCGAAAGTAAAATGCTTGACAAATAAATAAACAAACGGCCACTAGAGATAATGAAATTTTGTTAGGCACAAAACAGACAGAGCAAGAGAGCAACAATAACAACAGCAGCAGCAGCAGCAGCAACAAAAGCAGCAAAATTTGAGGGGCAAAGTGTATCGCGGCGACAGCTACCAAAAGTTGCCAAAAACAAAAACAAACAACAAACACAAAGAGAGAGCATGCGAAAAAAAGCTTCGTCTTCGCCAAAATACTACTAAGACGACAACGACAACGACAACGACTTGGACGACGACGACGACAAAGCGAAAGGCGTAGAGCAGAGATGGAGAGACTTGTTGTATAACAGTTTGAATATACGGTTAGTTTAGCCCCAAACACCGACTGACGAGACGAAGTTAACGTACCGCACCGATTCTATGCGTGATGATGTCGGACACGACGCGTCGCGACGCGACGCTGTTAATAGGCATAAACGATGATGATGAGCACTCGGCGACGCAGCGCACAGTGGTCATCTTCGCGTTGTAAAAGCTTAAATGTAGTTTGATTATTTTTTATTACACATACGTTCTATATCGTATAATATTGCTTTAATCTTAATTGCTTGTATCAAGACAGCTGATAAAAAGTCAATCGTGATATCAGATAAGTTGACTCAATGTGATACCCACTGTTTGGTGCCATGGCTTAAGCTGGAGGACCAGTCTGAGAGAGATATGTCTGAGTAAAGAGAGAGAGAGAGAGAGAGAGAGAGAGAGAGAGAGAGAGTGAAAAAGCCGAGCGCAGGTCGTTTTCCGTGTGTTTTGTAGCACAGTTTAAAGTACGCATTGCGATGGTTTTTCATTTCAGTTTAGCTAGAGACATCGTCGTGTAACGAACAGAAGCTCTCCGAGCAACTGCATCTCAGCGGCGAATCGACAGCAGATTACAGTGCGCAAAAGAAGAAAATAAATTAGAAAAAAAAGAAAGAAAAAAAAACACACACACAATAACCGAGAATATTCAAATTAAAAACAAGTGTACTATTTCGAATAAGTTTTGACTCACGCATACACTGTCAGATGGACACAGACACACACTTACTATCCATATGGTATAAGGACTTTGAATAGATGATAGTGCTCGTTGAGTGGTGTTTTAAATCAATGTGAAAATTTGTATTACAGTCAAAGAAAATTTACCAAAAAATCCCAATCGGGAGAAATTCAAATTACAAGTTCTTTAATTAATTATAAATTTGTAAAAAACAAATATTTGAAAATAAAATCAAAAATTTAATTAAAAAGAAAATACAGTGTCATGTAGAGATAAACTAGAGTTTTGGGAGAATTTGAAACAAACGCGCAAAACCCCAGGTAAGTTTGGGAAATCTTCAATAAGCTGGGCACTGTTGCTGTTCCTAACAAGTGGAGGATGTTGCAGGCCGTGTGTCTAACTGGGGCCCGTTATGAAACAACAATTTACGGTTGGATCCCCTTTATGATGTTGCCGATTTTTTGCATTTAACGATTTTTGATGGGTTCCTTGATCCGTAAAGTCTTTAGCAATTTGAAGCGCGCTCTCTTTCTCTCACACACACACACACACACACATTCACACAGATACACAGGCAGAGTTAAAAACATATAAATGTATATAGTATAAACATGGAGTGTTTGTGTGGATGTAAATGGCTGCTAAAGACGAGCGAAAATATGCTACAAATTCATAATTTGGCTGTTTATATACGCATTCGCAATATATACATATATATGTATGTATATATGTTTATGTATACATAAATACTGGGTAGGGAGTCTGCAGGTATTGGTGGTTTATCGAGTGGCGGCTGCCTCAACGTCTGTCCGCTTGAGCTACCTGTCGAGATGCGAACGACGAGAGAAATATAATATCAGAAACGTAGCAGCTGCTGCTGAGCAGCCAAAGCAACACAACGAAAGTAAAACGTAGTATACACACACACACAGACATAAATACCGACACTACACAAATAAATATACATATGTATGTATGTATAAGTTGTTAGTATGTAGAGTATTTCTTTTATTTTCATTTCATTTTTTTTTGTGGCACGTAGGCTCCATAACTTCCGCTCGGTCGGCTCACGCGCACACCTGTACTCCTACTCCAAGCCAAGCAGGCCGTGCATCTCCATACAGACGGACAGACAGACGGACATATACTGAGATGTACGTACGTATGTATGTTCATACATGTGTGAGGAGCATTTAAAATTCTGATGAAAAGACACATTTTATTCGACATACACAGACATACAGACAAACATTCGGTTTCTTTGCATTTCTCTTTACTGTGCACAGTGGATGGGGAAGTCTGCTGCTTATGTCTCTCAGTTCTTGCATTCAACTTGTACCTGTTCTTTCTCTCACTCGTTATCTCTTTATCATCCGTTTCGTTGTTATAATAGGTGCGTGTGCGCGTGTGAGAGAGAGTGAGTAGTTTCAGTAATCTTAAATAAAATTTGAAATCTGTTTAGCTGCGTTATTCATAATGCAGTAGATAAACTGCTCACACACACACACACACACACACACACACATACGCATTTCGCTTAATTCAACTGTCGATTTATCACACTTAGTCTAACACACACACACTCACACACACATGTAGAGAAAGAGAAAGAGAGAGATGGAGAGAGATAGAGACCAACAACAATAACGACACATCGTTGTCATCATATCATAACTACGATCATCTCGCTGATTACAGAACCCTGATTAGTTGCGGAGACACATGCGATGAGATTGCGTGTGTAATTCTATTCCATTCTATTCCATTCCATTCCATTATATTTGATGCCCAACTCAACTGAACTATACGATTCTATTATGCTATGTTGGGCTATATGGTCTATGTGGTCTTTGGTACTTTCCGTACTAGTCCCAGCTGCAATTAGGGGCCCATTTACATACATTCCATGGGCGGATAGATGCCCATATCTGCCCAGCATATCGTGTATATCGGTGAGGTTGGTTTTGGTTTCGCGATGATACCATCTTTCATGTGCAGATTGCATTTTAGATTGAGATTTATTTGGATTTATGATATGTGTGCGCAACGGCGCATATGCACAAAATAGAAAAAATTGAAATTGTCTGTTATTTTTTTTTTCCATTCGAATTTTTGCAAATGGAATTCGGTTTTCTGCATTTGTCTGTGCATAAATACAATAAATCATATTGAATTCAATTGCATTTGCAGCCGTTTTAATTGCTGCAACACAATCCAATCAGCATATGTATGCACTATGTTTTCACCCCCCTTATTGATGATGAATATTTAAACCTGGAGCTGCTTTTCCATAAAAGTCTTAAATTTGCAACACAGCAACTGCAGCATGCAACTCTGTGCTCAAATCAAAGTCATTTATTTTGGAAATTGGACTGTAGTCGACTTCCGTTTAGCATCGCGCCAGAGACAGCCAGAGGCGAGGCTGCTGCTGTTGTTGCATGCCACAGTTGAACAGTTGCACAGTTGACAATGCAACGTTCATTTGCGCACACAATAAGCAGTTGTCGTGTTTGCAATCATCGACAGACATCGGAATGCGTGCAAGTTCAGAAAGAGATAGAAAGAGAGAGAAAAAGAGAGGGAGATAGGTAGAGAGTGAGGTACAGAGTTGGTGTGAGTGAAAGAGAGGGAGAAGCAGAAATCATTTGGTCGTTTGAAGCGTACAAAATAAGCGGAGATTTGTTCGGCTGAGGGGTCTATTGTGGATGCTGCATCCACATCACATCAAGTATCATGGTTGGCTGTCCATCGCCCCCAAATGTGGCATATGCAGCAACTGTGCTGCAAGTGTCTAGATTCTGATCCCATCGAGTTTGCCAGATTTAATTGAATCAATTTTCAAATATCATATTAACTTACAATGGAGAACTTAAGCGGCGTGGGAGCTGCGGTTGCGGTTGCGGTTATGTCTGCGCAGTGCGGTGTGGCTGCATCTTCTTACTTACAAAAAAAAAATGAATATAACAACAGCAGAGAAGCGTCAATGCGAATCGCAGTCTATTCCTTGGCCTTTATTATTATTATTATTTATTTTCAAGCCACAAAAAGCGGCGCACAAATCACACAGAATAAAGAACACAAAGGCACAAAAGCTTAAAGCGTGAAACACTTGAGAATTGTTTTCCACTTTTTATTTTGTTGTTTGCTTTCTTCCCTTTTGGGTTTCTTTTTTCCCTGTTTTCATTCTTTTGCCTTTCATTGCTTTCTTCTTTTTATTTTATTATTATTTTTATTTTGTGTAAGAAAAATATTTTGTGCTTGCTCGACTCGTTGGGATTTGCCTAAGGATGCCTGTCCTGCTCGCTCCTTGGGGGCATAAGGAGCTGTTGAACAGGAGTTGAGCTGGAGTTGTGGATTTGTCCTTCTTGGCGGCTGGCGTGTTCCGAAATCGAGCAGCACATAAAATTCATATTTGGCAAAGAGCACATAAAAAATATGCAAATAAAATGTCATTAAACAATGAAAAGGACAAACGAGCAGGCGAACCAAGCATCAACAAAAAAAAATATATATATATACAGAACAAAAAAAAAATAGGAAAAACAATACCTAATCTCATGAAGCGGATACCCTAACCCGGTCACCTACATACTTCTATTGCCATTTCGTGTGCTCAACATTCGAGATAAATAGCGTGATGAAATACTTGCGAATAGTCAACATTGATTACAGGGTATCGTAGAGCAGCATGTACTTGTATTTGCACGACAGTTGGCGCAGCATTAAAACGCAATTTTATTGCATGTCCTTGGGGGCCATTGAAGTGGCGTTTGCCATCATTGTCTTAAGGACAACAATGGCGGCAGGCGACGACAGCCCGAGCCCCTACCCCCTCCCCCACATTCCCCCTTTCGACGACCGCAACAGAACCAACCAAGCACAACACATAGCCAGGACCACAAATGCTAGTCCTGCAAGGAGAGGAAGCCTTGTTGTTTGCATTAGTTTTATGTTGTGTTTTTTTCTACATTTACTCGTGTGGATGTGTATGTGTCTCGGCACTGGCTACATTTACGGGTCTCTCCCAGCGGCAGTGGCAGCGATAATAACACGATTTGTTGTCTACTGCAGGCTCATTAGATTTTATGTCCTTCCCTATTGAAATACAGTTTATGCAGTTGCGCAGTTTACGCTTTAAAGCAGCTAGATTAAAGCGTGAATACGATTGATGGCAAATACTTACATGCCACTTGCCACATGCCACTTGCCACATACCGCAAACTATAAAATATACTTTTTATATTTTCAAAATCCTTTGGTTCACTGTGCTCCTTCTGCTAAAGCAACGCAGATAATAAATTGCAGCAGTATGTGTGTGTTTGTGTGTGTGTGTGTGTGTGTGTGTTGAGTTGGTGTGCTGGGAATACACCGCCTGCTTGGGCATAAAAAGTAGCCAAGAGTGAAATAAAAGCAGGCACTAACTGCAAAGGCCCGAAGTTCTGTTGCGTCTCTGGGATTACGCGACGTATACGCGATTTTTCTGAGGCCATAACTTTAAGTTATAATATATATGTAAGTAGCTTAAAGTTTCGTTGATTGATTGTGTCCCATTGAAATTGTGGAAAACCTTTGCTTGCACTTGAAAGTGAATTAATTGAATTGTGTTAGAGACAAAAGCAAATAAATTATTTAAACATCCGTATGAATTTTGTAATGTTTTCTTTGCTTATGGCCGAGTTGCTTTTGCTTTTGCGTAATTACGAGAATTTGACTAATTGACAGCCGTAAAATAAATATAAATAATAGAGACATAATTACAATTATAGCTGTAAATCGTTGTCCAACAAAGAAATAAAATAAATGAATAACCCAAAAAAATTGAAATAATTGCAGCACATGCCAATTTAATTTCCATTTAAATGCCCATGTTTGTGTTTTTGGTTGTTGTTGTTTTTGCATAGTATAATTTTTTATATTTTTTACTTTCCTGTGGCACCCCCTCCCCACTCTAATCCATCCATAGCCACCCAACAGTCCGCCTGGCGGCAAATTCAATTGAATAACTCATGCAAAATGCAGTCAACGAGTGGAGCGGCCACGCCCCGCTCCGCCCCGCCCTAATTCAGTTGCAGTTGCAATTTCAGTTTCAGTCGGATTTCTGTATTGAAATCTAGTTTGTGGGCGTGCCGTCATGTAATGATTCCCCCAATAAGCAGCCCAATTAAAAGCCTTATGCTGCGATGAACTCAATTATATGAAACCATCGCGTTCATAATCGTGCAGCACGCAGCATGTGGCATGTGGCATGTTGGATGTGGCGGCTGTCGATGTGTTTGCATTCAGCTATTGATGCGTTGCAACAACTGAATATGCCACTAACTAATACTTGGACTAATTAGTGTTTAATTATGCCAGGATGCAACAAACGTAGACACATCACATACATACAGGATAACAATGACATTCTCTATAGAAAAGCACATCCTTTGTGTTGATTTTATGAACTGAAAGGGACAGCTTCCATTTATGTGTGTGTGTGTGTGTGTGTGTGTGTGTGTGTAGACATCCTGTACTGATTTCATTTTCCTTTGGCTGGTGCTCCGTGTATACTTTGATGTGACGTCACTAGTTGGCTCACGATTTTGCCTGGCTTACATATACATATATACATACATACATTCGTATATACATACATACGTATGTATACAGATGTCTGTCTTTGGCAGCTCGGCTCCTTTCATTTCTTGCGTCATTTTTGTATGAAAGCTGCTTTCACATTTGACATTTTACAGAATCATAAGAAGAAGCAGCAGCAGCAACAGCAGCAGTGGAAAATAAAGAAGAAGCAGAGGAGGACAACCCCGATGGCGACACTTAATAATCAGCTTGATGGTCCGTCCGTACATACAAACAAAATGAAACAAAACGGACTAAAGGCAATGTGTCGCATTGGTCATCTTGGCGTATACGTAATATGCTTTTTGCCAAGGGCAATGTGGTTAATGTGTTTTCCCCGTTTCCATCTCTATCCTTTGATAGTTCATCTGACAATCAACTCAAAGCGAGGAGAATTCATTCGGTTTCCCAAGAATCTCTGAGGATATACTTAGATATTCAGGCAGAATGGAAAATAGAATCTTAATGATTTTAGTGCAAAATAAAGCTACGAAAAAATAAAAAATTAGATTTATGTTTTTCAATTTTTGATAAATCCTATTTTGAGCCCGAAGTAGAAGTTTGACAATTTCAAGATGTATACTTGTAACTATAGCTATAGTTTATTTGAAGTGTCGTGCATCATATTTGATTTATTCATTGCACTTTCATCAATTTGATGCACTCGAATGCCACAAAAGAGCGCAAAACGTCATTTATTCGAGTAAACAGTTTAGCGCACGTTTTAGGGTGGCTCCATGACTTCTTTTCTTGAGTTTCCTCTGCCGATGGCACATTTTCCTCATAAAAAGTAGGGGTATAGACCCTCGTACCCTAGCATGTGGCATGTGGAATGTGGGTTGTGGCATGCGGCGGCAGCAGAGTCGCAGTCAAAAATGGCGGCTGCTGTTGGCAGTTGACTTCTTCACATTCATTTGATTATTGATTTTCAACAGCAGCAGCGGCGTCCTCGACGATGGCTTTAAGTGCAATACCGGCTACGGTATCCAGTCCCTAGGCTGGATGGGGTCTCAGGACACCCCTTCGTAACTCGAGTACCAAACTCACATACAACCAAAACACAACATTCTATACGTATATTTATATATATATATATACATATATATAAATAGAAGTAGGCACGTGGGTGCTTCGGAACTGCTCGAGATTCGCCCATGTCTTCGACTCGGCTGGCAGCACGGTGATATCATCAAGGTCACTTAGTCAGTCAGTCAGTCAGTCCGTCAGTCAGTTCCACAAATGAGCCGAAAGCAAACGGTGCGCCAAATACCCCTACTCATACAATAGCTCGCACTAAATTGAGCGTCTCAGCGATAACGAGGCACCAGCGGCGCCGGCTCCGCCTCCGCCTCCGTCTCTCCTCCTTTCCACCTCTGCATCTCGTCCTCCTTGCCGCACTCTCACAGTGGCGATGGCACTGCCTGTGACTCTGGTGATGGCAGTGTCGTGGCCGGACGTTGCCACGCGGCACTTGTTTAATGACGGGTCACACTTCCCCCCAAAAACCCTCTTTATCTCTTATCTTTCCATCCACAATTCACAGCTGCCACATGCGGTGCTCGCTCATAAAATTCAAGCGCCAGTGCCTCTGATAGCGCCAGATTGGACAACAGCAGACATCAGTTGACCTTAACCATGGACCGCATCCAAGAAGAGAGTGGAGATTCTTCTGCATTCAATTAAATGCGGTACATTAAGCCTGTCATTCTATGTTTCATCTTATTTGTGTGTATTCATAACTGCGTAAATTACAAATTCACATATAAGATTATATTGTATGGGACTGAACTGAGGCATAGCAGATTAGGCGAATGTCAAAAGGTTGTTGAAATCACTGAATATTTTCGGCACAATATTTTCCTGGCATTGAAAATACTGTTATCCGGGTTATCGTTAATCTCTTTCAATGAATTCCAATAATATTTTTTTGGTGACAAAAAACATGTTATAAATTTAGCAATGATAAACTTTATATTTAATTATTATTTTTTTTTTAACTTAATTTTTTCTATTTTTAATAAAAAAAAATAGTTTCTGATTCTATAAAATGATCGTGTATTGACTTAAATTAAAAATAGTCGATAGAATTATTTTTTTGGCAAACTCTAAATTGGGTTATAGAGAAATTTCAGAGATCTTCTGTTACTATAGCTCTAAACCAATATGGCTATATGAACTAATGAATGTTGCTCATATGGATATGAATTAATATGGATTGCTTATGTTCAATGTTTTGAGAAACTTCAGGGACCTTCTAAATATTACTATGGCTTTAAACGAAGAAGGTTACATGATGAAATGAATACCCGTCATATGGATTAACATGAATTTTCACTCTGCATACTTATCGCAGATTTCCTAATCCTTCTGTGTATTTATTCTACTGGGTATCATATGCGCTTGTCCTGTTTTTTGTTTTCAACTTTCTTTTAGGGCTCGCTTAGCTGGAATAGGAACATTTGTTTCGTGTGCTCGTTTCGATTTGAGCCACGCCTGCGTATTTATTTTATAGTTTGCCTGGCGCCAGGCATTTGGCTAATGGCTGCAGCTCGGAATTGCCTCGAAAAGGTCAACCTGCATAAGGCAGTGGAGACCTCAATCGGCCCTTAAGCGAAATTCGACGACATTTCCTTGGCTTTCAGTTTGCTGTTTGCATTTCACTTGCCAGCGCAAAACGAAGAGTATCAAATGGGGAGCATTAGCACTATCATCTACATGAGAGTGAAGATGAAATCACAAAAAATTAAGCAGATCTCCAGGCATGTTCTCATTTCCGGATTCGAAAGAAACATGCGGATTTCGGGATTGATTATTCGTTTTGTGTATTTTTGAGTTAACTTTAAAGCCGGGAAACATTTGAAAAGCAGAGAAAAGTTGACATAGAAATGAGTCAACAAGAGTGCCTATGTTGGTTGAGCCACTTTATCGATAGAGTGACGCCACCCGTGCCAACCCTCTTCAACTCATCAATTAAAACTATAGACTTTTATACCATCTGGGACAACACACACACACACACACATACATATAAATAGAGAAAGAGAGACAGGTGTATATATATATGGTAAAGTTCAGTTAACGAAAAACACCAACAGGGCCATTCCCTCTTGCCAATCTCCATTTCCCACACCATTTCCATCTCCATTTCCATCTCTGTTACCTTTTCGCTTTTCGTTAACCCAATTGTTTTTGTTAGCGTCTACCATCCCATACCCCCACTCCCGCTCCCAATCTGCAGTTCCCACCCCTTCGTTTACCCTTTGACTTTGCGAGTTCGTTTCTGTTGTGTTGTATCTTTTTCGTCGGCGAAATTCACAAAATTCTGAAAACGAAAGCAAACAAAACAAACAAACAGACAGGCAGTCAGTAAGGGGGGTGAATGGGGGGTAGATGTACGGATGGAATGGGGTCAGTGAGAGCAGTGAGAGGCCCCAGCCTTTATTCAGGTGACCTTTGCACACAGTCGTCGCCCACTTTGCACATCCCCTCCCTCACACACATAGTTCACCTGTACGGCAGTGTCCTTGTCGTCATCATCGCCATCCAGTTCAGTCCCTTTTTTATGCTCCCCACAGCTCCCAACTCGTCCACAATGTTATCCCGTACCTCCTTTCTTGTCAAATGCGTCGTTGCAAACTTTGTAAATTATAATTTAATTTAAATGTCATTAAAATTTGTGCGGCTTAAGCTCAGCCAGGACTCAGCAAATACTCCGTCTGCACGGAGACTGATACTTGTATCTAGGAGTTTCGTCAGGAGATACGCGCCAAATCTGACTTAATTATAAATAGAAGTTTGCTTATAAGATGTTGCAACTAAAATTCGCTCTCGTTATAAATCTCTTTTTTATTTCCATTTGAGTTGGAGAGAGTAGAATATACAGAGTGAGAGGGGGGGGAAGGGGAGGAAATTTTAATCAAGAACTTGCTGCGACTGCTAAAAGTGTGAGCAGAAATTCTGTGTGTGTGTGTGTGTGTGCCATGAAAATTAAATAAATAAATAAAAAATGAAACTTTATTTCAAAGTGCCGCTGCGTATACTTAATATCCTATACACAGTTGTGTCCCCAAGCCCCCCCCCTGCTGACCACTCTGCTCAGTCTCTGCCATTAAAAATGCGCATTTTTTATAAAAAAAAAAGTTTTTGGTTGAAGCTGCCAAGTGGAAACGTGGAAAACAGCAAACGAGGCAGAAAAACTGCTGCAACCGCAAGAAATTAAGAAAATATTCACTTAGAGACACACTGCGTCTTATCTGTCTATAGACAGCAGTAGCCTGGGTAAAGGACCTTGCCAGGATTACAGCTGCTTCTGTTTCTGGTTTAGCCTAGAAAACTGTTATAACTGTAACTCAAAATGCAAATATTGTACAACTTCTGCAGGAAGTAAAACTTTCCCTAGTCAAATTTGCCATGCAAAGAGAGGGAATAAAGAAAACGCCACCAGGATAATAATAATAATAATAATAACAATAATAATAATAATAATAATAATAATAATAATAATAATAATAATAATAATAATAATAATAATAATAATAATAATAATAATAATAATAATAATAATAATAATAATAATAATAATAATAATAATAATAATAATAATAATAATAATAATAATAATAATAATAATAATAATAATAATAATAATAATAATAATAATAATAATAATAATAATAATAATAATAATAATAATAATAATAATAATAATAATAATAATAATAATAATAATAATAATAATAATAATAATAATAATAATAATAATAATAATAATAATAATAATAATAATATCTAAAATTTAAAAAAAGATTATCATTATAAAATTTAGAATATACTATGAATGCTGACTATATTTCTTAGAGCTAAGTGAAAACGGAGGTCAACTTTAATTGGCACTAAGAAAACTGACGAAAACATCTTGCTGCAAATGGCGGCAATTTAATGGAAATGCAACCGAGTCTTAATGCCATTTTAATTGTGCTGCAAAATAACATTTAAATTAGTGCGGCCCCAGGAAGTGCTAGACAGTGGCAGGACAGCCAGGTGGTAGGTGGGAGATGGCAGGTGGCAGGTGGGTAGATGGTAGTTGAAGAAGTTGGCAAGGAGTGGGAGAGGAAGGGAGTCTCGCAGTTTAATGGGCTGCCAGCATGCAAGCGAGTTGGAGTCGTGTCCTCTGACTGCAGTTACAAAAAGTGTCGGAGTACGTCAAGGACATGGCATAGAAAACTAATAAAAATATACTACTTGGCTTGCCTGCCACCTTATACTACAGCTTCTTCTTGCTACTTGCAGCGAGTTGTATGAGGAAAATATCATTAAATCATTAATTTCTAAGCAATTCCTAGTGAAGATTTGAGATTCGTTGTAAGCGCTTTGATGTTGTTATTGACAAGGAGGAAGAATGAGAGAGTAGAGGAGAGGCAGAGAGTGAGTGAGAAAAATGCAAGTATGAAAATATATTTAACGACGTTGTTGCCTGGCAAAGGATACTGCCAAAGAGAAATGGTAACAGAAACAGCAGTAGCTGCCTTAGAAAACGATACTCGACACTTGAGTGTAGTAGTGAGTGGCCCCGATATGAACATAAACCCACACATACACACACACACACACAAACACAAGTGGTTAGATGAACGATGTTAGATGTGAGCCAAGAGATGAGAGACAGAGAGTTAGAAACGCTGTTGGGTTGGACCCACTTTGAATACAAACTAAGAGGGAAAGCCTGGCAGCCCCCAATTTTCTTTGCTTTGCGCTATTGCATTTTTGCTCGAGTGGTAAACACACACAGAGACACATAAACACACACACTCACACCGACAGGCACATATGTACACAAGTGCAAACATAGCTAAATATTGTAGCATACAAACGGGGGCAACCGACACAAGCACCCAAGTCAAGTCAACATGCACTTGTGACAGCAACAGCAACAGCAAAAACAAGATGGTGAACAAGAAGAAGAAGAAGAAGGAAAAGAGAAAGATAAAAAAAAATTAAGCTGACTAGCGAAGCATGCAGCAGTAGCAACATCTGTGGCAACTGGGGAAACTAAGACAAATAACTTAATGCCTTTTCTATTTGCAGTTCAAACAATAGCACGTGTGTGAGCGTGCGAGTGTGCGAGTGTGAGTGCGTGTGTATGTGTATGTGTATGTGTGGCAGCGGGGGACAGAGTGGAGTCGGTGCCGCACAGCAGAGACGCAACAAAAGTGCAACAGCTGCACAAAACCAGCTAACAGGAAACTGCAACAAAAGCCCAAAAGTCAAAGTAAACCCAGACAGACAAACATTGCGAAAAAGAAGGAGACCCACTCCAGCTGCGAGAGGGCGCAGGACTGCTCGAGTGTGAGAGGAAGAGAGAGGCAGACACTCACAAAAACAGAGAGAGAGAGAGAGAGAGAGAAAGGCTGCTAGATTGCTGGAGTGCTGGAAGAATGTGTAGAGCAGAGTCCACACGGCAGCTTAAAGTGGCAACAACAGTAGCAGCTGTGGCAGCAGCAACAAACACAACCGGGTAATAAGCATAAGAGACAACAGCAACCGCAACCGCAACAGCAACAATAGCAACTATTGTAAGAAGAAGCAGAAGAAGCATTTGCGGTTGACTGCCGGTATTGCAACAGCAGCATACTATATAAAGCCCCAAACCCGAAACCAAAACCAAAGATAAAGCTAAATCCGCAGGAAGGGAGTGGAAGAGCGCGGGAGGCGAGAAACGACGTCACAACACACCGCTAAGTAGGACACACAGCAAACGCACATTCACTTCCCTCATTTGGCATTCGTATCCGTAGCTGCATCCGCATCCGCATCCGCATCCGCATCCGCGAAATGGTCTCTCGGCTCGGACTCAGCCTGCAATCGCTGGCCGCGGTGCTGTTCGTGCTGTCGTTGCAGCTGTGTTGCATATGTGGCGTCATTGATCGACTCGTGGTGCAGACAAGCTCCGGGCCGGTGCGTGGCCGCTCGGTGACGGTGCAGGGACGGGAAGTGCATGTGTACACGGGCATACCATATGCCAAGCCGCCCGTTGACGATTTACGCTTTCGTAAGCCGGTTCCGGCGGAACCCTGGCACGGGGTCCTCGATGCCACACGACTGTCGGCGACCTGCGTTCAGGAGCGGTAAGTGCAACTCTCCTTCTCTGTCTCACTCTCTCTTCTGCAGCTACAATTGACCCAGAATTGCGACCGGCCCCGGATTTGTTCGCTTCTCTGACCTCAACTGTTGCCACTGACGTCACAGCTTAGCGACGACAGTCGTGCAACATTCACGCATGCCGGTCCCTTGTCAATATGTTAGTTGAGAGTACGACTACGCAGAGTATGACGTCTGCGATAGTTTCGTTTAGGGTTTTTAAATATCACATTGATTATACATATGTTTTACTACTAAATATACAAAATTATATTTTCAATTTATTCAGCTTAATAATCCTCGGTCAATTTGCTATTAGATTTCTGAAAAGTTTTTCAATTCATTTTTGTAATAATTTTGTTTGTTAAGAAAATTTGCTTTTGAAAATATTGAAATAATTATTATAAAAATAATTAATTTATAATTATCAGAGATAAAATTAATTTTATACAAAACCTAAAGTAATTTTTCGATATTTAGTTGTCAAATATTCTAATACCTATTGTCAAAATATTTCCCTTGAAAAATAAATATTATGTAAAAAAGGCTTTTTTTGATATATTCAGATGTAGTTAGGGTTATGAAGATAGTTTCGACAATTTTGATTCAAATCATTCTTCTCACCTAAATAATTTGATCAATATTCCACACAACAGTCCTTTCTTTTAGTTTTTTTTACCAAAAGTTCAAAAAGTTAAGTTAAATCCAATTAGTTATAGTTAAAAGTTGGTCGAATACAATAATATTGAATTTGTCAGACATACTATAAACCACACAAAGACTTTATTATAAATATGTCTCTATGTGTGTGTGTGTGTGTGTGTGTGAATGTGTGTGTGAAGCGGAAATTAGACAAATATAGAGATAGAGACAGAGGAGAATCGCCTCTTCCGGCTGGTTATAAATTACTTTTATGCGAAGTGGCAAAGTTAATTTCAATTGACACGAAACCAAACACACCTACATAACAAATACATATGTGTGCTTGTGTGTGTGTGTGTAGTATAGAAATGCGTAGCTACAAGTCACTCCCTCTGTCTCTTTCTCTCTCTGTCTCTGTCTCTCTCTATGTTGGTAGCATATCGATTCGAGAATTCAACATTTATAGGGCAAATGAACTATATGCGTATGTCGAATATATTTGTGGATGTGCCACCAATAACATACATATAAACAAATGTGTACACACACATACATATATATACATATACACTGGTGTGTGAGTGTGTGAGTTTATGGGCTTGTGTGTCCTCGAAAAATGGCACAGCGAAAGTAAAACAGGCAAATCAGAAGAGAGCAAATAAAAATAAATAACACAGCTGGTTACTTTGTCGTAATTGGCACGACCTGCCAGGATTCCACCTACGAATAAGAGAGAGAGAGAGAGAGAGAGAGAGAGAGAGAGACGAATACACATAGAAAGAGATAGAGAGACAGAAAAAGAGAAAGAAATTTGTATGTGACTAAAGAATAGTACAATTTATTCAAACCAAATATCTCTACTCTCAATCCGCAGCTATGAATACTTTCCGGGCTTTTCTGGTGAGGAGATCTGGAATCCCAATACCAATGTGTCCGAGGACTGTCTCTACATAAATGTGTGGGCGCCGGCGAAGGCGAGACTTCGTCACGGCCGTGGCACCAACGGAGGCGAGGTAGGTGATTCATCCTCCCATCTGGATTTGAGTTTGTGAGAAGTATGCGATCTATTTGTTCGTTTCCATTGCAGCATACGGGCAATAAGCAGGCTGATACGGAGCACCTGATACACAATGGTAATCCACAGAATACGACCAATGGTCTGCCCATACTGATCTGGATATATGGCGGTGGATTCATGACGGGATCGGCCACGCTGGACATCTACAATGCGGACATTATGTCGGCGGTGGGCAATGTAATTGTTGCCTCGTTTCAGTATCGCGTGGGAGCTTTTGGTTTCCTGCACTTGTCGCCGGAGATGCCCTCCGAGTTTGCGGAGGAGGCACCTGGCAATGTGGGATTGTGGGATCAGGCGTTGGCCATACGCTGGATAAAGGATAATGCGCACGCCTTTGGCGGCAATCCCGAGTGGATGACCCTCTTTGGCGAATCAGCTGGTTCGAGTTCAGTTAATGCCCAGCTCATGTCCCCCGTCACCAGGGGCGTGGTTAA
Organism: Drosophila quadrilineata; assembly: GCA_018150725.1. Taxonomy (NCBI): domain Eukaryota; kingdom Metazoa; phylum Arthropoda; class Insecta; order Diptera; family Drosophilidae; genus Drosophila; species Drosophila quadrilineata. The sequence goes on from JAECWN010000375.1 coordinate 76,720, forward strand.
GCGGGGCATGATGCAGTCGGGCACCATGAATGCACCCTGGAGCCACATGACATCCGAGAAGGCGGTGGAGATAGGCAAGTCCTTGATTAACGACTGCAATTGCAACGCGTCCATGCTGAAGGTGAGCTAAGTCCTCCTCCTCCTCCTCCTCATACAATCTGAGTAATCCTCTAACCTCTATCTATTTTCAGACTAATCCTGCCCACGTCATGAGCTGCATGCGAGCGGTGGACGCCAAGACCATATCGGTGCAACAGTGGAACTCGTACTCGGGCATCCTCAGCTTCCCATCAGCGCCAACCATCGATGGTGCCTTCTTGCCAGCGGATCCCATGACCCTAATGAAGACTGCAGATCTCAAGGATTACGATATTCTAATGGGCAATGTCAGAGACGAGGGTGAGTTCCACTTAATCCGCAATAAGTATTCACAGGGATAAGTATTCGAAAGAAAGACTGCAAATAGAGAGAGAGAAAGACAGAGAGCGAGAGCGTAACAGAGACAAATGTCTAATTAAGAATGATTTACTTTGTGGAGACCCAAACTGAATTGCATTTATTCCGCAGAGTGGCATCCTTTGCAGGATGCTGCTTAATTTTTCATTATATTCATGGCGAGGACATCAACTTTATCAAACTTAACTCGAGCACGGCCACGACTACTACGACTACGACTACGAGTTTGTTGCTCAGTGCTGTTTTTTGTCTCATTACTTCCTTTCCTCCTCCGCCGTCTCCTTTGGCCTAACAATAGTCAGACGAACTCTTGCCATGCTCTGCAGTCCTCCCATTCTGCCACTCTGCCATCCTGCAGTCCTTTAGACCATTGTTGCAGTTTTATTTTTGGCATCGCCTCCAACGCTGACGTCAGCATTGTGCCAAATTTCACAGTTTGCAGTGGCCAAAAATGTAACTAAAGCCCCGAGCATAGTTCATGTTGTTTGCTCGGTTTTTTTTTGATTTTTTTTTTTTTTGAATATCCCCCGACAGTCTCCGTCTCCGATTTGTCGCACCATGTAAGTTGCCACCAGTCATGTTGCCGTTGCCAGCTTTGTTGCAGCTTCTGCTTTTGCTGCATCCATTTGCGATTTTATTACATTTTGTAGCAAGCTACAAATACTTTTGTTGTTACACTTACTTTTACTATTATTGTTGTTGTTGTTGTTAGTTGTTAGTTGTTGCTGAGCAGAAGCATTTCATTGTTGTTCCATTTTTATGGGTCCACTCTGGTAAGTGGGCGTGGCTGGACTGCTGATACTTATCCAGCTCAGAGAGATGCCTTTCAAATTTGACTGAGCATAATGCACTCATAGTTTGGAGCTGCCCTCGTCCCACAACTCGAGTGGTTATTTTAATGCTTTATTACCCAGATCCTCATGGCATGCAGTCCTGCATCGTATTTTTCAGCTTAGCATTGTTCTAGTTCAGCTGGCAGAGCCACAGAAATGCACTCTGTGCGATTATAATAATGGCGGAGAGGTTTGTGCCAGTGACAGTTTGCATGAAACTTGCCACAAATCACAACAGCTCTAAAATTCTACTCCCATTTGGACGAGAGAAGAGAACGAAAAAATATAACAACAATATTGACAATGCAACTTTGTTGAATGCAGCGCCTTAACGAGTACTACAACTACTACTACTCCTGCTATGCGAGAATTCGGAGCAAGTCACGAAAGTTGCGAAAGAAAGAAAAAGTCATAGCTCGATTCAGGGCAATGTCGTGAACTCAGCTGTTTAGGGCGGCATCATAAATTATTCAAATAGGATAGTCCTCTGGTACCCACTAAGTAATGGGTAGTACACGTGCCGCTGCCTGCGACAGAGACTAATGGTGGATGGGAAAGTCGCAACAACAACAGCAACAACAGCCACAACAAATTGCTGTTCGGTTCGCAGTCAAAATGAAAATGAAACTGAAATTGCAAATTTTGCAAAACCTTTAATTAATTGGATTGCTGTCTGCGGGTATAATTAACCTTTGCCATTAAATTGCAATTATTAAATGATAATCAAATCAAATGACTTGCAATGTATGCTACACTTTTTATTATTTATCTGCATTAAGTATACGCAATCAGCAATTGTATAAATAATAATTATTTACATTTATGGTTGTATAATCATCTCATTAGGCTGCAAATTCGAATCGTTAGATGCAGTTGCGTTTACACATAATCCACACACACACATACGCACATCATCGTCGCATTCAATTGAAATTTTCGCGACCGCTGCAAAGTATGCTACATTTTTGCTTTGGCGCCTCTTTTTGATTCTGATTCTGATGTTGATGATGATGATGATGCTGCTGCCTTGACAACATGGCCTGTGGCGGCTGCTGCGTTTCCCATAATTTATCGTGTCAGTGTTTGTACGTTGTCTTCGTCTGTATATGTGTGTGTGTGTGTGTGTGAGTGGCAACGGTAACGCTTTATGTGCATTGTATTCGCGCTATTCGTGCCATGCCGCGCGCCACTTAAAAAATTTCCGTTCGTGTTCGCTTTCTCTTTTTCGCGAACTGTGGACTCCTTTGCGTTTCCAAATGTCAGATGTGTGTGCCTTTTCTGTATATATACATATGTATGTGTGCGTTTCTGTTTGTGTCAGTGTTGATTTTGTTTTCGTATAACAGATTCTCTTGCGCTTTGTGTGCTTTTTCTATGGCTTGCTTCGCTTCGCTTTCATTTTTCTTGTTGCCACTGCTGCTTCGTCATTTCCAGGCGGCAGGCTTCGTAACGAACACACACACACATATATATATATACACTGATATATGTATGAATGTAAGTGGTAGTAGTGACAGAGGCTCGGGGCACTGGCAACGCTACAGACACGTGCGCATTTCTGCTCACTTTCACTCATTGCTTGCAGCCGCTGCCTTTTCTCTTTTCTCTTTTCCTTTTCTCTTTTCCCGTATTCTCGTATTCTCGTGCTCGCTCTCGTTCTATCTTTTGCTCACGGTGTGGCTTTGTTTTTGTTTTTGTTTTTGCTGCAGATTTCAGCCAGTGGCGCTGCTGTTGCCTCTACTCTATATCCTATACCCTATACCCTATACCACATACCCTATACTCTACACCAACATTCTAACATATTCTCTGCTCTTAGTCAAGGTGTGCGTGCCTAGAAGGCGACCACAACGATGGCTACAGACCTCATATAGCTGTTTCTCCTGCAAATGTGTGTATGTATGTGAGTGTGTGTGTGTGTGTGTGTGTGTGTGTGCGAGTTCAAGGTCATCTAACATTTCAAACAACACACAATAGATTACAACGCGCACCGCACATGAAAATATCTTAATTCTTGTTACTGATTTACTGAGGTGACTTCAAAACGCGATAGAATTTCTTCAGCTTTAAAAAGTTGATGGCAGTTATATATTAAATATAAATTACCATATTATTTGCATATTAGCAACAGTGCCTGCCAACTGTGCATTCACACACTTTACTTCATCATATTGGCAATCTTATCTTGCAAATAATTTATATCTCAATTATGATAATAATAAGTTATGATGCGGGCATAGTTAATATTAATAGTCTATGGGGTATATTGTTCATAAATAATCGGGTTATATAATAATAATAATATATTTATGCCATTGTAATCAAGTTTAAACTGATTGGAGTTTTTTTTTTTCATAATTAATTTGATTTTTTAATAATATAATTTTGTTTTTATACTTATATACATTTTCCACATAAAATTTTGTGGCTTTAACAAAATTAAATGAAACATCAACAAATTGGCTGCAGTGAAAAGTATCTGTAGGTAGAAGAGGGGGGGGGGTGGCTGACACATATTGTGTCCTGTTCACCTTGCAGCAAATACTCACACCATCACACACACACACACACACATCCACTCATACATAGGCAGCTATTGGCAGTTGTTATTGTTGCTGTTGTCGTTGCCTCATAGACAGCAATTATGGCTCGTTAGTGTGTTCGTATTTGAAGTGTACAAGAGACAATGCTAACAACAACAACAACAACAACAACAAAAACAACAATGCCAAGAACAACAACAAGTGCTGGGCGACAACAACAAGTGCCATAAAAATTAAGTTAATAAAAGGCAACGAGACGCTTTGTTCTTGTCCTCGTTGTTGTCGTCGTCGTTGTCGTCGATGTTGTTGTTGTTGTTGTTGTTGTTGATTTTGTTTATTCTATTTTACCCTTTGCCCACATTTTTCACCCACACCCATTGTTGTGGTTGTGGCACCCCATTCTTGTTGTTCTTGTTGTTGTTTTTGTTGCTTTTATTGTTGTTTTGGTTAATGCAGCGTTTTGCGTCCTTGGCACGGCTCGTTGATTGTGCTTCAGGATCTCCGTATTGGTAATTGTTTTTGGATTGCCCTGCCACCCTCGTCCCCATGCCCCGGACACCACAGTCCCAGCCAGGACAATGCCTTGAACTACGATAGTAGCTGTAGAGCAGCACTGACCCCATCAGAGACTTTGAAGCAACCTCTTTCAGACTTGTTTTCTGTCTATCAACTAATCTGTCACTCTGTCTCTCTTTTTGTATCTCTATCTCTGTCTGTGTTTGTTTGTGTGTTGCAGGCACATACTTCTTGCTGTACGATTTCATCGATTACTTCGATAAGGACGATGCCACCGCATTGGCGCGTGACAAGTATCTGGAAATTATGAACAACATTTTTGGCAAGGCAACGCAGGCAGAACGTGAAGCCATCATATTCCAGGTAAGTCCAAATGAGTTGCAAGCCAGCAGTTGCAACTGCCACATGCAACCGCAGCCAAGCACAGTTATTGTCATTGCCTTCTAACCTAACCACTGTAACCAGTGTAAACGAGTTAAGGGCGACGTCAATTTGATGAAATCACATTAGGCAAATTCAATTATTTGATCACTTTATTGGCACTGCGGGCGCGAAATTCTATTTAAATTTCCTTTCAAGTCACTTTAAAGATCCCTACCTCCCTTCCTCCCTCGTTCCCTCCCTCACAGGAATGCCAATTAAATGTGTGCGAGGGAGGGATTGGGGGTTTGGTGACGAAACAGCCTTAAATACATCCAAACAGATTAATGGTAATGTTAATGAATTTATAATTAATTGGATTCTTTTGCCTTTTGCTTTCGCAGTACACCAGCTGGGAGGGCAATCCGGGATTCCAGAATCAGCAGCAAATTGGACGAGCTGTGGGCGATCACTTCTTCACCTGCCCCACCAACGAGTATGCACAGGCTTTGGCCGAGCGAGGCGCCTCCGTGCACTATTATTACTTTACACACGTGAGTAGAGAGTGGGTGGTGTGGTGTGGTGTTGTGTGGTGACTTGCAATGGTCACGTGCTCTACATGGCAACTTTTCCACTTCCCAGCATTCTCCCTTTGCCCTGACATTACTTTTAAAATCTCCCCGCCGTCCACATATCCACATTGAATATTTCACGACCTTTGACACGTAAGACAGCGTTGAAGCGCAAGTGTTCAATCGGAAAGCGGTCAAATGGGGCAAGAATAACACACACACACACGCACACAGACACATATACACACTATACGTGAAAGAAAAAAAATGTAGTAAAAAGGTAAACGCAGCTAGGTGCAATTTGTTTGTCATTAAAATTTCATACAAGGCTAATGGCGAGTCGGGCCTAAGTGGCAGCTACAACAACTGCAACAGCAACTGCTACTGCAACTGACTGTGCAACTGCCACTGCAACTGCGGCAGTGAAAGCAGAGCAATATGCCAACATGACGCTACCTACATAATTAATGCACGCCGTATGGTTGCGATTGCAAAAAAAAAACCGAAAAAAAAGTGGAATGTCATGCAGTATCAACCATGGCGTATGCGCAATTTGAGCAGAAATTTCATTCAATTTCCAATTGGAAAACTATCAAAGGAAGTTTAACTAAAAAATGTAATTCAGTTGTAGATTTAATTTGATTCTGCCAGTTTTTTTTTTTATTAAAGCTTGTTAATCGATTTTCGATATTCATTTAATTTAACTAAATTTCCTGTGATCCTTGTGTTCCCTCCCTGACATTAAATTTGATTGCAGCTCCGCCTGTGACACCTTCAAAGTATGTTGGTTGACTCGCTGTCTTTAACTTGACAAACAACAGTGCTGGCCATGTCCTGGCAACCTTGGCCGCCATAATTATGGTAACAACACACACACACACACACTTACATATACATACACACAAACTTTCGCTCAATATAAGAATCACACACACAAACACACGTACAAGGACAGCGCCAATTAAACTACACGCACTGCCTACTGCCGGGCAGTCAGTCCTGTGCCTGGACCTGGGCTTGGGCTTGGGTTTGGGATTGGACCTGTGCCCGGGACACAGACACAGATACGGCCACTATACGTAGTGAGAGAAAGAGAAAGAGAGAGCTAAGGCAGTATGGATGGTATGAAACAGGCCTTGTCCGGCTGAATTGTGTTTGGTGGGGAAGTGGGAATGAGAATCTGGAGGAACTGGAGGAACGGGGAGGTTCGCCTAATGAAACTTCAATTTACGAGGTCACGGCCTGTACGGCCTGCACGTGTGGGGCATAATTTGAGTCAGTTATTTGGTTAAAGGACTGCGGCTGCTGCAGTCACAGAGTCACAGTCACAGTTACAGTAACAGTCACAGTCACAGTTTGTTCCAATGATTAACAAAGACGAATACGAATACGTATACGCCGTATGCTCCTATTGATTTTCTCACAGCGAGAATGCGTAAATCTTAATATGTAATTCCAAATTGCAGACAATATTGAGTCGTTCATTCGATTTATTCGAATTAATTCGAATACAACTGTCCATGAAATTGCTGTTTGTATTGGAGCCCGAACTGGAGATTTCACAAAAAATCAATATCACGCTTACGCCCCGTGGTGAGGCGAAGTTTCTTGAGGCCAGCGTGAACTTAGTTAATAAGGAACTTGCATTCGACGATAGGGGCTGATTAGGGGATTTGTTGTAGTTTTTCATTTGATAGAGCACACGACAACATGGACACAGTGCGTGTGAAAAGTTAACGTCCGAGGATTCAGCTCGTTGCACTGTGCATATCAAATCGTCTGTTAATAATCAAGCACCAATGATGGCAGTTGTTCGAGTTGAAGTAGCTTCAACACGGCTGTGGGTCAGAGTATGGACATAGACATGGCCAGAATGATGGGGGGGGGGTTGGCGCTAAGTCAGTGGCCATGGACGGTAAATAGCTGCCAAGTAGAAGAAGTGGCGCCCCGAAATGAAAAGCAAATGAAATTAGTTTTAATTACAGCCTTCAAGTTGCTGCAGCAAAACTCGTAACTCATTTTGCCCATAAACGGGCCACTGGCGACGATGAGGATGTGGATGTGCATGGGAATGAGAATGAGGATGGAGCACGGAGCGCAAAAGTCGGTGGCCATAGCGACCTTTGTCGACGGCATGCGCCTGACCGTCACAAATGGGGTCGCCGACTGTTGAGAGTGCCTACCAGATTGTCTATTTCCATGGCAGCCGCTGGCGACACCCTCTTGACAGCTCCTCCATCTGATCCCCCATCAGTTCCAGCTCCACCTCCAGTTCCAGCTCCTGGCTATTGCAGCAGCGTGCAACGTGCTTGGCACTTAAATAACTTTTGATACTCCACTCAACGCGGCAATGGCATTTCTCATTATTGCCAATGCTGTCTGCCATCACTGTCTATGATTCTCTCTCTCTGACTATCCCTATCTCTTTTTCTGTGTTTCTTTTTCTTTTACTTGCTATTTTACTGAGTTTCCATTTCGGGTTCGTTTCAGTGCGATAAAGACAGGAGGCATAGGTTCAAGTTGGGGCACTTAAATCAACAAAATGGGGATATATACAGTAGTATATTCAGCAGAGAATTTTAAAGAAATAATAATCTTAATATTAATATAAATAGTTTAATTTGTCAGATTATGAATAGCTTAATTTAGTTAAAATAGTCGATTTTCACGGGTATATTCCAAATATATATCCCAATTTCAAAGCAAGACCTTTTCAATTTTAATAAGGATTCTTTCAAAGGACATGATACCTTACTAACCTAAGCAGCTATTCATTAAGTGATTTGGCAATTGTCTACCAACTTCCTTCACTTTTGACTATCAGATTCCTTAAGTGGTTGACTATAGTAGTTTCTTGCAGTTCGCACAGTGGGCCTTATTTAGAGAACTGCAAATAGTTAAATTATTCATGACATGTGAGGTTGGTTTCAATTAGTATCCGTATAGTATGGTTTCTAAAGGGTCAAAGATTCTGCTTATATTTAGATGGACATTCACAATTATTAATGTCACTGTGCACTTGAGCTGCCCATCACTTAGTGCTGACCAAATTGCTGTGGTTTGCTGCTCTAGTTGCTGTGGCATTTTCAGCTCCGTCTCTGGAAGTGTCTGTGGCTTGGACTCTGGTGGCGGTTAATGAAGAAATTATGTGAGTTGTCATTGTCTGCGGACATTCCATATAATGGCCGAGACCAACAATGTCCTAATGAAGATATTACAGTATGTGGTCACAGTATGACAACCAACGAAGTATACTCCGAATACGAGTAACTCGTAGTAATTCGAATACGTATACTGTTTCTAATACGAAAACACGAGTTCAAATACTTGAGTGTGGAAGCAACTGGCATTACACCATATGCCATATGCCCATATGTCAGGCAAGTTGGCGAGTGTTGCTGGCGACCAAACATTTGTTATTTATTCATTTCCTGTTTTTCGCCATTCCCTTTTTCCCTTTGCTTCGTTTCTTTCATTCTCTTCATCTTTTTTTTTGGCGCCACGCGACACGCTGCGACAATATTTACAATTTTGGGAGGACATGGCGCGGCAGCGAGCGAAATCAAATAAATAAATAAAAAGGGTGGATGTTTATCTGCATAATTTCTGGCTAAGTTTACGACAATATCAGCCTTCAGCCTTCATCCTTCAGCCTCGCGGACTCAGGCGGAGGACGACGAATGTCCTGGGTTCCCTCTCACATACAGTCTATATGTCTGTCTGTATATTGCTCTCGCTCACACTATCATTGTTCGTTCTCTTTCTAGCGCACCAGCACATCGCTGTGGGGTGAGTGGATGGGGGTGCTGCACGGGGATGAGATTGAATACTTCTTCGGGCAGCCGCTGAACACATCTCTGCAATATCGACCTGTGGAGCGTGAGCTGGGCAAGCGTATGCTCAACTCGGTGATTGAGTTCGCCAAGACGGGGTAAGTGGCGAAGCTTTGCAACACGGCGAAAGCTCTCCCAAAGCTTAGCGAGTGACGGAACCATTGTGCCATACAAAAGCGAAAGCTTTAATTTTATACCGTATTTCAAATTGCAGCAATCCCGCACAAGATGGCGAGGAATGGCCAAATTTCTCTAAGGAGGATCCCGTGTATTACATTTTCAGCACGGATGATAAGATTGCGAAACTTGCACGAGGTCCTTTGGCGGCGCGTTGCTCATTCTGGAATGATTATTTGCCTAAAGTCAGAAGTTGGGCAGGTGAGTGTCCATCCATGATATTATGAGCGGGAAATATATCTATATTTATCTGTGTAAATTGAATTGGGGTCTGCTGACACCTTAAGTTTTGATTCCTTTTTTTTCTCAAGTGAATACAATTAACACGAATCTTGATTGCCGATTGTCTATATGCACATATATTTTGGAGTGATTGTTGTTTGTATACATACGAGACACGCGTCTCCTGAGTGGACTGACAGAGTGGCAAGTGGCGCACCTTAGTTCACTCCCTTCTCTAATCTCTATGCCTGATCTCGAGACACTCTGCATTATGATGTAGTAATTCTTATCTAGATATGATATGATGAGGTACCTTTCGGATTTTTTGGGTATTCAGAAGAGAAATATCAATTCGAATTTTATGTAAGGGCATCTGAGTGTCTGCATTAATTTCTTAAAAAAAAAAAAACAAAAAATCACTGAGATTGGCAAGTGTTGTCAATTAGCATGACAATTCGTGAGCTCAAGTTCAGCTTAGAACATTGTGGCACAACACGCTCCATTTGCAACACAGAGAGATAGAGAGAGAGGGAGAGATAGAGATAGAGAGAGAAAAAGATATAGAGAGATTGATTGAGTGTCGCGATATTACAGTTACATTCGTACTCATATGAGATATGAAGTGAGAATGGATTTCTGGCAGTTGGAAACTGATGAGGGATGAGTCATCAGTCTGCATTTTATTCCGGTGAAAGATTTTATTTTTTTTTATATAGTTTCTGCTTTTAATTTATTGCATTTATGCGTAGCAACGTTCGCAATTTTATTTATTGCCATGTCAGTATTTTAAAATGTGCTCATCAATCAGTGAAATGAGTTTCAGTTTCAGAGTCGCCAGTTTGCCAGTTACGAGCTCTGATCTGTGAGCTACGAGTTTTGAAGCTACCAAGAAACGTGAGACGAACGAAGAGAGCAGCGTTGACTAACTGACAAACCGACTAAGTGACTAACTGACCAAGTGACAGGCGACGGACGAGTGACCGAAAAAAAATGAAAGAAATTTAAATAATATGGCCAGGGCAGAGCACAGCATGCATATGCATATGGGCCTGACAATGATAAATCAAGAGCCGGACTAAGACTAAATAAAGCAGTCCCAGATCACAGATCCACTCGAAGCTATACTAGATATATGTATGTACATATGTATATGCATATAAAAGATACTTAAGATATTTAGTGGTATTTGCATTAGTAGTGGTGGGCGTCATCGGATTGTAAAAGTCTCTTAAGCCGATCCATTAAAATGCGTGGACAGTTTATGGTGTCAAGTGAAAGATGAGCTCCGAGCTCTACTCGGAGTCACAATGGGAGTCAGAGTCGATGTCGATGGCGATGTCGATGTCAATGTGGTGGTTGGCTTGTGGCATCGATGTGGTCGCGCCAAGATGTCTGGTGTATTCGTTGCTTCGTTTTCAACTGATACAAAAGAGAATTAGTGTTTCACAAATTAATAAAATTTAATTTATGCTAATTTTGTGTTTGATTTTTTTCTTCATTTTTTTTCATCTCATTTTTTTTTGCTGACTTTTAGCGCTTATTTTGTGGCTTGTTTGATTTTACATAAAGGCAAGCGATCAAGTATGCAAATCTCTCTCCATCCAGTCGAATGCTGTCTTGGACTCCCCTCTGTGCAAATGGGATGGGTCGGAGCAGCAATTGGTGCTTCTCGGATTCATATCAGTGTCTCAGCACTGCCTATTCAATTCGATGATGATCAATGATCCACAGCCCCCTCTCAGTCTGCCTCACTTCGAGCTGTTGTTACAACAGAGCAGATCAGAGTAAAAGTTGTGTCCACTGACGCTGTCTGGCAGCTCTTACTTGTCATGTGGTTACCGGTTCTTTTTTGGCTAATTAATTAATTTGCATTCTGATATGTAGCGGTTGATTCTACTTTATGGCCAAAGCGGTTGCCAACACGCGCCTCATTTACCATAATGGCCATTTAAAATTTCACCGAAAAACGTCAGCGCTATTTGTGCTAATCCATTAAATGGGAACTGGTCGCGTCTTCGGAGACGCCTCTCGTCCTGAGGCTGCTCGCCTCACCAGACTATCTGGCACCGCGCATAATCAGATTATCATTATCGCGGTCATTTCAAGTGTCAAGCCAGGCTACACAATGCGATATACGATATACTAGACAAAGATACACACTCACAAATGTGGCTGTAGCTGCCCCCCAAATGGGTGGAAAGAGGGGGGTGCAGACCGACTGCCATGTCATAATTCACGCGCACGCGTGCCCCACCGCCACCCGACCGATCCCCGAGAGTATACAGTGAGAGAGAGAGAGAGAGAGAGAGAGAGAGACCTGAGATCAGAGACATCAGATACTTGATACCCGATATCCGAGAGTGAGCTGTTGCCATTCGAAAAGTATCTTTGTTTAGCAGTATCTTTGTCTATAGTATATAGTATACATATATCTTATGAGATATATGTATGAGTATGCGATCAGTTTGGCCTTTTCTCTTTGATTTGATACGCTGCGCTTAACCAAGTTGCGGTTTCGTTTTCTTGATTTGCGCTGCTTTTAGCGACACGTGTTTCAAATGTTTACTTTGTTTGTTATTTCTTCAACTTTTTTCAGCTTTTTGTTTTTCATAAAATTTTGTTGGTTTTCTGTTTATATATATATATTTTTTTTTTTTTAATTTTTTTTTGTATGGCACGCTCGCCTGTGCCAATTTATTTGTTGATTATCTGCGCATATAATCTACGATTTGGTCAGCCTTTTAAATTCAAATTAGCAAGCATTAAATGCACGCGACAAGCTTGCCCCACTTGCCCCACGCTGACCCCCCGTTGCCCTACAGCCTCAACTAACAATATAAACATTCATACATACATACATACATTAGATGTGCCATAATAGGGGAATAAATATACTCAGACAAAGTATCATATAATGTATATTTTTGTATGGAGATGATCGTAAATTTCAAATATAATATTATTTATTGTGCGAAGACGTCGTAAATTGATTTTGATTTCTGCTACATTTTACAGATACAGATTGCCATAGTATTTTGAATTTCCTTTTATGAATTTTTGCGTTTTACAACACTTGCACATGCACTTTTTAAACAAACACGAAGTCGATATATTTTTGAGATCTGTGTCTGAACAAATTAGTAACTTGGGAATGCATCTACTTCTGCTCGATTCCATGTGAGTAAGATGCCGGCCGGCTTTAGATTTGGGTTTTGGTTTTGCACGGTAAAAAACAAGTTATTTATCTTAATAATAAAACTGTATATAACATACATATATATACTATATAATATGAGGGCACTACGAGTTCTTTGTGTAAACCGAAATCCGATCAGAGTTTTGGCAGTTTTGATCTTGTGTGCCAGTTTAAAGTTATTGTTATTGCTGTTGATTGACGAACAAGTTCCCAAATGAATTAGCAAATCGGTTATAAATTTCAATATACAAGTATTCAATATAAAATATACCATAAATAAAAGAATTATAACGCAGACCAGACAAATTGCTAGGAATTTTAGTTAAGGTAAGTTCGCGTCAAATTCGTTTCTCGAATTTTGTTTTTCATTTTGATTTCAATGCACCAAAACTCGCACCAAATCCAAAATTTCAAATGCCTTTTGTTCAATTGCTTCGATTGGGTTCTTTGGTTGTATAATTTTACTTTACTTTTTTTTATTTTTTTGAATTCTTTATGAAATCAATATGTCGAGGAGAGAATAACAAATTATCATTTCGCTTCAAAGTAGTTGCAGGCCTCCAGGATAATATATATAACATAGCTTTCAATATGGTTCTTAGACTCGCCACATCCGCTCATTGAATAATTTCAGATCATTTCCCTTATATCCTGGCTGTGATGGTTCCCCTCGCTAACCACGATTCTCTTTCTTTCTTTCTTGGCAATTTACAGGAATAGGCTGCGATGGCAAATCCGGAAGCGCTTCCACATCGCCCAGGATGCAATTACTTGGACTGGGACTGGTGATCTATTTGTGTGCCGCTTTAAGGATTCGGGGAGTTTTCTAAAAGAAAATACCTGGCACTGTCAGCACATCATATTAGTAAGGCACACAAACAGCACACCCAGAATAAAAAAAAACAAAAAAAAAAATAAAAGTAAAAGTCAAACAAAAACAAAACACAAACAGAATGCGCAAAAAACCCTTATATTATAATTGAATATATATTGTATTTAGATTTTGAAATGAAATTGTGGTATGTAAATGTAGCAAAACGAAAACCAAACGAAGAAGAAAATAACGTTGCCGAATTGCAAAAATGATGCAAATGCCATTATAGTTTTTTGAGAAATTGAGCCAATGTTTTGTAATTTGGCGATTAGCTGAACATTTGTAAATGAATTTACTGTTGCATGCACTCGCACAATGGAGTACGCATAGGATATTATGTAGTTGTATTTGGGTTAGACGTGCCACTTACAACTTGCCACTTGCCACATGCTATCTGCTACTTGCAACGAGCAGTAGTCGGGCAATTCCCAGCTGGAGTTGTTGTTATTGTAGGAAACAGAAACAGGATATAAACCTTTGCACGCGGCTTGCCACACATATCAACTGAAGTTTTTGATCATTTTGGCGGCATCTCGATGTGCTCTGATGCCACAATCAGAGTGCATGTATTATATACTCATACATACATACACATATACATTTGCCAGAACAAAAATACACGTTTTGTAGAACGCCGCGAAATTGTTTCATTTGTATTGAATTGGCCAAATACCCAGGTCCAATAAAACGAGAGAAGATGAAAAAAAAGGAAACATCACAAAAATGAGACGAAATTAATCAACGGAAATGCGAAATTTGAAAATGTTGATTTTTTGTCATGCCAGCAGGGCAATCAAAAATTTTAAATCTCGCCGATATAAGAGACCCCGCATAATATTGTTGCTCGGCTAGCAATCGTTCAGATACGAGAGACCTATAATATTTTGCCAGCTGGCATGGGTCCAAGTCTATACCCAGACTGCCCTCCCAATTTCGGAAGTCGACTAAAATGATTTACATTTGATAAAAACAAGGAGAATAAAACAATTAGAAGAATTACCAAAATTACCAAAAAGAATAAAACCCCTAATGGAAACATGGCCACATTGCATTGGTTTCACATTTTACGTTGGGATATTCATGATTTTGAAAAACCAATTACCAAGAAAGTTTTACCAGATATGATAGATATTATTTGAAATTTTGGTTTTTGGTTTTCTTTTTTGGGTCGCAGCAAAAATGTTATGCACAATGTTCTTATGACAAAACATGCTAAATTTAAAAGACATTTAACAATTCGTATTGTTGAAAATGAGACAAGAGAATTAAAATTATGTGACAGTTTTATTGAGCACAGCCCAAGAAAAATAACTTACAAATTTTATAATGACAATGTCCGAGTATTTGCAACTTGTAGAATCGGTCAAGAAACTAAATAATTTGTAGAACAGATATTGAAAATTTAAATGGCAAAACATATCAGTATATATTATATATAAATCTAAGTATATATACATACATATATTATTAAATATATATATATATGAATATATGTATTAATGTATTTGTACTAAGCGATTTACAAATTGGCTAAACAAAAAAGAGAAATAACGAATATAACTAAAAGTTTTATACATATAGAAAAATTGGAACCAGATAGAAAAGAAATACAAAAAATATATATATAACATAATATTTAATAAAAAAACAACAAATTAAAATAAAACGCGCTGTATATTAAAGTTTGGTATGTCTATATCTATAAATGAATATTCGAAATAATGAAACAAAATTGAATGATAATATTCAGAGTAATCAAAGTGAAGTCTAAAAGTCGACTAATTTTCAGATAATTAGTATGCGATCATATCAATATGGATAAACAACACTGATCTTAACAGGCATAAGTATTTTTATCGACCATTACTGTAATGAAAAACACACACACACACACTCACATAGATTTACACACACTCATGCTGATAAGGATCAACAATTTCTAAGAATAAATAATTCGTACTGTATGCCTATAGAAAATTAAATAGGAGAAATAGTAATTGTTTCTTATATGATACATATAGTGTGAATGCATGAATTGAGTAATTGAGTAACTTAGTAATTGAAATATTGACAAATTGCATATTTTATCGGTTAACTTGTAAGTACATTTATGTATGTAAAATGTGGTCAAGCCTATTTGAGCGATGTTCGCTTTCAACTGTAGAAACTAGGGACAATTCAATGTGAAACTTAAGCTATAATAATATGAGATTCATCAGATACAATAAACCTAAAACCGACTCTATAACTAATTTCAATACGAATACTAACGCTAATGCTAATTCCAACACTGGTACTAAAACTAATCAATAATATCTACAAATCTAATAACTATGAGTATATAAAAGATGTATAACACAGAAGGTTGGCACAAAGTGGGGCAGTAATATCATTATACATAGTACTACAAACATATATCTAATCGGAGTACTTATGTATGTATGTTTGTAGTTGGTAATAGGGCTCTTGTCGAACCAACCTGCCAAAAGCCGGAGTCACATCTAGAATAAGCTTGCAAATAATTCAGAATTCTGTTATCTTCAGACACTAACAACTAGAACACCAAAGATAAGCAACGATAGTAAAGCTCACTTATGAACTCCATGAAGAATACTTAGTAATACCTGTAATGAATTAGTTGATAATACCAATATCCCTGGAAACTCACACAAACAACTCAAAACATAAACTCGTACTCGTATTAAACATATATTAATTGAACACAAAACCGTTAGATGGAGAAGAATGGATAGAATCAAATCATTAATAATTTATAAGTTATCAATCAATCAATCGATTCAATTACTTTTGAAAAACATTTTGATGATGAATCTAATAACTTAAATGATTATTAAGTATGTATGTAAACATTTATATTTTTATACCATGCAAGGCAAGCCGCAAATGAAATTCAACTGCATTAAAATACTTAGAGAAACTAAACCAATTAATAACGATAACGATATCGATAACGATAACATTTTTTACTGTGTATTGATGACAAGTGTTGCATATATGATATGATATATACATATATACAAAGTACTAAAATGTTGACTCCAAAATAAATTAGCTTTAAATATGATCAATGATAATGTTCCCATTCCTGCTCATGCACAACCTTATCGATCCAAACCATCGATTCCATCAACCCTCGCACCCCCCCCGTCATTCCTCATATGGCATTTACCATTCACCAAAGACTTGCATTCGAATGGTATTCACTGTGCTACGAAATTGATCAAAAGTGATCGAAACTCTCTCGGAATATTTGAAAATATTGTTCTATGCGGCTCCGCGAATGCTGCAAGTGATATCGGACCTATTGGTAGACCTCCAAATACCAATGGGATCATTCAACTTGCTTGCATCATTCGCCTAGCCCCATTCATAGGGCGTACTCGAAAAATACTCGCAATAAGTCTTTTGCCTTTTGAATTAAGTGAATTCAATTATCTGAATGCATGTTGTAAATTGCGAGTACTCTTACTATGTAGTTATCATATGTTGTGAGTTTTTGCATTGATTTCAAGTCGATTTGTTAATAATACTATATACATTTGCATTAATGCCCATCCCCCTCCTTCTGAGAAATATATATTTTGTCATTTTGCATGGTTTTCGGCTCAAGCCAAAGAATTGACAATATAATATTTCGCCTTAGAAGCAAACGAGATAACGAAAGAGAGACATATTCCAAGTGTTATGCTTATAGATCTAAATTTTTATACACACACGCACCCACACAGACACACTTAATCGCATCTAATTTGATATATGTATGTACATGTATGTGTATGGTTTAGAAGATCTTTGGTAGAATTTCTGTTGCCGTTCTTCCAACCGTCTTATAAATAGGTAATACTGGTGAAGAGCATCACACAGAATATCCACGGTGTGCTTTTGATATTGTAGTCTGCTATTTGTAAAAGAATTTATATAGTATAGTGCTAATTGATACTTACACACAATATATACATACACACACACATACACTCAGATATGCATACAATATATATACTGCTATATACTATTTGTATAATCATGTAATAATCCAATTAATTGATACACACTCTTTACATTCAGAACTCGAGACCACTTCATAGAATCTCAATCTTTCTCTATTCGACCTCCTCCCACTAATTGACCGATGTCTATCATTCTGCACTTTCTGTCTCGCTCTCGCAACCTTAAAGCAGTTCCGAATCGAATTAGCTAAGTATCTCTTATAGGAAATATGAACAATATAGTATGAATATAATGATCAGTATTTAGGTTGTTGGCGATTTTAGATTATCCTTTTGTGTCATTCGGATGCAAATGCAAAACGAAACATAACGAAACGAAACGAAACAGATAAAGAAATACAAAAAATACCAAAAAATACCTAAATACCAACTATCGAGTACAGAGTTAACTTTCAGTTTGTTGTGTATTAAGAAACGTTACTAATAATTATATCAGCTACGACATCTGATAATAAGAAGAAATCGCAGTTCTAGATGGTAGACGACATGTGTACAATGAATGTTAAATGTTGATTGCGATCAAATCAGAAATATTCGAAAAATACTCAAATAATTATGAACAAAAATTAATCGATTATCAACAAATTCTCTACACGGATCAAAGGACACTCACACACACACATACACACACCATGTTTATAAGCCAAGCACAGAAATGCATTTGAGGATTAAAGTAAACCAAGTATAATACCGCAAAATACAACCCACATACACAAATAGTATATACATACATATATATAAATATATGTAGTCACGTATTAAACACGAGTTCTCTCGTATATACCACAAAACAAATACTAAGATCAATAAGATTACGAAAGGATTACCAATATAAGGACAACAAAAGTAAGCCTAAACATATTTAAACGCATGTTTGGTCAAGTTTGAGCACGGTTTTTTTGAAAGTGTAAAAATCAAATACATATCAATATATGGCCTATTGTTTATTTAGTTAAATTATTAATTACAATTACAATTATTATTGAGAATTGTAAAGAGCATATTTCAATGCGAGTAAATAAATAATTAATACCAGTTAGCTGCAAATCTAAGGCTCTGATTTATGACTTTTTAAGTAGGCAATTTATATATACATATATACATATATATTATATATGAGAAGAAATCCAAAAAATCAAGCTGATAATTAGAGAGACACTGTAACATTTAACAATGTGTAAAAGTGTTAAAAAATCATAACGGAAATAATACTAATTATAAAAATAATATAAATAATAAAGAAAAACAAAAACAAATTGTGGTTAAATATGTGTTCTTACTTGTTAGTGGTACTAAAAGCCAAAAAAAAAAAATACAAACAAAAATTAAAATGATATTATATAATTAAAAATAATAAATATTATTAACTAACTATGTTGTGTCAACATTCACAACATAAACCAACTGTAGCTTTTAATCATGCCAAGCATTTCAGTATTCGGTTCTGTTTCGAGTTCAGTTCAATTTCCCATTGCCCCGATTCCCAGTATATTCATGAGTATCGCAATTTCTTTTCGTCAGTAGTCGCTACATGAAACTTCAATCTTATTTCGAATCTGATATCGATATCTATTGCAATGAATAATTATAAAAATAGTAATAGCATAAATGTAACCGATCCCCTCTCTGTATAATGTCAATAAAAATATATATATATATATACACACATATATCAAGTTCACACAAATCAGATATAAATCAAATGTATCGTTAAAATATTGTTTCTTTAGAGATGGGAAAGAGGCGGCGCTTTAGTGTTCAGCAAAATTGTATTTGTAAATTAAGGACGTTATGAAATGCATTTGTTTATGTATGTGTCTATAGTCGAATGAGATTATAAATATAATTATTACTGTCGCAGAGATTACTTTAAATTTAATGGGAATACAATTACAAAATAGAACAACAATACTTATTAAATGAGCACACATACATACACTAAAGAAATATATACACATATAATGGTACATATACATACATACATAGATACATATAAGGTATATATAATGTATACACAAGATACATACATAAATACTTACATATAGATTATTATGTCATGAGCATACAAAAAGTAGGGATCATTTTACTGATATATATATATATATATATATATATATATATATATATATATATATATATTATACATATATATATTATTTACTATATGTAATCTAAAAAAGAAAACACAAAAACCACTTCTGCTAATAATAATAATGAGCAAAATAGTGAAGAGAATAATAAACCAATCATAAAAAATTGCTAAATTAAATACAATTTGCTATAATTCAAAAAACCAAAAATGAAAAAAAAAAAACTAAAAAAAAAAAATGAAATCAAGAAAACGAAACAAAACTGTAAACAATTAAAGGTAATTATAAAACATGAAACCAAATGAACAAAATCTAAGTGAAATTATATTATACGAATATATTGTATATCGAAACAAGATGAATATAAGTCAAAATAAAAAGAAACTTATGTATCATGTATTAAACCAAACCGAAAAAACTCTATCATTTGCAGAGATCCCTCTGGGTCCTTCACAAATAATATAGTATCTGGGATTTGCCATCTGAACTTTTCCGTACCACCTGAAATCTGTTCAATTGCGCACAATTGAACGATTCGATGGTGAATGAATGCAGTATGTATTCATTAATTACTCGTAATACTCGTCGACATATTACAGGAAGCTCTCTTATGAGACGACAATTTGAATAGCTGCTTTATTGGCTGCTAATTGCGAAGCACAATAACTTTACATCGACATCGACTCGACATCGAATCAATAAAAGCTCAAATAATAAACGCCAAATAAAATCGCTTATTTATGGCTGACTTAGGCGCATTTGCGAAGCGTTGAATATTTCATTTAATATGCACATTAATTTATGTGAATTCAGCTTCCGTGTGCCCCATGCCGCATGCTGCATAAGCCCCAATTAATCAACAGTCTTTAAAATGAAAAGCCCTCATTAAGCAGGTATCCCAATCCTATGCACAACCTCCAGCAGTTCCTCTACGTTCCCTTGTCCCGTTTGTAAAGCAATTCAAAGTCAACTAGGACATTTGTCAATTTATGCTGAGGAGACTCACTGGCCACTTTTACAGTTTGCAATTTGGCTGGTGGCAGTCGTAAAACCTGGCCGGGATCTGGGATTTGGGTACGGTTAATGTCGGAGGAGCACGTTGGGTTAAATAGCTGCATTTTCATTTGGGTTGCCTAGTCGTCTCTTTAATCGTAAACCATAATGTAAATGTGATGTAAATTATTTAGCATTGCAGTCGCCAGCTAGCTAACTAGTTAACTACAATACTAAGTGAGACTCGCTGACATTTTATTTCAGCACATAAAAGAGCCTTGATTTGTTGCCCGCCATATCTAATAAAGTTTATACTCTATCTTCTTTTCCAGCAATTGCGCAGCAGATTACCGACCTGGTGGCCTCCGCATTCCTCCAACTGAAGATGTGGCTCACCAGTGGCTGAGTCCAGCCAAAAACTAGTGACTTTAATACTAGTATTCTTATTTGTAACTTTAAATAATCTTAATACACATTCAGGGTCTATCCATAGAACACTTCCAAACAAAAGAACACAAAGTCTGAAATTGAGAATACTGAAAATACTGGAGGAACAGTTGCAGCCTGAGATACAAATTGGTACCTTGAATTGACATGATGGCCAATTCAATTGGCCAAGACAATAAACAGCAGGGCTATATAGTAGTACATAGGTAATAAGATCTGGACAACAGCGACACATTCAATGTGTCGAGTACATTAAGATATGATATATTCGAATTTACTATATGATTGAGAGTACTTGTATCCTTGGCTCGAATGAGTTCTGGTTGATTTGAGAGCAGTGTGCGGGGCACCCTCACAACCAAAAACATACATTTATAATTATCAAATATATATTTACCCGATATTTATATAATGATCGACTTTTACCAGTTCACTGTAATTCATTATGAATTCTGCATTAAAGCAATAACTCTTAACAAGATTAACAGCAATTTGTGGTTTTAATTGACTGGACAGTCCCAAACTTCTATATCAGTATTTCCGTTTCTTGCCGGACCGCATACGACTTTAATTGAAGCTAAAGATAATCTGTTGATCAAATCAGCTGGATGGATATACCTGTATCTGTATCTGTATCTGTATATGTTCTTATACAGATGTGAATGTACACATGTATTTACACTTGAAAGGCAGCCCAAAAGTAGCCTTCAACTTGACACATGAATAATTTAAGCTCTTTAAAGACCAAGCAAATCGAATCGATAAGCCATGGAATCATAGTCAACAGTCATAGTCATAGCTGTTCATAGACCATGGGGGACGGGGGCCGGGGGCCGGGGGCGATAGGTTCTGATGTCCATTGACCCAGCATTAAAATAATGACAGCCAGACAGACCGTCAGCAATGTCTTCATATCTCGATGCAGAAACTTTTAGTGAAATCAAATAAAAATAATAAAAATTTGAAAACAGAAAACAGCAAAAACGAAAAAAACTTGCATACAGCTAAGTCTTTTTCTACACCTCGTACCGAAGCTACAAGACATATACTGTGTTTGTCAGCGATGAAAATGTTAGAAATATCAAATAAGAAAAGTAACCTAGCTATGACAGATAGGGGCAACAAATGAGCAAGATTTACGTTACAGAAAGCGTTATTTTTTGCTCATATTTTCTAAAATAATTTGACATCAAATCCGTTGACATATGAGAAAGAATTTTGGAAATTGGTTTATATTTGGCAAAGTTATGACAGTTGGAAGTTCATATTGGGATAAATGTAAAAGAAAAGTACGAGATATTTAAAAGTCGATATACCGACTACAGTGTCCCAACTAGTTATTTACTTAGACAAATGAGCCAGAGTTCGGCGGAGACAACCAGTCACCAGTTGTCGTAAATCTCAGAATCGGCTTTGAATTCGAGAAAAAAAAGCAGGTACTTCTACAGTAAGAAAACAGTAGAGAACCAGTTTCCAATTATTGTTTCTTCTTTTCTTGTTTTTGCATTTTAGGCAAATCTTTCGCTCCTGCCAAGTCACATCCAGCATTTGACTGCTATCTGTCGTGTTTTGGGGGACTGCAAGTGTGTCTCTGACTTCGATTTCGGTTTGAACTGGGTGTTGATTATGGCTCTGGGTGCTATCTGGTATTGGGATTGGTTCCGACACTGGGTCTGACTTTCGGTCTGTGTGTCTGGCACTAAATCTGGAGACTGTTCAATTTTTAAATGCCAAGTTTTGCTGTACATTCCCCGCTATTGGCGATCTTTTGAAGTTTTTAGTATCAATTAACATATTGAATATGACCAGGTGGTGTTTTATGGAAGCAGACGCACAGTGGTGCCAAGCTGCACAACCAGCTGGCCAAACCAGTGTTTATTGCTGCATGTTGGATATGTTGAGGGTATCTGAGGTTTAGATTCGCACTCGCAAGGTGTCAAATGTGCCACGCTACAGAGAATCTTACCAATTAGCAGGCCAGAGACTGAGGGCTAAATTACGCCTTTCTAACGAATAATAAATCCAGTTATGTTTGTTTGGTATATTAATTTGTTTTCGATTTATGAATGAACAACAGATTGCAGTTAACAGTCAATCATTATGAGTAATTGTATAAATTTATTCGGTGGCTAAGCCCCAAGCGAATTATACGGCCATTGAAATTCGCATGAAATTGTCAATAGTTTCCGCGCAAATTGTCAATAAAGAGTGATATACAATAATATTTTTTGTAAACATTGCAGTCGAGTCAACCTACGAATTCTGCTAGCTGATGCTATCTCTGTGAAAACCAAGTTCAATGGAATTGTTTATCTCACTTGGCCTCTTCGTCAGACCGATCACGGTCCCTCCCCCACACGTCGCGTGTTTCATTTTGTTTCTGGGTCAATATTTACAAATATAGGCTATATACATATGGATGTGGTACTGACTATGTGGGGCTGTGGCTCTGTCCAAATACAGAGCAGAATGGTTTCATTGCCAAGTTCGTTGGCACTTGGCTAAGGTCGTGCCACCGCCGAATTGTGGGCCAACAAATCAATCTTGGCCATGCTGATACTGACGTATGTTCATTCGGCCTCTCTCAGGGTCGATATTTGATCGGATTCGTTGACAAAATCGTTTGTTGCCCCATTCAAATTTGGTACTCCCAATCTTATCAGGGCCAACTCAGTACTCAGTTGGTAAAAGAAACATGCGAAATGTGATTCACATCTATATAGATGTTTGCTTTGTGTAATGTGGGCAACATATACTATAACATAAAATAAAACGGCAGAATCTAAGTTCCCTTTTCGTAGTTATCTTTTTTTATTTTTAAATGAGCAACAACTAAAAATATTTCTGTTTAGATTTAGTGATCTTTTAAATTCGTTGTAATTTATAGTTTTGGAATGCAACCAAAGTCCCTGTATTGTGTGCGTTTCCTGTCCACGCGCAGAAGTGGATATCGGTTGAAGGACTATTACAAAGTACTCAATGTGCCAAGGAACTCTCATATATCGCAAATAAAACGAGCTTACATTGAATTATCTAAGAAATACCATCCAGATGGCAATAGTCTTAGCAGCAACTCAACCGAGTTTGTTAAGATATATGAAGCCTACCGGGAACTCTGTAAGCAGGCTCCACGGGAAATCAAAACGGACCCAGAGTTGTATTCAGTGCCTAAAATGAATCACAGTTTACTGAATCAAAAGGTGCAAAAATCCTGGATGAATTTCCATGGTCATAAGCGACAAAAGCAACCTCCCATCTTCCATCCCAAAGCAGATCAAAACATTGTGAAACTCCCGCAAATGCACGAAGCGAAAAGTCTGACCTTCAAGAATCCTTCAAGTGATTCAAATGACAGCGATGAGAAGATTGAAAATGCTCCGAAATGGCCTCCAGGCTTTTTTATCTTTAGCTTCATTATGATGGGAGGTGAGCTTCTAAGGCAATGCCTGAATGCCGCTCCTCTTGAAGACGAGGAACTAACGACCGATGAAACTTCTTGAATATGTGATTAAACTATCCGATAAACATAAGATTTAGGATCTAAATCCATGAGTTATATACTATGGTAGAGAGTGTCTTTCATTTGGCATTGGGACAGACAAATCCCGCTGATGTGGCAAGTTTGTCGGCTAAAATGAAGAACAATGGATTAACAGGTTTCGGAGACAACTTGTAGTTAGTTGACTTCATTTCAGTTCACAGCAACACAACTAAGCTATTAACAATGAAAGAGGCGAACAACAACAACTATGAAATTTAGCACAATTTATATCTGAGCTGCCCTTATCAACTATGATAATACGTTTGTCACGAGATTTATGAAACATTTTAGACAACTGTTTTTTTTTTTTTTTTTTTTTTTGTTGTGCGAGTTGCGGAATATTCCCTTCGTATAAATATAAATAGTGGCAACTGCATGTGCGAATTATAAAATGAAATTATATTTAATTTAATTCAGCCTAGATTTTCACTTCATCTTAATGCATAGTATATAATTGCTGCTACTTATTATCAACAGTCCAGCGTCTAAAATTTTATGTGCCATATCTTGGCCAAAACTAAACCGATTTTCAAAATTTTTTCACTTTTATTAATTATTTTTATTATGTAACAAAACTGCATTTCAGTTTTTTTCATATTGGCAGTTTTTATATTTTCGCTATTTTTAGCCACTTTTCCATACTAAACCCTTGATAAAAAGTCAAAAATGGTCAAATTTTTCAAATCGGATTTTTTTGTTCCCAATCGATTTCTGGTGTTAAAATATGTATAAAAAACTTTACCCGACTTAATTTGTACAAATATTTTAGAAAATATGGCAAAAATGTGCCCAAAAGAGACTTTTCGTATTAGAGGATTCACTTACAAACTTTGAAAAGTCATAAGATTTCCAATTCTTCACCGATTTTTAAAAAATTTTTATTGGGTAATTTCTGTGATTTTATGAAGAATTTAAAACTTTAGTTGAGTTGATTTGGACAAATATTGAAGAAAATATGACCAAAAATGTGAGGAAAGGGTTCAAATATAAGATTTTTATATGGAAAATATACCTTCTAAACTTTGAAAAGCCATAACTTAACCAAAAATAAACCGATTTTCAAAATTTTTTCACTTCTATTAATTATTTTGATTATGTAACAAAACTGCATTTCAGTTTTTTTCATATTGGCAGTTTTTATATTTTCGCTATTTTTAGCCACTTTTCCATACTAACCCCTTGATAAAAAGTCAAAAATGGTAAAATTTTTTAAATCTGAATTTTTTGTGCCCAATCGATTTCTGGTGTCAAAATATGTATTAAAAACTTTACCCGACTTAATTTGGACAAATATTTTAGAAAATATGGCATAATGTGTACCCAAAAGAGACTTTTAGTATAAGAGGATTCACTTACAAACTTTGAAAACTCATAAGATTTTCAATTCTTCACCGATTTTTTAAATTTTTTAATGGGTAAATTCTGTGATTTTATCAAACATATAAAACTTCAGTTGAATTGATTTGGATCAGTATTCTAGAAAATATGAACAGATATATGAGGAAAGGGTTCAAAAATAAGATTTTTATATGGAAAATATACCTTCTAAACATTAAAAAGCCATAACTAAGCCAAAAATAAACCAATTTTCAAAATTTTTTCACTTTTATTAATTATTTTGATTTTGATTATGATTTTTATATTTTCGCTATTTTTAGCCACTTTTCCATACTAACCCCTTGATAAAAAGTCAAAAATGGTCAAATTTTTTAAATCGGAATTTTTTGTGCCCAATCGATTTCTGGTGTCAAAATATGTATAAAAAACTTTTCCCGACTTAATTTGCACAAATATTTTAGAAAATATGGCATAAAATGTGCCCAAAAGAGACTTTTCGTTTAAGAGGATTCACTTACAAACTTTGAAAAGTCATAAGATTTCCAATTCTTCACCGATTTTTATAATTTTTTAATGGGTGATTTCTGGGATTTTATCAAGCATATAAAATTTTAGTTGAGTTGATTTGGACCAATATTTTAGAAAATATGTCCAAAAATGTGAGGTAAAGGGTCCAAAAATGAGATTTTTATGTGGAAAATATTCCTTCATAACTTTAAGAAGCCATAACATGGCCAAAACTAAACTGATTTTAAAAATTTTTTTAACTTCTATTAATGATTTTAATGATGTAATAAAAGTGCATTTCAATTTTGTTCATATTGACAACTTTTAGACTTTCACTATTTTTAGGCATTTTTTCATAACCCCTTAAGAGGGTAAGTAAGTGCATGATAGATTCGGTGTTTGGGATTCTCCTCTCATTTAAATATATTATGATTTCATAATTTATATACTTCAGCTAGAACTTCCGCAGAGCTTAAGCCGAGCGTGACCTTTCATATAGTAGTATAATGATATAAGCGAACAATCGACCAGATAATAGTTCGAGATAATAAATAGATATACATTTAAGCTTAAATATTTTGTATTAATTTTATGGCATTAAATAGAACGCACAGTGGCACAAGACTCTACTGCCAATTCATATACTTGGCTGGGGTTCCACAGCCTCAAGGCGAACGACTGCCAAGCGTGTCAAGTAGTCTCCAATTCTCCAAATCTCCAAGACTTGTCCCGTCTCGTATCGTATCGTTTATTTTCGTTGGTGAAGAGAAGACCACCGGCGGATGAGTTGAGACCGTTAGTCAGGCGGTAATAATAGTTAGTTAATTTGTGTATTGTATTGTATTGTATTGCGTGTATTTATTATTCCTTAATATTATTATTATTTTGTTAGATGTTTGTTTATCTTTTCCGCCTGACAGCGTTTGATAAATTACGCGCACCACTCGTATTTCTGTTGCTTTGATTAACTTGTCCAGCTCGTTGGATGACACATCACAACACGGACTGTTCAAATACGAGGACGACTACGAGTACGAGTGTGAGTATGGGAGTTGAGAGTACAGATACAAGTTCGAAAACGAGTACAAGTTCAGGTGTTACAGTTATATTGGCTGTATAGGCAATCCCAAATGCCACATAAATCATTATTTCTCATCGAATTCAATGTCCGATCTGTTGAATCCGAGACCTGAGATCCCATGGCGCATGCGCAGCGGTGCGGCGCGATAAAGAGCGTTGAAATTATGTTCTGTCGCCTGTCGCACCACTAAATAAATACATACTGTGAACCCAGCCATAATGAAGCCCACCGCATGCATAAAAACTCAACCAAAATCACCGCAACCAGGCGCAAAAAAAAATATGAATACAAAATGATCAACTAGTCACTACCACGCAGTTTTTATAATATTCAAAGGTATCATCGTAACATATATACCTATAGACTAGTTCAACATCATTCTGAATACCTTTTAGAATTTTCCTTGCCCCACTTTTCACGCCAAACATATTGACATACTTATTATACTTTTGAAGCTGTGGGGTGCGTGGTATGAAAACAGCTCAAAATTTATTGAACGCTGACGGCTTTTTAATGAAAATCACTGGCTACCAAAAGTGAATTAATGAAGGTGTGTATGTTGTGTGTGTGCGTGTGTGTGTGCACATGTGTCGAAGTACAAGTTCTCTGGCGATTCGATATCGTTTTCAGTTTCTGTGCCGGCATAAGTTCAAAAAAGGCAACAAATCGGATTCATACAGCTCCCAGAGAACCCAACATTCATATCAGTAAAATCAATATGCTAACTATATATCTTCATACATATATAGAGTGTGTGCGAGTGTGTGTGTAAGTGTGTGTGCATATGTCATGCGCAGATTGATCAGCATATGAATTAATTTAGCATAAGAATCAAAACGTTTCTCTAATGAAAATTGTGTTGCTTTATAGCCGTTTCATTCATTCATTCGTTCAAACATGTTGAACACGGCTTATTTGATTATTTTGATTCTCATTTTTTATGTTCATCATTGTTTTTTTTCTCACATTTTGATAATAATATGATATATATACATATGTACATATTTTTTTTTAATTTTTAATCTGCAAACACTTGGTGAGGCAGCCCAGTTAAATTCGATTTTTATTGCACAGGCTTGGCTATTTATAACGACGAATTCATTTCGAATCCACATTTATATTCAATATATGTGCTGCTAGCCTACATGCAGACAGATTCTGATTTCGAATCCAACTCGGATTCAGTTGGAGGAGATTCAGATTCCGACTCAGACACTACTCACATTCAACTGTCTCAATTTGTTAATGGGCATCTCTCACGCGCTACAACAAAAAGAAAAAGCAACAACTTCATCATAAGCGCAAACTGTATGACATTTTAATTATGTTGCTGTCAAATTGTTGTTGCTGCGACGCCAACAGAGACTGCGGCTGCGGCTGCGACTG
Organism: Drosophila quadrilineata; assembly: GCA_018150725.1. NCBI lineage: Eukaryota > Metazoa > Arthropoda > Insecta > Diptera > Drosophilidae > Drosophila > Drosophila quadrilineata. The sequence goes on from JAECWN010000375.1 coordinate 105,713, forward strand.
CGACAGCGACTGCGACTGAGGCAGCGACGAGTTTGAATTGTAATTAATAATATTTAATAACAGTCGTTGGCTTCACTGCCGTCAAGTGCAAAGATTGAAATGTTATGGAAATGTTTTGTCATCGCATGAAATGGAGATGAGCTGCAATTGCATTCGTATTCGAATTCGTATTCAATTCGATTCGATTTACATTGAATATTGCGACTGAGAGTCTGAGAATCGAAGCGATTATTCAAGTATTTGCCAGATTACGCATTTAAATAAGTATATTGTTTATATCACTTCAGAAGAAATATATCAAAACGGTATATGGTGGCAGATCCCAATAAAATACTCATTGGCAGCAGGCTTCGATTCGAGACTAACAGGGCCATAAACTGATCTTAAGTATGAGTGTATTCATTCTTAGAATGGATTCAAAGATCAATTTCATTTCGACTATCGTTTATGGCCGTTGTTTCCCTCATTTGGAAGAAGCTGACTCGACTTTTTTCTCCTAATTCTTTTTCTTTAAAATGCTATTATATCATTGGAAAATGTTCAGGGGAACTTACAGAATATTTACGTTTCATCTGCTCATCTCTGAAATGAAAACAAGCTGCTTAAGTGGGTGGGTCAGCTGCGCATTTGTTGGAAGATTGATGGCGCCGGAAGCGCAATGGCAACAGCTACAACTATGCAGGAGGGGGGACGAGATAGAGGATGAGGCGTCACTTGGAGTGACACTGATGTGGCCACTTGCAGTGCAACCCCCTCTCTTCCCGAGTAGATGGCAATGCATGTATTGATAAATGACAATATTATATGATAGTTCCGCAAACAGATCTCTGAGATAAACAAAAGTGCGCAAATATTTTCCACTTGAACATTTGACTGATTAGAGAAATTATCAGCAGTCGACCTCGATGAGTTTTTAGTTATTGTAACATCAAATGGAATTGTTGTGTTCCACTTGACCTCACTGGGAGTGCTTTCTCTCCCTCCCTCTCATAAAAAGTGAGTCAACTTTTTTTACTGGATTTTAAACAACAACTGAAAATGTAAGTTAGAAAAACCATGGTATTATTTTAATAAAATAATATAATAGACCAATATAATTTAACCATATTTTGGGATGCTTAAAGAAAATGTTTTGAAAAGACAATTTTATTGTATTTAAATAATCAGTTGAATATTATACTTAAAGTAATATTAAATAATAAAATTCCTTTCAATAATCATTAAAATAATAAATGTCATAAAAGTTATAATTGAAGTATAGATGCATCTAACCTATTGTCCAGTAGTGTATATGCATTGTTATATAAGTGAAACCAACTTTTGTCGGTATGAAATGTCACGCTATATAGAACTATATTAAGGGTATCAAGTCTGGAAGAAACTAAATATGACTCAAATCGCATTTCTCAATTGTGATTCTGAGGAAAGAGAAAGAAAGTGTGTCGATTTGTATGAGTCATTTGGCATTATGCAGACAGTTTCCGCAACTTTAAGACAGTTCGATTATAAATGGATGTGCAGCAAATTTAAGTGTCTTGACAGGATTGTTGTGTTGTAAACAAGTTATTGTGGCTATGCTTCCGTTATGCGGTAAGACACATGTAGCAACTAAACAGAACAAACGAAACATCGAATCAAAGAAGAAACACGAGTGAACAAATGAGCGAATGAATGAATGCCTGAGTGAATGATTGAGTGAATGCATGACCGCTGAGTGCTTGTGAGTCTTGAGTGCTGGTGGGTGGCAACTGAATACAACATCAGCAGCACGCGCAACCCAACAAAGACATTAAATTGAGTCATAAAACAACACAAAGCAAACTACAACAACGACAACAACAACAATAGCAACAATATAAGCAGCAACAAAAACAACATGAGGCGATAACAGGCAGCTGTTGAGTTAAATGAGGTGCTGCTATTTCGTTTTATTTTACTTTTTTATTCGTATTGTTTTTTTTTTTTTGTCTGCTTAACATGCGTACTCGCATAAATGTACACACTACACACACAGAGATAGGGATGGAGATTCAGATACGAGAGTTTGGATAAAACAACAACAATAACAACAACAACATATACTAATGGAAGGCGCAGATACAAATGCAAAACACTCAGAATCTCACAGTGGACTGGGTGCGGTACGAGGTTGGGCAGAAGCCGAAGCTGTGTCTGGTCAGTCATCGCTATGATCTGCCGCAAGAGTGACTGAGTGAGGGGGGATAAGGAGGGGATGGCCGGCATTGAAGGCCAATATTGTTTGTTTAAATTTTAGGTGCACATGTTGTATGTGTCGTACAGATATTTTGCTTAAGCGCAAATAAAACGTAATGAAGTGGATGGTTAAGTAGGAAATGTAAACTAGCATTCAAGAGGCAGCGACAGCAACGGCAACATGGAAGCAGAACAACAACAGCAAAAAACAACACGCAAAAATTAAAAGAAAAAAACCCCAACAGCATCAATGTATACCGAAGAACAATCAGCTTGTTTCCATCCATCCAGACTGGCAAATGGACAGTGGTGTGGGGAGTGTATGTTTATTTCATATTTTCGAAGAGCATAATTTTTAATATTTATGTAGTTTTTGTGAAATAAAATAAATCAGATGTGCAGCTGAGACGTCACTACCAACGACTGCAACTCCAACTCAAACTCCAACTACAACTGATCATGTCCAACTCCAGTTTCGGCTCGGACTGCATCTTGATCTTCATGTGGCCTCAGTCACTGTCTATCTCGCTCTGAGCTCAGTGTCTGTGTGTTGAGATCACAATCCAAACGTCATGTGTGGCATTTGCGATGTAAGGACTACCAACCACATCATACAACGAAACCTGTTGCCCAGATCTGTTGTAGCTGTGGCTGTAGTTGGTGCCGCCGTGATCTGGAAGCCGGCGCAATCGTTTGTACTTGTTAATGGCTTTGTACGCGTAATTATTTTGGCAAGAAGCCGTGTCGCCCCGATCACAGCCCCAGTTACAGCCAGAGGACCAACAGAAGAGTCACAGCAACAGTCGCAGTCCGGTGCGAAAATCTGAAAAAAAAAGCGGCAACGCGTACCTGGTCCAATTTTACGACTTGCCACTATCTACATATACATATATAGTTACTAAACATATGTATGTATGTATCTATGTGAGTAGTGGTGATATAGCCTGTGGCCACTTTATCGGGTTGCTGGTGAAAGGCTCAATTGGGATTTGTTCTGGCGCATTCAAGTTTTTTATTATATTTTGTTGCTGTTGTTGTTGTGGTTTTTTAATATATTTAATTGGGTGTTTTTATTGGCTTTTAATGATACGCGAAATGATCGAAGCTCCTGGCCGCAGGCCATACGCAGCTCCTTTACGTATTCGTAGCGTTACCCAAATGCCACGCCCCTCGCCACTGCAGCTGCAGCATTTTTGATCAACATAAAGTTCAATCAATGTCTCTGCTGCCAATTATTAAAGAACACAATCATTTTTGAGCCCAAGGCGAATATTTTGCATTCGCCATTCGTATTTCCATTTTATGCAATTTTATCAATTAATTTAATTTATATTTTTATTGGCATCTTTTGTTTTTCGTCGCCATTCAATCATCAAAGTTGAGAAACTAGCTTTCACTAGCTATAAACCCGCCAAAAACTGCCCGTCTGTCAGCCCAGCAACATTATTTCGCAACATTTGCCGCTAACAGAATGTTGTGACTTTTAACATATGCCCAATGAGCATAACATGCTGCTGATAACAGTCAAATCAAAAATCGTCGCAATGAGATGATCGTGCGTTACAAACAGCAGATTATGAAGATTTCTCTCGAACTGAGAGAGAGCACTTACAGCATCTCAGAATATAGGCACGCTCACCTGTCGCCGACGCTCTCAACGCCGAACATCGGCGACAGGTTGATCGCATCTCAGCTTCTTCTTCGTGGCGACTGTGTGGCTCTGTTATCGGCTCTGCTCTGCTCACGCTGGCAGCGCTGCCGCTGTCGCTGCCGATTTCGGTTGCTGTTGGTATATAAGCCGTAAGCGTTGGCAAGCGTCCAATCAAACAGACGACGCCTTCAAGTCTAGCTGCACGCACGAGAGTGGAGTTGGAGTCGTCGGCAAATTTCGTGACGCTCATTTCGGTTTTTGTACAAATTTTTTGAAAGCCTCTACACACACACAAAAAAAAACTCTACAACTTGTGATTCGCTTTAAGCCAACTGTATATTGTGGCAAACAAAATTTAAATTCTATTGAAATTTCAACAAAAGTGTCTCTATATCAAATATATGTATATAAAAGCTGTCGTTTATGAAAAGCTTTTATTAAATTATAATTAATAAGTGCCTGTAATCCAGTGAAGTTTAACACAATAAAGTGAACCTCCACGAAATCAAATATATAAATAAAATTAATATTTTAACCAAATATCAATTAACAAAATGACGATGCAGCAAAGTGCGCTACTTCCTCTGGCCATTATGCTGATCTCCTGTGGAGTGGCATTCGCCTGCCATGGAAAACTAATCGGTAAGCGCCCAAAACTCACATGACCAACCCCAAGTTGTGCTACAAAAAGTATAAAAATGAAATGAGAATTGAGATTATACGTTATAGAAGGAATTGGTGTGGCAATTGGTATTCTATCGGGTATATTTAGGGCATTAAAAAAACGCGAATAAAATAGACTTTGCCAACATGGCATACGTAAATAGATTACGGCCAATTAAAGCGTTTCACTTAACATATTGCATTTGCATTTATTTGTCTTTTGGCTGCCTTTGTACTCGGATTTGGCAATAAGCTGATTTGAGACACGTTTTAGACATTTGTTTTATGAATGAATTGAATTGAAATGAAATAATAAATAAAGACTCTGCGTTGTTTATATGGACGTGCATGCCATTCGCCTGTAGAATTTTAGCAAATATTTGTCTACCCTGTGTTTTGTTTAGTCAGTGTTTAGCGAAAGCTAAACCGCCACCGCTACAGCAACAGCTACAGCCACCGCTTTTTTGAGTGCCACACACGAAGTGTCTTTGTGCGAGGGCTGCTCCAGAACTTTGTCAAATGGAAGGCGGCATTTAAATTCAGTTAGACGCTGCCTAGCAACTCTCCGTTAGCTTTTGGCTCCTGCTTTTAAAATGAGTTAAAATCAGCTCATTACATAAATTGTATAATTAATTATTAAGGGGAAGCAACAAACTAAAGATTCGTTCACCACATTTAAAAACCGGTTCAAATATCCAGTTTATATAATATCTTAAATATAATATATCCAAAACTAAATATGTATAGCTCCAAGTATATACCTACTTCCATATGGGCATCCATTTTCGGTCAAACGGCAAACTTCCAGGTGCTCAGAGGCCAGTCAACTTCCAAAAACGAGCCTTTCACGAGCCAAACAAAATAAATATTTGAGATAATTTCAATAGCAATCTGGTCAGGCGTATAATTAGCAAAACATTTGTATTACAATTATGAAACTGTAAACAAATTAATGTCAAAATTATTTCAAAACGAGCTCATTGAACTGACTCACAACTCTGAAGGTAAGATCTTAATCCCACATAATTGGATTGAACTTATACAAAAGACTGTATTGGCAAAAAAAATATCTCAAAATATATAATAGTGTTTAATTTGTTGACTTCGAGGCTATTGGGGCGTGTGTGTCCAACAAAGTGGATCAATGACCATTGCTAAGCAATTTTTGAAATGTTTTGTGTTCTGCACACGCTGGCGCCGAATAAATGATTTTTATTTTCGATCTTTTTTTTAAGAATTTCTTTGACGCCAAATTCCTGTTGTTTGTTTGCCGAAATTGGTAATAATAAAAAAGTTTTATAGTGCGCGTGTGCGTTGTGATTAATGATTGCCTTTTTTTAACGCTTTTTTCGCTCTTGAATATACAAATTCTGGGTGTATTGTGCCCATAATTTCAACACAATTTCAAAACAATGGGGCGATACATACACGAGCAGCATAACTCAGTTCGAATCGATTTCAATAATAATAGAGAGTGTTAAAAGTTATGCTGTCACCTAACTTCAACCTCTCTCACTCTAACTCACTCACTCTCTCTCTCTATCTCTCTCTGTGGCTAAATCGTTTTTCTGCGGCGTCAATCAAAAGCTTGTCGTGCTAATAATGTAATTAAATATGTAGATACCCCCAAACAACAATAACAACAACAACAACAAAAATACAAGCAACAGCAACAAGCATGACAACGACTACAACAACAACGACAACGACAACAACTGACTGAGCAAGGAGCTACACTGGGTGATAATCAGTAAATGATAAATGAAACAAAACAAAACATGCTGCGGTCAACATAAAGCATAACTATGAGAATTAACCCGAGTTAAATGCGTCAGACGGTCTGCTTTTTATGTCTTGTCTTATGCTTTTTTATGCTTCATGTTTCTTTCGGATTGCCCCCAGACGCTACGTGTTGCAAGTTAACTTCCCGTTGCACATTGTTCAAGGTGAAGTCAACGCCTGGCCTGTCTTGGCCCCAACTGCAGTTAAGCACTTGTTAACATATTGTTGGCATTTGACTGTCTCCGTCTCCGTCTCAGTCTCAGTCTGTTCCGAGCATCACACCACAGACAGATTGAGAGCAAGTTCGTTGCTTAAGTCTTTCGTTTCGGATGTGAGTGACTGTGAGTGACTGAGAGTGCAAAAGCCATTGGGTATTGGGTAGCTGTTGACGTTTCGTTGTCAACATTATCTTGATCGGCAACAGCTCAGTCGACTGATTATTCGGCTTTTATTACTCAGCTAAGAAAACAATATGTAAATGGGCCTTGTTGCGGAAACTGATCGACAGCTTTATATGCAATTTGTCAGAGAAGGTAGTTCACAAATTTGCATAGCGCCCCATCCTCGTCAACGAATGCACTCTACGAGCTACGAATATGCGAAGTGATTGATGCGTATTGACTTAAAGCAAACTTATAGCCTCTCATGGCAGGGGCGCGTTGAGATGTCCGGTGCGTTTCGTTGATTTACCTACCGGTTTACCTCAATGCTGCAAACTGATATTTATGTAAATTTACTCCGATATATGTATGTATGTATATAGAGAGGTAGAGGCTCAGACAGATTGACGTAGCATAACACTAACACGTCTTTAATTTGACAGCTGCGGTTGAGTTTAAAGCTCGACGGGTTCTGCAAAAACCCCGATCTCTCGCTCGCACCTCGCTGCTCACAGCTATTTTTAGTTACCGCACTAACCTTGACAAAAAAAAAAAAAAAAAAAAAAAAAAACAAAACAAAAGAACACAAAACACACTCACTAAGTTTAAGCCGCAGCAAATATGATCGGGGCTGATTCGGCAGTCTGATCTATTGACATCTAGACCCATATTTGTGCACACATCATTAAAGTATATTTACTTTGTCCATGATTATCGAATGCCGTCATGTTGTCTGCCAGGCAGCCTGCAGTATTGGGATGGGACTGCACTTGACCGGCAGATGAGATGCCATGGTCAAGGCATAACCCGATTTAAATGCACTCACGTCATGCGGCGCAATCAGCGCCCATCGCAGTTCTGCCATTATTATAATTATTAAAAATTATTAAGCGAGCGTAATTATTTAAATGAAATGCGGCTGTACAAAAGTGGGTACGCCCCTTCAGAGAGATGTGCAAGGACCCACGTCACTAGGCTCTTGGGTTTTCCCATCTCTCTCTTGCCATCCGCCATCCTCCATCTCTCATCTTCCAGCTCTTAGTTCATATGAAGCTCACGTATCTCTGACCGATGGATCGACTAATTAACACCCTGCGGCATTCTCTCGTATTCAGCTTTGAATGCTCAGCGATAAGTTAACAATTGTGCGATTCGATAATAAATTTCAGATTAACCGATAACATGAAATACTTTAAATTGACTGCAGAGTATGAATCTGAGCCTTTGCCTTGTGTTAGCCAATTTAACAATTGATCAGGCCATGTCTCTGCTGACACACTTCACACTTGAAACTTCACAGTTTCGTCGTGAGTCAGTGTCAGGCGCCACAGTAAAAAGCAGTAAAAAATAGTCAGAAAGCAGAAACACAGAGGGAGAGAGGGAAAATAAAACTTGAAACAATAAAAAAAGAATTAGCTAATGGACAAATGTTGGATTTTTAATTGACGCCTTTGAGCAGCACGCGCCGCTTTGAATTTGAATGTTTATTGATTTCTTATTTGTATTCCTATTTCTGTTTTTTGATTTTCAACTTTTTTTTTATGTATTTTTGGATTTGATTTTGGATATTTTTCATCATGTTCTATTTGAATGTGAGTCGAACATTTGGCAAACCGGTTAACATTTAAGTGAAGAAAGTAAAGTAGCTTTTGTTTTTAAATATAGTATATTATTTTAACGATGTATCGCCTTCCACTTTTTATATAAGTTTGTGGCCATTTAAAAAAATACATAGTTTAAAACAAAAACTAAAATGTAAATTTCGATAATTCGTTAAAATCCACAAAAATTTCTTTAAATATAAATCAACGAAACTTGAATGAAATTTCGACAGACAAACTTTAACGTTAACGCCAAATAAAAAACCGGCTCACATGAGACGAGAGTTTGAAAAGCAACAGAAAGCATCATTAAGCTTAGTCCGAGACACAAGACACGCATTAAAAATAAAATGCGAAAAAAATGTGGAAAAAAATTAAACATTTTAAGCATTTGATTTGGATACAAAACCCAAAAATAGAAATGATACAATGTCCCCAAATCTCATCTACATATTCTAATATTAATATATTTTATGCAAATTTCGACCTAATCATTTCAGCATCGGGCATCAGCACCGAGGAGAGATCAATCATCTTGCAGGAACACAATCGCCTCAGGCAGCTTGTGGCCACCGGACGCTATCCGGGCCAACCTGGTGCCGAGAACATGCGTGAGATTGTCTGGGATGAGGAGCTGGCTGCCCGTGCCCAGCAATGGGCAGACAACTGCCAGTTCCGACACGATCCGCATCGCACAATAAGTAAGTCCATTTTATTTAATTACCTCGCATAACTTCGCCTCCCTGCCTTCCAATTCATCCTTCAAATTCCTCCGCACCATAGCACATGATATGCCGACAATACGACTCCCGGCAGTTTTGGGCTTAAGGTTTGCATGTTTTAGTTGTTTAAGTCCAAGCCTCTGGTAATGTATTCTATCTGCTCATGTTTCCATCTGAGATCTCTGCACGCAACTCTATAAAACACTAATACTAACCAGCATGCCTTCTCCGCACTCTCTGCACCCCATACATATAGATAAATCAAATTGTATTTTAAATGTCGAGTAGTAAAGTAACATATTTCACTTCTCAAATAGATCGCTTTACAATGGGACAGAACTTGGCTGTCATTTGGAGTACAGCGCCATTGGATGCCGATGATGGTGACTTCCCCTCTCGCATCCAGAACTGGTTCAATGAGGTGCAGAAGTATTCATTTGGCGATGCCTGGTCCCCCAAGACAGGTCACTACTCTCAGCTTGTCTGGGGCGAGACCAGTCTGGTGGGTTGCGGATTTGCCGAGTATAAGGACAACGTGAAGTACAACAAGCTCTACGTGTGCAATTATGGCCCTGGGTAAGCATAAATCATTGTTGGACTCATCTGGCGATGTTGGAGACTAACTCAAGATTTATTTTAAACACATACAGTGGCAACGTTGTCGGCTATAATCCCTATGAGGTGGGCAAACCCTCGTGCTCGACCTACGGCATGAAACCTTCGTCACGGTATCAGGGTCTCTGCGCTGCTCCCGGTGCATCTGGGGCAGCATCGAACAGCGTCTATGGCGGCAATACCTTTGAAACGTATGAGTACATCTACAGCTCCGCTAGCAACAACAACAACCAGAAAAATAACAACAACAACAACAAGCCAACTAACAACATTAACAAGAGCATATCACCAAACCCGACCAACAACAGACACTACAATAATCCCCACAACCAATTTGCCTACTCCTCCCCCAAATTCCCCTCACAGGCATCGCCAGCAGCCGCAGCCGCAGCAGCAACGTCGACGTCCAGCGGCAGTTCCTTTGGCACGAAGACACGTGGCGGCAGCCAGGCCTTCACCACGGAGAACAATCAACAGTCCGGCAAATACAATCACAAACTTGAGGCGTATCGACCCAGCGCCGCAGAGTTCGAGAAATCTGTACAGAAGCATACCATACTACGCACCTATATAGAGCAGAAGCAGAAGCCCAATGATGAGGCCAACCAGGAGGGAGCGGAGCTGGCAGCCACCACACCGAAGCCAAGTCGTGGCTGGAGTCTACTGTCCTGGCGAGGCTAAGTGCCATTTATGTTCGCACTGCCACGCCCCCATTTGCCGCTGAATGTATTAGCTCACCGCCCAGTAATAACTACTATGTAGTGTCATTAGAACCATCTTCGATTCGAGTATCAAACAATCTCGAATTGTTTCTCTTCCGTTTCCTATACTCCCATGCTCCTCCTGGTGACTCTCATCCAAGCAGTCCTCCATCTGTAATCGTGCAATCGTGTCTAGCAAATAGAAAATATTAGATGCTTATTTATACATTCCCATAATCAAATTGCCATATGAAGTAATTACTCGTTGACGAGTCTGAGTGCATCTAAATTTTAAATTATTTATATTGTGTGTAAATTGATAACAAAAAAAAATCATATCAACTGCTATATATGTATATAGAACTAGATATATCCACTGCCATCCCATCAGTTGGTATCATTAGAATATATCGTCCCTACGACATCATCAATTCAAGTCAATTCCGAATGTTTGTATCAAATGTTTGTACCAAAAATGTCAATTACAACTGTCCATTAAAAAGCGCCCAACATCAACATTAGTTATTGTGTATAAAAAGTATTGTGTTCAAGCAAATAAAACAGCAAGATGATATATAATTATAAATAAACCGAAGAACTCTTTATATTATGGTTCGGGAAGGCGAAAAATATTTCAAATTATAAGGTGAGTATGTTTAAGAAAATTATGCATAATGAAATACGATAAGAAATGAGAATTCTGACCCAGACTAGTATTGTATAAGAGATAACGGGACAAACTAAGTATTCTAGTAGACTTTATGATATTTATCTGATTTGGGCAAAAGAAGTACATATCTCGGGTACTTAGAGAAAGTCTCCCAAACAAACACCAATCTAACTAAGCTACCACAGTATAAGGTCGGAGAGTGGAGAATTGTTTATCTTTGGAGATTATGAGAAATTAGATTACATACTTTTTGCTATAAAAGCACATTTTTTATAATATTTGGCCATAGTCCGTGAAAAGATATTCTCAGAATCAGAATGTTGTCCTCCTCCATTCGTCGCTTTGACATCAACAAGTCACAGGGTAATTATCCCTATGTGATCACTAATAAGGGATACGGTAAGGATAAAATCATGATGGCACATGTGACTCGCGACGGTCCTTACCACACCATCCACGAATTCGAGATGAGTGTCCACGTCAAGCTGAGCGATGAGAAGGATTATCTCAATGCGGATAACTCCAACATTGTGGATAGTGATGCTCTGAAGAACATTATGATCGTTGAGGCCAAGAAGGATGGAGTTGAGGGGCCTGAGCAGTTTGGCATCACAATGGTTAAAAAGATTCTCAGCATCTATGCACATATCGTTGAGATATCCCTGCGGATTGAAGCATTTCCCTGGAAACGTGTGCGCCACGAGAGTCCCTCTGGTGATAGTTTCCAGCTACACAACCATGCTTTCGTTCTTACGCCTACTGCCTTGAGATATTGTGATGTGATAATGAAGCAAGGCGGTGAGTAAAGAGTTATAACGAAGAGAATCTCAAGTGGATTACATCATATTTTGTAGATGCCAAGCCAACCGTTGTGAGTGGATTTAAGAAACTCTCTATGCTGAAGACAACGCAATCGTCCTTCACAGATTTCGTTGATGACGAATACAGGACAACACCCCAACTTACTGATCGAATTTTGTGTACAGTAGCTGAAGGTGCCTGGGAATACGTGGATGTCGATAAAGTTGATTTCACCAAGACATGGGAATCGTTGAAGGATATCGTTGTGGAAACGTTCACTGGTGAGCCGATTAACGGCACCAATTCTATATCCATGCAACGTACGGCCTATGATTGCACCAAGGCGGTGCTTGACAAATTGCCACAGGTGGCATTCTTTGAAATCACACTGCCCAATAACCACTACATACCCTATGACTTGACGCCATTCCAGAATTTGGTGCCTGGAGAAAACAATGATGTCTTCTTCGCCAGAGGTCAGGCAAATGGTATAGTTTATGCCCAACTCTCCCGCAAGGACCTGCCTTTAAAAAATTAAGGAAAAAATGATTCTAAAATAAAAATAAACTAAAATGAAGACCCAAAAATATTCATGGCATAAACTTTGAACTGGTTAAGAGTTAAGAGCACTCGATTTGAAGTGCGCATGTGTGGGAGAGAACTGTTACTCAACAGTTGGGGCGGTTGCTGAATATGTGCTGAATATGAAAGAAAAAGTAGAGAGAGAGAGAGAGACTTGGAGAGTAAAGTTACTGATAACAGCTTCCATAGTAAAATTAGTAGCTGATTTTGCCAACAGTCAACCTCATAATGAAGTTCAAATCTGACAAGAATTAAAACAAAGTATTTTTATATAATAATACTAAGTTATTTGTTTTATTTAAATATAGTTTATTTTCATATACCTTTCATTCGGGTCTCCAAGGACACACCACATCTCCCAAGGTCGTCGCATGAAATCTTTACAAATGATGGCGACATCCTTTGAGAATTGGGTACTTAGTTAGCTGGAGTTGAGTTCCTTCCCAGCTTGTCACAATGCAAACTTTATAAATCGCACACTGAAGGATAATCCGAGCTGCGATTGAACCCGCACCTTATCTGAGTGCTTTGTTCTTGTTGTGACGGGAGAGATGAGCGGGGGTCTGGGTCTGTAATTGTACAGTTTATCTGTGTGTTGACTGTCCCCAATGTGACAGTCCTTTGACACTCTTACATGTCGTACTCATAAATGGCTATAAATTGCGAGAATTCACACACATACACAAAGACATTCGCACAATGGGTGTCAATTTCATGTATGACACGAAATTAAGATAGGCTTGCTGAGTCCTGTCAACTCATGTATCGGTATCATATCCTGCAATCATATGACAGCTATAAAACATCCTACAAATATTCATACGTACATTCACATGTATATATTTAAATGGAGCTGCATAAAAGGGTAGTTCATGCAAATATTTTATAATACAAAATATTGCTATTGTTGTTGTCATTCCATTCTTGAATTGTGTCTATTGTTGTTGTTCCATTTATTCAGTACTGGGCCATGGTTATGGTCTGCTAGGCTGGCAAACTGGTGAACTGTGTGTAACTTTTGCAGAGACCTCAGTGGACGCACTTCATCATCTTGAGCACTCACAGAGGCTGGCAGCGTGAAATTAACTGCCAGAGTTCTTGGCTGCTTGGCAGTCCAACTTTTATTTATACATTGCCGTGGTCATACATTAACTTATGACACTCACTGTAGCAGAAACAAAGTGTCGTTTACTGTCACACCACCAACATGACGACCGTCAGAAACTGCTGCCCAGTCTGATACTGGTTCTGATTCTGATTCAGATTCTTATACTTATTCGTATTCTGATTCGTATTCTTCTTTGGCATTTCTGGTGAATCCTTTCTGCTCCTTTAATACAAATGTCAATTTGGTGCAGCTGTCACGCCGGAATTGCAATTTTCGAGCTTATGGAATTAAACGAGTTTTTCGTTCTGCAAAATATAAAAATTAATGCTCCAGCATAATTATGCCATAATATGTCTTAAGACGCCAGCTCATCTGAAATGCCAGGGACAAAGGCTTGAGACTTTAAAAGGATTGAGACTCATTTTCAATGCTTGAAATGAGCTTAAAGTTCTTAGACTATCAGTAGTAGAATTTTTTTTATTGAGATTTAATTTTTTCCTTTTTTTTTAATAAATTTAATAAGTGAAGAATATTGTCACTGTTTCTTTTTACTTTTGTTCATCAGTTCTTTGCTTATGGGAATATAATTGCTGCATACTTTCAGGCTGAAATGCATTCTCTTTACAAGTAATTCTCAAATGAGAAAAACTTTTTCTGCATAAGTACCATAATGTGGATTGCATAGGTTTCTAAACGTGATAACTTATTGCATTTTAATATATTCCTTATATATCATATATAAACCTCAGTAAAATATTTTTTGGCATTTAAAAATATTTCTCACTCAATATTTATATACAATTTGCAGAAGTTTTGCATTCTTTCGGTTGCAAATCAGTTAGTGAACTTTCGCACTTAAGTCACTTAAGCCAGAAGCTATCTAAATGATGGTATTTAGGAAGATCTAATTATTTCTTTCACCCCAACTAAGATACCAAGAGTGACGACTGATGTCATGTATTATGAAATAACTGGAAATGGCATATCTTTGTTGTTCTTATTTACTTCTTAAGACCCCTACGATGTTATAAAGAACGTTTATCTGCGCAGATTGCATTAACCAAAAATGACATCTATCTCAAGGTTATAGTTATCATCCAACCATTACATAACAATATTTTGAACACTGAGAGATGAAGCATAAAAGCGCATTGTCGTTGACATTTCAGTATAGACATTGAATACTTGTCCATTGAATAGCATCATGTTTGCAACTCCACTTCGCCAACCAGCCAGCAGGAAGTTAACACCTGCCGGACAGACTAACCTTTATGAGATCACGGATAAAGGATATGGCAAGGATGCAGTTAAAGTGATGCACATCGACCGCAAGGGACCCTTCCATACCATACAGGAATTGGAGGTTGGCACCCATCTGAAACTCAACTCGGAGAAGGACTATTTGCAAGGTGACAACTTGGACATTGTGGCTACCGATTCTCAGAAGAATACCGTCTATCTGCTGGCCAAACAATATGGTATTAAGAGTCCTGAAAAGTTTGGCTTATTGCTGGCCAGGCACTTCCTCAACAAGTACAACCATGTGGACGAGGCCCATGTGCATATCGAGGCCAGTCCCTGGCAGCGCATATCCTTTGCCGCCAATGGCGACAAATCTCAGCAGTTGCATAACCACGCCTTCTTTCACTCGCCATCATCCTTCCATTACTGTGATATCATCATTAAGCGCAATGGTGAGTATAAAGATGAAATTATTTCAGAGAGAAGTTCCCATTAAACGTCTAAAATATATCTACAGATCCCATACCAACGATCATCAGCGGCATCAAGGGTCTTCGAGTGCTCAAAACAACCCAATCATCTTTCGTGAACTTCGTTGATGATGAGTTTCGCACCCTTGACGATCAGTACGACCGCATCTTTAGTACCATCGTGGACTGTTCTTGGGAATATTCAGGTGCGGATAATATTAATTTCGTCGAGACCTGGGAGACGGTGCATGACATTGTACTGAAGAACTTTGCGGGTGATCCGATTGTTGGAGTGCCATCTCCATCAGTTCAGCACACAGTATATCTAACTGAGAAGCAGGTGTTGGACACCATTCCCCATGTGGCCGTAGTGTCCATGTCTTTGCCCAACAAACACTATTTCAACTTCAATACGCAGCCATTCCAACAATTAGTTCCAGGCTCAAATAACGAAGTTTTCATTCCGACTGACAAACCACATGGCACAATTTACGCCAAACTATCCCGAAAGGATCTGAAGAGTCATCTATAGATGAAAAGCTGTTCAGACAAGTCCTATTCAATTTTCTTAGCAAATTTCACAATAAATCGAAATAAATGAATTAGATAAAAATAATTGTATTTTGTTAAACTGTTAAGCCTTAAAAAATTTAATTATATTTTATTGAATGTATTTCTGAATATGCATGGATTTATGCCGATATTTATGTTTCGCCTTTAAGCGAATTGACATTTATTACGGCCACAGAAACTGTATGCTTTTGGGAAATCATAAATCTGCCCCTCAATCCTCCCACTCGACTATAAGTAAAGAAATGAGAGGCATTGAAATGAAACAATATAAATATATTTCTCTATATATGGTGCATATATGTATGTGCGAATATAGAAAAAGTATATATTGAAAAAGTTTTTCAATTTCAGTGGAGCTTTTATTTTACATGCAAAGATATTCCATAGTCACCCGCATACCTACAAATCCCAGTTATCCCTGCCCAGGCCTCCCCTGGACTACACCTCCCGAACACTTGCCGGCAATGCAGGCAAGGCAGTTACAAAAACTAGTTTGTTCCAAAAGAGAAATTCTCGCACACCCACAGAAAACATACAAAATTAGAAATGGGAAAAACGAGTCCGATGAAAATTGTAAGCAATAAGCGAAAATGAAAATGAAATGAAAAATCATGAATGGCCACAAGCGACAACAGAACAACACGGCATGTGGAGAGTTCACCACTGCAGTGGAGAAAGTATGGAGAAAGTATCACTGAAATCAAACCGAAAAAGCATTCTACGAATATTATTGGTATCATCAACGCAGTATGCAGTTAAAGGGGGTTCCCAAGTCTTCCTTCTATTTCTATTTCTATTTCTATTTTTATTTTTATTTTTATTTCAATTTCTACTTCTATTTCCATGGCCGTGAAATTCAAAAGCGAATGGCGGTATAAGCGGAAAATTACGCAATCCCAGCACAGTTGTATTGAATAGCCACCGCAGTCTCCCAGTTCCCTATCCCTTCGCCCTGGACACTATTTAGGGATAAAAGCAAAATAGCCAGACATGTGCAGGTGAAGAGTGATATAGAGTTTTCCCCCGAGTACTTTATTTTATTTATATCACTTTTTGTCTCTCTCCCCCTTTAAGGGATTCACACAGGTATCCCTAAACTGCATTCACTAGTTGTTCTCTTTAATATTGTTAGTGCTTTTAAAGCATGAAACTAAATATTGTAAAATTTGTTGAAAATATTTGCTTAGTAGCTTTATTTTAAACCTCACCATAAAGATATTGGGACTGTGCTCGACTTCAGAGAAACGCAAATATTTTCTCAACCAAACGAACTAAAGTCATACGACTTTAACAATGATATGATAAAAGAGTAAAATGATAAAAAAAAAATCAGTTTTACTATTATTGTTAACGAAAATAACACTTGACACTATTAATAGAATAGTTTTACTATTTTTTTTTACAAATTTAATCCCGCTATATGACTAAACAAATAAAGTCGCCAGCCACTGTGAATATCACATCAGTAATCCCCGAACAAAGAAGTCTGGAAATAAACTTATTTGCTCACTGTCTGAGGGCGTCAGAATTGTAAAATGCTATTTGATTTCAACATAAATCTTAAAGGTGTATGATATAGAGCTCCAACCGCAAATCATATATAAAAATGCAAATGAAATAAGCAAACAATATTATTCAATTTCTTGCTAAATTAAACTGGAGACCCGAAGAAATTGCGAAACGAGTTTCCAATGCTAAATATATGACCTCCAAAATAATAAAAAAAAACACACACACACAATGAGCTCCTGCATTGAAGAGAATGAAATTCTCCATGGGAAGGGGTAGTTTCATTTGAGTTGATTGTGCAAAATATTTGAAATGTCTATTTTCAATCCGAAATGCATCAATCTCGTATTTACATAATTTTGGCCAGGAAGTGTTGTCCAATCAGTTGCCCAATCAACACTATCATTGTGTCTAATGAAAGCCCAACCGCATATCTTCAATCTAAATGTGTGTATTTTCGATTTGGACTGGACATTGGGACACTAAATCAAGAATATCTACATTCATAATCCGTCATCAGTAATCTCCGCACGTAACTGTATTTGTAGCGCCCAATGGGACAGCAAAGAATTATATATCGTGTATATATGTATATTATATACCAAAATATCGATCAACTGATTTAGTGAGCTGTTTACCAAACTAAAAACTATGCATTAAGTTGGTTTAATTTTTACATATTAATTTCAGTATTTCTTTTTGAACTAATTCATTACTGGAAATTATTAAAGACTTTTATAGATTTTATTAAAATATTGAATTATTTTATCAGCGAAAAAATTTTAACTGTTTTCACTATTCCCAATTTATCATTCTAAGCTTATATAGTTTAGGGATATGACATGAGTTATAGTAGAATAATTAGCTCTGTTTTCATTTTCAAACTCGAAACGAAACGTGCGGTTTTCACTTTGGTAAATGTTTCAAAACCGCGCATTTCGTTCGGATTCGAAATCGGAAATGGGCCTGAGTATTTTAAATAATAATATAATAATATTAATCGTATATGATTATATTGTTAGTTGCAATTAAAAGTAATATATAAAGAAATCCTTACTAATCGAATAGATTTCTTGCCTTATTGTAAATTCCTTGCCTTATTGACATCCCCGAAAATACGAAAACAATGTAAATGAATTCATAATTTATGCAATTTTAGTTGCATATTGTAATTACTTATAGTAGAATGTTTGCCCAGTAATTTCATATCATAATTATGTGTCCTTATGTGTTTATGCTTGGCATGAGTAATTGTTGCTCTGCAGACTACGCTCTGAAGGACCTTTTGAATTCTAATATATTTATTGTGAATTAGAAATTGTTGGAAACTTGTTGAGCGGTAAATAATTGCATTTGCAGTTTCAACTCGAATCATTCTCATGAGTTTCATGTCGGCCACATTGTTGTTGTCCCCGATGTAATTTAGCTGCCGCAAGTCTACAGCGGATGTTGCCCCATGCTGCAACAACAGTCAGGCAACACTTGCCTCTGGCGAAGCAAAACTTTTGTGGGCAAGTCTCCCACACTCCCGTCTCCCCCCTTTGTTGGTGAGTGTATGTGTGTGTGTGAACAATTGGCAAAGTGTAGCAAGTGTGTCTGTCATTCTTGTTCTTTCTCTAATTGTTGCCGCCGCTGTTGCTGCTGCTGTTGGTGTTGGTGTTGCATGTGCATCGGCGTAATTAATTTGAAACGGCGCCAACATCGGATACACCAGACTCTTTCCCATATGCTAATTGTGCTCATCCACATCCATATCTGGAGATCCACATCCGCTTCTTCATCCGCAAAAATGCTGAAATATTTTAAAAGAATTGATGGACTTGTCATAATTTAAAAATGGAAAATAATTTACATGACACACACACTCACACACACACACACTGAATTTTCATTTCAATAGCAGCAGCAACTTTATTGCTTCTCATATTTGCATTATTTCTCAATTTGCTGTGCAAATTTTTATATTGCAACCATTTCGTGCAGCTGCCGCAAAAACACAAAAGCTCAGCTCGACACACACACAATCACATAAAAACAACACACACACTCGTACACACACACACACACCCACTATTGTCTATAGCCTGTAGCAATTGTTGTCACTTTGAACAGCAGCTGCTTAAAATTCAATAAAAGAAAAGCGAGTTCGCATGCAAATTGCGCCTAATAAAAGCCATATTTAGGTACACAATATGTTGGCAATATTATTTATACATAAGTATCTGCAATTTTAAGTGTATAATATATGTACTATACACACGTCTTATTTTTAGTACCTTGCCTCATTAATGTTCTGCAATAAAAAGTTTTGGAGTAACAAAAAACTTAGTTTAATCTTCTAGAGTTCACTTCTTAATTCCATCAAATAAGACAGTGATAGAGATATATGTGTATATATAAATACAGAGAGCGAGTGAGAGAGAAAGATAGCGAGTGAAAATCTGTAACATCAACATCTCAACTCAGTTGAGTTCATCAGAAGCATAAGCAAATGTGGAAAACGCGAGTGATAATCTCAAAGTGTTTTCCCAACTTGATGAGGATTTTCTTTGGGCTGCTCTGCGACTCACGTACTGCCGTATGAAGTATTTATGTACATTAGTTGATTTATCATTCAGGTCGCGTTTAGTACATCAACATTTACGGCAACAATAAGACAAAAGGCAAACACACTACAAAGACAAACACACACTCCACACACACATTGGTATGCTTTGTCAATTGTCACTTTTGTTCCTGGGTGACTTTAAAATGTATTTTTTATAAGAATTGGGGATCTTCTGTGCCAGCTCAGCTGACACCCCCCAGCTGCAACCCCCTCCCTCTGGCAGGAGCTGCCCATTTTGGGAGCAGGACTTTCTGCTCTAATGCTGAACACTAATGAAAAAGTTTTTATAGCCGGAGCACACACATGTGTGTGAACTTGCGAAAAATGCCAGGGCTGGGCACATAAGATGCCAACTACATATACGGTTATGTTGCAGGCAGTGTTTTGTTATGGTGGGGGGGGGGGGTGCAGGTCCTGCGACCAGTCGCATAATAAATGAACTGCTAAGAGGCGTGCCCAGGACACAGATGCCTCCAGAGATTGATGACATTCGCCCATATTCGCCCATGACGAGGCTTTCACATCTAATTAAAAACACAAGAGCTTCAAATCACAAGCAACACCAACCAAACACGCCCATCACACAACCGTATACTTCTATATCCTCTTCTTCTTCTTCTTTATTATATTCTTCTTCTTCTGGCGAATGTAGCTGCCCCAGAGGAGCAACAAACAGCCGCATTACTCATACGTTATAAACACATTAAAGCAGCTGGCAGCATACGAATAACGAGTAACGTGTACCGAGTAAAATCTAAACAATAATTACACATGCGAGGCATGCAACATGATGAGGGGGCAAGGCAACCAACCAACAACTCAGTGCAGCTTTCGCATTGTCAGACATATGTTTAGACGATAGCTCCCTGGAGAGAGTGCCATGGCGAGAGTTCAACTTGGAGGCAACTCCACTTGCGGCTCAAACAGAAATAGAAAGAGAGAGAAAGAGATATATATATATATATAGAGAGAAAGAACTTGGCTATAAACGTAAGTGAATTAACCATTCAACTAACATTATGGCCATTAAATCATTTTTGCAAGCATCGCATGCGATGGCCCAAAAGCAACCCCTCACATTGGCAGCGAGCAACGGGAATGATCCCAAACCACTTTGTGCCCCATTTTGGGGCGTGTTTACTGTGGGGCGCAACCACACAAAACAGAACTTGTGAACTAATTTGATGTGCCTACCCCTCACACCCCTCGTACCCCTCGTACCTTGTACCTTTAACTGGCCGCCAACCCACAAACGGTACGTCTGAAAATTCGAGGCATGCGTGAGTTTCGCAATTGAAATTCAACTTCAACTACAAAGTGTGAGAGAGTATGCAGGGTGTGCGGCTTCAAAAAAAAAAAAAAGAAAAAGAAAAAAAAGTGTTTACAGCGTTGCAATTAATGGCACAGCACACGCAATGCCACCCGTTGATCTGCCAACACCTCGCCTCGGGTGTGGCACGAACCGGAATTAGATGCATCCGCTTAGCCAGGCTAACAGCTAAAAAGAAACAACAAAAACACACACACACACACTATTAGGAAAGGCGTGAAAAGCTTCGCTTACAACAAACGTCGGGCAAAATCAATTTATGTGGCACGCAGCTGTCCCCTTTGTGGCATCAACACGTATTGTTTATAGTCAGCTGATGAATGAAATCAGCGAGAGTTGATCAACAAATAAATAGTATCGTTTACCTTCATATCAATTTAGATAGGACACAAGTCTCGACTCTTCTTATCTTTACGAAGTACGAAGTCGTATCTTTATGTGGCAAGCGTTGAAGAGAAATAAATTTCTTAACGAGCTGCCAGCGTGCAACAAAATGAGCCGTAAAGAAAATCACAATCACATTGGCATGAGTTTTCCATCCCCCGCCTGGAAAATTCGAAATGCAAATGTATACAGAACGGGAAGAAATCAGACAATCTGGGCCCCAGACAGGGTGGGTATAATGGAGGGGGGATTTCAACAGATTTCGTATTTGCATTTTATATTTTTACGATTTCGCATTTTTACAAGTTAACAACTGAATTGTGCGTGCGAAAAACGAATGTAAACAATTATGATTCAGCTGGAGTGTTGCCTTTGATAAATATGATATATAATTGTAAATATTTGCTGTCGCACACGTATGACAACAACAAATACGATGTCAGCCATATAATACAAGTGCGAGTAAATAAATAATAACAAACACATACACATACATACATACATGTACATATATAAAAGCTGAGAACGTGCCACTGACAACGTGTGTAATTTTTAATTTCAACTTCAATAATTTATGGCAGCAAGTTTTTGGGGCATCGTCTACGACTTGCGAGTTACAGGTGATATTCAGAAAATTTCAGTCTCCATCTGCTGCCAGATACCCTAACTTTTAGCCACATTACTGAATGGATTCCCCCAGACTGTCTGCCATGAATTGATGGCCATTTTCGGGTCGCTGGACTTTAAGTCGGGTCAATTCAACCCCCAAACCGTAAAAAACCAAAATATTTACAAGCTGTGTGGGGAAGCTGTGTGAAGAAAAAAGCATGCTGAAAAATATAATATTTTCCCTTGTCTGAAATTAGTTTGGAGGGTGCATAAAATTATGGAAATCTAAATAGCAAGGGCGTTACTTTGAGGTCGTGGCAATGGGGCATATGTTAGCCATAAGTGTTGGTAACATATGCATGATGAAAATTTAATTGATTACAATGGATATCTCTCTTTATGAGGCAGTCCAAAATTAGCCAGATTTTAGCATATATGTATGTATCTTAGTTAATTTGGCTGCTAAATGAACTTGGCCAAGAAACTTGTTAGCTTTGTTGACTTAGGAGTGACTTCGTGCTGCCAAGTATTAAGTCAAAGCAACTTAGTTGCCTAATTTTGACAACTTGGCCAAATGCATTGTTGGCATTAACAAACACATTTCATAGTATGGGAATGGGTTTCGACCCTCAAAATACTGCCAACTGAGTGCCATTCTAGATGCCGTTCATTTGTTAATGTGTGTGCTTTAGGCCAGCTAAGGTGGAGCCCCTTTTGTTGCCTCTAATTAAAAGCCACATGAGTGTGTTTCCCAATGTTACACATCCTGGCCAACACATGCTGGTATGACTTACAATTTAACACTGTCACGCATCGTCGTGTCGTCTGCAACTTTTGAACCTTTTGGCCAAAAGGTAAGGCTAATCACGGAGGGTTCCCTTAACGACTGCCTGCCTTGGTGACATTCCCGTTAGTAAGCACACCCAGCCAAGAGTTACAATTAGACTAATGAAGGCCGCATCACAACTGAACTGAACTCAACTCAACTCAACTCTACTCAACTGAGCCGAGCTAAGTTGAGTTGAGTAATTTGTTGGCCAATTCTCATTTGAGCCACATCTGGCATATGCAAGCAAAGGAGAGCGAGAGAGAGAGTCCTTTGTGTCAACAAACTGTGACTGCTCTGTTTGTTTTATTGTTGCATTTGCCTTTTGCCAATTAAAATAAATTATAATCCAATTTAGTCAGAAAAAGGCAACGCAATACACATAGTATTCTCTTCTTGCTGCTTTTGCCAACTTTACACAATTACACGCAGATTTATAACGTCTTTAGGCAACAACAACAACAACAATAGAGAGAACAAAAATAAACAACAAATAATGATACCCAAGGATGGAAGCTGCGATTTGAGATTTGCACGAATGCCGTTGATTCTCTTTGTCTCTAGGGATCCCAAATGTGTAATGTAAAATATAATGAAATGCGTTGAACCATCGGTGGGTGGTTGGGTGGATGGGTGGACGGGTGGGTGAGGGGTTGAAAGTTGGTGGACTGAGGGGAAGTGCGTTTGCTTTCAGCCAGACTATTTACATGGGACTGACTGCAGTTGGGGTTCTCTTTTTGAGTTACCTTTTTTTCTGTTTTATTGCCGCCAAAGTTGTCCCGTTAAAAACATTTTTTCTACTTATTGAAATCGACAGGGAGACACGGTAACGGTGTAGGTAATGGCAACAGCAATGGTAACGACAATGGCAGCGACAACCTTTTTGATGGATTAAAAGTTAAATGGCTGCTGTAGACTCCCTGGAGAGTTCCACAGGCTAGACAGAAAGCCAGACATTGGCCGCATGATTTAAATGTCAAAAAAAATGAAATTATATTCTCAGAAAACAGTGCCAAAATTGACCCAAAAAATTTGTCAACATTTAAAGCACGTGAGCGTGTCAAAGGTCAAAAAAAAGCTCACAGCAGGTGTCAAGCTGTTGTTGCCCCGGGGATAATGGAGGATGATCCACCAACATATGCATTCAAAATTGAATTCTGGAAATTTCCTAGAAGCAGAAAATGGAAATTCATTGAAAATGTTTATAATATATCTGTTATATATATAATATTTGGGACTCAACTAAAGCAACCTTCAATATCCTTACTTACCATTAGACCAATTGACGCTTCAGGTGACCTATGTGGAGAACATTGCTAATGTCCTTGTTCAATTTCATGGTCATATGTGTGGGTGTGTGTGTGTGTGTGTGAGGTGTGAGTGGAGTATGGCCAGTGGCTATTGCCCAAGAGTTTTAATTGGATAATGAGCAGCGTTGACTGACAGCTAATTGCGTCGCTTAAATTTTGCAGCAATTGCTTGGCTCACATTGCGTATACGTCATGTGGACAATGGGCCATGGCCTGTGACTTTTGGCCATGTAATTAGCACCATTGGCAATTGAAGTTCGCAACTTTCGGTTAGATGCCACAGTCACAGCTGCCTCGACGTCACATTGTCTGGGTCGCCAACTATTTATAAATTTAATGGCTTCACTTTTTTTTTTAAAGCCAAACACATTCTTGCCCGACTGCAAAGTTTGTGGCCTGTCAACGGCAGACAAAGTCTCCGAAGTGACAAAAACTTTTGCGGTGATAAGCGTCAAGTTGCACTGGCTTGGAGTTCGACTGCGCCTTCGGTTCATGTTCATGTTGCCCCATCAGATCCGCCGAGGATGTGTGTGTGTGTGTGTGTGTGTGTGCCCTGTGCTGTCGAGTCCTGTCTTCCAGCGCATAAAAGTGTGCAACAGTTTTATTTTTTTTGCTTTTCGTTTGCTCTGCTTCCGCATTTGAGCCAACTTGTTACTCAACTAGTTCTTGCACGGATGTGACTCCTCGTCGACATCGACGTCATTGTCGTGCTCCTCCATTCTGTAACACTTTGCATCTGTTTTTGTCGTCATATCAGTTCTCGTCTGAATAGACACGTTATCTATACACAATATGGCTTTAAGTGAGTCCCGGCTTCCACTCCCTGAGTGTGAAATGCCCAGAGCTGTGGGCCACACTCCAGAGTACACCAGGTTGCATGTTTTGAATGATATACTCTCCCAGCCACAACGTCGTTAGCCCTGCGAGCCAAATACTACTATACAAAAATACGAGTTATGTGTGGCAAGAAAATATATACGAGAGCTCGTTTGTGGCATGCATTGTGGCACAGTTCTTTTGTGCTTCCCTGCTCAGACATGCATTGTGTCGACAGAATTCATAGCGCGCTCTCTCTCTCTCTCTCTCTTTCTTTCTCTATTTTTCTCCAGGAGTCTCTCTGACTTAAAATGCCTCGTGTTTTGCTCTTGCGACTCACAAGTTTTGCTCATTCGTCTTTTGATAGCAATTAGAAGGCTGCAAGTTTATGAACTGCTCCTGCAGCTGCTCGTTAGCCACATTTGTTGTATCCTTGTGCACATTTCCAAGTGGAAATTAATCAAAGCGAACATGCAGTACATATATATAGCACTTCCAGCACTCAATGCAATTGAATTTCCATGGCGTTGGCCTTCAACAAGTCGATATATTATTATAGTCGAAATGGCAGGACATTTCGAGAATGGGACTAATGCACTGAAATTGCATTGGCATTGCCAGACAGACTCAAGTTTGGACAGTTTGTTTTTATGGCAAGAGTCCTGCAAATATCGACGCACATAAATAATTCATGCCTGATAAATTAAACAATATAGAGAGCAGCCATTAGTTATGCATAACGTATACGCCATGTGCGCCCACACATACACACTCTGAGAGACACAGCTTGCAACAGTAGCAGCAGCAGCAGCAGCAGCAACAAGCAACAAGCGACAATTGCAACGCCTGCAAAGCCGAAAACCCGGAAACGGAAATGTGCATAGTGCATGCTATTTGCACAAATGTGACAATGCAAAGGATGAAGTAATGTCGGAGCAGGGGATTGGCTGGGGGGATTACAGCAAGGGTGCGGAAGTAACAGCTGAAATCCTCTCTGGGCAAATATTTTATATTCTTAAGAGTTTGCTTCTACAACTTTTGTTTCAATTTATTGTAACTGCATTTATAACTCAGCAATAAAAGAAATATCATTTTGTAAACTTTAAATTTGACTTTAAGTTAATATTACGGGTAATAAGCTGATCTCATCAGCAGTTGCCCCTGGTGGTTGCATGCCCCTAATGCAAACACAGCTGTAATTATGTAATGCATAATGCCAACATTCCCCTTATATCTTATGGGCAATCTTGCCACAGGCATTGCAAGAACGAGAGGTACTATAATTGAAATGAAAATTGCTGCTGCAGGTGAGACGAACTGTTGCCCATGTGGCAAGATGGCCAATGATGGTTACTTTGCGGCTTGATACTGTCAACTGCCACAGCTTCCGTTGCACATGTGGCACCAACTGTAATTACGCAAAAGGCAACTTGCCCAATGCAAAACTTAAACAAATGTCTGTCAAAGCTCAGAGTTTGGGTACCAAAAAAAAAAAAAAAAAATGTCAACATGCAACTTGTACGTAGCAGAGCTAGGCTCCACTTGTGGCAAGCAATTTACTAGCGCTTTGTTGTGCAATCTGCGGAAGATTTTAATGACGTTGCAAGGACCTGTGACGTCTGCGTCTCAGACTTACAGACTTTTCATCCAGATTTCCGCGCTTGAAATGAGTCTCTTAATTAGATATTTTGGCTGAGAATTTCAATTCCCAGAGGTAAGTAAAAAACTGCCACAGCAACTGACTTAAGATAAAGGCGCTTGCACTTGGCTTTAAAATCCCATTAACTACAGCTTAACGGCTAAAGGATTGTATCTCCGCTTTATGCTCCTGCAACCAAGCAAACAAACACTCACACATGCGCAGGGACTCCTTAAGCTGCCACATATGCTGCCACATCAGCATTCAGGCGTATCCGTGCTGTTGCTGCACGTTGCAAGCATGCCTGACTTTTCGTAAGGATTTCATGGTATTCTTTAATTAATGATAAATATTGCGTGAGCAGAGCAAACAATCGCTCCTCATATGAGAGAGACTCTTAATGTGGCATGTACTGATGCGATACTGAGAATGTGGCACAGTCACATAACAGTAATGGTTGGCAAACATCAATCGAATGGATAATCGACTGATGATATCCCATCAGGCAGTTGTGGATATTTATCAGCCATGTCCATTTATGACCAAAGTACCCCCCATTCGATTGTTTTATGAATTGTTCTCAGTTTAGAGTTGAGTAGGTGACCTGCATTTCACTCCAACCAAGGATGTGTGAGAGGAGGGCATAACTTTCAAGGCAAACTTTCAGTTCTGCAAAAGTTCAATGTGGATATATTGTTTCAGCTGGTCAAACTTAGTTGCAATGAGAACTTTGATTTGACCACCGCCTGCTCATGGAATACTTCGGTTTACCAGAGTAGTCAAGGGATTGGCCAAGTTGCTGTAAACTTGGCTTCCTTTGACTTGGCAAAATAAATTGCGACTTTAAGCAGAAATGAACTGAAATCATGTTGCAAATGAACTTCAAGTTGGTTATATAATTCGTGCAATTATTTTACAATTTTCAGGATTTCATGTTCCCATTCTCATCAGTTTATCATGGTCAATTGAGAAACATAGGTATACAACAACTATGGCTATAATGCATTGCACTTGTAGCCACTTCAATGCATTGATGAGAAACTTGGTTTTTGGATATGAAGTCTTCATTTTGTGAATCAGGTTGGCAAAACTTCTCAACTCGTAGGTATTCTGTGCATCCATGGAACCATTGAGTAAAAACCATATAGGGTAATTATTAGATGCCAAGTAGATCCCTGAAGGACGTGCCACATTGCCGGGCTGACCACAAATATCATTATCGGTGGTATCGTTTGTCCCGTTACTCATCATAGGTATGATATCCTCATGAAGCACCAGACGCCGAGCACATCTTGGACACTGTGGGGACGCATTCAATATTGGCCAGAGACATGGCCAGCAAAAGAGATGGCCACATATAGTGATGGTGCCACAGCGCACATCCTTGTTGCACAAGTTGCACAGGAAAGGGGAACGCATTCGTGCAGCTGCCAATATGGGATTTTCATAAATATTTACTTTATTCAATAAAATGAATAGTATACCTACTCTCTGCCCGATTTATGTTCATATCGATATTCGGCAATAATTTGAAAAACTCCAATCAAAATTTATTGAATTCGCTGCGAGATAAATCTACTGACTGAAAATAAAACTATACTTCAATATTTAACAGAGCATGCTTAGTTCACATACTTTTGTTAATTCAAGTGCTTCGATTCTGTAGCCATTTGCTGGCGACAGTCATTGATTGACAGATTCTTGATTGATGGCTGCAACAGATTGTATTAAATTCAACATTGTTGCACTTCTCCGCCAAATTGTTCACTCAGTTTCCAAATATATTTAGTATGTCTGGCAGTCGGTTGGCATAATGCCAGAGGCAATTAGACAAGAGCAGTTACTGCTGTCTGTGTCCTGGTTCGGGGGTTGGGAATGATGGCTCGTAAATTGCATCCTACACAGCGGCACTTGACAGTCTCCGAGTACGGCGGAATGCGCGAAAAAATCAGAGCCGGACACGGACAGCGTCTGACATATGGCAGCATAATTTATGCGTACAATGAACCACGGCAATCCTCTCATGTCCACGGATTCCAATTGCACTCAACCCTTTAACACGGCTGTGCATGTATGAGTGTGCATATGTGTGTGTGTGTCCTTGACAGGATTGAGTGCCGTGATTGCGGCATTGTTGAATCGACAGGCCTAACAATCGATTACATATACTTAATTGACCCATAATTCGTGCTCTTTTTACATAATTAAAATAAATTCGAGGACAAAGCCCAAACAACCCAAACTATATGGAAAAGTTGACATCGTTCGGCATAAATACTATTTTAATGACTGTAGAAGAGGCCAGAAATCTTCTCTGACTGTTCTCTGTATGTCAATCATTTACATATTAATACTTAAACGTGTTATTGGGAGGTGTTGATAAATGAAATTCTTTCAATGCAATCGAAGCAAATCAATTGAACAGACCCAATTGACATGTAGTCTCATCTGCCTTTTATATTTCCTGGATTGCATAATTACGTGTTAAACTGTTAATGCATCATCTACGATATACACTGATTTTTATTTTTTGAGCTCTGGATGAACTTTATGCGTTGACAGCGACAGGGACAATTGTGACAGTTATTGGCTTCATTTGGCATTTGAATGTTTCGCTGGAATGTTGAGCCACTATGGTGTGGTTGAGTGGTGAGTGGTGTGTGGCGAGTGTGGTTCGTGTGGATCATTTGATTGTTTGTAGACGGCACTCGCCTAGTCATTTGCATACGAATTCAGCACAGTTGGCTGGTAATACACTGCGTATACGCAATAAAGGCATTCAGCGGACTAAAGTCGCAAAACAAACAACAAAAATAACAATGGGAAGAGTTACAGCGAATAAAACAATAACAATAACAAGCACAACCGCATGCGTTGGCCATTAAATGCAACAATAAATTCCCACCGAATGTCCATAGAGTCCATAGGTCCTTGATTCCGTTACTCCACAGAACGGGCTTCTCCAGTTCCGATTGCGTATCCGCATCGACTGTCATGGCATGCCCGAAATTTAATTAGTTGGCATTTAACATTAAACATTTTGCAGCTGATGTCATTGTTGTTGTTGCTGTGATCCTGGGCTGCTCCATATTTGAATACCCTTCGGGAAGAGGCCATGAAATTGAAAGTAGACTCACTTTGAGAGAGCATTTGGCTGGTCGGCCTTTTTTTCTATGAAGATGGCAGTTGTTCTATTCCCTTTCGTTTGTTTTGTTTTATTTTTATTTTTCAGTTAATTAAGCGCACGCAAACATTTCGTCGTTCTAAATTATACGCAATTAAATTTGAAATTACTTTCGAGTGAGTTTCCAGTGTTGTTTTTGGCAACGGCGCGGCAATAACTTAACTGGAAATTTTACTGTAAGCCCCGCTGCTGCCAAATGTCACTTGTGATGGGCCTTCCTCCCACTACAATACTTGGCTCCATTCGAGCGTATTCTTAATTGGCCAAGTCAGAGCCCAACTCAAACTTGGCTTTAACTTGCAGCATGTGGTAACTTTAAGACGTTGCTTCCTAACTTTGTTTGCCTTTTACTGCTGCTGCTGCTGCTGCAGCAAATTGCAATGTCTGCCATTTTCATTATGCAAAATGCAAGACATTTCAGGGCAGAAATTGTGACTCTCTATCTGTGTCTGTATCACGTATGTGAAGAAGAGTCGGTGCAGTTCAACCAAGGACCAACTGGGGACTACAACTTGCAGCCAGACTTACATTCTGTGCTGAATGCCCGCCAGTTCTTCCTTTTATCACCATCACCTGGGCGAAGGATGTGCACAGGTGTAGTCTGTGTGTCATTGTCTGCTCCATGCCCATAAGTACAATATTTATATTATGGCTCCTGACGACACTTTGCAACGCGACACAAAATATTTGACAGTGCATAAAAACAGCATTTTATGGAATGTTTGCGATGCAATCATATCCGCTTGAAGGTGGAATCTCTCTCCCCAAATAAGAGACAGTTCAAGGCGAGAGAATCTATGCTATATTTTGTATGCGTCGAGTAAACTCATTATGTTTCTTGACTGTGATCCTGCAGAGATACACAAACACGATGACCAACAGCACTATGGTCAAGTCTGTCAGCACGAGCGTGATAATGCGACAATTCATGGCGAAATCTGTGTTAATCTCGGATATATCAATGCTGTCGATTACCTTGGAGAAGTGATCCGACATCAGGTTGAGCACAAACGCCGCAAAGTTGGATATTATCAGCACCAGTAGCATGGCTAGGAACTAGTACTCGAATGGATTACCATAATTCTCTCCTATGTCAAGGATCTACTCTTACCACGATGCGTATATGGTGACGGGGCTCCGAGTAGTTGGAGTGATAGAGCCAAGTACTCAGACCATATAGAATGCAGATGTAGGCGGTGCTGGCGCTGATTGATTGCTGGAAGAGCTGTTCATAGCTCGTCGTCGTGGGTACCACGTTGCCAAAGAGGGTGGCATTCAGTATACAAATTAACTTTGAAAATAAAAATCAGTTGAAATTTTCACTATATTTCAGCTATTACTTACCGCTGTTATAAACATCAAAATAGCGACAATCTCCTTTTTCGATATCATTATTAACGTACAAAATTTGGATAGAATGAGACTAACAAAATGTTAAATACAAAATGATAAACACTGAAACAGGTTAAATTTGGAAATAATTTGTAGCATATTTTTTAGCAAAAATATAAATAGAGTTAAAATACATGGGAGGAACTGTTTGATTCGTTCCAGACTGTGAGCAGAGGATCAGTGAAGCCACGAGAAGCTAAAAACCTACTCTTCCCTTCATTTTAGATTCATTCAAAGCAAATTGAAATTTCTTTCATAAGCCCAACGTGGTTCGATTGGCCATTGATGGCACTTATCTCTCAGCACCAGGCCGCTTTTTCCATGTACTCTGGGAGCGCAGCTTCAGCCATATCAAGACAATGTTGGCAGTCGACAGTCGGCAGTCGTCGGTCGACAGCCGGAGCTAATTCATCAACAGTAAAGGCAATTTAGATACTCATCTAACCGGATATCGACAGGCAGACAGCAGGCAACCAAGTCAGACGCATAGATAGACAACGTGCCACCGACGCCAAGTAAGCAGATATTGATACCCTTGTCCCAGTATTCCGCCTCCTCTTCCCTTTAGCCACACTCTAGTGTTTAAAACTTTGCGTCCTTTGCCTAGTTGTGGGCACTCCCTCCCCACCATACCACTGCCCGCTCGCCTGCCTGCAGACAGAGTTTCATGAAATATTGATAGACGTGAAGTTGGCAGCGCATACTCGTTTCCTGTTCGTGTCTGCCGCAGCCATAAATAATTTGCTGTAAATGCAATCGCGGGGTTTCATGGGGCGTAACCGGGCAGTAATGCGCGCAGGGAATGGCCCCGTTACTCTGTGTAGAGGGGTAAACACAATTGGAGGAGCCATGACACAGGTACACATACTAACACGAATATACAAATATATATACATATATATACATATATATATGTATATATATGTATATATAGTCAAGTGTGTGGGTTGAACTGAACAGCATGATGATGCTAATGGCGAGGCGGCACGGTGCGAAAGTGTTTTATATGAATTATTCGCTGCGAGCCAATTTGGAGCCACGTTTACGAGCACAATTGAAACCCAACACCGATGCCATCGCTGTTGCTGTTGCTGTTGCTCATGGTTGGTGCTACCATCGTGGAGGCCATCGAACGGCATCAGGCATCATTGCCACCATGGAATATGGCGCTCCTCTTTGCTGTCGAAATGCTGTAATTTGTTATGTCTCTGACTGTTTGCATTGTATGCGTGTGTATGTTGTGCGGGTGTGTGTCTGTGTGTGTGTGGGTTGTGCGGGTGTGTGTATCTTGTGTGGTGCCTTTTTAATAGCTACTCTGTGCTTGGTTGATTCACCGACTGTTGCTGTTATTGTATTGCCGCTGCCCGTTGGTACCTTTATCATGGCATCCCCTCCCAATCTCGTCCCTGCTGCATGGTAATGTGTATTTAATGACGCCATATCATGTACAAACTGGAACATAATGCTGGCAACAACTGTTAACTGGGCCTCTGCTGGTGCCCGTTGTTGTCAATGGCCGAAACTCCCTCCCTCCCTGCCATCTCCATATAATGTCCCTAGAATATGGCAACTCCCCCTGTCTGTCCTGCAGAATTTCCCAATAACTGGTGCCCATAAAGCAGAAAATTCTAGAGCGCCTGTTGCAGCCCATTTCGTTTTTTAATATATTTTAAAGTGGAACCATTAAAATATGATGATGACGTCGCTGAAATGTCCGCTTAATGGCCAAAGTGTCCTTCGCCAATTCCATCTTTTGGCATTCCCAGAAGGATGAGCAATCCTACAGCCAGTTAATTAGAGTAATAGGATTAAGTATTGGCAACTCGGGTACAAATAACTCATTTCAATCACTTCAGTTAAGTGCTGACAATTTGCATGAGTTCTCCTTGTATATTCTTCTCAAAGTGGAGCTTAACCTGTTACAATTCACAATGTTGTCTCTTCGAGAAGGTCTCCCCAGACTGTGGAGAGAGAGACAGACAGAGACATAGAGAGAGAGAGAGAGAGAGAGAGAGAATGCATCAACTTCCACACAATTATACAACACTTTTTACACAACAATCATTTTCAATGGCCATCAAGCAGATATCGGGATAACACTCGACTGGGGGAGAGCCTGGAAGTCGGGGTCGTGGCTGCATCATATAAAATAGCTGGTTGCACGCCTGAATGCCCCCGGGGGCAGAGACTGAGACTCAGACTCAGACTTTGTACTTTGCGACTTTTGCGTGGTCGCTTAAGCAGATTGAAACAATCTCCGGTGTGAGTAAAAGCCTCAGTTGTTGCAGAGCGATGGCAGCATAACAATGGCTAAGGGGAAATGCTTTTTCCTCAAAGTAAGATTGGTCTTCTTCATCCTCTACTTGGTATCCATGCCCAAGTCCTGCATCTGTCAGCCCGGTAATTTATAATGAAGTTTCTTTATTGACGGAGACAAGGGCATGGGCAGCCCCAAAAGGAAGTGAGTTCCAAATTGGGGGCCAACTTCCGATGCATTGATTTTAGTTGTCATGCATGCAACGCGGTTGCCAATTCACATAAATTATGGACAGCAACAACACCAATGGGAAGTAATATTTATTTATATATATATTAGTAACTGGGGAACTGCATAAATTGAAAATTACCTTGATATCGCCGAGTAGTATTGGGAGCAGCAGCAGCAGCAAGCAAATAAGAATCAAAATCACTTTCGACCCCTAGACAATTTATACTCCAGCACATGTACATATACTACACTATATATATGTACATGTCCATGTGAGGGGAGAGGTGGGGAGGGGATGAGTGGGTAGCTGAGGCAGCAGAAATCACAACTATGAGGCCTTAATCGCTGGGGCCAGGCCACATCGTCAGATCGTCAATGGTTTTGATTTATTGCTATTTTATTTGCGCATATCCTTATTTGCCTTGTGTCGACTTATGTGTCCTGGCAGCGCAGGCTGTGCTGTCAGCTTCGACTGCCTAAAGCTATTTTATTGTTCGATAAGTTATCAGCAGTCGAGCAAACAGCAGCCCAGAAAACCAAACAGTGTGGCTAACGCATAAGACATGGCCCAAGAACTGGGACTGGGACGGGCGATATCATAATTTCAGTTGGTCTGTCCGTTGGCAGGACAAGCTGTGTTTATGTTTTGTCCTGGCTGCCATCCTGTCAGAGTGCCGTGCAACGCATAAATCTAAATTAAATGCCCTTTGAGAAGCAGCATAAAAAACCAAAAAATAAAATTAGGCCAGCAAAAGAGATAGAAAAAACACAAAAAAAAAGAAATAGAAGTAAAACCTTCAGCACGTTGTCACTCGAGCAAAAGGACTTGGACTGGAGTCTGGAATGAGCCTGCTCAGTGGCCAGCCAACAACCAACAACATACAAACCAACAGTCAACAGCCAACGCAAATAAATATTAATCATTGCGTAATAATTTTCTGCTGTCAGCTAAATTTAAGCAAAGTATTCATAATCCACAAGTGAAAACCACTTTTGACAAATCGTTTTACCACCATCAAGCTTCTTATTTATCGTGCATTTATTTTTGCGCCAACTTTGCCAGCCACAACTCGAAAAACTGGCCAAGACCCTCATCCTCTTCCTCTTCCAATGGTGTATGTGATTTTCTTTCTCTTATTCAAACTTTTGTTTTTGGCTGTAAATCTGTATTACTTGACGCACCACTGTGCTAAGGAAATGGGATTGCAATAATGAAAATGTAATAAGGAGCGATACCTTCACACGTCGGCCTACATCATCGAGGCTGGCATCAGGATATTGGTATATGGGAATATAGGAAGCACTGATGGACTGAAGGAGTCATCATCGGGAGCCCAACTTTTAACTCGTTGGGTCAAAAGAAAATGTTGCTTGTGCATGGGTCCTTTGCCGGTATCGAGGTCGAAGGTTTGGTCTTGAGTTTGGCATTGTCGTTTGCGGTTCTGTTGGCATTCGATGCACGTATCGCATTGTTTGAATTTCATGGCGACTTTATGAGTTTAGTAATCAGGTTTGTGAGCAAACATCCAAATGCAAACACTAACACACGTATATATTCCTTCCCACACACACACATGCTGACTTTATGGTATGCCGGGTGAACCTTAACATTAATATTCCTGGTGCTTGATAACCCCAGCTCCCTCATTCTGTCAGGGGCGTATTGACAAGCGTGGCGCTTGTTAATGCTAATGAAGCCTGTTGGGCAATGAAATATTAACGCCTTAAACTTGGCTATTTGGTGGCCAACGATTTGTGGCCTCAACTTGCAGCAGCCGACAATCAACGCAGATGTCTGCGCTCGACCGCAATGTCAGGTGAAAATATTTTATTGCATGCTCTTAGGCGCAGACGTATTTCCCTCTGGGTGCGCCAGCAGAGACTCTAAAAAAAAGAAGAAGAAGAAGCACACGCAAAATACTCAACAATGTGATTTATTTGTGTGCAGCACTTAAAACTAGACACACAATAGACGCCCAATGGGCGTTGGACTGTCTGTAAATTGAACGCCTTTGTTTACTGGTATTTCTGGAGCTGTTCCAAAGCTTAGTCAGCAGACGAGACGGCAAACAATGGCTGACTGGTCTGCCTGTAACGCAACTTGGACGACTACTCAGGTTGGCCAGAAATTAACTAAGCAACAGTGTTGCCTAAAAGTAACACAATACGACGCAGCCACCCATGACCAACCACCGCCCAGACCATTGACCATTCTCCACTCTCAATTCCCCATTTACCCAATCACCCAGTGCAAATAACTAAGGCTGCTTGATGGTAATGGTCTGTTGGTCCTTTGCATGTCCAGACTCATACCCAAACCAATAGCCAGACCCATGTCCATGTCCATGTCCATGTCGTGTGGCTATCGGTGAGCATCTATCGGTTGCCTGTTCAAAAGCATTAAATAAATATTTGCTGTGCTCTGCAGGAATTTTTCAACATATCGTTCAACGCATAAAGCACAACAATTCGGGGTATACCGCACACACACACACACACACCCATACATACAGATAAATTCTTATACCAAAACCAACATACATTCTTCGTATCTATATTGTATATTGTGTCCCCAAAAAATATTCTAAATATTATATCATCAGCATTTTTCGATAGAGTCTGTCGTCGCTCCTGTTTATTGAGGGCAGAGTGCGGCATTGTGGGTTGACTTTGGTGGACAGTTCAGTGTTTACCATTTATTTTTGATTTGGGTATTTAAGGTGCGGATAGACACTAATGTTCCTGTGGGCTCAGACGTGCGTAACGTCTGTCCCACCCCCCCAAAAGGACAACGAACCGAGGGTGGCTATTCACCAGAGTGTTGACAGCTTAAGTGGCATTTGGCAACTCGAGCATTACTAACTCCAATAGAAGTCGTATCTAGACTGGAAATACCTTGAAAATGAGTTCCTAAATGCTTATTAAACAAATTAATGCTCTCAAATTATGAAACGTTTTAAATTAATTAAATTATGCTAGCATTCGATTTACAGTTGAAATTTGCATTTCTAAATCGATAGCTGATAGATGCATAATTAATTCAAATTATTATAATATTTATTTTAAAATTGCATTATTTAAAACAATTTAAGTCATGGATCAGTTCACTTATTAAAGCACGTGACTGGAAGGGCTTTTCATTTCTCGGTAATTTAGTTATTTGTGCAGCATGGCATATCTAATCAATACACTCTCATCCCATTACAGTTCAGATCATAAACACACCCATTCACACACATCGACAGAGAAATATAGAGGGAGAGGGATATATGAAATGTCACGCACACACACACACACAGCTGGAGCAACAATAACAAAATACGCGATGCGTGATGAACATTTGAATTCAAAATAATTAACTCACATGCTAATTAGTTGTATTATCAATACAAAGCATTTTATGTGCACAGTATGTATTTATTGACATTAGTCGCATAGGCGACACTTTGTTTATGCCCCAATGGGCATGGATTCCATTCTGTCTGATATGGCAGTAATCCCATTTAGGGATATGTATTTTGGCGGATGGTGTTGTTGGCTTTTAAAGTTATCGTGATGAGTGTGTGTGTTTAGTGGCAGGTATGCGATGGGTGTGGATGCGACTCGGAAATGTCCATTCACCCATCATCAGGACTATCTTGAAGTGTAATATCAGCAAGTATGCGGCAAGTGTAATTTAAGGCCACAACATAAATCATGTGGCAAGTCAGCGACTCCTCACACATGCACACAATCTTGCTAGAAGTGTTGGCAAGAAGACTTCGAGTGTCCTTTGTCAGCCTTCATAGCCTCTGGGCTGCCTTGGCATGTGTTGAATAAATTTATTGGTGTGCATTACACGGCTCCTGCTCCTGCTCCTACTCATTTTCCTGCTGTTACTTCATAGCATGCACATGTGCATCAACTTGAGTAAAAATTCCCATTATGAATATAAAATGCGATGCATTTAACCACGGCAACTGCACTTGCTCCTTAATAAATAGATGTCCCACATCATGAGGAAATGATGCCTCCGCTTTCATATTAAACGCTAAATTATCGCGGTTCACAAATGTCGCTTTGCCACTATGAATATTAATTGAAGCATAGACAACAACATTCGCCACTTCAACCAACCTTTCTAGTGGAAGCCAATTCATGAATTGTCGTTCAGCAAATAAATGCAAAACTAATGGCGAAATAGCATACTCGTAGTCTATCCCGGCCCATGAATAAATCACAGCAGATTAAGTCGCAAATTATGCGGAAAAGGATAACAGTTGAAATTTGGCAGCATCATTTTGGCTGAACCTAAACAAATATACGCATCAGCTCAGCCCCAAAATACTCATAGATTTAGTTCATATTTTTTTACATTAAATCAACTCGCAATATATCCTGGATGCGTAAGTGAATTATTTTGACAAATAATTGTTTAACAGCTACGAATTAAATTACAATTCTCTTATAATATCTAGGTTGCGCTAATTACATTAGAAAGTAGAAACTTTTACACTTTGTGACAGCGAGCACTTCAAACTTGATGCATCAAGTGCCCCATTGCGTATGCGTAATTTTTCATTTGCCACAGAACATACTAGAAAGCATGGACCATTCAACAGTAGATCTGTCTTCCTCGTCAGTGACGACTGTCATGCTTCACATGCTCTATTTAGAATTTCAAGTGGTAGTTGAGTTTCTCTTCTCCGATGTTGTTTAGTTTTTAGACGACTGGTGAAATATATTTGAAAATTATGCAAATTCTAATTGCTCTGTTATGGAAATTTATGGCCTTTCTCTACTAAAAGCGCTTTTAAATATAGCAAAAACATTTGAGTGGTGGTATTATAAATAAATTATAATGAATGAACAAGTGCATATGTTTCCAATTGACTATACCGATAATAGTCAAAATTTTAATAAGGCAATAATTAATTTCAACACACTATAACATCAGTTTTTGCATGTCATTCTACCACAGATGTTGAACATTTAATTTGGAGAAGCAGATGGCAAGCAAACGGCGCTGATAAAGTTGAAAATGTATATTTAGCAGTTCATACCCAGAATCATTTGAGTTTCGTTGAGAAACTATCAGTCAAATACACTCGTGTGCTTTTTATTATGCTTTCGCATTTTTGACAGATGAAGAGATTCAGGCAAACCCTATAAGTTTCAAGCAAATATGCAGATGATGAAACTCATGTCGACTGAAAAGATACAATATTTATAACTCAAGATTATGTCGTTGACTTTAAAACTCCTGACTCTCTCTCTCTCTCTGTCAATAAAAAACATATTTTCAGAATGAACACTTACCGCCTTCCATTGTTTTACAATCTTGTTAAATGAAGAATGTGAGGACATTCAATGGCCATTAAATACAAATATTTTAAAAATATTTGACATTTGAAATTACATTTTCCGAAAATTAAACTCCTAATTAACTTTGAGCTGTCATATAATCCTTGAAAAGTTGAAATCGATCGATTTTTGGCAAAATTATGGTTGTTCAAATTGATATTTTGAATCACACATTTTCACACATTTTGGCATATTTTCTAAAATATCGCTCCAAATTTAGTGCGGTAAAAAATTTTATGTTTATTTTGATGCTAGAAATCGATTGG
Organism: Drosophila quadrilineata; assembly: GCA_018150725.1. Classification (NCBI taxonomy): domain Eukaryota; kingdom Metazoa; phylum Arthropoda; class Insecta; order Diptera; family Drosophilidae; genus Drosophila; species Drosophila quadrilineata. The sequence goes on from JAECWN010000375.1 coordinate 145,192, forward strand.
GAACAAAAATTTCCGAAATCTCAACATTCCATTTTTTGACTTTTGTACAAGGTCAGGATATAGAAAAATGGCCATGGTCAAAAATTAGTGAAAATTAAAAAATGCCACCATAAAGAAATTTTTGATGCAGTTTTAAACTAATTCCCAAACTATTGAAAAAACCGCAAAAATTTTGAAAATCGGTTGATTTTTGGCAAAGTTCTGGCCTTTCAAAATTTGGCAGGTCCCTCTTCTATGAAAATTCAAATTTTGATTCACAGATTTTCACATATTTTGGCATATTTACAAGGTCAGGATATAGAAAAATGGCCATGGTCAAAAATGAGTGAAAATTAAAAAATGCCACCATAAAGAAATTTTTGATGCAGTTTTAAACTAATTCCGAAACTAATTAAAAAAACCGCAAAAATTTTGAAAATCGTTTGATTTTTGGCAAAGTTATGGACTTTCAAAATTTGGCAGGTCCTCCTATGAAAATTCATATTTTGCAAAAATTTCTTAGAACATTTTGGCATATTTTCTAAAATATCGCTCCAAATTTAGTGCGGTAAAAAATGTTATGTTTATTTTGATGCTAGAAATCGATTGGGAACAAAAAATTCTGAAATCTCAACATTCGATTTTTTCACTTTTATACAAGGTCAGGATATAGAAAAATGGCCATGGTCAAAAATGAGTGAAAATTAAAAAATGCCACCATAAAGAAATTTTTGATGCGGTTTTAAACTAATTCCCAAACTATTGAAAAAACCGCAAAAATTTTGAAAATCGGTTGATTTTTGGCAAAGTTCTGGCCTTTCGAAATTTGTCAGGTCCCCCTTCTATGAAAATTTATATTTTGAATCACACATTTTCACACATTTTGGCATATTTTCTAAAATATCGCTCCAAATTTAGTGCGGTAAAAAATTTTATGTTTATTTTGATGCTAGAAATCGATTGGGAACAAAAAATTCTGAAATCTCAACATTCGATTTTTTCACTTTTATACAAGGTCAGGATATAGAAAAATGGCCATGGTGAAAAATAAGTGAAAATTAAAAAATGGCACCATAAAGAAATTTTTGATGCAGTTTTAAACTAATTCCCAAACTATTGAAAAAACCGCAAAAATTTTGAAAATCGGTTGATTTTTGGCAAAGTTCTGGCCTTTCGAAATTTGTCAGGTCCCCCTTCTATGAAAATTCATATTTTGAATCACACATTTTCACACATTTTGGCATATTTTCTAAAATATCGCTCCAAATTTAGTGCGGTAAAAAATTTTATGTTTATTTTGATGCTAGAAATCGATTGGGAACAAAAATTTCCGAAATCTCAACATTCAATTTTTTGACTTTTCTACAAGGTTAGGATATAGAAAAATGGTCATGGTCAAAATTAAGTGAAAATTAAAAAATGCCACCATAAAGCAATTTTTAATGCAGTTTTAAACTAATTCTCAAACCATTGAAAAAACCGCAAGAATTTTGAAAATCGGTTGATTTTTGGCAAAGTTCTGGCCTTTCAAAATTTGGGAAGTACCCCTTCTATGAAAATTCATATTTTGCAACAATTTTTTTTAACATTTTGGTATATTTTCTAAAATATTGCTACAAATTCTGTGCGGTAAAAAATTTTATGTTTATTTTGATGCTAGAAATCAATTGGGAACAGAAATTTCCGAAATCTCAACATTCGATTTTTTCACTTTTATACAAGGTCAGGATATAGAAAAATGGCCATGGTCAAAAATAAGTGAAAATTATAAAATGCCACCATAAAGAAATGTTTGATGCAGTTTTAAACTAATTCCCAAACTATTGAAAAAACCGCAAAAATTTTGAAAATCGGTTGATTTTTGGCAAAGTTGTGGCCTTTCAAAATTTGGGAGGTCCCCCTTCTATGAAAATTCATATTTTGAATCACACATTTTCACACATTTTGGTATATTTTCTAAAATATCGCTCCAAATTTAGTGCGGTAAAAAATTTTACGTTTATTTTGATGCTAGAAATCGATTGGGAACAAAATATTCCGAAATCTCAACATTTGATTTTTGGACTTTTGTGCAAGGTCAGAATAGAGAAACATTTTTCTCTGTCAAAATAAATGAAAATTAAAAAATGACACAATAAAGAAATTTTTAATGCAATTTTAAACTAATTCCCAAACTATTGAAAAAACCGCAAAAATTTTTAAAATCGGTTGATTTTTGACAAAGTTCTGGCCTTTCAAAATTTGGCAGGTCCCTCTTCTATGAAAATTCATATTTTGAATCACACATTTTCACACATTTTGGCATATTTTCTAAAATGTCGCTCCAAATTCAGTGCGGTAAAAAATATTATGTTTATTTTGATGCTAGAAATCGATTGGGAACAAAAAATTCCGAAATCTCAACATTATATTTTTTCACTTTTGTACAAGGTCTGGATATAGAAAAATGGCCATGGTCAAAAATGAGTGAAAATTATAAAATGCCACCATAAAGAAATTTTTGATGCAGTTTTAAACTAATTCCCAAACTATTGAAAAATCCGCAAAAATTTTGAAAATCGGTTGATTTTTGGCAAAGTTCTGGCCTTTCGAAATTTGTCAGGTCCCTCTTCTATGAAAATTCATATTTTGAATCACACATTTTCACACATTTTGGCATATTTTCTAAAATATCGCTCCAAATTCAGTGCGGTAAAAAATATTATGTTTATTTTGATGCTAGAAATCGATTGGGAACAAAAATTTCCGAAATCTCAACATTCCATTTTTTTACTTTTATACAAGATCAGGATATAGAAAAATGGCCATGGTCAAAAATAAATAAAAATTATAAAATGGCACCATAAATAAATTTTTGATGCAGTTTTAAACTAATTCCCAATCTTTTGATAAAACTGCAAAAATTTTGAAAATCGATTGATTTTTGGCAAAGATCTGGCCTTTCAAAATTTGGCAGGTACCCCTTGTATGAAAATTCATATATTGAATCAATTTTTCACACATTTTGGCATATTTTCTAAAAGATCGCTCCAAATTTAGTGCGGTAAAAAATTTTATGTTTATTTTGATGCTAGAAATCGATTGGGAACAAAAATTTCCGAAATCTCAACATTCAATTTTTTGACTTTTCTACAAGGTTAGGATATAGAAAAATGGCCATGGTCAAAAATAAGTGAAAATTAAAAAATGGCACCATAAAGAAATTTTTGATGCAGTTTTAAACTAATTCCCAATCTTTTGATAAAACTGCAAAAATTTTGAAAATCGATTGATTTTTGGCAAAGATATGGCCTTTCAAAATTTGGCAGGTCCCTCTTCTATGAAAATTCATATTTTGAATCACACATTTTGGCATATTTTCTAAAATAGCGCTCCAAATTTAGTGCGGTAAAAAATTTTATGTTTATTTTGATGCTAGAAATCAATTGGGAACAAACAATTCCGAAATCTCAACATTCGATTTTTTGACTTTTGTACAGGGTCAGGATATAGAAAAATCGTCATGTTCAAAATTAAGTGAAAATTTAAAAATGGCACCTTAACAAAATTTTTGATGCAGATTTATACTATTTCCCAAACTATTAAAAAAAACTGCAAAAGTTTTGAAAATCGGATGATTTTTGGCAAAGTTATGGCTGTTCAAGTTAGAAGGTACCTGTTTTATAGGATATCACAGCTTTAAGTCAATTTTTTTGCCTAATTGGCCAAGTTGAATTGCTATTGTAACTGTTAATTAACTGACATCAAATGAGGCATAGTAATATTAAGTCAGTTACGCAAAACAGGACTTCTTCTTATAAAAGGTACCTCCAAACTTTGGAATTTTTAAATAATCTTACCCTGGACTTTTTTTTAAATGCTCGTATATACTATGAATACGTTACATTTTATGTGCATCAATTTTTGTTATATTGGCAAAATAAGAAATAGTTTTTCGCTTTTCTGGCAAAGGGAAGTCATAAATAAGCCATGATCTGACGCTGACTGGACAATCAAGTCCGCGTAGTCATTGCTCTCCTTCCAACCTTCTCCGCATTTTTTGGCTTTTGTATTATAGTAGTTTTGCTGACTAGAATACGGGGCGTATCCATTTCTGCTGCATCTGCGTCAATTGTGCCCTATGTGCCATATTGGTCTTCCAACCCCGTCCAGTATGATTCACCCGCATTGTGAGCAAATCAAGTTATTACACCCAATTTCTTGGCCAGGCCAGAGTTGCGAGTTTTTGGCTGTTGGATGATGGTATTGGTGCTAGTGTTGGGCATAATGTGTGTTGTGTGTTGGGTCACATATGGTGCGCATAAATAGTTTCAGCATTTTCTATTTTCCATTGACTTTGTCGCGCCATCCGTGAGGCGGGACTACAAAGTTTCTTTATGCGCTTTCCATGAACATTTCGTGGCAGGTTTATGTATTTAATGGACTTTCCGCAACTTTTTCTCACACTCTCCATTCTTGGCTCCATTTTCTTATATTTGTTGTTCTTGTGTGTTTTGTTGTTTCCCATCTTGTTGTTATTGCTCCATGCGCCAAGTTTCTTTTCTTATTCGGCAAGTGCATGAACCGCCATTTGTGGCTCTGGACACCACAACAACCTCAGCCACATAGCTGATGACGATGTTGATGATGATGATGATGATGATGACGACGACGTCGCATTATGTCCATTGGCAAAGTTTTGTGTCGCCAGCATTTATAAACATTCCAGCGTCCATTTTGATTATTAGCAGGGCACCATTTCACATCCCACACATCAATTGGGGGGTGGGCATTGAAGGGGTCTAGGATTGACAGGCGCCACCACATGCATTTTGACCAAATCCTGACGCATTTTATGATTCAATTATTTTAGCAGACATCAGGATCGAATCTCATTTGCTCGGGGCCAACTCATTAAATGACATCAATGCCGGCGCCATGAAGCTATAAATAGTGCAACGCATGTCAAAATTTTTGTTCGCCTTCAATGGGTTTTAATCAGAATGTCGCTTAATTTAAGACGTGCCCCAGGCCTCTACATGTTGTGACAGGCACTGTCCTTGACATTTTATCCAGCAAAGTTCAAGGATAGGCACGGAGCGTGAACTATGAGATGCTAAACAAATTTCGTTGAATGGCATTTTGAGAGCTTCTTTTCAGTCTACAGTCTATAAAGCAGAACATACAAAACAAATGCCAAAGGTCAAACTAAAATGCACTCATATTTATATTTATTCAGGCGAAGCTCACCTGAATAAAGACAAACAGCAATGGAAATTCTCTCAAGTCGAGAGGAAATACGTTCCTCTATCAATAGTTGTTCTGAAATCGTGAAAACTCTCTACTTAAATTTACTGCAATTGCACTTTGATATCATAAAATGGCGAATGCGTCTTAAGGCCAACGGGGCGTATGAGATTCAAGTATCAAATATTAATAACCTGAGCATTGAGAATTTTTAGCAGTCTTCGGAAAATTCTTCGACAGACTTGGCGAACGAAAAAAAGGGGCAGTGGGCGTGCCAGTGCATAAATCTTACGCATTCCGCTGAGCAAACACACATACTACATGCTACAGACTACACTGACTGCAAAAAGTAGGCAGTCAAGAAGCTACTCGATTGAAGCCGGCAAGTTGCCATGTTGCTTGTTGCCTGACTCTGCTCCTGTCAAGGGATAGTCGAATGGAAGAAGAAAACGAGGGTCTGCATGTCAGGGACTTTGACTTCCCGCCCTTTGTCTGCCGGCTGTAATAAAGTGTTGTCATGCATTCCGTGCAAACAGGATCTCATATTTACTGCAATGGCAATAACAGCATCACGGCACATCCTTCGCGTCTCTCTCGCCATTTCTTTCTATCTCTTTCGGCAAGAAATGTGCTGCAATTGCAGATTATACAGCTCGCAGCGAGGATAATGTAATAAAAAGAACTCGACGGTCGTAACTTCATTTCAAGTTTAATACATAAATATCAAAGAAATGACTAGAAGTGTATATACAGAGCAATCAGTCCTTTAGATATGTACATCAATCGACAGGATTTGTTATTGTTTACGAGTTGAATGCATAGCTGTATATAGGAAGAGTGGCAGGACTCTGTCCATCTAAATGACAGTCTATCAGGTCCCTGATAAGCATTTTACAGTGCTTAATTGCCACAATTGTCCACAGCAGCTATCAAAGTGCCATCAGTCTGAGCAGTCAATTGACGGATAAGATGTGGGCAGTGGTGGGAGAGATCGTGTCAGCACTAGATGGATCAACAGTGGATACCAATATATCATAAATGCCATTTGCCATTTGTTTTTGCTTAGAATTTAATGTAGAGAAAATAAGTGTATCAACAGTTGAGTGAGCAGCGACAGGACACTGGAATGGGATGGAGTGGGAATGGGAAATTGATGAGCTAGGCGAATGACAGCTAATATACGCCCAATCGAAGAACTTCCCAGCATCATCAACAACAATTCCATTCTCAATCTTTCGACCATCATCCCTAGCAGCATCATCATCAGCATCAACATCATCATCATCATCTGTGCATAATGAGCACGCGACGAACTGTGTTCGATAAATTGTCGAAATTCGTTTTGACTAAAAGTCAATAAAAGTCCACTTAAGGCTTCATTGTTGCCCGCTGCCGGAACTGTCCACAACCTTCGTCTTGCCACCGACTCCTCTGACACTGCCACCTCTGCTATTCCTGCCCTGCATAAAAATTGTTTTTTAATGCGCGCACATCAATAGTCAAGCCAAATAGTCCGCAGCAAATTTAACTACCAACATTTTGTTGCTCACTTTTCGCGCTGTTTCACTTTTTTACCATCAACAAAAAAAAATAAAATAAAAAGGAAAAATAAAAAACAACACGGCGATAACCGAAGGAATGCTAGGGGGTCAAACTTGAGGATGGTTTGCTTTTGTTTTTTTTTTTTATTACAAGAGTGACAGTAACAAGTGCACTCAACTCTGCCATTTGAATAGTTGGCATTTATGAAAGGTCATGTTTTCAAAGTGGGCTCAGTTCTATTTCGGAACTTTAACTATAGCCCAGGCGGCGGGTATATGAAAGGCTTCTCTTTGGTTGGGTTAACAATAAATTTTGGCTTGGATTTGGATTTTACTGAAGCTCATTAGCCACATACTGATGTGCCTTAAACGGGCTAATGCGACTTTAACAACAAGTTTTTGGCAGCGCAAAGTTGGCTGAAACACGAGACAGCCACGGTGAGGGGATGGAAAGGAAAGGAGCCAGAAGGATATGTGGAGTGAGGGTTCATAGAAGAAGCCCGTGTGTGTGTGGTTCTAATTAGAACACATTTCTTCAATTTAACCTCGACAACGGCAAGGGCAACCTGATGCTGACAAAGGAGCATCCAACAACCAACATCCACCATCCACCAACAGGCAGCATTCGGGAGCGGAAGCAAGTTGGGGTTCAGTTCGATTTAATGAAACACATTACGAATGCGAGAGTGTGGGGGTTCCAAGGGCGGTAGTTGGAGTATGGACGGGGGTGTGGGGGTTGTTGGCTCACAATATGCGCCTTTTTGTTAAATCATTTCCAATGAAAACGCTTAAAACTTTTCGCATGAATATTGTTGCTCTTGCTCCGACTCCGCCTGTGGTTATCCCTGCTCCTGTCCCACTCACTGTTATTATTGTTGTTGTTGGTAGATTTAACAAATATTTATGCTAATAAAAGTGCCAACAGTTTGGCTTAGCAACAGTCGAACTTTCCCTGCTCCTGCTCCCGCTCCTGGCCCTGGTTCTGGTCCTGTTCTGCTCCTTCTCACTGCTGGAACCACGTATGTGGCAAAAACTTTACGTGTGTGCATTGAGGACTCACGAGTGTGGAACCAATGTGCAGTGGTTGGGGATTTCAACTACCGTTGAAAGCTTAACGAGCACTTAAAGTACCGTTGTGGTGCACTGAGTGACTATGCAATTTTTGGAGATGTATGTTAACTATATGGAAAGAAAAACCCCAAAATTATTATAAAAATGTGTCTCACTCTTTCAACAGTGGCAAATATTTGTCTAATTTATATCAGAGTCCTTCAGCTAGCCTGATTTGATTACAACCGTCTCTTAGGTAGCGTCGGCTAAGTCCCCCCACCCCCCACCCCTCTACCCCTCCACGCCTGAGCTTGCCTCAATTAGAAGCGTCAGAGGCTGCCACATAGTCGGAGACGCAGAGACCGGAGGCACAACGAATTTGACTTTATTAAATTAACGTTTCATGTTCGTTTAATGAACAAAGTAAAGATGAAAATAATGATGCAGTTAGTTAGCAGGAGGCATGATGGTGGCAGAGGAAATGGTTGGGCAGGCAGAAGGCGGTAGGCGGAAGGAAGGCGGGGCATAAACGTGTCGCATACGAAAACAAAAGACGTCAAAGCGAAAAATGCCGCAAGATGTTGCCGCATTTTGTTGCTGGCAACGCGTTGCGTTGCTGCGGCTTTTTGCGTAACAAGCCACTCTAATGACAATATTGGCACTTACAACAATAACAACAGCAGCTCCTTCATCTGCCTCTGCCACATTCACAGTCACAGCCACAGCAGCGACCGTGAACGTGGCACAACCAAATGGGGGATGGTCTGTGTGTTCATAGTCTACATCTTGGTCTTGGAAGAAACGCCAACAACATCACCACCAACAACAACGACAACAACAATAATAATTTTTGTGGTTATTACCAAGATTACAACGCCAACAGCAACAGCAACAACAACATCAACAACAACATCACCATCAATGGCAATGGCAGCAGCAACAGAAAAAGCAAAGGCAACTTTTACCTCGCAAGGACAGTTGATTCACCCACACATTCATACGCTCGTAATCACACGTGTATACACACACACACACACACACATGAGAGACATATATGACTTTGTGTTTGTGTGTGTGTAGAAACATTTAGAATTGGCGACGCTTGCTACGTCGGAGAGGGACAGGACAGGGGGGACACCGCGGCGGGCAGAATTCAAGGCGAAGGCGTTGCAATGTTTTCATTTTTAATGAAAGCACGTAAAATGCGAAAAATTCTCGCTTTGAGTGTTGAGCAAATGGAGAGAGGGAGAGGGAGGGAGTGAGTGAGAGAGAGAGAGAATGACTGGGTTGTAAAAAGAAAGGGAAACACACATAGACACACACATACACACGCACACATCTGTTGGCAGACATTCATGTCATAGATTTGGTTTAATTATAATTCTAGACGCGTTTATCACATCAACAACAATACATACAACAAGCACTCACACACACACACACACACACACGCATGGATGAGTTCAACTATGCACTTGTATTTGAAATATACACATACAACCACATCACACACACACACACAAACACACACACAGATACTCAGACAATGCGCCACTATGTCGGTGTGCCCACAAAATGCGTTTTTCATCAGCTAAGCTACAAGACAAAAATATAAAAGAAAACATAAATAAATAAACTAACAAAACGCACACCCACACACGCATGCTGGCAGACACACATAAAGCGAACAATTTGTTGAATATTTTGAATATTCTTTAGACAAAAAGGCACAAAATATTCAAGTGAAAAACCCAATTTATTGAATGTGCTTGGGAAGTTCTGATTTTTCTTTTTCTTAAGGATATAATATAATTAGAATTAATATAGCTATATTCATATATATTTATTTTAATAATTGTCTTCCTCTAAATAATTAATTTCCAATGAAATTAAAGGGTATCTGCTATGTTTGTCAGTATCTGAAAATCTGTAGCTTCTTCTGTAGAAACCACATTATTCTTATTTATTTTGTGCAGTTTTGTTGTGAACTTTGAGACATCTTTCTCAAGCTGCTCATGTTATGATGTTACATAGTCCTTTGTTCGCTTCAAATATTTATGTTTTTTTGCCTGACAACAATTTTTGCAAGCTTCTTTCCTTCTGTTGTTTGTTTGTTTGTTGCACAAAAGTACTTTGAATTCTTTATTATGTAATTTCTCAGTGCAATCACAGACATTCTTCAACATTTGTGCAAATTACATACTTTTGCAGAGTGCACAGAAAAATAACTGAACTTTAGTATATTATTAATTTAATATAACATATATAAATATATATGTGAATTCTAGTTGTAATCCCTCCAGCAGAGGCTCAACATTTTCAAGTTACGCATGATAATATTTCTGTGGTAATCAGCTTATAATTTTATATTATAAATGTAAATAGTTGGTGTTTTGTGTCTAAGTGAAATATGTTTAGTTTTGTGGCATATTTAAAACTGTGCGGCATATGCAACATAAAGCACTAATCCTAATTAAGCTCACTGTGCAGCTTATGGCAGCTGTGATATACCCAACTCAGGCTAACTTTAATTCTTTCCCTTCCCTTCACTTCTCATCCACATCCCTCCTCCTCAACCCCCCCCTTTACATACACTTACAGGCTGCATCAGTTATAATGGCCACATCTGTCGAGTAGATTATTTATTTCCGTTACGAGTTGAACTGCCACAGGATAAGCATTTGACTTTCAACTCGCTCACATCTCTTCTATCTGGGCAATCGTCTAGAGCCTGGTCAACACCTTTGTTCGGCCTTGTCACGACATGTCAAGAGGTTAATACTCTCAAAGAAAAACTTGGCCCAACAAATGGACAGAGGGGCAAATGCCAACAAATCATAAATACGCATTGAATTGCAGTATGTGTGTTTGCCTGGAGACTTATGCAACATGAGAAATATGTGAGGACAGAAAATAATATTTATTTGATGTTTCCGTTATCATTGACAGTCCCAAGAACAACACGGTGGCAGTCAGACGACTCCGACGACGACGTCGTTGGCATAGCAAACATTTGTGCAAGTCTTGAGTAGCAAACCAAAGCCAAAGTGCACACAGCCAAGTTATATGATGACGGCACTTGCGGAAAGGAAGGTGGAGGGTGCGGAGAATGGCGGCACTTGTCCAACTGCCAGAGGAGCAGACAGTCCGGATTGAAGTTGTACTGCATTTCCAAGGATATGCTTAGGCATGCAATAATCTAATGTGTAAATATGAGCGGTAAATGGCTGTGGCAAAACGTGGGCGTGCCACATGCAATATGTTGCATGCCACTAAAAATCTAAATAAGTCAAGTAAGAGACGAGGGCTGGACGAGGCAGTCAGGCAGGCAGAGATGAAAAGATTTCAGCACTGGCTCAAGTTTTTCCCAGTTGGAGTTTGCCTTTATTGCTTCAATTGCTTCATCACATGTAATACACGCTACCAGAGGAGGCAACCATGGGAGGGGGAATGAAAGTTAAGAGGCCAGAGGCTCAGGCAAGTCGCCAACAATTGAGACTCTCTCTCTCTCTCTCTCTCGTTCTCTCTCGCTATCTCTGGCTAGACTCAGACGAAGGCACGTGCACTTGAGAACGCCAAATGCGGCGACGACAGCCAGGACGATGCTGGCAGCCTGGGATGCCTGCCACGCCCTGAATGACGCCAGCGCCAAAAAGTCAATAATAATAGCTGGATATTCAGCAGGAAGGAGGCGGGAAGGGCACACAAAAAATAAGAAGAAAATACAAACTACTCAGACAAATTCGTTTGAAAAGGGTAAAGGAATGTAATAATACTTAAAAAGTTGAAATTCAAGTTGGAGGGGATACACCACAACAACAACAACGTTGAAAAGAAACCTGCCTGAAACCGGCAAAGAAAGGATATATGCAAGTACAATGCGTGAGGCTTTGCATAGGCAGTGGGAACAACTGGTCGTATGAGTTATATTCCAAGTTGTCAGTGTGTGTGTGTGTGTGTGTGTGTCTGGCCCGACTATGACTTGCTGCTTGACTTATAAGTGGTATTTACTTATATGCCCCCCTCCATTCTAGGCTCAGCATCCTTTTCACCACATTTGTATGTATGTTTGCTAGAAGTGTTGTGTTGCAGTCTGATTCGATTTGTCATTTTACTGCCACGGCAAGGCGACAGTCGACAGACGACAGACAACAGTCTACTGTCGAAAGGCGATGAAAAAACTCCTTCAATTCTTTGCATACTTTTGTGTGCCGAATTTGAATTCAATTTCTGGCGCTGAAAGGTTTTTAATCTTGTTATCTGGCGACTGTTTTGCCCCTTCGTTAAACTCCTTCCTTCTAGCCTTAAGCTCAATTTGAGCCATTTACTTGCTGTTGTTGTTGTTGTATCTGCTGTTTGTCAACTGTTGGCCGAAAACAACCCTCGTTATATTTTGGCCAGTTGATTAGCTTAACCATTTTTTGGTATTATGTGATGCATTCCACCAGTCAGTTTTGTTGTTCAAATAATGTGAATTGAAAAAGCATATCCTCACTGAATAGAAAATTTAAGGTTTTATTAGAGAGAAATATAAATTTTCCAGTTTATGATCAGACCATCAATTAAAACATGTCTATTTCGAGATATCCAGTCAGAAAATACAGAACTCTCCCATCCTTGTAGTTTCTCCCATTTCTACGTGTTGGACGGGTGTTGTAAGAGGATTAGGGCTGCCAACGGCCAGATTTCCATGCAGTGTCAAGCTCACTTTTTATGTTTTCAGGGGTTTAATTGATTTTTGAGGAATACTGTGAAATTTTGATGATTTACGTGGATATCCATGGCGGGGAATTCAACTCGAGTTGCGAGTCTCGTTGCATTTTTGTGTAACGACCGCAAAACCCGCCAAATAAAAGAAAAACGAAAGTAAAAGCATGCATGGATGTTGCAAGAATTCAGGCTCGAATTCTTTCGACAAACAATAAAAATAAAGAGCAGCAAAAAAAATATACCCACTGTTAGTCTGTGCACGCATTTTGCAAATTTACCACAAAGCGACCCACCATCGCCACCAACATCCTCCCGCTCCCTATTCCAACAACAAATCTTGCTCCAACTTCGGTGTAGATTATAAAAGTAAACCTACAGCCACGTAGCAGAGGGATATAAAGCGTAAACTCACGCACACATTGCGAACAATAATAAAATATCACAAAAAAAAATATATATATGAAAATAAAGAAAAAATAGACAGGGAAAGAGAGAAGCGCCAACAGCGGCCACGTATCGCCCAAAAATCGCACGCCCCCTGCCGGCGAACCAAGGAAAACACATTAAAAATGGCAAACAAAATGGCAGACATATTTTTCTCAGCCGAAAAGGTGAATGCGAATAAACGTTGCATACTTTTCTGCGCTCACTGGCAAAACCAAAAATTTTCACATTTGTTTAGTGCCCCCAATGCTTTGCATGCCAAGCAGGTGCCACATAACTTATCAGATCGTCCCGCAAGCCAAGAGGCAAACCAAAATGAAACTGATTTATATACTGAAAGTGCCATTGAAAAATGTTTAAGCCACTTGCGATTACATTACATCCCAAAACTCGTGTTATTATAATTTTGTCACGAAATAACAATAACATGGATTCTCTTTCTCCGATTTGGCTTGACTATTCCCAAGTCAGGGCTGTCAATGATAGATAAGATCGGAGCCTACGATCTGTTTTCTGTTTCCTATTTGCATGCTGTTTGACGACAGACATCTGCATAAATTCGATTTTCATTGCTTAGCCTAATTTAATTTTTAATTCAATTTTTCCTGCACTTATTGTGAAAATCTGCATTCATTCACACGACACACACCTGAATTGCACTTCAGCTGTCTGTCCATTCGATTCAACTCTGTATCTGAAAAAAAAATTACAACATCAATTTGGCGCTGCAATTTCATTTTCCATCAATTTAATAAATAAGCCCGTGAATGCAAATAAAAAGCAGACGCTGATGGCGCCACTGTAATTTTGGTTTATAGTCGCGGATCTGTTAATGCGCTGACTGCCGGTCGCCAGTGCAGTTGCATTGGCCACCGCCATCCGCCATCAGCCATCCTCCATCCGCAATCTGCCTGCCCCGCTCCACGCTGTGGTCTTGCAAATGACGCACATAAATAAAAACCACTGAGGCTTGAATTTCGCGTGCTCTCCTTTTTTATGTTCGATGAGAAAAAGCGCGTGAAAATTGCCCGTGTATAAATAATGGCCGCAAGTGGGCATGGTCCAGGCACACGCCCACTGTCAGAATTGGCAGTTAATGCTTCCTCTCAGCTACACATTATACTGTTTATAGTTGCAATTTGCCAAAGTTATTTATGATAGTCCGAGTATCACATACCTGAATATTGCTTTTTCATCATAGTTGCAACCCCTTCACTTAAATACACAAAACATCTCCCCAGAATCGCAGCTTAAAGTTGCCACAGCACCACCACATACATACAGAGGCAAAAGTTTGCTTGGTGCCGCATGAGGCAAATTACCAAAATTCGCTGTCTATTCAACATTAGAAACCGCATTTCGAGTCTAATAAATCCAGACAAAAGCAGCCTTTTTGGCTACAGAAACCAAATTTATGGCTTAGCTTCTAGGGTTCCCCCTGTTCTTAGTGCCCCTCGCTTATTCACTTACTTGGTGATTTGTTCGGGCTTATAATTCATAGTTTAATTGGCCAAGAAGTCGCTGAGCAGGCCCAAACACCACATTTATTTATGGCTTCTTAAATGTAAAATATATTTGGCACACCATCAAAAGATGCCACATTCCATTCCTAAATCATAGAATAAATTTATGTGCGCTATGCAACGCCCACAAAAGTTGCAACAATGCCAATGTCTGCGAAACTTGGCAGCCATTTGGCTAATTATTGTCCTTCGAAGTGGCTCACAAATGTCCAACGAGCATTAGGATATACTACGAATTTAATCCCCAGTAACAATCAGCTCAGATTAGATGGATGTTTCAAAGAGAGACCCACATACTGGCCTTTCCAATACCAATTAGTCGTGCTCGGAACCCTCATCAGGGCTTAAATCGAGAAGGCCTACAAAATGTTTGCTAAGCCGTAACCAAATCAAAATTGAGCAGGACACACACAAACACACACAGAGACATGACACATGGCCAAGAAGTTAAAAGTTTTTTAGGTGTGACAACAATGCAAAGTGAGAAGTTGGCAATTTCAAAGGGCGCCATTGAGTTGGCTTAAACACCAAGTCACTTCAAGATTTGTTGTTCTATATACCCTGGCAAGAGTGTCTATTCGAGAGTCCATATGAAACAAAAAAGACGACTTTGATTTACAGGCAACAAAAAACATAGATATATATATATATATATACGTAATTATGTTAAAGCTCCGCTTGTGTTTGTAGAGAGCTGCATGTACTTTCAAGTGGGTCAGATTTACGCAGGAGCAGCACTTCAAAGATATCCTTGGTGTTTTTGTTTTGATTTCCCCAACGTCAGGCCGAAGACAGTGAACTGTTTTGTCACATGTTGTACGTATTCGAATAATGCTCTGCAGACAAAGTCAGCAAACTTTTTGCCCAAGTGTTTTTCTTTCATTCTCCACACTCACACTCACAGTTACAGTTACAGTCGGCAGAACAGGATGCGTGGCTCCTGGCGGGAAGAGAGAACCGCCAGCGCTTATCACACGTCAAAGGCGCTTTTTGTCTTTGCCAAAAATCGGCTTCAATTTAAGCTCTGCGATGGCAGTTGCTGCGTGTAAAAAGTTCTGTTGTATAAACATTGTGTGATTGTTAGAAAAACATGTGCCGCTGGCATACAAAAATATATACACATACACAACCACACATATACTCATTCATACTCATACAGCAGTTATACACAAAATGTAGACAAAGACAAACTCATCAAACGACGCCATCATCTGCATATGCGATTGTCCTCATCGTCATTCTTTATGATGAAAAATCACATATTTTTTCAGCAGATTTCACCATATACTATATAGAAATGTACGAGTGTGTGCGTGGTGCTATAAAGTCTCTTTTGTAGTCCTGAGATTAGGTTAATCCTTTCGCTGTTTGCCATTGCTAACTGCCGCCCTTTGTTCTAATGATAGAAATACGTCGAGCACGCGTTAAAGAGCGTGTTAAAAGCCCGGCCATAACTCTTGCCAACTTAGGGGCTGCTTGTTGGCCTAATGAAAGCAGTTACAGTTTATTACACACACACACACACACACACACACTCACACATTCAGCCTAAAACTGACAGCTACAGTGATACACCCACGCACGAACTCATCTCAGATCCCAGAGACACACACTCGTATGCTTAATGAACTCTCCAAAGAAAGAAAGCAAAAAAAAAAAAAAATGAAAAAAAAACATCAACTCACGACTTGATAATCATACACAGGCAGCCAGGAGCCTGTGCCTGAGCTTGAGTCCTGGTGTCAACTTCAAATCCAGCGCATCTTTTGTAGCAACTGCCTTTTCATATCAGACTTCAACTAAACCCTGTCCCACCCACTCCCTTTCACAACATGTTCTCCCCTCTTCAACAGAGTTGAGCATAATTTACGATGTATTAAGCGATTTTAAGCATAAAGTTGCCGCTGTTGCTACTTTTTTTCGTTATTGTTGTTGTTGTTGTTGCAATGTCCTTAGACAAGAGCATACACAAAAAGGTGTGGCATTTCCATACAAAACGCGCTTCTTTTGAGGCTGCATGCAGTTGACATGTGCGCCGAGCTTGATTAAATTAATGAAATAAATTATGAGCCGCTCGGCGAATGATGTTGGCGCTTTTAAATTGAGTGTGCGCCATCTTGAAATTAATAAAGTGCCAGCGAACAGTGGGCGTGGCAGGGCGCCTATCGTCCTTACACGTGCGTTCAACCTTTCAATTTATATATGTATAATTTTTTCACATTTTTTTTTTTAATTTCAACTCAACTCAAAATAAATAAAGCACTTAAGCCCCTGACGATAAGCAGGTGACAGATGACAGCCAGGCATCCTTGTCCTTTTCCCTCTTTCGCTCTCTCTCTCTCTCTCTCTATCTTTCTCTGATCTGTTTGCAATGACTTTATGAACGCTTAAATATTCATTTATGCATACTAGGTGTACTACATTACGTATACGCAACGTGGCACAGGCAAGTGTTTGCCTAAGCCAATCAAGATTAGTGATTAAGCTTAAAAAGTGACTTGATTTTGAATATTTATAGCCGGGAAAATCAATTCAAAACATTATAAGAGAAATATAAAAAAAATATATATTCTACATTTATGTCAAATTCAAGCAGTTAATTTATTGTTGACTTGACTTGAAGTATCTACCATTTATACAAGAAATGCAATAAAAACACAATATGAGAATGAGAATGCAACTCATTTACAGAGGCATGGCATCAGTCCAAATAGATTTCAGTATGATTACAATGCATTGCAATGTCCCTACAATGTGTGGGTGTGCGTGTGTAAGTGTGTGTGGGTGTGTGGATATATTCGTTGAACTGTACGGTGTCCAGAGCCAGAAAATGTTGAACACTGAGCTGTATTTTTGTGCACTTGCCGAGGCTTAGGGCACATGCACATGACAAGGAATGGATGCAACGTGATGCAGCTGCTGCAACAGCCTCAACTCCAACTGCAACTCCAACTGCAATTGCAATGGAAATGGCACAGGCAACTGCAATTGCTGCACAATAACGACAATGGCAGTTGCATCAACAAAAGCCACCAAATTAGCAGACACACACACGCACACACACATACTCACACTCACACTCAAACTCAAACAATCGTTACAGAAGGAGGCTCTAGTACAGTGGGCCTCCTTAACAATGGACCAGCACAAATTGCCAGCAGCATCACAACAGGGACAACAACAACATCATGCTCCAACAAAGCCACATACACACACGGAGGGAAGGATTGTAAAATAGAGAAAGAAAATGGGAGCATGAAAATTCCACATTCCCTTCAGTGGGATGACAGCTTGGCCCCTGGTCAGGCAAGTGACTTTTGTTACCTGCCAGCAGCTGCTGCTGTTGGACAGGACAAAGATGCAGTGTCTGGTCTGCGTAGTGCATTTTTGGCAGGGATAAACTTTGAATGGAAATTAGTGTGCTTCATTCATAGGAGGTGAACATGTTTGGATTGTTAACAGCAGTTAAAAGTGAGAGTCTCACTAAAATTAGCAGACACTGTTGGCAATTGTTTAAAGTTCTCATCATCATACGTAACTAAAGCAAGGACTTTGTCGAGTATGGGCCGGGGATTAATAATAAAATTCCAATTAATTTTTGTCTCGTTAGATAAATTGAAAAGTGAGATTTATTCAGTGGCGGCAAATTGAAAGCTATAACTAAATTATAAACTAGAAATCATTGTCCTCATCGTCATCATCGATGATGGCCACACGACGTCGCTTAGCCGGCTCTGAGCTGGGTGGCTTTTTGCGTGCCAGAAAGTTGATATCTTCATCGTCGCTATCATCCTGCTCATCCTGTTGGCCATCCAGCTCATTGTCACTGCGTGGGCGTTTGTTTGCCTTGCCGGCTGCTGGTGGCATGGCGCCAACATCATCGTTGTCGCTATCCGAGTCAATTACATTAGTGCGACGTGTGCGCTTCGAGGACGCTGAGGACGACAAGGATGATGCCTTGATTGTGTTATTTGCCTGCAATGTGGCATTCTCTTTGTCATGATCTCGCTGTAACTCCGATTCATCTTGCACCTTCTTCTCCTTCTGCTGCTCCTCCTCCTCTTCTAACTCCTGCAGTCGTGCCCGATAGTCTTCCGAGTTGAAGTTAAATGCATCCTCGTCCTCGCCCTCATCCCGCTCATCCTCGTTGCTCAACGCTGCCCTGTCAGACTCAGGCAAAACCATATCATTCAATTTGATTTTAGTGGCGCGTTTAGCTTTCAATTGTTCAAATAAATCATCAGTGTTGGGCTTGCTGGATGCAGCTTCATTCTCTGACTTATGCTTGGATGTGTGTCCGGGTTCAGGCTCCGAGTCCTCATCACTCGACACATCGGGTTGTCGCTTTTTTCGTGCCAATTTGCGCGCTATTTCATTGACTTCCTCCTCATCCGAGGAGTCCTTTTGTACATTCTGCTGCTTGCGTTGACGTTTTCCCTTCTCTTTGCTGTTGCTCGCCTTGGATATGGGCAGACGCTCCTCCGTCTCATCGTCGCTTTTACTGTACATAATGTTGTCCAGTCTGAGCTGCTGCTGGGCCGTAATATTGGCAGAGGTGGCCTCCTTGCGTAGCCTACTCTGCTTGTCTAAATAGTCCTCCTCCTCTTCATCATCCTCCACGTCTAACGCCTCGCCATCATCTGAGTCAGCAGCTTCCCTATCGTTCTCTAGCGCCTCGCCTACATCTTCGCCAGCCACAATTTTGGCACGAAGCTTTAGATCTGCCACATTCAGATACGTTGGAATACGCCAATAGTTCTCCATGCCGGCAATGGGTGGCTGCATGCCCAGAGCGACAAGCACCTTCTGGAAATCCCCCTGTTCCATGGCATCCTTCTGCACCTCGAGCAGTGGCAGCAGTGGTACTCCATCATCATCATCGGCTTCCTCCTCAATGTCATCGCTGGCCTCTTCCAGGCTCTCCCTCAGCCAGTCAATGGCCGGTTGATACTTCTCTGCATCCACCTGTGCAATCAGAGAGCGCACTGTGCCCACATCCAGCGGCGTACGCACACTCGGACGTTTCTTGGCCTTGGCAGGCTTTCGACTGGGCATAGCCTGCTCAAATGTTGGCTCTTCCATGTAATCCTCACTATCATTGTCGATGTCGTTGTCGTTGTCACCGTCCCGCTGTTGCTTTGTGGACTTTCGCTTGGCCTTGCTCACTTTGGTGGGCAGAATCTCCGACTTGTCTGCAATCAGGTGCAGCTCTAGCATTCGCTTGATGATCTGCTGTTTGTTGCGACGTCCCTCAAAATCGGAAATAAGGCGTTGTAGGCAATCTTTAAAAGAGATATGAACATTTTTTAAAATATGGCAAATAAGGATGATATCGCCTGTGTCTATTAATTTTAATAATTCATTTGATCTTGAATGGAAAAAACTCTTATCCTTTTAAAGAATATTCAGATCGACCTTGAAATGGCCAAGTTACAGCCTATATATAAACGGTTCTCAATAGAATTTTTAAATCATAAAATAAAACTTTAAAATTTGGCACAGGGTATAAATAGAGAGAGAGAGAGTAAAGTGTAAAGTGTATGTAGGATGTTTTAGGACCTGTCTCCGCTCGATGCTGATCGTATAAGCTGCTTAGTTGCTCGTCCTCCTCCGGCTGCCAGAGGTTTTTGCCACTCAGGGTGGCTTTGGTGGTGCGCTTGGTGGGCGCCTTGAACTGTAGGCCCATCTCCTTGAGCTTCTTTAGTATGCCGCGTCTAGTGCGTGTCTTGTCTACCAAATTGTCCAGAATCCAATCAATCACATCTGAAAGAACACAAACAATTGAGTTGCAGTTGATGCTCGGTTTTCCTTGTTCCTTTTTCCTCAATTTCGTGCTATTCCTGCCGCTCTGATTGCTTTCATTCATTTAACGTAAATTGGGTTTTAATTTACAGTCAGAAGGACAAGACCGGACCCACAGTATGTTAGTCTGTGTGGAGTCCAGCTCAGTATAGTATCATTGTGTCATAGTTACCCTTATCGGTTTCCGGATTCCGTTGGTTCTCCTCGAATAGAAAGCGTAGCTCAACCTCCTGTTCCTCGGTCCAAGTTCCTTTGGTGCCGCTGCAAAGACAATAAACACAACAACGGTCGAGAATAACTTGTGCTCCGACTGGTCATCATCATCATTTATCAACGAAGAAGAGCGAGTGGTACCCAAAAATCATTGGGAGTGGGCCACCGACAGGCGCAGACAGGGTTGCCAACGGCTCAGTCAATCATCTGCCCATTGTGCTGATGGCCCTTTAACCCCAAGCTGACAAGTGACGGAGAAAATTCCATGCGCATCCCCAGCACCCCATATACTCGTACTCATATACTTACGCTTCGTAGGCATCACAGTAGCCCGTCTCCAGTTCGTTGGCCTCCCGGATGCCTTTGTAAAATAATAACTCGGCATAGATTTTTGGATTAGTTGGTGCCACTTCGACAAATTTGCGTATCACATAGATGCCCAAACGGCGCAGCTCCTCCTGATGGGCGTCACGTTCAACGCCGAAGACTTGTTGAAAGATACGAAACAGCTTGGCCTGTGGATAGGATAGATAGGGTAGGTTCGTTTCACTTCAGTTCGGTGTGAGAAGATGAAATGCCACTTCATATATTCATATTCAAATGAAAAGTGCCGACAAAGACACAGCAAGCCACAAGTCGAGTGATTTGGGCATCTATGCTGCCACCGCTGCCACTTCTGCCACTCCTGCCACATCCTGCTGCCTCCAGGCTCAAACCTCACTAGCCTTCGGGCTCCATCTAGCCTGCTGTGGTTGCCGCCTGCGGCTCGCCAGGCTTCTGCCAAAGCAAGATATCATTTGCAGTCCGCAAAACTTTATAAATGCCCGTCTCTCGTTTTCTCTCTTTCTCTATCTCTATCTCTACTTTGTGCTCTGCACTCCACCTACTGCCCCTTTGTCCTGCCTTTGCCTTGTTTCGTGTATCGTTGTCCTTGCCGCCGGCTGTCGTCCGTATTTGGAATTTAATTTATCCTATGATTGCGCAGACCCATTAGTAGTTTTGACTTTGCATATGATGCCACTTTTGTTTAGCTTCGAGTAAATATCCCATGCTACTAGTATTCTCTCTACACTTCTTATATACATCCCTCTCTCTCTCTCTCTCTCTCTCTCTCTCTCAGATTCTCTCATTCTTTGTTTGCATATTTTGATTGAAGCTGGACATGTCTGTGTTTGAGCAACAGACACTGAGGCGGCTTAGATGACTCCGATATGCAGTTGTCTGGCAAACTGACACTCTCTGTCCCTCCGTCTGTTCGTCTGTCCGCCTGTCTGTATGCCAGACACTGTTAGTGGATACTGAGCAGACTACTCGTATGTCTGGAGCTGTTAATTTACAAGTATGCGCCATTTTTGGTTGCTTAAACGATCAGCTGCCGCATCGGGATAGCGCCAACAACAAATTGAAGCCAAAGTTGGCATATAATGCCACCACCGCCACCGCCACCGCATCAGCCATTGCCACCGCCTGACGCTGAATGTGATTTATGAACTCTGCTCAAAGAAAAGTTTAATTGCCAGTCGTGAAAAGCAGCGAAAGTCGCACAAAAGCCCCGCATAAAATAAAAAGTCTATCCAACGAAAAGTGAAAGCTGCCGAAGAGAAAGCACTTGCTAAGATGCTCTTTCGCCTTAATTAGCGAAAGTAACAGCCACTTGTTAAATGCTCCAATAAACTAAAATAAGTCAAAGGGATAATCTGAAGCGAATCAGAGATTCTCAAACTAGAAAAAAAAAAATAGTGGCCACTCCTGCAGACTCTCAACTAACTGCATATTTTAGTTGATGTACAATGCGTATACCCTGCAATGCAAACAAAACACAAGCAGGCATATTTGAATGTTTTGAATCTCGTTTTACCGCTCTACCTCCTCTTGCCTCCTCCTCCCGTTTGATCCTTCAACGGTTGAAAAGTAAAACCCAAGCAACTCTGCGGCTCAAGGCAGCGCGTAAAAGGCTTAAAAAGTTCAAATTCCAGCTGACAACAGAAGGACTAAAAATGGGACAAACAACTGTATGAGTCCAAGCGGAGGGTATAGAGGGGTTGGCCGTGGTAGAGAGTGGCTGCAGCTGCCACTGTGGTGGGGGATGCCAACTCGTTGAAAAATATAAAGAACGCGCAGTAAATATCGTTTGTGGTTGCCACAAATAGAAAAAAAAGGTTCGCTTAATTTGTACAAATTACCATAAAAATGAAACCAGCGACAAGCGAGAGAAAGAGAAAGAATGACTGAGTGAGACAGAAAGAGGGGGGTAGTAAAAAAAATGGGCGCCTTTGGAGGAGACTTTTGTTGGCAGCAGAGAAGAGGAGATATGGGCAGCTGCTGCTGCTAAGTCGCAATGTACTTTTTGCATTTGACTTTGATTTATGTGCTCCTGGCGCGGCACGGACATAGGTCCTGGCCAAACAGAATTAAAAACAGCAGGCAGGCAGGCAGTGCTGATGATGATGATGATGATGATGGGGGCAGTGGAATCACTTGGCTGTCGCATTAGGCAGGCGAAAGGGGTAAGTGGGTGGGTGACTCACCTGGTAGAGCATGCCGGGACAGGAGCAGCCATAGGCAATCCGATGCAGGATGGTAACGGCCGCTTTTAGCGCATTTGTGGGTATCTGCGTCCAGTCAGTCAGGACAACGGTGCAGGCTCGCACAATTTTTGGATGCAGCAATCTGTGGGGTTAAATGAAATCATGGTCGTAATTCAACTGCGGATAGAACAACAACAGCATAGAATAACAACAGAGGTGGTTGCGCTTTTGGGGTTGATAGACAATTATGCTTGCTAAGAACTCCAATTAAATTATGCAAAATTTAACTAATTATGATTTAAGCGTTTATCCGGTGTGGCGACACACACACCCACATACACACGCACACTCATACACACGCACACAGAGGAGCTTAAAAAGTTTTGGAATCAGTTGGAAAAACAGGCAACAACAAAATAGCATTTGGAACAATTAAAATAAAACCCGCAACGCAAACTTGACGCCATTTTAATATAATTGTTGGAGCAGTGACTTGTTCTCGTCCTCGTTGTAGTCCTCGTCGTCGTTGTCGTCCTCGTTGTCATCATTTGTGTTGTTGCTGTGGCCATTTAAATAACTCTGCTCTCGGCAGCTGTGATGTGACCCAAGTTCGCGGCCATAAAACTTTTGGCACAAGTAATTTCTGACGCTAATCCTTAATTAGTAGCCGAGAGCAGTTGCTGCCGAAACATTTCATTTGGCATGAATTTTGGTTGCCTTTCAATTAAAATTACAAGAACAAGTACAATTACAATTTTCAACACGGCCATCATTGCCAACCGCCGTACAAATGGCCATGCACACAACTTTTCTAAATAACCAGCTATAAAATGTGGCCAAAAGAGGCCCTCCCTCCCACCTCTTGATACGCAAATTTTTGTTGTTTGGGTTCAATGGCCAATTTACCTGCGAGCGAAATCCTCGAATTTAAACGTTTTCTCAGTCCGTCCATTATCTGTGCAGGAGCAAAAAGAGAGAAGGGCAGAGAAGGGTTTAGTTTGGGGAAGACACTTGGGTGAATGGAAACAAGCAAATGCCATTAGTTCTCAAACAATTTTGTGGAATTTGTGTTTTTTTGCTATTTTTTTTGTTAGCTATTTCTATTTCAAATTCAACACTTGCCTTTCTCTTCGAATTCCTCGTTTTCCATATCCTCGCCAGCATCGTCATCATCGTTGTCATCTTCGCCAGGCTCGTCGGAGGCTTCAACTGCAAAAAAAAGGAGGAAAATAAACCAAAATTGAATTAAATGAAAAGTTTCGCAAATGCATCGATTTTTACACTTTTTAATTGAATTCTCTGGCAAGGCAGACGACCTCACTGAAAATGGAGAACCTAATAGTCATTAAGGATAAAATATTTCCATTTAGCAGTGCACATGTCCTGCCACCACCACCCACCTATACGACTGCAGTTGGAGCCACTCGACAAATGGCCATTTACAATAATTACGATTGCAGCAATGCACAGACAAGTGCACTCCACTTGCAGGAATGAATGTGAAGGGGATGGGGGAACATAGAGGGTCAAGGTATGCAGCAAGCTGAGAGCGAGACAGCAAGAGAGGTAGAGTCAACTAAACTGTGCAACAATGCGATGGAAAAATTGCATGTCAACTGACGCGGATGAATGCCAAGGAATGTGCTCCTGACTTACCTGCCCCAAAAATGGGAGGAAAAACTGGCGCACAAGTTGCAACTTCATTATGCAAGTGCTGCCTGCAACAGGGTTGCTTCGTGTGTCGCTTCGCTTTATTAACATCTTGAATGTAAAATGGAGATAGCGCTGCAGAGATGGAGAAGGAGATACTGATGCTGATGAGGATGAAGCCGGTGAAGGCAGACTGCGTTTGGCATGGGAGGCGTGGCAGGACGCGTTGTTGTTCACTTTGTTAGCGAAGCTGTGCCCCATCATTAAAATACAATTTTCTGTGTCAGGTTCAAGCTGCACAAGTCCTCACGCAGACACAGTCAGACGACAAAGGCAGAGCTGGACACTGAGAGACGATAGCGACGATGGTGACGGCGACAACGAACAAGACTAAAGGACTATGGCAATGTTAGTGCATGTCCTTTTTGGGCAACGTTTCTAGCCCATGACCATGCCCATACCCATACCCATACCAAGGCGGGCTGCACTTGTTAGGCGGCGCCCGACAGGATACGGGAACAACACGGCCATTAAACATGAACCTCGTTACGGTGACAATGTTGTTGTCCTTGTTATTCTTGTTCCTGTTGTTGTTGTTGTTGTTGTTGCTTAGCTTTTGTTTGCGCCCTGCACTTGCTGGCCACACTTAATGACTTTTGTGCGCACACACACACACACACACACACGCACAGACATACACACACACCGACCTGCATAGATGCATACATATGTATACCTGGCTGACAGTCTGACCTTGTCTATGCGCATATGGAGATACGTATACGTATATGTAACATCTATGATGCTGTCGTATCCTGTGGCAAACGTGCTCCTTGTTGAGTTTGCGGTCTGCAGCAGACAATCGCCCACTCTAACGCCAGTTATAACTATTTTTCGGCAGCAATTAATTTGAAGTTTAACACGCATCGTTGCCCCCACCGACGGCAGATGCGAAACATTATTACATAATGCGGTCTGCTGCCGCAGCCAGGACATCGACCGTCCTTGGCATAAAGCATAGCACGAGCAAAGTCAATGCCGGTTAGCTGCAGCTACGCCAGGACGAAGGCTTAAAGTTGACTTTGCTGCTCTGTTTGAGGGGGTGGCTGATGAGACGAGCAGGAGCAGGAGCTGGCAGAGAGAAGTCGTTGCTGATTGTCTAAGCAACTGTGGCCAAGACATAATCCTGGCACACCACATGCGTACAAGTAAACACTTTCAAGGACTCGCACAAATGCAAACAGGTGATGACAACGACTAACGACGAAGAGGACGTCGACGATAAACAAAATAATAACAAAGCGAAGGCAACTCACAACAAACACAAAGAGCAACAAACTGAGAAAACATTCACAAAGAGAGAGCGAGAGTTAGAGAAAGTGAGAGAGAGCATAAACTGAAGGACATGCGCAGACGCCAAAAAATTCGAAATTCGAATTCGAGATGTCAGCGAGTGGCAACGTTTAAAAGCATGTCCTGGCCGCATGCTAAGCTCAGTCTAGAGTTGAATCTATAAGCGCAAGGACACGCGAACAGAGTGAACCACAGTGACTCAACAACAGTGACTGATCCTGGTGCCAAGCCGTGTCGCTCCATATATGTCCGGGTGTTCGTGTATGTGTTGGTGAGAGAGATACTCTCTGTGTGTGTGTGAAAACGTAGCAAAGCGAAACGCAAACAAATTAGACAGCTTCAAGGCAATTAAAAATGAACATATTCTACGTAACTTACACTCAACTATTGCCACTTATCTCAGACAGAAAGCACTCCTGCACTCTGCATCCCTGCAGCGAGGGAGTGGTGTTGTCCACGGGCTGTACTCTGCCCTCTGTCCTCCTACACTGGGGCCCATGCGTGCCAAGTAAACGTCAAACTTTTTTGCAGACATCAAGGCGTCAATGTTGAATGTTGGCAGCCACTTACATGCTGTGACTTTTGTTGTTATTGGCAGAGTTTAGCGAAGCATGCCACCAGCCACATACATCCACATTCATCCACATACATACGTACATAACATATATAGAGGGAGGCCTGAACAGACTGCGGAAGCTGTGGACTCAGCTGGCGTTATTTTCGTTTAGTCATTCATATTTATGTAGCATACATTTGTGGGCTGCTGCTGTTAGTTTTTTAGCTGCTGGCGCAAAAAATTCATATTTTTAGTTAGCTCAGTCCTGAGTCACTCTCGCCTTTCCCATTTCCTTTCTCTCACGCATAGAAACACACACTATTAAAGTGTGTGTGTGTGGGAGTTGGACAGGGCATCAAGTTCAGTTCACACACAACCTGCTCATTTCCGCTGCACGTCAGCCACGCTCAGGCGAACAAAAGCATCACACACACACATACAACCCACGACTAACACAAATACAGACCCATATACACACACGTATACATTTTTAATCAGTGGCCACGTGCAGCTCTTGAAGCTGTGTCCTTCCCCATTAAAGTTTTAGTTTAACTTGAACTTGCGTTTAATTTCAGTGCTGAAAATTTAAAGAAAACAGTGCAAAAGCCATAAACAAAACAGGCAAAAAACACAAAATAGAAAAAGCAAAACTAAAGCAAAACAAAATAAAACGAAACGAAACGAAACGGGACGAGAAACAAGAAGCAAAACGAAATTTAAACGTCTGCATATTAATCAGGAAAGCTGCCTTCGCGACGCGTCCAGCAGCTTCAAACAGGACCCTCAGCAGGACAACTTATCACTAAGGATTTGCAGGCGTCGCTCGCAAAGCCGCTTAGACGTCAGGGACGACAAGTGCCCAAAGGCAACGCTAATCAACGGCCACAGCAGCAGCAACGCAGCAACAACCGCACATCCTGACGCTTCAGAGTAGTGTCCCTCTGCTTTCTGGCTGGACAAGCTCCTCTCGCAACGTCAACGTCAACAAAAAAGAACAAAAACCAAAAAAAACAACAACATTGAAACCAGTAGCAAACATCGCCTCATTTGGCCACTACGGATTATGTTAATTAGGTAATTTTTGCTTTGATTACTCCTACCTTGAACAGGACCTCCCCACAGTTGTACACTTATCCAACTCGCAGGCTGCCCATGTCGCTTACATATTTATGAAGTTTTCATGTAAATCGCGCTAATTCATGCACATTTTCCTGCTGCTGCTGCTGCTGTTGCTGCTGCCAGTCTAAGGACAGTCTGTTCTTTCATATTTATTTTCCGCATTTCTCTTTTTATCTTCACATATATACATATATATTTTTTTTAATTTTTACTTGGCTTAATTGCAAGATAATTTCAAGTTTGGAGATCCCAACGAAATTATTATTCCTGCAGCGAACTAAAAATCAAGTGTAATTAAAATGGAATGGGAAGAAATGTGTAATTAGTAAAGTTGCCAAATCATTTTTAAATTATGCATTTGTTTTTTGGTCGAATATTCAAACATTTTTCTCCCCCGTTAGGTAAATATTATTCTAATTAATATTTCTATTGTGTGTGTGCCTCGGAAATGAATTTCCATAGTTTCAGCATTTTAATAATTAATGCCTTCAATTAATTGATTTAAACAGGAAATGAGTGTAACAAATAGAAATGCATTTGCTAGAATAATAAATTATAATTATTTACTGTGGAATTTAGTTAATTAAAAAGCTGCAAATGAACAGCAAGCTAAAGTCAATATATTAGATGGAATTATTATTTTGATTTATTTAATCGAATTGTGCTTCCATTTTGACACTTGTAATCAATAAAAACATCAAATGGCTAACCGAATATTCTATTGAACTAACTTCATTGTCCAACAACTCACAGACCACACAAAGAGTTTGTTGTCAGTGCAGCAATTTTGTTAATTAAAGTACACACACATTCCAGAAATATAAACTGAGAAAACTAAAGACAAAGTTGCAAATGCTCTAAACAGTTGAACTGAAATGGAAGCTGGCAGCTGTTGTCGGCACTGAAAACTTTATGCAATTGATTGAATTATGATTTGATGCAACATAACGAGGGTCAATCAAGCAATTAAATACCAGCCAGAACGCTGCTCTCAGCTACTTCTCGATCAACCCTCTGCTCAGTGTCGACAGCTTGCAAATAGTTTTGTTCTCTCTTTTTGTCTCGAGCTCAAAAATCTTTAAAACTTTTGTGCAACTGCTGCTGCTGCTTTGAAATATTAGTTATATTTTTGATGTTTTTCAGTCGATGACCTAAGTCGGTTTTCCAGGCAGTTTATGATTTTCTATTGAATTTTATTGATTTCTGGTATGTTGTTTGTGTTTCTCTCTCATATATGGAGTACATATGCCATTCATGCGCACAAATACAAACACAGCATCGAAATTGAAGGAACAACAACAACAAATAAAACTAATAATATAAGTAAAATTATGCATGCAAAGCTGCTTTCATACGCATTTTCGACGAAAACTGAAATGAAAATATGCGAATGCAGTATTTGTTCAATGGCAATAACTGCGGGCTCTTTGTTTATTATTAATATGATTATAAACACAGCTGACATTTCGGAGGGAAAAACCCGAGCAAATAAACCCTGAGTAATAAGATGAAGACACACTCTAACTTGACTTTTATCCGAGTTGTGTGGCGCACAAAAACCACCGACTTGCCACTCGACAAGTTGTATTATAAAGTCCAAGCATTGGGGCAATTAATGTAGCCACAATGTCTAATTAGACGACGTCAAAAGTGATGCCAGATAGCGCACATATACACACCCAGACCCACCCCAAGCAAAATCCAACCACCCACCCTCTCCCCCAAATTACATACATACTCGACAAAATTGTAGCTGGCTCAATTAGACAAACGAAGGCGTTGGGCGAGTGCCTTTCAAGCAGCCAAACCGAGTCACCACCAGTCAGCCAAAGCAACCGCAAACGTGGCGTATGAGTAACGTCATGACCCCGCACCTCCCCCTCCCCTGCCACCAACGAACTTTGCACTCCCAGTCAGGTGGGGCAAGCCAAGGCAAACAAAGCAAACACACACAGAGCAGTAGCTGTGGCAGTGGAGTCCTTGGGGTTGCCATGCCACTTGAGTTTCATTGTTTACGGTGGGACTACTCGGTCTCCAGCAATCCCAGCGTCGAGTTATATCCACATAACAATCCAAATCGTTAGCTGCTACCCATTTTGATAAGCAGAATGTACAGCATCAACTTGGAGGCGAGTGGCATGAAGAGGGGCAGGTTCTGTTGCAGCATATGCGGCAGTTAGTTGAGCAAGTGTGCGGCAATAATATAGCAGGTAGCATAGTACAAGTATAATCAAATATTTTTGTGTGCACAATATACCCACCCACCCCCTCAAAGCCCAGGGGGCAGAGGGATGCGGGCAGTCGAGTCATACCCATTATACCCGGCCAAAGGGCATTAGAAATTTATGAGAGGTAATGATATTTCAAGTTATACTTTAAATTACACTTAAAGTTATATTCCGACATTTCATTTCATCTAATTTTCTATTAGTCGAGGCAAAGTGAAGGTATTTATCTGAGGACAATCTGTAAGGGTACACAAAGTTCCGCATCTTATGATGTGAGTTATATTTCTTATTTTTGGCAGCAACCGCAGCTACTTCAAGCCGCAGTGTGTGGAGCACAGACGCCTGCAATTTGCATATTTATGAAGAAGAAGCTGAGGATGTTCAGGATATTCAGGATACTTGGGCTGCAAGACAGGCGACATCGCTTTAAGCTGCTCCAAATTGAAAATCGCGTTCAGGGTGGCAGCTACAAATGCAAATGCTGTACACTTGTCGGCGGGGAGGTGAAATGAGGGGTACCCTTAAGAGTACTCCCTAAGTAAGCGCAACAATAATCTTTGCTGATTTACGATTTACAGGCGCGAAATAGACAAGCACCCAGGGGTTATGAGGGGGGAGAAGAAGCAGGAGAAGGGAGATGACTGAGGGGGAGCAGGAGACTGGTGCTCCATTTAAGCAGACAATTTGCGTACGCAATTTGCAGTTCATGGGCGGCAAATGCCCGCATTTTGTGCCTGCCACCCCCCGCCACCCACGAAAGTTGCATGGCCTACAAAAAAAAAAAAAAAACAAAATAGAAGAAGAAAAACAATAAAAACAAAATATTACACAGATTTTGATCGCTGGTTTTTAGCTGCCTTTTTTCAACATTTTTAAAAGCACTTCAAATGCAAATAGCTGCCACAAATACAACAAAAAAAAAACAGCAAAAGTTGTTTCCCCCTCGCTGCTTTCCCCTCTCAATCGCTCCCTGTCTATGCTCTTTATTGCTGTTGTTTCAACACAATTGTGTACTTGATGAAATATGCACAGCCAGCAACAATATGCCGCATTGAAACCACCGCACATCCTTCCCGCTCCCCCTTCCAAATGGAGCAATACATGAAATTTGTTTAGCTGCGGCATGCAAAAATGTTGAAGAGCACAAAATGAAATTGTATTATTAAAATCGATTCGTTTAAACCACTTTTGGAATAATAATTCAAGCTCTCTGCGTTTTTTTTTTCGAAAATAAATTGAAATGAATAAACATTAACAATGCATATTTTAACAAAAGAGTTGCAATGTGCTCTCAACTGAATAAAACAATGGACATTTATTAATTGAGATGCGAAATTATTAAATATTTTGTAAATACTTTAAACAATTTGTTATACTTAAGCAATACTTCTACTAAAAGAAAAATACTCTGCGTATCCTTGGAAGTCAATCCTGCCACGCACTCAAGGCGTAATACTTTCGTTCCATAGAGTAGAAAAGCGAAGAAAGCTTTTCCACTCACTCCCCCGAACGCTCTTCAAAGTAAAACCAAGTGCGTTATGCTTTTCACATTCAACATACTCAAGTAAACGAGTGTAGAGGTATGTGTGTGTGTGTGTCATGCAAATGGCGTTGAGTACAAAAGGAGAAAAGGAAGCAGGACACACGCTGGCAAATCTTACGTTAATGCCTAATCCCTGACATTAAAGTGTTGCGCCAACAAAGTGATTTGTTGTAGACAAAGCGGCCGCCGCACTATGTGTATGCCACATGCCAATGCCACCACCACCCTCTGTGGCAACAAGGCATTGCAAATAATCTTTGCAGTAAATACATAACAACAACAACGACATCAACTACCATAGAGAATAGAAGAAAGGAAAAGAAATGGCATAGGATGTGTCTGGGGATCATTATTTGCGCAAGTGGGAAACAAAACGTAGGCAAAAGGACTCCAACCAAATGTCGCACATGACTGCGGCGAATGTGGCACCGTGCGCGTGTGTGCGTCTTTTAATATATGTATGCATCTGTATGTGTGTGTGTGTGTGTGTGTATGTGAGTGTGTATGTGTGCGTGCCGGCGTGTATTTGAATGTGTAATTTAAGCATTAGAGATGCGAAAAACCTTAGCTCACAGACAGAGAGAGAGAGAGCGAGGAGGTGAGATAGAGGGGGTAAGGGAGAGTGAGCGAGAGCAGCAGCAGGAAGCCGGCACATGCCAACACACACATCCACACACACACACACACACACACACACACTTGAAGGCACAGACACGAAAATTGAATAAATTATGCGTGTCATCACATGCCGACAACTGGCTGGGGAGAACTGAAGCAGCCAGAGAGCTCAAGGGAAGCAACGACCTAAAAGGAAGAAGGGCATGTCTGGTAGAGAGAGAGAGAGAGAGAGCAAGAGGGGGCTGGCAAGGACTCGCCTTATTCATTCAGCGGCAAAGCTCGGCAATTTGTGCCCGTCTACAAAGCGGCAACGACAACAACAGCCACATTCAACGGCATTTAATTAAGCATTTTGTATTCATCGGAAATGTCATAAAAATGGCGGCGCTACGAATTTGCGACACTTGCTACACTACACAACACATCCCATAAGGGAGGGGTCGGCATCAGGGATGGAGGATGCATGTGCATCCTACACACAGTTAGTTATGCAGCAGCTGCAATGCGGCAGTTGCATATTTATTCCCACCCACCCCCAACCCACTGATAAATTCGTCAAGTCAGCAAAACTCAAATAATTGAATTTGGCACATGGCGAGGAGTCTCGAATGAAGTTCCCTAGCTCCAAGTTACGGAATTTATATGTGTTTAAAAAGACTCGAAGAACTGTAAAAATCGATACTAAAGCGAAGAATTCCAATTTAAAGTGAAACGATTGTGCTGAAAACTCCACCAACGGAAGTGTCACTTGCAATACTTTACACGCGGGAAGCATGAATAAAATATCAAGTAAACGCAACGTACACACTCGTTCAGCATTAAATTGGAAATGTTGTTTTTAGCTGGGGCTTGTTCCATAAATAATTACAAATTTGGCATCAATTGGGGCAAGAGACGAAGTCGAGCTGTCAAGCACAAAACATGCCAAAATACTGAGATGCCATTGAAAAATATAAATTGATAATTTATTTATATCCCGACGGTGTCGCTGTGGCCGTGACAGTCTCCGGCTCCTCTGTCTATCATTGGTTGCTTTTTGTGGCATGTTGTCTTCTGAAGCCGGAGTCACGTAGCTTGGCTACCCGTAAAGAGAAATAGTGAAAATATGCAAAGTAGTTGAGAGCTGCGAGGGCGTCTGTGACGTATCCCATTTCAAGGTTCCAACTGAGCAAAAAATAAGCCAAAATAAAAGGCGAGCCAAATGCCAATCCTTGAAAGTGGCAAACAATAAGCGCTCAAGCGATGCACACCACTAAACAAAGTTTTTGGTTGCCCTACACACACACACACACACACACACACACAAGTATTTGTTTGTTTTTCAAGTTATCCTTGAAAATATTTAGCAGCTACTCAGTTACGTTGCGTATACGCATAGTTAACCTGCCATCATAGATGCGACACCTACGGGGCACCTTCGCTTCCGTCTCTGTTTATATCTATATATATATGTATATATATATTTGAATATGTATATTGTGTGTGTGTCTGAAAGTTTAGAGCTAACCCGCACTTTGACATCGATTTTTTTCCATTTCTTGAGCTTACTTGCAGCTGCCTTGAAGCTACTCATGTTTATGTTCACGCTTTTGCCGTTGGCTTTCAGTATCATGCCACAACAGAGACACATAGGATACACGCTCTCAGAGAGAGAGAGAGAGAGAGAGAGAGAGAGAGAGAGAGAGATAGAGAGAGATCCGAATAGTCGTCGAACTACCAGCAGCATCATCATTTCGTATTCAACGTGGCATTAAGGTCAGGATATCTGGGATTTATAAGTTTTGTCAGCAGTTTCGCTTTCACATCCTTGCCACTTATTTATGCAGGCCGAAAGTGTTTCGCAGGCAGCACCTCTAGCTGGGTTTGCACTTTGCCACATCATAACTAGCAGCTGCTTAGGCAAGCACTTATGCATTATTTAAATCGAAATTAAATGGGAAACTCCTTCGGCCAGAGAGAATTTAATACATCAGAGTTCTCGAGTTGCACGATCCGTAGAACATAACTTTATCGCCTCTTGTACAAACTGTGGCACAACAAAAAGTTTGCATGCCACTCAAATATCTCACGCCCGCCTGCACCTTCGACACTTTAGCGCCTCACGGTCAAATGGTTATGGCTTATAATGAAAGCCGTGCCAAGCTCGACCCAAGTCCAGGACAAGACCAGGACAACAATGAGCCGCTGAAAAATCAAGAAAAACATGCAAAAGAAATGCAGATGCGGGGAAAGAGGATAGAGAGGGGAGGCATTGCATGGGAGCTGTGTGTGAATGCGAGTCCAGGCATGCGGCACAACAAATTAAAAACTTGAACGCCTTTTTTCTTTTCCTTTTTCTTCTTCTTTCTGCCAACAAAATGTTTTCCCATTAAAAAATGAAAAATTACGCAATAAGTTCCTAGCCCCAGGGCAACGTAGCAGGAAAAGTATGCAAA
This sequence comes from Drosophila quadrilineata, assembly GCA_018150725.1. NCBI lineage: Eukaryota > Metazoa > Arthropoda > Insecta > Diptera > Drosophilidae > Drosophila > Drosophila quadrilineata. The sequence continues at coordinate 179,710 of JAECWN010000375.1, forward strand.
AGGCAACTACATAGTCCTGAAGAGCGATTCAAATTTTCGAAATTCTTAAGTGTGTATCCTTAAGCTGCTCGAATATAATAATCATATAATAATTAAGGAAAGATTTAAAATACTTGGACACAAAATTAGCTGAGCAGTTAACACAAGTCAATTGAACATTGTTCAAGGCAATAAATCGAGAGTTGTTTGCAGGTTATTCTCGGAGGAATATAGGTGATGGTGGGGGGTGGGAAATGGAGGGACTTAAGCTATAAGAGGCTTTTCCGCACAATGCAATCGACTTGTGTATAGACTAATTGCCAGGACAATCATCGGAAGCCGAATCACACAACAACAGAAATTACCAACATATATCATGACGTTAATGCTTCAAGTGAACCCTTGCTCTTTGAATATCCTTCCCTTTGTTTCCCCTAACAACCCCTACCCCCTTTCGTTTACTTGGCTTGCGTGTTGAACTTGTGATTTCCGCCACATTAATTTCAATTTCACAAAAAGACGCCTCAAACGCAATGCACCCCAATGGCATCGAGAGTGCCACCTCATCACACCGTTCTATTCCGTTCATAACAATGCCAATGTCAGGTTCTACATACCAATCTTGGAAGGGGGCCAGGGCAGTTGAGGACACGGCGCATTTGGTAAATGCCTTAATGGCCTAATTTTTGTTTTCAGAAGCGGGCCAAAAGAAACCCCCAAAAAATACGACAGTTATGCGTGTAATATTTTTTTGCTCTTCTTTTATTTTCCCGCTACATTTTTTTCTGCTTTTTTGTCTCATTGTGAAGTGGGCGGAGGGCAGGAGGTCGAAAATTATCATGGAGACTACTTTTGGATGCCAGAAACAGTCTCTGGCCAGGCTGGCAGGCAATTTTAAGGGTTCAGCGGCGTCGCTTGTGGGCCATGAAATGATGTCGTAAATATTTAAAGTTTGTATTGTCTGGCCGAGGGCAAGCTGGCATCAGCCTCCAGTCACCAGCCTCCTCGACGTACCCTGCCCGGATGTGCACCTCCTGTTTCCTGTGTCCCGCTGTTTCGCAATAATTTCTCGCTCCCAGAATTGAGTGTAATGTTCCTTAATGTTAATGGCGCGTATTACTGACAAGTGCCTGTCTGATAAAATACCACTTGAAAGTCGAGGCAGCTCCGCTAATTGTCAGTTATGAATCCTTGCCAAACTTTAATGTTCTAGTAGATGCTGGTATCGATAACATGCAACTTGTTAGCCAAACTGACGATGGCAACTCCGTTTGGGGATCAAAAAGCTTCGCCAACTATCAAAATGAAAGGAAAACAAAAGTTGAAAACTGACAGACTGACGGACAGACGGACAGACAGAGAGCAATGGAAACAGCAACGGAAAAATGAAAGGAAAAACAAAAGGAAAAACAAAGAGCAGCGACGTTGACAACCATAAGCAAAAGAACTAAAAATTGTCAAAGTTGGGTCAGCTAAGCTGGAAATATACCCTGTATATTGGAATTGAACAAACTTGTTATATAACTAAAAAGAAATGTATAAGAAAAAGAGAAAATACTTTATAAACCAACACATCGCATTTGTTACAACTTACAGGGTATACATTTCACTATGCTTTATTTGTTTTTTCTTCAACATTTTTTTGTTTCATTTTTTTCGTTGTTTTCCGTTGCAAGACACGTAAACAGAGAACAATGCCCCACAGCAACAGAGCAGTCAAGTCAATACTACTCTCCACCCTCCTCACACACACTCGCCTAAAAAACACTTTTAGTTCGTTTTCGTTTTTAAAGGTCTTTTTTTTTGGAAGTTGAATATTTTTTGGCTGCAGAACGTTTGCAATGGGAAACCACTTCAAATACGCTGCGTAGAGAGCGAATTATTGATTTTGCACTAGCTCCAGATATCGGTGCCTGAGATTTGAGATATATGTATGATATGAGGGCAAGCAGACTTTAACTGACAGCTTTAACTGCTCGGCAAGTATCCTTGCTGTACACAGCCTTGTTTGACCAGCCAAAGGTCTCAAGTTACGTCCAGGCTGCGTCTGACAATTGGGAGCACATAATGCTAGTTGTCGTCCTGTCGTTTGTCATATATACTTTTATATAGACAGAGAGAGAGGTGCAGAGTGGGGGGAGGTGGTGTATCTGTGTATATAATCTGGCTATCAGCTTGCCGAATATACCACAGACCATCACCCCCATATGTCAAGCAGACACGTATCTCAGATTTAATGGCCAGGCAAAGGCAATTTGGCAAATTATTAGAAAATCATTGTGCCACTTTATGTGTCCTGGTCACAAAAATGAACGTGGAGAGATAGGAAAAGAAATGGAAAAATATGAGTGGCCATAACAGGCACTACTAGTTGAGCTGAATTCTACCTACTCCCCACTACTTTCCCCCCCCAAAGTCTGCTGGTATCTCTGAGTGGTCAAGCTGTCAAAATCATTAACCGAAATGCAATTTGCTGTTGGCCAACCTCATACATGATAATGCTAGCTGTCGAACTGTATGTAGAAAGTGGCAGTATGAGTAGTTTCTGTTGGGATATAATTTTGTGGCCATAGAGAAAATTAATAAGACCTAATGCATATAGACAGGCTAAGTGGTTTGCTTGGTAAATCGTTGGCCGGCAATTTATGCATATTTATTGAAAAAGTTTTTCAATTTCATAAAAAGCTTTGGCAACTAAACCACAGCGAGGCTTTTGTCGGCGTCAAGGGGTTAAAATAAGACAATAAAAACAACAATAAGTCCTGCCAGCCTAGAAATCTCCCAGTTAAACAGAGCGAGAGGTCAAAAGAGGGGTAAGAGATGAAACCGTCAACATTTTTATTAAAATATCTCTATGGGTGTGTATCTGTGTATGTGTGTGTATGTGTGTATGTGTATGTGTGTGTGGCAGCCGCAATGCTCAAGGCCCCAGTCGAGAAACAATGCTCCAAGCAACCAAAATTGGGCTACCAAAATAAAGCCAAAGACGCAGGAGAAGCCAACCAGAAAACCCGCCCATAACACAAAAAAAAACCGTCAAGTAAACATACACACACATACACACACACATGGGCCTTGGTGGCTGTTTTTCCCAAGGCCTTGAGCGATTTTTCACTACACAATTTAACAAATAAAAGCAAAAACAAAAAAAGGAAGATAGAATCATACAACATGAAAATCTAAACATAAATAAAACAATAAAAGACAAAAACACACACACACACTTACAAATACACACACACACGCACATTGACTGTCTTAGGGCAGAGAGGCAAACAACAATAAAGAAGAAGAACAAGTTTATTACGAATTTTAGTTATGTGTTTTTGGTTGCCCCTCATTCTCATACACACTGCCCATCCTGTAGGGATGCTTAGCTAAAGAGGCACACAGAGAGAGCGATAGAGAGAGAGAGGCAGAGAGAGAGAGAGAAAGTGTGTCTTTAGCCGCAGGACATTAATAAAGACAACAACTTGGCATCAAGATACGTGGTGCAGAAGTCAGAGGCAAAAGTTGCCAAGCAATTCCTGAGCCTCAGTTTCTGGCAAATTGTCTGCGTATGTCAAATATCTTCAGTATTTACAATATATATATATTGAATATATATATGGTTATATAATATTGAGAAATTTGCAAATGCCAAACGAGTTATTTCAGTCATGTGATTTTCATACTAAGGAATTTGTCAATATCATATTTAATGTCTTGCAAATAAGGTTTGAGGTATTTCAACAAATTTAGGAATTCTCTACACACCCAAGAAATGCTGTATAGCTACATATATATACGTATATATGTATGTATGTACGTATGTATCTATGTGATATCTAAGCATACACTTGCCCCGCCCAATCGTTTGACAGTCGAAAGCTCCAAAAAGAGAGAAACTTTAATTTGAAAACTTTTACGAGGACGTAGAAAAAAGCACATCAATGTGCCAAAAAAAAAAAACGGCAGCCTGGCAAATTGTTCACAAAGTGTTGGACATATCGCTTAAAGATTATACAGCACACACTCACACACACAGTTAAAGAGTCGCAAAACACAGACGGCCTAGCACGTCCCAGCTATGTTGACATTGACACAGTTGCTGCCACATCTGCCCACCACCCCCACTTCGCCCATCGCTGCCTGCATTGAATGCATGTCAGTGGCAGCAACAGCGGGCGGCAGACTCAATAAAAGTTGCACAAAAGCGGAAGTTTATTAAAACAGCAGCCCTGGGAAAAGGAAAGTGGTGCAAGAGGCTTCTGCATGACAAATAAGAGACGACTGCAAGATGTGCCAGGATACCTGCAGTCCTGCTTATCGGAGTGCGGGATGCACAGCTATGCGGGATATGCTGTCCACATACACCAACACAGTGAAAAGGCAGCATCTTTACATAATATATGTATACCACGTTTACACATACACACATGCACTCTGCATAATGCATAGTGTGTATATACGAGGGCAGGGGGGGAGGAGGCAAGGATACAATTTGGTATTTTGTTGCGCAATTGAGCGCGCAACTGAAGCAAGAAACTGTGTATCTAAGGCAAGGAGCAGCCGGGAGACGGCACTCAATGGAATGGATTGCATTGGATGACACAACAACAACAGCAACAACAACAACGACAACCATGTCCTTGGCATCAGACGACATTTGCATTTTATTTGGAAATGCAGTGCACTGATAAAGTCACTGCCAGATCGGGCAGGGATCACCTACTACATTTTTATGGAGTAGTAGTAGTAGTAGTAGTAAAAGTAGTAGCAGGTCCTTCGTTCGCTCCTTGGCGAAATATGTTTGATGTATGTTGGAGCGCAGCTTGCGAAATCCAATTTCAGCTGAGCATTCACACAGAGCACAAAGGATTTTATTTAGCAAAGTTCTTTATGGCCAACTATTCAGCTGATGCCAGGATATCTGCTCGCCCATCTATTTGCATTGGGCAACGAGTAAGGATGCACTTTAAAAGGAGCTGCGTTTTTTCTAGCTGTTTTTCTATCCTTTTTGGTGTGTTGTATTTTCTATTTTGTAGTTGCTTTGCTCCGTGCATTTGATTAACTGCAAAATGGAGAAAAGAAAACTGAAGCAATGTGGGGGTGGAGGGGAGCTATAACATAAATATTCAATATGCTCGGGGTGGCAAATGCCAAGCAACAATCCTCGCTAATGTTCAATCATAAAATACAGGCAGGATTCAAGGAAAAAATATGGCACAGCAATTCGCAAATTATATTCGAGCTGGCATTAAATAAACTGACAAACGCAGGAACCCTCCGAATATATAAAAACCAAAGCACGAAATACAACAAACAAAAAAAAAATACAAGCTCTCTCTCCACCAAACTGATAAATGTCTAAAAGGGGGACTGGCGCTTTGAGACGGCTTCAATCTTGGCTAAGACAGACAGACAGACAGTTGTTACTGATGTTGTTGCTCTTGATATTGCTGTTATTTGTTGTTGGTTTTTTAAATCGACTTTCATGTCAACTGACTTGTGTACAACATCTATCTGTCCTGTCTGCCAAGTGATGGGGCCAGTCTCCGTCTCTTCCGTAGTGTCCTGGCGTTGGGGAGGGAGGTACATTTGGCTGTTGCGTAAGCAAACGACAACTGAAATGAAATGCCAACTTCTTGATAACATTTGTCAATAAATTTAATATATAAACCAGCGATGCCTATAAATTTGTTTACTCATGCTCACATACTACATACATACATACATACATACGTATGTACATATGAATTTCTGTGGGGTTCACCGAGTGTATTCAGGCCGCACCCACAAATGCCCTCACTCTCTAGTTGAGTTTACATTGAAGGTATATTCAAATAATTTCCCGCTTTGTTCTTCACTTGGCCCACAAATTAGCCATGTGTGTGCTGCCAAGCCACAAACGGAAGCTATGTACCTGCTCTGGGCGAGTTTGACTTTAAGTAGACATTGACAAATTAATTTTTGGGCAGCGGGGTGGGTGGTTGAGTCCGTGGTGAAGGGGAGCCTAGCATACATTTGTGCGTCATTATGGCAACTGGGAGTAAATCAAAATTGCGTCCTTTTGGGAGGCAACTTCGGATTGTCAGTTGTCAGTTGACAGTTGGTTGCTTGTTTGTTGTAGAGTGGCTTTACTGTCACTTGTCTGCAGCGGAAATGAAATGACCCAGTTAAATGATTTATAGCACACACACACACATATATACATATGCTGAGTTTATAACCAGGGCTTAGTGGCATGTGGCTGACACGCGGTCAAAAAGGCGTCACATGTGCGGCATGCTTATGACCTAAACTGAGCCGCATCTGACCCGTACAGGATTCGGTAGTGTTATGGGGCATGTCGTTAAACGTGTTGAAATTATAATTTCATTAGCTGCAATCAGCGTAAAAATAACACTTAAGCAAAAGTGCCAAAGCGCTTTCAAGTCGTAAAGCTGAAGCTCAAATTAAAAAACACGTATAAAAATGTTGAGGAAAACAGAGCAAAAAGCACTGCCAAGGAACATGGACAAACGAAGCAAACAAATGCTTAGCAATTTATAAAGAAGTTTACCTTTTTGCAGTTGCCTTTTTGCACTTTGCATTCAAACAGAAAAACACGAAAAACAATAGCAATAGCAATAGCATTAACAAGCGTAATTACAAATTTTTTTCACGTTTTATTACAGATTTTAAACACGCCACGCTGCCTGGGGAACAATTGACGCTGTAATGTGACAACAGTTGACTGCAACAACAACAGCAACAATAATAACAACAACTATTACAAACACTCAAAGAAAAAAGTACACAAGGAATAACAGGTGAAGCGATGCGCGCTTTTTAATTGACATTTACTCGAGTCGAACAGCGTTGTACGGCAATTAGCGGAGTGCCTGATAAAAGCTGAAAGGCGACAGAGACATGGAGAGAGAGATGTGAAAAGAAAAAGTGAAATGCGAAAAACGTAAAACAATTGTACATGGCAAATTAAAAAACAAAACAGCAATTGAAAAGCTGATGGCCAAGTTTATATTTAATTAAAAATTCAGCATTTTTAGCGACAACGCTCAAAAGTAGGCAACAATTTTTATCCACTCTCCATTGCCTCCATCTCCATCCACCTCTCGCTCGCGCTCACTGCCCAAAGCACAATGGCCGCCATTGCGGAAACGACAAAGGCATCGAGAGCGCCAAAGCTGTCAAACTGTTGACAGTTGTCACATGGTCGACCAAAGGCGCGCACGTGACACTCGAACCGTGCCAGAAAAGGGCAACAACTGCTGCGAACGTGAGTGAATGAGCGAACAAATGAACGAATGAATGAATGAGTGAATGAATAAATGGCTGGCAAATGAATGAAACGGCCAACGTTCGCCATATTCAAAATTGAGGCAACGCGTTAAACATCTGCACGTACAGCGCATAAATTTTCAACTGAAATTAAAGGCATTTACCACCCAGAAAAAATAAAAAGGGAAAGTACAAAATAAAAGAAAAGAAAATAAAACCATTGCCAACGAGGCAGAAGGCAGCTGTCCAATCCTTAACCATGAAACGGCCACGCAGCCACTGTGATCATCGGTCAGCTATGACCCTGAGCTTAATATGGACGCTGATGGCATGTTGTGGCTGTGTGTGCAACAGCCACTCCACATCCCTGACGAATGCAGCCGCCGAGCAGCAGGAGCTGCAACTTTCACTGCACCATCTCAGCTTCAGCAACGTGCAACGCATGCTGCGTGATGAGAACGCACCGGATGACTATAAAGGTGAGTTACGCTACATGCACAAGCGTGCTGCGGATGCCGAGCACGTGCTGCACAAGCGTGACGTCAGCCTAGCTGCCACACTGCTCAATCTGACAGCCCAAGGTCTGACTGACTACGACAGCCAGAAGAACTTTCAGGGACAGTTCGATCTCGTCTCTCGCATGGATCTTAGCAACAACAAGTTGAGCAGTCTCAAGTTGGACAACTTTGTGCAACTTCAGCAGCTGGATGTGAGCAACAATTCCCTGAGAGCTTTGCCAGTTGCGCTGCCCAGCACTAACCTGGTCACACTGAATCTATCGTGCAACAAAGTGGGGCAACAGTTGTCTACCAGCTACTTTGAGCAACGCATGCCACAGCTGAAGCATCTCAATCTGGCGCACAACCAGCTGGGCAACATATCCCGACAGGCATTCTACAATCTGATCAGCCTGGAGTCGCTGCTGCTGGGAAACAACAACATCACCGACATAGACTACGAGACCTTCCTTGCGCTGCCCAATCTGCAGCATCTGGATTTATCGCACAATCAGCTGAGTGGCTCCGCCATACGCGCCTTGCAGGGCATACCAGACCTGGTGAGTCTATCGATTGCCCACAATCCGCAAGTTGGCGCCGCCATGCAGGAGTTTGTGGCTACGTGGAGCCTCAAGGAACTGGATGCCAGCGGCACGGGTCTCTGTCAAGTGCCAGCTGCGTTGGCACAATCTGTGCGCACACTAAAATTATCCCACAATTGGCTCAAGGTGAGTTGGAATTTATATATATATGTATGATACTTAGATAAATATAAAGATGAGATAATGCCGTGGGTAAAAAGGGGGGATGCAGGCGATGGAGGGACTCTAAAAATATCTCACTCGCATTCTGTAATCAATAAATTAGCGAATCCATGAAGCGTATATCGTGTGCGCGTATTGCGTAGCATGGATATTGCTCCCTTCATGCCTTCATCCCTCTCCTACTTCATTCTCTGGGTGTGTGTGTGTGTAGCCAATGAACCGCAATTTTGACGCTTTTGCCGGCAATTAACGGTACATTCGCGGCAGCAACCAGCAACGTCTGTCTCGCTGTTTTTTTTTTCTCACTGCTGACTCCCTTTCGCCTCAGGGGCAGGGGTACTTTGGGGTTTTTTTGTTGCAAGCTACCCAGAGTTCCCGTTACTGCCATTAATTAGCATCTGTTTTGCGGCCCTGGTTGGGTACGAAGTTGGAGCCGAAGTGGTGTACGGCCTGGAGTGGAGTGGATGCCAGACTGGCGGCGTGCTTAAGTGCGCCCACAGCCCTCGTCGATGGGCGTCGCACAAAATATCACCCAGGCGTATGATTTACACTTTGTTATTTTTAAATTTTCGCCGCCATTTTGTTTGGCTCGCAGCAGCAACGCGCACTTCCGGCTCCGCCATGGCATAACAACTTTTGTCGTTGTGCTTTAAATAATTTTTATGTGCTCACAGGGATTCATTACACCAATACCAAAACAAAAATGCTTGTGAATAAGTATTATTGATTAATGTATTAATGCCTAAGATTTCGCAAAAAAAAAAAGAAAAAAATATTAATAACGAAAAGGAAGAGACTTTTCTCAAGTAATTGATATGTCATGTACAATTTATGATCCGCTTAATGATGATTTAAATACGAACACATAAAAATATCAAATGTTGCAGGCAAGCTAATAAAGAATTCATTCCATTCATATTTTAGTCATAAATAAACCCAAAGGCAAATGCTCTGTTTTGTTAACAGTTTTCAAGGAGTGCTTAATTCGAGGCATTGTGCAAACAGTTAGACAGCTCTTAGCCAGGCACTTAGCCACTACTAGACCATAATTAAAAACACAATGCGTCTATTCACACACACACAGACATATTCACACCCACATAATGGGTGAGTTAAGTGCACTTTACACTCGCAAAACAAAACACTGCAAAAATAAAAGGCGCTTCAAGTCTTAATAGGTAAAGAGTGTTTGTCGGACAGCCTGGAAAGCAGGCGATTAGCGTGTCCAGCTGGAGAAGGAAAAATAAATTTAAAATAAAATGAAATAGAAAAAAAGGATACTTTGCATTGTGCAACTTGGAAGCTGAGAGTATATACTATATGATATAATGGTAAACAGATTTATGAATCGAGGCGATTCTGTTGGCAGACACTGTGCGGCTTCGTTCAGGTATTAACCAAGCTTAAATACCTCTAAGTATGTATACAAAAAGCAACAGCAACAACAATAGTAAGAGAACTTGGCCATAAATTGTCGCGATTGCTGTTGCTGTTGCCGTTTTGTCGATTATGGCAAATGCCATAAAAGGTGCAAAAATGCCTTACCTAAAGCTGAAGACAAAAGCGCACTCGACATCGTCGTCCTCGCTGGGCATTAATAAAATAAGGATAATTGGCATAAGCATAATCACGTTTAAGCCAACAGCCAACGCGCAGCTGAGACAGGCTAAGACTGCGACAGCCTAACTAGTTGCAATTGCCGCTCCGAGGCCCATATCCGCCACGCCACCACGTATCCTGCCGCCCTTTTGTTGCCAGGCAGCAGCAGGCATTTTAATTTGTCTGCCAGCGTTGGCAGCTCCTGCTCCTGCTCCTGTTTCCATTCCTACTCCTACTTCTACTCGTACCATTATGCCTTTATCGGCAGTCAACACGCAGCCTTTTCATGGCAAATTATAACGTTTAGAGGCAAAAGCAGTCAATGCTTCCCGTCTGTCTGTCTGTGGCAACAACTGTAGCTGGAGGGCAGCGACTGGAGCTGACTTTGACTATGCCTCTGTCCCTGCCTCTGGTTCAGTGTCTGCCTCTGCCTCTGCCTCTGTCTGTTTCATTTAATGAGTCGCGTCTATGTTTACTCTTGGCCCTAGACGAGTAATGCCCCGGGCATTGGCAATGAGTGTGGCAGTGGCAGTGGCAACTAACCAAAGTTGAAGCAACCTCACCAGTGTCTAACCAATCCTTTGAAGTAATTATAACGACTGATTCAACTTAATTTTTAAACAATGCCAGCAAGTCGTCGCATTTCACTGCTCCCACTAATCAAATTTCCCACAACTTCTAACGACAACTCTTCTCTTTTTTCCTTGCAGGCCATTAACTGTGGTGATTTGGACAGCTACCCCCTGCTGCAGTATCTGGATCTGTCCTATTCACGCATCCTCCACATCGAGGATGATGCGTTGGGCAGATTGGAGCTGCTGGAGCTGCTATTCCTTGATCACAATGCCTTAACTGCCATGCCGAATAGTTTGCCAAGCTCACTGGAACATCTTTTTGTGCAGCATAATCGCATCATGGAACTCCAACCACAAGCCTTTGCCGGACTAACCAATCTGAAAACGCTGGACCTGTCCGGCAACCGTCTACTCTATTTGCCCGCCCTGCCACTGCCCCAGCTCCTAACACTAAATCTGCAATCAGCGGGCATTGAGAGCATCAGTCAGTCGATAGTGCATACTCTGCCCCAGCTGAGGGATCTACTGCTCGAGGATAATCCCATCAAGTGCAGCGATCTGCTGGGCATTGCCGAGTGGGCCAGTCCATGTCGCAGTCCCGAAATGGGTCAATCACCCGGTCGCATTAATCTAAAGAGTCGTTTCGTGCAGCCGCAAAACTTTTATGAGTCCTTCAACCATCAATGTGGAGCACAGTTGGCGGGGGAGGAGCTGAACGAGGCAATGGCGCAATCTATGCCGCCCACTTGCGGCCTCAGTGCAACTACAACAACGCAACCAACTATGCCGAAAGTGCACAAGTCAAAGACAACAGCAGCAGCAACAGCAACATCCACAACAACAACAACTGTAATGCAATCAAGCAGCAGCAACAACGATGCCCTGGAAACCGCAAAAACTTTTGGGGCAGTTGAAACAACTTCGTTAGCAACGCAGCAGCAGCAGCGCCAACAAATACCAGGCATGCTAACTGTCGCTGCCTCTGCCACTGCCACTGCCACAGCAACAATTTCAAGTCAAACAGCCACGCCCGGTGGCATGCCAAGTTTGTACCACGTGGTGGCTGCAACCCATGCTGCCAATCGCACAAGCATTTTGGCAGCGCAGCCAACAGACCGTTCAGCGCCGCCGGCAACGTTGCCAGACGTGGCAGCAGCAACAACAACATCTACAAATACAACTACAAATATGCCAACAAACATTAGTGTTGTGGCGGTGGTTGCTTCACTCAACGTGCCACAAACAATTGCGCCGCTTATAAATTCAGATGTTGCAAGGCAGCAGCCAAAGCATTTTGATAATGTTGCACGCGAAAGTTTATTAAACCAGGCAACGACAACAGCAGCAACAGCAACAACAACAACAATAGCTGCTGCCACATTGAACTCAAAGTCAAGTGAGATTTCCAGTCAAGAGGCCACGCTGTCGAAGCCGCTGCATAAGCATGCCACGCTGCAGTTGCATATTAAGGATCGACATCTAATTGGCACACCGCTGCTCATGCACAAGGGCGACAACCTCCTCGTGGATGCGGAGCAGTTGCTGCTGCCTGGCACGGCGACAGTGGCGGATGCGGAAACTTTGGCAGGCAGCCAGCTGCGGCAGGAAGCGACTGATAAGCGACAACCGGAAGTAATAAATGGCGACACAAAGGCGACACTGCAAACACCAACAACAACAACAATAATAGCAGCAACTACAACAACATCAGCGGCAACTTCAACGTCAGCAACGAAATCGCATAAGAAGAAGAATCCCTCGCTAAGCATCAAGAAGATGACCTACAGCATGAAGCATGGAACAACTGCAAAAACGGACACAACCCAAGCAGCAACAGCGAGAGCAACCACAACAGCAACGACAACAACAACAACAAGGGCAACACGTCCTGCACCACAGCATCAGCACAGCAGCGTAAATACCCCAAATGCGGTGAAGCAGGAGCTGAGCACATTTGCCCAACTGAAGGCGTTTGTGGAGCTGAAAACGGAAACCTCCAAGTCGGAGCAGCTGCTGGACACACGCCAGGAAACCCAGCAGACATTACCCAGCAGCCATCCCGGCCTGATGCTGCTGCTCGCCTGCATCCTGGTCATTGTGCTGCTCGCCGGACTGGCGCATGTTTATCGCTGTGAGCTGCCCTGGCAGCGCAACGGACGTGCCCACCAAATGCGACCGCATCATCAGCGCCAGTTCAATGAGACGACCGACGATGCGCACAGCTTCCTGCACTATCAGGGATCGGGCAATGCGGATCCAGCGCGTCTGCACTCCTGGCATCACAGCACCAGACGCGAGGCGCCCTACAGCTCACCCCTCCACAATCTGCAGGCCCGCGAACTGCAGCGTGAGCAGCAGAAGCTACAGTTCTACAGTGCCTCGCTGGCCGACAGTGGCAGTGGCAGTGGCAGCGGTAGTGGCTGCTCCTCCGGCAGCAGTCGCAGCAGCCTGCATTCGCCCAGCCAGGAGGATAGCTACTACATTGAAATGGCACCCAGCAGTTCAAGTGCAGCAGCAGCATCTGCCGCGCTCTCCCATCTGCCCATGGAGCTGCTGAGCATCAAAAGTAGAGGCGGCACAGTCCCTGCCACAGAGCTAAGTGCCACAACGACTCTGAGATCGGTGAGCAGCAAACTGATGGCGCCCAGTTCACGACGCTTGGGCATCTGGTGACAAACCGTCTTCGGACAGCGACAATACGCACCCTTCCAGTAAATCAATGGCAAACTGTAATCATTATTCTTACTCACAGTTTTAAGAGATGGTCCCACAACCACTTCCACTTCCAATCTCAATCCTAATCCCAATCCCAGTTCCAGTTGCTGTTCCGTGTCTGTGTCCCAACTGTCAGCTGCCAAGTGCCCAAAAATGAGTCATAATAGCAAAAGGCAAAAAGACCTTCAAATGAGCGAATACTTATATACAGCAGGATATACCACATTTATATATATATAAATATATATATATATATATATATTTAGTCTGTCTTGATTTATGGCTCTGTGTGGCCACACACGTGGCGGGCCTCTTAGCGTCTAGGTTAGCAGCAACAATTTGTCATAAAGCCACGTTGCGTATACGCAATGTTGGCCGCAGTAGCAACAGCAGCGGCAGCTTCAACATCAGCCAAGTAGTCAGTCAGCCAAATAGCCAGCGAACGTAGCAGAAGGAAAAGTGGCAGCAACTTTTTATGGGCCATCGGGCATGTCGGAGTAAGCCCACTGCCCTTCAATTTGATGTCCATCTTGTGGTCGTATTTGGGTCAGTTTACTTGAGGCCAACGCGGTGAGTTGTCTATGTCCATGTGGGTGTGTGTGTGTAAGTGCCTGTCCGTTGACCAAAATTAAGTGCTTCGATAGTCGTGCATATAAAAATGAAATATCGATAAAGTATTAAATAACAATTTAGTTTATGACAAGGCTCAATGCTCAATATCAGTGGGTATTACAAGTTCCCGAAACAGATGCAGATTTCAAAAATAAAAATAATAATAATAATATGCCATATGAAGCGTAATATAACTAATAACTCAATTTGTAGCCCATCATTTTTTTTTTGGTTCACTCTCTCTTTCTTTCTGGGATTATTGTGAGTTTGATTACACTCTTCATCGTGGCATTCCAATTGAAAATTGGCAACAATTGAGAAGTTAGAGAGCTGGAAACTAGGCCAAGCTATTTCAGAGTTAATCTAATTGAAGCACAAAGCATATTTGTAAAAATGAACACAGTTTGGTTCCACTTGAAATGGAACTTCTAATACAATTTATTTCTCAAGCAAGCCACTCTCACTTAATAGACTTTGAAAGTTGTCTCTCTCTAACACTCCCACTGTCTCTCTCTCTCTCTCTCTTTCTGCCAGTAACCCAATTGCACAGTTTGCTAAGCTCTGACTTTGCTTCAATTGCAATCTAATTAAAATTTCGACTTTGCTCCGGGCACACTCAATAAACCCTTCAGTAAACTCTCCTTTTTCAAAATTCTTCCCCTTTTTTTTTTTGTTGTTCACATTTTTTTTTTCAATTTGCTGTTATTGTTGTTGCTGTTGTTTGTATCGACACCCTTGTTGAGTGGTAGAAATTGCTGTATTTGCCACCCCTGGCGGGCAAAAACCTCCCACTTAACCTCATTCTGTAAATTGACCAAGACCTAGAGCATATGGTGTAAATCCAGCTAAATGGGCAGAGACATCTAATCCACCACGGCAAATGTGAAATGTTGTAAAACTATTTGAAGATATGTGAAAAATGTCCAACGTAGTCTAGACTCCGATCTGGCAGCATCTCAGCCATACTAGTAAAGCTTCTTGGCCAACATCAAAATAATGTGCCAGCAAATCAAATTACAAGACACGCGGCCCCAATACCGCACAGCTTTATCTTCATGAGGGCACAAGGATACAAAAGGGAACTGTATGTGTCTGTGTCTGTGTGTGTGAGTGTGGAAGTTGGGAGGGGATAGGGGAAGCAGCTACAGCTACAAATACAAAACACAACAATTACATTAAGATACGATAAAAAGTTGTGCAACAATCTTGCGAGCCACAGGAACCACAGCAAACCAACTAAAGGACCAAGGACCACAGTCATTGCACAGTTTTTCAACTTTTTGTGGCTTTGTAATTGGAATAGAAGAACAAGGCGCGTGCACACGAGCAACAGGAAGATAGATAGAGATATATGTATATATAGAAACTGAAGGAGACAGGGGGAGAGTGGAAGTGGGGGCTACTAACAACAGGCGTTCAAGCGTTCGTCTTAAGCAATTCAGAAGGATTTATTTTCGGCCACAAAAGCGAAATGCCGAGCAAAGCGGGCTAACAACAATTAAAGTAATGCTGACCAACAATCTAGGCCCGATTGGGTGGGATTACCACCAAAAGAGGCGGAAAGAGTGTGAGAGTCAGAGATGGAGAAAGAGAAGTGCCATAGACGCACAAAATCTTAATTAAGGAAGTTCCAAGTGGGCAACTGGGCAAATGGCAAGTGTCAGCCTGTGCTCCACACTCCCAACGAGGGTTGAGGCTGCTTTTTTTATACTCATTTCTGCCAGCACAGCACAAAACCGGACTACAATGGCAGCTCACAATGGACCCTGGCCATAGAAGTACAACCCACAAACGGCTGGAGACTCTGCCCTCTTTGCCCAGTATCCTGTGTCCAGTGCTATGGCCATTGTCAAATTTAATGAAGGTTTTCATGCTTATGACATGCGCAGCTGGCCAAGATTTGGTAACTTTTTTAAGATGACTCCAGCTAGGACAGGACAGGCCAGGACAACTGACGAACTGCCCAAACAGTGTATGTTGGTAAGGGGGAGTAGAAAAATACTGTCGAAAACAAACTCCAATGAGTTAATTCGATATTTGACACTTTTGGGTCACATTCCCTGCACGGAATTTCAGTCTTCCAGACTCACTGCGTCAGAGAGCAGGGCAGTTAATAAACTTTTGTTGAGTCCAGCATAATTATTTGCCAGCTAAATGGCTTTTGGGCGACATTTCTGGGCCATAAATGGGGGCGATTTGCCAAGTTATGTGAAAATAAGTTGCTTTTCCTGGCCGCTTTTCCTGTTTGCTGGAAGTGACTGTTAGGCAGTTGGTGTTTGGCAGTTGGGATCATAAATAAAGGCAGATAATTGGACATTGGCGAAATGTAAAACAATATTCAACAATAATTAAACTTAATTACACTGTACATTTTAGATTCCAAATGTAAAAACAAAACGACAACAACAACAACAAAAAAACACACACACGAAAAGTGAAAAGTGAAAAAAGGGAATGTGGAATAGTTTAAACAAATTTTCAATTTCAAATATTCTGTGTTGAGTAAATATTAAGATAGACAACAATAAATAAAACTGAATGCAAATATTTGCATTTCATTTTGCGCATTTCACCAGCTGGTGATTGCCACAATACAAACACAAAACACAAAATACAAAAAACAAAACAACTAACAACAACTAATTGCCAAATATTTGAAAATACCCTAAATAATAATACATTTAAATATATTAAAATATATATATATATATATACAAAGTAAAAGGATTAAAACGAATGTAGCATAAAACAGGTCAAATACAAAAACAAAAAAAAATACAAAACAAAACATAAATATTTACAGCGTTTGAAAATTTACTTATTCGGTTTAGATCAAAGTACAGTAAACCCTCACATTGACAGACGAGCGAATAATTCCCAAGAAATCACTTGCCAAAGTATTTTTAATTAATTAATGATTTCTCTGTGTATTTGTAAATAAGTAGATTACTACGTCTAATTATAGAGATTTATGTAGTAGCTCTTCGAAATTGAAATGTTTGCTAGATTTACATAAAAATAAATAAATAAATAAATATATATATATATACACCTAAAGATACATATATTTATATAGATATACATATGTATGTGTTAAATCTAGTGCCGTCAAGGCGTCAAATAAATATATAAATTAATTGATAACGATATTGCAGAATAATATATATACTCTGTATATAGTTGATAAGGGGATGAATGTAAAAGCAGAGATTCCAAATTTTATTGAGAACTTCTCGAATCAAACATTTTAATTACATCACCAACAACAAGAAAAAACAAAAAACAAAACAGAACAAAAGAACAAAATGTGAAATAAAAAATGGAAAATATTTAATTATAAAATGGCCATAGTAATCCAAATATTTTTATTACCCAGGAAAACTAATTATTTCGCTGAAATTATGTTATTCATTAATTAACAAACGCGCAAAGCAAAACATATGAAAAGAGGTGAGTGACCGACAAACAAAGTAAACTCTGAAAAAATGGCTTCAAATGGTATCTTAAGTACATCAGGAATTTAAGTAGATAAAGCCAATCTGCAATCTTTATTATTGATGAAGATCTGAACAAATGCGCTGGACAATAATAATAAACGTTAAATTAGTGGGGCATGCAACACTTAAACAAGCAATGGCGTATAGAAGCAACTCCACATTAATGCCAATAACATACACACAATCACACACACACACATACATATACACACTCAGTGCTTAAGCCAAACAACCCGACTAAACAAAATGGCGAACATTTTTATTTGAAATCCAATTATTTCACATCGAACTGCAATCAGATGATTGTGTGTCCAGCACCAAAGCAACTCTACTCTTCCAAGTGTGTGTGTGTTTGTGTGCGAGTGTGTGTAAATTGCTGTGCTCGAGAAACGATGCTGTGAAAATTGCCGACAAAATGAAAGTCAATTGGAACACTCTTTTCTTTTTGTTGCTTTATTTTTTTTTTGGTATTGTTTTTTCATGCTCGTGCAAGTTGCCACCACAGGAAGAAAGGACACTCACATACACACATGCACACACATGTGAGTGCCATGTATGTATGTAGGCATAAAGAAATTTGTATGAAAGGCCATTTCAGTGCCGGAGATGAAATATTCAATATTGCAACAAGATGAACGCAACATTCAATAACATTAAAATTCCCTTCCGTTTACGGGCCGATGGAGGCCAACAAATGTCAACCGAAATGTGCACAACTGTCGCCAATAAAAAGGTTAATGACAAATAAATATGTATATAGACATACACATACTCTCTCATATGTATACAGCAGATGAATACAAATAAACATAAGGAAATTTGCTGGCAATGCGCAAATATGACAACAGCCACATGTTGACGACTCAATGAGGAGCTCTTCTTGTTATGTTATTTCATTGGCTTTTGTCTCCGTTTGCAGGATTATAAAATAACTCCCGATAAAATCCACTTTATGAAGGTTTTTCGAGCATCAACTTGTATTTGCTGAAGCGAAACCAATTCACATAAAATTAAATGTCAAATTTACAGCAGGCAAATCGACTAATGGTTTTCAAGCAAATTATTAAAAAAAAAGAATACATATTTATAGCACTTTTAATTTTTTCAAAATTCTCAATTAGCATCATCTGCAATCGACACTAAAATTTGCAACTAATTAGAATAGAAAGTGCTCCTTTTTGATGTTTTTTTATTATTGTTTTTTGGTTTAGTTAAGGGAAAAGTCAAACCACATGAGTTATTATGCAATGGAAAAATAAGTGATGAGCTCGGCTTTGTCGCAAGGGCTTCGAGGGATTGTCGTTGCCAGAGTTACAATTGTAGCGATTTTTTATGCAGAGCGAGAGGTATGATACTATGATATGTTTTCAATTTACTGTCGTCACATATCAAAGTGATATTAAAAATCCACACACACACAGACACACACAGCAGATACACACACTTGTGTCTGAGTGCATTTACACGTAGTTGAGCAAAAACTTTGTCTAATTGATTTTGAAGCTGCGGTACACAGTGCAGGCAAATGGCGTTCCATTAGCGTCACACAAGTTTCAAAATGACAAATAAAAAACGAACAGATTGCAAAAAAGAAGCAGCAAGTACAAAAAGAACACAAGTCAAACTTGTGTACAGTTTTTTATATATGTATTTTTTTTGTTGTTTTTGTATATAAATATGCAAACAATTTTTGTGGCTGTTTGGTCTGAGACTGATGTCGATGCTGATGTGCAGAGACACACACACACACACATATATATAGAAATACAGATACAGATACATATGCAGACAGAGGCGTTGTCAACTTTAAATTGCATTCATATTTAATGCAGCGCCAGCAGCGGCGCCAAAAGCGCGGCCGCATTACGTATACGCAATGTAGTGCTCCATTGGGAGACATTGCTTAATTTGTGTGCAGCTGCAATGCATGAGGAGAGGGCTGCTGTGGGCGGGTAGAAGAGCAACCATGTGTGACACAATCGCACACCTACCTATGCCACCGACACACACATCTGCATATATATAGTATGTGTGGTATATATATGTACATATATATAAAAGCAAATGTCAAAAGTGAAGAGCAACAAAACAGCGCAAAAAAATATAAGGGAGAGGAAGAGCAGAAAAAAAGTCGCATAATGTATACGGCATTTTTGCAACATTTGCGTGTAGAGCGAGGAAAAAAGAAGCGCTTTGGGTGGCCAGCTGGGGGTGAATCCGGGGTCTGGGATCTGGGGTTGGCTGGTAACGATTTCATTTCATGGTTTTGCACTCGTTATGACTTTTGCCCCACGCCTTATGCTCTGCTTGCTTTTTATTGTCGCTCAGTTGCGATTGCGATGTGGCGTCCCCAAAGTGTGCATCGTTTTATGTTTACTAGAGGTAGAAATTGACTACACCCGCCACCCACACATACATCCACATTCACCTCCTCCTATGGTATACTATCAGCACCTGCTGCTCCTACCGACTACCATTTTGACAAATTTTATTTAAACATCGCCCATCTACGCCAACAGAGGCACAGCTACCGACATGGGGTTCCCAAGCGCAGCAAGTTTTGTTTTTCAATTTAAACTTTAAATTTCACATGTTTTTTATAACAGCTGTGACCAACCAGGACGGGGATGGGCTGCAGCCTCTCCCGAGGCGAGGTGTTTGCCCAATTGTGCAGGTGAGCCTTGAGAATTGGCTTGGCAGCCCAGCCCCAAAAAGTTGTAGGTAAAATGTTAAGCATGGCATAGAAAATCAAGAGAAAAATTAAAACTTTAAGTGCACAATTCACACATTAATTTATTAATAAACTTTCATGAATATAACAAACTGCAGAGCAACAACAAACAACGCTAACTTCATCATCATAAACAAATTGAAGGCTAACAAAAGGGCAACAGCTGAAGATGGGGGGTAACTGTGAAAGGATAAGCCAAATGAAAGGCAAATCAGTGACAAGCCAGACGCAACCTCGTGTCACCTAATTGAGTAAGTATCCTTGGCCAACACTGGACACTCTAAACGGGGCCCTGGTCTCATTCACACTGGAGGGTAACTGGCCAAATCCAGTTTTGCTTCAACACCAACTTCAGTTTCAACTTCAGCTTTAGCTTTGGCACATCCTGTTAACTGTGCCAGTGGCAACTGTGGCAATGTCAACTGTGGAAGTTGTGGCCATGTCAAGTTGCAAATGTACTCGGGTATCTGTGTACGTGTGAATGTCGTGTGTCGTTGTGGATATTTTATTTCATTTTATTGTATTTTATTCGCCTTTTCTCGGTACTCCTCTCCATGTTCTCAGTTTTTTTTTTTTTGGTTTTGTTTTTTGTTTTACAAAAACACGCGCACTTTCTGTTGTTCTTCATGAGCTTTGTTCTGTGCTTTTGTTTTTATTTGTGTTCATAACATAAACTTTGTATTTTTATGCGAGAGCAGCACATCAGAAAGACAGAGACAGAGAGGGGAGAGAGGGCTGCAGGATACAGTGACTGGCTGGCAGGACAATAAGGAGACCAAGTTGTTTGCGCTGGGAAATCAGTTAAGAACTTGGCGCTCAGACTTGCCTGCCCTCATATACATACCTACATACATATACATATTAAAGATATATACATATGTATGTATGTACAGTGCTGTCCCCATTCACACTCTGGACTTTTTTGTTGCTTTACCACTTGAGTGGATTTTTGTGTTTCGTTTGTTGATTTGACTTGGGTGCGGAGACCAGAGAAGCATCATCATTTATTATGCGCGCCACAAATCGAAATCAGCAAAGCAACTTGATTAAGATTTAACTAAGCGCGCTCATTCACACACACACACACACATACTAAGAGAGTGTGTGTGTCACCCACACACTCACAAATTTCTATGTGATATTGAATTAAATTGAAATTGAAATTGAAACAATGCTTAACATGCCCCCGACAATAGGCACGCACCATAAATTATTTTTAATGACAATTCAGCAACATTAACAACAAAAAAATAATAATAAAAAAATTATACAAAAATACAGAGAGTGATAAAAAAAATGTTAATTAAACGAAAACCACAGGCCACATGCAACATGCAGTTTGTGGTTGTTGGTAATTAATAAAAGAGCTGGACTGGGCTCAGTTTTTAAAATGGCGAAAGGACACAGATTCAGATAGAAACACACAGAGAGAGAGAGAGAGAGAGAGAGAGAGAGAGAGACTGATCACAAAGCCACTTTGGGGACTCTGGAGGTTTTTCGGGTTAGGGCATTAGCATTAACATTTAATATTCGCATTACAATAATATCCTTTATAAAATATGTAGGCCTGCTCTTTGTTTGCCTACCTTTGTTCGATGTTGTTCAATTATGCAGAACACACAAGGGTAGAAATTTCATTTGACTGAAAACATTTCAATTTAAATGACTTAATAACAAATTTAAATTTTTTGTATTGTTTTTTTTTTAATTTAATTTTGCATGGTATATGGTAGTTGGGCAACATTCAGAGAATGTTTCGTTTATTATTTGCCTTTCATTTTTTGGGAGCCGCACTCACTCGTATATTGCACATTGTTATGGGAGAGCAGGACCACTGTCAACTGGCCATCAATCTATTGACCATGGGGGAGCGCTAAGCTGCCCAGCAAATCCCATGGTTACTGTTAGAATGAGACGCGCTTTTTGTGTCTGGGAGCTTAACGAGCTCCAACGCTTGAAATGATGACACAGACATAAAAGGGTTGAAACGCTTTGAGCAAATCCAGTTGCCTTTGCCTTTCATCAGCGTGGGCAAAAAGGACGCGCACACACGACAGGACATTGTGTAAGTCGCTTCGAGGCACAGACGACAACAGCAATCTAAACAATTCGCAGTGACAGAGACAGAGTCCGTTTTTTATTGCATTTGTGGGAAAACTACTTTAACAATTGGCCATCAAATGCACAACTTTAGCAACATTTGACTTGATTCATTTCGGAAAATGTTTAATTTAATTGAAAATTAAACCATAAAAACGATTTATCTTCTATGTACATATAAATTATATTAAATGCAGACTGAATTAAAGATATATTGTTGCACAGTTGAAAAGAGACAATTGCCACTTTGCCACACAAAGCGACAACTCAATACTTTAGATGTTTTCACTATATATACTTATATACTATATTAAACTTTGCTTTCGCCAAGAATATCATAAATTATACTTGGAAAGCCCAAAAATGTCTGCAAGATGCAGCAAAGTTGCCAAACTTTTGCCTGTTTCCAACTCCTTCTGCCACGAGTGTGGGCATTATCTGAGAGTAATATATTATATACACAATTCATATACACTGTATATATTTTTTATATTCTCCGAGAGTATATGTGTGTCTGAGAGACTGTCAAGCGAGGATATGTTTTAAAAGGCTTGTCAGAAACTTTTGGCATATGCGTTGCAAGGTAGAAAATGTTGTATGCAGCAACAGCAACTGCATTGACAGCGATAAGTCATATAGAATATACATATATATCTTGTATATATGGCATATTGGGATATCTCTTGATATGAGGTATATCCCTGCATATCCTTCACGCATACCGTGTGTGATTGGCGTGCGATGCTTGAAGAAGCGCATAAATATAAAATCGCTGGAAAATTGAAAAGTCATGTCAGCCAAGGAAAACATTACACACACACACACACACACAGTCAGACACACCCAGTTACATACATTGTTTACCACGGACAGCAGAAGGAAATGGACAGTAAATTGTGAATGTTGCCTAGACTTTTCAATCGACTGAAGCGACAATGCAAACAACGAATTTTACATGCCAATGCACTTGGCACAGCAACTGGCGTGAAAATATAATCAAAAATGAAGAAAAATTAAAAAAAAGAAGGAAAGGAAAAACGGAAAAGCAGAAAACAGAAATAAAAACAATTACGCGTTTAATATATTTTCATTTGGCAGAGCAGAGTCAATCCAGGCAGCAGTAAAAGCAGCTAGAAATGGAGATGCGGAGTGAGTCCTGGGCTGCCATTTTTTACTTTTAATGAAGCGCAAGAATTTCTGCTGGATAATTTGTTAAGCGCAGGACAGCCAAAAGGCAAAAAGCCAAAGGAGCTAACAGCGAGTAGACAAAGAGGGAGAAAAACGAGCTTAGACAGCAGCGGTCCTGGTGCAACAGGGACACAGATACACGGACTCCGACACGGACATGGACACGGACACGGACAACACAGAAACTTATACTATATATATACATACATTGGTGAAAGTTACGCTATAATTTGGCTTATTTCTGCTGGCAAAATTTATAGAGTCCAGATGCAAAATAGAGCGCAGGAATTAGCTGACTGCCCAGGGAGGGGTAAAATTGAGTTGGAAGAGAATCAGATGGTAGTGAATGAGCAAGGACATTGCTAAGATAAATGACACGCAAATGCCAAGTGGCAGATTTTCATTTTTAATTAAAAGTACGTTGATTCCACAAAATAGAAAAGTGTGTGTTTGACCAACGAAACTCAAGTGAGCTGCTAATGCCAGGCAATAAACCATAATTAAGAAGCTGCCACAGGAGCACAGGATACTCACCTGTTGTAATGTTGTGCATGAACACTTCACGTAGCAGCAACAATTCATCTTCGGGTGCGGCTGTAAATGAGCCAAAGACATCGTCCTCCGGCCAGACTTCCCTGCAGGATGAGAAATTAATAAATTTATTTAGCTTATACGAGAGCAAATACAATTAGTAACAATTTGAGTCTAAATTCGCAATTAATTTCTGCACTCGATTTCATTAAGAAACAAAATTTAATTGGCTTTAGCTGCGCGCTCGAATAACATTGAAAAACACAAACAAAAACAACTTATTTAGATTGATTGAAAGCATTTTATATGAACACAATTTTGGGGAAAAGCGAGCAAAAGGAATCATCTTTTAGCCATGGCCTATATTGTGTTACCTGCAGCACAAACTGCCACGTCATCAGCAGCAGCAGCAGCAACAACAACAGCAACTGAGCGTCCACGTCATGCTGCAAAATCCGGACGCAGCACATGCAACAAGCGAAGCTTTTAGCTTTCACAAAATGAAATTGATGCGTTTAAAATTGCGTTAAAATTTCTCATGTTGCTCAGCTCACACACACACATACACACACTGTCACACACACACAGATATATATAAAAATCCATGCAGTGGCAATATAAACGCCTTGTTGCCATCCCATGTTGCATTTCTGGTTTCATTTTTGGTGCCGCACACAAATAATCCAGGCATGCTGTTCATGTTGCAACTAGAGCAAAAAGTGTGTGTGTGTGTGTGTGAGAATGTGTGTTGGTGTTATATGTTTATGTGTGATTGCGTGCGCCAGTTGCAGGCTGTGGCAGCGGCAGCATTTCTGTTGCCGTTGCTGTTAATTTAATATTTGAAAGCAGCTTAATATGCAACTCGCGCACATATAGAGACAGCAATAGCAGCATCAGCAGCAACAACCGAGCAAGACAGCAAGTGTGTGTGGAAAAGAGACAGAGATGTGAGCAAATATCGACTGGCAACATGCTTGGCATCAAATGCATCGTCTCTGGCCGTATCAGTGCCACCAGCCACGCAGCGATGTTGCAGTGGCAATGGCAGTAGCAGTTGCAGTTGCAGCTTTGGGCCATTCCGTTTAGTTGGCGTTGTGGCAGTGCTGCGATAGTGCAACTTATGTTTTTCGCTGTCAAGCGCCAATAAATTGACAGACATGCCACGTTCCACACACAAACACACCTCACATATAATATAGGGATGTGTTTAGTACAGGAAGAGGCAGACAGGAAAACATTTGATAAGCATTTTAGACTTTTGCATGGCAAATGGCAATCCGATTTCATTGCAACATAACTTATGTAATCCTGCAGCAGTGGCACTCATTAGCACTTTGCTGCTGGTCCACAAAAGTTGAACAAAATATATACATATATGCACATATATAATGCGCAACTCTTGCCTCATGATGTAATTTGTGGTCACAACGACCAAAACGAATTCCAAATATTGGTTAATTATGTGCCACAGCAAAATCCCATAAACCTGCATATACATATATATATATGTACATATGTATATCTGTGAAGGGATAATGACGCATTGTGCAATCAATAAAATGAATGATAAATTGACAAAACACTGAAGAACTAAACTGGATAATGTCACTCTTTAATTGATTGCTGATAGCTGTCTCTATTATTAAAAATGATTCATCACACTGCAGATTGCAGAGACAATAAACTAAGTATTATAAATATATATATACGATATATAGTATAAATATAGACTGCAGTTCTTGAGCAGCTGAAATAAATAAATGTTGCTTAGATTGCATTGCTCTCTTCTCTGGCTATAAGAGTTTGATAAATTGGTTAAACATGATCTACAAGCCAGCTTAAAAGCTTTAAATGCAAAGTAGTCACTGGCAACATTGCAACATCTCTAAATAAGCACAGAGCGACAGAGAAAGAGAGAGCGAGAGAGAGATAGAGAGAGAAAGAGAGAGGAGAATGAGAACAGAGCCAACAGACGTTGGCTAAAATAAGCTTAGTTAAGAGGCTGCCGGGCAAAGCAACTGTTGTATGTTCGCTCTGAAAGAGACAGAGGGAGCGTGTGGAGGCGGGAGACAACTAAAAGTTGCAGTTGAAATGAAGTTTGAATAAACATTTTTCGCATTTACTTCACTTAAAAGTTTTTCCAAGCTGACATTTCTGTACACTCGACACTGCCATTAAGCCAGCGGCGGAACAGCAAAAACCAAAACGTTTTCATTCCCCCCCCCCCCCCCACAAACATGCCCTGACACCCCCCTTCTCTTGTACAGCACCAACCATTTTTTGCGTTCTTCAGTTTTTGTTAATAAAATGAAAAAATATTATAGTGTGACTTTGCAAGTATTTAAAAATGCTGCCCAGTCTACAAAACCCATACCCGTAATCATATGGCATTGGGGCATGGCTGCCAGGCACTTACATGCCACACCAGACACATATGCACACACACACACACACATAGATGCATACACATGTATGCAGACAGTGTGTTGTATAAGTCGAGTTTATTTTCAATATTTTGTTTACCCCGAAAATGGCAACAAAAAACATATACGAGTCCACTGCATTCTGGGATAACTCTCCAGACGGCGAGTGCAAGGCAGCAGGGCAGGGCAGGGCAGGGCAGGGCAGCAAAAACTTCCAGACAAAAGGCACATGAAGTGCGAGTGGGCGTGGCAATGGCAGTGGGGCAACATTGGGTGCAACAGAGTCTATGCATATCGCATTTTAATTTATTAGCACAAAAAGCGTCTAGACCTTTTTAAGCTGCCGCTCCAACTGCCTGCGGAAGGAAGAGCTCCAGCAACTGAAAGAGGAACAACACTTTCATTCCCTCCCTCTCTCTCTATCTCTTTCTTTCTCTCCCTTCCTGACTCTTTATTTTAATGCAACAATTTCGTTGGCAACAATTAAAATGCACATAAATTTAGATGAAGTTATGTAATGGAAAAATTGCGTATACGACATGTAAACGAACCAAAAATGCGACCCAACTGCAACACAATCAACAGCAACATGACTTATATGAAATTGCTTGAAGAGCATCTGCGTCTTCTACAATTATATTCCAAAGATGTCACGGGACCATGTTGATTGTCAGCAGGACTTGACATTTCTTTACATTGATTCGAGCAGGATGAATGGGGGGCTAAGTGTATCGTCATCAGTTGAGGTAGAAAATTTTAATGATGTTGATAAACAAATGACTTGGAAATATTTAAGACACATTTCGATTGCTGTCGCTGAGACATCCTTTGACAGCACTGGCGACATCTGTTGGGGGCGTCTGTCCTTATTTAAATGTTGACGCGCAAGAAGGTAAATTATTTTCACGCAATTTTCCAGCACAAACAATAAACATGGAGCTTTACATAATTGAGCTGGCAATTGAATTGAAACACGAGGACCTTCAACTCCTCAGCCACGACGGAGACACAGACACAAACAGAGTTATTTGCGATGGAGACCCAGGCACATAATGAGCAACATCAGCAGAGACTATGCTGGATGAGGAAGAGAGCATCTCTCATGCACTGGCCATTATCTGTAGTTACCACAGCACCTGACAAGACCAGCACCTGGTCGAGATGCGGGCGCACGTTGCCTTAACAATAAATAAAAACTATTTAATTTAAGGACCGCACAGAGCTCTGCCACAGCCAAGGACAGTCTCTGCGCCAGAAAATCGTTGAGCAAAATATGAAATATAAACAGAAAATGTGAAAAAAAGATAAACGAGAAGCTTAAAGCAATACAGAGAAAGCAGAGAAGTGCATTGTAACAGCTTGACCAGGAGATACCCTACGAAGGACTTCTCTTTGAGCATTTAATAGTTTTGATTCGGAAAGGAAGTTTTTGCAACACTTATTTAACCCTTTTCATACTCCATTTTAATGGGTACAAAGTCGGGGAAAACAATGTCCCGGCAAGGCCAAAGTATTCCGTACACTCCGTGCTCTCGCCTCCTTTTTATCTTGGTTAATTTATTATGCGAATTGCTTTTATACCTTTCCAGCAACGAGAACAATGCAGAGAATAAAGATGAGAGCCTTGGCCAGCAGCAGTCAATGTCAAGTTATTAAAAGAAGGATTTTCACAAGGATCACTGCAGCAAGTTGTTGCTCAATTTGGGAAAATTCCGACTCAGAAAAGCATAAAATAATATAAATATTCAAGAAACTCACCTGGCTGAACGTAACAAAGAAATGGCTTGTTCCAGTTTCCCATTTCGAAGAAACTTATTAATTCTCATCATGCAATCTTCTCTGTAATACAAGTAAGAACACGGGATGCCTCTTATTACAGATACTGTATTTAAAATATGTAGGAAAAGTCCTTTATACAAAAGAAAACCTCTACTTACCGTTGATCCTCGATTGACTTCTCCAAGGTGGCATCAAAGGGCAACGGTTGATCCTCTTCCATTAATTGAAAATCATTGGACAAAAGCATACTGACTTCAGCTGCAATTTCAGCCCATTTACTTGACAGCTCCTCCTGGAAACCGTAGAGAAAAGGCAAAAAAATATAGATTCTCCAATTTAAGGGTAATATTATATTATGTATTTCATATAAAGAATCACTTAAATTAAAATGCAATAAATGTTACCGCAAACGCCATGTTTGGAAAAGATTTAACTGTCATAAGAATGTTTAATTTAATGTTATTTAATTTTTAAATTATTCGACAGCGTTCTACCAATAATTGCGCATTTACTCATTCACTTTCTCCTGCTCTCGTTTCTCCACACACAAAAGCCTGGCCGAATGTCCTTATCGGCCTTGTTAACAATGCATATTTTAATTGCGTGTCTATCGATTGCAAGGCCATTGGCATATTTTCCTGTTTAATACTGCATATTTTTAATATATGAAATCGCACACCCTGTAAAGCTCGCGCTTTTGTACTTAGGAGGTATATTATTTAACGCTATTGCAGAACACTATATGTATATTTGCTTACATTACAACAAATTTGGATCAAATCAGACATTATTATTAAAATTATCAGAATCTAAAATTTCATAAACATCTGTTGATTTTTGGCGAATATATGGCATCGCAAAATAACTATAGAGTAACTATTAAGCAGAAATTGGATTTTTGGCCCTTATTCATCACAGTTTTGGCCATATCTCAATAAATACTCAACAGAAACACCTCAAATAAAGAGCAAAATTTTAGTTTTGAGCCGAGAAATGGATTGGAGTCAAAAAAAATGGAGTTCAACATTTTTCGATTTTTGATGACATTGTCAAGGGGTTAGTATGCAAAAATGGTCAAAAATGGGTAAAATTTCAATAATGCTAATATAAACAAAATTCTAATGCTGATTTATTTTGGGGCTCAAAGCTATAACAGAAAACCAAGTTTCATGAAAATCGGATGATTTTTGGCGAAATTACGGTAGGTCAAAGTTGTTTAAAAAGGCAACTTTTGGTCACTTTCAATCACATTTTATGCTATGTCTTATGAAATATTAGTCAGAAAGATACCAAATTGTGATCAAATCAGAGATTATTATTAACATTATCAGAATCTAAAGTTTCATGAACATCGGTTGATTTTTGGAGAAATTATGGCATCGCAAAGTAACTATAGAGTAACTATTAAGCAGAACTTTGATTTTGGTACTTATTCATCACAGTTTTGGCCATATCTCGAGAAATACTTATCAGAAACACCTCAAATAATAAGCGAAATTTTAGTTTTGAGTCCAGGAATCGATTGGAATCAAAAAAAATTAATTTCAAGATTTTTCGATTTTTGATGACATTGTCAAGGGGTTAGTATGCAAAAATGGGTCAAATTTCAAAAATGCTAATATAAATAAAATTTTGTTACAGATTTATTTTTGGGCCCAAAACATTAAGAAAAAAAAGAAATTTCATGAAAATCGGTTGATTTTTGCCGAAATTATAGTAGGTCAAAGTTGTAAAATCAGGACAAAGTCTGAGAAATACTCAATCCGTAAGTGATCGGAGTCGAAAATGTCTTGAAATTAAAAAAAAGTATATCTTAAAAATATTCTCTATGCAGCTTGAAAATATTTTTAAAACTATAGATGAAAATACATGATGCCGTTCCGTTTGATATACGGAGTATGAAAGTCGAAAAAAGGTTCAAAAGGTATCAAAATGTTGTAGCTGTAAATTACTACTCCTATTGATTGTTTAAATTACAGCAATTCTACTGTATTAACTTTCTACTCTCGGAGCTAGCACATGTCTATCCGGACCACATGACCAGCAACCACTGTGCACAAAATGGCGACCACCGCACTGCAGTGTGCAGCGACTGTGTGGTAAGCGAGGGACACAAAAGATGAGCGGAGAGAAAAGGGAGAAGTGCCACAAGTGCTGACGTTTGGCCGGAAATCACGCTTGGTGGCCAACACGTCCAAAACTATTGCAAGGTAAGGTGAAAAGAACAAAAAGAAAAACAGAATACGGAATACAGAAGAACTGGCAAATATTGACAAATAAAACTCTATTATTTTACAATTTGAAATAAAAACAAGAACAAGAATAGAATTAGATATACTATAAACTATAAATACTGCCCAGCAGGTCAGTACTACTTCCAGTAATGAATTTACTGCTGTGTCAGATTAAGTGGAGGGAGATTGGCAATAACAAATAGTTGAACTAAATGTACAGAACATTCCTATCGGTATGTGTATATAACGTAAATCAGAGGCAACCAGCAAATAAATGAAACCACCAGCTGTGACAATGCCGCGGCCAACTTTATTTTATTTTTAACCATATTTTCAGTCAATTAAATTTCATGATCAAACCTATAAATCTTGTGCTGGGCTGGGCAATATAGACGACAATTGTTTGCTGACCCAACCGCTTTCGTTTTTAGCTATTTGTTTTAAATTTTATTGCCAATTTAGAGAATATTTTATGGCGCAAACAGACGGGCCACCTACCAGCAGCCATCAACCATCAGCTCAGCTGCCCAACCACCAACCACCAACACCCACATCCACACCCTAAGATGATGTCATTTAATGCAGTAATTTATTTATAAGCATTAAAAAATTGCCCAATTTCAATTTTGTTGAACTCACCTCAGTTGGCTGCGTGGGCTTGGACTTGTTTGTTGTTTGTTGCTTCTTGGCACCACCGCGTTTACCGCCTCCAGCTCGCCGCTTGTCCTGCACGACGACTGCATCCTGACAGAAGCGTTCCATCATTTTGATGAATACATTTGCCGTTTCAACAACATCGCGCAAAAACGCCCTGTTTTAAGTAAACAAACAGAAATGCAGATGACAGATAATTGAGGAGAAAAAATGTAAATAAAATAATTGCATGTGGCATAATCAAATTCTAGAAAAAATTCAAAAATTTCATTCACATGCAAAAGCCGAATCAATACAATCATAAATGTTGAAAACGCAATTTAATATATGGAACATATACTTTCTGTATTTATGTTAAACTATCGATAGTTTATATAAACGATTATTGATCTAATATTCATGTTCGTTTCTTTTTAATTAAAAATCTGTGATTTGTAATAATATACAAATTAATTAAATTTATTTAAAGTATTTGAAGGGGACTTACTGCACAAACTGTTACGAGAAACGTACGAAACTAAAGTTTTCAAAATGGCAACGCCTAAAAGGCTGCTTTCAAATTTATTGGGACTCATCGAGCACATTAAGAGAAGGAGACGTCAGCTGACCATGTTTGACTCCAAACACTGCCTTTTTTGGGAAAGCTAAGTAGCCCAACTCAATTTCAATTCAAAATACATCGTTGACTGATGATGCCAACAGCTTTTGTTGCCTCTTGCCACTGACAACGTCCATGCTGCCGTTATCGATGCCACTGACGAGAACAAGGACGAGAACGAGGACGATGACGCCTCCAATTAGCAAATTAGCCTTAAAAGGGAAAATGGTAAAAAAAAAAAAAAATAGAAGCAACCGACAAGCTGCCAAAATCAGCTGCCGCGTAGTCAAAAGCTGCCGCAACTTCCGCATTGTTTTTAACCAAGCCAAATCGAAAGAAAAACCCAGCAACAACAGCAAACAAAAAATTGAAACTCCAAATAAAAAAGGCAACGTCATTGTGCACGTCAATTTGTTAAAATGATTGATTGCCGTTTGAATAATGAAAATCGCGCCCGTCATAGAAAAGGACAATGAAAACAGGCAACAGAACCCAATTTCAAAACCACTGATAGACAACGGAATGCCCTCGGAACCGTACTAAACGAAACCTCAACTTGACTAAATTTGACATATATTTTATATATATATTCCGATATGTATGCATTATAGAGCTAAGTTTCGATCCTGTTGCTGACAGTGGATACAACTCGACACTGCACAAACTCAAAACTCAGCTGGGTATTAAAATTTGCGAAATTGGCATACGTCAAAAAAATTATCGTATAAATTCGCTGAATTGCCGCCTATTGTTAAAATTCTCAGCTCGCTCTACATGATTCTGCAATATTTGCATATGACAGCGTGTATTTATGTACGGATGTGTATATATGTGTATATGTGTATTTGTGTGTGGC
Organism: Drosophila quadrilineata; assembly: GCA_018150725.1. Taxonomy (NCBI): domain Eukaryota; kingdom Metazoa; phylum Arthropoda; class Insecta; order Diptera; family Drosophilidae; genus Drosophila; species Drosophila quadrilineata. The sequence continues at coordinate 212,305 of JAECWN010000375.1, forward strand.
ATGAATATGCCTATGTGTCAAATCCTGAAGCAGCCACTCTAATTGCCAGTCCTGATCGCTAACAAATACATCAAGAAAGCATTATCCAACTAAAAGTCCATTAAGACCTAAGAATACCCTATGATTTTAATCGAGGGTAAGCTCTGTCAATACTCCAGTTGTTCAAATTTGTGCAGGGTATTGAAACCTTTCGAAAAGTTTCCAATGGGAAATTCAATTCTGGATAAAGGTCCCCATCGATGGCGACAGCGTACCCCAAAATTTATGCAAATTCATTGCGAATTTAAATGGGACACGACAGAAGTTGTCGGAATTTTCGAAAATGCGGTCAATGTGCCGCCCCCTGCTAAAGCTGAAGTCATAGTTGAGCCCCCGGGGAAATGCATTTCGAAATGAAAAGTTCGTTATTGACTTGCAGTTCTCTAGGCGAATACGCATTCAAATCGAATGAGGTATTCAGTTGCAACTGCAACTGCAACTGCTTCAATTCAAATTTTCAGCTTGAAATCAGCTTAAATCTTTAATAATGTAGGTATTTATTAGAGAAACAATAATATATACATCAACTTCCATGCAACCTTGATACAATCAATTGCATATTATCAATTAAGGGCAGTGTCTGCGACGCACTGATATAGACATAAGGACTTAAGGACTTGTCTGTTAATGCGGTTTGTTTATCAGAACGTTGTTGCAGCTGCCACTGCTGCATGTGTGTATGATAATATAAAGCATAATGCAAATCACTTGACTGCTATTGCTGCACAACTTGCCACAAGGAGGCTGCATTGCTGCGGTTGCAGCAGGTGGCAAGTGGAACGTAAAACTAACTGTTGTCTATGGCTGCACACTGATTGAAAAATGCGACATAACTTTATAGAAAATAGAAAAATATATATTAATAATTATAAATTCAGAAATATGTTATTTGTAATCAAAATTTTTTAAAATATTATTTCAAAATTGGCTCAACTTTTACGACAGTTGCCGTTAGTGTTGCACTGTCTGGCCTTGGGGCAGCTCTTTACAACAACCGCAAAGCGAAGAAACCGCAGTGTTGTGTGCGGGCGGAACACGTGAAGCTGAGGGGGGGCAACGGTGTGTGCGATTATGAGTATGGGTCATGTTGCATAACAAATTGCATGCCACAATCCATTTTACAAGCTGCAACAAATCGATGTCGCCTACCTTGCAACAATGCGACAATGCCACACACAATCACACACTCCCACACATGCAAACTTTCTATCAAATGGCAGGCACACACACATGCACAAATACACACACATGCCGCATAAGGACCTCTCACACTCATGTGTTGCCAGCAAATGGGACAAAGATAAATCGTTAATAAATTATTTATAATTAATTTGTATGTGCGCGGTTTGCTGTGGCAAGCAACATTGTTGTTGTTGTTGTTCTTGTTGTTGTTGTTGGTGCTGTTGCTGCTGCTGCTGCTGCTGTTGGCCATGCTTGATTTGATATTCGCGTTTACGTTGATTAAATGGACAATAGCAACAACAATGACAACAACGCTGAGCGGCGCACAGAATTAATTAGAAGACTTGGGTGAGGTTGGGGCAAGGAGATAGACTGGGCATGGACATGACTGGGAATGGGTTCCGTTAGCTATTGTGGGTTGAGAAGTGGCTCAAGCGCATGTTGAATAAATGATAAAATGTAATTGCGCTCAGTCTTGGGGCAAATGGTTAGCGAGTGATGCTCCCTGCCATAAGACGTTTATAATGAAAATATTATTAATTATGACAGCAGAAGCGGCAGCAACAACAATACAATGGCAGCAATCTCAACAATCACAATGAATGATGGGCGCTGATTGCAGCCCCATCTCACATTCCGCGCAAACCTGAAGCTGTAAATGTGCCCGCGAACTCATAAATAATTCATGGTTACGATGCCGAAAGGCTTCAATGTCTCAAGTACTCAAAATTTTGATTGCAGTTCAAAAGGCAGACAGTTGGAGAGAGACAAGAGAGAGTAGAGAGCATTTAGTTACATTAACGCTAATTGCAAAGATTAATTGAAAGCAATGTGTATGGCGAAGAGCACTCGTTTAATTTGCCAGTTAATATTTAATCGATCGATGAGAGAAACTAACTCACTCTCTATCGCAGTCTCTACTACGAGATTGCAGTACTTGTTATGGGTATCTGCCAGTTGAGCACACTCTAATTTCCTTTGCTTTTCAGCTTTATTGGTGCATGCTGTCGATTTCATGATGGCGCGTTAAATTAATTTAGCCATCGCTTTGCATATTCCGCCTAATGTCTGTCTATATCTATCAGTGTCCATCTCTTGATTTGTCTGATTGACAGACTGATGCTACTCGTATCGCTGGCAATCTATTAGTCTGCAGGTGTGCGCACAGTGGAACAAATACACCAATTATCAAGTATTTCTAAAGGTTACCAAAAATTATCATGGAGTCGCCTCATGGCTTTAAAATCTTTTTTAGACATCATCACAATTTGTTTCTTTTTTAATTTTACCAAAAACTAATTAGAAATTGCCCATAGTGCAACACGTATTTGCGTATGCTCAGTGATGTTTGCATTCGTTCGGCTGGTTGTGACACAAAAACACACTTTCAGTCATTTATTGCAGACTCTGGCACGGAGTGGCAATGTTGCAAGCGGTGGCTGTGGTGGCTGCCGCACCATGTTGCAGCAGTTGCAGTTTGTTTGACAGATACATTTGTGCATTCGTTTAGAAATATGCAAGTGAGTTTAGCTTTTCAAGCCTCTGAATGGGAGCAACAAAAAAAACAAACCAACATCAAATACTAAATATATACATATGTATATATAGATTGCAATTATCTAAATGGATTTCGATTTCGAAAACCAATGTAAAACTCAAAGGATAACCAAAAACTTTGAAATGCCAATTGAAAGTAGTTGCACGTGTCGTATATGAACGCGTCGCAAGCTAAACTTGCCACATACCCTTGAGCATCATGGCTGACTGCGATTTCAGATTCGCCTGCGGATGTGGATCTGGATGGGGATGGGGATGCGGCTGCTGCAGGGCTTAGTTCAACTACAGTTGAGTTATTCACGTGGAGCTGTAGTTAACTGACTGTAGGTAAGTGCTGTGTTGTTAATGAGTCTAAAGGCACATGGCAAGCTGCATGCCAACTGTGTAACTAGCTATGTAAATCAGTTAAAGGCTACCACAATATCCCGCCCCCTTACTCCACTCTCTGCTGCTAACATGGCAATTAGAATGCTGGCAAGGTGCAACATTTCCCCTTCAAATTGCATACGAAAACATGCGCTGGCTCTCAACGAGAAGGCGTGTCTCTGTGACTCCCAGTTAGTTGCCCCAAATGATATAATTTTAATGCAGAAGCACGCGTGCCGCACATGCTTGTGAAATCAATTAAAGTATTCCTCCGGCCAGATCCAGCTGCTCCTTGCCAGGACTCGCTCCCCAAAAATTCGAAAGCGCAACTAGTTCATTTAACATTTGCGCTGCATTCTCACACACACACACACAGACACACACTCACGCACATACACACGCACACACAGCTGTGCAAATAGCCAAACAAACAAGTCTTAAGACAAAAGCATGCCGTCAAGACAAACAATGCCTGATTGTCGACTGGGGGGCCAGAGGTTTTTGGCTGGACAACAGCATTCAGCTTACAATTCAGATATCTCTATATACACATATATACATACATATATGGGTTATATATGTACGTACATATATATAGAGTATATATGTATACGGATGGCGCTGCAACTTCAATGGTAATCCTATTAAGCGATAGTCAGCGAGTGTGTTTGCCTTGGTTATTTGTGGCCATCAAGCATACTCAATCCTCACAGCGCACTCACTGCTGCCTTTCATCCTCAACACACATGCCACACACACACACACACAGTCACACAGCATGTGGCATGCGATTGCGATGCCAGAGCATGTCTGCCCCGCATGCTGTCTGAGTTATTTCCAATATGAGACGGAATATGTACCAGGGTCTGACAGATAGTTATGTGGTTAGGTGTTAGCAGTAGATGGAGCTGGTGTTGGAGTTGGAGTTGGATAGTATATACTCACTTTGTGCTATGGGCCTCATTGTAGTTCATTAACAAATGCAGTATTGTCTCCCGATACTCCAGCACATAGCACACATTGTTCAGTAACATATCGAATAGCGCACTCGCGTTCCCCCCGTCGTCCTTCAGCTTCTGGAGTGCCAACAAGCTCTGGAGTAATTCGCGGAATGTCTTTAATTAAAAGAATCGATAAGATCATCATTAACTTGGCTCGGAGACCAACAATATGTGAACTGCATGCGAATTAGATATCAATTTAATAATATATCAAACATATTTATTATAATATATGAGAGATTTAGAAATATATTTTCGTACTTATACTATATTTTACAATACACGGTATTTCATATATAACTTTTAAAAATAAATTGACTTATATTATTATAAACTTGGCTCAGAGACCAATAATATAATATGTGAACTGAATTTCAATTAGATTTCAATTTAAATTTGTCTAAATATATTTATTATAATATATGAGTATTATTATTTTTATAAATATATTTTTTCCACTATACTATATTTCGCAATGCACAACATTTCACATAAGTTGCAAAATATACTCATATATTATATTATAATTTTCATGGCTTAGAGACAAACAGTATATAAATCAATTCAATACAATCATATATTAAAATATCGATTTCAAATTTTCAATTTATTAACACACTTCGGTATATTTATATATTTATTAAATTGTGTGACATTATGTATATTTTTCAATTGGGTTTCATTTTAATCAAATTTAATTATACAGAAAATAAATTTATTTGTGTGAAATATATTTTCACAGCAAAGCATAAATTATTGAAACCCAATTTGATATGGAAAATCAAACTTTGAAAGGTCTTTCATTATGTATGTTGGCAAATATCTCCTCTAATATTAGAGCAGCTTTTTCGACTTGGCTTAACTTGGCGCAAAGCGCTGACGCTGCCACAGCATGTGGAGCCGGCTTAAGCTCAGTGGATCCTAATTCAGGGGCAACGCTCAGAGCCGGAGCAAAGTGCACCCAAAAGTGCACTTACATTCAGTGCCAAAGTAAACAACAACAAACTTACAAACACACACAGACACAACATACACTCACATACACTCACATATTATATATGGTAGTGGAGTTAGATGACCTGAAGATGGTCGTAGTTTACTTACCATGACAGCTACGTGGAGACGCTTGGCCCAGAGACGCGCCTGTTTTTTGTCACATTGTATCATGTCCATGTCATGTTGCATGCGTGTCAGAACCCAGTGGAAACATTGCACGCTCAGCGATTCGCTGCAAAATAAATCATGGGGAGGAAGTCAACTTAAAGGGTATTCGAAAGTCAGCTTAAGTTAATGCAAAATGTGAAGCAAGCAGGTAAGCAGCTTCTAGCTGCAAGTCAGTATGCAGGATGCAGGATGCAGGCAGGATACAGTTTGCAGCCTGCCTGTTGAAGCACAGTGAAAAACTCATTAACAAAATTAATTTTTAAGTAGCGCTACAAATGAGTGGCAGCCTAAGTTGCAACAGAGGATTGCCCACGCCCACGCCCATACCCATGCTCGGTGGGCGTTGCCAAGCCACACGTTTGTTTGGTTTTCTGTTCTTATCGTTGTTGTTGCTGTTGTTGTTGTAGTTGTTGCTTTTGTTGCTGTTGCATTTGCCTGCAAGTTGGCAAAATTAGCAACGCGACGTCTGCTGCGGTGGTCATTAAAGTTTGTGGCAATTGCCGAGGGGCAGGCACAGGCAGCGGAGGGTAGAGGTGGTAGCGGAGGGAGCATTTGGAAAGGCATTAAAATCAAATTAATTACAGTTTGCGCGACAGCAGCAGCAGCAAAAACTCAACTGAACTCGAATAAATAAATTATAAAATCAATAAAGTTTTTAAAAGGGCAAATTCTATGCACACAGGTGCGCAATTAGAGCAATCAGTTCATTTAGATCTTAAATAAAGTGCTTAAACAATCGCTATTTTTAAATCGAAGTGATTACATTTATATAATCCTAAATAGAGAGCCAGGACTAATGTATAAAAACCGTAAATGAAAGGGTATCAATAATAACTTATAAAATACTTTAATTGTCTTTTAGTGCCTAGAAAATGATTAAATAATATAAAGAATTAATTGAATGTAGATAATTCTTGATAGGAACAGAGCATATGTATCTATAAATTTTGAACTCTATTTTTTATAGAAAAAATAACTATTTAATTTATTAATTGTACTAACTTAATTCTTAATTTCTCATAAAATGTAGTCTTTTAATGCAATTAAAACTAAGTATGAACTATAATTCATAAATTTAATGCATGTTGATTAATAAATTTAAAAGTTATATTTTATCAAAAAAAAAAAAAAAAATTTTAATTTAATTTAAAGTGAACGATCATTAGTGAAACATGGCCTCCACTTAAAACTTGTTCCCAACAATAGCGGCAAATGTGAAAATGTGCAACAAAGCCTAAACCAAACTGAAAACTTAATTTCACTTTTTGCCATATTCTTCTTCTCATTTCTCTTCTTCTTCTTCCACAACTACTTTTTTTTTGCCATTTTTTGTTGTGCAGAAGTTTGCCTGCTTTCATGGTCATATATTATTGCAATAGCATGCTTTATATAGTGCAAAATCAGTAGAAAAATGGCAGACGATAAAGAAAGTTGTGATGGGGTCGGCCAGCAGCAAATTGCATTTGCGGAAATAAACAGAAAGTTTTATGCCCGGCAAATACATAGTGTATACATAAATATGTATATGTACATATATATTTTTGTTATATGCAAGTATATAAGAAAGAGACAGAGAACGAACAAAAGCAAGGATAAAGGACAGTTGTTGGTAGAGCATGGTGAAAATGAAAAACAGCAGTAGCTGCTATCCAGAAACTTTGAATAGTGCGGGTGTTTTTTGTTCTGCTGCCTCTCCTATACAGAATAAAAGGGAGGTAGAGGATGGGGAATTGAGGGGAGAGTGTCGGCAGTGAAAACTTTACAACAGCGGAATGACAACATTTTTGCAAAGCTTCATTGTTGTCATTCAGAAACTAATTTGAAAGTAACCAAAACAATTTTAAAGAAATTTCTCACCACACTGCCTGCCAAAAAGAACAAGAGACGAAAGCCAAAGCCAAAAGCAAGTATGAAGTGGGCTGTGAATGAGTGTTAAGAAAGTCAGAAAAAGGAGATCGAGAAAGAGACACACATTTGCAGAGAGAGATAGAGAGACAGAGTGAGAGAGGAGCAAAAATTTTATTAACAGCATGCTGTATAACAATAAAGTAGACAACAGAGAGAGAGAGAGAGAGAGAGGAACGAGTGACCAGCGAAATGCTTAAATTGCCCAGATGACAACTGGACTAAGTATATTGCAGCAGCACTTTGGTTTGTCATACCCCAAAGTTGTAGAAGAAGAAGAAGAAGAAGAAGCAGAAGATGGGTTGCTACGCCCCAAACAAGCGCCCACGCAGTTGTAAAGTGACGTAGGTAAAACAATTGGCGTCATGACTTTGATTTGTACATGTGTTTGCTGTAGTAGTGTCAATCGTCGCCACCTCCTTCTCGTCATTCAGCTTGCTGCCTCCTTAATGCAATAAAGCTTGCCAACTGTCAACAAATCAGTGATGACAGCGTGTTCTACACTCACAATATTTTATCGCATGCGAGTAGCTAGAATGGTATAAGATTTTTTCTTTTAGAAAATTGTGCTAAATTCTGAGAACATTTTCTGGTCATGCGTCCATCTCTGTTGGCCAGCAATGACATAGAAAATTGTGTTGTGGCCAACGCAATGTTGTCACCAATTCCAATACATTGGTAGGAGTAAGAGACCATTTCCAGGCCAGTTCAACAAATGGGAATTGTCAGAGCACCGAAGTTTATTTTCAGCAATGCATACTATTTCAGTTATTTGCCTTTTTGTTTCTTTACTTATGATACACTCGACAAACAAAAAAAGGTCAATCGAGTTTGGAATAGAAACAGTTAAGCAGTTTCTATTCTTATTTCTGGCAATGGTTATCGAGTTCAAGTCCTGCCACAATTGTTGATAGAACTATGCGATGATTTTTTTTTGTTTTGGTTGAATTTTCATTGTGATTGAAGAAAGGTTTACTTTCTGCCCATAGACCTAGTTACCGAATTCTAAATTGTGTTGACCCCAAAATACTGCAAAGTTTTGTAGAGCAATGGATTCGGAAAGAAGAAGCATGAGTAACTGTACCAGAGTCGTAAAGTAATTGGATTGAAAATCCCGTGGGAGTAGATTTTTACCCATAGATTTGCATATTTGCTGACTTGCTACGGACAGCACAGCATCCTTTCGCATCCTTTTGCAGAACTGACCACTGGGTTATGGCTTTTCATTAGCCACTTCTAGGTACAGATGAGTGTACCTCGTTCATCAAAGTCATTTGCCATCAACTGCAGATCTGGTTTGTCCATATCATTCCAACGATATCCTATAAAAATATCTATCTATGTCTCTTTCTTACTACTTCTTTCTCTTTCCATCGATGTATGTTTGGTTTATGGGTATTATGGTAACCATTGGCAATTAATTTGAACGCTTTAGTCAAGCTCCGACTCGACTTGACTTGTCTTGACTTGACTTACAGGCAAACACACACCACACAATTGACATTGGTAAATGCAAGTCACACATACACGCATATCCTGCATCCTTTTATACACACACACAAAGAGAGAGAGAGAGAGAAATACGTATAGATAGTTGGCCAACTTACCTGACTAGCTGCAATTGTAGACCGTTCAAACGATTGAACTCCATGAAAAATCGTATGGCCCACAATAGATAGGAGTCATCGTGACTCGTGGAGCCGGAGTTGCGTTCAAGGACTCGCCGCACCTGCCGCACGAGCGTGTTGTAAGCGGAGCGCAGCACCTCAATGCAATATTCGCGCAGGCACAATCTGCAATGGAGACATGCATGAAAAATGGTTATACATCGCAATAATATTGATTGAATGCCACTGCCCTCTTATCACAACCCACAAACACACACAACATGCTATATACGTGTGTGTGTGTGTATGTGTATTACAAATGCGGCCGTTGCAACGGCATTTGGCAGCATTTTATGCAATAAATTTACCCCAGCCAATTTATTTGAGAGTAAAACGCTCTAAAAGATACAGCAATGGGATCCATGAGGTTGCTCTCAGTTCAGTTGAGTTCGTTTTGCAGTTCGCTTGTTGGCGGATGCGGATACAATCTGTGTTCTGCATGTCAGCCACAGGCCAAACAAATCCATGCCGCAGCCAAAGAGGCAACGACGCAACCCTGACGACATAGATTAATTTATGCCAAGAACAACAGCTGAAGGAATATAAAGCGTGCTGTGGCAACCGCATTCTGCCACTTGCCACTTGCCACTTGCAAACATGCAGCAACTTGCAACATGCAACATACAATATGCCAACAAATTGTTGTGTATGTCGAGAGCCGCCCGCCGCCGACACGTGACATTGATGAACTTTGGCTGCAGCCGTCGAAGCCAACATGCTACGTGCTCCTTTGAGAGTCGCCTCGCTTTTTGCCAGCATTTCGGCCAAATATATTGGCCATCTTTTGTGGCTGCAATATTTTCTCTTTTTTTTTTGTAATTCCTTTTGTTGCACTTTTCTTTTTTTTTTTTGGTTGGGATGCTCTGCCTATTGATAGGACGTTAGGCATGCGAGCTGTCTAATCACAGTCCCAGGCTGGCAATTTATGGCTGCCAACAGATTTGTTTGGCCATAAACCAGGCCAAGCCTGGACTAACCTCGCCTCGTCTGGTCTGGGCATTGGCCATGCCAAAAGCAAAAGTCACTCGGACTAGTCCCAGACTAACAAGCAAAAATGTTGTTGGCCCACATCGCAGCGCATTTCTGCCACGGCAGCGGCAGCTATATTGAGGCTTACGCTCTCAGTTCTCACAATTCTCTCAGTTCTCAGTTCTTGGTGATGGTGATGGTGACGGTGTTGTTGCAGCTTGAATGGTGTTGCCAGTGGCGCCACCAAGATTACGTTGCCACTGCTGCAATTTTATCTTCACTCGCCACTTTATGGTTGCAGGACGACAAATCGCAGCAACAACTCTAAAAATAGCTGACTCCTAGATACTCTACTCTACTCCTCAGATCACTAATCTACAATATATACTCTACTCTTCTCTACTCTTGTCATCTATACTCTCATTTTCTTCACTCTATTCTATGTTCAGCGCCAGTTATCTACTCAACTCTACTTTACTCAACTCAAAACTACTATAGAAGAGTGATCTCTACTCTACTGAACTTCACTGATACCTACTCTACTCTACTCTACTCTACTCTGCTCTACTCTACTCTACTCTACTCTACTCTACTCTACTCTACTCTACTCTACTCTACTCTACTCTACTCTACTCTACTCTACTCTACTCTACTCTACTCTACTCTACTCTACTCTACTCTACTCTACTCTACTCTACTCTACCCGTTTTTTCATCGGTAAAAACTATTAAATTTCTTTCATGAATGTCTTTCAGCTTGTTCATGTTGATATACCTCAGCCTGGATAGGGTATTACTACAACTGGCGAAGCAAATGCATTTTGCCATGCGAAGCCAAGCAGTGTACGGGCATATCCTGGGCAGGTTGGCGCGTATCCTTTAAGTAGTTTGTTGGTTAGCAGAAAATCATAAAATAGCTGCACCTGGTGGCCATTAGGGACTCCGGCGACAGCAGCAGACAGACATTGGCCAACCGGCGCCTTGGATACGGCTTGGATACGAGACTTTGTTTCGCTCTGACCAAGTCGGCCAGAACGGAGAGAAAGAAAGCCAGCGAGAAGCAATATCGTTTTGGGCGAAAGATTCTATAAAAATAACGAAAGTCAGCGAAACGAGGAGCACACCATAACAAGGCGATGGAGACGGACGAAGGATTCGCTGCTATAGTAAAAGGAAATGCCTTCATTTATTATTGAATATTATTTTATACGCTCACTCGACTGTTCCGACTGCAGCGTAAAATCGAAAATCAATGACCGGAATGTGGCCTGCTCCGCCCAACCGTAACATAACAATTCCGATGCTAATGGCCACATCCACATTGGCAGTCGAGAGTCATGAGTCGTAGCGAAGCATAGGCGCCAAGCCAAAGTGCAGGAAGTTTCCATAGACAAATGGACATGGCGAACTCAATCTCAAACAGAATCCCCCATCCCATCGGGCATAACTTTGACTTAATGTGGACACTTAAGATGGTTTACCTGACGGTGAAGGCGCTGCGTCGTGTCACCTGAGCCTCCTCCTTGATGTGACGATGGGAACGCCTCTGTGCCTGCTTCTCCCGATCAAAGTCCATGGCGGATACGCGCTGCAGCGCCTGATGGCAGATGATATCACGATCCGATACAGACTTCATGTTCCGCATCACATATGTGCCGCCGAAGCGTGAATGACGTGGTAGTGCCACCTGACGACGGGCATGCTCACGTCGCCGAGCGGCGAGCAGCTCCTGCTGATCTCGCTGCTTCTCGCTTAGGCTGCGTTGGAGCGAGGCATCCGCCAGGGATTCGGCAGTCTGTTCCCGATACAAAAGGCAGATAATCTCCAGTCCGTGCAGATGAAATTGTGCCTCATCCGGTGAGGAAACAATGAACAAGACCAGATCTAGTAGTCCAGTCTGATGGAGGGCCCATATAACCTGATCATGGAGACTGGCATCGTTGTCCGCTCGACCTTCGGCCACAGGATTTGCGGGCACTTGCAGCACATTACGCATCAGCACCAGGATACGTTCAATCAGCAGATTCTGCTCCTCGCTGCGTATGGCGAATGCCTGATAAGAATAACGAGAAAGAGAGAGAGAGAGAGAGAGAGAGGAGATGGAGGAACACATTAAAAGTCAAAATAATAAAATGTCTTGCGGCAAATCCCAGTGTAAAAATCTAAGCGGCAAATCCCGCGAGTCAAGTTAAAATAATCAAATGAAATGAAATTAAATTAAATTGCAAATTTATGTAGCTCGACTGTAAAACGGAAGCGGAGCACCAAAAGCCAGACCAGATGAGCAACATGCCAGCATGCCACCACAACAAAGTCAAGATGAAATCAATTTGCGTTGGTCCGGGCGACGGCACAAGGAGAACTCCTATACTCCCTCCAGCACGCCGTCGAGGAATGGGAAATGAAGTATCAGAATGAGAACGAGAACGAGGAGCAGTTACTGCTGTCGGCTTACAAATAAATACAACTAATGCGGCTTTTGTGCCTACAAGCCAGCTGTGACTCTGACTCCTCCGGTGGACATGGACACCATACACCCAGATACCCAGATACCCTGACATCTAGAGACACCCGCACTCTAGTGCTGAGCAGAGCTGTTTCAGTGCCTCATTCAAAGGCAAAGTTAATAATGACTTCCGCTTTCGGTTACCCTACGCAACAACAACCGAAATGAAAACCCAACCCAAACCAACCCAAACCAACCCAACCCACAACCCTCCCAAATCCTTGCCCATGGCCTGTCCCCCCTCTGGCTGTCCACTTGGCTGCTCGCCGCGCATATACATCAAAGCGTGTAAGTTGGAGCCACGCAAATAAGGAAGTAAAGCATAAAAAGTCAGCAAGCAACCAACAGCCAACGGCATTAATGCTCCAATCCACCCACACACACCCCCCAGCACACTGCCACATACCCACACATACATTCATTATCAACGACAGCAGCTGTAGAGATACAGACATCCATATAGAAATTCGCTAGCATTTAAGCTAAAAACGAAAAACGAAAAAAAAAGAGTACAAAAACAAAATGCGATGGGAATAAAAAGCGTTAGCTAAAAAATGAAAATCTAAAGAAATCCTCTGGCGACTCTTTGCTGGCAACGCAGCACCATGAAAATCCTTTGGAATTGCTCCCCGGAGTGTTATGAATGTCGATTCAATCGGCTTTAAATGAATTTATTTGGTTTTTTTTTTTTTTTTTTATCTCCATACTGCTCCTCCAAGTGGGTGATGCTGGAGCGGATTGCGGGGCATGTGGGAGGGATGGGCAGGCCATGATTACATAGTATCAGCATCAGAATTTAGCCATTCAATGCTGATAATTGTCAATGAAAATGATAAACGAACTGAACTAAGTATTTTATAAACCCTTTTAGTACTAGCCCATATTTCTGGAAATATATTTCTCTCTCCTGCACTTTTAAGCCAGATAATCAAGGACAACATTGACAAAGCAAAAATACCTACAGATGGCAGGAAGTTTTATATAGAAACTGTCAATTATAAAGTTATATCGAAGCCAACTGAATGCTACAAGGAACCATCAAATGATTTTCCTATTTGCTTTGCTCCACCAAAGTCCATTCGATTCCAAGTTCCATTTGCCTTGGGTGGGATTGGGACGGTTTTCCCTCAATTTCTTACTTCATTCTCTCTTCATTTAGTGCTTCCTCTTCCTGACTGTTTCTTCTCCTTCTTCTACTTATTTTTCTTTTGGCATTTTGGTATTCATTTCTTTCAGTTACAATTTAGCAATTGAAAACATTTCATTCTCAGACAGTCACCCACACAAAATGTTACAAATTTGTAGCCAGGATTCTAAGCGATGTTGTTGTTGTCCTTGTTCTTGCTATTTTCTTTCCAGGTTTTGCTTTGAATTTTTATTTTCTATTTTTTTCTGTTCTGTTCCGTTTTCCTTGTGGTTTTTCGGCAATAGCCCCACACTAGACGAACTCCCACTTGATTTTGCTGATGTGACACATTGGGCATGTTGACGGCGCCAAGGATAACCGCAGACTTCCTTTTGGGGCTCAACGTGTTTGATTTCAAGGTGCCTAGCGGCACTTTTCTTTTTTATCCCCCCCCCCCCCCAAAACACACACCCATCCCTCTTTTTGGTGGGTGTTTATTAAATCGACTTGTTGCGGGTTTTCCAGCGAGCTAAAAAGTTTCTAGCGTCGATTTGATTTCGTGTGATTTTTACAAAATTAAATATTTAGGTTTTTGGTATTTGTGACACGTTTGTTGAGCCAAAAGAATGCAGCAGCAACTTCAAAGGAATTATCCAAGGGTTTAAGCTGATCCCTTTTTTCATTTTCTTTATATATATTCTATGTACTTTTGTGGCTCATTTTATAGAGAACTTCATGTCTAAGGATAAAGGATAAGCAGAGAGAAAAACTCAAATTAGAAAGCACAACTTGGCCAAAAGATGAAACATGGTAGATAGTAAATGAAGTTCAAATTAGTTATGAAGCCAGGCACAAACAAAAATAGGAGCAAGTCCACAAAAGGAGATGGCAGGACTCGGCTTCAAAACAAAAGGCAATAGGACTGGCACTGGCAATGGCAATGGCCAAAGGAGAATGTGGAAAACATTCTGGCAACATTCCGACTCTTGGCAGCTGCACGAGGAACCATTAAAAGTTTTACGCGGCCTCTGCCCCATTAATACTTGTAAGGGAGGCTATAAAGATTACAAAAATAGTTTTGCAAATGCCTGGCCGATAATTGCCTTGGCCGCAGTTCACTCCAGGACTACAGTGTGGGGTCGGTCGGTCCATGGGTCCATTAAAGAAGCCCAATTAACAGGGCAGAGACGTATCATGTGCATACTATATTTCACAATTTCTTAGTCATGATGCAGGACTTTCAAACTGAATATGTAGAGGACGATACATAAGACCATAATATATTTCCAGAGCGATACAGTCACCGAGTGAACTATCCCAGATTTCTGCTGATAACCGGCCAGAAGTTCCTTTGGCAGTGGCCTGACACGGGGCATCAACTCTGAATATTTCTCGGGACGTTTTCCAATCAATACGCCCAATAAGGGCGCCTTGTTTAATACTTTCAAATCGGGACTATAGTGACGCTGCTGGGCAATTGACTTGCATGCTCTGAAGGAATAGTGCCGATCTTCGTTCTGTCCGTACGGATAATTGATGGCTATGATCGTGTTTCGGCCAATCTTCGATAGACAGTAGGGACACTTGGCCACTGACAGTCGAGAACTCATCCACTTTTTGATGCATCCGGTGCAGTACAGATGGCCACAGAAGGTGACACACGGTCTCTCAGCTCGGCACAGACACACCAAGCAATTATAGCTTCCCTCCCCGAATTCATCGGATTCGATTTCAGACATTGTTCCAAATTGAAATGGGTCCCTTATAGAATTTAACAGTCTATTCGATTAGAAACCCCC
Organism: Drosophila quadrilineata; assembly: GCA_018150725.1. Classification (NCBI taxonomy): domain Eukaryota; kingdom Metazoa; phylum Arthropoda; class Insecta; order Diptera; family Drosophilidae; genus Drosophila; species Drosophila quadrilineata. The sequence continues at coordinate 227,585 of JAECWN010000375.1, forward strand.
GGATGCTCTCACAAAATACTTACAATTTCCAAGGCCTGCTTCAGTTTATCGAACAATGCCGTCCAGATCTTGTCCTTGGCAAAGGCAGCCTTGTAGCCCTGCAGGATATCGATGAGTTCGAGGAATACCTTCCGTCCATGATTATCATTGGGGGGACCGTCACGATACAGCAATAGGGTTGGATTTGTCAATATGACCATCAGACGAATAAGCAGATCCGACAGCTCCTCATGCTGTATGTAGTCCGGGAGCATGTACACGAGATCCGTCTGCAGCACCTTGGCACGGCCCAGATGGCGACGGTACTCGTGGTTGTCCAGATCTCGACGCAGTATCCAAATAAGATGCTGCAATTAGTATTGAATGTTAGACATTCCGCTGCCTGGGTCAAGATAAACAAATCCTTACCTTCAATCCCTCGGCCGCATCGGGCTCCGCTTGGTAACGATTTCCATCGCTGACGCCAAGCGCAGCACAGGTTGCATCAATATCTGCCAGCAGCACAGACATGTTGCACGTTCACCCACAATTGATGATACACAATTAACACTAATTTATTGATTTAATAATATTTCAAATTTCACAGCACAAACCACAAACACAATTGGGTAAAATTCGCGCGCAAAACTAAACGTAAAACAGCTGTTCGATCGTATATCGTGTTTATGCGATAGTTGCTGATATCGATAGCAGGGCCAAATTGCGTTGCGTGCGTTAAAAGGTTTATGTACTGGCTATGGACTGATATCGACAACTCGATATAATTGAATGTTTAAAATAATTGTACATCATAAAATGCATTTTTTATTTAAAACACTTCCAATCAAATTTTATTTCACATATAAATTATAGGAATTTAGTCATCTGCCTTATATGAGTTGTGTTCATAATTGTCCAAACCGCCAGTTTGATTAATCGATTTTTCACCATTATCGAAATTCAAATTAAAGTTGTTTAAATTTTGCCGAATATTTCATTTGGTGAATCGAATTTCAACTGCCACTGGCCAATGACTCTTAAAATCCATTTGAATTCGATTCAATTTGAAATTATTTGCTTACATAAGTCACATACACATTCTCACACTCAGACTATATGCACAAATGCAAATACTATTTGAAGCTCGAACTGAAGCTGAAGCCAGAGTTGGTTTGTTGGGAGTCTGAGTTGATATTGAATGTCAATTCTTGGGACCTGCATACGAAGTGCATGCAAGGAATTCTATTTACGTACAGAGGTGCTGACGACTCGAAAATTTAAATATTTGGCAGAAATTTCATCAGATATTGAGGCATCGAATTACGAAAGCTTGGCCCTAGGATTGGTTTATGCAATTTCCAAGGCGATATTGGAACGCTACATAACTAATCAGCAGCTCCAATTGAACACAGAACGAACTAAAATTTGAGATTAAAAGCAAATAGCTTTTAATGCTTGAATATTTATCTAACATATGGCCAAATAAAGACGGACTGTGGCACGGTTCGAATCGAGAATCTGCTTCAACTTCCAGACGGAGGTTGCTCTCAACTTCCCTCTGTCATTCCCTCAACAAGTTGAATTTAATTAACTAAGTAAATGCTCAGACATGAGTCTCAGTCCAGTTCCAAGCTCCAGCTCCAGCTCCAGCTTCAGCTCCAGTTGCTTATCGGCATCCACAACTTGTACGCTCAGTGACCAACCAAATAAGTAAGCAAAGTCCAGGTCCAAGGTCCAAGTTTGATGTCTGCATCTTTGCAAAAGCGCCTTTGGCTCTCAGCTATCAGCTCTCAACATCTATCCATCTCGGCCAGAAACACAAAACATCATAGCTTCCTTCGGCCACCCATCATCGGGCAGTGCCCGGTGCCAAATGCTGTCAGCCCTCCTGTGGATTGGGACCCACAGAAGGACCGCCTGGCGAGCAGAGCAGTTGACGCTATGCAAACCTGATTATAATGTGTCAAATCCATTATGTGCTGTCAGGATTTTAGGCGCAAGAAGCTCGAACAAGGCTCTCAGAGTCAAGTCAGAGAACTTTAAGAGAACTTTAGGCTGAGACAGACACGGAGACTTTGAGACAAAGTTAATTATAATTTTATGTGTAAGCAAAACTACGTGCCCTAGGCCCAATTAAGCCACCCACAATTTATGGCCTTAACGCACACTTATCCTTGGACCACTGTGCTCGATCTTGAGGATTTCGCCGTTGAGCACAAAGTCAAATGGATACTCTCCCCGCTGATCCCAGTCCTCTGGCAGTGGCGGATGTCCTTGATATAGCCAGTAGCAGCAATAGTTCCGGGCAACAGTTGCATTATCCACTTCAACCACTGTGCGTTGCATCAGCGTTTGTCGAGTGCGTCCCACTGTGCGGTTCAACCGCATCCCAGTTTCTTGAGCTGGGAATAGATTTGATCGACGAGTTGTTATTTCGATTGCATAATTTAAGTCTTCAATTGACTGACGGGACTTCCCCCTTCCTCCTTTCAAGCAGAGCAGCAAGGCTGTGGAAACATAATTAACCTGATTTCATTATAATTGAAAATGAAAATTGTTTGACATTTAAGGCTCAAGACATTTCACTCAAGAAATATATTTACAAATATATTCTCCAAGTGTTGATAGTAATTTGACTGCAGATAAGTCTAGAAATTGTCGTATACGTGATTTGTTTAATTTATTGACAGCTTGATTGTTATTAGCAAGAAATACATTTATATAGATTTATTTGTCGATTAAGTTCGTATTTATCAAGAAATAAATATATATATGTATCATTTGTATATATAGATTGATTTACCGAAGAATAAGGCACAACTTGACATAATGACAGTTACTGACAAATTGACGAGCTCAAATTTTCCTAACTAAAACTAATTTAAATAAGTTACGCTGAAATGCAATTAGTTTCTCTGACTTGAAAAGTTTAAAAGACAACAATTTATTTTCAAGAGAAATATATTTTTAAATATTTTTCAGTAGCTATAATTTTATATTTTTCTGATATTCTATCACAAATATCATATACATTTTTAAATATTTTTGAGTAGCTACGATTTTTTATATTTATTTGTTAATCTATAACATTTATGATATGTTATGATATTATGTAAGTTAATCTGAACAAGATATTTAAAAGTTATTTTATCTCACAAAAAAATATTTGCCTTTAATTAAAATTGAATTTTATAATTATTATAATGCAGTAAAGTCCTTTAAAATATTTGCCGTTAATAATCAAAATGAAGACTTCATTCTGAACTATAAAAGACAAGGTGGAAAGTTGCCTATTAGAGAAGAGGAAGACAAACATTCCATAGTTTTCTTTGTTGTTGTTGTTGTTGGTAAACAGAAGAAGAAGCAGCAGCTCAAAGGCTGTTAAAACCACGCCCACCTGAAAGTGTAATCCACAAAAACAATAACAACAACAACAACAGCAACAGCAACGTGTCTGTCATGGCAAACCTCGCATAGAAATGCATTCCGTTGGCTTTGCAGCCTGTGGCCGCCATTTTGTCAACATGGCGGCCGGACGCCATTGTTAGCGAAGCCTTCATCTTGCATTCTGATTGCGCGGCCCAATTGCACAGTGTAACAAGCAATAGGTATTAGCTGCCCACATAACCCTCGCCCCTCGTTGCCAAAGAGAAATGAGTACTGAGAACTGAGAACTGAGAAAAGTGAAAAGTGAAAGCTGAGAGCACTTCTATGGCCCGCATGAAATGAAAACGAACCGAGGAATGAAGGATGAGGGCAAACCGAAACAATGAATAGGGGGCATGACCCTGTTGACGGCAAAGGCATCGAATCAGTAAAGAAAACAAGCACAACAACAAATAAAAAAACATATTTGAAAACAAAGCAGCAAAAAAAAATAGAAAATACATTTGAGAACAAATAAAACTCACACCTGAGACTAGACGACGACGACGACTGTTGTTTCCAGGCGAAGGTGATGGCGATGGATATGGTCATGGGTCAGCCCGGAACAGCTGCTCAGAAAACGAATCGTTGTAAATCAATTTGTAGAAAATGTGGAAACAAGAATACAACAATTACATGGGCACTTTAAACACCGAGGCGTTACATTCGCCAACAGAACGACACAGAGATACCCTGTAAATAATGTATTCCGTATTACAAAAAGTTGCTGTCCATTTTAGAGTATGCTCTTGAAGGGTATCTGCCGGCGAGATGAAAGTGAAATCAGTGGCATGCAACAGGGTCAGCGTTAACGAGAAAACTCAACCCCGCATGCTGCCCCAAAGGTGCCCCACCAACCCACCCAGGATTCATCCTAGCTACGTCCCTTTTTTGAAACAAATCAAAGAGAAATTGCAAACGACAAGTTAATCTTACTTCAAGCATAACCGGAAGCCATTTTATGACCCAATGGACAATGTACAACGTACAATAGCATCTCAGCAATGGCAGTGGCAGCAACATCTGCAACTTTGGGGCAGCCACTTGGCAGCTGCTTACGCGTCTTCTTCACAATAAAGAGAGAGAGAGAGAAAGATGGCGGAAACACAGACATTGGTGCATCCGTAACCACATTTAAGTACAACTTAAATAAAAAGAATTTCTGTGGATGAGGAATGTTGGCTGGTGGCATGCCCCTGCTACCTCTGTTGCACAATGAATTAAGGTTCAATAAAATGCCCCCCCCCCATCCTGCTGAGAATACGAATTACATTCATGGCGGCAAAGTTATCCTCAGCAAGGACGAGCATGCCGACAGCCTCTCCTAGTGCGAGGAGAGTTGCCTTTGGCCTTTGTCTTTGTTCTGCCTGTTTGTATTTTCATTCCCTTTTCCACTTCCATTTCCATTTCCACTTTCCAACTGCTTTCTCCGTTCTTGCCTCCATTGCTTTGCTGTTGTGCGTTTTTCATGATGTTTGCACATTTACTCGCCGATGTTGTTGTCGATTTTGAGTTACAAAGCCAAAATCTCGACAAGCGCGAAAGCAAAGAGAAGGCGCCCAGAGATAGAGCAAGGATGCGGCAGGAACAGGAACAAGAGCTGGAACAGGCAGTGGAAGGGAAAACCGAGAAATCGGCTACGAAAACAGAAATACCTTTTGCATGCTTCATTGGAGTTGCCTTTCTGCTGAGTGAACATCAAATGGGATTTGTCGGCCGAATGGGGCCATGGCCGGACATATGTTGTTGTCCTTGTTATTGTTTCGTAACAGTTCAATGGTGTGTTAAGCACACCCACACACACTCACTTTATGTGGGAACAACCCAATAACATCCAACATCGGGTTTACTGCCTCAGAGATATACATACATACATATATGCGTATAGTATGTGTGAAGTTTCTGGCCAGGCTTTGGCTGCATCTCCCCAACACTGCACTTATCCAAATTAAGATTGTGTTAAGATTGTGATTCCCAGACATCAAACATTTCACTTCACGCCAAAACCAAAAAAAAGTTAAACTCCGAATAAACTGTTCTTCTTACATTTCAAGAGAAGAATTCTGAGGAGGATGAAGATGGCTTCACATTTGTTATGATTATGTTTAGCATAGGTCGGTTTACAGTGATTATTGCTGAACATTATTTGGAACAGTATTTTAGAAAATATGAGCAGATATGCCGAAAAAATTACCTTTTTGTGATAATTACCCATTTTCATCTTCAGACTTTCATAACTTTTCAAAAATCAACCGATTTTCAAAATTTTTTCACTTTTGTCAATGGTTTTGATGCCAAATTAAACCTGTATTCAAAGATTGCTTAAACCGTCAATTTAAATATTTTGGAATTTTTTTTGGCATTTTTGCATACTATCCCCTTGACGATTTGGAAAAGAATCGAAAATTTTTGATTACAATTTTTTTGTCATCGGTCAATTTCTAGACTCAAAATAGACATAAAAAACTTAGCCGGAGTTAATTTGAAGCTTTATTTTAGAAAATATGAGCAAAAACTTAAAACAATGCCCTTTTTTCTGAAGATGCCTCTTTCTTTAGAAAAAATTAAATGTTTTAAAAAATTTGTGCACTTTTGTCAGTAATTTTTAATACGAAATCAATATGCATTTAATTTAAGATTTTAACGAAATTTATTTGCGCAAAATTTAAAAAAATTGTGTGAAAAAACTTCGAATAAATGACTTTAATTAGGGATTCTCTAAGATAATTATTCAACTCTCATAGCAAATGTTTCAAAATATTTTCGAATCCGTAATAAATTGAAAATGCATTTCAGATCAGCGTTTAAATTAATTTTCTGACTTTATAATGTTTAATGATATAGAATTGAAATTTCAAAAAAAAATTAATTTAAAAAATTAACTTAAAATAATTTTTAGCTTGATTTTTCTGCCTGTTTAAGGCATGTTGAATATTTTTTTTCAAGCTGAATATTATTTTAGAGTAAATGCCAAAAACTTCTGTTTCGAAGTATCAAATTACAAACACACGTGTATCATTGAGACAAGGGAATGTGTGTGTGTATCTGTAACTGTATCTGTAACCATTTATTTATACTGCTTCTTCTTCTTATTTGTCTTGCTGTTGTAGTTGTTGTTGTTTTATGTTTTTTGAACGTCTGCCAGTCGCATAACTCAAAGTGCTTGAGCATTCGATGCCGTGCAGATAATGATGCTAAAAGTGTCGCCAGATTTTTTTTTCCTTTTTTTTCTTTTTTTTTTGGTAATGGAGGTTTTGGGGGAAATCAAGGTAAACCAATACCATACACCACTACAGAGAGACACACTCATGTGAGTGTTGAGCAGCAAAATAACATATCGAAAAATAATTTTCATTGAGCATGAAGCAAATGGAGGAGTTGTGGAGGGATTTGGGGGGGATTCGGGGCAAGTCGGAGGACGAAGAAGAAGACGATGGCAAAATAAGCGTCAGCGAAATCTGTTTCAATAGCTTTGCTTGATAGGGATGTGTTAGTGGGGGGGATGAGAGTGGGTGTGAGGATGGGGATGGGGATGGGGATGGGGACGGGGGCTACGGGGTTGGAGGATGTCATAAAATCGCGAGAAAGCATCACAACACATAAAGCACAACAACAACAACAACAACAGCAACAACATTGGGTATTAAAAAGAGAGTGAGAAAGAGAAACGCTCTGCCGGCAGCCATAATGATGTAAAATATATCGCTGAGATTTAGGCGACTTGCTGGAAAAGCGAAAACCCCTAGCCCAAAAGACAAGGACTGTGCGTGTGCTGATAAAATGTGGAAAACGAGAAGAAAAAAAAGAAAAAAGAGAGGAGCAAGTGAATATGAGCAGGAAAATGTTGAGAGGAAAAGTGTTGCCTGCTTGTGTCGTATTTGCGTTCACTTCAAAGTCAAACAAACAAATGCATAAAATACATGTATATTTCGTATATACATATATGAAAAAATTCATCGAATGTGCCTTACGCCTTACCACCCCCCTTTCCCCTTCCTGTCCCAATCCACATTTGCGCTCTATATATTATTCAATTTACTGTAATAGCCGCGCTTAAGTTTCATACTGTTGCACGGGGCGTATGCGCAACGCGCGCGCCTCAAGTTAGTTGTGAGTGAGGGGGCTGCCACACTTAATGGCTGAAGTGTATTGATGATGTTGACGCTTTACACTCACACCACACCACCGCACCGCCACCCTTTTCCCTCCACCCTCTTGCCACTGAATTTGAATCGCCGCATTTGAACTTCAATGACGCGCAATTTTATGCGTAAATCTTTTACATAAATTTTGCAAAACGTTTACGTCTGCACGAAAGGATTTGGCTTGGCTCCTTTTTGGCTTCGTCGTCATCCTTTGGCTGCTTATGCAACGAATGCGAATGAATGGCAAAGTGAAGTGCGTAAAAAACGTTAATACACAGGCTTTTGCTATCCCCCTTTTATGACATTTACTGCTACAATTTAGCGGAAGAAAAGCCAACAAAATACACCCTCAACTCAAGTATTCCCCGATATCCTCGATGCGAATTCAATAAAAACAAAAACGAATATTTTGAATATTTTTTTGAGTGCATCATAAATCCGCTGCCAAGTTATCAACAACAGAATCCATCAGATTTGCTGCTAAAAATAAAAAACAAAGAAAAAATACATTTTTTTATTTTACAAATAAAAAGCAAATATTCTAATTAAATTGACATGATTCCAGAAATTTCCCTTTGAGAAATATTTTATTAGATTTAAGTATATATTTTATATACACTTTATAAAGTGAATTTATCAGCTTTAATTTTGTTGGGTCGCAAATCACAGGACATTGTTATCGATGCTTATTTATTTGAGTTGGAAATTTAAGGCATTCCCAATTACCATTAGAAATAAGAAAACAAAGAAATGTGCGCAGCAGGACGAAGGAGCTGGGTGAAATGTGGGTGGAAGGACACGAAATTTATTAAGTGATAAATTTGGAGCAGTGCGCAAAATGTCAGCAAAGGTCAATTGAAAAGTGAAAGCTCAAGAAAAGGATGCTAAGCGCCTTTTTTGCCACCCACACACTCACATACACACACACTCACACACACACAAGCACACTCGCACACACATACTCAATCAGCGTCCGTTGTCAGGCTAGCAAATGTCCGTGGTGGCATCCTTTATCAATGCTCTGCTGCCGTCCATCCGTTCGTCCTTTCGTCCTTCTGCCTGTCCGGCTACTAACTTGGCCAAAGCGAAAAGGCGCACAAAACAAAAGCCGCTCAGAACAAATTACCAGAGTTGTCTTTTCTCCAACTTTTGCGGCTGCTGCTGCCGCTGCTGTCTTGTCTTCTGCCATTCGCCCATATCCTTTTCTCCTGTCTCCAACCACCACCACCACTGACACCACCACCAACAACCATTTGGCAATTGCACTTTTCAACTGGCCCCATTTCGTTGTAGACCAACGGAGCCAGCGCCCATTTGGCCATTGCCGGTGACCAGACAGAGGCAAATACATCGTCGCCTCATCCTTTTGGCCACTTTAATATAAACGTTAGTTTTCTATTCCAGGACGAAGAACACATCTCCCCAGAGTCAAATGTGTGTACAGCTGCGTACAATGGGCTAGGGAATTGCCCAGGACATGGGACACACAGTGGGACAGAGATAGTTAGGGATAGAATGAGGGAGCGGGAATAACGGGACTTTGTTGCAAGCAATGGAGTTTTGTTGCCAACTATTTGCCCACTTAAACATTTATGTAATAGGCTTGAAATTTCCATTTGGCAACCGCAAAAACTACACAAAATGTGTGCCAACTATCAAACAGACACTTTGCCAGCTGCAAATCTACATCGTGTAACCTACAATCTGCAACCAGCAACCTGCAACGTGCAACGTGCAACCTGAAAGCTGCATAGTGCTAGTTGCACGCATTAAATATTTAAATCGGTTACCATTGCCGTGTCCAACCGCAATGATTCCTGAGCAGCTTAGTCCGGAATTCCAGTTGCCATTGTGGTCCCTAGCAGCTGGCAACTTGCACTTGCAACATGAATGAGGCAAGACTGTATTAAATGCTAATTAAAGCGAAGCTTCTAAATAAATTACAAACAGTGTCGATAGTTTCCACTCAAAGTGAACTTGCTTTAAATATAAATTTAAATTATTAATTTTATTTCAATTTGCAGGTATACTATATAATATATAGTTTATAATTAATATATATTATACATGTAAAAAAAAGATTTCTTTGTAAATAAAAATTCTCTTCAACGAAAATGTTGTGCGCATTAAATTTAAGTAGCATACTTTTTGGGGCTGTTTAAAATGCAACAGACATGACTGTGTGTGTTGCAGGTAAAGAATCGTCGTGCCACACGAATTCTGAATTAAAATAATTTGCACTTGCACTTGCCATTGCACTCGGAATTGATGTTGCAGTTGCAGTTGCAGTTGCAGTTGCAAGTCGCCGTCGAGTTGAGCTTAAGCTGAAATTGGGGTTTTTTGCATTTGAGAAACGTTCTTGGAAATGGCGTAAAACTTTCATTATTAAAGTGCATTTCGGCACACTCTCACTCACTCTCTCTCTCTTTCTTTGTCTATCTCCATCTCTATCTCTTTTCGCACTCTTTTTGTTGGGGTGGTGTCCGGCCAGGCCAGAAGGCCATCAAAGCCACACAGAGGAGCAATGGAGCAATGGAACATAGTTGAGCAGTTGTTAAGCTTCAGTAAAAGCAAAACTCTCTCCCTCTCTCTTTCACCCACACTCCCTTTTTCCTTTTCACATTTTTCATTTATCATTTTTTTTTTTTTTTTTTTTTGAATTTTTTTTCATTTATAAAATGACTTCTTTGCCTTTGGCTAACGTCGAGTTCAAGTTGAGTTGCGTTGAGTTCGTGTTTCAGTCGGAAAGTTGCGGTTTTGGCTGCACTTAAATTATTGCATTAAGGCGAAGTTCTTGAGCACCATCAGCACCACCCACAACAACAACAGCTGCAACAACAACAGCTGCAACAACAACAACAGCACATGCAGCCATGTTTTTTTGGATAGCATTGCAATTAAATAATTTGCGGTCTGTGTGCGCAGGCGGGGGCATGCAACTTGTTGGAAAGTGAGGCACAAACTGCAATATGCATGTGTACATAGTTGCTACAACTGCAGCAGCTATCCCTTGCTATCGTTTCTTTGTTTGTGGTAATTGAAAAAGGACAATTAGCCCGACCCAAAGAGGACGACCCCCTTTTTTATCTGCAGATAGCATATCTCTCTAAAAAGGCCTACTTGCATCGGTCAGCACACAAATGCCAGGCAATAAATCAATGACACTCACACACACGCACTGCCGCAGCACCACACACACACAAACACCTACTTGCAACCCGTCTACGGGGTCATCAAGGACATGGATGCTAGGCGTAAACTGTTTGCTTTGCATTTGACCAAAATATCTTTTCGAACTAAATCAATTTACATATTAACTAAAGAAGCGCTATGAAGTCTAACAAAAAAAATAAATACACTTTAATATATTTTATTAGTTTATGTGCAGCACTAATACATATGGAACTTTGTAGTGAATTTTTGAGTTCACAATTTGAATTTAACGGCAACTCCAGTGAAGCAGTCATGAGCAGAGTTGCCACTCAGTCATATAACTTATAGCGCCATCTACGTGCCATAAAAGAAATAAAAGTCTAAAAATTATGCAGGATGCCACATCGCCAGAATAAGTGCCCCCAAGGGAAGTTCAACAAGTTGGCAACGCCGTATATTTCACTTCTGAATTCCCAACTTCTTAACCGCGAAACCCGTTCAAATTTAAAAGTCTTGCTTTAAGTAATTATTCTCGTCAGTATTTAAGTTTTATTGTTCACCCACATAATAATTTGTTTATTCAAATTAGAAAAAATTTATGTTTACAATATATTTTTAATGTACAATTACTTAGTTGACGTATGAAGATCATCATCATCATCATTATCATATCAGATATCTACGCATGTAAATGGAGAACGCATCCGAGGCCTTATTTACAAATTGTCGCATATTTACACTCAATATCAATTTTAACATTCAACTTCATTATCATTATCATTATGTTTATCGTTATCATGTGCATAGGTAATCGATGTAAATATGCGATATTTTTATGAACGTTTTTTAAATTTAGAATTATACATACTTACATATATAATGTATTTATGCATGTTTGTTTGTGTGTATGTATAAATGAACAAATGTACAACTAATGCTTAAAACTAAAGATTTTAATATATAATTTGTATTTGTATTTGTTTTTTCATTTGTATTTCGTTTTTTTGTTATCGCATTTCCATTTGCATTTGTTAACAATCAATTTTTCTTATTCTTTTTACTTTATCATTTTTTGTTTTTGTTTTCCTGTTTTTTAGTAATAATATAGAGTAATTAATAATAATAGATAATAAATAGTTGTGCAGCGGAGTTTTACTGAGAGAGAAAGAGACGTTGGTGGCTCAGCCACGTATTACAACAAATCGACAGAAACTGAACTGAGAGCTGACAAACTGAAATCGATAACTCGATAAATCGATAACATTGCAACAACGAATCGGTTTTAGAAACTACAGCGAAACAGCAGCAGCTGCTAATGCACAAAATCGTTGGGTATATAATGCTGTGGCTCCACAATCACACTTGTGTAATGGGGCGTGGCTGCCACCGCCACAGCGGCGGCATTCACATTCTTAAAGCTTTCGGCAAAGTCACTGACAACGCGCTGCTGCTGCTGTTGCTGCTGTTGTTGGTGTTGCTGATGTGGATGCATGGCATATTGTTGCTGATATTGCTGCTGTTGCTGTTGCTGTTGTGCCTGCAATCGATGTGGCTGATGCTGCTGCTGCTGCTGCTGTAGATGTTGCTGATCCATCAGGTGTTGCTGCTGTTGATGCTGCTGGTGTTGATGTTGCTGGTGCTGTTGCTGCTGCTGCGAACTGTTGTCGGAGAAGTAGCTCAACTCGAAGTTGTGACTGAGATCACTGTAGGTGGTCTGGGAGGGCGAAGTGCCATTCACAATGGACGCATTGCCCGTGGACAGCTGGCGATCGCTCTCGGAGCTGCTCGAGCAACTGTTCGAGTTGGCCGAGAAGGGTCGTATCATGGACGTGGCCACATCCACCGTCGCATCGTAGTCATAGTAATAGTGGTTGTTGTTGTTGTAGTATAGTGAACCTGTCGTCGTGTCCGGATACTGCATTTCCGTGGAGTATACGCCGGAGGATGAGGCGGATGCACTGGAGCCACCGCCCGCGCTGGATGCTGTGCCGCCACCCGCACTGCTGCTCGAACTCACCACGAGATCGTTGAGTGGTGGATAAAGCTGTGTGTAATTGAGGCTATCGTGATCCATACTCCCGCCTTGCTGCTGCTGCTGATGCAGCTGCTGGGCATGCTGATGGTGCCACACGCCAGGATTGCTACCATTGCCATTGTTGCTGCTGCTGTTATTGTTGTTGTTATTGTTGGGCACCGGTGTAACCGCATTTGGCGCCGTTGGTTGCACGGATAACGGCAGCTCCGGCTCAAAGTAGGGATCCAACTTGGGACTGACACTCAATGTGGGCGTGCTGGACGCCGGCAACTGCTGCGGCACGCATGTGGCACTGATGGAGGCAGACGCCGCTGCTGCTGCTGCTGCGGCTGCGGCTGCCGATGCTGATGCTGAGGCGGCTGCCACTGCCGCAGCCTGTGCCGCCGGTGAGATGGGTTCACGCTTAACCACACCCGTCTGAATCTCATTGAGGACCAAGTCTTTCACCTCTCGTTCGCTGAGCACATAGTTGACGCTCACGATGAAGACTTCGCGGGAGGAACGCGAGTTGTGCACCAGCGTGGCATACGACTGCACCCAGACCCAGCCGCCTCCTTTGGTCAGGAAACGATAGTATTTGGTGGTAACTTGTCCTTTGTACAACACTGCAGGAGGACAACCAAAGGAAGAGAGAAGCGAATTTAGTAGAGATTAGTGGAAACGGAGGTCGTTGTTTTCTTACGGATTTGATGGGAGCAGCGCATGGCCATGATGTCCGCCGCATGGATGTACTGATAGAGGGTCTTCTCGATAAGGTCCTGCGGCTCGTACCCGGTTAGCTGCGATACGCTGCAAGTAAATAAACAACAACAACAATAAGCATAAGTTCAGCGAATGTAAACAAAGTTCTACATCATTTCACACCTCTCTTTCACACTCTCCTTCTGCCACAAACACACACATACACGTAGTTAGAGAGTAAGCAAGAGAGTTGGCAGCCTTGCAGTTTCATAGCAATGAGCTTGTGCGGTAGCATTCAGCTCTCGTTTGCAGTGATTATTTTTTCGTGAATAAACGCTTTTTATTTATTTATTTAAACAATGAGCGTACATTGGTGCTGTTTGGTCGGTTTACTTTTGTCAACTTCAATTCAATTATACAGCAAAAGCAACAACACACACAAATACATGTACATATCCATATACATATACAGCGAAAAGGGCTGTTTCGCACTTTGGGGTTGTTCTCCGCCGCAATGGGCATATGGGTGCAAAAGAGACAGCATGCTGTATGCTATATCCGCGTCATGGCAACATCATGAGGGTAATTGAGTGACAATAATGTCAGACAAAGTGGTCTGGCCATAGACGACAGAGGGGATGGAGGGGAGTAGTGGATGTTTGGCAGGCGAGGAGCTGGTGATGGGCTGGTACAGGCACTTAAAGGCAACCTCTGACAAACCGCCCTCCTCCTGCCTTCTGACTACTGCCTCCTGGCCAGGGAGCAGGAGCAGCAGTGGCAGTGGCAGCAGCAGCAGCACACAAAGCAAAATCAAGCTCAAGAGGGAAATGATTTGTTTTCCTTTTTGTCACAGAGACCATCGTCCTCGACTTGCCCGGATTTCTTTTTGTCATAGACGCTTTTTATTATCATTTGGGGGATGGAAGAGCTGTGGTTTTTTACACCACGCTTGGAATAGATTCCTTTTCATTTTTTGTTTCTTTTTTTTTGTTTTTGCTGCGTTTAAATATTTGTCTAGTGTTTGGCGCTGATGGCATAAGAAAACTGAGCCTTTTTTATGACGGACAAGTAGCAGGGAAAACCTCTCCCCTCTATCTCTCTTGAACTTACCGTGCATCGAAGAAGATCAACTTCATATCTAGCTTGGCGCGAAACATGAACATGTTCTGATGCAGCTTGATTTCCGTAATGGCAGATGAAGGCAGCGAGTGTCCGACGGCAACCAGGCCGAGATTCTGTATCAGACTGCCCTGACCATCGCCGCAGTCCGGATAAATGCGCGCTTTCAGATATCCGGAACAGTGTATCACCTGTGAACATATAGTACCATATAGTAACATATACAATATCAGATGCAGAGGAACCCACCTTAAAGCCAGAGGTAGTTAGACCAGCATTGCGCTTGGCCAAGACACATTTCATGCGCAGGAAGAAGGTCTTCTCGATCTCAATGGTATGTGAGCCACGATCATGGCCATAGGCCGACGGATGCTGTACTCCATTCGGACTGCCGATGGGCGTATGCGCCTGGGAAAGCTACAGGAGATGGCGAAATATCAATTAGTATGGTATGCAAGGATATATTAATTGGTTTACTTACGGGATACTGATGCATGTGCGGGTGCAGCGACAATATGGCATTCATCTCGTCCTGATCGTAGCTGTGTATATACTCGAATATGGAGTTGCCCGTCAGCTCAACCTGTGAGAGAACCACAGCAAACAAAAATGCGAAGGAGAACAAAATTAATGCCAAGTCTGGTGTGTCTGGCAAGTGCCAATTAGAGAGGTCCTTGCGCCATTTGAAGCCAACACTGCGGCCAAGCTCATCTCATCACATCTCGTCCTGTCTCGTCTCGTTGACTTGCAAATGCAAGTGGTCCGGGCACAGAAAGGGCACATCCTTTGCCATTTATTATGCGCATAATAAATCAACTCACCTGACTGAGGCCCAGGTGCACCGAGGCAGTCTCTGAGATGTACATGATTTTGCCATCCGGGGCAACAACGAAAATGAAACCGTCCAACGTCTGCAATAAGTGGGAGCCCAACTCTTTGATGGTTGCGCCACGTTGCATGGCCGGCGAGGAGCCCCAAGCTTCTCCCAATCCTAAAATAAAATAATTCATAAACAATATTTTAGGAAAACAGTGTAAATATGTTTAGTTAATAATTAGTTATAATGGTGAAATTTCCCATGAGTTGTCAGTTCTTTGTCTCTACATACGTCCTCCCCTCCCATTTATCCTGCGGCAAGTCCTGCCATTCGCCCATGGCTGACGTCTAAATATTATTCCCAATTAAAGCCATCAGCGCAGTAGGTGGCCCATTCACAGTCGAGACGCATGGTGAATCCTCACGTCCTTATGGGCCCCCTTACCACACTCAAGCATCGCATTCTCATGTGCTTGCCCCCATGTTGCACGCAAACTTCCTACGCCTGTTGTTTTGTTGCCTATTATTAAAATAATTATTTCAATAAAGCCAGCAAAAGAAAAGCACAAAACGCTTCGCACAATAGAGAATCACAACAACAACAACAATGACGACAACGACAATTGTTGGTCTACAGCCCATGCGCCACCTCCCTCCGTTGTGGCTATTGTGCAACCCTCGTTGTCAGCATAAAATCTCAGAGTCACACTCACACACATACACACCCTCTCTCTCTCACTCCCGCACCCACACCCACACCCACTTGAGCCCACTTCGCTCTCAGCAGACAATCTACTTCCAGTTGCCGTCGTCGTTGCTTCGTTTGCTGTCGTAGCTGCTGTCGTGTCGGTTCGTGTTTAGTGTTCGTGTCTCTCGTCTCTTCGCTCTCGCTGCTTTTTGAGTGAAACAACAGGCCGCCATTGTGTTTTCCTGACTGCCCCCAAGCATATTGAATGTTCGTTCCCCTTCTCCTGGCGAAGCTCACTTCCCCGCCCCATCACCATACGCTACGTTCACTGCCTACGCTTGTTTATTGTCTGTCCCGCTGTTGAGTGTTGAGTGGTTTTTCCTTTAGCATAAGCTTTAAGCAAACATCGCCTTTTAAACTTGAAAATTGCCGAAGTTGTTGTTGTTGTTGTGTTTATGGTAGAATTTTGGCAAGTTCGTCGCAACGTGTGGAATAACAAAGGCGTTTGGCAGTATCCTGCTGTGCCGAATATGTGCCACATAATGAGCGTGGCGGCCGCGTGGCCGTCAAGGATTCCACATCATTTGACATAGCCGCACGTAATTCACACGGCAGCAGCAGCAGATGAAAAGCCAACGTCAAAGGCGACAAACGACAAATTGAGCGACATTTAATTGTACTAATTGGCAACTGACAGAAGGACTAAAACAAGGACTAAATACGCTCTCAATATAAACTGAGAGTTATCTAAGTGAAAACGTACAATTAGTGAAGAAGAACTTACCATCGGGAAAAACTTGACGCATTTTCAAATAGGATGTGGTCAAACGTATGACGGATGCCTTGTCCAGTTGTGACGTAATCGCCGCCGGCAACGGCAATAATTTGGCCAATTCACAGAACTCGGTATTTTCCTTTTCACGACGCGTGCGTGCAGCATTTTTGCTTTTCTCCTTCATGGCACACGTTTTGGCTATATCTGCAACAATTACAACGAAATTCAAGGATCAAAGATTAGTATATCAGACATTTCTTCAGCCTAAAGTGCAATTGGGTTCAGTTCGGTTCACCGACCATGTAATCTGCTCTCATAGCAGTCCTTGCGCACTTTGCGTTGATTTGTCATTGTTTTTTAGTGAATATCCCAAAGTGTAAAAAGTAGTTAAAAAAATGTATTTGTTTAACAATTTCAGCACTTGCTCATATCCTGACGTTCACCTGTTTACGACTGAGCCTACTTCGTCCTGCGCAGACACTTTTAACAGATTCCGACCGGGATCTACCTGCGATCTGAGGTCGTCTGCCATTGGCCAGTGGCTCAGACTCTACCTGTGGTAACTGAGGCCAATTGACTTTTTGCAATGTTACAAATTAGTCCTGATCCTCAATGGCAAAACGGAAGTATGCTCAGCCTTTCTCTCTCTCTCTTTATCTCTTTGGCTTCCTTGTGCTCTGTGTTGCACTCATAGATTTAGTGCATGCAACAGGTTGACATCAATCTCCGCAGGACTTGACTTTTGTATATAATATACACAATACACAATATACACATTCACATACTAATACACATATCCATACATATATCTGTATGTGTGTGTGTGTGTGTGGGCCAGTTTTGGTTTGAAGCTAAAAGCGAGTTTCCCTACATTCCCATTGATGAAATAGTTTCGAACGTGATTTTGGCGCTGTTTTGCTAAAATGCCGAGCTCAGCTCCGTTGAGTTCAATTCAGCTCCTGCTGATTCTTATGTATGGGATAACTTTAAAGGGAAATGCCCAACAGACACACATTCCACATTCCATATACATACTTAGGTATATATAGATTTATATATAGAGACTGGGGTTATAACTGTCTCTTGAATTCGCACGTAATTACAAGTTTATTGACGTAGGTCACGTAGCCCAAAAAGTTGCAAGAAGGTGCGGCATGATTAGGCACTCTCCGCTTGTCCAGACGACAATCACATGAATGAAATGTCCCACATACAGAATATTTATGATAAGTCAAAGTGAACGAAACAAGCATCGATTTATGGCCAAATAAATTGGTAACACAATAACAGAAAGTAACTAAACGTATGTATGTCCTTTAATAGCTAATGCCAAATGGGAACATTTGTCAAAAGTCACTCAGCTGGGCAACGACATCCCATGCCTCATGAGGTAGCAGAGGTGCAGGAGCAACAGATTTGCTAAATGATCATAATCCTAAAGAGCATCCGCCGCTAATCCGCAACTCAAATGTGACAACATGCGCGTCTGAAGTGCCGCCCAGCTCTCTCCTCTCTCTCTCTCTCTCTCTCTCTCTCTCTCTCTCTCTCTCTCTCTCATATCCGGCGGTACATCCATATAATTCTGCTATTCCTATTCATAGTATTGTTGTTGTGACCTTTGCTATTGTTGTTGTTGCTACTGAGCGGGACACTCCCGGTCCGCGGTTATAGCGCTTGAGGGTTACGCCACGGAAAAGTCAAATGCGAAAATCTATTGTCTCGCACACTAATGATAGTTTATGTATCTGTAAGTGGGTCAGAATGGCATAGGATATGTTCAAGCCATAAACAGACATAAATTTGAATCGCATAATTTGCGATATGATACCAAAAAGAACGGAAATAAGCACAGTTCCCATAAGAAATAGAGTTGAAGAAAACAATAAATGAAATTGCAAGTCAGCCCATTAAATATAGTTAAATCCATGTTGAACAAATTAAATTTTACTAGAAATAAGTATAATTTTGAAAAATAATTATATTTGATGTGTTTTTACAATATATTTTAATATTGAACATTTCTGCTAACGATTATAATTGGAAATTCAAAAATATCTAGTAAAATATGAAGAAATTACTAAACAAGTCATATAATTTGATGCCTAAAAATACTTCAAATGGATCACGAAGAGACATTCTGGGCAAGCACTGAGTTGGCGATTCATGGTGCGTTTGACTTTAGGTCTTTTCTAGGAAAGAACATAAAAAACCCGATCTTGACAGAGTTCGTTCTCGTGTGGTTTACTTAACTTGACCTTAATCTTGTTAAAGGCAAATGGCCAGAAACATAAGAAAGTGAACAACTACTGAACACCACTTTCTTGGCATTATAATTGAAGATATTTTAGAATTAATAAACAATATTCGTTAAAAAAAATAAAATAAAAAACAGTGAAAACATTCTCATAATAATGCTAGTCAATCCATAAACTTATTATGCCACTTGATAGTCTGATTACGTGGTATTTAAATAAATAGGAAATTTTTAAAATTATTCAACAAATCATATAAACTTGAATTCTTGAATATGGTAGAGTGGAAAAGAGGGAGGAGACTGTGAGAATAAACTGGAAGAGTAATTTGGTTGGACAGGTAAAAATCGCATAGTTCCCACGCTGAATGAGCAAGTTTTTGACAACATGTAAGTAGAAGAAGAAGCAGTTCAGGAATGGCAGCCATAAAGCAATTAACGGTCACATTGAACTCTCGTTGCGCCTACGCGGGGCGGCTGCTGTTGCTGCTAATGTGGGTGTTGCGGCTACGCGCTACATGCGGCAAAGGTAACGGCAACTCGCGCGCTTAAAAACAGATCCATGAAGAACAGGTAACTGTTCCGATCCGGAAGAATACATGTCTGTACATATGAGAATATACTAAGAGTGAGCTGAGGATGACTAGTTGGCCATCGAGAAGTTCTCACGCTAGCGTCTAGCGGGGATTTCCATGTTGGCCAATTGATAACCAAGCGGGGAAAACACCCAAAAACAGCACATGTATCCGAGACAGGATTTCGTTTTGCAGTTGAGTGTGAGAAAGCAAAGTGCTGCTGCAGGTATGCCTGTGAAGATTCCCACACAGCGCAGCCAGGAGCAAGTCCTCGCCGATGCATTCTGTGTGCGCTATGCGCTATCAGGTGACTTGGCTGACGGCGTCTGGCAAATGGAAAATTCAACATACGTTTTAAATGTGCGTAACATATGACAATGCCATAACGATAACGATAAGACATATCCCAGTGCTCGGCATACTCTCTCTGTTTGCTCCTGTCAAACTGTAGCTCCACCTCCACTGCATTTGCGGAAGCTGTTACAGCAGTTCGCATACTCTTTCCCTCACACTCTCCCTTTCTCAGACTCTCTCTTTCCTTCGTTGTTGTTGTTGTTGTTGTTGTTCTTTTTTTTTGGTGTTTTTCCAACGCACATGAAGTTTTATCTTGAAACAACAGCCAACGATGATGGGCAACCCCCGCGGTACGAAGGGCACGGATTTTAATGCTCAGGCCGCGCTTAATTTTCGGATTATAACCCGTAAAGTAAACAGGCAACGCAGTGTCCTTAGCACAGCCTGCTAAACATCCGCCAACATCCGCCAACACCATCAACACCATCATCAGGAGCAACAACATTGGGCGGATGCACATTAACCCAATTTCAATATGCTTTTTGATTTGTTTGTCCGCCACTTTAACATTATCAAACAGCGGTTTATGCATATGCTCTCGGGGGGTGGCTCTGACTGTTAGTGGAGGGGAGGGTAGCGGATGGAACTGCTTTCATATGGGGCGGGATTCTGTGTGCCTTTTAATTGCCAGCAATAACAAGTAACGCTGTTGGCCAAAGTAATTCGGATTTACTTTAAGTTTTTTTTTCCTGGTTTATTGTGAGGGGGTCCCAAATCCCAAATCCAAATGCGCTAATTGCGTCGAGTTGTTGTTGAAGTTTCGGGTTACGGCATTTTGGTTGCCAATATACGCAATGAACTGTATATTGATTAGCATAATTAACACATATACTTCTATATAATAATCTATGTGCAAGTTGAGTATATAAGCTAAGTAAATGCCTCGAATTTAATTTTATTTTTCTCTCGGTGAAGTTAAGTTCATTTTGGCCAATAAGTTAAGATTTCTGGCTCGAGTGGCATATTGAAATTGAAAATTGGTTTGAAAATATTTTAATTAATTTTATAGATTTTCAAAGAGATTTACTAAACTCTCATTAAATTTTGGAATTTCAATTTAATTACATATGTATGTTTAATTTAGCAATAAGCTCGCTTATGTAATAGATTTATAGTCTTTTCAAAGGGCTTATAGTTACTCTTTATTTAAATTTAAATACATTTTTTTTTTATAAATTTTGTTTGCTATTTATCGAACATTTAATGCCAACCTTAATGCCAGCTCCTGGCACAAGTAATGGCCTAAAGCCCCTCATACATATCTGAATAACAAAAAGAAAATCACTATAAATTTCACAAATATACGACAAATAACATAATGCAGGCATTTATACATATGCCAATATAATAAAATAGTAAGATAAACTAAAAATATTGAATGTGTATTAAATATATTGTAAATGTATGTTTAGAGCCATTGGCAAATATACATGGATTTCATTGGATAAAAACGGAGAGAGAGTGGGTGGGGGTGGAGTGGAGGGGGGAGGAGTAAATTATATGGTCGATATGAAGTGAAAATAAACAAAGCGATAAGTTAGACCAGTGGCTGGCAATAATCATAATGATAATTGGGCAACATCATAATCATTAAATTCATTACAATATTTTCGAAAATAATTATGCATGTATTTTATTTGTGTTTGCTAAACAAATATGAAGCGCTCAAATACACAATGCGCGTTGAGGCGTTCAAAATGCGAAAGTAAACTTTCAAATGAAATAAAAAACAACAACAACAACAGCAACAATAACAATGGCAATGGGCAACAACAAATACGGCAGCAGCAAAATATATGTATGTATGTATGTATGTATATAGTAGCACTGAGGAGCAACAGACGACGAAGGCAGTGGCAACAGCAGCCAAGCTATAAATACGGAAAATCTCGAAAATATCACGTAAAATCGATCAACAATACAAACTTGCAACCAAATGGCCACACAGCTCCCCTCAAGCAGTCCAGCTGGTCCGGCAAGAGTAGAGCCCCGTTTCCCATACCCACACCCATAACCAAATACCAATACCAATACCAATCCGGTCCAGGCAAATCAAACAAGTCAAAAGCAGCAGCTAAATGTCGGCGACCAAGGGTCAAATCGATAACCATAATTTTATAGCATTGACGCTATGCATACAAGCTGCCGTACATTGCGCACTTTTAGTCCCATCCCAGCATCTATCTAATACATACAGATGTATGTACATATCTATGTACATCTATGTACATATGGATGTCCTACCTCACCTACGCGTAAATAACCAAACACCTCCATTATCACTTACAGCGCGACGTAGACAATGACGCGGGATGCTCTCTGATTGTTATTGTTGTTGTTGTTATTATTGTTGTTGCTGTTGTCAGTACGTGATGTTACCCATAAATTTGAATTTGATTTTGAATTTGCTCTAAAACGGCAGCAGCAACAACAACATCAACAACAATATCAACAACAATTACGCTCTTTCCCTGGGATAGACTCCCTCGCTGATGGCGGACACTGGTCAAATACGACTGGAAGGAAACAGAGGTAAATGTAAATAGAGAAACTGACAACAGACAACACGGACAGTGCAACAACATCCAAGGCAAACACATGCCACATACGGCATGGAAAATGTTGTCTCAAGTTCACCTTCAGCTTTACAAACTACTATCTTAAAGCATAATTTACAGCAAAGCTCAAATAGTGTTATAAATTTCATAAATAGATTGCTTTCCTTTAAAGATATATACTACATTTAACTTTCTTTTTTTTAAGTTTTTTATAATTAATTTAACAAAATGCATTTCAAATTTTCATTTAATAACATTGGACACCGTGAATGTGCAACAAAAGTCATAACAGCAGCAGCAGCCGCAACATCAGCAGCACCAACAGCTGAAGCGAACTGCAACAAAATAACAACAACAACAATAAGAACAATAGCAACAACTCGAACTGAGTCGTAGAATGAAACACAAATATGGATGGAAAAAAACAATACAAAGTCACGTTTTAGAGAAAATCACGTTTCATTAGATACCTACACCATATACATACATATATACTACATATTTATATACCTTACACATGCCCTCACACACACACACACACAGACATCAATACACATAGCAGCTCACATGGCTTATAGCATAGCATTAAAATTCCATTGTTGCAACAATTTCATTTTATGTAAGCGAAAACTATTTAAATAAGTAAAAAGTCGTCATTGAATTGCTTTTGAAATTGCTCTGAAATTGGAAAACGCCGCCATTTTGAATGTCTCTATTCCGTGGCTACCATAACTATAAACTTTACTATACAGATATATTCCCACCCACACATATTTACATATGCATATATATGTATATGTACATACATATATTTTTATGCATGAGTAATTTCCGTTATGGTTTACAGCGAGTATTTCATCCGCTTACCTTGAAGTTTACGACAATTTTCACTTTATTATCAAGGTTGACATTTTCTTGGGCGGAGCTCTAAATATAGACGATACCGATTTGTGGTGATACAAATTGAAGGATAGGGGAAGGAATATTGGGGAGTCACTGGGGATGATTGCTGGTTTCCCATTTTGGTGAGCCCCAATTTAAATCTCTCCCCTATTTCCTGGATTTTTCTCAAATTCGTGTTGACAACTTTAAGACACTTTGGTCTTAAATCACAGATTAAGAGCGATTTTAATGGTATTATTCGTGGTCCCCAACTCCTGTCGTAATTATTGTAAAGTATATAAAACTGAAACTCGAATGCTAAATTGATTGCATGCAATACATTAAATTAAATTTAAATTAATTTAATTTAGATTTGTCATTTATAGTTTTCTATTTACCACAAAAAAAGTTCAATTTAATTATTACAAAAAAAAACCCTTTTATTAAATTTCAATAGTTTGCCTATTTAAACATGGGAATACGAAGAACAGGAATATTACAGCATTAAGCGGATTTTAACACAAGTAGCCAAACACACACACACATACACACGCAAGCATAATGCCACAAACTCACACAGACACACACAGATGTACTGAAACACAGATATGTATGTCCATAGTGGCTCAAGCCCCCAGAAAAATCTCAGCTTGTGCATCAAAAATTTACGAGACAAAAGAAAAAAGCATAAATCCTGGCAGACCCGCAATACAAAAACGAGCACAGGAAGCACCAGCAGCATAACAACAACAGCAACAACAACAAATACTACAACTACAATAGCAACAAGCACCATAAACTATACAAAACGACAAACAAATCAAGGAGAAGGCAACAGAAATAGAGAGAGAGACGGATAAAAATGAAAGAAAATGGTGTCTCAGCCAGGTAACATTAGAAAGATATTAGGGCCGACGCACGGTTCATTCACCGACCATTGCAATATACGACTGCGCTGCTGCTGCTGCTGCCGATGCTGCCGATGCTGCTTGTCTCTGCCCCTGTCTCTGTCACAGTCGCTGCTGTAACAAGGGAAATGAAAAGGAAAGAAAAAAACTGGTTTTCAAATACAAACACACACACATGCCACCCTCTGTCAAACGGCAAGAGAAACAACAACACCAACAAGCTCTGTGCAGTGAGTGCGAGCGAGAGGCGAAGAGAGCAGAGAACATTACACAAATACGAGTACACTGGCAACAACATCTCATTGGCTGTCTCGGCGCGTTTAATGCCCCACGAGCATACAAACAACTCACACACATACACGCACACAAACACAGCGCGCAACTGGAACGACAAACTGGAACTGGAACTGCCATTGCTATTCGCGTGTATGCGTGTGTATGTGAATGTGAGTGTATTTGTGCTTGCTTGTGTATTGTATATCGCGGGTCTGCTTCGTGTATTTGTATCGCGCCTGTTTCTTTTGCTCTTCCTCCTCATCGCTGTGTTGAGGCGCTGCAACCGCTCCGCCCACACACACAGGCTCATAATTGTTGTGTGCACGTCTGGCAACGCCTTAATAATTGTTATTTGAGTTTCATTTTGTTGACGCTGCCTATGTAAATGGATGTGTGCTTGTATGTGTGTGCTTTAAACTCCATTAGCGAGCATTTCAGGCATTCATATTTTAAGCTTTCTCTTTCAGCCCTTTTGGGCAAAAAGAGATTGTCAGTCCGCTTGACGAAGTTTTTTTTTTTTTTTTTGTTGGAGCATGTGTGTTTGTGTCTCGCTCTGCTTTCGAGTTTGAGTTTTAGAGGGTGTGTGCGTGTGTGTGAGTGTGAATGTGTGGAAGTTCTTCCGGTTGCGTGTACTCGTCAAAATTCAATGTCAGCTCTGTCACATTCACATCCACGTGCATTTGCCTTTGTATTGTGAATGCGCCAGAATGTCTCATTCCACATTCACATAGCCGCCATTTTTATTTGTCATACAAGCATAAAATACTCACACACAATCGTTAAATTTTAACTGTGATTTGGCATTTTTAACTGATTCTTTTCTGGTATTTTTATGAGACTCATAAAGAATGTAGCTTTGAGAAATAAAAAGGATTCATTATTTAATACATTTTAAGAGCACAAAAAGGCTCTAAAATGAAATATGTAAATTATATTTAAACTTTGGAGGAACACTTTCAACCTTCAATGTAACCTTCAAGGTCAATTGTCAGCATATGTCATTTTATTGACATTGCATCAGTTTATCTTCGCATATACTCCTTGGGATATTCACACTAAACTCAAACTTAACTCGAAAAAAATTTAAAACAGAAATTGTAATTCAATATGCTCTGGCACAATTAAAGTACACAATGCAAATGCAGCAGTAAAAAAAAAAAAAAAAAAAAGAAATCCCGTCATTATCTGGACCGACGACAGGCGCATGTCCAGACCAAGAAAAAGTATTAGCAGCGACAACAGTAGCCACATTGGCCTCGTGCCCGCCACATATTCAACATACGCCAGACAAAACAAATAATTTGTTGCTGGACTGGGGACAAATCAAAAAACGACACACACAAAAAAAAATTATGATATTCCGAGACACTGTGAAAACAAACAGAAACTGTCAAATGCAGCTGCAGCTGCTGGCATTCGAAGACTGGAAGGCAAGACAGGCATGATTACTTTTTGGATCCATTTCATAAGTAAAATACTTTTGCTGCAGGCTGCATCTCTTGCTGCTGGCTGCATTCGTTGGGCGTCCCCGCAAATCAACGTGGACAGCAAAACAAGCGCGAAGTCGTTAACTGACTTTACTCTTTGTTGATGTAGTATGTCCCACACATAAATGGAAGCGCGCGCGTTCAAAAGTTGCCCACCACTGGCAACGCAACAGCTAAAGCTCTAACTAGTCACTGGGTGCACGGCAAAAGAATGCGCGGCGATGAAATGCGAGGCGATGCGATGCGATGACTTATTTGACACGAACTCGATCGGCGCTCTGTGCTGCGCTTTGGTGTGTTCTTCGTAGACGGCGACTAAACTAGAGTGTAAGTAAGCGAGCGAAGCGAACGACGCGTCGTCGCTGGGCGCGATGCCTTTTGTTTTTGTCTCAGCTTAAAATGAGCTTAACCGAATGGAGCTTAATTGAGCTGAGCTTTGGCTGCAATTGCAGCTGCTCTGCTTCTGATTGGCTTGTCGAACGTTTTCAATGTCGTCGCCGTCGACAATGTCAAATGTGCGCAGCGGGGAGAGGGAGTACTGCTGTGTGAAGTAAAGTAAATAAACAAAACTCTCGGTGTGACCGTGACTTGTGCTCAGCTTGCAAAAAAGGTTGACATTTCACTGGAAAATGCTGCGCTTTCTTCAACTTTCTTTTGGCGCGATTGCTGATCTCTGCAGAACAGAAGGCGAAACCTCAAGCTATTCAAGACATTGCGATTTGACCCCTGAATCAGAAACAATAACAATACTTCCCATGTCAGCAAACTAAACTCTCTTTATTTTTTATCATTATTATTGAATTACTGTTAAGCTCATAAAAGTTGATTATTATTGTCTTTTGATTTTTATTTGCGATTATGTCATTGGAGTATACTCTTTGTACTCTACTCACAGTCAGTCGCTGCTATCATTTTCATTCATTGATCTGACTTATGGCCGATCACGCGTACATATGTTTTGCCACCTGCCACCGGTTGAGTCCCGACCTGTGAGCGCTTGTGGCACGTGTTCATGATATGTACAAAATTGTGTACTCACTAAATAGCTACTATCATTGTTGCCGAATCTCTTTTTGTTTTTATTCCATGTACCTGAGTTACGGTGAAATATTTTGTTTGTTCATATGCATTCATTTCATGTACATTTTACAAAATGTTAACTAAACCGATGAAATTTATATCCTAACTTTGTAAGGCCATAACTTTGCCAAAAATCAACCGATTTTCATGAAATTTTCACTTTTGTTTATAAATTTGATGGCATTTTTAGACTGCATTCAGAGATGGTTCATTTTGAGAGTTTTAAAATTTTTCACTTTTTTTGCCCATTTTTCATACTAACCCCATGTAAAAATGATCAAAACTGGAAAAATAATAGGATTGCAATTTTTGGACTCTAATTGATTTCTGTGATCTTAACTAGCATTTTGCCATTTATTTGAGGTCATTCCGATGAGTATTTTTCGAGATATGGCCAAAAATGTGTCAAAATTGGCATGAAATTAGCCTAAAATCGAACTATACTATTATCTTAACTTTGGAGAGTCACATCTTTGTCAGCCGTTATCCGATTTTCATGAAATTTTTGTCTGTCATGGGGGTCTATTCAATTTGAATAATGATGTTAATTCGGGGGGATTCTGATGTGTACTTGTCGAGTTATGGCGAAAATGGTACACAAATATACTTCAAAATACTCCAAAACACCCAATAAAGCCCTGTTTTAACTTTGTAAGGCCATAACTTTGCCAAAAATCAACCGATTTTCATGAAATTTTCACTATTCTTTATGAATTTGATGGCATTTTAAGACTGCATTCAAAGATGGTTCATTTTGAGAGATTTAAAAATTTTCACTTTTTTTGCCCATTTTTCATACTTACCCCTTGTAAAAATGATAAAAAATGGAAAAATAATAGGATTGCAATTTTTTGACTCTAATTGATTTCTGTGATCTTAACTAGCATTTTGCCATTTATTTGAGGTCATTCCGATGAGTATTTTTCGAGATATGGCCAAAAATGTGTCAAAATTGGCATGAAATTAGCCTAAAATCGAACTATACTATTATCTTAACTTTGGAGAGTCACATCTTTGTCAGCCGTTATCCGATTTTCATGAAATTTTTGTCTGTCATGGGGGTCTATTCAATTTGAATATTGATGTTAATTCGGGGGGATTCTGATGTGTACTTGTCGAGTTATGGCGAAAATGGTACACAAATATACTTCAAAATACTCCAAAACACCCAATAAAGCCCTGTTTTAACTTTGTAAGGCCATAACTTTGCCAAAAATCAACCGATTTTCATGAAATTTTCACTATTCTTTATGAATTTGATAGCATTTTAAGACTGCATTCAAATATGGTTCATTTTGAGAGATTTAAAAATTTTCACTTTTTTTGCCCATTTTTCATACTTACCCCTTGTAAAAATGATCAAAAATGGAAAAATAATAGGATTGCAATTTTTTGACTCTAATTGATTTCTGTGATCTTAACTAGCATTTTGACATTTATTTGAGGTCATTCCGATGAGTATTTTTCGAGATATGGCCAAAAATGTGTCAAAATTGGCATGAAATTAGCCTAAAATCGAACTATACTATTATCTTAACTTTGGAGAGTCACATCTTTGTCAGCCGTTATCCGATTTTCATGAAATTTTTGTCTGTCATGGGGGTCTATTCAATTTGAATATTGATGTTCATTCGGGGGGATTCTGATGTGTACTTGTCGAGTTATGGCGAAAATGGTACACAAATATACTTCAAAATACTCCAAAACACCCAATAAAGCCCTGTTTTAACTTTGTAAGGCCATAACTTTGCCAAAAATCAACCGATTTTCATGAAATTTTCACTATTCTTTATGAATTTGATGGCATTTTAAGACTGCATTCAAAGATGGTTCATTTTGAGAGATTTAAAAATTTTCACTTTTTTTGCCCATTTTTCATACTTACCCCTTGTAAAAATGATAAAAAATGAAAAAATAATAGGATTGCAATTTTTTGACTCTAATTGATTTCTGTGATCTTAACTAGCATTTTGCCATTTATTTGAGGTCATTGCGATGAGTATTTTTCGAGATATGGCCAAAAATGTGTCAAAATTGGCATGAAATTAGCCTAAAATCGAACTATACTATTATCTTAACTTTGGAGAGTCACATCTTTGTCAGCCGTTATCCGATTTTCATGAAATTTTTGTCTGTCATGGGGGTCTATTCAATTTGAATATTGATGTTAATTCGGGGGATTCTGATGTGTACTTGTCGAGTTATGGCGAAAATGGTACACAAATATACTTCAAAATACTCCAAAACACCCAATAAAGCCCTGTTTTAACTTTGTAAGGCCATAACTTTGCCAAAAATCAACCGATTTTCATGAAATTTTCACTATTCTTTATGAATTTGATAGCATTTTAAGACTGCATTCAAAGATGGTTCATTTTGAGAGATTTAAAAATTTTCACTTTTTTTGCCCATTTTTCATACTTACCCCTTGTAAAAATGATCAAAAATGGAAAAATAATAGGATTGCAATTTTTTGACTCTAATTGATTTCTGTGATCTTAACTAGCATTTTGACATTTATTTGAGGTCATTCCGATGAGTATTTTTCGAGATATGGCCAAAAATGTGTCAAAATTGGCATGAAATTAGCCTAAAATCGAACTATACTATTATCTTAACTTTGGAGAGTCACATCTTTGTCAGCCGTTATCCGATTTTCATGAAATTTTTGTCTGTCATGGGGGTCTATTCAATTTGAATAATGATGTTAATTCGGAGGAATTCTGTAGTGTACTTGTCGAGTTATGGCGAAAATGGTACACAAATATACTTAAAAATACTCCAAAACACCCAATAAAGCCCTGTTTTAACTTTGTAAGGCCATAACTTTGCCAAAAATCAACCGATTTTCATGAAATTTTCACTATTCTTTATGAATTTGATGGCATTTTAAGACTGCATTCAAAGATGGTTCATTTTGAGAGTTTTAAAAATTTTCACTTTTTATGCCCATTTTTCAACAAATCCCTTGCAAAAATCGTAAAAATTGAAAATATTTTGGACTACAAATTTTTCGTCTCTAATTGATTTCTGTGATCTTAACTAGCATTTTGCCATTTATTTGAGGTAAGTATGAGTATGAGTATTTTTCGAGATATGGCCAAAAAGTTGTCAAAATTGGCTTAAAAATAGCCTAAAACCGTACTAACCGTATTGTCTTAACTTTGGAGAGTCATATCTTTGTCAACAGTTATCCGATTTTTATGAAAATTTCTTCTGTCATGGTGGTCTATTCAATTTGAATATTGATGTTAATTCGGGGGGATTCTGGTGTGTACTTGTCGAGTTATGGCGAAAATGGTACACAAATATACTTCAAAATACTCCAAAACACCCAATAAAGCCCTGTTTTAACTTTGTAAGGCCATAACTTTGCCAAAAATCAACCGATTTTCATGAAATTTTCACTATTCTTTATGAATTTGATAGCATTTTAAGACTGCATTCAAAGATGGTTCATTTTGAGAGATTTAAAAATTTTCACTTTTTTTGCCCATTTTTCATACTTACCCCTTGTAAAAATGATCAAAAATGGAAAAATAATAGGATTGCAATTTTTTGACTCTAATTGATTTCTGTGATCTTAACTAGCATTTTGACATTTATTTGAGGTCATTCCGATGAGTATTTTTCGAGATATGGCCAAAAATGTGTCAAAATTGGCATGAAATTAGCCTAAAATCGAACTATACTATTATCTTAACTTTGGAGAGTCACATCTTTGTCAGCCGTTATCCGATTTTCATGAAATTTTTGTCTGTCATGGGGGTCTATTCAATTTGAATAATGATGTTAATTCGGGGGAATTCTGTAGTGTACTTGTCGAGTTATGGCGAAAATGGTACACAAATATACTTAAAAATACTCCAAAACACCCAATAAAGCCCTGTTTTAACTTTGTAAGGCCATAACTTTGCCAAAAATCAACCGATTTTCATGAAATTTTCACTATTCTTTATGAATTTGATGGCATTTTAAGACTGCATTCAAAGATGGTTCATTTTGAGAGTTTTAAAAATTTTCACTTTTTATGCCCATTTTTCAACAAATCCCTTGCAAAAATCGTAAAAATTGAAAATATTTTGGACTACAAATTTTTCGTCTCTAATTGATTTCTGTGATCTTAACAAGCATTTTGCCATTTATTTGAGGTAAGTATGAGTATGAGTATTTTTCGAGATATGGCCAAAAAGTTGTCAAAATTGGCTTAAAAATAGCCTAAAACCGTACTAACCGTATTGTCTTAACTTTGGAGAGTCATATCTTTGTCAACAGTTATCCGATTTTTATGAAAATTTCTTCTGTCATGGTGGTCTATTCAATTTGAATACTGACGTTTATTTTAGATGTTTCTGATTTGTATTTCTCGAGATATTGTGTAAAAATGTAAAGTTTTTACAATTGGTATAGGTAATTTTAAGATGTGGGAATCACGTAATTGGGGAACTCAACTCCTTGATTTATTTTTTTACTTTGACTTTTACAATGTTTTGGCTCGGTTTCATTATTATTGCGACTCATTCTCTTAATTTTTTTTTTATTATTATTCTTATTGTTGTTGCTATTCGCCGATGAGCTAATCAGAAGCATAAAGCGCTCACATTTTTTTTTGCACGCGTTGCAGAATTTTGTTGCTCAGCTGTCGGCGCTGCTGATGTTGAAGCTCTTCTTCTGCAAATGCTGTTGGCGTCCACAGCTGTTGCTGGAGATGCTGTTGCTGTCGGTGACAATCTCTGAACTCAACGTGCAAATATGTTAAAAATGCTGTGGCACAGCCAATGACCGACGATAACTGGCTGAATCATCTCGGCGCCGCTCTGTTGAAGGGAGCAGCCAGCATCATTGGATAAAACGCTGAATGAGGCAACTGATAAGAGAGCAGACGACATTCACTGAATGAAAACTGCTATCTTTGGAAAGTTATATGAAATTGTTACTACAAATATTACTAGAGACGCACATATGCTTGAAAATTATCATTTGATATCTGCATAAGTGATTTTCCCATGCTTACATGCTGGACCACAAAACCGAAGCAAGATCTCTATCTCAAGACGTTTCTTCGATCAAACTCATAGTCACACACATCATAATGCATAAGAATCCCATATTTTTCACACAAAATAATTTTTTAACCCTTGTCTGGAAAATATGAAAAAGGAAAAAACTTAACAAGTTCTAAGCGCCGAGACAGAGATACAGATACAAAACGCTCTCGCAGAATCTGAAACGTGAATGCGGGCGCTGTTATCCGATAGCGGAATACCACAACACTCCTTTTGCACAAAGGATACAACAGGACAGAAGCTGCATTGAATTTCTTACGCTTTTCAGTTTCAGTATTATTATTTTATATTTTTTTATTTATCGCTGCTCACTTGGAAACAAAGTTACAACACTTCGGAGATCGAACAAATTCGATATCGAGCCGTTGGTACGTGATCGAAACAATGGACACGACAGGACACCAACTAAGGACAACACCAAACCGATGGCTGTGGCAACACGAAATGTGTGCCACAACAGAGTCGCAGAGTCGTGTGAGCGCATAAATTAACACATCAACAAATACGGAGTGTTGTTAATATATCTACTAGTGGAATATGTATATTTTAAATTATTGTTATTACGTCTAGAAATTGGGAATATTTTTAGATAAAATTTGGGAAACTGTTGCGCCGGCTGCTCTGCATGCATCGCTGGCTACTTTAACGCTTGACTCCGGCTTAAGCGGAAGCTGTTGTTTTTCCGCAGCCGGAAAAAAAACCCCTCAGCGTGCAACTTCAACCAATTGGATTTGTGGCAGACAACACGACGGCTGTGCGGCTCAATTACATTGTCGATTGAGCGTAAAATTGTAATGCCTGATTTCATTTCACGTGACAAGGCATCACATACACATACACATACACACACACATATGATACTCAATACACACATACTGTTGTACGTGTAGATGCATGAGGAGAGGCTGCAACTCCTTTGGACGCGTTTGTGGCTCGTTTTCCAATTGGACACAGCCGCTAATTTGCTTGGCGCGCGACACCTTCGGACTGCCGCCGACCAGCCGGGTATGGACTGGCTGGATGACTAGCCTGGTGACTGTGACTGCGACTGCGACTCTGACTGGTCATGGTCACTTCGTGGCACTGGACAGAGCATCATCTGCTCAGGTTGACGATATATGCCGGGTTGACGATCGTCGCATGTTTGTTTCTGCGTTAAGCACTTTGGTCGGCTCTCTTTTTGCCTTCCTGGAAGTATCATTGTAAATTTCTCGCATATCTTCAAGCGTCGTTGTCCCCGAACCCAAACTGGCCACAGTCGAAGACGTCCAACTGGAACTAAGTTTGTGCCTTCCCTCGCCAGATTATTAGTTATTATTTTTAACCTCTCGCCAATGTTGCTGTCGTCGTTGTTGTTGTTGTCATAAATGTAAATTAGTTATGCGCAATTTGCATATTCAACATTAAATACACACAACACAAAATATATATTTTATGATTTATACATATACTACGCACTGTGGACTGAAGGATACAGGATTTTAAGAGGTGACGAAACAACTAACTATATAAGATAGACAATTTTGATAAAGAATTCTTGACAGTTTCAAAAATTTTTATGAAAATCTTTTAGAGAGTTTCTGGATCAGACTATATAACTATAAGAGTTATTTTAACTTTTCAGAACATTTTGAGGTTTTAAAAAAATGAATTTGAATTGTTTTATGGGAATTATAGAATAATAAAGAAAAATCTTCAATTAATTTTAGAAAATCATGGCACATAATCAAATATTTTTTTTTTTTTTTTTTTTTTTTTAAATATAATGCAAAAAAGTATAAATTGTTATTATTTAAAAATTTAAATGTTTAAAAATCATTTTGATGATGTGGAATTGATGTTGACTTTTCGTAATCATCATACAGTTTTCAAATTACTATTAATGTTACATTGCAGAATGTATTAGAATGCATTTATAGGTTCTAGGGAATTCATAGAAAATAATCGAAATATCAAATTATGTTGACTTTTCCGAAATCATCATAAACTTTTAAAAAACGATTATATTAATTTTCATAAGTAGTACAAATTTGTATATTTACAATAAGCAATAAATGTGTATGCTTGATTTTATGAGGCTAAGAATGGATTCCGTGGAAAATTAGCCTGATGACCGGACAAGGTCCGTGTCGGCAGCGAGTCGACAGAATTTTGAGTTACAGCTGGACTGGCGGAGATGCAGTATATAAAGTTGGAGAGGCTTTTGTCGTTGAAGTCTTGACTGCAATTCGATTTGCTGTTTTTCCCTTTTCGTTATTATAAAACGGTTTGTTGTTCCTTTTAATATTTGCATTTGGCAGTCGTCCGTTGCGCTTTATGGAGTTTTTTGTTTGCTTTTTACTCTCCCTCTTACCTCTCTCCCCCAGCCACATGCACCGTCTCTCTTTTTTCGGGGGTAGAGCGAGGCAAGTGAAGTGATTTTTTTATTATTGTTGCTAAACAATATTCTCTGTGATTGTTGGTCTTTTACGGCGTCGACACCAAACGCCAACGCTACCAGAAGGGAATCGTATTACAAGGCAGAGTGATTCTACGACTCTCTGGGACATGCCTGGAGACCCTCGACGACGATGGTGACGATGGCGATGGCGATGCTGATGATGATGATGATGTCAATGGCTCTTTGTATGTTTCAGAACATGATTACAAATGTTTTTATATTTTTCGATTTTTTTATTTTTAATTTTTATTCTTTAAATTCATATTCTGTGTGATCGCCTACAAGTTTTGCGCATTGGATTTCACTTGTTATGTACCGGGTCGTTTGTTGCAAGTGTTGCATGGTTAGACAAAAGGTTATCGAGTCATCATTGGTATCAGATTCAATGCCGACGGCTAAACTGATACATGAGGACAATGACAACAAGGAATTCCGAATGCAAATGATGTGAACAACTAACAATTTTAACAAAAATCTGTTTGTGCAACAGCAGTAGGCACTGTTGCCACTCACCTTGTGGCAGCTATCCGTTTTGCCGCTGGGTGTATTTATATAAAATGGCCGCCGTCGTTAATCCCAAAGCAAAAGCTCGGCCCTCAGCTCCAATAACTTGTTAAACTATATAATTTTTATTTGTTTGTGATTGGTTCGGCAAGAGAGTTTATTGTGGCTAGAACATTATAGCCCAGTTAGTTGCAACTGATTTGCTTTTATGTTAATGCAAATTATTGGAAAATATAAGTAGTATAGCTTTTTATGAGTACGCGACTTGGTGATTGGACTTTACGGCACTTTAACAGTTGGCGACACCTTTGTGCTCCATTTTGGAATTGTTTCGAATATTTGTTTGAAATACGTTAACTACGAATATTTATTTATTTATACAGAATACACAGTACATGTTAAGCACTTCACACATCGAACTAACGAACCAACGAATGAAACGGGCACAGGATGCGGATATAGACACTGACGACAACACACTGGTCCAGACCAACACGATAGACGATAGATAGTTAGATAGATAGATGGCGATAACAACAATGACAACAACGTCGACAGCGACAAACGGGCGCTTGAGCGCAGCTGAACCAGCGAGCAGGCGGCGAACGAATGAGTGACTACTCAAATGGACCGAGAGCCGAGCTGCAGTAACCTGGGGGAGACAGCAGCCGCAGTCGCAGTAGCAGTAGCAGCAGCAGCAGCAACAGCAGCGATGGCAGCAGCAGCAGAGGCGCTGGCAGCAGGCGATGCCAAAAACTGTGTGGAGGCGCGACGAGTGCGCACACGCATACACAGACACAGCACACACATATACTCGAACGAGTTGTATTCGTGTATGTTAAAACAACTGTTTGCCCGAGGGTGTTGGAAATTAGTGGTGGATGAGCAGCACAGCATTCCAGTGGCGGCTGCCAATGTGTGTGTGCGTATGCGTGTGAGTGTTCGTGTATTAATGAATGAAACGCCAATGCCGCCAGCCGCCCTCTCCTACTCCACAGCTACAGAAAACACTTATGGCCTCACGTTTGCCTGCCGCACGTGAGCACCAACCCCGCGCTCATCTCACCTCTCCTATACAACTAAACACGTACAAACTTCTAATAGTATGCACGTACATACATACTATATGCATGTGCGTGTGTGTTTGTATTGTATAGTTGATGCTGTGTTTTGATTGGAAGTGCGTAAACGGAGCTGAGCTGCGCATGCGCATATACTAAGCTTAAAGTGCCTACGTAAGAATCGTGGAAGATATAGATCGATCAAAATTAACGTTTAAATGATATCTTTATTGTAATTACTGGTGCCGCAAATGTTTAAGCGGTAAAATCTTGTTACATTTATTGAAATATAATTTTTTACATTTTATAGATTGTGTGGTGTTAGGTTAATATTACAGTTAGACGTAAAATCCTATCAAAAATAGCCAAAAATATTTCACTTTATGTTGCTTGGATTTGGTCTAAGCTCCGTAACAGAAAATATTAGGTCTTGTATTGAATAGGATGGATACCTTGTATCGAAATCACTTATAGCAAAAACAAACAAAAAGGATTCTTTAATTTCAATTCTAATATTCAAATACGCAGCTTGACAATCATCTTCTTAACCTTAATGCATCCTTGTCAGATCTTCAACAATTTTGATGACATCGTCCACTTCAGCAGTTTTACGCTCTCCATACATGGTCAACTAAAAAACATAAAATTTAATTATTGACATATTCTTTCAAAGTAAATTCCAATTGTTTCACCTCCAGCCCTTGCACGACATCCTTCATTTTGTCGCGACCTAAATCTAAGAAGCTCTCAATCAGGTCACCATCAATGAAACCTTCACTCGGCTCCACCTTGCTATTGATTTGGTAATTGCGATAATAGGTGTGTTCAATTTTGCCAATGAACTTGATCGTCTTCTTCAGGCGCTCCTCCAGTCCGTGCAGAAAATCATAAAAGTCCGGTGGTATCTGAGTGACTATGCCGATGGCTCCATTGCAGGTGCCATAGAGAACGCATCCTATGCTAGGAGTTGTGCGTTCGCCAACGTTCTGCATAACCAGCGAGCCATGGCGAAATACATTGACGGTATCGCCCAGATGGAAACGCGCCAACTCCGGCAGCAATTGACGTTCCTCATCAGTAGTTGCGGCACTATCATATAAACAGAACAGAATACGTTAGATTAACGAAAGTGTATGAGTATGTGGGAACTTATACCTATCCTTCTGGCACACAAAGAGATTATCTTGCGTCTCACAGCCAAGGAATGTGTCATCGTCGAGTATCTCAACGGCACGCATCCATTTGGGCTCACAGTCCCGGGCTATCTCCACAAATATGCCCTCCATCTGCTTGTGCTGCAGCAGAGTGATGGAACGCATCAGGTCGCCGACTAGAATGAAGTCACCCTTGGCCTTTAGGTACAATGCTGCAATCATATTCTGTATGTTGCACTCCATGCGCAGTTCCTTCTCATTGGTCCACTCGTAGAGACGCACAAAGCTCCCGATTCCGGCCAGGACTTTACCATTGAACTCCACAAGGGCATAGCAAGTGCCATCCACTTTGGTCTCGGCCACCTGGGTTAGCTTGTTATCATGATAATGGAATATGATAATGCGACCCACTTTCGGCTCTGGCTCGTCTGGGAAAACCAAGGCAGTGGCTACCACATAATAAGTATTGGGATCGTCGCCCAGCTGGGCGGACATTAATGCTGATATCATTTCGGGCGGCACATACTGATGAGCGTGCAACACTTCAAACGTATTCTGGTCAATGACGAGCAAATTGTGTACATCAATCTCTTGGCCAACTTCTGCATTGGCAGTGGTTGCATTGCCACCACCTGGTTTGGGCAATATGTTGCTGCTGCACGTCACATTTTGAGCCTGAGTGGAGGCACTATTACGCACTGGTTTGGTGCCACCGCGTTCATGAACATCGATACGCATCGTCGCCACGGCAAATGTCTGTGAGGCCTCCTGGTAGGCAATCCGACGGGGTCCCTCGCCCAGCGGCACTGTGCGTATGTGCAGCTTCTGGATTTCGTCGATGGTGCCAAGTATAACAGAATTTTTAGTGGCCAAGGCCAAGCTATCTGGATAGGCCTGGGCATTTAATGAGCACATGTGATTCACTTCCTTCAGGTTAACATTGGAGAACACCAACTTATGATTCGAGGAGTAGATGACTGTGGGCCGATCCGAGCAGGCGAACACATTTGTTGTGGACAGTGAACGGAAAGTACGCAATGTGGTGGGCTGTGTGCCCAGAGTCACCTTCTTCTTGTCCGTCAGCTGTCCGGTTTCCTTGTCCAAGATGAAATAGTACATGGAACCATCGCCCAATGCGCACAACAGATAATGTATATCCTCAAACGTGGTCATCAATATGGAACGCGGAATTATCTCTAAATTTTTGGAATTGGAATTCTATAAGGATATCTATAAAGATCGAAACTTTCCTTGCACTTACCGCCTTTAAGTTTCTCAGTGTAAATAACCTCGAGATCAGGCAGTGACAAGATGACAGCCGAAATATCTGTCCACAAGCCCACAGCCACCAGATTTGACTTGTTCTGTGTCTCATCCAAAGGAGTGATATCCAGACAGGCCACTTCGTATGGCAAGGTTTTGCGGCACTTCTCCACCAGACTACCATCCTCTATGCAGATGTAGTAGATGTCCTGCGCTGAGGCAACAACAATTTGTGTGGTGTTGCAGGAAACGACGCCAATCGAGCGGTCCCCCTCTGGTTTCCATTCTCCCACAAGCGACTTTGTGGCACTCTTCACCAGACGCACACTCTCCGAAGTCACTTGAACTAGCTGAAATGAACGGATTTAGTTAACTGTCCTGAACTCTCCTGATGATGTCCATCTCCATACCTGTTCGTGATCAACGTTGGCACAGAGGAACGTTTGCAGATCACTGGCAAATCCGGGTATATCCGTTTCCTCGACCTCCTCTCCGGAAAGTGTGAGAATGCGGGTGTGTCCCACAAAGCCCAACACCAATGTGTTCTCATAGTTGCTGTCATCAATTCCCACTTTCAGAGACCACATGCCCTTAATGCCCGGCAAATCAATGCAAGCCTGCTCCTGAATGCCAATGCCAATGCGAATGATGCGCAACGAGCCGTCCTTGAAGCTACCGGAGCATGTGATAATTTGGCCCTGTCCCTGACGGTCCAAGTCCACGACAGCTATATCAAGAATGGGTGCCAGATTCGTAAAGTTCTCAATGGGCACAACATAAGATCCATTGACAGCATCGGTGCTTAGACGCACCAACTGAGAGTCACCATGGCGGCTTCCAATGTAGAGAAATCCATTGTCCAGATACGTAATGCACTCCGGTATAGAGATCTCGCCCAATTGGTCCACTTTGATGTCCTTAACACTTAAGCCTTTGGATGTTTCCTGCACACCCAGAAAGAGCATAAAGAGCTGCCCATCCATATTGCCCAGGACATAGCGCAATCCTTTGCTATCGATACGTGCATAGCAATTGACTGTGCTCTTGCGGAAGGTGCATGGAGCAACGGCGTGATAATTGGAACCATCATGATAGACAATTGATTCGCGTCCAATGACTATAACACCGCCGATGGGCGAGGGAACTGGTATGAGCATGGTAGCCTCTGTTTCCACGTTGTCCTGTTTCCAGGCCAGTTTCACGAATTCCTTTTCGCGCATATTGATCTCATGCGACTTCACATGTCGGCCATCGTTATCCTTATGTATGACAATCACAGTGGGATTCAGGCAACCGTGCAGAAACTCTGCATCGTAGACGGTCAGCTCATCCATGCTGCAAAAATAACCCAATATTTATGAGAATGTGGATAAACATAATGAAAGAGCAAATAATTCACCGCAAATTTGTTGCCTTCAGCTCACTGCTGTCCTTGTCCAATGGAATGATGGTGAACAATCCCTGATACAAGCACATTCCAATAACCCGCGCCTTCGGATCAATGGCTGCAATGAAGCCGCCCTCGGAGAGTATGCCAACCGAATCGGACACATTGCCATGTGCCTTTGTGACAATACTGATGTTATCGCCCACCATGCGCACCTCAAGGACCATCACATTGAAGCGACGCGTTAAGATGAAAAGCAAGTCTTTGTTGCTGTCCGGCGGACGAAAGTGCCGCATTACGGTGATTTTGCCATTGATATTTACTTCTTTGAGGGCACGCAAGCCCTCGGGCGTTACCAAATCAATTTCGATCTGATTATTGCGTGCAATAACTAGATTGAGATCTGTCGGCGATGTGAAGTTGCCTACGATCAAATTTACAACAAACAACAATTAATTGCAAATTTGCAAAGCCGGCATAGAATTCCGCGAATGTGGTAAGCATTTTCACCTTGGCAGCATGCTGTTTAGAACTTACCAGTTAAGCATGCAACAACCGCAGTTGGCTTTTGTGCAGTCACCACATAATGATGCGACATTTTGTCACAATTAACTTGTCAAAAAGAAACTATGCACCAATGAAACACACGCTTTATTTCGTGCTGTTAAATGGAAACTTACAAGCACCAAAGTGAGCTACGAAACGCGCTAAAAAAAAAACGCAAATTGCTGTGGTATGCCAACTTATTGGACTGTCTGGCAACGCCACGACCAGAGATGATTCTTGTATGGTGCTGCAAAAATATCAAATATCTCTCGTTACGCAACACTATATATTAATGGCGACCGGACGACTTGCTGAACCCTACATACGTGTTTGAAATTTATAAGAAAAAATTCATTTTCATAGTAACATTTGCAGTGTGAAACACACTTGTTTATTGTTGAAAACAATACTGAAATTACTCTTCATATATTTAACTGTGTTCTGTTGAAACAAACTGTCCCGTAAAAGTGCCTAAAACTGCCGTCGTTGGTCTTCGAAAGAACATGGCGAGACTAACTAAAGTCTATAATACCGATGATGATGATTCTAGTTATGTAGGCAGGCGACATTTGCCTTTGGTGGCAGGTGATAAGCTAATGGTAAGTTGCAACAGTGAAGCCCTGCACATTTTTTAATCAGACATTACCATAAAGCGGAATGAATCTCTTAAAAAATATGACCCCCTTCAACC
Source organism: Drosophila quadrilineata (assembly GCA_018150725.1). Lineage (NCBI taxonomy): Eukaryota > Metazoa > Arthropoda > Insecta > Diptera > Drosophilidae > Drosophila > Drosophila quadrilineata. Next base: position 268,885 of record JAECWN010000375.1, read on the forward strand.
CACATACTCTTGCATTTGTATTTGTATGTGTTGCGTTTGGTTCGGTGTGCGTATCTGCGTATGTGTGTACATTGTCAAACTTTCATAACACATACGACTGCATCTGTGTGTGTTATGTTCGAAGTACATGTACGCATAAATACAAACATACATAAATACATACATATATATGTATGTATGGATGGCTGTGTGTTCACATCACTAGAGATTCGACGACTGCGCCCATAATTGTAATTGGGCATTTAATTAAGCCTTACCAAGTACTTACTTAATGGACTTAAAAGTTACAACTCCAAGATTCTTCTGAAAATCAAATCAAATGCATCTCTGCACCTGTCCAACACCCTCTCATGCATCTGACCTAGGAGGGTAGCCGCCATGTTGCTGAAGTGGCAACATCGAGAGACAAAAACAGGTTTCAAATGCACTTTTCTTTTTCTTTGTGTGTCTTTTATGTTTTTATGTTATTTTTTACATTCGCTAACCCTCGCTCACTCCGTCACTCACCGTACTCTCTTTCTATGTACATATGTTTACATTTACTCTCGTTAGATGCTAATGGACCTGAACAGCAAAGGACTTGTCATTGACAGCCCACAGATACGGGGTCGCGAGCTGGAGGAGTTCTCGCGCAAATTCAATCTGCTCACAGAGACTGAACGCAGGCAATCATTGGAGATAGACAGCACCAGTTTCATATCGGTGCTGAATCAGTGTGTCCAGTGTGTTGGTTGTCGGCGGCGTGTGGAGCGTTTGTTTTATCAGTTGACTGAATCGGGACACCGCACGCTGGATCCGCTGGAGCTGCGACCCAACAACACACTGGGCATAACGGAGGAGAAACTGAAAACACCGCAGGCACTCGGCACACTACTCTACCGGCATCACGAGGTACTCAACAATCTGCTGGACAACAAGCTGCGGAATAAGACGCGCTGCGTCCTGCATTCGCTAGACACGTTCAGGGCCAAGCCATTCTCGGAAACGTGGCGCGAAGTGTGGTCGGCAATGAAGAGCAACTGCCGCACTGAGGTGACCATAATCGAGGCCAAGGAACTGCACGAAGTGCTCGACAAATACTTGAAAAAGCACAAGTTCTGTGCCGGCTGTCGCACAAAGGTAAGGGATCCCTCCTCTTCCATATAATCTCGTAGTCATTACTCATATATGCTCCTCTTGCAGATTGAGCGTGCCTATAAAATACTCATTGGCGAGGTATCCACCAAGGAGAAGGGCTATGCGCCACAGCTATATGCCCACATACGCAAGTGTGTCCCGGACGAGCACATACACGTGAGCACCAGTAAAATCGAGTTCCTTGACACGCTAATTAAATGCGCGGAGCCGGAGGTCAATGGCAGTTACTCAAAGTTGCGGGAACGTCATGCCAAAACGCTGGAAATTGCGCAAGAGGAAGTGCTAACGTGCATCGGCATGATTATGTACGAGAGATTGCGACGCATTTATGTGAGTCTGCGGGAGGAGGAGCGCGCCTGCCAAGTGCTGGCCGCGGTGGGCGTACATGCGCTTTGTCGCAGCTTTCATGAGCGTGTGGAGCAGAAGCAGGGCATAAGTAACTTGGAGCTCTTGTACCAGGAGATCAGTCGCGCCGAGAAAGCCAAGGAACTGAAGCGGGAGCAGAAGAAGCTCAAAAAGAAGAAGAAGAAGGACGAGAAGAAGAACATGCATCGTCAATGTGACAACGACAGCAACGATAATAACAATAGTGTGAACGATGACGCTGTGGAATCGGAGGAGGACGAGGAGGAAGACGATGAGGATGGCGCCATGACCGCTTCGGTCATTGAGTCTGCAACAGTTCACACAGATGATACAGTGGATGATGGCATTGTTATACTCTGTGCCGAAGCCGATGCCGATGTAGACTCGGAGCCAAAGCCCCCAAAGCCAAGTGACAAACCAACGAAATCAAAATCGAAATCGAAGAAGCAACCGAAGAAAAAGAAGCAGAAATCCGCTAGCAAGTTGGCGAATAAGTCGTGCAAGGATGGTGATCACCACCTGGACGTGGACGTGGCCCATTGCCATGACTTGTCCAAGGCTGGTAAATGCAACGACTGTTTGGCCCCCATGCCCGACTGTCCCTGCGAGCAGGATGTGCGCGATTCGGGCTATGGCAGTGATCCGCCCACATCGAACGCCCATTCTCGCATATCGAGCGCAATCTCGTCGCCGGAAGGCTCTGAAGTTTCATGCTCGGACGGTCTGTGCAATCATGACGGCCTGCTGCTGGACGAGGAGCAAAGCGTGGACGATGTTGCGGTCCGCAACAGCTACGTCTCAGATCTGCTCTTTGGCCAGCAGGTTCAACTGGAACAAGAGTTCTCATTGCTGCGGATGTGGGTGAGTTGCCTGCTCCCAAATATCCTTTAATAATAGTGACTAATCGAGAATCTAATCTTGTAGAAAAACTTTGACGACTACGATGAAGACGATGAAAACTGTTGTTACATTCCCCAAGAGGTGGTGCTGGAGCATCAATACCAGCGCGAGTATATCCAATGTGAGCGCGAGAAGCTGCGTGCCACGTTGCGGGCAAATTTTGCTCGTTTGTGCCGGGAGCGTGGCGTCCACATAGCCAAGGGCAACGTCAACGTTGCCACCAATGCCACCGCATTCGCCAGCGCCAGAGCCACCTCAACTGGCCATTAATGCATTAATAAACCGTTGTAGTTATTCAGTCGATGCACGATGCGGTTTCCAAGAATCCACGTGCTTGCATTCTAAAATACATACATTAAATTTTTTTGTTTTTTCCAAATAAATCAAGTATAAAGTTATGCTTATCAATATGTTATATAGATCTCTCCATTGTATTATTATTTGTCTCCAAGTTGCTTAACTAATCCGGCATTCCTCGTGGAATGGCTCGAGTGTGCGCAGATCCCGCCATGTTGGCGGTAGGCCATTGGCTATATACTTGTTGCACCGCTTGCACGGCTCCAGGAAGAGCTTGATGTGGCTGTTCAGCCAGGTGACGTAGCTCTTCACGGCCAGATCAGGAAGAGTGGGTGAGAAGAAGTGCAGCATGGCTGAGTGGGCGTGCTCCTGCACCTTACGGAACACCTCGTAGCGGGACTCGGCCCACAGATCGTCGTGCTCCAAGGGCTCATCGTAGCCCTTGATGGTCACCCATTCGATCAGGACACCCTTGAAGACGATGGCCGCCTTCAACACATTGCTGATGGTGACAATGGCAACGGCATTGGAGCCAAATGGTCGGAATACCTTGTATGAAGTGTGTGGAGGATGACTGATGTCACTCAGAAGTTTGTCCACATGCCTGCAAACATAATATTTGAACTTTTACCATACCCAATCTTTAATTTAATAACATTTCTCACTCTGGATCATTGTTGAAGGAGGAGAAGGGCAGACGCTGTCGCTTCTGGGAGCAATAGTTGTAGGAGCGTCTGAGTGTGTTCTGATTGAGATTGTTGAACGCCAGGAAGCTGTGATCGTGCACCTTATCAATCCACTTGTAGCTGTTCACCAACTGTGGATACAACGCCTGCCTGTCCTGCGTTGTCTCTTGGGCCAGGAAGGTGGTATTGCCCAAATGGTAGGCGGCTGCCGGCACTTGCAAGCCATTGATCAGCTGCTCCACTTCACTAAAAGTACACAATAATCAAATATGGTTCGGCATATTCATAAATATTTTCGCTCACCGCAATTGCGAATTAATTGCACCGAATCTCTCTTGAAAATCGCTAACAAATTTAGTGCGACTTGCTTCGACGCCTTCGTTATCGGTGCCGTCAGCCAAATGTTCGAAACACTGTCGCACATTGGAGCGCAGGTTTTTAACGGCCGTTAAAGTTGAATTTAGCTTTTCCATTTGATATTAAAGTAACCAATAACTATTTTTGTTTATTCTGTAAATTGTTTATGGTAGCTGCAATTTAGTTAACGCTGGTCACACTGTTGAAATACATTGCGATAACGATACGATGTAAGTGCGATGGTTGGCAACGCGGCGGTTGTATTAATACCCATTGAATACACGGTCACACTTAGTGCAGTTTCAATTCAGTCGAAATTTAGTATTTGTGTCGCATCCATTGAGTTAAATCCTGGTTACAACTCATAATGGGCAATAAATCATCGTTGTTCCTCCGACACGAGGAAATAGCCCAGATTCAGAATGAAACCGGCTGTAAGTAGTAGCTATGGTATGGTAGTAGTAGCTATAAAAACAAATCAATCAACGACAAGTGAAATCCTAGTGGAAGAAACCTTGAAGTGAAAGAACTCTCGTCTGCAATGCTTTCTTCATATTTCAAAACAAATACGCAGTTGCCCAAAAGCTCCATTCTTTTCTAATTAACGTCTTCGATCTTGTGGCGAAACTAACTGCAATACATATTTACAAATCTAAACCAATTGAATGTGTTTCCATAGTCAAAGTCATTAGCGTTGCCTGTCATTGGCCCAATGCCAAATGTCAGAGCGAGATGGTGAGTGACGTGTGAAAGAAATTAAAAAGCGCAGGAAAAGGTGTAATAATTGTAACTGTTTATACTAGTTGTATGATTTACATAAGGCATGAAAGGTTGGCAATAAACTTGCCAACTGCCAGAGAAATGCATTTGTGACGTCATCGCCCAAAACACTTGACCATTTGCACCTTTGGGGCAAAGTTTGCGCAAGCTTTTGATGTTGATACGCTAGAAAACAAAAAAAAAAAACATAAAAAAAAGGCGATTTTATCAAGTGTCCGACTGCGTGTAATTTATGTGAGATAAGTCGACTCACTTTAGTATCCAAGAAGCACTTAGTATCAACTTGTGATAATGGCCATTGTTATCAGTTTACTCTATTCCGATAATTGATAAAGTCTACAAACTCATTCGATTTATTTACCACCTTCTCCCTCTCTTTCTCTCTGCAGTTACACCTAATCAAATCGAACGGTTGTATTCGCGTTTCACATCACTGGATCGCAACGACTGTGGAACACTCTCCCGGGAGGACTTGATGCGCATACCGGAACTGGCGATAAATCCACTATGTGAACGGATTGTGCACTCCTTCTTCGCCGATAGCACGGATGATCGTGTCAACTTCCGTCAGTTCATGAATGTCCTGGCGCATTTCCGGCCACTCCGGGACAACAAGCAAAGCAAATTGAACAGCAGGGAGGAGAAATTAAAGTTCGCCTTTAAGATGTATGATCTGGATGATGATGGTGTGATTAGCCGCGATGAGCTGCTCTCCATACTGCACATGATGGTGGGTGCCAACATCAGTCAGGATCAGCTAGTCAGTATTGCGGAACGCACCATTCTTGAGGCTGATCTGGCTTGCCAGGGCAAGATCTCGTTCGACGATTTCTGCAAGGCATTGGAGCGCACCGATGTCGATCAAAAGATGTCCATACGGTTTCTTAATTAACAGAAAAAAGAAAAAAAAAAATCAAGACTTCCCAGAAAGAAACCCCAGCCCAAAGACCCACTGTATAGAAGAATGCGAACTCGTTTTAGTCAAAGTTGAGTACCAAATAGTTTAGTCAAGGATCGAGTTTATATAGGAGATGCGTAGCGTATGCAGATAATAACTAATTATTGTTGGTTGCTCTTATCGATAACACGTACGATATCGATAATAATTTGAATTGTATTAAATTAGTATGGATTGCCAACAGCCGCTTTCATTCCGCTCTAACGTGAAATTCTTGCATTTGTTGCCATCGCGTATGGCCAGGACTAGAAACTTGCTCTTATTTATTTTTTTGATTTATGTATGTACTTTGTTTATGCACTTTTTAGTTGCTCGCAAATAAACACAAATTGTATATATTCTGATGTATGTATGTATATATGAAATGTAATTTATTGATCTCAATTGGAATCTATATATTTGTGGTATATGGTGTATGGTTTATATAGTGTTGGATAACTACGAAAGTTCCTGTTTCATGCAAATACCAACTCTGGCTTATGTGGTCGAGGAGACAGCCAACTTCTTGAGATGTTCCATGAACAGCTGCAGCGAGACATCATCTGTGAGCACGGGCGCACCGCCATCCTGTCGAAAGAGAAGACACGAATGTTAGCGTATTGGGATTGGGTATGGAGTAGTTAACTGGAAATGGGGAACCGACACCAAGAGCAGCAAAGAACAGGGAGTATGAAGCAACAAAGCCAACTTAGAACTAAACCCAAAGAATATTGAACAAAATGATAAATATTTACTACCGTCGTTTGGCCAATGGGCGGCTAAGGCGTTATAACAACAATAACAACAACGAAGTAGGAGCAGGAGGACACAATGACAAATGTGAACCAAAAGAGATAATAAAAAAAAATACAAACAATATTTTGGTGAATGTTTAAAAACAAAGAGAAACTGATAGTTATCCTGATGCATTGCTGCTGTTTGACCTACCTGACCATAGGCATACATGTTGTTGTGCGTCTGCGAGGGATTGACCTTGGAGAGCAAGAAACGTGCCTGGGAGCCACCATGCTCGGTGTCAATGTAGCGAGGCATGGGGAAACGTGTCTGAAGGATCTCCTGGGCATCGTCGACGGGTGCCTGCAGCAGCTGCTTAAAGTTCTCATACTCGGGCATATCCTGATACTTGAGTGTGCGCCATTGGGCAATGGTCTCGCCATGGTAGATGAGTATCTGGAAGAAGGTGTCCATCAGCAGTATGCGATCCGCTTGTATTGAAGCCGTGTCAAGGAGCACCGGCTCGGGTGGCCCGTTGAACGAGTAGCTGTAAAGGATGGGCTGGATCATGATCAGGGACTGGGTGAGGTCCTCGCGCATTAGCATGTGTCGATAGAATGTGGTCTCGTCGGGCGAATTGTTGAAGACCTGCAAGAACTGCGAGCGGCGCAGATGATACATGAACTGAGGGAACAAACTGAAGTTCTGCGACAGCCTGAAGCTATTGGGATCATCCTTGGAGTACTCGCCAAACTTCTGGCACTATAAGTGAGATCGAAAATCAAATTAAATTAACTTTAATACCCTCTTTTGGGAGTAGGTGTGCCTACCAAGCGGATCAGCTGGCGATCCACCCAGCGCAATATATCTGGACCCTCGTCCGTCTCGGCGCGGTATACCACCATGCGTGCCATCAGGACAGCAGCTGCTTCCTGATCGAATCCTGCGCTAATGTGATGCACATTGGACGTGGCATCCGCCCAGCTGCAGAAGAAGAAGCATTATAAATCTAAAATCTGGTATGGGTATCGCCATGATGACTCACTTTCTGGCCAGTGTGGTGACACGTATGCGCCGCTGACCGCTTGGATGCTGGTACTGTGTGATGAACTGTATGCATCCGCGTCCGCCTTGGGGTATGGGTGCCGCATGCTGATTGACGACCTCGAAGAAGAACGCCACCGTTGAGCTTGGATTGAGGGTGCAGAGTTTCCACTGCACCGTATTGCCCATGCCGATCTCCACATCCGACACCGACGGGCTCTTCACATTCAGCGACACACACGAGCCAATGCCGCCAGAGATTTTCAGCTCGCGCGAGCACTTCACTTCCAGGGTGGCATTGAATGCCATCTTCAAGTCGTTGCGACTGTCGCGCGCGAACACGCGTTGGAATGTCTGCTTGAACAAGGACGAATTGAACGAGTCACCCATGACCATGTGGCCACCCGTGGAGTTGCACAGCTGCTTCATCTCCATCAGGCCGGTCTGGTCAAGGGCACACGAGTATATATCGATGCTATGACCATTTGTGGCAGCGCGCAGCGCCAGGGCATCATAATGCTTGATGGCCTTCTTCATGAACTTGACGTTGTCCTTGTGGATGTCATGATGGGAGCGAATTGGATGCTTTAACTCATCGTCGACCACTTGGCCGGGGCCCTGGGAGCAAGGGCCACCAACGAATGTCATGATGCGGCCACCCGTATTCGGGTAGGTGCACTCCAGCAGGCCGACTGCAATTGATAGAGCAGCGCCCGAGGAGCGCAGATAGCGCTTGCCCTGCGGCACCGGCCAAGGATCACGCTGCAGCTCGCTCAGCAGATCACCCAGCGCAGTATCGCACTGGCTGATCGGCTGTAGGAATCGGTGTGCCGGCGGCACATGAGCACCAGCTCCAGCAGCACCTGGTGCATTGGGCATTTGGCCCGGCTGACCCGGTTGCTGGTGTGGTGTTGGTGCCATGCCACGTCCAATGCCCAGCATATCTTGCACCTGCTTGGCGGTCAAATCTTTTGTACCACGGAACACGTAACTCTTGGAACAGCCATCAGTTCCCAGCTCATGGACCTGAATCATTTTGCCAAAGGTGATGAGGCCCACCAGAGCATTAGGTGGCAGCAGACTCAGCGACATTTGCAGTGAATCCTTCAGTGCATCCAACTCCTCCTCATCCATGCAGGTATCCACAAGGAATATAAAGACTGGTGGCATAGTCGGCGCCCTCGTAATGGTGTACTCGATGGTGCTGAATCCGGGAATCAGCTCAGCAGGCTGATGCTGCTCCGAAATGGCAGCATATTGCGGCGGAAACTGAAATACTCCGTGTGAATCAGAAAAGTCGAAAGTACATTTGGGAGTGAGATGCTTACGGGATTGCGTTGAAAGCAGAAGTTGCAGACCCAGAGTTTGGCACGATAGTCGACCTGGCACAGTGGATTGAGTATGGCCCGACAGTTGCTGCGGGTGCAGAGTACGGGCTCATATTGAATAGGTGGCAAATCGGGGCGCTCTTTGAGGGGTTGATAGAGACACGCAAGCGGCACGACAAGGCGACTGGCATCAATTCGACTTGAGGGCCATACGTTCCACGTTAGACGTACGCCGTCACGATCCTCGTTTTGCTGGATGAACTCCTCGTAGGTAGTCATCGTTTGGAAGCCTTTATTGGCGATTTAACAACGTTTTAGACTAAAATTAACTAGACTCGACAATCTCTTATTGGAAAAATCGTTGGGCCAGGCCACGTCACGAATTTGACAGTTGGTTCTATAGCAATCAGCTTGCACTCGTACAATAGCCTAATATAAGGAGTAAAATAAATAATATTTTTTTATAAATTACTATTCAGTACTCTGATTTAAATGTCTGATAATTGTTTTTTTTTTTCAAATTTTGCATATATTAATTATAATTTAATATATTTTTAAAATTTATTCAAATAATAACAATTTAGTGTGCAACGAGTTGGCAGCACCACTCGCAAATGCAGCCCTGATGCAGCTGTTTGCCCGCCGTTAACATAGTGTGTGTGCCTGTGTATTTTTTTAGAGTTGTTTCTAAGATGGCGACGAAAAAAACGCGTCTTATGTGAATGCAAATGCAATCATAACAACTTTAATTTTATGCTAATAAATGTGTACCAATTTGAAATAAAACTATTGAAAAACAGTGCTGAATAAGTGCATAATACATTACATGTGAAATTTGGTGCGCAAGTTTTGTGAAAATGGCCACAAATATGTATCGAGTCGGAGGTGAGAAAATTTTTTTCCATACTCGCTTTTCTATCATCTTTCGTTATCGGCGCCGTCTCACTGTTTCGCCTGGCCGTTTGCTGTGCGTGTTCAGTTGTGTGTATGTGTATGTGTATGTGTATGTGTGGGACTCCACAGACCAAAGAAAGTGCATTAAAATTATCCCTATCTCACCAAATAATGATGCAACCCCCAACTCCGATACGTGGAATGCTGTTATCAATAAGAATATGTGAATTTGGTTTTTATACGCCTCGAATTCTCAATTTGCCGACACGAGTTTTAACAACGTAGACGTTTTTTCAACACCAATGCGTAGCGGCAGCTCTGGCAGCACATCGACGAACCGGTCGTCGAATGGGGGTTGTGAAAGGGGGCTCTGTGTATGCTATCCAAATTGTCGCAGCTGCAGCAAGTGTTTATGTACATAGTTACTGTTTCTGTTCCCCCGATAAGCATTCGATTTTAGTGTGTGTGTATGTACTACTTTACTGTGTGTGTGTGTGTGTGTGTATAAGTGCTGTAAAGTTAGGGTGGGGATAGTGATGATGAAATTAAATTGCATTTGTCAAGCTCCCTTCCTTTCGATCATGACTTTTTTGTGTTTATGTCTGTGAAATATGATGATGTGTGTTTCTATAATTGAAAGTATATTTTCACACACACATACACAAATCTGCTGTTTATGTAGTCTTTTATTTATTTTTGTTTTTGACCCATTCATTCGTGTTTTCTTATGCTAATGAGTTTGCAGTTTTGGAGAAGCATCTTACGTTTTAACGAGTTTCCCTTTTGTTTAACTACTAATTTCGTCCGTTAACTTGGCCGTTGGCAGTACCAATAGGGCTGATTCGCTCTCTCTCACTTAATCATTAGAGTCACTGACTGATGACGTTATTGTTGCCCCACCTGCCGCCCCTCTATGATGATGGGACTGGGTTCCTCTTAGTCGTGATGTTCATTGCCAATGCAAATGAACCGTAAACGCGAGCAGCTAATTAAAACAATGCATACAAATAAATAATAAAAATCTGACGCATGTTTAAATTACAACTCTTTATAGTATAATCATTATTTTGGTGTCTCAATGCACGCATTCGTTTCAGAATTGTCTTCATCAGCGCATTTGTTAGTCACTTTTAATAGCCATACACACACACACACACCTTTTCTGTACATATGTATGTGTGCTTATGTACATATACTAACAAATATTAATACAGCCAAGCAGCCGAAATGTCGTTGCGAGCGACACTTTCTTTTTCATCTCTTCTTTTTTTTTTTAACTTGGCCAAATGCAAAAGATACATTTTCCTTTTATTGTGTGCCTCTGCTCTGGCATGAGTTGCCGCTTGATCGCTGCTCTTTTTTTTCCATTCCTTTTTTTTTCATTTGTCGTTTTCTCTCCTCTGCTTCTATCGGCTTTCGTTGCCTTTGCCGTTGCTGTTGCTGTTGCTGTTGCCGTGGTCAAAACCCAAGCAACGGTTTCTGCGACAGGTTCCGCACCGTCGCAGCCGGCGCGCTCTGTTCGCTCTCAGCCCCCCCCCCCTTGCTGCTTGCTTGCCTCTTGCCTCCTCTCAACGTTGACGTACTCTTAGTTGTTGTTTCTGCCTCGCTCGATGGATGGATGGATGCCCACATTTGTATTTAATTGAGCAACGCGCATACTTTTCATTGCTCTGTGTGGCCGTAATTAAGCGGCGTGTCCACTAACTGCTCCGGAAAATGTGTGCTGTGATTTTAGAGTCACAGATACCATAAACAGTGACTGGCAATCAGATTGTAAATCCGCTAGTCTAATAACTCGTAAAAGTATATTTATTTGCATAAGTTCTTATATTTACCCATTTGTTGCTCAAATTAATTTGCCATATCATTCTACTAAAAATACTTGTAAAGTTATAATATTAATACTTGAAATGGAAAGAGCAGTTACCAGTCACTGTTAACCTCATTGTTAGACATCTCTAATATCTACAGTCTGTGCCTGCATGTATCGACGCACATCAGTTCCCATATGTGTGAATGCGTGTGCGTCTGTATTGGGGTGTGATTTGACTGTGTGAGTGGCAGTTTGGTAGGCGAACGTTGGCTTCCACTTTGATGGAGATAATGAATTATTGGCATGCAGTTGGACCTGAAATTATTATTTGTTTTGCACCGATGCCCCTGATTTATGCTTCAGCCTCTCTATAATGGTCACTCATGTTATTATTTGCAGACTACGTCTACGTTGATAACGTAACAACGCCGAATAGTCCCTACCTGATACGCCGCATTGAGGAGTTGAATAAAAACCAAACCGGCAATGTGGAGGCGAAGGTCATGTGCTTCTACAGACGTCGTGATCTGCCCAACCCGCTTGTTCAGCTGGCGGATAAGCATCAACGTAAGTACAATTAAATACGCATACACTTATAAGCACTCACGTATTCATCCACACACACTAATGTGTGTGTGGATGGATGAACATGTGCAAGTTTGTATATTCATAAGTTTTTTGGACAGCTAAGTGAGGTTATGTTACGAATAAGTCAAAAGGTCCCCCCGTTCCCTATAGTGTGTAGATCCTGAGCGCATTTTCACCACAAAAACCAAAGCTCAGTTGGAGGCAAACTGATGGGCGGTGAAATATACGTAGCATTCGACGAAACCAAAACCGAAGCACCTCACCCCACCACCCCACTCACCCCATCACCAGCATATGCTGTGCCACTGTGCAATGTGTCAAAGCCTGTCCCACCCAACGTACACACGCATACACTAACAGACATCCACCTTTTTGCGTCACCCACACACCCACTTAGTAGCAGCAACAAAAGCAACAACAACAACAAGAATAACAGTAACAACAACACGAGCAAAAGCCGACATCAAGAGCAACAAGAACCGCAATGACAACAACTGTAAAGCATACAGCAAAAGCAAAGAGTAAACGGAATCCGAGCATCCGTAGCTGTAGCAGCATCAGCAGCAGCATCCACAGCAACAGCAACAGCAACTACAGCAACAACAAGAGGAACACATAAACATAATATGTGTAGAGCTGCACTGTACTTCTCAGTCGCATGTTGTTGCTGCTGTTGTTGCCGTTTTCGGTTGCTGCTAGGCGGCGCCAGCTTCACTGTGGGAATAGTAGGCAGCAGTAGCAGTGGCAGCAGCAGTAGGTAGTCTTGCTGTCTACCTCAGTTCCTCTACTTCTCTCTAGCACCATTTGTGTGTCTCTCTGTTTGTGTGTGTATGCACGAAAATTTTCGTGAGCCCTGGCTGTGACTGCAGGAGAATCGAAAGGAGCCGCCGCGCTTTGTATTCCCGTATACATACACAGCAACAGCAGAGAGGAGCAGAGAAGTGAAATGGCAGCAGTCATCAGCATGGACAGACAGACGACCATTCACTGTATCTTTCTCCCAAAAAACCCATACATACACACATACAAACATTTTATACAACCCCCAAAATTGGTGGGGTTGCTCTCGGCTGGGTTGAGTTGGGTTGGGTTGGGCTGGGTTGGGTTTTTTGGACTTCTCAAATTCGATACGTGACCCAACGAAAATGCGTTTTTCCAACGCTCGCAACTGCTCCCCATCCCCAGTGCATATTGTGTCGACAATGCCCATTAACGGAGCCGGAGCCCCTTCCCTGCTCGCCGCGAGTCCGACAACCCTACAAGTCTCTTGACTGGTTTGGCTGCTGCTGCTGTTGTTGCTCCTTTTTTGGAGTTGTTGCTGGCAGTGCGGCGTGCGCTGTCTGTTTGCAGCCTAGCTGCTAATCATTCATTTAAAAATTAGCACACCAACTACACCACAAATAGTATATTAAGCGTGTCAAGAAACAAAAATAAAAGCAAACATGACAAAAAGCAACAAAACTCAAAGCTGGCTACGACAACAGTTTGGATATGAAACGCGAGCAGAGAATATAGAAAAAAAAAAGAAAAAATATTTATATATGTAGGTATATATGTACAAGAAAAACATTGAAACGCGCTATGCGAAGCAAAGACTGTGCTGGAGGGAGGGAGAAGCACAATTCAGTGGGCTGCAAACAAGACGCACACGCCTCCCCATCTGGCAACCCCTGCCCGCACTTGCCAGACTTTATATTTGCTATCTATGGCGGCCACCAAACACTTGCTCACCCCAAACTTCAGCCCTGTCACTTCCACTTGACATTCTTCTGCCCCTGTGCCAGATACTGCTTTTATTTCTATGCTGCTTCTTTCTCTTCTTCCTCATTCGCTATACACCTACGCTGTTGTAAATGCAGCTCAAGATGTAGGGGTTGGAGGATTGCTCCATTTGGTCGGACTCGGACTCCTCAAGAAGTAGAACTGATAGAAGCAGAAACAGCAGCACTCTACACCCACCACCCGAAAAACTCACCTCGCGACCGACCCAAATCCTCATGCTCAGACTAACCCACCCGTTACCATCCCCTCGTGGCTTGTGTGTGGCGGGTATTAAAAATAAATTCAAAAAGTTTTGTATTTATTTTGCTGGGCTTTCGGTTGGCAATCGCGACATCTCTTAGCAAAATTACTTTTCGTATTTAACCTCACTTTAAGCGGGCTGCCAACTTGTTTTTGCAATTTTTTGGTTCACTAAATGAAAGTTTTGCTTTTTAACAATATCACTCATTCTTGAACATAAAACCACATTGTAAATATTCTGTACGCATTTGTATGTTTGTAAAATCAACATCTCATTCCCCCAAACTCATACACACCCCACGAACCAACCATCCAACCAACCAATTCATCTTGATGTGATGCAGTGGCTACTGCAGAAGACTCACCGCTGGCAACGAAACTGAAGAAAACCTGGCTTAGAACACCCGTAGGCGAAGAGCAGGCAGCGCAAGCTGTGCTCGATCCCTCAATAGGTACAACTACTGGCAAGACGTCTATCACAATCTTGCTCTTTATCTCTACTGATTATTACTAGTATTGAGAATGCATATACTTTCATTGCCATTATTTATTTATATTATAATTCTCATTACTTAATTTAATTTTATTATTTAGCTACCAATCAATAGTATCGTGATAAGCTTGGCAGGTTTTAGATCATAACTCCATTACTCCGAAAAGGCTGCTACACTCATAGTCCATTTTTGCCTTGTAATTCTCAACTAGTTTTTGCTACTACACAAAAGATAATTGTTATTGTTAAGACCTTAATCCTGTCAAGCTTCATAATTATCTTAAATTTAGTTATACATAAATTAAAAATTATTTTTTAATTATTGTAGTGTATGCCAAGTACTGACCTCGATATTGTTTATGAACAAAAATTAACCTAATGTGCATCAAGCATAATTTATGCTAATATCGGAGTTTTTGTTCTTGAACCTATTTCTTGAGGTTAATACAGAGCTGTAGAGAGTAGACATGATATGAATATTAAATTGTTAACGCAATGGTTAATTGGTTCTGAACTTAGTCTTTGTAGCTAGTACAGCATGAGAAGAGTTGGGGACGGTATTTACTTATAGAATAACGGATTCGGTTTGTTTGCAGCTGCTCTTGAAGAGGAACGCACGAGCCCAACGCAAACGTCCGGCAATTCCACCACCGGCAATTCCAGCACCAATAATGCCAACAACAACAGCTCGGCGAGCGGTGGTGGTGGAGGTGCCACAGATGGGGAAAAGAGCGAAGCGTTAACCAGCAAACAGCGATATCAGATCAAGCATCGCGAACTGTTCTTATCTCGACAAGTTGAGTCGATACCCGCCACACAAATCAGAGGAAAATGTTCTGTCACGCTGCTCAATGAAACGGAGTCTCTGCAAAGCTATCTCAATAAAGACGTGAGTTGTAGAGTCTGGGATTCGGATTGCCTCAATTTCGATAGCATCAAGTATATTTAATTGACCATTACTACTTGATACTTTCAGGATACATTCTTCTACTGTTTGGTCTTTGATCCAAATCAAAAAACTCTGCTGGCTGACAAGGGCGAGATACGAGTCGGAAGTCGCTATCAGTGTGATATACCCGCCAAGCTAAAAGACACATCCACGGATGAGCGCAAGCTCGAAGAGCTGGAGTCACTTGTGTGGACACCGGAGCACAGTTTGACCGACCGTAAGATCGACCAGTTTCTTGTCGTGTCGCGCTCAATTGGCACCTTCGCCCGTGCCCTTGATTGCAGCAGTTCTGTTAAGCAGCCCTCACTTCATATGTCTGCAGCGGCCGCCAGTCGAGACATAACCCTGGTAAATCAGAATTATATATACGATGCAAACTTCTTGTTAACTGTTTGTTGTCTCTAAATCTAGTTTCACGCCATGAACATTCTGCACAAGCATCGTTATTCAATTGAGGATGCCATGTCCTCGCTAGTTCCTTCCACTGGGCCAGTACTCTGTCGCGACGAAATCGAAGATTGGAGCGCATCGGAAGCTAATATCTTTGAGGAGGCGCTTGATAAATATGGCAAAGACTTTAATGACATTCGACGAGATTTTGTAAGTTTGAATTTTTTACCATGCTATGCTAAATGAATTATATAATTTAATGAAATTCTCCTCATTTTCACAGCTCCCGTGGAAAACAATAAAACAGATCATTGAATATTATTATATGTGGAAAACCACCGACAGATATGTTCAGCAGAAGCGGGTAAAAGCTGTTGAAGCGGAACTCAAGCTTAAACAGGTCTACATACCCCAATATAATAACAATGGCAAGGGAAATGGTTCTAGCGTAAAGTCAGGCGGAGGACCAGGTGGAATCTATAATGGTACCACAAATGGAGGAGCCGATCTATCTAATAATGGCAAACCTTGTGAATCTTGCGGAATAACAAAGTCCACTCAGGTAGTTTGATTCCAAAATATATTGGATTCCCAAGTACTAATAGAAATTTATCACTCAGTGGAACTCATTCAATAATGGGCACATGGTGTGTCGCCTCTGTCAGAGTTGTTGGGATTATTGGCGAAAGTATGGCAGTATGAAATCGGCGAACAAAGGCGATGCGAATGAAGCGGAGGCTAAAAAGAAAGCTTCTGCTGCAGCCACTCCAGCGTCAATGATAACGGGAGCAGGGAGCACCACTGTGGTTGATCTTAACGATGATGAGAAAGTCAGTGATCTAAGCAATCGTCAATTGCACAGGTAACAACGCAAAGCATCCTTTATCAAGTGATATGTATAACTAAAAATAACGTATATTGTAGGTGCTCCATTGTCAACTGCGGTAAAGAGTTCAAGCTGAAGACCCACCTGGCACGACACTACGCGCAAGCGCATGGAATCGCCATCAGCTCTGGGTCGCCGCGACCGATCATGAAGACGCGCACAGCCTTCTACTTGCATACAAATCCTATGACGCGTGTGGCTCGCATTGTCTGTCGGAGCATTGTGAAGCCCAAAAAGGCAGCGCGACAGAGCGCCTATGCCATTAATGCGCTTCTCATCAAGCAAGAATGTAGGTGTCCCTTAGTTGATATTCGAAATATATTATAGTATCATTTCAAATGTTATTCCTCTAGTTACGAATCGTATTATGGGCAAATCACAGGCGGAAATTAAAAAGATGCTTTTGCTCAAGCCCAAGGAACGCGGCAGCGTTACAAAAATTGCAAATCATCTGGGCGCACCTGGCAGCGGTCCACATGAATGGCTTGTGCTGACGCCCAAGGATAAAATGCCACAACCCGTTATTGTCTCATTCCCAAAGCCGCCCAAGGCTCCAGACGGCAGCTTAATGTACGAGCGTGTGCCTAACAAAACGCCCGATGTTGTCGCAGTCCCAGTCCCAGTTGCGGCTGACAAAGATCTATCCATAATTCCAGCGCAAGCAACATCTACGATACGCAAGCGTGCTCACGAGGAGCAACAGCTCAACGGCACAGAAGGTAGAATTATTAATTCTAATCTCATGGATGAATTTAATCAAAAATAAAATGTTGCAATCCTTTTATCCATTAGTGACAATTGTGCCTAGTGGACCACCTGCCAAACGTCCCAATAAGGACCCGATGCCCTCACACTGCCCCAGTCCTGAGCAGTTTGCTGCTATGATGGCTGCATCAGGCCAACCGCTCTCCAGACATCACGTAAGTTCCGTCACAGTTATCTCAACCGTAATGCGAAAATGGCGGCTCAGAAACTTACGCTTATAATTCGCAACTGGTTTTAGCTGTAGTTGTAAGAGGTGGCGTTTGAAACTTAAAGTTGTAAAGCAATCAATTGGCTGAAATGTAGAGCCTGCCGACAAAATAAATTAATAATGAACTTGATATAATTTATTTCTTTTGGTTGTAGCTCAATGGCAAACAGAAGATCGCGCAAATGGCACGTGGTGGTAACGGACGCAAACAGGTCATCAGTTGGATGGATGCACCTGACGATGTTTACTTTAGAGCTACGGATGTACACAAGTGAGTTTTGAAGTCTATAATTTATTTCAGAATTTTCTTTAAAGTATCATTTTGCTCTTTTTTTTAAAGGAAAACTCGAAAAATACTCTCAGCTTTGGATCTACGGCGAGCAGCTCGCAAGCCATGGCGTACACTGCCCATCCAGCCAATCAAACCAGAACCGAGTAGCAAACCTATTGAATCACAAATCGTTATACTGGACTGACCGTCGCCGGCTGAGAAATCATCTAAACTGCTGTCGTACGCAGCCAAGATATTCGAGCAGCAGCAGCATCCGCCATTTCCATACACCATGGATGCTTTGCTAAACTAGTGAACCAGATTCTGTCTCATAGTGGCTTGCCATGTACATACATACATACATACAAACAGACATATTACATCAAGCATTCATTCAAACAGACATAAATACATACGTACATAAATACAGACCCGACGATTCTCCGCGAAGCAAACATACTTACACATACACCATAGTTACATACACATCTTAGTGTAGGCAAGAGTTACAGCATCACTAAATGACATTGGTATCAATTTGAAACCGATAACCGATAAACCAACCATTGACAACAACAGGATTAACAGCAAAGGGAAATGAATAACAAACACATCCACTTTACTAGCGCTTAAATAGATGTCTTAAAATACAAATAGTAAGATAATAAGTGTTAAGATCGAAAGCAATAGTAAACAGAACGCAAAGCAAATCAAATATTTATTCATAATTTACATAATTTTAACAATTTTTAATCTCAGTAAAACTCTTATACAACATTGAACCTATATAAAACTCAGATGATAAGTTTTATTATTTTTATGTGTTTTAGATATTTTTTTTCCTCAATTTTTTAAATGCTTTGTCCAATTCGTTCAATTTTGTATGAATATAAATTATTTTTTTGTGTTTCATTTTAAAATTTTTTTGCAACGATTCTGCAATGTTTGTTGCATGCTATTATATACAAATGAATAACAAACCAGATACGTAAAATTGAAATTGAAAGGCCTCCATAATTTTGAAATATTTTTCACTCTAAATTTGGCAATGCAAATAATAGACGAAAGATATTTTAAAATTGATTTAATGCTTTAAGTACCAAAAGAAAATGGAATAGTAACCTTGTTAATAAATGTGACGTGCAACATTATTTAAAAAATTAATTATACGCTGTAACTAAAAAGTAATAATTACGACAAATTATACCACAAATTGTACAGTAAATGGGATAAAGTTTATAACTTCGAATACAATTTA
Organism: Drosophila quadrilineata; assembly: GCA_018150725.1. NCBI lineage: Eukaryota > Metazoa > Arthropoda > Insecta > Diptera > Drosophilidae > Drosophila > Drosophila quadrilineata. The sequence goes on from JAECWN010000375.1 coordinate 287,989, forward strand.
TTTTCATAATTTATATACAAATTGCAAACAAATACTTTAAAAAGGATACATGATAGACACGCAGACAGGCAAACTTCCAACATAAACACACACACATACCCACAAATATAGCATATTATTTACGCCTATAAATACACAAATAAGAAATTAAACCACATAATATACATTTATGAATGTATTGAGATTAATATTAACGATTTGGTAAATGACAAGCAAAAAGTAGATCAGCATTGAGAACCCAAAATAAAACAAAAATCCACACAAATTAAGAAACATTTATAAATATATTGATTATAATGAAATTCTAATTGTAAGCCAATCTATGTATTTTTAACTTTACAATTTAAGTAATTTTGTAAAATAAAAAATTCTTTAAATTAAACACAAAAATATTAAGTAAAAGATGAAAAACAGAAGGGGAATGAAACAGCAACTACTCGTACATAAATGCTAGAAATTAATTGCAGCAAAATAGAATAGAATGTCAAGTAACAGAAGCAAATCAAACAGAGCTATATACATAATTATATATACACAACTTATATATACATTCATATATGAACTCTACGCGTATACAATTTTACAAAGCGGGAAGTTAGATTGCTGACAGTTTGGCGGGGTGGGTGGGACAAGAAAAACCGACAAGTTTTCCGAATAAAGTTTTAAAATTAAACCTTTTTGCTAAAAAAAAAACAAAATCAAACAAAATTATTCACATAACAAAAACAGTTTATTTATAACAGATCCATAAATTTAATTTTTATTATGTGTAGCTGGCAATGCACAGTGAGGCATTGGTGCCACCAAAGCCAAAGGAATTCTTCAAGGCAATCCTTCTTGACTGATCCTCAGACCACTTGCATGTTTCTGTCACCACATTTACGTCCACATCCATGTTGTCTACGTTGATCGAAGGCGGCAATTGATTTTCGGAACAGGCATGAACCACAAACAGGGCTTCGAGATTGCCAGATGAGCCCAGGAGATGACCGTGGGCTCCCTTCGTAGAGGATACAAGCACTTGGCCACTGTGTTCACCAAAGACTCGTTTAATGGCATGAGCTTCAATGCGATCCCCTGTGGGCGTGGATGTGGCATGGGCATTGACGTAGCTAATATCTTGAGGTGTTAATCCTGCATCAGCAATAGCACGACGCATCGCTAGAGTGGCACCGGTGCCATCTTCACTTGGCGAGGTTATGTGATGAGCGTCGCCAGAAAGTCCATAGCCCAGCAGCTCAGCGAGTATTGGTGCTCCGCGAGCTTTAGCGTGTTCCAGTTCCTCCAAAACTAAAACAGCCGCACCTTCACCCATCACAAAACCATCTCGGGCTTTATCAAAAGGTCGTGAGGCCACTGCCGGGTTATCATTGAAGGCAGTGCTTAGTGCACGTAGTCTACAGAAGCCGGCTATCGACAGGGGGTCTATACAGGCCTCTCCACTGCCAGCAAGCATCACATCTGCATCTCCATTGCGAATGAAGCGCAATGCATCGCCAATAGCATGAGCTCCAGTAGCGCAGGCCGTGGATACGGAATGATTTGGACCCTGTAGGCCATGCCGCATGCTGATGTGACCACATGCCATATTGGGCAGTAGTCTGGGCACGAAATATGGACTCACGCGATTGTACCCACGCTGTAATTGCTGAAATGCGCCATATACTTCAGAAAGATCAAACATACCCATTCCGACGCATACACCAATCCTTTCCCGCTGTTCGGGGCTTAATTCTTTGGGCTGCAACTTAGCAGAAGCTAATGCTTCATCGGCTGCAACGACTGCGAACTGAGTGGCAGGACTCATCAGCTTTATATCACTTTTACTGAGATGCTTGTCGATCTGTAAGCGATCTCTCGGTATCTGGGCAGCTACTTGGCAAGGCAGTCCCTTGTACTCAGCTCCCAATTGGGTAATGGCGGATTCACCTGCCAGAAGTCGTTGCCACGACTCAGCCACATTGTTGGCCAACGGTGTAACTGCTCCGCTACCAGTTACAACCACACGACGCCGTAATGCTTGCGTAGAGGACTTACGAATTTGTAATAAAAGCCGCATGTTGTGCCGCCAAACGTAACCAAGGTAATTATGCAGACAATAACAAAAATCAGCTGACACCGAATCCGCAGTGTTGCCAGATGTTGAATACTTACGATGTGCTAGAGATGAGCGTGAAGCTCACTGTTTCGTGTCGATGCAACGGGTTAAGCACAAGGGCTAATCAACGGATTATCAATAATGAATATATTTCTATTTAACATTAAATTAAGCTAAAATTCACATTTGTGTTTATTGTGAAATAAGAAAGCATCTAGAGTTGATATTTACAAATATTTGCCAGAACAATCTCAAAATTGATAAGTGTTTTCTTAGCTCTATTATCAAATGTATACATGTGTGTGTGAGGGTGTGTTTTAGAGTAAACAAATTAAAAGACGGAGTCTCTTTGGCTGCTGAGAGAGCAACATGTTGCATGTTTTGTATTTGCATTTTCGCGGTTGAAGATCCCCATATGTCTAAATAAATAAATGTAGCGAGAAAGATATAACTTGTAATGTACATAAATCTAGTATAAACTGGACATGAATCCATATTTACATTTGATATGGCATTCGTGCTCTATAAGTGCGACATGTCTAGAAGAAGAGAGAGAGAGCGAGCGAGAGAGAGATCGAGCGGCAAGCAAACTAAAAACACTTGAGCACGGGATTGTTTTTATGTGTTTACAAATAATCTCTTGCGCTCAAAACCGGGTGATAATAAACACATCTACATACATACATATGTACATCTGTGTGTATATGTATCTGTGTGAGTATAAAGGCGCGTCATTATTGGCGTGCGGAGCAGTGTTTTGCTGTTCCTCGATCAACAACAACGTGCTATAAATAACAATCTACGATGTCGGACGAAAGTACGACTTAATTTAAATAGATTTCGATTCGGTATATCAGCAAAGTGGGCATGACTGATAAATAATTATTATATTGCAGGCTGTTGCCATGGTCCCGGTTATGCAACTCCCCTGGATGCTATGAAAAACGGACCCCGAGAGACACTTCTCTATACGGTGACAGTACAGCCAAACTTAGATGAAGAGCATGGGGATTATCTCTCCACTATCGATGTGGACCCCAATAGCCCCACGTATTGCCAAGTAACACATTCGCAATAGTTTCTGAAATGCATTTTCATATCTCACACTATCTTTTAGATAATTCATCGTAATTTTACCAACCGAAAAGGCAACGAGTTACACCATTCTGGATGGAATGCCTGCTCAAGTTGCTACTACGTAGACAAAAACGCGAAGACAGTACCGAAGAGAAATCGTCTGGTGTTGCCATCGATAACTTCGGACTTTATTTACGTAGTCGACGTGGCCACAGATCCGCGCAAGCCGCAAATAATTAAGGAAATTGACGGTAGTGTGCTAAAGAGTCATAATGTGACAGCTCCTCACACCACCCACTGTCTGGCGAACGGCAATATTATGATATCTACATTGGGAGATGCCCAAGGAAACGCCAAGGGTGACTTCATTCTATTCGATTCTGATTTTAATTGTGTGGGCACATGGACTAAAGGACACCAATTGGCAAAATGTGGATACGATTTCTGGTATCAGCCCTATTATGATGTAATGGTTTCTACTGAATGGGGAGCTCCCAATAAGTTTAGACGGTATGTTCATTTTCCTACATTCATGTGATATTTATATAACAGATTATTGCGTTCAGGGGCTGGAGGAATGAGGACTTAAAAGATCTCGATCAATATGGCTGCAGACTGAACTTTTATAAATGGTCTACACAAACGTTATATCAAACTGTTGATCTTGGCCTAGAGGGATTCACACCCTTAGAGGTGCGATTCATGCATGATCCTAAACGTCCCGATGGCTATGTGGGATGTGCGCTTAACGCCAAGGTCTTTTATTTCAAAAAGAGAACCGATTCAGATGAGTTCGATGTGAAGAAAGTGATTGATATCCCTACCAAGAAGGTTGATACTGGCAACGGCGTAATCGAAGAGATGGGCGGTATGATCTCCGATATCATATTATCACTGGATGATAAATATATGTACGTCAACCTGTGGAGACACGGTGACATCAGACAATACGATATCACCAATCCCGAGGAGCCCAAGCTGACAGGCCAATTATTCATGGGAGGTGCCATATGCAGTGATCTGCCTAATATTACCATCAAAGAGGATAAAGAATTGAGCGTACGTTAGATATACATAAGTAAAATTTTATTATTTTAGTAATATTATTTGTATTTGTTATAGGAGAGGCCTGCACCACGCTATGTTAAAGGAAGGCGCCTTGAAGGAGGACCACAAATGATGCAGTTGTCACTTGACGGCAAACGTCTTTATGTGTCATCTTCCCTATACTCACCCTGGGATAAACAGGTAGATAATATATAATATTGTATATATTATATTCATTTAAAATGTGATTTTATTTCTACTTTTCGCCTAGTTTTATCCGAATATGATCTCCAAGGGTGGTCATGTGTGCCTCATTGATGTGGATGTGGTCAATGGTGGCATTAAGCTCAATGAGGACTTCCTTGTTGACTTCGGCAATGAGCCGTATGGTCCCAGTCTGCCACATGAGATGCGGTATCCGGGCGGCGATTGTACTTCAGATATTTGGCTAGCCAGAGATTCTTAAGCTGAAAACTGTACCTACATTATTCCTTTTTGAGTGTAAATGTGCTATATAAAAGACTTGATTGGAATCTTATCAACCATGGTCAGGATTTTTTCAGTGGGGAGTATAACCATCTCGTAAATTCGCTGCGAACTATGCGAAAAAGACGTTATTAGTTTCAGGTATTCCACTATCTAAAATACATACTTGTTATCACAGGTGCTGTCTATGAAAGATTTAGCCAACCGGTTCACAACTGACCTTTGGAAGATCAGACTGTGCACCAGGTAGGCCAAATTCGGTGGTATTAGCAACTTGGCCCAGGGTATGAGCTGTATGGCATAAAGCAGCTTATTATGTCTGGAGTCCAACCGGCAGAGGCGTTCCCACAACACCTGGCTGGCAACGACCAGGGAGAACGACATAAGGGTTAGGGGTAACTGAGCAGCGAACCCAAAGGCCAAGCCACTTACAAAGGCTGCCAATAAGCTGATGTGGGTTATCTTCATGTGCCCGGCCAGTATACATTGTGTCGCCTGAGAATGGTTCGACTAACTATAAATATTTCTAGGAAATCGTCTGTAGAATTTACCTTATATATGCTTATATAGCCAAGCAGAAATCTTGTCGACTTCAACTGCATCTGCTTGAGATTTCTGCGCATTAAAGCGCCAAAAAGATCTAATGCAAGTCCAATGCCCAAGTAGTTGCCTATTTCTGGCAGAGATTTAGTGATACGTTTCCACCAACTCCATTTCTGAAAATCCTCTGTCAATGGCTGTGGTCTGATAAACCAGAATCCCTTATAATGTTGAGCCTGTTGCTGCCAGAGTACCGCCAGCGAGCAACACATGAAGATTAGGGTTTGAGCTGGCTGGGAATGCACCAATCTCAAATCCAGTTGACGCAGCAAACCTTCAACACCCTAATGCATTGTATCATAAGGTTTTACAGTGGTTTGGAAAATTTCTCAAAAACTTACCGCGTGAATAATGCCAGTGGTATATAACTGAAGCAGTTTGGGTGGGGCTCGCCACAGTATTTGAGCTGCCAAGAAGCAGGAGAGAAAGGGCGTGTACCACTTGATATACCGGCCATGGAGTCGTCGAAAGATGCACATTAAATGCAAGGTCAAGGCGTTGATCGTGGCCCCAATACTGGCAGTTTGGATATAGTTATTCACCATGGCCCATAGACGATGTCGGTTCAGTTTGCGCCAGTTCATAATTATGGGAAACTTCAAGAGACGATTACCATTAGTGTTATGAGACCAGGATTTCAACTTATACCAACCAGTAAGACAGGCAAATAATATTTGCTGCTGGACACGTGATTGCGATAGAGATTCCAAGCCAAGGACTGCACACAGGTCTGATTAGGCAGACTGTGTATAATCTGAGAGCAGGCCAACTCATTGAGTGGCCACTCAAAGACCTTACTAGACGCATCCATAATTCAGAATGCGCTTTACTTGGCCCCTGGTTCTATACTGAACCCAAACCCACCGTACCGAATGGAACTCGGAAGTTGCGGTTTGTTCACGGCGAAGGTTAATATGCAAATACTATGATGTGAAAAGTCCAGACTAACTTAACTAAGTCTAGCTAGCCTCAAAGCATTAATTATATTTCAACATACTTAACAATAATTAACTTCAATTATATTTTATACTCATTGAACTAAGCACAAAACAACTTTGAATAGAGGTTGAAATTTTGTAAACTTTTAAGTCGCTCGCAAAATACCCCCTAAAATTTTTCAAAATTTATTTCAAATTCAACTTTTTTCATGCCGCATGTATCTTCATCAAACGCTTAGTAATATTTTTGCCACTGTGAAGATTAAATTGTTGTAATTATATAGATTATTTTGATTAAGATTCGTTGGAATACTTACTAGTTAGCTGTGGAGTTGTCTATGAGCATAGCAGCCAGATGGTTGATTTTCCCCAGCCGGAGAACATACACATGTATAAGATAGGCCAGAGCAAAGGGATATATGATTTCAGAGTATCCGATGCGTTTCTTGACCCGCTGTCTACAGTACTTGCCCCACAGAGTGCGACCTGCCTCCAGCATGGCATAGCTCAGGATAGTCAACTTTGGATAGCACAGGTAACTGATGCCACCCATAAAGCCAGCTACCAGTTGCTGTGAAGTGGTGTCCAACGTTGGGCAACCTTGCAACCAGCTAAGCAGAGCCTAAGGGAAAGTATGCCCGTAACCTTGCAAAATCAATTGGGGAGTTGAAGTCAGTTTACCCTGTAGATGCCCACGTAGCAGCCCAGCCAGGCCATAGACTCTAAGCTGAACTGCCGCCAATGCCAGTGCTTGCTCCTAACACAGCTCACAACTCCCTTAAACGTGTCCACGGCGAGTCCAATGAGCATATACTTGCGCATACCTTCCACTACGTACTGCATCCAACAGGAAACCTCCTTATTCCCTACAGAGGAACGTTCTGAGGCCAGAAACCAGAAACCACGATACCATTTACGTTGCCTACCCAGCAGAATAATGGAGCTACAGGCCATAAAAATGAGAGTCTGCAGTGGGCGAGATGTACCTATAGCTTTGGTCAGGGGATTGCCACGCTGCAGCAACAGACTCTCTATCACCTATGATAATGGATAAGGATGGAGAAAAGGGGTTCATTGATTGCCAGGTGACTTACAGATTGAAATACTGCTGTCTGCTCAACACCCTTCACCCGGCGAGGCATAAATCCTGTGAAGATGCCTCCCAACACAGCTGGTAGAAACAGAAGCGTATAGAGGCGGAACTCACCCAACACGTTGCTGCAAGGATGTGAGTAGAGATTATCTTAAAATTCGGGGATACCAACAGTTCACTTACCGAAATGTGCACATGGCCGAGGCGATGATGAGGCTGACAAACATTCCACCAAATATCAATTGACCGTAATATATCAAGGAATTCTGCAGCATGGATAGATTAAAACCATTGAGCAGCTGCTTCAAGAAATGGAACAATGCCACAGGCAAGTAATATTTGCCATTGGACCAAGTGAACCGCCAGATATTTTGAAATAACGACCACAGGCAACTGTGCGGATGGAGCACCTCATTGCAGCTACACGCACTGAAGCGTTCCAAAACGAACTTACTGTGGGCAACCATCTATGCTCGACTGGCTCCAATCAAGCCCCTCAATAGGAAATTTAGTAAACCGACTGAATCTTTAATTTGAAATTTGCATTTATTCCAATGAAATACATATTCAATTGAATTGATTAGATAAGATTCGAAAGGGAAATCGGGTTAGTTGCTCCCTAGTTTAGTCAACCTCTTCGACAGTGGGGCCATTCTGGTTGGATTGCTTTCCTTTGGGGGTCTGGCCGTGCAGCTTTGACATGATCGGACTGCAGATACGCTGACACTCCTTCATGTGGTGATCATATTCGTCCTTTTCGGCCAGAGTATTGCTGTCCAACCAGGAGGTTTCCTTAGCACAAGTATCCCTAACTGTGCTGCGTTCGGCATCGGTCAGAGCCGCGGCAGGAGCGTCTTCCACCGCCTGCTTACAGCCATAGATGTAAGCCTCGAAGGCATTGCGTGCCGCAACACGTTCTCGCTGGGAATTGTCCTCATCCTTGTACTTTTCCGCATCGGCGAGCATGCGATCGATCTCTGCCTTTGAGAGACGTCCTTTGTCGTTGGTGATGGTGATCTTCTCAGATTTGCCGGTGCTGTTATCCTTCGCGCTGACATTCAATATGCCATCGGCGTTCAAATCGAATGTCACATCGATCTTGGGTACCCCACGAGGAGCTGGCGGAATGCCGGTTAGATTAAAGGTACCCAGCAGATTGTTGTCCTTGGTCATGGCACGTTCTCCCTCATAGACCTGAATGGTGACGGCATTCTGATTGTCACTGTACGTGGTGAAGGTCTGCTGCTGCTTGCAGGGAATGCGCGAGTTGCGCTCTACCAATTTAGTCATAACACCGCCAGCTGTTTCAATACCCAGGGATAAGGGGGCCACATCGACCAACAAAAGGTCCTGTATCTGAGAGCTACCCTCGCCGCGGAGAATGGCTGCCTGGACGGCAGCACCATAAGCCACAGCCTCATCAGGATTAATGGACAAGTTGAGTTGCTTGCCACCGAAGAAGTCCTGCAGCAGCTTCTGTATCTTCGGAATACGAGTGGAGCCACCAACGAGCACCACATCATGGATAGCCGACTTATCCATTTTGGCGTCATTCAGTGACCGCTCCACTGGCTGCAACGTGGAGCGGAACAAATCCATATTCAACTCTTCGAAACGTGCACGAGAAATCTTCGAATAGAAATCAATGCCCTCATGGAGTGCATCTATCTCCAGGGATGCCTCGGTACTGGAAGACAGCGTGCGCTTGGCCCGCTCACAGGCCGTGCGAAGACGACGCAAAGCACGCACATTCGAAGTAATGTCAGACTTGTGCTTCCGCTTAAATTCCTCCACAAAGTGGTTCACCAGACGATTATCAAAGTCCTCGCCGCCCAGATGGGTGTCTCCAGCCGTTGACTTGACCTCGAACAACGAGCCCTCATCGATTGTCAGTATGGATACATCAAAGGTGCCACCACCCAGATCGAATATCAATACGTTGCGCTCACCCTTGAGATTTTTGTCAAGGCCATAAGCCAAGGCAGCAGCCGTGGGCTCATTGATGATCCGCAGGACATTCAAACCGGCTATGGAACCGGCATCCTTTGTGGCCTGACGTTGCGAGTCGTTAAAGTATGCGGGCACTGTAATGACCGCATCCTTGACGGAGCCACCCAGATAGACCTCGGCTATTTCACGCATCTTGGTCAACACCATCGAACTGATCTCCTCGGGTGCGAAACGTTTGCTTTCGCCCTTGAACTCGACCTCAATTTTGGGTTTGCCGCCATCGTTAATGACCTTGAATGGCCAGTGCTTAATATCCTCCTGAATCTTTGAGTCATTGTACTTGCGGCCAATTAAGCGTTTCGCATCAAACACCGTATTCTTGGCATTCATGGCCACCTAATGAGAAAAGAAAAGATGTGTGCAGAGAGGCAAAAATCAATAATGTTAATTATACTTTTGCTTACTGGAGTGCTCCCAAAGATATTTATATACAAAATCTGTTTAAATGCGTATTTTCTCAATTAATCTTAAAATAGATTCGAAATACAAACAAATACCAAATCCACCATAACGTCATCATCAGCAGATGAAAAGGCATTTTCAATTTATAAAAAAGGAATATGCCTGAAGTACTTTATTTTGAAAATATATCAATGTATTTCGAAAATGACTTTTTCAGATAAACTTCAACTCAAAGTTCGAAAATATCAAAAAAAATATATATATATATATATATATATATATATATATATATATATGATATTCCTAGTTATATTGTAGTTGTATATAGTATATGCCTGTTTAAAAACTTATTCCATTTATACATATCTCTAAATTTGGTGTTCATATTTTGTGTGATTCACAGCTGCCACATTTGGCTTCGAATGATGTAAAGTTGACTCACCTGATTCTTGGCCGCATCGCCAATTAGACGCTCGGTGTCGTTGAATGCCACATAGGAGGGAGTTGTCCGATTGCCCTGATCATTGGCTATGATTTCGACTTTGTTATTCTGCCAGACACCCACGCAGGAGTACGTGGTGCCCAAATCGATACCAATTGCCGGTGTTTTGCCCATGATGTTCACCTAAATAATCCAATCGATCCAACTGCTGCAAGCGCTAAAGTTCAACTAAATCGTTTATTCACACGACACTGAGAATTTAATGCTGCAACCTGCTGGCAAAAATTTTGGTTAATTCTATAAAACGAGTCGTTCGACGATACACATTTATAATTGTATTTGTTTTGAATTTTCGCACGCCGACAATTCTGATTCTGTGATGATTCTGACGTATATCTGTATGTGTTCTATGTTTGTGTGTTCTAGCACTGACCATATATCATAACATATAGGTGGGTCAGTTCATACAACGAAAACGGCTACGAAATTTGTTAGCGAGATACCCCAGTTCGATGCAACATACCCCGATCGGCTCACACGAGCAGCTTCCAACAAGTTTGATCTAACAATGTGAAAACATATTCTGAGTTAATAGCGTTAGGTACGTGGTCTAGGGCGGACGCTTCGGCAACAAATTACAAATATAGAGGTGGGAAAGCGCTATTGGCGCCTCATTGTTTTGGCACATCATTGCCTCGAAATTTTTTGTGCCCAATCGATTTCTGGCATCACAATGAGTATAAAAACTTTACTGCACTTGATTTGAACCAATATTTTAGAAAATAAGACCAAAATACTGAAAAAATTGTCAAAAACAGATTTTTGAGCAAAAATGAAATGATCCTCATCTTTGAGAAACCATAATTTTTCCACACCTTAGCCGATTTTAAATATTTTTGCTTTTTTGAATACGGCTTTGATCATATTTTAAATCGGTATCAAATGTTTATTAGATGATTTGAAAAATATGGCAAGCAAAGTGAAAAATTGTAATAATTCTGTGTTGTGGTACAAAAAATTTAGACTTTTGCAACTATGGCTTATAGCTTATCTAAAAATCAACCGATTTTCAAAATTTTTGCATTTCTGTCAATGGTTTTGATCATATTTTGAATATACATCAAAAATTTTTCCAAACTGTCAGTTTTAAATTTTGACCCATTTTTGGCCATTTTTGCACACTAGTATTTTCAGAATTTTGGCCATATTTTCTAAAATATTGGTTCAAATCAAGTGCAGTAACGTTTTTTATACCCATTTTGATGCCAGAAATCGATTCGGCACAAAAAATTCATATTTTAAAGTGTTCACTTTTTTGACATTTTTGCAAGGGGCTAGTGTGCAAAAATGGCCAAAAATGGGTCAAAATTTAAAACTGACAGTTTAGAAAAATCTTTGATGTAGATTCAAAATATGATCAAAACCATTGACAGAACTGCAAAAATTTTGAAAATCGGTTGATTTTTAGATAAGTTATGGGTGCTCAAAGATGAAAAAGTCTAAATTTTTGTACCAAGAAACAGGATTATTACAATTTTTCACTTTGCTCGCCATATTTTTCAAAACATCTAATAAACAATTGATACCGATTTAAAATATGATCAAAGCCGTATCCAAAAATGCAAAAATATTGAAAATCGGCTAAGGTGTGGAAAAATTATGGCAATGATGTGCCAAAACAATGAGGCGCCAATAGCGCTTCCCACCTCTATATTTGTAATTCATAAAAGATCATAAAACTAAGACGGTCTGTACGAAGCGTCCGCCCTAGACCACGTTCCAAACGGTATTAACTCAGAATATGTTCTCACATTGTTAGATCAAACTTGTCGGAAGCTGTTTGTGTGAGCCGATCGGGGTATGTTGCATCGATCTGGGGTATCTCGCTAACAAATATCGTGGCCGTTTTCGTTGCATGAAATGACGTAGATGGGATCTATATGTTATATGGTCAGTGGTTCTAGAAAGTGTTGTTTGCTGACGTTTATAAATGTTGATGACTTGATTTGGCTGATATAAATAGAAATATTGTGGAAATAATCAATCCTTATTTTCGTTTAACATTGAACAATATTTTGAACGTAGCAATCGATACACATACTATACAACGTTTTAGCGTTTGCCCTTCTTCTTTTTCTTCTGACCATCCGGCCAGGGAAATCCACGGGACTTAAGTACATCCTGCATATGACAATAGTCAATAAAAGAAGTATTTATCAAATAATGTATAATCAGATTAACCTGTACATTGTGGCAAACGTAGTAAGCGTTCTCCATGGCAGCATCATTGAAAATATCACAGCCAATTGATTTACCGACTCCTCCCTTTTTCTTGCTGCCACCACCGCCACCATCTTTCTTTTTCTTGTCTTCACCTTCCCCACTGCCAGCATTGCTTGATGTAGAATCTTTACTGTTGCGTTTTTTCTTATTTTTGACGGCCATATTAATATCTCTTAAACAGAATCTTAGCCAATGCTGTTCAATCGATTAAATAGTAACGACTAATGCGTTGCCTGGCAACCCGTCAACTTTATGCAGATACTTATCGTTGTGATATCGATAGTTGGTATGCAGCTGATATTTACAGTTACTTTTCGAAAGCTTTAAACGAGAAATGCAGTTATGGGCTCCAGTTATTTATTTACAATTAGTTTTCTTAGTTACAGAGATGCATGCCTTGGGTGGTAAAATACTGTTGAAGAATATGGTATTCCTCTGTTAACCACTCGCATGCTTGCAGCTCTCGATGCTTTTGATATTGTAAATTACCAAACAACCAAATATTCTGTTCCCGAGCTTTGGTCCCAGGCTGAAACTGATAGTGCATCTGCCGGTGATCTACCAGCTATGGATGATGAGTTCGAGGAAGCCTCTTTAAAGTTTGATAATGGACATGCGAGCGAACCACTTCCGCTACCAGAGGGTGCCTTTTGCAGACGCAGCTTCGATGGACGCAGTGGCTACTGCATACTGGCCTATCAGTGTCTCCATGTTGTGCGAGAATATCGTGTACACGGCACACGTATTGATATATGCACTTATCGGAATAACGTGCCAGTCATTTGTTGTCCACTAGCGGATAAGCATGTGCAATCTCAGCGCATCAGTGCCACTAGTATGTCTATTCACGCCATGTTTTCATGTCTGTTAACTACTTTTTTATAGAATGTCAGGAGTACAACAGTGGAGCTAGGAGTCTGCGATTGGGTGAAGCTGGTCGCATCTTTTCAGGCCGACAATGCGTTCCCAGTGTGCCACTTATAGTGGGAGGCACACCCACGCACAACGCTCTCTTCCCGCATATGACAGCACTTGGGTGGACGCAGAGCAACGGTGATATCAAATGGGGCTGCGGAGGCACACTGGTTAGTGAGCTCTATGTGCTGACGGCTGCTCACTGCGCCACATCGGGTAGGTGAGTGGCAAGGCTTCTCCAGATGCAATACTATATTATACCAAATGTTTGCAGTAAACCGCCGGACATGGTGCGCCTGGGAGCCCAACATCTGAATGAAACTACTCCCTGGCAGCAGGACATAAAAATTCTCATTATCATATTGCATCCAAAGTATCGGTCCTCCTCGTATTACCACGATATCGCGCTACTGAAACTGACCAAAAGAGCTAAGCTGTCAGATCGGGTACGTCCAGCATGTCTGTGGCAAATGGCGGATCTCCACATCAAACTGGTGGTGGCAACTGGCTGGGGTCGCACTGAATTCCTCGGTGCCAAGTCTAATACCTTGCGTCAGGTGGAGTTGGACATGATAGGCCAACAACGATGCAAGCAAATATATCGCAAGGAGCGACGCTTGCCCAATGGAATCATTGAATCCCAATTCTGTGCCGGATACCTACCCGGTGGGAAGGACACGTGTCAGGGCGATTCGGGCGGACCGCTGCACGCTGTGCTCCCAGAGAACAACTGTGTGGCCTTCGTTGTGGGCATCACATCCTTTGGGAAATTCTGTGCAGCTCCCAATGCACCCGGCGTGTACACCAAACTGTACTCCTACTTGGATTGGCTAGAGAGGATCGTGTTTAAGAGAAAAGCTTAAGTTGCGTTCTATGAACTTTATTGCGAATCGTGATTTTAATATTGACTAATAATAATAATAAACATCTACTATACAAGGAAGTATATATAAGATCATGTCATTCTATGTCTTCCTGTCCACACTTTTATGGCACAATGTTCCAAGGCGTGTATGTGCCTGCCTCCGGCATCTCCAACTGCAATGAGCAAGAAAGTAGTAAACAATTCTAATCTTTAACCTAATCTATTATCTAACCATTTTGGTAAATTGATCCTGACAGGCCATGCGGATGCGGGCTGATGTGGCCGGTGCCTCCAGTTGATAGTCCTCGCTCAGGCCACGCTCAATGCGTGCTGCTGCAATCGCATCCTTGATAGCAAAGAAGGCAGAACATCCTATAAAAAGTGGAGGTTCTCCAACAGCCTGCAAAATTGAAAGATTGTAGTGAGACCTCTCCATGGGTGCTGACTAGTTACCTTTGATGAGTAAACCGCTCGCGGATTGGGAGCATTGGTCAACACGCTGACATTAAACTCGCCGGGTATATCAGCAAAGCCCGGTAGCTTATACATGCCGGGTCCTCGCGAGTAGAGCATGCCCTGCGGTGAGTACATTAGCTCCTCCAGTGTAAACAGACCATATCCTTGCATGAAAGCCCCTTCAATTTGTCCAATATCAATGGCTGGATTAATGCTGGAGCCAATATCCATGACAATATCGGTGCTCAGCACTTGGTGATCGCCCGTCAAGCAGTCAATCTCAACAACTGAGATGCCCACTCCATTGGTGAAGTAATTGTAGGTGCGTGCATTGGGATTCGTCTCCGGATGGTAACCAATATTGGGTATAGCATAGAAGCCGGTTGCCGAAAGGCTCACCCGGTCGAAGTACGCCTTATTGATCCACTCCTTCCAAGTACCCGTTGGCAATGCCTCCTTGATGGGCACCAGGCGTTTGTTAATCTTCTCACACGCATCGAGAACAGCCATACCATTCAGATCGGATCCCACACTGGCCGCTGTCGGGGATGTGTTGGGCACCTTATCCGTGGCAGTCTCAGATATGTGGATGTACTCAATGGGTATACCCAGAGCACGTGCAGCACACTGAATCATCTTGGTATTCAAGCCCTGACCAATTTCCACACCACCATGGGACAAGAGCACCGAACCATCACCATAGATATTAATGAGGGCTCCAGCCTGATTCAGATGCATCACTCCGAAGGCAACACCAAACTTTGTGGGCACCAAAGCAATGCCACGCTTCCGCCAGCGATTCTCCTTGTTGAAGCGCGCAATCTCCGCACGCTTCTCGTGGTAACGGGACTGCTTCATGCAGTCCTGGAAGCATCTCTCAATGGGAAACCTCTCCAACTGCTGATTGTAGTGGGTGAAGTCGCCCGTTTTGTAAAAGTTCAATTGCATCACGTCCAGCAGATCGCGGCCAACAATACGGGCGACATCACGGATAATGTGCTCCCCGGCGAACATGCCCTGTGGTCCACCAAATCCACGGAATGCCGTGTTCGATGGTAGATTCGTCTTGCACACCCAGCCGGCAACTCTCACATTGGGAATGCGATAGCAGTTCTCAAAGTGGCTCATGGCACGTTCCAAAACCTGAGTAAGGAGAAGAAGATTAACGATTTCTAATGGAATAGCATAAATGTGAAATTCTTACCGAAAAGGACAGATCCATGGACCAGCCGGCGTTATTGTAGCATTCCATATCGCAAACGGTGATCAGTCCTTCCTTGGTGAATCCCACCTTGTATTTAAACAGGAAGGGATGACGTGTGCCCGTGATAAGCATGTCCTCATCACGGTCAAGCATGCACCGCACTGGTCGACGCAGCCGATAAGCAGCCAAAGCAACTGGCAGAGCGACTGAGATGCCACGAGATTCCTTGCCACCGAATCCACCGCCAAGACGTTTGGCACGGCAAACGACGCGATGAGATGGAATGGACACCACATGTGATACGAGCTTTTGAACCTCCGATGGATGCTGTGTGGAACAGAAGAGCTCCAGCTCATCACTGTCACGAGGCACCGCCACAGCGGCATGTGTTTCCAGATAAAAGTGCTCCTGGCCACCCATGCGGCAGCTGCCCTCATACACATGATCCGCCTCATCGAAGGCCTTCTCCACATCTCCCTTGTTCATGTAGCGGGGATAGTCAGGGAAGTAGGATTTGTGTTCGATGGCCTGCTCAATGGTGACTACCACTGGACTCAATTCTTCGTACTCGACGCACACCATGCGAGCGGCGCGTTGAGCCAGAGTCTGGTTATCGGCGGCAATGGCACCAATGATTTGTCCGTAGCAGTGAACCTCGCCGGCGGCAAAGACATGCTCATCATGGAACACTGGACCCACCTCGTTCTCGTGCTCAGTGAGATCCTTGGCGCTGAAGAAGGCATGCACGCCCTCCAGGGCCAGCGCCTCGGTAGCATCAACCTTGGTCAGCTTGGCACGTGGCTTAGTGCTTAGGACTAAGCCCAAGTACAGCTCGCCATCCATGCGAGGAATATCATCGGTATAGATGGCTTCGCCTGTGGCCTGCTTGAGGGCAGCAGCATGTACCTTTGGCTTGCCCACCGGATCATGCGAGGCCTGTTCGCTAGACACACGCTCGAAAAGCTGGGCACTGCGCAGAGTGGGCGTATGGAAGGAATCGGCGCCACTCAGCTCCGACTTTGGTATGGCATCCGGTGGCATGATGCCTGCATCGCAAAGCTTTCGACTGATGGCCAAGTAGGATTTGAAGAAGAGGCTCACAACGAGGGATCGTCGATAGGCGATCATGCCACCTGGTGCTGTGGCATCCAATGGCAATTCACCGCACAGACTTTCCGACACGCGCTCCACCAAGGACTGGTTCCATTTCTGTCCCACCATCAGCTCAGCGGAACGAGGCGCCAACACTGTGGTGGGAGCCATGCCACCAAAAGCCATGTGTATGCGTTGTACCACATTGGTGTTGGGCTCGAAGTGGACATTGATGGCAGCATTGACAATGGCAATATCATCGTCTCGACGGCGTGCCTGTTTGAAGGCAACCACATGCTGATTTGGAGTAGTCTTCTGGAAATGTATGCCGATCAGCACCTCCTCTGGCTTGAGTACGTTGCGACGGTAGCCGGTAAAGAAGCCACTACCCATATTAACGGAGCGCTTGCCCTCCGCGCTAGCTACTTCCAAGCGAGCTCCAGCTGCAGTCAGCACAGGATTCATATCGGAAATTGGACTACCCGTCATGATATTGCCACCGAGACAGGCCACGTTGCGGATCTGTTTGCCGGCAAAGTAATGTAACATGTCCACGGTGCATTGGAAGAAGCGCGTTTCAGATTCGGGCAACTCCTCGATACGTCGACGAAGATAGGCATCGATTTCCATTAGACTAACAGCAGCTCCAAAGTAAATGCTCTCATCCGTTTCCCGCACTTCCATAAGCTCCGGCACTTTTATGGGATTGATCAGCACGGGATAGAGAAAGTGCTTGAACTTTACCTCCACGCCTACTTCTGAATTACCCACAACAAGTTTGGCAGCGGGATGTTGGGTCTTCAATTGCAGCAATTCCTGCAGCGTCGTTGGGCGATACCAAGTTACGCGGTCCGATCGAAAAACTAGGCTCTCCTCATCGTATTTTTTGTTTAGCTGTAACTCTGGCGGAAAGATGGGTTCCTGGCTGGGATCAAACGGCTGAAACTCGCTACGTTCGAAGAGTTTATCATCAGTGTCACCTTGCTCTCCGTTTGAGCATCCGTTGCCATTTACGCGGCAACACTTGTCTCCCATGCCACATGCGAATTCCTTGGTAAATGTTTTATAGCCCTCAAGAATGGGACGATAGCCGGTGCAACGGCACAAGTTACCCTGAAAGGCCACCTCCAAGTCACGCATTGAAGGCTGTGCAGCATTCCGCAGTAATGCATACATAGACATGACAATGCCCGGTGTACAGAAGCCGCATTGAGAGCCATGTGCTTTGGCCAAGCGCTCCTGCGCCGGATGCAGGCGTGTCCTTGTGCTGCCGATTCCCTCCACAGTTGTAACTGCACATCCGTGCATGGCACAGACAGGCGTCAGACAAGCATTCACCGCCAAATGCTTAATAACATCATTACGACGATCCAATCGGGATATCATTACCGTACAGGCACCACATCCTCCCTCGCCACAGCCCAGCTTAGTGCCGCACAATCGCAAATTGTCTCGCAAGTAGCTGAGTAGTGTACATTCTGGATCCGGACTCGTTTCGATGACCTGTGCAATGAAGAATCTATTAGTGTGTTTAATCACTGACCATATAACATATAGATGGGTCATTTCATACAACGAAAACGGCCACGAAATTTCTTTCTTTCTTTCTTTCGATGCGAGATACCCCAGTCCGATGCGACATACCCCTATCGGCTCAAACGAACAGCTTCCAACAAGTTCGATCTCTCAATATGCGAACCTATACTGAGTTAATAGCGTTTTGTAGGTCGTCTAGGGCGGACTCTTCGTATAGAGCCCGCTGTTACTCTTATGATCGCAGGTAGAAACAGCAAATTAGCATGAAAGAGTCCCTCACAACCAATGCTGTTCGCTCTTGAGAGCTTGCCTCTTGCCTACCTCTCTCATTCTGTTGCCCATTTTCATAGCTATGATAACAAAAACTAATACACTCTCATAATCTTGTACGTACACATACTCATCACTGTGTGTGTGGGTCCCCAGCCGAATTTCATATTTCTGGCTCAAACTTAAAAATCGGTTGAGATTTGACAAAGTTATGGCCCATCAAGGTATTGAAAGACCCGAAACATCGATTTTCAGATACAGTTCTGGGCTTGTGGAGGGGTCCAAAAATGATGGTCTTAATTTGAACAATCTTTGAATGCAGTTTTGTTCAATATGCCGAAACTTGGAAAAAATGGCATCAAACTTGAAAATCGGTTGACATATGACGAAGCTATGGCCCATCAAAGTATTGAAATACCCGAAACACCGATTTTCAGATACAGTTCTGGGCTTGTGGAGGGGTCCAAAAATGATGGTCTTAATTTGAACAATCTTTGAATGCAGTTTTGTTCAATATGCCGAAACTTGGAAAAATTGGCATCAAACTTGAAAATCGGTTGACATATGACGAAGCTATGGCCCATCAAGGTATTGAAAGACCCGAAACATCGATTTTCAGATACAGTTCTGGGCTTGTGAAGGGATCCAAAAATGGTGGTCTTAATTTGGACAATCTTTGAATGCAGTTTTGTTCAATATGCCGAAACTTGGAAAAAATGGCATCAAACTTGAAAATCGGTTGACATATGACGAAGCTATGGCCCATCAAAGTATTGAAATACCCGAAACACCGATTTTCAGATACAGTTCTGGGCTTGTGGAGGGGTCCAAAAATGATGGTCTTAATTTGGACAATCTTTGAATGCAGTTTTGTTCAATATGCCGAAACTTGGAAAAAATGGCATCAAACTAGAAAATCGGTTGACATATGACGAAGCTATGGCCCATCAAAGTATTGAAAGACCCGAAACACCGATTTTCCGATACAATTCGGGGCTTGTGGAGGGGTCCAAAAGTGATGGTCTTAATTTGGACAATCTTTGAATGCAGTTTTGTTCAATATGCCGAAACTTGGAAAAATTGGCATCAAACTTGAAAATCGGTTGACATATGACGAAGCTATGGCCCATCAAAGTATTGAAATACCCGAAACACCGATTTTCAGATACAATTGTGGGCTTGTGGAGGGGTCCAAAAATGGTGGTCTTAATGTGGACAATCTTTGAATGCAGTTTTGTTCAATATGCAGAAACTTGGAAAAATTGGCATCAAACTTGAAAATCGGTTGACATATGACGAAGCTATGGCCCATCAAAGTATTGAAATACGCGAAACACCGACTTTCAGATACAGTTCTGGGCTTGTGGAGGGGTCCAAAAATGGTGGTCTTAATTTGGACAATCTTTGAATGCAGATTTGTTTGAAATGCCGAAGCTTGGAAAAATTGGCATCAAACTAGAAAATCGGTTGACATATGACGAAGTTATGGCCCATCAAAATATTGAAATACCAGAAACACCGATTTTCAGATACAGTTCTGGGCTTGTGGAGGGGTCCAAAAATGGTGGTCTTAATTTGGACAATCTTTGAATGCAGTTTTGTTTTAAATGCCGAAACTTGGAAAAATTGGCATCAAACTTGAAAATCGGTTGACATATGACGAAGTTATGACCCATCAAAATATTGAAATACCCGAAACACCGATTTTCAGATACAGTTCTGGGCTTGTGGAGGGGTCCAAAAATGATGGTCTTAATTTGGACAATCTTTGAATGCAGTTTTGTTCAATGTGCTGAAACTTGGAAAAATTGGCATCAAACTTGAAAATCGGTTGACATATGACGAAGCTATGGCCCATCAAAGTATTGAAATACCCGAAACACCGATTTTCAGATACAGTTCTGGGCTTGTGGAGGGGTCCAAAAATGATGGTCTTAATTTGGACAATCTTTGAATGCAGTTTTGTTCAATATGCCGAAACTTGGAAAAAATGGCATCAAACTAGAAAATCGGTTGACATATGACGAAGCTATGGCCCATCAAAGTATTGAAAGACCCGAAACACCGATTTTCCGATACAATTCGGGGCTTGTGGAGGGGTCCAAAAGTGATGGTCTTAATTTGGACAATCTTTGAATGCAGTTTTGTTCAATATGCCGAAACTTGGAAAAATTGGCATCAAACTTGAAAATCGGTTGACATATGACGAAGCTATGGCCCATCTAAGTATTGAAATACCCGAAACACCGATTTTCAGATACAATTGTGGGCTTGTGGAGGGGTCCAAAAATGGTGGTCTTAATGTGGACAATCTTTGAATGCAGTTTTGTTCAATATGCAGAAACTTGGAAAAATTGGCATCAAACTTGAAAATCGGTTGACATATGACGAAGCTATGGCCCATCAAAGTATTGAAATACGCGAAACACCGACTTTCAGATACAGTTCTGGGCTTGTGGAGGGGTCCAAAAATGGTGGTCTTAATTTGGACAATCTTTGAATGCAGTTTTGTTTTAAATGCCGAAACTTGGAAAAATTGGCATCAAACTTGAAAATCGGTTGACATATGACGAAGTTATGACCCATCAAAATATTGAAATACCCGAAACACCGATTTTCAGATACAGTTCTGGGCTTGTGGAGGGGTCCAAAAATGGTGGTCTTAATTTGGACAATCTTTGAATGCAGTTTTGTTTTAAATGCCGAAACTTGGAAAAATTGGCATCAAACTTGAAAATCGGTTGACATATGACGAAGTTATGACCCATCAAAATATTGAAATACCCGAAACACCGATTTTCAGATACAGTTCTGGGCTTGTGGAGGGGTCCAAAAATGGTGGTCTTAATTTGGACAATCTTTGAATGCAGGTTTGTTCAATATGCTGAAACTTGGAAAAATTGGCATCAAACTAGAAAATCGGTTGACATATGACGAAGCTATGGCCCATCAAAGTATTGAAATACCCGAAACACCGATTTTCAGATACAGTTCTGGGCTTGTGGAGGGGTCCAAAAATGATGGTCTTAATTTGGACAATCTTTGAATGCAGTTTTGTTTTAAATGCCGAAACTTGGAAAAATTGGCATCAAACTTGAAAATCGGTTGACATATGACGAAGTTATGGCCCATCAAAGTATTGAAATACCCGAAACACCGATTTTCAGATACAGTTCTGGGCTTGTGGAGGGGTCCAAAAATGATCGTCTTAATTTGGACAATCTTTGAATGCAGTTTTGTTCAATATGCCGAAATTTGGAAAAATTGGCATCAAACTTGAAAATCGGTTGACATATGACGAAGTTATGGCCCATCTAAGTATTGAAATACCCGAAACACCGATTTTCAGATACATTTCTGGGCTTGTGGAGGGGTCCAAAAATGATGGTCTTAACTTGGACAATCTTTGAATGCAGTCTTGTTCAATATGCCGAAACTTGGAAAAATTGGCATCAAACTTGAAAATCGGTTGACATATGACGAAGTTATGGCCCATAAAAGTATTGAAATACCCGAAACACCGATTTTCAGATACAGTTCTGGGCTTGTGGAGGGGTCCAAAAATGATGGTCTTAATTTGGACAATCTTTGAATGCAGTTTTGTTCAATGTGCCGAAGCTTGGAAAAATTGGCATCGAACTTGAAAATCGGTTGACATATGACGAAGTTATGACCCATTAAAATATTGAAATACCCGAAACACCGATTTTCAGATACAGTTCTGGGCTTGTGGAGGGGTCCTAAAATGATCGTCGTAATTTGGACAATCTTTGAATGCCGTTTTGTTCAATATGCAGAAACTTGGAAAAATTGGCATCAAACTTGAAAATCGGTTGACATATGACGAAGCTATGGCCCAACAAAGTATTGAAATACCCGAAACACCGATTTTCAGATACAGTTCTGGGCTTGTGGAGGGGTCCAAAAATGATGGTCCTAATTTGGACAATCTTTGAATGCAGTCTTGTTCAATATGCCGAAACTTGGAAAAATTGGCATCAAACTTGAAAATCGGTTGACATATGACGAAGTTATGACCCATCAAAATATTGAAATACCCGAAACACTGATTTTCAGATACAGTTCTGGGCTTGTGGAGGGGTCCAAAAATGATGGTCCTAATTTGGACAATCTTTGAATGCAGTCTTGTTCAATATGCCGAAACTTGGAAAAATTGGCATCAAACTTGAAAATCGGTTGACATATGACGAAGCTATGGTCCAACAAAGTATTGAAATACCCGAAACACCGATTTTCAGATACAGTTCTGGGCTTGTGGAGGGGTCCAAAAATGATGGTCTTAATTTGGACAATCTTTGAATGCAGTTTTGTTTTAAATGCCGAAACTTGGAAAAATTGGCATCAAACTTGAAAATCGGTTGACATATGACGAAGTTATGACCCATCAAAATATTGAAATACCCGAAACACCGATTTTCAGATACAGTTCTGGGCTTGTGGAGGGGTCCAAAAATGATGGTCTTAATTTGGACAATCTTTGAATGCAGTTTTGTTTTAAATGCCGAAACTTGGAAAAATTGGCATCAAACTTGAAAATCGGTTGACATATGACGAAGTTATGGCCGATCTAAGTATTGAAATACCCGAAACACCGATTTTCAGATACATTTCTGGGCTTGTGGAGGGGTCCAAAAATTATGGTCTTAATTTGGACAATCTTTGAATGCAGTTTTGTTCAATGTGCCGAAACTTGGAAAAATTGGCATCGAACTTGAAAATCGGTTGACATATGACGAAGTTATGGCCCATCAAAGTATTGAAATACCCGAAACACCGATTTTCAGATACAGTTCTGGGCTTGTGGAGGGGTCCAAAAATGATGGTCTTAATTTGGACAATCTTTGAATGCAGTTTTGTTCAATGTGCCGAAACTTGGAAAAATTGGCATCAATCTTGAAAATCGGTTGACATATGACGAAGTTATGGCCCATCAAAGTATTGAAATACCCGAAACACCGATTTTCAGATACAGTTCTGGGCTTGTGGAGGGGTCCAAAAATGATCGTCTTAATTTGGACAATCTTTGAATGCAGTTTTGTTCAATATGCTGAAACTTGGAAAAATTGGCATCAAACTTGAAAATCGGTTGACATATGACGAAGCTATGGCCCATCAAAGTATTGAAATACCCGAAACACCGATTTTCAGATACAGTTCTGGGCTTGTGGAGGGGTCCAAAAATGATGGTCTTAATTTGGACAATCTTTGAATGCAGTTTTGTTTTAAATGCCGAAACTTGGAAAAATTGGCATCAAACTTGAAAATCGGTTGACATATGACGAAGTTATGACCCATCAAAATATTGAAATACCCGAAACACCGATTTTCTGATACAGTTCTGGGCTTGTGGAGGGGTCCAAAAATGATGGTCTTAATTTGGACAATCTTTGAATGCAGTTTTGTTCAATATGCCGAAATTTGGAAAAATTGGCATCAAACTTGAAAATCGGTTGACATATGACGAAGTTATGGCCCATCTAAGTATTGAAATACCCGAAACACCGATTTTCAGATACATTTCTGGGCTTGTGGAGGGGTCCAAAAATTATGGTTTTAATTTGGACAATCTTTGAATGCAGTCTTGTTCAATATGCCGAAACTTGGAAAAATTGGCATCAAACTTGAAAATCGGTTGACATATGACGAAGTTATGGCCCATAAAAGTATTGAAATACCCGAAACACCGATTTTCAGATACAGTTCTGGGCTTGTGGAGGGGTCCAAAAATGATGGTCTTAATTTGGACAATCTTTGAATGCAGTCTTGTTCAATATGCCGAAACTTGGAAAAATTGGCATCAAACTTGAAAATCGGTTGACATATGACGAAGTTATGGCCCATCTAAGTATTGAAATACCCGAAACACCGATTTTCAGATACAGTTCTGGGCTTGTGGAGGGGTCCAAAAATGATGGTCTTAATTTGGACAATCTTTGAATGCAGTTTTGTTTTAAATGCCGAAACTTGGAAAAATTGGCATCAAACTTGAAAATCGGTTGACATATGACGAAGTTATGACCCATCAAAATATTGAAATACCCGAAACACCGATTTTCAGATACAGTTCTGGGCTTGTGGAGGGGTCCAAAAATGATGGTCCTAATTTGGACAATCTTTGAATGCAGTCTTGTTCAATATGCCGAAACTTGGAAAAATTGGCATCAAACTTGAAAATCGGTTGACATATGACGAAGCTGTGGCCCAACAAAGTATTGAAATACCCGAAACACCGATTTTCAGATACAGTTCTGGGCTTGTGGAGGGGTCCAAAAATGATGGTCTTAATTTGGACAATCTTTGAATGCAGTTTTGTTTTAAATGCCGAAACTTGGAAAAATTGGCATCAAACTTGAAAATCGGTTGACATATGACGAAGTTATGACCCATCAAAATATTGAAATACCCGAAACACCGATTTTCAGATACAGTTCTGGGCTTGTGGAGGGGTCCAAAAATGATGGTCTTAATTTGGACAATCTTTGAATGCAGTTTTGTTTTAAATGCCGAAACTTGGAAAAATTGGCATCAAACTTGAAAATCGGTTGACATATGACGAAGTTATGGCCCATCTAAGTATTGAAATACCTGAAACACCGATTTTCAGATACATTTCTGGGCTTGTGGAGGGGTCCAAAAATTATGGTCTTAATTTGGACAATCTTTGAATGCAGTCTTGTTCAATATGCCGAAACTTGGAAAAATTGGCATCAAACTTGAAAATCGGTTGACATATGACGAAGTTATGGCCCATAAAAGTATTGAAATACCCGAAACACCGATTTTCAGATACAGTTCTGGGCTTGTGGAGGGGTCCAAAAATGATGGTCTTAATTTGGACAATCTTTGAATGCAGTCTTGTTCAATATGCCGAAACTTGGAAAAATTGGCATCAAACTTGAAAATCGGTTGACATATGACGAAGTTATGGCCCATCTAAGTATTGAAATACCCGAAACACCGATTTTCAGATACAGTTGTGGGCTTGTGGAGGGGTCCTAAAATGATCGTCTTAATTTGGACAATCTTTGAATGCCGTTTTGTTCAATATGCAGAAACTTGGAAAAATTGGCATCAAACTTGAAAATCGGTTGACATATGACGAAGTTATGGCCCATCTAAGTATTGAAATACCTGAAACACCGATTTTCAGATACATTTCTGGGCTTGTGGAGGGGTCCAAAAATTATGGTCTTAATTTGGACAATCTTTGAATGCAGTCTTGTATAATATGCCGAAACTTGGAAAAATTGGCATCAAACTTGAAAATCGGTTGACATATGACGAAGTTATGGCCCATAAAAGTATTGAAATACCCGAAACACCGATTTTCAGATACAGTTCAGGGCTTGTGGAGGGGTTCAAAAATGATGGTCTTAATTTGGACAATCTTTGAATGCAGTTTTGTTCAATGTGCCGAAACTTGGAAAAATTGGCATCGAACTTGAAAATCGGTTGACATATGACGAAGTTATGGCCCATCAAAGTATTGAAATACCCGAAACACCGATTTTCAGATACAGTTCTGGGCTTGTAGAGGGGTCCAAAAATGATCGTCTTAATTTGGACAATCTTTGAATGCAGTTTTGTTCAATATGCTGAAACTTGGAAAAAATGGCATCAAACTTGAAAATCGGTTGACATATGACGAAGCTATGGCCCATCAAAGTATTGAAATACCCGAAACACCGATTTTCAGATACAGTTCTGGGCTTGTGGAGGGGTCCAAAAATGATGGTCTTAATTTGGACAATCTTTGAATGCAGTTTTGTTTTAAATGCCGAAACTTGGAAAAATTGGCATCAAACTTGAAAATCGGTTGACATATGACGAAGTTATGACCCATCAAAATATTGAAATACCCGAAACACCGATTTTCAGATACAGTTCTGGGCTTGTGGAGGGGTCCAAAAATGATGGTCTTAATTTGGACAATCTTTGAATGCAGTCTTGTTCAATATGCCGAAACTTGGAAAAATTGGCATCAAACTTGAAAATCGGCTGACATATGACGAAGTTATGGCCCATCAAAGTATTGAAAGACCCGAAACACCGATTTTCTGATACAGTTCTGGGCTTGTGGAGGGGTCCAAAAATGATGGTCTTAATTTGGACAATCTTTGAATGCAGTCTTGTTCAATATGCCGAAACTTGGAAAAATTGGCATCAAACTTGAAAATCGGTTGACATATGACGAAGTTATGGCCCATAAAAGTATTGAAATACCCGAAACACCGATTTTCAGATACAGTTCTGGGCTTGTGGAGGGGTCCAAAAATTATGGTCTTAATTTGGACAATCTTTGAATGCAGTTTTGTTTTAAATGCCGAAACTTGGAAAAATTGGCATCAAACTTGAAAATCGGTTGACATATGACGAAGTTATGGCCCATCAAAATATTGAAATACCAGAAACACCGATTTTCAGATACAGTTCTGGGCTTGTGGAGGGGTCCTAAAATTATCGTCTTAATTTGGACAATCTTTGAATGCCGTTTTGTTCAATATGCAGAAACTTGGAAAAATTGGCATCAAACTTGAAAATCGGTTGACATATGACGAAGCTATGGCCCATCAAAGTATTGAAATACCCGAAACACCGATTTTCAGATACAGTTCTGGGCTTGTGGAGGGGTCCAAAAATGATGGTCTTAATTTGGACAATCTTTGAGTGCAGTTTTGTTTTAAATGCCGAAACTTGGAAAAATTGGCATCAAACTTGAAAATCGGTTGACATATGACGAAGTTATGGCCCATCAAAGTATTGAAATACCCGAAACACCGATTTTCAGATACAGTTCTGGGCTTGTGGAGGGGTCCAAAAATGATGGTCCTAACTTGGACAATCTTTGAATGCAGTCTTGTTCAATATGCCGAAACTTGGAAAAATTGGCATCAAACTTGAAAATCGGTTGACATATGACGAAGTTATGGCCCATCAAAATATTGAAATACCAGAAACACCGATTTTGAGATACAGTTCTGGGCTTGTGGAGGGGTCCAAAAATGGTGGTCTTAATTTGGACAATCTTTGAATGCAGTTTTGTTCAATATGCTGAAACTTGGAAAAATTGGCATCAAACTTGAAAATCGGTTGACATATGACGAAGCTATGGCCCATCAAAGTATTGAAATACCCGAAACACCGATTTTCAGATACAGTTCTGGGCTTGTGGAGGGATCCAAAAATGATGGTCTTAATTTGGACAATCTTTGAATGCAGTTTTGTTTTAAATGCCGAAACTTGGAAAAATTGGCATCAAACTTGAAAATCGGTTGACATATGACGAAGTTATGACCCATCAAAATATTGAAATACCCGAAACACCGATTTCCAGATACAGTTCTGGGCTTGTGGAGGGGTCCAAAAATGATGGTCTTAATTTGGACAATCTTTGAATGCAGTTTTGTTCAATATGCTGAAACTTGGAAAAATTGGCATCAAACTTGAAAATCGGTTGACATATGACGAAGCTATGGCCCATCAAAGTATTGAAATACCCGAAACACCGATTTTCAGATACAGTTCTGGGCTTGTGGAGGGGTCCAAAAATGATGGTCTTAATTTGGACAATCTTTGAATGCAGTTTTGTTCAATATGCCGAAATTTGGAAAAATTGGCATCAAACTTGAAAATCGGTTGACATATGACGAAGTTATGGCCCATCTAAGTATTGAAATACCCGAAACACCGATTTTCAGATACATTTCTGGGCTTGTGGAGGGGTCCAAAAATTATGGTCTTAATTTGGACAATCTTTGAATGCAGTCTTGTTCAATATGCCGAAACTTGAAAAAATTGGCATCAAACTTGAAAATCGGTTGACATATGACGAAGTTATGGCCCATCTAAGTATTGAAATACCCGAAACACCGATTTTCAGATACAGTTCTGGGCTTGTGGAGGGGTCCTAAAATGATGGTCTTAATTTGGACAATCTTTGAATGCAGTTTTGTTCAATTTGCCGAAACTTGGAAAAATTGGCATCAAACTTGAAAATCGGTTGAGATTTGACATAGTTATGGCCCATAAAAGTATTGAAAGACCCGAAACACCGATTTTCAGATACAGTTCTGGGCTTGTGGAGGGGTCCTAAAATGATGGTCTTAATTTGGACAATCTTTGAATGCAGTTTTGTTCAATTTGCCGAAACTTGGAAAAATTGGCATCAAACTTGAAAATCGGTTGAGATTTGACGAAGTTATGTCCCATCAAAGTTTTGAAAGACCCGAAACACCGATTTTCAGATACAGTTCTGGGCTTCTGGAGGTGTGCAAAAATGATGGTCTTAATTTGGACAATCTTTGAATGCAGTTTTGTTTGAAATGCCGAAGCTTGGAAAAATTGGCATCAAACTTGAAAATCGGTTGACATATGACGAAGTTATGGCCCATCAAAGTATTGAAATACCCGAAACACCGATTTTCAGATACAGTTCTGGGCTTGTGGAGGGGTCCAAAAATGATGGTCTTAATTTGAACAATTTTTAAATGCAGTTTTGTTTTAAATGCCGAATAACACATGGTCATGTTATATGGTCAGTGGTTATATGGTCAGTGGTTTAATCATGTTCGTGAAATGTTATTAAAGTAAATAACTAGTAGTATAAGTTTATTGTTTTTTGGATGGACATTTTGAGCCTTCAACCGTTTAAAATTAATCACTTCTTCGCCAAGTGCAAAAATACATTTTTGTAGCATACCTTTAACATTTCGCTAAATACTGAAAGATAATGATAATTTGCAAAATTAAGAATAAATCGAAAACTACAAGAACGAATATTGCTGGACTCTGAGGTAGGCAATCTCTGAGACCCTTCGAGGATATAGTGTGATGTCAATCGATTTGAATCATCAAAATTAGTATAAAACTTTCTTTTTTTTTGAGGAGGAGTATCCAATGGGTATTTCCTTAGACAATGGTTTATATGTGCATACATACATATGTATATAGTAAAGGCAATGTGTCCAGTGGTGGAGCCGACAAAAATACTAGGAGATCAGAAATCAGTAATTAAGGCATAGTATCATAAGTATGGCCAGCCCTGGTTGTGTAACCTACTATAAGTCCTTATCGGACGAACAGTTAGAAAAACAACACATCGCTTGATTGCAATTCTGCTTTGTGAGATTATTTGGTGCACGAGGCCACAATTACAGCTCTGTGCATCCAAATAGTGTTACTTGTTGATATTAAGGAAAAATTATCAAGTTAAATATATTATGATTTTAGTGATCATATGCAGACGTAGCCTGCTGTATACAAGTACCTTTATTAATGTGTTCACAAACATATGTATTTACTTAATGTATATGTTAATACAAATAACAACTTTACAGCGGCGCAAGTAGATCAACAACAGATAGAGGGCTTGGCTGACGGTATTATTTGCATAATCTTCTATTATTTTGTTTTAAACTATTTGCGATTAGTAAGTAGAAGCGGCAGTGACAAGTACAAACAATAGTAGCCCATATCATACTCAGTACAATTTAGATAAAGCAACAAAATGTTATCTTTGCTTTGGTGTATTATTTATGTTTAAAACTTAAAATATTATACACTATGATGGACTCTTAATAAAATGTAGCACTTTGTTTAATAGCTCTAACACTTGTAGTTAGCTATTAGTAGGATAGTAAGATTTGAAACTCTATATTTTATCTTTATTTTTACGCTTATATTCTTGTTGAAATGCGTATTACCCACAGTTATCAGAGAGAATTTTTAAATACATTGTCGAGACTCCGGCATTGCCCCCTATAAACAATGACCCAATATCGCGGGTCAATTGTTATCAGCAACACGGACGCAATCAATTAAATATTTTCGTTATGTGGCGAGAACTGTCGATCAATTGAATGAAAAACAACGTTTCATTAATGGCAGTTACAAGAATTTAATAACACGAGGTACCCACAAAACTATCTTTTTAAGCAGTACAATGCTGCGGTATAACAGTTTGAGTAATATTTTTTGAGTCTTGGTATAACACTTTTATAACTGCCACTAGCAAAGGGACAACAACAGTAACTCTAACGATATTGATTGTTTATGTAACCGACAACGGTATGAATAAATATTTCAGCTGTTTCCCCTCGAAATTATATCTTTTATATGGTACACCACTGATAATAAAAAGAGTGTTCCACATTCTAACATAAACAAAATACACTGGTTCGGAGAAACGAGTTTACCTTTTTCCCATTTACGAAAAACACTAAAGCTGAGTTTGTTGCCTCGGTTTTTGACATTTTAAGGTAATATTTAAATGTATTCAAATTAGAAATTTGTTTCGATCGATCCCAACGATAATAGCCTTATTACGAATAGAGTTGTTTATTCCGAAACATACAACCGACCCGTACGACTAACAAAAACGTTCTGACACCGCGAATGCTGAGATTAGTACCCGGTAGGTTGATTTGAACAAGTTTT
The DNA here is from genome assembly GCA_018150725.1 of Drosophila quadrilineata. Taxonomy (NCBI): domain Eukaryota; kingdom Metazoa; phylum Arthropoda; class Insecta; order Diptera; family Drosophilidae; genus Drosophila; species Drosophila quadrilineata. The sequence continues at coordinate 319,259 of JAECWN010000375.1, forward strand.
CGATGTGAGGAGAGGCAGCTCATGTGTACATATGAACATACATACATATGTATATTAAGTTTTATGTGATTGTAAGTATTTTATATTGAGATGTTATAAGTCATATCGGTAAAATCAGCAAAATGGCATGATTATCAGGTAGGTGATTGGCTATCATTTTCTACAAGTGTTGTCAGGGAACGTATTTATTAACAACTGCCCTTACCTATCTGTAATTTACAAAATTTGTTAAATTTTTATTTGTACAAACTTAAACTAACACATTCTATCTATATGTATTTATATGATTATTAACAGATACAATAGGATCAATTTTAATGTTAGTGGCTATGTGTTATATTTTTGGATTGAAATTGAAACTGTGCTACGCCGACTTAAGATTTAAAGCTCGCTCTTTTTCGGTTCCTTCATACATCGCCTGCCGACGCATGGCTTCCTGAAGCTGTTGTTGCTCAAATCGTCTAACTGACCACTGATATCTGTGACAAAAAAAAGGAATATTATAATTGATAGTATTAGAGGCTGAAATTTCTTGTGTCGCACCTGCAGGCCATCCAGTACACCATTGTGCCACAGAAGAAGCTGCCGAATCCCACGTGCGTGGAGAGATGTGGCCGGGATGTACCCAAAAATGTTAGCACCCCTACTCCTATTCCACCGCTGATACCATACAGAAAGCTGTTACGAAAGCAGGGAATCTGAGCAACATCGCGGCCAAATATAAAGAAGCTCTGCAAGTAGTTTGAACGACAAGTAAGACATACTTTCTGAACTTTAAGAAAGACCCACAAAATGTACCTTATTGGGCTCTTCAGTGTCATCTGTCATGATTGTTGTTAACCAATTTACGTAAACTTGTTTAGAAGCAAAAAGTCAAACGAAACGCAGGCGGCAAAACAGCTGTTCGTGACAGTGTTGCCAAATAATTCAAAAGAAAAATATAGCATGTCATGCAAAAACATCATGCAAACGAAATAGTTAATTGCATATACTTCATTTATAAAAAGTTGAGTAATAATCATATTTTATTAATAATTATCAATTTTCTAGTGACTACTTTTTTTTTGCTTGCCATCATCCAATTCAAAACAATGTGCACTAACTTTTCTGTTGAGGCAGGCAACACTGGTGAATGCTAGCAAGAACAAGAGAACGCTGTCTCACTTTGCCACAATCACAATTTCATTCTTTAGTTTTTTTGGGTTTTTTATTTAAACACAAACGACCTTTACAAGTTGCAAACAGATAAATTCGTCATAATAAACACCAACTGATATAAATTTTAAGTCAATTAGAGGTCTGTGACTCCCCACAACTAAATATAATTTTAAGGTAAGTCTTATGAATTGAGCTTTGCGTGCGTTGCAATGCGACATATACGCATGTACATATGTATGTAGATATGTATTGAGTACTTGTATAAGTGGCTGACGAAAGCAAAACAAGTAGAAGAAAGTGCATAAACTCAGCTCAGAGAATTTTTAAGTGCCCGGTCTGTCAAATCAAATGATTTGTGAACATACTTGGCAATGATTTTTATATAAATTTAAATTATATAGAGATTTGTACACGTACGCAGAATACATCTAAATTAGTGAGATAGGAGGTATACTTGAATTATCTACGGGTAACCTCTCTGCCTCTAATCACTCGCTCACACACACAAACATACTCTGTTTATCACTTATACTCTTCTTACCTTTCAGTTTCTCTTGATGCCAGAGCGACTTCTACACTCGTAGCGCAGACGTACATACATACGCACAATTTATTCGTATGTAAATATAAGTGCGAAAACAAACTGAAACCGAATTTCAAGCCGTAACCGAATCTTCCAAGCAAGCAGCAGCTGTACACACATACAACAACAACAACAATAACAGCAGTATCTATAAATACAATTTCTATAGATTCTACACCCTACATCCACCGATTGTGCACAATGGATTTATCAGCATCAACTTTAAACGATTCAATAATGCATTCGCCAGAAGAGAAAAACAAGAGCAATAAATCAGATGTACATGAGAGTACATTATATGACAGCGCCCTGGATCATCATCTATCAACAACCTCATACAAATCGTGCAATGGTAAGTACGTGTACATATGTACATAGATCACCGACTCTCCAGTAGGCTATGCTCCCGTACACGTCAGCGTCGGTTCACAAACATTCTCATTCCAAAATGAGCTCCCCAACATCTACAAGTGAGGCAGAAGTCGTTGCTCTTTTAGGGGCATCAGAAACTGTGCAGTTTGAGCAATTAAAGAAGGATCATGCAGACCTCAAGTACGAACTAAACCTACTCAACTTACGCAAAGTGGCGCTTCGAATTGAGATCGGCCATTATCAATTCTTGGCAAAAAAGGATCGGAATGATTTGTCGGCCACGCTATTAAATGATGCCCAGCGAGCAATTGAAAAACAAAATCACTCCACATTCCCTACATCATTGCTGACTCGAGTATTTAGAACGTTCAAGGATGATGATGTATTTATGGAGAAATGTATGACATTAGATAATGATCTGATGGATAACGTCAAGAACTTATGCAGCAGTGCATTGGAAAAGAAACAGCAGAAATTTAATAGAGTTATTAAAAATAAACTCAAATTAAAACGAACCGAGATGGAAAACAAATATGTTGACAAGCTTATCAAGCGAGAGAAATCACAGAATTCGCAGATTTTAGCGGTGAAGAATATATGTTACGAGGTTCTGCAATGTTTCCTGCTTGATAACTGCAAAGATAGGGACTATGTGGACTTATTTTTAAAGGAGCTAAAGTTCCAATACGATCAATCTCTTATATAACATGACTTTGTTTATACATTGTATTTTATATTTTTTATATTTCAGAAAGTCACATTGCTCAATCTCCGGAACACGCATTATTTGCACACAACATGTCCCATGTCGAAGATTTCTCAAATGGTAATCAAGGATCTTCGGAAACGCTTGTCCCTTATTCGAATAATGCGACCGCCATAAACGCCAGCAAGTTAATCATTCAGTCCGAGAGCACAGATACAAATGCCTCTCAGGAGGAAGTGGACCCGAAGTCTCAACTAGCTAACAAGGCCATTTTCAAAACCGATAATCCCAATTTGTCAATTATAGAAATTAACGATAACTCCATTAAAGAGGAGGATCTCGAAAAAGAAGTTGTTCTGATAGAGCGCCTGTCCAGCGAAGATAATGATGAGGCTGTCGAAAAAGTTAAGAGCATTCTCAGAAAGTCACCCAACAAAGCTGCAGACTCTTTAGGCGCAGATAAGCGACGTCGTAAAGCGGAGTCTCTATTGCAGTCCAGTAAACAAAAGTTAGACATATCCATTGCCGAAGCATCAGCAGCTGCCGATGGAGGCAATGATATTCTTCCTGCAGAGGCTGCAACTCCCGTCAACGATCAGCCACACACCAAGCGGGAGATTAAGATTTATGATACACTAGAGGAATTCGATAAAAATCTGCCCTCCACTGTTACATTCTTAGATACACCATTTGGCAGTAAGGTGTATCTGGTGGGCACGGCACACTTCAGCGAAGAGTCCCAGGATGACGTTTCTTTTGTATGTGATAAAATATTTACAAATTGTGTAGTTTTCCATAATATTCTGATCCCAGGTCATTCGCAATGTCCGTCCAGATGTGGTCATGGTTGAGCTATGCCCATCTCGTGTACACATTTTGAAGCTCGATGAGAAGACACTGCTGGAAGAGGCCAAGAACATCAACATACCCAAGGCAACTATTTTGAACATTGTGTACATCAATATTTATTTATTAATTCTTTTGCATTTCTGTAGATTCGTGGCATACTGCAGACACATGGCTATATCAATGGCATATTCTTTATTTTGCTGCTTCAGATGAGCGCTCAAATTGCCAAGGATTTGGGCATGGCACCGGGTGGTGAATTCCGTAGAGCGTTCGAAGAAATTCATAAATTGCCCGGCTGCATTCTACATTTGGGCGATCGTCCCATACGGACTACGCTCTACCGTGCGCTGCGTGCCTTGTCCTTGTGGCAAACTGTGAAGCTTGTTTGGCGTTTGACATTCACGGACAGCATCAGTATCGAGGAGGTGGAAGAGTGTAAGCAACGTGATCTACTAGAGAAGCTCATGCAGGAAATGGCCGGCGAATTTCCCGCCTTCTCGGATGTATTCGTACGTGAACGTGATCTATATCTGTGTCACTCGCTGCAATTGGCTGCACTGCCTCAAGCGACGCCTGGTGTTCACCAGGTGCGCCCAGTACGAGTGGTTGGCGTTGTGGGTATTGGACACGCCAATGGAATTGCCAAAATGTGGGGACATGTGGACCCCGAGAAGATTCCAGCCATACTCGAAATACCACCAGCCAGTCTTGGTCAAAGGATCTGCAAAAACACTTTTAAGTACGGACTCATCGGTCTGGGATGCTACGGTGTCTTTCGTGTGTTGAGGCCTCGTTTGACACGATTCTTCTAAGATGAATGTGGACCATTTTCAAAATTGTTTTTGTTTTTATTTACGCAATAAGTTGAATATAAGTATTGTACGTACTTGATGACTTTGATACAACCAGTTTATACACAAGAAACGTGTACAATAGGCTGAAGGACATTGATGGATAAGCAGAAATAGAAGGACACTTTTACATATTCCTGGTTTTAAAAACCCAAAAAATTAAACTACTAACAAACACATACAAACATGTCTCTACGATATCTCTGGGTTGAGCCTATGAATACGATTTAATATCAAAACGAATTTTATTCATATTGTTCTTTGTCACTAACTGCATAATTGTTAAACCATAAAACACATACATATACATTCTCATATTTACACAGACGTATCAGATGATTTGACCAGTTGGGCATTGTATGGTTTCCCGTCAGGCTTAATATTTAAAAGTAGCTCAACGAATATTCCAAATGTTAGTTGTTAGAAAATAATTTAGAAATAACTCTAAATGTGAAACATGTGACAAGCCAATACTTTAGCTTCAGCACGCTGCAGGCAACATTTAGATACTATGCCATGTACATAAATGTTGTTCATTCCGTAGTAAAGCGCGTATCAAATTTATATAGATAGTCCCGTTTAAAATTAAGTGGAAACGTGATGGACCTTTCAATATTAAATGAATAAATGAATGGCCGTGTGTTAAATGTTACAAATTATATACTATATTGAGGACTTTTACAGATCATTAACAGAATAACAATTAGACCTACCTTAACATAATTTATTAGCGAGTTGTTGGAAGCAGACTGTTCCGAATGTTCAAGTATTTTTGGTCCATTCAATGCGTTTTAGAATATATATGTAAAGTAAAGTGGTATGTTAACGTAATCTACCATAAGTGAAAGTGCATTCTGTTAATTATGTTATCAGCATCGAAAATACAAAAAAATCATTTCCGGAACCATCAAATTATAGTAATTATCGCGAAAGTGTGAAGGGTGTCTTTAAAACAAAAGAACTCCTCGTAACACGAGTTATCAACACATTGTAATTGTACATGTATTTAATTGTCTTAGACTTGTCTAGAAGCTGCGATATCGTGCTAAATTTAGAACTGGTGTTATGTAGCATTTAAAATAGAAAAACCACCCGAAAACGAACCTTTGTGTATATTTGACTCTAATAAAACCTTTACAAAAAAAAAAAAATAAATAATAAAAAACTAATAGTCTAGTTATCCCTGTCTTTACACAGTTGTCTATGTAACTTGGAAGTGGGAGGAAAAACAATTGTGAAATAATTTCTGGGTATGAAAATTAAATAATTAGTCATATTTGCAATCATTTTTCGGTTGCTCTTGGAGGCTCTCTTTCGATCCCAATTGAATTTAAAGAATATTTCACATATACACTGCGTTCGATTTTTTATTTATTAATTACTTTAAACGTATCTTAAGCACTAAACGTCTCTTCTGTGTGGTTTTCTATGCCGTGAATCTTGATTTTCATTAATTTTATTTTATGTTTTAGTTAAAAGTTTCCAACATTTTGTGTTTTTGTTTTGTTTTTGCTCTTATATGTAGGTAACATATTTTTATTTTCTCTTACAATTTGCTGCGATACAAATAAAAGTCTTAAATTGTAACTGTGTTAAATTCTAAATAGTTACAAATTAAATTCTAAACATATACGTAGTTAATTTTGAGGCGTGTTGTGTGTTTGGTTTTGAGGGAACTGATTGGATCCTGGGACCTTGTTTTTCTTTTTTGTATTGTTTTAGAATTTATCATTAAATTGGTAATGCAAATATATGTATATCTCGTATTTTAAATTATAACTTAGAAACTTGGAAAAATTCAAATAAAAGGCTGGGCGCATGTGCGCATCTGTGCGGATCTGGTGGCACACAGGAGCTGGACAGATTATGAAGACAGACACAGACGTCGGCTGATGAAGATGATGTTGAACTGATAAAGTGACTTGAAATATTGGCATTATAGCAAATTTAATATTATGTGTATTTGCTTAGGTATCTTGTATGCCTAACTATGCCTCAAATGCACAGTGATTTATGGTTATCCAGAATATATATTTATATATGTATACGTAAATCTGACTTTTTGACTGTTTGTTGATCTGTCTCTGCTTCCTGCCGAAGTTCCACAATATCGCTGCCCGTTGTCACATCAGATTGTTGTCATCAGCAATGACAGACAGCATTGTCTACGGCGTCTCCGTTGACTCAACCTTTACTTCGGATTTGATGCTCGATGATGACAGATGATTATTAGGGTCGGGCGCACTCAGGTGCTAAAAGCAAACGATGTAGAACGATTAGCATACATATATCAGCGCATATACAGTGAGATCCCAATAAGTATGCAACATATTTAAAAAAAATAGTTAGCCCTAGCCTAAGCCTAGGAAAACAACAACACAACTAATGACCAAATGCATGTAAAAGAACAACAACAACAACAACAGCAAGCTAGACCACATACATAAATGCATACACACACACACATACACATGACTACCAGAGGTTCTGTTATTTGGTACTGATATGAACGATGAACTTGAACTGCGTACACAGAAAAAAAAAACAACAACAACAACAAGAACAAGAACACTGGCAACTTGTACCTACCGATTGGCTACTCACAATTCCGAGCGGCAATCCACCAACTTGCGGAGACAAATGTGGCACCGTTGGCACAGCTGCGTTCGGCGGTACCGGTGACGGTAGTAGAGCAGCAGCCGCTGCCGCTGCAGCGGCCACAGCAGCAGCAGCAGCTGCGGCGGTCACAGTATTGGTGCCAGCAGGCGGAGGTGGTGCCAGGGCAGAGCTGTTGCTGCCGCCAAGATTTGTTGTACTGTGGGGACCATCATGCGGTGTGGTGCTGTGTGCCCGATGGTGCAGTGCGCCTGTATAATAGCCGCCATTTAATCCTGTTTTGTATTTCGATTTTTTGTTTTGTATTTTATATTTAGGAATGATTATTATAATATGTTGCTGAATGTCCTATTTATATTGTTATTTTTTGTCTTGTTCTGTTATGATTGCTTTGAGTGGGTTTCAATGTCTAAATGTATCAGAAATAAGATTTGGTTTCGATTTGTTGGTGGCTGCGTGTTGTCCAAGAAGTGACAAATAGAAAAGCGAATTCGTTTTGAGCTCAGAACAGGCGCCTATAAAATGGATGTCTTCACGATCGAAGGTGTGATTCTTTCTTATGTTCTTAGTTCGACTGTAGACTCTATAGTTGGTCTGTGTCATAAATTACTGACTTTCGATTCGATTCGGGAATGTTTTCTAAAAATTATTCTATTTTTAAAACTATTTATGAATATATTTTTCATCTGTGTGCTCATTATATATTACTCTTGCTCTGCTCTGCACTCAATGATGCCATCATCTCAAAAACGAAACATTTAAAAAAAAAAATAATATTTGGTTTTTTGTTGTTCTGTTTTCCTTAGCAACAAATTGCCACACAAAAGCAACAATTATGGTTTCATTACTGAATTTATTTTATTTGTTTAATTCCACTTATGTTTTTGGTTTCTGGAAAGGTTCTGTTGGATTGAGTATAAAATGATCTTGCTCTGGTTCTTCAATTTGTTTTTTTAATTTTATTTAGCTTTCACAGTTATTAAAAATATTTTTATACATTACAAAATAACAGTATTTTATTTTCTTGTCTCTTTTACTTTTACTTTTACGCTTATGCTTATTAATTTCCTTCTGTTAATATTCTGTTTAACTTTATTTTTGCTCTTTTGTGGTTGCAGCTCGTTATATGCTCTTAGGATCTTGTGTGTGTAAATATATGCGTGTGTTTTGGGAATTCTCATGTGGATTTTAATGCTTCAGTTTATATATATATATATATATATATATATATATAAAGATATATATATATTATTGTGAGTGTTTCTTTTCTATGCGTATATGTTTTGTGCTTGTAAGTCAACGAAATTCATATTGGAAATAAAGAAAATTATAGATATATATGTATGTATATATATATATTTAGTTTTGTTCTGTTTTTTATTAAGGAATACGTTTTTGAGTTTTGCTGATATTGGTCTTGAGCGAAAAACAAATGTAAAAAAGTGGCGGCAATTGCATTTAATGATTACTTTATAAATTAAATTTCGAAAATTGTACAAAATTATAGTTTGCGCCTTTTTGTTGTTCATCTTATACTTTTCACTTTAAATTTATTACATTTTATACGCTAACAATTCTTAAATGTACCGACTAATCGGTTGATCATAAAGTGCTTCGTTTTATAATTAAATTTCCTTTTTTTTGTATCTGTACGTTCTGTTTACTATATCTCTTATTTTCTGTTTGTTTAACTGCCTTTATCAATAATGTTAATCTAAGTGTTTTAATAGTAATTGTTTTGTTTGTTTCTTGTGTTTAATATAATTTCTGTTATATATTTTAAATGTACATAGGCTATGCATTAAGTTTACTTTTAGATTTCTCTCCTTTTGTTTTGTTTTTATTATTATTATATTATAATTATTTATAAATGTGGTTCAATTTGTCGCGCCGTGTTGTGTACTATATTTGCATTGGGTTTCTTTTGCATAATAATGTTGTATAATTAATTATTTCGTGGTCTCAGCGAGATACCTGATCTAATGCAAGGCGAAAATAAACTTGGATGATGAGATCATTATGCGTGTATATATAATAGAGCAATTGTATTGAGCAACATAATTTGATAGGCGGAATTATATCATTTAAACAAAAATGTTATCGTTAGATTTGTAAGATATCATGTCTGCTTCAGTTTGGCATTTAATTCAAAATTGAAAGTCAGTAATTATGGCGCAAAATAGATTTGTTGTTCTTAATACTAATGCTATTCGCACGATTACTAATAGAGGCATCTAAAGTAATCAGTAATTACAATGAATATTGATTCCGATTCTTGATTCATTCAAATTTTCAATTTTTCATACATTTTCGTACTAACATTTTTAATTTGAATATCATATATCGCATGTTTCTTTGTTTATGTCATCATTTTTGAAAGTGTGAGGCAGGCAGGGTCTCAAAACAACTAACAACAACAACAACAATCCATCAAGTTGTTTACTTTCACCTTTTTGCTGCAAATAATTATGAATTATACATATGCCAACCTATATATACATATATGCATATATATATATATATATATATATATATATATATATAAATTTGATTTTTTTTGTTGTTTATTATTGTACATTATACAAAAGAAATATATAGTTAGTTACGCTAACTACAAACGCTGACATTTTGGGTTGCCGGGCCAGGAATTGGAATTTGGAGGACAATCAATTTGAAAGTACATAAGCACTTAGGCGGCTGTATTAAATCCTAATCGAACCTATTTGGAATACACAGAGTTAATTTGTTTGATCAGCACATTTAAATAATTTCTGTAACGGGTTGTCACTACGGCTCTACTCGAGTCCCTCTCTTAGGTGATTATTAAATTAATAAACCGCACATAGATTCGATTTTAATCAAGTCGTCATACACATATACTATATCCAGGGATTATTATGTTAGTAGGAAAATGTTTTAGAATTGTTTTTGAAAGCGTTTGCAGTTAAACAGCTCACTATTGTATTTGCTTGCATAAGGGTCTTGTAAATATAATATATAAATATATATATGTATGTATGTATATGTATATGTACGTATAATCCCAACATCGGTCGCGCTCTAAACCTCGTCATCGTTATCAAACATTATCAATTAATGTTTGTAATTATTCTGTATATATATAATATATATATACCTATATATATTAACTTGTATAGTTCGCGATTAACGCGATTCTCTCCCTATCTCTCTCTCTCTAATTTAATATATGTAATTATGTATATGCATGTGTGTGTGTGCTTGCAAATGAATCAGAAGATGTATATAGAAATATTCATGTGTGTGTATGTAGGTATGTGTGGTGTTAATATGCATTTATACGTGTACGGGTGTGTATGTGTGTGTTCTGTTACTGTTTTGTGGCTTTTATGTTTGTTTGTTATGTTGTTTTAAACGCTCTCTCTCTCTCTCTCTGCTCCCTGGCATCTGTATCTATTTGAGCCTCCCACTACTTTTCTTGATTTGATATCATTTGTTGTAGTTTACCTTCGGGATAAACGGCCGCCGCAACACCTCCGGCCGTAGCGGTTGGGGGCGTGCGCATGAAGTACTCCTTGTTAACGCAATTCCTCAGCACTTCTGGAATATTGCCGACAATAGCTCGTCGTATCTCGGTGGCTGCCATCTCACGCAGCTCCGTTGCGGATGCGTCGCTGAAGAAGGCGGCGTGTGGTGTGCAAATCAGATTTGGAGCATCCTTAAGAGCGCCCTAAAACCAAAACAGAGAAACATTGCTTAGTATGGACACATGTCAGGCGTGATGTTGACGTCGTCTCAGATTGCGTAAAATGTCTCGTTTTACAACAATCTCTTACTTGAAATACATTGTATGGTTCGTTCTCGTGAACATCCAATGCGGCTGCTCTTATCCGGCCCTGTTTCAGTGCCAGCGCCAAGGTCTCGTCATCAACCAATCCGCCGCGTGCGGTGTTCACCAGAAATGCTCCAGGTCGCATCTGAATTACAAATACATCACCGAACAATATAATGTTACAATCAATCTATGTTTCCGAACAAATGAATCGTCTAATGGAAAATACTTATACATATATATATAGTACCTGTTTAATTGTGAATTCATTGATTAAATGATGATTGTGCTCGTTGAGCGTGCAATGCAGTGAGACGCAGTCGGACTGAAAGAGCAAATCCTGCAGGGTATAGACGCGTGTGAGGCCGAGCGATTTGTCGATGCCATCGGGTAAGTAGGGATCATAGAATATAACATTGAAGCCAAATGCTTTTGCTCTCAACGCGACAGCACTACCAATGCGTCCCAATCCAACTAATCCTAAGGTATCGCCACGAATACGTGCGCAGCCCTACACAAATAAGCGAAATAAATATATTAAGATTAAATTAATTTAATTGATTAAATTGGCATCAGTGTATCGCCTTACATGTGCCGCCTCTCGCACTTGCTCGGGGCCAGTGAACTTCTTGCCCTCTCGCACCATATTCGCCAGCCAATAGGTGCGTCTATACAAGTTCAATATCAAGCACATTGTTGTGTCTGCCACCTCCTCCACGCCGTACCCAGGCACATTGCATACAGCGATGCCCAGCTCACCGGCGGCCTTCACATCAATATTGTCTGTGCCGCTGCCAATGCGCACAATGATCCGTAAAGCTTTGAATTTCTCAAGATCTTCCTTGGTCAAAATGATGGTGTGCCACATTAGAGCCCCAACAGCTTCGTTCAGCACCTAACATCGCAAATAATTATTAGAATATTATTATATATTATATATTATATATTTTATATTATATATTATTATTAAAAAAAAAAACAATAAATTAATAACTAAATAATTTGAGTGTACCTTCTCATGTATTTCGGATGTGCTCTGTGCGTCGCAGAAGGCCACTGTAGCCACATCCTTTAATATGGGCATTTCAATTGAACAATCGCGTCCATCGAGTAGGGCTACCAGTGGTCGGGCCTGAAGGGGGCCATTGGCGAAGCTGCCTTTAACGTCAATGCGAGAACGCTTCGGCATCATTAAGTTTTTATCCATATTGAATTTGTTTTATTTATGCTTGTGGATCTCGATGTTTGATTTTTTTTTTTTTGATACTCTGCTGTGCTCTCAGCTGATTTGTAGCTTTTTTGTTTGGGGTTTTACTTTTTTTGTTTCTTTTCACTCAAAAGTTAGTTTCGGCTGAATGTGATTAAGTTTCCAGACCTAGTGCGGGTTGGTTTTGTTGTTTTGCTTTGTGTTGCGTGTTGCAGTTGTTAATTTATATTTAATATCAATCAACGGAAACAAAACCTTTTTAAGACAACGATTCACACATTGCAATCATTTTTGGCGCTTCATATTGACATCGAGTAAGAGAATCCTGCAAAAAGAAACACAAACATAAAACATAAGTGAGACAGTCAAACAACATACGCAAGTGAGAAATACAACTTGCAAATTAATGGGAAAACATGAAATTTGATGGCAATGTACAAATAATACTATACTATATATGTATATATATAACGAAAACAATAATATTAACAGAGCCACACACAAATCGCTTACGAATCACTAACAAATCGCGCCAATGTCAGCACAAAATTCACCGATGACAAGTTTCGTTTGGATTTCGCAATCATCAGCGATAAAGATACTTCTGATTGCACTTCGTTCTATTCTCCTCTGCCCCCTCCACCAATCCCCAGCACGCCACCCCAACACACACACACACACACACATAGTAACAACAGATTGCGCAGCTGGCATGGGGTGCGAGAACATGGAAATTCAACGCTATTCCCTGGGTCAGTGTGTGTGTCTCACATGTATATATTTATATATATATATATATATATATAAATATATACATATATATGTATATATATATATATATATATATATATATATATATATGTATTTATATTTGTGGTTTTCCGTCTCCGTATAAGAATATTTAGCTGTTGTTGCTGCTTGTTGTCATTGTCACACTTTAACAACATCCCGCAAACTACTATTCTATTAGACATGCCTTCTTATCAACAACGTTTTGGGTTGATTAGACTGTCGGTCGGTCGGTCGGTCGGTCGGACGGACGGACGGACGGACAGACAGACGGATGGAAAGACACAGTAACACGCAAGCAACTACGGCAATAGCAACTCAGATACTCAGGTATTGCTGTACTGTGTCTTAATTTGGATTAGTTTACGTGTTCCTTGGCGTGCGTATCTTATCAAAGGCAGTGGCCAAGAGTCGGAGGGGCAAGCTGTTATGATATTGATAAGACTATGCCTACAGTGATTACTGTGAATTGGAGCAACCCCTTAGTAGGTAAATTTCTGGCTGCATTGGTATCCCAATACTGTCAAGATAACCCACCACAATATGGTACCTGTGGCACATTTAATTCTAAAACGAGAATACATCAATTGTCTGGGACAATTATCAACGACAGACACAATACACACTCAATTAAGCATTGATAAGAAGATAAGCAAGTTTAGCTAAGATTATACTACACTATAGTATAAGACGAGATACACAGACACATACAGAGAGATAGATCACTTGTGTGTTATGTATAAATTGTCAACTGAACAACTAAACTAAACTAAACTGTCTACTACATCTACAATAACAACAAATAACAATAACAAGAAGAACAATTATAATCATATTAATAGCAATCCCTCCTAACAGAGAAGTAGACAAAATAAAGAGAGAACTGCACAGATACAGATGCTCAGCTGAGAGATAATGACATACAAATGGCTATGGGATGAAATTCTATGGCTAAAACAAAAATATGCGACGCAATTATGACATACACATGCCGTCAAGTGAACCCCCTATCCCTTCCACAACCACTTCCATTGCCCACTTCCCTAGCCGTTTCTTCCCTTATCGTTGCCACCAGCCGCGCGATACGCTTTTGTTTATTTATAAAACAACATCGTTTTCAAATGCATGAGAGATTTTGTGATTATTCGATATTTTGCTTAAATATCGCTTGTTGTTCAATTTTATGAATTATTATTAAAAGCCAACTGCAAATCAAAGGCGGAAAAATACAAACACAATTCAACTCCAACACAAATTGTTTTTTTTTTCACCACCAGTGAAAGGAAACTGTGCTGCTACAGCTACAGAGATTTGAAAGCGCGCCAAAAACCAGTTTAAGAACTGGTCCAGGGAGAGGAGAGGGGCCTGACTCTAACTGCATGTAGACGGCGAAAACATTACTATAGTCGAGTTTACTTTTTGCCTTTCCACAGGATACTGTGAACAGCAAGCATGCAACGTGTCCACGCGCCCACGCAGCTACTTCCAACCAGAGTTTGCTTTTATTGAGAAAGTTGAACAAAAATCAGAAACCTGTTGATGATGATGCGTATGTATACAAACACACACACACACACACACATGCATATATGTAGTTATATCAGTGTATGTATGTAGTTATATCAAAATCCCCAGCGATATAGTAACTCACATCCAATTTATACATAAATCACAGCAGAAACTCTAGCGCCACAGATATGATGAGTGTTGTGTACAGTAAATCTTGGCCGCGTATCTAACAGATACATTTCGCTGTCTGCTTTGTTGTTACTACCTGAGTTGCTGCCGGCAGGCAGTCAGTATCTCTAACAGCAGCAAAAGTTACTCTAAGAACGTACACACACACACACACTGAAAACGATGGCAATGGCGAACAACTCGTGTATTTTTTTTATGGACAACAGAGGGAAGCTAAACCAAGCCAAGCCGAGTCGGAGTCGATTGAGCCAAGCCAGCGGCCAGTGGCAGTAAACCGGTTTATCAACCCGAACGACGGACGATAACAGCACCAGGCAGCACAGACAGCAAAAGTACAATTTTAATGTATATTTATATGGCCATATATACTACGTATTTAACAACTTATACATACATAGATGTATATGTATGAATGCTTTATTTGTTTCTTTCTTTTCTTTTTTTCGCCACAATTTCTCAGGCAGGAAAAACTCGTGTTGGCTTAAATTGTTTGTTGGCTTAATGCCACAATAACGAAAACGAAGCAGTGGCTCGAGCCGACAAGTCACCGTCATTGCCTCTATCTGCATCTGTCTATGAACGTGTGTGTGTGGCTGTGTGAAACACGTTTAAGTATATGTACATGTATTTACAAGTCATGCGCATTTGTACACTTCACAAACTCATACACACTCTCACATACATACAAATACGTAGATATGTGGATACGACTGTGTGAGTCTTGGGGCAGACAAAAAGTTTTAAAGCGCTGATGCTGATGACGCCATTGCAGCAGCAGTCAACAGTCATAGTCATAGACGGAGCATGAGTAAAAGAAATGGGCAGCGAGGAAGAGTGGGAGAGCGAGAGAGAGCAACACGACATATGTATAAGTGCTTTCCGCTTGAGTCGCTTGTCGGGTTGTCTCTGTATGTGTGTGTGTGCGTTTATGTGCAGGGGAGTTGCGAATCAGACGCACAAATTGCTACTACAGCGAACTCCCCGTCATTGCGAACAAACAAAAAAAAAAACAAACACACGTTGAAGTTTGCTTAAATAAATCAATTACGAGACACATTCGGGACGACAAATTCAATTTCCGCATTTTATAATTTCAATCAGAAAATTTTTTTCTTCACTTTTATCGAACGCCTACTGTACCAAGTGCATACTTGTATGTGTATATGCTAATAAGACTTTTTATATTCTCTTTCAACTTGTTTTGACTTTGAATTAACGGATTCGTAACTCCGTGACGTAGCATTTGGCGCGCTTTTTCATACAGTCTCTCTCTTCTCTTTTCTTTCTGTGTTGTTGTTGAGTAGCTTGCGCTTGCATTTACATACGTACGTTTAAAGCCGGCAAAAAGTTGCAGTCAATCACTTCAAGCTGAGCTTTTGCGTTGTTTACTTTTCTCACATTTGCATAGGCTGTGACTTTTATTGTTGTTGTCGTTGTCTCGTTTGTGCGTTAGACGATTGAGTGTATATAAAAGAGAAAAACAGATAGCCACAGCTATATGAAAACACAAAATATAAATAATAAGAAAGAAACTGCAAGCATGGCAAGAATACTTGGGAAATCAAAAAGAGATGAAATTCTACAATATATTATTCCCCTGCTGTTAGCCATTTGGCAAAACAATCAAATTATATATTACGTTGATTTATATATGTTTTTATACTTAGAGTGGAAGCGCGTCAGTGAAATGGGCACAGATCGATGGGAGATACAAAGCAGCCAGCGAGGCAACAGTGGTCTATATAATATTTAGATACATACATATACACATGTATATAAATAAGTACTCAGTGTTTTGTTCACCCATAAGAATTTAAATATAAACGAGTTGATTCTATTTTAGTTTGGCTTTTGTTTTCGATTTGAAAGTGTGAAATTCCTGTCGCAGGTGCGCATCTACTGCACCCTTTACCTACAGAACCCCCCTCAACAATCATTAACACTTGGCTAGCAACAAACAATAGTTAATGGCAGCAAACACCAAGTGATAAGCACATGATATCTCTCTCTATCTCTATCTCTACATTCGCAACACTGAAACTCAGACAAACGAGTGCTTGTATGCCGATAGTTGATATGTATCTTCGATGTACAGCTATGTACGTGTATGTGTGTGAGAGTGAGTGGATATAGTAAACATGACTGATCTGAGAAAAGACACATTCCATGTTTAAATTTTTGTACACATTTCAAATAAAAACAATTGAAAACAAAACATGGAAATAAATCTAATTTTATTCCATATATTCCCATCTCATAATATTCTATAAATGTACTACAATACATATGTATGTATCTGTATCTACGAATATGATAGACAGAAAAAGTCCATAACAATGCAAATATGCGAAATAGACAGAAACTGACTGCCTCTATGTGGGTGGGTGGGGGTGATGGGCCACCAAAAAAAATATATGATTACACAGCGCAGACAGTCACAAGTGTGTGTCTCTCTTTCTCTTTCTCTTTCTCTCTCTCTCTTTCTCTCTTTGTGAGTGTGTGTGATTGTGTGCGGTGTGTATATCAGCTCTGGCTATGGGACGGGTACAGCAGGGGCGCCAGTCAGAACGTACGAACGAACGACAGAAAACATGACAAGCGCAAAAAAGGAAGGAAAAAAATGTAATAAAACTAGAAACAAGCGCCAATTTCATTGGACTTATTGTAAGGGTATAGTAAGGGGAACGAACAGGAATGGATTGGTTTATGTGAGTGTGTGTGTGTTTGTGGGTAAGTAAAATATTTATGGACATTGACAGCAGCAGCAGCAAGTTTTATACTCGTATTTATAAACTCTTTTTCGTGTGCACATTTTGTATTTGTATTTATTTATTTATTTATGCATAAATTGCACAACTACCGTGCACACTCACACACAAAGGTCCCACACACCAAATACCAGACAGGGGTCAAATCTTTGATAGAGCATGAGCATACAGTTTTCAATCAATATGCAGGCGGTGGTGGTGGTGTGCAGTATCCGCTTTCTGAGCTGCGCTGAGCCCCGGTCAAGCAAAAGGAAGCGGGCATGCATGTGCGGCTATTTATAGCTTTAAACGAGCTCATGAAAGGAGACGAACACTGACTAATTTAATTCAACACTGGTAAAATGTAAGGCAGAGTTTCAACCATGGATAAATGTTTAAAGAGTCTTTCGTAAAAAGTAATTTTGTGAAACTTTCAAGTACGAAAAGTTACACTGTTCACACAGAACACACTTTCACCCTTTAAATTAAAGGACTCGCGAATGAAACACTCGTTAAGAGCAGCAGCAACAACACAGAAGAAATGTTGAAATATGTCATTCGCTCGCATTGCTGTAAAGCAGACACAGCACAGAGACAGAGACCGTCTCTTTTCCATTCGCAGTCCATCTCGCTCCATCGAACAAAATTGTAGCGGCGGCAAAATAACAACGATGAGACAGCACAGCACAGTAAAAAGAGCGGCTGTGGTGTGTTAGGCAGCATGTTGAAACTGTTGTGGGGGATGGGGGAGTAGCGATTTAAGAGGTGCATGGGCAGGGGCGTTGCGCAGTGAACCTTGCGTGTATATTGTCACTCGAGAGAAAGAGAGAAAAAACCCAAGCACTCACAGTAATATATGTGTACATATGCGTGTATATGTTTGATTGCATATGTGTGTGTGTGTGTATGTGCCCGCGCGTTGTATGGGAAATAAAATTATTGCACAATTTTATTTATGTTTTGCGTATTGGTAACAACAAATAATCATCGGTATCAGTCGACCGCCCTCACATTCACACTCTCAGCAGTCCCAAAAATACACTCATCATACACATACATATATAAAGATGATACATATAAATGGGCTCATATAAATCGGCTTTAAAAAATCATACAATATTCAGCACGTTTAAATTTTTTTCCTGTACACGTTTATCGCGAACGCACAGACACACACACACACACACATACAGAGCCATACACATGCACGTACATATAATGGTTGGTTGAAAACAAAAAGAAGAAGCAATACTCTCTTGTACAGAATTCGTATTAAAAATCATTAAAAACGCGCACAAAATATGTGTATACAATTATATATACAATTTGTTTTGCATTTAAGTTAATGCAGAAACAGCAACGCACTAAATTTTTTCGTTTTATCTATATATTTTCTTTTCTTTTCGTTTTCCTCTTTGTGGAAGCGGCAACGGCGGCGGCAGCATCGACGGTGGCGGCCTGGTCTGAGCACTCGCGTTTTTGCGATTTTATAATTGCACAAATTCACGTGCTAAACACATTGCCACACACACAATTAAGATATAAACATTTGCCGGGGTGCTTTATGCATAATTTGCATACTTTTTTCTTAAATTCTGTATACTTTTTATATATTTTTCAACAAATTTTTACCAGCAACGCGTCCAAATTCCACTTTCGACTCGCAGCTTTCAAAATGGCGGAATACGAATACGGCAATTTTTAGTTTTAGTACAGCAATGACGCGATGCTACTCAGTGCCGCGATGCTACTCATTTGCCGCGTATTACTGATTAATTAAGTAATTTCTCTGTGGCCACTGGTAAAAGCAACGTTTGGACACACACCTGCATATACTACGTTCTTTAATTTTTACAACAATACTCGAAATTCACTTTTAACTACAAAAAATTTTCTTTTCATCCACTTGCACACAAATATTCTCTGCGACTCTTCTCCTCGTTATCCGACATTCACATGCTAACGCTCCCACGTACACTCACTGTGCAAAGTAATACCAATGACCAAACAAAAGTGGATATTTCAGCATTAAACAGCTCAATTTGTACAATTTTCTTACATTTAACTCATTTACACAATACTTAAAATTGTTTGTTTAGTTATTGTATTATTACCGCGTTTAATTAAGAGCCGAATAACAAAACGCGCAACTCTCGATGCGACTCGCGCTGCGACTGAATGATTTTATTGTTATCGATATCAATTTCGATAAGTACTCAATTGGTTGTAGCGAATTCCAAAGATGTGCATATTGCATTTGTACTTGTACTCGTCACCTTTGCAAAAAGAATAGGAGAGGCACGAAAGAAGTGCGGACTTGAAAACTGAGATACTATATTCTCAATTGTCGAAAATCATTTAACAAAAAGGAAACACTATCGCATATTGCAAAACAATAATCATGTCGGCAAGGAGAGCATCGCATGCAGGAAGCTGGTACACAGATTCAGGTAACATTATTATCAAAGTCTTTGACCTCCGAAGAAAAAAAATTGAGCAATACAGAAAACTCAAATCATAATTTTTAGTAGAATACAATTGAGGTAAATAAAAAAAAACTGACAATCAGAAATTTAAACGTCATCAAGAAGTTTGCCGATGGTATTACGAATGTCCTGAAGTCGACTATAGGTCATCTCTGTGACACCACAAATGCGCCTCTCCAGTTCGCGGCTGCTTTTGCGCTGTTGCTTCAATCTGTCCAAGCCATGTTCGAGTTGTGCGCAGGCCTGGAAGAAGGTGCTCAGCTCAGGGATATCTCCAAACTCGCCCGGATGACGTCGAAAGTCTCCACTCACTTCGGAGGTTAACTTCTTCAAGTTATTCTCCAAAAACCCCGTCTCTACAGATTTCTTCATTTTGTGGATGTTATCGTTGTTCAAATTTAAATTCAAGTCGTGAATACGTGACTTGAGTCCACCAAAATTAGTAGATTCCAACTTCTCCCCAATTGTCTTAAACAGCTCATAACTCTGTCCCAGTTCTGTATGCATTTTCTGTATATCCTCATCCATGGTCTTGGCATACTCAACTTCCACTGAATCATATGCCGAAGACTCCACCAATTTGGAGATGTGTGGAATGCTGGTCGAGGGCAACATCTCATTGGAATGTTTTGTTTCATCTATGATATTTGAACTCTCTTCAGCTTTAATTCCATTTGATTTCCCCGTGTCAACTGAGGGCTTACTTGTCTTATCGGCATCCTTTTGATCCAAACTATGTTTTGGAGTTGGATCAGTTTTCATCATGCGATGATTCGAGTCGTGGCTCTCGCTAAAGATTTGGGTATTCGATGTAATTTATAATGGTTTAGATTTCTTGATAACTCACTTCTCTGCAAGAATCGCAGCTAGTTGATCACGTATGCGGATCAACATTTCTTTGTGCTCTTTATCCTTATCCATATTTTGTAAAATGTTGCTAAAATTTTATAGATAATTTAGTAGATTTTTCTGACGGACTTATGTGATATTCGAATCGATTCCACAGAAACTAAAGTAAATTGTTAGAATAATCAACAGTTTGTTGCCTGACAACGCCGCCAACTTAGTTACCGAAACAACAACTAAGCAACTTAATATGTTTTATTAAATATGTATTTTTATATATATGTACATTCTTTTAGGCGCGGATCTCTCCAGGCAATTGGATCGCTGGCTGGCTGCTGCGGAACTCTCGCATGGTCCGGCTCGCGCTATTATTGCTCCGTAAGAATTAACATACATATGTATATCTTTCTATAGATATGAACATCATTACGTATACATATATAATGGCATATGATTCCAGGCATGCGGGATACGCGTATTGTGGAGCATGCGGAGCATTCGCATACCGGCAAGTTAGTCCAGTCGTAGTGTAAGTGAGAGTCCTCTATCGCAACTGAAGTAGTTGATCCTAATGTGAGAATTCTTGATGTTGACAGTAAACGCATTTTCATATTGGGTCCATCGCATCATGTCCGGCTGCGTGGATGTGCCCTCTCCGTAGCGAAAAAGTATAAGACTCCGTTGTATGATCTCAAAATTGATACTGAAAGTAAGCAAAATATATTTCTATGTAGTAAATATTTTTTTATTGTTATATATATGTATATTTAAATTATAATTCCAGTCAATGCTGAACTGGAGAAAACGGGTCAGTTCTCTTGGATGGATATGAAGACGGACGAAGATGAACACTCCATCGAAATGCATTTGCCTTATATAGCCAAAGTTATGGAAGAGTGAGCATAACGAATGTTTCCTGAGATTCCATTCCCAATTTGTGATTTCCTTTTAGCTTTAAGGACCAATTCACCATTGTGCCCATATTGGTGGGCTCCTTAAATCCGGAGCAGGAGGCTCAGTATGGCAGCCTGTTGGCTTCATACTTTATGGATCCAACAAATTTATTTGTGATATCTTCCGATTTTTGTCACTGGGGCCATCGCTTCAGCTACACCTACTATGATCGCTCCTGTGGCCCCATACACAAGTGCATCGAACAGCTGGATAAGCAGGGCATGGATATCATAGAGACTCTCAGCCCAAAGGCTTTCACCGATTATCTTCGCAAATATAATAATACGATATGTGGACGCCATCCAATTGGCGTGATGCTTGGTGCTGTTAAAGCCCTGCAGGATCAGGGCTTTAAGAATATGAGCTTTAAATTTCTCAAGTATGCTCAGAGCAGTCAATGCCTGGACATGGAGGACTCCAGTGTTAGCTATGCCTCCGGTTCGCTGATTTTTGAGAATTAAACGTAAAGTATTTTTTTTTATATGATTCTCATGTTAATTAAACTGAAACTCCACATTGAAATATGAATGAAATATAATTTAATTATTTGCTTAGCAACAAATTTTCAAAAATTAATCAGAATAAAATCGATTCGAGTTGCATTCAATTGTAATTTAATTTTTGTTTTTTATATTCAGTATTGGTGTAAATAAAAAATTGGC
The DNA here is from genome assembly GCA_018150725.1 of Drosophila quadrilineata. Lineage (NCBI taxonomy): Eukaryota > Metazoa > Arthropoda > Insecta > Diptera > Drosophilidae > Drosophila > Drosophila quadrilineata. Next base: position 341,594 of record JAECWN010000375.1, read on the forward strand.
CAAAAATTATTAAAAGTAGTTTAACTCAGAAATTTTAAGAACTCAAGATAAATAAAAAAATTTCTTTAAGCAAAAAAAGCTTTAAACTCTTCTCGCAATCCTTGCGATACACAGCAAATATAAAAAAATAAAAAATTTGATTTTCTCTTATTTATTTTTTTCCGTTTTGTGAAACATCGAATTTGACATCTAAGTCAGTTATTTATTTCAGTTTTTATTTTCGTTTTTTTTTTCGTTTTTTTTTTTCGGCTTATCAATGAAATGTTTCGAATTTCGCGATCACCATTTGTGAGTTCGCCTGGATACCTTCATATACTGAAGGATGTGTTTAAAATGAGTTTCTTGCGTGAAGTGAAGAAGCTGTCATGGAAACGGCTCTCCCATTACCACCAAGTAGCACCAAGGCCGACGCCGCCTCCTCCGCCGGCTGTTGCATCTGCAACGGCCGCATCTCCTCCAGTGGCAGCAGAGGATCCATTCAAGCGCGCACACTGCTCCGCATCTATCTGAAGTGCGCTCATATTTTGCACAAACGCCTCGAGGGCCACATTCTCCTCGGGGCTGTATGGCGAGGTGCGCTGGCTTAGCGGACTACGACGCATATACTCATTCAGATCACTTGCCGGCTTCAAACTAACTCCAGCCTCAAAATCATAGCCAAAGGGATCCGCTGAAGCCGTTCTCGATGAAGCTGACACTGCCGTTGGCTGTCCCAGTCGTGGCAGCATATTGCCTTGCACAAACAGGTGGGTGGAATCTATACGATGTCAGGATTAAAACAGTAGCTGGCATGGAATATGAATGGATGCTCTTACCACTGCTGTAGTCGGTGGCTAAATTGTCGCAGTAGCTGGCACCTGAGCTGACACTGCTCTGAGGGGGTTGCTGCTGCTGCTGTTGTTGCTGGTCATAGGCGTTGGAGGAGCAAATGCGATTGCCATACACAGTGGTAATCTCGACGTGGTGTGGCGACGGAGATGCATTGCTTCGTGCATAGCTGGACTCCGAAATGTTGTGTATGGAGACCTGAGCAAAGTAATAAATATTAAATATTAAGGGAAACAATAGATTGGCACGGAAACCCCACCTCGTTGTTGAGATGTTGACCCGGTATCAAGTTCTTGAGGAAGGCGGCGTCATCATAGCGTATGACCCCGGTGTTGGGGATACCCTCCAGGTAGGAATTGAAGCCAGTGATAGTTGGCGGTGGCGACTCATCGCCACAATTATGATGCATATGGCAATCGCCAGATGTAGTAGCTGCTCCACCTGCAACGGTCGAGGAAAAGACCTCAAATCCGTTATAGTAACTCGACTGTTGGTACTTCTCCTGGAGTGTGCCCGTAGCTGGACCACTAAATTCTGTCGGAGTCTGAGAAAAGCTTGACCATTGGCTGGATGATGTGGCTGGTGTTGAGGAGTGGCTCTCTTTGGTCTTCTGCTTGAGCTCACTGCCAATGGCGGACAAGTTCTTTTGCGTCTGTTTCGGTCGTGCTATGACCGCCGCATCGCCAATCAGTCGCCCGGGGCTGTCCTGGGAAACGTTTGTGCAGCTAATACTGATATTATTGTGCGTGTCGACGACTCCGATTCCGACTCCGCCACTACTGCCACAACTGCTGCTGCCGTCGACACCGCCAGCTGACTCACTCGAGAAATATGAGAAATTCGTAGGCGCCCCAGGATTACTGCCGGCGGCAGTCACAACCTTTTGCTGTGTGGCTCGCGCCGCTTCCGCCTCTGCCACCGCCACCGCCTCCTGCGGCGTATAATAGTTGACATTGCTGCCAAACTGACGATAGCCACCCATGGCGAGGCCATTGGTCACCGCCTGATGCAGCGCCGGATTCCGAATAGTGAACATGCCGTTCTCATTCTTAATAATTGCGGCCGGCTGATCTATGGGCATCGGTGCGGTGGCCATCGGCAAGGAAGATCCAAAAGCCCGAGCTGCTAATAAAATTTTAGGATTTAGATTTTTGTAAGGATACACAGTTGATCCGGGGTATTACCTGTTGGAATTGGATTGGGATTTGGATTAGGCAACATGCTGCCGGCCATAGGACCATTGTTGACGCTTTGGTGGAAAATGGGATTGCGCAGGGTAATTATATTGCCACCAGCACTGGCCTCCATGATGGGAGTACTCGATAGAAGCGTCTGCTGGTTATTCGATCCGGCTCCCTGCTTACTGTTGCCAAGTGCGGCAGGACCACTGCCTCCAGATTTGCCACGATTCCGACGACGTCGTCGAGAGGATTTGCCATTGGCAACAGCTGCAGCGGCAGCGGCTGCCACCACATTGCTGTTACTCGGCTGAGTAGCCGGTGCCTGTTGGCAATTACGATTGACGCGTGGATTTGCTTCGACCATAATGACGCCATTACCGGCACCGTCCATACCAGCAGCACCTGGATAGAAGCCACCCATGAGATGAGCTGCCGCCGCCTGCTGCTGGTGATGTGGTGGCTGGTGTAGCTCAGCGGACAACGGTTTCGTGAGCTTTCTTATAGACTCGCTCTTCTGACGCAGTTGCTCGCTTTTGGCCGGATCCACCTTGGTCAGTGTTATGCCCGGCGGCAGTGATAGATGCTCCACCTGTACGCCACGATTCAACTGATCCATAATGCTGCAATTGTTTGCCTGCTTGCTGGAAGAAGACGAACTGCCTCCGAGTCGCAGCTGCTGAATCTGCTCGGCCAGCTGCGGCAATGACGGTGGTATGGCAACTTCGTTGGGATTGAAGTAGCCCATGTTATGAGGTATGCCCGAGAGATCCTCTGTAAAAAGCATTAAATCCTGAATTTGTTCTCCATCTCTTAAATCTTGACCAGGCTTACCCAACTTCTGTCCCCGATGCCCACGCTTGCCACGTTGCGATCGCTTGGAAGGCGGCGCACTGCTTTCTGGGGCGCCACTTGAGGCACAGTTGGCGTTGCTGTGCAGCTGCTCCTGCGACACTTGCTTCGAGCGTCCACTGCCTCGTCCACCTCGTGTCGATTGCTGCTGTGGGCGATTGCTACTCCCTCCTTGACCAACTTGAGCGGCAACTTGGAGCTGCCCCTGTTGAGCTTTGGTCTTGCGACTGCTGACGTTCCCGCTGCCATTGGAGTCCGTGGATTGTTGGATTTGGTTTTTGGACTGCGTCGATCGCTGGTTCTTCACATCGATAGCTGTCGATGCCGTAGTGGGTTTAGCAGGTTGCTTTGCGTGAGGCGCTTGCGACTTGGCGGAGGATGTCGTTTCATTTTTGGACTTCTTTACTGGCATAGCTGACACTGAAGCCACAGGTTTCAAATTGCCATTTGGTTTGACGGCCAGAGGCTTGACTGCAAGCTTCACGGGTGGGGTAGGTGCAGGTGCAGGGGCAGGCGCAGGCGCAGGCGCAGGCGGTTCGACACTTTCGTCAGTCTCACTGCCCGTCTCCCATTCTCCATCCGATGAGTCCTGCACATGTAGTGATTTGAAAGGATTATTGTCCAACTGTCCCTGCTCCAGTCTGGGCTTTAATCTTTTGTGTCTTTTAACGGGTTTTGGATCCGGCTCGGGTTCTGGCTCAGGCTCTGGCTGTGGCTGTGGCTCCACTATATCGACCTTTCGTGGAACATTTTTGGCCTTTTTACTAGTTGCCGCCGCCTTGGGTTTCGTGCTGCACACAGAATTCTCACGAGTGTTTACGGCGCTGCTCTGGGGAGTCTGAGACTTGGAGCTGTTACCGGAACTGGAACTGGTTGCAGTCAGAGCGGTTGCCGCTGCCTTCTTCATTTGTTTCTTGCTTTTCGTGCTCTGGGCTTTCGCCTCCAATTCAGCAGCTGCTGCCGTGGCAGCTGCTCGCTTAGCTTCCTTTTTCTTGGCCTTGGCGCTCTTCTCCGGTTGCTGAGTTATAGGCGTCTGGCCCTGGGGCTGGGCGTGAGTCAGCGGAGCAATGGCAGCTATGTGCTTTGTGGGAGGTTGCGAGGATGACACCATGTGACCATTAACAAAGGTGTAGAGCAGCTTGTCCTCATCTGGTGAGCTACCTTTGGCCACCACGGTTACCTGCTGCTCGCCACCGGCGTGCGGCAGCTGGACACGCCTTATGGTTACAATGCGCTTGGAAGGATCTGCTGTGATGGCATTGGCGGCCATTGCGGCAATTACATCCCGCGGCAATTGTTGTTGCTGCTGCTGCTGTGCTTGCTGGGGAGGAGCATAGCAAACTGGCGTCTGTTGTGGAGGTGGAAAATAGGATGTGGAGCTAATAAAATTTGTATACTGTGCCTTTGGAGCTGGGGCTACAGCAATGGATGGCAGCGGAGCAGGAGTTGGATTCACTGCTACCGGACCGCCATTCAGAATCTCCTCCACCTGGGCAAGCTTGGCTAATTGTTGCTCCTTGGTGGGTAAGTAGGAGAACTTGAATTCACTATTCGCCTGCTTGATAGTGGCAATCAGTTCCAAGATGACAGTCTCCACTTTTCCCTTCGCTCGCTGCAGATTTTTAATGTTCGTCTCCAGCTCGGCAATGCGTTTCTTTTCACGCTTACGGCCGCCAGCAGCCGTCAGGGACTTCATCTCGTATTTATCAATGAACTCCTTGAAATAGATGTCGAGGAACTGGCTACGCAAGTCCTCCAGTTCCTTGATGCGTTTTTCCTCCTCTTTGCGCTGTTTTTGCTTGGCCTTTTTGGCCGCCTTTTTGGGATTCGCTGTCTGGGGCTGCTGGGATTTGCCCTCAATGAAATTGAGCGTCTCATTGATCCAACGCTTCTGATCCTTTTCGCGTCTATAGGTACCCAATAACTCGACAAAGTCCAGCATCATATCCTCCTTGCTGTAGTTGTCTAAATCACTGGCCGAGATATCGCCCACCGGCGCTCCAGCATGCATCTGAATGCTCTTGCAGAGACTGTCCAGGCGCAGCAGACTGTTGTCGCCCTCCTCCATGCTGTCTCCCATCTTTTTGATGGTCTCGGCTGCTGCAGCAACTGCTGCCGCAGCTGCAACGGCGGGCATCTTGCGCCTGGCCGCCTGCACTTGGGCCGAGGCCACGACTTTCAGAGACGGCGGCTGCTGTGTGGCTGCCACCACTGGCTCTGTTGGTGTCTTGACTGGCTCCTGCCCAATTTTGCTCTTACGATCGTTGACGATTTGGGTCAACTTCTTACGCAATCTGTCACGGGTCTCATTGAAACGTGCATGATTGCATTCCTTCTTGACGCGCTTTTTTGAATGGGTCTCCTTGCAGGGCTCCCCAATATCCGCATAGTCTGCGCAGCCTGTGACATATTAAGAAGCAGACTTAATATTTGAAGAACACTAAAAATATATATAGAGTTGGGATGTAATTACATTTGCGCATCTTCTCCTTGCACTTCTTGGAATTATTCGCATCGCCACAGCCTGTTTGAATTGAATCACTCTCCTTGGATTTATTGGCCTCTATACTTGAGGTGCTGTCCGGTTCCGTGCTATTGCTGCATTAAATAAAATGATTTTTTCAATTAATTTGAATAATTATTGAGTATTCCATGCTTACATAAATTGTAAATCATGCAACAACATCAAATGATCCACGCCGAATTGCATCTTCTCAATATTGGCGTCTCCCAAAGTAAAGCTGCGAAAATTAGATGTTAGTTTGTTAATACAATAAAACCAGCATATGTATGTTAAGAATCGAATTGGATACAGAGTTTATCTTATTATAAAATGAGCAAAAGTATTTGAGTGATCTGAATATTAATTATAATTATATTATGAGGGTCTGGCAAGATCAATGAAACCGAATATGATTGTAACCAAAATCTAACACATAACTTTAGATGCTTTTAAAAAACTTACTCATCGGTTATTTTGAATGGCGAATAGCTGCAATTGAAAATATATCAAAACATTAGAATATATTATTGCCAACGATTATCATAGTACTATATATACTCACCCAATGACCCGAGCGAGAAATTGTTCAAAGAGGCCATTGTCTTTATCACCGACAATGCTGTTTGGACGCAAACGAATGTCGCCCTTGCTCACCTCCAAATTTCTCAAGTCCGTGGTCGGAGAGTTGTACTCGACAAAGAAATTTGCATAAATGGATAGCACAAAAGTCCAGTAGGTCTTATACACATAGTGATGATTCTTCAGCTGCTGCAGCTCGGCGGTACTGGGTACCAGTTTGCGATTGAAGAACATAAGGGATGGCAGCGTGGAGCGCAACTCTTCGCGCGAGAAGGACAACGGTTGAAAGCATCGCAACAGGTATTTGGTCAATGGCGGGGACAATTCATTGGCAAGAATTTTACGAGCCAGATGGCAAAGGGAGACATGACAGTCATCTCCGCAAAAAAACTGCGGCTCTATGCTGTCGAAGCGATAGCGTTGCCGTGAGGTCAACTGCTGGAAAACGGCCCATGCGATGTGATATGTTTCATTCGCCTTAAGAACAGATTCTGGGTGACGCGGAATAGAGCTGTGCTCTGCCGCAGCAATATACTTGGCGTCATCGTTGGTGCAGCTGCTCAGTGTTTTGGATTTCATAAGCTTGGCATCCTTCTCGACAGTGCCGAGTTTTGAGCACTTGGCACACTGACTGGAGCCAGTCTGTCTTGGCAGCAGAGGTGTTCCAGCGATGGAGCAAGTAATGCATTTGCAGTTCCTAATTCCCAAATAATGGTTTCAATTAAAGTCAACGCAAAAGAAGTTATTGAATTGAGATTACTTACTCGATACTGTGATCCAGCATGACATTACAGTTTTGGCAGAGATTCTCAACCACGAGCTTGTTTGGCGGATCATAGAAACCGTCAGGCCACTTCAGTTTGGTGAATGCCATGATATTCTTCCAAGCGAGCTGACGATCCACAATACGTTCAAAGTCCATAAACTCGTCATCGCTGATGTCCGGCAGTGAGAAAGTTTTAGCGTCACTGACAACCTTATCGAATATGTTATACACATCCAGTAGGCCCAGGCGACGCTCATGCTCCGTGGGCGACAAGTTGAACTTGTTCAGCTCCATCCAGGCATCCGTCCAGCGGCGCTCAATGGAGAGCATATGCTGATCGAACACCATATAGCGCTTTATTAAAGTTGTTGTTTGCGTGGAACGCTCGCCCTCCTTCAGCGAGAGTATGCATGCAAACATGGTATCGCCCAGGGGATTAACCACATGCTGTTGAAATAGACGCTGGCACAATAGCAGCCAGGAAAGCTTGAATTTACGCAGGAAATCTTGATCGAAGGCAAACAGAATACATTGTATCTTGTGCGAAATACTGCTAAAATCGGAGTAGCCATCTAGTAAATCTAATTGACAAAAGAACTAATTAATATTTATGACTATATAAAGTTTCTTAATATTAAGCTTTTTGGCGAGCTGCCTACTTAATGCACTTATAATTGTTAACTGAATACTGGTGCAGCTTAAAACAAAAAGCTTAGTATTAAACATACTATATTAATGATCGTAAAAATAATAACTTATTTTTACTATCGACAATCACACAAGGTATTTATTTACTTACATGAGAGCATCTTTTCGGCGGAAATCTTTTCGTTCTCTTGCGCATTTTGAGCAATTTCGATCATACCCTCGGAAAAAGCCTTTACAATGCACTCAATATTATAGGCGAGTATTTGTAGCAGTAGCATCGGATTATTGGCCATCAGACTACAAATTAAATAAATAAAATCTAAACGAGATAATTTGTAAACACAATAGCTTACATGGCGCTAAATAGCACTAATATCATATTATCAGAGATCGCAGTGTCATCAATAAAATCAAGATACTCGGCGTTCTTATCGTAGAGGAAGCCGCTAGTGATCCAATAGATTTGTTTGTTGGACTCCAGCAGCTTCTCGAATTTGTTGTAGGCAGCATCATTTCTGAAACAAACAAAACAAAAAATAACATTTAGTGATGAGTATGCATTTTAAATATTAGACCTACTTTAACATGGGACTGTATGCTTTGATGAGGACATCGAGCAGCATAACCACCATGTGTGCAGCCTTGAATTGATCCATCATAATGGCCATAATAGTTTCACGATATTCGAGACATTCCTTGCAGGAACAAAATGTGAAGAATTCATCTTTTCGATGTTTTACAAATATCAAGGCAAGATTCTGAAAGTAAAGCTGCAAGCGAATTGGCTATAGCAAGTCCTGTTCCGAACCAGTTTATGTGGTATATACCGTAATTGCACGTAGCTGTCCATCGGCATCGCGTAGCGGGTTCTTTGGATCCTCCGAGAATAACCTCATATTCTCAATGGCCATCTAAAAGTAATACACATGATTGGTTAACACATTGATCATATCCTATAGATGTTTTCTGAACTTACCAAATACGCTCGGGATTCGTCGTTAGGATCCTTTCCCTTAATCGCTGATTGCAGATTTTCAGTCAGTTCCATTTCCATAACGTTGTTCTCACGCATATTCCATTGCATGAGCGATATCACCTCCTTGTACACCACCTCCGATTTCGGGGCTGTTGCATACGGATCATATGGTGGCAGTGCCAATATCGTATGGAGTGTGTTTATGATGTTGCCATCAGGAAAATTGAGACGCTCCAACAGCTGGCAGGGGGGACTGGATGGACTGGATTTGCAGCTGTTGGCCTTCCTCGAATTTTGTGGCATCGGTTTGTTGACATTAGGAGCTTCTCGCATTCCCGCCACTGCATCACATTTCAGCGGCAGTGCATCGGTGCCTCCGCCACACATAAGTGGAATGTCTGCGTCGATGGACATCGTCATGCCCACATGATAGCAGGAGACATCATCTAACTCCCCGTTGACAACAGTATTGGCCTCATAGCATCCACTGCCACTACAACTGCTTGAAGTTCTGATTTTCGCCTTGGCTCCCTTTGACTTGGAGGTGTCACTGGCAGGATTATCAATGATATCGATGTTGTCGTTGTCGTCTTCGTCGTCGTCGTCGTTGCTGCAACAATTCATACAAGCTGCTGTTTGTGTTGCAACTTCTGTTGCTGCTGCGTCTGCGTCCGACATCTGTTTGATATATGCCATTGACTTATCCACTTGCTCAGCCATCTTTTTGGGCTTATTGGCTTAGCGCCGATTTACTTAATTTTTTATTGTGGTTATTGTTTTAACTTTAACCCAGAGACGCACAGCGAGGGCCTTTCGCTAATCATTGGCGTAACAAAAATTTGAGTATGCGCGACGCATTATTTTACAAATCACAGATGCACTTCCGTGGTGGAGAGACACTTTCACTCGTCTCGTCTAGTCCAACCGACCGTCGTTTTCGTTGGCTGTCGAGTTTATATGTGTGTAAGTAAATGTGTGTGTGTGTGTGTGTGTGTGTGTGTGTGTGTGTGTGTGTGTGTGTGTGTGTGTGTGTGTGTGTGTGTGTGTGTGTGTGTGTGTGTGTGTGTGTGTGTGTGTAGGTGTCCGTGTGTATATGAGTTGAGCCGAAGAAGTCTCTCTCACATACAATAAATCGAAAAGAACGCAACGCGTTTTTTCCCCAATCGCGCGCGCCGTCAACGATATTATCGCGGGGTCCTTGTAATCAATGCAATTTGTTTTGATAACATTCACTCTCTTCACTATTCTAATTTCACTGCTCTGCTGGATTGTGTATATGTATTCATTTAACAAGTGAATTGTTTGGGAATTTGCGTTTTTGTTTCGCTCGTCGTCCGTTCGGTGCAATTGCAATTTTCTGCTTTGCTTGTGTATGTGTGTGTATGTTTGTGTTCAGCTCAGTGTTGCATTACAGATAATCAAAAGAAAAACAATTCATCGGCCATGTACATACGTACAAACATATCGTTGTTATCGATAAACGAGTGTCTTCAATAAGAAGTTGCGGGTGTTCAAACAAGTTGAGAGTAAGAAGACCCAACCCTGAAATCTTGTAAAAGGAAATTAGTTGAATAATATGTAAATTTTATGTAAATTAAAGAATTTAATTCTATAAAACAATAGTATTATGTTGACTGATATGTTTATATTAATGTTAATTATTAAGAAAATATTTGTAGGTAAATATGCAATGCATTTATTTTCCCGCACCTAATGCTATGCAACAGTATGTTTAACAGCAAATATTTGCACGTTACAAATATCAAATGTTAAGTTAATTTGTTATATTCGTAAATATTTTCTAGATTTTTATCGCCATTTACTTTATAAAATGTATTTTTATTTTTAAATGAATTTATGAATAATGTAAGAAAAAATTCCTGTATTTTAAATATTATTTGTGTGTTTATTAATGTTGTTAAGTTGTTGATTGCATTCATTAATTGTTTTATTGTACGTTCTCACATCGTTTTGTGAAACTTGTAAATATACCTCTATAAGCATATACGGAAACTGGTTTCTAGATTCTAGTGCTACTAGTCTCTAATCTCAGAACAGATCTCTCGTAGAATTGCTCTTATCAATTGCCCTCTGTGTACGTCGATTCTCTCTCGGCTAAGCGTGACTTTCTGTTGGTAGCTCCGATTTCAGTCATCTCTCAAACGTTGTCGCGGCTAGTTGGATTTTTTGGCGAATACAAAATTGATTACAAATTCGAGTTCTGAATTCAAAATGGTGTCAAGATCATCATTGATTTATAGCTTTTTGCTATTGATGTACTTCTCCGGCCTTGTCCTGGGCGACGGAATGATTGAGGTCTTCAGGTGGAAGCAAATGGACTATATCAATCGTGGCGATGGCTTAGCAGTGCGACGTCCAAATCCCTCATGTAAAAGACTACGTCACTTCATCATCTACATATATAATTATACGTTTTTTTTATTGTCCAGTTAATATTACCGTTTATTGTATGATTTCCAGTACCTGTGGTGTTTCCGGGACACTATCGAGGGAAACGTGAGGTGTTGACTTCGAGAGACACGCCGGCCGGAGTTATGTCACGAAGTAATTTCAACGCTGCTTCGGATTCGTATACAGCATACAATAATGTACCCATGGGTGTCACACATTTTAGAGGTCGCCTCTTTGTGACCATGCCCCGTAGGAGGGTAGGAATTCCATCGACCTTGAATTATATTGATATGCGACGCGATGCCAAACAACGTAGTCCCAAGCTATATGCATATCCCAGCTTTGAACTAAACCAGTTTAATAGCAGTATGGATAATCTCGTATCCGTATATCGCACCACCGTGGATGATTGTCAGAGATTATGGTTCATTGACACCGGCATGCTGGAATATCCCAGTATGTTTCAATTATTCAATTTCGATAATTTCCAAGTAAATTGATTTTTTAATTTTATCAGATAATCGCCAGCAAATTAGACGACCTAGCATCTGGATTGTGGATCTCAATACTGATCGTGTGCTAAAGCGTTACGATATACCCGAGAGCATTGTGGAAACCGGTCGCGGTCTGGCCAGTTTGACCATTGATGTGCCATCCAAGACCCAGTGCAAAAATGCATTTGCCTATATACCAGATCTGGTGAATAGCCGGCTATATGTCTACAGCTTGGTCGATGATCATATGTGGGCCTTCTCCCACAATTATTTCAACTTTGATCCGTTGGCTGGTGATCTAAATATCGGCGGTCAGACATTCCGCTGGGATGATGGCATCTTCTCAACAGCACTTGGTCCAAGGAATAGCGATGGCAGTAGAGATGTCTACTTCCATGCCATGGCCAGTAATAATGAGTTTGTCGTTTCCAATCGTATACTGCAGCATGAATCGAATGCGGCACGTTCGGATCACGGAAATGATTTTCGAGTTCTTGGCAGTCGTGGAGTGAATAAGCAATCCACAATGCATGAGTACGATCCACGGACTGGGGTTATATTCTATGCCGAGATACAAACAAATGGTGTGGGCTGTTGGAACTCGAAAAGTCCTTTTTCTGCAGAGAACCATGACACGGTTGCCTCAAATCCGCAGAATATGATTTATCCAAGTGATTTGACGGTATGCTACATATTTTAAAAACTATATTATTATCATTCATACTATATTAAATTAACTTATTGCAGATTGACGAGGAGGGCAACATCTGGGTAATGTCAAATTCGATGCCAATTTTCATTTACTCCCAACTGGATCCGAATGAATATAATTTCCGCATATGGAAACAGAATGTCTATGAGGCTAAAAAGAATACAATCTGCGAATAATTCGTAAAGATGAGATTGCTTTAATGGGTTACATTTTATTGTTGTGTTTCTAATAATATAATGTAAAAAATAATAATATATAATTCATATATATGTATGAATGTATTTAAAACAAATCAAAAAGCATTTACAAATGTGTTATATAAAATTGCCTAAATTTGAGTACTCAGTTTATCACATCTTAAGATTATACAATAGATGTTAATGAATTTTTTAATACGTCAAAATAAAATAATAATAAAAGAACAAAATCAGAGGCACTCTAATATTGCATAAGGATACTAAGTTGCACAGGTTGTTTATATAGTATAATACGCGTGTTTCATTCATAATATAATATGTGACATAAAGTTGAGAAATATGAAAATTAAAAGCTTTGAAATCGTTTGATAAGAGCATTTGATTCCGTTACCTTGTATATTTTCTATATATTTTCGAACAATTTTGATGATCTAAGTGTATGTGTGTATATATCAAGATGACAACTTTATATTATCGTCCATATACATATAACTAGCTTTATATAAAAATTTGCAAAAATATATATATATATATGTATATATTGGTATATGATTACTACATGTTATAGATGACTATATAGCTTTCTGGTGCTTAAGTAAACTATGCAAAGATTTATTTGAAATTGGAATGGTTATCTGACCTATTGTTATACAAAAATATACACGTATAACATAGTATAACAGTTTTGAGTTTCCTATATAGCTACATCTCTATAATCCCTATATGTATATATATAAATGTATATAATATAAATGTTTCAATTTAAAAGCAACCACTTTTGAAGTGATGCGTCTGTCTACTACTGCACTAGATAATCCTTGTAGCCACGCAAGGATTTCAGCTGTTTCTTTAATTTGGTTATCAAATCCGATGGTTGCACCAATATCGATATATCCCTGCCAACCGAATTGAGTCGATCCCGTATCTCCAGTTCCTTAAAAAACAAATTCAACGGACGACCATTAATTTCCGTGAGTATCCAAAATGTTAGGGATGTGCCATCACATGATTGTGTCTGTAAGAAATAGATGCGAATTTTTAAATAAGAATAAATTTGTAACAAAATGCAAGGGCTTTGTTACTTTTGGGGGCAGTCCATGACGCGCTGCCAAACTGTTGGGCACCACATCAACTATGGTTGAGGTATTTCCATCACGTATCAATCCTAGGCATTGTCCCTCACGATCCCGTCGTATGGCATAGGCGCGTCCAAAGGGGATGCGGCGCAGCAGTACTTCGACCTAATATTTAATAATTTATTATAAATATCTTTCATCAAAACTGCAGATTACTTACAAAGAGCGTATTTGTATTCCGAATAATTTTATTGGCTTCAGCCGCAGTACTGATGTTGACACCCGCTATTGAGAGCAGTTGATCGCCAATGTGCAGGGCATTGTATAGCACCGGGTGCTCCTTCTGTTTCCAGCCAGCAATCCATACACCACCGAAGGCATCCACCCAAGCAATGGAGCCAACACAATCCTTGCGACGCAGATTTAAACGCACTCCACCAGGATGCATTATCTCGCGACGCAATTGCATCACTTGTTGCTCCCGCAACGTGAGGCGTTTATTGTTACTTGAGGACGGACCTGTTGCCTGCGGTGGGGATTGTATACGAAAAACATTTCCAGGTGCACTGCCCCGCGTCACAAACTCATTGTTGTTGGTACCACGTTGACTGTCCGTCTGTGTGGATGCTGGTGCCGTGGCACCCCGCTGTAAAGGCGCCTGAGCATCGGATGTCGACGAGCTACGCCTGCGCTGCTCAATGCTCTCAATGGCGGAACTTCCGGACACTGCTGATGTTGCCGTGCCGGAGCTGTTTGTGGGCATAACGGGCTGTTCGACATTATTGTTGGCGTTGGTGCTGCTCGGTTTATGAGCCGCCGCCTTGGCCTTAAGTGGCGTGTTAAGCATCTTGAGATAGTGGAAGTCACGTCGGCTAGGCCGTGTGCTGATAACCAACTCCGTTAGACCACGGGTCAACTGCGGCATAGCACGTCCATTACTGGGAATTGGCCTCCTTCGTGGCAAGGCTGGACTTCCATTTACTGGCGTTGTCTCGACGTTCACAATCGCTTGACTTGCTGTTTGGCTACTGCTCGGCCGCTCATCTTGCAGAGTTGTGGAGCCACTGGTGCTAACGACGGGTATGCTTGATGACAGGAATACCTTCTCATAGTGTACATTGCCACTGATGACATTTCCATCATTTTCCTGCTCATTGTTGATGCGTATATTTGTTATGCCCGAGCTGTTGGCGCTGAGTATGATCTTCTTGCTCATCTTTGGCGTCTGCTGGCCACTTCCAGTCGGATAGCAGGTGCCATAGACGGCTACTGTGGTGGCCGTTGGCAGTGACTCCCCATCCGCCAGCACCTGCACCATAGTTGTGTTACTATTGGAATTCGTTGAGGCATTTTGATTTGGCGTATTGGAAGCATTGGGTTTTAGTGGTATAGTATAAGGATTGGACTTGGTGGAGCTGCTGCTACTACTGCTGCTGCCACCAGGCTGACTCAGCACTTGTATAGTATTCGAATTGGACGGTATTATTTGTACGTTACTTTTATAATCGTTTTGGAGTTTCTGTTGTGTTTGTGGTTTCGTTTTGGCCTTGGCATTGGCATTGACGACTTCCGGAAAACGAAATATATCGGGAATTACTTTATTTTTTGGCGGCAGTTCCGGAGGCTGTCCATGGGCATTCGTTTGGACATTGTCCGTATTGGACACTTGTATAATTGTTATGTTGTTATCCGCCGTCGTTTCCGCCATTGCACTGGAACTATTACTACTTGTGGATGCCGCTTGAATCTTATGTTGTGGAGATTTCCGTTGTGGTCTTTTTGATTTATCAGCGGCTCCGGCTGACATCGATCGTGAAGTTTGTGGCCTGAGAAGCATTAACATTATTTAAAATTATTGCATATTAGATTTTACACAATGAATACAAGAAGTTAGATTCAAAGAGAGAAATAATTAGTAGGCTGAGAATAATACATACTTATAGAGCTTGATTCAAAATGATCTAGTGCAACAAAGATTCAAAAATAAAATTGTAAACATGACGGAAGGAGAGCTTCAGTTGAGTGATGTAAAGTTGGATCAACTATTCGTCCAGGAGATTATAACAATAGCTAATATGATCTACAGACTACCTAAACATGACTTCATCTTGCAACTTTGTACACGCTGGTTCGAAATCTTTGAAAATGCCAAACCAAACGAAAAATTTGAAAGAAATTATATGCTGTTATTATTGCACAAACACCTCAACGATTGGGGTACACTGAAGTATCCATTCACTGATCCGGACTGTCAACGAGACTTGAAAGAGTTGTATAGAACAGGAAATCATCAACAATCTTCAAGAAATGAGGAGGATTATATAAATGATGGAATTCACAAATTCTCTTCAACAACCTATCATAATAAGTCCAATGATTTATTGAATGCCATGGAACAGTATGGTAAGCTAAATGATAAATTAGCAATCGAAGTGGAAACTGTTAAGCAGGACATTCGATCAATGATTCAACTTCGTAGAACCTATCTAAGTCAGAAGAGAATTAATTCAGCCACGGACATAAAGCAGTTTCTATTGTGTAAATCATTCACTGGTCTGAATAGTGTACCCCTAACCAGACGACCAAAATATTTTGAATATCTATTTAATGGAATATTCAATGATGAGGCGAGCAAAGTAAAAATCCAGAATTTGGACAAACACTTTGGTAAACTTTTAACCGCTCACGTAGATCATTGTAAAAATTTATTTTATCGGGACAAAAGCAACGAAGTGTATGATGCAATGCATCATAAACTACGTGAGTGGAGAAGGAAGTGCATGACAAATCAAAAGAAGCAACATTATGAAGAATCTTTCTGGGTTGTTATACAGTCTTTGACACTATTGAAAAACATCTTCGAAAGTTGCTTCACGGGCGAGAGGCGCCTCAAGAAAAAGGCTATCAAGTTTTTGGAATATCAACTGAATAAAATGATAGAAAATTAATTATATTGTGTATATGGAAAAATAGTTTACCTTGGAATTAAGCGTTCGCATTGTAGCATTTCTTCGAAATTCATTATTTGATCTGTGAAATGTATATTAAAAACTTATAAATATGAATTTATACATTATTTTGCAATTATATTACCAGCCGACATGCGTTGGGCCGATGCGGCAGCCACATCAAGTCGCACACTATTCCGCAGAATTGGGCACAGAAATTCATCGTCAGATAGATTAACATCGCTTGTTGTTTCACTTTGATGTTCTGCTAGAGATTGATGGACATCCTCCACTGCATCCTCGGCATTGGTTTGGGTTGCAGATTCGCTGATCTGTTCGCTGTAAGTGCTAATTGGATCCGAGAGCATGTTCAGCAAGTTCTGTGTTAATGTGTTGGACATTGCACTTTGTGGCGGTGTTACATTTGTGGTGCCATTCGTTTCTGTGGTTTGTGGGGCAGCTGGCGCTGATGGTGGCGTTGCTGTTGCAGCCGGGGATTGAGTCGCTGTAGTAGTAGCAGCTGATCTGGACGTATGTTCGTTAACAACCGGATGTGGTTGATGCTGATGGACCGGAATACGTTCAATGCCCGGCACTATCGCCGCTGGTACTGGTGGCGGTGCTGGCAATGGGGACGTCGGATCTCGCGTTGGTAACAGAGGTGCGCGTACTTCAGGTAACTTTGTGTATAGATTTTCACGGGGCGAAAGGATTTTCATTTCTCGCAGCTTCGATCGTAACGTTTCCACCCATTCTTGCATAATCTCCCTGAAATATTAACGTAATTACTATCGGCTCTGGTATGTGCATGTGTGTGTGTGTGTGTTAGTGTGCAACTTACCATGACACGGCATGAAAGCGCAACACTTCATTGCTGAGAGTTACAACAAATTCAAACTCATGGGAATTGGGTATCAGGGCGTGAGATATGTGCAGCGTATCCCGCAGCGAAACGGCCCACTCCGGCATGTGAGCGGCCGCTTGACGCGGCTCAGCATAGCCCTCCAATAAGGCTTCGGTATCATCGTGAACGCAGAACACTACCCAACTGCATTCAGATTTCTACAAAACATATTTCATCTGTAGTATTTTGTATAATTTCAGTGTGCTAATATGTTACCTTGGGCCCAACGGTTAATTTCTTTCCATCGGCAGTCAGTCTTTTCAGCCAAGTATTTTTATGTATTTCCCGAAACTGCGCCGCACTGTTAGCGGACGCGATTGCAGGTGCAGTCGCAGGTGCTGTCGTTGTTGTTGTGTTTGCAGCTGGCACTACTGCTGATGCTGCTGCAGCCGCAGCCATTGCCCAGATATCTTTTGAGTTGGCTGTGATTGCGCTACTTTATGCTATGCTTGCGATGCACTGCGATTAATTACACTAAACATAATTCACATCTCAGGTGATTTAATTGCAAAATTTCGTGCAATTTTGATGAACAAATAAAAACATTAACCAGAAATTGGCGACGACGCCATGTTTGCTATTAGGAATACTTTTCGACTACACATCGATACTTTAACATATCGGCTTACCAACATTTACCAACACTAATAAACCCAACTATCGATAACAACAAAATCGACTGCATGCTCAATTACAATTTATTCCATACAGTTTATATTCAAATTCATTAACAAATGTAGCAGCTGTTTTGAAATATAATAATGTTTGCCTTTACATAATGGTGAAACTCATATCGGCTCCGGCACGATCTATAAGAAAAAAATAGTTAAATTTTTGTTGACTTGGCATTGTTCATATTAAAAAAGTATCATTATTCTATAATACTTCTTTTTATTGGGGATTTTAAAAATAGTTTTTATATTTTTTTTGATTGGTTTTTATCTTTATATCACACAAAGTAAATAAGATCTTTTAATGCTGTCTTAAGAATCTATAACTAACCGAAAACTATGTTTACAATTCTACATCCAAAATTGAAGTAAACTAATTTAGCTTATTCTAAATATTTGCGATAGGGCAAATAAAAGAACTTCATTTTGGACTTAAACACATCGATATTGCAGCAGTATTAAATTTAACATTAGATATACATATACATATATTAGGCTTTATATATATGCAAGAATCTTGTAAAAAGACTTAATAATTTTAGTATATATATCAATTAGTTTACATTATAATAGTATTTTTTCCTTAGTTATTTTTATATACAATTGCATAGTACGAGTACAAGATGTTTAAGATATAAGGTTGCAATTTTTGTATAAAAATTCGTTGACCGTATAACAAGTTAACAATTACTCAATGGACAACAAAATTGTAAAAAAGATGAAAAAAAAAAAACTTATATCAAGTTTGGGCTGTGGGCCCAAACTAATTACAATAAGGTCGGGGTATTAAACATACTTGAGTCTTGTTACAATTGTTTTTACTGAAAACTAATAGATTAATTTTGGGTCCTAAAAAGTCAAGTGTGGAGTCATTTGTACATGCTTTGTACGTTTTATATGATAGCAACTTGGAGCATCTTATTTAGGACAGTTTGTCATGTACGCGTACTACTTAAAGTGAAGTTGACTTTTTTCCGAGTTTCTCTATATATTTCTTTTTTTTCTATTTTGATTTTAATCTTTTTTTGTATTTTCGCGTATTAATGGGATTCGCTCGCATTTCGGTCGATTTGGTAAAGGTATTTTAAAGTGTGACTAACTGTGCGCGAAGTTTAGATTTGTTCTCTAAATTTTAGATAATGCATTTTTGAAAATTGACTTTTTCTGGTCATGGGATCGGATCAGAGTAAAATCATATACTTTTATCGGGATTTTTGTGTTTATGAATTTGTGATGAATAGCGCTTCAGATATGTGAATGACTGAAGCACAGTGAGGTTCAGTTGTTCAGACTATTGGAGGGCTGGGCTTACGAGGCAATAAATTCAAATTGATGGCAGAGTGGGATGAATTCGTCGGCCATGGGATTTAATACAGATTTCTCCACATTACACTGACTTTTGGGTAGCGCTGATAATGCCGTATTTTGTTCCTCCGTTCTTTAATTAAAAGAAAATTCGATAGTAATTAATAGAGATGAAAATAAAGCAAAGTTTGTAAAAAATTTACTTTGCTTTCTCCCACTCATTTATTTGCTCCTCCAGCTCATCTTCAATCATTGCCTCAAAACATTCCTGCATTATTTCCTCTTCCTCCAGTCGTTGCAGTTCCTGTGGAAAACATGGTTTTTTAAAATAATGTGACATATTGAATTAATATATTTTATTACGTTTTTGTCGAACTCCTCTTCATTCTCCATCCACATATACTCTGAAAAATCGGGCTCATCGTCAAAATCCGACAGCGATTCGTCGTCTTCTACCACATAAACAATTTGATCCGTCCAGTCAAAAGATGGCACTTTCAATAACATTATTGTGCTAAAAGAAATTTAACAAATTATGATTGATTAATTTAGCTTCAATTTGATTTCAAATTCAACATCATATAAAAATGGATGTATGTATGTACATATGATTCCATATACATAACTATGTCCCCCTGTGTATATGTATATATGTGTATGTACGTACATACATATGTACATATGCATGTATTAGTTTTAACTGTGCCGGCAAGATGCTGTTGTTCTGATAGAAACCGGTTTGACACCAACAGTCTATGCATAATGCATACTATTTAAAACCAAAGTGTTATTGCACAAACAAAATTATACACTCATAATATAGGTACGTAAACAAATATACTTACATACATACTGTTGAACCACTAAGGTTTTTTAGCGGCGTTTATGATGTAATTAAGAAATGCAAGTTATAAGATGTGTTTTGTGTCTAGTTTATTTGTGCACTGTACAACTGTGAAGAACGTTACCGTCTTGACACGGGTTGACAATGCGACTTATTAGCTTGATATGTAAAATGAGAGTAAATAAAATATTTGTAATGCAGACACATGAATATGTAAGAAGCCGCTGCCGAGCTGCGAGGCTGTAAGAACAGTTGGAGAGAGAGAGCAGCGCAGTCGCTATCGGCAGCCTGACCATTACAGTTTTCCAGCCACTGAACCTTATGCTGCTCCCGACATACTCCCCCCGTTGGAAGCTTCTCTTTCAACTGAATCCTTTGAGGGAAGCAGACACACAGCTCGCATGGTAGTACTATTGGACGTCTTCAGTTCATGTCGTTGAAGCTGCTCACGCCTATTGAAACCCTGCTGCAGATCTCGTCCACGTTGGAAAGTCTTGTCGCAGACATCGCATCGGACACCTCGAGATTCCTTCAAGGATGACTTCGCCTTGGGTTGCAGCGGCGCCTGTTTCTGATAGGCTTGCGGCTGTAATTGCCCAACGGCATCTGCTTCCACGTACGGATGTAATGGCACTTGGAACTGCTGCTGCTGCTCTACTGCCGTTGAATTCATGGCAAGCCTTGTATTCTGTTGCTGGAGTTGCACCGGGTCACGCTTGAAGTGCACTTGCTGGTGAATCCGCAACTTATCCTTGCGCGCAAATGATGTTGGACAGCGATCGCATTCGTACGGCTTGACCTCGGAATGTGATCGTGTCTTTGCTAGAAGAACGGTTGATGGCCGAATACTTTGAGCTCTATATTGCTGTGGTGCTGAAGGCGCAGCATCTGGCTGAAAAGACATGGATACTTGATCCTGCGGAACATAATGGTGAAGCAATGTGTGATGCCTTTCTGTACATTGGCGACAATGGCTGGCATTACAGTTCCGAACAGTATGCCCGAACTTCAGGCAATTAATGCATCTTCCGAGTCGAAAAGCCTCCTTGTAACGCTGTGTTGCCGTCATATCCAAAAACCGAGGACACGAGTAAATTCCATGTCCACCAGTTTCGCAGCATGCGCAGACGTGAGGGTTACTCTGAGTAATGACAGGCGCCTTCCGACTTGTGTTATTTGGAATGTCAGCCCATAACGCGGACATGGCATGTTGCAGACTTTCAAGGCGCTGACATCTTGTGTCCAAGAAATGAAGGAATCCGTCGGTTGTGGGCACTTGGTCGATGACTGACTTTTCTTCCCAATCAGATTGCGTTGCCCTGTCCAACCTTTGCAGGAGTATCTGTACGACCATGCAGCCTGCTATCTGCTCCAAGCTTCCTAACGACTGCAATGCACGCATGTGTGTATTTACTTTGTCAGCAAATGTTCTCAGAGTGGTTGCTGAAGCAGGATCTGCGAGCCGGAGTTCTAAAATCTTCATCACGTGGGCCTGGAACACGAGTTTCTTGTTGCTGAACCGCTTGCGAAGCATCTCCAAGGCCACGGAATAATTCGAGCTCGAGACCTCTAGAGAACAAATCGATTCCAAGGCGCATCCCGATAGGCAAGAGCGGAGATGCTGGAATTTCTCTATAGGCTCAAGGTGTGGATCATCATTCACCAATGTGTTGAAGACCGAAACGAAATCTGCATATTCCGTGTACCCACCAGAAAATGTTGGGAGCTTAAGCTCAGGCAGTCGCATTCGACGAGGCCTTTCGGAGGCACTACTTGACTGGCCAAAACTGTCGTCTGCCCTCATGGTGGATGAAGTTGGTGCACGCAACTGACGATGCTCAAGATGAAGGCGAAGTCTGCTCTTAAGTGACAAGATCAGCTCATCAAACTTGTCACGCAGTTCACTGCCGATCTCGTCGTAATCTAGCTCCTCTAGACTATTGTGAGTGAGATTAAACGTGGCTTGCATCTCTTCGACAAGTTCAAGCCGCACCATGATTTCGGCTGCACTATACGACTGAACACACTCCTCATGCAGCGTTTGGTCCAACCGCATTACTCTGTTAAAGATTGACGTCGACTTTCGCTTTAGATATGGAACCCTGTTTAAGGGTGTACCAATATCTCCGGACGCGACTGTGCTTGGCAGCTCGTTTTGCATGTTGTACTTAATCCAAATATAATTTCTAAACAGCTGAAGCAAACGAACACAGCACAAAGAGAGCGCGCGATAACGGTCAGACTTAGGTTCACGAGTATGCTTGTGTGAGCGCACAAGTTGAAACGTTCAAATACTAATTGCACCAACAACGTTTAACTGTTCGCAGCACAGTGGTTCGCGACACGCGTAAACTTAGTCAAATTATAAATGTTTGTATTGCGCGAATATTGTTTCTTCACTTATTTATATCTCGCCGGGGCCTCCAAATGTTGAACCACTAAGGTTTTTTAGCGGCGTTTATGATGTAATTAAGAAATGCAAGTTATAAGATGTGTTTTGTGTCTAGTTTATTTGTGCACTGTACAACTGTGAAGAACGTTACCGTCTTGACACGGGTTGACAATGCGACTTATTAGCTTGATATGTAAAATGAGAGTAAATAAAATATTTGTAATGCAGACACATGAATATGTAAGAAGCCGCTGCCGAGCTGCGAGGCTGTAAGAACAGTTGGAGAGAGAGCAGCGCAGTCGCTATCGGCAGCCTGACCATTACAGTTTTCCAGCCACTGAACTTTATGCTGCTCCCGACACATACATACACAGACTTGTTTATTTAAACGAAATAACGAAATTTTCTCTTTTTTTTTTTTTTTTTTTTTTGGGCGATGGAAGTGATGTCTATTTTTTGCGTTGTGCGGCCGCCGCAAAAATTAAAAACAGAATGACTAAGCTCAAAGTACAAGAGCAAAAGAGAAGAGCATATTGCACATAAATTCACCAACACAGACAAAATCTTGATACCTACATATGTATGTATGTACGTACATACATACATATGAATGTACGCGAAGGCAAAACAAGAAAAGAGAAGCACCCAGAATCAATTGTTTATAAACAACTGATATACATACAACAGTATTTATAAATAAATGTATGTACATATGTATGTTGTATGATAATCTTTATTAAGGAATTATAAACGCGGCTATTCTTATTGTTTATATCATGTACTCTGTACGTGAGTATGAGTGTGTGCATATCAGTTATTTCAGGGAGACACACCGTTATCACCTGATTGGTACGTGAAAATATTGAAACAAATTCGACGATGACGTCGACATCGAATTTATGCAAAACGCAATAAGGCTAAGCGAATGTACGAATGTACGGTGATCGCCTCGGACATGGACGTTGTCGGTTCATGGGCGGCGACGAATTGTATTAGCCCCAAAACCATTACGTACTGTATGTGTGAGTGAGAGAAGCTATAGGCTGCGAACGTGCTCTACAACACACACTTGCATAAACATACGCATACACTTTAGTATGTGTGAACGCTCAAGTGTTGCTGTTGCTCTTGCCAAGTAGCCATATTGCGAAAATTAAAATGTATTTGCTCTGTGAACTCAGCAGTGTACATTCAATGTACATCTGTACAAACACATATACAAGGTATTATACATGTACGTGCCGAATACATGCACATGTTTGAATGAACCTCCCTCAACCCAGCACAAACAGTAATAACTAAAATGCTGCGCTCTCAAGGTAACAAGTGTTTCGAAAAAGGTTAAACATTTGACAAAAAAAAGAATTAATACTCGTATTTCGCTTGTAATTGCGTCGTCGTTGGAAATCTAGTTGTAAGCACTAGACGAACATATGTATGTATGTATGTGCTTACCTACGGTGTCCGTGTGTAGTTCGCTCAAAATTCTAAGAGTGGGACAGCAACAGTGGAAACGATCTGGATTGCCGAAGAATATGGACAAAATGTCGACATATTGTCGGATATTGATTTGTCAAAAAGCTTTTGGGGCAAACGGGAGGTACCGCACAAAAGAGAAGTGCGGAAATGTTAAATGGAAGAGTAATAACAAATCAGGAAGCGCTTAATTCGCCCTGGCACCTGGTTTGTGCTTCCGCCTTTCTTTGACAAACAATAAATTTAATAAATAACTAGCAATAACACACATACACACAGATGCTTACTGTTTGCGCGAGAAATGAGAAGCTTTTATAAGTACTTACTTTTGAATGTGATTAGAATAATTGCAAAAGTTGAAGTGAATTGTTTGTATTTCACTGATAATTTTGTAACGAAATTGTTTATAGGGAGACTGACAATTTTTTTATAGATAGAAAACACGAAAAATGCCTCTATTGCCAAGCCAACCCAGCTGTCGAGTGTGGAACGTCAAACAAACGAATCGAAAATGATTTATAAAACAAAAACTGTTTGACGATAATTATTTACAGCTGTTTCTGTTTCGATATTTTTTTACTCATGTTGACGACATATGAAAATATCGATACTTCGCTGTATCCCATTGCGCTAACAGATGTTATTTTACAGCTTCATGACAGTCTGTTAATTTAAATTCCCGCGTAAGAAACTTTTGACAGATTTTTAAATATTTATTAGTTAAAATAATCTATTACAATTATTAATGTAAATTACAAAACTTTTATAAACATTAATTATACATTTACAAAAAATGATCTGTAGTATCAAGAATTGTTTGGGTTACTGGATGGCGCAACAGATTTGCGAGTTCTAGGATCCCACGATTGAAGATTTGAGCTGCTGAATAGGCCAAATACAAGCAAGCCCATAACATTGAAGAGGATTATAGTTAGTAATGCACAATTCCACTCCGTCTTAATACCCTAGAAAATCGAATGAAATGAAATAAGATTAAAAATGGGGAAATACAAATTTCAGTAAAAGCTTTACAGAGTGCACCAATGCTGCAATAAGATGGGGTGCTAAAAAGCCGGAGATATGCGCAATGCAATTAGCCAGTCCCGAAAGAAGGCCGGCAAAGGAAGGAGCAAAATATAATAAAGTTGGCCAATATCCGGCACTGAAACCCAGATCTGTGAAAGCTCCCATTGCGAAATACATCACCAGAACGAGAGTTTTTTGTTCACAGCTGGCAAGAATGATGAAGCCTGTCAAAATTATTGTTACACTGCAACCTATAATAAATTTGCAGCTTAAGTTTGTTTGTAAATATTTATGCTGATCATAACGCTCTTACATATAGTATATAATATACGACGTAAGCAGCTAAGACGAGCAAACATTCGTCGTTCGATGTGAGAGCAGCTCAAAATGCAAATAACTTTTGAAAGAAAACTGCCAAGAAATGGTGCTGATGAGAGAAAGCCGATCTGAAAAATTGAGAATTTTGAAATAAACATTATCGACAGCAATACCAAATTTTAACAGATGATAAATTAAGCGTGAATAGTTATCGATCCATTATCGGGCCTCACCTGTTTCAAATTAGTTCGCATTGCCTCTCGCATGAATCTAGGCATATTTAGTGATAAAAATAGAAATCCATAATTATGGAAGACGTGAGTCAGCACAAATGCATAGACTGGCATCGAAGTTAATAACGATCTCCAAGGTACACTGAACTGCTGCAAGTGTTATCATATATCGGTCAAAGGATACTTCAGCCAACCCAGTTTTCCTCACCTGCACCGGTTGGCCAAACTCCTTCGGCTGTAAGTAGACGCACTCCGCATCAGCCAGGCGTGGATGTTGATCCAAAGTGTTGTATATAAGCCAGTGGCAACTTATGCCAAATAATAAGGTCACTCCGCCCAGCATAAAGAATGGAACCTTCCAACTGATGTCACTCAGATAATTCGCTAGTGGATATATGAAAATGGAACCGACAATTAGGCCGCTGTATGCGAAGGATAACATGGATGTGCGTTCTGTTGGATGTGCCCAAATCACAAATAGGTGGTACAGAGGTGGAGTTCCACAGCCCTACAATGCATAACTTTTAAATCGAAATTTCATTGTTACAATAACGGGCACTAACTGCGAATATGCCTGCCAGGACCAGAGTTGTTACTGCGGCCATGTAGCTATGAGGCGCAATCAGTGGAAGGGCAATGAAGGCGACTGCCTGCAGTGTCAGTGAACAGATGAATAGAAGTTTCCCTCCAAATCGATCAGTTAGATATCCCGCCAACGGCAGTGTTATTACATAACCATAGTAAAATGTGCCAGGAAATGTTAGCTCCTGATTTCGAGTCCACTCGAGATCGCCCGACTGTCCACATACATTAATAGTTATTGAGGGGGGTAATTATAAAAATTAACTAACTTGCCTGTATGACTTGTTCAATTACGACTTGTCCGCAATTCGGTATATCCGTCAGATTCCGGTCCAAATGATAATCAGCCTCTTGCAGCAGAGTATCCTCTGGCCGTGCCTTGACCATGCGCAAGATAACCACTCCCAGCATATTGCGGAGCGCGATTTGCAGCACATTTGATAGGAAGGCACACAACGTGTAGGTGAGACGTGCTGAGCCCCACAGCCGATAGTGCTCACCGTTGGCATCCCTGGCAGGTAAATGTGGTAAATTCCATGAATTGTGCACCATCGAATATGTAGTTAGCCAAATTACGCGCTTGCACAATTGTGAACTGATTGATGAAGCGTTTTGCTGCTGACTGAGTTCAGTTAACCACCTGGAGACGATTTCCCAATGCAAACTCTGAAAATATTTTGCAATTTGTCACGATTTCGGAAACCTACAAACAAAAAAAATAAATATTTTCTTTCGCGCTGTTATGCCCAATTATGGATCGGTGATACAAATAGTAAGAGAAGAATAGTTGATAAAGAGATAAGCGATATTTGCGTGTGGATCTTACAAACTGCAGATCAAAACAGAACAGAAGCTTAACATATGATCGGGTGAGATGGTTCCCTCTCTCGTTTTTCTATCACACTCCCTCGTTCTCTTTCTTTACCACACTACATATGTATATACATAAATGTCACTCATGAATTTTGTTTTACTTACATATACATAAATTACATATACCATATTATTATTGACAGTAAGCATTGCTTAAATAAGTAGCTTTGCAATTTTACACCTACAGTGGAACTTGATTATTTGAAAAGTATTTATTTATTTCATGATTGAAAATTGAAAAGTACCTCAACGAACAATTTGTCGATGAAGATTCAAACTATAATCCAAACCATTGACAAAACTGCAAAGATTTTGAAAATCGGTTGAGTTTTGGCATAGTTGTGGCTGTTGAAAATTTGCAAGGCACCCGTTTTATGCAAAATGACTGTTTTGAGTTATTTTTCCACGTTTTTGGTCATATTTTCTAAAATCTTGCTCCAAATTCACTTCTGAAAAAAATGTTAAGTCTATTTTGATGTCAGAAATCAATTGGGCATAGAAAAATTCCAATAAAACTTTTTAAATTTTTTTGATAGTTTTACAAGGGGTTTGTATATGAAAATGGCGAAAAACAGGAGAAAATTCCAAAGTACATCAACGAACAAGTTTTTGATGCAGATTCAAACTATAATCAAAACCATTGAAAAATCTGCAAAAATTTTGAAAATCGGTTGAATTTTGACAAAGTTGTAGCTGTTTAAAATTTGAAAGGTACCCGTTTTATGGAAAATGACTGTTTTGAGTCATTTTTCGCGTTTTTGGTCATATTTTATAAAATATTGCTCCAAATTCACTTCTGTAAAAAATGTTATGTCTATTTTGATGCCAGAAATCAATTGGGCATAAAGAAATTCCAATAAAATTATTTTCATATTTTTGATATTTTTATAAGGGGTTTGCATATAAAAATGGCGAAAAAACAGGCAAAAATTGCAAAGTTCCTAAAGAAATAGTTTTTTGATACAGATTCAAACTATAATCTACACCACTGAAAAAACTGCAAGAATTTTGAAAATCGGTTGAGTTTTGGCATAGTTATGGCTGTTGAAAATTTGAAAGGTACCCGTTTGTATATGAAAATGGCGAAAAACAGGAGAAAATTCCAAAGTACAACAACGAACAAGTTTTTGACGCAGATTCAAACTATAATCAAAACCATTAGAAAAACTGCATAAATTTTGAAAATCGGTTGATTTTTGGCAAAGTTGTGGCTGTTTAAAATTTGATAGGTACCTGTTTTATGAAAATGACTGTTTTGAGTCATTTTTTCACGTTTTTGGTCATATTTTCTAAAATGTTGCTCCAAATTCACTTCTGTAAAAAATGTTATGTCTATTTTGATGTCAGAAATCAATTGGGCATAAACAAATTCCAATAAATTTTTTTAGTTTTTTAATATTTTTACAAGAGTTTTGCATATAAAAATGGGGAAAAAACAGGAAAACATTTCAAACTACATCATCGAATAAGTTTTTAATGCAGATTCAATTTATAATCAAAACCATTGAAAAAACCTAAAAAATGTTGAAAATCGGTAGATTTTTGTCAAAGTTGTGGCTGTTTAAATTTGAAAGGTATCCGTTTAATGGAAAGTGGCTGTTTTAAGTCATTTTTTCAAGTTTTTGGTCATATTTTCTAAAATATTGCTCCAAATTCACTTCTGTAAAAAATGTTATGTCTATTTTGGTGCCAGAAATCGATGGGGCATAAAAAAATTCCAATAAAAATTTCTTAATTTTTTTTTTTAAATTTTTACAAGGGGTTTGTATGTAAAAATGGAGAAAAACAGGCGATAATTTAAAAATACCTGAAGGAACATTTTTTGATGCAGATTCAAACTATAATCAAAACCATTGAAAAAACTGCAAAAATTTTGAAAATCGGTTGATTTTTGGCAAAGTTGTGGCTGTTTAAATTTTTAAAGGTACCCGTTTTATGGAAAATCACTGTTTTGAGTCATTTTATCACGTTTTTAGACATATTTTCTATAATATTGCTCCAAATTAACTTCTGTAAAAAATGTTATGTCTATTTTGATGCCAGAAATCGATGGGGCATAAAAAAATTCCAATAAGAATTTCTTAATTTTTTTTGAAATTTTTACAAGGGGTTTGTATGTAAAAATGGCGAAAAACAGACGATAATTTAAAAATACATGAAGGAACATTTTTTGATGCAGATTCAAACTATAATCAAAACCATTGAAAAAACTGCAAAAATTTTGAAAATCGGTTGATTTTTGGCAAAGTTGTGGCTGTTTAAATTTTTAAAGGTACCCGTTTTATGGAAAATCACTGTTTTGAGTAATTTTTTCACGTTTTTGGTCATATTTTCTATAATATTGCTCCAAATTAACTTCTGTAAAAAATGTTATGTCTATTTTGATGCCAGAAATCAATTGGGCATAAAAAAATGCCAATAAAACTTTTTAAATTTTTTTGATATTTTTACAAGGGGTTTGTATGTAAAAATGGCGAAAAACAGGCGATAATTTAAAAATACCTGAAGGAACATTTTTTTGATGCAGATTCAAACTATAATCAAAACCATTAGAAAAACTGCATAAATTTTGAAAATCGGTTGATTTTTGGCAAAGTTGTGGCTGTTTAAAATTTGAAAGGTACCCGTTTTATGGAAAATGACTGTTTTGAGTCATTTTTCGCGTTTTTGGTCATATTTTCTAAAATATTGCTTCAAATTCACTTCTGTAAAAAATGTTATGTCTATTTTGATGCCAGAAATCAATTGGGCATAAAAAATTCCAATACAATTTTTTTAATTATTTTGATATTTTTACAAGGGGTTTGTATGTAAAAATGGCGAAAAACAGGCGATAATTTAAAAATACCTGAAGGAACATTTTTTGATGCAGATTCAAACTATAATCAAAACCATTGAAAAATCTGCAAAAATTTTGAAAATCGGTTGATTTTTGGCAAAGTTGTGGCTGTTTAAATTTTTAAAGGTACCCGTTTTATGGAAAATCACTGTTTTGAGTCATTTTATCACGTTTTTAGACATATTTTCTATAATATTGCTCCAAATTAACTTCTGTAAAAAATGTTATGTCTATTTTGATGCCAGAAATCGATGGGGCATAAAAAAATTCCAATAAAAATTTCTTAATTTTTTTTGAAATTTTTACAAGGGGTTTGTATGTAAAAATGGCGAAAAACAGGCGATAATTTAAAAATACCTGAAGGAACATTTTTTTGATGCAGATTCAAACTATAATCAAAACCATTAAAAAACTGCAAAAATTTTGAAAATCGGTTGATTTTTGGCAAAGTTGTGGCTGTTTAAATTTTTAAAGGTACCCGTTTTATGGAAAATCACTGTTTTGAGTCATTTTTTCACGTTTTTGGTCATATTTTCTAAAATCTTGCTCCAACTTCACTTCTGAAAAAAATGTTAAGTCTATTTTGATGTCAGAAATCAATTGGGCATAGAAAACTTCCAATAAAACTCTTTAAATTTTTTTGATAGTTTTGCAAGGGGTTTGTATATAAAAATGGCGAAAAACAGGAAAAAATTTCAAAGTACACCAACGAACAAGTTTTTGATGCAGATTCAAACTATAATCAAAACCATTGACAAATCTGCAAAAATGTTGAAAATCGGTTGATTTTTGACAAAGATGTGGCTGTTTAAAATTTGAAATGTACGCGTTTTATGGAAAATGACTGTTTTGAGTCATTTTTCGCGTTTTTGGTCATATTTTCTAAAATATTGCTCCAAATTCACTTCTGTAAAAAATGTTATGTCTATTTTGATGTCAGAAATCAATTGGACATAAAAAATTGCAATAAAAATTTTTTAATTATTTTGACATTTTTACAATTGGATAGTATGGAAAAATTACAAAAAAACAGGCAAAAATTGCAAAGTTCCTCAAGGAACAGTTTTTTGATGCAGATTCAAACTATAATCAAAACCATTGAAAAAACTGCAAGAATTTTGAAAATCGGTTGAGTTTTGGCATAGTTATGGCTGTTGAAAATTTGCAAGGTACCCGTTTTAAGCAAAATGACTGTTTTGTGTCATTTTTTCACGTTATTGGTCATATTTTCTAAAATATTGCTCCAAATTCACTTCTGTAAAAAATGTTATGTCTTTTTTGATGCCAGAAAATTTAGAATTTTTAATTAACTTATATTCAAAAATCGCGTTATAATTAATTAATGTTAGGAGTGATTTTATTTCATTTCAAATATTTAAAATCAGTGTTGGTAAATGTTACCAATGGCATATGCTGTTTTCACTGTTCAATACTAACATACATTGCCGGCAATTCTTGGATTCGATAACGATAACTGTTTGTGTATATATGGCTTATGCAGTTTTTTTTATAAATTTGTAGATTTATACGAATAGAATCGTACGGCATCTGTTTAAAACATGTTTTACCACGTAAGTGTTGCAGTCCAATAGATCCAATAAGTCGATTAAGTGAAATTTCCATAGATTTCGCTCGAGCATGAAATTCTACTGCATCCGCGCTATTTTGGTCCTCAATTACTGGAGACTGTGAAGCAGAAGCTCTATTCGGAGGTGGAAGGCACGTGTACTGGCAAATATGGATTCGTTATAGCCGTGACAACAATTGACCAGATCGGTTCCGGTGTCATTCAGCCGGGCCAGGGATTCGTTGTGTATCCGGTGAAGTACAAGGCCATTGTTTTTCGGCCATTCAAGGGAGAAGTCTTAGATGCGGTGGTCAAACAGATTAATAAGGTTGGCATGTTTGCCGAAATAGGGCCATTGTCCTGCTTCATATCTCATCATGTGAGTTATTAGTCCTACAAATTGAATTATTACTAATGCACTTTTCCCTACAGTCAATTCCCGCTGATATGCAATTTTGTCCGAATGGCAATCCACCCTGCTACAAGTCCAAAGATGAGGATGTGGTTATTTCCGGCGAGGACAAAATACGTCTCAAAATTGTGGGTACGCGAGTGGATGCCACAGGCATTGTAAGTTGAACTAGTTTATCTACTACAAAGTAAGCCTGATTTAATATATTTCCTTTTCTATAGTTTGCAATCGGTACATTGATGGATGATTACCTCGGATTGGTCAGCAATTAGTTAAGCCCAATAAGAAATATATTATGTATATCTATATATATATATATTTTAAACTTTAATGAAATGCATTTTAGATCGTTAAATGTCTAGGTGTATATATATCATAAATACTTTATAAGATTTGATTTAAATTCAAAGGTACGTTACGTTTGTAATTTAGTACAATTGTGTGTTTGTGTGTGTATGTGTGTGTGTGTCGTTGTGTATGGGAGCTACAAATATGGATGGAGATATTACACATTAAGTAAATAAATAGCAAGGGTTACACATATTGGTGTATTATGTAAAGAAGAGCTTAAATTAGATACACAACAAGAAATGAATTAACAAGCTAAGACAATATCCCTGCAGAGCTTAAATTATCAGGTTGCATCTTGGAAGAGTTTCTTTCTACTGCAAGGACATTATATTCACTTCGGAATGATGCCCGAAGGTATTGCGTAGAAAACATTGCACAATAGAGGATCGAAAGCATGAGATATTAAAGCATAATTCGTGCGAAGATGCGAAGATTTTTTGTTCATATGAAATACTTGGGGTGATTCACGGGACGATTCCTTAGGCGACTCCTGTGGCGTGATTGTACATATTGTTGGGATAACTACAGATACATATAGTGTATGCAAGTCTAACAAATGATTTGTTGTCCGATGCATTCCCAGTGGCCCCGATCGTGTTCACTTTCCCAGCAGATTAGTTGACTCATAGGTCCCAGGAGAATAAGTGATGCTTCACCAGCATGTCGCGTACGCCGTCCTTGAGTGGCTGCGATTCCTTGCCACGCTTCGGTGGCAGCTCCCAGTCTGGATTCAAATTGAAGGCAAACTGTGAGAGTATGCGCAATTCGCATTTGATTTGCACCCAGCCAGGGGAATCAATGAAGCTCCAGGTGTGATACCATTTCTGGACCACCTCTTGGCAGGCACACAGCACTTCCAACCAGAGATGCAGCACCTGCTCGTTGAGCCCTAGGCAGATAAGTGAGCGCAGCTTAACGTCCATCTGGGCATGGGCATTGTCGTGGGTTTGATTGATGGCCTGGACACAGCGATATAGTAGCTCCTCTGGTGTCAAGACTTTGCCATCCTCGTCCAGACGATAGGTCTTACATAGCACCAGGCGACTGTACACAGATTTGAAGTCCTTCTCCACTTCCAGCGATGAGACTTCCTCGATAAACAGCCAGGGATGTATGGGACCACCTAGGAAAGATGGACGCTTCATGCCATGTTCCAGGAAGGCTTTTATCGCCGGTGCCAGTGTGCCGCGTACTAGATCTGTGACCGTTTCCGAAATGGCATCATCTCCAGCCGAGGTATACAGTTTGCTCCGTTCGTCCAGAAGTTGCACAAATTTGGCGGGAAACCAGCCCCTTAGACCATTCAATTCGCCCACCCAGCAATGCTCATCCTTTTGACTTATGATGGTGATTATGTCGTTCCGACGAAAACCCAACTCATCATCGTCATGTCGTTCGAAGTCGTGCAATGCTTTGGCCCGCCTCTTACGAGTCCGTGCCACATTGATGAAGTTCTCATGGTCCTTGGCATGAGATTCGCTACTGTAGTTGGCTGTCAGCTGGATGTGCCCGGCGAGCTTCGGCTCGATGGTAATAAAGTGACGACCAACCTTGAGAATGGCTTCGCGTAAATCGACAAGGATTTCCGTTTGCCGAATATTCTTGTTCTTGAGCTGCTCCGCCTCGGGATCGCTTCGAAATAGGAATGCCTCCAGTATGGATTTACTCTTACGCACT
Source organism: Drosophila quadrilineata (assembly GCA_018150725.1). Lineage (NCBI taxonomy): Eukaryota > Metazoa > Arthropoda > Insecta > Diptera > Drosophilidae > Drosophila > Drosophila quadrilineata. The sequence continues at coordinate 375,233 of JAECWN010000375.1, forward strand.
TGGCGTCGTGCCAGATGCTGTTTGGGTAGGTTGGCAGCTGCCTCCGGATTTCCAATTTGATGTCCCTGATCGGCCATCAAATAGGCAAGATGCCGTCGACGATGGGTATCGATAACGGTTTGGCTCAAGGAGCCGCCAACTTCGAGTGCCTGATGGAACAATACTTCCACGTCGTCCACTTCACAGCACATGGAGAGCGAGTTGAAGATTTGTGCCGAGTTTTCCAAATGTTTCAAGTCCTGCTCCTTAACTTTGAGCATGCCCAGGGTTAACTGGAAGAGCACTATGGATCCCTCGTAGAAGAACCAGTCCCAAATGCGTACCAAGATCTTCATATGAACCACGTTGGCGAACAGGGTGAGGAACCAGTGCAGAGTAATTAAGGATAGATCAATATCGTGCCTCTTGAGGGATTCATCCACGCTGGCCAAATAGTTTGCAATTAGCGTCTGCATAACTCGTTGGTCTGCCTGAATACCAATCAGGGTTGAGCTGTAGTAGGAGGCTGGCAGCAGATCCTCGACAATTGTGACCATCATCCAAAATGCATTCTCCTCCTCCATGAAGAGCAACAGGCAGGCAACAATGACGCCCGTGCCCTGGCAATACCCTATGTCAGGGAAGAGCCACGCAATTCCGCGCAAGATGCGACGCAGTCGAGGAATGCCCGTTCCATTCGGATGACTAAAACATGCATTTGTGGGCAATATGCGAAGCAGATCCTTTTCGATTTGCTTGGATGTCATCAACTGATCGTTGCTGGAAGCTGCAAAGCAGTAGATTGCATATCAAAATAACCTTGGAATTTTGTGTCTATGCTCACCCTTGACAATGTCCTGGTAACTGGTTTCGCTTTTTTGTTTCTTCGACAGAGCTCCGGATAATCTCATCCACATCTGAGGACGCAGACTGTGTGGAATGCCATTTTGGACCATTTTGCGTAACTTCTCTGTGCGCTGTAGTATTAATTCGACATGTTCCCAACTCAGCTCAGTGGCCTCCTTGTTGTGAGCAAACTCCAAGTGAGCTATCCACTGCAAACGCTGCTGGGCATCCTCCATAAACGGTATGCTCAGCAATTTATTGGAGCTCTGCTCGGGTCCGTCCTCCTCCTCGACGCGAAAACCGAATTCATCGAAGCGATAATCCGGTTGATCGTTCGGACCAGCTGCTGTCAGCTCTGACTCACCGCCCAATTTGGCCAGTATCTCCTGTGGCCACATTGAAGGTGTTAGAGCCGAGAATGGTCCCCCAGGGTTTGGTCGCAAGCCATCGGCCACGCTTAGTTCCTCCATCATAGGCGGCAGCTCGGCAATATCGTCTTCAGAGCTCAAGGTCTGCAACTTGCGCTGTTGGCAGCAGCATTTGAAAATAATTAATTTTAATTACCGTGATAAGGCAATCTATCGTATCAATTGAATTGTTACCGTATGTTCTTCACGGCCCACGTAACCCTCGTGGTCACGGCCAAATATGCTTCTTGCCATATCCATATCACTAAATATCTAAATGTCTGCGTACTTGCACATTCAAATAACAAACTATATATTGTGTGTGGATAAATTATAGTCTTTTTTCCATTATTTCCACAACATTATTACCAACATTTTCTCAACTTTCGCTCACAGTCAGCTGTTCGATATAAACACAATCGGTTATCGGTACTCCACTATTCATTACTCTAATGGTGCTGTTAAATTAGTGCTGTAATCCATAACAAGCACTGGTAATAACAGAGGCGAGAGCAAAACAAATAGAGTTAACAGTGCAAAAACAATAACAGCTGACAGGTTGTTGTCTTTTGCTTTGTGAAAGCCCCAATAGTCAAAACCAATGAAAAAATTGTTTAAAAATGCAGATTAAACCCATAATAACATGTAAGTAACTTAAAGCTGTGCAATAGATATTGATTAACTTGTGAGTACCTATAGATTCTGGCTCATGTCCACTATTTCGATCGCTCGAATCGCAAATTTTAAATACAATTCCCCTGGACACTTGTGAGTGGCGTCGCACCTTCCAACGGCCAACGAAACATGTTCGGCTGGAAGCACAGGCACAGCAGTTCAGTGTGGAACCATTGGAAAAATACAAACAAGGCAATTGGAGTATATTAGAGCATCCTATTCTGCACATATACGTCACCGAATGCAATGTAAGTGTGCTTGTGTGTGTGTGTGTCTGTTGTACGCCCCGTAAAAAGTAATATAACTAATAAGAATTGATTAATAACTTGCACAGGATGTTGACACATACAAAGCAACGATTAGGGAGGAGATCGATGCCTGGTTGAAGACCCTTAGCAACTATGGAGTATCTGATTGGATGATTTTGCTGGTGGAAACGTTGGACATGCGCAAGACAAAGAATCTATTGCCTCGCACCACGGTGCTGGATAAGATCCGCTTGGACTTTGGCAGTAAGAACGATGATCGCTGCATTTCCGTGCTGAATCCAGCCAAGTTTGAGCAGAAATCAACTGAATCCTTCCGCTGCCTGGTGCAACGTATTCGTTTCCTCATGCTGACCAGTTACAACCGAAACATTGCCAAGTACGAGGAGCTGATCCGAAGCAAGCGAGAGAAGCGCAACCATGACGATTGGGACTACCGTCAATATTTCTTTCTGCAAGAGGATTTGGCGTTGATATTGGAGAAACTGGAACTGCCCACCGAGGCGCTTATACAATATGATGAACTGGATGCCATGTTCTCGCAGTTTATCACCCACACGGGATTCAATGAGAAGCAACAGTGGTTGGCATATTTCAAGAGACCGCTGAGTGCCTTCCATGGCATTTGCTTGAGTCGTGTGGATAGGTTCGAGATGCGCCAGAAGATTCGCAATGAGGGTGTCTCTCTTTTGGAGTTCCGGAACTACTTGTTCGAGAGGCAAGCATATCTGTTGCTTACCTGCAACGAGATCCCAGAGATTGCCAAGCGTCTGCTCGGTTTCCTCTTCTCCACGCTGCGGGAGGTGGAGTACATCAAACTAGACTGTCAGGAGGGTGCCTTGTGCTGCTGGGAGTTTGTCTGTGCCCTGGAAGTTCTGCAGTTGTGCGAGCAGGCAATGGAACCCAATGAGGTAACCTGTTTTCAGCACTGTGCACCCATCTGGAATCTTGCCAAGGATAAACTCTATGAGCTAGGAAAACTATGTGGTCTCTTACCGGGATGCACACCCAGCTCGGCGCAGCTGCACACTGTCGTACAGCTATCATCGGGGATAGGAGATGCCCCACCCCAACAGCAGTTCCTCCAGGCTATGCCCCAGCTACGTGAACGTTCTCCGAATCGCAAGCCAAAATTGTCCGCGGCTCAACAACTGAAGGAGGCACTAGGCTCGAATCAGGCATTCCAGAAGCTCTACTTGGAGCTGGCAGAGCTCGCCATCAGCACTTATAAGCATGTGACACGATTGCGCTCCGCTCGTCTCGTTGGACTGGATCTGGGAAAGTTCTACTGCGCCTTGAATGAACCCCACAAGGCGGTTGGATTCTTCACGGATTTGCTGAGGGAACTGAAGGCGGAGAATTGGCATACGCTAAGCTCACAGACACTGCTGGAGCTAGCCAACTGCTATCGCAAAATGGGGGATTCCTTGGCGTACACCAAGACGTGCAGCTCTATCTCGTGCTGTGCTGAGCTGGAGACACTTGTGAGGACATTCTATTTTGATGAGTTCCTTAAGTCGATCAAGACATTAACCACGACGCTATCTGCGCAGTCCTCAATGGAGAATGCCAACTACTGTGTGCTGGAGGATCACTTCCGTATACTGGACATTGAGGTGCTTAATGTGAATCCAATTATACAGGATGACCATCTGCTGGTGCAGGTCAAAGTGGAGAGCTTGTATCCACGTGAGATTGTTGCCGAGTGCATTAAACTCTGTTATGAGCTGCATGTGACGCCCGAGCTGGAGGCATCTCTACAGGAAGTTCCCTTGACACCTGCCACAAAGCACAAAGACTGCACATCCCGGCTAAAGGTGTCGCTGCAGCTGTTCCACAAGCAGGACAATACGCTCAATTGCGCTTCCGTCGTCTGTGACACACCCAAAACGAAACAACCAGTGAGACGCACCAGCAGCACCAAGCGCAAGCTCTCGCCCAGCGTCCAGGCTGATTTCACCAACATAGTGCAGGCCGAGAATATTGCGCTCCAGCCTGGCATCAACTTTGTGGAGCTCAAGGCGAAGGCAACGCGTGTTGGGCGCTGGCAGTTCAAGCAACTCTGCGTCAGCATGTCCAGCCTGGAGTTCCTCTCGGAGCATCTTCCCTTAAGCGTGCAGCTCTCCAGTTTCGAAATCTGCACCAAACCGGCAAGTGCCTCCCTGAACTTCAAGACACTCATCGCGGGCATAGTGCAACCCATTGAATTGCATGTGAGTGGCGGTAGCTTTATCTTTCCGCCAGACGCGAAGATCACTTTGCGTTGCTCCAAGAATCTTCGAATGCGCCAGGCCATACTGCCAGAGGATGCAGCCTACAGCAATGATGCCACGTTCGAGAATGTGCTGCAGGTGCCCCTTTTACAGTTCAAATCTTTCGAGGAGCGAGCCATTCCGCTCGAGGTGCTCACCGATATGCCTGGACGCAAGATGGCCAAACATCATGAGCATAGCATAACACTGAGTTGTCCATGGTCTCGCAATGAACTTGTCATACCTGTGGAGTTCCAGCCAGCCATGGAGGCAACTTGCCGTCTGCATACATGCGGCACGCAGAAGTTTCTGCAGGTCATTATGAAGGGTCTGGACGCACAGCTCCTGCTCCAGCAGGCCAAGGTCAAGTGTGATGTACCCGGCGTACGATTAATGGACCTCAATCCGGAACAGCAACAGCCAATTGTGAGTAGTTAAGGTCGTCATTTGTCCAAAAAGGAAACTCATTGTTGTTCCTCTGCAGGAGATCTACAAGTCTCTGACCGTGACTTATCTGTATGAGATTCAAGTGGAGCCCCTAAAGGCAGAGCATGAGCTGCCCATTGTTAAGGTGCACTTTGTGGTCAAGTACACGACACTGTCCCAGCCGCAGGTCTGGCGCAACTATGGCTGTGCCTTCGACCTGGTTGACTACTCCACGCTCTTCAAGCTGCAGGCACAGATGGAGCCCAATGAGCTGTGCCGCCTGCGCACCGTTTGCAATTTGAATCTGAAGATTACGAAAGTCACAGAGAATCCCTATGTGGATCTAATGTACGAAGTGCTCAACGATCAGAATCTATGGGCAGTTTGTGGCCGCTCTGCCGGTGAGTATTCAACGCTCTCCAGGCACTCCTCACGCTCTCTATATACATATACTACATGTATATCTTTTTATGTATTTGTTTATGATTTAATTCTAATTTCTTGACACATGATTTACACTTTAAAATGCATATTAAGAAATGGGTAAGTCTTTGGCTCCAAGCACACACCTAGTCGCATCCCAACACCAGCTAACTAACTATGCCCATGTAGAGTGATCCATCTAATCTAATCGAACTATTTCCATGTAGTTGGGCTTTCAATTGGCTTTCCCTTTTTAACTGTATTCCAAATTCCGCTTAAATTGCATACATTTCATAAATAAATCTCATACTGATGTCTTTCAGGAGTTGTGTCTATGAAGGATGTGGACAGCCATTCCATATCGCTGGATGTGATGCCGCTAAGCACGGGTTTCTTGCCCATGCCGAGCATACGCTTGTCCAAGTATACGGCGGGGGGTAAGGGTAAAACCGATGGCCACTCGAAGGTGCATCCGTTTCCGCCTGGACAGATTTATAACTCCACGAAGAGCGTGCAGATCCATGTTATCGCTAGTGTCAGTGGCGAACAGTGAATATGCCAAAACATGAGAAGGACTATATATTCTATAGAAAAAATGTAGTCAAGTATTATTTATTATTAGTCCTGGATATTGTTATTAAAAGTATAAACAAATGCGAATCACACTATTGCTTTTTTTCTGGCAGATCAAGTTGGCTGGCCAACTTGGCTAATTGGGGTTGCTCCACCCGGTAGAAGTGCCACTCCTCCGTTTCGGTCAAGTCAGTGGCCCCCAGGCGATCATAGAAGGCACGTGCTGGATTCCATCCGAGCACATGGAAGTCCAAGCGTCGACACCCTTCTGCCGCAGCAATAGCGGCAACCTCCCGAAAGATGCGACCTCCGGCACCATGTGAGCGATGTGCCGGACGCACATAGATATCCTCGAGAAATAAGGATCGACCCTGCCAGGTGGAGTATGAGTTGAAGCAGATCGCATATCCAATGACAATGCTGTTTGAAGAAATGAAGATTTGAGTGTCCTCAAACTTATCTTAAGTGTGACTGTTTGCCAAAGATATCAATTATTGATTTCGGGAAACATTTGTTCGGACTTAATATTTACTCACTTTGTGGCATTGTCTATGAGCACATAGATTTGACAATATTCCCGGCCGCCATCCAGGCCCGAATCTCTTATCAGATCTGTGTAAACAATCCAGAAATTATTATCAATTGGTTGTTTGATCTCTTTTCCTACCTTCATCACTTAGCTCGGGGCCATTGCTCATGCGCTCAAAGTCAGCTAATTCCTAGGGGCAATCAAAAGTTTTTTAATTAATTTTCAATTTGTCCACCCTGTTTTCCCACCTGTATCATTTCTCGCACAGCTTTAATATCTGATTTTTCCGCTTTGCGGAATGTAAATTTGTCTACATGGGACATTCTGTAAAAGCTTTTACTTCTAGACAAATCCGTGCAGTTGTTTAACTGAAACTATTCGTTTGTTCCGCTAAATCGAAAGCTTATCTAACTTTCGTGAGAACTTTTTGCTCTTATCGTTATTATTTTGTTATTGGTTGAGATCAGGGCTGCAGCTATTACTATTTACATTGAAGCAACTTTCAGCGCTCGGAACTAGTTCTGATTAGAACATTTCTGTTAACATTAACAGCGAAACTGTTAAATTGATCTGTGAGCGATTTCAAACTCGGCGAAAAGACAGTAAGTGAGCTAAAAATTCTAAACTAAAAATAATAATAAAAAAAATTAATAATCCATATCATATGAATTATCAAAAATGCTAATTTCATCAAAAACGATAAAGGGATGACAAAATGATGTGAAAGAATGTTGAAAAATCCTTTTTTGGTAGAGTCTAACTTTTTCCAATTTAAAAAAGTAAATTTATACATATTTTTTCCAACACAATGATAATTTTATTTTAGTTGTTGGTATTAGTTGCTGCTGGTGCTGCGGTTTGATTTTTCAAGACGTTCGCTTATCTGCTATGGCACCGTCATGATGATGCGTTCAAAGATTGTTCACACTCAAACACAAACATATTTAAAGTACATCCATGCTTATATATTTCATATTATTTATGTGTTAATACGACCCGATCTTAAAACTCAGCTGAGCGCATTTTTCAATTTCTCTAAGAATTCATTTTCCTACAATGTTGTGTCTTATCTTGGCGTAGTTGTTGTTGCTGTGGTCGCTTATTGTAATTCTCGCTTTAAAAATCTTTTTAAATGCTCATTAATATTTTTTTATATTTAAATTAAATATTATCGCTGGCACGTTCAGTGCGCTGCACCAAAAACAATGCAAAACAAAAGAGAAATGAATATAATAAAAGAAAAGCAACGGCAACGGCAAAGCAAACGCAGAGTCTGTTAGCTGATAAGCCAAAGAACCAGAGCTAAGATCGTCCGGAGCCCCGGGTGCTGAACACCAGCAGCTCTGCCAAGTGTCTGTCCGTCCGTCCGCTTGCCCGCTTGCTTTATGAGATGACCTTTAATGCTACAGCTACTTGAGTCTGGATTCTGGTTTTATCTTTCGCCAGCAATGCGTCGGCGTTGTTGTCGTCTTCCGGGCTTTTTTTTGCTGCTGTTGTTGATAGGCACAGCTACGGCCACACCCACACTTATGCACCATTATCGGTCTTAGGATCCGGGCCCTTTTCCTTGATCTTTTCGCCCATAGTCGTTCCTAGGCGTCAACGGCGCCTGCTTAAAGTTTCTCTCTCTCTTTATGCAGGTTATTTACCTTCTTATCTGCAATTTCTGGTAGCATTGTTTGAGAGTCGCGTCTAGGCGAGTCGGGTCGGATCGGGTGGGACAGAGTCTCAGTTCTAGCTCTCTTATCAGAGTTTGCAATATGTTTGCTTGACAATACTGTTTAAATACCCTGACAGACTGTGCAGATTGGGTAAATGGGTGTTTGGAAACTCATGTCAACAGTTTCGCTGTCTTAATCTATGATGGATGATCCGGGAATATTAGACATACATATGTATAGGATATGTGCTCGTCGAATATCAGTCTCGTTTTGTTCAAATTAATTTGTTATCTTCTGGTTATGACGTCATAGCGCTCTGCAGTTTCTATTCTTCAGAAATTCTTAACACATTTTGTTTATCATGTTTCTTATATTCTTATCATGTTTTTTTTTTACATTTTTATTTTATTTACATATGTTTTTTGTTGTCTGCAAACATTGTGCCAGACACTTTGGCGTTCTTATACTTTATCAGCAAAACCTCAAAAGCGTCTAGGTTTTTCAGGCTTTAGTCATGATGCTTGGAGAAAATCCGTACTTACTCTTTTCAATATTTTATATAGAATTCTAAATTTAAAGAATTTTAGAAGGAAACTCTCTGTTTTCAAAACTTCCAACAATTACTTTAAAAATATAGAAATATATTACTAGCGAAACATAATTTATTATTATTTTCGAACCCGGATTTGAATATTGAATCTCGATCTACTTTCTATTCTAATTCTACAAATACCAATTATAATAAACTTAATATTTTAATTTTTTTTTAAATTTTATTAGTGTCTCTGAGAGATAGTGGTAATCAGTATAGTTGGTGGTGTTTCCCGAGACTTCGTAGTCACCGTCACCAACACAAAACCTTTCCAAACATATAGAAATATTGATAAGGATATATGAGCAACATATGTATGTACGTATAGTCAAACATAATCGAATATGTTTGTATGTATGTATGTAGGAGAGACATATTGTTGGTCCGATAAGTATAGTCGCGCGACCAACGCGTGATGCAACTTAATCAAATCGGGTTTGGTCTGATTTACTCTCTCTCTCTCTCTCTCTAGCGCTCTCAGAGGCTTTCTCTGAGTTACTGTGGCGTCAGTGGGGCTGGGTGGCTATTGTGTTGGCTGAGATAGCCATATCTTGTGGCCGACGTTCGTCCAATCAGAGAGTCAACCAAACTACACAGGGTATAGGCTATAGGGAACAGGGAACGAGTTCGACCGTTTCTCCGATAATAAAGTAGCTACCGAGCCGACGAGCGTTACTCATTGGGCGTTGTTTACTGTTGTTGTGCTGCGTTTTTGAAAAGGTGATATGAAATGTGCTCTGATAAGTTTTAATCAAGAATATTTTACTCGTATTGCTTTGGTGGGACCGGGGTCTCAGTCTCACGAGTAGCATTTGAAAAGTTGTAGTAGTAAGTCGCCGCTCGGATCGCTTCAGCTCAGCTCGCTCGGACGGACAGATGCGGGTGTCGTGTCCCAATCTCTCCCAATGTCTATCTCAACGTCACTCACCAAGATCTACAGCTTCCTGTATACATATGTACATACGTGTGTAGGTTGTGCCGTGGTGATAATCACTGAGATCTCGCCTCACTTGTGGGCGTTTTAAACAATATTCGTATCCGCAGAAGAAAAAATTAAAAATTATTGTGAAAATGATTTTGGTAAAAATGTTGCGCCGGCGCATGGAAAATCCTTCCAAATCAGCTATGGCTAAAATATTTGACCACAAAACGCGACGAGTTTAACCAACAGCCAAGGGGCGCCCGGAAACCCCGAAAGAGTTGTCATACTGTCCGCCCATCGGCTCTCTGTGACACATTTATGCGGTCGCATAAACAAGGTTAACGCCTTCGAAATCTAAAAATGATCCCATACTACACAGGCAGACAGACACAATGAAATTGAGAATTTAACGCTTACTTAACATTCGCATTAGCCTGAGCATGAGCATGAGCAAGAATGCCAGATGCCCTGGCTCTCCGGTGACGTTAACCGGCGCACAGCCAGCTCATCATCACCCGACCAGATGTGTCCAAGTCAAACGCCCCTCATAATGAGCGAATCGGATCTACGGCTAACCGTGGATTATACGATACGATCGATTCGTGAGATTCTCATTGTCAAGGCCGGACTTTTGCACGCGTCATAATTACACACGTGCCTGGTTAAAGCGATCGTAATGTAAGTTTGCCAAGATTTATATATATATTTTATGCTCATATACATATATCACTATAATATATCTCTCTATAATGCTATGTATTTACTATTTTTCACTTTTAAACATTGCATTTTTTATTAAAATTTGTATAAACTTAGAAATGACTTTAGGACGAACACGCTTCTAATAAGCCTATGTTAATGTTACTCTGAAAAGGGTGTTGTTTACAGAGCTGTTCTTTTAAAGCCTAAGAGTCCTTTAAATAGGTTCGTTTATTAGTTCCAGCTTGACAAAAACAGAGTTGTTTTCTAATTGCCGCCAATTTACATTGCGTCTAGGCCTAAAACCTACAAACTTACAAATATATTTGCTTATTTGAGTGTGTTGGAATATAATTATAATGATCGCATGAAACCAGCATGACGAACAACGACCCAAAAGCAAAGCTATGGACAGACATAACTGGTAGTTGGAGCAGACGGAGGCGTATTCAACGTTTGCAATATGGACAGACGCGGGGAGCTGCTGCATAGCTGCGGCTATTGGAATGGGCATGGACTCTGGCAAGGGTCTCGGGGTTGTGCCTGACGCTGTCACACAAGCAAGTGCTCCATATAAGAAATTGTGTGTATGCAAGTATGCGTAAGTGCTTCTAGCGGAGCTGCGACCATAGCAAAAACTGTGGTCTTCGACTTGTATATATGTGCGTATGTATGTATGTACGTACATGTATGTACATACATACGTTTATATGTATAATTGTGTACATGCGGTCGACGGGCAATGACGGCCTTATCAGTAGACCCCTACAGTAAAAACAAAAACAAGAATTATATGTATGTGTGTATGTGCATATATAAATATGCATACGTACATATACATTTACTATATATGTACATATATGAAAAATAAAAGCGCTGTTGCTGCGTCGTCTCTAAAGAATTTGAAAAACAAAAGAACATTGTATGTACATACAGTGTACATACATATGTATGTAAAAGTACATAAGCATTGACTTACGATTTCCTGCTAAAGTTCAGCCATATTTAATTACAAATACACCATGAATATAAATAATTGCATATATATGGAAATGTATGTACATTTGTACATAGAAATGGATGTAAGTTATTTGCAGTATCGTTGTTCAATAGTAATTCTCTAGCTAAAATATTTGTGAACCAGCATTTGAGTTATTGGTTCCCTATGTTCGGTTCCTGGTTCCGTTCCAAAAGCACGAATCTGCACTCTATGCAAACAGCAACACGTGCACGTGTACGAAGATGACATATTCTTGTAAAATGAACTGTAAACATAGGATCCCACATACAAATTCGTTTGCTTAAGAACAATGGAAGAAACCGCGACAACAAATACCGCAAAAACACAAGAAGACAAAATAACAAAAAAAAAAAAAAAAAAACTAAACTGAATTTCAATTTACATGAGGATGAGAGAGGGGAGAAGAGACACATGTTCGTGTACATACTTAAATTAAACATAAAAAAAATTGTAGCATATAAAAGGAATTTTGTGAAATTCCGAAAGACAAACAAACAGCAAACAAACATTAACAGACACCACAGATACAGAACGACATACTACAAGCAACAGAGATACATTTACGCCTGACATCGGGCCATAGTAGTGCACTTAATAGCACACAAAAGTGAGCCAATATATCTAGGATCCCATCCATATTCAGACCGCACCTATGTTACTACTCTATACGCTATATGCCGTCTGTTTGTGTGCGAGTTCCTCCATTTGGAGACATCGCGTCATCGACAGCGCGTGTCTCTGCTCTTGGGCATCGGAGTACCTGTTGGACTCGGTTGGTACCTGTTCGCAAATGTGTTTAACAGGATATGATCAAGACGTTAATGCGCTGAGGAACAGTCAGACTCGGACCCAGACTGGAACTCAGACTACTCATATTCAGTTTGTTTGTGAACCACGTTTAATTACCCAACCTTACTTTCACTGCCAAATGGTAGTTCATACGTTTCCACCTTATATATGTATCTATATAGTTTGTTTGCCGCATAAAAATTAATGATCTTCGGTTTTCGGACCAATTTCCGTACATAGAGTGCACTCTCGCACACATAGAAGTAGTACCACATTTTCATTCATAAATTTGCCACGGAAATTCCCGGGTGGCTCATGAATGAAATATTTTTACTTAAATAATAGGTTTTTAATGTGGAAATTCAAAAAAAGAAAATAAAAAAAAGGTAAATTGAGACATCCGAGCGTGTAATTTGGCACGTGGAAATATTCTGGAAATATTGCTTAGAATAAATTAAAAAATCTGCTGATACCTTCGACTACATATAAATTTTCAAATTGGTGATATATTCTTAAACTTACTAATGAAATAATTTAAAAATATAGGAAAAATGTAATTATATATAGTTTACAAGTTTGAGCTTCCGTAGTCATCATTCAGTTTTTTGCAGTTAAATTGTCGTCAAAGAATCATTTAACTTTGGAAATCATAGTTATCGATATTACTTGTCTAGTGCTTAAGGTAGGCGCCCTAATTATACAGCGCCGGGTAATACAAAACATCAACAACAACAACTACATGAACTTAAAAATTTGAAAGAAAAACAAAAATATTGTAAATTATATAACATGCGAACAAAGAAAGAGAACATAAATGTTGCTTGACCGATGTCAGCCAAAACAAATTTATGAGCATATTGTTGTTTATTTGGTTTGGCACGTAGCCCGTCATGGCCGAGGATGACTAGTTCCATGGGTAGAGCCTAGATGTACCTAGACTATGGCAAATGTGTGCGACATGTTGATGTTTTCTCCTCTCCTTGTCACGATCAATTTTGATCCTGTCGGCGCGTGTTTCCATTTCTCGATGTTTACCTTTCAACAAATTGGTCTCTGCTTACCTAGCCAACAATCTCTACCTGGATGCCCATGCCTGGTAACCCTAACTCATCCCATAAACATATCTCAAAACATGGCCATAAGCAATGGCCGCCAGCCCGATTAGCTGCCGATCATAGTTATGGTTTTGATGATGGCTTCTCGACAGTTTTTAATATGATGTCTATTTAAATAGGTTCAAGTGTTGTTTGTTTACCTTCTTTGGCCTGGTGGGAAATACTGAACTGAAACCCAGAAAGAAATGTGCATCAAATGTGTAAGTAATATTACATAAAGTACTTAGGATCGAGAGTCGTCGTCCGATGATTGTTTATTTAGATTGCTCGAAGGTTTGGGGTTTCACTAGGATTTAATTGTTTATATTGGTAATTAGCCAGGTTGATTAGATAATTTGTTAAACTGTTTGCTATTTTGCCATAATCAATATACAATATTGTAGAGGCTTAATAGCTGTTTTCCATATGGATGCCAGACGTAAAGAGAGATTCTATAAGTACTATATTAATTTCAACATGAAACGATTGTAAAAAATATATAAAAATTTCTAATGTATAATTTATTAAGTATCAACGAAACACACTTCATTATGGGGCTAACTGAGAAGTATCCTTTTTTAGATAACGACACTTGCGAGTATGTGGCATGAAAACGAAAGCGTTGCAATGACGAATGGTGTTAAAGGGATGCTGCTTTTTTCGACTCTTAAAGTGGCACTGATAAGAGGCCTTTCCTGCCGACAACCGCAAAGTGCTTGACTTGAAGTTGAGTTGGGCTGAGTGGAGTGTGGAGTGTAGAGTGGAGTGGATTGGAGTGAAGTTGAGTTGAGAATTTAATTGATATTATCAAAAGCCATAAAGCAGTAGACCTAATAGACCATTGTGGTCGTAATCCTACCAGATAACGATGCTGATAATTGCAACTAAAGATCGGTGGACTTCAAGTGCGAAATAGTTCCAAAGAGACATATGATGATAACCAGACGAAGACTAGACCCAAATATTAAAAATGCATAAATACATCAACGATCTGGAGATGCAATCGGAGATGGTCTGTTGGCATTTGTGGGTTTCGTGTAGTTGACACTTGTTAGTGTGCTCTGCTCCAGGCAAGTGAAACCCATTTTAAATTTTCCTTTTTATTTTTGGGGGGTACCATAAATATGTCAAAATAATGTTAAGCCGATGTCTTAAGTGTTGCGCCCGTACATAAATATATTGCCAGAGTACGTACGTATGCAGTACGGTACATCGGACCACGGACTACGAAGTATATCGAATGCATGTTCCCGGTCTCGTGGGATATACAAATATGCCACGTTCATATATGTATGTATATGTACATAGTATATGTGAACTCGTTATGTTTATTGCTTGCTTAATTACGATTCTCTATGGTTTTATATATGTGCTCCTTATAAAAAAGCCATTATTGCCATGGTTTCATATTTTCTTTTCTGGATATTGCTGTGGGGACACATTTGGAGATTTTCAAGATGAACTGTGCCACGCTGCGGTCCATTGGCAGTCGCAATTCAAGTGTGAAACGCAGCACCTACTCCTAAACGAAGCAATCCTTTAGGGATCCTATAGACTATATACCCACTATAATAAATCACATCATTAGCATCTTTGGCACTTGTGTTGCCCGACATTTTCCACGGCCCATTGATGATTTATGCCACAGATTTGTTTGTTAACACGCTGCATAAACTATATGTAGAATATGTACATACATACATACATACATACATATGTACATCCATGGCTTAAGCTTGACACACCATTTGAAACTCGGACTGTTGACAAAGGTCTCTTGGCTGCTTTTCTATTTTGGAGGCCCGTTACTGCTATTAGCATTCTGTACCCAATACATTTTGTTTATAAGCCTTGCTCCAAAACTGAAAAGCTGTGGAAAACCTTATCGCGGTGGTAGCTAACAAAGCAGAACATAGTACTCCCCTTAATTGTGCGTTGAAGTTGCAAGTTCTTTGTGGGAACTGTGTGAATTTCAAGTGTATGGTATGTGGGTTAAACAGTTGGCACTATGGGAGTTCGAGGGTCTAGAATAGAAGCATTACACGGAACTTATATGCATATTGAGAGCAGTATTCTAGACAGCACTTTTTAGCTAGTTTTGCTTACGATTCGTATTACAGTTTTAGTCTGGGAGGCAAGTCTCATGAGGCATGCCTGGTACGCGTGCTAGCGAATATGTGACGTCTATAAAAGTTGAAGGTTAAAGTTCCATATAAATCACAGACACATGCAACCTATGAGCCCAATATTGAAAATGAATATACATACACACATACATACACATATGTACATCATATATTCACTTTTTTAATTTAAAAAATTGTATATATGATACTTATATGTATTTGAATTGAAAATTTGTTAATGAGGCAGATCCGAGCAACCGAATAATATAATAATTAAATAAGGTTAAACATACATCACTTTTATACAGATGTACTAATATATATATATATATATTTTTTTTTGAAATGTATTACATATACACACAGTGTAAACAAAAATCGTACGTCGGCCTCTGGCATGTGTCCGTTTCAATAATTTGAACACTAGTGAGGAGAGGCTGGGATCCGTTGCCGGCTTATCAGTGGGTATTAAACCATTTTGAATTATTTCATATATGTACATGCATATTTCATAAATGTATATATAGTACATGCTGTACTTTTGACTTTTTTAATAACATTTAATTTTTCGAAATTGCCACAGAGGTTAAATGAAATCAGAGGAGGAGCGTCAAGCCGAGTCGAGACTGTCGACCCACTTGACGTGTCTCCTGCTTTTTAGTTCAAGAATCGTAAAAATGTTGTCGAAATGTCCAAACAGATCGTTGGTGCCGCCTATTCAAATAACGATAAAAATCTCATAAAACATATAAGTATCGATATACATATGTACAGATGTAAATATGTATGTATATACATATATCCATAAGATCTTTTACGACTTTGGCTAAGGTCCTAGTTCAATTCTAACTGTATTTTAATCAGCCATTAGAATGGAACTCAAGTACATAGACTCATTGTCGTCATCCAAAAATGAATTTTATGACTTTTTAAAATTTTAAATTTTGCTTTTGGCGCGTCGTCTGGGGAATTGGCGAAAGCAAGTGAAAGAATCTTTCTGCGCCTTTCTGCCCTTTCATCTTTATTTTCTCACGGCGTCTGGAACACCGGCTCCAGCTCCTTCGAGTCCATATCCTTGAAGCGACTTATGTAATTCTACACGCGTCTCATATGTTATTTTATGTATTTCTTTCTCAACACGTAGGATCGTCCCCCTACGAACCAAAGGTCCCAAATATTGAAAATCTTGAAATTCTAATTTTCGAACTCGTTCTACATATTATAATTTTACGCTCAATTTGAAAGAGTTGCCTTCTAAAACGCCCCTGATTATTAGAATCCCAATGCCCCTACCTACATTTGCTGAAAGAACTGAAACTAAATTTAGTTCGGTAAGTTATTCGAAAACATTTTTAAATTTCGAAAACTTTCAAATTCAGGAATATTTTGGGAAGTCTGTTGTAAAGTGCAAAGCTAAAGTAAAGTTAACGCAAATTATTGTGGAATGTATCTGACTTTACCACCCATAATTTAAAATGTCATTTATATTAGAGAAGCTTTGAAATTTTTAAGTCATTATGAGACATTTATTAATATTCAATGGAATTTTAAGTTTGGTATTTTTCTGTTGGTTAATTTGTCAGTGTTAAAAATTAGCTTAAATTGTTGTAAAAGTTTTAAGCGCTGTACTTATACAATACACTCACGCATACTTATGCAGGCGCGCATATAGACGACGGCAACAGCCAACCACAACAACGACAACAACACGCACACATACAGATGCTAAACAATAACATCACACAGATACAACAATAACAATACATGCATATGTATTTGCCTCAACGGGCCCGGCTTGGACGGCCTCCCCCAGTCCGTTTTGTTTTGTGTTGAGAGGCGTTGCTTAAAACTGACGCGCCGCTGTGTGAGCGACAGAGTGAGAGAGCGAGTGAGAGGGAGAGAACATGATAGATTGCCCAAGTGTATGGCAGACTTGAATGTGCGATAAGGTCGGTTGCCTGTTGACAGCAACAGCAGCAGTATTGTTGTTGTAGCCGACTGCCTCATTGTTATGAAGGAAGAGAGCGCTTGCTGAAGAGAGCGCAAAGAGCGTTTGAGTGCAAGAGAGCGATCCGAAGAATCGAACGAAACGAAACGAAGCGAAGCGAACGCAGTGTTGTTTGTGATTGCTTTGATCGTGCTGTTGTTGTTGTTAGTAGAGCATGTTGACGTTGTTGGCGCTCACTGGCATTAGAAGCTTCAGAGAAAAGAAACATGCATAATGATTATGATTATAGTATAACGGCATGTAGAGCAAAGGCAAAGGCATAAGCAAAGTGCAAAGCACAAATTACAATTGTGAGTATGAATGGGGAGGCAAGGCAAGTGACAAGTAACTAACACGGCGTGAGAGAGTGAGAGAGAGTGGAAGAGTATGAGCGAGACTTTTGGGATGCTGGGATTTACTTTTGTGCTTATTCCTCACACACTCACCCGAATGAACACACAGTTGTGTGCTGTATATTTCTCTATAGTGGCGCTTTAAAAACACTTTTTATGATTTTTGTTCGTTTCAAAATTAAGCGTGTGCTTCAGCTCAGTTTGTATAAAAAACGCGCCGGACACGGACACGTACGTTGATCGGAGCGGATTATACTGAACGACTAGGCGACCCCGTTCCGTTGCCTGGAAAACTTTGTAGTAACTTCATATAGCACAATTGTGGCCGCCAAAGAAGAGTTACGATAGTGTTGGTGTTGGGATATTGACAAATAATGACGAAGATCAGCAAAAGCAAGGACAAGGATAAGAGTAGTGGGACGGTGCCGCGTGTCACCAACAATTTGCTGACGAATGCTGCCAAAATGAAAATCAGCAAAGCCATGTCCAACAACAATACCAAAAAGCAAGCAGTCCAAAAGAGTGCAGGCGAAAAGGCAACAGGATCAGCTGAATCAACAGCAGCAACAGCAACATACGGTCAAACTCAACTGGCAGTTATCGTAAAAGAGACGGCAATAACAGCGCAGGAGATCGTGAACAGCGACGACGCGCACAAGCAGCAAGAACAAACGCGAACCAGAGCAGCGACGTCAGCGTCGTCGCCGTCGCCGTCGCCGCTTGCCACAGCGAATTTATCGTCGACATTTGAGTCGAAGGCTCAGACATCAGTTGCCAGCGAAACAGCGAAGCAAACGGTTACCACGACACAAGCAGCCGCAGTCGTAGCCGCAGCACCAACAACACAACAAATAATCACAACAACAACGAAACCGATAGCGAATACGGCGACGGCTTTGAATGATTTTGTTGTTTATGATGAGAGCGTAAGGCTATCCCAGCATCAGCAGCAGTCGTCCGGTGGCTGTGACGTCACTAACAAAGTTGTTGCAGACGCAGCGGCTAATAACAATCAAGATAAAGTCGAGCCCAAAACTGAAAGCGAAACTAAACTAGCGGTAGCAACAACACCAGCAACAACGACAGAAGCTGGCGATAAATATTACAAAATTGTTGATAAGTTCAAAAGTGAGATAAGTGATGAAAACACGGCAATAGCAACAACAACAATAGCAACAATTTTGCCGGTAGTAGTGATAAATAATAATCAGCAAAGCGACGCGAGTGAAAGTGTTGACAATAAAATTAAAAGTGAAGCAAATGAGCAAGAACAAGCAGCAACAACAACAACAACAACTACAACAACAGCAGCAACAGCAGCAACAACAATAACAACATTAGGTGCAACCAATACACTGCCATTGCATTATCGCGGCATAAACAATTCGGTGATCATAGCCAATTATCAGCATCAGCAGCAACATAGCGAAGTCGAGCAGCAGCAACACATTTTCGAGCAGCAGCAATTCCTGCAGCAGCAACTACTAAACCAACAACAGCAGCAGCATCAGCATCAGCAGCATCAGCAGCAGCAACAGCAGCAGCAGCAACAGGAGCAACAGCACGCGACTTGGCTGACCTACAGCAATTGTGTTTACGACTTGACCAGCGGTAGTGCAACAGCAGCAGCAGCAGCAACAACTGCAGCACAGCCAATTAGCCAGCAGCAACATCAACAGCAGCAGCAGCAGGAGAAGAGCGACTTGTATGCACTGGCAACATCACAACATCTGCTCACACACTTTCCATATCCGCACACGCATCCTCATCTTTACGAGACGCAGCACAGCTCCAGCAGCAGCAGCACGGATCCCATAATGCGCAACAACTTTGCGCTTTACAGC
Organism: Drosophila quadrilineata; assembly: GCA_018150725.1. Lineage (NCBI taxonomy): Eukaryota > Metazoa > Arthropoda > Insecta > Diptera > Drosophilidae > Drosophila > Drosophila quadrilineata. The sequence goes on from JAECWN010000375.1 coordinate 394,697, forward strand.
GTTTACGGTGGCGGAGGAGGTGGCGGTGGTGGTGGTGTGGGTATTGGTGGCGGAGGTGGCACACTTACACCGGCCGCACACGAACATCACCAGTTGCAGCAACATGTTGTTGCGGCGGCAGCAGCAGCGGCTGCCAACTCAGTGATTGCACATACCACACACGCCACCCCCAACATCGATGAGGTCATACAGGATACGCTGAAGGACGAGTGCTTCGATGACAATCACAGTTCCAGCTATCATATGCTAACATCCGTATCCGATCTCCATGTGCTGAAGGAAGCAAATGCCGCCATCTACAACATGACGCAAGATCAATTGCTGCAACAGCAGCAACAACAGCTGCAGCATCATCATCACCAGTTGCCACACCATCAACACCAGCAGCAGCAACTCCATCACCTCCAGCAGCAGCAGCAGCAGCAGCAGCAGTTGCATCAGCAGCATCAGCATCATCCGCACAACAACTCGACCAGCTCAGTTGGCGGAGACTCACCCTCCCCCTCGCACACGCTATCCGCCCATGCCAGCGACGTGACCACCCTGCAAAGCTTCACCCAGCTGACAAGTGCCCCGCCCAGCAGTGGACTGCATAGGGATAGCTACGGCAGCCTGTCACCGGATCACGGCAGCTACTTCACCACACAGCTCAGTCCAGTGCTGCAGAGCAGGTGAGTTCCAAATTCGAATCCAAATCCGTATACGAATCCGAATCCAAACTATGAGCTCATTATTGGCCCCCGCCTCGCACGTGCTTTTCAATGAAAAACTCAGCGCCGTTTCAACGATTCGCACAAGCAAAAGTCATGATCAGCTAAGCAAGCGGACGGACTGTTGTCGTCGGTCTCTGTGATTCATGTTATTCCGCTTAGTTTTCTTTACCTTTCTTCTTGTTTTCATTTCTCTGTTTCTGCTATTGTTTTTTGTTTCCCCATTAGCACCACCGTCACACTCACCCACAATTGTTGTGCACAGACTTTGTCTCAGCTCTCAAAGTCCCCCCACTGAAGTCTACGCCCATGATTACTGTACTTACTGGCAGCAGCATTCTCAGGTGGTTTGCCGTCTTATGTAGAAGAGAGAGAGAGAGAGAGAGAGAGTACATAGTTACTTACCATTGCTGGACATTCCAATCGTTGTTCTATACAAATCTGTTCCGTAGTTTTTGCATCTTTATTATAAATTAAGTTATTTTCTGTCTCTGGAATGTTTATCAGCAATTGTTTTGCTTCTCTACAGTTGGTCAATCAGTTGGTTCAGAATCGCTTGATACATCATTAAACAAATATATCGAAATATTATGATGAGTAAACAACTTATTGGGGTAGGTTAAAAAATGCCTCAAAAATTTGCAAGCTGTGTTGAATTTCTTTTTAAAACTTAAGTTTGTTTCATTCCCTAGAGGTTAGAAATTTATTCTACTTTTTTATAAATTTTAATTTGAGTTAAAAATTTAATTATTTTATTCTTTTTAAAAATAGATAAAACTATTAAGCTTCTTTTTTTGTGAGTAGTATTTTTCACAACACTTTTTATAGTATTTCCGTTTTGAACTACTCTTTGAAATGCATCCGATTCGCTCAAAACAGAGAATTATGTTTATGTATTCGCGAGTAATAATATCGTTTACAATTTCGAAGTGGAAAAGGGAGAGAGGAACAGATCGAGGGTCCGCCAGGCTGTCATTGAGGGTCTCAGTTTTTTCCAAAAAAAGGCAGACACAAGCAAAATATTATAAACGATTGATCCAATTTCATAAACAAAAACAAATGCAGTGTGTTAATTGTTGGATATTAGTGACTGGACTTGACTTGACTACACTTTGGGTGAACGATTGCGGATCCCACTGCGGCTGAGTCATGACCCAGCTCCCAACATGATGAAATGAGGGGTCTATTGGAAAAAAAGGCAGTCTAGTTGGGCCCTCAGAATGTGTGACAATAGAAGGTAATCATGCTGGTTAAACAAAAATACTGTGAGCAACACGTGTCCAGGTTTTGGGCTACGCACGTGCCACACAAAAATGTGGTAGCCGTGGCATATGCCAAAACGGGGCATGACCCGCATTTTGAGGCAACGAAATTTCAGCTCAAAATAAAAAGTCGAAATAAAAAGTGCATGCAAAATGCAATTTAAGCGCATTTTTCTAACTTGTTTCGACATATTCGGTTGCAAGTTGCCAGTGTGTGTATATACATATACATATACATATATGTGTGTGTTTGTGTGTGAGGATGCCCCAGTGCCTTCCAATAATTGTGTGCACCTATGCGACGCCGACGTCAACTGCAACAGGAGGGTGCGAGTAATTCAAAGCCACCTTCTGACATAGAAAACTTATTGTAATGAAACGACATTTCAGGGTATCCAAGGGAACTGCCATTGACTCTACTCAGTAGAGTCTACTGACTCAGCAGACACCCTTCTCTCCCGCTCTCTGTCTCGCCGTGTTTCTATCTCTTTCTTCTCCTAAAGCCACCAGAGACGACGAGCCTCTCAAAACCCATACGTTAACCGTATATTAGAGCGGCTAAAAAGCTCTCTGAACCCGCACAATTCTCGAACCAATATTTTTTTCAGCAATTTCTATTTAATATATACTTTTTGTTGTTAGATATATTTCGTTCAAGTCTTAATTGGAAAACGTGTTTTTCATACTTATGGGAACTATAAATTTGCGAAAAGTACATGATCGTATAAAAGCTTATACGTATATTTCATATATTATATGCCTTGTATGATGTATGTAGTATTTCCCCCCGATTTCATTCAATATCCAAAAATAGGGATGCACTAACGTATTCAATATTTCCACTATCAAAGAAACCCCCCTTAACAAATTGTAGCCTTATTTTCTGTCGCTTCCATCCCAATATCAGTAAAGTTCTCTTTGGCTAAATCTCTCGTATAGTTGGCTAAAAGAGCATACTGTGGACAGACCGGACGGAAAATGGTTTGGATGACGAGCGCATGTATGTGACTTTTGGCCAGTTTTGTTGGGCAGAAACCAGAAGAAGATATGAGATACGAGCGGTAAAGCTCACATATTCTATATGGAAAACAAGAAGTCTTTTGCAAAATTCTCACCTGCAACAAACAGCAACAATATGTAGTCGTGGTAACAACAACGACAACATTATATTATAGTATATGTATGTATGTATATATGGAAAGAACAATTTAGCGAAGAGCGATAAAATAATATCGTGCATTTTTATTGTCTTGCCACTTCCTATATACCAAGTACGTTGCCAAACAGCGTGCGACATCTTTACTATATAGAGTTTTTCTATACATCATACATATAAGAGAATAATGAATATGGTACTTAAAATAGTTATATTTTTTAAGATTTGTCATGGTTTCTTTTTAAAGTTATTGTTGCAATTGTTTCCATTGTTGCTGTTTTTGTTATCAGAGTGCGTGTTCATCCAACAGTTGGAATCGGTATCGGATCACAAATGAAGTTCTACGATATATGTATATTTGAACTATCTAAAGTTCTTTTATATAGATTGATAGTTGAGATCTACTTGGAAGCTACTTATGATAGACACAGAATTTTCTAAAATAGAGATTTAAGATTTTCTGTAAGAGTTCTTATGTCTGAAAATAATTTTTGAATATATCGTACAGTTTTCAGTTATTTCTGAGCTAGAATCGTATACAATTTGGTAGGGATTGTACAGCAAGTTTCTCTTCCAACGTTGTTTCAAAGAATGTAATATAATCAGTATATATTTCTCTATAAAATATGAGCCTCATTAAGTGTTTAATAGCCTTATTTAGATTGTTAATGTGTAAACAATTTAGTGGCGAGCATTGTTGTTAATGTTTGTAACTTATGTTTATAAATTTCGAGTAGTAATTCCCATGGCATTGTTTTACATGCATGTGCATAAGAAAAGTACCATATATACTATGTATATATATATAGAAATCCCCATATATGCAATATCTGTAGGTGAGTATATGAATGCGCATCTTGTTTAGATTTTGTTGTGCTCAGTTTTTACTTATTGGCAACAGCAGCCGCAGTTGAGGTTGCAGTTGCAGTTGCTGGCGTCGCAGCAGCGGCAGCAGTAATACAGTTAACTACGAAGGTGGCAGCGACGCGACGTCGACAGCAGACAGCGTCAACTGCATTGGCATAAAACTAAACCCGACTCAAGTCATTATGCAAACGCGCGTGCCCCGTTTCGGTTGTTGTATCGTCTGACCAGTTGACTATATTTTGGATTTGAAAAATAAAAAAAAAATAAAATAAATAACAAAAAAAAATAAGAAAGAAAGCAAGAAACAATAATAATATCATATGTATTTACAAATGTTCAAAATATTTGGATTGTTCCGCGTTCCTCTTACCTCTCCACTTTGAGCTAATGGCCAAAACAGGGAAAAATCTATCGTTATCGTAATCGCAATCGTCATCGTCATCGTCATCGCCACCGACAACTTCTCCATACGCGACCAGCTTAATAATCTGAATTGTATTTTGTGTAATCAAACAAATAAAAGGGTTGTAAAAGACAATAGAGAATATATTCCGTCATAGATTTTCAATTGTTTTTACTGTGCAATAATTATACAATAATAATTAAATTAAATAAATACCAACACACACATACATACACATTACACAATTCTGCTGTTAGTGTGAGTGCGTGAGTGCGTGAGTGAATTCCAGTATTGTTTCCATTAAGCCCTGATTCCAACGATATCTCATTCCACTGCCTCAACAACTTCCGATCTTATTGGCATAGTTCGTACACACCCAATTAAACCAAGACATCTGTCTAGTTAGCAGTTTTCATGCAGTGTTCTTCTCGCTGAATTTGTTTACGTTCAAAATAATCCCAAAAACAAAGAGTCGAGAAGTGTAGCAAAAATATTTGCACAGGCTACCGTTGAGCAGCCGCGCTCGACGAATTTATGAATTGTATAAACAAAAAAGGGCATCAACAGCTTTTACTTTTAATTAAAACTTTAATTCGCACCAATACAGCCACACACTCGCACACTCAGATCGCAAATGTACACTCACACACACTCACTCACGTACACAGACAAACACAATTACAGCATCCTTAAAGCGAAAGTCATGTTAAAATTTGACTGCATGGTGAACCAACAACACGACTTGATCCATAACATAAACATTACAGAGCTTTAATGTAAACAAAGCAAGCAATGCCAATTAACAGTCTCCTTCTCCAAAAGTCGTTAACATAACAGCAACATTTAAAGCTAAGCTGAAAAGCTTAACAGCTGTAAAATACTAAGAAGAAAGCGCGAAGAATCCGAAAATCTAAAATTTGAAATCTTAATAAAAACTATGTTTTTCTCCAATTATAATAATATGTATTTGAAAAACTACTGCTATAGGTAAATTATTCCATTATTATTAGTTATTTTTGATATTTTTTATTACATGTGTAATTTTATGATATTTGTTTTTATCCTTGCAGCTCTGTCTATGCTGGGCCATGTATGCAGTATGGCATGCAATCAGTTGCCTCGCCCACCCATATGCAACAGCCACATCATCAGCATCAGCAGCAGCAACAACAACAGCAGCAGCAACATCATCAGCATCATAATTCCACAAGCAGCAGTCCGGGTCCAGTTGGCTTGCTCCACACAAGCGGATCTACGGCAGCTACTGGCCACAGTTCGTTGCTGGACGATGGCTATGGTTCACCAAAGAGCAGCCACAGCGGCAACGGTGGCAGCAGCGGTGGTGGAGGCACCTTGCCCGCCTTCCAACGCATTGCTCAAGGCAGCACTGGAGCAGCTGGCTATGGCAGCGGCGTAACCAATGGCTCTGGCAGCACCGCCGATCGTTCTGGCTACACATCACTGACCAATTACCGCACTCACGTAAGTTCCAGATTCCATCAGCCCAACCACCAAAATCAGTTCCAACTCTCTTACCAATTTGCATTAATACGTTTTCCTTTACCTGTTTGCAGGGTGACGCCTGGACAAATCATTACGAGCCAATTAGCTACGCATCCACTGGCAGCAACCAGGCCCAGTTGGGTGGTGCAGGCGGCAATTCAGGTGTTGGTGGTGGTTCAGGCGCTGCTGTCACCAATGTGATACGCAGTGGACGCGCTGTGGCAGCAGCAGCCGCCGCTGCAGCAGCCGTCGATGGTCATGCGGCCAATGCTGGAGTTGACACTGCCCGCTTCCTGGCCAATGCCGCCCATCTGTCCGCATCGGCATCGTTAACAGCAAGTAAGTGTGCCACCTATATACATAGCAAATACACCCAACATATTTTCATATGTAGGGACATACTATATACACTATGTTAGAGTAAGGTCCTTCAGCTTAGCCTAAGTGCTGTCTGCCATTTGGCCACAAAACGAGTTTGCCCAAATATAGTCTTCGGTAGATTTTCACACCAAAGCGCAAGGATGCGGAGGAGCACATACTATTTGCGTAACCTGTGCAAACTGTGAACTCCGACAGGACAACAGCAACTGTTACCAACTGGCACAGTTTTGTAGTTTCATATAGTATATAAAACCGATTTAAAGGAACTCTTCTGATTTATAGAGTGATTCTTAAAAAAATTATTTTTCATTTATTATATTTTTAATATGATTTCTTACAGTTTTTAGATGAGAATAATACTAGATACATTTTTAATCTTAGAAGTTTCATAAGGTCTAATTAAGTATATTTCATAATTTTGATATCTTATTGCACACATACATACATTTTTAAATATTTATTAAGTATAACGTATAATAAATTCAATTAATTTTTTTTGTCAATTCTTGCCAAATGAACAAGAATTCAAACAAAATACCAAAATACCAAAAAAAAAACACAACAAAACTGCATTAAAAAATGACAAATTAATTCAACAAGAATTATAAAACAAATAAGAATAATGATAATAACAATATAATAATGATAATGTTTGTCATACACTACCACACACATATAACAACAGCAGCAACAACAAAACGAAATCACAATTTAATTGTATTCTGAATATTTTTAAAACAATTTCCAAAGCATTGCTCGATGCCGATTTTTTCACTGAGGGGCGAGAATGTGTGAATTGTGGTGCGATCTCGACCCCATTATGGCGAAGGGATAACACGGGACACTATTTGTGCAATGCCTGCGGCTTGTATCATAAAATGAACGGCATGAATCGACCACTTATAAAACAGCCTAGAAGATTGGTAAATGTCCACAGTAAACACTCCACAAATTCTACTCTTTCTTTTTAACTACAACAAAATCAACAATCAAAATCAACAATCAACAACCAACATCCTACAACCAAATACAATAAATATTACTAACAAGTATTCGAACAAAAAAAATGAAATCAATATCAAATTTGCTTTTGTGTGGCACAAAATTCGTAGTAAATCAGTAAAACACTTAATGTTTAAATAAACCAATTCAAAAGAGGATCACGTCCTCAAAGGACCTTAGAAGAACTTATAGAAATCCCAGCCAGGCAAAGTACCGTGCGTTGCGTGCAAACGTTCTCGCTTCTTCCGTTGAACAAAATCAAACCGATCAATCAGAATGTATATATATATATATATATATTTATATGTATATGGAATCAAGAATCAATGCATAAAGAGAAAATTAATTGAATTTATTATATTAGTCAAGCGCTAATTAGTTTTGTATGCCAAACTAAAAAAACGAAACAAAACAAAACAAAAAAAAAAATTAATTGTAAAAAATTAAAAAAAAAAAAAAAAAAAACAAAATAAGCAAAATCGATTTCCTTCATTACAAATCAAATTCTAATTGCATTATTACAGTGGCCGCTGAATCAGGCGGGGATTTCTATAAGTCCTACCCATTTAGTGTGGCAGCCACCGGTAACCGCAGCAAGGCAGCAACGGCAAATGCTGCCAGCAGCGCTGCCGGTTCCGGTCCAGGCTCAACATCCTCGGTCACAACAACGTCGCAAGACGAGAACGCTGGTCGCAACAATTCGAGACGCTTGGTAGGTCGTCAACATTAATTTCGAAGAACATAATTCAAAAACCGAATACCAAATAAATACCAAATAAATACCAACAAATAAAAGTCCAGTAACCTATGCCAATACTAGATACCAAATGAACCCAAACCCAGACCAAAACCTGAAGCCAAAGTAGAAAATTTAACTCTCTAACTAATTGAACCGTAGTTATTATGCTTAATTTCTGTCTAAAATTTAAATCTAAATATTTTATAAATATTTGAATTTATTTATTTTGTTTGTTATTTGTGATACTTTTGCATGCTGCTAATGGTTTTGATTTGATTTGGTTTTAAAATGGAAAGATTTGTACCACATGAAAAGCAAATTTGTCACATACACCATCCACACTCCCAGTGCCTGCTCCCCAACCACATACACTCCTATCTACATATGCATAATATCTTTTTCAACTAATTTCAATTATTTTCCAAAAATGTATGTAGAGCGCTTCGCGACGACTTGGCATGTCCTGCTCCAACTGCCAGACCAGCTACACATCGCTCTGGCGACGCAATCCTGGCGGAGAGCCAGTCTGCAATGCTTGTGGCCTATACTATAAGTTGCACAACGTGGTGCGTCCACTGACCATGAAGAAGGATACCATACAGGTGAGTTTCGGCATATATATTTAGAATATTTTGCAAAATACTTAATTTGAATTTTCGAATACTTGTGTAGAAACGGAAACGGAAGCCGAAGGGTACCAAGAATGAGAAGATGAAGAAAATGCGTGCCTCTCAGGCAGCAGCCTTGTTGTCCAGCACTGCAAATCCTTGCCACAACACGGCCATGCAACATGATGGTCATGGCCAGCAATTGGATGCCAATGATGGTAAGTGGAAGATGTCCTTTTGATTAGGAGAATTCATTTGTCACTTTATGTTTTCCACGCATGCCTAATTTGTGATGTCTGCTTTCTCTCTCTCTCTCTCTCTCTCTCTCTTCCCTTTCTCTATGGTCGGGTTAGAAATCAAACCACTCGCATACATGTCATACGCATCGCAACAGCAACAGTTGCAGCAGCAGCAGCAGCTCAATGCTGAGCAACATTCATCGGCAGCCAGCTCGCCACAAAGCATGGCATCCTCCTCATTATCACCCAATGCAGCTTCTCAGCAGCATCAGCAGCAGCAGCTCTGTGCTGGGCTGGACATGTCGCCCTCATCCTCGTACCAAATGTCTCCCATTAACATGCAGCAGCAACAGCAGCAGCAATCATGCAGCATGCAACATTCACCAACAACGCCCACATCTGTCATGTCACACTCCATTTATTCAACGCCATCGCCCACTCAGCTGCACACCAGCAGCAACAACAATAACAACAACTCATTGTTCAATAACAACAATAATAACAACAACAATAGCAATGAGAATAATAAACAAATTATACAGAAATTTCTGCAAGCTCAACAATTGAGCAACAACAACAGCAGCAACAGCAACAACAGCAACAGCAACAACAACGATCAACAATTATTGGCACAACAGCAACTTATGCACCTGATGCCGAACTCCATTTCGGTAGCAGCAGCTGCAGCAGCGGCGGTGGCTGCGGCGGCGATCAACACGGCGATCAAATCGGAATCAGCAACCGGCAACAGCAGCAAACAATTGTCTGCCATAACAACAGCAACAACACCGACAACGGCATCGAGCACACTATCCTCACTGACCAGCACCAACATTATCAGCCTACAAAATCCCTATCAGCAGCAGCAGCAGCAACAGGCGCCTGGTCAGACGGAGATGGCCTTGTGTAAGTCAGCGCTAGGTGGTCGCTCCTCATCGCCATACTATTTGAATCAATTGGCCGATGAGGACCAACCGGCAATTATCAAACTGGAGCAGCTGGAGCATCACCATCACCACCACCAGCAGCAGCAGCAGCAGCAACAACAACAGCAACAGCAACAGCAGCAGCAACAACATCAACATGACGATATGTTGCTAAGCCGTTCCACATCCATCGATGAACACTACGAACTGGCTGCCTATCATCGCCAGCAGCAGCAACAGCAGCAGCAGCAACACAATCTACAGCAACAGATTGCACTTAGCCAACATGAGCAACAGATTGCCAGCTATGCAATACATGCAGCCGCACAGCAGCAACTACATGAATTCGAGCGTAAATATTGCGCTGATCGCGAAACTGTGGTCAAAATGGAATAGATTGTATTTAAAATTCGAGAAAAATTCTAAAACAGAATGGCCAAAGATATTGTTGTTACATAAATCTCAAAAAGCTCCAAAGAAACTTGAAATCCATTTCTAGGCTTAAGCACATGCAATTTCGTATACAAAAAAATAAAAAAAAAAATATATACATTTATATAAAAATATTCAAAGTTCTCTAAGAACTTGATACATTCTCACATACATTTATACACATATACACATACATTCGTTTTGTACATAATTTTTAAGAAACTCGAATTGACATTTGCCAACTACTCAAGTTTGTTATTTAAAATGTAGTTTAATTTTTAGAGAAATATCTAATGCAGCATAAAATCAAGCATACAATACAGTTTAATGGGACTTCCATACTATTGCTGTTATTGTTATTCCCAAATATATCATTAAACACTATTATTGTTAATAATATGCAAAAAAAAAAAAATATTGAGATTTAAAATTTAAGCAAATCCTGATTGGAATATGAGTAATATTAGTAATCGAGCAAAAATTAACAACAAAAAAGACAAGAAAAACATTTACAAAAAAAGACAACATAAAATCTCATGCAATTTTAGTTAGTAATTTATCTATTTTTATATATAAATATTTAAAGTCACATTAAGTTTTAGTTTGATACAACTTTTACATCATTCTGCAATATTAATTTTATTATTATTTTTTTTGAATAAATAAAAGATCTTATTCAAGTTATTCAATTAAACCAAAATACTTACGTCTCTATAGAAACTTTTTCTAATTCGTACTTATAAAATTGTTGTTTTTTTAAATAACTATAGCTGTTAGTTACACCGATAACGTAATCGACTGGCCTCCACTGTCAGTTTCCTATGTAATACGTTAACATAACCGGGAAAATGTTAACGCACTGTTAGTCTCCGTTAATGAATGTTATATTAAGGAAAATAGTACATACTTTTAGGAGGCGTAAATTGATCTACTCTACATATTCATATGAGTATTTAAATATTTAGAGAATGCACTATATTATGTGGAAAATTATGCATTAGAATTGATACATAATTATTGATAAAACATGTACAGCATTTTCCCCTTTCATGAATTTCAGCTTATTGAATATTTGAATATCTCCAAATAATGAAATGTTGGTATATCAAGTGCTTCGCTTTGTACGTATTCACTTCTTATATACCTGAACCATAATTTTATATACCGCCACGAAAGCGACATTTTCCGTGTGATAAGATAAGGTGAGCCGCATATTACTGCTGCTCTCTCTCTCTCTCTCTCTCTGTCTATTTATATTTGATTTTTGCTCTATTTTTTTGTGATTAAAGTTTGAGTACATTTGCTTTTTTTATTAGAGTCACGCGTTACAAAAACAAAATATACAACAGCAACAACAACGACAACGACAACGGCAACAAAACAAAATGTCATTTTATGTGGCAAAACTGTTTTTGTTTATTGCCACAGCTCTTGCCAAAGGCGTCAGCGTGATTGGTGGGGGAGTGTATATACCTGTGTGTGTGTGTGTGTGTGTGTGTGTGTGTGAGAGAGAGTGAAGGGGGAAGGTGGAGTGAGAACTTGGTGAGCGATGGCTACGTGACTGTACAAAAGTCTCGCATGTCGGGGACTTTTGGTAACTGTCAGCTCGTGCAATGTTCAAGTATGCCCCATGTGAATGAGAGTGTGTTGCAGGCGTTGCAGAGGGTTTGATTGATAGCTGATAAGACAATGCGACACACACACCAGTCACCTGGCCCGACGATCCAAAAACTCTTTTGGTTAAATATAATTGTAGTACGATAAACATATTGCAGCTTGAAATTAGTAAACATATTGAAATTATTATTTGCGGTTCGAATACTGTCGTTGCTGCATAGTGACGATGTTAATCATAGTCTATGTGATTCCCATACTATCTGGCTATAGTTCTAATCGGTTATTTGGGGAGATTTCGCGCTATTACTTTGACTGCTCCAAAATAGAAGCAGAACTACACAGATTGCAAGTTTTGAATGGAAGTGGAACTGAGACTGAAACTGGGGCTGGGTCATGGTTGATATCAATGTTTTGGTCTTGCACTGCACAGATAATGGGATGATAATGCCCACCTGTACTGTGTGCAAGAAATCGTCTTACATGATATCATATGGCATATACATGATAAGATATAGTTCCATTGTTTTGTTTTGATTTGTGCTTTTCGGTTTGATATTGTTATTGTTGCAAACCAATTGTTAATACTGCGAGTAGTATCTGTATACTGACAGTAGTAGCTGTGCGGCTATGGGATCAGTTAGTTGGTCTGGCCATATTAGAGGCTGCAAACAACAGACCGAGAAAACCATTCCATTTCAATGCATATGGAAACACTCTAACAAAAGCTCACTTCAAATAAAGACAGCAAGCGACAACGCCACTTTCGAATCCATCCAATAAAAATGGCAAAAAATGCGACGCCAACAAACAACAGCAGCATGAAGAGCAGCAACAGCGCACCAAGTGCTTGCTGAAAGGCTTTATCGTTGTCGCCATCTTGATTCAAAATGGCGCACCAGTTACCACACGCGCAATACCAACAATAACAAACAGCGCAGTGTATGCGCGTAACTGTGTATACACTTAACATACATGCATACATACAAACACACATGCTTATGTATGTATGTAGATGGGGCGTTGTACATAATGTAAGCAGCGCCATGCACTTTACACATGCATAAGTTCTCATGCTCGCTGCGATACACAAACAGTTTCTTTATATTATTGCTGATTATTTCTTATTAAAATGTACAATTAATTGCAGCAAGTGTGGGAATTGATATTTTGATTGATATTGATACATTTTTGGCTATTCGATAGGTTTACATTGCCGTTTAAGCTGAGCTTAGTCTGTTAACTAATAGATTATGTAAATGCGCTGTTAAGTAAATGATTTTCATACCACTTGATTAGAATATTGCAAATTTTTATTTATCGCTCCTAGTTGAGTTGCAATTGTGCAAGTATACATATTTCGTAGTACTTTTCCCAGAATTTCGAATAATAAGCGAATATAATTCATTTAAAAATGAAGCAGCCTAGGAATGATGCCGCTCAGCTATTTGCAGCTTTTAGTTTGCTTGGCTTACATTTGCACAGACAGTCTGTACACATCTATGCGTGTGCAAATATGTGTGTACACACTGGCACACACAGTTGTTAATTTACGACGCGTTAATTTTGTGCTTGACGTTCAGTTTTTATAGCACTATTTTGTGTATTATTTTATTATTAGAACGGTTTATGCCCCTGCTCTCTCAACTTTTTGTTGTTGCCACTTTGTTTTTTTCTATCTTTTATTTATTTATTTATTTTTTTTTTGGTGAGTGATTTTATGGTGATTGTTATGCGGCTAAGCAACGTGTATTATTATTATTGTTATTATTTTGACAACGAAATGGCGACGGCAGCGGCAACGGCAGCGGCAACGGTAATGGCAACGACGGCGACGAAGAAGGCGGCAAATGATGCGTGTTTAAATGGAAAGTGCAAAACTTACTGTGCGAGCAACGAAATAAACGCAGGGTAAGATATTATTTTTTACATGGCCATTGCCATAGATAGGCAATCTGTATCTGTGGCCACGATAATGCTTATAAATAAGATAATATGATTTGATAATGGTATTTACCATATGCAGAAAGTAAAAGAAATGAGCATTGCCTCCCATACATACAGACAGACATCTATATACATACATACGTATGTATGTAGTACATAGGCTACAGTTACGAAAGGCGGGAGAAAATGCCGATGAACTGTCTTAGTTGTAGTTCTCTTATGTGTGTGTGTGGGAGTGTGTAAGTGGTGTGCCTAATTCAATGTTGATTCACTTTGCCACAAAATTCCTGGTAAAACAACATTCGGTCTGCCTGGTCATAATACCTAACATAACATAACATGACATAACGTAACGTAACGTAACGTAACATACGTGTATTCCTCAAAGTATAGGAAGTTGCCACGAAGCCTCTGGTTTGGTTGGTTGAGCAAACAGTTTGCATTTAGTGCAGAGCAACAAGAATTCATTGCTCTGATTGTTGTTGTACTATACATACATATGTATGTATGTATGTGTGTAGTTACTTTTTGTTGACTCGCCTGCCACACAGTTCCTTGCGGCTGTTGTTGATGATGATGATGATCACGATGATGTCTTGCTTTTGCCTCGTTACGTTTTGTGTGGACCTTATCGCCAACTGACGTTTGTACTTCAAAATGTGTACTTAAGATAATGAAATGAGCAAGAAGAAGACAATGACGACGACGACGACGACGACGACGAAGACGACGAAGACGACAGCAATAGCAACAGCAGCGCCACGATTGTCGACAACATGACAAAGCGACAGCGTGGCAGAGTTGCAAGAGGCAAGCGGCATGCGGCAAGAGGCAACAGACACAACACATCAACACAAATGAAAATATGTAGACACGGGCTTGTCATCAGCAAAAAGTCTTGGCAATATGTTTGAACTTTGAAGACAGACTTTCGACATGCACATTATGAGTTTGCAATACCCTGGAATGCGGTTACAGCAAGGGGTTGCCTGACATGGGGAAACTGCTTTGACAAGAAATTGAAAATTATTGATTTTATCCTTTAAAATGTGAAATTAATATTTTAAAAATCGATACGTTTTTTTTTTTTTATTTTATTTATAAGGAGTGTCTTGCAATCGGACTTTATGCAAAAAGCCCAGAAATGATATTTTCCACTTTTAAAATGAAAACATTAATAAAACTGCAACTTGGCAAATTTTTAAAAATTTTCCAGACAATATTTTCATTTTCACCAACTATTAATTAATATATCTTGAATAATATTTATTAAAAATAATTGATTATAGTTAAGAACTTTGTACTTTTATAAATATGGCAAAGTGATTTCCCTGAAGTTGGTTTTAATTAAAACGCTTTCTTATCTAATCTGAATACCAAACAAAAAAAAAATATAATATATATGTTTCGAAGAACAAAAAGAAGAAGAAGAAGCGGGTAATATTCATGTGTTTTTAACGGTTTTTGTATCATATATTGGCATTTCGAGTGCTACTTGAGTTCCCTTTGATGTCATTTGTTGCTGTTGTTGAACAGTAATTTGAACTTTATAAATAATGAAATCCATATAAATATTATTAAGTATGGATCGGTATTTAACACATCCGAATCGATGCGAGAACCATTTAGATATGAATCATTTAAGAGGTGCATTTTTATATGCAAATCGTAATTTAAGCGGATGTGAATTTATGATATTATCTCCATTATGCGGAATGCACTTCAATTATTATATTTTATTGCAGTTTGAGTTCGTTGGGGAATTCAACAGAATTTAACTGGTTCAATGCAATAATAAATCACAATTTGTCAATTCACGCATTTTAAATGCGAATTTCAAAACACTTTCTTGAAAGGAATGTCCTTTATTCGAGAATTTTCGGGAATTTTCCTTGAGGATTGGAGAATATGCGTGCGCGTTTTCAAAATAACAATGTTTCCATGTTGAAAATCCCAGTTACACTCACCAACTGTGATTAGATTCCATGCCGTTGTGCGTCCAAACTTAAGGAATTACTGAAAAATTCAAATTATTATCGCTTATTATCTTGGGACATTATCAGTTCAAACACTGATATACTGATACAGCGACAGCACCAGCACCAGCACCACAACCAGAAGCAGCACGAGACCCAGACCCAGACCCAGACCCGGTCCCAGTCCCAGACCCATGCCCAGTCCCAATACCAGACTGAAATCCAAACCCACAACTATAACCATAAGCATAACTAGAGGCGGAGCCGAAGCCCAGTCAAGTCAGAGATTCAGAGCATTTGGGGGAAACCCTAACAGCTAACAGATACCCCAAACAACTCGTCAACTGATACCGATATCCTATCCGCCAACAACAACAACAACAACAACCACAACAAAATCAAGAACTACAATAATCAACAAAATTGATAGCAAATCTTCATTATCTTATAAATACAGTGGCATGTGTATCGCTGAAAAGCCAAGATTAGATACTTTTATCTAGCTAGGTCAACCCAAAGAAATTGGCAACGTCACACTTATGTACTTCCATCCTCTCCTCCGCTGCCCTCTTCCTCTTCTCGCAGGTCGCATTATCGGTTAAGCAAATGAGAAGTATGTCCCATTTGGAAAGGTAACATAATAATATTAAGTGAGCCCTAGATGTTTGCACAGCCAGAGCCAGATATGGTAGAGTTATCGCTCCCCGATTGGAGTAGGTTAAGGAGCCGACTCTATCTCTATCTCTATCACTATATATATATACATATATCTCTCTTTCACTCTCTGTCTCTTTCTGTCGTATTGCATTCTTACATATTTGGGGGCCTGCTGCCTCCTCTCACTCCCTCTCCACTCCCCCCCGCGGCTGTGTCGCTCTCAAAATCTCTGTTAAGATACGTTAACTTATCTAAGGCCACTATCTATTCTCAGATATTCGATATGTTTGTTAAATACGTATGTATATACATATATAAATATATATATATTTATATATATGGAGGTGTATTATATGCGACGACGATAGGAAAAATCACTTTGTTGATAGGAACAATCAGTTGTGCACAATATCATATACCATTTGGGGGTAATGAACACAGTTACGAGTTACCATACAACTCTGTCACTTCCTCCTCGTTATGCGGAAAAGCGTTCTCCAAATTTCTGACGCGATCGATCTTATATAAAACAAAAGAAAAAAAGTCAAAATCGGTACTCATGGAATACAAAATATCAAAATGAAAATCGAATTGAATGAAATCAATATACCGAAATCTGCTTACGTCAATTATCGAAGCAAGTGAAGTGGCATCATTATTATTTATAATAATAATAATAATATAATTATTTTTATTATTGTTACGAGTTAAGTTGTTCTTTTGTCTTCGAGACTATTGTTGATCGTGTTGTTGTCAGCGAATAAAAATAAATTACAATTCCGTGCGTTTATTTATGAAATTGTTGTTGCTGCTGCTGTTGCCATTGCCGTTATTTCGAAATGATAATTAATAATGTTCGACATATGCGACAGCCGCGATCCATGTCGCAGCCAATCCAATGCCAACGGAAGCCTCTTTTCAACCCCAGCGCCAGTAGCCATGATTGCTAATGGCCTCACCTTGCCTCGCCTGGTGTCGCCTGTTGTCGTTGTCGTTCTCGTTGTCAGGCATCCACATACACACAAAGGCCACCACAACCACAACCACAACAATGGATTATTATGGATTGCCAGTTATTATAATGAGTCACGTCTGGCCATATTGGTAAACAAAGGTGAGTAGTATCCGCATAAAGAAGGCAGCCAAAGCCAATGGAGCCACAGCTCGACTCTTGTCATTGAGTACATAATTACTTAAATAGTTATTTATATACAAATGTACATATGTACATATAATATACGTCATATACATACGTATATACGTATACGTAAAATACCAACAGACAACATTTACAGTAATCGGAAGTTGATGAGAATCCAAAATGTTTAAACGATGTGCAGTTTACTTATTTAATAAAAATTTCTAACACATTTAATAATTTTTATAAAACTTTTAACTCTCCTTATCTTAAAGTAATTTAATTTAAATAATTTCTCCTTCCAATGTGCAATTCATAAATTGCAATTCAGCTGGGTAACTTCTAAAAACCATTCTCCGTTTACTGTCGTTGCTTTTGTCTTCGAACTGCCACAAAAGCAAGAAGTCAGACTTACAGTTTCCTATATCTTGGCCAAATCTCAACCGATCTTCAAAATTTTATCACTTCTGTTCATAGTTTTAATCACAAATTGAATCTGCATCAAGAGAATTTCCATATTGGCTGTTTTTGATTTTCTTCAATTTATCGCCATTATTGCATAGTAAGCATAGAGTTAGTCAAAATCTTTAAAAATCCAAAAAAATTTGTAATCTATTTATCTGAGCCCAATCAATTTCTGGACTCAAAACTAACAATCTGCTCTTTAATTGAGGGGATTCTGATGAGTATTTGTCGAGTTATGGCCAAAAAAGTGCCAAAAATTGACTATAATGCGTATTTTCTTAATGTGAGCTTTATCCCAAAATGAATTAACTATATCTTTGCCAAATCCCAACCGATTTTCAAAATTTTCTCACTTCTTTCAATGGTTTTAGTCATATATTAAATCCGCATCAAAAGATTTTCCATATTAGCGTTTTTGGACTGTCTAAATTTTTTTGTCAAAATCTTAAAAAATCAAAAAAAAAAATAGAAAAAAATTCATACATTGCATTTTTTCAGTTCATATATTGATTTTTTTGAGCTCATTCAATTTCTGGACTCAAAACTTTCATTCTACTTTTAATATGAGATGTTTCTGATGAGTATTTCTCGAGTTATGTCCAAAACTGTGCCAGAAAGTGCGTATTTTTGTTCATCATAACTTCAAAGGGGTCGTAAAATAAAAAGCATACAACTCCCCTTAAATTCCATAACAATGAAAGTTTTTCATTGCGTGCCATGGATGATTTATGATGTGGGAGCACATCACGTTAATAGAAATGAAAAATAAGTTCAAGCCAAAATGCTTTTTACCCCAGAAGAGGAAGAAAATGTTCATTTTAATTTGAATGGACCACGCCACTATTATTCCAGAACTATTATTGGTGGTTTCTTCTAAAACTGATGAACTGAAAAGTAATGTATATGATATAAGTAATTAAAAGTTGGAAACGTTTTCTTTTAGCGTTAAATTTTCGTGGAGTTCCTTATCAAGTCGACCGCCAAAAATGAAAATAAACAACAAACAAAATAGAAACAATCCAATTGATTTCTTGTTGTCTGCATATTGGGAGGGAGGTGTACATACTTAATAGAAAATTTATAAATTAAATTTCGTAAAGTCATTGCTTTAACTTGAACTGATCGGCGATACTGTCAGGCAGCCAAGAAGTGCTGATAACCCGCCTCTCGATTCCATTCGATTCTATTCGACTTGAGTTTCGTTTTCGATTCGCAATCTTTTGTGTGTTTTTAATATTTTTTCTATTTTTTTTATTTTGGTTTTTGGGCACCACTTGAAACTGCATGGACAAGTTGAAGGGTATAAAAGTGTGATTCTAGGAATGATACGAATACCGCCAAATACTACACATGTATGTATATGTATGTATCTTTATATATCAATATGGGGGTTGTTGGCCAGGCGCAAATAAAAAGCCCCATAGAGAGGCTTTCGGACCAGCCATAAATTCCTTTCTTAGTTCGGTGCCGACGCCTCCGTCCGTCACTAAGACTCGCGTCTTATGTCCATAAATTTTGGTTAGCAATAAGTATCTGTAAGCTAGGCGGCTTGTGTCATCAACAGTGTGGGGTATTAATTGCCCGACTTACGTACACTCTCCGCACTCAACACACTCTCGACTCTGATTCAAACCCATGGTGCGCCATTTTTCTATTAATTCAACGGTTTTGTTTTTTTTACTCGACTCTAATCGTAATGTTGAATTGATGTTACGCCATTTGTAACAATGTCAGGCCTGTCACATGTGTGACTGTGTTTGGTGGGGGGGATGGGGCGGTGGAGGAATTATTATTATTATTTTTCTTTTTGAAAATCATTTTGCATTTTGTTATTAATCACACTGATGATGGTTTGTGACACAAAGCAGACACATATCGCTTTAACTCTGTGGCTACTTTAAAGTTTAAACATTCAAACTATTAGATACTTTTGTCTACTCTGCCAGTGCTTTTAAGATTTGCCACATGATTTATGTGCTCAGCAATTCCCAACAATTACATTTATCTGCTGCACAGAATTCATGCATGTTGGCCAAAAAGAAAGTTGCCAGCAATTGCAGTTAACCAGAGCCCCACGCCACACTCTGTCATACTCGTATCTGCAACAACTTGGCCGAGGTTATTTTTCATTCAATTTGATTTATAAGGCGACCGCCTTCAGCTCTACTCTGCTCTGCTCTGCAGTGAATGTTGTTGGATTTGGGAATACCCGTAATGTGTTGTTGTTGTGGATGTGTAGAGTATGGGTATGTTAATGACAGTCATATATCTGCTCGCTTTATGGCTGTATAACTATAAAGAATTTATGATTTCAGCGACAACCTGCTTTACGGTAAATTTACTTATGATTATAACCCTTCCCACACACATCGCCGCACAGTGATCTTGGCTCTTATGTTATGTTGGCTTCCCATAGATCAACTGTCATCTAATCAAATGCAAGTGTCAAATAAAGATATGCATTTATCAAATAGACACATAGATAGATTCCTGTTCGAACCAAAGTGTGATGCATTTAATCAATAAAGTTGAAGTGCATTTGCTGTACTCAATTTGATATTATGGCAAATGAATAGAGTATTACCTAATGGGAGAATCTCAGAAGAAGTACTTGAGTTTCTTGCGAGTAGTTGAAATTTGCTGAAGATTAAACAATTTTTGTATTTCCAAAAGATTTTTCTGCTGGCTTCTCTTAATTATATATTTTATCTGAAGTTATTGTAATTATAAGAATTACAAATTAATTTTATTTTATATTTGTTGGTTTTCTCAGCGAAAGATGAGATGCTTCTTAATGTATTGTGGGCATTTTGTAATTTGTAATAGCAAGAAATATGTACTCATATAATATATATATCATATTATGTACCCGTAATATAGTCGATATATTTGCCTTTATAACTTATAAACCGCATCTCTCATATATATATGTATTTTATATGTATACATATATTTTCCACTTTGATTGTAATCGATCTGAACAATGTTGAGTTTTGCAATAATGCTCTGGAGCAGTTGCAGGTGATCCTCGACCACGTGTGTTTGCTGTGTGTATCTGTGTGTGTGGAGTATGTTGAAGTACAGTACATACATAAATACACTCACAATGATTGTTTTTATTATTGTTATTGTTGTTAATAATTTTCATTAGTTACAACACTTGAGACACTTTTGAAGTGGAGCAGGGCAGCCCACACATTCCATGCCCAGACCCATGCCCAGACCCAGACCCAAACCCAAACCCAAACCCATGCCCATGCCCAGGCCCCAGTACGATTATTGAGGTCTCTCCCCCCTCGACATGTTTATATCTGGCTATAGACTGGGACGGGACGAGTGTCTGGAGGACAGGTGTGTGTCTGTATCAGTGTGTGTATGAATGTATGTGTGTGTGTGTGTGTGTATGGGCCCCATTGTGAGCCCGGCCAACATGTTGACTAACCTAAACTGGAGCTGTTTATGGCGTTTGTCAGAAGAAGAAAAAAAAAATAACAAAAATGTTTTATGGCTGCAATTAGAAAATGCGCCAAGCTAAATTGCACAATCGACAAATAGATGTACATAGTTGCGGCAGTTTGTGGCATGCCATAGAATCGAAGAGTGTGTTTCTTTCTTATTTCTTCTATTTTTGGGGGTTGGCCTGAAGTTGGACTTGTTGCTGGGGGTTGGTGGGGGTGCTGGAAGTATGCCTAAGTTCTGATTTGGCTTGAGGCCAGACAATGTAACCAGAGCTGAGCACGCATGCGCAATTTGTATCTAAGAGATACTTATCGCTGGGCAGCAGCGTCGACGTCGACAGCTCGCCTGCCTGACTGCCTAACTGCCTGTTGTTGTTTGCTATTCACACACAAACACACACACACAGTTTGAGTATATGAGACACACTCATACAACACACACACACACACACACTCACACCCACCCATACAGTTGCAAGCTTATCGCATGCGATAAGATAACCAATACCTGGATACGCAAACGGGGCGCTGGAAGAGCATAGAAATAAATCATAACTCACACACAATACACACAGACAGAGTAAATTGGCCCAACCGCAAAGGTGCTATATACACCTGAGTATATATATATATATTATATATGATATATATAGTTGTACCTTTGGAGAGAATGTACGTCTGTATGGGTTTTTTATAATTGGGCGCAATGCGTCGCGTCCTCATCCAAGGTGGCATTGGTGTTGGTAACGGTGCCGTCGCTGTCGCTGTCGCTGTCTAGGTGTTGGTGTTGGTGCTGGCGCGGTGTTGTCGTCGCCATCAGCCCGGGCTCGAGTTGGTCTCGAAAAAAAATAGCACTTATTATTATTATTAAATGCCGCGCGGAAAACAACGAAAACGAAACGCTCGACGGATGCCAAAAAGAAATATTATTCCCCACACAGAACACTTTTCGGGTCCACATATGTAGGTACATCCAACTCTAGTTGAATGCACTTTTCCCCAAATAATCGTTGAGTGATAAGTTGAAATTTTCGTAAGATTTTCTTCGTTGCGCGCGCTTTTCAATTCGACAGATAAAACAGGTGTCGATTGTGCACAAAAACATATTCCGGTCTATGTGATAATTTTCAAAAAAAAAAAAGGAAAATACACAAAAAAAAATCAAGTGATAAAAACAAAACTCAGATAAAACTAAACAACAAAACTAGGGCGCCAACATTTTTTGATGGTTTGCAAAAGTATTGAGCTCGATATTAAAATGCAGCTGAAGGTGCGTATTGAATTTATAAAAAAAATTTTAATTAATACAGATGTGACAAGAAATGAGAAAAGATGAAAATCAAAACTAACAAAAAATAATAAATCAGAATTATAATTAAAAAAATACAATAACCAAGAAAATGTGAAAAACATATATAAAGGAAAAAACAATTAGAGTTTAAATAAAATTTCAATATATTATATAGAGTTTTTTAAAAATAAATATGATAATGTACCATGCGAGTAGAGATATAAAATTGCAATAATATTTATTAATATTAAGTAGGAATCAATTTCGAGATGTTATACAAAATTACAACTTTAAACTTATTCACAATAAAAATTAACTATAAAAATATTCTTCTATTGAAAATTCTATTAAATTCTCAAATGGATTTAAAAAGCACCTCATAAAATATATTTAACTTTAAATTGAAATTACCAGCAAATCAAATATCAAGTAGTTTCAAAAATATATATTTAATACTAGACATTTGTAATGTTCTAGCCACTTTGTTAATGTACGAATTAAGAATACGGCAGCCATAAAATGTTTTCAAATTTTAACTGACATTTCAAAGTACAGTTTTATCGTCAACTTGAAGATATTTTATTAACAAGCCGGCGTAAGCTATTAGAACTCTCGGATTCAGATTGGAAACCATAAAAAAGTGTCCAGTGGTTTCTCACACCGGTTCATTAAATAGACAGGCTGGAGATGGGGAGATGATGTCTTTCAGCATATAAAGCTTAGGTGCTATAAAAAAGTTTCATTCGATGTTATTGCCATAAATACTATGTTACACAATAGCGAGTGTGTGTGAGTTGCCATAATATTAATGAGCTGAGAATATGTTATATGTTGCTTTCAGGTAGCTGCCATTATTCTCCGATTTTATAGCATGTATTAAATATTTCTTTTATGGATTTCGTTGATTTCCGAATTTAAAATGATTAATTATAGTCCAAGTTGATTTTATAATTGAATGTCAAGCATTTTGCATATTACACAGAACAAGGTCGAAACATACGGCAGCCGCTGTTAACAGATTTTTCTTGGCTTTTAGTCAGATATATAGACAAAGAGAGAGAGAGAGAGAGAGGCAGTTGTCATGATGATGATAAGACAAATTGATTTATAATGAATGACTCAGCTGGTCAGCAAAATATGCGACAGTTTCTCTCCACTTCTTCACGAAGGAGCCAAGAAATGCATTTAAAACAAAATAAAAATAAATAAATTGAAATGGTGGAAAGATGTTTTATCTTTACGAGAGAGAGAGAAACAGAAAGAGAGAGAGGGGTGGAGACCAAAGCGAAATTGCGGCGGTGGCGTTAAAATACCTTGAAATGAAATAAGCGACAAGGATAAAGGCAGGCATAAGTCGACTAAGAGATGCCCTGTAGCATAAATTTACAAAGACATATTTTTAGTAGAATACGAATACATTTTAAAAATGTTGTTTTTTTTAGTATAGGGTATAAGTGCGCAGTCCATTTAGTGCTAGAAATGGTTTTCAGGAGCAGACACAGCACGCGCATTACTTTTTCTGGTTTCATTCATGACAAAAAGGTCAATTTTTTTGTTACCTAACATAACGCTCGGTAATGTGAAATTTATGTCAATGTTATCGCCCCGCTTTTGGGCCTGGAGCCAGTCCAAGGCACGCAGTCAGGGTAAGGGATGTGGCCCTAAAATGTGGAAGTGATATGGTTTATGAATGAAATAGTTGCCAACCCCTAGATCAATGGGGGTTGTTGCACAACGTCGATGTCCCATGTCCGATGGCGACGGTGTTTGTTACCCCTAATCTGCAGCGGAAGTTGCAACGTCAACCAATCGCAATCGAAGACGCACCAGTTCACAGCAGTTGGTCAATGGCGGCGTCATCATCGCTAAGTCGGCTGCAATTGATATTGCGATATTCTGTTAGATACTCACCCGGCGATAGTCTCATTAGACACGCGTTACCCGTTGCCCGTTGCCCGTTGACAGTTGCCCCTTCGAGGTCTGATAAGCTGCAAAGGGTCAAGGGGCTCTACGACCGTAGTCGATTGATGGCACTTTAATGGAGTTGTAAATGCAGCTGGCAGCAGTCATCTTATCAATTGCATTTTTCACTATTTTACTTTTACAATTTTCATTTTCTATTTTATTTACTTGCGTCCCCCACCCAACACGTTTCTTTTTATTGAAGCGCGTCTCTTAATTAAAATGATAGCTGGGAAATCTAATCGGAGCGCCTCAGACCTCAGGCCCCAAATGAAAGCGAAAAGTGTTGCGATTATGCATATACGTACATTCACATATAGCCAATATCTTTTGTTTATACAGATAAAAGTGAAGGCATTGACAGTTGACTAGTTGTAGGTGTGACTTGCCACAGATTTCATTCATAAATACCCAAGGGGTCTCTTGACTCTTGACCAACCTTGGGTAATCGCAACTCCTCACGTACCTCCACTATGACGACAACTCCTCCTTCAATTGCAACTCGATGTAATATATGTGAATGTATGCATATCATTCGTGTCATTATCATAATTATCTGGGCAAGTCCATTCATGACGTAGGTACATATATAGCTAGATGACCTCTCCCTCCCTCTCTCTCTCTCTTTCGGCATGAGAACCTCAAAGTCAGAAAACAGAAACAGAAACAGAATCAGAATCAGAATCAGTAGCAGAATCAGCTGATTGTGCATGTTGATAGTAAAACGGATAAGATATTGTCGCAGTATCTTAACTAAACTTTCACATACATACACATATATGTACTGTATGGTATGTATAAATACAAACATTGGCACGTGCATACCTCCATGTAGAGCATATCATACCCATATAGCACAATATATACTATATATGTATATACATACCTATCATATCGGACCACGAGTACATCCTAGATTATAAGCAATCACGTTTGCATTTCATTATCTCTACAGAAAATTCATTGAACTTTATTTCACGTTTCATTTCAAACAATTTCACACTTTTACTTTTTGCGACGGTAAACTGAGTAGTTTAAGCAACTTTTGTTTTCTAAGGAAATGTTTCTGTTTTTCCGACTAATTTGTTATAATTTGACAGGGGACTTTGGTTATTTAACTGCTTTTCTGATTCATTGTCGACTTTGCACTGTATGTTCTACTTATTTAAATCAATTGTCCAATGTCGCTGGAATTTGATATATATGGAATTGGATCAGAGGGACTTCTTGGAAAATTGGGAACTTACGATTGCAGTTGAAAGTTGAGGAAGGGTGTCACGATTTTTAAGAATTCACTCAGTATTGACATTCCTACAAAAATATATTTGCCTTTAAGAAATAATATTTAAAGATTTAATTTGCATGGTTGGGGATACATTTCTCACAGGAATCTATATTACATTTCAAATTAGATGCAATGAAAATGATGGTCCTCTGATTCCCTCTAGTCTAATCTTCTAAAAAGCCGTCGTATTATTTTTATTATTTTATTTGCATATTCATTTTATGAGAAGTTAGCCTTGAAATGGGCCTATGAGTACTCATAGAATTTATGTTCATATAATATGCATACTATGTACAGTCATGGTACTTGGGGCTTTCCCCGTAGCGACATAAACCCCGCCTAGCAGTTTGGAAAAGTTTATGGAACTCGTAAAGAGCACATTTGGACAGACCCTCAACTACTTTAGGCGTCATGAATCAGGTGACAATGACGATTGCATATTGACACAACTTGTGCCGCTGCCACCCCCAACAAATGAGGTCATAACCCAAAAAAAAAAAAAAGAAAAAAAAATTTAAGTATATTTACGTATTTAACAAATTCCTTAAATTTTATAGTATTTTCTTAAACAACGATTATATTTGAAGTTTTTTTTTTTGGGAAACTGGTGCGAAATTATAAAGATTTATTTCCGGCCAAAAATATAACAGAGTTCAGTCGGTAAACAGTGAAAAGTGAGGCATAGTTTGTTGTAATTGGAAGAAAGTGAAAAGTGAGGCAGTGGCAACAAACAAACAACACAAAGAGAGGCAGATGGAGATGGAGAGATGGGGCATGTTGCAAGTTGAAACAGAACTCAAACATGAAACTGAAGTCCAAGTCGGGGTTTTTTATGATTTGTAGGCGACGACAAATTGAGTTGTGAGTCGAGTCCCGGGCTAAGCGGCACCTTTGATATTATTTGTTGTAGTTACCGTTGTTGTTTTTCATCTTGTTGTTGGGGGTTTGGGTTTTTGCGATTGTTGACATTTTGTGTGGCGGAAATAGAGGCGGCCCGGTATGTGTTTTGGGCCAAGTTCGCAGTTGGTTTTTGTACATTTTTTGTGGCCGGAACTGAAGCCACACTTTTGACAAGAGGCTGTCAACAGAACTGATCATTGATTCATTCACTGTTTGTGCCTTGGCCGTTGCAGATGGAAGCGCAAGCGACACCGCAGCAACAACAGCAACAATTGCAGCAACAGCAGCAACAACAACAACAACAGCAGCAGCAACAAGTGTTGAGCAAGCAGCAACTGCAATTGTTGGATAAAATCAAGATTGAAACCAGCAACGGCAACGATCCCCAGGCGAACAACGTGCTCGAGGATCAGCAGGATCAACAGCAACAACAGCAACAGCAGCAACAGCAGCAGCAACCACCGCAAACAGCAACTGTTGGTGTCTTGGTGCAATCGAGTAGCCAGGGCAGCCTCAGTGAATCGGACGAGCAGCAGCAACAGCAGCAGACACAGTACATTGTTGCTCCACGTGCTCAGCAGCGACGCATCCTCACCACCGCTGGCACCCTGTAAGTAGTCCAGGATTAACTTCAAACCGAATTGCGTCATTGACCAACTTTAATTCTTTCGGCAGCGAGCTGAACGAACCGCGAGAGGGCGACCACAGCACCAACAACAGCAACACCAGCTCCAACTCGGCACCCGATACCCACATCGAGTATCAACGTACTGCCCACCACTCGCCCCACTTCATCCAAATGGCGCCTCGTACAGCAGCTGAGGTGGCAGAGCAGGTGGCTGCCGGTGCACCGCCCAACACAATCTATGCCTACCCTGGAGGGCAGATCATATGCACCAGCGATGATGTGACCGCCATCAAAATTGAGACTATTGACAAGAGCGATGTGCCTGGCGAGGCACAAGTTCAGCAGTTGCAGCAGCAGCATCAGCACCAACAGCAGCAGCAGCAACAGCAGTGCCCCACTCCCAACGGTGGTGCCTATGCCGACACCATAGTGGTCAGTGAGGCTGCACTGCAGCATCATCACCAGCAGCAGCAGCAGCAGCAACAACAACAGCAGCAGCAGCACCAACATCAGCATCAAGCGGCGGCAGCAGCAGCAGCAGCAGTTGCCGCTGCCAGCCACAGCGTGCGGTATGTGACCGAGGATGGAAGGTTCACCACGGCCAGTGGAGAGCCGGAGGCGGCTGGCGGTAATCTGTACTTCGATGCTCCAGTAGTGGATGCCAGCGTCCATGGCAATGAGTCGAAGACCTATGCGGATCTGGGCAATGCGTATGCTCCGTTTCCGCCCAACTCGAGCTTCAGCAGCAACAGCTATGCGACGGCCACGCTGCCCCAGGGCAACACCATCTACAGCGTGCCAGGGACGGCTCAGTTTATAACCAAGACAGATCCCAATTTGAATCCATTACGGCCCACTGCAACGGGCACGTACCAGGCGATATCCTTCCTGGATGGCAGCAATGCCAATGATCCTGGTTTGTGGACGACGGCAGCAACGGATTATGGGAATGTCTCCTTCGTAAGTAGAGCACCCCTCCATTAGCCACCAGTCTTAGCTTAACTTCATTGGCCAACCTGCAGTCCAACTATCATCCGCAGGTCATCGATGAGTACCAGACGAACAACATGACCGCCGCCCACTGGCCACCCGCTGGCAGCATTACCAGCTACGATCCCAGCCTGGCCTCCTCGAATGCCACCACCCCGCCCACCCATGGGCTGCAGGAGCTGAAGTGCGAGCACTGCCAGACCCCGTACATGCGCAAGGGCAGCGAGTGGTTCTGTCCCGCCTGCACCAACTTCGCCCGTGTCCTACCACCTCGCCTGCCCCAGCGCCAGAAACCCAAGGCGGCAGCTGCGCCCAACAACCGTCGCAGTGGCGTCACCTGTGCCAACTGCCAGACCAACTCGACTACACTGTGGCGGCGCAACAACGAGGGCA
Organism: Drosophila quadrilineata; assembly: GCA_018150725.1. Taxonomy (NCBI): domain Eukaryota; kingdom Metazoa; phylum Arthropoda; class Insecta; order Diptera; family Drosophilidae; genus Drosophila; species Drosophila quadrilineata. The sequence continues at coordinate 423,629 of JAECWN010000375.1, forward strand.
ATCCCGTGTGCAATGCCTGCGGACTCTACTTCAAGCTGCACAACATGAATCGACCCCTCTCCATGAAGAAGGAGGGCATCCAGAAGCGCAAGCGGAAGCCAAAGAACAACGGCGGACAGATGCCCCACCGGGCACTGCCAAGTGAGTAGATTCAATTGGATATCCCGTATATTGAAATTAAATTCCATTTTGACATCCGCAGGCATGCCACAAGGTATTAACCTCATGGTAAACAACGCCCAGTTGTATCCCTCCCAGGTGCCGGCGGGTATGCTGACTAGCCAACAGAATGCCAGTCCTGAGCTGCATGATATGTCCACAACTGGACCGACGGGCGGGACACGTGTGGTGGCCATTGCTCTGAATGCCGCTGTGCCCACATCTGAGGGTACCTTGAATATGTCCCGGCATCATGTGACCAGCGAGAGTCATTCCCCGTACAGCCAGCAGCAGCAGCAGCAACAACAGCAGCAGCAGCAGCAACCGCCACCGGCACAAAGTCAATCCCCACATCTGCCAAACTCGAGCACACTCAACCGCCAGATATCACAATCGTAAGTCCGATATACTAAGAATACTTCCTCGAATTAAGCTTATCATATTCTCCGTAATCATTGCCAGGGTTCCTCCAATTGAGACTGGGCGCAGTGCGAATACCGAGCTGACTCCGAGCGTGATAACGCGAGCAGGGGCGCCGGATCGTTCATCGAATAACTAAAGGGAACTATATGCAATGTATATATATATGCATATATATATATATAATATGTAGTCTATACTTGACCAAAATATCCAGCTTGCCAAATTATCAACTAAATATTCCTAAGTTAAGTAAGATAGTGTGAGAGAAAGAGAGACCTCCCAGTCCCAGTTAGAGAGTAAAGTTGCCAATATTTCCAGCTTTTTTATTAGTTAATTAACTCGTTTATTTTCTAGTTAAATATATATTTATTGACTAACCGCCAATTTTAATTTTATTTATTTTCTTTTGCCAACGTTTTCAATTCCAAACACTTTTCCACACTTTGTCTTCCGATTTTCCCATAAGCCATAAATTATTCGAAATGATTTGTGCCTTTTCATACATTAGTATAAAATATCATATATATACATATAACATATACACTTAGGATTAGTTTAGCTCAAGAACCATAAAGATGCCTACGATTTTGTATGTTTAAGTACTTTTTATGAACTTTCCAATATAAATAATACACAAAGAAATTCCAAATAAATAAGTTGTAAACTCAAGACACTCAAGACTTTGATGACTCTACCAAGCATGGAGTTGGTCAAGTTGTTAACCAGACCAAGCCCAGCCTGTTCTTATATTTCATTGTCAACAATTTGGCAGCAAACCAAATTGATCCAAATTAATTTTAATGACCTCCACAAAGAGACCACAGCGCAGGGCTCTGACCATAAAATCTTAACAAGTAAAAACCCAACGATGAGTTCGTGGTACCTAAAGCTCCGGTCGGAGCACCAACTTCAACCCGAACTCGGCACCCAGTGTCTAAATAGCGATTTGGTGTCATCTCTTAAAAGCCTGTCCGACGCACAACGCCGCCGCCGCCGCCGAGTAACGCCACCGCCTCGTGTCGCCGCCTTTGATGTGTCGTCGCTGGTATGGCAAAAATGCCAAGTTCCTGGAGAGATCCCATTGGAGAGTGGAGTAGCACCGTCAGCGGCAGGCGCAAGCTTGGTATAATATTAACGCCTTGCGACTGCAGTTGGAGCACCAGTTCCAGTCGCCGCCTTTGTCTGGTTTTCTGTTGACTGCAGCAACTACTGACGAAGCATATACCCTGTAATTTTGATTATAAGTGGTGCTCTAAAATGTATATGAATTTCATTGTACTTCTTATCGACATAGAAGACACTTTTTAATTTTGTAAAAATTGTATGTATTTCAAAATATGCCTAGGGTATTTCCAATTCGATCACTTCCATATTCGCCAACTTATTTGTTTCCTTTTTTTGGCGTACGCTCGATCAATTAGGCAAACTTGTTTTACGACCGCTTTTATTAGCATTCGCTGGCCCGGCGCTCCAAGCCTCACATCAGGCCCGACCTGGCACCGTCCATGAGCTTGTGCAGCCTGCCTGGATTGTGGCAGGAGTGGGGGCAAAAGCAGCAGTAGATCTTCGGCAGAGGTTGGCAACGGGCAGCGAGTGCTTGAATGAGTAATGGGGCACTGAGAGGCCGCAACCAGTAGTTGCGGTGCATCTTTGTGGAATGTGTTTGCCACAAATTATTGCGACTCAATATGGTATAGGGTGTTTGCTGCAAGTGAAACGAAGTTGACTACTAGCTGTAGGCGAAACTACTGCTATTTGTTACTACTACTTTTACTACTACTACTATTTGTGTCTTAAACATGCCTTTCACCCTTGAAAAGTAGTAATAGGATCTAAAGAGGAAAAATAATTAAACTAAGAACACGTAAAGTTATGTTATTAGTGACAAAATGATTAGCGGTGATTGAAAATGGAATAAACAGCCCTGACGATAGTTATTTTCAAAAATTTTACGTGTTTTAACTATTTTCGGAAACATTTTAGACCACATCTCTTAACTAAAACACCATAAATAAAAAAAAACAGAATGCTAGTTTTGAGTCCAGAATTTTGAAATTCCGATGAGATGTGTCAAAATTATGACCATTTAAAGTTGAGATTTTAGCTACTTCCATGCACATTATTGGCAATATCTCAGGAAATACTCATTAGAAATACCTCAACTAAAAAGCAGAATGCTAGTTTTGAGTTTAAAAATCGATTGGACTTAAAAATGTGCATTCAAAAAATTTTTAATCTTTTTTAATTTTTATAAGTGAATCCAAAGCAAAAAATTGGCAAAATTACCGAAAATTGGCGAAAATTGAAAACTACATCAATGAAACGATTTAATGAACAACACTCTGTTGATTTTTGGCAAAGTTATGGCTGTTTAAAATTTGAAAGGTACCCATTTTATGAAAAATTAATATTTTAAGTCATTTTTTTACGTTTTTGCCCATATTTTCTAAAATATTGCTCAAAATTCACTTCGGGGGTAGTATGTAAAAATGGCGAAAAATATCAATGAACAAATTTATGATGCAATTTCAAACTGTAAACAAAACCATTGACAAGACTGCAAAAATTTTAAAAATCGGTTGATTTTTGCAAAGTTATAGACGTTTGATAACAAAAAATTCCAATAAAGATGAATAAATTAGTTCAAAATCGAAAAATTACCTCAATGCTTAAATTTTTGATGCGGATTTCAACTATAATGAAATCTATTGACAAAAGCTAAAAAACTTCGAAAATGCGTTGGGATTTGGCAAAGTTATGTATTTTCATATTAATATATTCTTTTTACAACTTAAAGTTATGCTTCCTCTATAAACTATTTGTAAGTTAATAATTCTGGTAATGCAGCTACTAACGACGACTTCTGCAAGACGGCGGCAGTGGCAGCATGTGAACCTGTTCAGTTAGTTGGTCAATTGCGATTCTAGATCGGGAAAAAAGCGAGCAAGCCGACCATAAAATAATAATTCAATGTGACAGACAACAAGATACGACAGCGGGCGCCATTTTTCACACACCTCCTACCCTCCCGATCACTCCCCACTCCCCACTCATGACGACGACGTCGACGACAACGACCCCAAGCACAGTTGCCAGGGGATGTCAAATGGCGAAAACATTGCGCACTTGTGCTAGTGACACTATCGCAAAAATTATGACAGACGTACAACTGTTAGACGGAGGAGACTCAGCTGGGACAGGGGATAGAGGAACCAGGGAACCGAGAGACAGTGAATAGCCATAGCTCATTGATAAAGTAGAGCACGCTCCACAGTGAGCATGTCGTGAGACAAGACAACACGAATTCGATTATAAAATATCAGAATGTTTATCAAAATAGAAACGAAGGAAAATAGTATTGTTGCATTACTTATATAATAGTACAGTAAATAATTTTTAAAGATATTTCCTGAATCAGAAAAGTTTTTCAAGATCGTGTCACGGGACCACCTCCAGTTGTGCCATGCATTTGAATTTCGATTAAGCTAATTGCAAGTGGATTCGAACATTTGCTCATGTACAGCGCACAGTTTGAAATTAACAATAATAAATAGTTAAGGGCAAACATAGATGTAGATACATTTGTTTATTGTTTAGATAGGCGATAGTCGAGATATCGGAACAGGTCAGGGCAGCGCATAAAAGCCAACATAAAGTTCCAAACTGCATTTAATTAGACATTGAGACATGTCAACCACATGCTCATCATGATGACCACCATCCACTCTCACAGTCAGATAGTTAGCCAGCCAAAGCGGCCTTTTGAACCCGGCCACGAACCGGCCACAACCCAAACCCAATCCGGGTCTGAGGCGCCACTTAGTCGACTTCAAAGTAGCAAAAGCCGCTCTCGTCGAGCTTCATATTGGTGGTGGCTGTTGTTGGCCAAGAATATGGTACTAGTAGTAGTGGTGGTGGTGGTTGATTAAAGTATGATCCGAGTGCATCTTCTCTTTCTCTCTGTCTCTCACCCGGGAATTACAAATCGACAAACGACACGAAAATGCGCTTTAACATCGGGCAGTTAAAATAGATAAAAGAAGATAGGCTGACGCCGCCATCAGCCAGGCCAGTGATCGAGAGAAAGAGAAAGAAAGAGAGATGAGAGAGCGAAGTGAGAAAGAGAGCAATTTGGGAAATTAAAGCTTATAGAATTAATATAACTCTATATTTAGTTGTGAATATACAGAGATATGTACAGAGATGTAAAATATAGCTGAATGGGTTTAGTTATGGATTATATACGGATAGATATATAAAAATCGCATCCTTTTTGCTTACGGCCCATTAAAAATTTTATAGTAAAATGCTTATGGGTATAGCCATAATACTTAAAGATCTATAAATATATTATAGACAATTTCACGAAATACTAAAATAAACTTGATTTTCCTTCCATTAAATATCTGAGATATTCATGCAATGTCGCGACCAATTAATATCTATAACTTTGGAAGATTTTAAGAGCTATACGCCTACTTACCAACCTAATGGAAGCAGAAACATCAAATTGGGTTCGAATCCATATCGATGATAGTGACGTCACAAAAGGAGAGAACAAAAGAGACAACTTGTACGCAATCGTCGAGATATTCTAGGAAAGAGCAACAATATTCCAAGAATTCACACGAAACGAAGACAAAATGAGATTGGGTCGACGAGCCAAGGTATTCCCTTGTCTCTACTCCCTTATCAAGACTCACGCGCGTCTCGTTCCATTTGATTCCCTTTTGGGTCTAGAGCCCAGCCCGAAATCACATTATCTCTGGATTGCCCAATATGCGACGACGACCGATGGCAATGGCGACTGAACTAATGGACACTCTGCGGTGCGGCGCAAAGCATATCATTGATGGTGCTGATGATGCTGGTGAAGATGATGATGATGGGCTTGGGCTCAACGGCCACGCAGACGCCGTCGAGTAAGATTGAAGATGCGGCGCTTATCGGAACTGAAACACAAGGTTGTAGGGGAATCTGAAAACGAATAAGAACGAAACAGCGAAGAAGAACCCGAAAACAGTTCCAGCTGCAAGTCAGGAAAGTATCTTCCTCTCTCTGACCCTGTCTCTCTCTCTATCTCTCTCTATTTAAATATGTATATATCTGTCTCTATTTCTGTCTGTTCTGGGATCTTTAGTGCTGGAACGAATATTGTTGTGTCGTGGCTTATCAAGGGAGCTGGCGGAGCTGCGGACTTTTTGTTTGCATTTCGGAATTCTCGAATCGTTGCATGGGCAAAATAATCGTGTGGCGGTGGGAAAGGGTTTCACTTCATCAGCTCAGAAATGTGGCGCCATAGGAAGCGTTGGAAATGGTACTTGATCTTGATCGCGATGTGTATGTGACTGTGTATGTGTATATCTACATATAGCATATCTCTGTCTCTCTCACTTCAGGTGCCTTCAGGTGTGTGTGAGTGTGTGTGTGCGTGTGTGTTTGTTTGTAATTTAGACGGCGCCTCGATCCTTGTTTCACACTAATGCACTTGCAGCTTTTAAATGTCACCAAGAACTCTCTGGCAGGGATGGGGTTAAGTGCAGCCGCCGCCAGCAACAGTTCACTCAACTGGTTGTCTTCCCCTCTGTCCACTGACTGCCTGAGCCGGAGCCTGAGTCTGGGTTGTCTGTCGTCGTCTGGTCAGCAGCTAGGCCATTTATGTGAGCCCCAAGTCTTATTTTGTCGATGCTGATGGCAGAACATGCAATTCGATTGTGAATTCAATTGGAATAATTAACCGTATCTGTCTGGATTTATTGATGTTGCAAATATCGCAACTGCCGCCATTTAAGGAATTTGACAATCTGTTAATTTCTTAACTAAATATGAAAATTATTGAATTGGAGTTGTGATTATGATGACAGTGGCAATGTTCATTTGGATTTAGTGGTTTACCTCTCCCAAGATTCATCTGTAGTACCTTCAATTAGGTCGCCTCTAGATAAGTTTTATGAAGTTGCCTTAATTCGCTTAACAAAGTTGCTCCAAACTCTTGCATTGTATGACGCCCACTCTTAACTGCATCATATATGATAATCTCTCATCCTATGAATCGAAATGGAAAAATCTACGACTTGTATGCTCTTCAATTAAGTGCTAGAGTATCTATCTAGTTGGGCTTTTCATTAGTTTATCGGCCGCATAAATTTTTCAAATGCTGCCAACAAAGTTGTTAGACAACTTGTTGCAGAGACGCCAGGACACGTAATTAACAGATCGTTCTGAGGATGCGAATTGGCGCCGGCGCAAACTAAACGTCTTATATACATATATAAAAAAAAATTTAAAAATAAAATAAAGTGGGACAAAAACAAAAACCCTTAACGTGAGAAAATTCCAATGCAAATTATAGTACGACTTCGAATTCGAAATCGGAGTCAAAGTCGAGGCATATGCAAAATGTCTTATCGAACCCCAGCATACCTGAACAAAAAAGTATTTGCGTATGCCAGAGATTGCCAGAGAGGCCCCTCCCCTTCCCCCTCCGAGTTCCCTAATCCCCGCCAAAACAAAAAAGCGTAAATGTCAAAATGCCAAAATTAATTGCAATGGCAGTGCCATGGATAAAGCCAAAGACCCAAAGAGACTGCCAGAGATTGCCATGCTGCACTCACCTATGGGTCACCCAACCTCAACCTCCACCTCAGAGGAGGCAGCATGGCGAGGGTGAGTCTCAGTTGCAACCAAGAGAGGAACCAGTCAGGGACTAGTTGGGCCAGCACTGCCCATTTTCTTGGGCGCCATGAATGCGTTTTGGCAGACATACCAAAGGCATGCCCCCTAAAAACATGCTGTGACACATAGTACAATACACTAATTTGAAGGGGTATCTGAAGATAATAATTATACAAATTTTAGTTAAATTTTGTATATATTATTTTTTATTTTCTATAAATATTTTTTTGGGGTAAATTCCCTCTTGACGACGCCACTGACTTTATACTGTGGCACATTGGCCACCATTACAAACTCTACCACATCTGCAAGAGCCGCATCTGCCACCACCTCAGTCGTGCAACACACACATACACACAGAGCCCAGTGGCAAGTTGCAGAGTCAGGATAGAGCACAAGTTTGGTAACACGCATTCGCGGCAATTATCGCGCCTGGCAATCAGGGAGGACGCCTTGCCTGTCTGGCCCTGGAACTCTGGCTGTGCCTGCAACTTGGCAGCACTGCGCTGCTCGTCTGCTTGCCACAAATGAAGAAACTCGTTTTCCTCTGCCTCTGCCTCTGCCTCGTCCCGTTGCGTGTGCTAAGCAATATTTTTATTTTTGTGGTCCCCATTTTTGAGGTGGAGTCATGCAACGCGTCGCTTCCATTGGCCAAAAACCCACAACAGCCAAGAGTACTATTTTCATTGGTATGGGTGTGTGACTGTGTATGTGTGTGTGTGTGTCTGTGTATTGGTATCAATTGCTGCTGCTCCGTCTGTGTTTCATTAAAGCTTCGCATAAATTTTGTTGCATGTTTGCGGCATTTTATGGGCAGCCGCGTATCGCACACACATTTCGCGTCCATTTCATTTGGAGTTAGGTTTTTCCTATATATAGTTTTTCCATAAAAACTATATACATACACAGCTATACATACTCTGAGAGAATGAACAGGTAGTCGAATTCGGGCGTCGAACGTCGCTTTGTCTTTTCCTTTTTTTATGTTGTTGCTTTTTTTATTAGGCGTATTTTTTGGCTGCGCCTATAAATAATTACGTAGTTTTATCGCCACTTGGTCACTTTGCATTTAATAAATTTAATTTGTGGTAATTGAACTCCGTGTAGACACTGTCAGCAGTGGTCACTGATTTTTTATGGGAAGGCAACGCAACGTCTTTTTATCAATCTGTCGCACATGAAGTTCTACTTTTAATTGCATGTTTCTTAGGCAGATTAATTATGCTGGAAGCCTGATATTAATTATATCTTCCAAAATACATGCGAATGTGAGGTGTGTTATTAAGAAATAATTTTGTTTGACCATTCAAACCAAAACTTAGTATTCATTTCCTTTGACAAACTTTATATGTTAATATAAAACTTTCAGAGGAGTTGATGGTTGATATTCCAAAAATTAATTAAGTAATGTTGGGAGTAATTATACTAAACACTGTGCATATTAAAATATTTTCCATGAATATAAAACATTATTTTTCTTTCTTAAATATGATACTAGGTCTTGTACAAATCTATTTAATTTGTCGAAGTTGTGACAAGTTATTTAGATTATACATTATTTAAACTTACATCAAGTTGCTTGATTTAAGCAGCTTTTAATGGAAATACGATTAAAATCGTTAGGTTCACATTTCAAATCATATTTATGGCATAAGGAGATGTAAGTCATATTAATTACATATAAAAATACGTGTGTTTTTTACAAGTTGCATTACCCGGCAATTAAGTTCAGCGATAAATGGCAGTAGGCACTTGGCCAAATACTTTCGGCCATTGAGTAAATGAAATGCCAATTAAAGCACCCATAAAATGCGAGCACAAATTTGCCTTTTTCATATGCAAACATAATGTTCGTAGTATTTTACAGATTGCTTATAATATTATTAATGATTGTATTTTTCTTATTGTATTTGTATTTTTTCTTGTGTATTTGTACGCTCAAGTTGATAAATTATTATTATAGTGACAAGGCGCGCATAAGTTAAGAAGTTGCGCATACGCCACGACAGCCCAAAGTGGGCTGTCCCAAGAGAGCACACACACAAGAGCAAAACACGGGTGAGAGAGAGAGAGACACACAGCGCAAGAGAGAGCAGCTCATATACTCGCACACACAGCGAAATATCTAAACAGCAAATCAAGCAAACTTTAATATGGCTACAATTTGATTACGAGCAAGCGAAGCAGGCGAAAGAGAACGCGAGAGCGTGGCTGCCAGATAGAGATAGCGCGATCACGAACGCCACAAAGGCAACACCCACTTCGGCAATGCGATAGCCGATGTGCTAGTGTATGCGTTTGTGCGCGAGTGTGTGTGCATGCCAGCGCTTATGTGTGTGCGTGTGTGCTTGGAAACTCGTTTGTTTGCCCACTGCGACAGCCACTGGCAGCGTGAAGCGCGGCAGTCTCGCTCACAGCGTACGTCCAACCGGAAGCCAAAAACCGAATGTCGCTTGCTTGCTCGCTCCATCTTGTTCGCCCCTTTCGTGTGCTTCCCCATTCCAATAAGAAAGCGACAACAATTACAACAATACAACAACAAAGAGTAGCGTGGTTGTGGCAAAATATTTGGCGTCCTGCGTCGCGTATTCAGTTGACTTTGGTCCGTTTCTACGCGAATTTGCAGACACGTCGTGTGCGGTGTGAAAACGTGTTGCAAATGCCTCTGAAAAGCCGTCGCCAAATGTGAATTTCTATACTATGTAATTACAATTAGTTAACAAAAAATTGGGCGAAACAAAAATTAAGTTTGAAGCGACGACCACAATTTTGTAAACAAATTAAAGATTTCATTAAATCTTGTCCTTCAGGCGATTCGCTTTGTGATTTTTGACATTTCGAATTTAAATATTTAACGCAGTTTTTTTGCGTGCCGCTTTATCAGTGTTTCTATTGTTAATTATGTGTTTAATGCTGTTCGTGTGTGTCTTATGCTAATTTCACTTTCCTCATTTTTTCGCCAACATTATGCAAATGTATCTATCCGCATCTACGCCATACATGAATAGATACATATCTCGCTCCACATCGCGCGTATCTCTGTAAGTGTAGTGTCGTTTATGGCATAGTGCAACAGCCCAACAACTAATTAAATTTATGTGCACTCGAATTTCAAAACGGAATTTCAAATTTCGTATCCGAAACAAAACGTCTGTCTGTCGAACAATAAATACGCTTTAAATGCAATTAAAATTCGAATAACGACCACAAGAGAAATAAGCTATTAAGAATAATAATTACCAAATCATTTTCATACAACATCATCATCATCAATATCATCAGCACCAAAGGCAACAACAAATATTACTGGGAGTCTCAACAATAATCCTGAGTATAAATATAAGTAAGTGGTCTACTATTTATATATATCGTATGCCCTAAATACATCTAAGTCATATATCCAAAAAGTTCATATTGTCGTCGAACAAAATTATAATTTATATTTATATTATATATTTTATGCTGATTTGCAAACTTTCGCTTAGATCTGGAAACTTTCCCCCATATGTAAACATTTATTTAAGTAAAATATTTAATACTCCAATTAAAATTATTATAAAATTACTGGCGACTCCATAAATACATATGTTATTCTCTTGTTGGTATTCTATAAAATAGAAAATTATTTTTTAATGAAACATGAGAAAGTAAAGTCGAGCTGCCAGTAAAACTAAACATTTGAGAGCCAAATCATATTATTTGAGTTGCAGAAACTAGTAATTTAATTAAGTTTATTTTATTATTTTCAAATGCGTTACTACTCCCACTTACATATTTTCCCAAACCGAATGCGACTAATTGGTCTTATTAAGCAAACTCGTTTTTTATCCACGACACCACCATCAATCTTTATTGGCCAAGTTTATGAACTGGCATCATCAGTTAGCGAGAAAATTCAGCACTTAGGAAAAGTCTATTAAATAAATATGTGATTGCGAATAAAGTTGAAAACTTTTATTATGATTGAAGTGAATCATAAAATTTGAGAATTGATTTTTTATTAATATTGAATAAAATAATAAAACTAAAAATCTGTGAGAATTCGCTTTCCAACAAAAAATTTGGTAGATTTGCAGATTGAAAATTCCAGTACAACAAAGTCGGAAAATACATATTTATTAAATGAAGATATATGAGACATATCAAATAATATCAAGTCTTTATGGTGATTGTAATACCGATCTAATTGTCCATAATTTCGTAAAGCATTAACAGTTGAAAAAGTTGACTAAGCTGTTAATCATTTTCAAAAGCTTAATAACTTAATTTAGGGTGGGGGATTCGATGAAACTGTTGCCATTACAAAATTGGAAAGTGGTTTCAATTGAGTGAGCATCGACTATAAACTGCGGAACATTAGTTCAATGAGGATAGTCCGCTTTGCGAATATCCCATAAATTTTATAGTTTATGGATCGAGTTAATAATTGTGAACAGAAGCCGTTAGCATATAAGGCCAGGCACAAATACACATGTTGTTTGTATCTAACGAATTGAAAATCGTTTTGTAAACAGTTAACGAAATTGCCAAAGCGCAATTCATAATATCTAGAGATCGGCTAATTCAGAGGTTCAAACAACACCGCCCAACACTTAAGTTGACATCGGATGATGTTAGGCGATTCAAGAATTCATTTAAATATTATATGTATAAAAACCATAATGAAAACCCATCGTAAATAAGACGAAACAAAGCAGCCATATCTGAAGCTAAATCAATTTCAATTATGACGCGTACATCGATGCCATTTTGGTTTTAATGCGATTTGTATTTAGGAATATATTTTATTGTTGCAGTGTATTTGGCATTGTAATTTATGTGGCTGGCATTATTTGAGTGTTATTATTATTATAATACTTATTGTTTAAAGTATGCATAAAACAATGCATAAATTCTCTTTTTAAATACTGGCTGGCAATTCCATAAATTTGTCAGACTCAAAGTATAAGCACTTTCAGATGCGGGTAAATGCAGGCATCGATATGAATATGAGGTCTGATTCACTTGTAGTAATTGCAGTTAGCTAGCTGCTGATAACATGTGGCATGCAACACTCACAGTAGCTGCAACCAGCGGCAGGAAACTCGTTCTTGTACAATTACAGATGTACTTATTCGCACAATTTCATTAAGGTAGATAAGTTTAGTTTCCAAGTTGGACGAAGCTCCAAACAAAAGACTTCGGCAGCAAACTTGCGGCGACAACAACATGATTATTCATTAAGTAAACCATTCCCATTTCTATTTCCATTTCTATTTCTATTTCCACTTCGTATGCACATAAATTAAGGCAATGTGTGTAACGCTTTTGCTGATAAGTCTGAATTACGTCTCATAAATAATTGGGCATCTGTAGGGGTTAATTAGCCACGAGAAATTACAATTGACTCTGTCTTAGAAAACCAATTAGACACGAATCTAGATAGTCTGCTTGCTGCTTTCCATTTTGCAGACTGACCTTCAACTGAACCTTAGCTCAACCCTATCGCAATTACACGCCTACCCCTAACCCTAGCTACACTTTCACTCTCGGTCTGCCTCGCTGTCAGTCTGCTTCGGCTCGACAAGTGCCATTTCATATGGCAATTAACTGCTGGCGCCACCAAAACACAACAACAGACAACAAGACAACGGGACAATGTTGCCTCAATGACTTAGAGACAAGAGATGCAGATAGAGGAACAGAGGGAGGCAGCAGGCAATGCGATGCCAACAATGACACAACATGACAGCAGTTTCCACTTCAAGTACATTGCAAAAAGGCCAATAAAGTCATTAGCTCGCAATATATCCCCGTGTCTATCTATGCCTTTCTGTGTGTATGTGTGCATGTGTGTGTGTCTTAGCCATAAAAATAAAAATGAACCAAAAGGCAAACTGTTAGGCGAGGCCGAGAGTCAGCTAACGCTGCGTGTGACCAGTGGCACAGGTTACATGATGTATCCATATCCATATCCATACTCATACTCACACACATCCATGCATATCTGGTACTGTGTATGTGTGTCTTAAGCGCCTTTTAATTTATGACACTTTTATGAGACCAAAAGGCAATAAAACTAAAATCGGTTTTCGACAAAAAGGCAAAACAAAACTAACTCGAACTCGAACCAGACTGACGGAGAATCGGGCCAATAGTTGCCTTTTTGGGCAATTGCATCATAAATCTCGACCAAAATCGTTTAACAAGGTTGGCCGGAAAGGTCATTGGGCTACGAACAGTGTGACCAACTGTGACTTGGTCGAACAGAGTTGCTTATAACAACAAATAAGTTGGGATAAAGACTGTTAGCATCAATGAAATATCTAATAAAATAAAGCCTTAAATCTAGTAGACAACAGCACTCACTGGAAAACTGTTATTCCTGTTAACTTAATAGTAATTATAAAATTTACTTATTGTTTAAATAGACAGATTGTAAATAAATAATAAAATTAAAAAAAAATAAAATAAAAAATTAAGTAAAAAATAAAAAAAATTTAATTATTCTTCAAAATTACGAATATATTACTCTTTGTAAATTTATTAAAAAAATTAAGGAACTTACTGCCTTCATAATTTAAATGCAACTTGACAACCCTATCGGACCAACCCTCAGCTAAGTGCAACAAACGTAATTATGCAACTTTTAACACTCGAAAAGTCCAAAAACAGAACACATACCACAAATGCAGGTAGTAAGTACAATATATGAAGCACGCAATTCGAATAAATGTCGAGTAAAGTATTAATACATGCATACACTAATACATACTTTAACACATGTGTGTGTGTGTGTGAATGTGCAAATTGCAGACTAAACAGGTCAACAGAGCAAGCACATGGCATAGCTCAACCATAACCATAAGTAAAGCCAATAGGAAACCCAGCCAAACGTAACCAGTGGCCAAAACAACGACCCATTGACCTAGGGTCCGCTTCCACGTAGAGGGAAGGACGGAACATCGATAGTGGTGAAGGTACAGCCGGCACAGAAGTCATGCCGTGCGTTGCACGGTGTTGCTTAATTGCACGATAGGTTTTGTAGTTTGATAGACAGGATCCCGGACACGGAGTCGACTTCGTTGGCGTCTTCAGTCTGAGTCACTTGCTGTGTGACATCATGGAATTGAAATTTCTGATCGAACGGTCTGTGAATCTAAAAATCGAAAATTTGAACCTGTAGAAGTCGGTTTTTGATCCAGAAATTGCAGCTTATAGTCCCTTTTAAACTTTGAATTGCCATAACTTTATGAAAATTCATCCTATTTTCCTAATTTTTTCACTATAATCATGGTATTGAAACTTCTGATCGAACGGTATATAAATCTCAAAATCAAAAATTTTACTCTATCGAAGTCGGATTGTCACCCAGGAATTCCAGCTTATAGTCCCCTGAATACTTTAAAATGCCATAAATTTGTCCAATTTTTCATATATATATATATATATATATATATATATATAGTAGCCGAATCTAGCAATACATTCTTAGCTGTGTAAAATAATGATATATTTGTGACTTTTGTAGGACTATATGGTAGTCCATATTGCGTAGACTACCAAGCACGATAAGCTAACGTTATTCATAATGATTTCATTATAAGTATTTATCGGACAAAGAATTTATATAGTTATCGCTCAATATTGGAATAAAGGAAGCTGCTGGCCCATAAGCTCACTTGATAGCAAATGTGGGGAAATCAGAAACTTGAGTTTCTTTATGTAAACGATAAATGAACTCTATATAATACAGATTGTGCTTTTTGTACGTTATATATTTTATTTGCACTTATCTCGGTGTTTCCCAGGCCATAATCCGCTGGATAAATACTCGTATCTGGATTTAGTACTGGCGCCAAGGTCCAATTGTAATAAAATAAAAGAAGAGCCATGAAAAGAGAAGATCGAACAGTTATGGTCGATGGTAGCGACAACTTTCAAAAGATTTCTACACCTTTTATGGTAGAATATTACGCTCTATAATTAATTAATTAAAAACAAGAGGAAAATTAGGCGACATCTTTTCACAGTCGGCGCGCCGCTCAAATAAACGAATGTCGATTTTTCCACAGCTATTAATTGTGTCTCCGAGTCTCTGATTCTCTGGATAAATGCTCTCAGAAATGTAAATGTCAATGAAAGAGACGATGCCTCACAGCAGACTGAGAAAGAGATGGCGAGCTACCCAGAGTGAGATGGTAATGGAAATGAAGTTGAGGTTGCAGCTGAAGCTGGAGCTGGAGCAATACTGCGACTGTGGTAGATTGAGCGACGACATAAGCCTCTGCGACGCCAAGACACTTAAAAGCTTTGAGCATGGGACTAACAGACAGACAGAGAGACAGACAGATACACTCACTCACATATGGACATTGCATACATTTGAATGCGAGGGTAGCTAAAGGGGGACATGAAATTGGAATTTGTCTGCCCGCGTGCCGAAAACTTGTCACCGCATCCCGTGTGGCCGCTCCACAGAGAGAAGCCATTCGGATGATCTGTTGTGTTGCCGGCAAAGATCAAGCGAGAAGCTGTCTTAATATAGACGCCAACCAAGTTCAAGTCAAATGTCATACATAGCTAAGCGAGAAAGGACTTTTGCCGCTGCCCATAGCAATCAACGAAAACAAGTTCGTCGCTTAAGTCTTTCGTTTGCTGCGCACCAGCATGAAATTGGACTGTTTAATTAATTACCAAACAAAATGCGAAGAAATAAATGTACTATCAGCTATTTCGAATTTCCTAAACAACAAATAAATAGCACCACTTCCGCCTTCATATGAACAATTGATAACGCGAATAGGAATACTCTCATTCTACATACTCATTCTACATGTTTCGGGTACTTATGGACTCCTCACACAGTTGTTCTCACAAAATCAGCGATTGGAACAATCAGTTAAATGTTCAAGCATGCTTATATCGCTCGTTAGTTGTTGTTGTTGCTATGTGTGCTATGTGTTTGGGGTACGGGGAGGTGGGGGCTAGGGGACATTTCTGCTCCCACAATTGCCTCACTCTGCGTATATGAATATCTCAATCTCTATTTCGCTTTTCACTTATCGCTTGAAATATTCAAATTGAGTTCGAGTTGAATGTGTAAGTAGCCGCATTTCAATTGCGTTGTAGTTGTTGTCAAGTACTTGGGCCCTGCAATGAGTGTGTGTGTATCAATGTGTATGTGTGTGTGTGACAGTCTCGAAGCAGTCAAGTGTCACGGCGATGAGTAATTGCTTCAGCTGCAACAAAGTGAAGCACTAATTGTCGCATGATAAAAATGGGCAGACTTGAATATAACTTTTGAATACATTATACTCAAAACTAATCATCGAAATATTAAAGATTATATAATAAAACTAAAATTTGTCATAATTATTCCAAATGCTGTGCTTATATCCGAGGATGAGTCTAGAGTATATCCACAAAGAACATCTATTTTAGTACCTAGCAGTTCAACACGCCATTCATCTGGGCAAGTCTCGAAATATGCAAATAAAGTCGATCTTCAACTGACGAACCGCTTGATACTGTTGATACTCTGAAATGTCGAAGTCTCCTCCAATGCATTTGGTACATAAAAATGCCATAATTACAAGTCCAAATAGCCAAAAACACTCAACAGAGTGAGAAAGAGAGAGAGAGGGAGAGAGAGAGATTGGGAGAAAGAGAGACTGCATTTGTTGGGACTGCAGCTGGGGGATTCTCATAATTACATATAAGAATATAAGAAGAAATAAACATACAAATTTGAATAAAAACGATATAACCACCGAAATTGGGTCTGAGGGAACTCTCCCCCGAGTGAAGTGGAGCTGAAGGTGGATGTCTGAAAGGTATTGGAAGCGGAGAGAGGTTTCTCTCTGCGACAGCGACTGCGACTGGTGTACTTTGCCATTAAGATCGAGAATCGAACCACAAATCCACTTAAAATCACTACAAAAACCAATAAAGATTTCTTTCATGTCTGCCGAAGGAGCACGTGAGAGGGCAACAGTGTAGTGCGAGCGAGAGGCCACTATTGATCGACGTCAATGAGTGCGGGACAATAATATCATGAGACGATCAATAGACAATGTAATCATATGCAATGCTCACGAGGGGCTTAAAGAAAGTCTCCAGAAATTGGGATTGGGATTGGGATTGGGCATGG
The DNA here is from genome assembly GCA_018150725.1 of Drosophila quadrilineata. Classification (NCBI taxonomy): domain Eukaryota; kingdom Metazoa; phylum Arthropoda; class Insecta; order Diptera; family Drosophilidae; genus Drosophila; species Drosophila quadrilineata. The sequence continues at coordinate 441,018 of JAECWN010000375.1, forward strand.
ATTATGCGACATACTCGAGTATATATGGGCTAAGAGTCGGTGACGCCACTTTGAAAATGAATTTGGTGACATTTGAGGTTGGGCTGGATAGCAACAGCAAAGGGTATTCAGGATTAGTGGAGCCAGAGCAATTATCATTTGTCTGCTCTTTATCAATAGTCAAAGGAAATGCAGATACAAGTACGTTCCAACAATGATTTGCTTTCATTCACATTTCTCCAGTTCCAAAATCGAAAAAAATTTAATTTTCTTTTCCATTTTGAATTCCATTTTGGGTTTCAAGGAAAGCGCGTGCCAGTCGTGTCTGGTCATATCTTTCGACCATTCTTTCAACATATGCGCCTGATAAACGTCATAAAAGTTAATCACCGTGGCAGTTTTAGCCGCATGCATCAGATTCGGGCTGAACTTCGTCTTCGACTTGAGGCTCATCATCAGTTTTAGCGTCAACAAGAGATCGTGTGGATGATCACATTAACGAGTTGGGGGCTCATGATATATAAAGCTGTTCACAAATTAAGGTCCATTAGCGCAGCAGGATGTGTCAGCGTCGATTGAAATATGCGCTTGTCCGCCTTGCGGTTCTTGTTTTGACATCTTTCCATACCTTCAGCATCAGCTTCAACTTCAGCTTCAGCTTCAGCTTGGCCACAGCTTCGTCTCTTCCTCCCTCTCTGTATCTGTCTTGACTTGGATTTGCTTTTCATTCGATCTCCCAGCTCACTTTTTGCATTTTAATGGAAAGAATTTGTTCACCGTCAGCCGCAGAGTGCAACCTTTTTTGATGGGTGAATTATGTGCTGCTCTTTGGGCAGAAACTACGGCAAATTGTTTGATTAATGATACCAACAATAAAAGGATCTTCTGTGCAGGTTACTGATTTAGTCTATGGAATATAGAAGACTCTTTCTCCACATCATCAAAATTAATAGAGTCTCATTAGGCGTAACATAAACACAGGGTCTGCAATTAATTATATTCGGACATTGAGATCCTTCGATCTTTTGCTATATAAACAGACACACTCAGCCACGCCCAGTTTAATGAGCTAGCTGGTGACACGATGGGCAGTGCACTTTCTTAAGTGACCACAGTGTCAATGTGCCTGGTAGTCAATCCTCTGACCTCTAGTCCTAGATTGATATTCTTCTAGGGAGGATTACTTTCACGCAGCATCAAGTCAAGTGCCTACCGTTCTCAGGAGTAAGTAGCTCAAGTGAACCTCTGTTCAACCTGTTTCAATTCTCTCTGTCCATTTCGGTCTCTTTCCTTCTAATTCTACACCGTCTTAGTCTCAAGTGCAGCTCTGGATAATTTTTCAAGTCTTACATGAAATTGACTAATTTTCCTTGTCTGCAGCTTAAGCGCCGTCGACGCCAGCGTCGCAGCCGGCGGCAGGCAGTGCACCTACAAATTTTTACCTGTCAGTGAGTTCATCTCCCTTTAGCACATGCCTTGTGGCATCTTCATCTCGTTTCCTCCAAGAGTTTGTGTGAAGGCGACGACGCCTGCAAGTGACACTCGTATGAAACAGTACGGGAGGAATAGACGGACAGAGGGACACACAGACTGAGTTGCCTGCCCATTGATGAAATTGACTTTTTATGTTGTTGCCGTTGACTTCTTTCCGATTTTGCGTGGCTGTTGCTGTTGCCGTCGCTCTCTCTGCTGCTGCTGCTGCTGTTGTTGCCGTTGCCGTCACAGTCGCAGTTGCAGTCGACGCTGACGTCAACGTTGTCTTTGGACAGAAAGTGGAACTGGATTTTTGGGATTAAGTTTTTGTTTACTTTGAGACGTTTTTTAGTTTGTTTGTACGCCTCAAGGAAGTCGGTTCGTTGTGCTCGCGATCACCAACAATATCAATAACAATAATAACAACAATAACAAGAGCAACAATACAAATATACTCGAATATACTGCTAAGTGCTCGTAAATGGATTAATACGATTATTTATTGTTTTATGATCAACATTAATCAAAAGGTTTTATAGCAGAGTCCATAAAACATTAAGCTCAATTCATCACCCAATATAAATTAATAATAATCAATGTAAACGAATAAAACGAATATAAAAAAATTTTTGTAAGTCAACAAAATTCAAAGCCGCGAATTTGGATATTTTTAAACCTCAAACTTAGTATCAGCGTGCACATAAATCAACCCTAAAACAAGCTACTAAAATATCAAATAATAAATATTACATACATAATAATCAGATTCGCAATAAATTATGGGCATTCTGCTAAGTGATGGCGATGTAAGTTTGATTAACTACCGAACGAATTTGTTTATAATTTTACATTAAAAACATGTTGTGAATTTTGAAGTTTCAGAAAATATTAAATTGAACAGATATGAAGTATCTTTACTACATTCGGTACGAGGAATACCAAGAGAAATTATATTAAAATCAATATTTTAGAAAACATAATTTTTGAGAAATGTAGTAATAGTTAAAATCATTATTTTTACTCCAGTTCCCTACTTTTAAAGCTTTATTTTTATTTTCATTTTCGGCATATTATCTGGTTTGCAAATTTTATTTTATTTTTGATCTCGCTATTTAGCCTTTGATTTTGTTTAGTATCGTATCAAGTATAGTTTTCCAACTCTCATCTGTCATTTGTGGAAATCTGTTTACAGCATAGGCAAAAGAAACGCGGTTAAGACTATGAAGAAGACTAAACTCTCTATACAACTGGTTGCTCCATAACATCGGCTATAGTAATAAAGAGAGAAGTGGAATTCCCGCCGTCGCTAAACATGAATGAGTCAAGTGCGAGTGAATGCCTAAAACAGGATCCTCTTGCCATAGAACTGGCAGTGAACTCGGTTTCGCGATAGCAAAGAGCTGAAGAGTCAAAAATTGGAGGAGAGAGAGAGAGAGAGAGAGAGAAAGACTTATAAAAAACCACTTAAAGCGGCGCTTTAATCCTAAGTGTTCTGTTCTGCCCTTCGCCTCTGAGTATGGCTTCAGCTTGTTTGTTTCCTTTTCTCTCTTTAGGTTTAGGCTTTGGTTTTATTCCTTCACTTGTGCGGAACTCTCAAGTGGTTTTCTCTGTTTGTTTTTATTCCTGCATTTGCGGTGACAAATTATTAACGTTCTACACATCGGCAGCGCCAGAGACAGAGACAGAGATAGAAACAGAAACAGAAATAGCGACAGAGTAAAAGACTGCGAAAGATATAGAGAGCGAGTTTCGACCTGCTGATCTCTAGTCCATGTGCTTGACTGTGCCTCATTTTTTATTAAATTGATTTTTTATTGCTGTTTACTTTAGCTCCTCGCCTTCTTTTGGGCCACTTGTATCCTGATATTTGCCTCACATTTTTAATAAGCGCCAAAGCGCCTCTGCAGTCACCTCGATGCCGCACTGATCCCATGCCGATTTCGATCCTTGCTCTGGCCCGAAATCGCCTGCGATTCCCTAAGATTCCACAGCAACCCCTGCCGCATGCCCCATGCCTCAATCCACACTCGAAGCTGCAACATGTTGACAATTTTTCGTGTGGTCGCTTCTTCTTTGATCCGGCACCGCACCATGCTCCCTCCATACCTCTGGTGGGTAAAGCTGTCTGCCGGCGCTCTCTCTTTGATCGACTGATCTTCTAAAGGGAGCGACATCATTATGCACGCGTGGTCAACTCTTTGATGGCATCAGATCTTCTTCTTCCCCTTTCCCTTCTCCTTCATGCTGCTTTTGATGTTGTTGTTACTTTTCTTGTAGTTTATTGTTGCCTTTCTCTCATTGCTCTTTTGGTAGAATGCATTCGGCAGTGGCATTTGAAGAATCCTGTTAATTTTTGAAGCCCAATATATCTTTATATCTAAAAGTTGCACATTTGGAATGTGGCAATGAAATCGATAAGGATTATTGTTATTATTCATACGCCATGTTGAACTTGCAGTTTATTTAATCCTTAAGAGAAGAAATTTAGAATAATATTGGAAGAGATTAGATATCAATATATCAGATACTACTTGTACCGTCGGCAGCCATCAGATAAAAATTTATGTCTCCCGCCGGCAATCATAAATATTTTCTTTAATTTCATTATTAGTGGAATTTTTTGATAATTTGTGCAAAATTTCCACAGTTTTTAAAGAAATGAAAAATTGTCTGTTTGCTTTGCAATGCTTTGTTATAGTATTCTCCAGAAGCATCTGTTTTTATTTGATTTATTTTTCCTTTCCTTATGAAATCAAATATTGAATTCGAAAGAGATTGAACAGGCCGAAATCGAAAATTAAAAAGGTCATACATCATCGCATTAAATTTGTGGGATAAGATAAAGACGTCAAATGTATTTTGTTGTTATTATTGCAGTTGCTTCAGGCAAAAACTCAATGAAGTTCACATTCAAATACTCACATAGCATATATATATATATAAAATATGTACATATCTGTATGAATGTATTTGCAATTGGCGCCTTAATTGATTTTGATGTGAAATACAGATTATGATCAGTGGGTATTTATTTAAAATCAAGAAATCGAGACTTGTAAAAATGTATGGAAATTGTAGAAGAAACCACTCGAGATCTTTTCATGTGGCGTAAATAGTCTTTATTCAACAATGAAAACATAAGATAAACATTTCAATCACAATAGAAATGAAATATGAAAAATTGGCGGACTAAACATATAGTAAATTGTCTATTGATTTTGTCGAATTTGTTTGGTACAAATAAATCAATTCATCAAAATGCGAACAATGATTATGTTGATTTCAAATCGAATGGAAATCTTTAATTTAATACAACATTTGTATATTAATTATTAATAGTAACTCACAGGTATAAGCTTCTAGCTTATTTTTATTAATGATTTAAGACTCTCAGAAATCAACAGAAATTCGAGCAGTATAAAAGAGTAAAATTAAAAGAGTCAAAATTTTATGAGAATGAAGTTATTATCCTGGTGCATACTTAAAGATACTCGACAGAGTTGATTATCCATTTCACTTAACCGTATAAGCTCAGAGCAGTAAAAAATGAAATAACATAAAAGAAATGGGAACTGAGTGGAAGAAAAAATGCGTAGGCCTTGCAAGGCATTCATAAGATACGAGCATGTGAGCAGAGTACAGATGCAGATGCAGATACGAAAGAGTGAGAAGAGTTGCAGCTCGCTTGAAAATACTATTGATGGGCATGAAAGGGCACTGAGTGGAGAAAACAAGTTCTGCTCTTGCTGAGAGGCAGTTGCATTGCGACTGAGAGAGAGGGAGAGAGAGAGAGCGGCAGAAAATGACTGAGAAAAGGAGTGAGGCTAACGTCTCGTGAAGGAACTGAGAGAAGAAAAATGGCTGCTCGCAGCGTGGAGTCGGCCAATGGCAGCTCTTGATAGTGACGCAGGAGAGAGAGAAAGAAAGAGAGACACGTGGGCGTGTTTCATGTTTTTAATATAGATGAAGGAGAGAGACCAGAGAAAGAAAAGGAGTATTGTGCAAATTGATTTGTCTAATTCGCTGCTTTCTCTGTTCACATATGTTCCTCGCAGTCCACATCGGATCAGCAGTCGACACGGGATTATCCGCAGTTCAGCGGCGACTATCAGAACGTGCAGCTGCAGGTGGCCGCCGTCGCAGCCAGCTCCAAGATGTATCACAGCAGCAGCGCAGCAGCAGCTGCCGCCTACACAGATTTGGCTGCCGGCAGTGCTGCCAGCGTCTCCGGCTATCATCACCAGCAGGCGGTTAATGCACCCGTCTATGTGCCCTCCAATCGCCAGTATAACCACGTGGCTGCCCATTTCGGTAGCGCTGCTGCAGCGGCACAGAATGCCTGGACAACGGACAGCTTTGGAACTGCCCAGTTGCCGGCCCAGTTCTATACCCAAAATGCGGTCATGATGGCACCTTGGCGCAGTGCCTACGATCCGACGGGATTTCAGCGCTCGTCCCCCTATGAGAGCGCTATGGACTTTCAGTTTGGCGAGGGACGGGAATGCGTCAACTGTGGAGCGATCTCTACACCGCTCTGGAGACGTGATGGCACCGGTCACTATCTGTGCAACGCTTGCGGATTGTATCACAAAATGAACGGCATGAATAGGCCGCTGATCAAGCCCAGCAAGCGACTGGTGAGTGCAGTGAGTAGTCGCTAACTAAGTGCCCAGTGGCATTCCTTTCTAATCCATATTTGATCCCTGTAGACTGCGACTCGGCGCATGGGATTGTGTTGCACCAACTGTGGCACGCGCACCACAACGCTCTGGCGGCGGAACAATGATGGTGAGCCAGTGTGCAACGCCTGCGGTCTGTACTTCAAGCTACACGGGGTCAACCGCCCTTTGGCCATGCGCAAAGATGGCATACAGACGCGCAAAAGGAAACCCAAGAAAACTGGCAGTGGCTCATCATCCGGAGCCGGAGTTGGATCGGGGTCCTCAGCAGACCCCATCAAAGATTGCAAGGAAGAGCACGGTATGTCATTATTACAACTCCTTATTTCTGTTTTCGTTTCTAAACGAATCCTTGTTTACAGATCTCAAGCCCACTTTGAGCCTGGAGCGACAAAGCCTAAGTAAATTGCATACGGATCTGAAGAGCACTCTTGGCAACAGTGCGGCAAGCAGCCTCATGAGCCATCATCATGCCCAACAACAACAGCAGCAGCCGCAGCAACAGCAACAACCACCACCGTCACACCAGCAATGCTTTCCGCTTTATGCCCAACAGCAGCAGCAACAGCAACAGCAACATCAACAGCAACAACAACAGCAACAGCACCAGAGCCAACATCCTCAGCACAGTCATCAGTCGCAGCTGAGTGCGAGGCATTTGCACGGCACCGGCTCCCAGCTGTATACGCCCAGCAGCAGCTCGGCAGCCTCTGCCTACACCACGCACAGCAGTAATGCTCCCGACACGCCCACTTTGAGCAACGGCACTCCTTCGCCCCACTATCAGCACCACCATCTGCATGCCGCCGCCACTAGTGGCTCCATAGGGCACCATGCCGCAGCTGCAGCTGCCTCACATCATCATATACATGCGGCTGCTGCGGCGGCTGCCTACGGAGTGAAGACGGAGGCGAGTGCCACCAATTATGACTACGTGAATAACTGCTACTTTGGTGCCTCGTTTGGAGCATTGGGTGGTGCTGCCACATCGGCAATGGCTGGTGGTGCGAGCAGCGAGCTGGCTGGCTACCATCATCAGCACAATGTCATTCAGGCGGCCAAACTGATGGCCACATCCTGAGCAGCGGCTGGCCCTGTGATCTCTTATCCATAACACTAACAAACACACATACAAACATGTCCATTCACATACACTATTGTCGGAGCTTCGTTGGATCGATATTGAAAAGACTTTTTGAATTAGTTTAACATTACTTACGCCTTACATAAATCGCAATTAGTTATTATGGCCTGTAAATAATTACGTATCGATAGTTTAACAATTTTGTACAAATATTTGTTTATCGCTTCGTTCTGTTTCTGTTTCCTCTAGCTCACGTAAGTTCCCAATTATAGTTATAATTATTATAGTTAACTTTAGCTCTTAGCTCGGACCATTTGTTAAGTGTTTTGCATTAACCTATTTGCACTAATTAGCTTAAATTATTCATATTCATATTCATATTCTATTATATATTGTATTAAGTGCACCCAATCATAGACCATTTAGCCATACGTCTAGAAAAATACTGTTAAGCTCACTCATAATATCAAATAAATAAATATTATATGCATTGAAAAGATACACATTGACAGTGGTTTATTGGGTGACTGGCAATTATTTTGGAAGGAGAAGGTAGTTTAAAAAATTTAGAAGAAGTAAAAATTACAGTTCTTTTTATGTATTTATTAATTAAGTGCAGTAGATTCAGAAAAAGTGTATAAATCCTATAGTAAATCAAGTTTCTCTCTTAAAAAATTTTAAATCATCACATCAACTTCAGTTCCGCTCAGAAGTATGCAACACAAGTAACAACTTGCATGGCAACTTTAAAAGTAGATCCGAAGAAGTAGGCAACAAAAATATGTCTTTTAGTTCCAAATCTGGCCACCAGCCCCGACGTCGTCTCAATCAATATTTTGAAAATTATAAAAATTCCGATATTTCTGAAAATATAAATAAATAAAATATGTTGATAATTTATAGATGATATCAATGTGGGTTAAAATCTTCATATTGTTATATTTTTTCACAAAATGTATTATTATACCCTCTGCTCTTTGAAAAAGACCAAATAAGGATGTAAATTGAATATATTGTGAATAAGAATATAAATTGAATATAATGTGACTAAGGATCAATGGAGAGATTGATTGATCTCAGAAAATATTATTATAAACAAATTGATTATTTTAACCATTTTGTATTTCACTGCTTAATTATTTTCGGGTCCACTGGACTTTAACTTTTGTCTTTCTTTTAATTTCAATAATACTATTTTCCTTCGAAAATCCCACAATCTGCAGTTATCAGCAATTAACGATTCAATTGCAATTTCATAACATTTCTACGTTTTATCGGCCAATGTCACCAAAAAAGATTGACATAAAACCAAACACACAACATCAGTACGAGTACATTAATGGAAATTTTAGATACGTGATCCACATATAAATATCTAATTGAATAGGTACCTAACTAAGTGAAGCTATTGACCCCCATTGGAGGCGTGCAAAAGTTAACTACTGCTCAGAAAAATTTAAAAGAGATATTGTGAATTATCTCTGGCAAGATGTGACATTGCAAAAAGGAGGCATGTTTAAAAATAATTATATAATTTGCAACTCAAATGTCATGTCATAGAAGGAAATTATTAAGTAATATATTAATACTAATATATGAACATTTTTTGCTGCCATGGAGAGGAAACAGCATAACCACCGCCATCGCCCTGGAGGCTGGCACTATGATTTCTAAAATAAAATACGAAATAAAATTTTAAAAAGAGTTACAAAAGTTAAGTAATTTAGCAATTTCCGCGGCCAACAGACAGATGTTGATATAATAGTGAATGTTTGGAAAGAAAAGAAAAATGGGAGAAGCAGAGATAGAGAAGAAAATGTAGAGGGGTCTGCAATCACAGTAACCTTGCCGGAGGGTCTGGGTTTGCGTATTCAGAAATGAATTGAATGGGGAAAATCTATCTATGGATTAATATCCATAATGCTTAATAATGTTATTTATGGTTTTATATTATATGCCACCGATTATTAGGCGACATGGATGCCAAAGGTGACGGCATAACAAATCACCTGTGAAGGGTTTGGAGGGGCAAAGACAATGAAGCAGAAACTGAAACAAGTCATAAGAAAACACAAATCAAGACCATAAAAAACGAAAAACGAAAAACGACAAAACGAACACCCATGACAGTGAAGCGGCAGAGCACAATCAGACTTGCTTTCTTGCGTGTACTGTAGCCCCTGATTTTGCAGCCGCTGCCTCTTCAGTTCCGTGACCAGGCTGCCGCACGCTGTGGCACTGTCTGCGTAATACCAGAAGTAGTCAACAGGTGAACATCTTTAGTAAAGTTGCCAGCAGCAGCAACGGCAACGGCAACGGCAGCAGAGGCCACAGCAACCGCAGCAACCGCAGCGGGAGGCATGAGTGTTTTTGGGTGTGTGTCTGTCTGTGTGTGTGGCGCAATGGGTACAAAACAAGTTGGCGGCGTATACGCAATGAACGAAAGTAAAATTCAAAACAAAATAAAAGTCCAAATAACATAATATCAAATGGCTGATTAAATGCCAGTTGGATTGAGTACCATATCAAGTGCGCTATGCTATAGACTGATTTTGCAACTATTCAAATAAATATTAGTTGAAATTTAACGAGCGGTCGATTTAACGACACTTCAAAAATAAGCATAAATTTCTTAACTATGTTTGTGATAACCAACTGTAGGGTATTCAAAACTCCTACCTTACTGCGACCTGTGGTCTGCTCAAAAGCGGGTGTAAACAAGTGTAAACGGGTGTATTTTTAAATTCGGGTTCGAGATCGTATTCGAATTCGGGTTCGGTTTTTGAGCTTGGTTCCCTCCACTGCAGTGTGTTGCGGAATTTATTCAGTACGATTGCAAATGTAAACAAAAAGTGAATGAAAAGTTGTTGCCGTTGGCCACAACATATACATCCAGCAAAACCGACGACCAACAAGAAACTAATGTCACGGTTTCGTACAACATTTCAGATGGCTAACTCACCAATTGGTTTTGAATCGTCGTCGCCAACGGACGCTAATAACGGATAATATTCATTCAAGCTAACAAAAAGTTTTAACAAAGTCGGACGCGTCTTAAAAGTTGCAGGAAATTATAAACAAAAAGGATTATTATTAGTGGCTAAACATGTTTTATTCAACTAACTGGATTCGTCAATGCAGCTTATTTGCTCTCACCTTCATCTATCTTCTGCCAAGTTCCGCGGCGTATACTCGGGAAATTATTAACGACAAGCCACCGTTGCAGGAGAGGCGTGAGTGTAACATAAAAGGATATTCACCAGTCTAATCAATGCCACTACAAAGTATCGAATTTTAGTTCTGGGTGCCTAACGACATATTTTCCGTGCCTAAACAGCCATTACTTTGCCAAAGATCAACCGATTTTCAAAATTTTTGCAGTTTTGTCGAAGGTTTTGACTATAGTTTGAATCTACATTAAAAATTAGTTCATCGACCACTTTTGCATACTAACCCCTTGTAAAAATGTCAAAAAAGTGGACAATTTTTTTATTTTTTACAGACATAAAATTTTTTACAGAAGTGAATTTGGAGTAATATTTTAGAAAATATGGCCAAGATCGTGGAAAATGACTCAAAATAGTCCTATTCCATAAAACGAGTACCTTTCAAATTTTAAACAGCCATAACTTTGCCAAAAATCAACGAATTTCTTAAATTACTGCAGTTTTATCAATACATTTGATTATAGTTTGTACAGTTTGCTGTTCACTAAGGTACTTTAAAATTTTAGTCTATTTTTGAATACATTTTTTTTTTTGAGTCCATTTCATATTTATACTCAGAGCTAGAATTCTGCTTTTTATTTGATGTGTTTTAGTGGCTATAATGCATATTTTCTTCATCACGTTTCGCTCACATCCCTTTACGCAAAACTTAACCAATTTTCTACATTTTTAAATTGTTTTGATATTATATTTTCTATTATATTTACCTAATGTTAACTTTTTCTAGCACCATGGCTGCAGACATGTAAACGTGTGAATCCCAATGAGAATAAATGCTTCCGTCAACTTTTCGAAGGCTGCTTTCCAGCATTGGCCGCCGGCATACCAGAGATTGGCGTAAAGAGTTTTGAGCCGCTGAATATTGATCAAGTATCCGTTTCGAAAGGCAGCGGTAATTTGGTGCTCTCCGGCGGTTTCCAAAATCTGGTTATATGGGGTCCCTCAAATGCGACTGTCAGGCGTGCAAAGTACTGAACAAAACAATATTTTTATATGTAATTATTTATTTTGAAATACCTCTATTTAGCCTGGATCTGACACGTCGACAGTTAAACTTTGAGCTGGAGATACCACGCTTGCGGATTAAAGCCAAATACAATCTGAAGGGTAACATACTACTGCTGCCCTTAGTCGGTAATGGTGACGTGGCGATGGCACTGAAGAATGTGCATACGGCTGTATTTACAAAAATATCGCTGCACAATGAAACCATCACCGGAGACGAGATAATCCATATAGATGAGATGAAAGTTAGCTTCCAAGTGGGCGCAATGCGAATCCATCTTAAGAATTTGTTCAATGGCAATGAGATTTTGGCCGCCTCAATTAATTCGTTCTTAAATCAGAACGGAAATGAGGTAATAGCAGAGCTGAGACCAGATCTTGAGTTAGGATTGGCCGATATATTCCATGGCCTATGGAACAATGTTTTCTCTAAAATGCCTACGAAGCTTTGGTTGTTATAAGGAGCTACGAAATATTTATTGTATGCGTAATTTATTTTTTGCTTATTTTTATGTTTATATTTGTTTATGTATAGTTCAATTACTGCAATTAACTACGATTAAATCTATTGTTTATATTAAAATATTATTTATTCATTCATGGCTGGTAGCAGCTCATCGTAGCTAAATGAACTAAATAATTTCTCTATCGAGACTCGCAGAATATCTGTGAGGGCTTTTTCCATTAGAGGACGAACTTCTTCGGCCAAGGATTTCCAGTTCTCATTCAGGAAATCATTCATGCGTTGTCCCAGAGCCTTGTCTCCATTGAAGAGATTATCCAGACGCATTTTCACATTCGAAAGCTCATATTTGAGCTTAATATCTTTGATCTTCAAATAATTGACTCCATTCTTCGAATACTCCTGGCCAAACAGCTCAGTATGCAGAGTTATATTAGCTAGTTTCATGAAACACTCAGATGATAAAGAGAAGATCTTCCATTTTTCATTACTTACTCAAATCAACCATGCAATGGCCATCGCCAATCAGTGGCATCATCATTATTTTGCCCTTCATGCTATAATCGGACTCCAAATGCAATTTGGGGAATGTCAGCTTCACGGTGAACTTATGCTGCGCTGGGTCGATAGCCAGCTGGTGTAGCTTATGCTTTGATATACCTGAAACTTGAACATTCTTGTATTTCGAATGTAGATAAATGGCCCCGGAATCTTGATCCATTCGGATTTCAGGCACAACCAGCGGTTCCAGAGGCGGAATAAATAGCTCGGGTACTCCTTCACCAAAACGGGGCTTCAGCATCTCGAAATTCTCACGGGCGCATTGATTCAAATCGGGCGAGTCGCGATGGCATACCTTCAGAAAGTCGGCTGAAAATTATTTAAATTTAAAAAAAAAATCGAAGAAGTTAAGCTGGATAATACACACGCAGTGTGTTTCGTTTTGGGCCAGCCAATGTTCCAGTGGTAGACATCATTAGTCCCAGGAACAATAAATAATTTAACTTTATTTGTCCCATAGTCGGCATGTTCCACTTTTCTCTGATTTCACAGCAAATATGAAAGTTCCAGTTTCAGATCCACGGCTTTTATATGTTTCGTTCTGGCAGTTGTGTCTGGCCAACTAGTCGCAGTTGATTCATCAAGTTGTGCCAGACCTGCATTTTCTCATGACATTGCAATCCTCAGCAAATTCGCAAAAACTGCATAGAGAAGCCAATACAGATGTTCTTATATAATTTAATAAATACTATATATTCTTCCATATGCGTATGTAAGTTAAAAAGCAGATAAACATGCAAATAACCATAATTGCTCGACTTTGGAATACCCTGTGCACATGGGTGGCATTATAAAATTAACATTATAAGTTATAGCACTGACTAACTTTGTCAAATCTCAACCGATTTTTAAGTTTGATGTCAATTTTTCCAAGTTTCGGCAAATTGAACAAAACTGCATTCAAAGATTGTCCAAATTAAGACCATCATTTTTGGACCCCTCCACAAGCCCAGAACTGTATCTGAAAATCGGTGTTTCGGGTCTTTCAATACTTTGGTGGGCCATAACTTTGTCAAATCTCAACCGATTTTCAAGTTCGATGCGAATTTTTCCAAGTTTCGGCACTTAAAACAAAACTGCATTCAAAGATTGTCCAAATTAAGACCATCATTTTTGAACTCCTCCACAAGCCCAGAACTGTATCTGAAAATCGGTGTTTCGGGTATTTCAATACTTTGATGGGCCATAACTTCGTCATATGTCAACCGATTTTCAAGTTTGATGCGAATTTTTCCAAGTTTCGGCACTTAAAACAAAACTGCATTCAAAGATTGTCCAAATTAAGACCATCATTTTTGGACCCCTCCACAAGCCCAGAACTGTATCTGAGATTCGGTGTTTCGGGTATTTCAATACTTTGATGGGCCATAACTTTGTCAAAACTAAACCGATTTTCAAGTTTGATGCCGATTTTTCCAAGTTTCGGCACATTGAACAAATCTGCATTCAAAGATTGTCCAAATTAAGACCATCATTTTTGGACCCCTCCACAAGCCCAGAACTGTATCTGAAAATCGGTGTTTCGGGTCATTCAATACTTTGATGGGCCATAACTTTGTCAAATCTCAACCGATTTTCAAGTTTGATGCCAATTTTTCCAAGTTTCGGCACATTGAACAAAACTGCATTCAAAGATTGTTCAAATTAAGACCATCATTTTTGGACCCCTCCACAAGCCCAGAACTGTATCTGAAAATCGGCGTTTCGGGTCTTTCAATACTTTGATGGGCCATAACTTTGTAAAATCTAGACCGATTTTTAAGTTTGATGCCAATTTTTCCAAGTTTCGGCATATTGAACAAAACTGCATTCAAAGATTGTCCAAATTAAGACCATCATTTTTGGACCCCTCCACAAGCCCAGAACTGTATCTGAATATCGGTGTTTCGGGTCTTTCAATTCTTTGATGGGCCATAACTTTGTTAAATCTCAACCGATTTTCAAGTTTGATGCCGATTTTTCCAAGTTTCGGCACATTGAACAAAACTGCATTCAAAGATTGTTCAAATTGAGACCACCATTTTTGGACCCCTCCACAAGCCCAGAACTGTATCTGAATATCGGTGTTTCGGGTCTTTCAATTCTTTGATTGGCCATAACTTTGTTAAATCTCAACCGATTTTCAAGTTTGATGCCGATTTTTCCAAGTTTCGGCACATTGAACAAAACTGCATTCAAAGATTGTTCAAATTGAGACCACCATTTTTGGACCCCTCCACAAGCCCAGAACTGTATCTGAAAATCGGTGTTTCGTGTATTTCAATACTTTGATGGGCCATAACTTCGTCATATGTCAACCGATTTTCAAGTTTGATGCCAATTTTTTCAAGTTTCGGCTTTTAAATCAAAACTGCATTCAAAGATTGTCCAAATTAAGACCATCATTTTTGGACCCCTCCACAAGCCCAGAACTGTATCTGAATATCGGTGTTTCGGGTCTTTCAATTCTTTGATGGGCCATAACTTTGTTAAATCTCAACCGATTTTCAAGTTTGATGCCGATTTTTCCAAGTTTCGGCACATTGAACAAAACTGCATTCAAAGATTGTTCAAATTGAGACCACCATTTTTGGACCCCTCCACAAGCCCAGAACTGTATCTGAAAATCGGTGTTTCGTGTATTTCAATACTTTGATGGGCCATAACTTCGTCATATGTCAACCGATTTTCAAGTTTGATGCCAATTTTTTCAAGTTTCGGCTTTTAAATCAAAACTGCATTCAAAGATTGTCCAAATTAAGACCATCATTTTTGGACCCCTTCACAAACCCAGAACTGTATCTGAGATTCGGTGTTTCGGGTATTTCAATACTTTGATGGGCCATAACTTTGTCAAAACTCAACCGATTTTCAAGTTTGATGCCGATTTTTCCAAGTTTCGGCACATTGAACAAAACTTCATTCAAAGATTGTCCAAATTAAGACCATCATTTTTGGACCCCTCCACAAGCCCAGAACTGTATCTGAAAATCGGTGTTTCGGGTCATTCAATACTTTGATGGGCCATAACTTTGTCAAATCTCAACCGATTTTCAAGTTTGATGCCGATTTTTCCAAGTTTCGGCACATTGAACAAAACTGCATTCAAAGATTGTCCAAATTAAGACCATCATTTTTGGACCCCTCCACAAGCCCAGAACTGTATCTGAATATCGGTGTTTCGGGTCTTTCAATTCTTTGATGGGCCATAACTTTGTTAAATCTCAACCGATTTTCAAGTTTGATGCCGATTTTTCCAAGTTTCGGCACATTGAACAAAACTGCATTCAAAGATTGTTCAAATTGAGACCACCATTTTTGGACCCCTCCACAAGCCCAGAACTGTATCTGAAAATCGGTGTTTCGTGTATTTCAATACTTTGATGGGCCATAACTTCGTCATATGTCAACCGATTTTCAAGTTTGATGCCAATTTTTTCAAGTTTCGGCTTTTAAATCAAAACTGCATTCAAAGATTGTCCAAATTAAGACCATCATTTTTGGACCCCTTCACAAACCCAGAACTGTATCTGAGATTCGGTGTTTCGGGTATTTCAATACTTTGATGGGCCATAACTTTGTCAAAACTCAACCGATTTTCAAGTTTGATGCCGATTTTTCCAAGTTTCGGCACATTGAACAAAACTTCATTCAAAGATTGTCCAAATTAAGACCATCATTTTTGGACCCCTCCACAAGCCCAGAACTGTATCTGAAAATCGGTGTTTCGTGTATTTCAATACTTTGATGGGCCATAACTTCGTCATATGTCAACCGATTTTCAAGTTTGATGCCAATTTTTCCAAGTTTCGGCACATTGAACAAAACTGCATTCAAAGATTGTCCAAATTAAGACCATCATTTTTGGACCCCTCCACAAGCCCAGAACTGTATCTGAAAATCGGTGTTTCGGGTCTTTCAATACTTTGATGGGCCATAACTTTGTCAAATCTCAACCGATTTTCAAGTTTGATGCCAATTTTTCCAAGTTTCGGCATTTAAAACAAAACTGCATTCAAAGATTGTCCAAATTAAGACCATCATTTTTGGACCCCTCCACAAGCCCAGAACTGTATCTGAAAATCGGTGTTTCGTGTATTTCAATACTTTGATGGGCCATAACTTCGTCATATGTCAACCGATTTTCAAGTTTGATGCCAATTTTTCCAAGTTTCGGCATTTAAAACAAAACTGCATTCAAAGATTGTCCAAATTAAGACCATCATTTTTGGACCCCTCCACAAGCCCAGAACTGTATCTGAAAATCGGTGTTTCGGGTCTTTCAATACTTTGATGGGCCATAACTTTGTCAAATCTCAACCGATTTTCAAGTTTGATTCCAATTTTTCCAAGTTTCGGCACATTGAACAAAACTGCATTCAAAGATTGTCCAAATTAAGACCATCATTTTTGGACCACTCCACAAGCCCAGAACTGTATCTGAAAATCGGTGTTTCGTGTATTTCAATACTTTGATGGGCTATAACTTCGTCATATGTCAACCGATTTTCAAGTTTGATGCCAATTTTTTCAAGTTTCGGCTTTTAAATCAAAACTGCATTCAAAGATTGTCCAAATTAAGACCATCATTTTTGGACCCCTTCACAAACCCAGAACTGTATCTGAGATTCGGTGTTTCGGGTATTTCAATACTTTGGTGGGCCATAACTTTGTCAAAACTCAACCGATTTTCAAGTTTGATTCCAATTTTTCCAAGTTTCGGCACATTGAACAAAACTGCATTCAAAGATTGTCCAAATTAAGACCATCATTTTTGGACCCCTCCACAAGCCCAGAACTGTATCTGAAAATCGGTGTTTCGTATATTTCAATACTTTGATGGGCCATAACTTCGTCATATGTCAACCGATTTTCAAGTTTGATGCCAATTTTTCCAAGTTTCGGCACATTGAACAAAACTGCATTCAAAGATTGTTCAAATTAAGACCATCATTTTTGGACCCCTCCACAAGCCCAGAACTGTATCTGAAAATCGGCGTTTCGGGTCTTTCAATACTTTGATGGGCCATAACTTCGTCATATGTCAACCGATTTTCAAGTTTGATGCCAATTTTTCCAAGTTTCGGCACATTGAACAAAACTGCATTCAAAGATTGTCCAAATTAAGACCATCATTTTTGGACCCCTCCACAAGCCCAGAACTGTATCTGAAAATCGGTGTTTCGGGTCTTTCAATACTTTGATGGGCCATAACTTTGTCAAATCTCAACCGATTTTCAAGTTTGATGCCACTTTTTTCAAGTTTCGGCTTTTAAATCAAAACTGCATTCAAAGATTGTCCAAATTAAGACCATCATTTTTGGACCCCTTCACAAACCCAGAACTGTATCTGAGATTCGGTGTTTCGGGTATTTCAATACTTTGGTGGGCCATAACTCTGTCAAAACTCAACCGATTTTCAAGTTTGATTCCAATTTTTCCAAGTTTCGGCACATTGAACAAAACTGCATTCAAAGATTGTCCAAATTAAGACCATCATTTTTGGACCCCTCCACAAGCCCAGAACTGTATCTGAAAATCGGTGTTTCGTATATTTCAATACTTTGATGGGCTATAACTTCGTCATATGTCAACCGATTTTCAAGTTTGATGCCAATTTTTCCAAGTTTCGGCACATTGAACAAAACTGCATTCAAAGATTGTCCAAATTAAGACCATCATTTTTGGACCCCTCCACAAGCCCAGAACTGTATCTGAAAATCGGTGTTTCGGGTCTTTCAATACTTTGATGGGCCATAACTTTGTCAAATCTCAACCGATTTTCAAGTTTGATGCCAATTTTTTCAAGTTTCGGCTTTTAAATCAAAACTGCATTCAAAGATTGTCCAAATTAAGACCATCATTTTTGGACCCCTTCACAAACCCAGAACTGTATCTGAAAATCGGTGTTTCGGGTCTTTCAATACTTTGATGGGCCATAACTTTGTCAAATCTCAACCGATTTTCAAGTTTGATGCCAATTTTTTCAAGTTTCGGCTTTTAAATCAAAACTGCATTCAAAGATTGTCCAAATTAAGACCATCATTTTTGGACCCCTTCACAAACCCAGAACTGTATCTGAGATTCGGTGTTTCGGGTATTTCAATACTTTGGTGGGCCATAACTTTGTCAAAACTCAACCGATTTTCAAGTTTGATTCCAATTTTTCCAAGTTTCGGCACATTGAACAAAACTGCATTCAAAGATTGTCCAAATTAAGACCATCATTTTTGGACCCCTCCACAAGCCCAGAACTGTATCTGAAAATCGGTGTTTCGTATATTTCAATACTTTGATGGGCTATAACTTCGTCATATGTCAACCGATTTTCAAGTTTGATGCCAATTTTTCCAAGTTTCGGCACATTGAACAAAACTGCATTCAAAGATTGTTCAAATTAAGACCATCATTTTTGGACCCCTCCACAAGCCCAGAACTGTATCTGAAAATCGGCGTTTCGGGTCTTTCAATACTTTGATGGGCAATAACTTCGTCATATGTCAACCGATTTTCAAGTTTGATGCCAATTTTTCCAAGTTTCGGCACATTGAACAAAACTGCATTCAAAGATTGTCCAAATTAAGACCATCATTTTTGGACCCCTCCACAAGCCCAGAACTGTATCTGAAAATCGGTGTTTCGGGTCTTTCAATACTTTGATGGGCCATAACTTTGTCAAATCTCAACCGATTTTCAAGTTTGATGCCAATTATTCCAAGTTTCGGCATTTAAAACAAAACTGCATTCAAAGATTGTCCAAATTAAGGCCATCATTTTTGGACCCCTCCACAAGCCCAGAACTGTATCTGAAAATCGGTGTTTCGTGTATTTCAATACTTTGATGGGCCATAACTTCGTCATATGTCAACCGATTTTCAAGTTAGATGCCAATTTTTCCAAGTTTCGGCATTTAAAACAAAACTGCATTCAAAGATTGTCCAAAATTAAGACCATCATTTTTGGACCCCTCCACAAGCCCAGAACTGTATCTGAAAATCGGTGTTTCTACATTCAAGTTTCTAGCTTAACCGATTTTTTAAAATTTTCAAAACTTTTTGACATTTTTCCAAATATTTTCTAAAATATTGGTCCAAATCAAGTGCGGTATAGTTTTTTATACTTTTGATGCCAGAAATCGATTGAGCACAAAATAATCACGATTTTAAAATTTTCACTGTTTTGAAGTTTTCTTTGTACACACAAGAGCTATGCTTGTGTTCGTATATTCTAGTAGGCATTGATGGGGTGGGATAGCCCAATTCAGAATCAGCGATATGCAAAGCAATGACAAAATAATAAATATCCTGTAAGAAAAATGTAACATGCGGGTTCTATACGAAGCGTCCGCCCTTGACGACGTACAAAACGCTATTAACTCAGTATAGGTTCGCATATTAAGAGATCGAACTTGTTGGAAGCTGTTCGTTTGAGCCGATCGGGGTATGTCGCATCGAACTGGGGTATCTCGCTAAGAAATTTCGTGGCCGTTTTTTGTTGTATGAAATGACCCATCTAAATGTTATTTGGTCAGTGGTTATAGTTAATATTTCTAGGTATTTAATTCATAATTCTACACAGGATAATACCCTAATGTGGTTCAAAATCATTAACTACTGAAATATTACCAATTCCAACTAGAAACACAGTACTTTAAATATGATAAAATGTAAATATATATATATTTTTTTTAATATATGAGTTTACTACACAATGCATACTAAAATATATATATACAAGCTATACAAAATATAAATTTAGAATAAAATAAAAACAAGTGTACAGGTTTTAAGAAACCTTATAAAGCTATAGCTTATATGCATGGCCAAATTATTAACAAATGATGAAAAGATAAAAAAATATAAAACAGTAGTTCAACGAGGACTCGCACTTATTCATGTTCTACATCCATGCTACTTTCCATCCTGAAATAAATAAAATACCGCCATTTGAGAAACTGCAAAATAGGTTATCAAATTCTATATACTCACAATTGGCAGGTGCTCAGAGCCGCCTCGATAACATTTTCAGTTGATAGACTATCAAAAGGATGCGACATAAGTGAGGATTCCCCATTACACGAGTCAAAACTCAATGCGTTCATGGCGTGATTAAGCTGAAGAACGGACGGCTGTTGAATGGTCATGGGACTGGAGAGCAGTTGAAGTTGTAGATTTAATAATGTACTTTGAATGTCCTTCATATTTTGATAAGCTGTGGGTACTAAAAGTAATATTTTACGATAACGAAGATGTGCCTGGTTGAGATCCACGCCCAACATTTTAATATACGAGTCGTTTTGAACGGCATATTGATCGTTAATATAGTTAAACGCAATCTTAGAAAGCGCTGAGCACGAGAAATTATCCCTATATAAATCATATTTGCGAAAATGTTTGCTGTGAAAAATATTAAACAATAATGTAAAAAACTCATCTGGATATAAGAATGTTATATGTACATACATTTTGTAGACATCACCGTCAATAAATTTCTCATATAGCTTTGGACTGTGCTTGATAGCTCGCTCACGAATGCTCCGCAAGGAAGATTCATAATGATGGATTATTAGACCGATTGAGTTGTCGATATTCTTGAAATTGTCAATCATTTTCTTACGGTTTAATTCCCATTCCTCATTATTAATCTGATAAATATAAATAAATCAATTAATAATTTCTAAATCTGAAGCGATTTACCTACCAATGGATACTTGAGCTGCTGTTGCGCTGTGGAGATGAGCATCTCGAAATGCTCGATGGCACCACAACGCTTGTACTTCTCAGTCTCCAATGCCTTTATGGCAGTCTGATAATGTAGAATTTCATCCTCCAGCTGCATGGCATACTGTTCAAATCCAAACAATAACATTTTGAGAATCTCATGTTCTTTGGTGAGCATATAATGCAAATCGAGAACCATGCGGTCGACTACCCAATTTGGTGGTTTCATATCATGAGCCGTGGTGAGGTTACGAATTAAGGGAGTCATGCAGGGAACTGGTGCTGTATATTCGCATCGCTCCATAAAATTAAATACAAAGACCATGACCGGTGGTTTCCGGGAGCCTTCGCTGGTGTCGCACCATTCTTCCACATACAGATTCATTGGCGTTGTTTCTTGAGTAATGCGATGGTGCGGATGCCCAGTAGGCAGCACTAGGTACATGGAGTTCATAGCCAAACCGGTGTCCTTAGTTATCAAGGCACCCAGTTCTGGCAATGTCATTGTGTCCGTGACCACGTACTCTAATCGCATAAATTTACACGCCACGAACAATGTTAATATCTTCAGGTTGAGCACACGATCCATTTCTTGAAATAGAATGGGGAAGCATGATGTGCGTTGTACTTCATCAGTTGCTGCTGGCATGCCACGAGTCGAGTAGTTTGTATCGAGTGCTAACCGAAGCACCTTTGTGAGTTCCACAGAAAAGGGCTGACTGAGATGGTGCATCACATGTAGATTATCGTGGTAGTGAAAACGATCCTTCTCATTCGCATCCTCCGATATTGCTATGCAATTTGATTTCTTATCCTTCAGATTGACGTGGATGACGAATGCTGTCTGATGCGGTATAAACGGCAATACGCCGGTAGCCACCTCATAGAGGATAACACCAATCGACCAATAGTCGACTTTCTTATTATATTTGCCACTGTCCACCACCTCTGGTGCATAGTAGTGCCGAGTGCCGACCACACTCTGTACAATGGTGTGAGCTGGAGCATTACGTGCCAGTCCGAAATCCGTGAGCTTGTAGAGCTTGGTGCCATCAGGCAGATTATGTATCACAATATTGTCTGGTTTAAGATCACGATGACAAATGTCACATTTGTTATGCAAGAAATCTACAGAATTGCGTAGGCATCTCATAATTTGCCGCACCTCATGTTCAACAAGACCTACAAAATCAATGCATATTCATATATATTATTTGTAAATAATTTAAATAAGCTATTAACCCACCATTAGCATTTTGAGGTCTTTGCAAAAGTTTCCGCACATCACCGCCGTTACAATACTGAAGTATGATCACAGGAAGTTGCCAAACATTCCGAGAATTCAAATATTTGACGAAGTCTTCAGAATCTGAGGATAGATTGACGCCAGCGACAATGTTGGGCAGCTGTTGAAAATCACGAGTCCATTGGTATTCCTGCATCCAGCGATCTTTTAGCTTACGCTGCTGGTCTGCGCTGATTCCATCAACATTCTTTATATGCTTTGTTGCTGTCCATTCAAACATAAACAAATTAAAATAAATAAACAAAGCTCTGCTCTTTCGTCTCGTTTCAATTTGAAGCGCAGTTGAGAAATGACTCAGACTGTGTGGAATATGAGATTTTAAACCAAAAAAAAATTATAGGGCCATTTCAAAAGTTCCCTTTCCTTATCAGAATGCACAACACATAGACACATTAACGGATGCACACAATTTTACTTAGCAAACAAATGATATTTTTGATTCAGCGAATTCTTGGAATTGACGCCATTTCTATGTATTAGTATGTCTTTTTAATATATAAATATAGTATAGACATGGGAGACATCATGAAAGCATGTACATAAAGCATTTCTATTGACCTACCTACTTCCTGGTTTGTTGATTGGTTCCTCCAATGCTGCACTTCTCCGAAACCACCTTGTCCAAGATTTCCAATCAAAAGCCAATCGTTAACACGCTTTGTCACGCTAGGCATAATTACTATGCTTTTTAAATAGTAATAATTCGAGATAAATAGAAAAATTCCGGCACACTTATTTATAGCGACAGACCATTGCAACAAGTTTACACCGATGTTCCATCACAATTCACTGGGATTTTTATCGATAAATTAATATATATCGATAATATATCGATTAACTATTTAACAACAATGTAGAGGGCTATTCAAAAATAATATTTCAGTAATGCATTAATATATAATAATATGATAAAGATGTATTTCTATAATAAATATATTTAAGTATATATTAAAAATATATAATTTATCAAATTTCACCTTAACGTATGCGATGTATTCGATTATTTTCAAGTCGTGACAACCTTTGTATCTTGGACATTGCGTCCCATCTCTATTATGTAGGCAAAACAGGTTGTAAACAAAAGACGAGATCGCTGAAAAGTATATTGTTAATAAAAACCATAATTTTATTTATATGTTTGTGTAAAAATGCGTTTCCACATGAACGGCAGCACCGAGGATAATGAAATTGTTGCTGCCACCTCCAGCGCTGAACACATGAGAAAGTTCGTCTTTAGCCACAGTGCTGGAGATGGAACTGACGCAGAAATTGAACGTTTGGAGATTAAAATTCCTGAAGTAAGAATTATAAAAGTATCATCAACATATTAATATTAACTCTATATGTACAATAGATTCTTCAAGGGGCCTACTCATTCTATACATGGCCCAGCGCACCGGTACTTGCACATTTCCTATGGGAACGTCGACAATCGCTGGTCTGTAAACGAGTCTTAGAACTGGGAGCGGGAACAGCTCTTCCAGGAATACTGGCCGCCAAGTGCGGGGCACAGGTTGTGCTTACCGATAATTGTATATTACCTAAATCCTTAGCACATATACGGAAATCCTGCCTTGCCAATCAATTGCAACCTGGTATCGACATTGACGTAGTAGGCCTAAGCTGGGGTTTGCTACTAAACAGCGTATTCCGTTTGCCGACGCTGGATTTAATCATAGCAGCTGATTGTTTCTATGATCCTACAGTATTTGAAGATATCATTGTCACAGTCGCGTTTCTGTTGGAACGCAATCGTGGTGCTAAGTTTATATTTACTTATCAGGAGCGCAGCGCAGACTGGTCGATAGAAGCCTTGCTGACAAAATGGAAACTACATGCAACCAGTATAAATATTGATGATGTTGGAAAACAATCGGCAGTAGATTTAATGGAGTTTATGGGCGGTCATACGATACACTTGCTGGAGATTACATTAGTGGATACGGAACACGGGGGAGTCGGAGAACTTATCGATTAACAATAACTAATTTGTAAGAATTTACTAACCCCTTGCAAAAATGGCAAAAAAGTGAAAAATTTAAAAATCGTAATTTTTGTGCCAAATCGATTTCTGGCATCAAAATAAATATAAAAAACTTTACCGCACTTGATTTGACTCAATATTTTAGAAAATATGGCCACCATATTGAAAAATTGTCAATACAGCTTTTTGAGCAAATAATTAAATATTCCTCATCTTTGAGAATCCATAACTTTTCCACAAATTGGCCCATTTTTACATATCTGGATACTGTTTTGATCATATTTTAAATTGTTATCAAATGTTTATTACACATTTTGAAAAATATAGCAAGGAAAGTGAAAAATTTAATTAGTGAAGAATCTGTACAGATTAAATTACCTTAAAGTTTTTGGTGGTTAGGTGGGTGACTACAAAGTAAATATCTATAAACATTGTATTTAGGAAACAAAATATAATTAAGTTAAATTAATTACATTTTAGTATTGAATAGAAAAAATTGTAGAAATTCTAATGTCTTTGTTCGCACATTGTTAGATCGAACTTGTTGGAAGCTGCTCATGTGAGCCGATCGGGGTATATCGCATCGAACTGGGGTTCGTTGTATAAATGACATTCATTTGATAATGTAGCTAGATCGTATTTTATGCGAACATTAGTTTTATTTAAGTTAGACATTTTTATATATTGCATACGTAGAGTAGAGTATATTAAGTATTTAACTCTAAATTTAAACATTTTATGCGCGCGAACCTTTTGCTGCGCTTCTGTTAATCAGCACTGCTAATCAGCACTGTTAACAGGGCTGCTCCACACTGTTGCACTGCAGCAATACTCAAATTGACCATTCGCATATTACACTAACAAATATTTCATAGACGGCAAGCGTCGCTGTCGCTTGCTAGAAAGATTGTCCAGTTTTATTATTTATTTACAAAGAAAACGAATTATAATATAGTGATATAGTTTATTTCGACATTAAGTTCCATATTATTATTTGTTATTATTGGTGCGGTCAAGGTTTTTGCGACAAAGCCGTGTCAACGTTCGCTGCACACATACTCATACAAGTGTTAGTTTTGTAGTTGCGCCTGTGAAAAATCGAAGTTATTGCATTACGTTGCGCCAGCTGCCCAGCTTGCTACGTTTTCCTCTGGGAATTTGGTTTACGATTTGATGGTATGTACGTGCAGCGGAATGTAGTAAACGCGTTAAAGTTACTTTATTTGTTGATATGATTTGCCATACTTATTAATGTGGGCGTTTTTGTTGTTTCGTTGTATGTAGGCAACTTTGCCACAGTAAATTAAATATCAACGAATTTAATTAGACGCAAAAACAATCAACATACGGCATTTTGTTGACGCATAACGCTATTTGAGTAACGTTTGCTGTTATGATTGATCCGTTAATTCGAATCGAATAGAGCGTCAGTCATGCTCTCTCCATTAGCAGCACAAAGCTCAGAGAGCAGCGAGGCTATTCTCTCGAAAGTGCCGCTTTGGCGCATTTGCCACAATCATTGATCCGTTAATTTTGAAAATGCGAGGGAGTGAGCATAGCTCTCTCCAAATGAAGACAGTGAGAGTGAGTAGAACAGGGAAACAATAAAATACAACATGGCAACCTTTAAATACTCTGCCGTTAAATACTCCAAGACTACCTGTGAATTGTGAGACTGTGTGCGTGAAATTGTCTGATGACATATGGTAGGGGTTGTGATGTGATAGGGTTAGGGAAATAAAGCTTATTTACATATCAGATTTATGTCTTGCTGCCGATTGGTTGGCAGTGCGACACAACTCAAAATGCGCGGGAAATGAGTTCATCATGGGTGCGTGCTGGCCCAATCCCAATCCCAATCCCTATGCATAATATAACATAGTATGTGAATGAGTATATAATCATTAGGTGAATTCACAAGCCAGCGATTGTTAAAAATAAATATGTTCATGTCATTAGGAATATAGAAGTAAACGAAATTTGAATTTTAGCGGAAAACGAAAGCACATTCTAAATATGGATATGCGACCTATTAAATTTTGTCGCCTCTCTGAGACATATAGTAGAGCTGCGCGAATCGTCGCATATGAAGCATAACGTTGAATTCCTTGCTTGGGCCAACATTTCCCATCCGCAATTAAGTTCAATTTTGAAACATTAACTTTGATTGTCAACAAAGCAAGCTAGAGTTATGCTCCAATGAATTCAATAAATGCTTAAGCCAGCTTGCTGGTTTGATCATATTTCAAGAACAATAATTTAAGTGTCGCATTTTAACAATTAAATCTTATATAGACAGTCGCATGTTCGTTCGTTGAGCTGAATAACTCAAGATCCAAAAGGAAGATCTGATAAAGGACATATACAACTAAAAATGGCTGAGGATACTGAATATAAAAAATTACCCATTGAGGAGCGATGTGTGCACAAGCTATGGAAGGCTCGTGTCGATGGCTATGAGGAAGCAGCTAAGCTTTTTAATGAACTGGTCGATGAGAAGTCCCCAGAGTGGTCTAAATATGCCAGTTTGATTAAGAAAATGGTCGTCGACTCAAATGCTATGGCTCAAGAAAAAGGTCTGGAGGCAGCACTCATTTTTGTTGAGAATAGCGGATTGGCAGGACGCACTGTTGGCGATGTGATGTCAGGCATTGTCCAGAAATGCATTGCAGCTCCAAAGACAAAAACTAAGGAGTTGTCCGTACAAGTTACACTCATGTATGTGGAGATTGAGAAGCATGAGGCCGTCGTCGAAGAGCTCGTTAAGGGCATGGAACACAAGAATCCGAAAATTGTATCTGCCTGTATCGCGTGTACGACTCAGGCAATGCGAGAATTCGGCAGCAAGGTTATCAGTGTCAAACCATTCATCAAGAAGCTAGCTACTCTGATGTCCGATCGCGACAAGTCGGTTCGCGATGAAACCAAGCAGTTAGCTATTGAAATGTTCCGCTGGATTGGAAATGCCTTGAAGCCACAGCTTGCCACACTACCCCAGGTCATCCTAAAGGAACTTGAGGATGAGTTTGACAAACTGAAATTCGAAAGAGTTGAGCCGACCAGGTAAATTAAATATCTTTAGTGTATTTACTCAAATTAAATGATATTTTGAATGAAATTGCAGATATCTCAAATCTCAACAAGAGAAGCAAGCTAAAATTGCGGATGAGGCTGTCGCCGAGGATATCTACAATGGTAAAGTCGATGCCTAATGAATATTTATATTTATTGACTAGTTTCTTTATGAATGAATGCGTGATACTCCAGAAAATAATAGCAATGAGAGTTCAAAGAATTTTCGTAAACCAATTAAGCAGAATTCAAGATATAGCTCGCTGAAGTATTCATACCCTCTTCGAGGTATACCCTAAATTTAACAAGACTAAAAAGAAACACGTTCTTTGCTTTTAACCACATTTACACATAATTTAAAAATTATATTATTTTGTTATTGCTGTAGTTGAAGGTACGAAAACGTATAGCTTATGGCTTATAGCACTACATAATTTAGATTTATTTACAATTTCAATCAGTTCACAAATATGCTTTATTCATAGGGAGAGAACTGCTAGATACTTAAAAAAAGAAAAATTACTCAAATTATGCTCAGATTCAAAAACATTGACAATAATTTCCTATCAGATGAGGATGGCGAAGGGGACATCGAGGAAGTGGATCCCATGGATTTAATTGATCCCGTTGATATACTTTCTAAAATGCCGAAAGACTTCTACGACAAGTTAGAAGAAAAGAAGTGGACTCTGCGCAAAGAGTCTCTGGAGGTCCTAGAGAAACTTCTTACTGATAATCCCAAACTAGAAAACGGCGATTATGGCGCTCTGGTAAGCGCCTTAAAGAAAGTCGTTACCAAGGACTCGAATGTTGTGCTCGTCGCCATGGCAGGCAAATGTTTAGCTCTGCTGGCTAAAGGTCTCAATAAGCGTTTCTCCGCTTATTCGTCGGTAAGTTAGAAAACTCCAAATATTTGTGATATTTTATACAATACAATTTTACGTAGGCATGTGTCTCGGCGCTGTTGGAGAAATTCAAAGAGAAAAAACCAAATGTTGTGAACGCGCTGAGAGAGGCGATGGATTGTATATATCCATCCACAAGTCTGGAGGCGCAACAGGAATCGATTATTGAAGCCCTGGGCAACAAGAATCCAAGTGTGAAATCGGAGACCGCCTTGTTCTTGGCACGTGCACTTACACTGACCCAGCCAACGGCATTGAATAAGAAATTAGTCAAGCTGCTGGCCACCACCTTGATCAAGACACTGAATGAATCTGATCCCACGGTTCGTGACAGCAGCGCCGAAGCTTTGGGTACGTTGATGAAACTCATGAGCGAAAAAGCCATGGCACCACTGTTAGTCGATGTGGATCCACTTAAAATGGCCAAGATTAAGGAGTGCCACGATAAAGCTGAAATCAAGGTGAAACTAGCTGCTCCTAAACGTGAAGCACGTCCAGCTACAGCACCTTCAGCCAAAGCAGCCGCCTCAAAACCAACTGCTGGCAGTGCAGAGCCAAAGCCAGTAACTCGCCCGGCTACCACTGGTGCACGGAAAGTAGTGAAGAAGCCAGCGGCAGCTGCAGCTGGAGCTGCACCGACTGGTCTATCAAAGGCACCCAGCAGCAAAACCATAGCCACAGAACGCGAAATGACGCCAGAGGAGGTTCAGGCTAAGGCTGAAGAACTCCTTCCACCTGAGATTCTTAGTGGTCTTGTCGATAGCAACTGGAAGAGTCGTCTAGCCGCTGTTGATCAGTTGTTATCACAGATTGGCAGCTTCGATACCAAGCAGCCAGGCATCTCTCAAGTATTAGTGCGTACAGTAAGCGGGCGTAAGCCTGGCCTGAAGGAGATGAACTTCCAGGTGCTTAAGAATAAGCTGGATATTCTACGAAGCGTGGCGGAGATCTATCCACTGACTACAATCACTGTTGATCAAGTGATTGTAGAGATAGTTGAGAAACTCGCTGATGCCAAGAATAGTGGTGCCGCTGGCGATGTACTCACCGCATTTGCCGAAGCCACTAAACTGGAGCATGTCGTGGGCAAGGTGATGTCCTTTGCCCTTGAGCAGAAATCTCCGAAGGTCCAATCGGAGGCCTTCAACTGGGTCAATAAGTCGATTATTGAGTTTGGTTTCAAATTGCAGCCCAAGACCATTATAGAGGACGTAAGGAAGGGCGTGCAGAGCACAAATCCCACAGTGCGTGGTGCTGCAATTCAACTGGTGGGAACATTGACCATGTACATGGGTAACACCATCATGATCTTCTTTGACAGCGAGAAGCCAGCATTGAAGTCTTTAATTCAGGCCGAATTCAATAAGAATGTTAGCGAAAAACCGCCAAAACCAATTCGAGGAGTCCAGAGAGTCAGCGCCAGCCCTGATGATGACGAGAATGAAGATGGCGCCGGCGGCGATGCGGGTATACCGGAAGTAAACTTGGCCGATCTTTTGCCACGCGTTGACATATCGTCACAGATAACAGAGGCCTTGTTAAAGGAAATGTCCGACAAGGATTGGAAGGCCCGCAATGAGGGACTTACTAAGCTGCAGGCCATCATCAGTGAGGCCAAGCTAATCAAACCCAGTATTGGCGATCTCTCACCAGCATTGGCTCATCGTTTGGTCGATTCCAATGCAAAGATTGCGCAGACTGCGCTTGCCATTTGTGAGCAGCTGTCGACAGCGATGGGTGCCGGTTGTCGAGGCCACGTTAGAGTATTATTCCCGGGATTCCTGCATGCGCTGGGTGACAACAAGAGCTTTGTGCGTGCTGCAGCTCTTAATTGCATCAACAGCTTTGGCGAACAGGGCGGTTACAAGGAGTTCTTTGAGAATGAAATGATTGCCGATGCTCTAAAGAGCGGCTCGCCTGCTCTCAAATCTGAACTGTGGGCGTGGCTGGCGGAAAAATTACCGCCCTTGCCGCCCAAATCGTTACCCAAGGAAGAGTTGACCTCCATGATACCTCACTTATACGCCCACATCTGTGATCGCAATGCGGATGTGCGTAAGAATGCGAATGAGGCTGTCCT
Organism: Drosophila quadrilineata; assembly: GCA_018150725.1. Classification (NCBI taxonomy): domain Eukaryota; kingdom Metazoa; phylum Arthropoda; class Insecta; order Diptera; family Drosophilidae; genus Drosophila; species Drosophila quadrilineata. The sequence continues at coordinate 471,535 of JAECWN010000375.1, forward strand.
GGGTATAATGATACATTTGGGTTTTGAAGCTATGACCCGTGCCCTGGACAAACAAAAGCCAGCTTCCAAAAAGGACATAATGGCTGCTCTTGAGAAGGCACGTCCAAATCTGCCAGTGAAGCCGCTTCCCAAAGGCAAACAGCAAGCGCCCATACCAGAAGAATCAAAAAAAGTCGTGCGCAGTGGTGGTGCCGCTGCTGCCCAAAAGCCCGGTGCGGCCAAAGCTGCTGGAGCTGCTGCAACCGAGAAGGCAGCCGCAGTACCGTCGCGTAAAAAGGACGAGGATATAGATACGTCGCCCCTGCTGGCGGTCAACAATAATAAGAATCAGCGACTCATTGATGAGCAAAAGATGCGAGTGTTGAAGTGGACTTTCACAACACCTCGCGAAGAATTTACGGATCTACTCCGGGATCAGATGACCACGGCCAATGTGAACAAAGCATTAATGGCAAACATGTTTCACGACGACTTTCGGTAAATTGCAACACTTCTATTGGTACTATTCAAGATATAATAGTAATACTAATTAAAATTAATGTCATATTCCTTTTAGATATCACTTGAAAGTCATTGAACAGTTGAGCGAAGATTTATCCGGCAATAGCAAAGCATTGATCTGTAATTTGGATTTGATACTTAAGTGGCTGACGCTGCGATTCTATGATACGAACCCTTCTGTGCTAATTAAGGGTCTCGAATATCTGGGACAAGTATTCAAGATGTTGGTCGAAATGGAGTATATGATGGCTGAAAACGAGGGCAGTTGCTTCGTGCCCCATTTATTGCTTAAGGTTAGTCCTCACATTGTCCATCATCAATGGCTGTTTACTGATGGCTACATATTAACTTTCACAGATTGGAGATCCCAAGGATACGGTCCGAAACGGTGTGCGAAATGTATTGCGGCAGATCAATCTTTTATATCCATTTACGAAAGTCTTCGCGTACGTAATGGAAGGACTTAAGTCGAAGAATGCTCGCCAGCGTACAGAGTGTCTGGATGAGTTGAACTATATGATTGATGTATACGGATTGAGCATCTGTCAGCCTTCCCAGCAAGTCGCACTCAAAGAAATTGCTCGTCAGATTTCCGATCGAGACAACACTGTACGCAGTGCGGCACTTAACTGCATTGCAACCGCATATTTCTTGGCTGGCGAGAGAATCTATAAATTAATTGGTCAGCTAAGCGACAAGGACCTCTCAATGCTGGATGAACGCATTAAGCGTTCCAAGAAGACCCGAAAACCAGCGGCTGCTACTACAGAGCTGCCTCCCCAGGGATCTAAAGCCAGCTCAGTGCAGGTGGTGCAACAAGACAGTATTGAGATCGAGGACGCTGAGGCCAATGGCTGTGATGAGCTGCCTCCACCTGACGAAGAGGGGTAAGTAATGTGGATAATGACCATTAAATCAAGCATTAAAGCTATCAGCTCGAAATGTGCTCGCCATATGTTCAGTTCTGGAAACAAAAAATCAAATTAAATGAAATCCTTTAATTTTTATTCCTAAATGCATATGTTTGAATCTGTTTTTATAATTTATTTTCGTATGCACTTATAAACTTATTAGTTATTATCAAGTATTATTTAGCTTATTTTCTTTCTATTAATTTGCGAATTAGCGGCCAAGAGCCACAGCTTAATGCCCGTGGTCGACTTAACAAGATGCTGTTGGAACGGAATGCCTCAAGCATTGAGAACAACTCCCTGCACTCCCTGACTCGACAGGCGTAAAGTGGCATTATCTTTTCTATTTTACTTTTATATATGTGTTTACTATTGTTTCGCATCATTGTTTGTTGCTTTGTTTGTTTGTGTGTTTGTTTTCCAAATTGTTATTGCCATATGTATGCAATATTAATGTTATTTGCTGATTGCTCGTGTTTTTTGGCTTATGCTCTGTTCTCTTGCTGTAATTTAGCCTCAATTACAAATTGGTATTCCAGTTGCTCCATCACATTCATTTTTAGTATATGTTTATGTAGACGTCGCTTGTCAAATACATTATCCCTAAATGTATAATGTTCTTTTATTTTGTACAGCACCTTTGATCAAGCGCCCTCTGCTCAGGTATTACAGCTGCAGCAGCAACTGCAGATGCAGCAACAACATGCCCAGCAGCAGAGAACAACTGGTCCGTTCGGTCTGGACCCTACTGTTATGGCCGAGATAGAGAAGGATTGGGTGCGGGCCGATCAGATGGTGTTTAAAGAACATCCCAACGTGGATATCTCACTGCTGTACGAGCCCATTAAAGTGTTGCCCACTCATGATGGTTTCCTGTACCCGCAAGACAGATTTGAACGTCTTCTTGCCCGTTCCCATTACATTCAACAAAATATGAACACGTCTCCGCAACAAAATACCAGTGGGCAGATGGCTAGCGAACTGTCACCATATCGTAGTCCAATGCGACTGTCGCCACCGAAGCATCAGTCGCAAATGCATCACAATATAGATAGCAATCTGCCCAAGTAAGTGCCACAGTAACAATATCCCAGAGAATCTTCCACATTTATCTGTTTACATTTGTCTATATAGCTTAGCGGATGTGCTTCCCAAGCATGATCCGCAATTGGTGAAGATCATCAAAGCTGTCAGTAGCACGGATACGTTGAAAGCTCGTGCTGCCATCAACGAACTGACTGCAATTATTGAATCTCCCGAGAAACAAGCTGTGCTAAGAGACTACGAGGAAATCTTCATACAAAATGTGCTGGCACAATTGAAGGCAAGTTTCTACATTCGCCGTCCACGATAATTAAATCAAAATTAACTTGATTTGTATGGTTTTCACTTGCAGAGTCTCTCGCAGCTACCTATATCACAGGCTCAAGTTGTGTACCAGCCATTGCTTTCCATTTTGTACTCGTTCTTCAATGCCAATCTCCTGGGCAAATCGCTGAGTGTGGTTTGTATTAAGAATCTCATGCACTCCCTACTGCATCTCCTGGCTGACCAGAAACTCTCAAGTGCCGATGACAGCCAATACAACAAGGTGATTAATGGCATCTGTCTCAAGGTTTTAGACAAGGTTAACTTTACAAATATATACTGGTAAGAAACCTCAGAAAGCCTATAAATTTATTTGCATAAACTAATTAATTTATTTAATTGCAACAGCGCCTTAATTCGATTGCTGCGAGAGACCTGTCAAAGTGCCGTGTTACCCAAGTTCACAGACCTGCTTATGAAATGTATTTGGCGCAATATTAAAATGTTGCCAGAACGCTCCAACGAATTGAATTACGATGCGGTTATCTTGGAAGTGCATGAGTTCATGTTGGCCCTGCCAAGTACTTGGTGGCAGAATCGTCCATCTGACACCCCATTCCGCACCGTAAAGACCATAATACACAATATGGCGAAGATAAAGGGCAACGCCATACTACAGCATCTCAATCAGATTCCAACGCACTCTGAGCTCCATGCATACTTGATTCGCTTGCTAAAGGTAATCCAATCTGGCATCATTACAGTGTTGGAAATTCAAATCTAATTTTATATATATTTTTACAGAATTTCCAAAAGGATGGAACGGTAACTGGAACAGGCGTGTCGCCACAGCGGCAATTTGCTCCGAAAGATATTGGATCAAAGCGTATATCGCATCAAACTCACGATACAGTGTCACAGATATTTAAGCTCATTTCTGACAAGGAAACCAAACAACAAGGACTTCAGAAGCTCTATGAGTTTAAGGTATATTTCACCAACCATTTCCAAGACTTCACTTAATAAGTACTCTTTAAATCTACAGCAACAAAATCCAGACATTGATCTGAGCACGTTCCTGCAAGGAGCTAGTGCCACTTTCCATAAGTATATTGAGGAAGGACTTGCCGAGATCGAGCGTAGTCAGAATTCAGGTTCAACGCAGGCACAGGATAATCGTACTGGTAAGTGAAATCCATGCCACATCAATTACCTACACAAAACCACGAAAGTTCCTACACTCCTGTATTAACCACACGCACCTTTATACTAACATTGTGTATCCCTATGTGTCCTGGTTCAACATGCAGCTGCTACACGTTCTTATCTCACAGATGTCAACTACCAGAATGCCGTGCACGAGCCCGAATACTGGATGGATCGTCTGCAGAATCTGATGACAACTCGCAGCTCCTCCAACGATGGCGCTTATATGATGGACAATAAGGTGGCCGACGAGAATCTCTGCATAAACTCGATGAACACACAAAAGACGTCACTAATTAGGCGTGAGGTGAGTGCACAGTCTGTTCCCTCTCCTTAATAGTCAATATTATTGAAATATTTTGTTGGTGTATCTCTTTTAGAAACCGGAATTATCGCCCAATCGTTTACAGCACATTCAAGCGAAGTTGGCGCAGATCAAAAAGGAGAACCATGCCCAATAAATGTAAACCGTTTAGTTAGCGCTCTTTGGCCGATTCGATCTGCTTTGAATTACTATATAAATATGCATATACATTATTATACGTACGATATTATTGAACAGATCTGAAATGAGATTAACTATAAGGCAGGGATAGCGTTAACTAAATGAGAACTCATTTATTATTTTTAAAGAATAATTTTTCTTATAGACAGACTCTGTATAATCATAATCTTTAGTAGCAAGCAGGAGATAACAACAGTAACAGTAACAATAATTAACAGCATATACTACATGGATATTCATACCTACTATTAATTACTAAAACAAAATCCAACTAAAAAGAACCTATGTATTAGCACTGAGTTAACGATATACATATTCATATTTACTACATACATACATATTTGTAATGCGTTTCATATTGGCTGCAATTGAGTTTAGGCTTTTAGCATGTTCCACAAAACATTGCCTTTTGTTAGGTTGATAAATTTTGATAGTTAAAGCCATAGAACATGTTAAAGATTTGTGAAAAGTATTCAAGAAAAATATCAATTGTTTTTTTCCTCTATATCTTTGTTATGTAGTTCTGTTCAGGATAGGCCAAGCTAAGCACAGGTGAAGAAATATTAAGTTATTAACTAAAATTATACTACAAGCTTGTAACTTGCGTCTAAGAATTTTCATTACGTTTTAACAAATGTTTAATTTAAGCCTCATCCAGTTTAACACAAACTATTATTACACATTCATACCCACACAAACAAACGTATTTGTAATCTTATTTATGCCCCATTATTTATGCAACAGATTAAATGTTATATTTATAATTCAACTAATCAGCCACGGGCAAAACAACGTCTTCAGTAATTTCAGAGAGCTCCTCCTCCTCGCCCTCTCCCTCGCCATTCTTCGGCTTTGCGTAGCGTGATGAAATGGTGGCGACTCTTATGGCTGCCTTAAAACCCACGCGGGCCTTCATCTTGGCCAACTTGGCTTTCCAGTTCTCGTCCCGAGATGGCAGGGCATTCAGATACTCGATCATCTCTTCCTTCTTGGGATCGACAATAGCCAGCACTGACATGCAACCATCCACTGTACCCAAAACAATGGCTCGTCCATCCTTGCTGCTCTTGATGGCCGTCAGTTCCGCCTGCAGCCTATAATTGGCAATCATCTCCGTGTCCACAGTTCGAAACACACGAATTGTCTTGCGTCCACTGTGATAATATGCCACGTACTCGTCGTTCTCAGTGAATATGCAGATAACAGAGAAGACGCCCTCGGCAACTTTGGGTATGAAAGTCTTAACTGTGGTGCCCTTGCGCAGCTCCAACATTTCCAAGCCTCCTCTGGTGGGCGCATATAAACCACACTTGCCATCTCTTGTTAGACTGCCACCCCATTTGGGTATGGATCGGACATGCTTCTTCGTCTTAATGTCCATGATGCTGCCCTTCTCACTGCTGATCACAGCCACCTGATTGGCCTTATGTGGCATTGGTACCACGGAAAATACCTCCTTTATGGCGCATCCCTTCAATAGTATTTTAGTTACGAAAGCTCCATTGGTAGCACTGTACACTCCCAGGCAATCCTTATTCGACTTGTCTACAGTCACTACAATGATGTAGGCGTTGTCCGCCGTTATCACAGATTGACGGAAGGGCATTCCAGTTACCATGCGTATGGGAAAATCAAAACGGAAGAGAATGGTTCCCTCGGGCACGGATCGCACAGTCGTAATGGCCGTGAGACGATTGGTTTCATCACTGCCACCTGCGGCTGCAGCCGCAATGATATCCCTCTGATTAATGTTGGGTACGGAAACTGTGAGCACTTTGTAGCCGTAGTCCATGAGTGTTATCTGCTGTATTCCAGGCTGATCATCACGGTAGACTACCTGTTCCGACACTCGATTCCAAATTAAGAACTTACCCGTCTCTGACGAGATAATATAGCGTCCATCAGGAGTAATCTCGGCATGTGTAACTATGGCTCCCAACGGGCTGTCTGCTAACTTGGCCAACAACCTGCCAGATCGAGTTTCCCAGACACCCACACAGCTCCGTGTGACTGTCACTGCCATGTCCACTTCGGAGAGGCTAATATCATCAATCTGGAGTTCATGGCGATCGATAACGTGCACCTTCTCGAATATGTTGTTGATGTTCCACACCTTAACGGATCGATCGATTGACGAAGTAACCAGATTGTTCCAGTTGCCTATAGTCAGGGGTTCCAGCTGTATAATCCTACCAAAATGGGCATCCAGAACCTTGGCCAGCTGTCCAGTGTTCAAGCACCAAACGTAAAGATTCTTGCGTACTCCAGCAACTGCATAGTCCAGCTTCGAGCTGATCATGATGGAGTTTGACTGCATAATCCGCGTGGTAATGTTACGAACTCCGTGAGGCAGAGCCAAGTACATGGCACCCTCTGTAATGGGTTCGCGCTCGTTGTCCTTCTCCTTGCTGCCAAAGTCCCAAATTACGAATCCTTTGCCGGCCGTACCCAGCAGCATGCGATCGTTCTGATGCTGATCAAGGCGCAGCTGCAGCAGCATTTCCTTATCGTCATTCTCGTAGCGGGGCAAACGTTCCACAAAAGTCCAGAGTATTTCGCCAGTCTCCTCGTTCTCTGTGAAATCGTAGACCGACACCTCAAAATTATCTGCATTGGCGCATCCATAGGCTCGGGTCCGTCCCTTATTCATGACCAAGGCGCTGTAGAAAAGCACTGAGTTCGAGAGGTGGGAGGACCGACAGGAATCCAACCGCAATCGTATCTCGTTGATGGATCCGGACCAAAATATGGCATTGTAGTCCGTGGGCGTAAAAAATTCCATGGCTGAAACACATAGGTCTTGGCTGTGGACATTAAAGGAGCGAGGAGAGAAGCTTTCACTTACTCAATATTTCCCAATCTGAATTCTCGCCTGGAATCTCAAAGATTTCCAACAGATTTCCTCGCATATCGAACTTTGCCCAGCGTAGCTTGCATATAAGAAATAGACTAGAGGAATGTTGGTTAACCCCTGAGCATATCTGGACCTACATCATGACCTACTTCTGGTTTAGCAGATACAACCCACTGACTGGGCCGTCGCCTTCCTCAAAGGGACTGTTGATCACCACAAACTCACTGGAGAGCATATTGAGTAGCACCGTCTGGTTGTTGTTGGAGTAGGCAGCTGCCCACTTGTTGTCCGGGCTGAGCACAAGCTGCTGCATGATGCCCTCGATGCCGGGATTGACATCGCGTGTCAGATCTGAGGTAGACAGATCAAAGGTGATGAAGTGTGTCGATATGGAGACCATGTATCGCATGTCGCTGGTCAAGCAGAAGGCAAACACCGCAAACTGATGTCCCTCCAAGGAATACTAAAAAGTTTATCCACATTAATCTCTATCCAAGTTCCTCATTAGTTATTTACCTTTAGGGGACCGCCGGGAGTGTGCAGACAATGATTGACGGGAATCAGGGCACAATCCTTGGGACCACAGCGATCACAGGCACGTAGCAGCATCTTGATATTGGGATTCCCTCCGATCTCCGGCAGCAGCCGTCCAATCAACTGTGGCGCCAGCATGTTCGGATAAATGGCCAGAATGGCGCCACCCAAACGCAGTGCATCTGCGACCAGCATGAGCTCGCGCTTCGCCTCCTTGTCGTCAGTGTTCGTGGAGGCATCCTCAAAGTCCGCCAGAACCGCCTGCAAAGGGCAGCTGGAGAGCTTCGCATGCAGCCAATCATAATTAAACAAGACGTGCTCAAACAGATCCTTGAATCTTCGCGAGCGAACAAAATGAAAAGGCAACTCCCCAAACTGCAGAAAATTTCAACATATACAAATCTGCTAAAAATATACATTTTTATTACCTTGCGCAGATTGTAACGTTTGGAGAGACCATCCTTACTAGTGAAAACCAATGGTTGTATGGGCACCTTACGATCCGCAGAACCCTCCTTGTCAGCCAGGCCAAAGCGATGTCTTTGGATCTCCGTGAACTTGAACGGCTTCGGCACACCCCCGCCCCAAATACCCAGATAATAGTCTGCAATCATAGAATGAAAATATATGGCCATATTCATGTTCTTGAAGTAGCGCTCCTTGGCTGTGTCCTTGAACTGCCTGTGGTACCTGTTGAGCAGAAGGGTTTTCAATAAAATTAATCCTAAAAATTATTTTAGATTTATAGAAACTATAAAATTAAGGGTACGTAAATTTTAAAATTTTGGAATTATTATTAATTAATTATTAATATTAATATTATTTCTTTATATAATTAAGTTAAGAATACGTTCCTTAACATTATTAAACTTACTAAAATATTAATAAAAATTTATTGAAATGATAAAATTAAGTATACGTTTCAACTTTTCTTAAAGTATTTCATGGCCCTTAAAAATTGGTTAAAAATCGCAATTGTCCCGTGACTCTAAATTACGCAGCTTCTAAATTTAGGAAAGCCATTCTTATTATGCATAATAGTCCTGGAAATTTTCTTGGAAAAATACATAATCATAATTACCAATTCATGACATTGACACCATCCGCCTCGCGTTCACTTAAATAATTGGGGAGATCATTGCGAATGCGGGTCCAGAGCAGAGGCGGTATGCGACGCACTGGTGGCATATGATACTGATAGACATCGTCGAGCACCTTGTCGTCCAAGGAGATGAGATCCTCGAGCTCACTCTCGGAGAGTCCCGACTTGGAGGCCGTGATGTAGGCGAGAGCGTGGAAGACCAAAATGCGACCATGCTGCTTCTCAACGCGCTCGAAGAGCAACATGATCGAGTCCATGACCGTGTTGGCCAAATGTGTTTCCTGTGGACGCGTATAACTGCGCCATCGACATATCTCGGCAAAGACCAGCTTCACAAATATGGGCAGCGAGCACTTGCTGATGGCATTGGCCACTAAACGCCACTGGTAGTTGTTAAGATCGCGACACGCCGTCTTCATCCACATTTTGATCACGTTCATGGCCAGCTCCTCCCCCAGCGCCGTCACCTCGATGAAGTTCTCCTCCACATCAATCATCTTGCACAGCACATGGTACTCGTGGGATACTGTCGGATTTGCCGGCTCATTAGCGCACGATATGATGATCTGTAAGCAAGTCAAGCAATGTGCAAATATTGGGTATACAGCACTTCTATATGTTACGTTTGATCGGCCCAATCAAATCCGGCTAAAATTGCCTCATGCGGTGGGAGTGACAAATTTATGGAAAGATTTTCGGGTGATTTGGGGATTCTGCTTGTGATATTGCTTAGCACGCACAAGTCAAGCAATTGGAAAAACTTACACATATTGGAAAACTATAAAAATGTATTTACATTTATTTTACTATATATATATATATATGCAACTATACCTGTTGATGGCGTCATGCACATTTTGAAAAATCATAAATAATTTTTAGAAATTGAGAGGAGATATGCTAAACATGCAGTGCTTAGGTTTCCGAAGGGCTGTACCAATCATAAGGTCAGATATAGAGTACAGATACTAAAGTCTAAAATTTCAGTGCAGAATATATATGTACATATCTTTTTTCAAATTAGTGCATATCATGCAAAAGTTTTAGTTTGTATATACAAAATTCCATGCATTCGATTTGAGGGATATGTATGTATATGTAGCAGGAAAAGATTTAGTTAAGAAGAAAGACATGCGAAAATTGTTGCCCCTTAAGAGATCCACGAACTCACCTTGCAGTGGGGTGGCAAACGCGTGGGTATCCAGGATACCTTATTTGAGTCTTGAGTGCCCGTCAATTGGTCAACAGAATCAAGGTACAGGGTCAACGGCTGATTGGGGCTAGCATAAGTTAGTAATTGCTTAAAATGTGCTGTTAAAGGTACAAGATCATCGGGGATATTCTCAAAGGGTAGCATATAGTTGTACGATATCTGCATTATTATTATTATTACATATGTGAAATGTTCGTGTATGAATAGAAATTTGGGTAGAATTTGTGAGAGAAATTGAAGTTTAAGTTTTGAAAATGTTTGCGACAAATTACTGGATGGATATCACCTGCTGACATATCGATATGAGGGTGGCCGTCAAGGCGCTGGAGTCCGGCGTGGTGCCAAGGAACCGTATGATATTGATGGGCCGTTTATCGGCGAACCATTCGCTAGCTACCAATGAGGCGCTTTTGGCCAAGAGTGAAGTTTTGCCGCAACCTCCGTCGCCAAAAAGGACAAGTGGCTTATCTGAATCCCCCAGCATATATCGCTTGATACGTTCGCAACTTTCTTCGCGGCCGTAAAAGATCTTCACCGAATTGTTACAAGCGTGCAAATGCTGAAGGATCTCAGTTACTATCTGCCCCTGTGCACTGGAGTCTTCTTTGCGCATGGCCCTATCCACAAGCTTAACAACATTCTTATAGAAGTGCGATATGAAATGATTCAAATACTCCTCATGCGTTTCAATGTCGAGGCCCTCTCGTCCAATCCATTCCACAGTGTATCTAATTCCATTATAGACAATAATTATCCTCAGATACTAGAAATTTAAGAGACAAAAGTTAACCCACTTCTGTGCATTGCTCGATTCAATCTTGGCTGGTAGACGAGTATCCCTCAGATCTCCCAGCAGTTTGGCCGATTCCGTGTCCAGACTGCGGTTGATAATGTCCACGAACAGCGAGGCCTTCTTCAGATTCTGCAGATTTATGTTGTTGATATATCTGACATAGGCCAGGCAATGGTTCTTCGTATTCTTCACATTCAATATGCCATTGATGACCTCACGTTCCGTAACTAAATGTCAATAGAGCATCATTTATTTATTTGTCATTTAATAAAATTGAATAATTTGTTCAAATACAAAATTTATTTAAATTATAGAATTTAATGAAATGTCAAAATTACTTACTTACTATTACTTTTAAAATAAAAAATAACTCATAAATTTATTAGTTTGAAAAAAAAAATGGGAAAATTTTTTAAAAAAAGGAACAATTTCTGTAAAAAAGTTCTAAGATCAAAAATATAAATATTTAAAAAAAAAATATATAAGAAATCTCTTTCCCTATCTCTCATTATCCGTTTTGTTCCACTTACCAGACATAAAGTAATTGTGCACATCGTCCTTGGACATCTTATTGCTCGCTCCCAGTGAAGCAGCTGCCTTGCGGAGCAGCTTCTGCATCTTGTTGAGTGTGTCCCACCAGACAGCCTGATCCTCCGCTTGCAGCTTCGGCACACGCTAAACAGAGTGACCAGCTGGATCAGTCTAAGTCAATTTCATCATCTCCTCCCGCTTACCTTATTGTTGAAGTTAATCAAAATGGATGATATGGGCTGCAGCACGGATATGGGCGGCACTGCATTGCTGTCCTTCTTGTACCAGAGATCGAGCAGTGCCCTATCCACGCCCATCGAGGTGAGCTCCTCGCAAATGAGCTGCAGCTCCGATGATACGATGTATGTGGGAATGGGTCTGTAGCCATACTTCTGGCCAAGGAAAACGATGAAATTGGGACCCATGGAGAGGCGTTGACAGTTCTTAATCTCGCGCATGCATAGCTCGGTGGTCATGTGATCATCGGTGGCCTCGTCACGCACACCCCAACGCATGTCCACCACTTGAAACTCGAGGCCATGCTTCTCACGACAGTAATCCTTGATGCGAGGATAACACTTGGCCATCAGCGTATTTCTCTCCATTGTGGTATCTGAGATCCAAAATAAACACGATTACATAAGAACTCACACATGGCACAAGGCGGAAAATGATTCAACACACCCGTAAACGTGGAGCTGGTAAAGATACGCACAATTTTTGAGCTAACCGGCGGCAAGGACTCCAAGGAGCCCAGGAAAATGGAGTCGATAGTGCGGTCATCCATGATTAGAGGTTACTCCAAGCAATGGAGAAGACCAAAAACTGGATGCAAAATGAAAGTTTACTCGATTTTCTAGGATAAACGTTCCGCAGCCGTTGAAATCCAATATATATCTGAACCGAACGAAGACCCAGAAAGTGGCGAGGAAAAGTAAAGTTCACATTATATTAGTTGGTGCTGCTGTTTGGTCGATAATATGGAGGATATGTGGCGCATTTGACAGTCGCCTAGTTGACGGGTTTGTTTTGAGTTCAGCGCAACTGACACGACGTCAGGCCATGCCACGCCAGGTGGTAGCTGCCGCAGCAATCACAACAGAGCTACCGACAAAGTGTAGCCAGGGGCAACACCTGTTGCATGCCACATTCACATTCACATCCACATCCACAACCGGCTGATCGAAAAGTAATTCCATTTAAAACGCAGACCACTTTGATTGATGCCAGACGACTTGGCTTGGCTGTCTCCACTACTGACACACACAACAAGTGGATTCAAGTACCTTGGCTGGGAGTTCGTCAGTTCGTCAGTTGCGTGATTGGCTTACATTCCTCAAGGCGTTGCTGCTACTGCTGCTGCTGCTGTTGCAACTTTCAAAGTCGCTTGGCGGCAACGGCAAACGGTGCCACTTAATGGGGCATGCGGGTGCGACTTTTCGAGCCCCTGCTCTTCATTCGATTCCTTGCCATTCAAAATAGGCATAAACTTTGGCCCACGACGGCGTCTTACCAAGTCTCTTTAACCATTGACCTCGACCTACGGACATGTGCGTGTTTGCGCAAATAAATCAATGTGGGTGCAGGAGCAGCAAGTGCTTCAATTAGGCCAAATTTATAAACTCTCTGATTGCATACCATTTATAGTTGGTGCTGACATTTCAGTCAAAAGCTCAATTGTTTCTTATTTTGGGTCAACGAATTGACACCTCCCAGGGAAAGCGGTGCCTGGCACTAACAAAGTTCGATTAAATCAACTTATGCATTACTTAGATCGGAAGGTGTGAAGTTGACGGATATGAATATTGTAATTTAATAATAAATCTAGTTTTAGTTGTTGGGTTTTATAACAATATATTTATTTGTCATTTAATTTTTATATTTCGTTATGTTAAATTTAGTCTCGAAATGCCTGATACATATCCATAATTTAGAAATTGTTTCCTTCGTATTCCAATATATAGTTGTATATAGTACGATTTTTGATGTGACGAATGACGAATGTGTAGTGAGAGTATGACTTGCATGAGCATGTATGTATGTATATCATATATATGTATGTATGTATATGTAAATATTGAATTTAGTTTAGTAAAAATGTTATATATCTACTAAATATGTATATTCTCGCTATCAATCGTATGATTTTGAAACGCGTTTATCTAATTTCATTTAAGTTGGCTATAGGAAAAGTGGATTCTATATGCTATAGGTGTGTGTTTATATAAATTAATTTATTAATATAAATTTTTAAATATTTGTTAAAGGATCATTAAACATTTTGTTCATCACTTTTGTTAATAGGGACTGTCGCAAATTAAATTAACTACCGATTCCATTCCAATGGAATACAATTTAATGTTTAGCTTGAATTTTCATTTATTATATTATTAAATATATATTTGTATATTTGTTTATAAGTAGCTAGATTTTTCTTCATTTTTGTTGTTGTTGATAATAAATAAATAGTTAAACATATTGAACTAAACAGTAATCAAATAAAAAAATAAAACAAATACTATTTAATATTACAGAATTCAAATAAAAATATATAAATAATAATAAATCGTAGTAATAATAATAATAGTTATAAACAAACAAGCAGCTACTTGATTCATATGAATCTAAGGTTTAAGTCCGTTTGCTGTTGATTTAGCTGCTGTTGCCGCTGCTGCTCGTGTTGTTGTAGTTGTTGCTGCCGTTGTTGTTGCTGCCGCTACAGACAATTTGTTAGCTGCTGCTGCTGCAGAAGATTTTGTGGCCGGCTTTGAGTCCGGTATGGCTTTGGCCGCCAGTGCCAGCTTATGTATGTGTGGCGACGATGGCGACGTCACTGTTATTCTATAATAAGAAAAAGCTAATGTTTTACACGCACACACACACACATACGCACGCACAACATTTTGGGGGGGTGGGCGTATTCATTGGATGGACGGGGCAATTCAAGGCGGAGAGGCGGGAAGCATATGCAGAAACATATTTACAAAGCATTTTTTGATTTCGTTTAGTTTTTTACGTTTTTTTTATGGATGGAAGAAGGCGATGGGCGTTTTTGTTGTTTGTGGGTCAGAGATTTGTTGTTGTTGGTTGGTTGGCATGGTTCGTTGTTGTTGTTGTAGCATGTATGAATTAATTAGGTTAATTAGATAAGCCGGCAATAGCAACAGAACTTAAGAGCTAAGTATGTTATCTAGCTAACTATTAACTAGTTGACAATAGTTATACATATGCATATTATTTATATAATTATTTAATATTAATAATAATAATAAAATTACTATTCGTTTGTTTATGTCGAGAGCTATTATTTGTTGTTGTTATTGCATTTTGCGTTATTGCGTATATGGTGCTATTAGTTGGGTGTGCTTTGCCTAGGCCTAGTGCTTGTGCTGTCTGCTGTTTGAGTTGACCTCGTTATCAGCGTACCTAGGGCTGTTGTCGTCCTTTTCGCAGACGAGGGTGCGGGTCGTGCTTGGGGGCACACTGTTGATGCCGTTCAGTGACTGCTGTGAGCTGCGTTTCACCTGCACTGGGCGCAGACGCTCCTCCAAGTCACTTATCGATCCCACCGAGCTGATGCTCTCATCACTGCAAATTGTGTTTCTGATTAGTTGCGATTTCTAGGGGAATCTGTCTAGAAGCTTACCTCTCACTGAGCTCCTCTTCACCCTCCTCTTCCATGGCTTGTTGCAGGTCAGCGATGCGTTGCAGCGCCAGCATCAGATCATTCTTCAGCGCTGTGCCCTCAGACTCCATAACTTCTATTTTCTTCTCCAGATCCTTGCGGCGTGTCAGCGATTCCTGTTCGTGGCTGGATAGGGCATGGAACTCCTCACGCATGTCGCGCAAGCTCTTTTGAGATTTCTTAAGCGCTTCCTGGCCTTGCATTTCCCGTATCTTGGACTGCGTTACCTCATTTTGAAGCTTCTCCAGAGACTCCTTATGCCGGCTCACCTGCACTTCGAGACGTGCCCGTGTCGCCTGCTCCAGTTCCAGGCGTGATTCCAGCTCCTTGGTGCGCATTTCCAAGCTACAAAATAATAATAAAATATTTAATTTTATTTTCAATTAGTTATATATTTTTTTATGCTTACCGCTTGGACATGACTGCCATGGTGGGATCACCCATGTTTTCAACATTATCCAGACGATGCTGCAGCTCGGCCACCTGCTCCTTGAGATTATTGCGTTCCGCTTCCAGTTCGGTGAGTTTGAACTCTGACTCTGAAACGTTGACCTGTTCCGTATTTAATTGCTTGACGGTGGCGCTGTACTTCTTCATTAGCTCGCCGAGCTCCTCCTCGTTCTCTTCGATCTGTGCCTGCAGCTCGGCACGATCCCGATGGGCTGCATTGGCCCGCTCCTCGGCATCGTTACGCGCTCTGTGTGATTCTTCGAACATGGCTTGAACTTCGGCAAGCTCGGCCTCGGCAGTTTGACGTGCCTTCATGGCCAATGTGCGGGAGGATTCCGCATCCTCTAGCTGATTGCGTAGCTGTCGTATTAGCGACTTGCCAGGCGTATCCGCCTTAAGTCTCTCCAGTTGCGTTTGAGCATCCTTCAGCAGAGCCTTGTATTTGCGGAGGTCGCGTCGCAACTTTTGATTGAGAGCCTCCTCGGCATCACGATCAACGCGATCACGATCCTCCATAGAGGAGAGGCGTCGCTCCAGCTCATGCTTCTCACGCAGCAGAAGAGTGCGCTCTTCGTGCTCCGTTTCCAGTTGGCACTCCAAGGCCTTGATCTTCTTGTAGCCATTGCCACGCACCTCCTCCAGCTCTTCGTCACGCTGCTGCGACTCACGACGCGCCTCTTTACGCATCGTTTCCAGCGTCATTTCCAACCTGAGCTTCGCTTGCTCCAGCAACTGTATTTGTCCCGCCATGTCATCGAGCTCCTCCTCCTGTTCCTTGACACGACGGTCCGATTCGTTCTTGGAGCGACGCAGTTGGGCAAACTCCTCCTCAGTGCCACCGCCAAAGGTCATCTCCTCCAGCTCACGTTGCAGTGATGCCAGCTTCTCCTCCTTCAGCTCCAGATCCAATCGAGTATCCTAGAAGATGAGCACAGGTTTATGAGCAACATTTAAGCCTATGCAATGAGTGCAACCTACTTGAAGCAGCCGCGTTGCACATGTGGCGCTAAGACTCATGGCTGTACTTCAACTAAGCCCATACACATGGGAATGCCAACGGGAATTGAAATTGAAATGGGAATAGCAAAGTTGGGTATGGGGAATGGTAATGGGAATGCGAGTGGAATAATGGTATCTAAATCGGGGCACTGCTATGTCCGGCAAGTTATCACGCGGCTTCAGTTCAGAAACTTTTGCTTGTTATTATGATTATTATTGTTGCTTTTACGCTTCTTTTTTATTTTTTATATTTTTTTAATATCTTCTTTTTCTTGGAACTATGTGTGACTGTGTGTATATGTGTGTACTCCAGTTATCGCGCGTCGTCGTCAACGTATGTACATGCATCCAGTCACTGCTCGGCGCGTTCACTGTCAACTCTGAAGAAAGCCACCGAAAAATGAGGCAACCAAGTCAAGAAGAGAACACAGAACATAGAGCTGCGCAGAGTTGAAATTTTAGCCTTTTTTAAGATAGATTTGGACTTTTATCGATGCTAGTTTTTAGCCGGTAATCTATCTGATTTTTATTTTCAAAGTTATAATTTTTTGAAATTTGCTGGCATTTCTATGAGGATCCCTACTTTAATAACAGCTTAACAGTATCTTTAATTAAAAATTCCATAATTGAAGTAGAGTAAAAATAGGTCGGTTTTTTTGAAGACCGATATTTTTAGTCAGAAACAGTTGGCAACACGAGCACGACACAACATGAGAGTTCTGAGAGCAGTCAACTGAGTGAGAGAAACCTTCGTGGAACCGACGAGAAAGAGAGTAGCTGTTGCAGCAAGAGTCTAGAGTATAAAGAGCGTTCTGGGCTTGCCACATGCTGCATGCCGTTCGTTGCAGCTGTGTGGGCAGGTAGGTAGCTAGTCTAGCTAGTTGGCTCTTCAGACTGTCATTATACACACATGGACAGACGACGAGTGTTGTTGTCTAGAGAGTCAGTCAGTCAGTCGAGCCTAGCGGCGTGGGTAAACAAGCCGAACGAGTTTCCAGCGATATAGTATCTGTATCTGCCGCAATGTTGCATGTGCCACTGCCACTGAAACTGGCCACTTGTTGTTGCCAATGCTGATTATAAAACCGATTTGTTTAGCTGCGCTTCTTCTTCGTCACTAGCAAACCGGCTAATCGCTTGGCAACATCAACAAACCTATCAACATGTTGCCGCAACATGTTTCACATGCTTAGAGATGAGCGAGCAGTCGTGCGTGAGTCACGCACACGAAAACTGATATATGACATATTTGATAATTCTACTCACCGCAAGTGTTTGTTCTAGTGTGAATTTCTCAGCTTGCAACACATCCTTTTCACGGCCATAGCGCTCCTTGGCCTGGCGCTCCTGGCGGGAGACATCCTGCAGGGATTGGCATTCGGCATCGAATTTGCGCTGCTTCTTCTCCAGCAAATTGTTGCGTGCATTTTGCTCCTCGAGCAGCATGCGCAAATCATTCATCTCGTTGGTCATCTTTTGTACCTTGCGTTTCCATTGGCCCACAACCTGACGTTGTTCCTCAACTTCCTCGTAGGCATCGGATAGCTGTTGATAATATAATAATATAAGATGATAATCATATATTAAATATAATATCATATAATACAGTAATAAATATTTTCAGAATCTACAAATATATTTCACCTTCTTTTCCAATTGCTTCTTAAGCCCGACCAGCTGCTCCAGATCATGCTCATGCTGCGTTTGTAGACGGCGTTTGGTAAACTCCAGCTCCCTGGCAACACGTTCGTATTTCAGCTTATAGGCGCCACCGGCACCATCTTCATGCTCCATATCCTCATCCTCGGAGATGCCATTCAGATCGGACTTGGCGCATATAAGCTCCATTTCCAACTTCTCGCTCATCTCTTGCAGATTCTTCACTTTGGACTGTTGATCGCCCAGCTCCTTCTCCAATTTAAGGCGCTCTGCCGTCTCAGCCTCCAATCGCTCAGTGGCAATATGTGCCGTGGAGCGCTCCTCAGCCAGATCCACAGTCAGCTCCGATAGCTACAAATTAGAGATAGAGGATCTCATTCAGAAATGAAATATTTCAGCTTTACCCATTTTTCATTTAATTTTATTTCAATTTCATTTTCATTTCATGTGGCATATTTATAAACAATTTGATATAATTATTTATCTTATCGGCATGGCAAGTTTACCAACGCTCTGCACATTATCTGCAGCATGACCTCAACCCAAAAACAATTCACGTCAACAATTGAAACAATAGGTGAAAATTTTACTTTCATTAAGAGATATTTTTGCCAAAAAAAGTTAATATTTTGAATATTTTCTTCATTTGTAACTCAATATTGAATTATTAAATAATGTATAAGTAAAAATAAACAGTACGCACGAGCAATATATTTTTTGTACATATATACATATATATATGTGGACGAATTCTTCAAATATTTTGAAATATATATTAAATTATTTCCACAAATATATTTTAGAGACTAATATAATCT
Source organism: Drosophila quadrilineata (assembly GCA_018150725.1). Taxonomy (NCBI): domain Eukaryota; kingdom Metazoa; phylum Arthropoda; class Insecta; order Diptera; family Drosophilidae; genus Drosophila; species Drosophila quadrilineata. The sequence goes on from JAECWN010000375.1 coordinate 490,604, forward strand.
ATATTAAATTATTTTCACACATACATATCTCGAAGTCTATTATAATATATAATATTTCAGTTCTTTGGTAAACTCATGAAATAAAAGAAATGTCGCTGTTCCCTTTATATGAATAATAGATTTTAATGAGTTGTATTTAAATTTAATTTAATCATTTTTATACCCCTGAAAATTCAAGTGCAAAAGCAAACAAACAAAAATTCTGCCCTGGAAATTGTGTTTATCTATAGCTACACAGCATGCTCCCCTTAGAGTCCTATGTAAAGAATTCACGGTGCGTGAATCACCTCGATATATATTTTTCTTGTTTTGGAATCTAAATATAAATGGAACTAAGAATTCAGAAATCAACCGCTAACTTTAGAGACGTCGAAGCGCAGTCTGAGGATGCCGCTGTCAATGTCAGCAGCAGCAGCAACGCAGCATGGAATTTTCTGCCATATGTTTACTTAAGATTCTTCAATATATGTAAAGTGCTGAACATATAGAAGAAATTGGTATATGGCCAGAAATGATTTGAAATGATGTCAACTGCCCACGCGTCTAATCGTATTGGTAATCAAAACATAGAAATTATTTGTTTCAAACTTAATTTGAACGACAAGCTAATACCCTATGAAGGTATGCCCTTAACATGACATGCAAAAATTTCCAACATTTCCTAGACTTTCTCCCACAACGGATCTTGACGTAGTGAACTCCCAGAGCATCGTTCGAATAGAAATTATCTTAGACACCAATTCCTAATCAAGATTGTCTTAATTGTAAATATTGTAAATTTCCAATCATAGTTTATCTAGACATAGTTTTACTTTGAATTATTTTTTTTCTCATTAGCTTAAGTTGCCACAAAGGTAATAGAATACTATTCAGCTGTAATAAATATTTCTAATAAAATAACAAGTACAGTATATAGCATCCTGAACTAGCACCGATGGAGTTTCTCGATAGGGTAACATATGCTTGGCACTACTTGAATAATGAACAGAATAAGGAATATCGAAAAGTGAATTTTAGATAATCACGGAAAAATCGACTTAATTTTCGACTTTGACATTTATATACCGTGCGGTCGGAAATTTCAATACAGTTATTTTGGTGAAAATATTTTGAAAATCGGAGAAATTTTAAACTTATTTCTCCATTTGTCCAATGAAGTGCGAAGGCCACAAACAAACAAACTACCCTTTGCACTACTTTCTAGGGTACAGGGTATTCATAATAATGGTGAGATTGACAAGCTCAAGGTTGTGTTTTACCTCGTCGAGCTCATTGTCATCCTCCTCACGTATTGTGCGATCATCGTCATCGTCCACATTCATCGCGGACGCTGAGGTGGCCACCGATGATTCTCTGGCCAAAGAGTTGCCCCGCGATGTCGGCGTATGTGGCAGCTGTTTCGACAATTGGAACGCCTTTGTCAATATGTTCTGCGAGGAGCGAGTGCGGCCAACCGAGCCGCAGCGTTCCATGCTGTTCCGTTCACGCTGACGCTCAATCAGTGAGATGGTATCATAGTCATCGTAGTATGCAGAGCCTGGGGTGCTGCAGCGACTGTTGTTGCCACCAACTGCCGGCATGCTGGCGGTGCTGCCACTGTTGCTATTATGGCGTCTCGTGCGCCGACCCATGGCCGTCCATTCCTCCTGCACGTGATCGGTGCGCTTGAGGAAGTTCTGGATCTTCTCACTCAAATACGCGGAGGAGGTGCGCGGATCCTCGAACGAGGGCGATGGACGCAGTGTCTGATGCACTGGCTGCCGCTTGCAGCCAAGCACAAACGATAGATTCGCATCAAAGACCACCGGAGAGCTCTCCAGATGTCGCATCTCATAGGCATCTAATCCACTGCCGCGCGTATAAGTCTGAGGGAAGGTGCGTCGCGGCGGTGTCTCTAGGCGCGAGGAACGGGATACGGATGACTGAGTGGAGCAACGTGATGATATCGAGTAAGCAGGACTAGGCGAACGTGTTAGCAAGCGCAACCGATCCGAGACCGCGGCATCGACTGAGTGGTTGGTAGCTGCTGTGCCTGCTGATCCTGTCGAGAGTGGCAATTTCAGCGATACTTCGTAGTGGCTTTCACTATCCTCCTGCTGGCCATTACCCAGTCTGGTAGATGTTGAAAGCGACTGCGAGCTGTTGCTGCTTCGTGTGGAGTAGCCATTGCTGCCACCAATTGTGTTCTGGGTACTGTGTGTGGTGCGTTGTGTGGTTGTTGTGGTGGTTTTGGTGTGCCCATTGGTCAGCATGTGCACAGGACTCTGTTCCCGTTGCTTGGGCAACAGACGTAGCTGTTTACGTGCCTGACTGCTGGGCGGTTTGGGTGGCTTCAGGCTGCTCAGCGAGGAGACGCTCCCACCGCTGCCACTGCCACCGCTGTGATTGTTGTGCTTTGTTATGCCGTTCATGGCGGCCATAACGCGTGCCATAAACGTGGCCTTATCCTGCTCGGATTCGACGTCTATATTCATGCGGACATCTTTCTGACTAGACGGCCTAGAAGCTGCAATATCAGCACTGTCATCAGCAATGGCTGTATCAAGAGGCGCCAGCGGTGCCATAGGAAAATGGAAGGGGGATGGATGTGGGAGTGGGAATGGAGGAAATGGGATGGGGATGATTTATGCGTGGGGAAGTAGCTTTTCAAGCAAATGTTAAATGGATTTTTGGAGATATATGTAATTTCGTAGAATTTTTTGGTCGTGTGCAAAATTTTTTTTTTGATATTTGCCAATTGTTTTGGGAATTATTTTCGAATATTTCGTAATTCGCTTTCGGTTCGATTGATCGTTGATTGAGGTTGATTGATATTGATATGGTGGGTTGAATATGGTGCTAGTAGTATATTTGGTATATGGTTCGTTGAGGGGATCTGTCAAAAAAAAGTTGAGATCGCACTCGCTTGCAAAATGTATGTTTAAATTTAAACCAAAGGAAAATTGTATTTATTTTGGCTTAAAGCATCAAATTGCCAATATGTTGCCGTGATTTCTGTTTCTGTTTCTTTTGTTTTTCTTATTTTTATTATTTCTGACTTGTTTTATTTGCTCGCTTTTCTTTTGGCACCGTTCACTTCAATTTCGCGCACATACACTGACAGAAAAACCGTCGGACGGACACACGCACGCAAACGTATCGGTTTCGTAGACGAATTCTGTATTTGAATTCGAATACGGATACGGATCTCGCGATACGGGCACGGTACGGCACGGCAAGGCAAGGTACGCCAAAGAACGGAACGGTTAGGCGCCTCAAGCGTTCGACTCGCAACTAAGTGTACAACGCTCTTCGCGGATGCGGCGGCCACTTGCCAATGCGTGACCAGAAAAAAGCTCGCGCCGCGCCAGCTGCTTTTTGGCAAACAGTTCGCAATGAGAGTGACAGCGAAATTGAGAGAGACAGATAGATAAAGAGAGAGAGAGTGGTGGGAGAGTGAGAGAGAGCTTGTGTCGGCAGGAACATTGCAACATGATCAGTAGCCTCCGCCTGATATTGACTTAATCTCGGTCATCTATATAGTATTATGGCGTATATTATAGGCGGGGACAACTGTTGATCTTATGTAAAGGAACGTGCAACAAACGATTGCAACACAATGTATCGCAATAAAGTATTATTAATGATCACAGCGGAGCATTTAAAAATATATACGGACTCGGAATCAGCATACAACTCTGACGCTATTCTTAAGTGCAGCACAGATTATATATACGATATACATAAATTGTATATATTCGCAGATATATACTATACTATATACATACAGTTGGTGTTCAATGGACTCACGCATTGCCCAGAAGCTATTTATATTTGTTTTACAATAAACCGAAACGGGAGGCGGAAATATCGCCTCATCTCGATCTCGCAATGGCAACAAAGTAAATCAAGCATTTGCTATAGCTCCTAACCGATTTCAATTATTCCTGCAAAAGTAATGAACTATATAATATATGTACATATGCATTCCATTTTCCATTTTCAAGTCTTCTATCGTAACTGAAATAGATTTCTAACTGAGCAGGAAACATATTTCCCTTTAGGAAATCTCTTCTTCAAGGGGTTAACCATAAAAATTACAATTAAAATAAACGTCTGTTTATGCGTATTTGCACCACTGTGCAGCACTCATAAAACATATCTTGATATACGCAAACACATGTATTTATTTATGTGTTTATACTAAAATGTTTATGTTTTATAATGAAGCATCGAAAAACATCATCATTCTGCCCAATTTGATAAATATACATTACACACAACTGCCCCAATCTTGTCGCCCCAGATACGTATTGTCATCTCAGTGATGCAACATGAATTGAGATAAATGAGAGCTTACCTTGGCCTCCAATTTCTGATTCTCGTTCTTGACTTCGCTGCGATCGTATTCGATCTTCTCCAGTTTGGCGCGCAGCATGATGAGCTCCTCGTTGGCAATCTTGAGCTGCTCCTCGGTGCGATGCACATTCAGCAGAGGCGTTACGCGCACCAGGAGGCGCCACCAGGGCCAATCTCGCACAGCCAGAAAAGCCTTAACATTTCGTTGAATACAACGCACAGCCAATTCCTGCAGAGCATATATAATAAATACATTTACATTTAATTTACAAAATATTAATTTTAATATTGCATTGGAATTTATATTTAAAGAATTTGAATATTTGAGTAGAATCTTGTTGAAACTGACCTGTATGCGACGTTGTGACATCTTCTTGCGTGCCAAGTAGCCTCGACAGAAGGCCTGCAGCTGGATAATCCGATCCGATAGCAGCACATCTCGTTTAGCCTCCAGTTCATTGAGTACCCCAGAACGGAAGAGGATCTATAAGTAGTGCCAATATAAACAAAAACAATTAGAATACTTAAAATGGAGTGCTTGGGACCTTGAGCACAATTTATGCCCCTCTAAAATGTTGCTAGATTTTAACCTCAGCACGCGACAAATTAATGAGCTGCTGCGAGCTGCGAACTCGATTAAAAGTAATTCGTATAATTAAGATTTAGAGTAAATGTGTAGAAATAAATGAGATATATAATAGTGTTGAAATTAGCTGAGAATCGCATAAAATGAACTGCTAGTAAAAAGATACCAGAATGTTATATGAAACATAAATAAGTAAAGTAGAGTAAAACAAGTTGAGTCTTCAGTATGACAAGTTGGAAATTGTTGATTTGGGAAAAGACTAGACTATATCAATATAATACTTATCGAACATTAATACTAAATATAAACTAAATTTTTGTTGTATATTTTTCTTTCTAAACGGGAATCTCTTTGGCAAGCTAAGTAGTTGCCAAATAAGATGTTAATGCGAAACGAAAGAAACATTATTTAGTTGACATCAAATAAAACTAAATTGCAAATAAATTGTCTTTAATTTGAATTTGACAAGAGCTGTGGCAGCTGCAACACAAAATATTTGCTTAAATTTCACATTATCATAAATAGTATACTCAAGACTGGCAACTGACCAAACACAACACAACACGGATTGCGATCTTTTAGGTTCGCATCAACTTAGGGTTCAACATGCAGCTGGGATCTCATCTCGGTTTCATAATTCTCGATTCGATTTCGAGCGAAATTCGCAATCAATTCAAGGAAATGAAGGTCAAGGTGTCAATCTGCACACCTGTGAGAAAGCCAAGAGGAACAATAAAAAATACAATTCATGAAAATTGTAAACAAATGAAAATGAAAATCGAATATCCAAAGTCTTGAGACGCGACTCTCTATAAACAACGTGAAAGAAATGCAATAGTTACAGCCGAGTCGAAGACCCTCCATAAAGACTACAAATTAGTCGGTCTGGAGGAGATTAAGTGTTGTGGGGGGTAAATCGGATTTGGACGCACCTTTGCGAGGTGTGGCAGCGTCGTTGTCATTGTCGTTTCGTTAGTTGCCGTCTGTCGAGCAATATTTGCGACGTCTCGAGAAACAATTTCGAAATTTTTTAATTATGCAGCGCACGTAGATCAAAAATGAAAGTAAACCAATGTGAAATTGCGACTGGGAAGATATATGTATGTGCATAAATATCATATATACATATGTATATATATTTTCACATGAGTTTTTGTTTGTAAGTATTTGGGGCGGATCTGGGCGTGCCAGGTTAAAACTACAAAGCAGTACCAAGAATATAGCCAAAACCAAGTGTTAAAGTTGAATACATAGAATATAGAGAGCGGACCACAGGTAGATCCATTTTTTTAAGGTTTTTCAGGTAAACTTTTTATTCGAGTTAAGAGTTAAGAAACTAATAGATAATAGCCATAGCATAGATATAATAATATTTAAGTTATAAAGTAAAAGTTAAGATATTGTGTTGGAGCAGGGGAATCTCTCTCATTCATACTCTCTCTTTCTCGGGAGGGACGGGTCGGGTTGGACTAGTGCAGCCGCATAGTTACCTCTTTCGTATAGGTGGGATATATCTCCACCTGCGTTTGTATGCAGCGCACCGCTTGCACCTGAGCCACCTTGGTAACCACCATTGGCAGCGCTGACATGTTGTTGCCCTGACACTTTGATTTCGCCTCAAACTTCTGCAGTAGCTCCGATATTTTGTTGGGCTTGCAACAGTTCTTGAGGTGATCCGCTTCCCCCTCGGATTCACAAAGGCTGCCGGTGGAATTGCTTGTCGAATTGGATGCGGATGAGAGCACCGTATTGCTTATGTGTCCCGAATCATCCGAGTCTGAGTTGGAGCTTTGTTCCAGCGATTTAATTGTCTTTTGCTTGGCAGCTGTGATCTCTGGATGCTGCACTACCTTGACCAGCAATTCCTGATTCTTGTCAGATGTTTCACCCAGCTTAGGTGGGATTATCTTGCACGATTCGAGCTTCGGCTTGCCCATTTTCTCCTCATTGGCATATTGTAGCTTTTGCAACTGCTGCTTCTTCTTGTGCCTCAGCTGCTGTGTATGCTCCTTGGTGATACCACCTCGACCGGGTCGAGGTTTGCTGCTGCCCCCATTCATTGTCTCTACCTTGCGCAGCAGCTCATGACCCTTGGCCAGGCACTTGACCAGCAGTTCATCGGTGTGGGCAGTTGTTGCTGCTCTGCCAGCTGCTGATTTCAGTGTGGAGTTTGCACGTCTTGGCGGCTTTGTCACCAGCTGACGCCGCTCCAGCGTCGAGTTGGCGCGCTTCGGCGGCAGGGCTGTTGTTGCTGGAGGTGCTGCCATTGTTGGCTTCACCTTGACTTGGCATTGATTGCGACTGCTCAGCGTCAGCATGGAACGTGTGCGCTGTTGTCTTGGTTGTCGCTGTGGCGTTGGCTGTGGATGTGGTTGCTGTTGTTTGCTGTTGGACTTATCCAGGCCACGCAGACTGGAGTGCTTGGAGATGGGTATGCGACTGCCACTAATCTGGCTAAGCTCACAGAGCGATGTGTACCGTTGCTTGGAGTTCCGCAGCAGCATCGAGTTGGCCAGTTCCGGAGTCTGATAGATCTGTCTCCGCCCGGTGGCCATGCTGAGCGTGCTATGGGACTTGGACAACATTTGGCGATCGCTAAATTCTGCTGGCGGTGGTGGCAAAGGCTCCTCCAGCTCGAATTCCAGTTGTTCCAGTGGCAACGTCAGTGGCCGCACAGTCATGGGTATCGCCACGGGTATCAAATCCTCCGCTGCTGGATATTCTTGCAAGATTTGATCAAAGCTCTGGAGCACTTCGTTCAACTTGCTCTCATCGTGTGCCACCTTCTCTAGCTCTGCGAAGATCTCATCCTCCAGCGACTGCTGTGTGAGACTGAGGCTCAAACTCAGCTGTGTCTCCTCATCGCTATCCACATAGCTACATATGCTGCTGCTCATCGCCAAGGGACTGCTGCTGTTGCTGTTGCTGCTACTGCTGGTGACACTGACAGGCGCCTCTGCTGCCATAGTCGCTGTAGGCGTGTACTTACCGCCCACACAGCCACCAGTGTCATCCAAGCTGAGCGCACTCATGGAGCGCGTATGTTTGCTGCCCTTGTAATAGAGTTTGCCACTCAGCTTGGGGCTCAGATTATCCTCGATCTTGTGTCTGATGTGGGAGAAGAATTTCTTGCCCGCTCCCAGCGCATGAACTTGCTTATGGGGCGTGGCTGTGGCAGCTGTAGATGTTGCAGCAGGCGGTGTGCTGCGTGCTTGCGAAAGTTTCGACTTAACTGTGTGCTTGTACATGATGAAGATGATGATGATGATGATAATGACGACGATGAAGGTGATTATGGATGATGATTATTACAATCGATTATGTGGATGATGATGTAAAAGCTGGCAACAAGTAAAAGTGCATATAATTTCTTTTCCTTTCGATTGGCCGTTTTGCCACTGGCTCCGGCTGTGGCTGGCTCTGGTTGTGGCTCTCGTTGTGGCTTTGGCCAAGTTGACCAAACGCGCTTCCAACACTTTCACAGCTGCTGGGCGCTTCTGGCAGCGGCGCGTAATTCGTATGGTGTTTTCTCTTTGAGCGCAACGGCGCAACTGAATTTGTTAGCGCTGCCCGACGCCAGCCAAACGGCCAAAGCCGAGCCAAGTCAACCAAATGGCCAACAAGTCTCGGCCAAGTGTTGCTGCTGCTGCTGCTGCCGCCGCTGCTGTTGTGCATTCGAAAGTGGCTTATCAACAAAAGAGCCGTGGACATGGTCGCGGCTTACCATGCCATAATTGACGTCGGTCATGGTTACACATCCAGCAGGTGTGAAAGAGAAGCCTCATTGTGTGATAGAGCGAGAGAAAGGATAGACAATATGGGTATATGGATACATGCATATGTATGTATGGGTATGGGTATGTGCAACGTGTTGCAGCTGCAGGTTCAATACTAATTACAAACACCAACAATCTGTTTCGTCCACATACGATCATGCCCGATTTATATAGTTGATTCGCCTCATTAGCGACATTACAACAGACGCAGAGTCACATTCAACTGCAGACACTCTCCGATCTCCCAGTTGGAGTCATAGACTGAAGACTGAGTGTGCCTCTCAGACATCATTATCATCATCGTCAGTCATGATTGCCGTAATCGTCGTCTTTTATAAGGAAAAGTGAAATAGTTGTTATTATTTGTATGCGTGCGCCTCTTCTTCTCGTATTCATGTCTCCATTTGAACTTTTCATTGGCAGCAATTGGCTAAGAAAGACAGACCCAAGTATGTAAAGTGTGTTCATGACATTGACAAATATTGTTACAAGTCCCCAGAGGAGGGGGAGGTTCTTTAGTAAACAAAGCTTAAGGTTCAACGCACGGTCCTAGGGCAACACATATGCATATATATATATATTTATATATATTTGTCAGTCGTTCATTGTCTAAGATCTTTGAAATCTAATATTTTAATGTTATGTCTTAAACAAATATAGTCAGTTCTGTTCTCAATTCCGAATCCGAACGAAACGATCGGTTTCGCCATTGTTACCTATGCCAAAACTTCGGAATCGGATTTGCGAACACTTTTTGGCTAATATCTTCGATTGTAAAGTCTTCTGCAGTAGGACCCTTTGCATTATTTTAGTCATTGATCCATCATTTACTTCCTTAACTTTTTTAAAATCAATACATTACCCAACTGAAATTATTTGAAACCTGTTTGATTCTGTGTTCACGTCGTTTGTTCTCAAGTCATTCCCTTCAAGTGCTTTCAATACTCAACTTGATTGTAAAAGCCGTATAGGATATGATATCGGATTAATGATTTATAGAACTGCGGGCATCTTCCGCAGTCTCGTTATCAATAATTCAAACCCTATATTGAGATCTTCATAAGATAAGAAGCAGTTGGAAAATTATCACACTTATTATCATTAATAAAATGTCCATTCACAGCTGGAGCGGAGCTTCGAAAGCTCCTTTTTACGTCGACAGTATTTGTGTCTTTCTCGTATTTTCCAATTAGGCAATAAAAAACACGTCTTGTAACTAATTAACTGAATTACAATGTAGGATGGGTCAGTGATGCAGCCCGCTCTCTATAAGTATGTGCAGCTTCCTGGTTATTGTTTCATAATTAAACGCAAAAAAAAAACTAGTTTACATAGTTAATGTGGCTGCGTGGCCAAGAGGGCCTGTCTTCGTGTTTAGATTAATGCGCAAATTGATTATGGTCACGCCTCCAGCCTCATCTCTGCTCTCATCTACTCTTCCGCTGCAACTGTGTTTCATGTCAAAGCACTAATGTGTTTTACATGTTTCCCTTCCTCCACTCTGTCAACTCACAGCTTAGGGCACAATTTCGAAATAAAAAAGAGATTTCAACTTTTAAGCGATGACAGAACCCGCCTCAAGTCCGCAGATTATGCAATTTGAAAGCTGCAGCAGCAGCAATATCGCATCGCATTGGAAGCTTTGATTCATTTCTAATGAAAGCGAACGCGGTGGGAAATTTCACTTTAAATGTTTGCATGGAAAAAATGTTAATGTGCATTGGACAAATGTTGTTGTTTATGTCGCTGTCGCTGTCGCTGTCGCTGTTGTTGTTGCTGTCGCTGTCTGCGCATGTGTGCAGGTTGCAACGGGTCGCAAGCTCGACAAACGCAGCGTCACATATTTTTTTCTTTATTTTTTTTTTTTTTCAATTTTGGTGAAAGTCAACGGCGCATGCTTCGAGAGCTTGCGGTTCGGTTCGGATCGGTACGGTTCAGTTCAGTTCGATGGGGTTGGGCTCATAACACAGAGGCTTGATTATGGGATTTTGTAGTATGTTGTCGGCTTGAAATTGAATTGAAATTGGTTTTTGATTTGCATACATACACGGCATCGTATCAGCAATAAACCACCGCCTAGTCCGTAGATTAGCAAAAGCATATGCCAAATCCTCTGATTGGCCAAGCTCTTCCCCGCGTAGATGTCATCAAACCACCCCGAAAAGCTGTTATTATAATCGTATCTGTCGTCGCCACTCGATAAGCACACAACCGATTTATTTGGCCACATTTCGCTTTTTTAAAATGGAAAACGAATGTTTTTCCTGAATATTTGTGCTGCTTTTGCTGTCGCTTCTGCTGCTGCTGCTGCTGCCTTTTCCATTTGTAGAAACCAACTGAATGCCAGACAATCCAGAGCCAACACTGCAACAGGCCAAGAAGCTGGACTAATTTCATTACAAAACCAACAAAGGGAGACGACGCAGAAGCTGCAGCAGCAGCTTGGAATTCTATACCACAATGGAGGCGAGAGGTTCGTAGATGAACTTGACCGTGAAAGTTGTCAGCGTCATCGTCACAGCAGCGAAACCCAGAGAGACAGACAGAGATGGAGATCCATAGATGGAGAGGAAAACAGACGGACACACAAAATACCATATAAAGTGGACTTGCAACAAGTGACGTCAAAAGATGCTAACTTATTACGATCAGTTTTGGTGTTTTTGTTTTACCGGCTTTATGCAGGGATTCACAGTTGCATGAGATCTGAGAACTGAGACGGGAGACCGGAGAACAGGAAATCAACAGCCATGCAGGCCCAGCACATGCCAGCGACACATTGTTATTCTCGATTCCAGTACTATATCATACTTAAGAGGGCTATAGAGGCCAACAGAGTACAGCTATGTTGAGCTTTCTAGAAACTCCTCTGAAATTAACGTTAAAAATGGTACTAGCCTAAATTAATCTAATCTAAAGATTTCATTTATAGAAAGTAAACATAAAAATAAATGCTATATACAAAAATACAACCATTCATTATTGTATTGAAATGTATTTATAAAACAAAGCTACGCTAAATATTCTCCAACAATATTCTCTTTGAAAGTAAAAGTTCTCAAATAAGAACAGACTTGTCATTTTATGCTAATGAACTTTGGTAAACAGGAACAGAAATTTTGATTAGAACGAAATCAATCAGCTTAAGTGTTAATATATTCTTTATAACAGAACAGAAAAAAACTCCAAAACTGCTAACTCGACCAGTTTATAAATTACGAAATAATCAAATCTAAAAGCGATTCGTATGGCTTTAAAAATTCGCAATATTCTAACAATCTGCTGGTAATAAGTAAAATAACAAGTTTCATATAGTAAAATTTCTATTCCCTGCCAATTCATTCAATAAACTAGATTTGCATGACGATGAGATTCGGCAGACGAAACTATCTACGTATATTATGATATTTGCATAATGATACAAATCATTCCTTATTCTTTGGACCCCCTGCCTACAACGATACTACTACTCAGCAACTTGTCATGCGAGTCTAATACAAATCATCGCATTTCACAAAAAATGCCAAAAAATAGCAAGAAAAAAATTGTATAGAATATCTGCCTCGTAATGCTGAGCCATAACTGTATGAATAAGAACATTTGCCAAAAAAAAATAAAAAAAAAAAATCTGTCAAAAATTTTGTTTACTTCCTCTGATGCATAAACAAAAGTGAATTAACATCGGGTTTCATTCAAAATATGCTGCGTGCTGTATTTACAATACGAAATTGATTTGAATCTGTAATTGTGGGTTAATTTATAATTAAGTATAGGGTAGAATCAACAATGCAAAAGGAATGAAGAAAACGATAAACTGCTTGTTTAACAAGTACGAAACATTTACGACCATCAATATGATGACAGCAGTGTCGAATTTGTAGATATCAAGGAATTACCAAATGAAACAGGTAACAGAATTATTATAAATACACCTTGACTAACATTCAACATATTTCCATATATTTCAATAAATTGACAAGAATTGACAAGAAATCTTCCCAAATTATGGGATTGTCTTTGTTGTATTTCGGAGAGAAATGCAGCTTCCTTTAAGCCAGAGTATGATGTAATACTGCCCCAACAAAAGATGGTTATGAAAGAACTGAGAGTTGCTTGTGATCAACAAAGAGATACCCTCAACATATTTTTCACATCTGTCATCGGTTTGACATACTATACGATATTCCCTTTACAGTTAACAATTACGGGACATTAACAAAGATGATCAATGGCGTCTCGACTCGCACAATAAACACAAATATTTTGCTTTCAAACGTAAATCCTGTCGATAATCTTTGTAGCCAGTCTCCGATTCCGACTTCGTTGTGATCTTGTCTCTCCGTATTGGGCGGGCACGCACAGGTGAACGTTCTGTTAACTGTTGTATTTAGGGTCTAAACAGGGAAAAGTGTAAGCCAGAGTAGTAGAATAATGTGTGTCGAAGTCAAGTGTTCAAATGTCGCTGTCGTTAAAGCAGCTCGCACATTTATGCTACTACGACACTGGAGACCCGCTAAATGTTTGGGAAAACAAAACTATATGTATTATAACTGAACCCGAACAATCTACTTCAAATATATGAATATGAATAATGCTTGTAGCTCGTCTCAACGCATATCTTAAACGAGGCGATTAATAAGCATGATTCGGAAATTTAGTTTCCAAAAAAGTCGACTCTATCTCTTTCACTCTCAAGTTACAAAGGGTTACATTTCAAGCGACCATTGACATGCCACGCATTCGGTTATATACCAGCGACAGCAAATTCTTTGCTAGCGGCAGCTAGTCCCATCGGCAGTCATGAAAACTACACCAGCAGTTGTACTGTCGATGGAATTTACCAGAATTTTTAGCCTACCTAACAGAAAGTGGTTGTGCTATCGCTGTAAATTAACAGAATTTTTAGCCTACCTAACAAAAAGTGGTTGTGCTATCGCTGGCTGTTGCTGCCGACACTTGCTAAATACGAGGGTGGAATTTTTTTCTATCGATCGGCAGTCGCCTCAACAGTACAGCAGCTAAACAGCCAGTCGTCAGAAATTTCATTCGGGCGACAGTAGACACACGACTGCAGACTGCTGCTGTTGAGTTTTACGATAGAGTCCTGATAGTTTTTCAAACCCTGCTCGACGACACGCTAGAAATTCAAAGCTGCTGGTCAGTATCGATGACAGCTATTAACCCTTTCAAGCCTACGCCTTCAGGGTATAACAAGTTTGCCGTGTTAAATGGACGCTTGTCATGACAGTGACCGAGCTGCAGCTCCAGAGCATATGCCGGCCGGCAACGCCCTTGCCAACGACAATATTTAAGCGATACATCAATCGATTGGACGGGCCCTCAACCCCAAACTGAGAATTGAGAACTGAAAGGTCAGCACGCCGACTTAAACCCAGAACCGATCTGAACACACGCCCTATACTATACACGTAAGCCCTATACTAAGTAGTGTAGTAGGTATTTAATGAAGCGTCCGTTTAGATTTAAGCTCAGAGCTCGCTTGTAACGCCCGTCGGTACTATCTCTGTTCTTAATCGAATCGGTTCAGAAATATATTTCGTGATTTGTTAGTGAACTTCTTTGCCGCCGAATTTAAGTGTATTTTAATTAATTATTTGCCGCGAATTTGTAATTTTGAAGTTGTGATAACAGTTTTCAGCCTTTTGTTTTTTATTGCTGCTTTTGAAATTTGATTGTTGGGCTTTTGTTTCGAGTATTGTGCTGCTTCAAACATGCAATTGTTGTTAAACTTTATTACCGCGTTGTTATTGTTGTGTGTGCTTTCGGCGAGCAAAGCTGGAAGTGAGTGTGCCAATGATCTCATTTAAAATGTTAATCAATTGTAATCCGAATTAAATCGATTTCTTTTATTTCTGACAGTTTTGCCTGCTTCCGAGCAAAGACCTTTTGCCTATGAGCGTGGTAAATGCGACTACAGTGTGTCGGAAATTTTTGAAGGATTAATCCAAAATAAAATCAGAAGTCTGATTACTCCGCCCATACATACTGTTAAGCAGGAAAGCCTCTTGCAATTTGATCTCTATACACCACTAAATCCGCAAGCGCGCCAAATACTCCGACCAGGTGACTTGACTTCTCTGAAGAATTCCAATTTCAATCCCAGGTGGCCTCTCAGGTATGTGCAGTGAAAGTGATTGCTCAACACAGTGCCATGGATTGCTATGCTTAACTTCATTCTTAGGGTAGTCATACATGGTTGGACAGGTGGCAGCCAAACCTGCTACAATGCAGCTTTGAAAGATGCCTACCTATCGAAGGGGGACTACAACATCATTATTCTGGACTGGAGTCGACAGGCGCTGGACGTCAAGTACACTCGTGTAACCAAGCAGCTGGTATCCATAGCTGGAACACTTTCTAAGTTTCTACGCTTCCTGAACAATAAAACTGGAATTCCCTATGACCGCATCTACTTGGTGGGTCATAGCATTGGCAGCCACCTCGCTGGCCTCACTGGAAAACTCCTGAAGACTGGCCGCCTGGGTGCCATCTTTGCCCTGGATCCAGCGGGCCTAACTCAGCTGAACCTTGGTCCAACGGAGCGTCTCGCGCCCACGGATGCTACCTATGTGGAAGCCATACACACCGAATTGTATTTCCTGGGAAATTCACAAGGAAACGAAATAAGCCATGCCGCTTTCTTCGTCAACTGGGGTCTTGGCCAGCCCCAATGTCCGAATGCCACTGCCGTAGAGCTTGACTTTGCCTGCGATCACTTGTCCTCGATCTATTACTTTGCGGAATCTATTCGTCGCCCCAAGCTCTTTGGTGCGATTCGCTGCAACTCGCTGAAGAGTGTGCTGACTACCACATGCAGTTGCACCAGCGGTAACCGCAAAACCCTAACATGTGCGGCCGAAACCTACATGGGCGGTGAGGTGGCTGTGCCCAAGCGAGGTCTCTTTTACTTGAGCACGCGACCTCAGCCGCCGTTCGGCACAGGAGATAACCTCGTGCATATGAAACCTCCAGTGCCCTCAACGGTGCAAGAGACTAGCGCAAGGATCAAATATTACTAAGTCTGAGCAGTTGTTCAACGCGGCACTGAATGAAAATGTGATCTATAGACTTATGAGCCTGACTCTATAATATAATTTAGTTAATTGTGGTAAGCTAGGAAATGGTTTCAATTAAGCTAATCCCCAAATAAGCACTTAGAACTGCTTCTTTCTAATGACACGACAATAAGTTTACAATAAGTTAACAGATAAATTAAGACAAGTTCATTGGATCCATAAATTAGTGTAATTAAATCTGCTATTCTCTTTCTTCATAAGCAGAGTGTAAATAAATGTTTCAATGTCGAAGAAAATTTAATTTTTTAAGGAAGCGCATTTGAAATACCTTACAAACAGCTCTTAACCCAATTATGATCCATTCAAAATGCGACGATATACCAAATCGAATTAATAACTGCTATTTCGATACGGTAGTTATAGTACATATTTTTCAACACATTTTTCGCATCTGTCATCGGTTTGACATACTGTGCGATATTCACTTAACAGTTAACTATTACAGGGAATTAGCAAACATGATCAATGGCGTCTCGACTCGCACAATAAACACAAATAATTTGCTTTTAAACGTAAATCCTGTCGATAATCTTTGTAGCCAGTCTCCGACTCCGACTTCTTTGTGATCTTGTCTCTCCGTATTGGGCGGGCACGCACAGGTGAACGTTCTGTTAACTGTTGTATTTAGGGTCTAAACAGGGAAAAGTGTAAGCCAGAGTAGTAGAATAATGTGTGTCGAAGTCAAGTGTTCAAATGTCGCTGTCGTTAAAGCAGCTCGCACATTTATGCTACTACGACACTGGAGACCCGCTAAATGTTTGGGAAAACAAAACTATATGTATTATAACTGAACCCGAACAATCTACTTCAAATATATGAATATGAATAATGTTTGTAGCTCGTCTCAACGCATATCTTAAACGAAGCGATGAATAAGCTTATTTCGGAATTTTATAGTTCCCAAAAAATGTCGACTCTCTCTCTCTCTCTCTCTCTTTCACTCTCTTTAAGCCAAGTGCCAAATTTTGATTTCATCTTTTGGCCAAAGATCAACGACTTGACTCCAAAATCCACAAATGCTGTATGCATAATTACTTAGCCCAGTCAGTTAGCAAGCTTCTGTATGACAAAGAGAGAGAGTGGAACATACACACGATGGTTTAAAAATACTAATTTCGAAATCGAAATCGAACTCGAATACGATTTCGGTACGCTCCCCTAATTATAGAATATTTACCAATAATTAATAACTGGCAAAAACACCTGCCTGTTGATTCATTCCAGTATAGAAAGGGAATTAAGTCTACAATCAATATACGATATTCATTTATAATTATCCAATTAAGATCACATATCATTTGGATGAAATCTGCTATAATCAAGAAATTAGTTAGGTATAGATTGCATAACACACAACTTCCAAAGATGAAAATGCAGCTTATTTAAATATAATTACATGGAAGATAGTCAATAATTATTTTATATACATAAGTGATTAGGTTAAATAACTAATGAGCAAACAAATTTCCCTTCGGCTGTTTGCAGAGAAAGCCCAAACTGTCCAAATTGAAGATGTGACATGAATACCCACGATAGAAAAGACAACGCCTCGTCGATAAGAAATTAAATTCCAACCACATCGAATTAAAGGACAATCAAAGGGAATGCATAAATTATGGTCAATTATTTAGCCAAGTTCAAGCTACTGCTAAACCTGACTAAGCATTAACTCACATCACAACTAATTGAATCTGACAATAAACTGGAGGAGACACTGTTAAGTAATAAGTTTGGAGTATTTGCTTGCACTTAGCTGCATCTGCAATTGCTGTAAAGATGCCAACTGATGCTACTGTTGCAGTAAATGCTACCAGAGAGATATGCTACTTGACGACACGCTAGAAATTCGAAGCAGTTGGCCAGTATCGATGACAGCTATTAACCCTTTCAAGCCAACGCCTACAGGGTATAACAAGTTTGCCGTGTTAAATGGACGCTTCTCATGACAGTGACCGAGCTGCAGCTCCAGAGCAGATGCCGGCCGGCAACGCCTTTGCCTTCGACAATATTTGAGCGATACATCAATCGATTGGACGGGCCCTCAAACCCAAACTGAGAATTGAGAACTGAAAGGTCAGCACGCCGATTTAAACCCAGAACCGAACTGAGAACTGAAAAAAGAAGAAACAAAAAAAAAGAAAAAAAAACAACGAGCACTCGCTCTGCGCTTAGCTCTATACTAAGTGGTATAGTAGGTATTTAATGAAGCGTCCGTTTAGATTTAAGCTCAGACCTCGCTTGTAACGCGCGTCGGTACTGTCTCTGTTCTCGATGCTCCTCCATTCCCAATTCTTGATTTTCGATTCTTAATTTTTGATGCTCGGTTTTCGGCGCTCGGTTCAGAAATATATTTCGTGATTTTTTAGTGAACTTCTTTACCGCCGAATTTAAGTGTATTTTAATTGACGCCTTGCCGCGAATTTGTCATCTCGAATTTGTGATAACAGTTTTCAGCCTTTTGTTTTTTATTGCTGATTTTGAAATTTGATTGTTGGGCTCTTGATTCGAGTATTGTGCTGCTTCAAACATGCAATTGTTGTTAAACTTTATTACCGCGTTGTTATTGTTGTGTGTGCTTTCGGCGAGCAAAGCTGGAAGTGAGTGTGCCAATGATCTCATTTAAATTGTTAATCAATTGTAATCCGAATTAAATCGATTTCTTTTATTTTTGGCAGTTTTGCCTGCTTCCGAGCAACGACCTTTTGCCTATGAGCGTGGTAAATGCGACTACAGTGTGTCGGAAGTGGTTGAAGGATTAATCCAAAATAAAATCAGAAGTCTGATTACTCCGCCCATACATACTGTTAAGCAGGAAAGCCTCTTGCAATTTGATCTCTATACACCATTAAATCCGCAAGCGCGCCAAATACTCCGACCAGGTGACTTGACTTCTCTGAAGAATTCCAATTTCAATCCGAGGTGGCCTCTCAGGTATGTGCAGTGAAAGTGATTGCTCAACACAGTGCCATGGATTGCTATGATGAACTTCATCCTTAGGGTAGTCATACATGGTTGGACAGGTGGCAGCCAAACCTGCTACAATGCAGCTTTGAAAGATGCCTACCTATCGAAGGGGGACTACAACATCATTATTCTGGACTGGAGTCGACAGGCGCTGGACGTCAAGTACACTCGTGTAACCAAGCAGCTGGTATCCATTGCTGGAACAGTTTCCAAATTTCTACGCTTCCTGCACAATAAAACTGGTATTCCCTATGACCGCATCTACTTGGTGGGTCATAGCGCTGGCAGCCATATCGCTGGCCTCACTGGTAAACTCCTGAAGACTGGTCGCTTGGGTGCCATCTTTGCCCTGGATCCAGCGGGCCTAACTCAGCTGAACCTTGGTCCAACGGAGCGTCTAGCGCCCACGGATGCTACCTATGTGGAAGCCATACACACAGATTTGTATTTCCTGGGAAACCCACAAGGAAACGCACTAAGTCATGCCGCTTTTTTCGTCAACTGGGGTCTTGGCCAGCCCCAATGTCCGAATGCCACTGCCGTAGAGCTTGACTTTGCCTGCGATCACTTCTCCTCGATCTATTACTTTGCGGAATCTATTCGTCGCCCCAAACTGTTCGGTGCGATTCGCTGCAACTCGCTGAAGAGTGTGCTGACTACCACATGCAGTTGCACCAGCGGTAACCGCAAAACCCTAACATGTGCGGCCGAAACCTACATGGGCGGTGAGGTGGCTGTGCCCAAGCGAGGTCTCTTTTACTTGAGCACTCGACCTCAGCCGCCGTTCGGCACAGGAGATAACCTCGTGCATATGAAACCTCCAGTGCCCTCAACGGTGCAAGAGACTAGCGCAAGGATCAAATATTACTGAGCAGGTGTTCACCGCGGCACTGAATGAAAATGTGATCTATAGACTTATGAGCCTGACTCTATAATATAATTTAGTTAAATTGTGGTACAAACTAAGCTAGGAAATGGTTTCAAATAAGCTAATCCCCAAATAAGCACTTAGAACTGCTTCTTTCTAATGACACGATAATTAGTTTACAATAAGTTAACCGATAAATTAAGACAAGTTCATTGGATTCATAAATTAGTGTAATTAAATCTGCTGTTTTGTTTCTTCATAAGCAGAGTGTAAATAAATGTTTCAATGTCGAAGAAATTTTTTTTTTTTTTAAAGCGCTCGTTATAGTACATATTTTTCACATCTGTCATCGGTTTGACATACTATACGATATTTCCTTTACAGTTAACAATTACTGGACATTAACAAAGATTATCAATGGCGTCTCGACTCGCACAATAAACACAAATAATTTGCTTTCAAACGTAAATCCTGTCGATAATCTTTGTAGCCAGTCTACTACGACACTGGAGACCCGCTAAATGTTTGAGAAAACAAAACTATATGTATTATAACTGAATAATGTTTGTAGCTCGTCTCAACGCATATCTTAAACGAGGCGATGAATAAGCTTATTTCGGAATTTTATAGTTCCCAAAAAATGTCGACTCTCTCTCTCTCTCTCTTTCACTCTCTTTAAGCTAAGTGCCAAATTTTGATTTCATCTTTTGGCCAAAGATCAACGACTTGACTCCAAAATCCACAAATGCTGTATGCATAATTACTTAGCCCTGTCAGTTAGCAAGCTTCTGTATGACAAAGAGAGAGAGTGAAACATACACACGGTGGTTTAAAAATACTAATTTCGAAATCGAAATCGAACTCGAATACGATTTCGGTACGCTCCCTAATTATAGAATATTTACCAATAACAAACAAGCAAAAACACCTGCCTGTTGATTCATTCCAGTATAGAAAGGGAATTAAGTCTGCAATCTACAATCAATATACGATATTCATTTATAATTATCCAATTAAGATCACATATCATTTGGATGAAATCTGCTATAATCAAGAAATTAGTTAGGTATAGATTGCATAACACACAACTTCCAAAGATGAAAATGCAGCTTATTTAAATATAAATAAAGGTTAAATAACTAATGAGCAAACAAATTCCCCTTCGGCTGTTTGCAGAGAAAGCCCAAACTGTCCAAATTGAAGATGTGACATGAATACCCACGATAGAAAAGACAACGCCTCGTCGATAAGAAATTAAATTCCAACCACATCGAATTAAAGGACAATCAAAGGGAATGCATAAATTATGGTCAATAATTTAGCCAAGTTCAAGCTACTGCTAAACCTGACTAAGCATTAACTCACATCACAATTAATTGAAACTGACAATAAACTGGAGGAGACTCCGTTTAGTAATCAGTTTGGAGTATTTGCTTGCACTTAGCTGCATCTGCAATTGCTGTAAAGATGCCAACTGATGCTACTGTTGCAGTAAATGCTACCAGAGAGATATGCTACTTGACGACACGCTAGAAATTCGAAGCAGTTGGCCAATATCGATGACAGCTATTAACCCTTTCAAGCCTACGCCTACAGGGTATAACAAGTTTGCCGTGTTAAATGGACGCTTGTCATGACAGTGACCGAGCTGCAGCTCCAGAGCAGATGACGGCCCTCAACGCCCTTGCCTTCGACAATATCTGAGCGATACATCAATCGATTGGACGGGCCCTCAACCCCAAACTGAGAATTGAGAACTGAAAGGTCAGCACGCCGACTTAAACCCAGAACCGAACTCAGCTCACGCTCTGCGCTTAGCTCTATACTAAGTAGTATAGTAGGTATTTAATGAAGTGTCCGTTTAGATTTAAGCTTAGAGCTCACTTGTAACGCGCGTCGGTACTATCTCTGTTCCCGATACTCCTCCATTCCCAATTCTTGATTTTCAATTCGTAATCGAATCGGTTCAGAAATATATTTGGTGAATTTTTAGTGAACTTCTTTGCCGCCGAATTTAAGTGTATTTTAATTAATTATTTGCCGCGATTTTGTCATTTTGAAGTTGTGATAACAGTTTTCAGCCTTTTGTTTTTTATTGCTGCTTTTTAAATTTGTTTGTTGGGCTTTTGTTTCGAGTATTGTGCTGCTTCAAACATGCAATTGTTGTTAAACTTTATTACCGCGTTGTTATTGTTGTGTGTGCTTTCGGCGAGCAAAGCTGGAAGTGAGTGTGCCAATGATCTCATTTAAATTGTTAATCAATTGTAATCCGAATTAAATCGATTTCTTTTATTTTTGGCAGTTTTGCCTGCTTCCGAGCAAAGACCTTTTGCCTATGAGCGTGGTAAATGCGACTACAGTGTGTCGGAAGTGGTTGAAGGATTAATCCAAAATAAAATCAGAAGTCTGATTACTCCGCCCATACATACTGTTAAGCAGGAAAGCCTCTTGCAATTTGATCTCTATACACCACTAAATCCGCAAGCGCGCCAAATACTCCGACCAGGTGACTTGACTTCTCTGAAGAATTCCAATTTCAATCCCAGGTGGCCTCTCAGGTATGTGCAGTGAAAGTGATTGCTCAACACAGTGCCATGGATTGCTATGCTTAACTTCATCCTTAGGGTAGTCATACATGGTTGGACAGGTGGCAGCCAAACCTGCTACAATGCAGCTTTGAAAGATGCCTACCTATCGAAGGGGGACTACAACATCATTATTCTGGACTGGAGTCGACAGGCGATGGACGTCAAGTACCCTCGTGTAAGCAAGCAGCTGGTATCCATAGCTGGAACACTTTCAAAGTTTCTACGCTTCCTGCACAATAAAACTGGGATTCCCTATGACCGCATCTATTTGGTGGGTCATAGCGCTGGCAGCCACATTGCTGGCCTCACTGGAAAACTCCTGAAGACTGGTCGCTTGGGTGCCATCTTTGCCCTGGATCCAGCGGGCCAAGCACAGCTGAACCTAGGTCCAACGGAGCGTCTAGCGCCCACGGATGCTACCTATGTGGAAGCCATACACACAGATATGTATTTCCTGGGAAACCCACAAGGAAACGCACTAAGTCATGCCGCTTTTTTCGTCAACTGGGGTCTTGGCCAGCCCCAATGTCCGAATGCCACTGCTGCAGAGCTTGACTTTGCCTGCGATCACTTCTCCTCGATCTATTACTTTGCGGCGTCTATTCGTCGCCCCAAGCTCTTTGGTGCGATTCGCTGCAACTCGCTGAAGAGTGTGCTGACTAGCACATGCAGTTGCACCAGCGGTAACCGCAAAACCCTAACTTGTGCAGCCGAAACCTACATGGGCGGTGAGGTGGCTGTGCCCAAGCGAGGTCTCTTTTACTTGAGCACGCGACCTCAGCCGCCGTTCGGCACAGGAGATAACCTCGTGCACATAAAACCTCCAGTGCCCTCAACGATGCAAGAGACTAGCGCAAGGATCAAATATTACTAAGTCTGAGCAGGTGTTCACCGCGGCACTGAATGAAAATGTGATCTATAGACTTATGAGCCTGACTCTATAATATAATTTAGTTAATTGTGGTACAAACTAAGCTAGGAAATGGTTTCAACTAAGCTAATCCCCAAATAAGCACTTAGAACTGCTTCTTTCTAATGACACGACTAAGTTTACAATAAGTTAACAGATTAATTAAAACAAGTTCATTGGATCCATAAATTAGTGTAATTAAACCTGATGTTTTGCTTGTTCATAAGCAGAGTGTAAATAAATGTTTCAATGGCGAAGAAAGTGATTTTTTAAGGATTCAGATTTTAAATGCCTTACAAACAACTCATTACCCAATTATGATCCGTTCAAAGCGCGACGAAATACCAAATCGAATAAATAACTGCTATTTTGCAACGGTCATTATAGTATAATTAAAAACGAAATGCTATAAATTAGCGAGGAGTATTATATTACTATTAAGACATAAACAAAACGAAGGAGATTCGCTTTTCGAATCAGTTATGCTCAAAATTAAGAAACAGGCGAATAATCAGTTGTGGTATATTGAGGAAAAATGATGTATCCTATGTTTTCAAGCATGCTGTGAGCGTCAGATAAGATGCATATCCATATGAAAACCCGGCAGGGTTCACGATGCCTCATATACTAGTCCTTAGATCAGATATTGTTATATAATGTTGATAAAAATTGAATAAAAGGAGAGGGCGTCCTAGAGTCAACCGATCAGATTTTAATCACTGACCATATAACATATAGATGGGACATTTCATACAAAGAAAACGGCCACGAAATTTCTTAGCGAGATACCCCAGTTCGATGCGAGATACTCCAGTTCGATGCGAAATACCCGATCGGCTCACACGAACAGCTTCCGACAAGTTCGATCTATCAGTGTGTGAGCCTATACTGAGTTAATAGCGTTTTGTAAGTCGTCTAGGGCGGACGCCTCGTATAGAGCACGCATGTTACTCCTATGATCGCAGGTGGAAACAGCAAATTAGCATGAAAGAGTCCCTCACAACCAATGCTGTTCGCTCTTGAGAGCTTGATGCCCATTTTCATAGGTATGACAAAAAAAAAACAAATACACTCTCATAATCTTGTACGTACACATACTCATCACTGTATGTGTGTGGGTCCCCAGCCGAATTTCATATTTTTGGCTTTTGCTGCTGTCCGAGCTCAGCAAAGTTTTCTCGATTACCTGCGACGGGTCGAACACTGCACTACCCTGCCGCTTTTTTCTCTTACAGGATATTTATTATTTTATCATTGCTTTGCATATTGCTGATTCTCAATTGGGCTATACCACCAGATCAATGCCTGCCAGAATATACAAACACAAGCATAGCTTATTGTGTGTACACACATGTTTACATGTATGCGTTAATTTGCTTGGGACTTCTTCTCGAGTGCCAAATTATATTTCTAGCTCGAGAAAGACTTTTGATGCTTGGGGAGACAATTTGAATCCCTGACCTTCCACAAATACATGAATTGCCATTTGTATAGAATTACTACTATTGCAGCTGTACTATTGTTATCGCAGGAGTGTAGAGATTGGTAGTTTCGATATGTCGCTCAGAAATAATTATATAGAGTTATACTTTCGAAATTCTATTGCATATTATTTTTATTAAAGTTTAGCATAAATATGGAAATAAAGTTTAAATGTATTGACTATACTACAAATCTCATCATCCTTCAACTGTCCATCCGATAACAGTAGTTCAGCTATGTTATATGGTCAGTGGTAGTACTTAATAGGAATCTCTGATTTACACTATTAATAAAAAGGCTTTACTTATCCCTAACGAAATTTAGCTTTTATCCATTTAAAGCTACAGCTTGTAAAAATCAAATGTTGATTTATAGTAGTAGTTATAACAGCAAATGATATAAACGAAAAAATTTCTTCTTACCTGACTTGGTCCGATGCGATAACTGGCCACATCCAGCTCATTTACGGTGAGTATTTGTTCCACGCTGATATCCTTGCTATTCGCCAAGTCGCCAGCGAGCAGGCCAAAGCGTCGCACAAACTCCAATAATGGCACAGATTCCGGAAAGCCCAAGCGATGCAGACGAGCTGCCTCTAAAACTTGTGAGCCACGTAACTGACTCCTCAACAGCGGAACATTGACCAGCTCCTCCTCTGTGGTTGCCTGAGCCCCAGTTGAGCTGGGAGATCCACTGGCCGTAAACTTTGCCTGCTTGCCAGCATTATGTTGGAGCAGATAGCAATGCACAAAGTGAGTGCCTGTTCGACGCAGTGTATCTATGATGCCATCGACTGTGAACTTCACCTGCAGCATAATCGAATTGCGTTTGACGCCCGCTGTGGTGAAGGACCGGCGAATGCTAGAGACACGGCGCAGGGATTGCGTGCCCTCGAGGCCGGCAAAGGAACCGCAGAAGACCATGGCACCAGAGCCGCGAGTCAATGAACCAATATAGAGACGATTGATCTCCTCGCGGCTACTGTCCTGCAGCAGCGACACGGCATTCCTTATGCCGGGATGTTCACGGCTATGCCGCACCCAACCATCCACGGCATACAGCACAGGATTGGTGCCCTGCAGATGATGCAGCACAAACTGACGCTGCCCAGCGCATTTACGAAGTAGCGAGTGATGCTCACGATCGCCGTAGTGTGAGAATAAACGCTCCAGGAATGTATCATCATTGGAGTTGGGATAGATGGCCTCTTCATCCAAGAGCCTGCAAATGATATAGAGATTAATGTTAATATAAATACGAGAGATTTCGTGAAATTCTTACCAGAGCAATCCACGGCGATCGTGCTCACGTAAATCTCGCTGAGAGGAACGCACTACATGATTTTGTGGCACCTTGTCAATCAATGAAATCAATGGACCCGGATGACACTCGGAGGCATGATCCATTTCAATCTCCACCAGCTCCTGGGCATAGCGATCGCGTGGCGCCACCAGCGTTGTATGATGGAATAACATTTGCAAGCGTTCTTGCAGGTAATTGTGACGCAAATCGGCCAATGTGGCGCCCACCTGCTGTCCACAACTGGCGGGATTCTGAAAGCCAGGCGTATCGATCAGCATTATGGAAGCGATGGTATGCGCTGAAGTGCAGATTTGCCTGTTGATTAGAGCCACCACAGCGGCGAGTGCCTCAGAGTAAAGCCCAATGACGAGTGCTTCCAGGCATTCCCAGGCCCATTCTTGGCCGCCATCCGAAGTGGGCGACTTGGATGGACTCAAGCTACCGGCGCTGGCATTGGGTTGCGTCAGACCAAAGGCCGCCGATGACAAGTCCTCCAAATTGACGCCCAATAGACTAGCTGCTTTGCGTGCTGCTGTAGGATTGGCAAATTGGGTGCGTGCCGTTGACCCCGTGCCCATTCTCGTAATGCCAGCAATGCCCAGATGATAGATGGCTGCCAGAATGCTCCAAATACCACGCACCGCCTTGGCATCGATGTTGAGAGTCTCGAAGGCTTGCACAGTGCGCATAAAATCATTGGCCGCCCGATGACGATCCTCCAGACGTTGTGACAAGGATATAAACGGATGACTATCCTCCGACGAGATGTTCTCCAAATGCAGCTCTTTCTGCAACAGACCCGCGGCGCCTGCCAACAGCCTTGTCATAATATGGAAGCTATGCTCCTGTGCCAAACGTCTGCCGGCTCTTTGGCGCTCTGGCAGCAGCACCTTTTTACCAACGAAGATATTAGGATTATATGATCAGAAATAAAAGTCAGTGGAGTTACCTGTAAGGATGCGGAGGCTATCTGGCCGGTCTGATCGAAGTCCAGGCTGAGCAACTGCGTCATTCGAGTCGCATTCGAATTGAGGCAGGTTCTCGTATTGCCAAATGCTTCCAGAATTGTGCACAGCGCACCCACCTTTTCCGCATTGATGAAGTTATTGTAGGCACCTGTAAAATGTTTGAAGAAACACACGAAAATTAAAAAGTTTATTTGCATGAGAAAAACTAAAATAAATTAAATTGTAAATCTGCATTCCCGTCTGTCTAGTGAATAGCTTTTAAATTGATGCGCCCGCTGAATTTTTTAGTTACCGAATTTATCAAAACTATTCAAATTAAAATCAGCTAATAAAAAAATATAAACAAAAAAATACATTTCACCGGCTCTATAAAATTTTTAAGTGTATCGAACACGCTTTTGCTGCTGCGGTTGCTGTTGCCGTTGCTGTTGCTGTTCCTGTTTAGCCGGCTTTAAAATCAAGCTAATTATGTTTTAGCTGCAGTAAACTTTGGCTATAAAAAACAGCTAACTTGCGACAGACTTACTAAATAATCAATAACTATTTGCAAGTGTGAATAAAGAAAACTTAAACCATTTTTTAATGACTATTTAAAATTGTGTATGGTTCGGTTTCGGGAGTGTCTACTGTACTCATTGATTATGAAAACAAACAAACAATTTGCATAACAAATTAAGAAAATTGCAGTTTGAATTCGTTAACAGCTCCAACTTGCATCATTTAGCGGACTCTTAATGAAATGCTAACATTGTCTTGCTAATTAATTAATTTAAATATTTTCGACTCAGTCACTAAGAAGGCGTGTCAAGACAAAGTTGGAATCAGGCTGAGAAACGTGGTAAATTTAACGAACAATTTAATATAACTAATAATTAATAGTATTTCATTCAAAATGTAAATATTTATGTCTAAGAAAATAACTTAAATTTAATTTATAAAAACTATTTTCTCAAAATATTTTCCACCCTCTTTTAAACGAATAATTATTGTGCAATTTTTAAATATTATTAATGTGTTCTCAAAATCAATCGGTTTCTGTTCAGTCAACTATTTTAATTGCAGCCCCCGCTTCATAGGCCGAGTTAAAGTTATAGAAAATTTAAACCGACAATTAGAGAACAATGAGAAATGTCATGACAAATTGTGTACGCAAATTTTTGAGACAAAATGCAAATGAACTAATCGAACGACAGATTGCAATGCAATTGGTGTGGCTGAAAAATGGGGCCAGCCTACAGTGTTAACTATGAAACAACGTCAACAATAACAACAACAACGACAAGAACAACAACAAGATGTCTAGACATACCTGCTGCCAACGCCAAGTAGTTGAGCGCATGTTTAAAGCTTGTGGTCTTGCCAGAACCCGAACGGCCCATGAATATTAGACTTTGATCTCGTCGCGTTTCAACCAAACTCCTGTAGGCGGTCTGAGCCAGCGAGTAGACGTGGGGCGGCATGTCCTCCGTTTTGCAGCCGCGAAACATGGAAACAACCTACAAAAAGTGAGACAAGATAAATAACACGAAACACAAATCACAACAAAAATATAAAACAACAACAAGAATAGAGAAAAAAATTGAAATTGCAGCCAGTAGAAGCCAAACCAGGCCAGACCAGATCCAAGATCAAGTCTTACCTTCTCAGAGTAGAGAGACAGCGGTGCCATAGGATTGACCACGAGCAGCGTGGGCCCCGCCTTGGTGTGGATTAGATTGCTGGCATAACGCTGACGTAGGCAATGCAACACTGACGCCTCGTTCAAATACCTCAGCTCACAGATGTCCTCGACCAGATCCAAGGCAGGGCTGTTCTGCTTCTCGATATCATCCTCATCCACGGTCAACTGTTCGCCATTGTGCAGCAATCGCACGCACAGCTTATGCTCCTCCTGGGGCATGCCACTACCAGTGGGCGGCTGTGGCAGACGCAACGCGGCCGTAAACCCACCACGATGCACCAGCCACACACGTTCCGGCTGTGTGCCATCAGTTATATCCAAATCACTTGAACTCTTGCCAATGCCTCCTTCCACTCCGCCAGTGCCATTCTCATGGCGACTCTGCAAAAATTAGAAATCCAGAGAAAAAAACAATTTAGAAAAAAAAAGTACACAAAGATAACCAAAAGCTGAAAATAAATTGAGGAAAATTGGGGTCAACATATTGTTTGGGGCGCTAACTTCAAGTGAAATTTGTATGCGTTTTTATTTTTGGGGGCAGACACATGCATTTTCACGCATTTATCTCATTTATTATCGTACTTCAGTTTCAGTTTCAGTTTCGTTTTTAGTTCACCTCCTCTCTCGTTCATTCACTTTCCGCTCTTCTTAATTTGGTTTTATTTTTGGTTCGTTTCTAAATTTGATGATGTTTCTAAATCCTAATTAGTTGCCTAGACTACCAGCCACAGTCACAGCCACAACCATAGCCGTAGAGTGGCCTCTGCCTCAACAACTCCCTCTCACAGAGGCTAGACATGCTCCTCGTTGTTGTTGTTGTAGTTGTTGTTGTGGGGGCATGGATGTGGATGTGGCTGTGGATGAGGCTGCGTTATGCAACGACGACAACGTCGTCAACACGTTCAGTTCACATTTGGTGCTATAAATGGCATTTACTCGTTGCATTCACTCGCCACGCTCCAACCTCTCCCCTAAGTATCTCCTGCCCCCCCGGTTACACTTTTCGGTGATGCTCCTCCTCTAGCTACCCCATCTCTAAATTGCATTAACTTATCGTTGTTGTTGCCGTTGTTGCAAGTACAACTTGTGGCGTAATTATGAAAATATTGTGCAAGGTTCAATAGCCCCCAATTTATGAGTTGGATTCGCTCATATTAGATTTTAATGGACCGGCAATAGAAGTGCGTCTATATCGTATATAGTGTATATAAGTATATACAGATCTGACAAGTTTCAACAGGAAATATATGTCGAGTTTCATTCATGGCAAAAGGCACTCGACGAATTTAGATGACTTGGCATATACGAGTTTTCTATTTCCCATTGAATTTATTGAGTGTAGTTAGGATCATTAAGTAATTATAGTAATATGAATTGAACTTTACTACAAATTAACTACTATTAGAATATAAATTACTTTGTATAATTAGAATATTTCGAAAGTTTCTTTATAATCTCTTTGATCTCTTTGAATCAAAGATTCAATAAAACAATATAATGAAAATAATGATTTTCTAAATGTTCAAAAAGGAAAAAAAATCGTTATCATGCCTGTTCTCAGTTCCGAATCCGAACGAAATGTGCGGTTTTGCAATATCTACCAATGCCAAAAGCGCATAATTCGTTCGAATTCGGATTTCGGAATACATTTTCTGAATATTCCCAAGAAATCTTGAAAATCCCATATAGGTATAAGCACGATCAGCTCTAAAGCCCTAATAAACTATTTTTTGATGTCTCTTTAAAGACTCGATGATCAAGTTGTTTATTTTCGTTCAAATCAGAAAACACATTTTGTTTCGCCGTCTCTGTATATAGAGACCCATCTAATTCAGAGACACAAACAAATATATCTACATACATATGCATATGCATGTACATATATGTATGTGTATGTCTTGTATGTAATTTTATAAACAAGAAGCACAGCTAGCAAGAAGAAGCAGCAGCAAGTAGCAAGTGACGTGACGCGGTCTGCGTCTGTCCACTGTCAATCAATAGCTGCACTCGACTCCGATTCCTATTCCGACTCCGATCAGAACACGGGGTTCAATGACCTTTGACGCAGTTTAAGTTGATGAAATACACAAATTAGATAAGGAATGTGCAGACAGGCGAACAGAACAGCCTAACTAACTAATTAACATGGAGCGAGGGAGAGACATAGAGAATGAGAGAGAGAGAGAGAGAGAGCGGTACAATAGAGCAAAAAATATCAATAGAGATATATACAGGCGAAACGTAAAGAATGAGAACAAAGGGAAAGACAAAAACAGAGGGCATGCCGCCCAATTAGGTAGGTCCGACCGAGCGACTATGCAAAGCTTTACCAAATGTTATTTACTGTTAAGATTTCATATCTAAAACTATCGTTTAGAGCTGGGACTCCAGCACATGACATGGAGAAGAGTCAACAACACCACTGAAAGAACTGAAAGAGGGCTACGTAAATGAATACTTCCGCTCGAGAGACCGTCCAACGTCGGCGTAGTGAGCCATAAAGCCATAAACGCAGCGACAAGACGACCATATCGTAAATTATGAGTCAAGCTGAGCATTTCTGCCCACGCACACAGCACCAATCCCTCTAACCCATTCCCATTTCCATTTCAATTCCAATTCCAATTTCCATTCGGATTCCCAGTAAACCCAAGCTAACCATATAGCCCCCTCTCATTCACAGTTGGACTGTCCAAATGTCCCACAATATAATAAAATAACTAACAACTAAATCGTACATTGGGTCACGGCTCAACAATCTATCGATCTATTCATTTATTCATTCATAAATCGCTCGGTCGACTCATAAAGGGCTGGAAAAACTGTTTTTTATTATTAACACTACTCAACAAAATATTGAGATCAACAAAAACTGAGGCATATGAGGCTAACAATACCCTGTGACGTTTTGTAAACTGTCGGCAATTAGGTCAAGCATATTATGCGAAACACTTGAGGGGGTTTCTTTATAGGGTTTACCACACCCGGAGTTTTTGAATCACCCGCAATCAAATGACAAATTTCTCACTTTTTAAAATTTTTGTGAAATGCTAAACAAACAGCAATTAGGTCAAAGTGACAATTAGCAAACTTTAACGAGCATTAAATGACTGAGGAATAATATTGTAAAAATTCAGGTAATATTATAATACAAGGGAGTAACGTCAATACGATAAATGCTTCAGAAATATTATGAAAAGAAGTGGAAATTAGAAGGAAAAAGTGTAGGGAATAAAGATAAACAACCATGTAAAATTAGAGAACTCTCAAAAAAATCTCTAATATCAAAAAATATTTGTTTTTAAAGCTGCTATCCAAATTTGTTATTGTTCCTCTTTCATCTATTGCACAAAAGTTTTCAACATGCCATCAATCACATTTGTGTATTGCTTGAGCTGAACAATAATTTTGACATTTCTCATGGTTCGTGTGTCTTGTAATGGAGTGTAATTATTATGCGCGCACCTTTTGCCTGAGGCTGGCATCATAGTTTTTGTAGTTGCAGGCCAGCGAGTTGGCCCAAATGGTCGTCCATTGCTGTCCAGCATTTTGGGCTTCGCGTCGCCGTCGATAGGAGCTCCGTATGCCCAACTGTGGTGATTGGGGCGCTACTGCGGCTGCTGCTGCCGCAGCGGCAGCGTATTTTGATGCTGCCACCGCTGAGCTATTCCAGGGTGGACGCACAGATGTTGCCGCTGTTGCAACAGTTGAAATTGCTGCTGTTGGAGTTGATGCTGCTATTGTTGTTGCTGCTGCTGCTGCCGTGTTTGTTGTGATTTTGCCATTTTGACGAAAACTTCGCGATCGTATGGAACTGCGCTCAAAGACGGATGAGGCAACAACTGGAGATGCCACTGATGATGATGATGTTGTTGTTGTTGCAATTGGTGTCGTCTCCTTGGCCTGCTTTGTGGCAGAGAGTCGTGGTGGCTTCGGTGGCGCCACTGCAGTGGGCGTTACAGTTGCCGCTGACTGGGATGGCCAACTGCTGGAATTCTCGGATCCGCTCTCACTGATTGTCTCCGAGCTGATGCTATTCTTGCGCTGTGCCTTGGGCTTGGCTGTCGTCGCCACGGGCCTCTGTGATTTATGCGTGCCGCAGGCATGCGCCTTGCCCGTGCAGCCCCGATGAAAGGAGGGATTTAGGCCAGAGCCGGGAGCTGCGGGCACAGCGGGCACGATGCCACCGCGTAGCGTTTGCTCGAAACTCTTGGGCTTGAGAAACATGGTAAAGTGTATTTGCCAGTCTGTATATGTGTATGTATCTGCGTTATGTGATCACCGGATAGTTGGATCTAAAGCCAACTGCAAACAATTGTCATGGCCAGCCAGCCAACGTAGCTTGGAGCATGACCAGACCAGATTCGGATCGGCGAGAGAAACGGGAAGTGAGTATCTGAGAGAAACTGGAGCGCGCCCAAAACCTTGGAACACCAAAAGATACTTTACTCTCCACTCAATGGATGCGTATGCGTCGTGCGAATATGCGTGTGTGTATCTATGTGTAGATATACATATGTATGTAAGTGTATCTGTGTGTCGGTTTAAGCACTTAGCGCTTTGACATTAGACAATTGAAATGGCTGAAAATGGCCAATCATTGTGCGATCACTGACTCTGCCTTAACTACACAACTCGAACGAAGAAACGAGCGAATGATTGTTTGATCGATTGATCAAGTGACTGACGGATTGATCGCGATTCGCGATGCAAGAGACTCAAGTCACGAACGCGAACGGGAACGCGAATTATGAATTAACTGAAGCCAAAACTCAACGTGAATGACAAGAATGCTTAAGACATTATGTATTTGTTATTATTTTTCAATTATAAATAAAAACATCCGAGTTGTCTTTTTTGTTTTTGTTGTTGTTGCAATTCCGCATTAAAATCTCACACTGGAGGCGTCTCGCGTTTCGATTTCCGTACCGAACTTGGTTAAAGTTTGCAGCGTACTGACAGCACAGCTCCGCCGACAACCACAACGAACCGACTAACAACAACAACAGCAGCAGCAGCAGCAGCAACTGCGTCAACAGCAGCAGCAGCAGCAGAAACTCAACAACAACAAAAACACACACACACACGCGCACACATAGGCAAAACAAACTCTCATACAAACGCACACATGCAGAGTTATCCAACCAGACATCGACGACAGCGCTGTTAACTGCGACGCGACTGATGCTATTTGTGTAGGCTGCCAACGCAGTCGCAGTCGCTGCCGCTGCCTACAGTGGGTGTAGTTGAAATATGCACACAGCTGCAGTTGCTGTTGACTGCGCTGCTGACGTTGTGGCTGCGGTTGCGGCTGCTCGTTTAGCTGCCGGCGCTGACAACTTAGTAGATGGGGGAAGTGTTGGGGGGAGACACGAGGCTCTGCACTCTCTGTTGTTGTTAATGATGTTTACTAAAATGCAGTTCGTTTTCTGCTTCTTCTACTACTACTTACTCGGCGTTCGTGTTGTTGTTATGTTTTAACAGTGTTGCCAAATCGCTTTAGATTTATTTTCGTTGAAATGTGAATAAGTCGCTCAAATATGTCGACGCCTCGATGAACCTAGTCCAGACAACAACAATAACAACAACGAGAGCATCAAGAATACACATTCCCAATTGGCAGTGGGAAAGAGTTGGGTCAGGCCTGGACAGATCAGTCAGGTACTGACAATTTCTCAACAATTGCGGCAATTGCGGGGGAATGCAGAGATAAATATTGTGAAAAATGTCAAACACGTTTCTAGCGCTTAACTAAAGTCAACAACTTAATATGAATTTCAATTGCAAATGAACGAGTGTTAGATATCCTAGAAATGGGGAATTCTGAGATTAAATGTTACTGAGATATAATAGACATAGAAATATTCTAAATTGGAGATAGATCAATTTAATACTATATGTGATTTTAGATTAATACATTTTTAAAAGGTAGTTTTGGGTAAAAATTCTACAAAATTACTGAATATTTGTATACCGAATACCCTGTTAAATGGTATTGCCCTAGTTTTATCGAAGATTTGTGAACTTAAGATTGTTTAGACTATTTTATATAAGGTCTTATCACACTCACTGACATTTAGGATAAGAAAGAGACTAAATATTTGTGATGAACTCGTACTATATATTTGTGACAGACTTGGTATTTATACCCTGTACAGACAAGTCAAACATTTAAATATTAGGTTTTATGTACACTATTAAAGAAATAATAATAAACTCTACATTTTATATTTTATGATTGATACCCTCTTATACCCTCTTATAGTTTTGATTTACATAGCTGCTTATTCATTATAGATACACTGTAAAAATAGGTTTGGACTTGAATAGTTCCTTTACAAAATATTCATCTGACCAGAATTCTCCCTTTAAATTCGTTACATTCTTTAATAGCAAGTGTTATTATAGGGTATATAATGGGGGGCTCAGCACCTTTCACATATGACATTCGTACTAATGGAATCTGGCAAAGTCAAGTTAGACTTTGACTAGACAATTAATCATTAGCTACAATATAAACGTTTTACGACCAAGCGGAGAGTATTTAACAAATTACAGGGTATCCGCAGAGTACCATTAATCACTTGCTGAGGGAATTGAAGGATGAACACTCACCTGCCGCTTGAAGCGTTTGCTGGCACTGCGTCGCAGCGTGTTGCAGTTGCCGTTGTTAATGGAATGATCAATCTCCTCGACGGTGGCCGTGCTGGGCGCCATGCAACGCTTGCTCAGCTCCACCAGCTCTGCCACAGGTTGAACCTACATGGAGTAGAAGAAAATCACCTAATGAGTAAACTGAACATAGATTTGCAACTCTCAAAACTCACCTCAACTGTGACAGCATCGCCGCTGTTGCGGATCATCTCAATGATGATCTCACGGGAGAGTTCGCCCACGGGTGTGCCATTGACCTTGATGAGACGATCGCCGGGCAGGAGGCCCGTAGCACCACCTCCAGCACCAGGCTCTGCAAAGATGACAGGCCGAAAGATGGGCGAGGTCAGCGACTCGGTGCGGTCCAGGCAAATGGCCTTGCGGAGACTGAAGCCAAAGTCCTGGCGCGGCGACTTCTGTCGCTTGATGACGAGCTGCCGGGGAGGCGGCAGCTGCACCAGCTGCACGGGCGGCAGTGGCAACTGAATGTCCTCGAAAGAATGCACACGGGCCCAGCGATCGATGCCCTGAGATTCGCCGACCGGACTGAGCGAGAATGGTGGCGTAGCGAACGAGGAGTTTGTGGTATCTGTGAGACTGTCCGCACTCGGCGATGGCGACGTCAGCACATGCAAATGGGCAGCCTGTGTGGGCGTCTGTGGAGCCCCGTACCGGGCATTCGCCGGCAGTGTCATGGCGCGCTGCTGTGGCGTGTGATCGCCATCGCTGCGCAGACTCTCCACGGATGTGAAGGAGGTGCCATGTTGGCTCGAATTGGAGCCTCCGCTGCCACCGACACGGTTGCCCTCAAACAGCTGCTCATTTTGCATGGTGTTGCGCATCAGCATTTCGGGCGTGCCGCCGCCTCCGCTTCCGCCACTGCCACTGCCGGTGAAGACAATCTCCTCATGCACATTGGTCATGTTGCTTCGCGAGCCCTTCAATATGCCACGCTTTGGTGGTTTCGGCGGCACAGGCGGCAAAAAACGATTCTGCAAGTCAAGAACCCATTAGTAATCCCCTAGAGATTTTGTGGAGCCAAGCAAAACTGACCTTCAATCCGCCGGAGAGCAGCGAATGTGTGACTTCGCCGTAGTTGAGATTGATGTTGATGCCGGTGCCATTGGCACTACTTCGACTCTCGATGTGTGTCATCACAGATGCTACAATTTCCTCATTGCCACGATCCTGCTCCGGCCCGGCATTGCCATTGCCATTGCCACTGGACGAATCGGCGTTTAACGCCGCAAAGAAATCTGCACTGTAATCGGCGGTGATGCCGCTGGGCAGCTTCTCCTTCTCCTTGCGACGACTGCGTATTTTGAGCGAGCGACGCACTTCCTCCAAGCGCTGCAACTCATCCGTGCTCATGCTGCCCGTGACGCCGCCTCCACTGCCCCCTTTAGCCTCTTTACGCAGCTTCTTCTCCCGCTTGCGACGTTCCTTCTCCTCGTCGCCGGCACTCTTCTTCATAAAGTTAAACATCTTCTATGTGCTGGTTTGTGGTAGTACTTATGCAACTAACTAAAAAATAAACTAAATTTATTTAAACTTTAATTTAATTAGCTTGTAATAAATTAGTTAATACGCATGTTCGTTCTTCTTTTATAATTCATAAATAGTTCATTGAACCAACTCCAATTGCATATTTAGTTTGTATCGGCAGCCCTAGTTTCGTAGGGATGAGCGCGTGAAAGGGCAGTTGCAAGTTCAAGGGCGTGCCCAACAAATTTGCACTTCTTGTTATTGTTGATGTTGTTGTTGCTCTTTGTGGTTTTTGCGGCTTGCTAATTTGATTTGTCCTGCCACTGTTGCGAGCCGCATGCCTCATTCCTCTTACCCCATGCCACAACAACACCCAATGTTCTGCTGTCATTTAATGTGGTAAGTTTTGCGTGTTTCTCATTGCCTTTCCATTTGCCCAGCAAAAGAAACCCTGAGACTGAGACTCAGACTAATGCACCCGCACACCAACACAAGCACAACAGTTAACTGTATCTCGGCACGTGAATGTATGTATCTGTATGCGTGTGTGTGTGTCTGTGTAATTGCAATATCACGTAAACAATGCGTCAGACAGTTGCATTTTTTCGTTTATCTTTGCATTTCGCTTGTCTTTTGTCATTGAGGCTCGCCCCATTTGTTATTATTTATTCAATTATGCGCTTTCTTTTTCCCATATTGTATACAACTTTTGTTTTGTTTTCACACAGACACACACACACAAACAAACGCAGAGAAATACAGATAGTTGCTTGTCCGTTGTTATTGCAGTTGTATGTGTACTTGTATTTGTATCTGTTTTTGTATTTGCTTTTGCATTTGTATTATTTGTATTGGTTGCCTCACGACTTGCATTCCACAATATCTATGTGTGTATTTCGCTTGTGCTTTATGTTTCTTAATTTTATGCCCACTTGCCCAGCCACTAATGCTCATTATTTATACAATTCAATTTGTGCTTATTTAAAATACACGCAAAGACACAGACACACATACACATACAGCTACGAAGAGAGGGTGTAGAAATAATAAGAAGCAAAAGCAAAAAGAAAGTTGCCTTCCACTCGCGAAGTCAATAACACCTTTGTTTTTGCACTTTTCTACGCCTCTTTTGATAAGCCAACCACACAGACACATCCACAGTCACAGACACTCACACACCAACACAAACGCACTGGGGCAATGTTTTGTCGTTTACTTGCAACTCGAGAAGCCGTTGTGCCATTTTATGAATGTTATTCCAATTTTTGGCATTACCTTTTGCTACTTAAGCAATATGCTCAATTACGCGCTCCGCATAAACAAATGCGTTCACTTTAGATTCTAAAAATTATAAAAATTTCACCGAACCGACGACGACCGATCGGCCAGTGTGTACACAACTGTTAGAGATGGCATACTGCGGTTGTTTTATAATATCGATATGCGCGGTCTGTTTGACGAGTGTGTACATATTAAAATTCAGCTGGAAATCTAGTGTTGGAAATCGAGCTTAAGTTTTCAAATTTTTAGTACGAAAATTCTTTAATTAATGGTCTTTCTAAGAATTGAGTGTTGTCTTTATAATTTAATATGCATGCTTTCCTTAAAATATATTTAAACTATGTTTTCATATTTTCCCTCAATACTTTTTCTTCAAAGGGGGACTTAATATAAAAGATTTTTAAATTGAATTGTAACAGAACTATGAAATAAGTTAATTTAGAGAGAATTTCATTATATTGTTTGTATCATATATTTCACAAATGAGTATATTTAAAATTAATTTAGTTTTTATCGAGAATTTTTAGTATACTGTCAGTATACTAAATCGCTAGTGTCAGTTTAGCATAATCGATTGCAGGGTTGGTGTGACGTCATATCGGCGAGCCGCCATATTTTATTGTCTATCGGAAGACCAAAAAAAGTGAAGCGTAAAACCCAAACGGTACATGTACATGGAAAAATAAGTGTGAGTGCGTGTGTGTTTATGAAAAATAATATTTTAAGCTATATATAAATATATATACGAAGAATATATATATTATGCGCAACAGGACAAAAAGAAAATATCGAGAAGTTCAACAATTGTGTGACGAATATATAATAAATTGTGTGTGGTGCTGGCCTGGTGTCTGCAGCACACATACAACTACAAATACACATACTAGCAGAATTCACAACACATTTACACTTAACACACAACACAAACGAAAACAACAACAACAACATACGTGAGTTGTCGCTGCCGTCACCGTCAACCATTAAGCAGAAGTCTCTCCTGCCTTTTACATTTGCGAAAAGCAAAAAAAAAAAAGAGAAAAGAAACGAATCGAAAAGAGAGTAGTGAAAAATATATACATATACAAAACAGAAGAAAAAAAAGAGCAAAAGTTGAAACTTTTCACTAAAATAGGTGGGTTTATGTGCTTCCATCAGGCATTTGCAATTGCAAGTGTTGATTTTGGTTATTTTTTTATGCCAAATTCCAATAAACAGCCGTGGCCTTTGTTATTGTTGCTCGTTCGGTCGCTTACAGAGTCACCATTGTCGTCGTCGTCGTCGTCGTTGCCGTCGCCGTAGTCGTCGTCGCTGTCGTTTTCGTTGTCTGCCCCCGATGGTAATCTATCTCTGTATGAGCGTTTGTGTGTGTGTGTGTGTTTGTGGCTATGTGTCTGTGTTTACGTGCATACATACATACATACGTATGCTTGCTCATATATGTATGCGAGTGCGTGCATGTGAAAGTGTATTAGTGTCTAGACATGTTGCTGTTGCGGTTCGGTTCGCCGGTTCGAATCAATGTTTAGGCTCGTGCGCAGGGCTTCCACTGTGTCTATCTCTGTCTCTGTCTATGCTTCTTTGTGACTCTCTGCTCTTTGCTGTTGCTTTTAAAATGATATTAAAAGTCAATCAAAACTAATAGCAAAAGCTACTTAAAAATTCATAAAATGAAAAGCTTTTCCCCCCATTCACATTAAAACACTTATGTACTTAAATGTACATATCTATGTAAGTTTATGTATGTACAAACATACCTATGTGCTTTATGTGTGTGTGTGAGTGTGTGTGTGTGTGTTGCTCGATTGTTTTGGTTCATGGCTTGAATCCGTTCCGAACCGGTTTGCGATTTTATGCTGTTGCTTTGCTTTATTGTTGTTGTTGTTGGTGTTATTGCTGCTCTTGATCACTTTCTGTGCGCACACATAAATATACGTATGTACATACATATATACATCATGTGTATTTATGTATTTTCGTATTTACTCAGACAATCAAACAATATTTTGTATGTACATTTTGTCTGTCAGAGACATGCACGCGTTTTGCCCGCGCCGCCCCTCGCTCTCGCCCACACACTTCCCTCTAGCCGTTGATGGCCTCGCACTTTTTATTTTTTGCAAATGCAGACAGTCTGTGTATATATGTACATATCTATGTATATGTACAACATACATATTCATATATATATATGTGTGTGTGTGTGTGTGTGTATTTTGTCGATTTTATTTTATGTACATTTGTTTACAGTTTTAGATAGCGAAATTTGTACAGCCGCTGCCGGCCGCCACGGCACGTCGTTGACATTTTCGCAAATTGCAAATGAATATGTTTTTGTTTTTGTTTCTTTATTTTCTTTGCCGTCGTCGTTTTTATTTTTCTTTCTATTTTGTACTTTTTTTTTTGTTCAGCTGCGATCATTGCCGCACTTACTGACACACATACACATGCACACGTGCGCCCCTCGCACCTTTATCAGCCGCTGCGATCTCAACTAACAGAGGGCCGCGCACACACAAACACACGAATGAGACATGCAAGTACACATAAATACATACATATGCATATACATTTGTTTGAATGTGTGTGTGTGTTTGTGTGTACACTTGCACTTATGCATGTTTGATGATGTGCCTGCGTACAGATATGTGTGCGTATGTGTGTAAGTTCATGAACAGTGGCAGCGATTCGACGTCGACGTTGACGTCGACTTGTTTTGATTTAATTTCGCGGTAAATGCAATCGCAAAAATTTTGTTCATATCTCCGCGCTCGCTCACTCACTCGCTGCCTCTCGCTCGTTCGTTTTTAGTTGTCGCCGTTTTTTTTCTTTTATTGTTTTTTTGGCTGCGTAACATGGCGGGGAATTTTGTTTGAAGCTAAAACAGCAACAATTGCGACAGACATAGCCACAGTCGCGGTCGTAGCCAGAGCAGCGGGCAGCGGGCTGCAGGCTGCGGGCAGCGGCTGTGTGACAGTGGTGCTGTGCTGCCAATACGGGCTGGCGCCTCCACATGTGGGGCGTGCAATGACTAAGTGAATGAGAGACCCCAGGGAGGCCTCTGCTGCTCTCATATCCTCTCCTCTCCTCTGCTGTGCGCTGCTCTGTTGACGTTGACGTCGCGTAGCCCTTCTGTGGTGTGCAGCGGATATGACGTAAATGTTGGCATTTATTCTTGTGGTTTTTATTATATGTACATATGTATATTTAGTTGTTGTTGCCTATTTTTTATGAGTTGTATTTATTTTCATAAAGTTGTTTTATTTCTATTTCTCCGAACGATCGATCCTATTTTGAAAATATCTGCAGCTGCTTTCGTTGCAGCTGCTGACGCAAGCGCTGACGGCGACAGCAACAGCAACAACAACGACAACAACAATAATAACAATTGCACTAACAACAAACTACGATAACAACAACAAAGGGCTGTGCAATTTGCCATAAACACGCCAAAAGACAATAACAAAATGTATGCATATCCACATGCATGTACATATGTAGGTGCATATTAGAGATGAGCGCGTGACACGTGTATGTGTGTGTGTCGTGACACGAGAGTAGTAGTGATTAGCAAATTGTCAGGATTAGAGTTTCCAATAAATATTTGTGGATAGCAAAAATTATACGATAGTTTTGGGAGTCACTTTGCCATCTCGAAAACATATTCATGCAAGTTAGGAGGGAATGTGAGTGTGTGTGTGCTGATGATACTTGTAATAATTTGCATTATGCACTCGCTAAAAAGAAACATTTGTATATTTTACAATTTTATTTTTTTCCTCTCTGTTTCTGTTTGTACTTTTCCCTTTTTAACAAATGCCCTCATTATTTCATTTCATTTCGTTTAGATTTCAGCTCGAACGTGTGGGAAACAGTTAGCTCTGTGCCTAGGTAACTGGGAGGGAACAGCCTCAACACGAATTACTTGTCATTTGTTGCACCGCAGAGGAGATCAGGATCTGCCTCAGCAGCAGCAGCATCAGCAGCAGCATCTACATCATCTATAAAGAGGACGCCAACGCCAACAGCAGGAGTAAAGGCAACAACGAGGACAAGAACACCCACTGGCATTCGTTTGCCATTTAATTCCAGCTACAACAATAATAACAACAGCAACAACAATTATATTAATTATCGTAGTGCGGCACAAGGGTGCGACGCACTGTTGAAGAACAACGACTTATTTGTCGAGACACAACCAACAGAAGCAACAGAAGCA
Organism: Drosophila quadrilineata; assembly: GCA_018150725.1. Taxonomy (NCBI): domain Eukaryota; kingdom Metazoa; phylum Arthropoda; class Insecta; order Diptera; family Drosophilidae; genus Drosophila; species Drosophila quadrilineata. The sequence goes on from JAECWN010000375.1 coordinate 532,800, forward strand.
ATCATGTCCTTGACAGCAGCTGGCACATCGCCCACCAGTCCATCGGAGCCCTTTGGCACCGCACGATCGGTGGTCGTCAAGGAGGGTTGGCTACAGAAGCGCGGCGAGCACATCAAGACATGGCGCCAACGCTACTTTGTGCTGCGCGCCGATGGCACGCTCATCGGATACCGCAACAAGCCGGCGGATCAGGCCGAGCAGCTTCTAAACAACTTCACCGTACGCGGTTGCCAGATCATGACCGTCGATCGACCCAAACCCTTCACATTCATCATACGTGGCCTGCAGTGGACGACGGTCATTGAGCGCACATTCGCCGTCGATTCGGAGGCAGATCGTCAGCTGTGGACTGAGGCCATACGCAACGTGGCCAGCCGGCTGAGCGAAATGGGTGAGACCGCAATGTCGCCATCGGCCCAAACAGATATGACCGATGTGGATATGGCGGGCATTGCCGAAGTGGAGTTATCCGAGCAGTTCTCCGTGAGGGGTACGACACGCAACAGCAGCGGTGTCAAGAAAGTGGTATGTACTTCAAATGTGGATTGACTGTACTCCTGGAGGATACTGATTACACTTTTCTGATTTCCTTAGACACTGGAGAACTTTGAGTTCCTCAAGGTGCTCGGCAAGGGCACCTTCGGCAAGGTGATTCTGTGCCGTGAGAAGGCCACCGCCAAATTGTACGCAATTAAAATTCTCAAAAAAGAAGTCATCATACAGAAAGATGAGATCGCACACACACTGACCGAGAGTCGTGTGCTCAAGTCAACAAATCATCCGTTCCTTATTGTAAGTGGTAAACGACACTAATTTTGTGGGCAGCTCTGTATGTTTGTTTGTATGGAGGGAATATACCCGGGACAAGTTTCCCAATAACACTTCTCAGTTAAGCGGGAATTCCCCGAAAACAAGTCGAGCTTTTATACTCAAGTGAAATTATAGAAAATTGTTTGAGTTTGGTTGAAACAATTATGCAACTTCTGATATACGATATAATATATCAACGATACCCCTATATTTCATTCATTTGATTTGATTTCTCTGACGTTAAAATAGGAATTTGACGTATTGTTATTCTCCTTACCGAAGCTAATTAAGGAGTACTGGAGTACTTCAAAAAAAAAAAATAAAAAAATAAACTATTAATTTATTAATCAACTTAGAGGTTATATATTATATTTTGTGCACGATTTCATAATTATTTGAAATCAGTGTTCGAAATAATTATGCATCTTGGAATGTCAAAACTTTTTGAACTGTGAACTTAACGTTTCCTTTATTATATTTGATATTTTTGCAGTCACTGAAATATTCATTTCAAACCAATGATCGCCTGTGCTTTGTAATGCAATATGTGAATGGCGGTGAACTGTTTTGGCATTTGAGTCATGATCGCATTTTCACCGAGGAGCGTACAAAGTTTTATGGTGCCGAGATAATATCGGCATTGGGTTATCTGCATTCGCAGGGCATTATTTATCGTGACTTAAAGCTAGAGAATCTTTTGCTGGACAAAGATGGTCACATAAAGGTCGCCGATTTTGGGCTGTGCAAGGAGGACATTACCTATGGCCGTACAACAAAAACATTTTGCGGCACACCGGAATATTTAGCGCCGGAAGTATTAGATGATTCTGATTATGGACGCGCGGTGGATTGGTGGGGAACTGGAGTGGTTATGTACGAGATGGTAAGTGGCCAAGTGAACTGTATTCTTGAGATAGAATTTTAATCGATGGGAATTTTGTAGATGTGTGGTCGTCTGCCTTTCTATAATCGTGATCATGACGTGCTCTTTACGCTCATTTTGGTCGAGGATGTCAAGTTTCCACGCAATATTTCCGACGAAGCGAAAAGTCTGCTATCCGGTCTGTTGGCCAAGGATCCCAGAAATCGCTTGGGCGGCGGTCAGGAGGATGTCAAGGAAATACAAGCACATCCCTTCTTTGCGGTTATTAATTGGACAGATTTGGTGCAAAAGAAGGTACGTCATGCACTAAGAGATACATTGATTCATTCAATTTGATTGATTACATCATTTTTACTTAAATAGATAACGCCGCCGTTCAAGCCTCAGGTCACATCGGACACAGATACACGTTACTTTGATGAAGAGTTTACCGGCGAAAGCGTCGAACTTACGCCGCCAGATCCTACGGGTCCCCTTGGTTCCATAGCCGAAGAGCCGCTCTTTCCGCAGGTAATTTGAATAGATCTGTCATACCGCAGAAGATACTAAACTAATCCTGGGTCTTTCTAAATTTATAGTTCAGCTATCAAGGAGACATGGCCTGCACATTGGGCACCTCATCGCACATTAGCAGTACTTCCGCAAGTCTTGCATCGATGCAATAGAACAAGTGACGAGAATTGTCGGGAGAGCACTGAGAATATCGAGAGCAAAGAAACTCACGAGCCGCCTCATCCATCGTGTTCTGCTTCATCACCTATGCCCATGATATATGATTTTCGAGTTATATGTGAGATGGCAGGAGCAAAACAAGAAACAAATACACACAGAGAATACAACAAATATATAAAACAAAAAGAGAGAACATAATAAATTTGTAACGCTAAGATTATACACCAATAATAACAAATTGAATGATAGTAACTTATTATTATTTTTGATAACAATAAACAATAGCGGACAGTTGATCGCGAAATAAAACTTTAAACGAATGAAATAAAAACTAAAAAAAAAAACAAATAAATATTAATGAGGAATGAAAATAGTTTACTACATATGATAATACATATATACTTCTATATATACATATATAAATTTATACATTTAAATATAACAGTTTAAGTATAAAATCTACGTGATTAGTTAATTTTTAAAAGCAACAACATTTATTAAGCGAATAAATGAACAGCTCTACACACACACACACACACACAAGAACACACACGCAGAGAATATACACTTCCGATCACATAAAGCATGGATCTAGATCGAAGTATATATATGCAAATCGAAGTGCAGCAACAAATCGAAATCGAATCGAACACAGACACACACACACAACATACACCTACGCATTATTTATACTCCAAAGAAGCAAAAACAAACAATAACAATAACGAGTTATATTTAATGGTAAAGTTGCCTCTGAAGAGCTCCGATATAATAACAACAACAACAACTAATAGTTATAAACGATAAGTTCAACTGCATGGGCGCCAAAACATAACAACAACAAATAAAAAAAATTGAATTGAAAAACTTTTTCAAAACTAAAGAATAAAATTTATATACGGCATATGCTTTTTTACACAATATATTTGTACATATTTATATAAACTGAAATATGAATCCACTTTTAAACAATAAAACAAAATTCAAAACAAAAAAGTTTGAATTGAAAAATAAATATAAATCGTTTACATATAAATTAAAATAAATGCCTAAAATGTTTGTCATTTATGTTTTATAACTTTAGCAAAAGTTGAGACAAAATAAAAAATAAATATATTATAAATAAAAGAAAATGAAAAACAAAATAAAATATAATAAATTTTGATATTTTTATAAATGAAATAAAGATTGTAAATAAACTGATAATAAAATGGAATTCATGAATGTTCTTTTTTGGCATTTGAACTAATTACAAAATATACAAATATTACAATTGATACCATTACCCAAGGGTAAACGTATAATCTCTCTTCTATATACAAAACAAACTTATCAAGAACATAAGCAAATTACACAATTTTTCGAAAATTCAATAAATAAATTGCTTGTTACTAAAACTAAGTACGAAATGCCAAAGAAATGGCAATGAGGTGGTCAGACTTTAACTAAAATGGAACTAACAAGTAGTCAGTCCAATAACACACACTCACACACACACACACGCCCATATTGGTATATAGCACAGATCTGGGAAGGAGCCAAGATATAGTGAAATGCACTTGAAAAGCAAATTTTGAAAAGTCTAGCTAGCCAATATGAAATCACAGATATATTCAAAATATACATATGTATATGGTAAATGTCACAAGTTCAGATGGATTATAGGGAAACTCTCATAAGCAAAGCTTAACAAAATAGAACGACAACGATTTCAACTGACAAGTACATTTAAGCCACATTGATTTCCTTTTCAGTTTACACACAGTCTTCTCTTAGCCAAATACAGAATACTAGAAAATTATTGCAAAATCGCTGACCAAACAATCAACCGAAATCTGCCAATGCCAACAGAAGGGCTAGCTTTTTAATAATTATTTGAAGCAACTGCAAAATAAAATATAAAAAATTCCGGAAATATGAATAATAGTTTTTTTCTTTAAGGAAAATTCATAGTGCCCGCATTCGAAGTATTTCCCTGAAGCCATGCAGCTAGCAAAGAAAATATTAAAATAAAGTACATTGTAAAGAAATATTTGAAAATAGTTTACTGTTTTCGAGAGTGTGTTTTGATCATTTTTGATTATGAATTATAATTTGTATTAAATATTTTTTTTTTTAGACATTGAACTGTAAACTACAATGTGTTCTAACCAGGGTTTGAACTTTGACTTTAAATTTATATATATACAAACATATATGTATATCTTGTCAGATCAAAGATCAAATCGAGCAACTTTAGTTGTTTTTGTGTATTGTAAAAAAAGAAACAAGAGCAAATGAATTATATATTTATACATAATAAAGTGAATAACTGAGGAATATAACAATATACTAAATGAATACACTTAAAAAAATTGACTAGCTGTAATTTTTTGATAAGCGAAAGCGTTTAGAGATTTCGCACAGTTTTAATTATAATACAAATAATAATTATATTAAGCTGATTTATAAATTAAATTTAATTATAAAATATACAAAAATTGAAACATAAAGTCGAGTCTACGTTTATAAAACAGCAGCCTGTAGATATAATATACGATCTGCAAAAGTTCGCATTGATTATGTATAATTAATTTATATACGCTTACACACACATATACACTTATACACACACACACACACACACACACACACACATACAGATACAGATGATGCAACAAGTTACACATGTATATGTACATATGTAATCATGTGAAGAACAAACAATTATAATTAAAATACATAAATAAAATTTACATATAACAGATATTTGATAAAAAAAAATAGAGAAAAATAGAAATGAATTCAATGACTTTCAAGAGTTTCCATGTAGGGTATCTGCTACTCGAGTTGCTGTCAGGATCATAGAACCTAATTTCAAGTCGGTATTAATAGGCAACAAGGAACCGCCCCCCGCCGCAATAAATTCTTTACGAGATCAGGCAAGACACTCCCATTACAGCTGTTATGGCCGACTCCTTTCTTGCCCGACACAGTGGCTTATTGCCAATTGGGTCAAGTCGCTTCTCTGGCCTAGCCTCCTCTGGGGCAATACGTGACCGACTTTGGATATTCGGGAGCAGACTGTAGGTTGGAGGCGCGCATTCAAGTGCGAATCGCTATGCGAATGCGTGACAGGCGGAGGTGTCCAGCTGTCCACATGTCCACGGGGCCACATAACCCAACCATGTATCTGTGGCTGCGACGAACAATGCGTTTTGTCTGATGATTAATTGCAACGCAATCTTGGGAGGCCATGCGGACCGTTCGCCGACTCGTCGCTTTCCCCAAACGTGAACACACATCCATGCAGTAACTATATATGTATATATATATATAGTATATAGAAATGTATGTCACGACGGCAGGCGGATATATTAGCTATGACATAAAGCTATTAATTTTTAGCACTAAACGAACAAACATAAATTCCGAATTCAAATTAAAACTTAACGAACAACGCGAGCATAACGAAAGCGAAAGTAATGCGAAAGAAAGATTCGACAAATATTCAAACTGGGATTGGACACTTGGGTTGGGTTATGGCCACATTGCATCCTTAAGCCAAGCCCTTGGAAAAGTGCTTGCGATTAGTGCTTTCCCTTTTAATGCGGCGACGCCAGTTGACGAATGACAGCGGCCAGAGAAGTGGCAAATGGATGCCAAGGCACAGTTTGTAAGGCGACTGCCAAATACTCTAACATTCAAAAATAATTTGAATTTTGAAAAAAAAACAATACAATTGCTTGCTTAATTAGTTTAAATATTTACATGCTGCAAATATAATAAATATTTTTTTCAAAAATTAATTTCCTTTTATCTTAACACAAAAGGAAGTCTGCTTGTACAACTTGTGATAAAAGTTGAATTTATCAGTAGTATTATTTCTCAAAGATTTCGTATCTTTATGTGCCGCAGATTATATTGGAAAATCTCTCTCTTTTTATCTATTTTATTTCTGCGCACAGTGATTGCCAAATGCAAATGCCTATAAAAAATGTTTACGGCCATTTTCATAAGTTTTCCATAAACTAAAATCTTTTCCATTTTTCACATCCTGCACAGTATTACTACTACTACTACCACTATTACAACTGGCATTTTCCCATTTTCTCCCACTTTAGAGACATACACTCAACGCATCTCTCATTCTCATTGAGTTTCGCTTGGTGGAAGCTTGGCAACAAAGTTGTTGTACCCTTTGTCAAGTGTATTAGCAGCAAAAGTGATGTGCTTAGTGGAGGTTGAGGAACCCATGTGTCTGACGAGGATTGACAGGAGCAGCGGCGAGGGGCAGGAGGAGAGGCAGCGAACGCGGTTCGTTTTCTTTGTTCGCTACGCGTTTTTCGCGCTTTTCATTTGCGAAGCGATTTTTCTATTTTCACCTCATGGCTGTATGTGTGTGTGTGTGTTTGCTTTATAGCAATGTGAAAATGTGTCTGTCTGTCTGTCTGTCTGGAAACTAGAAAATGGCCAGCACTGGGCAGTTATGTAGCTATCCAGCAGCGGCAACACAACACAACATATGTGACTATGTGCTGGAAGTTAACAGGTACCACCAGCTACAGCCACCCCTTCCCACCCGGCCACCGACGTTCACCTGCTCACAGTTTGACTGACTAAAAAGTGAAATACATCAAAGCACGTCACATCCATCAGACATTATGAGCAGCACGAGAGCACGCCCCAGACCCAAAGACGAAGACGAGGCCAAGACTAGATCGAGTGTCTCTATATATCTATTTGACTGTGTGTGTGTGTGTGTATTTGACAAGCAGAGGCCCAAAAGCGTCGCTAATGAATTGGAATTGTTTAAAGAGCGCAGCGGCAGAGGAGAAGCTGCTAGTTTAGCTTTGGTCGGAGTGCAGTGCCGTCTCTTGCACTCGCTGCAATCGAAAATTAATGAAAACTTTCGTTTATTTAATTGCACAGCAGCCAGACAGAGAGAGAGAGAGAGAGAGATAGACGAGCTTCAAAGAGCATAAAAGAGAAAAAGAGCGTAAGCGTAAGCTCAAGATTAAAAGGGAGTAGGGGTAAAGCTTACCTATGCCAGTATGAGCTTAGCTCAGGCAAACAACTATCAGCTGGCGTACCACCCTCCATCTCCTGCTCTTCTTCCTCCTATACTTCGTTCTCTCTCTTTCAACAAATGCAAGCTTCACTCTCAAGTCAAAGTCAAAGTCGACGTCAGTGTTTATGGGTTATGGTTATGACCATAATGAAATCTATAGGGCAAGACATCGACAGCGGCATTTGAGTGAAAATGATTGATTGATTGATCGCTCCAACGTAGCTGTTGCTGTTGCGGCTGCGGCTGCTGGCTGTGATTGCTGTGCTGCGTTACTCCTTTTTGGTGTACTGAGATTTGTTGACTTAAGAGTTCCAGGCAATTATTATTTGTTTTTGGCTGTTAGTTGTTGCTTCTTTCTTTTCTTTTCTTTTCTTTTCATTTCTTTTCTTTTTATCGCTTTGATGTATTTAGTTGTTGGCAGATTTCGCTGCAATTTTTGTTTATGGCTTTTAAGGTTGAGACATGATGTTGATTGAGTTGTTCAAACGTCGCTGCCAATTGCCAATCAATGCGAATTAAATACGACAAACATTTCCAATATTGTCTTTAAGAGTTTCGGGGAAAGTCTTTTGTTTCATATGGTATTACTTTACAGTTACAGAATGGAGTAGCTCAAGACTAATTTCTAATTGCTATGTAAAATAACATATAATAAAAATTCTTTACTTATTTTTGCTTACAGTACATAAATATATACAAATGCTAAAAATTTTAATTTTTAAAAATAAAATAGATTTTGTTCTTCAATAGTTTTATGATTTATCTGAAATTTAGAACTCACTAAATATTCCCATGCCATTAAATGCTAATTAACTTTCCGCTTAATCGTATCATTTTAGCCAAAACTAGTTTTCTAAAAGATTCATAAAAAGCTCTTCAGAAAAACGAGCTTTCTAATACTTGGCACTTGTTCTGTTGATAGCCCAATTGATTTTTCAATTTGAAAAAGTTTATGCATTTTTTGGCACATTCGGTAGCTGATTTTTATACCCTGTACTCTAAAAGGAGCAACAAGGGTATATTGAGCATAGTTCAATAATGATCTCTTTATAAATTTCTGCTCACCTGGTATTATAAGCAGATCAATGTAATAGATATATAATATAATATAAACTATTAATAAATTTAATACAAATCTTGGCACGGGGTGTCTTATAGTCGGGACCTCTTGACTATAAATTTCTGTCTTGTTTAGCATAGTTTGGCTCGATTATCAAAATAGCATTCACTTGGCTTTCAACTTTGACCACACTTGCAACACATTTAGATATGACTTGCAGCAAGTACATGCAACATGGAGGATAAGGCTCGCTGCACATGTCAACGTTACCGCTACCGCTACCGCCCCCGCCAGCAACTTGGGACTGCCCACAACACTGCTCCAATTCAGCGCATTGAAACGGGTCAACATTGCAACCGTAACAATAATAACAACAATAACAACAATATCAACAATAACAACAATAAGAATAACAGCAACTGGGTTGGTACTCCCATTTGGGCCCAGTTCGCTTGACCAACATGCACGGCAGTCAGTAGCTGGCCAAATATAGACGTTGAACAGTTTCAGAGCATATATGTACGAATGGGACGCCTTTATTATAGCTGCGACAAGAAGCGAAACATGTAGGAGTCTTATATTTATATATAGATATGTATATTCAACTAAAATTGTAAAAATGTGTGTGTCATGCGATAACCTACATATGAGAAATGTTCATACATATTTTTCTTCATCTTTGTTGTACCCTGTGTATGGCGAAATGAAAGAAATGATGGATTTTAGAGCTTTAATATATTTTAAATATTCTTTGAGCACATTAATTTAATTATGTTTTAAATAATTAATGATTCTATATTATTTTTATAATTCTTTATTAGACTTTAAATGTTTATAATATTAAGAAATGATTGGAAAGCAATAGACAATTTCTAACTTGATTACTTGGTATGTTGTAGTCGATCATTATTCTCAAATTTAAACTTAGTTGTTACTTACTTTGTTGGTAGTAAAACTTTTGCCCGCCATGGCGCTGCTATGGTATAGGATGGCCTCAGATGCCTTGGCTTGGAATGGGTTTGGAGTCTTAACCGAGGCTGGAGTTTGTGCCAGAAAGAAAAGCGGCAAACACACCTTAAAAATGTCGAAAAGTGTGCGGTGCCGAAAGAGGGTCGAAGAGGGGGAAAGGTAGTTTGGTTGGGAGTGGGAAACACTTGCCAGGTTTCTAATTGCAGACTGGACAGCGTTAAGACATGAGGCGGCCTGTGACGGATTTGGGCAACTGGCGGGCATACGTTGACCGTCCGTGACCATGGCCAATATACTGCAACTACTACTCCTGGTGTGCATGGGCTGAGGGTATCGTATGTGAGGTAGCCTGTTTGCTGATCATGTTGCTGATGAGCTGCTCAACGGTCTCCGCTTACAGCGACAGACAGCGATCCGTTAGCCAAAGAATCAATTTTCGTGGCCACCGGCGATGGCGATGGCAACGTTCTCTCTACCTCATGTAGGTGTGGCAATATGTACAACTATATATTCTTTATATTTCCAAATGTATATGTCGGCATATGTACACCTTTTCCACCTTTGACTGACACTGAGTCTCGGACGCGACGGCGGCGGCGCCTTGCATGTCCGGCCCAGGTTGGCCTAGCCTGGTCTGCTCTGCTCTGCTCTGCTCTGGTCTCGTTGGGCCTGTCTTGCTGGCTGTGGTGCGACGGGCCACTTGCAATGTCCATTATGCAATGTCACGATTCGCGGGCGCGTATAATGAACTTTTGATGTTGCCAGACTCTAGGCCTATCCACAGTCATGGTCATACAAATAGCTCATTTGTGACCGCACACCGCACAGGTTTAGGGTTGCCCCCGCGTGTTGGCGATGTATCGGTTGTCGTGCGTGAGTCGTAGTAAAGAATCTCCCATTACTTGCTAGGAATCTTAAAAGACAACAAATTTGAAAATAAGATTTCCCAAAAAATTTTAAGTAAATTTCAGAAAGTTTTCTATTTGACACAGTTAAAGACTATGAAGATATTCAAGGTTTATATGTTTGGCCATCTCTAGCATGACAGTGTAGGGTTTGCAAATCCAAGCACAGTGTTGGTAATTGCTTTATAAACGTTTCTTCTTCTTCCTATATTTTTTATTTCAGTTTTTGGCGAGTTTTGTGGATCTTCTCGGTTTGTTTTTTTGTTTTATTTTTACGCGGATACGAGTGGCGCGTATATATGAATTTGGTAGTTTGTTTTTACTGCAGTTCGCTTTGGGTGGCATTGAACCTGAGAGAGTGTATGGAGTCGAGCCCAAGGGCCTCGACCTAGCCGCTAATGCGCCAAAAAGCCCCAAAGGGTTGGCCAAGTGCATCAGCATCGGCATGGATACTTTTCTGACTGAAAGTCTGCGCTGTCTTGGGGCTTTAATCACAATTATCTGGGCTTATTTAAGGGCCAGTTCTTTGCTTTCACATATTTCTTTCACTATGTTTGCCGTTTTTATTTCCCTGCTTCCCCTTCAGTTTTTTTCTCTTAAAATGTTTTTTTTTTGGATTTTTTTTTTGGGATTTTTGGCAATTGCGTGGAAACCGCTGATTAAGCCCAACACCGCAACATTCGAAAACGTGCCACATTTGGCAACATTGGTCCCCCCACCATCCCCACAGGCTGCCCCTACACACATCCTCTACCTGTCCCTACATACATACAAACATATATACATACATACTTATATCTGTAACTGTGCTGGCAAGAGTTCTTGACCAAGTCGGAGAGACCGTGTTCGGATAGAGATTCGCATCATGATTGTTGTCCCCGTAGTTGTAGCTTTTGATTGGCGTTTGCTGATTTCGTTTTTTTTTTTTTTTTTTTTTTTATTTTTTTACTGACAACATAATATTAAAGCCAATTAAGGCTAAATTTATGCGTACAGCATACGGCCAATACTGCAACTGGGCCGCAATTATTGCCCAGCGGTCACTTTGGACTCCAAACCAGACAAGGAATTGGACTTCGAGTTCGACTTGGACTTCCAGATGGAGCTGGAGTTGGAGTTGAAGTCGGAGCTGGAGTCGGCGAAGGCATGTTAACTGGGGAAAAGTAAACATTTCCTTGTTCTTGGCATATTTTGGGCGCATTTCTGAAATGTGTTGGACATTGTTGGTGTTGTTTTTATTGCTGTTGTTGTTGTTGTTGATGTTGATGTTATTGCTGTTGGTTGCAGGGCATAACTGCAGTTTGTGGCAACATGTTAATTTCTTCATTATGGCCAAGAGCCTCTGCTTTCTTCTGTCAAGTTCTGTGCGAACAATCTCCTAAAAGACGCGTCTGCAGTGTGAACAACTAAAGAATGTAACTGAAAGTATTTTGCATAATAATTTATTTAATATGCATATGCACAGTTTACAAGCTGCAAATTCACAACAGTTTAACTTTAATAAGAGAGGCAATTTTTAAAAGGCAAATAAGAAATTATTGAGCCGTATTTGTTTGTTATTAAAAGTCAACTATTATTATTTAAGAAAAATATATAAAATTAAGTTAAGCCAATTAAATTATAATAGTTTCACGAAAATATTAAAAAATTATTAATATTAAATTAGTGCAAAATTTAGCCAGTTTAAATTTAATATTAATATAAAAAAATATATTTTTTTTATATTTCCGAGCTGCAGTTATTAATTTTGATTAGTTTTAATAGTTATGCTTGTTGCCTTTCACACCTTCTAAATTCAAAATTCTGAGAGTTACGTGTCTGAAGGCAATGGATAAACTGGCAGCTCATTGCCTAAGTAAAGCCAATTAATAAAATTATATATACAGAGATCTGTAATAAACATAGACAGCTACCTGAATTCAGCTTGGCAGTCAAGCGTTGCAGCGGCTTATCCAGGTTGGGATTACGTCCCAGACTTCAGAGATATATAGGCCAACATCTATTGCATTGAAATGCCAGCAATGAAAGACTTCTTCAATTTTATTAACGAGATATTATTATAATGAACAATTGGGTGGGCGGGCTAATAAATAGCTGGAAATTATGCGTTTTTTTTTTTTTTTTTTGTATATACGAGTATATATTTTAGTGGGATTTACCACCCGTGAGTTGCCTCGTGAGTTTGTGGGCAGCAGATGAGGTGTGGCATGCCCCGTGAGGAGAGGCCAGTGCCACCGTTACACAAAACACAGCTCAAGGTGTCTACTCATGCAACATTGCAATTAATTAAATTTTATTTTTAAATAATTGTTTTTAATTAAATTTTAAGACATTTGCGCAGATTCATCCAAGACAGCTCAACACAAATGAATGATCAGAGTCTCGAATATGGATGTGGATGTGGATGTAGATATGGATAGGAGAGATGTGTGATGTATATATGGTTATGGATATGGCTCTATGGCCATGTCTGTATGTATATGGGCGGGGTGGGGTGGGGTGGCGTTGGGTGGTGTGAATAATATATGGCTAAAATGTGTCTTATGATTGCGCATGCAATCGTTCAATCATTCAGGCGGGTTTTCTTTTTGTTTTCTCAGTCGAGTCAAAAGGCTAATGAAAAGCGCTTTTCCAAAATGAAATACAATGAACGCTGTGGGGTGCATTCAACCCGTTTTCTGTGGCAGATGCTGTTGCAGTTGCAGTTGCAATGGCAGAGTGATATAACCAATGACAGGATTGCCCAAATAATTGGAGCATGCCACTGCCACTCAGCGATGCAACACAGCGTTGCAGCCACAGCGTCGACTAACTGTTTCTTTGCTGCACTTTTCTCCATTTTTTTTCTGTTTTTTTATTTTTGGGCCAAATTCTGAGCTTAACTCATACATAAACATTAACTATGCCCCATGTCCATGAACCATCTTTAGAATTCTTTTTTTTTTGGTATTTACTGTTTTATAGTTTGAGCAGAAAATTGTTTTTTTTTTTATTTTTATTGTTATTTTTTTAAATTTTATTTTGACTGTTGTCTGGGTTGCGTGCAAAGTGCGATGATCTTGCGGTGAAATTTTGTGCTCAGGCGGTTAAATTGGTCAGTCAACAGAAATGCAATAATAAAAATGAAAAAGTTAAAAAAATTATAAAAAAAAATCACTTGCTCGAAGTGTGTTCTCATTGGAATTCAATTAAAAAAGAAGTGAACCTTATGCCATATGATGTCCAAAATTATATAGACATTTTTCATGACATTTTAACATATGCGAAAATGCCGCTTTCAATTTTACGATCTGAGAGAAAGGTTGATATGAAATATCATTTAAGATGCAGCCTCTTGCAGCCTCTTTAAGCTGCACTTCAGACCCTTGCCAACTTTCTTTCTGTCTCATTGTGATCATTTGGACAGTGCAGTGTAAAGTGGCATCAATTATTGCGAACCCATCCATTAACTGACCAGTTATTCCTCATTTTGTGATCGCTTATCGCAGCCCACAAATCCACATCCTCCATCCACATCCACAACCTCATTCTCAACCACTTGCCCTTTGAGACCTGTGCCACTTTTCGGATTCTTCTTTTATTCCGCTTCTGCTCTGATCTTATATTGAGGTCACGCATGCAGGCGTGTGGATAATTCCTTTGGGCAGCTGTGAGGATGGGGACAATCATTATGTGGTCAACACAGCTGCAATCCGGGCATGATTGCACTTAATTAGTTGGTTGACTGAAATGAAAGCAGAGAGTTTTGCAAAAAAAAAAAATTAAACTCCTAACTAAATACAAAATACCGGAGATTGTACAAAGTAAAATCAGATAAGAAAATATCAACAGACATTTTTTGCATTCGAAAAATTGTTTCCTCAAACTCCTAAAAAAAGTGATTTTAAAATTCTTTTCTTAGGTACAATTTGTTTTAAATCTTTACACTAATAAGATTTATGTAACATGGCAAATCGTATAGATTTTCCAAAGCTATAACAACTAGATGTTGAGAATGTCACAATTGTATTAAGAAATCAGTTTTTGCGCCTTTAGAACGTTTGTGGTCTTATATTTTAAAATATTACATCAAATTCACGTCAGTAAAAAATGTTATGTCTATTTTGATATCAAAAATCAAATGGCCATAAAAAATTCCAATAAAAATTCTTTCACTTTTGTGACATTTTTACAAGGGGTTTGTATGTAAAAATGGTGAAAATTTCAAACTACCTCGATTAATAAATTTTAGATGCAGGCTTAAACTATAATCAAAACCATTAACAAAACGGCAAAAATTTTGAAAATCGGATGATTTTTGGCAAAGTTACGGCTGTTTATAATTCGAATGGTACCCGTTTTATGGAAAATGACTATTTTGTGTCACTTTTTTACGTTTTTGGGCATATTTTCTAAAATACTTCTGCAAATTCACTTCGCTAAAAAATTGTATGTCTATTTTGATGACAGAAACCAATTGGGCATAAAAATACCAATGAAAATTTTTACTTTTTTGACATTTTTACAAGGGAGCAGTATCACTGACCATATAACCTATAGATGGGACATTTCATACAACGAAAACGGCCACGAAATTTCTCGATACGACATACCCCGATCGGCTCACACGAACAGCTTCCGACAAGTCGATCTCTCAATGTGTGTACGCAATGTTTCGGGTCTTTCAAAACTTTGATGGGCCATAACTTCGTCAAATCTCAACCGATTTTCAAGTTTGATGCCAATTTTTCCAAGTTTCGGCATTTCAAACAAAACTGCATTCAAAGATTGTCCAAATTAAGACCATTATTTTTGGACCCCTCCACAAGCCCAGATCTGTATCTGAAAATCGGTGTTTCGGGACTTTCAAAACTTTGATGGACCATAACTTCGTCAAATCTCAACCGATTTTCAAGTTTGATGACAATTTTTCCAAGTTTCGGCATATTGAACAAAACTGCATTCAAAGATTGTTCAAATTAAGACCATAATTTTTGGACCCCTCTACAAGCCAAGATATGTTTCTGAAAATCGGTGTTTCTGGACTTTCAAAACTTTGATTGGCCATAACTTCGTCAAATCTCGACCGATTTTCAAGTTTGATGATAATTTTTCCAAGTTTCGGCATATTGAACAAAGCTGCATTCAAAGATTGTCCAAATTAAGACCATTATTTTTGGACCCCTCCACAACCCCAGATCTCTATCTGAAAATCGGTGTCTCGGGTCTTTCAAAACTTTGATGGGCCATAACTTCGTCAAATCTCAACCGATTTTCAAGTTTGATGACAATTTTTTCAAGTTTCGGCATATTGAACAAAACTGCATTCAAAGATTGTCCAAATTAAGACCATTATTTTTGGACCCCTCCACAAACCCAGAACTGTATCTGAATATCGGTTTTTCGGGTCTTTCAAAACTTTGATGGGCCATAACTTCGTCAAATCTCAGCCGATTTTCAAGTTTGATGCGAATTTTTCCAAGTTTCGGCATATTGAACAAAACTGCATTCAAAGATTGTCGAAATTAAGACCATCATTTTTGGACCCCTCCACAAGCCCAGATCTGTATCTGAAAATCGGTGTTTCGGGACTTTCAAAACTTTGATGGACCATAACTTCGTCAAATCTCAACCGTTTTTCAAGTTTGATGACAATTTTTCCAGGTTTCGGCATATTGAACAAAACTGCATTCAAAGATTATCGAAATTAAGACCATCATTTTTGGACCCCTCCACAAGCCCAAAACTGTATCTGAAAATCGGTTTTTCGGGTCTTTCAAAACTTTGATGGGCCATAACTTCGTCAAATCTCAACCGATTTTCAAGTTTGATGCCAATTTTTCCAAGTTTCGGCATTTCAAACAAAACTGCATTCAAAGATTGTCCAGATTAAGACCATTATTTTTGGACCCCTCCACAAGCCCAAAACTGTATCTGAAAATCGGTTTTTCGGGTCTTTCAAAACTTTGATGGGCCAAAACTTCGTCAAATCTCAACCGATTTTCAAGTTTGATGATAATTTTTCCAAGAATCGGCATATTGAACAAAACTTCATTCAAAGATTGTTCAAATTAAGACCATTATTTTTGGACCCCTCCACAAGCCCAGATCTGTATCTGAAAATCGGTTTTTCGGGTCTTTCAAAACTTAGATGGGCCATAACTTCGTCAAATCTCGACCGATTTTCAAGTTTGATGTCAATTTTTCCAAGTTTCGGCATATTGACCAAAACTGCATTCTAAGATTGTCCAAACTAAGACCATTATTTTTGGACCCCTCCACAAGCCCAGAATTGTATCTGAAAATCGGTGCATCGGGTCTTTCAAAACTTAGGTGGGCCATAACTTCGTCAAATCTCAACCGATTTTCAAGTTTGATGCCAATTTTTCCAAGTTTCGGCATTTCAAACAAAACTGCATTCAAAGATTCTCCAAATGAAGACCCTTATTTTTGGACCCCTCTACAAACCCAGATCTGTATCTGAAAATCGGTGTTTCGGGACTTTCAAAACTTTGATGGGCCATAACTTCGTCAAATCTTAACTGATTTTCAAGTTTGATGACAATTTTTCCAAGTTTCGGCATTTCAAACAAAACTGCATTCAAAGATTGTTCAAATTAAGACCACTATTTTTGGACCCCTCTACAAGCCCAGATCTGTATCTGAAAATCGGCGTTTCGGGACTTTCAAAACTTTGATGGGCCATAAATTCGTCAAATCTCAGCCGATTTTCAAGTTTGATGATAATTTTTCCAAGTTTCGGCATATTGAACAAAACTGCATTCAAAGATTCTCCAAATGAAGACCCTTATTTTTGGACCCCTCTACAAGCCCAGATCTGTTTCTGAAAATCGGTGTTTCGGGACTTTCAAAACTTTGATGGGCCATAACTTCGTCAAATCTCAACCGATTTTCAAGTTTGATGCCAATTTTTCCAAGTTTCGGCATTTCAAACAAAACTGCATTCAAAGATTGTTCAAATTAAGACCATCATTTTTGGACCCCTCCACAAGCCCAGATCTTTATCTGAAAATCGGTGTTTCGGGACTTTCAAAACTTTGATTGGCCATAACTTCGTCAAATCTCGACCGATTTTCAAGTTTGATGCCAATTTTTACAAGTTTCGGCATATTGACCAAAACTGCATTCAAAGATTGTCCAAATTAAGACCATTATTTTTGGACCCCTCCACAAGCCCAGAATTGTATCTGAAAATCGGTGCATCGGGTCTTTCAAAACTTAGGTGGGCCATAACTTCGTCAAATCTCAACCGATTTTCAAGTTTGATGCCAATTTTTCCAAGTTTCGGCATATTGAACAAAACTGAATTCAAAGATTCTCCAAATGAAGACCCTTATTTTTGGACCCCTCTACAAACCCAGATCTGTATCTGAAAATCGGTGTTTCGGGACTTTCAAAACTTTGATGGGCCATAACTTCGTCAAATCTTAACTGATTTTCAAGTTTGATGACAATTTTTCCAAGTTTCGGCATTTCAAACAAAACTGCATTCAAAGATTGTTCAAATTAAGACCACTATTTTTGGACCCCTCTACAAGCCCAGATCTGTATCTGAAAATCGGCGTTTCGGGACTTTCAAAACTTTGATGGGCCATAAATTCGTCAAATCTCAGCCGATTTTCAAGTTTGATGATAATTTTTCCAAGTTTCGGCATATTGAACAAAACTGCATTCAAAGATTCTCCAAATGAAGACCCTTATTTTTGGACCCCTCTACAAGCCCAGATCTGTTTCTGAAAATCGGTGTTTCGGGACTTTCAAAACTTTGATGGGCCATAACTTCGTCAAATCTCAACCGATTTTCAAGTTTGATGCCAATTTTTCCAAGTTTCGGCATTTCAAACAAAACTGCATTCAAAGATTGTCCAAATTAAGACCATTATTTTTGGACCACTCCACAAGCCCAGATCTGTATCTGAAAATCGGTGTTTCGGGACTTTCAAAACTTTGATGGACCATAACTTCGTCAAATCTCAACCGATTTTCAAGTTTGTTGACAATTTTTCCAAGTTTCGGCATTTCAAACAAAACTGCATTCAAAGATTGTTCAAATTAAGACCACTATTTTTGGACCCCTCTACAAGCCCAGATCTGTATCTGAAAATCGGCGTTTCGGGACTTTCAAAACTTTGATGGGCCATAAATTCGTCAAATCTCAGCCGATTTTCAAGTTTGATGATAATTTTTCCAAGTTTCGGCATATTGAACAAAACTGCATTCAAAGATTCTCCAAATGAAGACCCTTATTTTTGGACCCCTCTACAAGCCCAGATCTGTTTCTGAAAATCGGTGTTTCGGGACTTTCAAAACTTTGATGGGCCATAACTTCGTCAAATCTCAACCGATTTTCAAGTTTGATGCCAATTTTTCCAAGTTTCGGCATTTCAAACAAAACTGCATTCAAAGATTGTTCAAATTAAGACCATCATTTTTGGACCCCTCCACAAGCCCAGATCTTTATCTGAAAATCGGTGTTTCGGGACTTTCAAAACTTTGATTGGCCATAACTTCGTCAAATCTCGACCGATTTTCAAGTTTGATGCCAATTTTTACAAGTTTCGGCATATTGACCAAAACTGCATTCAAAGATTGTCCAAATTAAGACCATTATTTTTGGACCCCTCCACAAGCCCAGAATTGTATCTGAAAATCGGTGTTTCGGGTCTTTCAAAACTTAGGTGGGCCATAACTTTATCAAATCTCAACCGATTTTCAAGTTTGATGCCCATTTTTTAAAGTTTCGGCATATTGAACAAAACTGCATTCAAAGATTCTCCAAATTAAGACCATTATTTTTGGACCCCTCCACAAGCCCAGATCTGTATCTGAAAATCGGTGTTTCGGGACTTTCAAAACTTTGATGGGCCATAACTTCGTCAAATCTCAACCGATTTTCAAGTTTGATGCCAATTTATCCAAGTTTCGGCATATTGAACAAAACTGCATTCAAAGATTGCCAAAATTAAGACCATCATTTTTGGACCCCTCCACAAGCCCATAACTGTATCTGAAAATCGGTTTTTCGGGTCTTTCAAAACTTTGATGGGCCATAACTTCGTCAAATCTCAGCCGATTTTCAAGTTTGATGACCATTTTTCCAAGTTTCGGCATATTGAACAAAACTGCATTCAAAGATTCTCCAAATGAAGACCCTTATTTTTGGACCCCTCTACAAGCCCAGATCTGTTTCTGAAAATCGGTGTTTCGGGACTTTCAAAACTTTGATGGGCCATAACTTCGTCAAATCTCAACCGATTTTCAAGTTTGATGCCAATTTTTCCAAGTTTCGGCATTTCAAACAAAACTGCATTCAAAGATTGTCCAAATTAAGACCATTATTTTTGGACCCCTCCACAAGCCCAGATCTGTATCTGAAAATCGGTGTTTCGGGACTTTCAAAACTTTGATGGACCATAACTTCGTCAAATCTTAACCGATTTTCAAGTTTGATGACAATTTTTCCAAGTTTCGGCATATTGAACAAAACTGCATTCAAAGATTGTTCAAATTAAGACCATCATTTTTGAACCCCTCCACAAGCCCAGATCTTTATCTGAAAATCGGTGTTTCGGGACTTTCAAAACTTTGATTGGCCCTAACTTCGTCAAATCTCGACCGATTTTCAAGTTTGATGCCAATTTTTCCAAGTTTCGGCATATTGACCAAAACTGCATTCAAAGATTCTCCAAATTAAGACCATTATTTTTGGACCCCTCCACAAGCCCAGAATTGAATCTGAAAATCGGCGTTTCGGGACTTTCAAAACTTAGGTGGGCCATAACTTTATCAAATCTCAACCGATTTTCAAGTTTGATGCCAATTTTTCCAAGTTTCGGCAAATTGAACAAAACTGCATTCAAAGATTCTCCAAATTAAGACCATTATTTTTGGACCCCTCCACAAGCCCAGATCTGTATCTGAAAATCGGGTTTTTGGGTATTTCAAAACTTTGATGGGCCATAACTTCGTCAAATCTCAACCGATTTTCAAGTTTGATGCCAATTTTTTCCAAGTTTCGGCATTTCAAACAAAACTGCATTCAAAGATTGTCCAAATTAAGACCATTATTTTTGGACCCCTCCACAAGCCCAGATCTGTATCTGAAAATCGGATTTTTGGGTATTTCAAAACTTTGATGGGCCATAACTTCGTCAAATCTCAACCGATTTTCAAGTTTGATGCCAATTTTTCCAAGTTTCGGCATATTGAACAAAACTGCATTCAAAGATTGTCGAAATTAAGATCATCATTTTTGGACCCCTCCACAAGCCCAGAACTGTATCTGAAAATCGGTTTTTTGGGTATTTCAAAACTTTGATGGGCCATAACTTCGTCAAATCTCAACCGATTTTCAAGTTTGATGCCAATTTATCCAAGTTTCGGCATATTGAACAAAACTGCATTCAAAGATTGCCGAAATTAAGACCATCATTTTTGGACCCCTCCACAAGCCCATAACTGTATCTGAAAATCGGTTTTTCGGGTCTTTCAAAACTTTGATGGGCCATAACTTCGTCAAATCTCAGCCGATTTTCAAGTTTGATGACCATTTTTCCAAGTTTCGGCATATTGAACAAAACTGCATTCAAAGATTCTCCAAATGAAGACCCTTATTTTTGGACCCCTCTACAAGCCCAGATCTGTTTCTGAAAATCGGTGTTTCGGGACTTTCAAAACTTTGATGGGCCATAACTTCGTCAAATCTCAACCGATTTTCAAGTTTGATGCCAATTTTTCCAAGTTTCGGCATTTCAAACAAAACTGCATTCAAAGATTGTCCAAATTAAGACCATTATTTTTGGACCCCTCCACAAGCCCAGATCTGTATCTGAAAATCGGTGTTTCGGGACTTTCAAAACTTTGATGGACCATAACTTCGTCAAATCTCAACCGATTTTCAAGTTTGATGCCAATTTTTCCAAGTTTCGGCATATTGAACAAAACTGCATTCAAAGATTCTCCAAATTAAGACCATTATTTTTGGACCCCTCCACAAGCCCAGATCTGTATCTGAAAATCGGGTTTTTGGGTATTTCAAAACTTTGATGGGCCATAACTTCGTCAAATCTCAACCGATTTTCAAGTTTGATGCCAATTTTTCCAAGTTTCGGCATTTCAAACAAAACTGCATTCAAAGATTGTCCAAATTAAGACCATTATTTTTGGACCCCTCCACAAGCCCAGATCTGTATCTGAAAATCGGATTTTTGGGTATTTCAAAACTTTGATGGGCCATAACTTCGTCAAATCTCAACCGATTTTCAAGTTTGATGCCAATTTTTCCAAGTTTCGGCATATTGAACAAAACTGCATTCAAAGATTGTCGAAATTAAGATCATCATTTTTGGACCCCTCCACAAGCCCAGAACTGTATCTGAAAATCGGTTTTTTGGGTATTTCAAAACTTTGATGGGCCATAACTTCGTCAAATCTCAGCCGATTTTCAAGTTTGATGACAATTTTTCCAAGTTTCGGCATATTGAACAAAACTGCATTCAAAGATTGTTCAAATTAAGACCATCATTTTTGAACCCCTCCACAAGCCCAGATCTGTATCTGAAAATCGGTTTTTTGGGTATTTCAAAACTTTGATGGGCCATAACTTCGTCAAATCTCAACCGATTTTCAAGTTTGATGCCAATTTTTCCAAGTTTCGGCATTTCAAACAAAACTGCATTCAAAGATTGTCCAAATTAAGACCATTATTTTTGGACCCCTCCACAAGCCCAGATCTGTATCTGAAAATCGGTGTTTCGGGACTTTCAAAACTTTGATGGACCATAACTTCGTCAAATCTCAACCGATTTTCAAGTTTGATGACAATTTTTCCAAGTTTCGGCATATTGAACAAAACTGCATTCAAAGATTGTTCAAATTAAGACCATCATTTTTGGACCCCTCCACAAGCCCAGATCTTTATCTGAAAATCGGTGTTTCGGGACTTTCAAAACTTTGATTGGCCATAACTTCGTCAAATCTCAACCGATTTTCAAGTTTGATGCCAATTTTTCCAAGTTTCGGCATATTGACCAAAACTGCATTCAAAGATTGTCCAAATTAAGACCATTATTTTTGGACCCCTCCACAAGCCCAGAATTGTATCTGAAAATCGGTGTTTCGGGTCTTTCAAAACTTAGGTGGGCCATAACTTTATCAAATCTCAGCCGATTTTCAAGTTTGATGCCAATTTTTCCAAGTTTCGGCATATTGAACAAAACTGCATTCAAAGATTCTCCAAATTAAGACCATTATTTTTGGACCCCTCCACAAGCCCAGATCTGTATCTGAAAATCGGTGTTTCGGGACTTTCAAAACTTTGATGGGCCATAACTTCGTCAAATCTCAACCGATTTTCAAGTTTGATGCCAATTTATCCAAGTTTCGGCATATTGAACAAAACTGCATTCAAAGATTGCCGAAATTAAGACCATCATTTTTGGACCCCTCCACAAGCCCAGAACTGTATCTGAAAATCGGTTTTTCGGGTCTTTCAAAACTTTGATGGGCCATAACTTCGTCAAATCTCAGCCGATTTTCAAGTTTGATGACAATTTTTCCAAGTTTCGGCATATTGAACAAAACTGCATTCAAAGATTCTCCAAATGAAGACCCTTATTTTTGGACCCCTCTACAAGCCCAGATCTGTATCTGAAAATCGGTGTTTCGGGACTTTCAAAACTTTGATGGGCCATAACTTCGTCAAATCTCAACCGATTTTCAAGTTTGATGCCAATTTTTCCAAGTTTCGGCATATTGAACAAAACTGCATTCAAAGATTGTCGAAATTAAGACCATCACTTTTGGACCCCTCCACAAGCCCAGAACTGTATCTGAAAATCGGTTTTTCGGGTCTTTCAAAACTTTGATGGGCCATAACTTCGTCAAATCTCAGCCGATTTTCAAGTTTGATGGCAATTTTTCCAAGTTTCGGCATATTGAACAAAACTGCATTCAAAGATTCTCCAAATTAAGACCCTTATTTTTGGACCCCTCTACAAGCCCAGATCTGTTTCTGAAAATCGGTGTTTCGGGACTTTCAAAACTTTGATGGGCCATAACTTCGTCAAATCTCAACCGATTTTCAAGTTTGATGCCAATTTTTCCAAGTTTCGGCATTTCAAACAAAACTGCATTCAAAGATTGTCCAAATTAAGACCATTATTTTTGGACCCCTCCACAAGCCCAGATCTGTATCTGAAAATCGGTGTTTCGGGACTTTCAAAACTTTGATTGGCCATAACTTCGTCTTATCTCGACCGATTTTCAAGTTTGATGCCAATTTTTCCAAGTTTCGGCATATTGACCAAAACTGCATTCAAAGATTCTCCAAATTAAGACCATTATTTTTGGACCCCTCCACAAGCCCAGAATTGTATCTGAAAATCGGTGTTTCGGGTCTTTCAAAACTTAGGTGGGCCATAACTTTATCAAATCTCAACCGATTTTCAAGTTTGATGAAAATTTTTCCAAGTTTCGGCATATTGAACAAAACTGCATTCAAAGATTCTCCAAATTAAGACCATTATTTTTGGACCCCTCCACAAGCCCAGATCTGTATCTGAAAATCGGTGTTTCGGGACTTTCAAAACTTTGATGGGCCATAACTTCGTCAAATCTCAACCGATTTTCAAGTTTGATGCCAATTTTTCCAAGTTTCGGCATATTGAACAAAACTGCATTCAAAGATTGTCGAAATTAAGATCATCATTTTTGGACCCCTCCACAAGCCCAGAACTGTATCTGAAAATCGGTTTTTTGGGTCTTTCAAAACTTTGATGGGCCATAACTTCGTCAAATCTCAGCCGATTTTCAAGTTTGATGACAATTTTTCCAAGTTTCGGCATATTGAACAAAACTGCATTCAAAGATTCTCCAAATGAAGACCCTTATTTTTGGACCCCTCTACAAGCCCAGATCTGTTTCTGAAAATCGGTGTTTCGGGACTTTCAAAACTTTGATGGGCCATAACTTCGTCAAATCTCAACCGATTTTCAAGTTTGATGCCAATTTTTCCAAGTTTCGGCATTTCAAACAAAACTGCATTCAAAGATTGTCCAAATGAAGACCATCATTTTGGGACCCCTCCACAAGCCCAGATCTTTATCTGAAAATCGGTGTTTCGGGACTTTCAAAACTTTGATGGGCCCTAACTTCGTCAAATCTCGACCGATTTTCAAGTTTGATGCCAATTTTTCCAAGTTTCGGCATATTGACCAAAACTGCATTCAAAGATTGTCCAAATTAAGACCATTATTTTTGGACCCCTCCACAAGCCCAGAACTGTATCTGAAAATCGGTTTTTCGGGTCTTTCAAAACTTTGATGGGCCATAACTTCGTCAAATCTCAGCCGATTTTCCAGTTTGATGACAATTTTTCCAAGTTTCGGCATATTGAACAAAACTGCATTCAAAGATTCTCCAAATGAAGACCCTTATTTTTGGACCCCTTTACAAGCCCAGATCTGTATCTGAAAATCGGTGTTTCGGGACTTTCAAAACTTTGATGGGCCATAACTTCGTCAAATCTTAACTGATTTTCAAGTTTGATGACAATTTTTCCAAGTTTCGGCATTTCAAACAAAACTGCATTCAAAGATTGTCCAAATTAAGACCCTTATTTTTGGACCCCTCTACAAGCCCAGATCTGTATCTGAAAATCGGTGTTTCGGGTCTTTCAAAACTTAGGTGGGCCATAACTTTATCAAATCTCAACCGATTTTCAAGTTTGATGCCAATTTTTCCAAGTTTCGGCATATTGAACAAAACTGCATTCAAAGATTCTCCAAATTAAGACCATTATTTTTGGACCCCTCCACAAGCCCAGATCTGTATCTGAAAATCGGTGTTTCGGGACTTTCAAAACTTTGATGGGCCATAACTTCGTCAAATCTCAACCGAATTTCAAGTTTGATGCCAATTTTTCCAAGTTTCGGCATATTGAACAAAACTGCATTCAAAGATTGTCGAAATTAAGACCATCATTTTTGGACCCCTCCACAAGCCCAGAACTGTATCTGAAAATCGATTTTTCGGGTCTTTCAAAACTTTGATGGGCCATAACTTCGTCAAATCTCAGCCGATTTTCAAGTTTGATGACAATTTTTCAAAGTTTCGGCATATTGAACAAAACTGCATTCAAAGATTCTCCAAATTAAGACCATTATTTTTGGACCCCTCCACAAGCCCAGATCTGTATCTGAAAATCGGTGTTTCGGGTCTTTCAAAACTTTGATGGACCATAACTTCGTCAAATCTCAACCGATTTTCAAGTTTGATGCCAATTTTTCCAAGTTTCGGTATTTCAAACAAAACTGCATTTAAAGCTTGTCCAAATGAAGTCCATAATTTTTGGACCCCTCCACAAGTACAGAACTGTATTTGAATTCGGTGTTTCGGGTCTTTCCAAACCTTGATGGGCCATAACTTCATTTTTCAGTATTGTGGCCATATTTTCTAAAATATTGGTCCAAACCAACTCCGGCAAAGTTTTTTACACGTATTTTAATGCCAGAAATCGATTGGGCACATTAAATTACGATTTTAAAATTTTCACTCTTTTGACATTTGTGTGTACACACAACAAGCTATGCTTGTGTTTGTATATTCTGGCAGGCATTGATCTGGTGGGATAGCCCAGTTCAGAATCAGCGATATGCAAAGCAATGATAAAATAACAAATATCCTGTAAGAAAAATAAAGGCGGCATTACTGTACGCAAATGTTAAAATTTGTGCTTCGAAACACAGGGTGAAGATCCGTCTTACAGATGGGTGAACCCGTCGCAGGTAGTCGTTAAAGCTTTGCTGAGCTCGGACAGCAGCAAAAGGCAAAAATATGAAAATCGGCTGAGGACCCACACACACAGTGACGAGTATGTGTACGTACAAGATGATGAGAGTGTATTTGGCTTGATAGCAATGAAAATGGGCAACTTAGAAATAGAGAGACAGGCAAGATGCAAGCTCTCAACAGCGAACAGCATTGGTGTGAGGGATGCCACAATATCTTCTTTCTCACCCTCTCTCGCTGATTTGTCGTTGATGCTTGCGTATGAAAAGCCAGAGAGTAGCAAAAAAGGAGAGAGAAGAAGTAGAACAGAAGCTACCTGCGATCATAGGAGTAACATGCGGGATCTATACGAAGCGTCCGCCCTAGACGACGTACAAAACGCTATTAACTCAGTATAGGCTCGCACATTGAAAGATCGAACTTATCGGAAGCTGTTCGTGTGATCCGATCGGGGTATGTCGTATCGAACTGGGGTATCTCGCTAAGAAATTTCGTGGCCGTTTTCGTTGTATGAAATGTCCCATCTATATATGGTCAATGGTAGTATGTAAAAATGGCGAAAAGCAGCAAAAATTTCAAACTACCTCGATTAACAAATTTTAGATGCAGATTTAAACTATAATCAAAACCATAACTATAACCATTTTGGCCATATTTTCTAAAATATTGTTCCAAATTCACTTCGGTAAGTAGTGTTATGTCTATTTTGAAGCCATAAATCAATTGGGCATAAAAAATTCCAACAACAAAATTTTTTACTTGTTTGACATTTTTACAAGGGGATAGTATGTAAAAATGGCGAAAAGCAGCAAAAATTTCAAACTACCTCGATTAACAAAGTTTAAATGCAGATTTAAACTATAATCAAAACCATAACCATAACTATAACCATTTTGGCCATATTTTCTAAAATATTGTTCCAAATTCACTTCGGTAAATAGAGTTATGTCTATTTTGAAGCCATAAATCAATTGGGCGTAAAAAATTCCAACAACAAAATTTTTTACTTGTTTGACATTTTTACAAGGGGATAGTATGTAAAAATGGCGAAAAGCAGGCAAAAATTTCAAACTACCTCGATTAACAAATTTTAGATGCAGATTTAAACTATAAACAAAACCAACAATCTGCAAAAATTTTGAAAATCGGTTGATTTTTGGCAAAGTTACGACTGTTTAAAATTTGAATAGTACCCGTTTTATGGAAAATTACTATTTTGTGTCATTTTTTTTTTACGAATTTGGCCATATTTTCAAAATTATTGCTCCAAATTCACTTCGGTAAAAAATTGTAAGTTTATTTTGATGTTATTAATCGTCAGGTGACAAAAATTTCGAATTTAAAGTTTAAATTTTTTTTTCATTTTAGCAAGGAGCTAGTGTGCAAAATTGCCAAAAAAGAAAAAATGAAAATATTGTAATTACCAAATTGAATTAAACTGTTTTTTTTTTTTTTTTTGGTTTTAAGTTTGTGATCATATTATCTAAAATAATATTTTGTATATGCAATATTAAAATAGGGTTTGAGCCCAGGCCTTAGGTTCAAAAATGATGAAAACCGGACAATATTTTGCAAATTTATAACAACTGAAATTATGGAAATTCATAATTCAAATTGTATTAGAAATTAACTTTTTTCGGTCGTTTTCAAACATTTTTGGACAAATTTTCTAAAATGCTACTTCCAATGAACTCCGTTTAAAAATGATATTCTTATTGTGGAGTAAGGGTGCAAACATTCGGTAGTTTAAAGTTGACAGGGTGGATATGTTATAGAAAAGTCCTTTATATGAGGACAAATAAATACCTGCATATTTGTGTTTGATTTAATTGAAAAATAATTATTTGATCAATATCAATATCAAAGTGCGTTGAATTCACACGACAATCTGTCTTCAAAGAAAATTGTAATGATTGTTGAATTGGAAATGAAATCAAGTTACAATGTTTGTTGCATAACTGTTAATGCTGATTGGCTGATTGAGGTGCCACATGAAACCGGCAACAAGTCAAGTTCTATATGCCTTTCACCTCCATCAAAAAGGCAGCCAGTTCATAAATCTTGTCGAGCACGAAACTTAATCCTCCCCGCATATGCAACATGCGACAAATTTATTTTGATTGCTTTGGCTACCACTTGCCGAGGTTGTTGCTGCTGCTGTTGCAGTTTGATGTTGCTGTTGTTGCTGTGCGATACCAATGCGGTGGGCCACCCATTTGGATAACCTCGAAGTGGGTATACTTCAGCTGGCACTCTTTGCCTTCCTGGCCACAGATGCGTTGATATAGTAAATTTATTGTTCTGGCTGTGGCACGAGTGGCAACAACGTTTTGGTGTTGCTGGTGTTGCATTAGAATTTGTGACACGACCTTTAACGAGATTTTCCACCTGGCGCATCAACACGCGACGAGTTGCATCGATTTGTAGCAACACATGCTGCAACAACAACAACAACAACAACCACAACAATAGCAGAAGCAGCATCTGCAACAAACAAACATTTGTTGTGGAATTAGCAAACGCGAGTCGTGTTGCTTGTCGGCCTCTCTGTGTGTGTGTGTGTGTGTGTTTGGGGCAGTATCTTAAGCAACTTCATTATCATTATGTTGAGCTAATAATGAGCATGAGTATATTGACGTTGACCGCAGAGGGGGCATGGGTAGCATCATCATCAACGTCACTGCGGCTGCTGCCGACGTTGCATGCACATTGAATTCCAATTGGGTTTGGCAGTGTGGCGCAAACTTAATTGTCAAGGTTCGTTAGTTGTTGTTGTTGTTGTTGTATTTGTTGTTAATGTTCATTTCTAATGGTCGTCGTTGTGAGTAACTGCGGCAGAGAAGAGGTTGTGGCAGCCACAGCTGTTAAAGGAATTCTCAATATTTCCATTACTTTGTGGCCGTCTGTGGCGTCTGCGACTTCTAGTGGCTCTCTGTGTGTCGTCTCTCTTTTGGCCAACTATTTAATTCGCATTGGTGGAAACTTGATTGTACTGTTGCACCAGCCGACCACAGAAATGAGAAGCAGCAAAACGAGATGCTGCCACTGCAACGACGTCGACATCCATGCGATTTTTCACATTTCTAATACGCTACACAGATAATGCCATCAGTTCTTCTATAATACTACTATACTATATATACATATATGCAGACCGATTTGATTTCATTTAGATTCAATTAGGAATTTATATTAAAAATAAATTACAATTATTTACAAATTTATGTCAGGCAATTTGATAGTGGTTTTTTAATTAAATTACATTATTCTTTTTTCAGATTCCATTTCATCTCCCGAAATTCCTGAACATCTTGAAGTTGCTTTAATTTATGTATGGAGATTATATAATTGGTAATTACAATATTCCCACGTTCATTTTCTGGCCATTAATGAAAGTTATCTTCGGTCTCTGATGTGGCTGTGGATGTGGATGTGGACTCCTCCCAAACACGAACACACATACTTGCCACATACCTTGCCACATGTGCGACTTTCTTTTGCCATTACTGATTGATCTGTGGCTAAAACCACTTAGCTGTTGGGTATCAGCCAGCGAACAAGTTAGCCCAGTTGGGAATAAAATAGAAGGCTTTCTATTCATTAACTCTGCCACAGAGAAATGAAGGCACACAGTAGATACTACAGTAGGTATTAAATGGGTTCCACCTTGTAGCGCATTAGCTGCACCGTCTACGCCATAAATATATCCGCACTCTCAGACGGTTGCTGTTGAGAGTTTGCAACTGCAACAGGGGATTGGCGCCACCAATGAGTAACGAGAGGGAACTCAACAAGGATCTGGGCCAGGATCAACTCACATATGTATATTGATGCCGTTACCTTAACGGTAACGGAAGTGTGCTACTCGTAATGTGATTAGCCAAAGTAAAGAGCCAACTTGCCACCTGCAACTGTCAACACATACTGGGCTTAGCCGCTGTCTTTACTCTACGCATTTTTTTAGTTCTTTCTGGTTTCGTTTTGTTTTTGTTTTTGGTTGATATCAATCTTTCGCAGGAATGAGCAATGACACTTAATGGCATTTCAGTCCCAAACGCGACTCCAGCTAAGAGGCAGAGTCAGAGTCAGACTCAGAGTCAGATTTAGACTGAGGCATGAGCACGAATCCGCTGACTTGGCCATGATTCTAGTTGGCCAGCGGGTTTATGGCCAAGTGAAGTCAGTCGACATCGTCGCCTTGTTAAGTGTAAACGTTAAGTGCCTTGTTACTTAATTCTTTGCTTTGCTTTTATCTTTTCGTACATTTTCCCGCTCTAATTCGACTTGCTGTTTAGCCGAAATACAACATCAACAACAACAACAACAACAGCAAAATTTAAATTTAAAACAAAAATACAAAAAAATAAAATACGTTTTTAAGAGAAGCCAGAACTTATTTTAAAGCCGGATCTGATGCTTGACGTGAGCCTCGTTCTGCAGTCATTTAGTTTTTCGACTGACTTCGTCTGACTTTATTTTATTTATTCATTTGTTTTTTTTTTTAATTTTTATTTATTCTTTTTCTGTGGCCAAGTCTGGTCCCCAAGCCCATTATCGCACGCGACATTAAGTGCAGCCATAATGTAATCGGGGATTTGCTTTAATTTACAGTTAATTGAGTCTTTTAGGGTAATTATGCAGACTAGGCAGGACTAGACCGTTGCCTCTGTCTCTGCCACTGCCACTTGTCCAAGGTTGTTGTATGCGGCACTTAATTGTTTAACACATAAAACTGCAGGCGGACGCCATTCATCCCCAGTGACTCTCAACTGTCTGAGAGGCATTTGCATCTGTCGCTGGAGAATCTCACTGAGAACTGGGAACTGAGAACTGAAACTCTGACTGAGATTGTGGCGTGTATGTAAATCAATCAAAAGTGCTGCAGTCGAGAACCTTAATTAAGGTGCGAGGGTCATTAAGCGAACCCGAAGATGGACTTCAGTTAAGAGTGGAACAGTTGCAGAAATCTACATATGTTGAGCATATTGAAGCTATATATGTATATGTTCATTTTCAATCAAGTTGATAAGCTCTTCAATGCTTCTAAGCTGGTCTAACAAATTGCAATTGATGCGATAAGACATAAACGCAAAGCTCAATCAATCAGACAACCGACAAGCGACAAGAGCCTTCAACCGCATACAAAACGTGGCCAAGATGGAAAAATAAATACACACAGATATCGTTGCAGATACACACACACACACATACACACGAAGATGGCAAGCATCAGATACAAGTTGAAGTACAAGTACATGAACTAACCAGATAGTCAGTCAGCCAGATATTCAGTTAGCCAACTAACTAAACAAGCTGGCATTGTGCGTCTTGTGGCAGTTGCAGTTGTAGTCGCTGTCGCTGTTGCTATTGCTGTTGCTGTTGCACCTGTGGCAGTTACATCAGCATCAAGCTGAGAATCGGGCGTTGCCTGGTAACCACTGATTTCCGCAGTTGGTACTGCAACTAAGACACAGCTTGAGATGGCAACGGCATCTGCAACTGCAGCGAAGAAGGCGACGCCGATTGTGGCAAAGTGTCTGAGAAACCGTTAGCAATCATTAGCAATGAAATCAATTGGCCCATATCGAAATAGTTGTACGAGGATTGTACAAGTGCCAGCATCTCTCATCTCCCTCCAATCTACTCTACCCTTCTCGCTTTTCGCCGCCCCTCTCTCTCTTTCTCTCTCTGGGTCCCTAGTTGTCTTGCAACCTAACCACTTCACAGGAAGTTCAACGAGTTAAGATCTATCTGTTTTTCCAACTAATCAGCTACACCTAACACACACACACATACACACACATTCTCATACTATATAGCTTTATTTATAGCTGGTTGCAACAACAGCAACAGCAGCAGCAGCCGCCGCAAGTGGCAAGCCAAGTGGCAGGTAGCAAGTGCTTGGAGAGTTTGGCATTTGTTGCTGCTGCTGCTGCTGCTGCTGCTGCTGGTGGCTAACTGCCTACCCACTGATTATCTTCAAGAGCGTGGCAACTGCACCGCCAGCCAAACACACGTACACAATCATATCCACATGGACATAGACATCGTCATCCACATCCACATCCACAGCCTCGTCCACATCCACATCTAGTAAAATGTTTGTCTATGCACAATGCGGAATGATTTGGCGTACGAATTGCGCTAGAAGCTAGGAAATTGCGTGCAATAAAAGATAGATATGTTTGCGGCCAGCTATCAACGGTTGATCATTAGAGAAATATTCGACATGCGGCAGGCAAGTGGCAAGAGGCCAACGTGGCACGAAGTGCTATATAAATATTGGCATACGTTTGCCTTATCTTGGCCAATTTATAGCCGCCTTTTCCCCAAATGACTCAATAGCTTCAGCTTTGGCTCCAACTCAATTGCCATTGTGGATGCCACACAGTTGTATGTCTATGTGTGTTTGTGGATGTGGCATGCTCGAACTAGTTCTGCACGCACGCACTTGCCACAAAATTAATGTAATTCTCAATTACCAAACAAGTTATGCCACAAATTAAAATTATGCAAAACGACAGAGATAGATAGATTCTTAGATAGCCAATGAGAAAGAAAGAGAGAAAAAAAATGAGAGAAAGAGAGATAGAAAGAGGAAACACTTGCGGCTAACAAGGCTGCCCATGTGACCGAAAAGGGCGTCTTCGTGGGGCGCCACCCAAATTAGGAGCAGCTGCCTCACGACTGTGCCATTGCTTGTGGCACATGGACTGTGGCAACTAAAGGTGTTTCCATATACATTCATATTATTAATTAACAACAATTCGATTTGTGGTCACACTTTGTAGGCACCTCACAACTGACACCAGCCTCCGTCTGTGTATCTTGGGTAATCATATTCACGGCGGCATTTTGGGCCTGTGGAAATGGAAGTGGCATCACTGGCACTGTCAGGTCGGCAGCTTGCAACCACTTGTTGAGCTTCTTAGTTTTTTTTTTTTTTTTCATTTTCGGAGGCAAATGCCAAACACGTTTCGCGGAACAAGTTCAGGTGCTGCTCGGACTCGGACTTGGACATGGACTCCAACTCGAACTCGAACTCGGTGTTGGACTTGGACTTCGAGTTGGTCTTGGATGAGGATGTGGACATCGAAGACAGGCAGGCAGCGGTGAGCAGAGGCAGGCAGTCAGCCGACTGGCATACTATGGAGTAACATGTCTCAAGACTTGTTCCACCCTTTGCTTTTCTCCAGATTTTTTTGTTTTGTTAGTTGTTGTTTCTGGCTTAGCTGCGACTGCGACGACGACGGAGACGACAACAACAAGAATGTTCCATCCGTTAAACAGCTTTGGGCCATTGTCCAACTTAGAGCCGCTAAAGCATTGGGTCAACTCGAGTTGTTACATTTGGAGCGCAAAATGGGACCACGTACCGGACCGAGCCACAGACCCACAGACAGCTGGACAGTATCCTAAATAAACCTGCTGCATATTTAAACAAAGATGTTTGCCAGACAGTTACCAACTCACCTGTCCATCGTCCATCCTCCATCTTCCATCTTCGTCATCCGCTAAAGAGTTGCAGATGCTTCTTTGGCATATGGTTCTATTGAGCTGTGCCCTTGGGACAATTGCTATGAGTGTTGGCATTGAATCCGACATATATCTCTTTGACTATTTGACGGATTCTAAAGAGATTTCCAACATTCCAAGTACTCGCATTACAAGGCTATTAAAGATCTATGCTGGAGACGGCCTTATTTCCACGAGATTCTCACAGCGTCTAGGGAGAAGACCAACAAAATAAAAAATGAAGAGTAAACTTAATTCTATTGTTGACGGAAATGATGTTTAAGTGTTTTTTTTTTTATTATTTAAACAATTAAAAAGAACAATTCTCACAGTGATTGCTTCAAATCGATGTGTTTATGTCATGCGATAAATAAAATGCTGTAATAAATATCATGCGATTGAGATAGAGAGAAATGAAGCTTATAAGGGGGAAATTCAGGAAGACCAAGAAATAGTAAAAATATAAAATATAATAAAAATCTTATAAAATAGTAATTTGTAAAATTTGATAAGAATATGAAGAACTTCCAAGTATGTATTAAGTTTAACTCAAAAGAAAATTAAATAAATACAAAATATTTGAAAAGCAGAGTCAACTCCTTGAAGAGTGCAAATCTATGGCAACATGGCTAATGGAGGAAACTTTTTCTAGAGCTATTCAGCAATTGTCCAATTGTGCATTGACGATGCCGCCGCCAAGTGAGTGCTCCATTTGGACAATGGACCCACATGCTAGTGTTGAATTTCACTCGGCTAATTGCTGCTGATGAGACTAACATGGATGTATCTTTTTATATGTACATCAATATTCATATACTATATACGTATGTGTATGTACATAGAGATGTTCATGCTGTCGGCGCCACATGAAACGCATAAGAGCGGAGAGGCGGAGGGGAAACAGAATACAGATGAGAGAAGCTGTAGACAATATGCCCGGCGGCTGGTCACTAGGAACTAGGGGGTCTCTGGTCAGCTCGGGTCTGGGATGTATAGCAGCTGGGAGTTTGGAGTTAATGGCAATATGAAGCTGTAAACTTGCATACAGCGACTACATAATTTGGGGTAATAGACTGTGGCATTACCATTGCCACCGCCACTCCAACCTGGCCGAGGTAGTTGAAATCGGAGCTGGTTAAAGCGGAGGAGTGGAGATGTGGCTGAAGTTGGAGGCAAAGTGACCAAGCACGAGCGGATGTGTCTGTTCGATTGTCGATTGTCTAGATTGCCTGGAATTGGATTGGACTGGATGGGAGTGTGAGTATATGTAGTGGAGTGGGTAGAGTGAGTGGAGTGCCTTTGACCATAAATTCTGTAAATTCAAAGCGCGAAGGAATGTCACTTGCCAATTATTAGAGAATGTCAGCTTGTCGCTGATATCTTTTCCATGTTTGTATTGACGATCTAAACGGCGGCTTCTGCTCAACCTCAACCTCAACCTCAGCTCTCGTCTCAGTCTCAGTCTCAGTCTAAGCGTCAGCTCAGCTCAGCTCTCCAAAGGCATCAGAGCGCTCCACTTATCGTTGCTTCATATCTAATATAGACAACTAAACAGGTTCCACGCACTGTGCTCCATCGACTAGCTACTCTGTGGTTCCTCTGTCCATTTTCAAGTCTCTCCGGCTGTTTGTCTGTCTGTCGCCTGTCTGTCTGTGAGCCTGTCCTGGCATGGCCGCAAAGTGCAGTTCAATCACAGCATCAATCGCCGTCTTGGTCCCAGTTGTGGTCCCCCAAGCACAGGCTGTCCTGGGCCACGCACTGACACGAGACTACTGCGGACTCTCTCCCTGTCGCTCTCCAGTTTTAATTGCTGCACTGCGTCAGCTATTCAGGACGGCAAAAACGTTTGACAAATGCAATGCCGACAATTACATGAGTGCCCTCCCAATCCCCCCTTCACTTCAAGCTAGAAACTAGAACTCATTATTGTGTCATCATCATCATCATCATCATTGTGGTCATTATGAGCATGGCATGAGATTCGCATTAGCAAATATTTTCATATACACATAGATTCCCCCTGCTATTGGATTTTTGTTACTGCCAATAAAACAAAAAACTGGTTTCCTGCTTAATCACAAACACACACACATTCACACACACATACACTCTCATATATGTAGAAATAGAACCGTTAAGAGTAGGAAATCTTGAGCTTAAATACCAGGCAATCCGTAAGGAGAATATGTTTCTGTATCGCCTTACATAATTCGCTTTCTAGGCAAGCAACTCTCAAGCTGAAGCTGTTGGAGTTGGAGTTGGACTTGGAACTGGAGTTGGAAATGGAAATGGAGTTGGGCAACGGCTTAATCAGTGGCCCAGCTAGAGTCCATGACACCACTGACCTTGTGCCACTTGAAGTCTCGACCCAGACACAAGTGAAAACAAAATCCCTATTCAAATTTGCTTAGGCAACAGGCGCTGCTGGGGCCATTCCTTTTGCCAGCGACTGTGACTGCGACTGCGACAGCGGCTGAGACCGA
Source organism: Drosophila quadrilineata (assembly GCA_018150725.1). Lineage (NCBI taxonomy): Eukaryota > Metazoa > Arthropoda > Insecta > Diptera > Drosophilidae > Drosophila > Drosophila quadrilineata. The sequence goes on from JAECWN010000375.1 coordinate 568,936, forward strand.
GACCGAGACTGTGGCAGAGACTGTGGTTGAAGCCACATGTCTGCTTTGAACTTGAAGTGCGGAACCAGATGTAACTAAGTAACGGTCCTGCGGCTGCCTCTGCTGCCGCTGCTGCTGCTGCTGCCTCGTGAGAAATCAAACTGTAAAGTGTGGCTGCAACCAGAGTTGGGGCAGCATCACCAACATCATCATCATCATCATCGTCGTCATCGTCGTCATCGTTGTTGGCCTAAACAGGTTGCAATGCTCGTATACCATTTTAGTTTGTTGTGCTTCCTCTGTGGCACGTCTGCTCCGCTGGTGGCAGCCTCAAACACACACATACGCATACTTGTATAGACACAGTGCAACTGCAAATAAAGAGTGTAGGAAAGAGCAAAGAGATAGATAGAGAACAGATTTTTGTTAGCCAGAGTATTAGTATTAGCCCAAAACCAATTGCACAATTTGTAACAGCTTTTTTGACGTTCCTCTGGTTCCTTCAACGATCAGCCTGTGGCCAAAGTTTACAGCTGGCCATGTTGCAACACACGTATGTGCCACCGACTTGGACTCCAACTCCAACTTTAACTCCAACTCCAAGTGACTGTTGGGCAACGCCTTCTTCATATGCAGTTCGAAGGTTTGATCCACATCCACTGCGGATTTTCCACTCATGGTACTATGTGATTTGCAGTCTTTCTGATGTGTCACCTCTGGGCCATGTGTGTGGGTGGGTGTGATCACTTCAGAGCATGCCACGAGTACTGTTACTGTTACTGCTGCGGCTGCTGTGGCTGCTGCTGCTGCCAGTTGATTGAAGTAACCGTAACTGGAACATACACGTATCCCCACGTTGCAAAGGTTAACTACAACTCGATTGCTATTAAAGGCGCAACAAATCTTCGCTAACGATTTATTTAGTTTGATTTATTGTTCTCGAGGCGAGAGTAGGAATAACGTTTCGCTTGGAGAAATCTAAAAATAATATTTCTTTTCTTTCCTTGTTTTGGTGTGGTTTGCAGTAATACACATAATAAATTGAGAAAAATATAAGCTTGTTAACAGAAATTTGTAAATTTTAGAATGTGTAAAATGTTCTTGAATTGAATCTTGATTTTAAAAACGAATTTTAAAATATATGTGCAGATATTATTTTGTTTTTGAAAATAACAATTATTTAAATATCCCCTTTTGGAATTTATTACTTTTTGTTTAATTTTTCTGGTTATGTTATTCCTTAATTAAATATTAAAATTTTTATGTTATCCTGATTACTAATTTATTTCTAACATTTTGACAAAACATCTTATAATACAAATGTATATTAATTATTGTCAAGAATTTCTGCAATTGAAATTTGCCTAAATTATGTAATATATTCCTTTCTCAGAATCTCTTGAATTTTATTAATTATTTTCAACCATCACTTAGTTGTCATATTAAGCAAGAAATTTTCATTTCAAGTCCAAATCTACATCGCCTTGTAACTTTCCTTGACGAGAGGATCATTTCTCTTCAAGTTCTCTTGGCATGAAGTTACGCAATTTATCTAAGTGAAATGCTTTATATATGTATGTATATAGTAGATATGTGTGTGACTATGTGTGTTTGTGATTCTGTGGAGTTAGTTGCACTTTAGCAAATCAACAGCCTTCAGCAAATGCGGTGTGGAGTGCCAATGCTATCACACGAATGTATCTTTTGCAGCCTTCAGTCACATACACCTGTAATTTGCGCTTGGCACCTCGATGCTATGATGTGTGGCAAGTTGGTCTGTATGTTGCTGGTGGTGCAACAAAACGAGCATTAGCTGCCAAAAGAGCCCAAGACAATTTGTAGGAACCTTTGCGTCAACGAACGCGCTGAGGCAGTCAGACTTGGACTGGGAGATGGAGTCAGAGTCAGAGTCGGAGTCGGAGTTAGAGCATCAGCGTCCAGGAAGGAACTGGATTGCATGGATTGCGGTTGGTGTCGAGGTTGTGAGGCTGATGCAACTGATTGCTGTTTCTAACTACAGCGTTGCAATAATTTTGTAATTTCTCACTCACTTAATTTAGCACAATTAATCTCAATTTTAGCTGTCAACTGCCTCACCGGGCCTGCAAAACTTGCCTCATGCGCGGACTCAAAAAAATTTACAGAACAGAAAAAAATAGAAATTCTTATCTCCACGCATGTGTCGAGTTTGTTGCAGGTACAACTACAGCTTCAGCTGAGGTAGTGGGAATCTTCACATAAATATTGGACAGCCGTTATGTTCCATGTATAATTTGTCACTCTCGAAATTAATCTGCGAACTGACTTCAGCTTTGGTGTCGCGTTATTTCTCATCCAAATGTCGCTCGCATGCCAAAACATTGGAGACAGGAGCCCAGCTACATGACCGGGCTTGATCTTAGTCCATCTGTCTGCTTCTCCTCATGTCCGCCCGTCCGTCTGCATGTTGGCTTTGTGGTTCTCTGACTTTTCGTCAGCATTGTTTATTATATCATCATAATGCCAACTGTTAACTGACTGTGACCGACTCGTCTCATCTCGTTTTCCCCCTTGGCTGGCCAACAACAATGAAGCCTTGGGTGTCGATGCCCCTCCTCATTGTTGTATTTTATTTGTGGTGTTTGTTGTTGTTGGTCATTTCTTTTCATTGTTTTTCTTTATTTTTTGGCACTCGAACTTGAACTCCAAACTCGGGCTATAACACCGACACGAACTCTCAATTGTTGCTGGCAGTTTGTCTTTGGATTCGGATTTAGATTTGGGTCTGGGTCTGGGTCTGGCTTTGGGTATGGGTATGGGTCTGTCTTTGGTATTGTGGGCTATTAAGCGCTGTTAGGGGTTACATTTTAAGTGTTGTTTTAATTTACATTTGACCTGGCACATTTTGCGGTTTTTGTGGATCTCATGTTTGCAACATTTTCTTTTGCGGTTTTACAAATTTTCTAGTGATCTTTCAAGAAGTCTTGTCTTTCCTACAGGTTTTCTATCTCTATCTCTCTCTCTTATTCTTTCTGTCTGAAGTCTGTTGACGTTGACGTTGACGTCGACTGCGACTGCGACTGAGACTGCGACGGTGATAGATATAGATATGGTCTTGGAACGTTAGCAAACAGAGGGGGGTCGGTCGAAGTCGGACGCTTCGTTGGTTAGTTAGTTAGTTAGTTGGTCGCCTGGGTTACTTTTCTGCCTGGCTTGGCTAGCTTGGGTAGCTCCATGCCGTCCACATTTATGGCAGAAGCAGAAGCAAAAGCAGCAGCAGAAAAAAAACAGCAGCAAGGTGTTATTTTCATTTCTAGGTTACTGACCCATGTCATATGTGTGTGGAAAATTCAATATTGCTGTGAAAAATACTTACACAACTATTAAATAAAGACATGCCTATGGTCATCACCCCTCTCGATGTCTCTGGCAACTGGCAACTGGCAACGGGCAACTGGCACCTGTGGCCTGTGGCCCAGGTTAGTATCTTTGCTTCGTACTTAATAATTACGCTCATTTCATGCATGCAATGTTTGAATTCCAGTGAATCGCTATCGCTATCGCACCACCCCCAGCCCCAGCTCCAGCTCCATCCTCAGCCCTGACTATACTCCACTCCACTTGACTTGTCTATAGGTTTTTCCAGCCTCAGTCTCAGTTTCCACTACAGCTTCAGCTGTGGCTACGGCTACCGTGTGCGGTAACCTTCAAGTTAACATGGAACAAATGAAAAAATTCTTCGACAGCTGCCGTTGCTCTGCCGCTGCTGCCACTTTGCAGCTCTTTTCCTTAGCTTAATTAATTACCACATTCCTTTGGTTTATGCTATGTATGCAACCAAGTGTCTATGTTGGTGTGCGTGGTGTGTATGAATGTGTCCAAGTGTGAGTTTTTGTGCATTTGGCGCTGTCAGATTTCCGCTTGTGAGCGCCAAGTGCGGAACCAAAAACGAAAGACTTAAGACACAAACTCGCCTAACAAAACTCTGATTTTCTCTCACACTGACACAGACAGACAGAGAGACAGACGGACAGAGAGACAGACGGACATTGAGTTTTGCACACTTCCTACTCAAATGTTAATCGATTGAGTTCGCACATGTCATTTGACGCGCTTTTGTGGCATTGTTGACAGCAGACGATTACAATGAATGAAAATGACATGATGTGCACGCCAAGAGATCAGAGAGACCAGGCCATGCCAAGACTCCAAGACGCCAAGACACCAAGTTGCCAAGTTGCCAAGAAGACGAAGCTGCATGACAAATTGCGACCTATTAATCTCTCACATGGACTTTCACTTTACTGCAGCCCAAGCCCATGCCCATGCCCAAGCCCAAGTTGAAGTCTAAGCCCAAGATCAGGCCCATGCCATGATCAGATGAAGTTGGACGTACTTCTTCTAGATCTCTTAGCGCTGTCTTTACTCTCTATAATATTATGCAAATGTCAATCAGTTTTGTGGCAAGTTGACATTGACAACAGGATCGGGGGCCAACTTAATGCCATGGGCCATGGCTAATCAGCCGCAGCATAATTGCCAATATACGAGCTATACATATTGGCAGCAGCTAAAGACTTTTTCCACCACATGTGCTGGACATTTGAATTAGCGTTGATTTTTTCTCAGCTTTTTCTTGTATGCTCCGCCTTCTCATTCTCCTTCCCCATCGTCGTCTTCTTCTTCTTGTTCTCCGATTTGATTCACGTGTAAACGATTAATCAAGTTTCAAACAGCGGACTGCGATGTTGACAGCGACTGCGACGTCGACGACGACTGCAGTTGCGTTGCGGAGTGAGACTTGGGCCTGTTGCGGCTCCATGAATTTGGACATTGTTTTGGGTTACTCTCTTGCCTTAGCCCGGAGCTTTGTGTCGTGGCTTTTATGGGTCAGTAAGGTGTATTTTCGTTTATTATTGTTATTTTTTTTTTGGATTTAGCCAATGCCAAGAACTTAATTTGTATTTGAAAGTTTATGCCAAATTGATTGGTGCGAATATAAAAACAAATTCCAATTTCCAAATCACATGCCGAGCGTTTAATGCGCATATTTATGGGGGATTTCTATATAGCATACATGTCTATTATTAATAAGAAATACATATCCACGGGCTAAAGATTTATGTGTTCAACATTTATCAATTCATCAATTCGGTAAATAAATATTATAATGTGAGCATAACTAGTAGTTATATAGGTGGTAACTATCCTCGGGTGAGAGGTCGAGCTTTGGTTGTGTTTTTCTGATCTTTCACACACTTTCATTTTAATTTTCGTTTTCATTGGCAGCTCCCAAGTTTCAATTGCCCCCCAAAATAATACTGAAATTATATGGGACACCTTGAAATGCAAAAAACGTGCACGTGCCTGCAAGTTGTGAATGCTTTTCTCAATTTTTTTTTGGTAGCTGCTTTCAAATTTGCAGAGATTTTTGCATGGGAACTTGTGTAAAGTGATATGCAACTTGATTCGTGCTGTCTGATTTATGATCATTGTAAGACTGATGACAGTGTTAAATGATCATTGGCAAATGAATGCCAGAGTAACACAGAAGTTATCAACGATCAGTGCTGAGTACAAGTTATATAGTATAAAGCCAAAGCTCCAATCAGTATGACAGTCTGACAATCAGAGATCTTTGATCTGTGGTTCATTGAACTGCAATCATCATTGAATATGTTGAGGTAGGTGGGTTGGTAAGGGGGGGGGGGACTTATCATTTTTCATGATATTTACAAATCGATCTATGGATTGCTATCGCTTGTCATTTGATCACAGCGTATTAATTCTAAGCAGCTATCAATTGCCAGAGATCAGCGATCGTTTATTATGTGCTCCATTCATAGCTAACACACATACATACGTACGTATACATGTACATGTATGTAGTAAGAGTTGTGGTTTCAGAACTGTAGGTGGTGGTTGCGATCACTTTCCAGTTCCGTATGCTACACTCGAAGAAAAAACCTACTACTAAACACATTCAACTCTCTCATTGGCATTGTGATGCAGATGCATCATTGTGCAGTTACCATAATCCCAAGGTGTCAATACATGATTTCTGATTCCGATCTCTGATTCATGGCAGAGTACAATAGACTGCACTCAAAATGTTATATAACTGTTTTGCTGATAACTCACACGAAAGTCCCAGATACTCTAAAGTCGAAAAAGTGAAATAAATCTTTAACACTGACCTACTTTCAATAATAAAAAAAAACTTTGTGAGTCAATAAAGAAACCGCACTGAGACCAAATACGGCTTGCGTTAATATGGAGATTAAATAATCGAACGACTCAGACTCAGACACAGACACAGACTCCAGGCAGGCCTCAATTTTGAAAAAAACCGCACATGAATCACCCACATGAGTGCGGCGTGCTTGCAAAATTTGCTGGCAAGTGACCAAGACGGCAACAGTGACAACAGTTTGCCTGGTCAGGCCGTGGCTGGGCTAAAAGAAAAGTTGTTAAAAATTTATACACATAGATATCACACGCCTGGGGGGTCGAGGTCGCCAAACCGTAAACATTCATACACACTCATTCACCATCTACACTTATCAATTTGCAAGTTAAGAGCAATATTGTGTCGTAGTCAAAGTTGTTGCGCTTTGGGGTCTTCCAATCAGCTGTTCAACAAAAGACTTAAGGCACAAACTTGTCCATCATAAATCTCTCTTTGGCCAATTGCGCTCATTCGTTGGCTTACGCTCGCGGTCTCTCGCTCTTCCACTCATCCACTCTCTCTCTGTCTTTCTCTCTCTCTCTCTCTCTCTCTCTTCGGGCAGCATACCAACTCTCTTCTCTTTTGGCATCTGGCTGGCAAGTGGCAGCAAGTGGCTCTGTTGGCGCAGTTTTATGCGCTGCCAGATGCTTTGCCGGCCGCAGTTTGGTTTATACAGCGCACGAGTGCGGATCGGGTTCGGATACGGTTACGGAAATAATCATACAAGACAAAAAGGCAAATCACTTTTTGTGGTGCCCCTGTTCAGTTTGAAGGCAGCCGTATCGTATTGCCTGGATCGACAAACGATTAAAACCGCCTGCGGCTATATAAGTACATATATCTTAGATTTCAATTTAAAATTGAACATTGCAACAACAACAAAAAATATTAAAAAAAAAATTTAAATATAATTTTTAAAAATTAAATATATAAAATTGACAAAAGCTAATGCCATATGATCAGCAATCAAATCTTAACAAAATTGTGCACAACAGCAAAATTTGAAACAAAAAATAATAATAAATAAATACATCAAAAATAAACATACAACATATAAATGCCACTCATCGAAATCAGGCAGTAAAAGTGAGAGTTTTCCACGCTTTTTAGGTAATTTTTGCTGTTATCTGTTACTTCTCGCTTTTTTTTTTGTGCTTTTTGTATATAATTTTGTTGGATATATATTTTTTTTGCCTTTTGCTTTTCGTCGGATAAACAAACTTGCGACTCAATCACGACTAATTGCGCATGCGCCGCCGCTTTATGCGTATTTAAAGTGCCGCCTATATGATATTACAAAACCGGAGCCCAGTTCTCCGGCTCTGCCTCTAGGCATAGCATAATACGTGTGAGAGAGTGTCTGTGTGTGTGTTGCTTTTAGCCTGTTTAATATGCGTGTCACGTTGCCGGCCATCAAGTTCAAATTGCATTCGCTGTCAACGCATTGCAACATTGTGGGGCAGCCGCAGTTGCAGCTTCGGCACGCGTTGAAATTTTGAAATTAACACTGCGAGTGCCGCAACTGGAGCAACACTTAATTAAGAAATCAAATTGATCAGGCAACGAGTTGTGCGTGAAAGCTGACAGCAAGGATAACGATTTGCAAATGAAAAACCTGACTAAAGTAAAGTCGGTCTGTCGCTTCATTTATTTGTCTGTCTGTCTGTCTGTGTGTCTGGTTAGGCGAATGACCTGCTCAGTGTTTGTTGCATTTTGCATGGCGATAACTTTGTCAGCGACATGCACACTAATTAGTTCACATTTGTGGCATACAGCTGCGCGTTGCACTCAACTTGCCACTTGTTAACATTGGGCGACGCCATCAACACACACATACAAAGACACTCTCTACTTGTTTTTGTTCATAGAAAACAAAAAGAAAAAAGATGCTGGCAAAAGTGAGTTAATACCCGTCGCATTGTGTTGGCTGCATCCAGTTTTTCAGCTGCTTGCAACTTGCAACGTGCCTGCGCCAAAGCATTCTGCTCCTGACTGTCAAATGCAAACGCTGCCACAGACGACGACTTGCTGCATGTTGCCTGGTGTTGCTGCCGCGGTCAGATGCTGGCGAGTTACTCGTAATGCATTTAACTGCAACACACACACACACATAGAGAGAGAGAAAGAGTTAGTGAAAGAGAGATGGCCAACACCCATACAAGCACAGTTAATTAATTTCTTTGTTGTTGTTCTCTACGGTAAATCATGCCACATTGGTGTTTGTGGCAGCCACAAGTCGTACCGTTTGAGAGAGTTCTAAGCCAAAGAGAACGTGATGAAAACTGCAGCAGCTGCTCTCAGTTGACTATATTGAATAGTTGCTCGCGACTCTCGCGAGTCTTTTGTTTGGCCAACTTGCTACTTGCTACTCAGCTACTCTGCTACTTTGCTACTTGCAACTTGAGAGGCCACTTGAACTGCATTTGCATATAAATTAGTTTTGATAGCACTCGACTTGAAAAAACACACATACGTAACAAAAGCGAAACGCCAAGTCTTAAACTGAGGCTAATGCATAAAAGAATCGAACAAAAAACAACAACAGCAACTAGCATAGTTGCCACTGCCACTGCTACAGCCACTGCTGCTGCAACAGGCACTAACTGTTTGATGTTTGTTCTTTTGAATGCGTTGCGAAAATCAACTTGGGGTCTGGCCTAACGGTACTCATTAAGTGAAGTACAACAACAACAACAACAGCAGCAGCAACAAAACGGCGAGGCGACAGCAGCATTTGAATAGCATCGCATTTAGTGGGAACAACCACCACACACGACACCACAGCAACCCAGCAACCCAGCACCACAGCACTGTGGCGCTGAATGACTTGGACAGGATGAAGCGATAAGTTGGCAATAAAAATTGGCAGCACTTTGGCACATACAGCATACAGCAAACAAAAGACTTAGGAAACGAACTCGTCCGACGCTGTCTAACAGCAACTGCAAACAGAGAGCCAGAGCAGCAACTGAGCCAGTTAATTGTTAATTGTTGACAAGTACTCGTTGTATGCAAAACGAAAGAAGTGCAAATGTACGTTTAATGAGCAGCAAATACACACCACCAGCCCTCCCTCTCCTCGCTCCATCTCCCTCCCCTAACACTCTGTGTTTGTGGCTTTTGCGGCCAAGTGCGATGGGAAGCTGCAGTGCAGCTGCCTCTTGTGGCATTTCGATTAGCAGCAGTTGGCCTCAAGATAAATTCCAAAGAGAAAAGCAAATGCAATTAACTGCAGCAGCGGAAGCCCTTCAAATTTACTTACAGAAAATAAATACACAAAAATTTCCATAATATTTATTTTTATAAGCATTTATCTTGGCAATCATTCATTATATAAATGCAAACATTATCAACATTTAAATTAATTAATTGCCTACGAAAATAATCATTGATGAGCTGTCACCTGCAGGCAATTTAACAGACTATTTTTTATTTCCATATATATTTTACGACCTTTTTCTTTTTGGCCAACACCAAGACCAAAATTTCGCTTAATACTTGAAATTAATTTCCATTTTGTCTGCGAATAACGTTTCATATATCAAGATAAGCATCTGTTTCAACCAGATTCTCCAGCAGCCTCTGCCTCAGCTCCATTGCCATCTTCATCTCCAACTCCATGTTTAGCACGAGCAGCTGACGACTGCCTACCTCAGTTGATTTGAATTTTATATATTTGTATATTTTTGTTGTTGTCGAAATGGCTATTTTTGCCATACAATTTTGGCCAGCTAGTAGCCATATCAAATGTAAATATGTTGGCACCAAATCGGGTCAACAAGCCCTGGGAGTTTTATATCGGCTGCACCCAACACGTACAACCTAAAAGTTGTCTTATTTTTGCATAAATTTGTTTAATTCGATTTGATTTGAGTTGTGTTCCTATTTTGCTCGCTGCCATCCATCGTTTATAATTATGTTTATTTTATTTGATTTGATTTCTTTCTATTTTCTGCTTTCAGAAATACAACAGAGAAAGGGAGCCTCAGTTCCCGTCACACAAACGGAAAAATGATCAAGAAAAACAATCGAATGAAAATCTCAAATATTGTGCAATAAAAATTAAAGCAAGGCCACAATAAAATAATAAAAGAAACCCAACAGAAAACATAATAAAAGAAATTAATTAAGACTCCATCGAGAAGTCAGTGCAGTGTCTGTGTGTGTTTTTCCTAAATTGTTTGGCGTGATCGTGTTGTAAACTCGCCCACAAAGTTTAACAAAAGTTTTATGCATTTCTAAGCGAAAAAGAGTGAAAATCAATTATTGGAAAATAGGAAAAATACTCGAATATTTCATGCGAGTGTAGAAAAAGTTGTTCGCTGTAATTGGATTGCCATTATTATACGCAGCTATCAAACCACTTGTGTTTTAAAAACCATGAAAACGCTGGGAAAGTGTGCCAATCCAAGAAAAATAATTAACTAAAAATTGTTTGGATATTGTGCGTGTAGCTGTGCGTGCTAAATAAAATCCGTTTATTTTTTGGCAGTCCGTGGAAATTGGTCATCAGTGAAAATCATATTTAATAACCTAACTAAAGTTCATTGTTCTTGCAACTCATTAACAAGTGAAACTCCGATTTAAATTCGAATTAAAGAAGTTAAAAGTCTACATACTATAGACACTTTGAAAGAAAAGAATATTGTGCTACGATCTAGTTACTGCCATTTATGGCTGGCAACTTTACTGGGAATTGAAAGTCTAGTAAGTAACTTAAAAAAAATGTATATGAATGAAATCAAAATTATTCACTCTTACTTGCAAGAGTTAAAATTCGAAAGTTAAGAAAGTTAATTAAATTAATTTATTGGCTAAAATAAGTAAATCTGACATTTATGAATCAATAAATTAATAATGTGATTTCTTGAAAATAAATTAATGTATCTATTAAATTTAAATTTTACAATTATAGCCACTGACTTAAGAAATTTTCATGGCATTTATGCATTTATTTCAAACACAAATTCGAGTTTGTGTGCCGTCAATAAACTTACGAATTTTATATCGAATTTATTCAAAATTACGTGCTTAATAGGCTTTACATAAAATTTAAATTAAATTCAATAGTAAATTGAATGTTCTGCGCTGAGAAACTTCAAGCGGAATCACATTGCGTATACGCAATGTGACATTCTAATTTGCGATTAAGTGCTGAAATTGTGTAATAAAATTGTTTATAAACTATTACAAACACAGCTAGTGAGATAGACAGACATATGTGTGTCGCGATTATCTGAGTATTACGATAATAAAAACCTGAAGCCATCTCCCGAGTTGTGTCAGTGGCATTTACCTGCTGCCAGTTGCCAGTTGCCATTTACCAGATTGTCAGGCTGCCTACTGTCATCAGTCTGTGCCTCTCTGCCCCTGTCTTTCTCTCTCTTTCTCTCTCTATGGGTCTGTTGCTGTCTGTCGTTTTATTAGCGAAAGTCATCGAGCAGAATAATTGTTGCAATGTGGCTCCCTCTTGGTAACCCCCGCCCCCACCCACCTGCCCCTCACATAGTATACTACGATGACTGCAATCAAGGTGCGGGCTCGTAAAACACAATTCCAATTCAGTTGCGCGTAAAACAAAATTTAGATAGAGATTTTCTTTGTCGCTATTTATACATATATATATATATGTATGTAATGTATATGTTGTCTGTGTGTGTGGGTGTGCTTGTGTTATTTGTTAAAGTTTTGGCGAATCTCATTGCTGCTCAGGCAGCAACTGTGACCATCTTCGGCTTATTATATAATTTCTGAACCCATTATTCCATTTGTTCAAAATTTGTTTGCAATACCTGCAGGCCCAAAAATTATTTAAATGCGTTAACATTTTTGTCAAGATAATTATGAAATTACTCAAGACCTTGCTTATATCACAGGTGGTGTTCATATGCAGCACAACAAGTGCTCCCATCTGTAACCAGAGAGGAATTTAGTTGCTCATCATTCAATTAATAAGACTTTGACTCAAAAAAGAATAGCTTGGAATTGTTGGAAAATAATTTTTAAATATGCTGCTGTTAAGTTTAAACAATGTTGGCCTATAACAGCATTTAGATATTATCTGCATAATTACGTATAAAAATATTGTAATAATACTCCTCATCCATTAAGTTGAGGGGTCAAAAGTAATTCAAGAGCTCTGAGAATTCTAGGCAACAACTTTCTTTTATCTGTTGTTGCTTAGATTGTTGTTGTTGTTGTTGTTGTTGCTGTGTCATTACTTAGGCCAGGCCATTGACATGCAATGACATCACATTTGTAGACCATAACAACAACAACAAGCAGAAGAAACACAGCAGCCAAGACTAGAAACTATAATTAATATGACAGCAGACAACGGTTTACCTGTTTGGTTTGGTGAGTGAATGAATGTGAATATGTGTGAATGCATGAATGAATACACTCGCTTACACTCACTGAGTAGTACTCGTTTAATAGCATCGCTAGCACTTAACTGCAAACTTATAATTATTGGTATTTATTGGCCAAGAGGCTAATTATGACGCCTGTTGGTGTCTATTGCGGTGGCAATGTGTTGATATGACACGAATCAAATACCCATTAGCCGCGTTCAATTAACTTGGCCAGTGTTGAGCGCATAAATCAGGCTATTACAAACTCGTCTCGGATACATTTAACTTTACTGGCTGATCTCTAGGCCCAGGGCCCTATTCCCAGTCTCCATATCTTCCAGTCTCTCTCCCCAGTCTGTCTGACTGACAGACTGACTGAAATGAGACAAGTGAATGCTGATTGACCCACTGAGACTGGGTACTGAATGAGCTCGGGGCGTGCTAGAGAGTCTGCACTGTACTATACTACTACTACTACTACTACAACGAGTGTATTGATTGTGGACGAGAAATGACTGTGGGCACGACAACGAGCAACGTGCATTTCATGCAAATTAACGACAATATATCTCTGGGTCTCCTTTGGCTTGGATAGTTCATTACAAGACAAGACATTTAAAGACGTTTTAAGTATATTTTTGAAGATTTTCACTTTCAATCTGTCAAATTGTCACACTCACGAATGGAGATCGAAACTCATTGTTCGATTTTTTTCCCTCTTTTGTAGAGCATTCAATAATGAAAAGTGATTGCCGCACGATTTGGATTTTTTCTCCATCTCTGTCTCTCCCTATTTTATTTTATTATTTCTGGCTTTTCTGAATGTAGCTTTTTTGACTGCCAAGTGGCTGCCGGAATGTCAATCCGGGGCAACGGGTTACGTCGGCAATAGATACAATTTTTTTTATTTATATTTAAGAGTTCCCATTTCAGGTATTTGGATCGCACGTGTGATCACTTCCGTAGCCCCTGATCATGATTGATTTCGTATAGTGCTTTGTATTCCACATCTCCCCATTGAAATGAGCCTCATTGATCCGAAAGAGGAACGGGATGGGGACGGACAGTTCAATTTTCGATCTATTGAAACAGGTGCAACCGTTATGATATTGAAAAGTAAAATTACTTATTTAGAATAATGTTGCCATGAATAGGCAAGATGATGCTCCGCTAGGCCAGGCCAATTCCATAGTCCCATAGCTGCCACAACCTGTGCAACAACAACAACAACAACAACAACTAAATCCAAATTAATTATGTTGCTTTAGGTTCGAGGGCATAAACGAAATGAAATTATAAGAAGCCAGAAGAGAACTCGACCTTAAAAATGAACAGCGTCATGCTGCTCTGCACAAGACATGGAAAAGCAAATATTTGGACAATGGGAACAAGCCAAAAGGTTCCGACGGGGTCAATCTAAATGAGGAAAAACGCTGAAAACCATACATAAACAAACAAAACAGACAGGCCGACAAATGGACAGAAAGACACAGGGGGAGAGAAAGATAAACAGATGGAGAACCACAGAGCTGTCGGGCCTCTCTTGGGTCTCCGCTAGAGGTAGACACTGCTGGTCCAGTCAAAGGTTCAAGTGCAGCACGGTTTTGGGCCTGGCCATTAGCCCGCCTTAGTTATTAAAGCAGCGACACCAAAGATGCAACAGCAACATCAAAGCAATAACTGCAGATCAGAGCTGAGCAGAGTGATTTATGTTTGTGGCACAAACTATGACATCTAACAGCTGGAAAGCGTGTTGCTTTTATTTTCGGTTTATAGTGAGTTCAGTTTAAGTTCAGTTTCAGTTTCGGTTTGGTTTTGATGTGCATGAAGTTCTCCGGGGCCCACACTGCGTATGTGTGATGCGATGTGACGTGAGGTGATGTGTGCCCATGTTGACGCATAGTATAATTGATTAATGTGCCGCGTAAATGTTTTTACCTCTAGAAATGGCAGGCGCCAACTAACGGCCATACAGTGCAGGCCAAAAGTCCATTTACAGTTACGAAACAAACTAAAAATAAAAACAAAACTAAATAAAATTAAATAACAACAAACTTTTATGAGTCATTTCAAAGTTATGTTCATAATTCATTCAGAACTAATCTGCTTGCAGAATCTCCGCCATGTTGAACATTTTTGCACAGTTTTTAACTAAAAATACAGTTTTTGATTTATGGGCGTGAGTAATTTTGGTACACACTGTGTTGACCTTATTCATGGCTGGAAATATTCAAGAGAGGCGAGAGAGATATGATATATACAAAATTGCTTAGATCAATAAATATATTTTATGTTGTCAATGAAATATTGAGGAATATGTAAAGTGGTTGCGCGTACACTGACTTTTAGTGGACGGTGTCGTCAACTATCTCAGGCCTCTGGCAATCTGTGTCTCACATGGACATGGTCTCGAGCCACTCAAATATTGTGTTTACGTTACGCGCTGTGATTATAACAAGCAACTAACTCCAAAGATGCCGACTCTCAATCTTTCTCTGCCTCTCTCTTTCTCTCTATCCCAATCTGTTGCTCGCTCTCTTTCTCTTCACAGAGTAACACTTAGTCTACGTTGAAGACTCCTCTAAAATTGTCTTGTAGATGGGACATATGCATACATATCTCTAACGTATGCGATAGCAGCTACAACATCACTTCAGGCCTTCATTTGCGTGTTTGTTGTGGTTGATGTTATGGTTGGTGTGGTTGTTGTTTTTGTTGTTATTGTTGGTCGTTTGGTTGGTTGTGTGATCCAGTTGTTTATCTTTTTCATTAGCCTGGGCGGCCTGTCATCTGTGCCGTCGCCTGTCGATCGTCTGTCGATTGACAAAACGCCTACCGGGCAGACCGACGTCGGACACTGGCAGCCCATCATCATTTAACGTTTACCATTGAGGCATTTTAACGATTACCAAACGGGCTGTGATTTTTTCCGCACTTTACCACACGCCACATTAAATCGAAGCTGCAACACCAATTGCCCGCCTGCAACTCCACTCCACTCCACACCACTCTACTGAGTGTAGTATCGAGAGATCGGCAGCCTTCCTTGCCATGGAGTTAAGTTAAGTGACTGACGCAAATTGCGCAATTGTTATTACAATTACTCTTCAAATACCTGGTTGGCAACAAGCCGCCAATACCTTCCTCATGGATACGTTCGTCAGCCAGTACCAGCCCCAGCCCAGTTGCTGAATTCTTCTAATACTTTGTTACAAATTTCTGCTACAAAAAGTATTTGGCCTTTGGCTTTAGAACTCAACTTGTAGTTGGAGTCCGTCTCGAAGTTGGAGTTGACGCTGATACTGAAGTTGGGCTTGAGGTCGTCGAGTCCAAGTTTTGGTTATGTCCGATCGTTTGTCAGTCTGCGGCTACTCGTCTTGCTTTTCCAAAGTTGAGGTCTTCTAAAAGATAGTCATTAGCACCAGAGATTGCTTCTGCCACTGTTGCCATTGCTGCCACAGCTGCTGATGCTTCTGCTGCTGCTGCTGCTGCTGCTGTTGTTGCCACCGTTCTCAAGGCGTTTAAACGGGGTAATTACCTCTCGGGTCTTTTACCTGTGTTGTTTTTTGGTAACAAAAACCAAAGCAAAACAATGGCAAAGCTAAACTGATCGTTTTGTTGAGGAAATGAAAACGTAACAAAATTAATTTGCAACGGTTCAGGCCCTCTACTGGCCTCCTAGCTCTTTTGGCGTGTGGCGTGTGGCAGTTGCCAGTTTACACTGTATTTGTTGTTGTTGTTGTTGTTGTTACGAGTTCCCATCGCCGTACCGAAATAAAGTTATTAGAGTGAAAATTACGATTTTTTGTTGTTGAGCCAGCTTCTTTGTATTATTATTATTTATTTTGTTTTTGCTTTAATAAAAATCCATTGGGCTGCGCGTAATGAAAGTGGGAAACATTTCGGCAGACAATTGATAAATTGATTCATCAGCAGCAAGACAGCATCTCATCTATACACAGAGACCACAATTCAGATTAAATACTCAAATTAAAGTCGCTCGATCTCAATTTCAATTTCAACCTGTATACACTTGTTACCTGTTCCCCAAGATGACGTGCAGAAAAATGCGTTTGTTTCCAGTTTCGACGGATTCGTAATTACCATCGGCTTCAGAATCAGCTTAAATGTTGGACTGGACACTCGGGTTAGATGAGGTTTGAGGACCTGAGCGATAAACTGAACGGGTTTCCTCATGCGTCTCGACTTAGATAAATTTTCTCAAGTGTGTAAATCATTTACGGTAATTGTTATTAATCATCGGGATTTTCAGCACACATTTCTGTCAGAGATATCTGATGATAATAACAACTGTTATATAAAGAGAGATGGAAAATGAGTCGCGTGATTAAAATATTTGCCAAAATGTGGGTCAAGTTTATAATGATTATTATGGAGCAATAATCATTATTATGGATGCTCTGAAAGTATGTCTAAATAATAATTCAATGTGTTGAAATAATAAGCGCTTAAGTCATAGCCAGATAATCTAAGTGGCGAGGCTTGATTGGACTTGGCTAGAAAGTCCCCAATTAATCGGAAATTGTTATTACTTTACCACTGTGCAGAGGCGCCACTTGGGGGAATCATCATTATGCGCTATGAACCATACATATATATTTATTGTTTATGTGTAATATAAATAAATATGTATCCGATTGGCCTGATTATAATACTTTTGCTATACCATCTCATATTGCCCCAAACCGTAGACAGTGGTTCCAAGTGGGTGAACTTGGATTAGGACTGTGGCTGGGGCTGGGACTGCGACTGCGACTGGTGCTGGACATGCTTGATCTCTTAGAGAGGCATATGTTTAGGTCGAGGTATAGTATGTACTTATGGCTGTCCACTAATTATAGACTCAGACTCGTGCAACATTCCACTCCACATTCTCGAGCAGCATTTCAAACCTTTCGCTTCTTCTTATTCTTCTTTTCGTTGTTGTTGCAGACATGCGCCCGGCACGTTACCGATGAAGCAAACAACTTTAATCAGACACAGACACAGGTAAGTTGTCAACCAGCTACAGCTGCCTACATGCTACATGCTTGTGTAGCTGCCACATGAGGCAGGCTTGAGTTGCATCAGCTTGCAGTTTACTTGATTTTGTGGGTGGTTTTCTTTTAATACATAGATATATAAGGCAAACATCTAATTTGATGGAGGCATGTGGCGTGTGGCAAGTGACTTGTGGCATGTCGAGTATTGAGTAAACTTTAATTAAATTTCAAAATGATTCCGCTTTGATGAGCTTGTGGCCTGACTAGGAATAATCGGAGTCGGAGACGGAGTCTGAATCTGAATCTGACTTGCGGCTCTATTTGCTTGGGGCATGATATTATTAATTGTAGCAGCAGCATGTGGCATGCCTGTGTTTCTGTCACTCTGCTGAAAATATATTCGTGCGATCACAATAAATTTTTTACAATATTTTTTCTAATAATTTTTTGTTGTTTTTGGTTATTGTGTTGCACACAAAAAGAGACAAAAACTTATTATGAGGCAAAAGTGAAAAGTTGTAATTAAACCAGTCACTGGCTGCACTCTAGTAAAAACTGCAACAACTGTGACTGCAACAGCAACAACAGTAACAGCAGCAACAACAACAACTCATAAAGAGTAGAAATCGCTGAGGCGACGTGCCCGTTTTTTAGCTGTACTTGTTGTAGATGTTGCAGTTGTTGCAGTTGTTTCGAGGTCTCCCAAACATGCGACAAGTGCACTTAATTAGTAGGGAGCATAGCCCACAGAATATACATACATAGTATAGGGGTAGTCCAGCAAAGGGGGGCCAGCAGGAGAAGCAGCAGTAGAAGATACATTGGTGGCATGTCAACTGGCTGCACTTTCCGGCATGCAACAAGTCCAATTCAGAATTTTTTTTTACCATTTTTTTGTTTTCTCTGGCAGCACCGCCGAAGAGCCGAAGATGTGGCCCCAGCAGCGTTGGCTAGTCAAGAGAGCAACTGCAGCGATACCAGCGGGAAGGAGCACACACCAAATACTAGCAGTATTACTAGCCTTAATCTTAGTCAATTGTCTTGCCCCAGCCACGACGACGTCAGCGGCGCTTATCACACCACCGAGCAGCGGTAGTGGCATCGGTGTCGATATCGACGGTGGCAGCCACAACAACCACTACGATTACGATGCGGTCACCACGAATGAGGACGAGGATGTGAGTGCGTCCTTGCCCAGTTTTTATCGCAGTCCCCATCGACTCGATGGCTACTATACGACAGCGGATCTGCAGCGCAGTCAGAACTACAAGATAAGCCCAAAGCCCTGCTCCTTTGGCGGTGTCGAGGGCACCTGCATGTTTGTCTGGGAGTGCATCAAGTCCGAGGGTCAGCACGTGGGCATGTGCGTCGATTCGTTCATGTTTGGCTCCTGCTGTGCCCACAACTATACGGACAACATTGTGCCCCAGACGGCCTTCTCCTACACGCGACCCACGAAACCGCTCTCGCTGAGGCCACGACCTCCACCGCAGCCACACAAACCGTTGATCAGGTACGATACGAAAATTAAATGAAAAATTAATTATTTATTTTTAATGAAATAATAGAACAAAAATATAGAAAGCAATAAAATTAAATCATAAATAATAATAATATAGTAATAAATTAAAAAGAAATATTTTATTCATATATTTTTTTGTGTACTTTCTTCTACAGTGGCATGACCACCATTGAGCGTCCACATGGCGCTGGCACCCTGGTCATACGTCCATCGGGTCCCCATCATCAGGGCCCATTGTCGAGGCCGCATCCGAGGCCAACATCATCGCCGCCAGATCTGCAGAGTGCGGCCAGTCAGGCCACGGCCAGTTCCAGTGAGTATCCTCTACACATGTTGAATGGCGCCAAAGCTATTGTTTGACTACACACACACACACACACACACTCGCACACACATAAACAACTACACTTGAGTTGTATCAGACAATAAGGGAAAACAACAATTACACCAACAGATAGTATTTGGCATACATCAACGCAACAGCAGCAGCAGCAGCATCATCATTGGCATATGACCACCGAGCCAAGCTTTATTACCAAGCCGCGACCCACCGGCTGGACCAAGCCCGGCATCGTCAATTTGCCAGCACCGCAGCGCCCCTCGAAACCGTCGAAGCCCACAAAGAAGCCGATTGTCTATGAGCGTCCACCGCAGTCAACGGCAACACAGCAACAGCAGCCACCGCCACCGCCGACGCCGGCGACGTCATCAACGACAATGATTCTGTGGGGCCAAACGAAGCCCAAACCCAGACCGAAGCCGACCAGGCCCCAGGTATGTAAATATTATAAGTTCCCCAGTTCCTTCTCCAGCTCCAGCTTCTTCTCTCTGGCTTTATTATGCTCTCGCTTCTCTGTTTGTTGTGATGCATTGATGTCGAAAGCGAAACAAACGAGGAGCGACGAGGTCATTTACTCCTTGATCACTCTCTCGCTCTTTCGTTCGCTCTCTCTCTCTGTCTCTCTCTCCACCATTTCTCTCTCTTGCTCTAAGTCTGTCGCACTGTCTCGATGCCCTGTGAGCTGGGCTGTGTCCATTGCAGGCCTCTGCCTTGGGGGACATTTTATTGTTTGCACAAAGCCAACTCCAAAAGCTGATGTAAGATTTGTCTTGACCAGAGGTTCGTCTCTGGGGTGTGTGTCTGGAGTTAAGCCCTTGCCCAGCTCAGGTCAGGCAGGGTATTCGAGTATATTAAATGCAGTCGAAAGGTTTCCTTACGAGTGATGGGGAAAGTGATGAAAGGGTATCTGCTATGTCGACTTGGCGGAGATTTGCATTTGGTGCCTCCGTTGAGATTTTCGCAGTGGAATGAAAAATTGATTCTTTGCATGTGAAATATTTCTTTAGCTGCTTGGGCAACTATTAGCATAATGTTTACCACTTTTGGCTACCTTCCAGCTGTCGCCGGCCACATCATTAGCCGCCTCGTCCTCATCACTGCCAGCAACAACAACCACGACTACAAAGGGCACAACAAGCTCAACAACAAAGAGAACAACGTCAAGCACCACGACGACAACAACAACAACGACCACGACGACGACGACAAGAAAACCCACAAGGCCCTATCAGCGGCCCACCACAGCGGGCACAACAACAACAGCAGCAGGAGGAGTAGTAGCCGGAGGAGGCGGTGGACAACGTCCAACAGCACAGCTGCCCACACGGCAACCGGCCACGCCAGGCATTGAATCCAATGAGATAACGGACTCCTCCACACATGATGAGGATGCGGCTGCCGCTGCTGCTGCTGCTGCCACAGCAATGCTGGGACATGTGAAGACCATTTCGGCAGCACGAAGCGGTAAGTAGTGAATCTTCTAGCCACGCCTCGCATGCCTTTGACATAATCAAATGATGTTGTTGTTTCTTGCTGGGTTCTCTTGGCCGTTGCTGTGTCATGTTTACAGAGTGCGGTGTGCCAATGCTGACGCGTCCAGAGACACGAATTGTGGGCGGCAAGAGTGCTCCATTCGGTCGTTGGCCCTGGCAGGTGTCTGTGAGACGCACCTCGTTCTTTGGCCTCAGCAGCACCCATCGCTGCGGTGGCGCTTTGATCAACGAGAACTGGATAGCCACGGCGGGGCACTGTGTGGACGAGTGAGTACCCAGTAGACCCAACCAGTAACCGGCAACCAGACACTATATCTCTCCTCCTTCTCCTGTTCGTATCTGTCCCCCTTCTTAGTTTGCTCATCTCACAGATACGCATACGAGTGGGCGAGCATGATTTTTCACATGTGCAGGAGCAGCTGCCATACATTGAGCGCGGCGTGTCCAAGAAGGTGGTGCATCCCAAGTACAACTTCTTTACATACGAGTACGATCTGGCATTGGTCAAGCTGGAGCAACCACTCGAATTTGCACCGCATGTCAGGCCAATTTGTTTGCCCGAAACCGAGAACCTCTTGATTGGCATGAATGCCACGGTTACCGGCTGGGGTCGTCTCAGTGAGGGCGGCACACTGCCCTCAGTGCTGCAGGAGGTAAGTGTCGCACATTCCAATTGAATTCAATCGAATTCAGTGCAATGCAATCCAATCTCATCCACATATCCACCAACTCAACTTCCATGGTGATAGGTATCGGTGCCCATTGTGAGTAATGACAAGTGTAAGTCGATGTTTCTGCGCGCCGGGCGACAGGAATTCATACCGGACATATTTCTGTGTGCGGGCTTTGAAACTGGTGGTCAGGATTCCTGTCAAGGAGATTCAGGTGGTCCTCTACAGGTATGGGGAAACATTCAAATTTTTTTGCTCCTCCATCGAATTTCATTTGTTGTTTAATTGGGATTTTAGGCCAAGGCACAGGATGGGCGCTATTTTCTGGCCGGGATCATCTCGTGGGGCATTGGGTGTGCCGAGGCCAATCTGCCAGGGGTCTGTACGCGCATCTCTAAATTTGTGCCCTGGATACTGGAGCATGTCAGATGATAACCATATGGCCGATATGGGATTGACTGCTGAAAAACGAAACTCTTGTTATTTGTTTTAATTTATTAGTTTTGTATCTTTAAGTTTGTGTGATTTTATTTTAAACAATTCTTAAGCATAGTTAGCTTCAATTAATATTGACATTAACCCCCCACTCTTATAAAACATTACATATACACATATATATATAATATATAGTCAACCCAGTCCCCGATTTAATTTAGTCTAGCAAAAATTCTTAAGTTTCCCCCCTAAAAAACGATCGACTTGAAATCGTAATTGTAGGAGATAAAGGAGATAATGGCATCGACATGCTGATATCTGTATATAGCCGGTAATATGTTAGTAAAGGAAAAACAAAAACAGTCATTTTCATTGTGCAGTTGTTGGTATTTTAGCCTAGGCGTATTTAACAATTAACTAAATCTACATATATTATTTATAAACAAATTGCATACAAACATCACATATGTTGTATCTTGCCCAAAGAACAAGTTTATTTATAAAGACGAGCTCAAATAATTCTAATAAAATTTGAAAGATGAAAATATATGGATTTCAATAAAAAAACTCAACCGATTTTCAAAATTAATATCGCATATTCCAAATTTTACGCTTAAAACGAAACTGCATTTAAAGACTTTCATTTTAGGAATATACGGAAGAAGTTGTCTATATGAGGAAATTTGGGATTTCAGGGATGTTCTGCCATAACTTTGCCAAAAGTCATCCGATTCATAAATTTAATATCAAAAATTTCAAACTTCAGTTATAATAATGTATATGCTATGAAGATTTCGTTAAGAGTCTGAGTGAATAGATTGTAATATGAATGGAACGAGAGAACTACGAAGAAGCAAAAGCAATTATACATTATCATTATTATAGACTTCAGTTGGAGCTGTCTTGAATACACGTCTGTGGCTGTAGTATATCGTGGCTGTCTTCGGCTTCCATGTCAAGTGCGTAAGTGATGTACACAATTGCAGCTAACGGCAACGAGCGGCGGCAATTTCGATTCGATTCGTTTTGATTCATTCATTAACTTTTCCATGTTTGGCGCTGCGGGGCATTGGCAATGATTGGCACAATTCGCAAGTCTTGCAGCAAATGAAGATGAAGATGGTCATGGATATGAATATGAATAGAATGGATAAGTGAAGATCATCGAATTGAACAGAGTTTCACTTTTCAGCAGAGCGACGACATTTGACATCCGATCGAGATAATAATGAATCAAAGTCCAAATTGCGAACATCATGAATCAGCGAGAATTTGGAAATTATATATATGTATATGAATATATTCGTTTCGAGACCCAATAAATTGAATGGGTTACAATTTAAATTTTGATGCGTCGCATCTAGTTTTATTGCGGGGATCAGAGAGGCATCCCCATTAGCGTACACAATATATGTTAGATATTACAGAAGTCTTACTGTATGCGGGAAATATTTTAGTATCAAGATTATTACACTGTCACTTTTGAGTTGGAGTCGTTATATCTCTGATTACTTCTTCTTGGGGAATATGGTTTCCTTTGCCTCGTCGTAGAGGTCCAGGGCGAGATACTTGAGGTCCTGCAGCGATGTAGGGAAATTCTTGATTGGCTCAATGGAAATCTCCTCGCCAGGCTTCACGCCCTTGACAAAGTTATAGGCAACGGCAAAGATCTTGCGGCCCTCGTGCAGCACAACGCGAGCATTCTCCTCCGCCTGGCGAGGATAGCAGAGGGAGGCAACGGTGCCAGCACCGACTGTGGTATAAACCAGCTTCTTGATGACACCTCCACGGGCAGCAAAGATGAAACCAGCTAGACCACCCATCACAATGGCACCACTGCGATGCATTGAGTTCTGTGGCTCGTTCAGGAAGTCAATGGAACGCTGTGTGTGATCCTTGGCCGTCCTGTAGTAATCACCTACTACGGATGTCCTCTCGGCAACTGCATTATAGCCATTCTTCACCTCCATGCGAACTGTACGGACACCACTCTCCAGATTCGTGTAGAGAGCACTTTCTCTTGGCGCCCGTCTGGGGTGTTTCTGGGAGCTGTGAGACCAGAGTGGAAAATAAATTCCTGTTCGGTATTATATACTAAAAATATTTACTCTGAAGGACGCAAAGAACCATAGATGGGTAACTCCGAGGGTCTGCATACCATGGGGTCTTTAGGCTGGGTTTCCTGTTTTGCAGGCGCCACTGCCACGGCTACAGCCGCTAACATTGCTGTATTCCGTAGCATTGTGAATCGGTTCGTAGCCTTTATGGATTGTGTAGAAGATCGGATGTAAGTGAACTGTAATTTAATTCTTCAATTAATTGACAATAAATCAAAACTAAAAGTATGTTTTTACCTTAGATCTGTTCACAACATTGCATAATGTATCAAAGGCACGATACGATTGTTTTAGAGTGGCACACTCGACAGCTGTTTGCTATTCTCGTACATCTGGCAACGCTATGTTCTGTTAATAACATTGCTGTGTTTCTTGAGTGCTATTTTTGGGGTTACCATTCGACTAAGCAAAAGGCAGACACTGTTGACTGTTGGATGTTCTCGCAAGTCGCGAGGGAGCATTATTTGGAAAATATGAAATAGTTTAAATAAATTTTGATACAATAATGGATTCAAATGCATGGGAGCATTTAATGTGACACCAGCAGGTGAGCGCAAACTGTGATTTCATCACATTTAAATGTTAAGCAATTCCATTTCTTAACATCAATTTAACATTGGCGTTATGAGTGCAAAATACAGAATGCAAATATAAAAGAGAAGCGAAAAACATAAATAAATCAGTAAAACTGTGAAAAAGTGGCAATAAACAATAAAACTATTAATTATGAATGTGAGAAGATAATTGCATTTAATCCAGTGAAGCCAAGGTGTGTGTGATAAAGAATTCCATTAATCCGCCTCCCACCCGCTGACTCTGTTCGTCTGTAATGTTATCAGTGCCCACGGCGCGCTAAAAAACGCCTACAACAATAATAACAGCAACAACAATAAAAACGAAGAAAATAGTGGGTGGCAAATTCTCAAGGACACTGTAAGTAAAGTAAAGTAGGTGACACGAGCATTTAGTGAATAACTTAGGCCGTTTCATTTGCCAACTAAAAGAACAATGATTGTTCAATTTTTAATAATTTTAGTGGCAGTTGAGGCTAAAGTTGGAGTTTTGGGAGAGTTTTAACAGCGGAAACGAGGCGAAACGTGCGCACAATACGAATAAGCAATTAATGGGGGCCATGACACAACAACCACAGCAGTACCACCACCACCATCACCACCAACAACAACAACAGCAGCAGCAGCAGCAACAGAAACAACTCTCCATGAACAATAGCGACAGTAAAAACAACAAAATATACAACAACTGACTAATTATAGGGCTAAAGTATCAAAAACCAAAAAATATAAAACTAAATTTAATATTAGCAACTGAGCAATAACAAGAAACCTACCTAGTCATAACTATTTCATATGGAAGCGACCGCAAAATCCAAGTTTAGGTACGTATTAAAAATAGTTGCATAGATTACTTATCATCAGTTATAAGTTTATTTATACAACATATTCTCATTTGCAGCGATGTCGACGAGTACGGCTTCAAACGCGGTGAGAAGTTCGACTATCAGAACTATGAGAAGTTTATGGACGGATACTTAAAGACATTGTCGAGAAGATGCATGAAATGGGATGCCATTTTAAATGAGAATCCCGATTTTAGTGTGATCTCACCGAAACTGAAGCGCTACATCCGCAAGGGAATACCAGGACGCTATCGTGCCGATGTCTGGATGAGAATATCTGGTGCCGATGCGGCTCAAAAACGCAGTCCCAATCTGTATCGGAGCCTGCTAAATATAGGTCATTATGTCAAGGAAATCAGCGATTCCATATCAATCGATCTACCTCGAACTTTTCCCGACAATATTCATTTCGACTCCAAGAAGGATCAACTCTTTAACGTATTATGCGCCTATGCACATCATAATCGTGATGTGGGCTATTGTCAGGGTCTCAATTATATTGGTGGACTATTACTTATTATAACGAACGATGAGGAGAAGTCCTTTTGGCTGCTCAAGCATATCGTGGAAAATATTACGCCACAGTATCACTCACACAACATGTCCAACTTACTGAGAGACTTGGCCGTATTCCGGGAGTTGGTCATTAGACGTATTCCGGCTGTCAATCGCCACGTTGAAAATCTGGGTGAGTCCCCAAAATGAAGCATTAATAGAAGTGTAACCTAATTTGATATTATTTTTGTAGGCTTACCCTATGCGGTGATAGCCAGTAAATGGTTTATTTGTATTTTCGCCGAGGTTCTGCCTGTGGAAACTGTCCTCAGAATATGGGATTCCGTTTTCGCCGAGGGCTACAAGGTAAGTTAACCAGATAATGATTTTTCTCATCACTTTCATTGTCGGTTTCCATTTCAGATTATTTTCCGCGTAGCATTAGCAATGTTTGTTACACACAAGAATGCCATCCTTGCTTGCGAGGATATCGCCACATTAGTCACGCTTTTCCGCGACACCATGATACAGGACAGTATAGTCACCGACTGCCATAGCTTCATGGATGCCGTATTTTCGCTCCGTTTAAAACGCAGCGAACTCGAAAGTTTGCGAAAAGTCTCCGTGCTCAATGGAAACTAAACAAAAAAAAAAAAAAAAAAAATTATTGGAAGACAAACACCGAACAAAATATAACGAGAAAAGACCCACGAAGCTAGAACAAAACAAAAACTAAAAACCTACAAATTGAAGCAAATAGAAGCAATCGTAAAATTCAATTATTAGAGACGTAGCTTAATTGTGTCCAATACGTATGTAGTATATACAAATTAGGTATATATAACATTATTGTAATATTTTATGTGTGTATTCGTGTGTATAGCCCAATGTAGCCAATGCATTTTGAGTATTATTCGAAAGCAAGCAAAAATCGTATTGAAATCAAATAGTAATATCAACATTATACCAAAGTCAAATTCCAATTCGGTAAACCTTAACAACATAACAGTAGTCGTAGTTGCCAAAAGCGAGAATGCATAGATATATATGCTAAATATGTATATTTATATATAGACGACATCTTCCGCATACACGCTACACATACATACATATATGTTTAGCATTCAGACAACATTTACATTGTGTTCTTAAATATGTTGTTGCTGAGCAAGTCAAGTATTTATTTTTGAAAATTGCCGCTTAAATGTATTTTATAAACTGCTTTTAAACTGTTAGAAAGTTGCGAGATGCCTAAACTGTTAGTTAAATACTATTATGTACAAATCAAACAAATGTAACGGAGAAACAACTCACTATGCTACAACTGTAACTATATATGTATATTTATATGTATTGTATTGTTTACTGTTTAATGTTTGTCACACACACACACGCTCTGTCGTGCTTAGTAATACTCACTATCGGTGACATTAATTTGCATACGAGTATGTATTTTATATACATATATGTACTATATACATATATTGTTATATCCTGAAATATAATTTGAGGAATTGATTTGTTGTTATCACTTACATATACACACACTGTGTATGCTTGTATGAAACTATTTATAAATGCCGTGCGGGCTAAACTAACTATTGAACACAAGAAACACTTAACTAGCTAAAAATGCTATAAAGCGTCGTCATTTGTTTAGTACAAGAAAATGCTTTTTAAATAAATATTATTGCTATTTATTAGAAACTTTATCCCCCTTATCCTGGATCGAAAGAAAGGCCGGTAGTATTTATAAAACTCAGATTTAATCGATTGTGAGTTTCAAAATAATATTGTTTTTTATGAGTATATATCTATGTTTTGATTTTCCAAATATGAATGAAAATTATTTAAAATTTTAAAAAACATTTTGAATTTAGTGATATGATGCAGTTGGATAATGCGACAGAGTTTCTCCTAACGCTCTCTGCATCTTCCTACTTGCACAATATCTTTTGGTCGTATTTATTATACAAATCTAATTTTGGTTTGAATTTTTAGTTATCAATCTTAACTTATTCAATCTTACTTAAGATCTTCTAAATAATTTAACGAATTCAATTTATTAATGATTTATTTAATGTATTTTACCGAATGTTTATTTAAGGAAGACAGAATTATGCGGATAAAATGAAGCAGACATATTATTTGTAGCATACTTTTGCGGGCATATTTAGAAATCCAACAATTTGCAACAGTTGCTCTTTATGGCATGCCGCAGTGTGCGCCGCACATTGGCTCCGAGGATAATGCTAACGAAGTGAGCAGCGTTCGTCGTCCGGGATGCACTCCCAGATTCTCCCAATTAATCCAGGAGAGACGTGCAGTCAGATCGCTGGTATTCCAATTGGCCCGATCTGCCTTGATCTCTCCTCGCAAACACTTTTCCACATATGTAAGGGGATCGTAGTCTGTCTGAAGCACTTCGCGCAGCAATGATATGTAGGCAATTGCCAGTCTCAAGGTGTCAATCTTACTCAGTCTCTTCTCATAGGGAAATGTTGGCACATGAACACGAAGTTCATCAAATGCGGAATTTATGCTACTGCAGAGCGCAAGGAATAGAATTTTTACAGGGGGAAAAGAGAAAGAATGCTCATTAGTTCTCGGTGGCATATTATGCAGGAATTAGTTAAGTATGAAATGGAAAAGACCATTTAGTGTACCCAGTTGGGGCGGACCTCTGGATGCGTTTCCTTTCCCGCACATTTGCCTGCTGCCGCTGGATCTTGTAGCTGGATGCTGCTGCTGCGCTATAGCTGCCATTGTTTGATCCTGCTGCCGAGCTAGGACCTGCACCTCCAGATGCGCCTGCCCCAACACCTCCTCCAGCTCCGGCGCCTCCATTGCTGTTTGCACTGGGGCTATTACACATCATGGGAGTGCCGCTATTTGAATTGAGCCCCACCATTCCAGTGCTGGTATTTGTGGACGAGTCCAGCATATTCTCTGTGTGCAAAATGAGATTATAACAATTTTTGCAAAAAATATTCCATTTATTAATATTACCATTATTGTGTTGCAAGTAATGCTGCTGCATGTGTCGCAAGTTATTGGAGCTTAGACGGAGTCCAGGATTACCTGAGGAAATGCCGCCTGCGGCACCACCGCCGCCTCCACCAACGCCACTCTGATGCTGACCCGCATAGATGCAGGAGGGCAGCTCATTAATTAAATCATCGTCAAAGTTGTGATACGGCAAATGACTGAAATTAACATATTTTATAAATATGATATTTTTTTTTTTAAATTAACTTCTTTCACTCTTTAGGCACTTACGTTATTGGAGGTGAGGAGGAAGAATCGGGCAACTGATTGCGCGACATTTTGCAATTTTAAATAATTTTAAGTATCACAAAAAATCCTTTAGTAATAATTTGTGTTAAATCCACTTCCGTCGTCCAATAAGTTTAAATGTCTAATGAGCATATCTCCTGGGAATTCTGTTCCTTTTATAGCATCGCAAATCCAATCGGAAATGCCGCAGCTATGCCAGTATCTGACTACACTGAGTTCTGATTTTAACAACCCCTAAAATATTCTTGCAACTATTCGTCTGGATTCTGTGGGCGGAGCTTCTCAAGTACTTCAGGGTGTTTTTTTCAGCTGAACGGAAGCTGTGTGAATATTTTTGGGCATATCTGTTCCTAACACGACAGTTAATTATTAATAAATATTTAGGTAAAATGTCCATGAATATATAGAAAATGCTTCAATATGCATAAAATTTGAAATTAACCTTATAAACCGTTATATTGATGTAGATTTTAAAAAGAATATGCAATCGTTATATCGAATTTTAAATTAACATATCTGAAGAATCTAATAATAAAATGTTTTTTTTTTATCTTATAAATTTATTAACATTATTAGAAAAATATGTATTTTAAAGGCATATTGAATAATGTTTTTACAAATTTTTGATATTATTTCTAGGGTATATATTCCTTACAGCAGAATAAGTCATTTCTCGGATGCATCTTCACCTGTTTTTGACATTTTGCCATTATATTTTTGCGCAGCAGGAGGCAGCCATGTTTATCCTGTTTCTCAGTATGTATTGAAGTTGCTCTGCTTAGAAAGTGACAGAAACAGAAATAGAGAGAGAGAGAGAGACAAAGAGAGAGAGAGAGAGATATAGTAAGCTTTTGGCTTGTAACTTTGCTGACATATGTATGTGTGGCAAATCTGGTCTGTCAGTAATCTGAACTCAATATGCTGGCGCCTCGCTTGCACCGTCTGATCGTGATGCAACCTGTTGATATTTTTGGATAGAGGGAGTATGTTAGCAGATAACTGAGATTCCCACGAGAGCACAAATTTAGCGCAAAACTATTACAGATAGATAACATTCTGTTCCACTTTACGGATCATTAAACAAATGCAGCACAATCTGTTAGGTCCGGTTTGGTTAAGGTAACCACTTGAAACCGCAGAAACGCTGTCAGTGTCAGAGACAGAGAGCAATTGCCGAAATTGAATTATGTTTATTTGATGTTTTGGTTTACGCACAAATTAGCTACGTCAGAAACGATGCCCCTCCCCGACAGGCGACCTGGTCGCGTGCCCGTAACCCTGAGGCGCGAAAAACCAATGCCGACAAAGTCGAACAATGCCAAACAATATGGCAGGGCGTACGCGGATGCGCAAACCTTTTCATTACCCGTCAAATTGGTCTGCACACGCGCCGGCGCACACTCCGCACCCTCCACACTCGCATCTCTATGATGACAGTAATCAGTTTTGATGTAGGGTAAGAAGTGTCCAGCACCCCTTGCAGTTTACTCGGTGCTCGCCCAAAGCTGACATCCTTAAGTGAAATCTTGTTACAAACCAATGTAAACACGATTGTTAATTTAACTTTTGGAATCGTTGCAGCTACAGCTAACCCATCCCATTCCCATTCCATCCCACTCCACCCTCCAGCTAGAACTCGATCACATCTCTACCCTTCAGCGATGACTGGTACCTTCTTTTATGTAATTGTCGTAGTCGTCGACGTTGTTGTTATTGTTATTATTGTTGTTGCTGTTGTTGCTGTTGTTGCTGTTGTTGTTGTACGGCGGATATGTCATCGCACCACAATTAAATTATCGCATTTCCAGCGAGTGCTCGGCGCAGAACTAGGCGATAATCTCAATGCACACACTTCCACTTGGACTTTACCGACTGTGGGAAAAAACGGAAATAAATAAAAGCAATCTCATTTGATTTGCATATGAAACTTGTTTAACTTAAGTTGAGATTCGGGATGCCAAAATACCATAATTAGGTAGATAGAAATTCTAAGATTTATACATACATATGTATCATTAGAAATGAGATTAAGTAAAAATTGTTTATTTTATTGGCTAGGGTTGACTTGTGTTTTATTTTATAAATGGAGTATTTAGATTTAAGCTTGAAATTATATAATTCCAAAAAATATATATTTTGAAAAAAATTTTAGGCATACTTTTTAAAATAGTGGTACAAATCAATTCAAATAAAATATTATATGCTTAATATGATCTCAGAAAAAAATGATAAAAATCGGTGAAGAGTTGCAAAAATTATGACTTTTCAAAGTTTGGAAGTGAGCCCTCCTATAAAAAAGTCTCTTTTGGGCACATGTTTGGTCATATTTTCTAAAATATTTGTCCAAATTGAGTCGGGTAAAGTTGATTATGTGAATTTTGAGAGTAAAAATCGATTAGGCTCAAAAAATTTAGATTTCAAAATTTTGAGCATTTTTGACTTTTTATCAAGGAGTTAGTATGAAAAGTGGGTAAAAATAAGGAAAATCTAAAATCTGCAAATTTGACCAAAACACAAATGCAGTTTAATTACATAATCAAAATCATTAATAGAAGTGAAAAAATTTTGAAAATCGGTTGAGTTTTGGCCAAGTTATGGCACTTCAAAGTTTAGAAGGTATAATTTCCACATAAAAATCTCATTTTTGGACCCTTTCCTCAAATTTGACGTCATATTTTCTAAAATATTGGACCAAATCAATTCAAATAAAGTTGTATTTGCTTATTAAGATCCCAGAATTTATCTAAAAAAAAAATTATAAATATCAGTGAAGAATTGCAAAACTTACGACTCTTCAAAGTTTGGAAGTGAACCCTCCTATAGAAAAAGTCTCATTTGGGCACATTTTTTGCCATATTTTCTAAAATATTTGTCCAAATTGAGTCGGGTAAAGTTTTTTGTGCCTATTTTGACTGCAGAAATCGATTAGGCACAAAGAATTCCGGTTTCAAAATGTTGAGCATTTTTGACTTTTTATCAAGGGGTTAGTATGGAAAAGTGGCTGAAAAAATCGAAAATCTAAAAACTGTCAATTTGAACAAAACTGAAATGCAGTTTTATTACATAATCAAAATCATTAATAGAAGTGAAAAAATTTTGGAAATCGGTTGAGTTTTGGCCAAGTTATGGCACTTCAAAGTTTAGAAGGTATAATTTTCACATAAAAATCTTATTTTTGGACCCTTTTCCTCAAATTTGTCGTCATATTTTCTAAAATATTGGACCAAATCAATTCAACAAAAGTTGTATTTGCTTATTAAGATCCCACAATTTATCTAGAAAAATATTATAAATATCAGTGAAGAATTGCAAAACTTACGACTCTTCAAAGTTTGGAAGTGAACCCTCCTATAGAAAAAGTCTCATTTGGGCACATTTTCTGCCATATTTTCTAAAATATTTGTCCAAATTGAGTCGGGTAAAGTTTTTTATGCCTATTTTGACAGCAGAAATCGATTAGGCACAAAGAATTCCGGTTTCAAAATTTTGACCATTTTTGACTTTTTATCAAGGGGTTAGTATGGAAAAGTGGCTAAAAAATCGAAAATCTAAAAACTGTCAATTTTAACAAAACTGAAATGCAGTTTTATTACACAATCATTATCATTAATAGAAGTGAAAAAATTTTGAAAATCGGTTGAGTTTTGGCCAAGTTATGGCACTTCAAAGTTTAGAAGGTATAATTTCCACATAAAAATCCCATTTTTGGACCCTTTTCCTCAAATTTGTCGTCATATTTTCTAAAATATTGGACCAAATCAATTCAAATAAAGTTGTATTTGCTTATTAAGATCCCAGAATTTATCTAGAAAAAAATTATAAATATCAGTGAAGAATTGCAAAACTTACGACTCTTCAAAGTTTGGAAGTGAACCCTCTTATAGAAAAAGTCTCATTTGGGCACATTTTTTGCCATATTTTGTAAAATATTTGTCCAAATTGAGTCGGGTAAAGTTTTTTATGCCTATTTTGACAGCAGAAATCGATTAGGCACAAAGAATTCCGGTTTCAAAATTTTGAGCATTTTTGACTTTTTATCAAGGGGTTAGTATGGAAAAGTGGCTAAAAAAATCGAAAATCTAAAAACTGTCAATTTTAACAAAACTGAAATGCAGTTTTATTACATAATCATAATCATTAATAGAAGTGAAAAAATTTTGAAAATCTGTTGATTTTTGTCTAGGTTATGGCACTTCAAAGTTTAGAAGGTATAATTTCCACATAAAAATCCGATTTTTGGACCCTTTTCCTCAAATTTGTCGTCATATTTTCCAAAATATTGGACCAAATCAATTCAACAAAAGTTGTATTTGCTTATTAAGATCCCAGAATTGACCTAGAAAAAAAATTATAAATATCAGTGAAGAATTGCAAAACTTACGACTCTTCAAAGTTTGGAAGTGAACCCTCCTATAGAAAAAGTCTCATTTGGGCACATTTTTTGCCATATTTTGTAAAATATTTGTCCAAATTGAGTCGGGTAAAGTTTTTTATGCCTATTTTGACTGCAGAAATCGATTAGGCACAAAGAATTCCGGTTTCAAAATTTTGAGCATTTTTGACTTTTTATCAAGGGGTTAGTATGGAAAAGTGGCTGAAAAAATCGAAAATCTAAAAACTGTCAATTTGAACAAATCTGAAATGCAGTTTTATTACATAATCAAAATCATTAATAGAAGTGAAAAATTTTTGAAAATCGGTTGAGTTTTGGCCAAGTTATGCCACTTCAAAGTTTAGAAGGTATAATTTCCACATAAAAATCTTATTTTTGGACCCTTTTCCTCAAATTTGTCGTCATATTTTCTAAAATATTGGACCAAATCAAGTCAAATAAAGTTGTATTTGCTTATTAAGATCCCAGAATTTATCTAGAAAAATATTATAAATATCAGTGAAGAATTGCAAAACTTACGACTCTTCAAAGTTTGGAAGTGAACTCTCCTATAGAAAAAGTCTCATTTGGGCACATTTTTTGCCATATTTTGTAAAATATTTGTCCAAATTGAGTCGGGTAAAGTTTTTTATGCCTATTTTGACTGCAGAAATCGATTAGGCACAAAGAATTCCGGTTTCAAAATTTTGAGCATTTTTGACTTTTTATCAAATGGTTAGTATGGAAAAGTGGCTGAAAAAATCGAAAATCTAAAAACTGTCAATTTTAACAAAACTGAAATGCAGTTTTATTACATAATCAAAATCATTAATAGAAGTGAAAAAATTTTGAAAATCAGTTGAGTTTTGGCGAAGTTATGGCACTTCAAAGTTTAGAAGGTATAATTTCCACATAAAAATCTCATTTTTGGACCCTTTCCTCAAATTTGACGTCATATTTTCTAAAATATTTGACCAAATCAATTCAAATAAAGTTGTATTTGCTTATTAAGATCCCAGAATTTATCTAGAAAAATATTATAAATATCAGTGAAGAATTGCAAAACTTACGACTCTTCAAAGTTTGGAAGTGAACCCTCCTATAGAAAAAGTCTCATTTGGGCACATTTTTTGCCATATTTTGTAAAATATTTGTCCAAATTGAGTCGGGTAAAGTTTTTTATGCCTATTTTGACTGCAGAAATCGATTAGGCACAAAGAATTCCGGTTTCAAAATTTTGAGCATTTTTGACTTTTTATCAAGGGGTTAGTATGGAAAAGTGGCTGAAAAAATCGAAAATCTAAAAACTGTCAATTTGAACAAATCTGAAATGCAGTTTTATTACATAATCAAAATCATTAATAGAAGTGAAAAAATTTTGAAAATCGGTTGAGTTTTGGCCAAGTTATGGCACTTCAAAGTTTAGAAGGTATAATTTCCACATAAAAATCTCATTTTTGGACCCTTTCCTCAAATTTGTCGTCATATTTTCTAAAATATTGGACCAAATCAATTCAAATAAAGTTGTATTTGCTTATTAAGATCCCAGAATTGACCTAGAAAAAAAATTATAAATATCAGTGAAGAATTGCAAAACTTACGACTCTTCCAATTTTGGAAGTGAACCCTCCTATAGAAAAAGTCTCTTTTGAGGCTATCTTTAGCCATATTCTCTAAAATATTTGTCAAAATCAACTCAAAAAAAGTTGTATATGCTTAAGATCCCAGAATTTACATAGAAAAAAATTTAAAAAATCGGTGAAGAATTGCAAATCTTATGACTATTCAAAGTTTGGTAGTGGTAGTGAACTGTCCAATAAAGAAAGTCTATTTTGCACATTTTTTTGCCAAATTTTCTAAAATATTTCGATTTCTGCTGTCAAAATACGCATAAAAATCTGTACCCGACTTAATTTGGACAAATGTTTTAGAAAATTTGGCAAAAAATGTGCCTAGATGAGACTTTTTCTATAGGAGGGTTCACTTCCAAACTTTGAAGAGTCACAAGTTTTGCAGTTCATCACTGAATTGTATAATTTTTTCTAGGTAAATAATAATAAGCATAAACAACTTTGTTTAAATTGACTTGGACCAATATTTTAGAAAATATGAACATAAATGTGAGGAAAAGGGTACAAAATTAGATTTTTATGGGGAAAATATGTTTTTTAAATTTTGAAGTGCATTAGTTTGGCCTAACCGATTTTCCAAATCGTTTCAAATTTTTTAAAATATTTGTTCAAATTAATTTAGGTAAAGTTTTTATGCCTATTTTGACACAAGAAAATGATTAAGCACAAAAAGTTTCGATGCCAATTTTCCGGCTTCTTCCAATTAAATTACTTTGTAGTAAAATACTTTGTATTTCATTTAGACTGAACTGCATATCTTTAAAGTATAGTCTAGATATAATTACCATATTTTTTTTAACTTATAAAACTTTTTTCTCCGATTATAACGTAATTGTTAATCTGCAATCTTAATTCAGTCAAGTCGTATTCAAATAATTCCATACAGGGGTTGACACGCGGCCACCAACAAACCCGAGAACAGCAAAAATTGTAAAACAGATTGATAGTGTCAAGAAGTATGTGTGGTGCACTCAACTGGAGCAGCAGCCATCAAGCATATATACACACCCCTCTGTCAAAAACAAACCTAGAGTTGTCAGGATCAAGGACTTGCGTCTGGAACATATCGATTAGCGCTTTGCCTCCACACCAGAAATAGCCTAGGCAGAAAATTTGTCTGAGAATTTCAATAGAGCGCACTTTCCACAGGATAATCCCACCCCACCCCTAACCAGCTAACCCTCCACACCCCTGTTCAGTGACCGCAAGCCACGAGCCACAAGCAATTCGATGCGGCTTCTCAGAGCAATTGTCTGCGAAATTGTTTGTTTATTTTGATGTTGTTTAATGCGTGCTAAATCCCGACCATTTGCTGTGGTTTCTCTTTATCCTGTGGCAAATATCCTGGGAAAAGTAAACAGCTTTCGGTACCCCATCTCTAGTACATTTCGAGGTGAATATGAGGACATGCTTTTAGCTTTAAGTTCTGTTGGGCTTATAGGTGCGAAACTTGAATTTGAATTGAGCTTTTCATATGCGGAAAAAGTTTGCAAAGTTCTGAGATTATTGAAGTATTTTAATAAGATTTTTTGAGATAGGGCACAATCTAATCAAGTTAATTTTAATAATTAAAAACTGTCTAAATATAGTATTGTATAATAAAGTATATTAAATACAATTACTCCATATTGTTTACAATAAAACGATTTTTTGTATTTAGCTTTTGGGGATTTTTTTTGTAATATTTGATATAAATATACAATACATATTTACTTCGGCCAAACAGAAGACATACAAATTAAAATGAATGAATTAAAAAAAAAAAAAAAAAAAACAATTAAATAAATAATTTGGCGATTGATTAGTAGTTACTCGTAAAAGTATATTATGGCATCGCATCATCATTATTATTTGTTAAACAATAATCTGCGGGTTCATTTCGGTTCAATCCGTTGGCGATGCCATTCAGCTGTCAATTAAATTCGAATTCGAACCATGTTTTACACTGTTGGTTGGGTAGTTAGTTATATATTTGTTGTTGATGTTCATATTATGTTCAACAAATGAGAGTGCTTTAAATATATACACTCACAATGTACGTGTAAATACATTTTAATGGGCCAAACCCAACCCATTGCCATTGCCATTTCCATTTCCATGCCATACGGAGACACCGATACATACCTTTCATAAGGCGATGTTCCATTGCCAGAGCTCTTCACTCGGCCCCCGCATACACAGCGGTCGCAATTATAAAGTGGAGACCAAAATAAATACGGCGAGAAACCGGCAGCAACATGGCGAATTTTTTATCAATAAATTTTGGGATTTTTGTTCGCTTTTTTTTACGATTTTGTTTTCATTATTATTTTTGGGTAGTTGTAGTGGTTGTAGTGGTTGTAGTGCGGCTCAATGGTCTGAAACTGAGACTGGGGCTGCCTTCATTGCTGTTGTTGTTGCTGCTGTTGCTGTTGCTGTTGGTGGTGGTGGTGGTGTTGTTGGAGCTATGACTGGAACTGGGGACTGAAGCGACTTTAAGGCTGGCCAGAGCAGCGTTCAGTAAGTCAGTTGGCCGCAGTCCGTTGCACAGTTCGCACGTTGTTCGCGAAAAGTAAATAAAAGCCGTGAAAACACAAATAAGTGAAATAGATAATATAGTACAACAAAAAGTTCATAATAATGTGTAAATAACAGAAAACAAACGCCCCAATCGAATCGCTTAATAATAATAATTGCAAACAAAACCAAATTCGAAAACCGTAGTGCATTTCGAATTGTGGATCGTATCGAAATGCCAACACGTTTGCCCAATTTGGAAAATGCAAACGCAGTCGTAACTGATACGTGATATATGTGGGGCAGGGCAAGTGGGCAATCCTAACTACTAACTACAGTGGCTATTAACAAAGTGCCGAAGCGCATTAATTATACTAAATATACTCTCTCCAGATATCACTCGCCAAATAAATAACAAAACTAGCCCCTGCTACTAATTTACTATATATAATACATATACTATATAGTATATATCATACATAGTATAGAGTGCTGTGTGCGCGGCCAATGCCGGTGATAAGGTCTCTGCGCTGCTGATAACAACGAAGGGGGCGCCAAGTCGTTAATTCTGAAATCAGAAATTAAATAGCCCCAATAATAATTAGCCGATGTCCATGCATGTGTTTATTGCCACACTGAGTCTAAGTATCAAACGCGCAAAATGCCAAAACGTCAAGGCAGTGCTGGCTTAACCCATGACATCCAAGCCATGGAACTGCAACGGGAGCTGGAAATGCCGCTGCTGTCGTCCAAGGATTCAGCCAAATGTAAGTACAAGACATTACATTACGGCCATTACTGGGGCCATTAAACCAGTTAAGTTGGTCAAATCGAAAAACAAAAACTGGCACACACACACACACACACTCGCTTGCATGCGAGTCTTGGCCATAAATCAGTGACACTTGCAGTGCCATATATATACATACATATATCGAAGTTGGCTCTGAGACTCGCCAAACGGTTTACTTTGGTGTCCCCCCTAATCAAATGCGAATTGCGAATGTGAAATATTTGCCATTTAATTTATGAAAATCGTGTAGCGCCAACCAATCTAGTTAGAATATCAAAACATATGCATAAACATACAGTATATATATATATAAATATATAATGGCATACGAATATCTCTGCCACGAGCCGATCTAATGCAGCAGCGGCAACTGCTCTTTGGGGTATCGCAATCAACGTCTTCCACCAACTGCGTCTTTGTTTGCTTTGCGTGTGTGTGTCCATTGATAAAATATTATAATCATGTTATTTATACATTTCATTGAGTATGCATTCTAAATAAGCAATATGTAAATTGCAATTCATTTTGAACAACAATCACAGCAACAAATTGCGCGCCAAAACTACGTACATGTGTACAGCGAAGAGAGATTTGGTCTCATGCGAGTTTATTTGTATCGTGTGCGAGTTAGCGCAATGTCAAGCGCAATAATTATCGCATGCGAGCGTAGATATAGCTGTTAGCGCCACACACATATTCCATGCGAGCAAACGTATGTAATTGTATTACACGCGATAACTCTTCAATTTGTTGAATGAATTCGTATACCCTGTTAATTTTGGTACTCTGTTGAAGGGTATATCAACTATTGATTATCTGATTATTAAATGAATCGAATATATGGGGTTTCCTTACAATAAGTTTCATATTATAGCTAATCACAGCTGCCGCTTTGATAACCTTGACACATTACTCATACGCCCCGTCGTCATATCACTTCGCTTGACAATCGTTTTGTGTAGCATTTCCGTAGGAGGAAACAACAGGATGTATGAGAAGCATGAGCAATGCTAGAGTTTATAGATAATCTCAGCGATAATGATGTTATTGACTTCTATCAACACATTTTAGGGGAATCAAAGAGTAAACAAATGAAATTTATTTATTTGCAGTGGCAAGAATGTATTGCTGCTGTTTGAGCTAACAATTATTATCTTTGTTAACTTTGTTGGTCAACTTCGTTTGAAACACGTTTTGCATAATTATCACAGATGAGTCAACAATTTACGAATATTTTTGTATTCAATTAGCGACAATTAAGCTGAACAAAGCGACATCTTTGTTATTTTGACGTAATAAATAATAGAGTGGAGTTAGTAAAAATATTTTTATTACAATACTTAAATTGTTAAGTATTCGATATAGTTGTTATTCCATAAAATTTATTTTTTGCGAGTCAAGTAAATAAAAGTATCGGTTTCTAAATTACATTTTTATTGACAAACCTCATAAACTTCGGTCCATAAAAATTTCAATAGCCAGAATGGGGTGATTATGTCAAATATTCTCATAATAGAATATTATTTTTAATTTTGGTTTAATTATAGTTACATTATTTTATAGATGTAATATGATTAGTGATTGTATTTGAAATGAAAATGTGTCAATGCCAGTCTAAAAGCATTTGTCACAAATTCTCATTAAACAATCATTGTTTATCATCGACATCATCATCATCACCCACCCAAAAAAAGTGAAATGAACTACAAGAGAACAAAAACAACAGCCACATAATAATAACAGATGAGAGAGCTCGTATGTGTCAACAAATTGTCAGAATTTTTATAATGTGATCTATCAAATAAATTTACCACTGACGATCATCGGGCAACGAACGGCACTGACCACGTGTCGTCAGTCGACGCCTCTGACAGTTTGTCCAACTATATTTACAGATGTGACTATGATGCTAATTATTCAGCAACGACCCCCTCTCCTTTCTCCACTCTCGTTTTCTCTCAAGTTGTAGTTTTCGTTAAAGTTTTCACAATTTATAGCATACTTATTGCATAATTCCTTCTACTATGTATAACTTTCCGCTTCT
The DNA here is from genome assembly GCA_018150725.1 of Drosophila quadrilineata. Taxonomy (NCBI): domain Eukaryota; kingdom Metazoa; phylum Arthropoda; class Insecta; order Diptera; family Drosophilidae; genus Drosophila; species Drosophila quadrilineata. The sequence goes on from JAECWN010000375.1 coordinate 609,602, forward strand.
TCATCTGGAATATATTTAACAAGAGAATCAATTAAAATTTAATTCTATACGTATTGGATTTTCTATTGTTCCTTTAACGTATAGTTGATGTGGTATACGCTATTGTGATTAGTAGTGTATATACTAAGTGAATATCTTAATTAATTGCACCAATAACTGATGCACGTCGCGTGTGATGTTCATAGTTCTAATATTTATTTACTGACACTTGCTAGTGCAAAAAGCCAAGTGTTAAACGATGCCGGCGATTAAATAACAAGCAGCAACAGTTTTGCGCGCCAAGCGAACCGATTTAAGAGAGCGCAAGCGATGAGAGTAACACGCAAAGAGAGCCATAGCGAGAGAGAATCAGCGTGGGCGAAGAGCGAACACAGCTGGTGCAGTAATAGCAGCAGCTGATGCGACGTCGGCAGAGACGTTGACTGCGAAAGAATGGTCTTAGCGCAGCATCGTTAGCCCCACAGCAGCCCCAACAGCAAATTGGCGACGTCGGTAGCAGCGCTGCTGGCATCGCACAGTGGGACAACAATGATTTGCAATGCGTAATAAATTATACTTAATATTCATGCAATGAATTAAGAGTATAATGCATACATAGTGATAATTGACAACAAACTCAGAATATTTACATTAAAAATTAAAATTATACATTAATTTATATAGTAATGAATATTGAATATATTGCGAAATGCTATAAGCAATTAAAGCAGCGATTGACGGCATACGAAATAAATGAGTTGCAAATATGGGAAATTTCGTGGAAAATTGCCATTGTGCGATGGCGTTGCGTTGCGTGGAGGAGCAAAAGTTATAAAAGTTCTTCGCATTTCGCACGAGAGCTCAGTTGCTCTCGGTCATTCGTTGTGATTGTATGAATTTGTGCCGCAGCATCATCAGCAGCAGCAGCAGCAGCAACGACAACGGCAACAGCAACAACACGACAACGACAACGTCAACGACAACGACAACAAAAAGAAGAGGAACAAGCACAACAGAAACGCAAGTGTGGCAGCTAACGGAGACGACATTGTCGCCATCATTATCGCCGTCGCCATAGAGAATCCCAAACGAAACAGCAACAGCAACAGCAACATAACAGTAGTAGCAGCAGCAGCAGCATAAACAGCAGCAGCAGCAGCAGGAAGAGTTTTTTTTGTTCGTGTCGAAAAGCCAAAAGACAACACGCTTTGTGGGTGCGTGAGTGCGCATAGTATAAAATTAAATAAATAATTTAAAGAAGAGCAACCAGAAGAGTAACGCCGAATGAATGATGGCAAAGACAACAAATGCGAGCGGCAGCAACATTATTGTGCATAATATAGCATAATATATTTATATACATATGTATATGTACATCTATACATCTATATAGTTATGTGCCAATATCCGACTGCCTATACTTATCATTTCTGTTGTTGTTTGTAAAACTAGGAGACATACAGACACGGATCGGGGCAGTCAGCCGGGCAATGTTTGGACAACTATGACGAGATGCTCTCGCGAAATAGAGCATACTATCGAACAGCCCACACAGCTACAACAACAACAACAGCAACAACAACAACAGCAATTCTAACAAAAAATTAATAGCATCGTCTGAAATTTATTTCAACATTTTCTTGAGTATTTTCAAAACATTTTTCAGTTTAGCTCATTAACTTTATTGCAAGCCAAAAGTCAAATGTAATTGTTGCTGGTGTTGTCGTTGTTGTTGTTGTTGAAGAGTGCTGTTGCACGTTGAACGCTCGCAATTGTTGTTGTTGTTGCTGTTGTTGTTTTCCAAATTGCAAATTGCTTTAGTTAAGCGAAGCGCGCGCAAAATAATTTACGTTCGTCATACAAACCACGCGGCGTATGAGTAACAAACACCCAGATGAACTCTGAGACTATCCTTATTTAGTATATCTCGCTGTCTGTTTCTGTTTGTGTTTCTGTTTTTCTGAATTTTTCGCGCGCTCTCCATAATAATATTCGTTAACAAAATAAACCCACAATAACTAAATTACAATTCAGACTTTACAGTTGTAATTACAGTTCAAGTACATTGCAAAAAAAAATAAAAATAAAAATAAACAAAAACTAAAAGCAAAAGTAAACGAAAAAATAAATACAAAATAACAAATTCAGAGAGTTATGTGTTCTTGGGACAACGCGTCGTATGCGTAACATCATAAACTGAAACAACCAAATAATATATGTAAAAGAAGAAGCATTTAACGTCCAAGAGCGTGTAAAATTGTACACAATTTATAATAACAAATTATAGAAGAAGCACAAGAAGAGCTGCAGTCGGTTTTATGTGACAGTTTCCGTTTGGTGCGCATTTAAAAATTGATCAAAAAACGCAGTCAGCATTAAAAAGTGGCTGAAGCGGGCAACGGATTTCCGCGCCAAGGCATCAAAACAACAGCAACAGGAAAAAGGCTGAGGAAATCATCGAGGCAGGCAGCTAGACAAGTAGACAGCCGACAGCAGCAGCCTTGGGGTGCCAATTGTGCAGCAAAACGCGCTTCAGGATTAGCCCACATCAAGGAGGATCAGCAGCAGCAGCAGCAACAACAAGTCTTGTAGTGTATCCATAAGGTAAGCTCATTACAGGCATTGTTGACAGCAGCAGCAACAACAGTTTTGCATGGAAGGATGTCAGATTGAGTGTGGGTGTATGTGTGTGTGTTGGGGCTCATCCTTAGAGTTGCTACTGTTGCTGCTTGCTTGCATTGCCTGCGGATGTGCCGCCAGCGGTGTTTGCTTTGCTTTTGTTTATTTATTTGCCTGTTTGTCTATTCGTCTGTCGCTCTCTCTGTCTCTGTCTCCGTCTTCATCTCTGTCTCTGTCTGTCTGTTTTCCATTTGGTCTGTCTGTTTGTTTGCCTGTATGTGCTTTAGAGCAAATAACAACAATAAGGATAATAATGACAACAAGCAACAACACAATGACTTTATCTTGACAGATTGCAAAGCAGCTGCCTCAACTTTATACTATATTCCATTTTGTACAATCTAATGTCAGTGTATATAAATATATATGTATCTATGTGTACAAGCATATCATAAAATATACATATATACGTGAAAAATAAAATAAATAAATCAAAATTGTTATGCGTAAATTGTATTTGCACTCATGTCTTTCAACTCTTCATTCTGACAGTGCAATGTTACTAGAGCTACGGGGGATTTAAAGAACATATAGTTAGTTACAGTAACTAAGAAAAGTACAGAAAAAATATTAAAATACCCAAAACTATTTTTTGATAATTTTAAAATATTAAAAACTAATAAAAAATGGGTCTCTCCTCTAGCTAATTTTTTCTTATGTTTTCAATTGCGATCTATGATGAATTTTAGCCATTTTGATTTAATTTGAACTTAAAATAATTAAGCTAAATTTTTAGGAAGATCGACACTCACAGTCGTTAACAATTTATATCTTATTTTCGAGACCGAGTTCTGTTAGTTTAACGTAGAATTTATTTAATCTTGAATTCCTTTGAAGCCGACATCGCGTGTTCGGTTATTGCATATGTGATGTTCATTAAACTTGCAGATAGTCAGCAAATATTAAAGGCTTACTGTGTCTCTGTCACAAAGGCAATTCCTCTACGCCCACTCTCCATCCCCATATCCACTCCCCATTCCCACTCTTTGCTTCTTTTTATGCATGCAGCCAATTGGAATTGAAATCCAAATGTTAACAATGCATGCAAAACAGAAGACAAAACACAGCAAAAACAAAAAAAAAAAAAAAAAGAAATAGAGTAGATAAAATGAAAACAAAGAAGGGAAAATATCAGACAGGGGGTATAAACATTGCCTGCAATCACCTGGCGCCGGTTACCACCGCCTCCACCTGCACCTCCCACAACATCTGCATGTCCTCCTCCTCCACTTCCTACAGTCATCAATGTTGGGTTATGCTAATGGCGGAAGCTGTGCCTCGACACAAGACTGACGACTGACGACTGACGATTGAGGACTCCTGACTGATGATTGGAAGCGCATGAAAGTAGCAAATCAGTGCGGCACTTTGAAATTGAAATCGTAATCAAGAGGCGCTCAGAATGTGCCCAGTCAGTCTGCATATTCCTAGCATACCTACATGTGGCATGTGGCAGGAGCATGGGGCATGAGGTTATCGCTGCTTAGCTGGCTAAATTTGAAATTGCCAAACGATTTGATATTCGATTAAGAAGACAACAGCTGCGAGGGCAGTTGCCAAACCATTAACAACAAGTCCAACAACATATGTACATACATCTGTACACTCGGTATACATACATAACATACATCCAAATCGAAATGGAAATAGATTTGCAAATTCATGTTCACAACAATGGACATACTCGAATATTAAAAAAAAAAATATATATAGGAAAAGCGCGCACATCGAAAATAAGGATACTCGTGGGTATATTCATGGATGCTCAGGGCACTGATGACCTACATTTTGTTAGCCCAGGCAACAACAACTACAACAACAACAAACAAAACAAGAAAATAGAAAATGTATAAATTGTAGTCAAACACAGTAGGGGTAGGGTAGGGGAAAAGGAAGAATGGGGAGTGCGGTTCCATATCCGAGTTTGTTCACAACAAATGCGAGAATCATGAAGCGACAGGCAAACAGCAGGACAATCGGACAGACATCCAGCTGGACAGGCGGACAGTAGCGGAAGGAAGTCTGTAAGGACCCTTCAATGTAGCTAGACAATGGCAGCCAAGCTGGACATAACGGATCTGCCAATATTGCAATGTAGCCGCCAGATACTTTTTTGCCCATCTTTTTTTTTTGCATTTCATTTTTTTTTTTTTTGCAGATTTTCTATTTGCAATATAAAAGATGTTCGAAGTACATACAGTATGTATGTATGCTTATAGATGCTAGTTTCAGTCAGGTGAAGCTACACAATGGCAACATTTGCATAATATAAATAAATACATTTTGTTCAGTTTAGTGCCAAAAGGTTACACACACACACCCACACACACATCCACACACACCGCAGTAATAACAAACGCCCACCTCATTAAATCTGCGAAAATGTAAATCTTTGTAAATGCCACACAATTGATTTGATTTCATTTGATTTTCTGGGAATATGTATTCATATGTTTGTATATATCTCCATCTTTTGCTATCTCGCTTCCGCTATATCCCTCTCTTTTCTATTCAATCATTTGACATTGTAAATTGTGAAAATTTGGAACAAATTTTATGAGAGTTGTTGACAAAATTGTCAAACTGATTTCAATTTGTGGCAATCAAATGTATTCTGGCTAAACGATTTGATCCTTATGACTCGATTCCCTACCCCTGTCACTGTCTCACCCTCCCCCACTCACTCTCTCTCTCTCTCTTTATCTCTCTCTCTCTCTCTCTCTCTCTCTTTCGCTGCTGCTGAGCATCGTTTCTGTCAGAACAATTGGCTTACGGTCCATAAAAGCCAACCTCAAATTAAGGCTATAAAAGTTGACTTTGAAATTGGATATTTCTTTTTTGTGTGTCATCTATAATGTTTGAACGGGAACATTTAGCTCAATCTGATTGAATGACATAAAAATTGGAGTACCGAGAGATTCTATTATTTACAAAAATAATATTGACCTTCAGTAAAGTTACTTAATCTAATTAGGGTTTTCCCTTAATTAAATTTAATAGCAGAAACTGCATTTGCAGCTGTAAAATAAATTTCACTAAGCTAAAAATAAATGGAAAAATTTCCCTTAATTGCTTATTTAGGAATTAACACCTGAACTACAATAACACACTAGATCCTAAAGATTAAAGAAAATATGGTGTTTATTTGTTCAGCTTTGAAGTCGATTTAATTACTTTAAATGGATTATTACTGCCAACAAACCGCTTAAATTACAACATGAAATTATGTTCTGTAATGAAAAATTTTGTGGCTTTATTTGTTTACTTTTGGCATATTTTCAGCAGACTTTTCATGGGCAAGGCAAAAACTGTTCTGGACTGTATAAATCGCCGATTTACTGTCTGATTTACTGAGCGATTAGTCGCAAATAGTTTGCCATAAATCGTTGGCAATTTATAGCAAAAGTCGAAAGTCGAAAATTCTGCCATAGTTGCGGATCTGGTAAATCTGGCATTATTTGTTTGTCTACGTACACGCAGTTTGTTTTCTCTTATCCCCCAAACCCCACTACCCCCGTCTGCATCAGTGGATCGATATGTATATTTATGACTTGAATTGCCAAAATCAATATCGTTAATTGCAAGGCGCGAAAGTCTCAATGCAGCACGTACGAGAGTATATTGAGGTCGTATAAAAAAAGGTTAAAATTGTTTACAAATGCGTCTGGGCGAATCAAATAAATTTAGCAAGACGAGAATTATTATTGTGAATGAAATTTACGGCATTTAGATGAAATCAGGCAATGTGCTCTCTGACAAAACAGTTTGTCAGACATGTTGGAAATATTACTCATACGCCGCGTGAATTTGCTTTCTTATCCGAACTGTCACATCGCAATGTTAGGGATTTGGTTGCAATTAGAGTGACAAGTGATGAGTTTCTCTGCCAGAGACGAATACCACATCAGACCAAACCAGACCAGACCAGACGACTACTGATGATCGGGGCGAATCACATAGTGCCGACTGATGATGGCCTGTCAACTGACTAAATGTCGGCATCTCCTCCATGAATTTGAAACGGAAACTGTCGCCGCAGAAGAGCTAAGTATATACAACAAAGTATTAGTACTATATACTAGCTGGCATAATACTATTGAGTGCGAGTGTCTGTAAAGATTACGATTACTATTACTACATATTACCCACTTGGCAGCATTCAACGATTCAAATATGAGTAGCGAACCAGAGACTGTGGTTGACTGTGGATGCCCGAATACTGAATGCATAATAAACAAATCCTATAAATGTGCAAATTGCCTGGCAACGTCATTGACGTCCTCTTTACGCCACCATCATCATTAGCATCCTCAACATCATCATCATCATCATCGTCATCATCATCATGGTTGCAGTTGTCGTCATTATCAACAACATCTCATAGTCACAGCATGAAAGTGAATGCACTTTTATATGCATGGCCGCTAATTACAGCGACAGCTTGTCTATCTCACAGTCAGTCAGCCTATTCCCAACCACAGCCACTGCCACTGACACAGCCTCTGCCTCTGTCTCCGCCAGAGTCCCTGCCACCTCCGCAGCTTATCCTACCCCCAACTACCACCACTCTCCTGCGATTTGTCGCATGTGTCCCTAGAGCTAAACGCTTTTCTTTTGTATACAATTATTTAGCACATTTCGCGATGATTGTGGCGCTTATAATTTATATATACATATGTATGTATGTATATATAATTTACACTTTGTTTTGTTTTTCGACATTTTCGCGCTCGCTTTGGCGCTAAAGTAGCTATAGAATGGCGGCTAATTGCTGAAATAAGGCAACTTAGATTTTAGTATAAATTGAAATTTATAACAAAAAATATAGTGTAGATTAAATATTTACTAAAAAAAGTCGTATTTTCAGTAACGTGGAAGACAATGTTGATTAGATGCCATAAATATGTTAATATAAATCATAATTGAACTATGCAAATGAATATCAAGAAATTCCAATTATAAAGTGTTTGGGTGAGAACTGTGGGACTTTCACATCAGCCACTTAACTTTGGATATATGTAATTGATAACTGTTGTTAATTAAACAAAAATATACTTATATGTATGTAAAGAGAGACAGCAATACATAGAGAGAGAGCGAGAGAGAGAGATGAAGCCTAGGCGATGAGATGATGACATTGACTTTTCAATTGAAACAAATCATTAGATGAGCATCGTTTCTATATGTATGTATATAGAAGCAGACTCTCAATTGAGCTAACGATGAGCAAATTCAGCTATAAATCTATCTCTGTCTCTATTTTCGCTCTTGTCTCTTGTTTGTCGTCTTTTGTCTCTTGGGTGTCGGAGCGTGTCAAGAGATCGCATCCGTATCGCTTAGATATATCCCTCCAACCCAGTGAACTTGACTTTGAATTGTGCGAGCTGCATGCATTCATTTATGATTGCAATTTGCAATATGCATTGATTAATTTGTTTATATATAAATACATTCTTGTTGTTGCTGTTGCTGTTGTTGTTGCAATAAACTATGTGAAAGTCATTAACAATTTGACATGGACCGTTGCAGCTTCATTTGCATAGACCGTGCCTGAATTAATATCGCAATTGATCTTATGTATGTGGGCTAATAAATATTTAAGTATCTCCATTGATCTGTTCGCCAAATGGCAGAGCAACTATATCGTCAGATTAATGCAAACTACGTCAAGCAGCAACACCTCATAAATTATTTCTAGAGTATCATTCCGGGCATCAACACTATCCCACATACCATGTGCAATAACTTTATTAGCTGTCAATGGATTTATCTATAAAATAAACAAATGCCACAACTTGCTCCGTTTTCTCGTTGTTTCAATCAGTTTATGCTAATGCTGAACAGATAGAGGGGAGGGACTGGGAGGTACTATACTCAAATTGGGTATCTGATCTGTTGCTTTGGCTACTTGGCTGCTAGTTGGGCCGACAGCTGCAAAATGCAATTAGCGTTATTCTCAGTGTGGCGTAAGATTGCGCATACGCCATGTGTGACAGCCTGACAGACTCGCAGAAATGTGATGATGACGTTGGCAATGGTGATGATGATTTTGAGGGCAACATACGCTGTGTATAGCATTGAGTTTTGAGCAGCCTAAACACACAGTTACACTCCACTTGGAGCCTGCACGTAGCCCTGGCCCAGGGACGAAACGAGTTTAACTGCGACGTGGGGCGACCTTCAGTGGCAATGGCAGCGTCTCTTAACTGCGATGTCAACTAACAAACATTTACTGCTTCCCATACAACTTCACTGACCGAAAAGTTCCAGTCAGCAGCAGCTCTCTCCCTCTCTCTCTCTTCCTCTCTTTCACTTTCTCCTCTCTCTCTCTCTCTCTCTGTCGCTCTGTATGTGTGTTGCAGCTGCATCTATGAAATTGATAATTAATTATCCTGCCTGGCAGCCAGCTGGTCTGGTCTGTTCTGCAGTGCCTTCTTTTCATTTGCCATCCACAGCCTGGACGCCATTCCCAATCTCCATGCCACAACCCTACCCCCACCCCCCTTTCCGATTCCCCTCTACTATATGTATCTCTGTCGTAGGGCTTGCGGCTTTTCGCGGACACGCTTCGCTTATTGTGCTTACAAGTGCGTGAAAATTTGCGCTTAACTGCTTATCACGTGCGGCGAGTGGCGTGTGGCATGTGGCATGTGTGAATTTTACTGCCACCAAGCGGCCACTGGCCACATATGGCCAAACACACACAAACAAACACATGCACAATGTGACAAATAAACAGCATGCTAATAAAACCATTATAAATATGCATAATTATACTATATAAAATTAACCAGCAATAAGCTGAACGAGCTGAGAACTTTGCAATGTGAACAATTTGTAATAAAATTGCAAACTCTCTCATTGGAATTCACAACTAATTTTAAGTATATAAAGAGATTATCAGCGTGCTAAAACTCCATTATTTCGATTCTACATTTATTAGCAACTCAAACTTATTGGAATTTAAATAGAGATGAAAAAAATACACTATATAGCTGAAATATCTCTTGAAGCTATATACTAATATATCTGAGTTTCATGCAATTTTAATAATATTTTGAAATTATATAGTAATCCAATAAAGTACATATATAGTTAAACCTTCTTCGACTTCAAAATTAATTTTACAATTTAACAAAAGTATTCTAGTATTGAGCTATCATTAAATATTGTATTTGTGTTTATTGTATCTGAAGATTTATTTACTTGTCTGAAGCAGAACTTTACTTTGATGCCTCTTGCTAATTTATGTAAATGTATGTTATGTAGAGGGAATATTGGTATTATAATATGTATGGGGAACTTTGCTTTCTCATCCATCAAGAACAAGCCGCACATAATCAAATAAATAGTTAATGATATTGAGGGATTGCGAAATTAATTCCATTTGACGTGCGGTAAAGTGTTTAATTACATATAAGTCAGGCACACACTCGCACACACACACATCCACAGAGGAGGAACTTGGCAAAAGGATTAAGCGTTTATTGCAAACAAAACTGTAAGCCAACAACTTTCTAAATACCCCTCGCCTCAAGAGGATGTATCACAGGGGCACTGGCCATGGCAAATAAGAGGGGGAGCGAGTGGGAAGTGGAGTGCGGATGGAGGCGAGAGAGTGGGGGCATGGGGACATTGATATTGTTACCTATGGCTTTGTGTAAGTAGTCAGTCACTGGCTGAGCTGGCAAATCCTGAACAAAGCCAAATACGCCACAAAGGCAGCACTGAACCGCATTCAAAGAAAAGGAAAAACAAAAAAAAAAAGTACACAGAAAAAAAGAAAGAAGGGAAAAAAGTTGAACTAGCCAACTGAGAAAAGGACATGAACATGACGACCAGCGACCAGTCTGCGTCTGCTCCTTTTGCTCCTCCCAATGCAATTACATTAAATCTTAGCTATTATTCTTTTACTCTGCATTAGTATTAGTGATTCTATATATTGGTGTATCTGTGTGCGTGTGTGGATATACAACTTTTGCTTGCTGGCTTTGGTCAGCTGAAGTTAATCGCCCACGAAGTGATTGAATTCCATCGAACGCAGGTTGAACCCTTGGCCTGAGTTTGGAGGGGGGAAGGTCGAGGTGAGGAGATGCTGATGGAGCCTAGAAACGATTGAGGATTCGCGTAATAAATGAAATAGAGTCGACTTGGCTGCAGTTGGACTTAGCTTTCGCCTGCCTCCGTTTCTGTTTCTGTTTCTGAGTGGCTAACTTGGTTTATGGCCAGCCACTGACCACAGACCACTGCCCACCGTCTTGGTGGACATGGGGCATCGGCCACTGACCACTTAACTAATTGAGCCTTTGTGTGCGGCTGACACGAGCCATAAAATTAATTTGAATGTCCTTCTACTTCTCCTTGGCAAGATGGCATGAGTGTAATGACCCTCGCATGCAGACTCCGCACGGATCTTGTCAGGGATCCTTTATTTCAAAGGCAATCATTTCAAACGCTGACCATAAATTAAGTGATATTTGTTAATAATTTTGTGTATTTATTTATGCATTTGCAGTTCCTTTGTGCGTCATGCACGACACAGCCGCTAAACCGTCCCCCATAGCCACACCCACACAGTCACCGATGGCATCGGCAGATCCTGGCACAGTACCCGCCGACGACGAAGACGAGACCGATGTCATTGGCGAACTGATGGGACACTACGGCAAATGGCAGCTGCTGATGACAGTGCTACTGTCCCTGTTCCAGGTGCCAAACACCTTTCACATATCCTCATCCGTCTACCAGGCAGCCAACAAGGACTTCTGGTGCCAGCGGCCACCACATCTCCAGCAGTTGCGGGTCGATGTTTGGCGCAACCTCAGTGGCTCCCATGACAATTGCCATCGCCAGGCGGGCATTGATTGGAGCCAATTGAGCAACGAGACGCTGCCAGCTGAGCTGCAGGTAAGCAAGACAGCCAGGATAACGCCTGAGGCAATCATGGATAAACTAACTAATGCTCTTATCTGCCTTGCCACATACCACTCACCACTCGCCACTCTCACCACACTATAGCAACAGGCAGCGGCAGCTGTGGCAGCTGGCGAGAATGGAAAGCTGATTGCCTGCAACAAATGGGAGTACGAGACACATGACAATGTGGGCAACACATGGACCTCGCAGTGGGATCTGGTGTGCGACAAGGAGCATCTGAAGAATGTGGCCGAAATGTTCTTTCTACTGGGCGTGGCAACAGGTGGCATCATATCCGGCTACCTCTCCGACAAGTTCGGCCGCAAAACAATGCTCTTCATATCGGCCGTGCTGCAGACCATCTTTGGTGAGTACCTCCTCCACACGGCCAGCCTCATTTGACCACCACCATCATCACAATCATCATCATCATCATTATAATCATCATTAGCATGGCTGCTGTGACCTTCCTCCCTCCCATGTGCACAGACACGGACATATACACACGGAAGTGGCATTGGCAAATGCCGTCAGTGTCCCCTTTTGACTTTGAACTTGGCATTGGGTTGCTGCCGGGGTCAAAGTTAAGTGGGCAATGCATCAGTGCATGTTACTGCAGTGTCAGTGGATGTTGCAGCTGCCGCACAGCCTTGTTGTCCTTGTTGATTAAATCACCAACAATATAATTGGAATTTGCAATGAAAAGGACATTACTAATGAGTACGCCATATGTGGGGAAGAGAACCTTCTCGAACAATGCCATTCCACAGACCCTAAATCCCAACTCAGTTCACAGTTGCTAAAAGTTAATTTGGCTAAAATTTGAAATTAAAGAGATCAAAATAAATTTTAGGAAAAGCTTTTTACACTCTTTCTCTCTGTCTGCTCTGCTAAATGATAAACGAAATTTATATAATTAACAAATATATTTGGAAAAATGTAATATTTTTAAAAAATTACTTACAGGTCTCTGGCTATACTTCTGCAGTTCCTTTGAGCTATACCTGACGCTGCGTGCCCTGCTGGGGCTCGTCTCCGTTTCGGTGACCTACTCGGGTCTCATTCTGGCCATTGAGTATGTGGATGGCAAGTGGAGGACCATAGCGGGAATGTATAATCTGTTTCCACTGCCCATCTCGTACATGATTATATCTGGATTGGCGTATCTCACGCAAGACTACCAGCGATTACAGCTGTGCATTGGCATTCCGGGCATCTTCCTCTGCTTCCTCTGGTAAGGTGATAAAGTACACAGATTGGGGGTCAGAACCTCCAAAGGTAAACAATATGTGGGGCGTAAAAAGTGTAAATTGTCAGTAAAATATTGTGGAGCTGTGATGGCTACACGTGTGCCAATATATATCTATATATTCCGAGTGAATCCCAGCGAGTCGGCTGAGCAATAAATGGCAAATAAATAATGAACTATGCGTGGGTGTCCCAAATTATGTACATATATACAACCGACCAGACGAGGAGGTGGCTAATTTATGGCCATGCTGTGATGAGAACCCGAGACGCATAGACTGTGACTGGGACTATATGAGTGTTCTTTTTGTTTTGTTGGCAGGTTTGTGGTGCCGGAATCACCGCGATGGCTGCTGGTCAAGGGTCGCATTGAGGAAGTGAAAAAAATCATTGAGTCGGCGGCCAAATTCAATGGACGACAATTGCCCGCTGATTATCAACTGACGCCTCCAACGCAGGAGAGTAGCTCCCAGGACTTCACATATCTGTTCAGGTCGAGCTACTTGAGGCGCATCTCCATCTGTTTCCTCTGCATCTGGTTCACCATGAATCTGGTCTACTACGGCATCATACTCAACATGAGCTCATTCGGTGGCAATGTCTACTTGAATTCGGTAAGTTGACAATTTGCATTAGCTGTAAGCTGTACTGTGGGCCAAGTCAAGGGCCATTTGCCATTTGACAACATTAGCGAGCATTTTAAGCTTCAATCTCAACTTGTGCCCCTCAAACAACGAGTGACAAGTACTACGCTGCGTATACGCATTACGCATTTAACATTTAACAAGTGCTAAGTGCCCGCCTAGAAGAGATCTGTCCGCTAATTGGATTTGTCATCCCTCCCCACCTTCTCTTCATCTGTCTCCTTCTTTATGTGTATCGCGCCTTGTCAACGCCATCGTCCATCGCCGAGCATCGCGTCCAAAAAGAAAGCCAAATGTGTTTACTATCGAATTATGATTTTCCCTTCAAATGCCCATGCCCATGCCCATGTCCATGTCCATGCTTTTTTGCCCGCCTCCCAATATTTAGACAGCTTCATCTGCGGAATTTGGCGAGTGGCCAATTGTCAGATACATAATTGAAAAGAAATGAAATGAAAAAAAATATGAGGGAATGGGAAATCTACGATAATTTTTAGCAGACAGTGTCTCTTTGCAGGAAAGAGCTATTAATTATTATGATTTTAAGCATTTCATAAAATATAATAAACTTGGGGAAACATGCAAAATTATGAGGTGAAAATGAATTCCCAAAGTAATCTGTATTACCTAACAAAATTTACGATACAAATAAAACAGTTTTAGGAAAATATGTTTCAATTTTTTAAGAACTCATTAAAAAATGACTGAATAACATTTGATTTATCAAAAATATTTTTGAGAAATATGCCATAATCATTTGTTTTAGCGAAACTTAAGACCAATGAGAAAAAATTAATTTCAAATAATAAAGAATCTTTAGTTAAAGACATGGAGAAATGTATATGAAAGCATATGAAAAAGATAAGTAGTTTTATGTTCTGAAAGGAATGCAATAATAATATTATAATTAATTCAACTTACCATTCAGCTATAAAGTAGCTAAATGCTCAACACTGTCGGCAAATACAATAGTCAATGCTCTTTGTAGTTAATTTATTGCATAATTTATTCTGACAATCCATGGCGCACCTTTGATGCCACGTTGATTTAATGCTTCCCGACGACATGCCGAGTCGACAAATGCGACTCCTCGCATCCTCCTTCATATGTTCCCTTCCATTCGTATAGCTGCCTCTGTTATTGCTGCCATCTCTGTCTGTTGCAGGCATTAGCTGGCCTAGTCGAAATACCCGCCATTGCGGTGGCCATGTACATTATCACCAAGGTGGGAAAGAAGTGGCTGTTCTGCGCCACCTTGTTCTGTGCCGGTGTCGCCTGCTGCTGTGCCGCGGTCACCGAGGGACGCGAGGACATGCTCTGGCTGAAAATCACATTCCTGATGATGGGCAAGTTTACGATCAGCGCCGGCAACACCATTATGCCCGTCTATACGGCGGAACTCTATCCCACGGCCATACGCAATGTGGGGGTGGGTGCATGCAACGTGGCAGCCGGATTGGCGCTCATCTTGACGCCATATTTGTCGCTATTGGTAAGTACTAAGAATTAATATATAGACATAAGATGTGATACAGATATCATTCCTTTCGTAGAACAAAATTGAAGGGCATCTGTTGATGACGCTGTTAACCGCCTGGAGCATCTTTGGCGGATTCGTGGTGCTCTTCCTGCCGGAGACCGCGGTGCGAAAGAATGCAGCAACTCCAACCAGTCGCCAGAACGATGCCAAACAGGTGTAATAGATTCACAGAGTTCTAAACTTTGAGAAGACACTCCCTCCTGCTGCTCCCCCTCATACCTTCGTCAACAAGGATACACATTTTGGCTGGTCCAAAATGAGCACACAGGCTACCAGAGAACTACTTAAACAATGAAACTAACAACAACATATACAAATATATAATAATATTTATAATAATAATGATGATAATAATTGTTGCCCAGCCCTGAATTTGACATATCCACCGCCTCAGCCACCGCCACCAACAACAAACGAACGAATCGTGAAAAGGAGTAATAATTTGTAGTCCAGGAACTCTTAAGTAAATAGCGCAATTTATCGAATGTCCATGAAATGCCATATATAAAAGCTAAATGTCAGGCAGGACCTTATTTGCGTAGCAAGTAGATTATTAAATAAACAAATCTAAATTAATTAATGTACTAACAAATGGCTTTTAGCTTACTCTAGTTCTAAGAGATACAAGATCTAATTGAAAAACAAGTCACAAGTTCTGTTTAGGATATTCAATTCGGCAAATTTGCAGAATAAATTATGCAAAAATATTTGAAATAAATATTTATGTGAAATATTTCTAAAAATATATAAACTCTCTATATATATTATTAGTGCATGTAAAAGTATTGCTAAACTATAAAAATCTATCAACAACGCAAAGAAAATTTCAAAATAAAATGAAATATAAATCATATACAATAACTAATTATTCTTGTCAATATGTCTTGTCAATATGTCAACATATACATAATCTCCTTGTTGTTGTTGTCTCGTCTACGTTGTGCTTGGTTAAATGTTGTATAAAATAATGAAAAAAATTAAGAAATATATGAAATTTAAAATTTGAAGTGAAATATGTAATCTCTGGTAAATGTAGTCAATTAATCATTAGCATAAAATTAATAATTATCATAATAATAATAATAATAATATATGTACATGTATACAAGGACAAGTTAAGTAAATATGGGTCAATTACGCATACATACATATGTATGTACCACACATGCACATTTGTATTTGTATATAAGCACATGCACATATACATACATATGTACATACAAAAAAAACATTTACTTTTCATTGCCTTCTCTTCGCTATTTAACTACAATTATTTGAACAAAATTTCCCAATATATAATGCATTTAATATATCTGTCTTTATGTATGTATGTTAGCGTATGTATGTAGGAATAATTTTGATAATCACTATAGAAGTAAAGCTGTTAGATATTGTTAACATGATCAAATGAAATAAATTAAGATCATTGTTGCTTTATGAAACCGCTAAAATGCTTGTTGTACTTACAAATTATGAATATTTTGTATTATTTATGTTGTTATTAGTCATAAGTTGAACCTTTTTAATTTGCTTTCTGTACTTACACAATTAGTAGAATTTGTAATATTTTTTGTTTTTTTTTTTTAATTTGCACATAGGGCATAAATGTTATACTAAAAATTATAATGTGTAAAATGTTTGAGAAGTGAATTGAATGAATCTAAACTCTTAGATATTCCATTTTGAAATCCGAAATCGTTTTTTGAAATTAAAGCTCATGTTAAATGCTCAACAACAACAAATAATAATGATACTAATATTAAAGATGTTAATTAATGCGTATACACAAATTGTTGTAAATCAAAAATGTAAAAGAAAGCAACGTAAATGCAATTATAGTGTCAAAATAATTATATATACACATACTATATAATAAATAAAGAAATAAATATGTGGAAAATTGCAACTCTCTTTCACAATTTCTCTCTTTCCTGCTCTTAAAGCATTCGCTTAACACTTGAGACGAAAGCTTCACAACCTACGACAACTTGCGAGCTGTTGACTTAGGCACACTTGAGTTGAGCGCTTAGGCATGTTTTCGCATTTTTTTCTTGCAGCTGACAACACTGGCACGGCGAGCTTTTGAGCTTTCTTACCATTTATAACCGCTTGGCTGAACTTTTAACGGATTTAGATCGCCGCTAAAAGCGAAGCCAACAATCAACAATCAACTGCGCGACTCCAAGCAATGAAATCGATCAGCGCGAAATCGTAAAACAATTCAATTCAAATCGAATCAAAATTGAAAAAATACAAAAAATTTATAAACAAAGTCAAGTGATATCTAGAAATACATATTATTTTATTGTCGTATTTGTGTGTTGCGTTCTCTACGATAATCGCAATGAGTGGTGTACTACGTCGTGGTTCCCTGAATTTTGATTGTGTCGGCAGTAAACGGGGCAGCCTTGATTCGAACCTCTATGGGGGTTACCGCGAAACAAAGCCAACTCCAGGCACACCGGAAATAAGTGTAATTGCAATGGATTTTCGCCGACTCTCGGATGACTTGAAGAAGGTTGGCATCATGGCCCCACTGCCAGCGACAGCACTGAACCCAACCAAGGATCTTAGCCAAGATGCCGACAGTGATGTTCTGTCGAACTTCCTGGGCCACTATCGGAAGTGGAGTTTCGTGTGGACCTTTCTGCTATGCATATTCCAAATACCAACCACATTTCATCTGTTCATGTTTGTTTTTCAGGTGAGTTTTCTGTTTCAATATCTGTGTTTTTTTTTTCTTAATAATTGGCAAATATTTAAACACCTGATTGCTTTGCACTTTCAAAGCCAAATTGTGCCTCAGCACGAGCCAAAACAAAACGGAAAAATATTTAAGAAAGAGATACGAAAGATATAAAAAAAAAAAAAACAAAAATATAAATACAATATTGAGGGCAGTATTACCTTGCTACAGTTTGATAATTGGCCGACTCGATGAGTTGCACCAAATTATGAATAGCGAAAGTTTATTATTTATTAGATTACCTAATCAACGCGATGCCTACGGCAATTATTATATTCAAACTGGTACTGGAACACCTTCACAATGAGCTCTTTATAACTGACATATTTATTTTTTTTTAATGACTATCAATAACAACTACTCATTTACTCCAAAGTAGTATGCTATCATCAGCCTACTCAAATCAAGTGATAAGGAAGGGGAGTACCTCTCCGCCGGCAGCACTTGAGATTGCCTTTGTTTTTGCATTTGTCTGAGCAAATTGTTGTTAACAAGTCAACGGAAATCAAAATGTGCCAAAGTGGAGAGTGCGGCATCAATCAGACCGAAGTTAAACAATACGATCGTAATTTGGCGAAGCTTGTGCAAATTATTTAAATACTTTTTTTTGTTTTACTTAGCGACCTTCAATGGCAATCGCGTATTACATACGCACCTAATTGGGCTGACTTCAGGTGATCTGCCATCATTTGTCACAACGCGTATCTGACAGATACATTGACTTTCGCATGCAATCGCTGATTGAGCATACTCATATGATAATCACGATAATCATCTAGCGTGCTTGTATGCAATTGGAAAGCTATCAAATAAACAAACATGAAAAATCATGGGTACACACATAAGGCAAGCCACAAAATACCTTGACATATTGGGATGGATGGAGTTGAGCATAGTTAATGACCTAGAGTTTCGCAACATCCACGTCAATCAAGAACTTAAGAGTTACCTAAGTACTACTATTTACCATCGTATAATTACATACATGGGGAGTCTGAGCTTGACTGACTATTCGAAACTGTTATGATGTAAGAATGGTTCAGTTATAATCATGACCGGAAATAAGCTCGAGATATATATTGCACTTTTATAGGCAATTGTCAAGAATTTGATAGTTAAAACAGTTAAGATCGAACTAACACACCTTCTCCAATAATTGATTTGGCACAATGACATTTGAGACTGGTTCAGACTGTAAACAAATTAATTAATTATTCATGAACAATTTTAGATTATCGCGTACTAAATCGAAGAATTGATTGCATTTTAGTATGAACTTTCCTGAAATTCTCGTCATCACTACGAGTTATCAAATTCTAACCTGAAATCGTGTTTTATACAAAAAATTCAATTAGTGTGCATTATAAAATACTGGATTTTTAAAAGAATCTTGATATGAGTTCAAAAAACTGTCAACAAATTTTTAAACTGTCTTTTCTCATACCCGACTCCCAGTGAATATCGTACTTTCTTTGCTCACCTTCTAAAATACTGATAGATTTTTAATTTCATGCCTAATTGAAATGAGTTCAAAAAACTGTCAACAAATTTTCAAACTGTCTTTTCTCATACCCTACTCCCAGTGAATCTCGTACTCTATTTGTTTCACCATCTGCTAAATCTAAAATATTGATAGCTTTTCAATTTCATGCCTAATTAAAATTAGTTCAAAAAACTGTCAACAAATTTTCAAACTGTCTTTTCTCATACCCGACTCCCAGTGAATGTCGTACTCTCTTAGCTTGTGCTTCTGAATAATCTAAACTGTTGTTAGCTGTCCAAACTCATGCCTAAGTTCGACAAATCATTTGGGCACATTCCGTCTGTCGAGTCGAATCTTATCTCGATGCCCCCTCTCGGAAATGATGTGTTTAGTGCCACACCTGTGGCACACACACTGCATCTGTTTGACTCCACATCATTTTCAACACCTGCTTGCTTGGCTATCGAATCAGTTGTAAG
Source organism: Drosophila quadrilineata (assembly GCA_018150725.1). Taxonomy (NCBI): domain Eukaryota; kingdom Metazoa; phylum Arthropoda; class Insecta; order Diptera; family Drosophilidae; genus Drosophila; species Drosophila quadrilineata. The sequence goes on from JAECWN010000375.1 coordinate 629,316, forward strand.
AGTCAAGTGAGCGTTTGAAGTGCGCTCTAAGCACACACAGAGACTCGATTTGGTAGCATATAATTTATACTATATACTATATTATACTAAATCTGGCCGAAACTCTCAGTAATTAAACATGTAAATCATAATCATACGCACAAATATTCAGAGTCTTGCATATCATTAAGAATATTTGAGTGTGTTTTATATTTTTGAAAACTCAAATGAATTTTTTGCGAAAGGTCGAAATCAGTTGATCTGCGTCTCAAGAGCCAGTCGGTTGACTTTTATTCTCTTATTCAATCGAGATCATTTTGAATTTTGTGAATCCGTGCGAAAATTTGAGGGAGAATGCAGACTCATATAAGAAACGAGGGTGAATTATCGCCCATGTTGAGTGAATCTCCACTAACTGACGATGAACTGGAGCTACACCAATCGAAGACTCTTCAGGCTCTGTTGGGCTCAATGGGTCGTTGGCAGCGTCTGTGGTGTCCCCTGCTCTCCTTCCTCCAGGCCATATGCACCTTCCACATCTTCGTCTATGTGTTTCAGGTGAGTGGATCGCGTGGCAAGACCTTAAGCTGCTCATATTACCTACACACCAGAACCTCGTTACACCTCAATGACTTGTGGCACTTCAGCGGGCCACGAATAATGCTTGTGGGCCATAAAAATTAAATAGAATTTCAGTTATCGACGTGAAGTGCTCTGATAAGCAATACAAAATGATGTTACAGACTTTAACAGATAGCATAGTAATTGATAAGAGTTGTGATATTTTAAGAATGAATGAATTTTAACCTCAACTTAGTTTGCTGCCTCTCAATCAGTTCACTGACTTGAGTTTGAGTTGTTTCGAAATTGCTAAATTTAGTCGCGTTGTTTTTATATTGGTTCATATCAAACTAGTTTTCTCCCTAAGTCTGAATTTCTCTCCCACAGTTCTCTCTTTGCACTCACCTATACCAATTTTTGTTTACATCTGATTCCAGTCTAACCAGATACTATTATATTATATAATATTATATATGAATGTTGTTTGTTGAGCCTAAGATGTTGCATGCAACCCGTTAGAGAAATATGTTTTGCATACTCGAGTGTGACATATCATATTTCAATTAAAGTTCTCTTAAGAGTTTTCAATTAGTTTCCACTCCCACTGATACATATCAGATCAGTCGGTCGGTCGGTCGGTCGCCTCAAGTTTAGGTTGAGGTTGGCTCAAGGTTGCCTTTGAAAGGTTACACTCTCGTGCCTCGCAGCTTATAGCGACCGCTAAAATGTCTAAGTATATTAATTAAACTACATCAACAATAATAATAAAAAATAAGCAAACATTTGTCTGCCAGCTGGAAACCGAGCTAATGCCGGAGCTGGAGCCGGGCAACAAACACTCAAACAGACAGCTGGCAAACAGTGCCGGCCCAGCACACTGGTCCCACTCCATCAAACCAAGTCGAACTTATAAATGTTCTTAGAATCTTTGAATAGTCTTAAGCCTCTCCAGTTACAAGTTGAGAGTAGAATGAAAACATGACTTACATTCACAGAAATGGAAAAACAAAAATAAAATTGAATACGATTTAAATTGTTCCTGTGGTGGTATTTATTTGGAGTATGCCAGTACTTTATATTCACTTGAAGTAGTAATATTTTAATATCTAACTCAATTACATAATGTTAGACTTTGTTTAATGTAACCTATGTAACTAATATCAGTTCATAACCAAAAGTAATTTATAAGTTCCTACAAAATAGTGGAATACATTAATATTTGAGAAACAAAGTGATTATCAATGGATGTACTCATAAATAGATTCGATTATTGAGCTCTAATACTGGGCTATTAATTGTCATTATCATGTAAGTTTATTAACCGACAATTAATGTTGCAAATCAAACAAAAAAAAAATCCCCAGTTATAATTCTCAGCCATAGAAAATTGGACTTATAATTTAAAATAAAATTTTGTTAATTCCCAGAACTTTCCTTATAAATTTTTCACGCAATAAATCATGTTTCATTAAGAATGCGCATTTGAAATGCATTTAATTACAAAATCGCATTTATATTTACATAACAATTATACAAAAATTATAAAATTAGTTGTCATAGAAATTGTGGTATATCTAATAAAATTATTGGTAATTTTTGTGATTTCCAACAAAGTTATGGCTTTGGTATGATTTTTTCGAAGTACGGAAGCCAAATTTTAAGTCAATTTGTTCACATTTTTTGACAAATTTTCTAAAATATTGCCGATTTTGATGCTAGATATAGATTGGGGACAAAATATTATGCGATATAATTTTTCGATACCAGAAATAGTAGAAAATTGAAAACAGAAAAAATTGGAAAGTCGGTTGATTTTATATATGTTTTCTAAAATACTGTACCAAATTCAGTACGATAACAAATGTAATGTCTATTTTGATGCCAGAAATCAATTGGGTACAAAAATTTTCAATTACAATTTCCTAGCATAATTAAAAGAGCTTGCCCAATGTGACTATCGCTGTCATCAAAATGAATTGCAATCAGGTGCAAAAAGAATAACTTTTTGAAAAAAAAAAAAAAAACAAAAATGTGGAGAGTCAGGGACAGACAGCTGCCAGGTATATAGAATTTATCAGAACTCCACAAGTAATTCCACAAGCTATGCAGCGGTGTCTCTATGGTGATCATGTGGCGAGAAACCCACGCTATAAAATTCCATGCTTGTCACCCCCTGTATGTGTGTGTTGGCCAGTGTATGTGTGTGTATGTGTGTGTTCTATATGCAAATGTTTGAAACGTGACAAGTTACCGCCACACCAGACAGCACTCGAAACCACCGACCATTCGACACGGGAATGGACAGATACGGACATTTTATGGCAGCAGAGCACGGCACTGACAGTCGAACAGTCGGAAAGTCGGACAGACAGCAGCCACAACGATAAAAAAGTGAGGAAAAATAAAATAATAACGAGAGACAACATGGTGCTGTGCAGTGTCCACGTTGCGTTCATCAAGGAAAAAGCTGTTGGAAAAGTCGTCATTTTTTGAAGAACGTTAACTTTTACTTCTTCCCTCATTATTGAGCATTTGCTTCACTTTCCATCTCTCTTCCTGTTTTGCGCTGCACCGCATTTGCTGTTGTAGTGCGAACTTCAACTTGAACTTGAAATCATTAATTCACACACACACAAACACACGCACACATTTTATATCGAGTCACGTACGAAACGGAGCCGAATGAACCGAAAAAATCAACCTGTTGAGGCCTGAGCAACCGCATAGCGCATACGCCCCGTATGCCGCCACTGGTGAATAACCTTTCTCTGTCGCTCTCTTTCCAGCTTGTTCGACATTATGGATGTCGGTTGGCAAACAGTTCACACCGATGCCATCATCAATCAGTCAATCAATCAAACGGACTGTCGGACTCTCGGACTGAAGTTGTTGCAATTTCCCGTATGCTGTAACATTGCCAGCGATCCAAGTCATTGACCACTTTACATACATATACTAAATACCAACTACGCTAACTACTGCCATTGACGAACTGAAATATAAATGAATCAGCAACAACAACAACAACAATTGTAGTCATAAAATAGGCAACAAATGCGACAATTCATGTGGCACTCGAATGTGGCAAGTGTCATCGTAAACGGCAGTAGACATTATTAGCCTCAACTAATTACAATATGATATATCGTGGCTTATCGACATGCGAGGCATAAAGAAACATATAAAAAACGAATTAGGCATAGTTTCTGCTTTAGATTTGAATGTATTTTTTTATTTCTTAGAAATAAATTGTTACTTGATTGAGTCGTTACTTTGCACTTGACATTTCAAGTGGATGAATCTCAGACAGTTAACGGCACAGTAAACATAATCTCTTCCTAAATGATAATGGCGTTAATTTGTCAATTTGAGCAAATTATATTTTAAAGTTGAGTAATAAGTCATTTAAATACCGTTAACAGCTGCAATTATACAATGCATTTGTTATTAAAGCACTAATTGTGGAACAGGCAACAAACAAAGCAACACTTTGAGTTCCACATAAAAGAGCGCAATTCTTTGAAGTTTTTGAATAACCCTGAAATTTATTTAGCCATAATTATCATCATTAACATTAAGTTGCACCACGAATAGATAACGAACGTTACTCATTGTTAATCATCTCTTTGCTGTTTCGTAGACTGCACCCAAGGATTACTGGTGTGCCCGGCCAGCTCATCTGCAGGAGCTGAACATCGCGGATTGGCGTAATCTCAGCCAGACTCCAAATGGATGCCAACTGCTCGACATTGACTACAGTCAGGTGATCTACGATCATGGCCAACTGCTGAACTGGCCAACTGATGCCACCAATCTGAGCTACAGGCAGTGCCAGCAGTTCGAGTTCTCCGATGTGGATGGCGATGCCAAGACACTGGTCCAGGACTTTGGCCTGATTTGTGGCAACAACATAACCAGTGTGGTCGAGATGTGTTTCCTGATGGGGGCAGCGGCTGGAGCTGTGCTCTCCGGCTGGATATCGGACCGCTTTGGACGACGGCACACCCTGATGGCCTTTGTCAGCATCCAGACCATATTTGGTAGGTGGCCAAAAATAAATAATTGACGTGTGCAATTCACTTGGCAAATTGCATGACAATTTGAGCCATGTTCCAATTCTAATTGCCATTTATATGAAACATATGCGACCCCAGACACACAGACGACACTTCTGCACAGCATGCATCTGTGTGTGTAGTTGAGTGTATGTGTGAGTGTGTGTGTGAAAGGACTTTACATGCATTTGCATTTATCCGCAGCAGGGATTTTAATTGACTTTACATTCTTATTTACGTGCCTGGCCTTGCACCTGGCATTCTCTCTCTCTCTCTCTCTCTCTTTGTCACTAACTTACTATCTCACTCACTCTTTGGTGTTTGTGGCGGTGGACACACAGGTGGAATTTTGGCCTTCTCAACATCAGTGGCCATGTTCATGTCGCTACGTGTTATAATTGGATTCGCATCAATGACCGTGACTGTTGTTAGCTTCGTGCTGGTCGTGGAGCTCGTATCCGGCAAATGGCGTACTATAATCGGCATATTAAACATTTTACCAGTTGCCATCTCCTACGTCCTTTCATCTGGCATCGCCTATCTCATCCGAGACTGGCGCACGCTGCAGCTGGTCATATCCTGGCCATGGCTCATCATGCTCTCCATTTGGTGAGTAATAAAACACAACTGTCATTAAGATGCCAGAAGTGATGAAGAATACTTTGAGACATACTATATATATCTTAATTTATAAAAAATAGTTAAATATCTTCTGATGACACTTGCCTGTTCATATAGTAGTTGTGCCGACTAGGATAAGGGTATTTTCCAGTCGGCTTTTTACTATAGTCTTCCATCTTCAAGGTTAATTTGTGTTGTCTGCAGAAGATGTCACACTCTTTCTATAGAAAGTGAATTTCACACTTTTACTGAGAAATGCATAACTGAACTGAAAAAAAAAACAAATTTAGCAGTATTTATGTAGTTATTCTCTCATAATCTGAATATATGACTAATATACAAATATATGAATTTACATACATTCATCTGACCCTTTGTTTGCAATATATCATTAGACAAACAAGTTTCTTTTTTAAAATGCAATTGTTGCGAATCTTAATAAATACTTAGATAAATATTAGAGGCGTCATAAAGTCATAGTCAAGCTGTTGCAATATCTAGCTATAAAATCAATTTAAGTGAATTGTAACTGAATATTGTATAACATATTTATATTCAATGACTCCTATGGTATTGATGACGCTACTTAAAATGCTTGTTAAAAAAATACAATAAATCTCAGCATAATATGCCATTTTTTTGCACAGGTCTATAAATATTTTTTAGAGCTCTTTTATTATTTTTAAATCTTGATTAGAGTTTTATACATACATATATTAAATTTCTGTTTATTTCATTTCATTAATAAATTGTTCGTATTGCGTTTTAATTTTTTTTTTCAATTTTTTAGCATTAATTAAATTTGTTTAAAATTTTACGTTTTACTTTTGCTTGGCGAATTATTTACGATTATGTGACTTAAAGTCGCATTTAGTTAATCAAAGCAAAATACACAATGAAAACAAATGGCATAAATAATAGAACTAACCAATTTGATGTTATTTTCACGTTTCGCATTTAACATCAAAGTTAACAACAAAAAAACAAAAAAAACGAAAATCAAAACAAAAACAAACCAACAAATAAAAGTGTGTAGAAAATTCCTGGTAAGCACTGAGCAGTGATTGACAACATTTCACTGCTTGGGATCAATTGGATTCCAAGCGGACAAAGCAAAGTTCTCAGAGGAAACATTCCTTCATGTTTTTGCCGAGAAAGGGAAAACCTTCAGATTAGCCCCAGTCACCACATTCGTGGTAAAAGACTGAAATCAATTGAGAAATTCCAAAGTGTCACTGGTCACTGGTCGATGGCAATAAATACAAACAGTGACAGCATCCTTTGCTACTCCTTACAGGTATTGGCTGCCGGAATCTCCACGCTGGCTGCTGGCTCAGGGTCGTCTCGAGGAGCTATGTCGCCTGGTCGAACGCGCAGCCAAAATGAATGGCACCACACTGCCCAGCAACTACCAGAAGACCTTAGAGGCAGCCGTGCCCAAGGCTGTGGCTCAACAGTCACAGCAATCACAGCCAGAAACCATTAACACCAGCGAGGAGACGGAGAAGGCGGAAGAGGCAAAGCCACAAACAGTATTGGAGCTGCATAGGAATCCGTTTCTTGTTGTCTTCGGCAGCAAGTACTGGCGCACCACAGTTCTCACTCTTATCATTTGGTTGACACTCATCATCATCTACTTTGGCCTGACCCTCCACTTGAGCAACTTGGGTGGCAATATCTACATAAACAGCGCCGTTGCTGGTGCCATCGAGGCTGTGTCCATCTGCGTGAGCATCTTTGTGGTTCTTAAGGCAGGAATAAGACGTAGTCTGCTGGGGTACATGCTGCTGCCGGGAATCTGTTGCCTGGCCACCAACCTGGTGCCCCATGGCGAAGATAACCAGACAGGTGTTATTGCTTTAGCTATTATAGGTAAGTATTCCAAAACTAAAAATTATTTACTGAAACTTCTCATAGATCCCCTCTGCTCTTTTCAGCCAAGTGCTTGATTGGAGCCAACAATGCCATCATTCCCACCTACACCGCCATGCAGTATCCAACGATTGTGCGTAACTTTGGCGTCGGCATGGGTAACCTGGCATCGGGTATAGCACTCATCATGGTGCCTTCTCTATGGCAGCTGGTAAAACAAGTCTTATTCCAATTAATTTCGTGTATTACAATTCTTTATTTACTCTTATCCAAGGAGCACTATGATCCGCTGCTGCCTCTCAACATAATGGGGGTTTGTGGTATCGTTGGAGCTGTGGCTATAGCCCTGATGAAGGATGTTGAAAATTAAGCACTCATTCTGTATTCACCTACAACGATTTTACCACGTCTAACTGTGATATATTGGACATACATATTGGTCTGTGGGCCCCTTACAAAAATCATGTTTCTCGAACTCTACTTAGCTCATAGTTTGTTATATTTTTATTCATAGTTCATTTTGAATAAACTGCGTTTTTATAATATTTTGTAATTGAAACAGATTTTTCACTACAATATTCCTAAAAGTTAAGTATTTACTGCAAATATCGTAATTATATTAATTCAATTCGATGTTTAGCAGAGACACCAACCATTCTATGCACATCACGCATACGACCTGTTGGAACTCAGCTAAAGTTGAGCTGAGCTTTTCAAAGGTGAATGCATTCGAAAGCTTTAAGGTAGCGAATTCACTTGAAACTTTAAGCTGCAGTCAGAGTGTTGCCATCTGTTTGAATTTTCGTGTTCGTTGCTCGCGGTAAAAGTAAAGTTTCAAAATTTAAGGCACGTTCGCGTAGGTCGCACGATTCTCTCAGGCGCAGACAAAAACACAGAAATCATTCGAAAATTTGCAAAAATCATCGCGTTTACTTTCATTTCGAGATGCGTTAATGGTCTTAACTGTGGAGACATTTGCATACATACATAAGTGTATAGTATCCATGCTAAACACACGCCTCACATACATAAATTTTCGCGTCGAGTGCAGAGCTGCGAGAGAAGCAAAGCTGCGACGTGGCTATAAAACCGACTGCTCACCTGGGGCGCCCAGCATTTCAACGTTTAACGGCTGGCCAAAAGTAACTCAAACGCAAACCGAACCTCAAACCCACGACAACGGTCTCCAGAAGTGAATTATAAAACCGAAACAGTTTTCTGTGCTTGGAAGTTTGGGCGTAGTCATTAAGGTTGAGAGATTGGAGTTCGCGGAAGTGTTGCACCAACGAATCGAGTTTCAAACACAGACACATATCATACAACACAAAATGAAACTGCAACTAATTGCGGTAAGTCTTGAAAGGATCTATAACTAAACGAGTGCATAAAATATACGATGTATAAGCCATAATTATAAGAGTGCAATTGAAATGCGTATGAGAGAGTGCCAAGGTCGTTCAGTTATAGAGCTTAACATCTCGTACAATTTGAGGCATTTGTGCAGTGTTGAGATTTGCATTTAATAGAAAGTCGATGAGTGTACTTGTAGCTCAATATAAGCCAATTATAGCAGATATGTTAGATACTCAACGCGATTACTGTGACCAATTGACATTTGGATAGAGCTCGGATCATGGCGAAGAATCGAACTCCTCAACTTAACTCAACAAGCCATAAATATGCAATTCAATCATTATAACAATTGTTTTCTGTCTGCCCAAAGAATTCCAATTGAATTATTGTCTAACCAAGCCCTGCGGGTCGTAAGCTCAACTTTAACGATCATTTGTTCAGGTTATTATTGTTGGCTTGTGCCTCCGCCTCTCAATAAAAAAAGAAATATGCCAAAATAACAATTTGAAACAAAAAGTACTTTGATCATATTGTAGTTTATCTAAGGAATTTGCTACTGGGCGAACACAGTTTCTGAAAGAGACAAATAGCAGCACATTGCAATGAAGTGATTCAGCGGACAGTCAAAAAAATATTAGAAAAAAAAATTTTAAATTTTTAAATCTTCAAATACTTTTAAAATTATATTCTGGTAAAAAAATTGAAAATATTTAGATAAGTTAATTTTAAGAAAGTGGATATATAAGAAATCTTAAAGAAAAGGTTGAAAAGTTATTTGAAAACAAGTAAACTTGATTACAGCTATTGTAAATGTAAATAACTTAAAGCTTGGGCAGTCGATTCGCTATAATCCTAAATTTCACACTCTAAAGTCGCCTTGACGAGTGCCAAACAAACCAAATTAGCCACGAATAAGCATTCCTAATAGGATTTGAATATTGTTGATTGATTGCTTGATTTACTTATGTTACTGTACGCCATGGGCTGGGCATTGGGCTAATGAGTTTGCAAAAATGAAATCCAAATAAAATAATAATAAATTAGAGTAAGTGCCGGCAATTTGTTAAGCATTTAAAGAGCAGTTACTCACTCATGTATGTATTAACTAAATATTGGTCACGGCAGGTTATTTGTATCGCATACGTCTCAAGGTCGTTTGCTGCCTCTCCCCGACAGCCCCGCCACACATACGATCCACAAGCTGTAAGTCGTAATCCACAACCGAAGTTTGGCCAATAAAAACGCACCCAAAAAGCGGTTTAAATAAATTCTCAACACGCACATGCATTTCAGTTGCAGTTGCAGATGCTGTTGTTGTTGCTGTTGTTGTTAGTGTTGCAGTGGCACCAACACAGTTGCCAGAGAGCAGTCAAGATACAGATATGCGGTGCTCCATAACGCAATTGGGCGTAGTATTATATGCGCATGCATTACGTAATATCTGAATACACACATACCTATAAACATACGAATGTATGTATGTATGGGTGTATGTATATATGGTATAAGCATAAATACATATGTAAGTTACATATTTGAGCTCTGAAAGTGCACTGACAACTATTTCCAGCAAGTTGAGCTAAATAAAAATAAATAAAATATATATGCACATATAAGAAAGATAACAGTGAGAAATACGATCAGGGAGTCGCTGGATTTTGTTGGATTGCAATAAAGATTTTGTGGATTTGTGTGGAAGTTGTAGTTTGTTCCATTCCAGTCAATAACCCGACAAGCTGCAACTTGCCGCCCAAGGCCAAGAGTCCTTAGCCAAGTTATTGTTACTAATGAGATCGCATCATCCAACAACAAGTCACACACTCTCTTGAGATTCTTTGGCAACACCCACGACACACTTTGACTGCTCCTTAGTCTGCAACGCTCTCAGGGCTTGGCTTGCCACACACACACACACACACACACACATAACTCTCATTCAGCTTGAATGCATTTTTAAAGTTTTTTTACGGTTTTCAGTTTTGAGTTTTGGGTTTCCTTGAACCACGGTTAACGCCTCGTCAAAGCCGCATACTCATAAAAACTAATTAAATCAAATCAAGTTCCCTGCTGTACAAATTTTTACTGGCCCCAAAAAAGTTAGTTGCAAGTGCTTGCCATGCAACAGTTTCCCCTGATCCCCTCTCAGCTCACTTTCCTGATCCCTCTGCATAGTATATCTCTTTCTCTTTGCTTTGTACTATTCGCACTTGCAGAGAAATAATTCAAACGTTGGCCAAGTAGTTCACTTGACCAGGTAGTGGGGCAGTCAGCCGAGTTGTTTTGGCCACTGGAATGTTTGGCTTCAATGCCCATAGCCATAGACCCGACCAATATAGCAATGGGAAATATTTGTATATATATATACATTTATATAAAAAAGAGACTAATACCTATACTTTTGAACTGCACAATATGTTACAAATTTGCATAAGCTTCAGATATTATGAGTTTACAGAGGCATTAGCAGTGCATTGATTGATAGCCATCTAATTATACAGGAAATCCAAAAATATTTCAGATTTTTTTAAATTTTCTTGTATACATATATTTAAATTATTTATTTTGTTTATTAATATTAATAGCTATTTAATAACTTCCTATAATTTCAAGCAAATTATGTCACTTTAATTAGAGTTAGATATTCCAAACTAATTTCTGCCTCAAAAAAAACTCTTGGACAAGCCCGAAAAAAAACTCTAGGTGATAGCTGCAATTTCCGAGATTGGTTCAGTGATCTCATTCACAATTATAGCGGCAACTAATTAAAATTGGTAACAAAATTTCAATTTCAAAATTAATTAGCCGGGTTTTTGGAAAGTAGTCGGAATCAAGTACCAGTATTAGCTGCCCCACAACTTAACTGAATTGGCCACTTGTCCTAGACACTGACTTCTCTAAGTTTGATCTTTTTATCTCTTCTTCTTCTATTATTTGAACCGGAAACTTGGCGCGCTTGAGCTCAATATGTGTTCCACATGCCACGAAAAAATTCGCATAACTAACGAATCGGTTGGGATTTTTTCTTTTACTGTTGTTGCTGGCTATGTTTGGACGGTATTTGGACTGCGACTCTTTGGGGCAACTGCCAACTGCTGAGCCATGCAAATTACGCAATGCAAGTCGAGACAGCGACAACAACAACAACAACAACAACAACAATGGCAACTGCTTCGATTTGAAAAGCCGACAATTTTTTTTTTATTTCTGAGCTTATTGCTGCTGTTTCTCTTGCTGTTGTTGGTGGTGCTGGTGGTGGTGGTGGTGGTGATGCTGGTGGTGGTGGAGCTGCTGCCTGTTATGATCGATCGAAGGCAAGGCAGGCGAGTAATTTCTGTGATTTTTGCTTTATGTTCCACATTTATTGCGATTGCAGTTACTTAAACTCTCGCTCTTTTCTTGTTTCTTGTTGTTGCCATCGTTGCTGCTGTTGTTGTTGTTGTTGTTGTTGCGGCTGTGTTACAATTACAAAGTATTGTTGTAACAGTTAAGCGGCGTATAAATTTAAACCAGTTTGTTAATGGGGGACGACAATAACTACCCAAGAAGTGCCAAGAGCTTAGTTTACACACTGTGGAACGCAAGTGGAACGAACATGTTACACAAATGTACGTTAAGCATTTAAACTAATTAGATTCCAAAAACAAAATGGCTAATTAAAAGTGTGACCAAGTTTGATAAACGACAGCCACATTAGGCTACAGTTTTTTTAAGCCTCATTCTGTTTCTTCCTCTACTTGCAGCTGTTATGCAGCGTTCTGGTCTTGGTGCAGGCCCAGAACTTTCCACAGAGGCTGAGCATTCCTGGTGCAGTAGCTTCACCCGCCACTTTGCAACATCGCCAGCCAGTGCTACGTGTCCGTCGTCCTGGCACAACACTGCGTCAACAGAATGCCATCCTGTCCGCGGTCACGCCACGGGTGGCACTCGAGGAACGTCCCGTCACTGAGGCCGCCGAGGATGAGCAGCCGGATGCATATCTGCCCAACTTATTGCGTGAACAGCAGCTCGCTCAGGCACAGCAGTCTCAATTCCAACAGGCGGCTGCCGCTTTCCTGAATGGTCAGCAACCCATTGAGCCGGCTGCTCCAGTGCCACAGTTGCTGCAGCACGAGGACACCCAACCCACAGCTATACTGCCAGCACCGCCACGCTTCGCAGAGCGTCCTGCTCCTGCCACACCCGTCAACCGACCCGCCTTCAATGACTTCGGCATTGGACGTTTTGAGAGTGCCCAGCGATTTGGAGTGGAGCGTCCCGTGCCAACGGCAGCAGCACCTCCGCCACCACCACCACAGCAGCCTCAGCGTGTAGCCGTCATACGCACCCGACCAGCGGCTCCAGTACGTCAAGAGGCCCCTGCCCCTATTCCAGTGCAACGTCCCAGACCCAAACCCATTCAGTCTCGCCCTCTCATCGATCAGAATCAGCTGCAGGATGAACAGCAGGCACAGCAGCAGCGTCGCCAGCGTCCAGTTGCTCAGACCATTCGAAAGTGGCGCGATGAGAACGAGGATGGCAGCATCACCTGGGGGTATGAGAACGATGACGGCTCCTTCAAAGAGGAGATCATTGGCACCGACTGCATAACCAAGTAAGTATATCCCCCCTTAGAGAGTCCCATGATTGATATACTCATGGATATGGTTAAAATTGTAGGGGCACCTATGGTTACATCGATCCCGATGGCAACAAACGTGAGTACAACTATGAGACGGGCATTAAGTGTGATCCCAATGCACGCGAAAACGAGGATGAACTGCAGGAGAATGGTTTCATCAACTACGAGGAGAACCGTGCTGTGCTGCCCAATGGGCTGGAGATTGACATGACGCAACTGGGCAAAAAGAAGTCCAAGCGTCCCAACAGCATCTACAGAAACTAAGCCAACCACATTACCCAGTACTCCGGTACCCAGAATTCCACACTCCATATTCCACTAGAAGATTAAGTCAAGCAGCTCTTAAGTCGTCACCTTATTTGTACTAATCTGTAATTATGTCCGTACTTTATTATTATGATTATTCTGAGTGAAAAGTGAAGAAAGAAATTAAATGAGATACGAATTATGATATATAGCCCGTAATTCAATCCTCAGCGCTATCAGTAGGGACGCTGACGCCTCGCGGGCGGCATACGATTCGGTGGGGTTATCGATATATCCAGGAAGTCGCCAATGCTGAACTTTGCCTGGGCCAGCGTCTTGTTATCGTCGATGCCCTTCTGTCCGGTGCAGGTAACGCCGATCTCTCGCATTTGAAAGTGATTGTTCCGGAAGTTGGGGAACACAATGGCAAAGTCAAAATACGTTCCCTTCTTGCGCGTATCCGGATTCACATCTCTCACCAATGAGGTCAGCTCGTGCAGTGTGGCATCCTGCCACGTATAGATCTGGAGTTCATTGGTGGGCACATTGCCGTACATGTACTCCGACACCGAGTGATGGCGGCCCGTGGAGCAGAACACACGAAGTAACAGTGGGCAAGTCTATGAGGAAAATGATAAAATGGGCGTAAGAAGAAGCACACAACATTGCCGGCGCAGTCATATGTATGTATGTTAGTTGGGATGGTGACTCTTACCTTCTCGCGATCAATCTGCTTGACCTGCGTCTTCTCCTCTACAATCATAGATTCCACATTGGCCATTATATTGCTAAGTAATCTGTTTTAATTGAATAAATTGAACAGCAAATGTAAAAATTCTGCACACCACCAAATAATAACAATTAGAGATGTGCAATCGCCGCGTTACTAGTTATCGAATCGTTACCTATTTGCGATTACTCATCATCACGATTAATCGGAATCATCGGAATTTGAATATTTCATAAACTAACCAATGGCGAAAATGGAATATTAACAATTATTTTCAATTAAATTATAAACTCCTGTTTTAAAACTATTTTTATTTCACCATCAAAATAGTAACTGCTATCGATAATCTTATTAATAAATTATTATTTGTAACACAAATACTTATTTGAAACTGTACTAAATTTGATGCTTTCATACAATTATTTCAACGGAATTTCTTGTCAAATAAATAAAATATTTGTTGTTTATGTACGCAATAATGTTAAATATGAATTTATTTATTAGAAATGAAAATTAGTTCGAGCTGTACTAAAACTCGTTCAGCCAGCCGGGTATTTTTCAGTATTTTTTAAGTACCATCTACATTTTTAGAATAACGCCTTTTCGGCCCTATTGAGTTTAACAAAAACAATATTAAAACGTAATTTGTGGCGAGTGGTTGTGCCGCGTCGCGATTGTCGCATACTCGGAGAATATTCTTAGAATTTCTGCTGCATGAATGCCAAACGTCTGAGCAACAAATACATTCGCCAATAACAAATAAAAGCGGCTACCAGCAAATAATATAAAAGCAAAGCAAAACTAGACACCACTGTTCGTGCCGTGCTCAATATTTTCGCGTCATAAAACTGAAAGTCAACATACAAAATTGTGCCGTCGTCGGCGAAATTATTGCATATAGCTTATAAACGGTAAGTACGAGTAAAATGCTGAAAATGATATTTGCAATAAACAACAAATTTTAAGTGCAATGCAACCCCAATACTGCCTTATGTAATGCACTCTATTTTGTTGCATCTGTGGGATTCATGCCCCCCCTTCTTTTATATACTTTTCGCAAGTGTGTTTGAGTGTGTGTGTGTGTGTGCGGGTGTGTGAAAGAGAGGGCAGACAAAGTGTGTGTGTGTGTTTTGCTATTTTAGTTGTTTGCGTATTTGTTTATAAACATTTGCCGGCCAGAGTTGTTGCCGTTATTTTAAAAAGTTTTGCATATTGCAACAAATACGATTAGCTAATAAGTGCGCTGCAACGTAATTACTTGCCACCTCCCAATTCCCACCTCCCACTCATCGCAACGAAATGTGCCTCAATGTTAAGTGCAGAATAAATATTTCACGACACAACTGATAAATTGCCATAAAATATTGATAGCCCACATATAAACTAAAGAGCAAATCATCATCACATATGCAATTCTATGAGGCATGTTATGTATGTATGTGAGCGAAGCTACAGTGAATACTGGCTACGAAGGAATCACTTGAGCAGCAACATAACAAAAATTCAATTGCATAATTTAGTTCAATTTTACACTCTCGTTGTGTAGTTTATAAATGTCCATACATTGAGTATATCGTTGCGTAGGCAGCCTTCATAGCCAGTCTCCACTGTCTGTTTTCCATTGGCATCTCGCAAATGAGCAAAACTTTTCAGCGCTAGCATTTTTCGCACTGATTGTCAGACGGCTTCCAGCTTGGTGCGTGGGTGCGTGGGTTGTCAATACATTCCAAGCGATACCCTGTAAATCTAAGCGAATCGGGCAAAGCCGACTCATACAAATAAAGGGGGGAAATTTCTAAATTGCCAGCGAATTAATCATATTTTGACAATTGCTTATTGTTATTCATATTGCATGCTTATTATTAAATTATCTATGCAGTGTAATATTTGTTAGAGATTGCTATTTAAATATTTCGTTTATGCGGCTGGAATATTAAATTCCCCAGTTTTAATTATATTTTTGCATTAAAGCGAACTTCGCTCGCATTTTTTTTTTACTTTCTTTCTTTTTTTACTTTTTTTGCTATTGTTTTTGAGGGTTAATTTTTGATGCAGGGTATGTTGAGAGTGCTTTTGGCATTCCCTTCCCGTTCTCTCGCTCTCTTTCTCTCTCTTTCTCTGTCTCTCTCTCACTTTCTCTTCGATACTCTCGGTCAGCCGCTTGTTGTTTTGCACACATTTATTATTGAATTTCCTTGCTCATTCTCAGGACGTCGATGCTGTCGTTTGTCTGGCCATCA
Source organism: Drosophila quadrilineata (assembly GCA_018150725.1). Taxonomy (NCBI): domain Eukaryota; kingdom Metazoa; phylum Arthropoda; class Insecta; order Diptera; family Drosophilidae; genus Drosophila; species Drosophila quadrilineata. The sequence continues at coordinate 645,591 of JAECWN010000375.1, forward strand.
CATCAGCTGCTGCTGCTGTTGTTGCTGCCCCGAACCCGTCCAAGTCCAAAGGGTTCCTTCAGCTGTGACCATGACTGACAGCCTGTAACCCCGACACCTATCGCAAATTGCTGCTGCTGCTGCTCTTCGGATTCGGATTCGCTTTCGGTTTCTGTTTCTGTTTCTTTTGTTCTTGCTGCGGCTTCTGCTCTTGCTCTACCTCTTGCTCTTGCTCTTGCTCTTCGCTGCCAGCAGCTTTTGTTGCTGTTGCATGAATTTTAAATGTATGCGACGTCCTTGTTTATAAGTATGTGTGCGTGTGCGTGTGTACAACAGATGCTTTGTTGGTCCTGCCTCCGCTGCTGTTGCCGTTGTGTGTTTTGAAAATTTTAATTGCTTTGGGCAAGACCGAGTGTGTGTATGTGTGTGTGTAAGTTCGCCCTTTTCAACTCACTCTCAGCTGTTGTTGGTTTGGTGTTGCTTTCGCAGAAACAAATTCCCCAAGAAGCACAAGCAACGGAAAATGGAAAATAGCTGAGACGAAGCCAAAAGCAATAAATTCTCAAATGCAAATAAAATCAGCCTCAGCAGCTCTTGCTCTTCAATGTTTTTATTTTTCACTTTCGCTCTCTTTCACACACTCGCCTGCCATCTCATTCACACTCACCGCATGCATTCACTCTGTGGGCGTTGTCGTAGCATAGGAATACATATAGTAGAATATCAACCATAAAAAAAGACTCGACCTTGATTCCCATAGCGACCTTTGTCTGGACACGGGGCACTGTCCACTTAAAGCCTTCGACTGTCGCCAGAAATCCAACTCACCTGCGTTGACCAGGTGACCACCAAAATAACGTCAAACATACATATAGTATAGTATGTATCAGTTGAAAAATTGCCTCGAAATTCACTTAGAGATCAAGATAATAATAGAGTGGATATTGGACTAATCTTAACATTGCCTAGGCCTGTCCCGATAAGATGTTGCTGATGTTGCCTTCCCAGTGATTGCCATGACATTCTACGCTAATCTACAATTTGCTCGACTTAAACAAATGCGTACATAGAGATAATGAAATATCGTCGAAAGTGTCTTTCGATAGTATATATAATAATTAAATCGATTTCTTCTTCTATGAATCTTGCTGAACTTAGACATAAATTAATCATTGGTACCTTTCAACTGTCTCTTGCTAGCTATCTTAACTCATCATCATCAACAACGTCATCATCATCAGCATAAACATCATCAGGTAGAAATATTCAATCATTAATTATGCCACATTTGTGATGTTTTTCCTGCCACACGACTGTCAGACAGACACTTGCTGCCGCTGATAACATCTCCTCTCATCATCAACATTTGAAAATGGGGGAAATCCATGCAGGTCCCTCTATAGTATAGAGTCTATACTATACATATTTCAATATATTCGTATATAGTATATATAATCGGTCTATTTTATATGTATGTATATGAGTGTGATTATCATTTCATAGAGCTTGCGTCGTTTTGCTGACGCAGAAGATATCAAGCGATTTTAAAATAAAAATTTAACTCGAACATTTTTATTATAATACAATACATAGAAAAGTTATGCTATTTTTATTTGCGTACGCTTTTCATTCATATTGTTATTGTTGCCATATGCGAGTACAAGTACGACTATATATTCTCACATATTTTTTTTTTAATATACATATATATTCTTTACCCCTTTGGCCTGCGTTTGGCAATTGACGAATTGCCTGAAGGGGCACAGTGGGGAAAGTCGCTTTCGTCAATCGTTTTAGTCTTGAACTAACAGTATTTTGCTGCAATTGAACTGACGTCACGGGCAAGGGCAACTCGATTGTTGTTCGTATATTACAATACAATACAATACAACACAATACAATGGAATACAATCAGTTGAATTAGAGAACTAGAGAACCATTCCATACTGAGTGCAGACTTAAAACACGACTAGTTGGGTACCCATAATAAACACAATACTATCACATATGTATGTATGTATGTGTATGGCACAATTAACGATAATAACAACTGTTAATTGTTATCAATCGACAAACGACAACACAACCTATTGTTGCTCCTCTCTGACTGGAATCGGGCCCAGATTCGGGTTCATTTGGTGCGTCAACGATACGCTGTCAATGATAAGCGCCCCGCAATGACGATCATGATTTACAATATGCTACAACACAATGCGGATACTATCATCCGTGCACACATGCTCTAATACTCTACATTATACAGTGGACACACGATAATATAGAAACTTACTATACACCTATGAAATCGAGTACAATTGTGCTTTGTCCAAGTTATGCCAAGTCACAGAGTCATAAATTTACATATTTCTAAAAAAAATCTGACTATAAATTGAAAGAAATACATATTGAATTTTTGACGATTAATCTATAAGTGGCCTTTAATGACTCACTCTTACTTAAAATGGAAAACAATTTTTAAGTTTCTCATATTCATCAAATTTAGAGAAAAATTCAGAAGAAAAATTTGAAGAAAACTTGAATTCTATGTTATTAGTACATATTTTCAAACACTTAGAAATTGAACTAGAATTTTGAATTTTAAGAGTAACATTAGTATTGAGTTAAGAAAATCGTAGTTTTCTACAATATTCGTTGATTTTATTGAGTGCACACTGTATAACATACTGGCCTCTTCTACTTTTGATAGCGCAGGTCTTGGCCATGTTTTGGCAACACATGTCTCATTTGAAGCATTTTGCATAAAGTTTGATAAACTATTTATATATATATATATATTTTATTTTTTGGTGCGATTTTATTCATTTGGCCTCTGCTGCTTCTTCTTCATCAGCTATATATAGTATTTATAGTATATTTTTTACGTCAGCACTGACATGTCACAGTTGTTACTGACAACCAACAACAAAGGGGCTTGTCTGCAAAATGACTCAAAAAGAGACCCAAGGCCGACTGATAACCATCAAAGTTATACATCTATCCTATATATATATATATATATATATATATACATATATGTATGTATATATGGAGGCACAGTTGGGAGTCACTATAAGGGAAGGTGGACCAGGATGAGAACCCAACCGACATACGAGTCTCCCTCTGAAAAGTTTTGCGTCTGACATTGAAGCTTCTGTCAGATAAGAATGCAATTTCTCAAGGAGCTTCTCATATTAGGCAGAGATCCAATGTAACCAGAGACTCTCTCAGACTCAGTCTCTATATGTGAAGTCGGAGAAATTTAAGCAAATGAAATTCCTTGTATTTCTGGGATCGTTTCAAATTAAAATGGAAATGTGAAAAGATGTCTTAATTGGACTGAAAATTCAATTATCTCATCAGCAAAAACAGTTGAGGTTGATGAATGCAAAGTATTACAAGTATTTATTATATTCGTCTGACTTGACAGAGAAATAATATATGGACTGTTGTTATAGATTAAAAATCATTTTCGATTTGAGAACAACTGAAATGAAATGCATTGCGGCTTCACATACTATACGAAATTGTTGAATTGTATTTTGGTTTTTTGATTTTTGTTGTTTTGTTTTTGTTTTTTCTATCTGCGCATTGGTGTGTAAGCGATTTAATTAACAGTCGAGTTCTGAAAGTGTCGGGTAATTACTAAAGCTGCCATTGTCATGACGTGCAAACTCACACCCCGCACCAACCCCAACCCAACCCCAATCCCAATCCCAACCCCAAATCCGAATCCGAATCCAAAAACCCATTCAGCCAGCAGAAATGTATGCTGTGATGCTGTTGCTGTTGCTGTTGCCAGTGCTGAGGCAGCTTTTGTGGCTGTCGACCAACATTACCAATACATCAGCAACAATGTCAAAGGTCAAAATGCCGCAGCAAACCGAAATTCGATTCTATTACACACACATGTATATGCCAAACCCACACAAACATATGAGATGTACAAATGATGATGGTAATACATATGTAGTATATAGCTTGTCTCTTTCTATTATCGTCATCTCTCTCTCTCTCTCTCTCTTTCTGTTAGTTAATGAGTGGGCTAAACCTGCGATAATTGACGATGCGGGAAGTGAGTGTCATATGGATTAAGGGATTACGTTTAATGAGGCAACCCCAAAAGCGAATTCGAGAAGATAAATCAGATAGAGAATCTGACTGAGAGAGAGAGAGAGAGGGAGAAGGGATGCCACAAAATAATAGCCATAATGTTATTATTCGACTTTTGCTGAATCAGCAGCATATAGAGCATTATTGGCACGTCGCCTATCACTGACATTTGTTGCATGCAACAGATATGCCCACGCATCACAAAAAGAAAAAAGAAAAAACATAGTCAAGTGAAGCCAAGGCTGCATATTGCGCATACGCGCTGTGTGCATCTCCACTCCACGGGGCATATATGTATATGCATGTTGTTTTTTACACTCATTTTCTGCACGCTTCGCACAATGTTCAATTATAGAACATTATACATAAAAAAGAAAAGAAAAATAGAAAGAAACATAAATGTGAAGTCTGAACTTTTAGGTTGCCTGAGATGGAAATAACTCTGGGCACGTGGGCGTGTTCCAGTTGTTGTTATCCTTGTACACCCAAATAAGGACTAAGTGAAGGAACATTATGCAGACATACTATATTCATAGATACAGCCACGTTCATCTCAATTATATTCCTTTTTTTTTGTATCTGCACCCAGAAATAGCTAAACAAGTGAGAGAAATTTGACTGCCAAATATCTAAATTTATACTTAAAAATCTTATTTTTGGAGATTGTCTTGGTTGTCACTCAGACTCCAGCTAACTATGGGGTATATTCAGACTAAATTTAACGGGCCTCGACCTTTAGCTTTGCCTAGCCACAGCTCTGGTCATTGCAATAATACCACTTCGATGGTGAGTGTGACTTTATTAGTTTCTTCTTTGCGTGAATTCATTGAATAGTCGATTTGAGTATAAACCAAAGATGTCATTTTGATTTAATTACTAGCTAGTCGGGGTTGTGGCAATTTGGTGTCACTGTGCCACTTGCCACATATAAGACCAAAGCGTATTACGTGATTGGTTGTGCAGCATGAAAATCAAAATTAGATTATCCCACGCCTGTTGGCATTGAAATCGAAAATCCAAACATGTTGTGTGTTGATTTTCGTCATGAAGGTCACGAGGTGCCCAAGTGGGACAAAACAATTGCAGTTCCCAGTTCTCAGTTTTGTAGTTTGCAATTTCTATTGCAGTTGCAGTTGCAGTCACAGTTGCAATTGCTGTTGCAGTTGAAAGTTGCACTTTCCCTGATTAACTGATGCCAGACACGCTCAGCTAACTGAATACCTAACCATGTTATACATATACTAGTATTTGTCCATGGAATCCAATTGGATTAGTGCTAGAGAAAATGCTTTAAGGGACAGCAACTGTCATAGACATGAACTAATATTTGCCCAGCTTTAAATTTCAATCAGCTTGGCAACAGTCTGTCTTGTCTAACTGTGCCCTAATCCCATTTGAAATTCTTGTGTTGCTTCCTTTGGATATTCCAGAGATGTGTATCTATCTAACTAATGGATATGCTCGTTCCCATTTTAAATGTTGTGGGCACTTTGTTGATGGCGTTAGTTAAGATTTAGTTTTGTAAACGCCCCCCAAAGTAGCCTCTAGGGGTCGTCTCTCTGTCTCTGTCTCGGTCTGTCTTAGAAACTGGCTGAGGCACCCACTTGATATAATGATGACAGCAATTATGAATGAGTGAAGGTCGCAGGATAACGACCGTCAGGCAATTCATCATCACATGCTGTGAGCCGCCTCTACTCTTGAGGTTGAGGTTCCTCTCTCCTTGCCCCATTGGCGTGTTCCCATTTTAAAGCATTCTTTTCTTTTACAATTTGCTTTTATTACGCCTCGCACAATTGTATAGTGTATAGTATGTTAATAGTACTTTGCTATTATTTTGGCATGCAAACAATGATGACGTAACGTTGTGTGGCACAACACGACAACAACACGAAATTTGCATGCAAGCCGCTCGTTTAAACAGTCCATCGCCATTCTCCACGCTTACTTGCACTTTTTTCATTTTGTTTTTCTATTTTCCCTCCATTTCATTTTCTCAATCGAGTCCTCTGGCTTGTATATTTCTGTGTGCCAACAACCCATTCATTGAGAGCCTTACTCTGACTGCGGACCTACTACTACTGCTTCAGCTACTCCTGCTTGCCACATGGGGCACCCACAAAATGCACACGTCATGCAGGCCCCACAAAGCTCAACTTCCGCACGAGTAACAATTGTGTGAGTTTTCAAGGAAATCAATCATCCAGAAATAGATCAACTCGTAGTCGTAGTCGCCATCGACATTGTTCCCATTCTTCTACTCGATTCCCTCTCCTCTTCACTGCCCCTTCCACCTGGCACGTTTTGTTGTCGCGGCTGTCGTCATTTGTTGGCCCTCTTTCAATTTGGCCATTGTTTTTATTATACTTCGTACTTCGTACTCATCTGCATCTCTTGGCCACAAAACAACACCAAAGTAAAAGTGGCAAACGAAACGAAACGAAAAAAAACGTGAACCTGAATGTGAATGCGGAATGTGTATAAACAAGCAAAGCTTTTCATTGCGGGTGGCCTTCGTATCCTGTCCAGCCCAAGCAGTAGGATATTAGACCATTGAGTACACCGAGAGGAGGCAGACTAAGAGAGAGGCAGTGAACGTATGGTATATATCCTCGAACCTGGAGCGCGCTTTAAAGTCTGTCTGCAATTGACAGTTGGCTAGAAACGTATAAAGGGAGGGGATAGGTGGTTTAAGGGGGGAGTGAGGGGGGGGGCTTGGCGAATGGAAGTGGCTGTCAGTTTGATATAACATCGATAAACCATCGACGAGCGTGTTTGTAATTGCATTTAAATTTAATGAAAAGCAAACCGCAGAATGTACTTAATATTCAGCTTTCAACTTGCTTTCGCTGTCAATCTTTTAATTTGCCTTAAGAAAACCCTAAATATTGTGTTCGCTCAATGGGTGGTCGCCAGTTGCCAATTGTTGTAATTGGGCTAATAAAGATTTATACTGTGGCTCAAGAAATTGCAAACATCAAACTAAAGTTCTTAATTTGTTTATATGCCATACTCATCTATTTAATGATATTTCTACTTTGGCATAAATTCAATTTGCTCATATTATTTTAACATATTAATCAGAATTAGCTGAATCATGCCAATCGCTATAAAAATGGCAGCTGCTGCTTAGTCTGTTGTATTGTCTGCCAAGATGGCGGCGTGGAACGCTTTTTTATAGCATACAATTGAGCGCTAATCTAAAACTATGCCTAAGACCCCCCTTAGAAATAGTAGTAATCATCATAATAATAAAAAGTTTTTCGGGGCCTCTCGAATCCCTGAAAATTAAGCCGAACTATACTCGTCACAGGTGCTGACGGCGGCTCCACTCAAGGACGAAGTCAAAGGACTACGACGTATGATGATGATGATGATGATGGCGGCGACGTCATTGAATTGACGCCAATCGTGGCGACGCTTTTGCTTATTTTCATTCATTCACAAAAATTCGCCAATGCTATTAATCAGGCAACTCTACCCCCTCGCTCCCTTCCTGTTCCCTCTTCGCTTTGCTTGTATCTACGAAATAACAATAAAATCAAGAACAGTTTGTGAATCAACAGTGCGTCACCAACAACCGGTGGCGGATCCTATTGATTGCCTTCACGTGCCGATACTTAGTTTTTTCTTGTCTTCCATTCTACTGCTCTCTCTCTCGCTCTCCCCCCCACCTTTCTTTCTCTTTCTTTCCAGGTTTAACAATTTGTATTGTTTTTTCCATTTCGAAACTAATACTCGTACGTGGAGGGAGTCCCAATGGTGGTCCAACAATATTCTCAGACACGTCTGTAGTTTTTCCACTCGGAGTTGGTTGTGAGGCAATTTATATTTGTCGTCCGTGGTGTGACGCTTCAAATTTGTTCTTAACGTGTTACGTAAATGAAAAACGCAAACACGCCAAATTACGTAGGCGGAGTTGTTGCCCGTGACTTTTTTTTTCGGCCAAATCAAATTGCGGTTTGTCGACAGTTGCTGTAGTTTTTTTTGGTTTTTAACTTGATTATGAGATTACGTGGAGAGTGCAGTTTGCGGCAATTGCCGGAAAATCAAATGTTAGAGGTCTGCTAAAGTTGAAGAGTTATTTTTTGAGTACTTTTCTTTAATCACATCAACTAAAATGAAATTCCCATTTTGTATTTTGCAGTCCCAGCCATGTCCGCAGCTGGCAAATCGAATAATAATGCCGCCAATTCGACGAGCGGTGATGAAGATGTTGGCAATAAAACAACGACAACGACACCGACAACAGCAACAGCAACAGCAACATCGGCAACAACAACACCGCGCAGCAATCACAACAACAACAACAAATTGAAATCAACACAGAACAGCAGCGGCGGCGGCAGCATAGATAAGCTATCACCCGATCAGGATATATATATTAATGCTGCCGACGGATTGCCCAGCCAGCATCCATCATTGCCACCGGAAGGAGATGTGGATAGCGATACGGAGCCGGAGGTGGATGCCGATTCCTTTGACGATTTGCCCACATCAATAATTGTGACAAACATACACTCGGAGGTGTTCGCCAATCCAGAACTCAAGCACGCCATGGAGGAGCTCTTCCGCACGTTCAGCGAATCGGCAACATTTCAGTGGCTACGCAGCTTCCGTCGATTGCGGGTCAACTATGACAATGCCATAGCGGCGGCCAATGCCCGCATCAAGCTGCATCAGTATGAGTTTAACAAGAAGACGGTGATTACCTGTTACTTTGCCCAGCCGGTGACACCTGTCAGCAACAAGAACCTACAGCCACCGGCGCCAGTTAAACAGTTCCTTATCTCGCCGCCCGCATCACCGCCAGCGGGCTGGGAGCCACGTGAGGAGGCCGAACCACTGGTCAATCATGATCTGCTCGCCGCCCTGGCCAGTCTCACGCCTGGCGAATCCCATGAGCTGCATCCGCAGAGCGAGGATCAGCCTGCCATCATTGTGCACACGGCCATGGTGCCGGAGGGAGGAGGCGTTGGGAACGCACTGCAGAACACCAAGGCACCCATTGTGCAGACAAAGTGTCCGGAGCGGGCATAAATCTCTTCATTTAGAAGAAACTTGGACGTTCTTGTCAATGCCCACATACTCAAGTCCATGTCCTAGCTAGGCAACCATTTTGAGGGACAAAGTCAAACGAGAGTTGAGAGCTCAGACCACTGGATGAATGGATAGATTGAAAAGGATTGGAATGGACTGGATTAACATTCAAGGGGAGGGCCATTTGCACAGTTGGTCAACTGTTGGTTTTGGGTTCAGCCTGCTTTTTTGGGGTTGAGTATTTTTGTATGTAAATAATTTATAAAGGAAACATGATTCGATTGTGATTAATTTACAAGTAGCTATGTTTTGTATTAAGTACTCATAATTGTAATCCTTTGATGACATTTCATTAGGTTTGCGCCTCCCTTGCTCCATCCCTCCCTCCGTTTTATAGGCATTGCAGCATTTATTGAAGATATTAGCTTAAAGTATGTGATGTATCCAAATCGGATATAGAACAGCTATCTACTAAATACTATACAGATCAGATACATATACAGATTCTAGATGTGTTTTCTCGTTTGCAGGCACTCGTTGTCTATCGTTCTTGCTCTCGGTGTCTTGTTTGTACTCGTTGTATCGATATATCGATGTACTCGTTACATATTCACACACACACAAAAAAACACACACACCCACGAACATACATCCTTATATCCACTCAGACACACAGTATCTAAATGTACCTTTAATGCTAACAAAACGAAAGTAAACAAAGCTGAAAAACATAAACAGAACTCTGTATGTACAATGTATTTATGTAGCTGCAAACAGAAACCGGAAACGGAAACGAAGCGTAAATGAAAATAAAAATACAAGTGAAATATGTAATATGAAGATGAAAAATTATAACTACCCAGATAAAAAGAAAAGCATGTCAGATATGAATTATGTATGTATGTTCATCATAAAATTATATCTATGTATGTATATGTAAATGTTGATCTAATTATAAGCCTCAGTCAGATACTATGTATATATCTGACTTATTGAAATACGTATAAAATATACTTATATATATATAAACATACATATTTAGTTAAAATTTGAATGCATAAAATTGGAAAATAATAGTAATGACATGCTATATTCATATTCGAAATGATGAATGTTCTCAAATGTACCAAAAAGAAAAAAAAACCAAAAACAAAAATGCAAATAGAAAAGTGAAACTGAAAAACTAAAACAAATACCAATTTCAACCAAACAAAAGTCCTTTATTTAATAGCCGTGAGAATGTTCCGAGTTTTGCACATCTGTTTTGAGAACTTGTTTTGCCAATAGAACTTGCACAACAATTTTCAAGCAATTTAACAACCAACTCAGCTTTTTGAAGCCAAATTTCAAGGTTAGCTGCTACATTGCTTCCTCTTCCTCTCCGTACATATAATTTAATTGCTTTGGCGAGTTCCAAAATCTGTTGCATACTCGCAGGCTGACTTGAATTTTACAGCCAGCGATTTTTGCTACTGCACAGAACACACTCACATACACACACACACATATTGCGTATACGCAGGCATTCAACGCATTGCTCTAAGATTTCCTGGTAAGCACAAAGACCGGAATTATTATATAATATACAAACATGTACATATGTGCATAATATTAAAACAAGAGTCAGAGCAACCTTGACTGCATGGGATGCCTTTGGCAGCGGCAAAGTTTCTCAGAATTTTATTAACATGATGTAATAACTTAACTAAACATTTGAATGTCTGTGCAGATGTGTGCGAGAGTATAAGAATGCGTGTGAGTGTGTGTGTTTGTGGATGTTTATATGCTTGGAATGCTTAACAAAAACAAAGCAACAACTTTGGCATATTCTATTCTATTTCCTTTCGATGGTTTTGAGTGGCACCATTTGCTCTGGATCTTCAGGATAAATACTATCCTGCCGTGTGCGGCCTGCACATTGATTGAACCAGGTATCGCCTTTACCAAAGTTCTCACCATCCTCAATAGACTCTGGCATTGGCTTATTGTTAGTCTCCGGCAGAAACATGACCCAGAAACCCGATACTAAAGCGACCACCCCGAACAATACGGCTGGGATTTTCGGATCGAATGAATCTCCGAGCAGGGTAATCAATGGCGTTAGAGCGCCCGAGAGACGAGCTGACATTGAGCCCAGGCCCATGGCCGAGTTACGCACGACGGTGGGAAACAGTTCCGCCGAGTAGTTATAGATGACTGCGAAGGAGCCAGCGATGAGCAGCTTGCCCAGCATCACAATGCTGGTTGAGACTGTGCTGCCCTGGGCTATGAATGCAGCCACGATGCAACAGATTCCTCCACCCAACATTAGGGTGGATGTGATTGAGCGACGTCCCAGGCGATCGAGGACGAATACCAGCGTTATATAAGTGGGGAACTCCACCAGACCCATGAGGAACAGTATGAAGTAGGGATTGCCATAGAGCTTGCCAGCACTCAGGGACAGGCCATAGTAGACAATGGAGTTGGCGAACCAACAGAGGCAGACATTGAGTGTCTTCATTCGCAGATTGGGTGTGCGGAAGAGATCACTAAGTCCTGCACTGGCCTTCTCCTCCACTGCAGCCTGCTGCTTGGCCTTCTGAATATAGTAGTCCTTATCCACAGGAATACCTGAGCCGTTGATTCTCAATCCCTTAGCCACAATATCCACAGCCTCCGCAGCACGACCTTGCATCCAGAGCCAACGGGGAGACTCGTCCAGAAGCCACCAATGGGCGAGGAAGAGACAGCCATGCAGACCATAGACCACTTGGAGTATCGTGCGATCCTTGATGATAGCACCCCAGCCGGCTACCAACATGATGCCTGCAGCAAAGACAGCCTAAGAGGGAAAAAACGTTATCAGTGGAAACTCCATGAACATAGTCTTGCCTTTAACTCACCTGGAAGGTAATGCCGCACACAGTACGTTTGGTAGGACCCACCAGCTCCATGGTCAGTACAAAACCGCAGATGTATGCACCCGCAGAACCCACAATGCCCAAGAAAAACCTGGTCACCATTACGGAAAAGTACTCGGGAATAAATGCCACGCCCACGCCAATAATCAGCTGGAGGAGAGCAGACCAGCAGAAGACCGTCTTTCTGCCCACCTTATCGGCCAGGCCACCTAAGGTAACAGCTCCCGTAAACACTCCCAGCATGAACACGGTCTGTATGATGGAACCTTTCCAGCGATCCTGGCACACAAAGTTCCAGTCGATGGTCCTCGATGTCTTGTAGTATGTCGTATCGTAGACAAACTTATCGCAGGGAATTATACTTCTTCCCTCATCTGTCATGTTGAACATGTGACAGGAGTCCAGTTCGTTGTTGTCCTTCATTGGAATGGCTGCAAGTATTTCGGTGGTGTTCCACGGCACCTGTGAGAAGCTGCTGTTGTCCACGCCAGGAATGTAGCAACGATGCTCCGGAACAGCAGCCACCGTCACCAGGGAGAGCATGTGGAGACCCGCAGTCAGGCCGGATAAGACTTGCAGGAAGAACTGCATGAATTGGTATTTACCAAATTCACCTAAAAAAAAACAAAAATCAAAAAGAAATATTTTAATAAATTTTATATTTTTAACTATTTTGATCATATTTTTAAAAATGTTGCTCAAAATAAACGGAGGTAAAGTTTTTATAATTATTATATTGCCCGAAATCTATGAATGAATAAAATTTTCGAATTGAAAACTTTAATTTTTTTCTTTCGTACAAAAATGAACCATATTTTTAAAAAATTGAAAACTGTCAATATAACAATTTTGATGTAGATGATGCAATGATACAAAAACTAAAAATAAAATTTTTTAAAACTGTTGGAAAGGTATAGCTTGTAAACGTTAAGAAGTTCTCATATTCCTAAGATCTTCACCTACTTTGGACACATTTCCTTAAATATTTCCACATTCTTCGGTTCAATTTTGTAATTGATTTGAGTAAATGTAAAATGTTAACTTCCTTAACTTGAAAGTATCAAGATCTTGCCAAAAAACAAAACCGATTTCCACAATTTCCACCTAAGACCTAAAAGCTGCCAAATTGGGTTTTGAAATACGAGGGGGGCTGCAGATGTTGATGAGGGGAATCTGAATACCAGTGGGAATGGAAATAAGCGTAGTTTGACAGATATTACAAGCAGGGGGGGGATGTGATGGCGCCAACGCTGGAATTGTCGTCACTCCGATAAATACTGCAATTAAATCAAGGCGAATTTATTCAATTCGATTTCAATTGAAAGGCATACGCGCTGAAATATTTGCCAAACGACTTGGTTTCTATTTTCATGTTTTTTTTATATATATATATTTTTTTTCGAATTTGTTTTCTCCTGAGCTGTGGTGAACATTGTACGGGTATGGGAATGGGGCCGTGTTGCATTGAATTGTTGATGACAAAAGTCATTTTGAGTTTTGCATAGACATAACAGTATACATAGTAGTACGTGGAGTGCTGTGATCTGTGGCTGTGTAATATGGGTTCTGTTGGCATTGTCTAGATAAATATTTGACACATTTGAGGCGGTCCAATGTTCAATTGGCAATTACAATTGATTTGTTGTGGGCCAACAGCGCCTTCAATTCAATTCCAGAAAGTGTTACAGCAGTCCCTCCAAAACACGTGATACAATCGTCTAAGAATTCGATCAACGTGAAATTAGTGCGATAAGTATTATGTCAGAGAGCAGAGAGTACTCAAGTAATTTTTAATTAATGCCAATTCAACAAATGCGACAATCTTTAATTAAATTCAATTACCTCTCTCATATACATAATCAGAGTGACACAACCAACAACTCGACTATCGATAAGCAACAATCTACCAACTGCCAATAAATAGTGTGACGGCTAAATCATAACGGATTATCAGAGCCACAAAGACGCCCCTTCAGTGTGATGTTGACTCTGCCCACATTCATATGAAATATCATACAATATATATATAAATGGAATACTACATCGCTTTATGGCTTGTTTGCGGGATTTCTCGCCTAGCGTATTAGCCCAGTTAGCTGCCAAATGGCCCTTGAACGAAATGCGGCTCACATGAATCGGTTTCGTTTGGTTTTGACTAATCAAACACCGTATAAAATAAAATAAAGCCTGTGTATTTGCTCTCGTCGTACATTGCCAATCATAAATGGAGTATATTGATTAACTGATACATTTATTGCATAATTTATAAGCCAAAAAAATAAATAAAACAAACGCGGGTTGTTACCAAAAAACAAAGATCGAAATTATTTACTCTACAGGAAAACATAGATAAAGCTCGACTCGTATGACACTTTCCCCAGAAATAGATAACTTATCAATTTGCACTGCATTTTAAATAATAATTTATCTATATTAATTATATTATAAATTATTACCTACAGCCTGTGTTTAAAGTCTAATTTGATACCATATCTAGTCCAGACAGGAAACTTCGATATTTCCACATCCGAAATTCTGAATTTCCTGTACACTATTTTCTATTTCCATGTTAGAATTATAAATATGTATTTATTTATTTTTTTTTTTTTTTTTTTGTTAAATAATAATCTAGAGCACCCTTGCCCAATATCCAATTCCGGTTTTAAATTAATTTATAACAAGACAAAATACACTTGATGTTCTATTCAAGTGTTAATTTATGGCATAGAATATTACAAAACCAAATTATATTTCACATAAATTTCAAGTGCACTTTTGTATACAATTGACATTGATTTGTTTGTTGAATTTACAAATGAGTTGCATTTTTGTAATATATCGCAATTAAATAACAACAAATTGTAACGAATATTACACAAAAGAATTAAGCTCAAAAATTACTATTGTGGGTTGATTATTCTTGGTCGTTTTCGTAGATGGATTTTTCATTTGCTATAAACTTGACTTAAACCACACACCATAATCAGAATCACATACATATATAGCTTATAGATACATATTCAGGCCATATATGTTCAAAACTGAATACTGAAAGTTACAGCAATTATTCAATTAAGCCAACTACAAATTCAACCGATTTTTGTTTTAACTATAACAACTTATTAATATACCCTGTAAGTTTCAATATTTTTAGATGGGTAGTCACAATTTGTTATATATTTTTTAAAAAATATTTTTTTAATTTTTCTCATATATTTTATGGAATATTTTTACTTTATCAAAACTTGCACTTTGTCCCAGAGTTTTTCATTTCTTCCAGATATTGTGGAAAATACAGTTATTATCTGTCTACAGTTTCCAGTTATATACTATAAGAAATTGCCACATTCAAGTGGTGAGTACTGTATGCATATACATATTTCATACTATATCATATTGAAACATGCGTCATTTAAGTTCATTAACAAGTTCAAAAATATTTTTGGCTCCATGCTTATCATCATATAGTTAGAGTAATTAGCTCCCCCCAAGAGAGAGATAATCAAAATATAAACAACAAACACTTTTTGAAGGTTACAGAGCTACGTAATTTTCGGCAAAGCGTGATTTCTTAACACTAAACAAAAAATTGCTGAACAGAGATTTCTAAAAAAATAAAATAAATAAATAAATACGAATAACGCAAGAATTACGTTATACTCTGCAGTTTAAGTACTTGAACTGAGCATTTAATTAAAGCCCTGCCTTGACGACCTAGTTGCCAAGATGGCTTAAATGTGCACGCGACAATGTTTATAACAAAAAACAAAATTAAAAAGAAATTTAATCAAGTAAAAAATTCAAAGAAATTAGAGATATATTGGAAATGTTATCGATCGAAGGCGAAACCAGTTCTTGACATTTCGCATTTCTCGGCGTCGTATTCATATGAAAACCGACTACCCACTGATATTTAACGACTCTATATAGTATATATATGTATATCATATGTGTGTAAGAGCATCTGTATGTGTGTGTGTGTGTGTGTGGATTTGTGCAAATGTGGTTAGAAAAAGTTGCTAATGCGGTCGTTAATCTCATGTGCCTCTGTCTCTTTGCTGCAGCCCAGTTTTTGATCGTGGGCCGCAGATAAACCCGTTTTTTCTTTATTTACACGAATTATTTATGATTTTGGGTGAAAAAATTAAAGCATTTTTAAAGACCGATATCATATAGCTGATAACAAACATAAAAAAAATAAAATCTATAATAAACTCATAAAAGTCACAATTCTCAGAGCACAGGTAATCTAAACTTGGTTAACCTTTTGCTTTATATCTGTATATAGTAGAGTAAAAAACTACTAAAAATATATATGGGAAATACTGTACAATTAAGTATTACAATTGGAACGTGTATCAACTATTTGCATTGATTAGTTAGCATAGACTAAGGAAAACTCTCATACTATCTAATTGTGCTACTTGTGAATTAATAGAATACATTCTCGTTAACCGCAAACAGAACCTACAGATAGATTACACGAGTATTACGAGTACTACTACGGTCCGCTCGTGACAATAATATTGGCCCTGGCCTTCCCTCTATTGTGAACTCTCTGATATTGTTAAGAGCATAAAGAAAAACATTTGTATTTGGCCAGAAGGTTCAACGAATGTCAACCGATTGAGGCACACACGGACACACAATCCACACACACATATGATCCACAACTGTCATCTGTCCCGTTGTCAGTCTGTGTAACTCAAACACTGTGAATTCAGCTAACCTTGACGATTTATTAAATTAGAAAAATTAGAAAAAGCGGCGTAATTAAAATTGTATTAACGAGTCAGTCGGCAAAACTTGACAGATCTCTCACAAGCCGGTGACATACTATACTATATAGACTGATAAGTTGATTATAACCTTAGTGTCACTAAGGTAGATAGATCTTTGGAAAATTTGAATGTTGCAGTTTTTTTATGCAATTTATTTTGATAAACTTAACAAAGTGTCACTGTGGCTGTTTCAAGCTAAAACTGATAAGTGGACAACTCTGCTGATAAGCGGTTTTGATAAGGATGTTTACACACTTGGCAACTAAATCTTTCGCTCATCCGACTTGTAATACACTCACCCAATTTGCCCATGAGGTCTTCCAAAACATAATCCACAGCCATGTTTCTCTTTTATTCGGATGTTATTTGAATTTTATTTTATGCTAATGACACTTGCAAAACAAGTACGTTGCAGTTTGCAAACAATATATGTATGTTTGTATGTATGTATATTTGTTGAAGCTTTCGTTTGCGTTAATTGTTAACAATTTGCATTTTCCATTAGGGATTCACTTGAATTGTGCGGCAGTTTAAAAATCAGTTAAGATCACGTAGTTGCAACTTCGTGTCTGGCAGAGATTGTCTTCTTTCCCGAGCTGATGGAGGCTCGTTGCTCGTTGCGGGAGCTTCGCCTTCGCCTGAGTCTGTTAGTTGCCGCCGAACTGGCAAAAAGCTAAATGCCAACTGAATTGGATTGGGTCTTGGACACGCGAATCGTTCGAATCGCACCGCTGCTGCTGCTGCTGCTTTTGCTGCTGCTCAGTAGAGTAGAGTACTAGTGCTGCTACTAATACTACCACACATGTCAAAACCAAAAAAAGAGAGCGATAACATGGAGCGCCCGCTACCTCTCACATACGTACATATGTATGTGCTTATGCTTGCTCTCTCTCCCACACTCCCTCTCTCACTTGTTTTCTCTTTAACTCTTCGCTCTCACTTCTGTGCGGACATATCTGATAGAGAGAGAGAGACGGATCGGTTCGTTCTGTTTGAGAAGCTTCCATTTGTTGTTGTCATTGCTTGACTTAATGGGTATGTGACATAATTCATTATCGATAAGTCCCCCTATGATAGACTAGGGCACTGGAGAAAGAGGGTTAGCAAAATAATAATTCAGCATCATCACATTTCGCATTGTTTCCAAGCAGCACATGTGGATCGTGTGATAAGATGTAAGCTAAATATTTGAATTGGGATCCCAGTAAGCTATATTTGCTCAAATGTACCTACATTTTTTGACAAATATATATCATTTCGAACAACTATAAATTCTTTTGTTTAATGTTATTTATACCATATATAAAGATGTCTGAAATTCCCTCAAATATAACCGATTCAATGTCATTCTTATATTTAGACATGATATCGGACGTTTTGCTAAATGATATCAATGAAATGGAACAAGATTTTGAAACCAAAATGAGCTTTCTTCGCGAACAAGAAGTGCAGTGCCTAGAAAATAGTAAACAGGTGGCATTTCTGTACCCAACTTGTGTCTAATTTTAAATACATATATACATAATCTATATATAAAATTCTCATTCTGCTGACAGCTCTCATATAGCAATCAAATTGTCGAATCTCTAATGCAAACCGTGCAAGAAGCGGAAATGGGATTGAAGGCGAACGAAATCCGATTAGCGGAAGCTGAGAAATTGATAGAGTACTGTGAGAAACGTAATCCCAGTATAGGATCCCATAATATGCATGCGCTGACTAGCAATTTCCTGAATCTGATGCTCTCGGCAGATCAAGCGACCGCACAGTGCAACGAAATGATTGAAGATTTCAAAAAGTTTAATGAGGATAACATCAAGAAACCTAAATCCTATAGTAACAGCATTGTTAGAAGTTCATTTACGATAATTATATTTTCAGTAGCAATAAGACAATTATATTTTGGTCTTCATAGATTTGGCAGATTTTGGATAATCATGTCAAGGCACTGGAGCTAATTGAAACGGAAGTGAACCGTCTAGAATCTCAAATAAAAGATACAACTTTGCACTTTGATACTATTATGATATTTGCAAATAATTATTATCCGAAATATCATTGATATATGATAATATATAACATATGATTATACAGGTAAATGTGTACTTTTAAATGCAAATTAAGTTCAACTTTCTTCTTAAGTTTACTTTTATAGAATAGGGATGCTGTTTTGGCTCTAACTATATAAGGACTCTCTTAGTTGTTGGAGTCGCGGAAGAAGAGCACATCGTCAGCTATGATGCTGGTGCTGGTCTTCTGATTTCCCTGCTGATCGGTTATCTCGCCATACGTAATCTTGCCCTGTACCATGGTACGTTGCCCCTTCTTGAGGTACTCCAGCACAGTGTCACGCAAGTTGGGCTTGAAGACGACCACACGATGCCAGTCTGTGCGTTGAGCCCAATCGCCATTCTCATATCTGTTTAATTATTAAATATATTGTAAAACTATCATATGCAACTTTATACCTTTGAACTCACTTATAATTTTGATGCGTCGCCACTGAGAATGTGACCACGGGATGCTCCTGGGAACCCCGCAATTGTGGATCAGCGCCGACACGGCCCAATATTGTAACTGTATTGACAGCTGTAAGCAATACGTATAAATTAACACCATCTTATGAAATTTACATTGACTACGCACTTTTTTCAATTTTGGCGGGTGCTGACGCCGATGTGGTGGTGGCTCCTCGTGCCGGCAACCGGCACAGACCATTTACCACTGGCAATAGCTAGAAATAGTTAAAATTATGTCAAGTTTGCTTACATTTTGCATTAAATAGCCAAATTATTAAACTTACAATGCGTGTGCTTTGTTGCATCATGTTTGCGGCGTGATTTTGTGTAGCGGCAACGAGATTTTAATTTACTTAAACAGCTGTTTTGTTTATTGCGCAGCCAACTTCATGCTCATGTTACACTTTGCTGGTTTTTATAGCGCCCTCTACAAGCAACTACATGTTTAAAGCATCACTGTTAACCGCACTGTTAGTGTCCAGCAATGTTAAGTTGCTGTAGTCTGACAAACAGAAGCTGCTTACTGCGGCTCGTTACCATTCAACTGCTAGTGTAGTACATATTTTACACGCAAGTAGCGCTGCTGCTTTCAGTCTGTACTTATGGAAATGTATTGGCTGCTTGCTCACAAAAGCTGACTGCTGTAACTTTGGACTGACGGTGCATTTATGAAACAAATAATGTAGTACAAATTTCTGTCACATAGGGCGCCAAATACATTTGTGTTTGTATACCGATGTTGCTTGCGGGTTTCGGCAAAATTTAATTTCGATGGAAATTCAATAAACCAAACAGGATGCACGATCGTCGAACAACTTCGGGTTTTAACGAACCAGACATTGCTCTTCCGTTTAAGGTGCCATTCGTTGCCGCCATTTTGAATTTTTAGAATGGCGACCAATTGAGAATGGCGACCCATCGAGACATTGATTCTGTATTGAACAGCAAAGATTGAAAGGCGCCCAACTGCGTTGAACCTGCAACGCATCAAAACGAAACGGAAGAAATGGAAATAACTTACTTTATGCGAATAATTGTATGCATTTTCGTAGCTCTGCAGTTGCCGATGCCTTAGCTATTACTACAACAACAGCATTGAGACGCTAGAACAACAAGAGACAACAAATCCACAAATACCCCTCTCTCTGTCGCACACTCTCATACTATTTCTACAGCACTTCGACTTTGCATTCAAATTCAGGCGATGACGACAGCCAACCGACGATGTAGATGAGAATGTGGATGTCGGTGCCGATGCTGCTCATAGTATTGGTATTGGTATTGGTAGTGATGTTGATGTTGCCGCTGCAAGAATATTGGCAGTTCTCTCCATCCCAACAGAATCTTGAAGCTATTCCAATTGTGCGGCACATTCAAGAATTTATAAGGTACTTCGATATTAACAGTTATCTTGGCTAGCTTGATACCATTAAATAAATACTTGGTATAATTTCTAATTAATTATAAACAATATCAATTAAAATAAATATTAAAAATTGATTAAAATACGTACAGGGAAATAAATAATATAAATTTAAATTATTATTAAAAATTGATTAAATTAAGGTGAAAAACGCTATTCAGATAAGACTAATTCATTTCTTATCTTTTGCAGTTTTTCAAATATGGTATATGATATTTCAATCGTTATCTGAAATATATATTATCTTCTGATTTGAGTTTCTCAACATTTTCGATTACACAGCGTCTTTTCTATATCTTTTAAGTTTTACCTTAAATATCTAATAACTACGGAGGTCAATTAGTTAGAGAGTTTTCGAACATCCAATATAGTATATCACTTAAGTCTTTATCTGAAATATCACTAATTTTTTGTATAGAGAATTTTGTATATCTTTCAGACTTGTATTTTAAATATCTCTGATATATGATATATCTTCAAAATTGAATTTCCGAATAATTCTGATTAGTCGGGGAGTTTACCTATATCTCTTAAGTGTGAATCTCTAATATCTCTTATCTTCTCATTTGAGTTTCTCAATATTTTCGATTAGTCAGAACGTCGTACTTCCCATTTCTCATTTCATTCTATATAGTGTAGCGCATATTTTTACCCAGTATAGCCCCAATCTCAGGCATTATTCATGCTGTCGTTTTCTAGTGTTCGTTCGTTCATTCGCTCGTTTTGTCTGTTCGTCAGTCGTTCGGTCGGTCGCTTTGCCATTGCCGTCGTTTCTCGTGGTTATTGCTGTTGTTGGTATTGGTGTTGATGTTGTTGCTGTTGCTGTTGCTGTCGTTGTTTCCAGCGCGCGTGTAGCTCAGCATTTCTATATCTGTATGTGTATGTGTTTGTGTATGTATGCATGTCTGTATGTGTGCCTGTGTATTCATTTATAGCTGTGTGGGTTGCGTATCTGCTGTATCTGCTGTGTGAGGCTATAGCAACATACATACATACATACATATGTACATACATACATACATATTGCTGTGGCTCCGGCTGTTCGCTGTTGCGATACTAACGAACGAACGTCCCAAATGTCGACGTTGCTTTTTGCTCTGACTATGCCTCTTGTTGTTGCTGCTGTTGGTGTTGTTGTTGTTGCTGCTGCTTTTTGTATATTTTGAGTTTGTGCATAGCAAAGGGGGAGCCGCTTTGAGGTGGGAGATTGTTGTTGGCTGGGTTGCTGGTTGCTGTTGCTGCTGTTCAAGTGGTTGCTGGTTGTTGGTTGCTGTTGCCGTTGCCGTTGCTGGTTGCTGGCCTGGTCGAGGACGTTCGTACGCTAAGTCGTTTCATATCGTATCGTAGCATATCTTTTCGTATGCTTATGCTGGGGTTTCGTCTATGCGTTTGCGTGCCAAAGCAACAGCAACAACGACAGCAACGGCGACGGCAATGCAAAACTCATATACATTTTATAGTGAAACTCAATGCAGCTTAAGCTTAATGCACGCCAGCAACAACATAAACACCAGCAACATCAGCAACTACAGCAACAGCATTCCGGTAACTTGAATGCTGCTGTTGCTGTTGATGTTGCTGTTGCCGATGTTGCTGTTGCTGCTTGGTTGTATGCTTGATCTGAACGCTTCAGTTGAACTGCTTCGCCTGCGCGAAGTTTTTTTTTTTTGAATTAGCGCGCGCAGCTGCAATTGAGTAACAATTGCTTAACAACGATGAAGAATCTGCCCCAAATAGGCTATTTAGTGTACTATTTAATCATAGCAACTTTCCTGCTATAAGTTTAAGTTTTCATAGTAAGAATTTAAATTTAATTTAATATAGAATCTTAAGCAACATTTTTAGACCTTAATCTTTAGCGCTCTTAAGTTGTTTGCCTGCAACTGTTGCTGCTGTTGCTGCTGTTGCTGCCAGACGTTGCTGGCGTTGCAACTGAAGCTGACTGCGCACATTTTTACCGAATTTAACAGAGCAACAGAAACTGAAACTCAAGAGAACGAATGTTCGCATTAAAGTTTATTTCGAAACTCAACTCACAGCAGCAACAGCAGCAGCAACAACGGCAACGGCAAAAAAGAAAGAAAAAAGAAGAAGGAAAAGAGAGCCAACAGCAACACAAATGAAAAACGCCAACGAACAACGAACGAGGCAACGAGCACTGAAAGCAGCACACAACAACAACAACAACATCATCAGCAATAGCAACAACAAAGAAAACGACAAAAAAAATACAGAGAAGAAGCAGAAGCAGAGGGAAAAAATCAAGTAAAATTACGACAAGCACAAGAGCAGCAACAGCAATGGTAGAGGAACAGAGACAGCTACAGTGGCAGCGGCAGCGGCATCAGCAACGTTGAAAGAAAACAAGAAACTTCAGAGCAGCAGCAACGTTCGGGAGGGGAGCTGTAGGCAAAACGAATGGCAGCGAGAGTGAGGGCAGCTGTGGGGAGCTGAGCTGCAGGAGGAGGGAGAGAGTAAAGCAGCCGCACAAAGTGTGTGACTGTTGTGAGTGTGTGAGTGGCTGTGTGAGTGACTGGCTACAGCTGTACGTGTACATCTGTGTATGTGTGTGAGTGTACAGTGGGGCGAAGGTGAAGCATGCGATGGCGATGGCGATGGCGATGGCTGCTATAACGTCAGGCAAGACGACGACAACGATGGAATAAAAAAAAATACAAAATCGAAAAAAAAAATACCAAGCAACGTACCTACAACACCAGCAACAACGCCAGCAAAAATTTATAATAAAAGCAGCAGCAGCAGCAACAACAGCAATAATGACGGCAACGACGACGACGACAGCCAGCAAAACGTTGAAGGCAACAACGATGGCTGGCGATGCTTGCAACTGCGACCAGCACCAGCGCCAGTGCCTCTTGCCAGTGCCTCTTGCCATGCTATGCCATTCCATACCAAGCAGCCAGTCAACTATCCAACAACCCAGACTAGCCTCATCTAAGGCTCTCAAGCTAAACTCAAGCGTAGCAAATTAGACGAATTTTAATGCCCTTCCAAGAGGAGTATAAGAGAGCAAATAAAAATCATAAATTCATCAATAATTTGAATATTAAGTATATACAGTTTTCATATTTTCATGAATTTCTTATAGATATGCCAAAAAAATTAAATTAGGAAAGCCATTCATATCATAGAATTTGACTAACACCAGCATACCTTTGAACATATTCTACATAATCTTCAATATAGATGTTCAATTATATTTTAATTTATTTTACGACCAAATGTGAGTAAAAAATATCACTCGAATTCCAATAATTGGCTGTATTTGAAGATTTTAAGACATTTCTTAAATATTACAAATGAATGAAAATCTTTTCTATCCATATTGTTCATATAATTTAAAAGACATTTGTTTTTAAATTATTATTTACCAATTTAATATACTTGTCTATTTAATATTAAAACTTATGGTACAAAAAGCATTCATAGCCTGTCGGAAAAAGGGTATTCGATAGGAGACAGCGAACAAAGCCGCCACCATAGTCCTCGTGTTCGTGTTGCCATTCGGATTCGTCGTCGTCGTCGTGGTCTCGTCATCGTCAGTGTGAACTCTGAGCAATACACACAGAGTCACAGAACACGCAGAACGTAGAACGATGACGACGACGACGACACCGTCAGTGGCCGTACATTAAAGTTGAAGTAAAGTTGGAATTTGTGCCTGGCCTCCCATCGTCAAACCTCCCATGCCCTCCTTTTGTAATCAGAATAAACGAAAATTCGCTTAAGCGTTGCACAGTGGTGCGTATACGTTACAAAATAAATGCTTAGATTAACAAATTTAAATTTAGTTTTAAAAATTTTTCAATATTAATATCTCCAAAATATAAAGATATAATGTATTTAAATATAAAAATATTTAAAAATGATTTAGTAGGGAATTTCGCATAGCAAATATTTTCCATTAATGAAAAAATTTTACAAAATTCTCTGTTAATAAAAATCTATAACGATGAAGAATTCTTCTGGCTGCTTTACTAGCAATAGTTTTCCAAATTAAAAAAAAGGAATTTTGAACCACGGTTTACTTCAATCATTCAACCTTACCAAGCAGCGGGGCAAAACGCAAATGTCAAGACGAACGGGCGAACCCACCGAACGCAGCAACGTCGACAACGACGATGGCAATGACGATGACGACGATGGGGCCCAACGTTGGAGGACGGCAAAGACGTTGAAAATGTCAAGGAGTGGGCGGCAGCCCTAGTGCTGGAGTGCTAGTGCCGGATTGCCGGCCAGGAGTTGAGAGTGCCAGACCTAAAATATTCTACTCCAACAGCGCCAAAGCCCCCAAAAGACCACACCAAGAAACCCCACAGCCCCCGTTTCCACCACGGCACCTCTGCACACATTTTGTGCGATAAAGGAAATGCCACACCACTGTGACAACACATTTGCTTTGGAGCTGGGTGTCTCCCTGTAAGCCAGAGCGTGGAGTTCGAGTTCGAGTTCGAGCTCTCGTTGCCTCAGCCATTTTCGTCCTGGGTCGCTCGTCTTCGTCCTAAGCGCCGCACATGGCCACATACCACAACAAAACAAAGCGGCAACTCTGCTCAAGCCCTGACTCAGAACAACAACAGCAACAATTGCAACAACAACGACGACGATAGTGTAATTCCGACGAGAAACAACTTCGATTGTCGGTGCGCTCTCATTCATTTCGATTTTTGTGCCGCGACGGCTGCTTCACATGCTTTAGTGCCGACCCAGCACTGGCACCAGTAACAGCAACAGCAATGGCAACAGCAATGGCAACGGCACCGCCAGTTTCAGTGCCATCGCCGCAAAGCTCTCGGCTTTTGGCTCTTGGCTCTATCCTCTATCCTCTGCCTTCTACTTCTACTTGTTCTGCTTCTTCTTACTTTGCTTCGTTCCCATTTACAACGACAATACTGCGACTCTAGGCTTGGGGCTCTGGTTCCAACTCCGACTTCTGTGGCTGGTGCCGTCTGCTGTTGCTGTTGCTGCTGCTTGGTTGGTTCGTTTTGTTGGTTCTGGTTCTCAAGCGAGCACATGGCTAACAACAACAGCAGCAACAACAACGACCAGTTGCCATTTGCGCAACGCAGCCGAGAAAGCAAACGAACAAAATAATAAAAGCCCCAACAGCAGCAGCATCGATCGATGTGTGCGAACAACAAAAATAGTAGAAATAGCCATAGATATTAGACATAGGAATATGGCCATAGGAATATGGCCAAGAGTGGGTGGTGGGAAGATTTTGTGACATACTCCGTCCGCTGCGGGAATAATTAGCATATATTTAAGCTAAATATCACATAAATAGCGCATGCATAACTCCAAAATAATTGAGGTCCATCACTTATGACTATATTTAATTGCAAATAGAATTTAAAGCATTAAGTGCATATTAATTATTAATGGGACATTTAGGGGCTATTGATCTTGTTTATAAAACTATTTTATGAAATTTAAATAAAATATTATTTTATTTATTCTTAATTAAAAATGTGTTCACTTTTGTTTTTTATATATGATTTGCGTAAATTTATGGATATTATAAATTCCATTAAATATTTTTCAAATTTTATAAAATAGTTTTCTAACTACAAAGAAAAAAAGACTGAACTACAAAATAAAATTTTAATTTAATTTACAACAATATTTTATTAAATACAAATATTCGAAGAAATCTTAAAAAAAAATTGGAGTAAAGACAGGAATATTTTATAAACTAACTTATAAAAATGAACTTATAAAGACTTTTTGAAATGTTTAGAATATTTTTTAAACTATTAATAAATTATGCATATTTTTCTATCACATTTTTCTCCTGGTATACACAGAAATCTTCTGAAAATCACTATTGATTCATAAAATCAATTAAATACAGTTTAGATACAGATAGATTTCTTTAAAATATGCAATATTCAAATCTTTAATAAAAGTAAATGTTTATTACATTTATGGAATGTTTCAAATGAATTATTGAATTGTTATAAAGGATCGCTACCCAAATATGTTTTTACCCAGAAGATTTGCTTTGCGCCAACATACATACAATACTTTTGACAAACTCAAGACAAATCATCCAACTAAGTAGTATTCCCACAGTTTTTTGTAGGTTCCATCATCGGCTCTCCAGGTGTACGTGCGTCCCAGTTTACACAGTTCTTTAAATAGGGCTAGGCCCGCGAATTCGGCTGAAACAATGACAAGTCGATGGCGCACAGAGCTTTTTTTTTTGGGGGACCTTCCATACCTTTGACTCTCTCCCACATACTCTCTCTTCCTCTCTGTCTTGCTCTCTGTGTCATCAAAACAAGCAAAAACGTCGCAGAAAAAATACTTTTTTCGAGCACTGGCAAAAAGAGCAATAACAACAGCCGATAAAACCTGAAAGTCGAATGCGTCATGCGCCCCAAAAAAAAGAAAAAAATAAAGAGAACTGAACTGAACTTGTGTCGACTGTTTGTATTATAATTTTTGTATTATTTTTTAAATATTTTTTTGGGTTATGCGTAGGCGAAAAGTTATCGATTGCGCGAGTTGAGGCAACGCTGGCGGCACAATTTCAAAAATAAAAAAATGGAGAGAGTCGCATGTGGCCGCAGTTCAAGGATATCATGGCAGCCATTAACTCTTTGCAACTGAGCCGAGTTGCAACAATACGATGCGAATGCGCCGCCGCCGCTGCCGCAGCTCAGAGGCGCAGTTATCCTGCGTTGCAGGCCAAAGCCAGAGTCAAAGCCTGAGCCTAGGGCGAAAACGATTTTTAGCCATTGGCGCCTGCAGCCACGTTTGACAACTCGGCGCACTGTAAACCCCAAAAACACATACACACACCCGCACACACATAGAATATATGAGAGAGAGAGAGAGAGTTGGTTGTGCCCACATCCACAAGCTAAAACCTCATTCATTTAGTTTTCGTAGAGCGACAGCAACAATAGTTTGTTTCAATGGGTCTGGGTGTGGGCTGGGAGACCCCTTCTTTACCGGCTGTCCTGGCAGCCTCAACTCTCAGGGCCCAATGCATAAAAAGGCAAGGGAAGCGCAAACGATGCATACAGCGTGTTCCGCTTAAATCTACAAATTTTCCCTAAATTTTCATAAACGGAACACCCTATATAACGGCACACATTTCAGGCCATGCAAGGCTGTCAGTCGTTCCGTCCGTTTGTCTGTCCGTCCGTCCGTCGCTCACTTTACTATTCAACGAGCCCAACGTTGGGTTGCAGAGAGACGAGCGACAGGCAGAGACATTCGTTGAGGGTGAATGCCGCACAGCCAAGCGAGCGACCGACAGGCAAAGCGACGGACCGCCAGACCGACGTTCGACCTACCGACCACCCGACCGAGCCTTCGCTTCTACCGTTGCGACAGCCAAGTTGGCAGAGCAACCACCCCGATATACACAGCCACCCAGCCTGACAGCTCATCCTCTCAAACATTTGGCTACGTAGTCGTCGTCCTCAACTTCATTCTCCTTCTTGCCGCATCCTCGTCCTCGTCCTCGGCGTTGTCGTTTGTTTGTCACAATAGGGCAAAAGTTTCACTGTAACTGTTATGCGACCCACAGACACCACCGCCCCAGCACAATGTGTAGCCCAAATGTCTGCCAACCACCCAAACCACCCAGCCAACCACCCACCAACCAACACAACGAACCCACCCAGCTACCAACCCACCAACCTGCCAGCCAAGCTAGCTACGTTGTCGGCATCGGCATAACGCACACCAACACAGCCACAAACAAAGCAGCAAATATGTGAAAGGACTATAACCGAATAGCAGGTACCCTTTATATATTATAATTATATTATGTATATTTCAGAGAATCGGATAGAGGTAATTGAATTGAATACATTCATAGATATATCTATAATTATTAATCGAAATACATTATTTTTCGGATATAATTGCTATAATATTTTTTATATAAAACAAATGTTGATGAAAAGAATGTTATTAAGACATGTAAACATTATTATGCCAGTTGAAACATCAAATTTCCGAAATATACAAAATAAATTATTTTGGAAAAAAATGTAAACATATAAAATATATATTTTGAAAAGAATGCAAAATGAAAGAATATAATATTTAACAAATTATTATTTAAATGTTCTTCTTAAATATTGTATTATTTTTTAAATTTCCAATAAAAACACTTGCCAAATCTGAGAAAAATTCGTTGATGCTCAAGTTATTCATGCCATGGCTGTAGGGTAGAAAAACTTGCTCTGAAATACGATGGACTATACATACAGCTATAGTAAACACATACACATACACAAACATACATACATACATACATGCATAGATACTTACATACATATACTGAGAGCATTAAGCTTTCATGCACGTGTGTATATGTGTGTGTGGATGTTCGAAACTTTTATTGTCAGCACAAACAGACAGACACACGTTCACACACACACACACATACACCTAAACACATACTCGCCCACAAAGATAGGCAAAGACACATATACATACATGTATGCATACGTACGTACAAACGTATGTGTGTGTGTGTGTGTGTGAATGTTTGTGTGTTTGCTGCATGTTGCCGCTGTGCTCGAACGAAGGATAAAATGCTGCAAATTCACAGCAATAGCAACAACAGCAAATGGCAATGTCGAGGCGCACAGTACGTATACGTATCCATCAGATAGAAAAGGCATCGAGCAGCATGCTGAAATAATGAAGCAGCAAGGACTCGACTCGACTCGACTTGGCTTGGTTTGGTTTGGTTTGGTTTGGCTTTGGCTCTGCCTTTGGCTTGGTCTGGCAGCTGCTGTAGCTGACTATGGCCATGGCTATGACTCCGACTCTGCTCTCTACGTATCTCTCTCTCTCTATCTTTCTCTCTCTCTCTCTCTGGCCCAGAATGAAAACGAAAATGGAAAATGTGTTTCGTTGTGTGACGAGTTGGCGGCGGAAGAGGGGCAGAGTACGAGAAGTGACAGAGTTTGGGAGTGGGCTGGCAGCAAGGAGCTGCTTCTTCAAACCGACACAAGGATATTGCGCACGAGGACAGGATGGCTGTCTGCCTGCTTGCCTGCCTGCCTGACTCGTGGTGTTGATGATGATTACAGAGATGCTCAGATAGAAGCAGCTGAAGCTTTAGATGCTGAAACCAAACCAGGACCAGAGACCAGGCAGCCAGGCCAGGCTAGAGCTATCCAAAGAGGCAAAAAGCGTTCCTTTAGAAATGCCATGTTGTTGCTACTTTTATTGTTGTTATTGTTGTTATTATTATTGTAGTTGTTGCTGTTGTTGTAGAGAAAAGTCTAACACGCCAAGAATGTACAGCGTTGTTCTTGTTGCCGTCGTCGTAATGTGCTTCACTCGAACCAAGCGACTCCTGCTTTCGCCTCCTTGTTATTCCACCAACAGCAGCAGCAGCAGCAGCAGCAGCAGCACATGAAGAAGAAGAAGAAGAAGAAGAAGCAGTGGCAGTGGCAGCATCAGCTTCTAGTCTTCAAGTCTTTGTGAGCCTTGTTCGTCTTGTGGATATGAAATTGGCAATGGTATGAGAAGTGGGTGGAGAAGCTGCCAGCATAGATAGAAACAAGGGAAGATTGAAGCGTAGGTTGGGGCAGCCAAAGAGCGGGATAGGAATAGAGAGAGATAGAGAGAGATAGAGACAGAGAGCAACCCAAAAATATATATTCAACTGGAAATGTTTATTAAATTTCTTGCATTTAAGCTTTGAGCTGTATTTTGAAATTAGAATTAGAAATCGACTGGCAAAGACAATGCTCTCTATTTTAGTTTTTGCCTCCATTTTCATGCTTCCTCTTGCCACACCTCCAGCAGCAATTAAAGGATGGTACTGATGAAGTGTGTGTGCATGTGTGTGTGTGGGTATGTGTGTGTGTGTGTGTGTTCATATTAATGATTCAATGCATACCGAATGCTTACGTATAGTTTATACTAAAAACACATACACTCTCCTCGCTTATATTAGTTTCTTGAGGCTCTCTCTTTATGCATAAGTTTTGAGCATGTTTCGTAATTGTAATTAAATCCAAACTTAATCCCAAAATGCTCAAGATACTTTTCGTGCTAGTTAAATTTTGTATTTTGATTTGTGGCTGCATATTAAATTTTATTAATATTTGACACACACATATTGTTCATGATAATGTTGATTTTCTTATACAAATAATTGTTTTTAAATTTTGTAATATTATGTTTAACAATTTCATTTTTAGCTCTTTTTCTTTAGTCTCGCCTCACAAAGGAATGAAGTGCTTAAAACTGCATTTTAAATGAGAAAATTGAAAATGATACTTTATTAAAATAAAAAGTGATAATATTAGTTATTAACTTCAGTGTATAGTAAACCAGCAAAACAAAGTTTCAGTGTATATTAATATATGAAAATCCATCAATATATAAATTATAACAATCATTTTCTATTGGAGAGATAAAAATCTTTTCAAATATAATATAAAATCGAAAAAATAATGTTATAGTTTGTATGTTGGATTAAAAAAGATTTTTCGATGAGTAAATGTTATAAATTTAAACCATTAATGAACATTAAATTTATTAGCTAATTTTTGTTAATTCTTATTCAAATTTCAAGAATTATGTATGTAAAAATTTTGAAAAATTATATTTTATATTTTTTATTATATTTATTTATATTTTGTAAATTATATTTTATTATATTTTAAAAATATTATCTCAATTTCACCCAACATATTTCTTGGCGTGTAGGAAACATGCAACTTGTTAACTTGCAACAAGGCAACGCTCGAAGCTGTGGCAGCGCCTGCGGCAAGTGTCAATACAATGCACCTTGCAGCTAACAAACTTATAGACGATATATAGACACGGATATTGTAATACGATTTGAATAATTTGAGTGGGAGATACTGTAACATGACCCACTAATTGGTTTCTTCACCGAACAACGACTTGACCTGCTGAAAGTTTCTCTAACTGAAACTATTGAGCAGAGATGGGATGATGATGATGATGATGGGATTGGGTGGGATGAGGGTATGACACCTCATAAGGTATTC
The DNA here is from genome assembly GCA_018150725.1 of Drosophila quadrilineata. NCBI lineage: Eukaryota > Metazoa > Arthropoda > Insecta > Diptera > Drosophilidae > Drosophila > Drosophila quadrilineata. The sequence goes on from JAECWN010000375.1 coordinate 677,373, forward strand.
CCCACGCACTGTTAACAGGCTGCCAGAGACACAATCCCTCCATCCCCCCATCCCATATCCCATATCCCACGAAGGGGCGTACTCCCCCATGGTTATACTAGGTATATCCCGCTGCGAAAGGTCAGCTCGGGAAACCGCAGGCAGTCAACCTGCCACACACAAAGTGTGTATGAGTGAGTGTAGGTGTGAGTGTGCGTATGTGTGTATGCAATTTTGGTGAGTGAGGCTCATTGCACGTTTTGAGGATGTGGCAAAATGGAAATGGAACTAGAGTTGGGAGTTCGGAACTGCCGCTTCTGCGGAGATATGGAGCATGTCGGCGTCTGGCTCAATGTTGTGTTGCATGTATGTATTGTATATGCATGTGTGTGTGTGTGTGTGAGTGTGAGTGTGAGTGTGACCCACATACACATACATATAGGTTGAATGGGCCTGTTCATTCAGAGAAACCAAAACACTTGGCTGCAAAATTTCGCTAGCCACATGTCAAAGTGCGTGGCGGAGTTATGCAAATGTGTGAAGCAGAGACAAAAGCAGCAGCAGCAGCAGCGGCAGGACTCGTATTCACTGAGGTGTCCTTGTTGTTCCCACTCCCACCGTCCATTGCTCTTGTTGTTGTTGTTGTTGCTTTGAGAGAGTGTCGCGCGTCTGCCGCTGGCAAGGCGCAACAATGCAACTTCAGTCCACAGTGCAGCAGGTGATGGCAGGCAGGCGTTTAATCAGCGGCTGGGCAACAAGCCGTGAATCCTGCAGGATGCATACGTCACAGGACCTTGTTGGATGGCGTTGACGATGACGATGACGATGCCAAGCGAAAGTTGCTGCCTCTTACGGCTATTTGATATTTATACATACATACACACATATGTATGTATGAATGTATGGATGTGTGTGTGTGTGAGTTTTGTTTGGGTTCTCTTTTCTTTTCTCTTTTTTTGTTGTTGTTGCTGTGAAAAGTGAAAAACTTTTTGCCAACCCCTTCAAAGGCGACGCGACACGCTGATGCTGACGTTGACGTCGACAGCAGCAGCAACAGCAGCAGCAACAGCAGCAGCAGCGGCAGCATCGGCAACGTATTTTCAATTTATGGTTTTGTATGCACAAAGCAATTGTACGTGCCACACACACACATACACACGCATGCTTGCTACAGAAAGTCGCTGCCACAACCGCAGCCGCAGCTAGAGAGCAGAGTGGAGAGTGGTGAGTGTAGAGCGGTGAGGAGGGGGAGAGTCCTAGACAGACTGAAACCCAATGCCAATGCACCCCATTGTGTGTGTATGTGTGTGTGTGTGTGTGTGTGTGTATGTGTCTGTGGATGCTGTGTTTAGATGGAGGATGTGGCATGCAGCCTGATGCACTGGGGGTTGTGGCTAACGCGTGGGTGACTGCCAACAGTGTAAGAAAGAGACACACAGAGAGGGGTGAAAGAAAAGAGAAGAGAGAAGAGAAAATCTATGCCGTCTGACGACGTCTGTTGCTTCGTGCGTTTTGCGTTTTTAATACATGTGGCAGGCAGCGAAACTAAACTGAATTTTCTATATAGAGTAACTTGCAACCCGCACCCAAAAAAAAAAACCCCCGTTAGTCTCTGTCCAACCATTGCCCCCTCGTCCCTTGCCAACGCAGTGTAACTCGCATGTGAATTATGACAGACTTTGTTGTTGGCGCTGCGACCGCGAATGCTGCTAACTTTGACGCTAACAACTGACGACGATGCTGCCGACGTTGGCAGCGCAGTTTACGTCTCCGTCTACTTCAGCGTCAGCGTCACCGTCGCAGTCTCAGTCGCTGTCGACGTTTGTTTTGCATTTTTCATGCTGCCTGCGAAAGCAGCAGACAAGCGGCGACCTTGAACAATTTATTGTTGTTGTACGTATCTATATGTATGTATGTGTGTATGTATGTATGTATGTATGTAGTTGCCACGTTGTTGGTAGCTTTTTATTTATTTATGGTATTTTTTGCTGCTATTGTTGTTGCTGCTATTGCTGTTATTTCTCCGTGGACCCTTGTAATATATGCATGTGGCTGGCAGCCAGCGTCTGACACCACGCGGCAAACAGCGCCGGCAAAACCTGCCAGTCAAAGTCATCAGCAACATGAGGCAGCAACAGCAACAGCAACAGCAGCACTGGCAACAGTGGCAGCAACAACAACTACAGCAACCAACATAAGCAGTCAGTATGTCTGTCAGTCTGTCTGTCTGTCTGTCAGGCAACCACCAATCCATCTATCATTAGTCAATGCTGTGCCGCTCCTTCTGCGATATTGTTGTCCCTTTCACACTCTCCTCATCGCTCTTTCTCTTTTGTGTGGCACATAGCGAAAGTGTTACGTTCAATGCTCCCCAATAGATGCTGTGTGACGAAGCTGGCGCTTTCCAAAAAAAAAAAAAAAAAATAACATTCGCCGCATGGTAACAAGTGGTTCTAACCCCAACACCCCTCGCTGACTGCCTGAATTATGCAGCTGCCCTTTTTTCTCTCTCTCTCTCTCTCCCCCCCCAACGTCAGTAAATCTTACGCCTTTTTGCCTTTGCGGTTAATCTGTTTATGCATTACAAACAAAAATCAGCTGAGCGAGGCAGACAAAGAGGGGATAAAGGGGGTAGAGGGTGTCAGCAAAAGGGGAGACACTGCTGATAAGCATCCCCTTGCCACAGCTGGTTTTTTTTTTATCGGTTTGAGGGGGGGGACAACTCTCGTTTTCTTTTTATGGCCATCGCACGAATTGCCTTGTTCTTTTTAATTAGGCGTGAAAAACTCTCAATGAATGTTGCCACAAAGTGGCCGCCGTATGTTTGTATGTGTGTGTGAGAGTATGAATGGAACTTATGAGTGGACGCACGCTAATGAGTATGCCCCAAAACGAAGGTCAGTATCGGCAAACACCAGCAGAAGAAGAAGAAGAAGAGCATGAGGATGAGGAAGCAGAAGTTATTCGCTGACAACTTTATAACTGGCGTTCAACAACTTTTGGGCAACTTGTTGAATCTCAATGTTATGGTATGTTATGTTGTTACGTTACGAGCAGCATTATGGGATACAACGGGGCGACTTCAACTCCATCACCGACTCCTCTGACTTCTGTTTAAATGCGTTCTGTCAACAGACAGCGAAACCGACAAACCGTCAACAGTTATCAGCAGTTTAACAGTTTTAGTCGCCGACGACAGCTGATTGCGTCCTTCGTCGGATTCGCTTTGCATTCGATTTTCCCTTTCTTCATTCCTGTTCTCTCCTTCTCTGTATTTCTTTTGATTATCTTTTTTGCAAATTTCATGCCAAAATGTGAATTAATTCGATTGTGTCCATGGATTATGAATGGCTTTAAGGGGCAATTTTTATATTCATTTATATTAAAAGTAAAGTGAATTAAAGTTGCAAAATAATACATATATTTTTTTTTAAATTAATTTTTAAATTTTTTTTTGTAATGCATTTTCTGGTTATTTTTATTTTTATTCTATTTTTTTCATTAATTTAAAAATATTTAAAAAAAAATTTCAACAAAAAATATCATATATTTGTGTTTTATCATAGTTGTGATGGATCCAAACTTAATTTATATTTTTTATATTTATAGTTTTGAAAAGGTTTCAGAACTTTGCCTACTTGGAACAGTATGAATTAATAAATATTCTTAGAAACTATGTTAATTAATAATTGCAAAGTAGAAAAATTGTCTTAAATTAAAAAATAAATTACGATTTCTAAATAGTTATTTAAAAAATAAAGTAAAACCCTTTTAACTTCCTGAGAGGAATTTCTAAAATTAAAAAAATTGGATTTCTAATTAACTACTTAATAAATAAACTAACAACTTGGAAGAAATTATGCAAAAAGTGACTTCTGTAAATAATTAATTATATTTAAAATTGTCTTAAAACATTTCGAAAATTTGGCTTTATATTTATTTTTCAGCCACAGCATCTTCAAATGAGATATCCTTTAAAAATCCTATACAATTGTAGCTGCTATCCTGAATTAAATCTTGAAAGACTATTAACAAATTATCAACTCACAGACAAACACAATACCTGCCCTACATTATAACACACCCACATACAAACATATGTACATGTGCACAACATACATACATACAGACATACGTATAATATTTCTTGTGATATCTGAAAACTTTATGTAGAATTCATTGGGGCAAGAAGGAGATTCATTAAAAGCAGCTGTGCTGCTGTGTTCATTTGTCTGTAATAAAAGGCAAAGTTAATAACTGGGTTATTTTGTGTATTCCTCGTAGAAATGAAAGACTAACTCAACAACTTGCAACTTGCAGCATTGCTGCCACTGTTGCCACTGTTGCCACTGTAGTAGCATGGTGCATGCTACTTGCGACATACTATCAACAAATGTTATGCGTAATACGGCCAAAACTCAGCTTTAGACAAAGTCAAACCCAAAACTTAAAACCTAAATTCAGACACGGAACTCCAAGCCACAAAGTTGCCTTCCAAATATTATCTCTCTCTCTCTCTCACTCTCTCTCTCTCTCTCTCTTTCTCTCTCTCTCTCTCTCTAATGCAATGCCGTGTTCTACTCTGCAGCGGTCAATATTTCATATGCACGTGTACATGTGCATGTTTATAACTATGTAAGTATGTATATGTATGTATTTTATACATACATATGTATTTTATACATACATATCTCATGTAGTATCTGTAGCTGTGCTGTGCTGTATTTGCATTTACGTCAACACACGTTGCTTGTAGTCCGGCGGACTACGCTACGTATACGTAACATGCCAACTATTTAGTTTCAACGAGAGTCGCCACAGCGACTGCCAGTCCCCAATGTCCCCAGTATCCAACACAATCTGACACAACACCGAAATTCTTACACCCCACAAACTGCCTCCCAACCCCCCTCCAACTACTACAACTACAACTACTTGCCCTCCATCCTTACTGCCCAATTGTCCTAGAGTCGCCCTACTGCAGTGCTGACCATTCGACAGGACTACAAAACACATGGCATTCTACTTAGCTGGCGCCGAACTCAGTTTTTGAGTTCAGTGCACAGACGACGATGACGACGATGCGACGATAGTGATGGAGTTAATACTCGTCCTAGTCTTCATCGTCGTCCTCGTCGTCATCCTGCAGCTCGTTTCCAACTCAACGCTCACACAATCAGTGCTGACCAGTGCGTTCCTGTTCGAATCCTGCATCGGTCTGTCCACTGATCCATAGTAAATGGAGACTTCGAAATGATATTGCGATTACTAATAGTAACAGTCTTGAAATGGGAATTAGGAGCAGCTATCGATAATCCCAAAAATATCCCAGAAATAAATAATTCTTTCAATTATTTAATATATTATTTTTTTTTTTTTTTTTAAAACTAATTCACTATAAAACAAATAAATTCACTTTATTTGTGGTTTTGAAAAAAAAAATATATATTAAAAAATATATAATTTAAAATATTTTTTTTAAATATTTATTTGATTTTAAACTTCGAATTTTAAATGTATCAAATTAAAAAAAAATGTTTTACATTATGTTCTCATTTAAAAATATTTTTAATTTTTTTTTTAATTACTATTTTAAACATAGTTTTATACAAAATTTATACAGGACTGTTTCCGATTCCGAATCCGAACGAAACTTTCGGATTACATATAACTTATTGCAAAACCGCAAGTTTCGTTCTGAAACGGAATTTAGAACAGGTCTACTAATTTTGTTATAACAATAGATATGGAAAAGAACAACAATTCGGAATAACTTGGAATGCTGCGCTTAAAGCTGAATCCTACACAGCTTTAAACTGAAAGCTAATTGAAGTTTTGGCGCTTTAACTTTCCCTCTATCTGTCTCTACATATACATGTATATATATTTCTCCAGCTCCCACTCACTTGGGCTGTGCCTATCGCAACGCATGATAGCCCCCTCTCACTTTGTAGTTGGTGATTCAGTTGGCAACAGTGTTGTGTAACTGTCAAAGCTTTAGAAATTGTATTTAAATTTCTAAAAAGCTTTCGATTTGTCTGCCAAAAACTCTTTACTATTAACACACGGCCACATACACACAAACACGCACACATACGCTGGCGTTTTCCAACACTGTTCGCATAGTTATTATGTAGCATGAGGCAACAATGGCTCTGTAGCACTGCCACTGCGGCGCGTTTTCCTCTCCGAATCCCTTGGCTCCCAGCTTACTGACAGTTCAATTGTGGCGCCGTTGACGTCGCCGTTCATACACACACACACACACAAACACACATACAGAGAGAGGCAGAGGCATTTAAACTAGACGAACGAGACGAGACGAGAAATTTATGCGGCTCCAACTCAACCCAAAAACACCCGTCGCACACGGCACAAAACTGAACCCAAAAAGCAACCCAAACGAAACCCTACCCAGCCCATTGCCACACTACACATCGAGTCTCATAGTCATAGCCATGCCCGAACCCAAAACTCAACTCAAACTCAATGTAAAGCCCATACCCGAACCCCGACCCAGACCCAAACCCAAACCCAAACCCGAACCCATGCACAAGCCCAAACCATAACCAAGCCGGAGCCAACAGCAATGTGAACTAAAACCATCCAAGCCCAGAGACAGAAGCAGCAGCAGCAGCAGCAGAGGCAGCACCACCATAGACAGTGGTATAGAGAGAGAGAACCATGCCTCGCAACCACCCAAAAGCGACACCCAGCCAGTGTGGCAGGGCTCCCAAACTCAGACCGTGCCCATCGTACACCCCATTGCCATTTCGTTATTTGTATGGAACGATGTTGCCGAACCGTCAAAGCGACGCAACAACGCAACGAACTGACGAAGTGACGGCACGACGAACCGACGAAACGACTGTCGGTCTGTCGGTCGGTTTGCCTCCGCTCGACGTACTTTGGGTGGGTTTTTGTGCTGTAGTGGCGCTGCTGCTGCTGCTCTCTATGTGTGTATGTGTGATTGTGTGTGTGTGTGTGTGTTTGAGTGTTTGTGTGTGTGTTTGGCTGATGTCGTAGTCAGATAGATTAAATCGATGGAAATGTAGGACTGTATACACATACATTCACACACACACACACACACTGTCACATACACAACGAGTCATCTAACGAACGAATGTTCGTTGTTGTTGTTGTTGCTGTCGTTGTTGCTGTCGTTGTTGCTGCGGCAAAATACAACAACAGCCAACGCATCACAGCAGCAGCAACAACACCAATGGCAGTGGCAGTGGCTTGACATACACAAAAGGGGTACTCTTACAATATTCGGAAAAATTTAAAGAAATATGTTATGTAAATTTAACAACATTTCAAAAATCTATTAAATCAGTTGTTTTGAAATTTATAATATTTGAATAACATTAAATATGTGATAAATTGATTTCATATTCAAAAAAAAAATTAAATATTTTTAAAAATTTTACTTATCATGAAATTTACAATATTAATATACATTTAGTATTTAATTATAAATATTGTGAATTACAGTAAAATATAACAAAATTTGTGTATGATAATTAAAATTTACAGTAAACAATAATGTCTTTTAATTTTTTTTTTTTTTTTTTTATTTGTATTTTATATCTTTAAGTTACCAAACATATAACATGCCATATCTAAACCAAAAATTGCCTTTCTGAAACCCCGCTTTTATTGTTCCATAATGTCTACGCCACTGTTCTACCGCATTTTCAGCTTTGTTTGCTTTCATATGCTTACTTATAGATGTGTGTGTATATATGTGTTTGTATGTGGTAAACGCTGTATGTGTGTCTGTAAGTATGTGTATGTGTGTGTGTGTGTGTATACATTCATATAAATGCGCATGTACTCGAGAGTATATCATATAGTGTTTGTACATACAGTGAAAGCTCTCACTAATGACATGGCCGACAGTCAAAGTAAAATCCTTAATACAGATAATGGATCGTACACCTGACCGTTAGCCAGCGCCATATCGAACGCCATATTGTGGAGTATTACATTAGATGGCCATGATGATGATGTTGATATAAGCATGAATCATGCAGGAGTCTTTACTGTTCGGTGCGTGGGGTTGATAAGCCTTAAGCCCGAAATCATCAAAACGTCGACCCCATACCCTAGCAAAAGAGTCAAACTGATTGGTTACCCTGAGTAGGTGATGCAAGGAATGAGAAGCGCATAGAAGGTTGCATAAAATATCAATATATAGTTGGGGTCACAAGGACTAGACTATGGTGGGAGTGTTGAAGGATTATTTGCCAGAAAAACTAAAGCTTTAGTTTCATTTTGAGGGATCATATAGCAAAAAAGTGTAAGAGAGATCTAATGAGATCGTCCAAAACTAAACCAAATTTTTTCAATGAATTGCTAAGAAAATAAATATTATCTTTTAAATAACCGTTTAATTAACATAATATATTTTCTGTAATTTATATTTGTTAAATTTCTTTATAAATATTCTCTATTTATTAAGAATAATCAAAATATAAAGATTATTCTAATCAATCATAGTAACCTTAAATCTCCTGAGACACATCATAATCATAAAGCCCTTAAAAAGTAATCTATTTGCCATTAAAAAAAAATTGTTGTTGCTGTCATCTACTTCATACAGTTGAATAGATCATTGAGCAACTACCAACTTGCAACTTGCAACGGCAGCTGCATTGACTCGTTCAACATTTGAAAAGTTCCCGCCCAAAAATAATCGAGATATTGCACTTAAGTCCCCCTTATGCGCAGGGAAAGAGATACAGAGCTGAGAGCAGCACAGAGAATTGAATTGAAGGGAACATAAAGCGTAGATTAAAATAGAGAGGAGACACCGAGACTGAGGCTGAGACCAGACCACAGACTCCGACTCTGGCTCTGTCTCTGTCTCCGGCTATGACCTTTCGTAGACAAAGCAGAGCCCAAACTGGCAACAACAAAGCGTCTGATGACGACGAGGACGATGTTGCTGATGCTGATGATGCTGCTGCTGCCGTTGCATGCGTTCCCATTGCTGTTGCTGCGGCGGTTTCTCGTTAATGTTGCTGATACCGTTGTTGTTGCCGCCGCTGCCGCTGCTGATGCTGATGCTGCTACTCTCGCTTCACTGCGGCGATGTTGTAAAACTTTTGCGCACAAATCAGCAAACGAACACACACACATACACACACTCCAACACACGCATAGTCTAAGGGATACGCAAAATGCATGAAGCAAAAATACGACAGCAGCAGAGAAAGCAATAGCAACAGCAACAGCAACAGCAACAGCAATGGGAACAGCAGCAAGGGACAACAGCAACAACAACAAAAGGTATTTCCACAGCTAGAAGGCGAACAATGAATGCCACAGCATCGGCAGCAGCAGCAGCGGCAGCAACAGAAGCAGCATCAGCAAACGGCAACATCGTTAGGGCTTAAACCAGCTGCCCAAGTCTCCCCAATTCCCCCTAGCCTCCCCCATTTACATCCAGCTCACTCAGCAATCACATTGCCTGACCCTGTCCCTCCCTCAATCACTGTCCCTATCCCTAGCCGGAGCTTGTCCCCCTTTTTTGGGTGCTGCGCTGCGTCGCACGTTTTCAATGCGCTCGCCTCGAAACGGTTGGAAAATGCGCGTCCGTTGTTAGTCGGAAAACGTCGTCATCCGTCGACGGTTGTTTGGCCTGGCTTGGACCTGGTTGTTTGGCCCCGGCCTGCCTGTTAGCTCTAGAGCTACAATACTTTGCTCTGCTCTGCCTTGGCTTGGCTTTGCTCCGATGTTCGTTATGCGCTAACTGCAAATAACACAGCAGCAGCAGCAGTAGCAGTAGCAATACCAACAACAGCAACAACAACAACATAAATAGGAGCAACAATAATAACAACTACAACAACAGCAGCCGAAACAACAACAACAACAGCTCTTCATTTATATTAAAGCGAACGAGGCGCATGGCACGAATGACGTTCGGCTGTTGCCTCGGCTGTGTTACGAAGCTCTGCATTTTGGGGGACACGAAGCGTGTGCAAAACAAAGAGCCACCCAGTTACCAGCAACAACAGCAGCAACAACGATATCTACAGCAGCAGCAGTTATTCATAGTGCGCTCTCACTCTAGCTCGCTCTATATAGATGAATATGTATGTATGTATGTATGTCTATGCAGAGAGATATATGTACGTATGTATGTATGTATGTATATTCGTTTGTGTATTTGCGTGTGTGCAATGCCATCACGTCAGCCAGGCAACCAAGCAAGCGAAGCAATCAGCAGTCAGTCGGGTCAGAGAATGGGGAATTGCTGTTGTATGTGTATGCGTGTGTGTTTGAGTGTGAGTTTATATGCTCTCTGTGCATGTGCCAGTGTTAGCTGTGTTTGTATGTGCATGTATATGCAGCTAAGCCGCAATTCCCACCTCAGTTGCACACACAGACTCACACACACAAAGAGAATGAGAATGAGAATGAGAGAGAGCAAGAGCATCGTCGCCAAGCCACCCACTTTTATCAGTCAGCAAAAGGTCGTTCGACTATATGGTTGTCCCTGTGCATTGCTGCGCACTGACTGCAGATCCCATCAATGATAATAATGATGTTGACAATCATTACGAAGATAATCATGCAGATGCCGCTGATGCTGATGCTGAGCTGAAGCACCTGACTTGCTTGCATTCGTTTGTTGAGTCAAGTCAAGTTCACATTGCGCATGCGAAATATTTATGATGATCGCACTACAGCGGAGACTATCAAATTTTTGAAATTCTTTTCAGCAAATGATTAATATTATTTTCAGCAGATTTAAATTTTTAAAATGAATCAAATATATGGTGAGTAAGTTTCGAATAAAATTATTAAAATATATGTATATAATTAAATGGCCATCAATTAATTTAAAAAGTAATTATATTTAATAAATTTCATAGAGTACGTTTTTAATTACAGATAATTAGATCAAAGAATAAGATTATCTTAACATATTATTTTATTTTATTTTTTCGAAAAAATTTTAATATAAATATTCATGAAAAAAAAATTACTTATGAATCCTAAGTTATAATTATAAAATAAATTCTTTTTCGAGGACTTTCAGTCTCCCGAATATTATTCTTTTTAAAAAAGATTAAAAACTCCTAGAGGATATAATATTTCCATAAAATAAAGCAACCCCCGAAACATAATCGATGACACTCATAAATTCTATCGATTATAATCGTTAGAAGGCCATCAAATTTATCGACATTATGAATCGTGGCGGTGCTATAAACATGCCCCGCTTGCCACAGTTGCCAGTTGTTGCTATCTCTTTCGCTGGCACAGCCTTGTGCTTTTCATGCACTAAAATAGTTCAACTGTCAAGCGAAGGATGAGACTTAAGCAGGAACTGGGCGTGAGAGAGAGAGAGAGAGAGACGGGGGGTCTGTGGCATGCCCACAATAATATAGAAGCCCTGGTTTCATGGCAGTTACGGGTTTGAAATTGAGTTGGGATTCAGGTTGGAGTTTGGGTATCGGGTATGGTTATCGTTAGCTTCGTAGTTGCCACACGCACGCATGCCACACAGAGCCACAGCTGGTCAGGATGGAACAGGCAGCTGATTGGTGTGGCTCGCCTGGCAGCTTTCCACGGCACAACTGAAAATGCGAAACGGAAAACTCAGAATCGACAGCAAAACACACGGCGTCGCCACCAACAACAATCTGTGCGCATGTGGCAGAGTTGCCGAGTTTGCCGCAGAGAGAATGTTCGGCTCCGCACGATGACAACACTGGTTGACTGCCTGACTTGGCTGGTTGGATGGTTTGATGACTGGCTGGTTGGTTGGTTGGATAGATGGTTGGATGGTTTGGCCGGCTGGTTGACTGCTTGTTGGCCTGGTCCAAAGCCGTTCAGTACGAACTCTGCACTTCGCACAACAAGACAACACACAACGACGACGTCAACGACGCGCGGCCAAAAGACACCCAACGAAAAAATACGTAAAAATTTTGTGGAGCGCCAAAAACGTGAATTCAAAAAAATTTACAAATTTTTTAATTTTGATTATTGGTAAAATATTTCAAACTAATTAAAGAAACCCATAACGTTGATGTGGTAAAGTGTTTTGTAATGGGTTCAGTTAGTTGCCACAATGTGGTGTAGCTGCCACCAACTGATAACGCCCGATACCTGCCACCTGCCACCTGATCCTGCAACATCTGAAGAGCAACGGCGTCAAGCATCAAGAATCATTTTCGAGGAATTCCCGACGAGATTGCAATGAAAATGTGGACCGAAGCCAACGTGAGTAGCTGCCACCTTGATCATTATCTATAATAATGATGATATACACATGTAGGCGATGATGATAATGTTGATAATGATGTTGCCATAGTTTTAGCCAAGTTCTTCTTTTGTTTTGATTATTGAGCTTCAGCCACGTTTATGCTTTGTGGCGTGCATTTACCGGTCGGGGCAATTGAAAAGCCATTTGGGGCACCTATCTACCTACCTACCTGCCATGCTGCCCCAAATAGGTGGTAAGGGGCAGCGGGACACGGTACTTGGGGCACGCATCACGTAGCCGCCGCAACGAGGCAGACACGCATAGCATGCGTCGCTGCTGGCGTCGCAGTCGACGTTGACTTTACTATCTCCTTGCGCCTTGTGCTCTTACCTTGCCACACGAGTCGCCATTCACCAGTCAGCATTGCTGCATGCCCCGTGTCGTGGCACAATCGAAGCAATGTAAACAAAAGCCAACGGCAAATATTTTTTGCTCATTTCTTTTTTCTCCCGCTCTTAATCTATCTATCTCTTTCCCTCTTGCTTCCTGTCTCTGTCTGTCTCTTTGTGTTTATTTCTCTTTGTATTTTCAGTTTTTTGTGTTATTTTCTTTCAACATGAATCTTTTTTCTCAATTTTCTTTATTTTATTTTTGCTGTTGTTCTCAGCAATTAAATGAAAGTTTTTCGATGAGGTGCGAGCTTGGGTGGAGAAGGGGATAGGGGAGGAGCATGTTGGTCAGATGTGAGGCGGGGCGTGATGCCATACTGCAGAAGCTGGCGAGCAAAACAAAAACTGCAAAAGTGTCATACGTTCGCACAATGTATGCGTGTGTTGTGTGCATATGTATGTGTATGTGTATGTGTGTTTGTGGTGATACGGGTGGGGGTTTTTTTGGGGGTGGCATGCCTGCAATAGAATTGGCTTAAAGTTGCCTTTTCATAGGTGCACGGACAACATATGATGTGGGGCTCTTGTCGGGACTATGTGGAGTCAGCGGTTATACACACAGACACAGACATACACCCAATTGATTCATAAGAAACCAATACAATTGGCATTTAAATGTCGACTGTGGTAAAATGAAAACATATTGAAAAACCCCAAGTATACAGCATTCAAAATTTAATCAGAACAAACGAATTTCCCAACAAATAATCAATTACATTATTTACGAAGAATATAAAAAGGAAAATCTATGTAAACGTGTTGCAGAAGAAGAATTTGTAGGACTTTACGAAATTAGGTCTTTTGGTATATAATTTTTATGTCATACCTCATTAAATGATAGTCGAAAAGAACTCAAATATGGATCAAATCAAAATTCATTATAAACATTATAAAAAGTTAAAGTTTCATGAAAATCGGTTGATTTTTTGAAAATTTATGGGATCTCAAAGTTAGTAAAGAGAAAAGTGGCATTTTTGGTTCCATTTTCATCACATTTTTGGCCATTTTTGGCCATATCTCGAAAAATACTCATCAAAAACAGCTCAAATAAAAAGCAGGATGCTAGTTTTGAGTACAGAAATCGATTAAAGTCAAAAAATTGGAGTAAAAAATTTTTCGATTTTTGAAGATCTTTTTAATGGGTTAGTATGCAAAATGGACAAAAATAGGTAAAAATTTAAATCTCTCATTGTGAACAAAATTTTGATGCAGATTTAATTAGGCACCCAAAACATTAACAGAAATGACAATTTCATGAAAATCGGTTGATTTTTGGCGAAGAAATGACACTTCAAAGTTGCCAAAAAACCGATAATTCAAAAATGGACAACATTTGGATACTTTCAGCCACATTTTAGGGCATTTCTCAGGAAATAATAGTCAGAAATATGTCAAATATGGATCAAATGAAAATTCATTATTAACATTATAAAAAGTTCAAATTTCATGAAAATCGGTTGATTTTTTGAAAATTTATGGAAGCTCAAAGTTAGTAAAGAGAAAAGTGGGATTTTTGGTTCCTTTTTCATCACATTTTTGGCCATTTTTGGCCATATCTCGAAAAATACTCATCAAAAACAGCTCAAATAAAAAGCAGAATGCTAGTTTTGAGTACAGAAATCGATTAGAGTCAAAAATTTGGAGTAAAAAATTTTTCGATTTTTGAAGATCTTTTTAATGGGTTAGTATGCAAAATGGACAAACATAGGTAAAATTTTAAAACTCTCATTGTGAACAAAATTTTGATGCAGATTTAATTAGGCACCCAAAACATTAACAAAAATGAAAATTTCATGAAAATCGGTTGATTTTTGGCGAAGAAATGACACTTCAAAGTTGCCAAAAAACCGATAATTCAAAAATGGACAAAATTTGGATACTTTTAACCACATTTTAGGGCATTTCTCAGGAAATAATAGTCAGAAATATGTCAAATATGGATCAAATGAAAATTCATTATTAACATTATAAAAAGTTCAAATTTCATGAAAATCGGTTGATTTTTTGAAAATTTATGGAAGCTCAAAGTTAGTAAAGAGAAAAGTGGGATTTTTGGTTCCTTTTTCATCACATTTTTGGCCATTTTTGGCCATATCTCGAAAAATACTCATCAAAAACACCTCAAATAAAAAGCAGAATGCTAGTTTTGAGTACAGAAATCGATTAGAGTCAAAAATTTGGAGTAAAAAATTTTTCGATTTTTGAAGATATTTTTAATGGGTTAGTATGCAAAAATGGACAAAAATAGGTAAAAATTTAAAACTCTCATTGTGAACAAAATTTTGATGCAGATTTAATAAGGCACCCAAAACATTAACAGAAATGAAAATTTCATGAAAATCGGTTGATTTTTGGCGAAGTAATGACACTTCAAAGTTGCCAAAAAACCGATAATTCAAAATGGGCAATATTTGGATGCTTTCAACCACATTTTAGAGCATTTCTCAGGATATAATAGTCAAAAATATGTCAATTATGGATCAAATGATAATTCATTATTAACATTATAAAAAGTTCAAATTTCATGAAAATCGGTTGATTTTTTGAAAATTTATGGAAGCTCAAAGTTAGTAAAGAGAAAAGTGGGATTTTTGGTTCCTTTTTCATCACATTTTTGGCCATTTTTGGCCATATCTCGAAAAATACTCATCAAAAACACCTGAAATAAAAAGCAGAATGCTAGTTTTGAGTACAGAAATCGATTAGAGTCAAAAAATTGGAGTAAAAAATTTTTCGATTTTTGAAGATCTTTTTAATGGGTTAGTATGCAAAATGGACAAAAATAGGTAAAAATTTAAAACTCTCATTGTGAACAAAATTTTGATGCAGATTTAATTAGGCACCCAAAACATTAACAGAAATTAAAATTTCATTAAAATCGGTTGATTTTTGGCGAAGAAATGACACTTCAAAGTTGCCAAAAAAACGGTAATTCAAAAATGGACAACATTTGGATACTTTTAACCACATTTTAGGGCATTTCTCAGGAAATAATAGTCAGAAATTAGTCAAATATGGATCAAATGAAAATTCATTATTAACATTATAAAAAGTTAAAATTTCATGAAAATCGCTTGATTTTTTGAAAATTTATGGAAGCTCAAAGTTAGTAAAGAGAAAAGTGGGATTTTTGGTTCCTTTTTCATCACATTTTTGGCCATTTTTGGCCATATCTCGAAAAATACTCATCAAAAACACCTCAAATAAAAAGCAGAATGCTAGTTTTGAGTACAGAAATCGATTAGAGTCAAAAAATTGGAGTAAACAATTTTTCGATTTTTGAAGATCTTTTTAATGGGTTAGTATGCAAAATGGACAAAAATAGGTAAAAATTTAAAACTCTCATTGTGAACAAAATTTTGATGCAGATTTAATTAGGCACCCAAAACATTAACAAAAATGAAAATTTCATGAAAATCGGTTGATTTTTGGCGAAGAAATGACACTTCAAAGTTGCCAAAAAAACGGTAATTCAAAAATGGACAACATTTGGATACTTTTAACCACATTTTAGGGCATTTCTCAGGAAATAATAGTCAGAAATTAGTCAAATATGGATCAAATGAAAATTCATTATTAACATTATAAAAAGTTAAAATTTCATGAAAATCGCTTGATTTTTTGAAAATTTATGGAAGCTCAAAGTTAGTAAAGAGAAAAGTGGGATTTTTGGTTCCTTTTTCATCACATTTTTGGCCATTTTTGGCCATATCTCGAAAAATACTCATCAAAAACACCTCAAATAAAAAGCAGAATGCTAGTTTTGAGTACAGAAATCGATTAGAGTCAAAAAATTGGAGTAAACAATTTTTCGATTTTTGAAGATCTTTTTAATGGGTTAGTATGCAAAATGGACAAAAATAGGTAAAAATTTAAAACTCTCATTGTGAACAAAATTTTGATGCAGATTTAATTAGGCACCCAAAACATTAACAGAAATTAAAATTTCATTAAAATCGGTTGATTTTTGGCGAAGAAATGACACTTCAAAGTTGCCAAAAAAAACCGATAATTCAAAAATGGACAACATTTGGATACTTTCAGCCACATTTTAGGGCATTTCTCAGTAAATAATAGTCAGAAATATGTCAAATATGGATCAAATGAAAATTCATTATTAACATTATAAAAAGTTTAAATTTCATGAAAATCGGTTGATTTTTTGAAAATTTATGGAAGCTCAAAGTTAGTAAAGAGAAAAGTGGGATTTTTGGTTCCTTTTTCATCACATTTTTGGCCATTTTTGGCCATATCTCGAAAAATACTCATCAAAAACACCTCAAATAAAAAGCAGAATGCTAGTTTTGAGTACAGAAATCGATTAGAGTCAAAAATATGGAGTAAAAAATTTTTCGATTTTTGAAGATCTTTTTAATGGGTTAGTATGCAAAAATGGACAAAAATAGGTAAAAATTTAAAACTCTCATTGTGAACAAAATTTTGATGCAGATTTAATTAGGCACCCAAAACATTAACAAAAATGAAAATTTCATGAAAATCGGTTGATTTTTGGCGAAGAAATGACACTTCAAAGTTGCCAAAAAACCGATAATTCAAAAATGGACAACATTTGGATACTTTTAACCACATTTTAGGGCATTTCTCAGGAAATAATAGTCAGAAATTAGTCAAATATGGATCAAATGAAAATTCATTATTAACATTATAAAAAGTTAAAATTTCATGAAAATCGCTTGATTTTTTGAAAATTTATGGAAGCTCAAAGTTAGTAAAGAGAAAAGTGGGATTTTTGGTTCCTTTTTCATCACATTTTTGGCCATTTTTGGCCATATCTCGAAAAATACTCATCAAAAACACCTCAAATAAAAAGCAGAATGCTAGTTTTGAGTACAGAAATCGATTAGAGTCAAAAATATGGAGTAAAAAATTTTTCGATTTTTGAAGATATTTTTAATGGGTTAGTATGCAAAAATGGACAAAAATAGGTAAAAATTTAAAACTCTCATTGTGAACAAAATTTTGATGCAGATTTAATAAGGCACCCAAAACATTAACAGAAATGAAAATTTCATGAAAATCGGTTGATTTTTGGCGAAGAAATGACACTTCAAAGTTGCCAAAAAACCGATAATTCAAAAATGGACAACATTTGGATACTTTTAACCACATTTTAGGGCATTTCTCAGGAAATAATAGTCAGAAATATGTCAAATATGGATCAAATGAAAATTCATTATTAACATTATAAAAAGTTCAAATTTCATGAAAATCGGTTGATTTTTTGAAAATTTATGGAAGCTCAAAGTTAGTAAAGAGAAAAGTGGGATTTTTGGTTCCTTTTTCATCATATTTTTGGCCATTTTTGGCCATATCTCGAAAAATACTCATCAAAAACACCTCAAATAAAAAGCAGAATGCTAGTTTTGAGTACAGAAATCGATTAGAGTCAAAAAATTGGAGTAAACAATTTTTCGATTTTTGAAGATCTTTTTAATGGGTTAGTATGCAAAATGGACAAAAATAGGTAAAAATTTAAAACTCTCATTGTGAACAAAATTTTGATGCAGATTTAATTAGGCACCCAAAACATTAACAGAAATGAAAATTTCATGAAAATCGGTTGAATTTTGGCGAAGAAATGGCACTTCAAAGTTGCCAAAAAACCGATAATTCAAAAATGGACAACATTTGGATACTTTTAACCACATTTTAGGTCATTTCTCAGGAAATAATAGTCAGAAATATGTCAAATATGGATCAAATGAAAATTCATTATTAACATTATAAAAAGTTTAAATTTCATGAAAATCGGTTGATTTTTTGAAAATTTATGGAAGCTCAAAGTTAGTAAAGAGAAAAGTGGGATTTTTGGTTCCTTTTTCATCACATTTTTGGCCATTTTTGGCCATATCTCGAAAAATACTCATCAAAAACACCTCAAATAAAAAGCAGAATGCTAGTTTTGAGTACAGAAATCGATTAGAGTCAAAAATTTGGAGTAAAAAATTTTTCGATTTTTGAAGATATTTTTAATGGGTTGTATGCAAAAATGGACAAAAATAGGTAAAAATTTAAAACTCTCATTGTGAACAAAATTTTGATGCAGATTTAATAAGGCACCCAAAACATTAACAGAAATGAAAATTTCATGAAAATCGGTTGATTTTTGGCGAAGTAATGACACTTCAAAGTTGCCAAAAAACCGATAATTCAAAAATGGGCAAAATTTGGATGCTTTCAACCACATTTTAGAGCATTTCTCAGGATATAATAGTCAAAAATATGTCAATTATGGATCAAATGATAATTCATTATTAACTTTATAAAAAATTCAAATTTCATGAAAATCGGTTGATTTTTTTAAAGTTTATGGAAGCTCAAAATTAGAAAAGTGGAAGTTTGGGTACCTTTTCATCACATTTTTGGCCATATCTCGAGAAATACTCATCAAAAACACCTGAAATGGGAAGCAGAATTTTCGACTTATGGAGTTTTCTTTATGCATTATTGTTGTCAGGTGGAAATTCCCTAAATCAGTAGATAAGGCAAATTTTTAATATGTAACTGTCGGCAAATATAATAATATCTAATTTGTATCTGGTTTATGTATATGTATTTTGGATTGTCAGAACATATCAATCTGTGTGCTGACACTTCTGATAATTCGTTTAATTAGACGGTCGTATAGATATGGTAACTCAACTGCTGTTTATCTAGAAGCTAGATTATCACACACATACACATACAGATAGACATACACACACAGACGCAATCATATGTTGAAAAGTTGAATGAACTTTCGACGGGCAATGCTGATTAGGAAGTTGACTTGGATGATTTCTAAAGTGGTCATAAACAAAGATGCCACTTGTCCTTGACACACTGACAGGCAACAGCAACAGCAACAACAACAAGTACTTTCGCACACATACACACGTACACATGTTTGTAACGAGCATGACTTGCGCTTGCTGCTGCGACGTCGACAGCGACAGCGACAGCGACGCGACGACATTAGCTACTGCGAGCAGCGACAGCGGGAGACGACACGTCGTCATTTCTCACACCCCAATGTAGATGGAGATGGAGATGGGAGCTGTAGATGGAGTGAATACACACACACACACCGATCCGTACAGACATTAACATTATCGACGTCAGCGGCCGCATGCAAATGCCTGACGACTTTGCATAGCTTAGGTCAGTTTCCGTGCCATAAAAAAAAACAGCAACAACAACAAAGTAACAGCGGTAGCAGCAGCAGCAGCTCTGCCGACGGCAGCAGCACACGAACCCTTTTTTTTGCGAGCCACGCACAAATACACACTGAGACCCACACACACACACACACATACGTATGTATGTACATATAGAAAAAGTCTCACGGTTTTATGTGTATTTACCATTAGGCTTTCAATGGGCAATAATAATAAAGGGGGGCTGCTCTTTGCGGCTGTCCATAATTTATTGGCCACTTGTTTCTAAGCAGCAGCAGCAGCAGCAGCAGCAGCAGCAGCAACCTGACGCACACACACTTATGTACATACCTACATATGTACTACATACTCACATGCATATGATTGTGAATGTGTAGACCACAAGTTGCCGCTAAGTGCGAGTGAAGCGACAAGAGTCAACTCCTGCATAGAGCAGTAGAGTAACGTGAATGATGTGCAGGCAGAGAGTGAGAACGAGAGCTAGAGCGAGAGTGAGAGTGAGTGAATGAGAACTGTGTGCTGAATGGCACTCGCTAATAAGCATCAAGAGCAGACACAAAAGGGCAAAAGCAAAACCCAACAACAACAAGAGCAACAGCTGACAGACAGCACTAGAAAGAGAGGCCGGTCAGGCAGAGCAGCGGCAGCAGCAGCACGTGCTAAACACATTTAACGACAACTACAATAACAACAACAGCAACAAGAGAGCAATAACGATAGCGATGAGTAGGCATGGCTGCCGTGGGGTAGGCAGGGGTGAGGCAGACACAAAAACGATTAAATTAAAAACCAAAACAAACTAAAGAAACGAGCGGCGACGTCGACGCCAGCGTTGCCGTTGACGTTGACGTCAACGTCGGCAGTGCCACGCGAGACGTTGACAACAACACAAAGCAGAGCACACTCACATACACACACATATCCTCACTCGTACAGCATGTTGAGTACACAAAAACAAAAAGAAAAAAAATAAATAAATACGAAAAGCGGGGACTACAACAACAACAACAAAAGCAGCAGCAGCAACAACAACAGTAAATGCGCCATAGCTGCGCATAATAAACGTCAATTTAAAATGCTAAAAGCTCTGCCACAACGCTGACGCCAGCGCATACGTCAACTGTGGCAGCGCAGCCAACGACAATAATAATAAAATACATACAAAATAAAATAAGAAGAAGAAGAAAAAACGAAACAGAGGCGAATCGCCAAAAGTTAAGAAGAAAATACAACAAACAAACACAAAAACACAGTGGGAGACATGGCGTCGACGTCGCCGCCGCCGTCGTCAACGTAGGCCAAACTGAGCAATAAAAAATAACCCTTTTTCCGGTTTTTTGTTTTGCTTTGCAGTTTCTAATCAAGAGAAAATACATAAAAATACGAACCAAAAAAAAATAATGTGAAAAGTGCCGCAATGACTTTGTTGTTAGGCGGCGATGGCATCGGCGGCGTTTGCTAATTTTTTCGGCATTTCTCTCTCACACTCCCACTCTCTCTCTCTTCTTGACCTGTGTGTGTGTGAAGTGTGAGAGGAATTCTCTTCAATCTGTATTGGTGTGCGCCCTTAAGCCCTGCTTCCTCTTGCTTTTTGCAAGCACGTACAAAGCGCATAAAGAAAAAAGGAATATACATATGTACATAGATAACCAAAGACAGTTGATAAAACATAAGCAAAAGATAGAAAATTGAAGAGAGCAGACGCTCGTTAGCAAAAGGAATCGCATAATTAACTAATTGCAATTGCAAAATACTTCACAAAGGATCAACTTAAAGCAGCAGCTACAAAGGCAACAGTCACTGCAAGCAGTATGCATACCAAGGAAAAGCTAAACAACTGATAAAAACGTAGTCTACATTTCTCTATTAACAAAACTTTGTCAATAGCAACAAAAGCTGAGATTATTAACTGATTTACAATACAATATTAGGATAGTTACAATATTAGGATAGTTATAATGATAGTTAATTTCATTGGAATTTCTTAAATTTCATTTCATTTTAATTCATTTATTAGGTATCTATTAAGAATCCATTGAGTAAACTTTAGTAAATATACAATAAATATAGAAATATCTAATTAAACTCTAGTTAGACTTCATCACAAGTTTTCTTGCTAATAATAGCTTTATAATTTCGCCTCACTTTTGTCGTGTATTATAAATAACTTTATCGCTACAAATTCATCAATAATAAATTATACTAAACGTCAACTGCTAATTCACGCCTCTATCATAATATTAATAAATATTTGAATTAAGCAAATTAGAAATAACACATTAGTTTTTATGAATGAATTGACATTGTTGAGTCACTGTACTGCATACGATTAACGGCAACAACGACGACGACGGCGACGACGACGGCGACGACGACGACGACGACAGTGGTGTCCCAATTTATCTATTTAAATATTTATAGAGAGACGTATCATAGTGAGCGTGAGAATACTACAAGTGAATTCGATCAGCTGTTTCACTGACTCACTTCATTTTTCATTGACTACCAAAGTGAACTAGCAAGGGGTAGAAGGGGAGGTGGAGGGCGACACATACACATACCACAACCCACGCTGATTACTCGAATTTCATAGTCACAGTCATGGGCCAATAAAAGTGCCCTGATAGCTTTGCTACTACAACAACTACAACAATAAGGCGGCGGCGGTGGCGGTGGCGGCACGAGACTAAATACCACAAGCAATAAAAAACAATGAAAACAATAAAAAATCATCTCGCTGCCATTTACATAGCGATCAAAACAAAAGCAAATACAAAAACAAAAGAAATGAAAAGCAAATCAAGAATAATAATAATAACAGCAAGCAAACCGCACACAGCTGCGGCAGCGGCAGAGGCAGCGACGCAGGCAGAGGCGATGCCGTGCCGTGACCGGGTCGCCGCTGTCGACGCCAACAGCGGCAGCGCTGACAACGGCGACGTCAATACCAATGCCGGTATCATAAATAATTTCGATTTGACTTATATTATTAGCTAAATAAATAAATATGAATGAAAAAAAAAGAATAACAAAAAAGAAAACAATAAAACGGCAACAACAAAACACAAACATACGGTCGAGAGGCATGAATGAATAAAAGACAAGCCGGCGCCAGAGACAGACGCTGACGTTGACGCCGACGACGACGTTGACAACGCCGCCGACTGCGCTGCTTAGCGTGAGAAAATCCATTCAAATTGTCAAACGAAACCAAAACGACAACAACAATAACAACAACTACAAAACATACGTAAAAAGTATTTTTTTTTTTGTGTCTCTATTAGACAAACGACAATCAAAACACTCAGAAATAAGCCAAGTGAATACTGAAAACTCTACCAAGTGATTCAAATTCGTAGTAGAAATAAATGCGATCAAAAATGGCATAATTTACTCATTTGCAGGAGTGTGTATGTGTGTGTGTTTTACGTATGGTATATGTGTGTGTGTATTAAAGCATTATTAACTGTTAACAGTGAAAATCGTACGTTGTAAAAAAAAAACCTCTGCAAATAGTAACTTTCTTATAGTATGTTAATGCGCAAAATTTGCTCAGAACTTTGCTTAACATTTTAATTCTGTAACGCTTTAGACAATTAAAAAAAGAAATAAAAAAAAATTATTTTGATATCTTTGATATGGCATAACTTTGACAAATTTCAACGGATACTCAAGTTTGATAATTGTAATTCCGAGTTAAGACTAATACTACAAAACTGCATTCAAAGATTGTTCAAATTAAAAATAAATACTTTTAGTGTCTTCCTTCAGATATAGCGAAAAATAGAAGTTCTGGTAATGTCAGGACTATCATCTTAACAAACTCTCAGAACGCTTTGTAATAACTAATTTATTACATTTTTTAAGATTATCAATGATTTAAAAAAAAAAACATCTCAAAAATTGTTAAAGATTTTCTGAAATCTTTTAAACAACTTCATCTTAAAAAAAACCTTTCAAAATAATAATATTGATGAACTGTAGCATTATTTATGATCTCCTACACAGGTGAACGTGATTTGCCAGCAAACAAACCGTTAAGATGCTAGACCTTCAAAGCAATTTTACGGCAACCCGTTGTTTTTGTTGATTTTCTGAGTCTTGACGGAATTGGGAGTGCTGTCAGTATTGTTATTATTATTATTATTATTATTGTTGTTGTTGTTGTTAGGGGTCAACTGAGGTCTCGAACATCTAGTGACCGTGAAGGTAACAAGTTAACTTCTTTTTGCCAATCGAAAAAAGTTAATTAAGTGAAAATAAATCAAGGCTGAGGCTGAGATTCACTTGATGCCAACAGCAAGGATGTGAGCTGAGCAACATACATATGCACATAACTGTTAACTGTTAAGAGGCGTGCAACATGCTGCAATTGCAACTCGTTTCCACTCATGCAACACACACACAGACACTTCTCGCTCCTCTCCGTTGAACCACTAATTGCCATTCATATAGTTTGGCGCACGAAGTCGCGTATCAAAACAAAAAAGGCAACAACTGCAACAGCGACGCTCCAAGTCCAAGTCGACGTTTACGTCGGCAGCGACAGCGACAGAGGCAGAGGCAGAGCTATCGACAAACGATGTCGGCGTTCTGAGCACAATTAATAAATTATAGACGGTGGCTGCTGGCGACGCCGACATTGGCAGACATTGTCCAAAAGGCAAAAGCAAAGCACAGGCAGCCACCCAACATAGAGTCACGTGTAGTCAGAGCTAAGAGAGTAAGAGAATGGAAGAGACTGGGAGAGGGACAGAGAGCGAGAGAGGTGGGTATAGAGTAGAGCAACGGTAGCAGCGCCACGCGAAACAACCGATCAAAACAAAAACCGAAAAAACGAATTTATCATTACAATTACAACAAGGCAAAGGCAATAAAATTAATCAGCAATTCAAAAACTGCAAGTGGTTGTCGTGACGTCGCTGCCGCTGCCGCTGCCTCTGCCTCTGCTGTCGTTTGTTGTTGTTTCTGTTTCTGTTGCTGCGGCTGTGGTTGGTTTAATAACCCGAAATAATCGCTGCCCGTGCCTGAGAGTAGGCAGACGACATGTGTGTATGCGTGTGTGTGTTTGTGGTATATGCTTGAAAGAGACAGCTAGATGCACACATAACGCGTAGAGCTGATGAAGTAGAGCAGAGGCAGAAGCAGACGTCGCTGTCGTCGTCATCATTAAAACAACATAAAAAGTAATAAATAAATATGAGTGTGACTATGTTATGTGTGCGAATGTGTGTGTGTTGTGAGAGAACGAACGACCTTCAACTTCCTACCCCTGCTGAGGCTATGACGATGACGACGGTGTTGTTGGTGCTGCTGATGGCTACCTGTCTGTCTGTCAGCGCCAATGCTGGTGACGTCGCTGTCAGCGTCGCTGCCTGTTGACATTGATAGCTTCAACAGTAAACGCTAAAGAGCTTTAGCCAAAACTGTGTACTTGCAAGCACGCACACACAGACACACACGCACACATTCACTCACATATGCATGCATATACAGTCATAAGTCAGACAGAGAGGAAGTGGAACGCATGCAAAGCAGAGTACAGAGAGCGGAGAGTAAAGAGAGCAGAGCGCAGAGCAATCAGCATAAATTAAAGGCGAATGCAACATGTGACTCTCTGTCTGAGATTTTTCGGCTGATGCTGTGCGACAAGCGCGTCGTCGACGTCGGCAGCAATACTAAATATTTTGCATATGCAAATGCATGCAAACACACACACACACACACACACACACACACACAGAAGCGCATGCATAATCGGATTGGGAATGCACCTTGCACGTTTGTCGGCGACAACGTCGCGAATTCGAACTTGTTTGAAGTCATTTTTGGGCCAACCGAAAGAAAGAGATAGACAGACTAAAGACGAACTAAAATGCGCGCTCGTGAGTTCGCTGCAATAGCAACAATAACAACAACAAAAGTAGCGGACAGCATGTTGCATGCCATAATAAAAGCGAAAGAAATGCAATATAAAAGACAACAGCAACAACAGAAACAAAAGATAAGAAACAGCAGCAACAGCATGCACAGCCCCGAACCGCCCCGTCCCACCGTAAACAAATTAAACTAATAAGCGCAAAAAGGAACAACGAACGTAATCATAAAGAAAACTGCAAGAGACGTCGTCGAATGCAGCGCTGACTGCAGCAGCAGCGACGTCGCTGTCGTTGTTGGCACAACTTGTGGACTGTCGAAATCCATTATAACCTCAATCGGCAATCGCATTTCTTCCTTCGAGTGGAGCGCAACATAACACGGCTTGCACACGGACATAAACCACGACTACTACCAACACTACTACTAAGAGAGAGAGAGTGCAAATGCAAGGCAAAGACTGTCAGAGAGCACGACAAAGAGAGTGGGTGGGATGGTATAGTATATGCGCGTACGCTAGCCTCTTCATGTGTGGGTAACAAAAGAGCGCAATTGCAGTGCTCTCGATGGCAACTGTAAAACCATCGCAACAACAACAACAACAAGAGAAACAAGAGGAAGAACAGGAACAGCAGCAAAAGCACAGTAAAGTTGTTACCGTTTATCAGCTTTTGCTTTTTCTCTTTCTTTTGCTTTGGCCAAACTCTAATCCGACTAGGGCATGCAGGAGTTTTTTGGGTCAATAATAATAATGGCAAACAGCAATGGAAATGGATTTTTTACAGAATTGGAAATACTAGAAGCTTAAAACAAGAGTAGAAAAATTTAAATAGGGACGAATATGAACAAAAATATAAAACTAAAAATTGAAGTTCTTGTTATTAGATAACACTATAAAATGATAAGCGCGTTAGACAAGAACATATGAAGATAAGAAGAGTATGAAATATTGGATTTCTTTTCAAAAAATAACTTTCATCATTTCGTTTGCTTATGAATTTCGAAATGTTCAAATTTGAGTCTAGGTCAAAGCTGCAATTCCAGTTGGTTAGTTAGCTTTAAAAAGTCTGCACCTGACTGCATTTTGTCATTGATCGTGAATGGGTCGCTCCCAACTGGAAATGCTATAGGACACGATCGTTTCAATGAAGCAAAACAAAAATAAACCAGATACACACACATGAACACACAGTCATGGCAGC
Organism: Drosophila quadrilineata; assembly: GCA_018150725.1. Taxonomy (NCBI): domain Eukaryota; kingdom Metazoa; phylum Arthropoda; class Insecta; order Diptera; family Drosophilidae; genus Drosophila; species Drosophila quadrilineata. The sequence continues at coordinate 704,287 of JAECWN010000375.1, forward strand.
ATTTGTTGTTTTGATGATTTCAACGTCGGAGTCGAGAGTCAAACGTTGTGCCGAGTCATCCATCAGTGTGGCTAAAACGACAACAACAGATATTGCCGACGACGCCAACATCGTCTCCAAAAATAATGCCAGATACAAAGGCAGACAGGCAAAGCAAGCAAGCTATATGTAGCTATATGTAGATACAGACACCAAACAGCATTAACAGCACAAGGCCAACAGCTGGTCGCTCTGGTCTCAGGTCTCTTGGTTGGTTGGGTCGGTCTCTGGTCTCGGGTCTCGAATCTCGAGTCTCATGTCAGGCGTTCCACATTCATCTGCGCCGAAACCTGCAGCATTTTTTAGTGATATTTTCGACTAACTGGCACACACAACAGCGGCGGCGGCGGCAGCCGAACATGTTCAAAGTTACAAATATTTTTTTTCTCAGATGCGATGGACGAACAGCAACGGCAACAGCAACAGCAACAGCAACTACACAATACACTCACAAACAAAGACATTTGCATTTTCTCATAGCAAAATGCTGCCAAATGTTTGCCCAACACCCCCGCGGCTGTATAGACGAACACCCATTACCCACCCGAACTCTCATACCCGAAGACGAGCCGGCACTCGAGCAGTGGCAGTCGTAGCCATCGTCTTTGCTGTCGTTCACCAATTTCATTTCAACATGTTTCCAACTGCCTGAGCTTGAACCGGAGCCAGAGCTAACAGATCTCGGCATACAGAGAGAGGCTCTACTCTGCTAAACATCCATTCAAACGAAAAGTATCTTAAATTTTTGTTTGCTGCCTATGCTCGCTCTCCCCGACCTTCCTCTGACCTCATCCACGACACTGTCTCACACTCAATCTCTCTCACTCTCTGCCCTTTCCCTTGTACTTCCTTTGCTCGCATCCAGCACTCCCTCGCTTTACGCTCTGCCATGTACTTTATAGTCTTACTTTGTTGGTTTTCTACCCACAAGTCTTTCTCTTTTTCGTTGTCGTAGCAGAAGCAGCGGCAACAGCAACATCAACAGCAAAAGCAACAGAAAAAAAACCCAGGGGAAAAAAAAAGAATTTTTTATAGGTATTATTTCGTTCCCACATACGCGCCGAGCGAGGCAAAGCGTCAGTCAGTCAGGCAAGCGAAGGCAGCAAGGTATGAGGCGGAGGCGAAGGCAGAGGCCGTGACAGCGTCAGCGCATGTACAGACACACTACATACAAAACTCGATAGTACGACCAGGGTAGTCAACACCACCAACGAATATTATATTATAAAAAAAAGTAGAGTTTACTTGAGAAAAATTATATAACATCTAGATAAAATTGATCATAATAAAACATTAATTGTTTCGTTTTTATTTAATATATCGCCTAACAACTTAACATTTGATTTTGAAATAGTCAACTGGCTTCATTTTGTTCAACGTCGTTGTATTCGACAACCCTACACAAGTTGTATTGCTGTTGCTGCTGGCACTGCTGATGTTATGCCGCCTGTCTGCCAGCCAGTCCGCCTGCCATTCCCTGCTACGTCCCTCATTCCATACACGAAATCGCCCTCACCATTGCCAGCAACCGCCTGACAGCGCACACGATGCGCCGCACAAATATCGTATCGCATTTACTCAGCACTCGTACCAGAGCCAGAGCTGTAGCTATGTACGTACGTACATATATACATATATATATATATATTTTTGTAGGTTATGTGTATATAACAGAGGCAACAGCAGTGTGAGTCAAAATCGTTGGGATTGTGGGAGAGGCATCCGAGCGAACGAACGAACGAACCGAACCAGCGTCGTTCCAACAAAACGAGCTCCGGCTTTCTGTATGTATGCCCGAATGTTATGTACGTATGCTTGCTTTTGTGTATAAATGTGTGTGTGTACATGAACGAGGGTATAAAGATGGCGTACATACAGTGAGCACACAACTGGCACAACTGCTTTAAACAACAGCAGTTTTACGATGGCATGTTTGTGCTGTGAGAGTGCTCACTGTACCGCACTGTAAATAAAATGTTAAAACTCTGATTATGACGACGATGATGTTGAAAGGGAGTAGGGGTTGAGAGCGGCAACATTGGCAGCAACGACTGCGGCAGAGCGGAGCCAGAGCACACACAAACGCACACTCACACACATACACACAAAAAGTTTCAAATGGAAATTTTGAATTAATGAACGAAACGAAACGAAATGAACTAAACTGGTTTCATTTGTGCGCTGCTGCGCTGAGCCGCGCTGAGCTCAGCTCTGAGTTGTTTTTACCCTCCTGCTATTGCTGCTGCTGTTGTCTCTTGTCTCTCGACTATGCTCGCTACCCCGATACCCTCTCTTACTTCATTGCTGCTGTAGTTTGTCGTTCTTTTTATTGTTGTTGTGTTGTTGCTGTTGCTGTGCCGCTTTCTTGCGTCGCTCAGTTGAAAATATTTTCGCCTCGAACGAAAGAGGCTAATTAAGCCAAAGGAATTTCTCTGCAATTTTGTGCCGCCGCCACACACACGACACACACACACACAATAACAACAACAGCAGCAATAGCAACGAACAGCAATTGAGCTTTGAAATCTTGCTGTCTTTAGCAGCAGCTGAGCGCAGCTTTTGATAGCTGTGTAGTTGGAGTTGCGAAGTAGGAAGTGGATGCTGACACTGAAAGCAGAGCTATAGAGGCTGGCTGTCACTGTGTAGGCTCTCAGAGTATGGGAAAGACAGAGACATAGTATATTAGCAGCGACGTTGGCGACGCAGTTAGAACATGTTGGCCGCTGATCGGCCTTTTCTCAGTATGTTTGATTGCCTCTCGATGTTTGCCGTCGTCGTCGTCGTAATCGCCTTCGCCGCAAATTCTACAATATTCGCCGCACATTTGATTTTGCTTTGTTTTGATTTCGATTTTCAAGGCAATCAGGTGCAATATTTTTTCCACTTTACTTGCACGATGATCATCGTCGTTGTCGCTGTCGTTGTTGTGCTCGCCGAGTCGGTTCCGATTGGGCGCCTTTTATCTTTTGTTTATATGACAATGTCTATGAGTATCTCTCTCATTCTTTCTCTGTTATTCTTCTGACTATTCTTGGCGATCTCTGCTGTTGTTGTTGCTGCTTGCGAAAAGCAATCTAGCCAAAGCGGAAATGAACGGTATGGTGTGGTTGGGGGTTTCAAACAATCGATCGTTGGCTCGATATTGAATGGCGTTCGCTCTCGAACTAGCGCAGGTTCGACTGGCGCCGTTTTATGCTCCACATGAATGGGTTCGTTGAGCGCGGCAAAAGCTTCCTGTTCGCTTATCAGTGTTTGATAGAGACGCACTCCGAGCAGACGAGATCTGATTGTAACTTTGTCTGATGCGACAGGTTCAATGATTTCTGATGGAGGATTTACCAATTGCAAAAAAAACATCATTTTATTTAATTAATTTCTTAAATTTGACGGTTAATGCTTGGGGTTTTTTATGTTAGCCAAGTTAAGGATAAGCCAACTTCAAATTGAATAAGCTCGATGAAAAACTTGGCTGTAATAGATTTCCAGTCACAAGCAGACCAAATCGTGATGAGGCACAACTAACATAAAAAACGACGAAGACGACGACGGCGACGAGATGAGGCTGAGAAATATGCAGGATGATGGTTGTTCCTGGTTGCAGCCACCTGTTTTGCAACACGATCGCGCTTTTTACAGCCAAGTGTTTTTTATGTGCCGCAGCGCAGTTGCAGCCTTAGAGCAGCAAGCAGCACAGCAATTGTTGCTGCCACGAAAAACAGCGCCACATAAAAAACCCGTCTAAATCTAAAAACGAAGCAACATGTGTGCGTTTGAGATTGCCGGCAAAAGCGGCTACCACTCAATGAGGACAGATGTGTGCAAATCGCAAATCGGCAATGGGAACGTGCGAGCGAGAGACCTGCCTGCCTGCCTGCCAGCCAAAGTGGGTGGGTGTGGGTGCGAGGAGGGGAGAATGTGCGATAACTGAGAGAATGTTCGATGGGGTTGGGGGTTGGGGGTTGGCATTGCCACTGTGCTTAGTGGGTGCGAATGTTAGCAAAAATATTTGCACGACGCAGACACTCACACATACATACATACACACATTGGCGAAAGATGTCGAGCCGACGAATGTGGGCGGTTGCGCAACGCAGCTGCCAAGTTTAGCGACAGCGACAGCGATGCTGACGCCGCCGTTAGCATCGACGCTAACATCGCAAAAGGCGCTTGCATTGAACTCGGAAGTAAACGCAATAGAGAATATAATATGCGAGCAAAAAGCAAACCAGTTAACAACATGCAACATCATAACATATTCAAATCGCCAACGCCAACGTTGGCAGAGCAGGCAGCAAAAATGCCGAAAGCGCAGCATCGCGACGCCAACGTCGACGACAATGTTACAGCAGCGGCAGCAGCTCAGCTTTTACTCTCACGTGAAAAGTTTTTGCTGCTCACCCATCGCCGCCGTCACGAATTAAACTAAACAACCACCCGACAGGCGCAAAAAAGGAAAAAAAAATAAATAATAAAATGTAGGAAAATAAAAGAAGCGGGCGTCAGCAAGAGTTGAGCACAACTTGAAGATACCATAGAAAATATTAATTGCAATTCAAATATTGAATGGATATAATTCCAGTGCTTTAGTTATCCTCTCTTTAAACACTCTTTGTGCACTGATCGTTTACCTGCGTAAGCGAAAGCACTACTCTAAAGCTCTAACAAAAGCGATCTAGAAGCATCATCCATTCAACAGCTTCCTTTTACTATGCCGAGTATTTTGTGCTCACCCACAACAAAGAGAGGCTTTTAACTGCAGGGTATCGCATACTTAAGAGAGCTGCGGCCGAAGTGAAGTGTTTGACTGGAAAACCCCGTTCGCAGTTCTCACAACGCCTTTGCCAAAAGTAATGACATCATATGAGCCATCGGGGCGACAAGCAGAGCACACAAATAACGGTGCGTTGCCGGCGCACGCATCGATGCCGCAGATACAAAAGCGATAAAAAGACTGACAGGAAAAAAAAAACTCAACAACAACAATAACAACAAAGAGAATGAAATAAAAACAAGAGCGAAAATACAAATGGCGAGAAATTGGTTCAGGTTCACAGGCGGCGCCCAGTTTAGAGTCCGCGTCGTCGTCAGTCGCCGTTTGTCCACAGCCTGCAGAAGAAGTCCAATCTCAGAGAGTCGGAGTTGGTGGAGTTGCTGTCGCATGGTTGTTGTTGGAGTTGTATTGGCGCTGGCTGACCTTCAATCAAAATTCGCTTTGGCGAATTAGAATTGGCGCGAGATTTGCTTGCCGATTGGCCCCCAATGCAGTTCATTTCAGTCTTGGCTTGTTTTTTGGGGCCAAAAGATAAGCTGGTCAACAAAATTATAAAGAAAATATAACAACAGCAGCAACAACATCAGGCACAAAGCTCGTGCAACAACAACAATAAGAAAAGCAGCAACAGTAAAGCGAACGGCAAAAATGTTTCAAGGCGAAATTCGCACAACGACAGCGACGCTGCCGTCGCTGTTATTGCTGCTGCGTCATGGTAACAACAACAACAACAACAACAACAACAACGACAACGACAGAAATTCGCCTGGCAGTCAGTCAGTTAGTTCGTCGCATAAAATAGCACAGAGCGCACACGAAGCGGGCGACGAGCTAAAAACAACAACCAACAACCAAAAAGTACCTGGCACGGCTCCACAGCGACAACGACAGCAACGACGACGACGTGCCCAAATGCCCAAGTGCTGCAGCGTACAGAGATACAGCTACAGCAATAACAGCAACAACAACAACAACAACAACGACGACTACGCTGAAATAAACAAAAATGTTGAACAAAAGCAGCGACGGTGACGGTGACGGCGACGGCCTCAGTCAGAGCAGAGAAACATCAGCCCAACCAAGAGCCGTAGCCGCACAACAATTCGAGTTCAGTTTTAGTTTTCGCAGCGAAGCGACGGCAACGGCAAAAGCGGCGGCTGTTTTCATTTTTGCTTCTACTGCTGCTTCCATCCACTTTGCAATCGTTGCCGTTGCCGTTGCCGTTGCCGTTGCCGTTGCCTTCGCACATACCACAACGAAATCCACAAACACACAACCCAACACGAATATACATGCATGCGTCAGTCTTTTCTCTCTTTCTCTGTGTCCGTGTGTGTGTGTGTGTGCGAGCGCTGTGTACCTTTATATAAACGACGACCCAGCACAACACTACACGAAATCCCAACTGACAAGACTACCAACACACACACACACACATACATCGAACACAATATACATATATACACATGCAGGCACGTATATAAAAATACATGCTGCTGTGTGTATGTGTGTGTTGTGTATAGACAGACGGTTACTCAGCGCTGACGCAGCGTTGCCACATGACTGTGATATTCACATAGCATAAGATTCAAATTTATCACTCACAATAGGATCGAAATAAAAACGTACAAAATAATTCTAAAAATATATTTTTTAACAAAAGCAAATATAAGTTATTTAATATGAATTATTGGGGAATGTATTATAAATATGTTAGATTTATTTTATACAATTAAACTATTTGTAAAATATACTCTCATTGAAAAATACGGTGGCTTATATAAATATTAGTTTATTGTCACTCATATAGTTTAATGTATTTTAATTTTAAAAGTGTTATCTGAATAAGTAACGCAACAACTAAAAACTATAACGTATCGAATGCATTTCCATCGCTTTGGTTTACTGCTAACAAAAATGTTATACAATCCCATCAAGCGACTTTCAAATTTGAACGTGCGCAACGGATCTGGCAACTCTGCGAGCATTTAAATAACAACCAGTGCTGGTGCTGCTGCTGCTGCTGCCGCCGCTGCCACTGCCACTCCTACGGCCGGCAGCCGGGGCCGTTTGCACAACGAACTAACGAACGAAATGAATGTTCGCTTCGCTTCAGATATTGCTTTTAGGTTTTGCTGCTGCTGCTGTTGCTGGTTGTCTTTATTTCACTGAAAATGTTGATGCTGGCAATGCTGTCGGTTTCATGTCGTGCTGGCAATGCCTGGCGCTGCTAAAGTGTTGCCACCGCCACAAACCACCCCTCCCTGGCAGTTGAGTTCCTCTTCGACCGACAAACTCGTTCAATTTCAATGCTTTTTACATAAGTGCGCGTCATATGCTTGCCTTGGTGCGACCAGTACCGCTGATTCACTTGCTAGCCCTCTCTCTGTCTCACTCTCTGTCTCTTACAGCGTACGTTCGTTTCAACGTTTCGTTCGTTGTTCGTTCGCTCTCGCTGCTGCTGTCGGCTGTCGGCTGTCGTCTGTCGTTTATATCTGTGTGTTGTGTATCTGTGTGCGTTTACACTGTACAGGGGTGCATTTACTAAATGTATCTGTAGCTGTGTGCGTGCGTGTGAGTATCTGTATCTGTGTGTGAGTGCTGTGGCTGCTTGTTTGCTGCCTGCTGGCTGCTTCTTTAGCGCTGGCCAGTTTATTTGTGATTTTAGCATGGCAGACTGAGGTACATGTCGCTCTCGCTCTCGTGTCGAACGCAAACCGATACGACAAACAGTAAATTTGACGTAAATTTCAAACCCGTACATTATTGGGCATAGCAAGCGCGCGTAATTCAAAAAGTTATCACAGCAGCAACCAATCCAACAAAGCAATTTCCAATCAATTTAAATTCTTAATAATAACATTTCACTTGCAATTTGTGCAATCTCAACTGAAAAGTGTGTGCAACTAATATTATCCATTAAATTGGCATCACAAAAGGTTGAAAATTATAAGAGAATAATTTTTCAAAAATATTAACAAAAGTGAACAAACAAAAGTGATTTCCCAAAAAAATTGAACACAACACAAACTGCTAAAGCAAAGCAAAGAGAAGAAAATGTCATCTGTTCATTGTGATGCGGTGGGCCAAGTGGCTGGCTCCAGGCCACAGCAATCCGTGGCTGCCCTGTGAGTTACCGCTAAGGATACTCTCCAGTCTCCCATCTGCAACTGCAACTGCAACAGCAACTCTAAACTAGTGACTGATCACAATCAATATAGTATAACCATTGGCAATACTATTCCCCTCCATTGCCAACTTTTTTGTTTTTCGGTTAATTCTCTCGCTTCTCGGCCACTTTGGCTACTATCTTCGATAAATTGGATAAACGCAGTGAACGCGTATCTCTCTCCACGGCCCAGCCGAAAATGTGCACAGAGGTAAGTCTCCAAAAATAACAGTATCCTCCCTATGTTCCCCATGTACCCCATTGGCAAGTGCTGCCAATTGGAGTTTAGAGGTTTGGCGGGCTCCCTACTGATTGTTAGGGATTGTTTTCATTAACTACCTGCATTGCACTTGTAGATCCCGGGAATCTAACCTTTAGGTAGCACTTACTTGAAAGTATATATCGCACAATGTTACAACAGAATTGAACAATGAAATTGGTTTGTTTTGTGTGTTTGAAGCAGAGGATTCAATAAGGGAGGAACCGAGATCTAGAGAGTTTACCTGAGAGCGAAATAGTTTGAGGAAGAGAGCATAGATTGTATCTCTATCTAATAGTAAAAGTATTACAGTGAGAGCACTAGAGTTTATTGGAGAGTAGTAGAGTACCCTGTGCTCTATATAAAAGTCAGATTGTTCCATCTGAAGTGCTGATTTCTCAACTTGACAGTTTTAACTTTTATATAACTAATTTTAGTATCCATGATTTCTACACTTAAAACAATATTTTAATGTTTATTTCGATATGAGTTACAAGTTTATTTTATCTATTTTATAAAAATATTTCTTGCGAAATCGTATATAGAATTTCTTATATCTTTACTTACTATTTACAACTATATCATAAATTTGCTTAGCAAAGATACGCTCTTATATTCCTTAAACTACTTCGTTGATTTCCCGCTACTCCTACAAGCTGCTTAAAATAGTGAGCTTTTAAGCCACCTGAGGGCGCTTAACGTGAACTTGTCTCAAGTTCACACTATGTTTGCGGTTGCTGATAACAGATTGTTCTTACCTCTTTTTTTTGTGGTTGTTGTTGCTGCAGTTGTTGTTGTCTAAACAAAACTCAGCTGACGCGTCGTTTCATTCATAAGCATAATTTGTTGTTGCTGCTCTGATTCATGCCACGCTGCGGACAGCAGCGGCAGCAGCAGTAGTTTTCTCAGCCTTATCTGTAGCAGTTGCAGCTGCAGCTGTTGTTGTTGTTGTTGTTGCACCTTTTACTTAGAAATGCGCGTAAAACGGAGTGAAGCTTCAACATGTGGTTTCAATACGGAATGCGCTGCCAGCACCACCTCCTCCATCTCATCCTCATCCTCAACCTCCTCCTGCTCCGCCTACACTTATTGGCATTGCCTAGAGAGTCTAGAGTTGCTGCCACTGCGTGGGTTGTGGGTGGTTGCTTTGTGGCGCTCTGGGTCTACGTCTCTATGAGGGTCTCTGCAATGCACACACACACACACACACACACACACAACACACTCTTGCAGCTGTATGTGCTTTTGTGCCTGTGGGTGGCATGACGCAGCACACATGAATAGATTTCACTCTATGTGTGTTTGTATGTTGGTATGCGTGGCGTGGTAGGATAATGGTCTCACTGCCTTATCATAACAACAACAACAACAACAACAGCAGCAGCAGCAATAACAACGTTGGCCCAACAATGCGCCTTCGTCATGTAAACAATGCAAAAGTTAGCACGTGCTGCTCACCACCATCAAGTAGCGCCATCTATTGGCACATATTTGCAATAGCAAGCGCAATATGCTAAATAGCCGATGCCATTACCATTGCTCTCTCCCTCGCTCTCTCTTTCTGTTTTTGTATCTCTCATTCTCTGCTGCCGGCTAGGCTTGCGTCGGCAACGACGTCGACGTCAGCGTCAACGTTACTTACTATCGTCATTGCCTAATGCAATAAGTGTTATTGTTGCTCGCTGCTGCCCATAATGATGCCGATAATGAAGTTGGTTGGCAGCAGCGCAGACAGCTGACTTTTTGGGCGGTTTAATTAATTACATACAAACAGACAGTAGACAGAGCAGTCAGCAAACTCACGACCAACCGAAAAAAATAAAGTAAATAAACAAATGAAGAGGAATAATAAGAAGCAGCAGCAGCAGCAGCAGCAGCAGCAGAAAAACGAAACTTTCTGCTGGACTTCGTCGGTGTCGTCAGCCATTAACATTAACAGAGCAGCAACAACAACGTCAACGTCAACGTCAACGTCGCTGCCCATTTTACGTTTTCTCTTTCATTGGCAGAGCACACAGCAAAAGTCGCGTGCGTTGTAAATTGTTGGCGTCGCAGCGAACTGTGCTGCGTCAACGTCTGCGTCAGCGTCGCACAGCTTTCTTACGTTTTATTCTTTGCATTCCTTTTACGAGTAGTTTCAACAGCAGCAGCAGCTGCTGCTTCTTCTTCAGCTGTTTTACTTTTACTCAAGTTCTGATAATTATTTATGGCGCAATGCACTTGCTATAAAAAATGCGTATGGCACAGTCGGTCAGCAAATTCGGTTTGCGTTTGCCATAAACCACCAACAAGTATAAGTTTAAGTTGAAGCATAACTTGAGAAATCGGATATATAATTTGATAAACGATGAATCTTAACGATAGTTTAAAAGATATTTAAACGAGTAAATTATATGTTTATTTTAGATAATATATGTTTATTTTAAATATTATATGTTATATATAAATATTTATTTATGTTATATATAAATTGATTAAATTTACTTTTTTGACTTGCATATATTTTGATAAAAATATTTGTTTTTCACATTTTACTTAAATTTATTCGTTGTTTATATTTAACTTGTATTTATTTTCTATATCAAAAATATACTTATACATTTCAGTTATTTATAAATATAATTTATTTATAATATTTTGTAAAGTTAGTTAACTAAAAAGGGCGGCTTTTGTTTATAGTCATTAAAAAAGCGTGTTATCATTATTTTGGTTTTTTTTGTTTTTTTCTCTCCCTCTCTTTTTGCTTTTGCTGCTTTATTAATTGTTCTTTATAACCCACTCACTGTATGTGTGACTTGTTATTGTTTTTAGTGTAGTATGCTCACATATACACACACACATACATATTAGGGTGGCGCAAATTCCGGCACGAGACTTAATTCACTTAATTGGTCAAGCAGCGACGCTGGCAGCGCTGCCAACGCAAGCTGAGCATCGTTTAACGTCGACGGCGACGGCGACGTTGACGCATCGGTAGTGGCACATTACGATTACGTAGTACATACGGTGGGCACAAATAGTTCGAAGTTGGCGCCGGTCCGGCACAGCCAAAAACACTGCCACCTCCTCGTCCCCTCCTCCACCATCTTTACCCTGCCCCCACTCCCTCTCTTAGTCATTTAGTAGGAGTAACCGGCATATTGCTGCCTCGGCTACTGCTGCTGCTCGTGCTACTTTGCTTGCCACCTCCTCAGCAGCGGCTCAGCTGACGTAGCTATAGTTGTTATTGTTGCTGCTGCTGCTGTTGTTGTTGTTGTTGTTGTTATTGGGCATTTGATTTCACTTTCAGATACATTAACACAAGTGCGCTGAATGCGCACGCCTTTTGAGTTATTGGTAGCAGAGGAAGTGGCAGCAGATACCAACACACACAGACAGACAGACAGACAGAGATGGAGAAACAGAGAGTGAGAGAGAGAGTGACAGAGGGGGGTGAGTGTGTGTGTGCCATTTTCTTTGGCTCTTCGATTTTATGAATGAAATGAAAACGCGAAGGCGGCGCAACTTGGCGGCGACTTGGACTCGTCTCGTTGCAGCTGCAGCTGCCGCAGAGCAGCATTGCTTTATTTGCATGCCACATGTGCGAGTGCTTCTGTGTGTGTGTGTGTGTGTGGCAGGACAAGAGGACAATCACATGCTCACAAACACACACACACACACACTCACACATGTCTCCTTTGCTGCCATAAAAATGCCTTTGGCTGCTGGTGGCATAAGGGGCACGACTTGGCGACGCGTCGTCATCGCCATTGTCTTGGCTCTCTCTCTATCTCTCTCGGTCTGCCTCTGTCTGTATGAGTGTGTATGTGTGTGTGTGGGGCATGCTATTAATGGCATTATTATCCTTTGGCGACCCATTTGGGATGCTTTGCCTTGACTGCCAGCCACTCCTCTCTCTCTCTCTCTCTGTCTCTCTGCCCTCTCTATCTTCATCTTTCTCTCAGTCTCTCAGTCTCTCTCTTTCTGGCTGCCATTTTAATTTGTGCCTTAAACTTGTTGCTGCCACGCGGGTCAAGTGCAGCTCATGCCGCAAAATGTGATAAAGTTGAAGTAATAATAACACAAAAGAAAGCTGCCCAAAATAAAAATAAAAGCCATGCCTCGCTTTTTAAGGGTTGCATGCCCCATTGTGCCACCCCCCCCCCACCCTACTTCTGCATATACAGTATTGGCGCGCGCCAAATGTTGAGTCAAGTTTTCCTTTTGGCGCACAGCCTTGACGCAAAAATGTAAACAAAATGCCGCATGGCCATTTGGGAAACTCTCTCACACACACACACACACACACACACTTAGTACAGGTGAGGCACAAGTTGAGTTAACAGTTTTTGATGGCAGCTGACGGTCACAGCAACAGCAACAGCCACAGCAACTCCGTCTGTCGCGCATGAGTAATCGTCCAAGTCACGATTATTTCGCACAGGAAGTCTCATCGTTGGGAGCTCCTAACTTTTTGTTAGCCATTGTTTAGCGCGAGTTCTAGTCACAGCAGCTGCAGCTTGGCTAGATTCCAGCTAAATTCTAGCGGGAAATATACAAATATGTAAATTTGCGACTGGAGATGAAATTTTTTAAGCTAAACTATATTTATAGCTAAAGAAAATTCGAGATTATTATAAAAATACATATATGAGTATTATACTAATAATATATTATAATATATCATATTTAGAGTATTATAATATTAATATGGAAATATTACTACCTCATGTTACCCTGTTAAAATAGTCTGCTGATAAGTTATATCTACCATATATGCCATATCGTAGCATAAAGTTCGAGCACCTGTAAAATTCCTGATAACTTAAGATATGCCCATAGTTTTAGGCAAGTCATCAGTTATCAAGTTAACAGCTAATGATATGCATTTGATATAAGCTCAAGAGTGAAGTATCTGTTTCAAAACTATTGAAATATTTTTCAAATTAATACTTTCTAAAGTTATACATAAATAGTTTCCTGAATTTAAACCATTTTTTAACAATTATTCAGCTAAACTTGCTATAATTTTTTATATTTTTAAGAACTTTTTCAAAATATCCAAATGAGTATTCAAAATTTTAAGAGAACTTTCAACTTATGGGAAATTCATTTTGAGAAAATTATTTCAAAGTCTTTAGATATAGTTAGGCTATATTCAAAACGTCTTCAGAACTAGAACTAGAAGTATTTTGCAACAGAAAATTTAAATTTCTACAAAAAATTTTGAAAAATCTTCAAGAACTTTTTGGTCATGTTTCTTGTTATCTCTTTCGTTGCAACGTACTTCCTTGGCGTTCTAAGCTATCTCTTTTTCTCATTCTCTGACTCTCTATATTTCTCTTCCTCTTCATATAACTGTCAGTGGCAGTCACTGTTTGGCCTTGTCCAACTCTCTGGCCAATTCCCAGTTATAGAGACTCCCATGCCCAGAGACTTGTTAAATTTGTCAAGCAGCTGACAGAATGTCAATCTCAAACACGTTGACAATTGTCAAGGCATACGCCCTCTCACTCGCACTCGCATCTCAACTACTTATCTCTCTTTCTCTCTCTCTCTCACACACACACACACATATGGGCTTGCGGCAAAAGTTTTTGGCTTGACCGATTGACTGACTGCTTAAAAGATTTACAAACTTGCAACGTGCCACATGCTTATATGGCGGATTTACTACGCGCTGCGTGTGTCTATATGTGTGTGTGTGTTGCATGTTGCATGCTGCACGTTCTCTGTGGCAGCGGCTAATGTATGCCCAATGACGACGACGACGACGACGAAGACGACAACGACAAGAAACAGCTGTAGTTGCAACTGCAACTGCAACAGCAACGGCAGCGGCAACTGTGTGGCAAGTCTTATCAATGAATGCGCATCACTTGCACTTGTTTGCGCTGCCTGCCTGCAACCTAAAGCTGCCACTGCCACTGCTACTGCAACTGCAACTGCGACAATATAATGGGGGATTCACCGGTGACGATGTCTCGACGTAAATGGTGCGGCATCGTCTGTTGTTGTTGCTGATGACGGCAAAAGTGGCAACATGATGACGTGACGCGTAATGCACTTCATACAACTAACAGATACAGATACAATTGCATATAAGGCAAGCGAGAGATAGAGAGAGAGATAGAGAGAGATAGAGAGGTTGCACACAGACTATTAACATTATTAAATCGCTTGCCACAAATTTGCGGTTGCGTCACCTACTTAACAAACGAGATGCTCTCAGTTGCTGCCAAGCGCTTGGACTTGTGCGACGTTTGTGGCAAGTGCTGCGCTAAAGGATAACCAAGCCTCACACACACACATACACTCCCATACATACATATAAATATTATTTTTTGCTCGTTTTTGCGCTGCTCTAAAAATTTCCATTAAGCTAAATTAAAGTTATCGTGCGGCGGCAGCGCAGTAGCGTCAAGACTAACAGCACTCTGCCTCTTTCTCTCTATCTCTCTCTTTCTCTGTCTCTTTCACTCCTCTGCTTTTACATCAACATCAAATTCAACTTCAATTCCAACCCCCCTCCCCCAAACCTTTAGCAAGCTCTTTCATTTTCATTTCTCATGCGTTGCGGACAATCTTCTCCCCCGTCTCCAGCCAAATACCACCCCCTTTCACTTGTTCGTGCTACGCTTGACAATCAAAACGAACGAAACGAAACGGAACGAACCAAACTTCTCTCCCTCTCTCACTGTGTATATCTGTCTCGCTCACTTTGTGTACAACGTGCAATTCGAAAAGTGGTTTTCATGGCCCACAGCCACCCACCAAGCCACCAGCCACCTTCATCTGCTTCTTGTTCATGTTGCTACCACCCAACATGGAGCACACCAAACCATCCTGACAGTGGTAGGCTTTATTATGTCAGATACGAAACGAATGAGAGAGAGAGAGAGAGAGGGAGAATGAGAAAGCAGAGAGACAGCGAGAGGGAGAGAGTTTGGCGTGTAGAGTGAGAGCGCATTTCACCCAATTTCATTATATTTGCCAACGTTTTCAGCTTTTATACGTCATGGCATATTTCACCACACACCCACACTCACACACACGCATACTCGCATAGAATCCACCACCATAGCAAGGCAAACCACCCCAGCTTTTGTTTAGGCATGTGTTGGAGACGAACTGCGCATCGGGTTTGAGTTTCAGCTTCGGCTTCATTCGTTCGTTCGTTCGCTTAAAAGCCGGCTTCGTCGTCGTGCGCTGCTCGTTACTGCGCAGGCGCATCACACGCACACATACAGAGATAAACAAGCATAGCTAGCTAGAGAGTAGGAGCATTGTGGGTGGTGTATGGGTGGTAGGTGGTTTTTAGCTGGCAGTGTTGGCAACCCATTATATTATAAGGAATATAATATTATAATAATGTCAGGCATAAAGTACGACAGAGAGGCAGCATAAGAGCAGAGGTGGAAGCAGAGCGGCTGAGTAGGATAAGACCGGGGGAGCTGCTACAGTGTGTAGAGTAGTAGCAGTACCAGGAGGTGTGGCAAACCCGTGGGCGTTGGAGTTATACACACACATATACAGAAATATTCACATAGTGTATGTGTGTGAAATAAGGTTATTTTATAAACAGTACGGTGTGTTAGATGGCAGGCGTAGGGGGAGTCTATCTATCTCGCTCGCACAATTGTGTGAGTGGATGGATGGGCAGAGGGAGTTAACGTCGTCATAGTCATGGCTGGGCGAGCTCCTAGAGGGCGGCTATGGTTAAAGCATTGCTCTTGCCGTGCTTTACTTTATTGAATGTGGACGGGACTTTCTTCGCACGGCCAGAGCCATAACAATGGACAACGTCACGTTGACGATGACAGGACGATGGCAGGAGAGGGGGGGGGGGGCAGTAGGATTGACCACCCATGCTGAAAGTGTCGAGGATCGATGAAAATGAGGCAAGCTAGGAAAGAAAGAAGCCTACAGTATTAATACCTTAGGAAATACGAAAATAAAATATAAATATTTAGTAAAAATTTAAATAGCGATCATCATGTGAAGCAATACAATTTAATCTGTTTCTCATGTTACTTAGATTTTCGTATTCGTACATTTTTAAAAATACGTTAATTTACGCGCGCTAGCTTTGAGTGGCGGCTGCTCCTCAATAATAATCCACCACAAAAGATGGGCAACCTTTGGCAATTCCATCGAGGCCATGCCAGCATATGATTGCGATTACGAATGCCAATGTGAATGCGAATGTACAATACGTCTATAAGTGAGACGAGAGTTGAGGATGTGTTTGTGAGTGAGTGTGAGTGTGTGTGTGATGTGAGAGTACACGTACTCCAAGCTCACCACGAGGCGAGGAATATCAAGTCAAAGCACAAGGCATTCACAACAAACGGCAGCAGCAACGATAGCAGAGGCAGAGCCACTACACATCCAATAAAAGTCTGACCGAACGAACGTTATTCTTTTTTTGCCATTCTAAGCGAAATGCACTAGAAAACGTCGTCCGTCTGCTGCTTCTTCTTCCTGTGCTTTAAAGTGTTTTCGAAACCTAAAAGCAGCAGCAGCACCAGCAGTAGCAACAGCAACAACAACGACAATTTGAAACAAAAATCGGAACGCAACACTGCCAAGTCAGTCGCAGTCGTTGTTGCCGCCATCATTTATTTTTCGTCGTTGTTGTTGTTGCTGGCTCTTTTTCTGCTACGTACGTACTACAAAATTAAACTCGAGTCTCGGAACGAACGTTCGGTTCGCTCGTTTGAACGGGCAACGTTGCGATATTACGTCCCTCGCTATCAACATCAACACACAGCCAAAGCAAAAGCAACGACAGCACAGCACAGCACTCTGTATATACAGTCACACACAAATATATATATATATATATATAGACGTAGATACATACATACACACTGTCGTTGTGTTGTTGTTCCATCATCATTATTTACCAGCAGCAGCAACTTTGCTGTAGCTGCTTTGTTGTTTTTACCCTCACTCACTCACTCAGTCGTTCGCATATACGAACACACACATACAAGCATACACACAAACGCAAACGTATACTGCTTCTTCTTTGCTGCCACTCAACAAGCCGCCTCTCTCTTTCGCTCCGCATCGACCCTCACTTTATTTTTAACTGTGCGACTGTACTCGCTCGTTCGCTCTCGCATGAATGTTTGTATGTGTATATGTCTGTATGTTTGTGAGTTTGTGTATGCAGTATGCCTGTTATATGAATGTATGTATGCGTGAATGTGTCTGTATGCGAGTGTGTGTATTTTTATATAGCATTCTCTCATTCCACACTGACGCCGAGTCAGCATTGCGAGGCCCGGCTGCGATGTGGAAATTGTGTGTGGAGCGACGTCAACGTTGTCTTTCTTGTTGTTGTTGTTTTTACTGGCTGACTGGCCTGGCCTGACTGTATATTTCAGCCGTACACATTTATATACATACACATGAGTGTATGTATGAGTATATATGTATGCATGTCTGTATATATTGAGGCATTTTTTCCATAGTATTTTGTTGTTGTAATTTTGTGTTTACTAAGCGGGCTGCGGCGCGGCTTGGTGAACGTACATACGCCTTGATAGCTTTTGCTGTTGCTGTGGTTGTTGTTGTTGTTTGTGGCACTGGCACGGCCGCGTTTCATAGTCGGCCAGTCGAGCCAGCAGCAGCAGCCGCTGTGCAATTTGCGCAGTGTACGAAAACGACGATGACGATTGTTAACGGCAATTGTCGTTGCTATTTTTTTTTTGCTTCTCTCCCTGCTGCTGCTGTTATTGTTTTTATTCTTGTTTTGGGCAGCCCTGGTTCGCAAACGATTAGCAGCGCACTTGCTGTTTTGTTTGCCCGCCACTCTCCAATTTCAAATCAGCCAGCTTCGGTTCAGTTTTGTCTCTCATTCTCTCTCGTTGTCTTATCAGCTGCTCGTGATAAGCGAGCCGTTACCTTTTTGGTTTTTGTATTTATCTTATATGGCATCGCGAAATTTGCATGAATTAATGCGTACATTGAGCCTGATCATTGATCAACGAGCTTAGTTGTGTTGTATGCCCCACTATCAATCAGTCAATCAGTTAGTCAGCTGTAGAAAGACTGTCCTCAGGGTTAGCAGTTAGTATCTCTCTCTCTCTTTCTGTCTGTTATGTCACTGGACAAGTGACGTAAGAGGTGATTGGAGATGATAACAACTGTCTCAGTTCGTTGTCTATGGCAAGGATAGCGCTTGAAGGTTATCTATCAAAATATAGAGTACAGTATTAAACGTTTTATAGATATGATAGAAATAAACTTAGAAATAGATTTTTTCTTTTAAAGTAGATGCATTTGTCTGAGGAATATAATTGCTACTTTGGGGATTATCTTTTTGTGACTTTGATCAATTTCTTATTAGCTCTCTGACAGGTTGATCTTTTCCCCATAACTCTATCAAAATATCTATCGCTTGATCACTATACCTAGAAATACCCTAAGTAGAACTGTCTACAGTAATGATCGATCATTAGGACAGGATACAGGACACAGGTACCGATTGGCTAGAGGAATTGTGCGAAAGGTCATACCCGAGAATGTCGGAGCATATCTAATACGCTGCATCCTTTTTGAGGATTACTGCACTCCGACACTTTGGTCTTTCTACTACCTAAGTAGAAACTCGACCGCTTAGGACTTTCAAGAGGTCTGAGGACCGAGAGCCGAGTGTCGGTTTACAGGACTGTGAATGATGCTCTCGCTCTCATTTTGGAATTCGGTCAAACAGCTGATTTCCGTTTCAATTTTCCTTTTGTATTTTGAGCGTATGCAAAATAAAAGAGAGAGAGAGAGATATGAGAAAGGGCATGAAATCAGGGTAATAAATAAATAAGCACAGTTCATTGACCAAACACACACTTACACACACAGACACAACATATGGTTTGATATGGTTTTGTGAGGGGGTTTAACCCGTAGACCCCCTTTCTGTGGCGTCCGTCAGCTGCTGGGGCTGCCTTTTTGCAAATTTTCAATGTCACCAATTGCGCGACGCCAACGTCGCTGCTTATAAATCTTCGACATGGGACACAGCGCACAGCAACAGCAACAGCAAAAACCCGAAACCCAAAAAAAAAACCCCACACACACTCACCAAAAAAGTCATACAGAAACCGAAACCAAAAACCACCAAAGTGTCGGCCGCATTGAAAATTGCTCTAAATTCGCCAAAAACAGCTGATTGTGACGACGATGCTTCCTGCAGTTGCCAATCGACGACAGCACAAACAACAACAGCAACAAGCTGAGCATGAGGAAGAAGCAGCAGCAGCAGCGCGAAGTGAGACGACTCTCCAACGTCGTGTGGCAAGCGCACTTCGTGCGGCCAACATGAAATGCCACCGACGCTAAATATGCGCATATAACAAACTCAAACTCCACTTCGCCCCCCTTGCAGCACTCGCTGCCATTTAAGCATTGCCAATAGGCAGGTCCACTATAGTGAAGTCGTCCAGTTGCGGCGAATTATTAACCTTGCAACAGCACAGTGTTCCCCCTCCCGAAAATATATATTAACAACATTATTATGAATGTCATCATCATGATGATGATGATGATGACTGCGACTGTTTTCGTATTTGGGCTAGTTTCATATAGAAAAGTAAAGAAAAACAAACCCTTTCCTTTCCCACAGCTTCAAGTGCCGCTATAAGCAAATAACTCTCTTCCTCCACTATCTCTTCTCTAACACTACTCTAGTCGAAGCTTATGCTCCCACTCTTTATTTATTTCTCCCTCTCTGTTGCTTGCTCTTATTGTATTGTTGTGGGTGTATGCAAGTTTTCACCCAGCAGCGAAGCCAACAACCAGCATGGGAACAACATCAACAACAACAGCAATCTGAAGCAATCGTCGTCGCACACATATCAGCGCCGTCATCTTTAACGCTACGCCCTCGCTTGCCTTCCACCATCCACAATCCACCAACATCATCCACACTAAATAACATCCACCAAACAACATCCATGCAAGACCGAACGCCGCTCAAGCGACCGACCCCAAACGAATGAACATCGTCTTCATCTTCTTCGTCGTCGTCGTCGTTGTTGTTGTTGTTGGTTGTTATTGCTGTTGTCGTCTTCTCTCATTCAATTCATTTTTATTATGATGAGCAGCCGCCATCGTCTTACAAGTTGAACTCCGGTCTTCGCTTCGTTCGCAGCTTGAAAACTTGAAGCTGGTTTTTATTATGCTGCCACTTCTTCTTCATTTTCGTTGTCTGCTTGTGCTTCTTCTTCAACTTCATTCAGTGCGCTCTTTTTTATGTTTATAAAGTTTCTTCTTCCTCTTTGCCTTTGCACACCACTCGTATATTTAAATTGCTTGTGAGATCGACGCGGCTTAAAGCCACAGTCAGAGTCGAGTCGAGTTGAGTTGAGTTGAGTTGACTTTGCTTGGCTCTGTTGTCGAAAGCTGAAACTTGCGTTTCTTTCTGCTTCTTCTTCTTCTTCTTGCTTATATATATGGTTTTATTATTATTATTGTTGTTGTTGTTACGTTTCGTATACGTTGTTGTTTGCTGCTATCGCACGTTGCTTCAAGCTGAAGCTGAAGCTGAAGAATTCAAAGTGGCCAGAAAGCGAGGCTCTTAGAGCTACAACTACAGTCAGGCCAGAGCTATAGCTATAGCTGTAGCTACAGAGACAGAGACCCCTGTACAGGCTGACTGTGAAGCCAGCGACCGACTTTAGTGCTGAAGTCGACTTTTGAGCTGTTGTGGCAAGCGAGGCCGGCACAGTGGTGCCAATATTATACAATTGAATTTGAATATAAGAAAAATGATTTTCTTCAGTAATGATCATTTTTAATATAAGTTTATGCAATTTTTGAACGTTTTTTTTTTATGAAAATAATTCAATTATTTTTTCTTATACAATTCAAATAATGTGATAAAAATGTTCAATGGTTTTGGATAAATTCTATAAGTTTAGCAATTTTCCTTACTAATAATTAAAAATTGATTAGCAAATATACATATGAGTCTATAATATTCTCTATATTTATTTTTGTGGAGTAGTTAGAAATATTTGAAATGATTGGAAATTGTAAAAATTTAATCATAAATATAAAATATATTCTGAATTTCAATACATTTTTTTTCGTCACCGCGCAACCACTGTGCTACCTTTGTAATATGCCTTGGCACCACTGTGCCATTAAAGCGGACGACGCGCGGCATTTCAACTGTTGGCCTGAGTGTGGCTCTGACTCTGGCTTTGAGACTCTGTGGCTCTCGGCATGGCTTTAGCTTTCGGCCAAACATTTCGTGTTGCTGTTGTAGTCATTGTTGTTGTTGTTGTTGCTGACGATGACTGGCTCTCAGGTTGGCTGACTGGCTGCTTGTACGTTCGGTCGGTCGACGGTCGGTCGGTCGGTCGGTCGGTCGGTCGGTCGATTGGTCGATTGGTCGGTCGCTCGTTGTTCGCTTGGTTCGTTTGGTTGGCTCATAACCTGAAACTTGAATATTGTGGAATTTGAAGGTAGCGACGGACGACAACAACGACAACGGCAACAGCAACAGCAACGACGATGCAGCAACAACTGCAGCACTGCGTGTGAGCTTTCGAGTTGCCGTCGTCGTCGTCGTCGTCGTCGTCACCATCACCGTCACCGTCTCCGATTCAGTCCCAAGTCGCAGCCCCGTCAATTTGGAGCCAGTCGCCATCGCCATCGCCAACTGAAACGAGTTGTTGCTGGCGAAGCGTAAAAACACAAAAAAAAAAAAAAAAAAAAAAAAAAAATACAAAGAAAAAAAAATGTGGAAAAAAGCGAACGAACGCTTGATGTTGGACTGGCTTTTGTGAGTGCCCCGTTGACTGTTGTTGGTTGGGCTGTTGCTGTTGCTGCTGATGTTGCTGTTGCTGTTGCTGTCGGTGTGGCAATAAAATTCAACTGGCAACGCAGAGTCAAGTTAAGTTGGTGCGTCGCAGCGGCAAAACGCAGCTTAAAAATCAAAATCAAAATCTGAGGCAGTGGCAGTGACAGAAGAGATGACTTTCGGCTGTGATGGTGTTGCTTATAATGATACCAACAACACTCTCTGTTGCTGCTTCTTCTTCTTCAACTACCACTTAAACAACAACAACAATTTCACTGTTGTAACAACTTTTGTTCAACGCAAAAATTAGCGTAGAAAGTTTATTTTTATTTTTGTTGGGCTTTGATTTCCGTTGCTGAAGCTTTCGGGCTGAAGCTTTTGCAGTCATAACTGTGTAATTCCCCACACTCCCCCACCCCCCCATATAAATACTGAGCGCGGCACAACACGGCGTATGCGCAATGCGCTTTTAAAAGCATTCCACACACGCAGCGTAGGCCAAGGAAAGCCAAGCCAAGCCAAGTCGGGGCACATGCCTCCGTCTCTCGTACTCGGGGCTGAATGTCGCCACCGAATGAGCAATTGCCGATGATAAACAACAATGACTCACACACACACACATACACACACCCATATACCTATACACACAGTTCGCTCTGAGTTTATGAAGAAATTCATGACGATCGTTTTGCGCTGAGAAGATTTTGAAAACGAATTCGAATTCAAATTTAAACTCGTACTTTGGTTCGGACACAGAGAGAGAGGCTGCTACATGCTTTTGTATTTGCGGCATGTCTCGAGTCTAGACTCTAGTTGCAACACAGCCCCTATGCGTATGCTGCTGCCCTGTGCGATTTACAGCTGCAGACACACAACGAGGGATGAAATACGCTCGGTGATGACGACGACGACGACAATGATGATGTTGCTGTTGCTGCTGATGATGAAGCCAAATGCAAGGGCTGTGCGAACAGAAGGCAGACAGGCAGGCAAACACACAGCGAATGAGAAAGATAAAGAGACACAGACACAGAGTGTGTGAGAGAGAGAGAGAGACAGGGAGGTAGGGAGAGGGAAACACGCAGGCCGAGGACGGCAGTAGGGCTGGAAAAAGGGCAAGGAAAATGTGAAACACATGCGACTGCGACGACGACCTCGATGACGATAACAAAAAAGAGAGAGAAAAAAAAAATATATAAAATAAAACGTAGAGTGAGAGAAAGAAATGCAAACGAAAACGAGACGAGACGAGACGAAACGAAACGAAAACTCACCCCGAACACTCACATGACTTGAGAGTTGGAAGCATTCAACATTTCACATGCGAGTATTACGAGGAATAATACGTACATACGTAGTTCCCCCTTTAGTATTGTGAGAAATATGCGAGCATATGGCAACCCTTAGCACGGCACATCTGTGCAGAGTTGCAGTAGCGCTTTCACACACTGCATGAGCGAGAGAGGGTGGCAATACTCTTAGGGCTTATAAGTCGAAATTGAGCTAGTTGCGAGCTCTGTTAGAAGGGCAAGTCTGGCAGTGGAAACTCTACAGATTTCCTAGATAATTTCTACATCTTTACTAAAATATCTAAAAGTAGATCTGCTACAACTCTATTAAAGATTTTTTTAGATAAATTAAAGCCAATCAAACTGTATAGATTGTTCAAAAAAATTTCATAAAAATTTTAAAAATATTTAAGCAAATGTATTTCTGATACTTAAACTTTTAATACTCTAAAAACATTAGTCAGCTTAATTATTTTAAGTTTTAAAATAAAGATAACGTGAAAGATAAATATTATTGAAAAATTTATGTATTCTCAGCTTAATTTTCAATTAATTGAAAAATATTTGAGTATTTTCTGATCAGTTATGATCAGCAGCTTAGCTTGTGCCATTTCCGTGCTACCTTCTATGGTATTAAATGAATTGGAACGCAGTTTCGGCATTGTTCAAAAAAATTTTTTTTTCAAATATTCCAAAATTCAAGAAAACATTGCGCCGCCCGCCCCAAAAATAGTTTCGAGAAAAACTCGCCAAAGTCTCGCATAAATGGCGGAAGCGTTGAACAGACCGAGCAGAATGTAAATGGAAGAGACGAGACATTCAAGGCGTAGAGAGAGAGAGAGAGAGGAGAGAGGAAGAGACGGAGAGTCCCACGCTCAGCGACTGCTGCTACTGCTGCTGCTGCTACTGCTGCCCCAGACCCTGCAACGTTTCCCCCTGCAACAGCAGCCATTGCTCCTGACTAGCTTGCCTCTCCATCTGTGTCGTTGTCTCTGCTGCGTCTCCATCTCCTCCGCCGCCTGCTCATTCTCCTCTTCCTCCATTTTCTCTGTCTCTGCCTCTGTCTCTGTTGCCGTTGCCGTTGCCGTCGCTTTGCTTGTGTTTTATTTTAAGAAGATTTCGAGCAGCTACGTTGATGAGCAATGCCAGAGAAGCATCGGAGGAGGCAGTTGGTGGCGAGGGTGGCTGCCACTCTGTGCCACTGACTGTGCTCTCCATTAGCAGTATGACGCTACACGCTGGCAATGGTATCGTTGGTGGTGTTGTTGTTGCCGCCGCCTGACTTCCATTTTCTTGATAAGTTTTCCTCTTTTCCTCTTCTCGTTTTTTTCTTGCTCAATTTTGTTATTTTTTTGTTTGTGCCCTTTGTCGTTGTCCTGGCCCCGGCACGTAGACAGGCGCCTGACATTGGCTGCCTGAGTGGGTGGGTGTCCAGTGGGTGGCTCTTTGCGTTGCTCTGAGCTCAGTTGAGTTGGGTTGGGTTGGGTTGGGATCTGGGTGGGATTTGGGTGGGTTTACTCATTGGCTGCTGCTCCTTTGTGAACTGCTGCACAATTTATGAGACGACAGTCAAGTCAAGCATACCCAGTAATTCTGTGGGTATGCCAATGGGGTCGTTTGAAAGCTAAAAGATATAAAAATGTAGCTCTAAGATACTTATATAACTTTTACCAGATTATTTTTGAGCTTAGTTAGAAATTTTTACTTATATAGTAAAACACAAGAAGAATGTGCAAGATGTTGAAAATGTTTTCCTAGGGTATCTTGGAGGTGCGTAATAAATTCTATCATTTTTAAATTGATAAAAGTAGTAGTTGTAAAGATTCATACCCTAGGATGTTATTGTCTTATAATAGAGCTCAATATTTTTTCGAGTCAAAGATATTAAATAAATGTGTTAAATAAAAAGTATCTCTAAGATACTATTACAAAGAAAAGCTGAAGCTTCAACATCTTTCTAGGATATTTTGAAGTCGAATACATTTTTTAAGTTTTTAAGATATATGCTGTAAGAAATAAGTGGGTATGTCAGAGGTTCTTTGAGGAAACAGCCTTTTTCTAGGGTATCTCAAAGTTAAGCAATATTTCCCTCAATGGGAGTTTGGCGCCAACTTGTGCTAATCGAAAGAATTTCGCTTTCTTCTCATCTGATCCACAGGTAAATTCAGCAATGGGTCTTCAAGCAACAGCCGCTACCAAGCGGAAGCATGAGCTGACCTTCGATAGCAAGGATGCGAATACCACGTACACGGGCAACTGTGCCCCGCCTCCGGTCAAGGCCAACAAATGGGCCATCAACAACAACAACTACCTGGAATCGCTCGACGAGCAGCAGCAGCAGCAAAAGACAACGGAGCAACAGCAACAGCAACAACAAGCCGAGTCCAACAACAACAACAACAACAACAACAACAATGTGGAGACTTTGAAGACAACTCCTCATAGTATTATTAGCAACGGTGATGAAGTTACTATCAACAACAACTCGAGCAACAGCAACAAGAGTCCTGCGGAGGTGCCGCTGCCGCCAACAGCGAGTGCAGCGATACCCGAGGACAGCATCGCCAAGCTGGAGGTGGTGGCGGCGGTGCCATGTGAACCGTGGTCGACGGCAGCGACGCCGGTGGCGGTGGCCAGCAGCGAACCCGTCGATTGCATCTCCAAGCTGCAGGCTGTGGCCGTGCCCAGTGATCCTTGGGGCAGCATTGCCACACGCTCCACGCTGGCAACGACGCTGCTCAGCGCCGACGAGCTGGACGACGATGATGATGACTTCGAGGATGACTACGAGGAGGAGGAGAGCATCATACCCACCTACTGTCCCATGCGCTATCATCCGTTTGCCCAGCAACAGCAGCAACAGCAGCAACAGCAGCAACAGCAACAGCAGCAACAGCAACAACAGCAGCAGCAGCAACATCAGCAACAGGCGGCAGCAGCAGCCGCTGCCGCAGCGCAGCAGCAGCGCAGTTATGCTCCTGGCTACGGCAGCAGACCCGCCTACTACTCGGAGCCATTCCCGCAGCAGAATTGCTCCCGCACCGGCAGCCCGCAGCACATGACGCCGCGAGGATTCGCGCCGCCCCAATGGACCACAACGGGAGCAGCGGCGCCCGGCGGAGCACCGCCTGGTGTGGCAGCCACGCCCAGTGCTGCCCAGCAGCAACAGCAACAACAGCAGCAGCAGCAGCAGTTCTATGAGAATGGCGGTGGTGCTGTGGTGTATGCGCCGGCAGCACCTCAGCAGACGATACGCTGCGCGGAGAATGGCAAATCCTACCTGGATCTGGGCTGCAGCAGTGCGGCAAGCACGACGCCAGCAACGCCACTGACCAACGGCAACGGCAACGGCAACCCCAATATCAGTCCCAACTCAGTGCCAGCCCAGTCACCATTTGTGGCAGGAGGTCTGCCCCTCCCGCTGCACGGTCTGCCCCTGAAACGCTGCTGCGACGGACGCGGCGGTTGGTGCAGCGCGAATCGCAGCTGCTACAAGGATACGCGCCTCAAGATACGCAATCTGTCCATGTTCAAGTTGTCGCGCTTCCGCCAAGTGTCCGAGCAATCCCTCTACCGCTCCGTGCTCATCTGCAACACGCTGAAGCGCATCGATCGCGAGATCGAAACGGAGGCCAAGGAGCTGCATCAGGCGGCGCAACAGCATCATCAGCAGGCCGCCGCCGCAGCAGCAGCTGCCGCCGCACAAGCAGCCCAATATCATCCTGCCTATCAGCAGCAGCAGCAGCAACAGCAGCAGCAGCAACAATCTCCGCCAGCGCCGTTGCATCATGTGCAGCAGCAGGATTACGCGCCCGTCCTCAACTGCGCCAGATTGGCCAACATGGATCACTATCAGCAGCTGGCGCAGGCGCCCAGTTTCCAGCCCCAACCGCCGCTTGGCTACCATGAGCGCCTCGACGCCCCACCGCCCGCCTACAGAGCGCCAGCAGCTCCAGGAGCGGCAGCTGCTCCTCCTGCCGGTTTCCAGCCACAGGCGATACATGCCGCGGCGGCAGCAGCAGCAGCAGCAGCGGCAACGAGTGGCAGCAACTGTGATACGAGTGGCAGTACGACGGCGCTGCATCCCTACGATCACTATCCGTTTCGGGAGTCGCAGTCGGGACGTGCCACGCCCTACCCCACCTGCCAGACAGCAGTTGCAACAGTCGCACCACCAACACCAACACAAGCACAAGCACAAGCAGCAGCAGCAGCAGCAGCAGTTGTTGCAACCTCAGCAGCAGCAACAACCTCAGCAATGGCAACTGCTGTGAGCAGCAGTAGCAGTGCCACGCCTCTAGCAACAGCAATACCCGCCCAAGTGATCAGCAGCAGCAACAGCAACAGTAACTCAACAGTTGCCAGCAGCAACATCGCCTCCAGCAACAGCAATAGCAACAGCAACAACAACAACTCCAGCGTGGTCAGTGGCTGTGACTCGAGTGATTCGGGGTATGCGGATGATGATTCCACACGGTCGATCAACTGGAGCTCGGTGCTCAGTCTGAGCTCGCAGTCGGCGCTGGATCCGCTCAACAACAACGATCTGTTCAACATACTGCCTGCCGCTGCCACGCCCACTGCGGTGCCCGTGTGCATAGCAAACAGCAATAGCAATGGCGGCAACAACAACAGCAGTTGTGGCACGTTGGCCTTCAGCGGCAGCTTCACCACAGTGCAGGCTAGCGGCAGTACAAGCAACTCCTCCGCCAGCTCCTTTGCCTCCAACTCCTCCTCGTCGACGACGGCGACGTTCACGACGCTGTCGACGATCTCGTCGGCAACGCACTCGCTGACATCCTCCTATGTGAGCAGCATCAGCTCGAATGTGTCGGCGGGCGCCAATACCTGGGAGTATGGTTTCCTGGACATGGAGTTCGGACTGGGCTCGGAGTTCACTGAGCTGGTGCCCAGCTGCAAGCTCAGCTCCGACGAGCTCTTCAAGAGCGGATTGAGTGGACCCGTTGCCAGCTCCAGGCTGCACGACAATGAGCTCGAACAGCCCGCTCACATCATGGTTGGCAGTTAGTATCAGTTGTAAGCCAACGAGTGCAACGATTGCAACAGACGACAACGAGAACGATGATAGTATAATAACGAGTGACAAGTGATCACGATGACAATGATGATGATGATGATGATGATGATGGTGCCGCCGATTGGGTTATGTTGCGTGCGGGCCACGCAAACACACAGCCCCGTCCAGGCAGCCATAAAGCAATTCCCAAGCAGTATTCAATTTGTAATTGTTGTAAATTGTTGCAAAAAGTAGAATGAAAGATGATGAAAGAAGTAACGAAAAATAATTTCGAATTATGCTCAGGTTGTGAAACGTGCACATGCCCCCAGCCAATACCCAAACCAACTGCAGCAATGCAGCAGATGTATCCAAAACACGAACCTCTCCCTTTGCAATCCTAGGCAAATGCATAATGCTAGCAGTCGCCGCCAGGGGCGCTGCACATACACCAATTGAAAATGCAAGAAACCAACAACTAAAAGATAGAATGAAGAAGTATATGACGAAATGGCAAAAACAAAAACTATTAGCAAATTTTTAAGTGTAAATATTGTAAAGAGAAGCAGAACAACTTGTAGCACATAAGTTTTGAAAAGCAAATGCAAGAATTATATGAAATAATGTAATATTTTTAGCTTATATTTAATATGGAAATGATAATTGAGAATAATGTATCTATATAAATATATTTTAGGGCATATGACATATGTATGTAACTTTAGCTTTGTTAGTTGCAATTGTTGCAGTTTTTCGATTACAACAACATCATCAACAAGAACAACAAATACCAAGTTCAATTATGCGGAAATCACTTAACTACAAAAATTTTGTGTTTTTGACAGTGAAAAACAAAGAAAAAAAATGAAAACTACAGAAAAGCAAAAGAAACAAAAATCGAAAAACGTTTACTATAGTATATTATAGCCATAAGTATTATTATTTATATACAAAAACACACACAAAAACAAACAGCTAAGAATGAGAGAACAACATAAAACAAAGTTTTACAAAAAATTTAAAAAATTACAAAAAATATTTGAAAACAACAAAAAAATCAACAAAAATCCAAGCAAATATAAACAATTTGTTAAAAAAAATTCTGAAGTCTTTGAATTACTTTCTAACCTTTTCAGAACAAAAATTAACGATGTAAAATATCACGTTAAATATTTATAAGTCCCGTTGTTTCCAATTCGTTGATTCGTTGAACCGTACGAGCGACATCTCTTGGTATAAGATTGTAACTATGTTTTTCAGACAGCTAAAAAAATACTTAAAGTAACTAGTGTCATCTATATGTCAAGTTTCGCAGTTAGTTAACTTAGCTAAAAATTCGGTTAGTGTATCTGCTACTTGCAACAACTGACAGTGTTCATTGAGCCCCAGATGGCAGTCTAAGTTTGTACTATTAACGACATCTGTATGTCATTATATAATTTTAGCAGTTAGCTTAGATCATATAAGTGCTATGGGCGTCTTCTAGTTGTCAAGTTTTGCAATCAACTTAGTTAAATGGATTGGTTTGTGTATGTGCTACGTTCGAAAGTTGCTACGCGCGCCATCTACTTGTCATTAGCTAAATTTTGAAGCACTGTCAGCTAATTCACCTTTCTTACTCCAAGTAAAGTTTAGCACCACTTATACTTATATACATCACTTTATACTTAACATGAAACTCCAATATAATGTTATGAGCATATTTAAAAGCATCAGCTGTGTCTGTTACTAACCTACTCAATCGGCACTGTTAGCACACGCTGCTGTTGCAGCAAAGTATGTTTCTGTTAAGTTGGCAGCTCGTTAACCTGTTGAGCACCTGTTATTAGTTTATCGTGTACATTGGTCGCGTGCGGGCGTGTCGCGGCCGTCGATTTGAGTTGCGTCGGCGGCATTTGTTTATAAAAAATCTGTGCTCAACCAAGAAACGTTCGCGAACACGTTCGCGTGTATCTGTGTTAAAAATTCTTCAGCTTGGCTGCTAGCCTGTTATTTGTGTTTATGTGTAAGTGTGTGTATTTCGAAATGCCGCTAATTCTAATTAAAAAGTCATGAATATTGAGAACATGCTACAACAATGCTAAAAATCGTGTAAGAGGCAAAGGTAAATGCCAAAGAACGGCGAAAGAAGTAATAAGCAAGGAGTAGCAGATGAAGTTGCAGACAAGTGGAAGTTCTACAGAGAGCGGTAGATGGAGCATTAGCAGCGTCATCAGCGGCAGCGCGGCATCGCAGCAACGCAGCAGGCGGCACAGTGTAGGCTGTAAAAATAGTTGCTTGTCTGGTTTTGTTTGCGTATGAAAAGAAGCTGTGTGTCTTCTTTGTATGTGTGTGTGAGAATACTCCACATGTGTTTCTATGTGTGTGTGTGTGTGTGTGTGTGTGTGTATATGCAACAATTTAATTGTAGACTAAAACAGTTCAATTACACACACTCTCAACAAATAGATACGTGTATATACTAATTTGCTTTGATTTGTATTTACTATTGGGTGCGTAATTAAATTTGTCAGTTGCAAATGCAATTGAACTCGAAACAATCAAATAAATGTGCATACCAGCACAATCACACACACACATGCATAAGCACTGCCTGCAATAGACATATGCATATGTACATATGTACATTGGTATTGTTATTGGGCGATCGCAACACACTTTACAATTACAGTTGCTGAAAAGTGAGACAGAGACAGTCATCAGTGTAATAGAGAGCAAGAGGGAGTGAAAGAGAGATAGAGTGCGCCTAAATGGCGTAATCGTAATCTTTTTGCCCTCTTTTTAATGATTTAATTAAAAGCGCAAATTGCAGGCCACAAATTCAATTTATCTAGCTGCTGGACACACATCTCTGTCGGTCACTGTATCTGTATGTGAGTACATATGTACGTGTGTGAATATGTGGGTGCCGACGGCGCAGCAAGCTACCGGTGACCGCGACCGCGACAGCGCAGTTGACATTGAGGTAGCAGAGCAGAGAGAGGCCATCGGAATATCACAACGCTGCTGCGCTGCCCGCTTATTCTGTTGCTTCTGCTGCATACGTGCGTCGCGTGCATCTATTTGTTTATTTATTTATTTATTTGTTATTGTTTTTGTCGCGTTGCAAGCAAAAATGTACTTTTTATTGCCATTTATATGTATTTTTTAAATTAAATAATTTACATAAACAAAAAGTGATACGGTAACCGCTGTGCGTGTATAAGTGCAAAATGTGAATGATTTAATTGTTTAAATATTTGTGGTTAACTCGGTGAGCATGACCCCCTATGTGTCTCGCTCTCTGTCTATTTGTGTGTGTGTGTGTTTGTGTGTTATTGGGGCGTAGGGCTGTTTGTATTTCTGTGTGTGTCTGTGTCTGTGAGTTTGTGCCCTTCAATGCATACAAATACACACACACACACATACAGTAACAGCCAAGTATAACGGTTGTTTATTGCAGCGAAAGAAACAGCTAAACGAATTTAGGGAGAGGCGCACTGTAAGCAAACAAGCGCGAGCGTCACCTTTTTTCTCTCGACCCAAAGCAACAACAACAACAACAAATCACAGCAACACCGGCATTGAGGCCCAACACAGCAAAAAGTGCAATACAACAACAAATACACATAAATATACAAAAAAAAGTAATAAGAGGAAGCAGCAATAACTAACTAAAGAAAACGGCACAGTAGAAGTAGCAGTGAAGAAGGCAACGCAAAAAAAAAAAAAAACAACGCATCGGCCACATTCCAAGCGACAGCGTCGGCCCCCAAAGCTCAGGTCAAACTGAGAAACAGCCTTCTTCTTCCATCACTAGCAGCAGAGTATTTACCGTCTCAGTCACACGCTCGCTGTCAGACGACAACTGCAGCGCAGCGCAGCAGCAGCAGCAGTTCGACGAGCAGCATCAACATCAGAGCATCAGCGGGTAAGTCAACTCTATATCAACGTCAATTTTTCTTTTGCCACGTCTTCCACTGCCTCGTTTTGAGTTGTGAGTTGTGTATTTATTACGCTTCTCTTACACCTACTCCACCTCCTTATTCACCTCATGCTTATTCGTTGACTTTGGTTAGGTCTCTCTGTCTGTCTTTCTCTCTCTCTCTCTCGCTTTCAAGCTGAGTGTTGTTGTTGTTGTTGTTGCTGCCTGCCAGGCCATGTGAAAAGATTTTTGCGTAGAAATTACATACACATATTGTTTCATTTTCACATCTTTGTGATGTGTTTCGCGGCATTTGTTTTGTTTCTTTTTTCTATTTGCTTAGCATACATCTGTAATGGTATGTTAAGCAACTACTATAGAGAGTCAGATAGAGATAGAGACAGAGAGAGTATATAAACGCTGCCTTTAGATTCATTGATAAGAGAACTATAGAAAGGAGTAAAATATGAAGAAAGTACAAATCAGATTAATGAGCAAAGCAAGGAGTATGTTTATTCACATAACATTTTCACTTTGTCATATGTTTTTTTTTAAATTGTTTTATTTGAATATTTTTTGGCTTTTGTCGTTCGCCGTTTATGGGTCTTCAACGTTGTCGTCTTTGTGATGTTCATTTCCCTTTTTAACTTCATGTCAACAGCAGCCACCCATCATCATCATCATCATCGTCGCCACCATCATCATGTATCCACAGGGCGTCGTGTCGCGCTCTGATCATTCAAGCAACAAATTCGCATCCACGCCAAGTTGCCATTGCCCAAATTATGTTAATTATGAATTTGTATTGGCATCAGTATATTGGCCCTAATGTAATAAGGCTAGCAACTTGGCCGGCTAAATGTGCCTTTACAGGCATCAAGGCTTCAAGGCACACGAACGTGTTGCGTTTAACAGAAAAAAAATACATTTTTTGTTGCCTGAGATTGTTGTTAAGTCAATTGGCACACATGTTGCATACTTAATTGGCTGACGGCAATTGCTAATTTGGTCTCTTTTATATAGGGCAACAAATGCGAAATGTAATTTAATTTGCTAGGGAGCAACCTATTACAACCCTTTTGTAATACTCCTAACGTTGCCAAAGAAATAACCTTCCATTGACTACCAAAATTATGGGTTTTCGATACATATATATGGATACTCTCGTGAAACTTTCAATATTTTGTATTTTTTTTATGTATATTAATATTTTTTGTTTCTACTGTGATTGCTGAGTGTGAAATCACATTTTGAAGCTTTGCCAAGGTCTTTTCATTTTCCATTTCATACTCTATACTCGCTGTTAATTAATTTTTATTTTTTCTGACGATCTTTCAAATGACCAATAAACAATTGATGTGAGATAGAGCGGCTGGAGGGGAGAGGTAATAAGACGCTGTGATCTATGGCATTGAACTTGGTTGTATTGTTAACCTTTCAATTGTTTCGTCAGTTTCTTATTATGGTTGACATAATTAACGGACTCTGAGCACGTAATTACAGTATTTATATAAATACATAATTTGTTGTCTCTGGTAACCATCTACGATGGTTTCGAAGAGATAAACTCAATTTCAAATTATTTGAAAAACTTAAAAAAAAAACATAACTATACATTTCTGTAATATCTTTACATTGTTAAGGGATTATAATTCTATTATTCTTGTATCAGCAAATAAATAATTCGGTTTGTAGAAAATAAGAAATCGTTACTCTTTTCAAAAATCGTTTTATATCCACTTGAGTAGAAATTCTTTCTGTAAATTCAATTGAACTTGCATCAATGCAATTTCCTTTTACTGTTTCCCGTTTCCTTTGTTACAATTTCATGACATTAAATATGCATTGTTTTTTCGGGATATATTCCCCATAAAGCTTAAAGTGTTCAGTTTTCTGGGTTGTGGTCAAAACAGACATACAGCGTAGTATTTGTTTATAATTTATTGCAATACTATAATAGATATACTCGCACTAGATAAGTATCCCAGACACTATAGAGCTCTCGATTTTATACTTGCTGAAGAATTTCGTAATTTTTTAAATCGCCGCAAACAATGGGAAAATTGCGACTGCTGATGGCATTGTAAGACTCTAACAACAACAACAACAATAATAACAATAATAAACGATGAGAGTCGACGCGACACGTTGGCGGCTTTTTGGTAACCAACCGCCTTCTTAACAATAGAAAATCTGGGAAAAGCCGTCGTCGGAACTGCGTCCAAATGGCACGTTGCACAGTTGTTGCACAGTTGTCTGTGTCTATGTAGCTAGCCGGAAGATATTTCAGACTGGCTTGCAACACGGCATGTTTTAACAGACAGCCCATGATGGAGTGAAAGAGATGAAAACTCCATAAGCTGGAAAGAGAGAGAGAGAGAGAGAGAGAGAGAGTGGGAGAGCTGTATTCTGGTTCCGAACGTGCCTCCATGTTTGCACTGAAACAAGTTTTATAGTTTTTACGCCAGTGCTGGTCAACGGTCTCACAGCTGTAGCTGTTGTTGTTGTTGTTCTTTTACCGGACGGGCCTAAACACAACGGCTCAGTCAGCAGCAGCACCACCACCACCACAAACAGGCCCAGCTCCAGTTTGGGAGCAGTCAAGACTACTCCCAATGCATTTGAGAGTTTGGGGCGCCGTTGTAGTTTTGAACTAGTTGCGGCGTATCAAATCAAGTCTAACCACGAACAGACCCGAGACCCTCGAACCCGTTTCAATGCCTTGCCCCACCACACCACCCCTCGTTGCGTTGCCTGTCGCACTTTTGGTACTTTTGCACAGTTGGAAAATTAACTGGTTGTTTTGCTTGTCAGCTGCTGCTGCTGCTGCTGTTGCTGTTGTATGGTGTCTTTTGTTGCCTCACGTACGCTTAGCTTCATTTTCCACATCCACTATGCCCCTCTCTCCATCCACATCTATTGCCGACTCGGTTATCTGTGTTCCATTTTATATTGTTCGATGGCGCCTAGACAAAAGTTGATGTAAAAAGCCGAAATGCGCTTAAAGTTTTTCGGCCGCACCGTCTGGGATTGCCGCAAAGTTCTCGCCAAAGGGGCATCTCTAGCGGATTACGACTGGCCAACAGTATATAGACAGCCAGTCAGACATCCAGTCAGGCAGTTGGGCAAGCAGCCAACTAACTATTCGTCCAACCGTTCAGCCGCGACAGGAAGGAAGTTTATTTTGTACAACTTAACGCTTTTCTTTTCACCATGGCACGGGCGCAGTATGTCTGGCCCCAAACCACCAATAAAAAAGGAAAACACATTTCCACACAAAACGAGTTCAAAGAAAACTGTATTTCGAACAAGGCCAACCACGGTCTGATTTGACTTGAGTACTTTGTTCTGGCTTCGCATACCACCTAGTATCCTAACGATATTATAAAATATCTCTAACAAATAATCGCATGTCTGCGCAATGCAAAGGAAATTGTGCTATATTGAACTTGTGTTAATAAACTGGCCTACATAAGGATGTCAAAATGTTTTCCCAATTACAACAAATAACCGCGAATTAAAGTTGAATAATAAGTTTTGAAATTCAAATTTCGAAGAAGTTGAAAATTTAAAGCTCCCATTCTGAACAAAATTTTGATGCAGATTTAATGAGCCACCAAAAACTTAAACAAAAATAAAAAATTTGATAAAAATCGGATTATTTTTGGAATAGTTATAACGCTTGAAAGTTGGCAAAAAACCGATAACTCGAAAATGGCAACATTTGGATACTTTCAACCACATTTTATGGCATTTCTCAGGAAATAATAGTCAGAAATAAGTCAAATATGGATCAAATGAAAATTCATTATTAACATTATAATAAGTTCAAATTTCATGAAAATCGGTTGATTTTTTGAAAATTTATGGGATCTCAAAGTTAGTAAAGAGAAAAGTGGGATTTTTGGTTCCTTTTTCATAACATTTTTGGTCATATCTCGAAAAATACTCATCAGAAATACCTCACATAAAAAGCAGAATGCTAGTTTTGAGTACAGAAATCAATTAGAGTCAAAAAATTGGAGTAAAACATTTTTCGATTTTTGAAGATATTTTTAATGGGTTAGTATGCAAAAATGACCAAAAATAGGTAAAAATTTAAAATTCTCGTTTTGAACAAAATTTTGATGCAGATTTAATTGGGCACCCAAAACATTAACAAAAATGCAAAGTTCATGAAAATCGGTTGATTTTTGGCGAAGTAATGACACTTTAAAGTTGGCAAATAACCGATATTTCGAGAATGGCAACATTTGGATACTTTCAACCACATTTTATGGCATTTCTCAGGAAATAATAGTCAGAAATAAGTCAAATATGGATCAAATGAAAGTTCATTATTTACATTATAATAAGTTCAAATTTCATGCAAATCTGTTGATTTTTGAAAATTTATGGAAGCCCAAAGTTAATAAAGAGAAAAGTGGGATTTTTGGTTCCTTTTTCATAACATTTTTGGCCATTTTTGGCCATATCTCGAAAAAGACTCATCAGAAACACCTCAAATAAAAAGCAGAATGCTAGTTTTGAGTACAGAAATCAATTAGAGTCAAAAAATTGGAGTAAAAAATTTTTCGATTTTTGAAGATATTTTGAAGGGGTTAGTATGCAAAAATGACCAAAAATAGGTAAAAATTTAAAATTCTCGTTTTGAACAAAATTTTGATGCAGATTTAATTGGGCACCCAAAACATTAACAAAAATGCAAAGTTCATGAAAATCGGTTGATTTTTGGCGAAGTAATGACACTTTAAAGTTGGCAAATAACCGATTTTTCGAGAATGGCAACATTTGGATACTTTCAACCACATTTTAGGATACTTCTCAGGAAATAATAGTCAGAAATAAGTCAAATATGGATCAAATGAAAGTTCATTATTTACATTATAATAAGTTCAAATTTCATGCAAATCTGTTGATTTTTGAAAATTTATGGAAGCCCAAAGTTAATAAAGAGAAAAGTGGGATTTTTGGTTCCTTTTTCATAACATTTTTGGCCATTTTTGGCCATATCTCGAAAAAGACTCATCAGAAACACCTCAAATAAAAAGCAGAATGCTAGTTTTGAGTACAGAAATAAATTAGAGTCAAAAAATTGGAGTAAAAAATTTTTCGATTTTTAAAGATATTTTGAAGGGGTTAGTATGCAAAAATGACCAAAAATAGGTAAAAATTTAAAATTCTACTTTTGAACAAAATTTTGATGCAGATTTAATTGGGCACCCAAAACATTAACAAAAATGCAAAGTTCATGAAAATCGGTTGATTTTTGGCGAAGTAATGACACTTTAAAGTTGGCAAATAACCGATATTTCGAGAATGGCAACATTTGGATACTTTCAACCACATTTTAGGGTACTTCTCAGGAAATAATAGTCAGAAATTAGTCAAATATGGATCAAATGAAAGTTCATTATTAACATTATAATAAGTTCAAATTTCATGCAAATCTGTTGATTTTTTGAAAATTTATGGAAGCCCAAAGTTAATAAAGAGAAAAGTGGGATTTTTGGTTCCTTTTTCATAACATTTTTGGCCATATCTCGAAAAAGACTCATCAGAAACACCTCAAATAAAAAGCAGAATGCTAGTTTTGAGTACAGAAATCAATTAGAGTCAAAAAATTGGAGTAAAAAATTTTTCGATTTTTGAAGATATTTTGAAGGGGTTAGTATGCAAAAATGACCAAAAATAGGTAAAAATTTAAGATTCTCGTTTTGAACAAAATTTTGATGCAGATTTAATTGGGCACCCAAAACATTAACAAAAATGCAAAGTTCATGAAAATCGGTTGATTTTTGGCGAAGTAATGACACTTTAAAGTTGGCAAATAACCGATATTTCGAGAATGGCAACATTTGGATACTTTCAACCACATTTTAGGGTACTTCTCAGGAAATAATAGTCAGAAATAAGTCAAATATGGATCAAATGAAAGTTCATTATTAACATTATAATAAGTTCAAATTTCATGCAAATCTGTTGATTTTTTGAAAATTTATGGAAGCCCAAAGTTAATAAAGAAAAAAGTGGGATTTTTGGTTCCTTTTTCATAACATTTTTGGTCATATCTCGAAAAATACTCATCAGAAATACCTCACATAAAAAGCAGAATGCTAGTTTTGAGTACAGAAATCAATTAGAGTCAAAAAATTGGAGTACAAATTTTTTCGATTTTTTAAGATAATTTGAAGGGGTTAGTATGCGAAAATGACCAAAAATAGGTAAAAATTTAAAATTCTCGTTTTGAACAAAATTTTGATGCAGATTTAATTGGGCACCCAAAACATTAACAAAAATGCAAAGTTAATGAAAATCGGTTGATTTTTGGCGAAGTAATGACACTTTAAAGTTGGCAAATAACCGATATTTCGAGAATGGCAACATTTGGATACTTTCAACCACATTTTAGGGTACTTCTCAGGAAATAATAGTCAGAAATAAGTCAAATATGGATCAAATGAAAGTTCATTATTTACATTATAATAAGTTCAAATTTCATGCAAATCTGTTGATTTTTGAAAATTTATGGAAGCCCAAAGTTAATAAAGAGAAAAGTGGGATTTTTGGTTCCTTTTTCATAACATTTTTGGCCATTTTTGGCCATATCTCGAAAAAGACTCATCAGAAACACCTCAAATAAAAAGCAGAATGCTAGTTTTGAGTACAGAAATCAATTAGAGTCAAAAAATTGGAGTAACAAATTTTTCGATTTTTAAAGATATTTTGAAGGGGTTAGTATGCAAAAATGACCAAAAATAGGTAAAAATTTAAAATTCTCGTTTTGAACAAAATTTTGATGCAGATTTAATTGGGCACCCAAAACATTAACAAAAATGCAAAGTTCATGAAAATCGGTTGATTTTTGGCGAAGTAATGACACTTTAAAGTTGGCAAATAACCGATATTTCGAGAATGGCAACATTTGGATACTTTCAACCACATTTTAGGATACTTCTCAGGAAATAATAGTCAGAAATAAGTCAAATATGGATCAAATGAAAGTTCATTATTAACATTATAATAAGTTCAAATTTCATGCAAATCTGTTGATTTTTTGAAAATTTATGGAAGCCCAAAGTTAATAAAGAGAAAAGTGGGATTTTTGGTTCCTTTTTCATAACATTTTTGGCCATTTTTGGCCATATCTCGAAAAAGACTCATCAGAAGCACCTCTAATAAAAAGCAGAATGCTAGTTTTGAGTACAGAAATCAATTAGAGTCAAAAAATTGGAGTAAAATATTTTTCGATTTTTGAAGATATTTTGAAGAGGTGAGTATGCAAAAATGACCAAAAATAGGTAAAAATTTAAAATTCTCGTTTTGAACAAAATTTTGATGCAGATTTAATTGGGCACCCAAAACATTAACAAAAATGCAAAGTTCATGAAAATCGGTTGATTTTTGGCGAAGTAATGACACTTTAAAGTTGGCAAATAACCGATATTTCGAGAATGGCAACATTTGGATACTTTCAACCACATTTTAGGGTACTTCTCAGGAAATAATAGTCAGAAATAAGTCAAATATGGATCAAATGAAAGTTCATTATTAACATTATAATAAGTTCAAATTTCATGCAAATCTGTTGATTTTTTGAAAATTTATGGAAGCCCAAAGTTAATAAAGAAAAAAGTGGGATTTTTGGTTCCTTTTTCATAACATTTTTGGTCATATCTCGAAAAATACTCATCAGAAATACCTCACATAAAAAGCAGAATGCTAGTTTTGAGTACAGAAATCAATTAGGGTCAAAAAATTGGAGTACAAATTTTTTCGATTTTTTAAGATAATTTGAAGGGGTTAGTATGCGAAAATGACCAAAAATAGGTAAAAATTTAAAATTCTCGTTTTGAACAAAATTTTGATGCAGATTTAATTGGGCACCCAAAACATTAACAAAAATGCAAAGTTAATGAAAATCGGTTGATTTTTGGCGAAGTAATGACACTTTAAAGTTGGCAAATAACCGATATTTCGAGAATGGCAACATTTGGATACTTTCAACCACATTTTAGGGTACTTCTCAGGAAATAATAGTCAGAAATAAGTCAAATATGGATCAAATGAAAGTTCATTATTTACATTATAATAAGTTCAAATTTCATGCAAATCTGTTGATTTTTGAAAATTTATGGAAGCCCAAAGTTAATGAAGAGAAAAGTGGGATTTTTGGTTCCTTTTTCATAACATTTTTGGCCATTTTTGGCCATATCTCGAAAAAGACTCATCAGAAACACCTCAAATAAAAAGCAGAATGCTAGTTTTGAGTACAGAAATCAATTAGAGTCAAAAAATTGGAGTAAAAAATTTTTCGATTTTTAAAGATATTTTGAAGGGGTTAGTATGCAAAAATGACCAAAAATAGGTAAAAATTTAAAATTCTCGTTTTGAACAAAATTTTGATGCAGATTTAATTGGGCACCCAAAACATTAACAAAAATGCAAAGTTCATGAAAATCGGTTGATTTTTG
Organism: Drosophila quadrilineata; assembly: GCA_018150725.1. Taxonomy (NCBI): domain Eukaryota; kingdom Metazoa; phylum Arthropoda; class Insecta; order Diptera; family Drosophilidae; genus Drosophila; species Drosophila quadrilineata. The sequence goes on from JAECWN010000375.1 coordinate 745,004, forward strand.
GCGAAGTAATGACACTTCAAAGTTGGCAAATAACCGATATTTCAAAAATGGCAACAATTGGATACTTTTAACCACATTTTAGGGTATTTCTCAGGAAATAATAGTCATAAGTAAGTCAAATATGGATCAAATAAAAATTTATTATTAACATTATAATAAGTTCAAATTTCATGCAAATCTGTTGATTTTTTGAAAATTTATGGAAGCTCAAAGTTAATAAAGAGAAATGTGTGATTTTTGGTTCCTTTTTCATCACAATTTTGGCCAATTTTGGCCATATCTCGAAAAATACTCATCAGAAACACCTCAAATAAAAAGCAGAATGCTAGTTTTGAGTACAGAAATCGATTTGAGTCAAAAATTGGAGTAAAACATTTTTCGATTTTTGAAGATATTTTTAATGGGTTAGTATGCAAAAATGGACAAAAATAGGTAAAAATTTAAAACTTTCATTCTGAACAAAATTTTGATGCAGATTTAATTGGGCACCCAAAACCTTAACAAAAATGAATTTTGGATAAATATCGGTTGATTTTTGGCGATGGTATGGCATATTTAAGAGGGTCTTATGTTGTAATCTAGAAGTTACTCTATCTTTCTACTGATGTTATTGCAGACTCTAGCGTCTATAATTATTACTTTATTAGCTGTTCATGCTCAAAAAAATTGCAATTGTACATTTGTAGATTTTTGCTTCGCTTTTGGGAATTGTTTAAATTATTTAAAAGTTGTTAAGTGTGACATGCATTCACACTCTGCCTGGAACACAGTGGAAAGTGTTCTTATTATTGCTCCTTTTGGCTGTGGATAACAACATTCATTCCAAAAGTATCTGCATTTAATGGCACACACACTCTTATAGATACACACTGATACATAGCCATCAACACACCACAATCTAGAGTGTAGAATCTGCAACAAACTGGGAATTACACACATATGCACTCATTTTCGGTTTCCTTGGTTTTGTTGTCCACTTTTTAGCAATTGTTTTGCAAGATTTTCGCCTTGCCTTTCGTTGCCATTCGCCAGTATCAAATGTTTAATGGCCAAAAACTGTCGGGCTCCACAACTAGAGGTTGAGCTAACGAGAGGATGATGTACGGCGGGTCCGAGCCGCCCAGTTGGTTGGCTGGCGAAGGCGGTGTGGCGCAGTAGGGGGCGGGGCGGGTGCGCAAATTGCCGGCAGCGCATCAGCTGCACACACTAAATTTTTAATCAAGGATCTAGCATCGCAGCCCGTATCTGTATCCGTATCCATGCACCAGCAGCATGCCAGCTACTATAGCAGCTGTGATTCTGCCGTAGGTCCTTTTGCTGCTGCTGCCTCAGCTGGCTGCTGTTGCAGTTGCTGTTGCAGTTGCTGCTGCTGCTGCTTCTGTTGTTGTTGCTGCTGCTGCTGCGAGCGCAAAAAATGCAATCAACGTCAAATGCGCTTCGAAACTTTGCGCAAAATAATAGAAAAGCCATTAATTTCACTTCTCGTCGAAGACGTTGCCATGCGATGCGATGCCCATCCCCACCTACACCCCCACCAATGGCATAGCTATGGGGTGGGGCAACGAGGGCGAGTTTGGTCAGCGAAAGGGAGACTTGTACTCAAGTAATTTTTAATTATGCGCATAATGTGCGCTACATTTGATGCCAACTCCACTAATCCGATTATTGGCTGACTCACGAATTACCAATCACATCCAACAGATACAGTTACAGATACAGATAACGCCACATTTACAGATACATATGTATGCAGACCAAAGGGCAATTTCAGCATGCTTTTTAAGCTGCTTTGAGTAGACACATTAATGTCGCTTTGCGTAATGCTTTCCAAACTGTACGTATTTGAAATTATAAAAGTAGATTAAAGGGAGTTATCACAACAGATAAGTTTTGATTTTGTAATGTATGGAATTATATAAAAATGGCGTTTAATGTTAAAAGTACTAAACAAAATAAAGCTATTTGTTGCTCAGAAATTGAAAATAGTAGAATTGAGGTATAAAATGCTAAGCAAACTATCTAAAAAACTTACATTATATACAGTTCAAAGGCCAGAAGAAAGTTTGATCATGAAGAGACAATAAACCTTATCGCAGATTATTACAGGTCAGTTGTAAGTGTAGCTTAAAGTGGTTGCGAATTATAAGGTTCTGCTGTTTCTAACATATGCCTAGTAGCGAATGGCTGTAAATATCTAAACTAGATGTTGACAAATAATACCATTTAGTAATATATAGATATATTGAAAACATTTTTAATGAATTTTAAGGGATCTTCAACATCTTCCTACACATTTAAAAATTTTTCTCTTCATATTAAAATATGTTAGTTGCTCATACCTTTTCCAATATTTTCTATTCTATGTATTTTGTTGGCTCTCCTGAAGCCATTATCGTCGTGCTTATGCCCGAAAATTGCAAAAGTTCTGCTTCGCTCGAAAACCACTTTTCATTAGTAACAACCGCTAATTTCACTTAGTGGTATGCCAGCATGTCGCATCAGTTGGCACACACACACACACACACACACACACACACACACTGACATGGGGGCAACTATATGTAGTAGGGACAACAAGTTTTTAAGTGAATTTCGGGTTGCAAGAGACCAAAAAAAAGTTGTATTGTGTGGTGCTGCTTTCAGATCAGCAAAGTTATTATGCACTTTCTCATATTTTCACCATTTTTCCCATTAAACTGTAAACACTTGACTTGATTAAAAAACAAAACAAAAAATGGGAAAAAAAATATTAAAAATGCGGAACAAAATTGTCTTTTGTTGGTTAATTTGATTTCTATCTGCATTTCATTTGCATTTTGTTGAACAAGTTAAAGACAACTTATAATTGCCAATTTGAGCAGAGGAAATATGAAAAACTGTGCAGAGTTGTAAATTCTATTTTTATAATATTTTTCAATTTTTTTTATATATTTTTTTTATATGACAGCAAACGGGTCCAAGTTGAAGTGGATGACCGTTGGCTTCTACTGAAAAAGTTTAACCAGCAAAGCACTAATGCAATAAACAACTTTATTTAGTTGTTGTTGTTGTTGTTTTGGTCATTGATGTTATATTGTGTTTTTTACGTTGTTATTGTTGTTGTTGTTGGTGAACTGCATTAAACTTGTCAAATGAAGTCGCTTTTGAAGTTAGATTGCTTGCAACGAACGAGGGCGTGACATGACCAGGGCCAATGCTTGGGGCCAGTATAACAACTGTTTCTGCTTGCTCCCCCAAACATAAGTCCCTCTCTCCTACCCACTTTGTATCTCTGTCTCTCTCACTATCTGTCTCGTTCGCACTCTGTTTGAGCTTCGCGTTTCGTGGGGATTCGTAGATTAGTGAAATGCTCTATGATGTTTTCCTGGTAAATACTGTTGAAAAGTATTTATAATTGCCAGCTTGGGGCATCTTGGCCAATGTGGCAAGTATGGCACATACATACATATATTTTGTTGAAACAAATGTTGCGGTTAGCTTGAAAAGTTCTGGAAATGGAACAAATAACATAACAATTAAAATATCCTATTTGAAAATTTGGCTAATATACCGAAATGAAAATGATTCTGAGCTTATTTTGTAGCTGAAATTTAGGCATAAATATATATATAAATATAATTTTGTCTTTAAGTTATGATTATATTAAGCTTAAAGCCGCTTTATCTTAAATAATTTAAGCTTAACCTCTTTGTAAAAGTCAACTTTTTATTATCAATGCGAATCAAAAGAACAAAAAAAAAATAACCAAGAAATCTTTCAGAGAGTTTGTTAATTCGATTAGACTTTAGTATGTAAATATTTATGCATATATTTAAACTTGAAACTTTACTAAGAACAGGCAGCATGTTGCCATCAAGATACGTACGTGAAGTGAGAAAGAGAAGCGCGAATTTTGGCAGCGAACTTGTGCAACAGCCCTCTTGAAGTTTGCAGAGGGCAGTCTCCAAAAGGAAGGGCGGTGGGGAGGTGGGAAGGTTAGGGATGGTAGGGAGGGTACAGCCACTAAACACCATCATATTTAAGCCCCGACGGTGTCTAACAAAGCAATTAGATCCACGGATAGGCCAACAAACACCGTTCAGTTTCGAGTTTGCTAAGTAAACGCCGCTCGCTGAACCTCCCGAGGGCAGCAAATTCATTAGGCAGGCGGCACACACACACATACACACACCCACACACACATATAGACTTGAACAAACAAGGCTTGCGCATCCTGCGTAGGCATTCTTCAATTTGTTGTTGTTGTTATTGTTGTTCAGCTGGTAAGCAACTTATGGGTCACTTGCTCCAAGAAATTTCTAAAGTTTGCGCTTTAGACATCAACTTGTTGTGCTTGTTTTTGTTTTTGTTGTAGTTGAAGTTGAAGTTTCCTGTCCTCTAGCTCGAAAGGACCCAAGAGTCGACACCGAGTTTTGAGAGTCTGCCAGGAGAGTCTGAGTGTCTCGAGTGGCGGGCAGGCGACTAATGAGCACGTCGCCTCCTTCACTCTTCGCACACAAATGCGTATAATTAAAAGCGTCCAAGGTGTAAACTAGCAAATTGTTTGATCCATTCCATTCCATTCCGTTCCTTACCATTCCATTCCATTCCAGCCCATTCACTGCGTTGCTCTCTAACAAGCAGCTCTTCAGCCCTGCGACGCTTCCTTTCGCCGTGTCTTGCAGCATTTTCCGTGTCCTGTTTTACTTTCCCATTTTTTTTTTGTTCATTTTAATTCGCGCTTGCTCAGCATAATATTGTTAAACTTTTCCTGTGTTCAGCACTTTTTTTACACCTATTTTTTTAGTTCGTTTGTTCGTTGTCCCTCCTCTTAGCCTCGTCCTGTTGCCTGGCGGGCAGTTTAGCTGTCATTGAGTTTGCTCCAGTTACCAGTGTAGTAACCTGATCACATCAGCATCGCATCTTAAATCCGGCTGATGACTTTGACATGCGCTTCAAACAATGACTGACAGACAGAGAGACGACGACTGCTCCTGACAAATGAAAATGCTCCTAAATGATTCCCGGAATTAGCGGAAACAGGAACTCAAAACTGCCTACTCATTATAAAGTTTGAGTTTAAAATAGAAGTTTCAACACTCTTTTCTCGCAGTGTATGCCACTCTCGTTGGTAAATTTTGTGAATGCTCTCGAGCATTTGTCCTTTTTTTTCTTGTTGTTGCCGTGTTGTTAATCAGCAGGATAATGTTTCCTTGTCGTTAAACGAGCCAAAAGCTGTCTAAAGCTCTGATGACTGTTGCATTTTAGGGCCTAATTAAAAGTTTGGTGTCAAAATACTTGGCCAGGTGAACTGTCAGAGAGCGACGGATGAGGCAAGGGGGAAGTGTGGGGGGGGGTGGTCGTCCAGAGAGATGTAGAGTTGGTCAGCAGCATTTGCATCAACTTTCTATAGAGCAGAGCAGGCAGCACTTTCCCCCTCAGTGAATATACTTGACGTGTTCTTATTCTGCGAGAAACTCGTTTCATTTGGGGGTCTCTGGGTGACCAGTCATCTGTCTCTCTCTTTCTCTCTTTCTCTATCTATCTCTCTTTCTTCTCTCTTGTTGGCTGAGATCATTTTACTTTGGCTCTCGGGTTGCTATTGCCGTTTGTTGCTGCTTTTTTATTATGGTAATGAGTTGAGAAAGAATCTGAGTGAAAAGTGGAAGAATGAAAAAAAAGTGGAGACGAGAAGCAGAAGGCATTTGATTATTGCTGCTGTTGTTAACCACAAAAGCAAATAAAACAGTTGACTGTCATTGGGCCATCAGTTTGTTGTGTCTTTCTGTATCTCTCTCTCTTCATATTTCGTTCGTTTCAATTGACCTTATTCGCAGGTGTCTGCAACATTCTTTGAACATTTCTTGACTTGGCTATAAAGTAGATATATTGAATGTTGCAATATATATTTGTATTTTATGGCAACCTTTTAGAAACTGTGTGGCTCTAACGAAAAGGAGTTGCACATTTAAATTGCAAAAATATACACCCATATATATATATATATATATTTTACTTCTATTTTTGCTTTCACTTCACTTGGTTTGAGCTTCAGTGCATCTAAAATATTTCGATTCATGTAAATGACAGCAGCAAATTCGCATATCCAAAATATAGAGAAAAAAACAAAATACATATATGCAAGCACGCTTTATATGCATACATGAGTTAACAAATATTAAGAGAAATGAATGCAAAAAAAAAAAAAATGAGGAAAGAGAGAGAAGGAGCTCTCTATATATTGATATAGACAGATAGTTGGTTGGGATATCTCAGCAAGCTAACTGAGAATAGGGAGTGTTCATGATAATATATGTGAAATTTTCTATAAAAAAAAAAATATATTTCAAGATCTTAACTCTAACAGGCAAGCAATAAAATGCTGATAATGTGTGAACAGTGCTGCAGTAAATCTTTATATTTCATATAATTCTAGAAAAATGTGTTTACACAAAATTGCAAATAAAAACATTTGCAAGTAAAGAAGAAATTTTATAATAATTATAATATTGGACTTTATAATAATTATTTTAAGATCACATAATTTAAAAAAAATAAATGAAATATAAGTATATATATATATATTTTAATAAAAAAGAAAGATTTTCTACAAAAATGATATATTTAAATTATATAAAATTTCTTTAACTTTATATCTTAACTTACGATTGAACTAAGTGAAGTTGCAGCTGCAACTGCGTGGTATCTGTGAGTCGGGCTTTTAGGCCACGCTTCATAGCGTTAAATGTGCTGCACGCATTGATGACGAATGGCCACAGAAAATGATGAATGTTTAATGGGGCAATGGGACAGGGAACATGTTTGTTGCGGGATAAATGTGTCCGGACTCCGGAGTGCGACAGAAGAGCGCGTGGTTTTGTTGCGAATAACAAAGCAAAACACATACGTGACATGTATGTGTGTGTGTGTGTGTGGGAGTATGTGTGTGTGTGTTATGATATGAATTGTAAAATTGTGACGTATTTTGGCCAAAAAATAGTTGTGAATTATGATTTATGTTGAACGGGGCATTTCAACGCCATCATCGTTGTCATCATTTTGGCATGATATGCGACGGGGAGATGGGAGAGATAACGTTAATGCATATTGATATTGGGAACATAATGAGAGCTCTATTGAGGTTTTAATTATTAAAGTGCTTAAATATTTATATATAGTTATTTGCATAACAATTAGAATTGAAACCACAGGCCAATGAAATGATACCGAAATGAAATGATTTTCTGCTAATTTTTTGTTTTGTTTTTCTTTTTCATTCGTATATAATTTTAAAACGTTTAAAATGTAAACATTAAGAGCTGATGCTGTTGCCGTTATTAATTAATTCGGTCATCATCAAAAAGAGAAAAGGGGGAAAAAGTAACAAAAATTTAAATATTTTTCTTGCTTGCGCAACTTGTAACAAATACATACATATATGCGTATGAGAGTGTAAGTATTTGTAACTGTGTGCGTGTGATAAATCTGTATGATGTGATTACTGCTTTTGCACTTTCATTCGCAGCCTGTAGACCTGTACACACACACACACACGCACACATATACAAATATGTATATACATACACTACTGCGAACTTCATTGAGCGCCAGTTAATGGGCGAGCAGAGAAATTGAGTTGGGATGGGATAAGGGTCGGCTTGTAGCATGCGATATTTTTCTCTCGCTAGGAAAATCGACAACGTTGTCGTAGCTGTCGAATGATGTCATGTTCATTGAACGTCTCTCTCTCTCTCACACGCTTTGTCTCGCTCTCTTTAGCACACTCTTAGCTACTATCTTTTTATCTAGATATGTATGTATGTATCTATGTTGCGTTGTCGTCTCTCTTACTTGTCTCTTGTTGCTGTTCGAGGAGCGGTACATTTATAAATCAGTTACCAAGGCGCTGATGCTGCAATAAAAGGTGCGATTTATCATAATACCAAGAGGGGATTAGGGGGGGTATTGCAGCAGTTGCGGCTTGAGCTTACCATTTCTCTGAATGGTGTGGCATCATTGGTCGATTCACAGCAATTCACAGCAATTCCCAGCATCCCAATGCACATTTATAAACGAGCTTGAGCTTCAGTTCTCTCTTGTAGTCTATGTATCTATGGAATACTCCTTGCCTTATACGCAGTATCTGTCTCTGCATTGAATCTATCGAATTCATTTTTGCCATTTTCCGCATTTTTCACAAATCTGTTTTACACACACAACACAAACACACACATACATATATAGTGAGATATATTGTCTGTATGCGAAGATATCGGAGGCAGACGACAGTCGCCAGTTCATATTGATTACAACAAATTTTCCGACGCCGTTTTGTCGTTCAAGTTGTCGAAGAAGAAGCCCGCAGACGATGCTGTACTCGGAGTTTGGGATTGAGATTGGGTGATTGGGTTTGGGATTGTTAGATGAAACTTGATTGGAAAAAAATGCATGATATACGTAACCGATATTTAGTTTTTCTTTATGTCATTTGTGTTTTGCTTTGCTTCGCTTGATTATGTCATATGCGCATATAGTATGTGAACAAATATCATAGAGAGATATCTGTATAAAGTCATTTGCTATAAAAAACAAATTCTTGTCTCTATTTGTGTATAAATTTCAATGTGTGCTGCATTAAATTTGTGAATATGTTTTGCCTTACTTGAAAGGTTCTTGTAATTAAATAAAATTTGATTCTAGAAATGAACTTGTTTACGTATTTAATTTTGAATATTTTTTAAATTTGATTTTCAATCCCATGAAAATGTGCAATTATATTTTCACTGTTTACTTATTCTGCTTTTATTTTATAACTAAGTATTTTTTCATCTCTCTTTTTTTTCGACTTCCATGTCTAATCGAAGTTCGTTGTCAATTCGAGTTTAGAATTTGGATTTCTTTTTTTTTTATAAGTTTTATTTCTAGTTTCAACTAAAAAATGCGCAGATTTCTTTACTTCTCGTGGTTCTGGTCGTTGTTGTTGTGGTTGCTGTGCACCGCAAGTGAACCACTCGAGCACCACCTCCCGCTATAGAAACCGTTCACTCGCTTGACATTTAGTGCCGGCTGTTGGTTGTTGGGTAGTTGTTGGTAGTTGCCTTTTTGCCAAACCCAGCCTAACCCCCCCCCCCCAATGTCCTCTATGCTGCCAACAGCTATTGCCTTCTGGCTGAATCTTTAGCTCTGACTTGGCCGGGGCTGTTGGCAGTTTGGACTGTTTTGGTTGTTGCTGTTGCTGTTGTTGCTGCCTTGATGGCTGGAATTTCGTTGAACCGGTTTATGTATGTGGTTTTTCAGTTGTTGCCACTGTTACTGTTGTTGCTGGCGTCTGGTAACTGGCTCCACCAAAATATTCACAGTATACATTCTCTCTCTCTTTCTCTCTCTGTCTCTGTGTGTTCCTCTCCTCTGTGTCTCTCGCTGCTCATGTGATTGTGTGTAAAAAGTGTTTTTGTGTTGGGCTTGGCTAACCAACTGGCCAACAAGCCGCACAAATAAACATGGTCCAAACGGGAGACTGTGAAAAGAGAGAGAGAGACAGAGCAAGACAGAGATAAAGACAGAAGAAGAGAGAGAGAGAGCAAGAGATAGAAAGAGAGCGAGAGAAGGGAAGCAAAAATCGCGCATATTTGTCGTTGCGGATTATTTCATAGCCAGAATTCTACGCTCTTCACGCTGAAAACTATATATGCTATATACATACATATATATATATATATGTATGTATGTATATGTAACTCTATATGTCTGTGCGTATTTGCGGCTTGTTTATTGTGATATTTTGTTGTTGTTGTTGCTGCTGTTGCATAGCTTTAGCCATCTTTTGGCTTTTACACTGTTAATTTACATTGCAAAAATTGCTCAAAAATTTTTTATTTTCATTTTTTCTCGTATTTCGAGCATTTCCAATTCACATAGATTATAGATTCGTTAAGCTCGACAGCAAATTGAATACGGGCCGAAGCTTCAATTACTTTTCCTAGTTATTCCAATGGTATTTTCAGAATTAATCTAAAGCTCTCGAAAGTTCAGTCAGAAAATGCTATTTAATTAAGAGTTAAAAGATTATATCGACCCATGAAATGTTGATGAACTTTCGAATATATATACGATTATATACACATATAAAATGTACTTTTATTAAATTTAAAATAATTCTTATGTAGTTTCTGTATATATGATAAATTGGAGTTGCTGAAAGCAATAATATTTTATTCGAATTTCCATTTCTGCGTTAATTTACCACATTGATTAACACTATGTTTTGCATTCACCGAACAGGTGTCAAAGAAAATAATAAAATTATAAAAAAGATAATCAAACTGTCACTGCATCAATTTAAAGCGCATTTCCATTAACTTGGCCATTTCGTTGTGTCAGCTTGTTGATGCTGGCCTACTTAACACATAGCCTGATTGGACCCGTATGTTGGCCGAGAAAACATTATGCTCTCCATTCTATTATCCAACCAGCTGTATACCTAGTGAAGTATAATGATGTCTGAATAGGTTTTGATGAACTACGGGTAGTCATGACATTTTAATAAAAAACTGACAAAATTTCCAATTTGACTTGCATATTTTTTTCACAATTTTCAATTATAGAATATTTCAAAATATTTTATTTTATAATTTATTGGCATTTAAGGGTTAATGTTTAGTAAACAAATTTATTTTAATCTGAATAAAACGTAATAATTTATTAATTAAAATGCATTTTAAGTTTAAACTTTAATTCAAAATTTGAAGAATTTTAAAAATTAAGAAAATTTAATAATTTAAAAATTTGTTTATATTTTTTAATGGTATTTCTAATAAAGAGAAGGGGGTTAAAAAATTAGTATTATTTTTGGAAAAATTAAACACTTTTCTATGTATAAGTACCTCTTCATTTCACTCAGAATAGAAGCTAATGAATTTGCATAGAAATTCATGTTCAACATAGTATCCTTTGTGTATAGGTGTGTGTGTGTGTGTATGTGTGTTTGGTTGTGCATAGTTTGGTATTGGGTTTGAATGTGTTGGTTGGCCAGGCTCAAAAACCAATTGCATTTAGCTATTTAGCTGGTTTTCAGCAACGTGCAACGTTTTTGGCTGCACAAATTTGTGGCATGCAACACAGGGAGACTCTCATGCCCACAGCAATCCACATAAGCTGATTATATGTACTTTAACCAAAGAGAGATAGAGGCAGGGTGAGCGAGAGAGAGAGAGAGAGGGAGGAAAATTGTTCCAAACTAAAGTGTGATAAATTGCATTTAAAGTTTAAAGATCAAACAGGGCACTTATCCAACAAACACATATAATTAAGAGAGGAAGAAATGTTGTAAAATTGCATTTTGAATAATTATAAATAATTGCCTTGGGCAGGATGTGTGCAAGAAGTTGGAATCGAGAAGTTTGCACTCGACGACATAATTTATGCATTTATAAAGTTTTGATTTATTTAATTTATACACCTTTGGACTGGACACAAAAAACATGGCAGCTGCCTCTGCATAAATTTCAATAAATAATGAGCTCCAAAGTAACAAACTCCCCCCCGCCCTCTGCATCTACTCTGTATTTTGTGGCCATAAATATAAATATAAACATAAATCTTGAGATTGTGTGTGGCAAGTAATACAATTTGTTAGAATAAATGTTGAATGTCAAATGACAATTTTCTACTTCATCAATGGACCGTAATTGTCATTAATTGTGTTTGTTGTTGCTTTGCATAACAAAAGGGAAGGACATTACGACGAATGGAGGGAAGGAGGGAAGGAAGTGAAGTAAAAAACATTTAAGCATAAATTTGGCAATTGGTCGACATTATGCTTAAAACTTTTTGGCAGCAACTTTTCTGCGCATAACATACAATCTACAAATATATGTATATTTATATGTTTAAATGTGTATATATATATTTGTGTTATGTAAAATGTTCAAGGTTGAATAAGTTTCGTATTTACTATATTGTGTGTGTGCAATTTGAATGGAAATTAAACAGCAAAGAGCAAATGAATGGCGTAAATAAATATTTCAACAACGACAATACAACCAACAACAACAACGAATAACAACAAACAAAACCAACAAACAAACAGCTAAAGTTGTGTTTGTGCTTGGCTGTCTCTTGGCCAAAATCAAATTGCCAAATTACGGCCAACAACGAACCCTGTAAACTTTGTTTCGCCGTCTGCTGATGTTGCTGTTTGCGGGGCAGCAAATGAATAATTTGCCATCATAGATAAACGAATCCCAAACGAAACGTAATCAATGCCCTGACACAACCATTGCCACAGTTACAGCCACATCCACAGCCAGCACAAACTGAACTTAACTTGTCCAAAATGGCAACATCTGTGCAGTGCCTCCATTTGCTGTTTTGGGCCCAACTTGTTATTGAATTAAAGTGACTTGATTTACGGCGAGTTTTGGTCAAAGGCTCCTTAATGGCATTCCCTGCCCCCCCCATCGTTACTCCCGCTGCTGGCGGCTTAGCTGCCGTCCTTTTGAATCTCTGGGCCTGGACTTGTGCGAATAGTTAAGCTCTGCCCAAAGAACACGAGCTCAAATGCGCCTCTTTTTGTACAACAGCTCGTATACGCAATATCAAGTATACGCCACGTCCACACGCACATAAATTGATAAATGGCAATTGTCGCTTCTTCCACGACGAGCTGAGCTGCATGCGATGTGAGTTGTTTTTTTTTCTTTTTCGAGAGTTTTTAATGCAAGTGTTAAACTGATAAACAAACACATCAATTAGCTTGATTAGTTGAGAAATGCGAAAGTTTGAGAAAATTATATGAAAAGGTTTCTGATGGGTAACCGAACTGGGTAATGGAACTGGTTTCTGATAGATATTGCAACAGGGCTTTAATTTAATATTTAATTTGAAAAAAAAAATAGGTGAAGAAAATCATTAATTCAAAAAAAATTGTATAAAGAAATATTTATAATTTTTTAAACATTTCTTGAAGAATTTTATGACTCCTTGAAATTCAAATTTAATCGAAAATAAATAGTATTATATATGGAAAAATTTTAAATTATTTTATTTTGAAGTTTTCTGTACCTGCCCATGAAATAGCATTCTTTTCTTAACTCTTTGCTATGTACTACAGTTATTCTTAGCCTAATTAAGCTGCTGCTCTACTCTTCAACTTAAATTCATTTGTCTCATTTGGCAAACTTAATGTGAGAAATAGAAGAAGAAGAAGAATCTCTTGAGAAGTCAAAGACATTAAAGCCAGTTTCTATGTGTGAGTGTGTGTAAAAAACTAATACAATGTGTATAATTATGCAAGTTATTGTTGTTGTTGTTATTCCTGTTTAGTTGCTGTTGTTGTTGTTGATGTTGTTGTTGCTGTTAATTGCTGCCACAGAACGCTTGCCACAAACTGAACCCAAAATGTCGACAGATAACGCTAATAATTTATGCATGTTGCGTTTTGCAAGTAGCTAACGGAACACCACCCACAGCATAGATAGCTGCCATGATTAGTCACGACCACGCCCCCATTACACACAGCATACGCCCCAATGCTCAACATGGCCGCATATAATTTAATTAAAATGAAATCTGCGGCACGGGCGCTGAACTGCGAACTGTGAATGCAAATTATTATTAATTATAACGGAGCAACGACGGAGCGGAGCAACAAACGACGACAAATGTTTATGTGCAACATATGTAACTGTGTGTGTGTGTGTGTGTGTACGTGTGTGTGTTGCAAGTGTCACCAGTTTTATTGCAGCAGAGCAGCAACTGTAGGTGTTGCACACGCTGTGTCCATTTGCTTCCATTTGTTGCAAATGCTCTCTCTCTGTTGCTCTCTATCTCTCTTTCTCTGTGTTTCTCACTCTCTCTCTCTCTCTCTCTCTCTCTCTTTCTCACTCTCTCTCTCTCTCTCTTTCGCCCTTTCTAGCTATGTTATGTGCTACGTTTGTCTCTGTCACTTTGTGTTGTTTGCTAAATGAAATTAAAAGAATTTCAAGTACATTTCTCTTAGTTGTCTCCCCTATTCCCATTCCAATCTTCATTCCCATTCCCATGCCAAATTCCCATTTGTCTGTCTATTAGCATTGTTACCACATTTTCAGCAGACAAACTTGCCCCCCTTTGTCGCATTACCTTGTGGCAGTTGTATTAGTTTTGCTTAGCTACAGAGAATCTCAAATACAAAAAAAAAAGCACAAAATTAACTCGAAATAATGAGTCTACAGTGGCTCTCAATCATTTAACATTTAACATTCAACTGACGATGCAAATAAGTTGATAGTTGTTATTTAATTAGCCCAAATTGAATTGAAATTCTTTTTGATCTGCGAAATATGAAGTCTTTGTTGCAAAATGGCAACAATTGTTGCCAAAAGAAAAACAAATATTGAAATTGATATAAATATTAAATTGATTGCCTGGAATTTATGGCATTATTATTTGCTTCATTAAATTAAATTTGTCATTAGTTAAATGGACGTGCATTTTTGCTCGTGATTAAATTATGGCATAATTAGTTCAGAAAAATATAAATTTTTCAATTGAAACTGCCAAAAATGTAAAATGCCAGAGTTGTTCATATGAAATTTATTTTTTATTATATTTTGTTTTATTTTAATCATAATTGTTCTAAGCCTTTTTAAAAAGTAAACTAATATCGAAAAATTACAATTTATAATGAAATTTAAAGAATCAAAATTTAAAATTTACACATGTTAAATGAAATATCAGTCTTAACATTAAATTAATTTTATGAAAATTTATTCCCATTTTATTTTAAGCAAATTTCTATAAAACCCTTTTAAGTGATAAAATTGGAATCTGTTGATTTTTAATAAATGTGAAAAAAACTTAAATTAATTTTATTTCAAAATTACAAATTAGGAAATTGCAAAAAAAAATTAAGAATTATTTTTAGTTGAATTCAATTAATATGATATTTTTGAAGCTATAAAATTGAAATCTAAATTCCGTGTTTTATTGTATGGAATAGATTTATGTAAAATTTAATAAAGTTGGGCTTGTTTATTACCTCTGGGATTTACTGTCTCAGGTTGGCGATGATAATTGCAGAATATATTTCAGTTGGTGCGGCTTGTGGCAAGCCCTGAAGCTGTACCTTTAGTTGCAGCCAGACGACGATGGCAAGATGCAGGAATGCGATAAACCTGCAAAGAGGTTTGTGGGGTGTGGCAGGCTGCAGGCGTTTCCAGGATAAAATGTCAACGGTTACAAAATGCAAAACACATCGAAATATTTGCCGAAATGAAATCTGCAGCGACTGCGATGCATTTAGCTGTCAGTTTGTCTTAGTCAAAAGGCTGGCAAACTAAAGGATGTGATGTGGCAAGGCAATGTTATCACATGACTCTGCTCTCGCTCTCTATTTTCCTCTCTCTATCTCTCTCTATCTCTACCTATCTCTCTCCATCTCTCACTTTTTGCACTGTTTATTGCTCTGTCTTACATTCAGGGTCTCTATTATGCTGGCAAGTCTTGTTGCCAATAAAAACTGGAAGAGAGAGAGGGAGAGAGAGAGAATGCGAGAAAGAGGCAACAGCCCAGGAGGCAACGGAAAACGCAGAGCGCGTAAAATAAACAAATTTCCGCAGACGACACTCAACTATGCAAACAGTAATTGGAGCAGCTTTTATGCGCTCGTGGATGCCACCTCCGCCGCCTGCTCCACCTGTCGTGGAGCAGCAACTGACAGACTGGCAGACTGGCAGTAGTCTGGCAAAAGTGGAAGCGCATTCCGAGGCTCTCAGCTCAGCGGCAGCAGAGGACAGATATCAGCGTAAACGATGGCAAGCCATGGCCAAAAACCAAACTGAAGCTCAAATTCACCGAAAATGAAACCCGCTGCGCAAACCCAAGCCCCTAACCGAAGGAAGCTGCCACTGCCACATGCCGCATGCCACATGCCGCATGCCACCTGGTAAGGGTAAGACTACAGATACTCAGAGAGGATTCATGTAACGGAAGATGCAAACACAGCGAAGAACAGACAGAGCAGAAAAGAGAGCGAGAAGAGACAGAAAAAGCGAAAAGAAACGAAAAAAATATCAGAAAAGAAAAGAAAAAATTGTTTCTGCAAATGCAATATTGTAATGTCTGTAATGTTGGTAATGGTATTAATATATGCATATGTTTCACACAGGATGCATGCCACATCAGCAGCTGGAGGGGGCGACTCAAGGAGACGCCATGTTTTGTATGCCGAGAAAATGAAGCAACAATAAAAAAAAGAACAGAAGAAGAGTGTTGAAATCATACGAAAGGCAAGCAACAAAAAAAGGCGAAAAAATTTGTAAAAGGCAACAAAAAACTGGCGGGAAAAGTGTGAGAGAAAATTGAGGCTGTTGACAAAAGTTGGAAATACACATTGTTACGTTTATTGCAGCATATGATTTTTGTAGAGAAAGCGAAAGAATCTCATATCGGAAGTACAAATATATTAACTCAAAGACAGCTTGGTCTAACAGATTGACTTGCAACTCTCACAGTTAGGGGAAATCAGAGGAGTATTAGGAATCCTTAGAAGATTGAAATTGCTGAAAACACTAAATGAAAACCCGACAAGAGAATCGGCTTCAATCACTTAGAGAGCAGAGAGCAGAGCAGAGCATGGAGAGGACTGGACTGTAGTCCAGTTTCACTGGAGTTGAGTTCATGTTCAAGTTCTTAATTTAACTCCTGACTCGCCCTGGGTTTTTGGCCAGAAATGTTGGCAAGCATTTCAACAGTAACATGCTTGTCTATATCTCACATACACTAGAAGGTATCTCTGTCTATCTCTGTGTATATGTGTGTGTGTGTGTGTGTGTGTGTCCATCTCTTGGGTGGGCAGAGTGGTCAGATGGTGCCTTGTGGTCTGCTTGGGTTGAGCTTTTAGTTGCCATTATTGTTGCCTGGCCAATACTGTTGTTGTTGTTGGCTTGAATGTAGTTGGCCTGTTTATTGTTGTTGCTGGCAACTATGCGTTGACCGGCGAAGCGCCACCTTGAATCCTTAACAACGAGCAGCTAACAAGCTGCTGATGAGCAGCAACAACTCCGACCTAACAATGTATGTAATGTATGTGTACAGACCAAAGAGGGGGAGATGGGAAAAGGGGGGCATAACTATTGTTTGTTGTTCACTTTTTCCTTTATGGTACAGCTGCCTTTATAAGTCAGCCAATAACTAAGCTCATGGCCAATAGTTTTGGCCCAGAAAAAGAGAGGAAGAGAGAGTGAGAGAGAGAAAAGATTGGTAATCTTTAGCTGCAGCTTGTTAGAATCTGAATCTCAATTTGAATCTGTGCCAAAGAACGATTATGGCCACATTATTAAAGCCATGTCAGCGCCATGCACTGTCAGCAGCAGCAGCAGCAGCACTAGCAGCAGCAGCAGCACTAGCAGCAGCAGTGGCATGTGGCACGTGGCACACACACAAATTGTGGCATAAAACGGCAGCAAAGACACCTGCCCGACTGTTCTGCATATTAATAAGTCTGGCTTCCTCGACGCGTCTGCCATAATAAATATTACGCTCCCAAGTTAATGCCACCGACTTGGCCGTTCTCTGGCCCATGGCCAAAAAGTAAGGACCAGGCAACGCCTAGCCTGATCTAGACAGACGAGATTCCCAGAGTGAGGTAGTGGGAGTGGGAGTTGGTAAGAGAGCTGGTTAGTTTTCTGCCTGGTTTGGCATAGCTTCTGGTTCAACTGACATCCAGTATACGACATTACGTATACGTCACGTTGCCAAGAGACTCTTTAACGATGCCGCCAAAGCGACTTTAATCATTCGGCGGCGAAAATGGGATAAGTGCCCAATTTCTAGGAAATCAAATTGCCTGCATTAATTTGTTGATCTATTTGTTATTATTAACAAGTTATAGCGAATTCGCGCTGATTTTTATTTAAAGTGCTCTGATACAAATGCAGATTGATTGCAGTTGCCGATTAATATATTTAAAATATATTTCATTTAAAAATTAAGTCTTGTTATTCTCAATTTAGTGACTTTTACAATATTACGTATACGTCTAGTTGACTGGAAAATATTTTCTTTATTTAAATAATATTCATTTAATTTGTTCTCATTTCAATTCTTAACTTATTTATCTTAAAATCTCAATCAACTTAACAACTCTGCTGCTCATTTTTCTGCCTGAGAAAACTGCAAATCAGATTAGCAAAAGTTCTCAAGAGAACTATAAGTTCTGTTAAGTTAAAGTGGCTGCAGTCACTTCTACAATCATTTCTTATGATAATCAACAAATTATCACGTTGCTAACATTTTTTTTACTTCTCTCTCTCTCTTTTAGTTCTCTCAGCAGTTTTTCTCAAGTAGCTGAGCATATACATACATATACACTGACTGCCAAAAGTCTGAAGTGTGTTTTAAATAGTCTGACACCTATTTTATGGCCCGACTGCCCGACATCCCGACATATCCCGACTGACTGTGTCCTGGCTGTCTGGTGACTGCTTGTCTGCCTGTCTAAACTGTTTGACACTCGACTGTCTGTCGGTCTGCCTGTCTGACTGTCTGTCTAACTGCATTGTCGCATTGCTGCATTTGTGTAGCAATATTTTTTGCAGCTGCTTTTTTTTTCCTTTTCATACAATTGGTATGTTTTTTGTTTCTTGTATTTTTGTTGAGAAACTTGACGACACCGAATGCTGACGCCAAGGATCCGATCCGGTATCCTAACGACTGTAGCCAGTTGCCAAATTTACTTCAATTTTTTATTTGCCGCCATGACACGTCGAGCGTGCTAAATTTTCCACACGCATTCCTCTGCACTCTATTGCCACTGCCACTGCCACTGTCACCGGCATGAGGCATGGGGCATGAGGCAGAGACACAGAGTGGCATGGTGACATTGCCATTGGCTGTGTACGGCCGTCTGGCATTTTGCCAAAAAACTGTCAAAGCAACACGAGACATGGACCCCCATCGGCATCCCGATGGCCAGGACATGTACATGTGTGTGAATTCCAGGAGTGAAGTGTAACACACTGACTACTGTTCGGTGCTGGCAATGAAAATTCTATACAAATGAAAATGCAATTCACACGAATGGATACACCAAGAGAGATTGAGAGGGACACCATCAACCAAAAAGAGAGAGAGAGAGTGATAGAAATTGTTTGGACGTGGAGTGATAAACGTGGACAGGCGCCACAGATTGAATTAGTTTGTCGTTTTCTGTTTGTCGCACATTTATACGCTGCGGTACCTACCCTCCCACCCCGCCCTCCCTCTGTATGAATGTGTATATATCTTTTTATGTTGAATAAAGTGGATATACTCTGATTTTTATGCTCGTTTTGGGGCCACAAACAAAAATATTGAAAGGGGGCGAGTGAGAGTCAGAGAGGATTTCCAGTGCGATTCTTCAGTTCGTTGGACCCTGTCAAATGCATATTGCTAAAAGTACTCGAGTGCTCTACATAAATCTTTTGTTCAATACAAAAAAAAAGGGCGTCAATTTCATATGGATTTTATATGGACATAATGCCATTGATTGTTCGTCGAAAAAGTCATTTCAAATCTCGTCGGCATTTCAATTTTTTTTTTTGTTTTAATATTTGCTTATAATTGAATTAAATTTCATGCAACAGAATTTATTTTTTTGGTTTGTCAATTTTGTGTAGTTTATTTAAAATTGAACTTTAAGTTGATATTATTGTTTAGCAATTCGAAACTCATTTTGTAATTTCTGCCAAAATAGAAATTGCACAAACCAAAAACTAATTTCTATTGAGACCTCAAATACGACTATCAGTTTCATATGGACAGTCAATGCCCATAATTATGTAAAACTATACAAACTATGTATATTTGCAAAGTTCAAACTACAATTGACAGTTGGATGTTTCTGCAAACAGAGTTTGCTATACAATGGGGCGTATGCGTAATATGTTAATTTTCATATTCTGGCAATTATTCTTCCTACAGACATGCCCCATACCCCCTCGCCACACCACTAACCCAACTCAACACAAATACAGAATGCATACATATACATTTATAGCATCATGTTGAATAATTATTTGCATTCGATCTGTCAGGATGAGAGTTGGAGCTCAGCAAGATAGAGAGATAGGGAGAGAGAGTCACAGTGGGCGGTGTTCAGTTAGAGGGCAGGTTGGGTGTTCAGGCGCATCAAACAAGCTGCCAAAGGGCAGACTAAACTCTCCATATCTCTACATCTAAAACTCTATTTGGATTTGTATGTGTGTGCGTGGGTGTATGTCCTGTGGTATATCCCTGTGCATTACGTGTTGGCCAAGCGTGTGTGGCACAGTGTGAGTATTTCCATAAATATTCAAAATGCATAACATCACACAACATTCAAGCTGTCCGTGTGGACAGCCAGAAAAAAAATATACAGAGTAAAAGAGCAGCACGTGAATGACATGAAACGTTGATGTCTTGTCTCTCAGCTTCCCACCCCCCATTCCACATTCGTCCTTACAAACAAAAAACTACTGATAATATATGAGTATGTTATATATATTCATTGTATGCCGAAAAACAAGCAACGACCATTACGATTTTTCATTCAAAAAAAATGAATGAATAAATAGTGCAATGAAAGTGTTGCTTCCAGCTTCTGACAGTTGCAAGCTTCTGCTTCTTCTTACACCGACTGACTGACTGACTGATGGTCAGTGCTGAAATTGTATTTATGAAATTTATGTATTACACTCTTGAGATGAGAGAAGTTTTTCGGTAGTGAAGAATTGGCAGTAGGAGGTGGGAGAATAAAGCTCAGAGAGTCAAGTAGGAAAGTTCTAAACTATGGCATTCTTTGCTTAACTCTGAGAGTTAAAGCAAAAACGACTATTGCATCATTTCATTCAAACGCACGCTGTAATTCGCAACTACTTGAAGCAGTCTTGATATTAGCTAAGTTTGAGTTTGGGGAGTCTTTTGTTAGCAAAGACTTTATTTCAAAGATAATTTACTTATTAGTTGCGAGCATTTACATAATTTTACAGGGTATTTGTGCAGTCTCTGTTAATAACTGCAATCATATACATATGAATGTAATGGATGGCCTCAATACATTTGCTGCATATTATGGACTAAACAAATTACTTAATTAGATAGAGTCTTTAATCGCATTAACTCATAAATTAGTTGGTAGCTGTGGACTAGGCCAATTAAATTCGAATTTTCATTTAAATGATGAACCACAAAAGTGGGTCTTTGCCCAAAACTAGCGTTAGGACTAATTAAAGACTTATACTGTAAAGCCAAATACCTGACTTGACTAGAGTTGAATTGAGTTGAGATGGGATAGAGTTGGAGATGAGAAGACGAGAAGATGAGTTGGGTTGAGATGAGTGAATGAACTGGCTGCAGGCAACGGACGACACTCATTAATTTCCAGCTAACAGGGCAACTGTTAGGCACAGACAAACTGACAAACTCACAGATGGACGGACAGACAGACAGACGGACAGATATTCGCACAGATAGAAATCTTCACCTTTTGCCTTTTTTGTCCGCACACAGATTCCAGAGCCGTAGGATGGGGTTGAGGTGGAAAAAGATGTTTAATTACAGGCTAAAACGGCATAGAGACGGCATCCCTCTAACCCTGCCGCATATTGAGGCAACCGAGCGTAACGTGTCGAGTACGGTTAACTAACCGAAAAAGCAATGAAGCTACCAAGCAACCGTGTTGCAAAAAACCCTTTGACTTGCCCCACAGACTGACAAACAGAGCACTAGTAAAGGGATGGAGCGAGAGACAGAGAGGAGGTGACATAGACAGGCAGGACAAGTGGACAGTTGGCAGAACTAGAAACTAGAAGGTAACATACATACATAGATGAAGAAGGTAGAGCCTGGCAAATGTCATTAGCATTCCATGCTACATGTGTCGAGTCGAGTTGTGTCGAGTTGTGTCCCTGCATGGATTTGACATATACGTGGGTCACATATGGGTGCCGTACCGTGCGGTGCCGTGTGATGCTCCTCCTCTAGGGCTAGCTATACATTTACGGCTTTAACAGTGGAATGGAGACCGTCGACTGACTGTTGACTGTGTCGACCTTTTGCTGTTGACTTCTCCACTTTGATGAAATTAAATCTGAAATGCTAATAACATGGGCACGGCCTGTACTTTGCGCTTGAATAACTAGTCCAATTGAATTTGCTGTTGTCCGTCGCCACTCCCCTTCTCCCTTTCCCTATACACCTCTACCTTTTGGGTACTCATTAATTCTTTTCCCCTTTTAGGTTTCGTACTGATTACAGCTATTAAAGTTTTGGGTTACATTTTTGGGAGAAAACCATAGCGATGTAGTGTGCTACAACTATTTGTGTTGTAAACAAATACGCAATGTTTTCAAATGACGGAAATAGTTTCTCCATCTATCGTGCTCTAATGATTCCAAGTTGAAGACAACTTAGAAGAACAAGAAGAGCACATACTTTGGTTTTTTTGGTTTTTTTTTTGCTGGATTCAAGTGGGGCAAGTGCTGATCAAGTCTTCGTTCGCATCATGCATCATTAAGTCAAACAACAAAGCTGGGAAATGACAGCTATACATGGGGTTATTTAGGTCAGTCTTTGTATAGCTAATCAACTTTTTAGTACTTTGAATATTTTCTAAAACCTATAACATCATTGAGCTTAGCACCGGCATAATTTTGAATAAATGTAAGAAAATTATAATGAAGGTTTTTTTTTTTGAAATGAAAAATAACATAAACATTTTGATGAAATAATTATTAACTTTTATTAAAAGATTTGAGAAGTAACCGTTGCAACAATTAATATTAATGTAGAGGTCACGTTTGTTAAAATTCGCAACTAGTTTTTGCTTCTCAATAGTCACGTGCTCTCAACGCTTGCACACTCTCTTGACATTCACTTAACGCATGTCCGAGCTCTGTTCACAGCAGAGATTACGAAGACCATCAAGGACAATGGACATTACAGCTTTTACAGTAAAACACTTTAGTAATTGGTAGCTTATATCCTTAGTCAAAGCTCAGTCGCATTCAAAACATCAGAGTCGGAGACGGAGTCAAAGTCAGAGTCAGATGCAGACCGGGATACAGGACGAGGGAACAGAGAGACAAAACGTTTAGGTGGCAGCTGTTGGACTGGGATTGGGGGTGTGAGAGTTAGGATGTTGGATGATATCCAAGCTAACTGTATTACGATTATGCACAAAAGCTGCTCTGTCAGGCTAAATGTGAAACATCGCAGAAATGAAACAAACGTAAAATGGGGAGTATGGGAGATGGAAGATGGTAGAAGGCAGATGAAGGGAATGGATATGGTATAAGGAATGGCAAAGGACAGGTAGACAGGAACGGAACTTCTTTGCTGTCGTCATTTCAGTTTCCTCCTTCTCTCTCCTTCTGCGTTTGCTCTTTGGAAATTCCGAAACCCATACGGCAGCTCGTCGAGAATGCCATGTAGTGTCCTGAGGCCAGTAAATGGAATAACGTGCCAAAGAAAAGGCTCCACTATGCAGCTTTGACATAATTAAACGCATTTCAAAGATGAAGATGTCCTTGCCAAGAATTTACCACTCTCTCTCTCCCACATACATATAATATATCCACAGCATCTATTATATGTGTCTGTAAGTGGTGATGGTAATGATGCCCTGTTGGTCCTGTTGTTTTCTCTCTATCTTTGTCTCCCCCCCCCCCCAATACTCCACCATATTGATGCCAAAGCCATAATTATGTTTTTGGGGGACTGATGATGAAGACGAAGTGCTCGGAGCTTAGCAATATTACGTATACGCCTCCGGTTTTTAAAAAAAGATTTGTGCGGCATTTGAGGCATTTAAAGCATTTTATTTTGAGTTATTTAGTTAGCTACGAACGGTGCTTCAGTTGATGATATTTTCAAGTGGCATTTCGAGGTTTTATGATGCCATTTTTCTTCACCAAGGTGCAAACATCTTTATACCTCTAGGTACCCTCTGTATGTATGTAATGTGTGTGCAGAGGGTGTGTGGGTGGTTGTGTTGTTATCATTGTTGTTGTTGTTGTTGTATTAATAAATTATGCAGACACTTGGCTGCCCTAGAGCGCTGCTCAGATGTTGATTATGTGCCGCTTGACACTGGACATTGCCGCATTACGTATACGACGTGTATGACCATTATTGTTGTTTGTCTGGTGTTTGTTGCTATTGCTGCTGTTGTTGCTGTTGCTGTTGTTGTTTATCAACATGACCAGAATGTGTATGCTGCTAGTGGCGAAAGTCGAGGCGTTGATATATTCCTAGTTGGCCGTTGTTACAACGAGCACATAGTTTGGACGCCTCTGGGCAATGTTGATAACTCTGATGACGTTGATGAAAAACTTTTGATTGATGTGGTTGCAAAAACTTTTATGCTGTCATTAGGCACAACCAAATCAAACAAACACACACACACACACGACAGTGACACAGATAACAAAACCTAGAGATAGAGAGAGAGAAAGAGAGAGCGAGCGAGAGAGAGAGACAGCGAGATTGTTACAGAGAAGAAAGAGATAGAAAATGCAGAGATCTGACATGTAAGCAAGAGCTGAGATGGGGTTTAATGCTGGGCTTGATTTTGGAGCACATGTAGCAGCAAGTGCTTCAGTTTATATTATATACAGGCAAAGACAATGATAGAGAGAGAGAGAGAGAGACAGGGGGGGAGAGAGTGAGAGATTTATATAGAGTATCTGCTGTAGAGGGGGAGAACAAGACTCCTCAAGTTGTTGGCTGACATAACAAATGACAGTCGGCAAAGTTATTTACGCCACTCGAGCGACTGAAAGTTTTGTTTATTAATTAATTGAAGGCTGTAAGTGTGTG
The DNA here is from genome assembly GCA_018150725.1 of Drosophila quadrilineata. NCBI lineage: Eukaryota > Metazoa > Arthropoda > Insecta > Diptera > Drosophilidae > Drosophila > Drosophila quadrilineata. Next base: position 769,799 of record JAECWN010000375.1, read on the forward strand.
TGTGTGTGTGAGTGTATATGTAATTCTTGGGGTTACCAAACTGAGGTGGGCTAAGAAATGTCAAATCAATTAACATAATTAAATTCTCGCTGCTCTTGTCTTTTTCTCTCAATTTTCACAGCTATGAAAATCAAAGTCAGTTAAAATTTGTATGCATTTTACTGTGAATAATTCAATTAAAAACTCTTTTGGACTGCTTTAAGCAATTAATCAGCTTTTAAATATTTTAAACAACAAAAAAAAATTATCAAAAAAATATAATTATTTGCAGGCAGCTGTGTTTTCCCATATATTTTCTTTGCCCCCTTTTTTTTGGCTACCTGTGGCATTGTTGTTGCTGTTGTTGCACTCAGCGCGGCCATTTATAGCAACGTGTTTTGCTAGCTGCCACTGCAACCAACAATGCCACACATACATATACATATACATACATATATAATATGTATTACATATAGAGTTTTCTTGTTGCCTGCGCAGTTTTCCCTGCTTGCAATTTTCAAACTTTTCTCGTTATTTTTGCACATTCGTTTGCTTTTTATGGGCTCTGTAACACTAATTACCTTGTTTTTCGGAGAATTAACTTTTCGATTACTGTTTGCTGGCACAGTTACAACTACAGCAACTATAAGAAGTAGCAGTAGAAGAAGCAGCAGTAGCAGCAGCACAAGAACAAGTTCAACTCACAAGTGCAATTTTTGGGCAAAAAAGTTTTTGGGGGCGCTATCGATATGAAATGTTTGCAGAAATAATAATTTGTTGCTCTTTTGCTGAGTTGAGTGTGCTTAAATCAACTTCATCAACTGCTGCTGCTGCTGCTGCTGCACTATAGGTTTTTTTTGCCAAAAAGCTGCTATAAACCCCATTTATAAAAGTTAAACAATCAAAATAATTTTGATCGCTCTGCATCAAAAAAAGAGTGACCATCAAAGTTGCATACCAAAAATTTTCATAGGTGGCGCCACTGTGGCGAAATCAGGTTTGAAACTCGGCTGTTTATATCCATGGGCGCAATCAGTGCAGATGTGCATTTTTTAGTCTAATTGTCAATATCAAATAACTATGAATAAAACTCTAGTCTGATCAAATTTTTGTAATGCAATCGAATCAGTGGGATTTGTACTGCATGTTTTGATATCTGAAGTGTTTGAAGTCGTTGTGGTGTCTCCGTACTTATATGTCAAAATAAGTGTTCTAACAAGTACAGATTTGTTAATAAGTTTAATTTTTAGAAAGGGTTAAAAAGTGTGCCGTATTAGGAAATACGATGTTACCTATTATATGTCGTAAAGTAATTAATTATTGTTTAATTGCATATGGTCAGAATTGCCAGGTTCAACCCGATATTTTGGAATTTTAACTTTTGGGGCATAACCTCAAATTCAACAGCTCAGAGTTGGTTACCATTTGAAATGCAATAAATACACATGTATTCTTCAATTTTACTAATTTTTTTTGTTGAATTAATAATTATAAATATTTTTACTTATAATTTTGCAGTTTTACATGCTTTTTTAATAATACCAATGTTTAAACACTCGTTATTAAAAATAACCCCAAATAAAAAAAAATAAAAAAAATGGGCGGTGCCACACCAAAATTTTTTTTTTTTAAATTCTACTTTCTATTGGTTATATCTACCAGATAAAAAAAACTAAACCAAAATATCTTGTTTCATTCATGAGATATTAATATAAAACACGAAAAGTCAAAAAAGGGCTATAGTGTGCTGCTGCCATAAAAATGATGAGAAATATGCTAAAGGGCAAACTGAAAGCAGTTGGCCAATAGTTTTTGGCCCAAACTGTGGCAAGTTGCAAGGTAAACTAATTCGCTTGTCAGTAGCAAGTTGCCATTTGCAAACTCTACCAACTGCTTACACAGAAAGAGAGACGGCTGTGTTGAACAATTCAAAGACTTCGCCACAAAATCACAATATCAAAGTCTAGACAAAATGTCAGTTGCTTATTAACTGAATGACATTTAAGACACTTTCCACAAACAGGGAATTTAAAGGGAAAAGAGCAGACTGAAAGCTGAGCTAAGAAACAATTTAATTAATTTTATAAAATTAATACAAAAATATTATTAAATAATATAATTTATTTAGTTATATTTCTTTTCTACATGCAGCATTTCTCAGAATTCAAGCTAAATTAAAGCTAAATTCCCGCTAAATTCAACAGGTAAGTCTTAAATATTAACTAGCTACTCAAGTTACGCTTTTTAATTAAGAAATTTCCTTTATAATAATGCTGTTCAACTTATTGCTGTCCAAAGTTTTCCAAAGTCGCTGTCTACAATTTTCCAGGACTCGTAAACTATATATACATATATATATATAGAACTGTAGTTGGTGCAAATATTTGTGCATTTTGTGCAAATGTAATTACAATTCATTTTTCTTGAGCTACTTAAGAGGGAGTGGGCAAAGTGGGATGGGGACTGGTTGGGGGAGTGTTGAGCATTATCCATTATCCATGGCTGTCCATAACATTTTGTTGCACAGTCGTCGCTAATCTTGGCCGACAAGTTGGCTAACGTCTTTGCCCCACGCTCTTCACGGTCTCAATCTGTGTCTGTCTCTGTTACTTCCCTACTGCTCCTCTGCTTCTTCCCTTTCTCTTTCTCATTCCCATTCTCTATCCGTTTCGGTTTCTGTTTCTCTACTCTTTTGGTGACTGTTTAAATGTCAGTTAAAATCCCATAAATTCTCCTTAAATGACTTCTGTCTGCCGCAATTTTCTACCAGCAACGGACCCAAGGAAAATGCTCTGAAAATTCGTAGGAAAAAAGTGGCATTAAAACGACTCCAGGACAAGCCAAGAAAACCATTGTTTGTTTGTTGTTGTTGTTGTTGGCTGAGGCTAAGGCTGTATTAACTATTAAGGGAAATCACAAAATCCTTTGTCGTAAATAAAATTTCATTTTTCTGCAGCAGCTTCTTCTTGCCGGAAATAGATAAGAATATTTCCTGTTGTCCCATTGCCAAGAGTCACAAACATTCGCATTTCGCACTTGCAAGTTGCAACATATCAACAGTGGGTCTCTTGCCGCCAAATGACGCAAGTTCGTTGCTGCAACTTGTGCAATTGGTTCAATAAACTCATTAAATGAAACCAACTTTAACTTGCGTTCTTTTTTTTTTTTGTGTATCCTTTCCGCATTTTCTTTTCCCTTTTCCATTTTGTTTTTCATCTTGTTGCTTTTGTTCTTTGGCGTCGAAAAGTTTTGCCAAGTTGCAGGACTATTCGGGGCTGGCCATTTGCCTCGTTCTCAAGTTGTCGCATTATCCCTTTTATTGTTGTCGACATTGCAGCCCATTATCCTGCCTTGAACACTTTGTCCTTGCTCTCTCACAATATTTATATGCTCCCATATTATATACTATGCTGGAAAAGTTATTTGCTCTCGGCCAAAATCAATCAAATTTTGTGTTTGCCTAGTAAAATTTGATTTTCAATGACGTTAAATAAATTTATTAGATTTTTGCTTTTTTATTATTTATTTTTGTTGTTGCACTGAAAGTTAAGCGAAAGTTATTTATTGACTTTTTACTACAGATATATGTACATATTTTAGGCTAAATTTTCTAACAAATTTGGCACGTTTTGCTAATAATGTTTGAAGTCAACTTTATTTATATGCTTTTCATATTTTTATAAAATTTCAATTTATATTTGTTTTTATGTAATTTTGTCAAGTGTATAAATACGTCATAACTTTCAAGGCGCTTGCTTTATGTCATTTTGGCCATATAAATATTTGGCCATAAAAGCCATTTAACTTATTTGCCGCAACTTAGCCCCGTTTCTCCGCCATCTTGTCCTTTGTTTCTGTGTGTGTGTGTGTTACTGAGTGTGTGTGTGTGTTGGCAAGCCGCGACAAACAATAAATTTTCAGAGAATTTGGCCACATTTTAATTTGTGGCTCAGCGGCATAAAGCAAAGCCCCAAGCCAAAGCTAAAGCTGAAGCTGATGCTGAAACTGAAGCCAAACCCAAACAGGTCTCACAGCAAAGAGAGAGAGACAGATATAGAAAGAGAGAGATAAAGAGAGATAGAGATAGATTTCAGTAACAGCAACAAAACCCCAACTGACTAACACCTTGTCTGGGCATGAGGCCAACCGCAGAATTCATCGTTGTGGCTTCACCCAAGGGAGGGGGAGCGCCTCCAAAGGAGTGGTTGTGGGAGAGGGGGGGGGGGAGTAGGAAGTAACCACTGCATTGCATTCCTCAAATTGCAAAAGGCAACTAAGAGGCAAACTTAGAGCAAAGAAGAGCTTTTCGGCCTCAATAGAAAGAACTCCTCTCGCCATGATTTGAACTATGAAATTGTGGTTTCCACAACTGCACATACATATGTGTATGTGTGTGTGTGTGGATGTGTACGAGTGTGTTGTATATGTGTGTTGCTGTGTGTGTTTTTGGGGTGGCAGCAACGTGCAAGAAAATTGTCAATTTATTTATATATTTTTTTTTTTCTTTATGCCTGCTGGAAAATTTACTGCGATTTTCCTATTGCAACGAGCAACGTGCAACGTGCAACAACAACATGTTGAAAAGCAAGACTTACAGCAGCCGCAAAGCAAACGGCTGCAGGAGTAACGGCAAGAGGGGAACGCATGGAGGGGCAGGGGAATAGAAGAGCAGGTTGTCCTGCTGCTGCTGCTGCTGCTGCTCCTGTTACTGAGGATGCCAATTTGTCAGCTGGCAGTTTTTGGTGCCATTGCAAAAAATTCTTTATGAAAACTTTGTTTACGACAATCAACTCAGGCTGGAGCAGCAGGCCTAGAGAAGAACTCAGAGAGGGAGACTGGGGGAACAGAGGGAGAGATGGATATAGAGAAGCTGCTGTATATTGAGTTGACAATATTTTTAATAGAAACTCTCCTTTTCTCTCTCTCTCTCTTTCGCCACTTTTAGCTTCCCCCCTTCAAAAAAGTTTGGCTCTTCGGCAAATTTGCAGCCACCGGCATTTGGGGGGTTGCATTGTGGTCTGTAAGAGAGAGATAGAGGGAGGTAGAGAGAGAGAGAGATTGAGAGAGTGAAATGGGCGAGAGGTATGGGGAGTGCGGAGTACCACTGTCTCTGTTTGTGTTTCAATTTGTTCGCCTTTTATGGAATTATGCACTTTTCTCAGCTTGCTGCAGTTTCCCCCAAAAACTTACCAAAAATATATTGCAAAATGCAATTGAGTTTAACTTGAGGGAAAAGTGCAAAGCAGCAGCAGAAGAAGAAGAGAGAACTGAAAACAGAACTCTGCAATTGGTTTTGTTACACCCCACTCCCCTGCCCACCCCCTCTCCCCCACAAAGGTGAGGCCCTTTGCAAGAAAATGGAAAAGAAAATACTGTGAACAAAAGAAAAGTTGCATAAAAGCAAAAGAGTTTACAACAATTAGACAAACAAAATAGAAAAAATCGGGGAGAATTTAAATAACATTTAAAGGGATCTGCACATTTCTCTGGAATTATTTAAATATTTACACTACATACTATATAAAGTGGGGCACTCTAATTAATTGAACTATTTAAGTTGATTGCAAAGTTAGCTAGTATTTCTAAACGAATCCTTTTTATGGCCACAATTGGAATTTCCAATACAAATTGTAATTAAATGTGTTTTCAGTCTAATTTGTTTTTTGATGTTTTTTAAACTCTTTTTTTGTGTTTCGCACATTTTACAGTTTCCATTAGAGAGAATTCAGGAGGTAGGCCATCAATTTCCTTCCTTCCTTGGCATTATCCTGTGCAATAAAATTCTCGCACTTTTCCAATATTAATTCCAATTTCCAGTTTCTCGTTATTTGTGGGCATGTTCCTCATTAAAAGCTGTCAATTGTTTCTCTTTTGCCTTTTACAACCTGCTTAACCACATTAAAAGTGTCTCTCTCTCTCTCTCTCTCTCTCTCTCTGTACATATATATATATATATAAATGTGGGTGTGTACTTAAATGGTTTATTGTTATATAGAGTATGATCTACCCTTAGCCACAGCAAAGGCAAAGTGAAATCCCTTAAGTGCGCTGAACTGCATTAAGGAGGGAGGACCTCTCATACATACATTTTAATGTCTTCAAATTAAAGTTCTCTCTTTCTCTTCCACTCCGTGTGTGTGCTCTTCTCTTTTATCTCCGTTTCTCTATTTGACAATTTGTAGTCGCACTCCTTGCGCCAATTTTTATGGCAAGTCCCCCGCAGAGTCCTTTGGCCATAAGCTCTACTCTACGACTGCGACTATGACAAGGACACTGGCACCTATTGTGTGATATATGAAGGGGATGGTGAGGGAGGGGGACAGTGACTCAAAGGAGTGTGTAATAAAGCACGCAGATGATATATGATGCTACCAGGGTTGGGTCTGATCCCAACATGGTTAGGGTGGTAGGTTGTAGGGTCGTTTTGTGGGTTGCCTACTTTGTCTAAATGTCCTGCGGCAACTCGGAATTGCAATATGCTTTGCCTCTGTCTCCTCTTTCTGCTTTGTCTCAGTCTCAGTCTCGTATCGAAGAAATGATAAATGAATTTAAAGGATTCAAACTGTAAAGAAGAACATGAAAATTCAATTTGAAATCGATTTGAAACAAAATGCTTTGTTGTGCATATAATTTCATTTCTGCAAATAGAAATAAATATTTGACACTAAGTCAAAGAGATATTGTTTTCATTTGATTCCACGGAATCGAATATTTTCCAAATTGATCCCATAACTCCAATATTATTCAAATCATAACTGCTTCTTCTTCTACTTCTTCTTCTTCTGAAGAAGAAGAAGAGATTTAGTTTAAATGGCTTAGACCTTTAGGGTTTCCAGGGTTGCATGCTGCTGGCAACACTGTCAAGTTCAACGCACTAAGCTGCCAGACAGTTTCCTTTTGGCCATGTGTGGCATGTGGCATGTGGCAGGCAGTGTGGCAAAGTGGCAAAGATGCTCAAGTGCCCATAAAAGTCATTAGACTTTAAGTTTAGTACGTAAAACGGTTAGTGGCTGAGGCGACTTGAGGTTAACCTGAAGTAATTTAAAACATGCCACTGCAACGGCTGCAAAAAAGTAGCAACGAGGCAAGCAAAACGAAAAGAAAAGAAAAACACTTGCCACTTGCTGCAACATTCAAAGTGTTTTATTTGCTTTATTTTGTGGCCAAAAGCAAGACAGAAAAAACGAGTGAGAGAGAGATAAAAAAAATTGAATACGCGTCAGGCAGGACTGCAGTCAGGACAGCAGCAGGACCATATGAGCAACTCAATAAATCAATATTTGTGGGGCAAGTGGGGCACAGAGCGGGCGTGAGGGGTTGAGACACCCAACCAATGCAATTGTCCATAAAATGGAGCTCAGCCCCCACTCCACACTCCCTCTCTCTATCATAGACTCTCTCTCTCTCTGCCTCTTCAAATTTGACGCTCGCCTACTCTCTCTCTCTCTCTCTCTCTTTCTCTCTGTCTCTCTCTGATGTCGACAAGCTGGCAAGTGGTGTTCTGGCGGAGAAGGGGAGTTTAGGCTTTGATGCCTCTTTTGGCTTGGCGTTTAAGAAAATGACAGATAAATTTGTTTTTAAAGGCACTTTAAGCACTCCCCACTTTCTAGAATGCACTGCTCCAAAAGTAATATAGGGTATATTACATAAAAATTAGAATTTATAAAAAATCAAAGTTTGAAAATGGAAAATAATATCACTATAGTAAGAGCAGACAAATGTAGTTGGGTATATGCAAATCAAAGAAATTTGTATCTCTAAAAATATCGCTATATTTTATTTTTCGAGAAACTATTATTTCTTATTTCTGAAAGTATTTTGCTATTTTATGTACAATTTGCAGGTTAGGAATCCTTTAAAATGTCTAGAAATATTGTAGAAAATGTAAGTTTCAAAGAAATTGAAAATCTTTAAAATGCCATATGTACATTTTCAACACCTATTCAAATTCCCTTTGGGTACGTTAACTTGGAAAAGATCTTTCGAACGCATTTAGTTCGTCTCCCAAAAAGCTAAGACTTAACACAGAAAGTTTTCGCTTTACTTTTTAGTAATTGACTTAAGTTCTAAATTCTTTTTCAACTTTTCTATTATTTTCCACTTACTGAGTAACTCTAAGTGCAGTATACTCGATGATAAACAAACACGCACTCACATTGTGCTTTGTTTGTGGCACAATCGACAGCCGCAGCAACAATAAGAACAACGATGTGGATAGGAAAAGGGCGTCGACAGTGGAACAACACCATCTCCCTCCCCCCCTTCTCGGTTCACCTATCACCCCACTACTTCCACAAACAAACACATACACATACACATAAAAAAACAATCACAACGCGGCTGCAAACAAAAAAAAATAAGAAGAAGAAGATAGAATAAAATAAGAGAAAGGAAGAAGACGAAGTGAAACAGAGTGGGAGCGAAAGAATAAAAAATAAATCCGGAAAAGGACGTTACGCACGCATCAGTTGACAATCCAACTATGGAGAGGGGGCAGGGGCAGTTAGGAGGTCGATGTTGGCTTGAGTTTGAGAGTGGGTGTGGATGTGGGCGTAGTGGGGATACTCTCGTTGGTGGTGGTGGTGGTGGTGTTGGTGTTGGTGTTGGAATGGGGGTCCTGTTCCTGGCGCTGTGTCCGCCCCTTCATAAAATATTTCAATATTGTGTAACAGATTTTTGGCTGCCAAAGTCGCGGCATGTGTCATTATTTTGCGTATTTGCTTTTTGTGTCAACTGCCGCCAAGTTGCAACTGCCAACAGCCAAAAAGGCGCAACAAAATTGTTTAAAGGATTACAATGGCGTGCCAATCGTCCTGGCTCATTCAGCACACATACATACACATGTACATTCATATATTGAGAGGCGTTCTCTCTGTGTAAATTGATTCAAATTCGAGTTAAAACAAAGGGGAATAAAAAATGGGAGACGGCATAAAAAAATCAACTGCAATAGCCGAAAAATCAGATATTTAATGCTAATGCCACGCCTTCACATTTTCATATGCCGCCCAGCATGTCTGTCTTTTTTTATGTTGCCCACAAGTATGCCATTTATTTATCTACAGCCACAACCATGTGTGCCCACTGTACACACACACACACACGTACATTCACATTTGCATTAAATTTCAATTCAAATACATACATGTGTCTGCCAGTGTGTATGTGTGTGTGTTTTTTAACATGATTACTTTTTGCTGAAAATGGGCCTGGTTTGAATGGCCTGTGCCATCGTGCATTTATAACTAAATCCCAGAATAAGCAGTTTAAATCCAATGCCACTGAGTGGGAGCAACCCCGATCCGATCCGATCCTATCCAACCCGACCATATGTTGAATGGCATCAAATCCATCGTAATTTGAATGGAATTTGCACACCAAATACAATTTTTGGCGCTATTCGCGTTTTTCTCATTTTATGTCTTTTGATACGCAGAGAGTGTAAAGTGCTGACTAAGCACAATGAGAGAAAATTATGCCATAATACTCAATTAAATTACGCACTCCAGATTGTTTTAAGTGTGCGTGTGAGTGAGTAGGAATAATAGTGAGTGAGTAGGAATAATACTTGGGGAAATTTAAGCTGCTCTCACGTTAGGAGAGCGTTTTTATTGCTGCACTCTTTCTTTCGCTCTCTCTCTCTCTCTCTCTAATAGTGCGCATAGAGCTTTGCTTTTCAATGGAAATTAAGCTGCAAGCTCTTACTATGCAGTTGTCTGCGTGTAAGAGAGTCCGCCTATGAACGAAGACATGCACTTCGGCTCTAAGCTTAACACGAAGAACCATTCGCGTGCGATCTAATTGGCCAATCGAATTCGTATATGTTGTATAGTCTCGTTCACTATAGAGCTGAGCTGAGACTCCCACGCGAGCAGGTTAATTAAAATTAGAAACATAGAAGAACAGTCTGTAATCTGCAGTCTTAGCGATCGGTTGTATGCGCATTGAATAGTTGAGCTGCCTTTTAAAGCTCTTTGGTTGATAAACCATTACACTATTTTTGTTTGGTAAAATACCATATGCCGAATTGTGCAATTAAATGATTTTAAATTGCTCGGGGCCAAGTGCTAATTTGTAGCTTGATTCTGGTTGAAAATTCCAATTAGTTTGCTTGTTTGTTCCGTAACGATATATCGGACACAAAACACATTTAATTAAGCTGTGTGTTATTTTTTGTTGCATCGATATAAACAATTGCAAATTGTTAGACTAATGCAAAGCTATGCACAATATGCTGATTCCGATGCAAATGCAACAGATTTGATTTGGAAATGCGACAAGTGTACAGTCTGTTTGTCTGTCCAGCTGCACACATTTCCCCTGGCATGTACTGCTATGTAACTATATGTACATATGTATATCTGTGTGTATATGTATGCTATGTAACATATAAGCAGTAAAATACTTGTGCCATAAGTGCTTACTGAAATCACTTCCATTCAGCTGCTGCTGCTGCTACTGCAACATCCCTTTACTTCCGCTATGGCGCCTGGACGTCTTCTACTGCTTCTCTGCTCTGCACAACTCTCCCCAAGGAATCTCTCTTTTTCTCTCTCTCTACACACACACATACGAAGCATTCACTCTGCACTTTGGTGACTTTGTCATCATCATCATGGTCGTCTTCTTCGTATTTCTCTTGCTTCGTCGTTAGTTGTTGTTATTGTTTGTTAATATGTGCCATAGTTCTAGCTGTTGTTGTTGTTGTTATTGTTGCTGCCACTTGTTTTGTTGGCTATTTCGCTCACGTAATAACGATAATAGCCCTTATTTCTTTCATTTCTCTATATTATATATTTTTTGCACCACTTCCGCACTCTTACTATACTTAGTCCACAACTCTTAGATACACAGCACAACTAAGTAGTTCCTCTGCACACAAACACAAACACACACACACACACACGCACACACACACATACACATATGACTTGTCGTCTTCTTGATTCTCTTACTATTATTTATTTGGACTTTCATGTCATCAAATGCGCTTAACTGATTCCATCATGAGTAACGTTAAAGAGAATGAACAAGAAGAAGAGGAAGAGGAATATGAAATGCAAGCAGACATCAAGAATGAAGTCAAATCGGAAAGTCATGTATGTGGTTCTTGTTGGGGAAGTAATGTTTGGTAATATTTGATAAGTCTAATTATCTCATAATGATCACCATAATATGGTACGTCTCAGTGGCTTCCAAGAAACTTTGCTTCCATCTTCATCTTCGTCTTCATCATATTCATTTCGTTTATCATGGTCATCTCGTCGCCGTCTTTGTGCGTGTGTTTCTATACGGTTCTGTTTATCACGTCTCACACATAATATACGTGTTTCTTTTCACTTTCCCAAAACCCAAGGCAACACAACACAACAGAAGCACACAATACAGAGAAGAAAAAACATACATACATACATATATATGTTTATTTATACAATTGTATGTATGTATGTGTTTACTATGACTTACGATTTGAGTCACAATATTTAAAACATTTCGTGGGTGTTCTTATTGCTTTAACCTTTTTCCCATTTTATTTTTTGGTTGTTTTGTTATCAGTCTTGACCTGAAAGTTTCTCTGAATGGGCTGTGTTTTATTTCTCTTGCTTTCAACTACATTTTTGTTAGCATTTTCTGTGACAGTTTTGTTAAGTGGTCCCGAAAATTTGGTGAGATTATTAAATATATCTTATAAAGTTCGACTTAATTTTAACTTATTGAATTCTTATTTATATTTAAGAGTTTTCTGATATATAGACTGTTCTTCAATTTCTGCTTATCCTTTATAACCATACTTTTCTAACGCTAATCCAAAATCAGCTAAATGGTCTTTAAGGAACTCGACTCCAGCTCAAATAATTTGAAATATCTTATTTGGTTTTATCTCGAACCATTTTAAATTTGAAAATATCTGTCGGGTTTTCCCACAATCCAATGTCTGTCTCTGCTCTTTTTTTTATGAGTAATTGTATTTTACCTTTTGTTGGATTATTTCACATTTTCCATATTAGCATATTTATTTAGCTTGACTTGTCATTTCCTCTCTTTACATTTGATTATTTTTATCTTTCTCTCTTTTTTTTTTTTGATAATCGCATAGAATGACATCTGTTTGTATTGTGTTCTTATCATTTCCGTTTCCTGCTGCGATTTATTGTGACTTATTGCAGAAAATAATATAACATCACTTACCGGTTGTTGTTAAATTCTATACTGAAATTAATTGAAATGAAGAATGAGAAACCGTTCGAAAGGAATCATTTGCTGACCCGGGCAGGTCAACAGCTTGTCTTGGGCTTGTCTGTGTGGTGTGTCTGGTTATCTGTCCGTTGCAGACAAGTTAAACTGTAACTAATGCTGTGGCTTGCTGGACACATTGGACACATTGGACACATTGAAGACAAGCTGTTTGCGGAGCCATTTAAGTCGCATTAGAGCCAAGCCAAGACAAGCCAAGCCAAGTCAAGCCAAGACCTATTTAATCTAAAGCTTTTGCCGTGTTATTCTAGCCATTTGTGTAATGATGTTTGGCATTCGATTCCTTCAATAAATTTGCCAGGTGCCGAGAGGAGCAGAGTATAGTTGAACAGTACAGAGTAGACAATGCCAACATCTTGGCTTCATAATTATGTGGGTGGTATTTGGGGCACGTATTCCGATAGATACTTGTGCCTGTACAGGTTGTGCGGCACACCAAACAAATGCATTAGATACTCATCTCCTTGTATATACATATAATACATACTTATGTACATACATATTTCTTCAATATAATCACCCTGCAACTGTGTAGCTCCAGCTCCAGCTCCATCTCCAGTTCCATCATCCATCGGCTCTTCGTTGTGGCGGGTTGTGAGTTGTGAGTCGTCGTCGCAGTCATCATCAGTCATGCGTGCGCAAATATTTTAAGTGCTTCCTGAGAACGTGCCTCAATGCCTGCCAGATACACCAGATACTTCAGTTATGTACGTCATAAGTACTACGTATACCAGTTGCCAGTTGCCAACATCCAGATGCCAGCTGCCAGTTTCTGGGCCCAGTTGATTGTCAGGATATCGCAACAGAATTCGATTTTCAACATGATGTGCGTGCCGTAGGGTCGAAATGTATTCAAAGTTATCGTATCTCAGCGTACTCTAGAGCTCCTGCAACTGCCACATTATCAATATCAGTCAGACAACTAGGCAAACAAGCAACATTTATTACAGATTTATTACATTACATATTACAGACACCTAATGTATCACATTTTTGCCACGTCCTTACTTCAGCTCAAGAATTTAGAAATATATTAATATTTTTTTAGCTTTTTATACAGAATTCCATTTAAGTCTATTTTTTTTATATTTTTCTTTATATTGTCTATATAACTGATCAAAAACTTAAATGTAAAATTATAATAGAATTTAAACAATTCATTGGAATGAAAAAATTATGTAAATCGGTTACGTTTCGGCAAAGTTGTGGTCGTTTCAAGTTGAAAAATGTACAATGTTATGCGAAAATATTTTCTTATACGTTTTTGTCCATATTTTCTAAAATTCTACTCAAAATCAACTGCGGTAAAAATTTGTATACCTATTTTGATGCCAGAAATCGACCTATGACAAAAAATTTCGAATTTGAACATTTTCATTTTTTTCCATTTTAGCAAGGAGTTAGTATGCAAAATGGCCAAAAAAAAATCGAAAAATTTCAAATTGTCAAAAAGAACAAAACAGAAATGCAGATGAGAAATGGGATCAAAACCAATAACGAAATTGAAAAAATATTGAAAATCGGTTGAATTTTGGCAAAGTTATGCCAGTTTGAAGTTGACAGTATCCCAGTTTTAGTGAAATATCCAAATTTCTACATTTTTGTTGGAATTTTTTAAATTAATGGTTTAAAACTTGAATGCAGAATTAAGATATGACTTCAACCTCTGAAATCGGTTACATTTTCACAAAGTTATGACAATTTAAAGTTGAGAAAGTGACAAAATTATTGAGAATTACCTTCTAAGGGTACTTTTCTGACAAAAAATAATTACGTCGATCGATGGAAAACATGGTTAGCCATGCTCTGAACATTTGGAGATTAGTATTGAATGGATTGAATGTATTTCTGAGTGTGGATGGAGTGGGTGCAGTGGAGGAGGGCGGGAGTGGAGGATCTATTGTGATTGTGGTCATGTATTTGTCTACAAATTGTATTGTTGTGTTTGTCATCTGCAAACAATTGGCCTTGCAACCAAAGACTGACACGCCCACGCGCACAATATGCTAAGCGCTTTCAATCTCTCTATCTCTCTATCTCTCTCTCTCTCTCTCTCTCTCTCTCTCTCTCTCTTTCTGTCTATCTACACATCACTCTAACTCTCTCATAGTTGGGTCTCTAAAATGTTCATTATAGAGCCACAGCATTAGGTCTACCGCACGACCGAAGCCCCAAAAACCCCTTTTAAAGCTGCATTTGGTTGCTCTGCTCTTGTCTCTCTCACTGCCATTCTTGCCCTCTCTGTTGCACACACATGCAGAAGTGTTGAAGCGGCAATAGTTAAGCTGCTTGTTGATGTTGCTGTTGTTATTGTTGTTGCCGCTGTGTTGCACACTGTTGTTGCTGATAATGGCGCTGCGATTTAAGCTGAATGATAAGTGCAGTCAGTATCTCTATGTATATACACAGTATCTGTCTCTTTCTCTTCATCTCTGCATCTATCTGTCTCACTCACTACTACTAACAACTTGAACAAAGCTGTGAAAATCTCGGCGGCAGCAACCGAAAGCAAAAGTTTCCCCAACGCAAGAACAAAAGGGGCATAAAAAGTTCTGTCCCCGACTATTTGGAGGCGTAACGGCAACTGAGAGGATGGCGAAGAGCGAAAGAGAAGTGAGTGCTAGAGAAAGAGATGGAAAAATTGAAAAGAAAAGCTTAACTTTATATATTACGCTGCATTAGAGCCTGCCATAAACAAATATTTAACACCTAAGTGGTGCCCGAGGTTAAATTAACCCCCCGAAAAAGAACTATAATAATAATAATAATAATGATGTTTGCAGTGAAAAAATATCATAAATAAACGTTGATAAATTTAACAAAATACGAAAAAAATGCAATTAAAATATGAATTTCAATGTGAGATAAGTTCTAAAAAAAATTAAATATTAATGCATGTTCTTAGTTAGATAAAACATATTTTAATTGCAAATTTCGTAGGTAAACAAATATTCTTTTTTAAGATTTATTGTTTATTTGAATGCGTCTGTCGATTGATAGTAAATTTTTAGATCTATTTCTATAGTGCTCAGATGTAATGAAAACAAATATTTGCATGGGCGATATTTTGAATTTTGTGCAATATTTGTAGATAATTCTGCATCGCCCATAGGTTAAGCTTTGTTAATGTTTTTCTTTCGCTTGTTGTCAAAGTAAACACAATCCAATACATTACGTTGATTTATTTTAAACGCTTTGTGCTGAGACTCGAGATGCCACCGAGCCGGGATTGAAGGACACGGGGAGGCATTCAATCTTGACGCAGGCACAGCAGGTCAGCAAGGGGTTTCTATTTTGAGGAGGGGAACACGGTTCGCATATTGTCAAGTACATGAAATATTTCAAAACATTTGCTGTGTTTGACAAGCAGTCAAACTTAAGCGGCCACTCGTCAACTGACAGTGTCTCCCCAGAGGGGAAAAGGGGCGACAAGTGGCCGCAGGACCACGCAATTTCAGGTCGATGGGTGTTTCGCAGACCACCCCACTCCCCCCTTGTCACAGCAACCCCCCATTCCATTAAGTTGCAACTCGGTGAAGAAACATGAAATGGAGAAAATAAAATAAGAAATTTATATATGTATGTATACATAAGGAATTCGAAAGAAATTTCATTTCCTGACGCTCGACTGCCAAGTGAAGATCCTCCTCGATTCCCCGCCAACGACAGCGACTCCTTTTACGCAAAAAGAATAAGCGAAAGTAAATGAAGAGGGAGGAGCAATGAGAGCAGAAACTGTGCCAGCATCAGGACGACAACGAAGATGAGGACGAGGACGAGGACGGTGACGATGGGGAAGAGGAGGAGGACGGTGAGGAGGATGAGAGTCAGGCCAGGGCAACTCGAGTCACTCATTTGGCCTTAACATAAAACCAATTTAAACTTCTTCTGCTCGGGGTAGAAGCTCAACAATCGACATGCGGCCGAATACCCCCCCAAAAAAACCCCAAACAGTCCCCTCAGCAAATTTCAACTGTTTAACGGTATGTTTTTTTTTCAATATGTTGTGCGAGCGAGACAGCAAATATGCTAAATATACAAAAAGGGAAGGCAACAATTTTAATTTCATTTTAGCGCAGTATTTTAAAAGTTGACTTTCGGCTTACCCAGGTGGTGGGTGTCTTGTCTCGTCTGCCTGATGATGGTTCCTGCCAAGAACCGAGTGGAACCTTGAGAGGGTGTTTGTGGGGGGAGGAGGTATTTAATGCGCGTGGGAAAAACAACAATGGCTGACAGTGCCGCCAGAGAAAAACTTGATAATACTTAGCTCTTGGGTGGCGCCCACTTTTTGGCTTTTCATAAGCTCCTACACTCCCATTCTCTTCCCCTCTCCCCCAGCATCTCTTGTTGGAAAAGCAACTTCTGAGGATGCGGCACGTAGTGCTCATAATTATGCGGATTTTGAGAATTAAGTAAGCGCATGGCTAGACAACTTTTAGCACGAGGATGGATACATAGAGGGAGATATGGAAATGGAGTTGGAGTTGGAGGTGCCATCTTCGTTGTGATAGCGATTAACATGCGCCCAGATTTATGCGGCAAGTTGAGCAACAACAGGTGCTGCTGCCTCCCAAATCGTGCCACACAACAAACATACTAGTATCGTTCATCATTCCACCGTCTAGGCTGAGAACGAATGCAACGTGCAATTTAAATTCCAAATTTGTTAAACTGTCACAAACGCTCTGAATGCGAAATGAGCACAAGGCTCCAACAACATGCGAAGCATAATTATATGAGTGGAAGAGAAGAGGAGGAGGCAGAGTGGCGGGAGAGACGCGTTGTAAGTGCGGGTGGCACGATGATGATGCAGGTGGCACAGGCAGACCAAGGAAATTGCTTCAAACAGGCTTTGCCGGAGCTAAACAAACAAGCCGGCGTTGAATTACGATGCCGCACGCACGTGGTTGCCACAGATGTAGACTGCGAATAGCAATGGAGATTCTCAGATTATGTGTGTGTGTGTTGCAGGTATGCGTCAAGTCGACTCGAGTTGAGCCGAGCCACGATACAGGCAGAGGCTGCTGGCATTAGGTATAGGTATAGGTTTAGGCTACGGGAGAAGCGTGCCCCACATGAGTAATAGTAATGATGTTGCAGCCACCCACCGCCACCGCCACTGCCACTGCCTCTTCCACTTCCACTCAAGATGTGTGCCACGCTGCCACCAGGCTTATGAATAAATTAAGAAAAGGCCAGAGAGAGTGAGAAAAAAAAACTGTGCCACTTGACGAAGATGGGGGAAAGCAGCGTCGCGAGAATAAAACAAACGACGCAAATAAAAAAGGGCAATTTGAATGCGAATCATGACTGAAGTTGCGACATGCTATCCACTTGAAATATCCTGTAAGGAACATCCACAATATATACACTAAATAAATGTAAATGAACAAATTGATGCATCTTCGAGGCAGCTTTAGATTTTTTTAAATTAGAAAGTATATGATAACAGATGGATATTGAAAAACAAAAATTAATTTTGAGAAATATTTTTCTGGCATTTTTGAAATAATTTTAAAGGTATCTCAAGTTGAGATTCTCAACAATATCTAATACAAATACTAATTTTGGTATTCCTAGTATTTCCTTTCCTAGTAAAACTACTCTTACTGTAAAAAATTAAGAATAGCCATTTTTTTTTAAATAATTACAAAAATTTTGAAATTTGATTAATGATGATATGATATAATATATGATAATTTCTAAGCTCTATCTTTTCATTAAACTAATTAATATTCGAAGCGCCCATCAGTTTTTCATTTCTTCCCAAACAATTGCACAGACAACGGCAAAAGAAATATTTTTGAAATATTCAAAAATTTTCAGAAATATTTCTATACCTCGATTTAGAAGGTACCTCTTCAATTTTATATACCCTTTCCGAAATTAGGCACAAGTAGAGTATGAATGCTTCAGAGTCTATGTAGGTTGAGGTGGCAGACTGAAGAGATAAGACAAGGCGGCAAACTGAAGATAATGCCGTTTAAATAGAATCTGGTAGAGACCGTTCTTCATGTTGGGACATCCCATCCACGCCACACACACCAATGGCAACCTCGGGACGAACAAACTGCAGGACATAAAGAAAATGTCAGCACTGACACGAGCAGCGGAATGATGTTGGCTGCTTGAGGGGATGTTGTTGGCCAGAGGGCGTGTATGTCGCCAGGTCATGGATGAGCAATTGGTGCAGAGCTGTAGCTCACACAGGTGATTTACATAGCATATTTAAGTGGAGCACTTTGTGAACTCGCAGACGACACGACGTAGCACGACACGATATCATCATCATGCCCCATAACGAATGTTGCACAAAATAAAAATAAAAATCCGAACAGAAGCAGCAGCAGCAGCAAAAAGAGGGAGCCAAGAAGACGCTGAGCAAGAAAATAAGGAAATAAGCAAGGCAAGAGAAGGAGGCAAGGAGGCAACCAACATAAAGAGCATATTTTGACTAAGATGTATTACAAGCGACAGCATAAGGAGTTTGACATTTTTATTATGTTGCCATGAGCAACACACAGACACACAATGTAGCATAGAAGATGGAGAGAGAAATAGAGAAGGAGGAGGAAATCGCAGAAATAACAGCAACAGCTACGACATTTAACTTGCAACTTGCAAGTTCCATCAGTTGGATTAGCAGCGCTGTGAGCTTGCCCCCAAAAAGTATGCAACGCCAGCAGACGAGAATCGCAAAATGAATTTGCCCCAAGCTGACAGCGGCACGCTGGTTGCATGCAACTCTAGCTGGAATTTCGAGGAGAGAGAGTCTCTGATGCGCACATAATTCAATTATTATTGCCCCGCGCCAAAAGAAACCCCTCGAGAGAGAAGTGATTTGGCTTAGCCCCAAAAAAGTTCGGGGTTGTAGGTTCGCTTATGGGTCTGGGTGTTGTAGGTTTCGGCGCAGGTTCAGGTTCGGCTCGGCTTTTGTATGGCAACAGACGGGCACAAGTACTACAATTTATTTTAAATAAATATGATTTATTATGTTTGGCATGACTGAAACGAAGCTGCGAAGCTCCGTGGCCACAGCGACAGCCGCAGTCGCAGCCACAGCCACAGCCACAGCAGCACCAGGACCAGGACGAGGACCAGTAGGTCCCCCAGGACGATGGGGGCAATCAGCATGAAGGATTACGAAACATGAACGCCAAGTTTGCAGAGCACTCAATGCGGCGTCCATGCGCAATGGGAACTTGAGATTGCCCCCAGATTGCCGACCTGTAACCCCAATCCCCATCCCATATACAAAAGCAAATTTGACTTAAGGTACACTTTACATTTTATGATGATGACTAAAGGAGATGAGAACGGAGTAACCCCTACCCAGGAAAAATAGCTTGAAAAACATATCATAAAGGAAGTCTCTGTTATCTAAGGGCTTAAATCTCAGGAAAGAAAATATCCATCAACAGGTTTGAGATTGAGTATTGGCAGACACACTCTACACACACACACACACACACACTCACACACATTGCCATATAAAATTACAAAGTACATGGTGATGCGAGAGTACAAGTATATTATTGAAATTTGATGATATTGATTGATGGGATTTGGATATCCGCCGTATTTGCTGCTCGAATCTGACATGGCTTTAAGAAATCAAAAAAATTAAATAAAAAATTACTTACCATATTTTGTAAATGAAATTTAAATGCCGTCAAATGTTATTAATCCAAAGTCGGACTGTGCTGAATTTTATATAGAAATCTGCATGAATAATCCCAGCTCAGCTCGAAATAATCCCTGAGCAGCACAAATGTGACGCATACGCCCTGTTGGCCACATTATTCAAATGATCATAAATTACATGGACACACAAACAGTTTGTAATCAACTGTCCATTTAGTTCGTACTAAGGAGTTATTCATGTCAGCACAAAATACCATTTAGCAGCACATAAATGTTGACTCAGCACAATACCAACAACAACAAGCAACCCACTAACAACAACAACAATAACAAATGTTGCAACAACCAGTTGAATATGAATAAATTTAATTCATTCACTTGCATTCGCCTCATTCGTTTTGCATACATTTCTAACGAGTCTCTGCAAAATTGAATGCACTTCGTAACTTCAGAGGTTACTCAATATACTCAATATAATTAAGGTCCATAAAAATTTATCAAAAAATATACAAAAATTAATTATTAAGTTATTTCTTTAGAACAATAAAGATAATTGGAAATTGAGAAACAACAAAAATTTTATAGATTTAAAATAATACACAATTTGCAATAAAAACTTACTGTATTTTTTCCCTTCAAAAAACAGTATTTTATAAAAACACGAAATTCATTTTTTTCCATTTTCTCACAATAACAAAGTTGCTTTACAAAAAACGCTCTATCTCACAAACTAATTGACTGACAGACGTCAAATTTTGACACGAATCATTTGAAGGTTAGTACTATATAAAAATAATATGCTTCAATACTAGCGACGCCATCTATGTGTCAGACCGGGGACTTTTCAGCCAACCATTTATAAAAAATATAATATATTTTCTGGCTCTATAAAAAATTTAATTTTTTCCAAATTTTCAAAATCTAATAAATTTGACGAATTTTTATTATATGTAACATACATATGTATAATTGAAATAATAATACAGTTTAGTTTTAGAAAATCTCTTATATTGTTATGCATGGAATTGTTAAAAATGTCTGTTCTATAAGTTGATCACGTAGAGCATCAATAGTTTGGCACATATCTTGTCTGGAGTAATCCTACCTTTTCATTCACCACTTGTTGAACTTAAGTTCATCCTAAGCTCAAAAATCCGAAATGCGTGAAACAACCTTAAAACGATGGGTTTATGAGCTGGGGTAACGCTCGGGTAAATAGGATATTTATGGAGGACATTTGGGCTGTGGTCAAGTGGGTGTGGCAAACACAGAGAATCACACACATACAGAGATTCTTATAGATGCGGGCAAAACTGTAACACTCTAAGCAGGAATTTATGCATAACTAATTGGCCCGGCTGAGATAGTGGGAGATACGTAGGAGGAGGTGAACGAGGAAGTCGAGACTGAAACTGACTGTGTCCTGTGCTCTGTTTTGGGTTTTTTTTCTTTTTGGGAAGCTCAGCGCTGAATCTGGTTATGTTGCCATTGGATAATTTGTGCTACTGGCCGCTTGTGAATGGAAAGTAGCTGCAGAGTCATGCCTCATGCTGCTTTCGCTGCCATTCCTCCTCCTGCATCATCGCCATCTCCTTTTGCTCCTCCTTCTGCTGTTACTTTTACCAGCAGATAGGATATGTAAGAGATGAGGCTGTTGCCCCGCATGTCCTTTGGCTGCAGTCGTGCGTACCGGACGCATTAAAAATGTTGGCGCCCTTTAATCGGACGACCAACTGCCAGATAATAGGGGTAGGGGAGGGATGGCATAAGGATGAGCTTGAGGCCGGACTTGGACTTGGCTGAAAGTGCACAATTTGGCACATTGTTGCTCTTGTTTGTTATTGTTGTTGTTGTTTTTGTTGTTGCTTGTCATCAACATCGTCGTTATATTGTTATGGCCATTGTTGTCTTTGGCTCTTGCTAATCCCCCTCTGCCGTTTTCCGTCCTCCGCCCTCCATCCCACCGCCCTTCATCCCTTGTGCCACTGCTCATGTTATGTGTTGTCAGCTAATTGAATTTTCAGCATGAAATTTAATTTATCTTTGTTGTTTGTTTGCGCAACAAATTGCCAAAAAAAAAAGAGAAGAGAAGAGAAGAAAGAGAGAGGAAAGCAGAAAAAAGCAACGAAAATGCAAATCCAAAAGTGAAAAATGTAAAAAACACGTAAATAACATATTTTTCATCATTTTATTTTTTATTTAAACTCGGATGGAGAAGGGATTGAGGTAGATGGAGATCTTATAGATAAGATCTAGGGATCTTAACTTTCACTCTTGTCGCACTCTCTACTCAAAAATGTGTTGAGAGTATCTGCTGGTTGAGCATACCCGTCTGTCTGTTTAATTTTTGTAATTTAGCTCAGTTTGTTTACAGATTCTTATCCAACTCAATGTAGATAAATAAACATAAAGTTTATCAACCTGACTTTCCTTTTTGCAGTTAACACCATGAAGTGGACGCTGCTGACATCGTTATTGTGGATCTGCCTGGCATGCCAGTTAGTTAGCGGTGAGTAGCGTTATCTGATGATGCATACATTCCATAACCTCATCACCAAATCACCAATCCCAAATCCCCTGTCCAATAACTAATCTGAGGTTCATTTTGTAGCTGAAACAAATTTGCCACCCGTTTTCACACAGACCCTCAACAACATTGTGTTGTTTGAGAATGTGGCGGTGGGTACAGTGGTCTTTCGCTTGGAGGGCTACGATCCGGAGGGCAGTAATGTCACCTTCGGTTCGATTGGTTCCGATCACTTCAGTGTGGATCCCGTGACGGGGAATATTACGTTGATTAAGCCCCTGGATCGTGAGGAAACGGACAGCTTGACCTTTTTGGTTTCCATCAGAGATCGCGTAGATCCCAATGGGGAGTCCGAGCAGGATAATGTCGTGGAACAGCCCATAACATTTATCATACTCGACGAGAACGATAATCCGCCAGAATTTCAAGATGTAAGCCGAGAATTTATAGAGAACAAAATTCTATAAAATATTTATCATACTCTCCCGATCCGTAGACTCCCTATGAGGCTGATGTGAACGAGGATGCAGCTGTGGGCACGACGATCTTCAATAAAATATTGGTGAAGGATCGCGATACGATTGGTGATAGCTTAGATCTGAAGTGTCTGCCTCAACAGCAGAGTCCCGAGGCGTGCACCAAGTAAATGCCCGCAACAAATTCTCCATAAGATTCTTTGGCTAAGATCCAGTTCAATCCTTACAGATTCGCCTTGAAGCTGCTGACCCGAGAGGCGACAGTGCTGACAGCGGCTGTGGTGTTGAACGATACCCTCAACTACAACCAACGCATGATCTATCACTTCCAGATTGAGGCCACCGATGGTGTGCACAAGACTCAAACCACCTTCGAGGCGCGCGTCAAGGATGTGCAGGATAAGCCGCCTGTCTTTCAGGGTTCACTGTCCACAGTTATCGATGAGGACAGTCCCATCAATACGCTGGTGTTGACAGTGCATGCTCGGGATGGGGACACTGGAGAGCCAAGAAAAATTGTCTACGATTTGCTAAGTAGTAAGAGAGTCCTTCATGGATTCAACTGGGGTTCGATTTTAATTGTTGCTCCTTGCAGATCCCAATGATTACTTTCTACTGGATGCCCACAGCGGAGAATTGCGTACGGCCAAACCCTTGGATCGTGAGGCACTAACGGATTCCACGGGACTGATTCCGCTGCTGATTCGCGCCAGGGAGGTGGTCAACGGACAGCCCAGTGATGATGCATTGACGAGTGCCACGGCCAGGGCTACGGTAACCATACGGGATGTTAACGATTCCCCGCCCACCTTCAACAAGAAGGAGTATGAAGTGGAGCTGCTGGAGAATACTCAAGAGGGTTCCCCGCTGGCGCTGGACATGAGTGTGAGCGACGCGGATGTGGGTATCAACTCGAAGTTTGCTTTGCGTCTGGAGGATGTGTCGGGTGTGTTCGATGTGGAGCCCAAACTGGTGACCGGGTACTCGCAGGTCAACATACGTGTGGCCAATGGCACCCTCGACTATGAGAATCCCAATCAGCGCAAGTTTATTGTGCTGGTGGTGGCCGAGGAGACCGATACCAACCCGAAGCTATCCTCAACGGCCACCATCACCGTCAGCGTGCTCGATGCCAATGACAATAAGCCCAGCTTCGAGCAGGAGAGCTACTCGGCCTCAATCTCGGAGGCAGCTCTGCCCGGTGAATACATCACAACGATTACGGCCAAGGACGTGGACTCGGGCAGCTTTGGCGATGCCGGCATACGCTACAGTCTCTCTGGCACCGGCGCCGAGCTATTCCATGTGAACGAGCAAACTGGCGTCATTACCCTCGCCGACTGTCACCAGCCGCAGGCAGCACAGAGCAACAGGCGCCAGCGACGTGACCTTCATGAGAATGACACCGACGATGCTCACGCATCACTCGAAATGCTCACCATTGAGCCGCGCCCCAACTCCGAGCTGCGAGAGATTAACACGGAGCCCACCGTTCAGTATACGTTAATCGAGCAGACCCCAGCCCAACAACAGCAGCTACCAGACTCTCCCTCTGCCTCTGCCTCTGCCTCCCCCTCCATTCCTGATGTTCCCGCCACAGTTGAGGTGGCGGCAACAACATCAACTGCTAATGACGACAAAGCCGCCAGCAGCAAGGCGCAGACGACGTGTCTTGACTATGAAACGGAGACCACGTACTTCTTGTCATACAAGGTGAGTCTCAAGCATGGGTATAGGTCACGACCCACCATTGGCCACTGCATAGTTGGGGCAGTCCAAGGTTTCCACACCTCAGAGTTGTTTAAGGGTCAGCGGCATAATCAAAGTTTGTAAATGTCTGTAGAGGGGGTAGCTATAAAGATGAAAGAAATCGAAGGTATGTATGGAATCGTAGTGGAAAGGTATTCATTAGTTGAGCAGACTGGATGAAGAAGTTCCTCTACTCGTTTAATTAGGATACTTTTCAGTAAAAAGGTTATTTTATTAGGGAAAGGGGAAGGATAAGTAGAGAAGAGAATAAGCAAGTGGTAGCTTCTAGTTCAGCATGCTTGACTGTAAAGTTATCAACAGCGGGGATAATTGAGGTTAAAGATGATAAAATATGCTATAAAAGGACCTGTACATCAATTTAAAACAAAGTATGTTGAAGTTCAGCAGTTGTCTATATTTTAAGGTCTTCCACAAGATATGTTGAACAAGAGAACTTTTAGATTCAATTGAAAATTCTTAGCCCTATTATGTACAGAGTATCTTAGTTTCATCATCACATTCCAACTTTTATTCCCCGTTTTCCTGCAGGCTACTGACGACAATGGCCAAGGACAAACCTCAGTGGTATCGCTGCGCATCTCGGTAAACGATGCCAACGACTCACCGCCCATGTGTGAAAGTCCTCTGTATCGGGCCAGCGTGGATGAGGGCTCATTAGTATTCGATTCGCCTCTTATCGTGAAGGCACGCGATGCGGACACCATGTCCAGCATTAGCTACAGGATTATAGGCTCACCGCAGATCGAGGGCATCTTTGAGATTGACAGGCAAAGTGGACAGATCAGCATACGTCCCAATGCCAGTCTGGATGTGACCAATCTGAAGAGTGAGCAGCTCATCTTTGTGGTGGAGGCGAATGATGGCTTGTTTACAGCCAATTGCGGCGTCAATATCACCGTCAGGGATGTCAACAATCATGTGCCCAACTTCGTCCAGCAGAGCTACAGTGCTGTGGTCGAGGAGAACTCTGAGATTGGGACTAGCGTGGAGAAGCTGCAGGCCACCGATTTGGATACGGGCAAGAATGCTGAGTTACGTTATCGCATCCAACAGGGCAGCTTTGGTGACTTTGGCATTGATGAGCGCACGGGGGAAGTATTTGTCTCCCGCAAACTGGACTACGACAGACGAAACACCTACCAGCTGCAGGTGCAGGCGGCTGACCAGGGCACGCCCAGTCTCACGGGTACTGCGACGCTGACCATCAATGTGCAGAACAGCAACGATAAGGATCCCTACTTTGTGCCCGCTACACAGCATGCCGAGGTGCGTGCCGATGCCCCAACGGGTCATCTGGTGCACACACTGATTGCCCTCGATCCTGATGTGGCCACACACAATGCGCTGGAGTTTGCCGGCACCGACAATATCACGGCCATCGATAAGGATGGTAAGGAGCTGCCACACAGCGAACAATTCAAGGAATACTTTGCCATCACACGGAATGGCAAAGTTCTAGTGAGTCGTCAGCTCGATCGGAATCTGTTTGCCGTGATGCGGTTGACCGTACTTGTGACGGATAGCACGGCACCCAATGTACAACAGGGACGTGGTCTGCTCATCATTCAAGTCATCGATGTCAACAAGATACCGCCGGTAAGTTTCAACTGTCAATCATTCAATCAATCAGTTATATAATTTTAAAGTTAGTCTGACACACAATCAGTAAACCAAACAATCAAACAACACTTGTTACGAAAATAACTTCAATATTCCCATCAATCTACTAACTCATTAGTTAATAGCTCAATCAATCACTTGATCTCTGAATCAATCAAATTATCTTTGAATCTGTCAGCCAGTTAGGCATTCATAATTCAGGTGATATATTTCTCAGTTAATGCCACCAGTTACTGATCAATCAATCATTTTTATATCTTGTAAAGATCTTTTCTTGTTATAAAGTTATTGAAAATTATGTTGAGATATTAGAAATTCTGCGCTTACTTCCGAATCGGTATTGTCATTTCCGAGACGTGACTCCAAACGAAAATGCTTATCCGAATAGAAATTTCTATGAAGTTAGCTAATGATTAGATTTGATACAGCCATTAGATAATTCACTTACATTACGGTTTTCCAAAGTGCCGTTTTGACCACCATCTTGATCACAAAAAAGACAAAGAATGAGTAGTTTATCTGGTGTAGATACTTGAGACAGGCACAGCCCACAATCATTTCATAAATGTTCAAGAAGACATGATCAAAGGTTTGCACTTGAATTGCTGGAATCAGCAAATCGGGCCGAGAGTTTGTCTGTATAGGATAACTAACGGGAATAGATTTGATAAGAAAATAGAAATTTATTCAAATCAAACAGTTACAAAACAATTAAATTTTAAAATCATATATGTATACATTTTAAACTTCTTCTCAAGGGACTAGTATGCAAAATCAATCTCAATGCCCATTTCTGAGGTTACTACTATAGTAAAATTTAAGAAAAAATCAAGTACGAAATAAATAAGCAAGTCTTCTATATCTGTGAAACAATTGAAACTAAACGGAAACCGGTAAACTTTTGAAAATCGTGAGAATTTTGGCTAAGTTATAGCATTTCCAAAGTTGAAGGGTACCAGTTTTGAGAAATGATATAGTCATATAGTCAGTCGTATGAAAATAGTATTGTCCTGTCTAGTCTAGTCCGTCCTTCCGCTTCACTTACATGGCCACAACTTTGGCAATGAGTGCTAGGAAACACATGATAAACCGCAACATGAGTAAACTGGATATCAGGAATATGAAGAGTGGACGTATCCATAATTCCTGTTTGGGTGATGAATGGACCACAACGCTGACCTCACGTAAATCCGATATTAATCGATGTATATTCAATGTGGTTGCCCTGTGCAAAATGCCAATGATGTTGATAAGGAGCAGCTTATGTTTAAATCCCATTCTCTTAAATTGTTGCCCAAAATTAAAAACGAAAATAATTTGATTAAAATTTCAACTCCGTGTGTATCTACTTCGTAGAGATTCAATGCACCCTGGAGTCCAGAGCAGCCCGTAATTAAACTGCAAATGGTTGAGGAGCAGCCCATTGGCACTGTGCTGACCACATTGCAGGCCAGCGATGAGGACTCCAGCATTGGTGAGTTCAACATCTCGGCCAATGACTACTTCACCATCAATCCCGCAACTGGCGTTATCTCGACCACCGCTCGGTTGGACTACGAGGTTGTGAAGGAGGTCAAGTTCATAGCCACGGTCAGCGACACGGGAGTACCCGCTCTGACCGCGACAGCGGATATCATCGTGGACATCATCAATCTAAATGACAATGAACCGCACTTTACTCAGCCGGAATATTACTTCAACATTACGGAGAACTCGCCACGTGGCACGGTGGCGGGCAAGGTGGAGGCACACGATCTGGATGTGGGCGCCTTTGGGGAGCTGACCTACACCCTGATAGGCGAGAATAACAAATACTTTAGCATTGATGCGTATACGGGCAACGTGATGGTGGCGAACTCCTCCATCTTGGATCGCGAGAAAATCAAGGAGTTGACTCTGTCCGTTGTGGCGCAGGACAAGGCACCGACCACAGTCCAAAAATCCGCTACAGCAACGGTAAGAGACCAGTCATCCTTTTGCCTCTGTGGACAACTTTTCATTGATTTCCAATCCCATGTCTCTCCTTCGTGCTTAGATCCATATAAATATTCTCGATGTGAACGATAATGCTCCCGTTTTTACGCACTCCACTTACAACTCCACGGTGTCGGAGAATGCCGCCTATCAGCCGCCAGCAGCACTGCTCCAAGTGCAGGCCATTGATCTGGACGAGGGTCTGTTTGGGGATGTGCGTTACGTCATCATAGCCGGCAATGAGATGGCCCTCTTCAAGCTGGACGCACAGTCCGGCATCATTTATCCAGCACAGAGTTTGGCAGGCAAGCCGGGTGTCTATGAGTTGTTGATCTCGGCAAGGGACACTCAGGGATCGGGCACCATGGAGAGCACAGCCAAGGCCATCATCACTGTGCTGCGTGTGAATCGTCATCGTCCCGAGTTTGTGATCCCAGCACTCTCAAATGCAACCATTGAGATTCCCGGAGATATTGTGCAACCGGACTACTTATTGCTCACCGTGAAGGCCACGGATAACGACACGGATGACAGTGGCAGGATCAGCTATCATTTGCAGGTGAATAATCAGAATGTGCAGCAGACGACAGATTTCAAGATCGATGAGGATACCGGCGAGTTACGGGCCAGGCAACTGCTCAATCGTAAGAATCGTGCAAAGTAAGTAGAGCGGGAAGAGTAAGTGCGTCCATGGAGCTTACATTCAATTATTGTCTGTCTTGATCAGCTATGATATCATTTTGGTGGCCCGAGATGCTGGCAATCCTCCCTTCGAGTCATTGCGTCTGCTCACCGTGAGCATTGTGGATGCCAATGAGAATCGTCCCGAGTTCCCCGACTCGGCCAATCCCTACAAGGTGTCCATCAAAGAGAACAGCGGTCGGGACATTAAGGTGGGCCACATTCAGGCCGCCTCCCGCAGCAAACACAATCGGGACATCTTCTACTATATGCTGTTGGGCAATGAGGATGGCGCCTTCTACGTGGACAAGCTCACTGGCGATATCTACACCAACAAGAGTCTAGATCGGGAGGAGACTGACTTCTATACACTTTATATTCTGGCTAGCATCAAGTCGGACCTGCACATATCCGAGGAGGAGCGTGCTTCCTTCTCTATTAAGACCCTCAGCAGGGATAACACCGTGGCCAAGGTGATCATCACCATCCTGGACGTGAATGACAATGCTCCGGTGTTCGAGAAACCAGTTTACTATGCGGGAGTCAATGCCAATGCCAAGATGAATGCGGCCATCACTTTGGTGAATGCCACCGATGCGGATCAGGGCAAGAATGCAAAGATCGAGTACATGATAGTTGCCTCCAATCTCTACAAATTCGGAGCCAGCAAATCGACGGGTTCCATTGTGCCCAGTCCATTTGCCATATCCCAAGATGGACGCATCACGGCCAACACCATAATGGCCGAATACAATCAGGATCGCTTCGAGCTGGAGATTGTGGCGCGGGAACTGGAGGAACCTCAGCGCTCGGCAAATACCAAAGTCCATGTAAGTTGGGAGAGATCTACTTAAGATTCTTGGGAATAATGGGGTTTGGGTTTTCCATTAGATTTGGGTCTTTGATGGCACGCAGCTGGTGAGGGTGATATTGTCCCGACCACCGGAGGAGGTGTATCAGGAGCAGGAGGAGATCATAGCTGAGCTGCGGAATGCGACCCAACATCGCATCATTGTGGATGAGATTCGGTTCCATTTGGATTCCATTGGACGTATACGCATGGATTGGTGTGATCTTTACTTCCATGCTGTGGATCCCAAGACCCAACAAATTGCAGCTGTCGATGAAATCCTGAAGGATATCGACAGGAACTACGATTACCTTAAGGTAAATTTGGCTGTATACTATCAGAATATCGTCTGATCTTTTCCCTGTGTTCATGCTGCAGGATTACTATGCTGGCTTTGCCATTGAGAATGTTGTTCCCGCCTACATAGCCATAGTTCAGGATGAGTTTGATCTGGCCGTGGCTGGATTGGTGGCTCTGGTCATAGTGCTCTTCGTGGGCGTCATTAGCTTCATTGTGCTCTGCTGCTGCCTGAAGCACTGGAATCTGTCCGTGCCCGTGGAGACACGCCGCAAGGAGGCTTTAATTAAAAAACAAATCATTGAAGATTTGAACACAACCGAAAATCCACTCTGGATTGAACAGTGAGTATCCTAGATAAGGTCATTCTAATCCTCGTTTACTCACATATCATGCACCTGACAGAAAACTCAAGTTATACGAGGAGCAGGAGCTCACCATGCAAGTATTCTCGGAGCCCGATCACATATCGAACTCGGATGCTCCAGGACACTTGGATCATCGCAGCTCACTGGAGCAGGTACATCATGGCCAGACGGTGGACAATACCTATGCCACCATACAGCCACGCAACAATCAGAATCGCCTCACCGCCGGCTCCAATGGCGGCAGTGCTGGAGGCGGTGGCTCCATCTCAATGCGGAGCGGTGGCACCGCCAGCGCTGCTGGCCTGGGAGGTACCGGGCTACTTTTGTCGCGCATAGATCCGCACGGCAATGATTTTGCGGATTACGCAACGCTGAGAAATAATCGAGCACCTTCGGTATGTAGAGCAATAATTCAGAATTATGAAAAGTTTTAATTGAAATTTCATTACTTTTCGCAGATGTACGAGTTCACCGGCTCTACATTCCAGGCACCTATACGAGATGGTGATGATGCAGTGGCCGAGCTTATCTAAGCAGTGTAATCTCTGCAGCTAAACTGTAAATTATATAGTAGCTATATGTAACTATATACCATATACATATATATATATATATATACATCGATTTAGTCGAGAATAGACACCCATAGATACCCTAACCCTGCTTAGGTTTAGTTCAACAGATCTGATCATTTGCATTTCCTCAGTTTGAAAGATTTATACATACATATGTATGCACGGACAGTATATAGCATTAGTGGTAGTTGTGTCTGGCATGCCAACAAATATAAATATAGTATATAGTACTATACATAAATAATATATTTATTGTGTAAACAAACAGCTACAAAATGTCCCCATAGTGGAATTTCTCCCGCATAAATAATGACAATAATATATAACTAACATATATTATCTACGAATACAAGAATTAATTGTATGAACAATGTCTAGTTTGATATATATACACAGATCGAAGTGTTACTAATAACTCTACTCATATTTTGTATTTCTGTTAACTCTCCACTCGAATAATGAAGCGATATTAGTTTTATATGCATACCTACATACATATATTTTCCATAATTATTATAGTTAAGTTTGTAGAAGTTTCTAGATGAAAAGACTAAATTATTTGCTCTTCCAATTAACGTATTACATACGATTATGTTATAGCTTATATTAGTTGATAAGTTGAGGTTTAGTTTATAGCCACGCTTGCTCATACACCAATAAGTTGATAAGTTTAGTTAAATTTTATGTATAATTGGATAAAAGTCAACGCTCATTGGTTTGCATTTACCATATATACATACAAACAGATAAATAAATAAATTAATTATATTAAATTAATTGCACTTTGTTAATCTTATATTTAACTTCATTTGGAAAAATCTTCCCTTGACGTGACCTGTTGCTATTTGTTCGGTTTATTAAAATAGCTTTCCTGTTGCCTACCAACAGGCGCTTTTCCTGTTTGAAGGCATTTCGGATTTTCCCGTCAACAACAATTGTTGAACACTTCACAACGGATACACACCAAATACAAACAAAACCAGTTAACAAATTTCGATGCTCAGATATTAAATATTTAGTACTGATATTTCAGTTATTCGAATTTAATTTTTAATAACAAGACAAGGACCAATAGTTTAATTTGTAGTGCAAGTGAAGAGAATATTCGACGGCAACATGGACGATGTGGAGATTGCAAGTGTTGGCCAGTTTCAGACGCTGGTGCGCTATAATAATCCGGTGCTCGTTGTCAAGCATCCGGAGAAGAAGGGTGCACCGCTGACCGAGCTGGAGATGAAACGTCCTCAGACCGCTGGCGCGTTGTTGGACACCAAGAAGGAGACCGAGGAGATTTTGAACTCCATATTGCCGCCACGTTGTTGGGAGGAGGATGGTCAGTTGTGGCAACAGTCGGTGTCGAGTACACCGGCCACTCGCCAGGATGTCATCAATTTGCAGGAAATGCTGGACACACGCTTGCAACAAACACAGGCACGCGAGACAGGCATTTGTCCTGTACGCCGGGAGCTCTATTCCCAGTGTTTTGGTAGGACACATCATCATACGCTCCTTTCTTACTCTAAGTCTCGTGCATCCTCTTGCAGATGAAATAATACGTCAGGTGACGATAAATTGCTCAGAGCGTGGTTTGTTACTGTTGCGTATACGTGATGAGATTGCCATGTCCATGGAGGCATATGAGACACTCTATTGCAGCTCGGTGGCCTTTGGAATGCGGAAGGCTCTACAGGCTCATGAGGAGAAGGAGATGCTACGTGATCGCGTCAAGACTTTGGAGCTGGACAAGGAAGCTTTGGAGGAGATTATCTCCGACATGAAAATGAAGCAGGAACAGGCCGAGCGACGCAATGCCGAACTGCGTGCCTCGGAAGAAAAGAAATTCACCGAAGAGATCACATTCCTGAAAAAGACCAATGCCCAGCTAAAGGCACAGCTTGAGGGTATTACCGCACCCAAAAAGTAGACTACGAAACCTGTGGTTGTTTGTATGTATGTTTTATTTGAATGTCGTTTGATGAGTTGATGGAAACTTATATTAAATTTGATGCAGAGCTAAGATTCAGCTTCAGCTGCCTGAGTTGTTGTGTCCGCATCAGTAGCTTGCTCCTCCGGTTGCTGTTCCATCTCGGCGTCATCCACTTGGATCTCATTCATAATGGGCGTAGGCTTGAAAGGTTCTGCCGCCTTTTTCTTAATTTCATTTGCCACACGTTTCTTTGGCGGCTCCTCGCTGGTTTCCGAAGCTTCAACAGCTTCCACTTCACCCTCCCCATCTTCATCATCTTCATCGTCTTCATGTGGCAACTGTTTACGCATTGCGCGTAGCTCCTCTTCCGTGGGCAGCGTATCCTTCAGCTGCTCCATTTTCTTCATATACAACTCGTAGACAAACTCCGCCATCTCGGACATGTTCTCCACTGTCTTGCAGGCATCTTTTGGAATTTCACCGCTAGTCAGACGCTTAGTTGGGTACTCGTCTGCTGGCAACAGTTGCAGCTTCAGTGGACGCTGCATAAGCTGCAATATACCAAAGGGATGAATCTCTATACTTCCACTGGGATATAGAGAGATCTCTTACCAATTTAAATGTCTGCTGCAGTTCCAGGCAGTTTTTGAAGAGTGAGACCCGCCCAAAGATATACAAGCCGAGGCGCGCACGGCTCATGGCCACCACCAGACGACGCACATCACGTAGATGGCCCACAGCCTTGGTGCGCACCAGGGAGATCAGTATGTAGTCATTCTGCTGACCCTGGTACTTGTCCACGGTGGTTATCTTATGTGGCCAACCGATGAGCGGGTTGTTGCCGCAGCGGGCATTGATGACATCGCGTATGAGATGTTTCTGGCCATTGTAGGTGGTCAGTATGGATATCTTGGCAGCAGGATATCCCAACAATCTCATGTACATATACAGAGCAACAATATATTCCGCCTCAGCGAGGTTCTAGAAGGGACAGTACTGCTATAAATGGGGATACTTTGTTATAAAAATGCAACCTACCTGATAGAAGAAAGGATTGGGTTCACTTTCACCCACTCCCCTGAAGTCATCCACATTGATCAGCTGATAATCATGGGCCAATCCGGCATTGGCCTTCTTGTACTCCTCATGCTCGAAGATATGCTGCAGATCGGCCAGCTTCTTATACCGCCACTTGTACAGGGAGCAGATGCTGGAACGCGCACGACCTTGACCATCCAGATCAACAGTGGGAACACCGAGGCGCACCAGACGAGTAAACAGGCTCTGTTCCATGTTGGAATACTTCTGGAAGGCCATGTTCTTGATGACAGGCGGCAGCTGATGGTGGTCACCGATCATAATCCAACGCTTGAGACGATTCAGTCCATCTAGGGGATTCTGCAGCAGCAAAGGAATGAAGGTCTCGATCTCCAGAATCTGTGCGGACTCCTCCATCAAGATGTTGTCATAGCGAAAGCCTAGATTAACCAACTCCTTGCGTTTAAGGGCAGCATGTGTACAGGTCATGGCTATGATCTTGGCCTCCTTCACCAACAGATACTTGGATCGATCAAGGCCAGTGCGTAGAAGCTCAAATGCGCGGAATTCCTCGAGCTCCGTAAATATGTCAGAGATATAGCGGAAGTTGGAGTCGGCGGTGTCCATCAGCTCATCAAAGGTTTGGCCCTTGAACAGCGGTTGGGGAGCGTCGGCAAAAAATTTAGTGAAGGGGAATTCGGATTCGAATAATGCCGACAATTTATCCATATCCGTTTCCGCCTTGTGCACCTCCATTTGGCTCTGGAATTTCTCCCAGCGAGCCATCACATTGTAGAGATAAAAGTATCCGGCGGTCTCACAGGTGTAGGCATTATCCCCACTTACACCGATCGCCTCCTGCAACCGTTGCACCTGATTGAGCAGATCCATGCGCTTGGCCAGCACATAGTTGACACGTCCGTAGCGACTGTAATCCTTTTCGGTCTCCAACGCCTCCTCACCATGACCCAGACGCAACAGATGCCGCTCATCGATGTCCAGTGCCATAATCTTCTCAAAGAGCTGATTCAATGCCTGATTGGAGTGCGTCACAATCAACGTACGTTGGTTTGGTTGATTGTGGTAGATATTGGAGATGATCTGCACGGCCACATCCGTTTTGCCCGTACCCGGCGGACCTACAACGAGGGTTAGTCCAGGCTGCATACCTGCCCTGATGGCTTCAATCTGTGTGGGCGTAAAACGAATGGAGTTCCTAGGGAAAAAGTAGAGGTGAATTATTTGATTAATATTCCATTGGATAAAGCAAGGATACCCACTGCTTCGGTTTGTTGCTGGGATAAGGTCCTCTCGCCTCGTATTTGTAGGACTGGACCGCAATGGTTTTCGTCTTCTTCAGTTGCTCCTTTTCCTCCTCTTCTACATCGCTATCCTGCTGCTCTGCCACATCCTCAAAGGTTAGGCGATATGGCGGATCTTTACTGGACGCAGCTGACTCGCATTTGAGCTCATAGTCAGGGAAACTAGCCTGCAAATGCTCATAGTCCAGGAAGGTATCATTAAACTCCAAAGTGCGCTCCTGATTGGGCATGTTGCTGTAATGCGCGGCTGCAGGATCACCATAGCCGAGGAGTATGTCATGCAGCCAAGGCGGCACCACGCACTCCGTGTTCATGAGATGCCGAATAGTTTCCAGGACGGCCTTAAAGTTGTTCTCCTTCGGCTTACGACGCATCAGAATATTGAAGGTCTCGTAAACATCATCGGCACCCTGTTTGAAGAAGACATCTTAAATTAGGTTAACCAGCAAAATATATCCTCTTAAATACCTCCTGCAG
The DNA here is from genome assembly GCA_018150725.1 of Drosophila quadrilineata. Lineage (NCBI taxonomy): Eukaryota > Metazoa > Arthropoda > Insecta > Diptera > Drosophilidae > Drosophila > Drosophila quadrilineata. The sequence goes on from JAECWN010000375.1 coordinate 805,579, forward strand.
ATCATCCATGTCCAGACGATACTGATTGGAGTCCAGCCAGACGCGGTAGCTGCGCTGTTCACCCGGCAGATGCGGTCTTGGCTCTGGTCCATCCTCTATGACACGTCCATTGGGATCCAGCATGCCCTCCACCTCGCAACCGCGTACGCTTACCAATCCCACTTGGGGTATGAAGGGCTCGCGAGGATTGTACTTGGTGCCGTAGGGCTGGGTGGGCTTCACTGTGATCAGAAAGCACACATCGTGCTTACGCAGATTCTCCCACTCCTCCTTGATCTCGCGACGTACAGAGAGTGTTACGCCCACATCCGCACGCACCCGGGATGGCTTCTTCTCGCCGAGATGAGGTTTAGCCACCTCAACCACAGCAAAACTGGCAATGGGCAGCGCCATGCGTGCCCAGCCACCAAAGACTACATCGCCATCCTCCGACTGCCAGGGCAGCATGCGGCTGACTGCATCCTCAATGTCCTGACGTATTTCATAAGTGGACTCCAGTCGAAATAGATTGAAGTTCCTCAACAGATAGTCGTGGAGTGTGAGGAACTGCAGATTGAGTTTGGGCAGCGCCAGGCAAGTATCACCCGAGTAGTACTCAGTGGGCACCACATTCTCATCCCAAATGATCTGTTCCGTGGGATAAAGAGGCATCTCGTTTAGCGCCTCCAGCTGAGAGCAACGTTTCTCGTGCCGCGTTATAAGCAACTCGCGCAGGAACTGCTCATCCAGGCGATGCCACTGGAACGGTTCCACTGCCTCATCGGGCACCAGATTGAGAAACGAAGCAATCTGCTTCAGCCCATCCGCAGGCAGTGATCCAAAATGTTTCTCTAGCGACTCCCGATTATCCACAGTTGCCACATTAGAAAGGGCGAAGACGCGCAGTATGGGAAACTTGGCAAATACCGCACGTTGCAAGGATGTAATCTTCTTATAATGCAACTGGGTCATGTCGTGATCCGTCAGAGAGTTTCCAGTCACATCGTTGATCTCAAAGCGCGTATAGAACTTGAGCATATCCAACAACTAAGAATAATATTTTAGGTATTATTTAAGTCAACGCGGTTTTTATTATTATTATTGGGCCTTAAAATGAGATTGAAGAGAACCCGTATTGTGACTGAACCGGACCTGTACTGTTCCCCAAACGCGTGCATTGAATGGAACGTATTTTTTACTACCGCACTACGAATACCTGTCGTGAATTCTACAAAACCCACACAGCAACAGAGACCGAGGCAAAGAGAAGCGCGCTCTCTTTTTGGTAATGCAATCCAGGTAAGGCGACTTGACTGCCGGGTTACGTCTCTACGTCATCATATTGGGCAAGACGCTGTCAGAGAGCCGGTCATACATACATATATGGCTGAAAAGTCTACAAACTGTAAACAACCTTAACTTGGCATTGGGAGACTATTAGAGCATTAATTAAGGCAGAGAGAGCGAGAGAGAAAACAAGAGAGGTAAAGATGTATCTCTCCTTTACTTAGAGCTGAAGGAAATGTCCTTATTGGGCAGCTGAAATGGGAATGCTTTCAAGAAAATAGAGAATAAAACGAAAAGAGAAACTCATGAAGCCAAAGACTTTTTAAACAAAAACTATGCGTAGGGCAAGGAATTTTAAAATCTGACAAAGATTTACTGCGTGCATCCGTGTATGTGCATGAATGTGTCTATATGTATTGGTATGTGTGATATGACAAGGGCATCCCTCGACTGGGGAGGGATCAGGCATGAGGAGCAGCAGCGCCTAAAGTGCTGACAAGTGGCGCATAATGAAAGACAAGGCACGCGTTTTGAATAGCTTCGAGGGGTTGGCGCTGCTTCTCCTACTACATACTACGCCGCTGCAGTTGCAGTTTCCTTTGCTATATTCGTGTATATATGTATGTATGTATGTGTATCTGGAGTGCTTTGGTGTCTTATCACATCATCACACGACCAGACAAAACAACAACAAACAATGCAGCACACAAATGCATCCAGTTATACACACATACATACCATGCTTAGCCCAACCACACATACACACACCGAGGAACACGAGAAATTGCCGGCTCGCTAAGATACTTCCAATTGATAATTTCCGTCGTTTAATTTAAACAACAAAAAACACATTGTTTGCCTCAGCCTGTATATGTGTTTGTGTGAGCGAAGAAGAGAGCGAGCTATACATGTGTGTGTGAATATACAAAGCCCTGCTTCAACTTTTTATATGTTCGGTGGTTGCGCTGCTTTGTGTAGAGTTACGACGAAGGTAAGAGCAAACGTCATATTGTTGTTGTTCTTGTTGCGCTAGCCAACGCTCGCTCGCTCTCAAAGTCACTCTCTTACGCTATGTTAGTTACTAGAAGTGAAGAGCGCGCACAGTCTGAGTGCGGGAATGAGCCAGAGTATGGCAAACTGTGGAGTAGTCGCAAGCGAGAAAGAGAGCGCGTGCCAGCAAGTCTCACAACGCTGCTCCTCTCATATATTTATGCATTCTCGTTTCTACAGCCGCCGTCGTCAGTTGTTGTCGGTTTGTCGGTTCGCGTTGCTGTTTGTTTCGTTGTCTTATGGAATTTTGAACTTCTTTCTGCTGTGAATGCATAAAAAACAAAACACAATCAATCTTGGAAATTGTATATTCTTTGCGAGAAGCAAAAGATACATTTAAACTACAGTTGCCTGTGCCCGAATATCTCCACAAAACGAGAGAGTGTGTGACGACACTATAAAGAAAAGCGAGTTGCTTTTTCGCTCTGTCTCTGTCTCTGCCTTGATGACTTAGTTTCGTCATGCAAGTCATGATCTTGGCTCGAAACCGGCATCAGTCACAGCCTTGATGACGCATTCGATTACGATTACGATTGCGAGTAAAAGTATATGCATATGTATCTGTAGCTATCTGTGAGAATTGTTTTGTGTACGAGATGCTTGGCGCGCAAAATTTGCCATACCTGGCCAAAGGCAGCTGGCGTTGGTGGTGCCTTCAGCTGGCTCTGCTCTTGGCCATCTTGCCGGCAGTTCTTGTTAATGCCTATTTGACTGATCAGACCACCGCTTCAGCTGTGCCAATGGACAGCAACAACGATGCCAATTTGGTGCTGATTAACAAATGCTGTGAAAGATTCGAGATACATGTGAACAATACATGCCAGCAGGTCAACGAAACGGGTGAGTGGCACACTACTACCATTCCTACCACACACTACTACCAGACCACGTCCTAAACAAGGGTTGCCATTGGCAACAGCGCAACACGAGCAATTAGCGAGGAAAAACTCGGCCACTGCCGGTCTGTATTTATTTCAGGCTAGGCACTGGGGCATTCAACTTTATGGATTTTCGGAGGCATGCAACACATGGCATGCACCCAAAAGTGCCCCAAAATCTAATGCAACAGTTCCTGCTGCCAACTGACACCACTTATGATTTATGGTTGTAACGATTAGAGATTCAAATGGGGCAGAAGCTGCAACACTTTGGGATCAATCTGAATGAATAGTGTGAAAATTCCTAATGCAATTTGATGAAATTAGCTTTAATCAACAAGAAATATATATATATTTATTTCTTTGACAAATAGTTACTTAGATCATATCATATGACAAATATGATTAATTTCAATTTACATACTTATATCAACATAATATGATAAATATACCAACATTAATGATCTCATTTGGACAGTGAATTTTTGCAATATTATACATTCCCCCAGTCAGCATAGGGTATATCATGGATATTTATAGATTCTGAAGTATTCTAAAATTCCCTTTGTTGAGTTTCAGTATCCATTGTTTCCATACTGCTGAACTCCACACATCATCCAATTGAAGTGATCTGATCTGATATGATCTGTGTCTGTTTTAACTCCCATTTCCATAGAATATTTTCAGCCCATGTTCACCAGCTACGGTGGGGATCAGAACAGACCCGTGGCACACTTCAAGTTCGTCATTGGAGTGCCCAATTGTGGCAATAAGCAGATGTGGCCCGTGCTGGACTATCGGGGAGTAAGTGGCACATTCCCGAATATTCATATATGGAATTTAACAAATATTTTCCGAATGCGTTTTAGAGTTATGATAAGCTGGTACTCTTAGAGGATGGAAAACTGAGGCATTATACGAATGCCGAAGATGAGGCTGCGGAACGACAAGGCGTGCCAACGGATTACGATGAGGATTTGGCGGAGGCCAGCAAACCTCGTTACTATGACTATGAACAGGGACAATACTGTCTCGATAAGGTAACCATAAGAATTTATTTGGAAAGTGAGATATATATTTAATATACATACATATATTTCATTAGGCCATTTCACCGGAACATCAGGTCAGCCTGTTTGCCCACATCTGCTTGGCGAGGAAGGAGAACAATTGGAATGATTCAAATTTTCTGCTACGTAAAATTCTGAATCCCATCTTCCATGGCATTTCGCTAATTATACTGCTGATCATAGCCATCATATACTTCATATTGCCCACACTTAGGTGAGTTTCACTTCAGCAAAAGATTCCTCCCATTGTTCATGGCTTGAATTGGCTTCATTTAGCAGAGATCTGGTTGGGAACATAGTGACCACCATTGCCATGTGCCTGATGGTCAGCCAGGCAGCGGATCTGGTCTGCATATTCACCGATTTCACCAACCATGTTAGCTTCATTGTGGCCGACATCATTCTGTGCTTCAGCCTGCTGGCGGCCTTCTTTTGGCTCAACAGCTTTGGCTACTACATCTGGAAGACCTTTCGGTCGAGGAATGTATTCCTGAGGGTGACCGATGGTCGCAAGTATTGCTACTATTCGGCCTATGCCTGGGGCTGTACGGCCACGATGGCAGCCTTGGCGGTCTTCGCCCACTTCTTCCTGGACGCGGACTCCTACAAGAAGGAGAATATGCGGGGAGAACAGCAAACCATTGGCTGGCTGGGCATCTGCATATTCTTTGCTCCGATTGCCTGCACCATCATCATCAACATATTCTTCTATGTGACCACAAGGAAGCTCATCAACCGCCGCACAGTTTACGGTCGCATTGCGCACAAGCTGAAGGCCAAGTAAGTTCCAATAACCAGGATGAATCTTGACTTGGATTTCAACTGTTTCTATTGCAGCTTCATCATGTTCTCGCTGATGCTGATGGTCATGTCATTCTGTTGGCTGTTTCTCACCATGTCCTGGCTGGCCCTGGACGGTCTGCTCTACGCCCACATCATTGTGAATGCCTTCCAGGCGCCCCTGCTCCTCTACATCTGTGTGCTTCGACAGCGACACGTCACCTTCCTGCTAAAGAAGTCCTGCTGCTACAACGAGCCACCATCTGCCAGTGATTGGGGCGATGAGATGCACTACATGAATGGCAACGACTACTGATGGATCCCATTAGGATCCCACATCTCTCCGCCCTCCCTCAACTATCTCTAGACTCTACTCGTAACTCGTAGCTATGCTAAGCGCTTAGTTGTAGTTTAACAATGTTAAACATTGAGATTTGTACTTAAATTGTAACTAATTTATGAGAAGCAACTGATTCAACAAGCCAAGTCTGACACATACCTGACCAAATAGTTTGCCCTCCTCGCGCTGCACCAGCGGACTCATCAGAGCCCGCACAATCAGATGACAGTCGTCCAGCACGGTGTTGAAGAAGCGTCGCGTGGGCAGCAGTGCCTCCAGATCGATGATGAATTCGAGGAAGCGTTCACAGTAGTGCACCACACTTGTATTGAGTTCACCCTCGGCGGGTATGCGCTCCAATATGGACAGAAAATCGATGATAAGGTTCTGCATGAAGTGGCGCTCCCACATGACTTCAGATGTGGCGGTGTCCTTCTCCTTTTTCTGCAGACGCTTCCAGTACTTGCGCCACTCGGGAATATCCCTCAGTTCCTGCTCACGGCGACCTTAATTCAAAGAAACATAGCTGTAGTTTATCTCTCTCAGAAGATGACTCCAATCTTCCAGAACTTACGTGGCTGCAAACAGTGCCAAGTGGACAGGGAGACCAATCTCTTAGCTTGCTCTCGACACAGTGGGATTTCCATGCTATTGAAGCAGTGATTGAGGAACATGAGCAAGGCGGTTCGTTCACGCAGCGAGCTTCTATTCTTCTTGGTTTCTGGATCTGGCAGACATGACTCCAAGACGTGGCGAAAAAATGCTGGGTACTGCTCCGGCAGCTGCTCGAAAATGTTCCAAACCTCGACGCGCTCACGGAACTTCTCGTTGGCCATTATTACCACAGACATCAAGTGGGCATGTGTGGCGTCTTCTCGTCTGTAGTTCGGCCATAGAAATTGCTCCAGATATTGGCTAAACTCCAGCATGTTGATCCGGCGGGCACTGCCTTTACCGCTGGTCATCTCATCCGTGTAAATGCTCTCAATGATGTCTGCATTGTAAGGCAAATGCTCGGACTTCGTTTCAGGTAACCAATACTTTGATGCCAACTGAAAATAATTTTAAACAGTTTCTTGGTTTACTTAAACGTTTGCAACATGATGTTGGTTAGAGTAGCCCACCTGCCATATGGGATCAGAGCTGAACTGGTCCACAGTTAGAGGAACTGCTTTTGCCTTTGATTTTTTCGTTGGCTCCTTAGCATTTTGGGCTTGGGTTTGACTTCTACGTTTCATGTTAACGGGCCGAAATTGCAGAAACTTTAAATAAACAAAACACCAAAACAAATGCCGGTTGTAAGTATCGATAGTTGTGAATCTTTGTAATTATTAAAAATCGATTTAGGAGCCCTGAAAATATCGATAAAGCTATTGTTGTAAATCAGTGTTGCTGATTTAGCTATTTTATGGCTAGATGACACGAAATGGTAAACCTCTGTTTATAAAATAGATACATGCATAATTCTTTCCTTTAATAGCCCTTTGTAAGCGAAACTTTAAATATACACTCGCCAAGAGACGCATAGCTTCACTTTCAGCACTCATTGGTCAATCGAGGATTAAAAATCGATTTAGGAGCCCTGAAAATATCGATAAAGCTATTGTTGTAAATCAGTGTTGCTGATTTAGCTGTTTTATTGCTAGATGACTCGAAATGGTAAACCTCTGTATATAAAATAGATACCTGCATAATTCTTTCCTTTAATAGCCCTTTGTAAGCGAAACTTTAAATATACACTCGCCAAGAGACACATAGCTTCACTTTCAGCACTCATTGGTCAATCGAGGATTGTTGTCTTAGTAAGAGAGTCTCAGGTGCCGATAAGTCACATGTTAGTATAATTGTGCCTGTAATATTTGCAAATTGTTAACCACATTGGATGCCTGCATAGTATGCCAGCCAAAGTTAAAATTCCGCGCTCTGCCGTCAAGTATCGATAAGTCTTCCATATAACTATACATTCATGTAACCGGTTTGCGGTTAGCGCCCATACAACATTTACTCACGAAACTCGATAACACAATTTATCGAAGTGGCAACGCTATATATCAACAAGAAACCATTCCGGTTCGTAGTTAATCTAAATGCCGACAACATGGCCCTATCGATGCCGCCGGAAAATATGAACGTGAGTGAATAAAAGTATAATTAAAATATTTAGAGCTATTCATTATATATTCTCTATCATGCAGAGTCATATATTGGCTGTGCTAAGCCAACCCCTAATAGACAGACTGAATCATCTGGAAATATTGTTTGAGCGTTGCACAGTGAGGCAAATACAAGAAATTTACCCGCTCATTGTGCACTCCATATTCGGTTTAAATGGACAGGCATTGGGATGGGGACTGCGGACCATAACAAAGGAGAATGCACCAGAACAGTTTATGAGGCTAAGGCACTTCTTTGGAGTGAACGGCATTTGGATGCAGCTCTGTCATCGTCTGCTGAACGAAACCACCAAATTTGAGATTAATGTTAGTCTCTTCCCGGTAAGTCTGACATGGCATAAGTGGCATCAGTTCTTCAATGACCACCGACTATATTTGTGCAGCACAAGTTCATCAGCATGATGCAATCGCTTCCCTTGTTCTATGCGGAAAACATCAAAGTGGATCCCGGAAGACATCAAGAGGCCACGCTGTCCCTCAACACCTTCGACTTCTACATAGCCCACTTTGCACTGTACGCTCTGCAGCCATTGCACACCATCAATCCCATTGCTATGCAGGTCAATAATGAGTGGATGAATACCGTGTATCAACTGCTGGTGGCCGAGTACCTGGACAACTTCTTGCCACAGTTTCCAGACGCCGTCATTGAGCCGGCGAACTTCCTTGGCACCGTCAAGGCACCACAACCAATACCGACGGTCTCATTGCAGCCACAAAGACAACTCCGTTACCTCAAGATGCCTAGTTCGTATCGAAATGGCAACGGCAATAGTCTATCGTCATCGCCCACATCCTCAGACCCGGGAAGTGTTGGGGGTCGCACCTACACGTGGAGATCGGAGTCGGTGTTGACCTTCTTCGTCGACATCTGGCTGCGATACGATGTCGAGTCAGAGCATCATCTGCCCAGCAGTGATTTTGTGCGTGGGGTTCGTACGTTGATCAAACAGATTCATTTCTTCGCAAATGCGGCGAGAGTGGACCACAGTGCACTATGTGCCCTAAGGAAGGCATCGCACACCATGCTCAAGGCACGTATCTATACATTCGTCTGTAGCCTGATTGATCGCTGGCCATTGGACAGTTCGTTGAGCGTGGTGCTGGAGCTCTGGCTGAGCTACATTCAGCCCTGGCGATATACCATAGCCACCAACAGATCGTAAGTGAAATGAAGTGTAGAATATTTGAATGTTCCACATAAGATTCGTTATATCCTTGCAGTCCTGGGTTCCACTATGATCCACCCATAACCAACTACTTTGACGGTTTTATCATTGACAATCTGATAGTCTACACGCACATCTTCATGCAGCTGTTGCCGCGGTTCGAGCGTTTGGATTACTCCCTATACCGAAATGCATACATGCTACATAGGCTGGCCAAGACATTCTCCAATCCGGAGTTGATTGATCGCCTGCAACGTTATGAGCGTCTGCACTCGGGGAATACGTATGGCTTTGACTCACCTCAACGTCAAGCGAACTTGCTCAAGTATATTATTTAGATATCTTTTATAGCTGATATTAAATCCTATACTATTTTATAGCAAATCTCTCAACAGTTCCTTCAACACACGCTGGAATCCCTTAGTCAGCTCCAACATACCGAAGCTGTTCAGTGAGCAGATGCAATCCCACATTGAGGGGTTTCTATTTGCCATCTGCATGGCGCGCAACTCGGTGCTGAAAGAAACCAATACCCTACGCCGTGAAATCTCTGATCGCCAACGTGCCGAGGGAATCGTGCGGAATATACTTCACAAGTTATTCGGAGAATTATCTCAGGATGAGCTGGTGCTGCGAGATCATAGTCGGATTCCAGATGTTCTACGACAATGTATAGATGCTTTCTGCAAAATCTTTAATGTAGGTCTTGATTGGCATATACTCAAAATATTCATTGATTATAAATCTATATATAATCTTTAGGTGGATCCTGGCAATTTATCCATACACGACTTGGGTCCAGTGGAGCATAGTCCGCCAGCTTCCACTTCTGGGCAAAATTTCAGCTTTTTCGATTCAAACAATTGCCTTGACATTTCCAAGTTGACACCCCACCAAATGTCTCTGAATCTGTCCAACTCGCAATATGATATTGATCCCGTCCAGATGCCAATAAGAAGTTATGAGATTCAGCCAATGGTCAAGTTGCTACATATCATCTCCGAAGCGATTAATAATCGCGTAAGTAGACACAACACTAAATGTAAATAATAAATTAATTCAGTTACTTTTTTAGTATGGCAACCACTTGTCAGAATTCTATGCTCGTCAGGATTATTGTGGCAAAATAGTGCGGCAATTATTAATCGCACCTATGACGGAGAAGTGGTTTGAGAAGAGCAATGGCGAGACGGATTTATTTGAGCAAGAACTCCCGGCCAGACTATCACTGCGTCCACTGGGATCGATACAATCCCTTGTACTGATTGCCCTAGCATTAATTTTGGGTAAATTGTGCTTTGGCGGACTATTCTTAGGATTGTTTTTCCTTATCGGGCTGTGTTTGGTTTACTATATGTTCTTGGCTGCATTTTCGTAAATATATCGATGTATTTTAAACTATTAATGTAAGTATTGTCTTTGTTATGGTATGGTTCCTCTAATACGAGGAAGATAAAGTTTTTTGCACCAAAAGCTGTTTTTGACCATTATTCCAATTTTTCCAAGTTTCGGCATATTGAACAAAACTGTTTTCAAAGATTGTCCAAATGAATACCCTTATTTTTGACCCCTCCACAAGCCCAGAACTGTATCTGAAAATCGGTGTTTCGGGTCTTTCAAAACTTTGATGGGCCATGACTATGTCAGATCTCAACCGATTTTCAAGTTTGATGCCAATTTTTCCAAGTTTCGGCATATTGAACAAAACTGCATTAAAAAATTGTCCAAATGAAGACCATTATTTTTGGACCCCTCCACAAGCCCAGAACTGTATCTGAAAATCGGTGTTTCGGGTCTTTCAAAACTTTGATGGGCCATAACATCGTCAGATCTCAACCAATTTTCAAGTTTGATGCCAATTTTTCCAAGTTTCGTCATATTGAACAAAACTGCATTCAAAGATTGTCCAAATGAAGACCCTTATTTTTGGACCCCTCCACAAGCCCAGAACTGTATCTGAAAATCGGTGTTTCGGGTCTTTCAAAACTTTGATGGGCCATAACTTTGTCAAATCTCAACCGATTTTCAAGTTTGATGCCAATTTTTCCAAGTTTCGGCATATTGAACAAAACTGCATTCAAAGATTGTCCAAATGAAGACCATTATTTTTGGACCCCTCCACAAGCCCAGAACTGTATCTGAAAATCGGTGTTTCGGGTCTTTCAAAACTTTGATGGGCCATAACTTTGTCAAATCTCAACCGATTTTCAAGTTTGATGCCAATTTTTCCAAGTTTCGGCATATTGAACAAAACTGCATTCAAAGATTGTCCAAATGAAGACCATTATTTTTGGACCCCTCCACAAGCCCAGAACTGTATCTGAAAATCGGTGTTTCGGGTCTTTCAAAACTTTGATGGGCCATAACTTTGTCAAATATAAACCGATTTTAAAAAATGTTGCATTTCTGTGAATGACTTTGATCCTATTTTGCATCGATATCTAACATCATTGGTTTTAATCAGAAAAAAAAGACCAGGAAAAACAAATAGTAAAGATATAGATTTTAGTACAAAAATGAAAATCTTCTTAACCTTAAAAACGCACAACTTTTCGAAAAATCAACCAAATTTTTAAATTCATGCATTTTTGTTAACGGTATAGAATCCACTTTCAAAATGCATCAAAAGTTTATTAATATTGTCGTATTTAATTTTTGGACTTCTGTTGCCATTTTTGCATATTTCTGAAAACTCTCTCAACTTTGAAATGCCATAACTTTGTCAAATATCAACCGATTTTAAAAAATGTTGCATTTCTGTGAATGACTTTGATCCTATTTTGCATCGATATCTAACAACATTGGCTTTAATCAGAAAATATGGACCACGAAAAACAAATAGTAAAGATAAAGATTTTAGTACAAACATGAAAATCTTCTTAACTTTAAAAACGCACAACTTTTCGAAAAATTAACCAAATTTTTAAATTCATGCATTTTTGTTAACGGTATAGAATCCACTTTCAAAATGCATCAAAAGTTTATTAATATTGTCGTATTTAATTTTTTGACTTCTGTTGCCATTTTTGCATATTTCTGAAAACTCTCTTAACTTTGAAATGCCATAACTTTGTCAAATATCAATCGATTTTAAAAAATGTTGCATTTCTGTGAATGACTTTGATCCTATTTTCCATCGATATCTAACATCATTGGCTTTAATCAGAAAATATGGACCAGGAAAAACAAATAGTAATGATATAGATTTTAGTACAAACATGAAAATCTTCATAACTTTAAAAACGCACAACTTTTCGAAAAATCAACCGAATTTTTAAATTCATGCAGTTTTGTTAATGGTATAGAATCCACTTTCAAAATGCATCAAAAGTTTATTAATTTTGTCATTTTTAATTTTTGGACTTTTTGTGGCCATTTTTACATATTTCTGAAAACTCTCTCAACTTTGAAATGCCATAACTTTGTCAAATATCAACCGATTTTAAAAAATGTTGCATTTCTGTGAATGACTTTGATCCTATTTTCCATCGATATCTAACATCATTGGTTTTAATCAGAAAATATGGACCAGGAAAAACAAATAGTAAAGATATAGATTTTAGTACAAAAATGAAAATCTTCTTAACCTTAAAAACGCACAACTTTTCGAAAAATCAAACAAATTTTTAAATTCATGCATTTTTGTTAATGGTATACAATCCACTTTCAAAATGCATCAAAAGATTATTAATATTGTAGTATTTCATTTTTGGACTTTTTGTAGCCATTTTTACATATTTCTGAAAACTCTCTCAACTTTGAAATGCCATAACTTTGTCAAATATCAACCGATTTTAAAAAATGTTGCATTTCTGTGAATGACTTTGATCCTATTTTCCATCGATATCTAACATCATTGGTTTTAATCAGAAAATATGGACCAGGAAAAACAAATAGTAAAGATATAGATTTTAGTACAAAAATGAAAATCTTCTTAACCTTAAAAACGCACAACTTTTCGAAAAATCAAACAAATTTTTAAATTCATGCATTTTTGTTAATGGTATACAATCCACTTTCAAAATGCATCAAAAGATTATTAATATTGTAGTATTTCATTTTTGGACTTTTTGTAGCCATTTTTACATATTTCTGAAAACTCTCTCAACTTTGAAATGCCATAACTTTGTCAAATATCAACCGATTTTAAAAAATGTTGCATTTCTGTGAATGACTTTAATCCTATTTTCCATCGATATCTAACATCATTGGCTTTAATCAGAAAATATGGACCAGGAAAAACAAATAGTAACGATATAGATTTTAGTACAAACATGAAAATCTTCATAACTTTAAAAACGCACAACTTTTCGAAAAATCAACCGAATTTTTAAATTCATGCAGTTTTGTTAATGGTATAGAATCCACTTTCAAAATGCATCAAAAGTTTATTAATTTTGTCATTTTTAATTTTTGGACTTTTTGTGGCCATTTTTACATATTTCTGAAAACTCTCTCAACTTTGAAATGCCATAACTTTGTCAAATATCAACCGATTTTAAAAAATGTTGCATTTCTGTGAATGACTTTAATCCTATTTTGCATCGATATCTAACATCATTGGCTTTAATCAGAAAATATGGACCAGGAAAAACAAATAGTAAAGATATAGATTTTAGTACAAAAATTAAAATCTTCATAACTTTAAAAACGCACAACTTTTCGAAAAATCAACCAAATTTTTAAATTCATGCATATTTGTGGCCATTTTTGCATATTTCTGAAAACTATCTCAACTTTGAAATGCCATAACTTTGTCAAATATCAACCGATTTTAAAAAATGTTGCACTTCTGTGAATGACTTTGATCCTATTTTGCATCGATATCTAACATCATTGGTTTTAATCAGAAAATATGGACCAGGAAAAACAAATAGTAAAGATATAGATTTTAGTACAAAAATTAAAATCTTCTTAACTTTAAAAACGCACAACTTTTCGAAAAATCAACCAAATTTTTAAATTCATGCATTTTTGTTAACGGTATAGAATAAATTTTCAAAATGCATCAAAAGTTTATTAATATTGTCGTATTTAATTTTGGACATCTGTTGCCATTTTTACATATTTCTGAAAACTCTCTCAACTTTGAAATGCCATAACTTTGTCAAATATCAACCGATTTTAAAAAATGTTGCATTTCTGTGAATGATTTTGATCCTATTTTCTATCGATATCTAACATAATTGGCTTTAATCCGAAAATATGGACCAGGAAAAACAAATAGTAAAGATATAGATTTTAGTACAAAAATGAAAATCTTCTTAACCTTAAAAACGCACAACTTTTCGAAAAATTAACCAAATTTTTAAATTCGTGCATTTTTGTTAATTATATACAATCCTTTTTCAAAATGCATCAAAAGATTATTAATATTGTAGTATTTCATTTTTGGACTTTTTGTAGCCATTTTTACATATTTCTGAAAACTCTCTCAACTTTGAAATGCCATAACTTTGTCAAATATCAACCGATTTTAAAAAATGTTGCATTTCTGTGAATGACTTTAATCCTATTTTGCATCGATATCTAACATCATTGGTTTTAATCAGAAAATATGGACCAGGAAAAACAAATAGTAAAGATATAGATATTAGTACAAAAATTAAAATCTTCATAACTTTAAAAACGCACAACTTTTCGAAAAATCAACCAAATTTTTAAATTCATGCATATTTGTGGCCATTTTTGCATATTTCTGAAAACTATCTCAACTTTGAAATGCCATAACTTTGTCAAATATCAACCGATTTTAAAAAATGTTGCATTTCTGTGAATGACTTTAATCCTATTTTGCATCGATATCTAACATCATTGGTTTTAATCAGAAAATATGGACCAGGAAAAACAAATAGTAAAGATATAGATTTTAGTACAAACATGAAAATCTTCTTAACTTTAAAAACGCACAACTTTTCGAAAAATCAACCAAATTTTTAAATTCATGCATTTTTGTTAATGGTATACAATCCACTTTCAAAATGCATCAAAAGTATATTAATATTTTCGTATTTAATTTTTGGACTTTTTGTGGCCATTTTTACATATTTCTGAAAACTCTCCCAACTTTGAAATGCCATAACTTTGTCAAATATCAACCGATTTTAAAAAATGTTGCATTTCTGTGAATGACTTTGATCCTATTTTGCATCGATATCTAACAACATTGGCTTTAATCAGAAAATATGGACCAGGAAAAACAAATAGTAAAGATATAGATATTAGTACAAAAATTAAAATCTTCATAACTTTAAAAACGCACAACTTTTCGAAAAATCAACCAAATTTTTAAATTCATGCATATTTGTGGCCATTTTTGCATATTTCTGAAAACTATCTCAACTTTGAAATGCCATAACTTTGTCAAATATCAACCGATTTTAAAAAATGTTGCATTTCTGTGAATGACTTTAATCCTATTTTGCATCGATATCTAACATCATTGGTTTTAATCAGAAAATATGGACCAGGAAAAACAAATAGTAAAGATATAGATTTTAGTACAAACATGAAAATCTTCTTAACCTTAAAAACGCACAACTTTTCGAAAAATTAACCAAATTTTTAAATTCCTGCATTTTTGTTAATTATATACAATCCTTTTTCAAAATGCATCAAAAGTTTATTAATATTGTCGTATTTAATTTTTGGACTTCTGTTGCATTTTTGCATATTTCTGAAAACTCTCTTAACTTTGAAATGCCATAACTTTGTCAAATGTCAATCGATTTTAAAAAATGTTGCATTTCTGTGAATGACTTTAATCCTATTTTGCATCGATATCTAACATAATTTAATCAGAAAATATGGACCAGGAAAAACAAATAGTAAAGATATAAATTTTAGTACAAAAATTAAAATCTTCATAACTTTAAAAACGCACAACTTTTCGAAAAATCAACCGAATTTTTAAATTCATGCAGTTTTGTTAATGGTATAGAATCCACTTTCAAAATGCATCAAAAGTTTATTAATTTTGTCATTTTTAATTTTTGGACTTTTTGTGGCCATTTTTACATATTTCTGAAAACTCTCTCAACTTTAAAATGCCATAACTTTGTCAAATATCAACCGATTTTAAAAAATGTTGCATTTCTGTGAATGACTTTAATCCTATTTTGCATCGATATCTAACATAATTGGCTTTAATCAGAAAATATGGACCAGGAAAAACAAATAGTAAAGATATAGATTTTAGTACAAAAATGAAAATCTTCTTAACTTTGAAAACGCACAACTTTTCGAAAAATCAACCGAATTTTTAAATTCATGCGTTTTTGTTAACGGTATAGAATCAATTTTCAAAATGCATCAAAAGATTATTAATATTGTAGTATTTCATTTTTGGACTTTTTGTAGCCATTTTTACATATTTCTGAAAACTCTCTCAACTTTAAAATGCCATAACTTTGTCAAATATCAACCGATTTTAAAAAATGTTGCATTTCTGTGAATGACTTTAATCCTATTTTGCATCGATATCTAACATCATTGGCTTTAATCAGAAAATATGGACCAGGAAAAACAAATAGTAAAGATATAGATTTTAGTACAAAAATTAAAATCTTCATAACTTTAAAAACGCACAACTTTTCGAAAAATCAACCAAATTTTTAAATTCATGCATATTTGTGGCCATTTTTGCATATTTCTGAAAACTATCTCAACTTTGAAATGCCATAACTTTGTCAAATATCAACCGATTTTAAAAAATGTTGCATTTCTGTGAATGACTTTGATCCTATTTTGCATCGATATCTAACATCATTGGTTTTAATCAGAAAATATGGACCAGGAAAAACAAATAGTAGAGATATAGATTTTAGTACAAAAATTAAAATCTTCTTAACTTTAAAAACGCACAACTTTTCGAAAAATCAACCAAATTTTTAAATTCATGCATTTTTGTTAACGGTATAGAATAAATTTTCAAAATGCATCAAAAGTTTATTAATATTGTCGTATTTAATTTTGGACATCTGTTGCCATTTTTACATATTTCTGAAAACTCTCTCAACTTTGAAATGCCATAACTTTGTCAAATATCAACCGATTTTAAAAAATGTTGCATTTCTGTGAATGACTTTGATCCTATTTTCTATCGATATCTAACATAATTGGCTTTAATCCGAAAATATGGACCACGAAAAACAAATAGTAAAGATATAGATTTTAGTACAAAAATGAAAATCTTCTTAACCTTAAAAACGCACAACTTTTCGAAAAATTAACCAAATTTTTAAATTCGTGCATTTTTGTTAATTATATACAATCCTTTTTCAAAATGCATCAAAAGTTTATTAATATTGTCGTATTTAATTTTTGGACTTCTGTTGCATTTTTGCATATTTCTGAAAACTCTCTCAACTTTGAAATGCCATAACTTTGTCAAATATCAACCGATTTTAAAAAATGTTGCATTTCTGTGAATGACTTTAATCCTATTTTGTATCGATGTCTAACATCATTGGTTTTAATCAGAAAATATGGACCAGGAAAAACAAATAGTAAAGATAAAGATTTTAGTACAAACATGAAAATCTTCTTAACTTTAAAAACGCACAACTTTTCGAAAAATCAACCAAATTTTTAAATTCATGCATTTTTGTTAACAGTATAGAATCCACTTTCAAAATGCATCAAAAGTTTATTAATATTGTCGTATTTAATTTTTGGACTTCTGTTGCCATTTTTGCATATTTCTGAAAACTCTCTCAACTTTGAAATGCCATAACTTTGTCAAATATCAACCGATTTTAAAAAATGTTGCATTTCTGTGAATGACTTTAATCCTATTTTGTATCGATGTCTAACATCATTGGTTTTAATCAGAAAATATGGACCAGGAAAAACAAATAGTAAAGATAAAGATTTTAGTACAAAAATGAAAATCTTCTTAACCTTAAAAACGCACAACTTTTTGAAAAATCAACCAAATTTTTAAATTCATGCATTTTTGTTAACGGTATAGAATCCACTTTCAAAATGCATCAAAAGTTTATTAATATTGTCGTATTTAATTTTTGGACTTCTGTTGCCATTTTTGCATATTTCTGAAAACTCTCTCAACTTTGAAATGCCATAACTTTGTCAAATATCAACCGATTTTAAAAAATGTTGCATTTCTGTGAATGACTTTGATCCTATTTTGCATCGATATCTAACAACATTGGCTTTAATCAGAAAATATGGACCACGAAAAACAAATAGTAAAGATAAAGATTTTAGTACAAACATGAAAATCTTCTTAACTTTAAAAACGCACAACTTTTCGAAAAATCAACCAAATTTTTAAATTCATGCATTTTTGTTAATGGTATACAATCCACTTTCAAAATGCATCAAAAGTTTATTAATATTTTCGTATTTAATTTTTGGACTTTTTGTGGCCATTTTTACATATTTCTGAAAACTCTCCCAACTTTGAAATGCCATAACTTTGTCAAATATCATTCGATTTTAAAAAATGTTGCATTTCTGTGAATGACTTTGATCCTATTTTGCATCGATATCTAACAACATTGGCTTCAATCAGAAAATATGGACCAGGAAAAACAAATAGTGAAGATATAGATATTAGTACAAAAATTAAAATCTTCATAACTTTAAAAACGCACAACTTTTCGAAAAATCAACCAAATTTTTAAATTCATGCATTTTTGTTAATGGTATACAATCCACTTTCAAAATGCATCAAAATATTATTAATTTTATCATTTTTAATTTTTGGACTTCTGTTGCCATTTTTACATATTTCTGAAAACTCTCTCAACTTTGAAATGCCATAACTTTGTCAAATATCAACCGATTTTAAAAAATGTTGCATTTCTGTGAATGACTTTGATCCTATTTTGCATCGATATCTAACAACATTGGCTTTAATCAGAAAATATGGACCACGAAAAACAAATAGTAAAGATAAAGATTTTAGTACAAACATGAAAATCTTCTTAACTTTAAAAACGCACAACTTTTCGAAAAATCAACCAAATTTTTAAATTCAAGCTTTTTTGTTAATGGTATACAATCCACTTTCAAAATGCATCAAAAGTTTATTAATTTTGTCATTTTTAATTTTTGGACTTTTTGTGGCCATTTTTACATATTTCTGAAAACTCTCTCAACTTTGAAAAGCCATAACTTTGTCAAATATAAACCGATTTTAAAAAATGTTGCATTTCTGTGAATGAGTTTGATCCTATTTTGCATCGATATCTAACATAATTGGCTTTAATCAGAAAATATGGACCAGGAAAAACAAATAGTAAAGATAAAGATTTTAGTACAAACATGAAAATCTTCTTAATTTTAAAAACGCACAACTTTTCGAAAAATCAATCAAATTTTTAAATTCATGCATTTTTGTTAACGGTATAGAATCCACTTTCAAAATGCATCAAAAGTTTATTAATATTGTCGTATTTAATTTTTGGACTTCTGTTGCCATTTTTGCATATTTCTGAAAACTCTCTCAACTTTGAAATGCCATAACTTTGTCAAATATCAACCGATTTTAAAAAATGTTGCATTTCTGTGAATGACTTTAATCCTATTTTGCATCGATGTCTAACATCATTGGTTTTAATCAGAAAATATGGACCAGGAAAAACAAATAGTAATGATATAGATTTTAGTACAAAAATGAAAATCTTCTTAACCTTAAAAACGCACAACTTTTCGAAAAATCAACCAAATTTTTAAATTCATGCAATTTTGTTAACGGTATAGAATCCACTTTCAAAATGCATCAAAAGTTTATTAATATTGTCGTATTTAATTTTTGGACTTCTGTTGCCATTTTTGCATATTTCTGAAAACTCTCTCAACTTTGAAATGCCATAACTTTGTCAAATATCAACCGATTTTAAAAAATGTTACATTTCTGTGAATGACTTTGATCCTATTTTGCATCGATATCTAACAACATTGGCTTTAATCAGAAAATATGGACCAGGAAAAACAAATAGTAAAGATAAAGATTTTAGTACAAACATGAAAATCTTCATAACTTTAAAAACGCACAACTTTTCGAAAAATCAACCAAATTTTTCAATTCATGCATTTTTGTTAACGGTATAGAATCAATTTCCAAAATGCATCAAAAGTTTTTTAATTTTGTCGTATTTAATTTTTTGACTTCAATGGCCATTTTTGCATATTTCGGAAAACTCTCTTAACTTTGAAATGCCATAACTTTGTCAAATATCAACCGATTTTAAAAAATGTTGCATTTCTGTGAATGACTTTAATCCTATTTTGCATCGATATCTAACATCATTGGTTTTAATCAGAAAAAAAAGACCAGGAAAAACAAATAGTAAAGATATAGATTTTAGTACAAAAATTAAAATCTTCTTAACCTTAAAAACGCACAACTTTTCGAAAAATCAACCAAATTTTTAAATTCATGCATTTTTATTAATGGTATACAATCCACTTTCAAAATGCATCAAAAGTTTATTAATATTGTCGTATTTAATTTTTGGACTTCTGTTGCCATTTTTTCATATTTCTGAAAACTCTCCCAACTTTAAAATGCCATAACTTTGTCAAATATCAACCGATTTTAAAAAATGTTGCATTTCTGTGAATGACTTTGATCCTATTTTGCATCGATATCTAACATCATTGGTTTTAATCAGAAAATATGGACCAGGAAAAACAAATAGTAAAGATATAGATATTAGTACAAAAATTAAAATCTTCATAACTTTAAAAACGCACAACTTTTCGAAAAATCAACCAAATTTTTAAATTCATGCATTTTTCTTAATGGTATACAATCCACTTTCAAAATGCATCAAAACTTTATTAATATTTTCGTATTTAATTTTTGGACTTTTTGTGGCCATTTTTACATATTTCTGAAAACTCTCTCAACTTTGAAATGCCATAACTTTGTCAAATATCAACCGATTTTAAAAAATTTTGAATTTCTGTGAATGACTTTGATCCTATTTTGCATCGATATCTAACATCATTGGTTTTAATCAGCAAATATGGACCAGGAAAAACAAATAGTAAAGATATAGATTTTAGTACAAAAATGAAAATCTTCTTAACCTTAAAAACGCACAACTTTTCGAAAAATCAAACAAATTTTTAAATTCATGCATTTTTGTTAATGGTATACAATCCACTTTCCAAATGCATCAAAAGATTATTAATATTGTCGTATTTCATTTTTGGTCTTTTGTAGCCATTTTTACATATTTCTGAAAACTCTCTCAACTTTGAAATGCCATAACTTTGTCAAATATAAACCGATTTTAAAAAATGTTGCATTTCTGTGAATGACTTTAATCCTATTTTGCATCGATGTCTAACATCATTGGTTTTAATCAGAAAATATGGACCAGGAAAAACAAATAGTAAAGATATAGATATTAGTACAAAAATTAGAATCTTCATAACTCTAAAATCGCAGAATTTTTCGAAAAATCAACCAAATTTTTAAATTCATGCATTTTTGTTAACGGTATAGAATCAATTTTCAAAATGTATCAAAAGTTTATTAATATTGTCGTATTTAATTTTTGGACTTCTGTTGCCATTTTTGCATATTTCTGAAAACTATCTCAACTTTGAAATGCCATAACTTTGTCAAATATCAACCGATTTTAAAAAATGTTGCATTTCTGTGAATGACTTTGATCCTATTTTGCATCGATATCTAACATCATTGGTTTTAATCAGAAAATATGGACCAGGAAAAACAAATAGTAAAGATATAGATTTTAGTACAAAAATTAAAATCTTCTTAACTTTAAAAACGCACATCTTTTCGAAAAATCAACCAAATTTTTAAATTCATGCATTTTTGTTAACGGTATAGAATAAATTTTCAAAATGCATCAAAAGTTTATTAATATTGTCGTATTTAATTTTGGACATCTGTTGCCATTTTTACATATTTCTGAAAACTCTCTCAACTTTGAAAAGCCATAACTTTGTCAAATATAAACCGATTTTAAAAAATGTTGCATTTCTGTGAATGACTTTGAACAAAAAAATGAACAAAACTGCATTCAAAGATTGTCCAAATGAAGACCCTTATTTTTGGACCCCTCCACAGGCCCAGAACTGTATCTGAAAATCGGTGTTTCGGGTCTTTCAAAACTTTGTTGGGCCATAACTTTGTCAAATCTCAACCGATTTTCAAGTTTGATGCCAATTTTTCCAAGTTTCGGCATATTGAACAAAACTGCATTCAAAGATTGTCCAAATGAAGACCATTATTTTTGGACCCCTCCACAAGCCCAGAACTGTATCTGAAAATCGGTGCTTCGAGTCTTTCAAAACTTTGATGGGCCATAACTTTGTCAAATCTCAACCGATTTTCAAGTTTGATGCCAATTTTTCCAAGTTTCGGCATATTGAACAAAACTGCATTCAAAAATTGTCCAAGTGAAGACCCTTATTTTTGGACCCCTCCACAAGCCCAGAACTGTATCTGAAAATCTGTGTTTCGGGTCTTTCAAGACTTTGATGGGCCATAACTTCGTCAAATCTCAACCGATTTTCAAGTTTGATGCCAATTTCGCCATCCGATTTTCAAAATTTTTTCACTTCCTGCAATGGATTTGATCCAAAATTAATTAGACCTGTCAATAGCCATAACTTTGCGAAAAATCTCCCGATTTTTTAAATTTTTCCACTTTCGTCAATGGTTTTGATCGAAAAATAATTCTGCATTCAAGATTCTAGCTTTACCGATTTTTATTAAATTTTTAAAATTTTTTGACATTTTTGCAATGAATTAGTATGCAAAAATGACCAAAAATGGGTCAAAATTGAACATTTTTAAAATTTTTTGACATTTTTTCAATGGAAAAAATTGAAAATTGACAGTATAAAAAATTTTTGATGTAGATTCAAAATATGATTCAAACCATTGACAAAAATGCAAAACTTTTGAAAATCAGTTGATTTTAGGCTAATTTATGGCTTCTCAAAGTCGCAATAGTTTCAATTTTTTGTACAAAAAAACAGGTTTTTTACAATTTTTTACTTTCCTTGCTATGGAAAAAATTTTGACGTAAACTCAAAATCTGATCCAAACCATTGACAAAAATGCTAAAATTTTTAAAATCGGTAGATTTTTAGCTAAGTTATGGCTTCTCAAAGTTGCAAAAGTTTAAATTTTTTTGTACCAAAAAACAGGTTTATTTCAATTTTTCACTTTCTTTGCAATATTTTTTAAATCATGTAATAAACATTTGATAACGATCAAATTTGATCAAAGCCGTATCCAGAAATGCAAAATAAAATCGGCTAAGTTGTGAAAAAGGTATGGTTTCTCAAAGTTGCTTGGATACACAGCAAAAAGCATAAAATGAAATTTCGACTGGACATGGACACACACACAATGATGAGTAAGTAAGTACATATGTATGTACATATGTACGAGAATATGTCCGACTCTCTCTTGGTAAATTGTTGTTGCTGCCTGAGATTATAAGAGTAACATAACATGTGAGCTGCTCCGTACGAGGCGTCCGCTCTACACCACGTACCTTTCGCTACTAACTCAGAATATGTTCGCACATTGAGAGATCGAACTGGTCGGAAGCTGCTCGTGTGAGACGACCGGGGTGTATCGCATCGAACTGGGGTATCTCGTTAAGAGATTTCGTGGCGATTTCCCATCTATATGTTATATGGTCAGTGCATCAATTCAGTTTGATAACCAGTAGAACGTCCAATACTTGATTGATCAGCTGATCGTTGTGGCAGCAGCTGCATCATGAGTATGCAATTTCCAGACAAAGAAAATACAATATTTGTTGAATATTTGCAACTTGTGCCACAACTTTGCGAATTGTGCTATAATTTTGTAGCATGTGCCATAATTCATGAGTAGTAATTGTGAAATAGTTCAGATATTAAAGATATGGTGATGTGTAAGTCCCAACTAAAGACGGGATTGTCGGATAACAAGTACAATTAGGTATAATTGTATATATTATAAATGAACACTTGAGAGTTCTACTCATCATCTATTATGCTCAGCATAAGATCTCTAGATCATACATATGTATTACGTAATTTGATCATAAGTTGCTATGCAAATGGAGAGAGGTCTTTCGCTTTGAGTTCAGAGATCAACAGCGACGGAGTGTGGCTCTTTTTTAGTTTCTATGTGTGCCATAAAATTATAGTAAATTGCATTTATTGTTAGCAGTGCTAGTAAAGCGACAATCGTTGACAAGCTTGACAATCGTTTTACACTCCAACGTTTTCAAGATAAGATTAGTTTAGAGCACGCCCGTAATTGTTTGCGAAAACTGAGAGAGAGAGAAAAGCGAATTATTCTGGTGTAGGCGCAATAAGCGATCGGAGGTGCTAAATGGATAGCAGCGCCAAGCCGGTGCGTCCAAATCCCGGCCAGCAGGCCAATTTCATCTCACGCTTTACATTCTCCTGGGCAATTCCCATATTGTTCCGTGGCAAGCGGCATGGCTTAACCACAGATGATATAACCAAGTGTCTACAGGCGGATCAGTCCGAGCCGCTGGGCAATCAGTTAGAAAGGTAAGAGAATATTATACATACATATACTTATAGCAACTTAATGATCTGATATGCAATGTGATTGCAGGGAATGGCATAAAGAGCTAGAGACTGCCAGGGAGAGATCTCGAAAACCACATCTTCGACATGCTCTGCTCAATTGCTTCTGGCGTCCCTTCATCATCAATGGAATATTGTGCTTTATCTACATTGCCCTGAAGTAAGCGATGTCTTATCAAATGGATTATACAGATCGACCCATACTATATATACCCATATACTATATCTCCAGACTTGTATCTTATCTTGCAGAATGATTACTGCCGCGATTTTGGCTCAGCTGTTGGTGCAATTGAGGCATGCAGCTCCACTATCCACAACCGTGACAGACGCCGCCAACAGTAAGCATTCCTATAAATTCTTATCTGATTAGTTATGGCTAAAATCTCTCTCATCTCTCTCTCTTTATAGCTACCTTATCGGATCCGCTGTCAGCGAACAGCACATGGCAGAACCTAAGCAGATCAGCTGTGTATGTCTGGCACGACGCCTACAGTCTGGGTGGATTACTGGTGGGCACCAACTTTGTCGCATGCTTCCTGTGGCATCATCTGTACCTGCGGCAGCGATTGATGGGCGCCCGTATGCGGATCGCCTGCTGCTCGCTGGTCTATCGCAAGACCCTGCGGCTTTCCATGCGAACGGTTGGGTCAACGCCCGCAGGTCATCTGATTAATCTAATCTCGAATGATGTTAGCCGGCTGGACTATGCCCTGGTTTTCACACATTACATCTGGATCTTGCCAATCCATGCATTGATCACCTGCTACATCATCTGGTTGCAAATCGGGATTCCTGCGCTCATCGGTGTCGCTGGCCTCCTGCTGAAAACTGTGCCCGTCCAGACGGCCCTCAGCAAGCTCACCTCAACGCTACGTCGACGCATTGCCAAGCGCACAGATATCCGAGTGGGCATCATGAATGAGCTGATGCAGGGCATCCAGGTGATCAAGATGTATGCGTGGGAGAACTCTTTCGAAGCTGTGGTGGCCGCTGCACGGCACAGCGAGATCAAGCAACTGCGGTATGCCAACTATCTTTATGGATTCCAGCGCACCACTCGCTTCTTCATTCAGCGCACCACTCTGTTCATCACACTGGCTGCAGCCGCTCTGCTCGGCCAGAGTATCACCGCGGACTTTGTCTTTTCCGTTGTCATATACTACAACATACTCCAACTGGTGGCCGCCGTCTACTATCCGCTGGCGGTTAACTTGGCTGCAGAGGCTTTGGTTTCTCTACGCCGCGTTCAGACCTTTTTGTTGCAGGAGGATCGGGCCAAGCGTGTCGAGAGTCTGACCCTCAATCAGCGAAGGAACTCGGAAGACAAATATGCCATTGTGCTTAAAGATATCACTGCCAGCTGGGAGAAGGAGAAACCACAACGCACCCTACAGAGCCTCAATCTGAAGATCAGAAAGGGTCAGCTGTGTGCCATCATTGGCCCAGTTGGCTCTGGCAAGAGCTCATTACTCCAGCTGCTGCTGGGTGAACTACCCATCATTAGTGGCAGCATCTCCATGCACGATGAGCAATCATACGCGGCCCAGGAGCCTTGGCTCTTCACTGGCACCGTGAGGAACAACATACTCTTCGGGGAACAGTATGAGCATAAGCGTTATATGGAGGTTACGAGAGCTTGTGCGCTAACTACAGACTTCCAGCAGCTAGCCAATGGAGATGAGACTATCTTGGCTGATCGTGGAGCCTCCTTATCTGGTGGCCAGCGAGCTCGCATCAGCTTGGCCAGAGCTGTCTATAAACCAGCCTCCATTTATCTACTGGATGATCCGCTTAGTGCTGTGGATGCCCATGTGGGACGGCATCTTTTCGACCAAGTCATTGGACCACGCGGACGACTGGCCAAGCAAAATGTCACGCGAGTGCTGGTCACTCATCAGGTGCACTTTCTCTCAGAGGCCGATTGGATTGTGATTGTGGAGGAGGGTCGTATACTGATGCAGGGCACCTACCAGGAAATCATCAATAGTGATCTGGACTTTGCCAAACTCTTAGATTGTCCAAGTGAAACAGAACCGCTGGAACCGGAGACATCCAGTGAAACAGCACAGGCGCCACTTTGTCATCCCGAAGATCTGGATGATGAGGAGGAGGTAGAGGAACACGATGTGACCCAACCTCTGAAGCAGTCGAAAGAGTCCAATCATCTGGTAAGAATCCAAAATTACAACCAAAGTGTTGTATTCACTTTTGTCTTTCTGGCAGCTAACTGAGCAGACGAAGGGTTCTCCAAAGAATAACAGCTTGGTGGAGACGAAGGCCACCGGCGGCATCTCAGCCCATGTCTGGTATGAGTACTTCAGCGCAGGCAGCACATTTTTGGGCTTCATCTTCATGGTTTGCATCATGCTGCTCTCACAGGTCGTGTGCAGCAGCTCCGACTACTTCTCGAACATCTGGACACAACAGGAGCATCTGAGATCCCAAGGAGAAGCCACCAGTCTTACAACCTATCAGTGCATGTATATCTTTGGAGGATTAACGATCGGTGTGGTTCTAATGACCACCTATCGGGGCTATCTGTTTCTCAAGACCTGCATGCATGCCTCAAAAGTGCTGCACGACAGGATGTTCAGTTGCATCTTGCATGCCTCCATGAGATTCTTCCACAACAACAACTCTGGCAGGATACTGAACCGATTCTCGAAGGACATTGGCACAATGGACGAATGGCTGCCCAGGAACATGTTGGAGTTCATACAGCATGGCCTGGTTATAGCTGGCATATTGGCCGTCATCCTGCTAGTGAATCCCATGCTCTTCCCTGCCATCATCATTGTGGCCATCATTGACTATCTTGTGCTGAAACTTTACATGCGACCCTCGCAAGACTTGAAGCGCATGGAAGGCATCTGCCGCAGTCCAGTATTGTCCCATCTCACGTCTACGTTGTCGGGCATCTGTATTATCCGCTCCCGCCGGATGCAGCAAGTGGCCGCCAAGGAGTTCGATCAGCTGCAAGATGTCCACAGCAGCGTCTGGCAGCTGGCAGAGGCCACAAACACGGCCCTTGGACTCTGGGTGGATGCCATCAACTGTCTCTTTCTCACGGCAGTCACTTTCAGTTTTATGGACACCAGTGAAGGTGAATTTAATCAATTCTCTCTCTTATATTCTCTTGATGACTTTTTTGCTCTTTAAGTCACCTACAGTGGTAATGTTGGCTTGGCAATCTCCCAAGCGATCCTATTGACGGGAATGGTTCAGTATTGTGTTCGTCAGGTGGCTGAATCTCTGCAGCAAATGACCAGTGTGGAACGTGTGCTGGAGTATACCGAGTTGGAAGAGGAACCGACCAACAGTGATGGTCAGACAGTCCCTCAGAATTGGCCAGTGAAGGGACATCTCGAATTCCGCGATATGAGTCTGCGTTACGATCCCACTGGTCCGGCTGTGCTCAGGCAACTCAATCTGATCATCGAACCAGGTTGGAAAGTTGGTGTAGTGGGTCGCACAGGAGCCGGAAAGTCCTCTCTGATTGGTGCCCTCTTCCGCCTGGCATACATAGAGGGTGGCATCTTCATAGATGGCATCGAAACGGGCAGCATTTCTCTGGAGACGTTGCGCACTAGGATTTCTATTATACCTCAGGATCCTGTGCTATTCTCGGCCACCATACGATACAATCTGGATCCTTTCGAGCGTTACAGCGATGCGGAATTGTGGCGATCTCTGGAAGATGTTGAGTTGAAGTCCGCTATTCCCGGTCTTGACTTTATGGTTACGGAACGTGGAAGCAATTTCAGCGTGGGACAAAGGCAACTCCTTTGTCTGGCACGTGCCATACTCAGAAACAACAAGGTATTGGTGCTGGACGAGGCCACAGCCAATGTGGATCTACTGTAAGTACTTTTGAATGGATTATTGTACCAGGAGAAACTGTACTACAAATTCTTCCAGAACGGATTCGCTGATCCAACGCACCATCCGCGACAAGTTTCATCATTGCACAGTACTCACTGTAGCCCACAGATTGCATACAGTCATGGACTCGGATCGTATCCTTGTGATGGATGCTGGTAATGCCGTAGAGTACGATGTACCCCATTTATTGCTACAGAAATCACATGGAATGCTCAGAAACATGGTGGAGGCAACAGGAGGGGAGTCGGATGCCCTCAAAAAGGTGGCCAGCGACTTCTTCGAACGCATCCAAGAGCCCCAGCCACAGAAACAAATGGATGAGCGGCAGCTGCTCCGATTGCTGGAACGCAGCACGGGTATTTTGCTCGAGAAACATTCTCGAACTGCGCCCAATTAAGTTTTTTTTTATTTTTATTTTTTTTTTTTTTAGCTTTGACAAACCAAAGGTCTTAGTAAGAAAGATTACATTACATTTTTTTTTTATTTAAAAAATTTTTTTTTATAACTTATTATTTCTGTAGATTCGTTACGATTTTTCAGTGCTAACTTACAATGTTTTTTTTATATTACGATTTTTTATGTTTTAAATACTTATGTATTGTATGTCTATTTATTTTTTTTAGACAATTTTTTTTTGTATTTTGTATTACAAGACTTTCTGACCATATTTGTTCATTGCTATTAGTTTTTTTTAAAGTGTATTTCATTTTTTTTTTTGTTTTTTTTTGTCGATTATTTTATAAGAGTATTTTTTTTATTATGGTAAGAGATCTTTGATTAAACTGAAAAGTATTTTATAAATGTACGTAATTGTTCACATCAACTCAACTCAAATTCAATTTTGTTATTTGATTTATAAATTAATATATTTTTGTTTTAATATTTTTTTATTATCTTTATATGTAGAAATTGCAATTCTAAAAAACTAAAGAACTATTCTGAAATGCATTTACTAAGTAGGACTATATAAGAATGACATTTGACCCGAAGCCCTCCTTTGGCATCAAAGGTAGATCAGGCTGATCTGAACAACTGGTTCCATCTTCCTCAATTGGTGCATTGCAACGTTAGGCGTAGTGTCTGGTCGGGCACGGTGACCATGCGTAGGACACAGTCTACGGGCTGTTCATTGATGCACTGCATCCGAAAGTTTGTAGCGCACTTGCCCAGCAGAGAATGCAGTTGCTTCACTGCCACACGTCGCCCGATGCAGGATCGTTGTCCGATGGCAAAGGGCAGGCTTCCATGCGACTGATGCACATGCTCCGATTCGCTGAGGTACCAACGTTCTGGCCAAACTCTTAAGGGCTGCTCGAAATGTGATGGATCTCGTCCAGATGTGTACAATGATATAAGCACCAAAGTCTGAACGAAACAATCATGAATTGTCTAGTGGCAACATGGTATCTCAACTTACGTTCTTTTCAATGAAATGGCCACCGATATGTGCGTCTTGGGGCAAGTAGCGTCCTATGAATGGTGCCACTGGATAGAGGCGGAGAGTCTCCTTGATTAGACCGTGCAACAACTGAGACTCATTAGCGACACGTTCCTGGGCAATGCGTTCCTGCAGAACGACATCCTGGGAGAGCACAAACAAAGCCCATTGGCTGCTGAAGGCAGTCTAGAAGATAGAGAGAGAATCTGTGATGGGTAACGAATGATTTTGCGGTGATATGGATGCAGTGCCGACCGTGTCACCTGCTGCTATGACCAGATCCACAAATATGCGCCTGATCATCTCGTCGGGCACAGCAGCCGCCTGTAGTTTATGGTAAAGTGCCTCCTCCTGCTCAGTTTGCGGTTGCTTCTCCTGCTGTGAGCTGATGCAGAGCTCTATGATGTCCGCACCTTGTTGCAGCACCTCGCTGACATTTGCCTCAAAGTCGGTCCAAATCCGAAGACCCAGCAGTTGCGCCAATCTGGGCGGAAAATTCATCAGCTTGGAGCTATGCTCGAAGACTTTGTGAACGATCTGGGTGAACTGATCGAGGGCTGTTTGCATCCGGGGACAACCCAAGGCAGTGGAGCCAAACATGATGGCACAGAGAACTGCAAATTAAAGGTATTTAGTTGGTATTTACTTGTCTGCATTTCATTTTTTGATATATTTTTGGTATTTGTTTAGTATTTTTGAACCTTTTTTCAGTATTTTGAATTGATTTGTGTGAACCTTAGTGGTTTTATGAACTAACCTTCGATTGACCAACGGTACAACTGCTGCTCTAACTGGGGCACCTCGTAGTGCTTGCCTTGGCGACTTGCCTTCGCTGCCTCCTCCCGCCAACTGTCAATGAGGTGGCGCGTCGAGCTCTCAATATGCGCGTCCATCCAATTCAAATTTCCATTGAGCAGCAGCCGATTAAGTATACGCCTGTTGTGCAGCCACTCAGCGCCTTCCCTGCAATACCCAATAAATATGGATACAGACAGTGTTGAGTCTTGAATTGATTTGCATTCAATTTGCATGAGATACTTACATAAAGAAGAGTCCACGTTGGCAGGCATGTCGTTTGTTGTAAAGGGTCCATGCGTCTGGCAGCGGATGCTGGGGATAGTGACCCTCTTGAAGAAAGAGACTTCGCATTAGATTCGCCGATGAGACGAACACTGCATCTTGTGTACCGCCCAAGCACTCCCGAAAGATCCCACCATACTCCCGATGTCGTGCGTCCACATATTTGTGCAATCTGTCCAGAAAATGTCGTTCCACTTGATCAGGATACAATTAAAAGTGATGTTTGAAAGAACTTACTGAGGTGCTCCGCCTGCTGCTATCAAATCGAAGAGGGTGCCAACAAGAGGCAATCCCTTAACCCGCGGAATCGGCACATATTTGGGCACAATTTGTAGGCTGTGGCAAGCATAGTTCAGTTGAGTGTCGGCTTTGAACCGACATCTGATGCGCAACAGCAGCATCTTGAGCAGCTGCAACGCCCAACCCAGCAGACCGCTGCGACTTGCCTGTTTCTTCATCTCTCTGAATAGGGACACTTTTCGGAACACTCGTATTGTGTCGTATCTTTTATCACTGCCGACGATCAGAAACCGAAGAAGGCAAAAACACGAAGCGGCCCAACAAGGGCAAGGCCAACAGAGAACTGATTCGACATGCTGCCCGTCTTGTGCCTTTTAACCGACTACGACTGCGTCCACGACTCTGATTCCGAAGTTGAGTCCAAATTATATGCGAAGAGTGCAGAGTAGAGGCAGAGAGTGAGAGAGAGAGACAGAGAGAGAGAGAAAGAGAAGTCACTTTTGCGATAAGATCGTAGCATGCCCACCTTAGTTGTAATACTCAGTGCAAACGGCTACCTGCCGAATGTATCTGACAGATACATTGCCGACTATCGACCAGATACTGTAGTACTGTTGTATGCCGTCCCACTGTCTTTAATCATATGCACAAAATCCAATATCACACAGTATTGGAACGAATGAAAGTAGTCGCTGAGTGGACTGAAAATGCCTTCTTCGATATTCTCGTGATCCGGGACGGGCTCTTCGATATTGCTGGCCATGCAAATTGTCGCCGAACTTGAAGATTCGCTTTCGGAAATAATTTCAATATCAGCAGACGGGACTATATGTGGGGCTGGGTTCCTCCTCCAACAAACACATACTTTCAAGTACATACATATATTTGTACATTTGTACATATGTATAGGTATGTATGCTAGCTGTGAGTATATATGTATATAAATAATATATGTCATGTTACCCAAAATCCAAACAATGTTTTGGTTCCGCATAAATCTACAATTACAGCCGATGGCAGTGAGTTGATACCAAAGTTTGGGCAAATGCTTGCAGATAGGGCATAAGATTATGATAATATATTGGCTAATAGATACTATAAATTTTTAGCTATAGACGTATTTTTAGATAATTTGAGTAATATTAAAAGAATCACGTGAATTTTTAATATTTTCTTCTGTTCAGTAATAAAAATTAAATAACAAGAAAGATACTTTCAATAATTAAAAAATAATTGCTCATAAAATGCAAAACCAGAACTGTATTAATGAATTCTCCACAATTTAAATAAGTAATCTAAATGATTAATTCTATAACTAATCATCAATTGAAGGTCATTTAAGAGATTTAATACAGTTATAAGATAGGTTATAATTTTCTAACTAATGAACTCGGGCGTTAACGAGAATAGCAATCTGCGTGATGTTTTAATGGTAACATTTTCAATTTAGGTTTAGTCTATTCCAAAATATAATTTCAATTTTCTTGTTGTCATGTGTAAACTCAACAATCCCAGTACAATTTCAGTCAGCTGGGAGCGGTGCCGGCTCTTGTTTGGCACCGCGCTCTTTTTTCTTTTTGTGTGCCTCTCTATCTCGGCCGTTCTCCCACTGGGGAGACTGTTGAATAGCCAAATGTTTTATTTCATTCAATTCGTATTCCGTTTGGTGTTTCAGTTGCATTCGGGCTGTTCGCCGTGGTGGTTCCTCGTTCGGGTGTGCGAAAAGTTCTGGTTCATTCCGAATTCGTGAATTAGTTGGGACGCGACTATCGGTATTTTACGCACGTGTGTTACACCATCGACGCTTCAAGTGGTTCGTAGACGACACAAAAAAAAAGAAACAACCATAGCGGTATTGAAAAAGTGATTATCTCTGTGATAAAGCAATTAATATAATTTAGTGTTTGCTGCAAACACTTGTAGTTGATAAGCAAAACATATTATATAGATAGAATTTTCTATATTTAAGTGTATATGTATGAGCATATATTGCAATTGCGTGTGACTTTACGTCATTATCGTCTGGCAATTATTTTTCGCGTTTCTCCTTCGCTTTCGTTAATATTTTCTCATTCGTTTCATTGTCTGCCGTCCAAAGACAATACGATATTTTAAGCGCGCCGATGCATTGCTTTGCATTGTCATTGTCAAACAACAACAAACGCCGAACTATGCCGTTGACTTACCTCGCCCATACTGCGCTACCCCCTTCTTATTGCCTTCTTGAATGCCGGTTTCAGCGGCAGTTTATCAATTACACTTTCTCACCAATTCGAATGTGTGTGTAAATATTACGATACCTGTTCCTATACAAGTATACAACAAACGAGATGAAAAATCTAATCACGAAATGTTTCTTCACATTTGAGTACATTTCAAATGGAATTCTGTAAGACAACTGTTGCACTCTTATGCTTGTCGCTGAGTGTGAGAGCGAGGCAGATAGTGTGGTGAATTTCGCATTGATGTGGTGATTAAATATTTAGGCAGATTTCAAATTGCGGCCAGTGGTTGTTCTTGTTGTATTGTTGTTAAATGTCTCCAGTGAACATATAACAAATATACATACATACATATTATAATTGATAAAATTTATTAAGCTGCGTCGCCACAAGTGTTAAATATACATACTATAATTGCGAAATTCAAATGAATTATTTGTTTTTGCAATCATTTGATAAATTCAAAATGAACTTGAACTTTTGTCTTGCGTGCACCGAATTTCGGAAAAAAAAAAATGTTGGTGTATATAGTTTGTTACTGAGAGCAATTGCTGATAATTTTTTTTTCTTTTTTAATTATAATTTTGTCTGGAACATTTGCATTAGCTTATAGAGTACCCTGAACTATTTAGTGCTTGGATCCGTATTTTCCACTTTATAATCATTTAATTGCTTGGCATGTGCAGTTCAATTTACACACTTCGCTAACTTCAATAAATTCCAATTCATCGGAAGGGAACCCTCTCGATATATTAACATCAATTGATTGAAATAAAGGGATTGTTACAATCGTTGAGCAGCAGCGCACAACAGATGGGCATATTTAAAGACTATTTTGTAATGGAGTTTCTGGGGAACCCTCATGGAGCTAAGTTGCATGTTAAAGTCTTCTACAAGTAGTTTTGAAAGTTTTGACATGCATCACTTTCTGAAGTGTTCACAGTTTGCGCGAAAAGTTTTATCGCCAAACACGAAATGCCAAAGATTTTGGGTCAACATTGAATGGCCTATATCAGAAAATGGAACCAGATGCTATGATCCCTAGCATTTGGGTTATTAATAAAAATTATGATTATTGTCAGAGGCAATTGTGAAAATGTCAACGCATATCATTTAATTTTGATTTACGTCTTTAGTGTCGTCTGCAGCTTATCAATTTACAGACATTGTCCGCATAAATACTCCTCCAAGACATGTGAGCTACGTGAACGACCGATACGTACTTGAATGAGCATACTATATAGTATGTACATACATATGTCTAAACAAATACTAGTATCTCTGGTAAATAGTCCACTCCAGGACAGAAATTATTGCACTATGCGCCCCCCTCTCTCTTTTCTTCAGCAAGTGATCAGATCATTTCGCTCAGTTATCTCAGCTTTCATTATTTGCTGATGATACTTATCGTCGTACTGCATAAACGAGTTTAAGTCGGGAATGAATGCTCCAATGAACCCCTGTTCATCTGGATAAACGCATCGGGGAATTGATACTGTAACATGAATCTTGTTTAAATATAAAGCAGACTAGCATCGTTCGTATCTAATTCGCCAAATTGGAAAAAACAAAGCTCAGTTTTGAAAGCAAATGACTAATGTAAACCATATCTCTGTTTATTATTTATACAAATAACATAATATTTTTCTGCAGTTCAGATTCTGATTAATCAATTCTGCGTCATAATTTAGCTGAAACTCAACAGAGTTTTGATCGTAATAGAACATTATTCTTCCATATATCATATTATCCAACAGTACATTTAGCAGTGAATCGAGTCTGCATAAAAATCTGGAATAAACACTTTCATAAACATGTTCGTAGATAACAGTTGAGATATTGTTTAATGATGTGGTTAGTATTAGAGTACATATAGGAAACTGACCGATTAGACATTAGTTTGACCGTCCGTCCGTTTGTGCCGTAACAAAGAAAGCCGGAGTATTGAGTACAAGGTCGGCCAACGGAGAGTCGGAGAAGATAAGAAAGAACAATTCACGATGTTTCTGTCGTTCTGTGTTCGCTCGATCTTGGCTTGCATGGGAACGATGTGCCTCAATCGGCGTATGCGGTTAATTGAGATTAGGTTTTCGTTATCAGGCGATGAATTTATGTGATTCTTTCTGCATTCGGACAGGTTCTCAGGTAACAGCGCTGGCATTCCCATGTCAATATGGATAGCAGCGCCAAGCCAGAGCGTAAGAATCCCCGACAGAAGGCGAACATAATATCCCAGTTGCTATTCGCTTGGGCGGTGCCCTTGTTGTTTCGAGGATCACGGCGTGGCTTGAATAGCGATGATCTGACAGAATGCTTACAGGAGGATCACTCCGAACAGCTGGGCGATCGTTTGGAGGAGTAAGTCGTGCTCTTTTATCGTCTACCCATTTCCACTAACATTGATTTGATCCGGCAGTGAGTGGTTTAAGGAGCTGGCGCGATCCCACCGCAAGTCACAGAAGCCACGACTGCGTAATGCACTCTTTCGGTGCTTCCTTTGGCCAACAGTCGTCAATGGTTTCTTGTCCGTCGTCTACATTGTGATCAAGTAAGAGTTACTCCATTAACTTTGTTAATCCTTCGACTGAAAATGATTCCACCTAGAACTCTGATACCCGCTGTGCTAGCGAGATTGCTGCTGCAGTTCCAGAATGCTGCTTCACCTGTGGTGGCTACCAACTTTACGGATACTCTCAATCGTACAGCAAGGGCCGT
Organism: Drosophila quadrilineata; assembly: GCA_018150725.1. NCBI lineage: Eukaryota > Metazoa > Arthropoda > Insecta > Diptera > Drosophilidae > Drosophila > Drosophila quadrilineata. The sequence goes on from JAECWN010000375.1 coordinate 841,459, forward strand.
TACTTCTTATGGCTCATCTACAGATGGTGGTGAGTTGACCAAGAATCTCTAATTTAAATAAAAAAATGTTTTCAAAATACTTTTAATTCAGAAAACTCTTTAAATGCATTGGACACGAATGAGCCCTTGAAGGAGCATGTGCGAGGCTTTGATCCCGGCCTAAATGTCACTGACCTGAATGTCTTCGAGCAGGCCACTTTTTACATTTGGAATGATTTGTATAGTCTTGGACTGGTGCTGGTGGGCTCAACTCTGGCCTGCTGTTTCCTCATCCATCATATGGATCTGAGGCAACGTTTGATTGGTGCTCGAATGCGCATAGCCTGCTGCTCTCTGATCTATCGCAAGACGCTGCGTCTGTCCATGAAGACAGCAGGCCAAACTCCAGCTGGCTATCTAATCAATCTGCTCTCTAATGATGTTAACCGTTTGGATTATGGGTTTATATTCATGCACTGGATCTGGATAATGCCACTCCAAGCGATACTGACATGTTATCTCATTTGGCTGCGCATTGGAATTCCGGCGCTGGTCGGCGTGATCGGATTGCTGCTGAAGACTGTCCCACTCCAGTCGGGATTGAGTAAATTGACTTCAGTTCTGCGTATGAAGATTGCAGAGCGAACGGATGCTCGTGTGGGAATCATGAATGAGCTGGTGCAGGGCATACAGGTGATTAAGATGTACGCCTGGGAGAAACCCTTCCAGGCTGTAGTCGCTGAAGCCCGTCGATGTGAGATTCAACAGATTCGCTATGCTTCATACCTGCGTGGATTCTACCTCAGCACAATGGTTTTCACCGAGCGGTCCACTCTGTACATCACGCTCGCAGCGGCAGCTCTCATGGGGCAAAAGATAACCGCAGATTTTGTGTTCTCGGCTGCCAGTTACTATAACATTCTCCAGCTAGTGGCCGCCATTTGGTATCCTTTGGCAGTTACATTTGGAGCTGAAGCCCTTGTCTCGCTGCGTCGTATTCAGGCCTATCTGCAGTTGGAGGGAAGGGACGAGAAAGTTCATGGTCTGACACATAAGAAGGAACAGGATGGCGGTGATCCTCGTGCAGTAGTGCTCAAGGATGTGGTTGCCACTTGGGACGTGGAGAAGCCTCAGCGTACTCTTCAGAATTTCAATTTGCACATACAGAAGGGTCAACTCTGTGCTGTGATAGGACCTGTAGGAGCAGGCAAGAGTTCGTTATTCCAGTTGCTACTCGGAGAGCTGCCCATTGTTGATGGTGGCGTTGTTATTCAGGGCGAGCTGTCCTACGCCTCGCAGGAGCCCTGGCTCTTCACTGGCACCGTTCGCAATAATATTCTCTTTGGACAAGAGCTCGATCGTAAGCGTTACCAGGAGGTAACCAAATGCTGTGCCCTCGCCACCGATTTCCAGCAACTCAGCAATGGAGACAAGACCGTTGTGGGAGAGCGTGGCGCCTCCTTATCTGGTGGGCAACGAGCTCGTATTAGCCTTGCAAGAGCTGTCTATAAACCAGCCTCCATTTACCTGCTGGACGATCCGCTTAGCGCTGTGGATGCCCATGTGGGTAGGCATCTCTTCGATGAGGTAATTGGACCACGTGGACGTCTAGCTCAGCAGAAAGCTACTCGAGTGCTGGTCACTCATCAGGTGCACTTTCTCTCCGAGGCCGATTGGATTGTGATTGTTGATCAGGGTCGCATCCTGCGACAAGGAACTTATGAGGATCTCATCAACAGTGATTTGGACTTCGCCAAGCTGTTGGAGCGGCCTAAAGATGCAGATAAGACCAACAGCACCTTGACATCCAATTCTAGTTCCACCATCATTGCTCACGATGATCTCGAAGACGATGAGGATATACCCTTTATTGATGGCGTAGGCGATGGTTATCAGCCCCTTCGAAAGCACAGTAACTCCACTCATGGCAGCAAATCCGTAAGTTCTGAAGGATAATAATAATATCGAAGTTATAACTTTAATGTTAACCCCAGATGAATATCAGCGAGCAGGCTGACGCTGATCAAGATGATGGTGACTTGGCTGAGACTCAGGCTTCAGGTGGCGTGTCCGGGCGAGTCTGGTACGAATACTTCCGAGCGGGCAGCACCTTCCTCAGCTTCAGTTTCATGGTGTGCATCATGCTGTTATCGCAAGTTGTGTGCAGCAGCTCCGACTACTTCTCTAATATCTGGACACAGCAAGAGCATCTCAGATCCCAGGATAAGCCCACAAGCTTCACTACGTTCGAGTGCATGTACATCTATGGCGGCCTGATCATTGCTGTGGTTGTCATGACGACATTCCGAGGATTTCTGTTCTTCAAGACGTGCATGCATGCCTCCAAGGTTTTGCACGATCGCATGTTCAGCAGCATTCTGCATGCCACCATGCGATTCTTCGACACAAATCCATCGGGTCGTATACTCAACAGGTTCTCAAAGGATATGGGAGCCATTGATGAGCTGCTGCCGCGTGCAATGATGGACTTTATACAGATCGCCTTAGTTATGTTCGGCATATTGATTGTTATTGCTGTGGTGAATCCCGTCCTGATGGGTGCGATGGTTATCGTTGCTGTCATCGATATGCTGATATTGAAACTCTATTTGCGCCCGTCGCAGGATCTGAAACGCCTTGAAGGAATCTGCCGTAGTCCAGTTTTCTCACATCTCAGCTCTTCACTTATGGGTCTGTCCATTATACGCTCCCGTCAAATGCAGGATGTGGTCGCTAAGGAGTTCGATTTGCTGCAGGATGTGCATAGTAGCGTCTGGCAGTTGACAATGGCCGCCAACACAGCATTGGGTCTGTGGTTAGATTGCGTCAGCTGCGTTTTCCTCTCGGCTGTCACTTTTAGTTTCATCATCTCGAGTGAAAGTAAGTTGAACGTTTCAATTACTATTGGATTCCTACTCAGGTCTTCATCACTTTGCAGCAACCTATAGTGGCAATGTTGGTCTAGCCATTTCTCAGGCCATGATACTTACCGGTATGGTTCAGTATGGCGTCCGTCAGGTGGCCGAATCCCTGCAGCAAATGACGAGTGTGGAGCGTGTCCTGCAGTACACAGAACTGGAGCAGGAGTCATCGGAAGTCATCAAGGAGCCATCGGCACAGTGGCCCACGCACGGTCAGGTCGAGCTGCGCGACATGAGCTGTCGATATGACCCCAGTGGGTCAGCCGTGCTGAAGCACCTAAATCTTACTGTAGAACCAGGCTGGAAGGTGGGCATTGTGGGTCGTACAGGAGCCGGAAAGTCATCTCTGATTGGTGCCCTCTTCCGCCTGGCATACATAGAGGGTGGCATCTACATAGACGGCATCGAAACGGGCAGCATCTCTCTGGAAACGTTGCGTACTAGGATATCCATTATTCCTCAGGATCCTGTACTCTTCTCAGCCACCATACGCTACAATCTGGATCCCTTCGAGCGTTACAGCGATGCGGAATTGTGGAAATCTCTTGCAGACGTGGAATTGAAGTCTGCCATTCCGGCCCTAGACTTTATGGTCACGGAGCGGGGAAGCAACTTCAGTGTGGGACAGCGTCAGTTGATCTGTCTTGCGCGTGCCATTCTCAGGAACAACAAGGTGCTGGTGCTGGATGAAGCCACTGCCAATGTGGATCCACAGTAAGTGGAATAATTTAGAGTGAATTTGGAGGCTAGAGAATGTTTAATTGTTTTTTAGAACCGATTCTTTGATACAACGCACAATTCGGGTCAAGTTCCGTCACTGCACAGTGCTTACTGTAGCCCATAGATTGCATACCGTCATGGATTCGGATCGCATCATTGTGATGGATGCAGGCAATGCGGTGGAGTTCGATGTGCCCCATTTGCTGTTGAAGAAGTCGCAGGGCGTGCTACGACAGATGGTTGAGGCGACTGGTGGGGAAGCTGACGCTCTGAAGAAAGTGGCCAGCGATTCCTTTAAGCGTATGCAGGAGCAGCGGGAGGAGGAGCGGGCGGCACTCGGAGAGCAACCTAATTCGGAGTAAAATCTATTTCTCAAGAATCAATATGATTCGCATTTTGCCGTAATTTCCGCAAGTTTTGTGAATTTGTTTCTTTACATAGTTATGAGCTATGATCAGTGATCCCAAACTGTGTGAAAACGATCTACTTATGTATATTTATATTTATCGATGTCCATATAAGTGTACTTATATTATTGTTCGATGTTTGTCTGGAGTAGTGGAGTTATGGTCAGTCTCAACTACTATATTATAGTGTCAAATGTCACAGTTTCTTACAGGTTCTACTAGAAATACTGCCTTATAGACGTAAGTGTCAAGAGATCTGTTGTACTTACAAAGGGTTAAGTGAACTACATATTTATCATATAGAGAAATATTATATTATATAATAGTAAGTGCTTAGGTACATACACTTTCACAAATTCCCAAAGAGAACTCAATATTTACTTAAATTTATATGCATATGTATAAGTTGAAATAATATATTATCTATCTCAAAAGCAATTCTGAAAAGTATTTACTTTTGCCAATTTGTAAATTAATTAAGATGACTTTATTAAAACACTTGATATATAAAATATATTTTTTTACAGTTATCTCACATCAACTGGAAAAAAAAAATAACGACGAAAGTTTTCCTGCTTCCACTACTTTCTGTACTATTTTTTCTCCCATTTCTACTACTTATTCGACTACTAATTCTAGTACTACATTCCACCTTCCACTTTGGTCGTATTGCGGAGAAATTGATGTTGTAACTCATTATGGAACTTTTCACCGTGATTCGAATGTGTTCTTCTGCCTCGTGAAATTGAAGGAAACGGAAAAGAAATGACAAGAGTTGCAAAAATAAATAAAATGGCGGCAGCGCGAATACGTCTACTGCCTTGTTTCAGATGGTGCTAGATTGGTTTGGGTATAACCTCGGACTAGATATATCCAACGCATCCTTACATAAGTAAGGATGGATAACCAAGGAGTAACATCTTGTCACTTTGTGAATGTTGCCCAAATTTTATAGTCAATCCCTTTAAAACTAGAAGGATGAATTTCATATTATTAAAAATTATCACTTTATAAAATTTTTAATTAGCCAAATAATATTTTAAACATTCACATACATACAAATAAATAATAGCCATATAATGAGACAGTTTTCAGAAATATAAAAAAATGGCCATAAATAATACAATTTAAATAAAATAAACCATAAAATTATTTTAGTGATGTTTTTCTCATGTGACGATTTGGCGTCCTCCCTATTTTACTGGTGGCACCTGTACTGGAGGGAACATCGTGGGGTACAGGAGGAGTGCCATCGGCATAGTTCACCGCGGATATGCGACTACTCACTGAGAAAAGTTCATTGCTGGAATTAGTCCGATCTGTGGTGCTCAACAACGAGCCTACGGGCGTGGAGGTCTTCTGATTGGTGCCACTAGTGGCATGGCCAACACCCTGGGTGTGTGGAGAGCTCGAGCTGGACAGGGAATCCATAACAGACTGTAGAAAATTGCTCCTCACCGAAACATCTGAGCTTTCAGAATCACTTCTGGCTTGTTCCGAGAGCAGTTCCCTCATCAGTAATTCACGTATATTAAGTGTATGTCCCAACTTGCTGACATCCTGTGGTGCATCCAAGCTCTGGCTACTGCTAGACATCGGGCTACCACCTGCCGCAATTCGTTTTGAGCTATTACGTTTCTCGGACCGTTCACGCATGCTGATAGGTTGTCTATCACTGAGAGAGCGGGTTAATGGGGCAATGCCACTCTCGTTGGGCAGGGTGTCCACGTTCTGAGGTATGCTCTCCCGGCGAGTGCTGCTGGCCACGTCCATCTCGTACATCTCTCCAAGCGCAGCCCGGCGAAATGAGCTCTTAAGCAAACGACGTTTTTTTAGCTCCTCCTCCACATTGAGGGAATCATGACTGTCCAGACTACCGCTATCGATCAGATCTCGCTCCTCTGATGGTTCGTTGGCCAAACGCTGCTCCAGGTAATCACGCCGATTGGGAAATTGCTGTATGGTGACATTGGTGAGACGAAGCTCGTGCATAAAGTCTCCAGTGGTCGAGGACAGTCGCTGCTCCACTTGGCTCCTCTCGTTGGCAAGTCTGGTTATTGAATGGGAAACGTTTTGTAGGTAAGCAAAGATACTGGGAAAATCACGATAGTCATGAGTTTGATCATTGGCCTTAATGATCTTCAGAAGCTCATGGTATTCGTGGTGCAAGCGTAGGCTTTGATCGGCATCAACTTGCGTTATATCAATACGCATCTCCTTGATATACTCTGCGAAGGTGGGAAATGGTATAGGGGCTGCCGGCGCGGCCGCTGGAGCCAACATATGTGACTGTCCGGGGGTGTCCACTTCCGTGATAGTGGAGAGCTCATGAGCCACCTCTTCGTCTGCCAGCTGGGGACTGTATCGACGTATTGTGGCCGGAGGAGCCTTACCACGACGCTGACTCACAGCCGGCGTAGAGGAACCCAATGACAAAGGCTCCCCATCCAGTGGCAGAGGTTCTGCTCCCATGGCCGTCACTGGGCGCGACACCGAGATGCCACTATCCAGGCTAGCCCCCGTTGGCTTGTGCTTCTGCAGCGGTATGGGCAATGCCTCCGAGTTGGAGGGAATACTCTCTTGTCCCTCGCTGCGTTCGGAGATGGTGCGTTGCCCACGTTGCTGCGCCTCCCTCTCTCGCGCAGGTAATTCAAAGTATTCAGTGGAATGCCGCTCTCCCTCGCTGCCTGAGGTCAAGGTAACCTCCACCAGACGCTGCTTCTCCTCGCGCACCTTCGTTATGAGATCTGTGAGCTCTGCGATGCGTTGCGTACAGTTCTCCGTGAGCTTGGCAAACCGTTCCATTTGCAGTGGCGCATAGGTTTCACTAGAGGATTGCGATTTGCTGTTACTCGAGGTGTCTGTCTGGGGTTGTCGTGGCTTCGCAACGGATTTGGAGGTACTTGGCTGCTGCTTCTGCTGTTCATTGATGGCCAACTGAGTCGCCAATTTATTGACCAAGGATCGGGCAGTGTCTGCCCGACTTTTGGCGTTGTCACTTTTGGATTTCTGACTGTCAGCTGATCTATCCGTGCGCTGTGACGGTGCACGCTCTGATTGAGGTTGTGGGCAATCCTCTCTGGCCGATCGAGCGCTGCCCAAGCGGTTCTTCCAGGGCTGCGCTTTCTGTGGTTTTTGCTGTTCTAATATCTCCTCCTGATGACTCGCCAACGAATCCCGCACTTCATTTATGAAAGTGCGATTCTCCTCAATGAATGCTTCAACGCGCTCCATGTGCTGATTGTTGACCAGCGTCTCGTCCAGCGTGGTGGAGTCCGGCACAGGTCTGTGACTCATGTTGCTCGCCAGGTTGATGATCGATGCGGATGGAGTCGTCACATCCGTGCTGCTCACGCTCAATTGATCCACGTACTTGCCAGACATGTTCAGCAAACGATCCACATAATGCGCCACGATGGGATGCAGTGGTTCCACTTGGGATGTTTGAGTTGTTGCTGCCACGGCTGGAGCAGCTCTGATGTTCTCATAGTTGACAGACGGCAACTCCCGATAGATGGTGGAGGTTGAATCAATGGAATTCTGGCGCAGATTGTGCACTATGGGAAGCCTCTTCTCTTGTGTGCCTGATCTAGATGTGCTCGAGGTAGTAGTTGTGGGCTTATCACCTTCCAGTTGGGGTTTCTTCTTGCACTTCGTTGGAGACTTATCCATGTTGTTGACAACGCCATCGCCCTTCACTTTTATGACTATCTCCACTGGTTTGTCGTCCACCGTCTTCACAAGATGCTGATTCTTAAGCTTCAGCTGTTGCTTGTAGAGTTGGCGAACTCGCTGCTCCAGCAACGCCTCCTTCTTCAGCAGATTGATCTCTCGTTCATCCAGTTTGCGAGCCGCGTCTGTCTCCATGTCGGCTCGCTCCTGGCGTATGGATTCAATTACTCGCTGCACGTTGTCGCCATCCATTTCACCTTGATTCAATTCCGTCAGCAATTGACTGCGAATCTTCTCGATGCGCTGCAAGAGATTCTTCAATTTGATGGACTTGGTTGACTTGCCATTCATGCCTCTTAGCTCAGTGCGCAGCTGCTTGCGTTGATCATCTACATAGTCCAGTAACATGGAGCAACAGCTGGCCGTGCTCACTGCATCGTCCATGCATTTTTCCACAGGCGGAGCACCCACATTAACAGCCACCTGTGGAGCACATGGTTTCCTAGGCGAGGTATTGGACCTGGCGGTGCTTACCTCCGGGCAGGTGACTATGGCTGGTCGCAGCAACATCTCCTCCATAGCTTCGTTCATCTTTTGCTCTCGCCTCAATGCGATATCCGCAAAACGATGGCTAGGAATGAAGTTGGCCTAAATTGAGGAAGGCAAAGGAGATTAGACAGAGACAAGGGGCAGGAAAAGCATATATTGTGGATCTTACGTCACTTGGCAGTAATTGTGGCTGCTGTTGTGCCAGCGCCTCCAGTTTCTCGGTCAGCTCCGCGCAGTCCCGACGCACTTGCTCCCGCTGCAGCGCCTTTTGACCACGTTGCTCCGAAACTTTGCTAAAAAAATGGAGAAGAAAGTCAATCAAGAATATTTAGAAGAGTCCTTTGACTTACCGCAGCTTCTCCAGCTCCTGTTCACGCAGTTGACCAAGCTGGGTCTCTATGCGTGCATGATCCATGGCATTTAGATGTGTCTTGTCCGGCAGATTCACCTGCACCGCCTGTTCCGGCTGCTGATAGTTGCTTTGGTATTTGTTGTTGTGATCATAGAACTGCACCCGTCCCGTGGTGCTCGACTCTGCTGCCTTCGTGCTGGATTTCTGGCCCACAGTGTATGTACTGGTGGATGGAGTCTTCTGCGTTGTCATGGCAGTTGTGGGCGCAACCCTTGTGCCAGATCTGGTGGCGGGCAGGCTTGTCTGAGGCTGTGCCGGTGGCGCTGGAGCTGGGTAGGCAGTGACTGGAGCATATTGTGGCAAGGGATAGGGTTGCATGGGAAAGGGCATCATTGGCGCATAGCCAGGCAAGAATGGTGCAGGATACATTCCGTTGGGATAACCAGGCAGGGGCGGAGGCGGCGCCATAGGCAACTGCTGCAGATGTGGCACTTCCTGCATATGAGCTGTTGCCGGAGGTAGTTCCTTCTGTGGCACAAGCTGTCGAGGATTTTGTGGCTGAGGTAGAGTTTCTGCAGCGGTTGTAGCTGCTTTCTGAGATGCTGTCGTGCTTCGTCGTATGCCGGCATCGATAACCTTAGCAGGTGGCAGTTGCTGTTGCCGTTGCTGCGGTTGATTGCAGCCCGACCTCGTGGATGATGGCTTCGGAGGAACACCTCTTCGGGGCGAGTTGGGCATGTCAACCGAAACAGTGGTCTTGGGACTGATGGGCCTGGAGATTGGCGGCTCCTGTTGCTGATCATACCTGCTTGTGGACGAGGCTGCTGTGGTGTGGGATGTACGCCGCACCAAATCTGAGATTTGAGTGAAACGCGGACGACTTGCAACTGGGGGACGCTCCGGACTGTGTGTGGGACTTGGTCGAACAACTCTACTAAATTTTCGATTTGTTTGCATATGCCGATCATTGATCTCGATGCCATTGGCTGAACAGTTCTCCAGTGAGTCCTCGCTCTCCACATCCACATCTAAGATGACCGGTGGCGTTCTTCGCAGCTGTCCTCCACTTTGCTCAGTTTGCGCATCCGCTAAATCACATTCATCACTTGAGATTTCATAGGTCTCTGGGGCATTCTGATTATGTTCCTCCTGGTAATGCTCTTTGTCATGCTGGCAATTCGTTTTGCCACAACAGCAGGATCTCTTCTTGCACTTATCCAAACTGGAACTATGCGATTTTGCATTATTGCACTTCTTATTTTCCTTGCCACCTTGTTCGCGGTCAACGGGCGTTTGCGTGGCCGTCGTTGCGCGTCCCTCCACGTTGAGGTCCTTACTGCCTACAACACGCAGGACAGTCGTTGGATTACGCTTGGCCATCTGTTTGCTTGCCAGACCACGACACTTTTTTATTTTTTCATTACGCAGCTGCTTCTCCTGCGTGGCCTTTTCATTTTCGACCAGGGCTGCCCGATGGGCGTCGCCTACGTGAAACATGGAGGTGCGGTAGTCTTGGAGCTTTTTGGCCATAACATGCTCACGCCATGCAGTCACCTCCTTCTGCTTGGTCTCCTCGAGTTTCTTAATTTGTCGCGTTTGTTCGGCCGCTACGTCCTCGCGTATCTTGCGAGCCAAGGTCTTGGACTTCTCGCGCACCTACGACCGTGGGAATTAATTATGCTGTATTTACAAAAGATGGAAAGGGCGTGAGTCTAACTGCGTCTTACCTGCTTCAAACGAGTTATGCGTCGCTCGCGCTCAACTTCTTTTTTAAGGCGTTCGGGGTCGGCGAGCAATCGATGGGGTCTATTAATTCCAGAGTCGGGTTTCACATTTTTGGTAACAGCCACTGACATTATTGTCTAACACATATACTCAACACGCACATTTAACACGAATTAAAAATTATATTTGATTATGAAGTCAAACACAACGTTCAAATAATTTCTACACAAGCCAACATAAAAGAGCAAAGCATTAGGCATAGGTGCATTTGCCGCGTTATCGATGCATTGTTTGTGGAGGTTGGTAGATTAACATGTCGATAACATGTTTTAATATAATACCACGACAGTCGATACATAAACAGCTGCTTATTAGTTTTTGTTTTGATTACGAGATTTTCCAAGTGGAAATAAAATAGAATATAAATTTCAGTCATGGCTTTCATATTGCGTCAATTGGCAAAGCCGGTATTACAGAGGTATTAACTATACATAATACCGATATAACTATATTAAATTGATGTCTTTTATAGAAATTTACTGATTTCAACATCGACTATTCGCAATGCCGCTAAAGACGTCAACGTAAAGGCGGCAGTTGCAAATCCTGAGCAGAAATTGCTGGTTAGCGACAGTTGTTTGAAAAGATTGCGGGAAATATGCAATGAAGGCTCTTTTCTGCGCATAACAGTAGAGGGCGGAGGCTGCTCCGGATTCCAATACAAATTTGATTTGGACACCAAGCTCAATGAGGATGATGTGCAGTTTGGAGAGGAGCAAGCTAAAGTGGTTATTGATACTATGTCACTGGACTTTTGCAGCGGTTCAACTGTAGATTATCATAGCGAATTAATCCGAGCTGGCTTCCGTATCATTGCGAATCCCCTAGCCGAGCAGGGCTGTTCCTGTGGCTCATCCTTCTCCGTTAAATTGTAAAATTTCCTCATAATATGTACTCTATCTAGACGTTGCTTGTTAAACTTTAGTGATATTTAAAACATACATATATAAATTTATATATTCAGCTATATAGATATATACACTGCTATGTTATGTATCTGATTCCCGGTAAGGGTCCTTGGTTGCAGGGTTTCTTCGTATCTCCCTGCATCTCACGCAGGATCACCATCGGTTAGGTTGGACACTGGCGAGGATACTCATATGATCAATATACAGCTAGTCAGATCCTCACTTGCAGGCAGCCAATTGTTCGCTTAAACTAATCACTTGCTCCGTCAGGACACTAATCTGCTCCTCGTAGTTAATACGTGTTGTGGCCTGTAGAGAAACTATTAGTACATGCCTCTTGAAATTGATTTAGGGGTGACATACCAGTTCCTCCTCCAATATCTGGAGCGCACCACTTAGGCTGGAGAGCTGTTCGTCCTTTGATTTCAGTTCTTGTGTGGCATTATCTAGCCAAATCTGGAGGTGCACTCCTTCCTGCTCAAAGGAGCGCATACGAGACTCTGCCAACGCTTTAAGGCGCAATAAATCCTCATACTTTTTACTAAAAACACTATAGATGAGCTGCTCCTTGGTAGGAGGCTCCAGTGGCTCTTGCAGAGAGTCTCGCGCCCGATGGCTACACTTGGTGTCGAGAGGACATGGCTTGACGGTTACGCCTGCGGCAGCTGTGCTGCAGCTGCAAATACTGCTGGCATCACTAAATGTCTTGCTGAGATCCATGCTGATGGTGTTCGAGTTGAAGTTGTGGTTAAGTTTGGCCACCTCGTACTGGGCCCGCCAATGCGCCACCTCCTTCTCGAGCAGCGTAATGCGTTCCTCCGCACTTAGCGATGATAAGGCTGTGTTGGTGTTGGGCTGGTGTTGTTGCTGCTGTTGCTGCTGCTGCAGTGGGTTGTGTAACGGCGTGCTGTCACTACCAGTGGCGCTCAAAGCATCCTCACTGCCCAGCTGGAAGTTGGAGTCTATCTATGTAATCCACATATGAAATATTATAAGTTGGGGACTCACCATGCTGGCTGCATCGACCAGTTTTGTTTCGAGCTCACAGTTTCTATGCTGAAGTGTCTCCACCTCCTTGCGTAATCTCTTCTCCAGCTCATTTTGATCGCTGATGCGCTTCTCCAGCTTATGCTCCAGTTCCGAAATACGTTCCGTGTGAAGCAACAAGTCACGCTGCTTGTCATCGATCTGCGGTTGACATGTACTTTATTTTGTTTACATACATATGTGTGTAAGTGTATGTGTGTGTGTGAGTGTGTATGTGTGTCAGGTTTGGCCTTGACATCGCTTACCAATGATGTCAGCTGTGCGTTTTCCATGATTTTCTTCTGCAACTCCTCGAAAATTAGCGCCTCCTGCGCGGCATTTGTATTGGGAGCGGGTTCCGGTTGCGGCTCCTGCTTGTTGCCACCCAGCAAACCTCGCTTGGTTGCATCCTTCTTTTTGGGCGCCTGCTCCTGCACACTTAGCTCCTGCTGCAGCTGCGAGACACGAGATTCGAGTTGCCTATTGCGAAACCCTAAGGAGTCCACCTCCTGCTCGGTGCGCCTCAATGAAGTGGCATTCTGTTGCAACTGCTCCCGCAGACTTGCCTCCTTGGCCTGCTCATCGAGCACCGCTTTCTTTAGCACTTGAGCCTGTGCACGTAGCTGTGTGTGTGTGTGTATATATGTGTTAGTGTGCGTCGAACGGAAGTGGATTAAATTAGATTAACACACGCTTACGAATGGGGCGTAAACTGTTGCTGTTGAGAGAGTTACCTTTGAGTATTCACTTGCTAGTTTCTGATATTTCGCCTCAGGCACTGTACCATCCATGCTAGTTGCTTTCTCTGCCATCTAGGCAGGTTAATTAAAGTGCTTTATTGTTCCGCGGTAACTTTGTTTTACTTGTTTGGAGTAGAACAATGAACCGAATTATTTTTGCGCTTTGAAAGTGCCAAAACTGCAAGATTAGTGATGACAATGCACGCGATACTTTCGCAACGATACTTTCGAAACATCGATATCAGTTTGTTACGCTATCTAGATATCGATGAGGAGTTGCCAACCACGTATAACACTTTTAGAATATGAAACGTTACTAATTGCTTTGGTTTCAAATTTACACAGAAAACCGTTGTCTACATTTTATTGGCTATAATTATAACTTACATAAATTATGCAGAATACCGCAAAGTTAATTAAACTAGCTTAAAAATATTTTATCGAAAGGTACCTTTTCAAATATTTTGTTGGAGAGCTCCTTAAATACAAGACCAAAGCTCTTGGAGTAACCAACCTTCAACTCATTGAAAACTGTCTCCCAGTTCTCATTCAGGAAACGATTCATGCCCTCTGATAAGGTTTTATCGTTGAAAAGGTTCTCAAACTGCATATAGACACGCTTTGGTTCCATGGCAACACGATATTCCTTGAGACGCATGTACTTAACGCCATCCTTTTCGAAGGGTTCTCCAATCAGTCGATGCTCGATCTTGGTATTGATCAGTGTAAGGTTGGCTTTGCCATGGCCAGTAATGGGCAGCAGTAGAATTCGGCCAGACATCTCATACTCGCCGATCATCTCAATGCGATCAGTCGTACTATCACAGATAATCAGATGCTTCTCCAAATCGGTTCTGTAGGCGGATAGGAATGTGATTTACAATGTGGTGTAATACATCCGAGTCGGAACTAATGGAATTCTTCAAATTACCTGTACCGCCGAATCTTGCTGGTCGAGATCATATCGTGCACCTTCACGTTTTTCAAGGCTTGGCGGAGATTAATAGGTGCGTTACCGGCATCTATAACGAGTTTCTTCACGGACAACGGCTCTAAGGGAGGAATGCCGAATTCTTTGTTGCCTGTCAATATTTTAATTAGTACATATAATTAGTCAACATGCATACATATGTATGTATCTAGCTATGCCATCCGAAATTCTTGTTAACAGTACTAACCAGTTTTGAGCAATTGTATTGCCTGATTAACAGCATCCACCAGACACTTGTCGAAGTTGGCATCGCGTTTGCACTTGGGGAAGTTATCCGCTAAAAATATCGACATACATACATATAAGAAATTGTAATTAACTTAAATTATTATGTTCGTGACATTGAACTGAAGTTGCGGAAGTCTGCCGAAGATGTGGGTCCATGTAATTGTGTCAGCATAACAATGCTCTACAGACTGGCACTTTGAACGCATACTTAGAGTTCGTTGGCCACAAAACTTGTTTGTTCATTCAATGGCCAAAATTGTATACAACCAGATAAAATGGCAAAAACAAAAACAAATCAGCTAGCATTTTATTGGCTTTCAATGTCAAGTCGAGCACGATTATTTATCATTTATCTTAAAAGATGTGGCGAGAAAAACAAAGCCATTCATGACCCACGACAACACAGCCGATATATCGCGTGAGAGTTGCTCGTGCTCGTGATCGTACTCGATATGTAGGTTGGGAAATATGTGTCATCGTTTCGTGATGGGATCACGGCAAGCGGAAGTGCACTGACTGAAAAAAACTTGTTATCGATATGTTGCCGCTCAACTGTGGACCAGTTTTGATTGCATAACAATTCCTGTGCCCGCTTGCCGAGTGCAGTTGCAAACAATAAAACTGAGCAAAAAAAAAACATAAGAAAACAAATTGAGTTGACATGCTTAGCTCGTCACCCTGGCAACCCATTAGAGAATATTACAGTGGAGTGACCTTCAACTGCATAATATTGGAATATATCGAAATTATGCGCAGGCGCAGCAAATACATATAAATTAAACACTCATAAACCATATCGATCACGTTTTGGCCATAAAGAGCGCTGCTCGTTGATGGGCCTAAACCAAAGTGTAAATCAAATACGCAAAAACTAACAATTGTATTGTTTTTGCACTTGCTATGTTATAAATCTGCATTATTACTTTTGTTGTTGTTTTTAGTGAGCTTTACTTACGCAAATCTTGCGCGAATGTTACAAATTTTGCGGTCTCCTGCGCAACCAGTGCGATTAGCAGCAATAAAAGTGTCGATTGTCTTGACATGATGTGCGATGCGTTGCGATGCGAAATTTATTGCCAAGTTTGGAGTTTCCACTCGCTTTTTGTTACTATTTTTATTTTATATTATTTTTGTACTCCGCAACACGCACAAACCACGAACCACGAACTACGATCCACGCACTGGCAATACGACGAGCTGGCAAACGGTCTGCGCGACCAGTTATCACAACGTAATGCACGCGGGATGATCCAAGCGTTCGAATTTTATACTGAGCTTCGGTCGCAAAAGCTTCTCTTGATTTTTGGCTTGAACATATGTATGTGGCTATGATAAATTTTCAATCATTACCAAGCCGAGCTTTGGCCCATAAACATGCATACACATACAAACACGATATATACTGTGTGTGTGTGTGTGTGTTTGTTGGTAGACTTGCCGCATGTGGCGGCAACTTTTGCTTTCCGCCTGACCGCTTTAGGCAATGCAACCAATTGCCATAACTGATCATGAGGTTGCAACTGACGCACTGGCCTGCTCTGGCCTAAACGAACAGGTGCCGTACGATGACCGGCAAATTCCAACAACCCTGTAAAGCCCTTTCAATATTTTTAGACTTCACGGTTTGTTTTGGTTTCTCTGGTTCATTGAACCCTCGCGTGCATTACCGTCTCCGTGCCCTGTCTGCAAACGTAGTCCTTAATTGGGGTGTTATTAAAAGAGCCGGTAGTGTATGTTAGTTGTCGTTGTCATAACCCCGTTACATGTTGAATGTCTCCATAAAGTTATGAAGTTTTTCAAAACTATCAAAAAAGCTTTTCTGAGCTTTCGATATTGTGTAGCTTGAAATGATTTCCAATACTCCTGAAAATGTAAAGATAAAATCTGAAAGTGCTATCGAAAACCATATCTATCTATATGTAGGTTAACTTATTACCATGAAATTATCAAATTGCCATTCACAATTGCCAAATCAGAACCGAACCCGTTTTGTGCTTGAATTGGGAAACATTGATTGCATCGACGGATATGCTTAGAAATCGGGCAATAAAAAACATATAGAGTAAGAGATATAGTAGAGAGAGACTCCAGTCCAAATTCGATTGTATTAATGGGCGTCAATGAATCACCATGGCAACTTGAGCTAACCAATTAGTTCTAGACACCAACTCATTTTTGCTGTCAGTTCCTCCCATAAATTAAGTTCGTTGCCTAAGTCATTCGTTTTGGGCGGTAAACTCTTCGTGTGAAGCCGAAGCGTCGAGGAGGACTCCGTGTCTATGGCAACCGTGCCAATTGTTGTTCAAATGTAAACAAACGAGGTGTGAGCGTGCCGGCTATTAGACTTGGCTAGGCGAGAGCATGGGAACACTAGCCGCTGCCGACGCCGCTGTCGACGCCTCATCGGGGCAGTGTCGAGGCACAGACATGATATGTGTCTGCGCTTTCAAACCGGTTGCCTGCTGCCCCCACCGCACTCAGTCAGTCTTGGCTGAACATTCTGTGAGCACGCAAACCAATTTGGAGCTAGCTCGGATACCAAATCATTTCCAAATATTTCTCGGTTACAACACACAACGCACTGCTGGTCTAGAGGTGGAAAAATGAAACGTTGTTACTGTGGTCATAACGGTGGCAGCTTTGCAGGCAACCGCGGCTGCATCTTGAAGTCCGTTAGCCACATCAGCAGCAGCAGTCTGCCGCAGCAGACGAAGACGAACCAACGACCCAACGATCTGCTCTCCTCGGTGACGTCATCATCCCGTCCGAGCTCGCAGCCAACGCAGTTTGTAAAGCGGCCCAATGTGCGGCGTAATGGGAATTCTGGTCTCGGTCTGGGTCACTCCAGCAGCGCCTTGTGTCGGGATTTCAGCAGACGCAATTCGGTGACCACCAGTGTCAGTCACTGCTCCAGCTGCTGCAGTTCCTGTGGCTATGCGCCTCAAGAGCGTGAGAGTCGTGTCAAGGTGCTTAGCTGGGCGAATGGTCCCACAATTGGCACCTGCCACAGCAACAACAGTGGCAACAACAACAACAGCCACTGCGAGCACACGGAGAATCGTCGTATCTACGAGCAACGCGCCTGCGCCGCCAGCCGCCTCATGGCCGAAGGTCAGGGTCAGGTTCAAACACCAACATCGTCATTGTCATCACCATTGCCACCCAGTCGCAGTCCCAGTCACAGACCGAGCCCGAGTCCGGATTGCAACAACGACTTGCAACGGCTGTTGGCCTTGCAACAGTTTCGACTGCTCAATGCCAGCGATTGCTTCAGCACCCGTCGCCAGGATGAACTGCGTCTACAGCGGGCCTACGACAAGCTGTCCGTGGCCGACTCAGCCAAATGGCACAAGAACATGGCGAATGAAACTCGGCAACACTGCAGCATGTCGGCGACAACTCCGTATGCGCTGCGGCAGAAGCTGCTGCAGTTGCGGTTGCAAGACGAGCATGCCACTGGCAGAGGCACAGGCGCTGTCTGTGCACCATTGGATCGTAGCTGTGCGCTGAGATACAATTAGTTGTTAAGCAAATCACATTGTGTAAATCATGCCATCGATCAATCAATCAATCAGTCAGACAGTCAATCAATCTATGAAATGGAACTCAGGCCATTAACAAATAAATGACAGCAAACGACTTTTTGTTTATTCCCGATGCCATTGGAGCTGCTAATATTATACATAGTTATGTATTTTGTTTTAATCATTTATATTTTCATCGTTTTTTCTTTTGTTTTGTTTAATAAGAAAACAGTGCTATTTTGTTACAAGTGCCTCACATGTTTGTTTTTATTATATCATATATTTGTTGACTTTTTTTATTTTAGATTTTTGCATGCATTTCATTTATTATTGTTAATTTCATGTTCTTGTTGTCTTTTCGAATTGTTCAAATATTAATTACAAGTGAATTTTAATTTTTTTTTTTTAATTTATGCTTATCATTTTTGTTTGTTGTGTTTTGCATTTTGTTTTCTTTGTGATTTACGATTATTACATTATAATTTTAATTATCTGTTTATCTTCTTGTTGATGTTGTTGTTGTTCACAAACAGCCGATATTAACTATAAATAATCTTTTGTTTTTTGTATTCTCATTTCATTTGCGTATATGTAGAATTCGATACAACATTAAACAGAGTACTAGGAGACAGAATTATATAGAGCTAGAGAAGGGCAGCAGGGCGGGGCAGGTCTTATAGAGAAAGCTGAGAGCCGAGGATTGGCTTTGTTTGGCTGGACATTCAAGTTCGGTTCGTTAAGATACGTTACGTTACGTTATGTTATGTTAGGGGGAGAGGGCGGAGGGTTGCACAAACGAAACCATTTTGTGGGTGACAGGGACGAATGATAGATGACCACAGCTCACAAATCCCATGTACACAGATATACATATGGGATGTGGGATGGATGGTTGCCTGGTCATGTATTGTACATACAAATATGCATAAATATATATATATATATTTATAAGTATAATAATACTTGAATGTGGCGGCCTTTAGCACTAGAATGTACCGACTGTTCATCTGCTTCTTCTTCTTCATGCTCCTACTCATTTTTTGTTTTCTCACAGATCGACTGTCTCATTTGTTTACAAATTTATTATTCACTTTTATATATATTCGTATTTATATATATATTTAGTATATATTTTCAATATGTAGTATTTTTGTCTGTTTATTTTAAATTTGTTGTTGTTGTTGTTGTTTTGTAATCTTATCTGACGCCTGTCGCCGGGCGTCAGCTGAGAGCGCGCACAGTGCTCTTCAAAAGTATGCGGCTCTCAGAACTGATATCTGTAACAAGCTTTTAATTATAATTTGTTTCATTTTTATTTCATGTGTGTGTTTTTTTTTTTTTGTATTTTTGTTGTCTTAAACAAATATTACGCTTTCTTGCAATTGTTATATGTAATTAAATTTAATTGTATGTTTTATTTTTCTTTGCATTTGAAATTCTTTGTAGATTTGCATGCATTAATAGTGTGTGTGTATGTGTGTGTGTATGTGTGGTTTTGTGTGAGTTACATAATTAATTTGTCAACGCATACAGTTTAAAAATATACACATTTGTTGTGATTGTTGTTTAGATTAATATTTTTGGTGTAAACAATTGAAACTTATGTACTTTCGAGCTAAATATGCTTGGCGTTTAAAACTAAGTAAACATTTATTAGAATTTTTTTCTTTTACTCCATGAATAAAATATTACATTATATAATAGATTTAAAAAAACATATATATGTATAGTTTGCGCTAATAATACACGTTTTTCTTTTTTTTTTTTGTTGTTGTTTGTTTTTGTTTACAACTCACACACGTGTTCAAAAGCTTTCTTTAGAAATTCAAAATAATTATTACACTTTATGCTTAAATATTATATAAAAATTATAAACAAATTAGAATGTGTATCCTCTGCTTCTGTTTTTGTTGTGCCATGCAAAGAACCGAAATAAAAAATGCTGTGCGAGATTTAAAATGCGATAAATACAAGTAGCGTGTGTGCATATTGGTGTATACTTTTTGTACCTACTATACGACGTGTGAGTGTGTGTTTGTTTGTTGGTAGGTGTGTATTCGCATTGCGCAAGGGGGGAAATTATAACAAAATAAAATTAATACAATTAAAAGATATTCATGCTTATGCAGTGTTTAACACTACAATTAGTTTGAACTAAAGTGTCTCAGTTTTGAGTGTATGTATGTGTGTGTGTGTGTGTTGGTGTGTTTAATAGTATTCTCCTTCATTACATATTCGTTTCTGAATTCATGAAAAATAGGCTAACTTTTGTATGAATTTCGATACCCTTCTAAAACGTTGCACTCGATTCGATTACACATATTCGATTTAAAAAACAATTTGCTTTCCTCAATTCAAGATTTCCATCATTCTGTGTGAGTGTGTGTGTGTGTTTTTGTTGATTTTTGTGGTTCTTGTTGTTGTTTAATTATTGTAACTGCTTTGTTGCTTATTTTTTCTTATTCTTATTGTTGGCACCGCGGGGCGGTGTCAAGGGACGCCCTGAACTGCCAAAGTTTGGATAAACAAATCGTCGCTTATCGGCGGGTTTCAATATCTGAAAGGAGCACATTAACGAGTCATCCACGGACATCATGGCACCTGAAAATGGATCCATAGATAAATAATTACTTCAAATATAATACACAAATACAGGAAAATTCCACAAATGCAGTACAGACGGATTTCATATATCAGTAGTATTTGTAAACAATAGGTAGATGTATCTAGACAATGCAGACGTACATATATCGCATATCATGACTATATGATTTAAACACTGAGCAGATTTATCGATTTCAACTGGAAAGTTACACAATTGTCGCCGAATTTTTGCATACATACACCCTCGCCGCAAGGTTATCAGGCAGCATCAGAGCTAATCTCACCACTTATCTCAGCGATATATAGTATAGCGTCTGTTTCAATATTTACTCGACGAGATAAGAGATTCGCCTACACTTGACTCGTCTCTGCTTGCCGCGAACCGCATAGCGTTATTTTTGTTCATGGTCTAAAGTTCATGTAATGTTGCGGGGAGACGCTGGATCTGATCACTCACCTGCATTGTCGAATTCGCCGCAGTAGTTGGGTGCCGAGAAAAGTGTGACCAGCTGCCTTTTAGCAAAGAACTCGTAGCCATCTTCAACAACCTGATGAGCACGACATATAAGATCGAATTCGTGCTTCTGTAGAAATTTGCCCACAACCTAAAAATGAGATCAAGATTAGCTATCGATGATGAATATGAGCAAGTTAATATCGGGATTTACCTCTGCTCCAAATGTGAAGCTAACACCACGATCATTCTCGCCCCAGCCCATGGTATCTTTGTCTGGATCCGACCACAATAGGTCGCATAGCAGGCCCTGATCTGGCACGTCTGTGGGCCGCATTATGCGACGAATCTGTTCCATGGTGGACAGATCGGGACTCAAGCCGCCGTGACAGCAAAAGATTTTCTCATCGACAATGGCGGCCACTGGCAAGCAGTTGAAGCAATCCGTGAATGTCTTCCACAGTTTGATGGTGTAGCGTCGCTTGCACTCATCATAAAACCTAAGCGAAACAACTCCCATTAAAGGTGGGTTCAGGATCTGTACGAGGGAGTGGTGGCTTACCCGTATATGCGATTGATGCTGGCGCATTCGTGATTGCCACGCAGCAAGAAGAAATTCTCTGAATATTTGATTTTGTATGCCAAGAGCAGACATATCGTTTCCAGCGACTGTTTGCCGCGATCCACATAGTCGCCCAGGAATAGATAGTTGGATTCGGGCGGAAAGCCGCCGTACTCAAAGAGACGCAACAGATCATAGTACTGGCCGTGTATGTCGCCGCAGATCTTGAGCGGCGCCTCCAGTTCCAATAGTATGGGCTGTGATAGGAATATTTCACGCGATTTCAGGCATAGACTCCTTATTTCACTCTCCGATAGTTGCACATTTTTGCCTGGACGTGCACCGCGCACTGCAAATTGTCAATAACATTACAATTTGGTACTATATTTCGTATGTGGGAGAAAGAGGAGGAGGAGGAGGAGGAGGAGGAGGAGGAGAAGGTGGTGGTGGGTGGCGAAAGTGTGTTGATCATTTACCTTCCAGCAGACGCGAGATGATGCTGTCAATGTTCATGATGTCGGACATGTTTTGTTGTTGCTGCTGTGGCTGTGTTGTTGTTGCTCCGTTTGTCACAGATGCTACTGCTGTTGTTGTTCTTGTTGTTGTTTTTGTTGTTGTAACTGGTGTTTACGAGCGGTAGTGATACCTATGTGTGTTTTTGTTTTCTTATCTGTTTACCTGAGCGTTGTTGGCAGCGATTGCCACAGTGTTTTTTATGCCTTTAGCTTTAGGTTCGTTATTTGAGCGCAAGCTTATGTATTTTCGGTATACGTTATGTATGTTATTTCATCGATGTGCGCTGGGTGATGGAAAAGAGGGGGCGGCGGCGACGGCAGCGGAGGGTCACTTGTGCGTTTGTGTGGTGTAGGAGTATGCGTACGTGTGTTTATTTGTATGTATGTGTGCGTGAGTGTGTGTTTGTGTTATGTATAAGTGTGTATGTATGGTCGTCAGGTAATATACACTTAACAGCGCTGCTTTTAAGCTGCTGCTATTAAATTTTTAATAATACTAGCTGTTACGCCATGTACGTTCAGCGTTTGTCACTGGTTTGCGCGTTATTCCACTGAGTTTTAAAGCATTTATTGCAATTTATTGTAGATTTCTGCGACGTCAAGAAATTTTTTCGCGCAACCACACTTCGCCGCATCGCAATCTGAATTCGCCGTCCACACACATCGATAAGCTGCGCTAAAGCGTTGGCCTATCGATTGTTCGCCGCAGCATGGCCATACTGGTGCAGGTGCTGCCACTTGTCAGTGCGCGCCAAGTGGCAAGGCCGCCATTTAAATTTAAATTCGAGTTAAGAAATTGAGTTTACTTTATTTCATCACCATTGTCAAAGCTTTTACCACTGCCCATGGTGTTGAACATGACACGCTTACGTGGCAGCGGCACTGGTCGTGGCTTATGCATCTGGACCACAGTTGTGACCGGCTTGGACACCAAACGTGCTGCCGGTTTGGCCAACATTTGCTCCAGATGCGCCTTAAAGTTATGATGACGCTGCACGCTGGAGCTGTGTGACTCTTCACTACCAGTCTCCACCGCCTCTTCCTCAAGCTCATCCTCTTCCTCCTGCGATTGCGATGTCGGCTCCGTGCCACCGGCAAGCGTCTCATCTTCATCGGAGTGGATTGCCGAATGGCCTCTGCTCTTGGACAGATCACTAGGCTGCAGTGGCATTCTCTGCTTGAGCAGCACCTGCGCGGCTACGGGCAACTTGTCGGAGCACAATTTATCCACAATTTTGCGTATGCGATTGCGTCTGGCATAGAATTGTGGATTGTCCTGAAAATGATGCGGGGTGATTATCAGGGAAATCCGAAGCCATCAATGAAAATCTTACCAGTCTGTACTTGTTCCGCTGCTGCACTAGCTCCGCACTGACACGCTTTTTGGAAGTGGTGGAGATATTTTTGGACTTCATGTTGAAGCCAAACGGATGCAGTTTCTGGTTCATGATCCTGCGCGCATCCTTACGGGTCAGTGGCTTAGGCGGCGGATCAGGTTTGTCGGAGCTACTGAACACAGAATTATAAGTTGGATGTAAAGTGGAAGATTGAAATTCTTACCTAGCTTTTGGCGCGGCTTTGGGCAACTTGAAGACTTCCCGTTCCGGCTCGGAGGTGATCAGCTCGCTGCCCTCTTCGCTGAGACTCTCCTCCTCGCTCAGACTTTCGCTGACATCGGTTGTCTCCCGGGTTTCTTCAGACTTCACCGGCTGTGGCTTCATTATAGACTGCAGTTTTGGTTGGACAGCGGTTTCGGGTGCCGGCTTGGTGTATGTGGGATGGCTGCCGGAACTGCTGCGACTGGGAAGCTCTTGGACTTGGGTAACCGCTGGAGGCGACTGCTGAGGCTGCTTTGGGCTTGGGGGTTGCTGTGGCACCTCCTCAATGGAATAGGTGTCGTCATCCCGATTGGCCTTGATGAAGTCGTGCTCCACCTGACGCCTGATGCGCTCCATGCTGGTCTCTGGCTTCTTGGGCACTGGCTTTGGGATCTTAGAGGCAGCAGGAGCTGCAGCTGGAGGAGCAACCTCCTCCTTGGGCACGGACAGTCGCTTCAGATCGCGCTCGAGTGCATCCAGCTTGTCCTTGTAGCCCATTTCCAGGTGATGCACTACCTCCTCCAGCTTGTCGGCGCTCACCTTGCCAATTTCAGCCACCTTCTCGGTGAGTATGCGCTCCAAATCCTCCAGGCAGGGAGTGGCCACGCGATCCTCGACAGCAGCAGAAGCTGGAGCTGAAGCTGCCACCTCAGAGCGCTGCTTGCTCTGCTCCAACGCATGGCTGAGATCCTCCAGCTTCTGGTTGATGTCCTTGATGAACACATCGTTGCTCTGCTTTAGCTGTGCCTGCCAAGCCTCGAAGCTGCTCAGACGCTCGGCCAGGCCATGTATCTGCTCCTTGCGCTCAGAGGCTTCGCTGTTCACCAAGTCGCTGCAGTGTTCGTCCAGCTCTTTACACTCGCCCAGGTTGTTCTGAATGCCCACAGTACGTACGGTGACTGTGGCAGTGGCTTGATCCTGGCGGGAAGAGGCATGGGGTTTGGAGGAGCTGTTGGTGCTGCGCTCTTTGATGTTGCGCTCGGCAGCATTGAGCCGCTCCTTCAGCTGCTTGATCTCCAGCTCCATCTTAATGGTATTGATCAGCTGCATATCGTTATCCTTGTCCTTGACGGGGCCAGCTCCTCCTGCCGCTGATTGGGTGGGAGTGGCCATGCGATGCCTGCGTCCAATGTGCACGTTAAGGGCATCGTTGCTGACGAAGTTCTTGGTGCAGAGATGGCAGGGGAAGACCACCTCTCGTATGGCTTCTATATGGGTGATCTTCTTGTGCAGCTGGATGATCTCATTGTTGGACTCGCTCAAAGATTTCCGCAGCTTTGCCAGTTCCTCCTGAGCCGTGGCATGTGCCTCGCGTAACTCTCCGACGCTCTCGTCCAGGAAGGTGCGACAGTAGAGCAGGTACTGTATGGCATACTGGGACATGACAAAGTACTTGGCAATGCCGCTGTCCAGTATATGCGAGTCCAGCGCCGAGCCGAGTGGCGCCTCCGACAAATGTAGCAGAGACTCGTCCACCAGCTCAAAGTTTTGCTCCCGCAGTATCCTGTCCGGTTCAAAGGAGCCTAAAGGAGTTCAATTTATATTTTTCTGATATATGATATGTCTCTGGGATTGCCTAAACTTACCCATGAATCGCCAGTCCAGTGGCCCATCCCTGTACTGGCGCAGCTTGAAGCCCGCCTCACGCATCATCTGCGGAAAGTTGCCTTTGTAACCCATTGCCCAGAACCTCGGGCTGGAATCGATACTCGAAATCGAAAGTTTGTTTACAAATTTTGTTTTCTTGTTTTTCTCTTTTCTTTCCGTTTTCTTTGTTGCTGAAGAACTGCTTTTGCTGCTTGTTCCTCCCCTAATGCATGTACTATTGGTCGTCATCGTATTTTCACCGTTGCCAGGACGACCGTTGACAGGTGTCGATGTGGAATACAGTTTACGTTAGGGGCCAATGTCAGAGAAGGTTATGAATTTGGTTTGAGTCCCGGGTAAAAATATGTACTTTCTAACTCTACTGTGACTGTCTTCGATACAAACGGGTTCAATGTCTATGTTAAGTGGATTCTCAAACCGCATAGGAGATCTTTTAGTCGTAGAATATAATGTCAATTCCAATCGATTTCTAGCATCGAAATAAGCGTAAAATTCTTTAGATTACTGAACTTGTAGGAATATTTTACAAAATATGGCCATAAAAGTGCTAAATAGTCACTTTCCACAAAACGGTCACCATCCCAATTTTTGAGCAACCATAACTTTCTCAGAAATCAACCGATATTCACGAAATTAGGAAAATCAATTTCTGGCGTCTCAATAGATATAAAAAACTTTACCGACATTGCTTTGATGTAATATTTTAAAAAATATCGCCAAAGTAGTAATCAAATATGACATTTTCCAAAACACGGGTTTCTCCCAAATTTCGAGCAGCCACAACTTTTCCAAAAATCTACCGATTTTCAAAATATTTGCCGTTTTGTCAATGGGTCTGATAATACTTTGAAGCTGCATCAAAAATTTCTTCCAGATGACACTTTTAAATTTTCGCCTATTATCTGCCATTATTTACCAAATTCGCCATCTACCCCTTGTAAAAATTTGAAAAAATTTAACATTTTTATTTCGAAATTTTTTGCGCCCAATCGATTTTTAGCATCAAAATAATTGTAAAATTTTTTAGTTGACTGAATTTGGACCATTATTTTTGCAAATATGGCCAAATAGGTGCTTAATAGTGATTTTCCACTAAACGGTCACCATCCTAATTTTTGAGCAACCATAACTTTCTCAGAAATCAACCGATATTCACGAAATTCGGAAAATCAATTTCTGGCGTCTCAATAGATATAAAAAACTTTACCGACATTTATTTGATGCAATATTTTAAAAAATATTGCCAAAGTAGTAAAAAAATATGACACTTTCCAAAATACGGGTTTCTTTCAAACTTCGAGCAGCCAAACCTTTTCCAAAAATCTACGGATTTTCAAAATATTTGCCGTTTTGTCAATGGGTCTGATAGTACTTTGAATCTGCATCAAAAATTTCTTCAATATGACACTTTTCAATTTTCGCCTATTATCTGGCATTTATCGCCAATTTTGCATATCTACCTCTTGCAAAAATTTGAAAAAAATTAACATTTTTATTTCGAAATTTTTTGAGCCCAATTGATTTGTAGCTTCAAAATAAACGTAAAACTTTTTAGTTAACTAAATTTGGACCAATATTATAGAAAACATCGCCAGAAATGTGAAAATTGTACTGTATTAGTATTTTTATTAAACGGGCACCTTTTTAGACTTGGGGACCATAACTTTTGCAAAGATCAAAAGCTATTTACTATATTTTACAATTTTATTAACTATTGTCACTATTATCATACAAAAAAGGAAGTAATTCATTTCATTTAGGTGATTCGTATGTGTATTTCTGAAGAAATGACAAAAAATGTGTAAAAAAATTCGTATTATTTGCAATATTAGCCCTTGAATAAACTTGATTTGAATTTTAACTTAATTTTGAATTATCTGTCATTTTGCGCGCTCTAAAAAATTTGCCACCCACTTAACGTGAGTTTTTCGCTGCTCTTTGCTCAGTTTCATTCAGAGCCCAGATACGAGAGGTTCGCACCCAGAGAAAGTCGGAAAATATACACAAGATGAATTAAATAATTTTCAATATAAAGCTAAAAAGTGCAAAGAAAATATAAGGAAGTTGTGGGAAAAGACACAAAATGTGGCGTTGGTGCTTGTTGGGAGTTTTCATTTTGTTGCCTTTGGCAAACACGACACGTAAGTTGATAACGAGAAAGGAGAAAATTTTCACGCATTCCGATACTTTGATGCTGTATCCTGAAAATTCTGACAGCTGTCAGGATGCTGCTCCCAGCAGAAGTGAGAGAGTGGAGAGATAGAGAGAGAGAGAGAGAGCGCGACTGCGCATAGCTTTTGTTTGGGAAATTCAACAAACAGCTGTTGTTTTGTTTTGGGAAAATTGAGACTCAAATTACTTGGGGAAATTCTCTCCCGTTCACAGCCCCCATTAGCTTCGAGGCCAATCCGGATACGAAGCGCCTCTATGACGATCTGCTGAGTAATTATAATCGCCTGATACGTCCGGTGGTCAACAATACGGAGACGTTGACAGTTTGGTTGGGCCTGAAGCTCTCCCAGCTGATTGAGGTGAATCTGAAGAATCAGGTGATGACCACCAATCTGTGGGTGAAGCAGGTTAGTTCATTTATCTTAAGATTCAATAAATATTTTATATATATTGGGCTGCCTTCTAGCGCTGGTTCGATTACAAACTTCGCTGGGATCCTGAGGAGTACGGGGGCGTGGAGCAGCTGTATGTGCCCTCCGAGCACATCTGGGTGCCGGACATTGTACTCTATAACAACTGGGATGGCAACTATGAGGTAGGCTACTCCTGCTGTTGAGAATTGGCAACTGTTTTCAACTCATTCCTCCCCACGCCAGGTAACCCTGATGACGAAGGCCACTTTGAAGTATACGGGGGAGGTATTTTGGGAGCCGCCAGCCATTTACAAGTCATCCTGTGAGATGAATGTGGAATATTTTCCATACGATGAGCAAATTTGCTTCATGAAATTCGGCTCATGGACCTACAATGGCGCCCAAGTGGATCTCAAGCATCTGGACCAGGTAGGCATCAGCAGCAGTAGCAGCATCTGCCTGAAGCCTCAATTTCGATTAAAGGATTTGTTTGCCTTTCGCTTCATGGCACAAAATGCAATCTACTGACTGAGTCCTTCCCTCCCTCCCTCCACCTACCCCTCTTTGTTGCAGGTGCCTGGCAGCAATTTAGTGCAGGTCGGCATCGATTTAACAGAATTCTATTTGTCCGTCGAATGGGACATCCTCGAGGTGCCGGCGACAAAGAACGAGGAGTACTACCCGGACACATTGGAGCCCTTCTCAGGTTAGTTCCGTTTACAGAATTTGACACCAGTTATAGATATATATAAATATAAGCTGTTCCACAGATATTACCTTCAAGTTGACCATGAGACGGAAAACCCTCTTCTACACGGTGAACCTGATAGTGCCCTGTGTGGCTCTGACCTTCCTCACGGTGTTGGTATTTTATTTGCCCAGTGATTCGGGCGAGAAGGTAAGTTGCATACATGATATTAATGCTGATGCATGTGGCATGTGGTAGTTGCAAAGTATGTAGATCTTTCACAAACTTTTGATTTCATTGATAGTTGATTTCCACTGTGTAAATACAAATGAAACTCTCTGCTTGAACTACAAACAAAACTACCTGAAATGACACTAAAAAAAATCTAAGAAAAAGAATATAGATAATTTAGAATAATACTTCCATAACTATATAGCTGATATAATCTATATTCACAAACTGCACTTTCAAGTCTCTCAACTTCTATCCAAGTTGAGCTCTCGCTTTATTCCAAATCTGTAATTGGCTTTTGAATCCACTAATCCGCATTGAAATTGCGAAATTCGAAATTGTTTTCGAGAAGAGCTCAACTTACACTTTCCACAGAATATATATTTATATATATATAGTAAAACTAACTATCTTAACTACTATGCTATCGCTCTACTTTCTTTCTCTACTCCAATCGACAAAAAACAACTAATTAATCCGTTTAACAATTAAGAATTAATCATATTTTTAAGAATTTTTAACAATCAAATCTGTCTCCAAATCACAGAGTTTCAGCTAATAAGTATATATGTATATTCATGACATATTCAAATATTGGATTCATTTTACGCTATGCTCTGAGTAGTGAAATCTCATAACGTAAATTTCATCGAATGCTTCCTTCCGAATTCACGAATTGAAACGAATCGATATTTTCGAAATTCGAATTACGAAATTGATACGCATTCAATTCGAAGACTTCTCCAAACGTTTCTTTGCATATCGCGTGCCATGAGCACACTCACACTCACACACACACACATCACTCTCAGCACACTCACACTAACCACACACACCCACACATACTCACACCAGATACTCACACCATATAGCCAATACACACACCAATTGATACACAGCGCAGCGTATTGTTTATTGTTGTTGTTTGTTATTTTCGTTAATTGATTCGTTTTGAGATCGCCCATTTGCTTGAGTATTCTATTCGTAACAACTTAGCCAAAACTCGTACCTATTCACAACCATACTTAACGCAATTAAACAATAATTATGAGGGTCGAAATTATTTACGTTAAATATGGGTAAACATTTTAATGCATCAAAGTTCAGAGACTTTTTCCAGTATATTTTTTTGTATGTAATAAAAATTGTTGGGAATATGATTAGCAATGAATCCATACAGATAGTTATAGTCTAAATTATTTTTTTCACATTACAATTTTAAACCTTCATAAAGGGGAAAAAATGAAAAAAATAATTCTAAAAAATA
This sequence comes from Drosophila quadrilineata, assembly GCA_018150725.1. NCBI lineage: Eukaryota > Metazoa > Arthropoda > Insecta > Diptera > Drosophilidae > Drosophila > Drosophila quadrilineata. The sequence goes on from JAECWN010000375.1 coordinate 871,373, forward strand.
AATAACTAGAGAAAAACTAGAATGAAGACATATACTTCTTATTACACAAGACATACAGACTTCAAGATATAAAGTGATTCAAAAGATGATCAAGTTCAAAAATAATATATACTACTACTACTCTGATCATGGTTTAAACAAATGCCCCATCTTATACTCTACATAAAAGTGGTTAACGGGATCCAGTAGTTAATATTGTTGATAAAGTTGTTGAGAATTTGTGCTGCCTTCCATTGTAGGTATGCTTTGCCTGTTTGTAAGTTATGTCAATAATTATAGTTTTTTTTCGTAAATTTCTTAAAATTTGTTTTATAGTTTCATTGGAAGATACATAAATTATTTGATTGTGATTTCAAAACAAAGCAAATGAAATGTTGCGCAAATGAATTGTTAAAGTGGAGTTATTGTTTTACATGGCGTATACGTAATTGTTATGTAATTGGCTATAATTGATTTAAAGATATATAATAATATTATTGGTAAATCGTTTGTTCATGTTACCGTTATCGTTACCATTATCCTCTTCATTTGTGTTGTGTTCTTGTCATTGTTGTGATTGTGGTTAACAGTAAACAGAGGAAAGACAAAAGAAATTTCGGTTTTTTTTATTGCTTTGATTTTTGTTGTATTTTGGGTTTATTTTGTGTTTATTTTGTGTTTTTTGTTATTTTGTTGGTTACTATTGTTGTTATTTGGTTTGTGGAGCATTTGTCGTGGCACTCGATGCAGGAGCAAGATTTGTGGGCAAATGAGAAGAAACTTGTGTAAACATCTCGTTGACAGGTTACGTTATGTATTTCAATACTCGTGTCGTTGACCGTGTTCTTCTTGCTCTTGGCCGAAATTATACCGCCGACATCGTTGGCCGTGCCCCTGCTCGGCAAATATCTGCTCTTTACCATGATACTCGTCTCCCTGTCCGTCTGGACAACGGTCTGTGTCCTCAACATACACTTCAGGTGAGCGGCCCAAAAACAACAACAACAAAATCACAAACATAATAACTCTAAAGGAGTCTAAAGAGTATTTGTGATTCTCAAAACCCTCTTTTTTTTTTGAATATTATCTTGGGTGAATTCAGATCCCCCTCGACGCATAACATGTCGCCCCTGGTGCGCAAATTGTTTCTGCATTTCATGCCGAAGCTGATGATGATGCGACGTACTCAGTATACGCTTCCTGATTACGATGACTCCACGCCCAGCAATGGCTACACCAATGAGATCGATGTGCGGTAAGTCGCGAAAGAAATCATCTTATCCTTTCACTTATCTAACCTCCATCCTGTGCCTGTGTTTTTGGGGTGGGGTGTGTATTTGGCTGTCTCCATTCACAGCGACAGCATCAGCGATTTTCCAAGCGAGTTTAAAGACAGTCAGGACGGCGCTTATGATAATGGCATGCAGCACTCAGTGGGTGAGTTTGAATACTAGTTCGAGTATGAATACGAGTGCGAGTATGAGTGTGTGTTTGAGTATAGCCTGCAGTTGGGGGTCTTTTTTCTGGTCATAAAAGCAACACAAATATTTTTCAGCTCGCGAAACGAGAAAGCCGAAATTGAAATCAAATAAAAAATAAGCGAATAATGCAATAAAATGTTAAAAGAAAAGAAGCAAAAGAGCGAAATATATGTATATAGAAAATAGGCCCAAAGGCATACTCAATGGTATGATGGCTTCGGTATCGTAGCTTAGCTGCTGGCTGGACAATCTTGATGATGGGCTGTGACGATGATGTGACGCTTTCATGACAAATAACGCCGGTCCAGTTCATCTATGAGTGTGAGTGTGTGTGTGTGTGTGTTGGCTGGCCTATATAAAATATCATAAAATGCGACATGTGTGAAAGCAGTGAAATTCGTAAACAACGAAGTTTGTATGAGCTTAAATAGATATTGATTCGAAATGATATTGAAAATGTCATCTTTTAAATATTGGATAAAATGAGTAAAAAATGTAAAATAATAATCTACAATTTAATTATAATTATTATTAGATTTTTTAGTTGTTTTTAATATATTTAAATGATTATTGAAATGCAAATATACATATATTTGCCATATTTCGCCTACCTAAAAACTATAGCGCGCTTTTAAGCGCAGTCAGTTGCATTTGTCAGCAGCAGCAAAACAATTGCCTGCTTTTTAGGGCAGCACATAAATATAATGCAGTTTAAGTTCGTTATTCCACTACTATAAGATTCAAAATTATATGTAAGTTTCTAGAAATTTCAAGGGAACTCAAATTGTTCGTTTTGTCGATAAACTCTTTGGGATATTCAGTATTTTAAGAAGTCTTAAATTGTTAGAAGTTGCCCTGAATTGGCCTTATGCTCTGCCATGGATGAAGTTGATCATAAATAAAAACTGGCAGCAATAATTCAGTTTCGTTGTTATTGTTATGCTTGCCGCAGGGATGAAGGAACTTAAAGCTAGCTGCGAGTGTTGTTTTGCCTGATTTCGCATAGGCCATAATATGATTCCATGCATACATCACACACAGATACACGCATGTGATTTTGGAGTTACCCTAGGGTGTGTGGAGAGATGTGGTGTGGGGCGTGTGGGGCATCTCCATTTATTTATTATTCCAATATTTTATTTCAATTTTTCGCAATTTCATGCGCTCGCCCCGAGACTTGACAGATTCCGACAATGTGATACCGCGCAACTTAACACCCGAAGTGCTGCAGGCATTGCGTGCGGTCAGATTTATTGCGCAGCATATCAAGGATGCCGACAAGGATAACGAGGTGGGTATGCCAAAACAGACTCAAGACTCCCTTCTTCCTTCCCTTTTCTCTTTCACTCGCCCTCCCTCCCTTACGTTGGTTTGGTCTGTCAACAAGAAAAGTGGAAGTGGCAACAAAAAGAGCAAAAAGGAATAAACTTGCTTGCCCAGTTTTATGGAGCAAGGACCAAGGACCAAGGACCGCAGATTGGAGATGAGTGCCTCAGCTCGTATTCCGTATTTACATTCGTATCCGTAATCGCATTCGAATACTGATTGTTGTTGTTATTGTTTATCCTGCCATATTTCCAGCGTCTGCTCTCACAGTCTCTCTGTCTCTCTCCTTTGTTCCTATTATTGTTTATTGCCGCAGAACTTCAGACAGAGCCAAGGGAGCTACATAGCGACAGAGAGAGAGAGAGAGAGAAAGAGAGAGAGATTGAGAGTCCCAAATGTGCAACATGAAATTGTAAAATATTAAATCATAACTTTATATTTTTATTACATTTCAAGTTTATTGAAAGAAGACAGACGCAAACGAAATTTTATGGCTCCAATTGAAACCAATTTATTTAGCCACACTATAGGACAATTTCTAGCTCCCTCTCTCTCTCTCTATCTCTCTATCTCTCTCTTTGTTTGCCCTTTTACGAGCTCTGAAATAATAAAAACAATATTATTAAAGAACAATTTTATTTGATATCCTCAAGTATAACTTTGAAAAATTTCACATTTTTCAATTAGTTAAATGATTTTCATGTTGCCCATGATGTTTTTTTTTTTTTTTTTTGTAGATTGTCGAGGATTGGAAATTTGTATCCATGGTGCTGGACCGCTTCTTCCTGTGGCTGTTCACGCTCTCCTGTGTGTTTGGCACCTTCGCCATCATCTGCCAGTCGCCCTCCCTCTACGACACCCGCTCCCCCATCGACCGCCAACTGAGCGAGATTCCATTGCGCAAAAACAATTTCATGCTGCCGCCGGACATTGTCAGACAGGTTGTTAATTAACTAAGTGGCAAGCGGAACGGGAAGGTCACCTAATATAAAAACCACTTCAAATTGTAGTCAAGGGTCACATTTGGCTTGGCCATTTGACATGAAATCTTGATAAAAGTTAACACAGACCACAACAAATTAGAAACAGAAAAAAAAAACGCCAACTTAGTGGGAATTGTTTGGCGAGAATTTTGCACTTTTCAATCAATCAGCAAAGTGTTGAGTGTGAAGAGTAACAGCAATAAATTTAGCATAACTTATCTATTTGTAATAACTAATTAAACTGTCAAGTGGCAAGCACAGCACAACACAACACAACACAACAATTTAATAATGCATACAACTAACATAAACACATTTAAACATATATACGATAACTATAATAAATCAATGCGTTTTTAACATTCCATTGTGGTTCTTGTCTCTGCTAATTTACGACTCTGTTTTCAGGCCAAAAATGTGTGTAAGTATTTGTGCGATATTTAAATGGGAAATTAATTACTTGGCATCGTATGATATTCTCTTTGAAGCCGAGGCACGTGCTGCTCGCTTACGCTCTGTTGCATGCCACAATAATTGTATAACAGCAGTTGCAAGACACAAAGTCAATAGTTAAGCTTTTATTTACGCAACTCGCATTCAAGTCCGAGAAAATGTTTAATAACTAATTTAGGTCACATTATAGATTTTAGTTTACTTAAACATATAAAATGGTAGTTTTCATTTTAATTACACATACGCCCCTTTCGCCTGTATATCCTGCCAGTCTGTCACTTTCTCCTCATTTCCAAAATTCAGTTTCTTTTATATGAGTTATTTTTCAATTAACAACATTTATTGTGTGAATTTGTCTTTGTGAGTTAAATGTTTAAATGCTGCCACCACTTGCACAATAATAAAGTTCAATGCAGACATTGCGCATACGCCACGTTTGCCAGTCGACATGATATTGTAAAGCAATTGTGTTGTTGTTTTTGAATTTTGGATTTGAGATTTCGGGATATGACATTGTCTCAGTCACTGAAGTTATCTGCTGTCTGAGTACCGCATTAAATTAGAAAGTTGGGCAATCTCTTTGGCCTCTTCGCATTCATCAACATGTGCAACGAACCTCTCTGCCCCTGCTACAACTTTAACTCAAACAATTTCTCTCTCTTTCTCTCTCTCTCTCTCCATCTCTCTCTGTCTCATTCTATCTGCTCTGAGCGTATAAAACAAAGAACTTTCACTTCTCTTCACTGTCAACAGACATCATTTTGCCAGTTGCTTGAGTGAATACATTTTGCAAGCAGCAAAAAATTATAAACAACGACTACTGAATACTCTAACTGGTCAAATTAAAAGAAATGGCTTAACTTTATTTTTCCATTTTTTTTTTAATTTAAATGGTATTATTATTATTTCAATTTGTCCTTCATGTTTATAAATTATATTATATTATTGTTGTTATATTATTGTTAAATTATATTATTTCATAGTGTATTTAAATGTTATTATGATTTACTTAAGTTTTTGTTGTTGCTGCCACTTTGCCCTTTCCTACTGCATTTTGCTGTTGTCGTTTTTTTTTTATTTATTTTTATTTTTTTGTTGGCAGTTTTAAATTAGAAAAGTTTTTGCCAGATTTTTGTTTTACATTTTTCATATTTTCTACGGGACATGCCCTGCATGTTTGTTGTTCTCCTTTGTTGTTGCTGCTGTTGCTGATTTTGTTGTTGTTGTTGCTATTCTTGGTGTCAGCGCGTCATATGCGTGCCCACTTTTTACCCCAACTTCATTCTTTATGCCTTCATTTACCATCTTCCATCTCCCATCTGCAGCTGCTCAAAACTGAGTTTGAGTTGAGTTTGGTAAACTCGTCTAAGGAATGTCATGTTAATTTCTATTTGTGTGGCATGCAGCATGTTAAACGTGGCATCTACGACTTGCCTTGCCTTGCCTGCTTATATACACACACATATACACACATAGTTCACACTCTGCTTGGTTTTGCGGCTCTTCTCGATAATCGTATTTGCATAACGCTGCAAAGTATGCAACACATTTCGCTTCTGCCGGGCAGAGGTCTGAAGTTCAGTCGAGGGCACAGAACAATATGCAAATTATATCACAAAAGACGATTTTCGGGTCAGCCTAAGCGCTTTTTCATAAGCCGCAACATCTCTTCCTCTTGTTCCCCTTTTTAAATCTCCTTCTCTAACGCCGCATTTCATGGCGAATCCTTGTTAAGCAGCTGCTAAGTGAATTAATGCAACTTACATGCCCAATTACTCGCAGTCCACGCTAATTAGAAATTTCCGAGATATTTCTGTAGAAAAAAATATGAAAAATTGATGAGAAGTCGGACAGAAATTTGAAAGAGTAAAGGGAATATAAAATACCCTATGTTAAGCGACAAAGACAAACTGTAGATTTTTTTTTCAGCTGGATAAAAAATTTCTAATAAGAAGAGACTTTAATTTGAATTTATTTACTTTATTTTATTTTAATTTATGACTATTTGAATTTTCTGTCATAAATCTATTAATTTATCTAAGCTATCATACTTTTGCCATTTATCTTCTGAAAAAATAAACTATGTTGTGCATCTTCAATAGTTTAAGGAGCATAAATGGCAATCGAGTGGCTTGAATTGTTTGCCCGGCAAAGGATTCGATTTCCGAGCAGCACGTGCCAAGTGTCGCGGAAGTTTTGCCAAATCAGCCGCACACACAAGAAACTTGCAAACCAATAAACACTCACACACACACTTACATACACTGACACACACACATACATATGCAACAGTCGCATTCAGTTGAGCTGCAGTCGTGCGCAACTGTCGCATGTCCTGTGTAGTGTGCACGTCGGCGTGACAGCAAAAGGATATATGGAAGCGGAAAAGAAGAATTGCAACATTTGACCGAAGACACGTCAATTAGAGCGGCTTTTCTATTACTTTTAATACATAGTGTGAGTGAAAGAGTGGGGCAGCTAAAGAACAGAGAGAGAGAGAGACAGTGGCAGAGGGGGAGGCGAAGAGGAAGAGTGTGTGTATTTGTGTGTGTGTGTGTGTGTGTGTGTGTGTGTGTGTGTGTGTGTGTGTGACAGCGATGTGGCTCTCAAGTGTAAGCTAAATTTAATATGGGCGTGGCTTGGTGAGTGTGAATGACTGGACTTGACTTTGACATGTGTCGCTGACTGGCATATTCTCTCTCTTTTTCTATATCACTCTCTCTCTCTCTCCCTCTCTCTTTCAACTTCTATCTCTATTTCTATTAGGCCCAGTTATTTATTTAATTTCAAAGCAATATTTTGTTTGCCTTTGTTTTGTTCCCATTCCTCACACTTTCTTTCATCCCTATTCTTCTCTCTCTCTCTCTCCCTCTCTCTCTCTCTATCTCTCTCTCTCTGCTGTGGCTGTTTCTGTTTGTGCCGTGCTGTGGGCAATTTTGTAACAATTTTATATGAGTTTTTGTGGGTTCATTTTAAATATATCAAAGCTTAGTTAATATTTAAGTATTTAACTAAAAAAAGGGTATGAGAAAGAGATATGTATAGAGAGAATTTCGAAATTAAAATCTAAAAATAAAAAATAAAATATCTATTACTTTCAACTTTCATATTTTAGTTTCAAAATTTGTTGATTCCTTTAATAATTTATATGGCAACTGAAGATGCATCAAATTTTGCTACAATTTCATTCTTATACTATAAAAAATTTTAATAATAACAAATAATATGAAAATAAATGATATCAAATAGCTAAGAAATATCATAGCTTAATAAACATAAGACAATAAAAAACAATGGTAATGGAGTTTCTTAAATCATATAATAAGATATTCACAAAACAACAATTTTCTTTACTTTAACTACAATATTTCGTTTCTGGCTTCTTCCTCTTGCTGCATCACTTCCGCATACTCCCACATGAAGGCGGCCATGAGTTGACTGCCCAGCATATAATTCTCCACACTGAGCCGCTCATTGATGGGCGCACCGCCGGAATCGTTCCTGGCCACGGGCAGCACCAGCACATTCTTCTTGAGGTGTTCCTGGAAGATGGTGGGGGGCAGCAGGGCACCGCCATCTCTTATGAGATTGGGATTCATTTGAAAGGTGTTGAGCATGGCTTGGGTGGCAGCCCTGTACTCGGGAGAGTCGGAACGACCAGTCCAGGAGGGAATCACGAGACGCTCCTGGAGCTGCATTTTGTTGGGAGAGCCACGTCGCCGCCAAACCTCGCCGAGATGTTGCTGCAGGGTATTTGTGGCCTGGGCGGGATCTTGATTGGGTGCCAGCGAGATGGAGAATTTGCCGACAACCTTGTGGGGTATTATGAAGCGTATGTCGCCATCAGCATTGGTCCCCTCGATGCCATGTATGGAGATGTGCGGCATGCCCCAGTTTTCGGAGAGAGCCACCTGCTTCTGGCCCTGATACGGCAGATCATCCACGTCCAAGCTCTGTCCGAACTCGTAATAGTTGAAGTCGGTTGTGCGAAAGACACTCCTGTCGATATGGGAGGACTCCGACTTGAAGATGTGCTGCATCTGGCAGTTGGTCAGCGAACTGAGCAGATAGAAGAGATCTGGCATAGCTTCGAAGAGAGTGCCGCCATGTTCACAGCTGCTCAGGGATCGGTTGGCGCACTGCACCTCCAGGTGGTAGTAGATGACGCCTCTGGAGCCATAGACAATGCAGGGCGTCTGCTGCGACTGCCACCTTCTGGTGGCCATCACTACACAGGATACTTCCCGGAAGAAGCTAATCCTCTGCTGCAATACCGTATGCAGGCCCATGCTGCCACTATGCGCCATGCTCTCGATCAGGAAGATTATATTTATGGGGAGACGTAGTCCTGCATCTCGGTATGCCTGTACCGCATTCAACCAGCACATGAGCGGACCTTTGTCCAGGGCCACGCCACGCCCATAAAGATAATTGCCCGTTTCCATCATGACAAATGGATGGGACACCCAGCCATCCTCCTTGATGGCCTCCGCCACGTCAAGATTACCATATACGAGAATTGTGTGTCTGTTGGCGCAGTGCCTCAGCATGCCGATGATGACTTGTGGCATGCGTATCGTCTTGAAGGTATCTGTGATTATCTGCATGCCCATGTTCTCCCCAAACGCCACCACGCCCAAGGCGATCATTCGCTTTAACAGCCAGTCCACAGCGCGTTGCATTTCATGGCGTCCATCATAGCGGGTGGATACTGTCTCGTAGCCAATCAACTCCCACAGGTCATTGACGAAGCATTCGCGCTTAATGAAGACCATGTCAAAGATTCGTTTTAATCGGGAATTCAAATTCATATTTGAAATGCGTTTCTGGATCAGATTTTCTAGCGATGGCATGGTCGAAGGCATGTTTGCTGGTTTTTCGAATGTCGAATGTACTTTCACAATAAATTTTGATATTTCGATAAGGCTACTAATTGTTTTTTAAAACTTGAAATTATTTTAGTTTTTCTGAGGTAGGTTTTATAAGAAAATGGCCATGTTTGTCTAGAAACGAAGTACCAATCAAAATACATTAATTTGCCAGCCTATGTTTGTTGAGGTTCGCTATCTCTTTTCGACCTTTGCTGCTTATATCAAAGCACAACAAGCATCTACTGTGGCGCCCCCTGCAGCTATTAAGAGACAACTGCGCTACACTAACAGTCGGCACTGATACGAACACCATTACGATCGTTGACACGAGCCGACCCGAAGGCGTGTAAGTGTTGTTGTTGCGGCTGCCTTCGTAATTCGTTGAGTAAGACAAGAACAAAGCGAGCGTATTCTCTGCAGTTGGAGTGAAGAGTACATCAAGAATGCATTGAATTGTATAGAGGAATGTATGTACATACATCAGTATAAAAATGCTGCTACTGCATTGATTAGCCAATAGGAAGCCAATAGGACTTTGAATAAAAACATTCGCAATTTGAGCCCATTAGTTGAAAATTATTTTGAATTGACGCATAACTTAATTTAAAATGGAATCTGCTTCAAATCGTGTCTGGCTTTTCAGCTGCTTTGCAGCACTTTATGCAGATGATTTATCGATGGCTTTGTCTGCGTTTCATTTTTTTCTTGGCACGATGGATCTCTCGCTCTCGGTCCTTCTCTCTCTCTCTCTCTTTCTCTGTCTATTTGTGTGAGAATTTGAATTATTGCTTATTTATATGCTTTGTCGATGATATATCAAGTGGTTTAGCCCAAGAGGAACCCGTTTCAAATGCACACACTATTAAATGTAAGCCTCATGGTCAGGTTAAATAGTTTTTGGGTAGCTTTCAGCTGTAAAGTTCATTTCAAAAGAACAAACAAATCAACAATAACAATAACAACAACTACATGCATACCGTGTATATGTGTGTGTGTGTGTGTGTGTGTGTGTTTGTCTAGGCGCGCTGTGTGTATTTGTGCAATGATAAATTACAAAATTGCTGCCTATGGCAATGTGAGTTGGCCCAGACCCAGCGTCAGGCCACAAAAGCCATTTTGTTGTTATTAAGTTTGCCTTTTGCCATTTTTCTGCAAAGCACACACACACACACATACATACTTGTATGTGTGTGTATTGAGGCTCGACAGTTGTACTGCGTGAAATTAATGATGCGCCGCTTTTCTTGGTTTTGTGTTTGTTTTTGTTTTTCTTCAATCTTTTCTCTATTTTTTTTTTGTTATTTTGCGTTGCTTCGCTTCATCTACTTCTTCCCGTTCTTCGTCGCCGTTAGCTGCAATGGCGAAATAGAGCAGCCCAGAGATGTCCACAAAATGTAGGGCTAAAGACGCTTTTATTAATAGTCCTGCTACGTGGTCACGATTAACTGCCATTTTACGCACTCACACACTCATGCACTCACAGACTCCGCCTAGGCGGTCTTAGCCTTTTTGAAAGCTTTTTGCTGTTGCGTAAGTCAAAAAGTCTGCCTCTCTCTCTCTCTCTTTCTTTATCTCTCGCTTCCATATCTCTGTGTGCATGTCCGTCGGTGTGTCTGTGGGTGTGTCTCTCTCTATCTGTGTGCGTGCATAAGCTGCGTGGGATTTGGACACGACTTTACTTAAGTTCATAAAATTCTATTAAAAGCAAACTCCTGGGCTTAAGTCACGCCCCTTGTTGCATGCAACGCACTACGAGCTACGCACTAACCCAATGCCATCAAATTGTTATCATCTGCAATTCACATTTAGCCCAATTTGAACAAGTTTCAACAAGCACATTAAATGCATGTTTCCCTCTCCCATTACATATTTAAATATATTAGCAACATTAAAGCTCTATATAGTTTAATCTTCATCTATTGGAACAGTGACTGAAACTTTGACACGTTGTGTAAGTTTATAATGCAGTCAAGTTGAGTCTTGACTTTCACAGTTTATCATACGTTTGTTGTTGTTCAATAATTTGCCAACAAACTTTTAACTAATAAATTGAAAACTACAGCGACACTTATGTGATCGCTAGTAGTTGTAATTCGCCACTAAATTACACTGAAAGAGGAGTTTTGCTTAAAGAGATACTTATGATTAGTTATTATTAATTGTAATTGTTATTAAATGAAAAGAATTAAAACGTTAAAACTACTTAAAACAGGGCAGATCCCTCTCGATTTGGCAACACTGTGCAAGAGGCACTGGTTGCTGACTTGACTTACGGCGAATTTGAGCATAGGCGAATTCAAATTTGGGGGGGCAACTTAGATCGCTTAGACTAGCTGCACTCTTTTTACTTATAGCTGAGCAAGCAATTTTACCTAACTTCGAAGTTTGAGAGAAATGAGTGAAAAAGAATATGCATGTGGTTATATTTGTAGTTAACAATGGCTGCTATTTGCTGTCTCATTCTCGCTTTTTTAAATAAAAACTCGTGTGTTTTTGCGACTCTTTTAGATTGCCTGCCGATTTAAAAAATTTAATTTCATTTCAAGTTGTTTTCTAAAACTTACACTGTTGTGGAAAGCGTGCTAAACACGTGAAGAGAGAAGTAGTGAGTGAGAGCCAGTGATATAAGAATGCAATTTCGTTAAAATAATAATAAAGCAGAACGATAATAAAGCGGAGCTTTGAGTGCTCGAATCGCACTGCACTGTCGCTCTCTTCCTCTCTCTTTCTCCCCGGGGGCTGTATTTAATTTTAGTTTGCATCTGCGTCTGTTGGAATGACCAGGAAAGAAATCGTATTCCAGGAAGTGAAATAAGACCTAAAAGGTATGATTGAGGAGCGTCGCTGATGCTGTCAGTGTCGTTCTCGTCTGTTCGAGTTACATTTGCAGCTGGCTGAACGCTTCTCAGCCGCTTCTCAGTGTCCTGTTCGCATCTCGTCCTTTGGAGCAATCACAGCGAACTGCTTTTAATAACATTTTTCACTGGTTTTCCTTTCGCCTTGGTGTTTTGTGTCTTTTGTGCTTGTTTTTTTTTGTTGTACTTTTTTTTTTTGCTGCTGATGCTGCCCACTTAAGTGGCGCACGCTGTCAAGTGCCCAGCTGAAGCAGTGGCCACGCCCACCAAGCATCACCCAGGCAACATTTTACATGACATTTTAAATTTACGATTTACATTAAATGGCGCATTGCGAGCGCAACAACAACGACAAACAAAAAAATGTTAAGGAAAAACAACGACAGTTGTAAAATGAAATTGCTCTCAGTTCTCGAGAGGCTCGGCAAAGGCAACCTCAGTCCACGGAGATGCCCGCAAACTGACTGCGGTTGCCCCTCTCACTCTCTCTCTCTCTCTCTCTCTCTCTCCCTCTATCACATTCCCACACACTTCCCCTGTGTAGTCGTTGTGCTGGCAATGGAATACAGTTAAAAACCAATTTCGTGTATGTAAAATATATCAACTATATATTTAAGTGGCTGTTGTGATTCTGCTTTGTATTTTTCTACTTTGTCGACGCTTGTCAAGGATAAATGCCTTCAGCTGCACTGCAATTTTCCCATTAAGGCGGTGTAACGGTAACTTTCGCTGTTAGTATGTGCCCAACAGGGCGGGGCCTTCCTCCTGGCTAAGGAGATGTGGAGGAGGTAAACACAACAAACCCAACATTGACTATAATCTAATCGTACACACAAACAAACTTGCATACCTGAATTCCACTCTCTCTCTCTCTCTCTCCCTCTCCCACTCGATATGTATCTGTCTCTGTTTATTCCTATTTGGCTTACCTATCTAAGCGACATTTTATTAACGAGCGCCCCCGAAGGCAAAGTGCTTGAACTAAATGTAAATAATCATATAAATAGCATACTTAACGTTGATAGATGAAAGGCCCTGCGGGACATGGGGACATGGGGTTGAGGGTTGATAATGAGCTACACAAGGGTTCACATTGCAACTATGAATTCCCATTTTGCCGCGCATACTACAGATGCCAACGAGAATTCCTTTACATACATACATATATGCAAATTTGAATAATATATGACAAGTTGTCAGCTCTATTTTAAAGCTATGTTTCATCAATCAAAGAGGAGGAGAAGTGGGGCAGACTTATGTCATCAATATCTATAGACTTCATCTATGGAATAATGGAATAAAGAATAAAAAACTTTTAAGGTTTGCCAAAGTTATGGCTGTTAGAAGATTGAAAGGTAGTTGTCCTATGTAAAGCTGTTTTGTGTGATTGTTTTAGATTTCTGCTCAAATTTCTAAATTTTTCGCTAAAATGCAGTCGGGTTTTTTTCTACATATTATCACTGACCATATAATATATAATATGTCATATCGTCAGTTATATTATGATACCTCAAAATTTCAACTTAGAAAATTACAAATATTCTTTGAGAAAACCGCCAAATATATATGAAAACACAAAACTACAAGCGGAAAATAAACTTTGAAACCGTTTTAAAATTGAATCAATATCATCAAAATAAGTGCAATTTTTTTAAAAATTGTTGGAAAAGTTGTGATTAATCAAAATTTCAAATGTATGTCTATAGAAAACCCGTATTATATTATTATATTAACCCGTTCTCCTGGTTTTGGGAAATATTTTCAAAAATATTTGTGCAAACCTCGTTGAATAAAGTTTCTTATACCTATTTTGATGACTTTGATTAATCAGTCAATTTTGAAAATGGTCACATACTTTTGGGCTATTTATCAAGGGGTCCGTAAAAGTGCAAATAATAATATTTTGTTTATAATTTAAAAAACCTTCAACATGTGATCACAAGGTGATCACAGATTGATCACATAGCGGCTTGAAATAGAAGACAGCACACAGCAGAGAGTTATGGGGCACTGTGGCATATTCTATTAAAAGTAAATGAGGTAAAAACGAAGTAAATCCGCACCTGCCACTAATTAAAGTTTCGTTGCTGATGATTCTTGATGACTACCAAACCCAAAATGTTGGCAGTTAAATAAATAGTTGTTGCTTGTTGTCCTTACTGCTATTGTTATTGTTTTGTTGTTGTTGTTGAAGTTGTTGTTGTTGTAGCTGATGTTATTGTCTGCAAGTTATGCTGTGAATAGAATGTGGCAACTCAGCACGAAGACAGCAACTAAGACACCTATCACACACAAAACACTAACATCCACACACATACACATACACTTGACGTGTATTTCCGTTTCCGTTATGCGAAAAGTTTGGCGCGCTTTGAGCCAACTTCACAAGTTGTTGGCCAAAAGCGAAAGAGAAAAAGAATAATGAAAGTTTTACGCTTATCATTTTGCGCCGCGCAGAGTTGAAAAGTTTTGCCCTGAAACACACACATTCAGGTGCACAGCTGTGGGCACACACACACACAGATGGGCGCAGATTACCAAACACCTGGACAGACACACCTTTCCACACACACACACACACACCCATATAGAGGCGGTTAGACATTCTGATTAGCGGGTAAGGTCCGTGATTAAGGTTGGTGGTAGCAGAGGCAACAGCTACGTGGCAAAGGCTTAGACAAGCCGAAGCTTAATTTAATTTAACAGCTGCTTAATTGCCGCCTCCATACCTGACGTTGAGGGCGTGGCCACATGAACGTAAACGTAAACGTGAACGCAAAACGCCCCTGATGCTATTAATAATTTTGACCAAAACGCTAATGAGCCAAACTCGAATGAACTTCGCCAGCTACTTTTGGCCGCATAACTTTTTGGTAGCAGCACAAGTTTTTCAATTTTTCTATAGTTAAGTATGCATATCAATATATAGCTATATGAATTGTGTATATTGTATGGCAGGAGATGCTCTAACTACCGAGTCTTATGACTTTGACAAGCACTTCGCTTCACTCTTCATAATCAATTAACAAAGCATTAAAATCTATTCTCAATTGAAGTTTGAGTTTAGCAGACGAAGTTTCGCTAGTCGACTTAACTAGTAATGATAGTGGCGGAGCAAAGTGAAAATCACTAAACGAGGGATATATTTAGTTAGTTTGTTGAGTCTTCAACTACTCCACACATAGCGTTGGAAAGTGGGCAATAGTTATCTTTTTTTTAAACTAAGTATATTAGTTTAGTATCCTACATATCTAAGCCTTGGCCTTGGCCTAGGACTTTAACTATATATATATTATAACTGTGATTTCTCGATTTATAAAACAAGAATTTTCTCAAAAATGATTTACCATATATTATAAAATAGTTTCAACATTAAAGACACTTCTTCACAGCAAAAACTAAGAATGTCTTTAATTGCTCCTTCTTGCGCAAGAAAGTATGCTACGATTTTCTTCACAAACTCTTTCAAGGACAAGCTGTAATGATTTTAGTTGTTGGCAGTCAGCGTATACGAAATTCCGCGAAATGTATAGCATATTCTATTTATTCTTAACCATTTGTCAACGGAGGGACCCATTGATGGGTCCTTGGTTTCTTGCCTTTCATATTCAATGGCAACTCCACGTTGCTGCTGCTGCTGTTGCTGTTGCCTGAGCTCTGAGATCTTTGCGAGGGCGGACACCCATGGCAGAGGCTATTAATTTCGCGTCAATTAAAAATTAAGCCAATTATTTGTGCCGAGCTGGGGATCCATGCCGAAAAACTTGCCAACAAGAGAAGCAACTCTGCCTGGCCTTGGCCAAAAACACCAACTCAACTCAAAGTTGCTAGGGGATGCAACGAGAGGAGGGGATGGTGGAGCTAGCCAGTCCGCCACATTCGTAGTCCATTAGGGCTTCATTTGTTTTTAATGTTGTAACCTTTTGCCGAAAATAAAAACCAAATTTTCTAAGTTGCCACTTTCACGGTTCACGCTCTCTGTCTCTCTCTTTCTCTGCCACTCTATCTCTCTCTCTCTATGTTTCTCTCTCGGGTTGAGTTTCCGGGCAGCATTCAGTGAAAGCGGCAACAATCATGCCCGTGGACCGCCCGCCGTTTATTGGCTAATTTAATTTGCGTGTCTTGCGTTTGGGCAATTAATCAGCAGAAACAGCTGTCCGTCGCTTTAACCCTTCTGCTTTTATCGGACTGTTCAAAGGGTAGCTTAACTTACTTATACCCCTTAAGGTAGTCTCTTTGAAAATTAATATTTGAAATGAACACAGCTTACCTCAGAGGAGACATCTTAATGACTTAAGAAAATTATTTAAAAATATCTTCAATCATTAAAATACATCTTATAATTCTAGGGTATATGCAGTGCCGTCATTCTCTTGTATTCTGCTAAATTTGTGTCTCAGCAGAAAGACATCAAATGGAATTGTGTCTTTGACCTAGTTTTCTTTTGTTTTGTTTCTCTTTCTTCGTTTCGAATTCAAATTTCATTTCAAGGCTATACTGTGTCTCGTTGTAGGGTATGTTTGTCGCCATCATTTGATTACATTTTCATCAACTGCGCAGCTTCCTTTTTATTTTTTTTTTTTGGCACTTAATTTCAATCTTGAGCGAGTCACTTGAGTCATGCTCTTTGTATCGTGTAATCCTTGTCTTGGCATTGCTTATTAAATTACGGATGCTCCAGCTCTTTTGTTTTGCTGTGTTGCTGTGATGCTGTTGCTGTTGCCGTTGCTGGCACGCCCACTTTTGTGAATTGCACAGTGCACTTGATGCGCCTTTTAATTGCATTTTCCTGGCGCACACAAATGCAACTCAAGTGGCTGTCGTCTGCCTTTCAAGTTACCTTTTGTCGCCTTGCAACGCAGTTCCCCATCTTTCTCTCCTCTGCTTTCTATCGCTCTCTCTCTCCCTCTCTCACTCTCTCTGTCTCTGTCTGCCTGCCACGCCCACAGCGTATTCATTAGATGTTGCAAACTGCAGCTGGCGCTGCGCTGCTGTGCTCCAGTTGAAATTAATGCAGTCATTTGTAATGAGTTTGCCTTTTTGCAATCCCTTCGCATCGTTGTCCTTCCACAGCACTGCAATTGTAATTTATTGTTGCATGCTTTAAGGCGCGCACTCAGATTTCCTTTCATGGAACAATATGGCTAATGCAATTGTGCTGGCCAAATGTTTGACATTATTATGTTAATTCATTTCATTCAGCTTGTCAGCAATTGTCTATTGTCTCCACAGAGATTTCAAAATATATTTACGTATTAAATCACAAGTAATATTAAAACTGAAAGCCGAAACTAATACTCTTCTCGCTGCATATTTATTAATCATATCATGTCGGCTATTAAACTGCAGTCAAACTAAAAAAAGCTGGTAGATAGAGCCTAGTCTTAGATTTAATGTCTCTAGAGAGAGGGGCTTAGAGACAGCCAAAGGAGGAGTGAGATAGGGATACGCAATCCTTTCGCTTGTCAGGCCATAAATTTGTTTTGTTTGCGCACTGTAAATTTTTAACCAAAGTCACAAGTCACGCATTCCCCAACAAGCGCAAAAATATCCGCAAATAAAAAACAAAGGCACACATAAAAAAAAATAAAACTATAAGAGAGCGCGTCAAAAATTGAAATAAATTGAAAAAAACTGCGAAAACAAAATAAATGAAAAAATGCTTAAAACAAATATGTGCAGCACGATATATTGGGGTGGGATGAACTAAGAGATACTTAGTTAAATTAACTTTTAAATTTACGCAACAATTTGGAGAAAAAAAGGTGTCAGTATATAATTAAAGAATTTCTTATTTTCTTAGTGTGAATTTGATTTTATTTTCGATTCTAGACTCACCTTAAAACTATCATTCCCTAGATTTCATTCCATATAATAGGTATATAAAAATTCCACATACGTATATAAAAAGCTGCTCCGACACTTTGGTCTCTTCTTTCACAAACTCCTCTGGGGGGTCTCTGCTCTCCCTCTCTTTCTCCCCCTCTCTCTCTCTCTCTCTCTCTCTTTCAATGTGTGTATATAAGAAAACGTTTCGAGTTTCTACAACTCTCGCACACAGTCCCTTTCCTTGTTTCTCTCTCCTGTTGTAAGTTGAGAAGCCCTTTAGTCTCTACCGTCTGTCCGTCTGTCCGTTTGTCCGTTTGTCCGTCTTTGCGTCTGTTTGTCTAAGGTATCTGTGTGCGTGCATATAAATTAAGTTTTAAAAGTTAACGTCCGTCTCTGGCGTTTTGTATTAGAAATCAAAATAAATGCAGCAGCTAGTTTTCCTATACTCCACTCGAAATTCGACTACTTCTGCTATACTTTTTAAGGGCTGTGTCCCTTCTGCTTATCCTTGTTTCTGCTGCCGTGTTGTAAGAATATTTTGGTATTTGATTGCGTCAAGCAGGTGAGAGATAAGTTTTCAATGGAGCCAAAGTCTCCTCAACTTGATTTCAGCTGGACACCTTTTGAATCACATACACATTCCACTTTCCACTCACAACTAGGATAATCATATACATATATTTCCTTTTGAGTGTATGTGTGTTGAAAGGGTCGAAGGATATCTGTTGGTACAATAAATACTATACATAAGTATTTAACGAAAAGAGCCGTTTTTTTGCCGAGCGTGTATTTAATTTGCTTAAAACATTTGGAAACAAATTGTATAAAATCATTATACAATCTCGAGAAATTAACATAAAAAAAATAAATTTAAAATAATTAGAATTAAAGCAGAAAAATATTTAGATTAATCAGCAGTTCATTCATTAACTACATCTTAGATATTTCTTCAGTTCCTTTTGATTTAACAAAAAAATAAATAACAATATAAAATTTCTAATTCTGATTTCATTAAGTCAAAATTAAAATTAATTCTTTGAAATCAACTATTTTTAAGCAAAGATTTCACAAAAAATTTAATTTTCAATTCGAATATAAACAGTTCCTTCATTATTTATACTACTAACAGAATTTTTTAAATTTTTATAAATTTTATAATATTTTTATTATTTTCATTTAGTTGAAATAAATATTAGAAAATTATGTAACTGCCATAAGTGCATTAATTTAAAAGAAAAAACGTTCAATTGTAAGGATATCAAGCTGAAGTCTTCCAATTATCCAAGAGCTGAGAGTTGCTAGTGTGTCTACTATGCGCTGGGACATAATTAAGGGCTGGCAAGGATTCTTGCTGGCGTCTGTGTGTCCCTAATCCTTTTAGCAGTCAGTCAATGGTCTTTTATCGATGGTGTGACCATTAAATCCAAGTTTGCTTTCCAATTAAACCACTTGATTAGCTTCACTGCAATGCACTTCGATACTCACAGAGCGTGTGTGTGTGCGTGTGTGTGCGTGCGTGTGTGTGTTAAAGGGTGTGTGCCTGGATTTCGACTGTGGGGAATTGTGGGCGTTGCTTGGTCAGCTTTGATGTGCACGTTATCCTTGTGCGTTGAGCATGTTAATTGCGCCTAATCAGGGACAACATTATCAGCAGTCGGGAGTTACTCGCAGCTGAGGGCGTGGCACTGTTTAAGCGCTTAGAGAGAGAGAGAGAGAGAGAGAGTGATACTGAGAGGGATATACAGATATTGCTGACTAGTCAAAAATTGGAAAATCTTGCGAATACAGTAAAGACATTGCTGTTGTTTTCCACACTGATTTCCATTGCAATTAAATGGCTAAAAGGAAAATGCATCTTTGGTGCTGTCCTCTCTGTGTGCTTACCAAAAAGCACAAATTGTTCGCTTTTAGCGCTTTTTAGTTAACAAATTTCTGTGGCAAATTTAAAAATAACTCAATAAATGCGTCACTTGCGCCACACCCCTCCCCCCTTCTCTGCTGCCATCACTCTCTCCCCTCGGTTGTGACAGTGACTGGCAAAGTTGCAGACACTCAACGGGTTATTAGCGTGGCATGAGTGAGGATGATGCCGCCAGATAGGGTCGTCCTGTAATGGGCGTGGCACGCTTAACGCTGCTCTCCCCCTACCCGCACACCCCTCACCAACCGCCCACTCGGTGCTCGCTTCCTTTGCCCTTCGCCCTTTGCCCTTTGCTGGTCGCACTGTAGATGCAGCGAGAGCGTCACGCTAAATGGATTTTTAATGTCGTTGGCAATGCAGGAAAATGTGCGCTCCGCGTTGCCAAAGCTTCACATCATGGCGGGCAACTCGCTTCAGTTTCAAGTATATATATGTATATATATATATATGTCAGTGTGTTTGCAATAATAACACTTAAGCGCCTTTTGCACAAAGTGACAACAACTGGAGATGAGCTCGTGCTTGGCTCCTTTTCAAAATACTATAGATGACAATCGCCATGGTTTCGTTTACTTATATTTTCTAACGTAATGTTCAAAGCATTTTTGATTTAATTGAATAATAAAATTAAAATTAAAAATTTAAATTATCAAATAAAATTAAGTAATAAATAATAAAATGTTCATGTGTAATAAATTGAAATTAATTGAAATAATATAAAAATAATAAAATAAAAAAAAAATGGAAAAAATGCCATGTTATAAAAAAATTGTTTATATACAGATTGCATTTGCAAGTAACAACAAATATTTAAAAAAAAAATATAAAAAAATGTCACTATATTTTAATAATTCCCAAAAATTTATTTATTATTTAATAATATTTTTATATTATTTTTTATAATTAAAATCTGTTTTTTTTTTAATTTTATCTGATCAAAAAATAGTATAAAAAAAATATAGCCTATATACACTTAAATATTTGTATATTAAAATACTAGCTTAAAATACTAGCATATATTTAAAAATATGTGTATTAAAATATATGTTTTTTTTTTATTACAAATTCTCTAGAAGCAAATCTGTAAATGTTTTTAAATTAAATTTAATTTTATCTACCAATACTTTGCTCATAAATCCCAACAAAGTCAATATAAATTTACTTGGCGAAAAAAGAGCTAAATTAAAAAAGAAGCAAGTATTTGTAATTTGGCATTGCTGCCACACAAGAACTTAATGAAGACAAACTGCTGTGGTGTGGTGTGGCAACATCGGTTAGCTGTCCCGTAGCATGTTGCAATGTTGCTTGTGGCAATTCCCATATCAGTTTGTTTTGCGTTCTTCTTCTTGCTGTTCTTTATTTTCTAATGCTGCGTTGTGGCATCTCTAAAGTCGAACTTACACTAACATACATATAATAATATAGTGTAGTACATAGAATTTTCCCAACTGCTGACAAGCGAAGCCTTGTGGCAACACTTGCTTGCTGCATGTTTGCCGCACTTGCCCCGCGCTCTATGTGTGTACGTGCAACAATCAAGTGTCAGCGTAATGAGCTATCAAGCTGCAAAATATGCAATTTCAGTACAACAAAGAGACTTCACTACACACACACACTAATACTTATAGATATATGTATATAAATAGATAGATGCGGGCTTAGGGGTTGAGAGGCAGGGGATTGGGGGTGTGGGAAATGGGGCGGGTGAGGTGGATGGGGAGGGTGGGAACACCTCGCTATCGCGAATGCTTTGGTAAATTTTGCGTGTAAGTGACAAGACCCGCATCAAAAGCCCATAGAATACAGTCACACATACACACACACACATTAATATATGGAGTGTGATAAGTGTGTGTATGTGTGTGTGTGTTGTGGCAGTCGACCGACGACCGACGCCTTTTTGTTGCACTCATTAATGAACAAACAACAACAAAAGGCGGCAACGTAATCATCTCTGCCAGGCCAACGCCATCAAGCGCATAATTATGACAGAAAGATAGACTGAGAGACAGAGAGAGAGAGAGAGAGTTAGAGAGAGAGACAGAGAGAGAGAGAGAGAGAGAGAGTGAGAAGAGAGAGAGAGAGTGAGAAGAGAGAGAGAGTATGTGAAAGACATAGATATTTGTATATATGTATGTTTGTCGGATATGCTGGTTGCCCGTTGTTGGGGCAGCATTTGAGGCGCTTGCCACTGGCGTAGTTGCAACTACTACAACTACAATTAATCGCGCCACAAACCTCCTTGCAACAAAAGCGTCTTTTTTGTTTGCTGTTCTCACGCTTTCATTTTCATTTACTACATATTATAAATCTATTATTAAGTGCATTCTGCTGTCTACATATGCCCAGCAGCAGCAGCTGTTTTCACGCCACATCAGAGGCACTCCATGCCACACAGCCTTGCCACAGAATGTGGACAGTGGACATTCCTGCCACATGCTAATTGCGGCGAAAGTCGCAAACAACTCTCTGTTTTCTTCTACTTTTGCTAGAATTTTTTAATTGTTGTTGTTGTTGTTGCTATTTGGACGGTTTTGTGCCGGGTTCATAATTCACAATTAAAAATCATGACACTTCAACATAATTAAAATATGAAAACGGTTTTTCCGCAACGCAACAATAAACTGTAATAAAAGTTAATTAGAACGTTTTGAGTGGAGAGTGAGAGAGAGGGAGACGGAGATAGAGAAAGAGAGAGTGAGAGAGAGGGAGAGGGAAATATTATGTGCCAAAGAGCATAAAGATATTAAGCTAAACCTATGATCGTCAGTTAGATACCCTGTAGGACTAGTCACAAATTTGTATTAAAAATTTAAATTATATATTAAAAAATTAAAAAAGCTAGAAGATTTATAAGAAAACCAAAGGAATGCTACAAAAATGTAGTATTTTTTAACACTACTTTTTTTTTAAATAAATAAATATATTTGCTATTCGCCAAAAACAAATGCCATTTATTTCAATATTAAATAATAACAAAACATGCACTAAATTTAAATATTCTATTTATTGACACAATGAATTAATTAGAAACAACCGTAACAATTCAAAAGGCCATTGTTGTATTTAACAAAACAAATATTAATTAGTTAAATGCATAAATGATTCAGTATAAATATTATTTATCGACTAACAAGAGTAAAAAATAAAGCCAACATAAAATGTCTACTATGTTATTATAGTTATGATATGGAAAAAATTACAAGTTAGAAAAAATACAAATTAAATGACATTGATAATAATAATGATAATTGAAAGTTAAGTTATATTATGTTTAAACAGCAACAGACAAAATTCTTAAATATTGAAAATATTGAAATATTTGAAATATTTGATTTTTTCTTGATATTGAAAAATTATTCATTTATAGCATTTCAATTTATTTAATAAATTTTTAATAAATACTTTAATTTGATTTAAATAATAACACATAATTAATTTATAAATAAGTTATATGACATATAAACATATAGAAATTGTAATTGCTAAAATATTTTTTTTTAATTTTTTTTTTTTTTTTTTTTTGCAATAAATTGCAGTCTTTGGTAAGTTTCTATTCTGTTGTCCAGTGAGTGTCCAAACAACCCACACTCAATGGGACATCAGAGTCCTAACGGAGCTCAGCTTAATAAATCAAGTTGTGGGTGGAATGGAGGGAGGGGTGGGAAGGAGGATTGTTGGTTGTTGTTAATGATGCTCAGAGGGTATCAATAGAGAGAGTGTCACATGAATTTAGTTTAATGCCAGCTCTAAACAGTTTAATTAGTCCTCATCGAGTCCCTTCAGAGCTGAGTTACAAGAATTGAGTACTTCGTAATACACTCTCAATGGCATTAATAGAGAAAGAGAGCTATAGACTGTGTGACGAGGACAGCAAGAGAGTTAGCTTAATGGCTTTTTAATCACCAATAACAAAGCGTTAAATTTTTGCCCCTTATCACAAGAACTAAACTTGGAATTTTTTCTCTCTTCTCCTCTCTGACTGGATTTATGCACATTGACTGCGTAAATGACTTAAGTGGCAGGCGAGTAGTGACTTGCCACCCATCGATTGCCACACCCACAACCTACCACAACCTACCCTTACCCCCCATACCCCATTCCACACCACCCCGCCCATCACAATGGGTAGAAGAAGTCGCATGCCCATGGAGCGAACAATGCAGCCAGCGGGGTGTTAAATGGTTTTGTCTGCATGTCAAATTACAGGAAGCATAATTTCAAGCCTGGCTGCGTACTTTGGTAACCGAAAAACCCTAAAAGCCAAAAAACAACAACAACAACAACAGCAAAACACCAGAACAACACACAAAACACAGACAATAAACCAAAAGCAGTAAAAGGGAAAGAGAACGAAAACACAGGGGGAAAAAAAGATGGCAGCAAAACAAAAGGTGCAAAGTGCTTGAGATGTGCATTGGGTTTATTGGTCTTCTTTATGTAGTTGGGGCAATTGCGGTTGGTGGGGGGGAGGGGGGAGGTTGGAGGGGCAGGAAAATAGGGGTTCCATAAATGCAATTCACTAATTGTTTAAATGCTGCGATTGTCAGACTCTTTGTGCCGTAATAATGGGAACATTTGTGATGTACCCAACTTTGGAGAGATTTAGAAATTTAAATTCACAATACTCTCTACTCATTTAGTAGACAACTCTACAAGATTCTGGGAAAATGGATATATCTCCCACTTTATAAAATTAAATATAAAATTAAAACATAAAAATGTTTTCTTTTTTTGGTGATAGATGACAATAAATTATCATAATGAAAATTATGAGCTAATTTTAAGTAAAATAGTTTCAGTTTTTATTAACCCCAAAAAATAAAATAAGTTAAGCAATATATTTAGAAAATATTATTTAAAGAAAATACTTAAAAATAAAATATTTATAAAAAAAACGTTTTTTTTAGTTTAATATATAATAAGTAAAGAATCTGTACAGCTTTAAGTACTTTAACATCAAAAAAATGTATATTAATAAAAAATTATGCAAAAAATTTACAACTACATTAAAAGAAGACTTTCAAAATCAATATACTGTAATATTTGCAGAGTAACTGCAGTTCATCACACTCCTTTTCATTTCATTTCGTTCAGTAACTCCTTTTTATAATAATTGTGAATGGCAAAAGTCGTTAATCTCATCGTTTTTTCCGCATATGCTTTTTGTTTAGAAATTCAATTTGGAAATGAAAGTGGAAATGGAAAATGGGCTTCAATTATGCACTCCAAATGAATGGCAAGGGGTTCGAGAGAGGGGTTGCCTTTGGGTGGGGGGGTGGTGGTATGGTGCACTATTAATTAGGCTTATTAAAATTTGTGTTGAATGCGGTTGGGCTGGGCAGCCGCACATGCTCATAGTGGCACGTCCTGTGGCCCAATCAAGGACATATTAATTAGGGCAATTGCTTCTTGGGCCACTTGCATAATGCATGCGATTGGACGGAGGATCAGCGTGCCGCCCGCAGCTCATTACAAATGAAAATTACCTGGGTAGGTTTAGCATAAGCCAGCCTAGATGAAAAGCGAGCAGAAATATTTTTTAAAAAGTTGATGATCTGCTGAAAATCGTTCAAGGATATTTTGCAGTTCTCCTTTTTTGTTGCCATTTTTAGCGAACTGTGAGTGTGCTTTGTGCATGCGGGATGAGCCCGACCTGCTGATGAGTCTGAGGGATGCTGAGGCTTTGGCCTGCGGTTGCGGCTGTGTGGCAGCAACAGCAACAGCAATGGCAACAGCAGAGGCTAACACTAAGCCAACAAGTCTTACCTCTTGCTTGGATGTGGCAACAGGGGCCGAAAAGTTAATTGTAAACATGACCCAGTTTCCATCTCTTTCACACTGACTATCTCTCTCTTTCACTCTCACTCTCACTCTGTGTGTCTCTGCTGCTATTCAGTTAGTCACTTAGTCAGTGAGTCATTCAGGCGTTTTACCGCAATGCATGCAATGCCAGGACTTGAGCCAGGACTCTTTGTCTGGCGTCGTCGACGGGCGCCAAGTGAAAGATGCCGTTCGCTTTATTATGTTGCAGTAGCAGCAGCAGCAACAACAGCTGCTTTAGAGCCACGTTCCCCCTCAGCAAGGATATTTGTTATGCCCCATTGTGTCCTTGCTAGCACCCGCCGCCTGTCACCTAACCGACGCATCCTTCTCCGCTGACTTTCGCTGACTTTTGAGTAATGGCAGCGCCTTCAAATATGCAAAAGCCAAAAATGTTTATAATATCTTGTGATGCGCGAAACGCAGCGCCAAAGGATATCCGTCCAACTTCTTGCTGCTGCCCTGGCCACAGACTAAAACTTCCCCCATATACATCCTTCCTCTACATACAAACATACATACATACGTATATGTTGTTGTGTATGTATGTGTGTTAGCTGCAGTTCAAGTTAATTGGATTTGGCCAAAGTGCTGCCGACATTTGTGCCACAAGCGGCCTTTGAAATCTGCCACTTCCCCAGCTTAACTAGTTGAGTAGAAAGGATAAAGCAATGCCTGCTCCATCCACGCCCACAGGCGCTTGCATTCATCCTGCCACTTCCCCTCCCACTATTTCCTGGTCCATGGCAGGGCGACTATACCAAATGCTGGCTAATAGGCCAACGTGGCCTGGCCTAAATGTTAGTTTAATGGCCAAAAGTGCCTTTTAAATTGCACCTCAAGCCATTGCTGCAAAACTTCAATTGCAACATTTTCTAATTTCTTGCTCAGTATCTTCCTCTTAGCAAATGTTCTCTAACTGCTTAACATTTCAAAATGTTTAATAAGAACATTCCATACAAGAACGATTTCAAACTTATATATATAAATAGAATTAAAAGGACTTCTCCAATATAATAAATATTCATTTAGTTATAAACATATTACAAAAATTTTAGAATTTCAAGAGTTTCTCCAAGTTATTGCACTTTCTTTACTTCAAGTAAATTTTAACCACATTTTAGGAAATATACCACGAAATAATAATAAAAAAATACATAAAACATGTATCAATTGAGAGAATAATTATAAATAATATCTTTCGCAATTCAAATTTCATGAACATAGGATGATTTTTTATGGTAATATGGTAGCTCAAAATCAGAATGCAGAATAAATTTTTGATGATATTTTCAAGGGGTTAGTATGCTAAAAATACGGACAAAATTTTGATGTAGATTTACGAAGGGGCCCAAGACATTAACAGAAATGCAAATTTCATGAAAATCGGTTGATTTTTGGCCAAGTTATGACAGTTTAAAATTGAAAAATAGACGATAATTCGAAAATAGAGATATTGAGACACTTATAACCACATTTTTGCCCATATTTCATGAAAGGTTTGTCAGATAGACATCATTTTTGAATCAAATGACAGGTAATAGTGAATATTATCAGTATTTAAAATTTGATGACATTCGGTTGATTGTTACCAAATTCATGGCTGTCCAAAGTTAGATAAGTAAAAATTGCGATTTTTGGTCCTGTTTTCAAAACATATTTGATGATATTTTCAAGGGGTTAGTATGCAAAAATGGCAAAAAGTGGGTCAAAATTGAAAAATGCAATTACGGACAAAATTTTGATGCAGATTTACTAAGGGACGCAAAACATTTACAGAAATGCAAATTTCAAGAAAATCTGATGATTTTTGGCCAAGTTATGAGAGTTCAAAGTTGAGGAATAGACGATAATTCGAAAATAGAATACTTTTAACACTTCTAGCCACATTTTTGCCCATATTTCATGAAAGGTTAGTCAGTTATACATCATTTATGGATCAAATGACAGGTAATGATGAATATTATCAGTATTTAAAATTTGATGACATTCGGTTGATTGTTACCAAATTTATGGCTGTCCAAAGTTAGTAAAGTAAAACAATGGAATTTTGGGTACTGTTTTCAGAACATTTTTGGCCATATCTCGAGAATTACTCATCAGAAACTCCTCAAATAAAAAGCAGAATGCTTGTTTTGAGTCCAAAAATCGATTGGATACAAAAAATTGCAATTTAAAACTTTTTGAATTTTTGATGATATTTTCAAGGGGTTAGTATGCAAAAATGGCAAAAAGTGGGTCAAAATTGAAAAATGCAATTACGGACAAAATTTTGATGCAGATTTACTAAGGGACGCAAAACATTTACAGAAATGCAAATTTCAAGAAAATCTGATGATTTTTGGCCAAGTTATGAGAGTTCAAAGTTGAGAAATAGCCGATAATTCGAAAATAGAATACTTTTAACACTTCTAACCACATTTTTGCCCATATTTCATGAAAGGTTAGTCAGATATACATCATTTATGGATCAAATGACAGGTAATGATGAATATTATCAGTTTTTAAAATTTGATGACATTCGGTTGATTGTTACCAAATTTATGGCTGTCCAAAGTTAGTAAAGTAAAAATTGCGATTTTTGGTCCTGTTTTCAAAACATTTTCGGCCATATCTCGAGAATTACTCATCAAAAACTCCTCAAATAAAAAGCAGAATGCTTGTTTTGAGTCCAGAAATCGATTGGACACAAAAAATTGCAATTAAAAACTTTTTGAATTTTTGATGATATTTTCAAGGGGTTAGTATGCAAAAATGGCAAAAAATGGGTCAAAATTGAAAAATGCAATTACGGACAAAATTTTGATGCAGATTTACGAAGGGGCCCAAAACATTAACATAAATGCAAATTTCATGAAAATAGTATGATTTTTGGCCAAGTTATGAGAGTTCAAAGTTGAGGAATAGCCGATAATTCGAAAATAGAATACTTTTAACACTTCTAACCACATTTTTGCCCATATTTCATGAAAGGTTTGTCAGATAGATATCATTTATGGATCAAACGACAGGTAATGATGAATATTATCAGTATTTAAAATTTGATGACATTCGGCTGATTGTTACCAAATTTATGGCTGTCCAAAGTTAGTAAAGGAAAACAAGGGAATTTTGGGTACTGTTTTCAAAACATTTTTGGCCATATCTCGAGAATTCAGAAACTCCTCAAATAAAAAGCAGAATGCTAGTCAGTATGAAAAAGTGGCAAAAAATGGGTCAAAATTGAAAAATGCAATTACGGACAAAATTTTGATGCAGATTTACGAAGGGACGCAAAACATTTACAGAAATGCAAATTTCATGAAAGTGAGTTAAATTTAGGCGTTATAGTTCAAAAGTTTTAAGTTATAAGATATATGTTATGAAAATGGCGACCTTAAATTTCTTCGTATTTTAGCCTTTTTATTTATAGTCATTTATATTCTTTTAAATAAATTTTAAAATTTGTATTTGGTGCTGCTAGATTCATAAATAAAGTAAGTTCAATTTGATTAAAAGGAAACTCCCAGACAAAAATGCACTATGTAAAGTAAATCAATTTTCCAACATTTGGAATAGTGGTGTCCTTGTCACCCTCTCACTTGCCATCTCTTTCTTTTCTTCTATCTTTTTCCGCACACACACTTTCGCGAAGCAGGTAAATAACAATGAAATTGCAACGATTTCGTGAGATGATGAAGCTGGCGTCCAATGTTATTTGAACATTCTGAGCGAACACAGATCGTATACGTAATTTTTAATGCACGTTACCGCAAAATGCTGTCAACGTAGCCAAAGCGCAAGGAGGACGAAGGACGAGCTAAGCAGCAGAAGGAGTCCAAGTCCATATATGGGCGTGTGTATGTGTGTGTGAGATTGTGAGAGTGTTTGTGTATTTGTGAGTATGCACATCACATAAGTCAATTTTCAAGTGGATGTCCAACATGAATGAATAATGCGATAGTATAGGTTGTGTAGGTGCAGTCCTCACACACACACACACAAACACACACACACATATATACTTCATAGTCACACACAAATACACAAATACATGTACGCAAATATGCTTACCGTTTTAGGGCGTTCAGCTGTGCCAAGGCGGCAGCAACAACAACAACTGCAACAACTTGGCTAAAACAAGCAGCTAAAAAAGAAGAAGTAGATGACGAAGAAGAAGAAGGGAAGAAAAAAGGGAGAATTTCAAGTAGAGGCAAAGTAAATTTAGCTTGGAGCAGTCGGCGGTCGCAACATTCTCATGTAGAGCAAACACAGTGAGAGAGAAAAAGAGAGATAGAGAGAGAGAGAGAGAGAGAGGGAGGAAGAGATAGAGATAGAGAGGGAGGCAGGGAGCGAGAGGGATTGTGTATAAAGTTATGCCATACCAAAAGACGTTGCATACACACACAGGACTACTAGGATATGCATAAAACTATGCTACATCGGCACTAAAACAAACAGCAAAACCGCCGCATGGGGCGTGCCGGCAATGTGTGTGTATGCGTGTGTGTGTGTGTGTGTGTGTGTGTGTCATGTGCTGTGACAAGCTGGTGTAGCACGACAATGATGAAGCATGCCAAGGCGAAGGTAACAATGCCAGGGATGCACAAAATTGGCTACAAGCCGAGGTCAGCAGAGGGAAATAATTCTTTGAGTTTTCTTGCTGCAAAGAGTTGCAAGTTATTTGTGTTTTATGAGCTAAATACTTTTAATATCTCAAATGGGAAATTATTTAGTTAAAAATGTTGATAAAGCTTTCCAAATATTTCGCTTTTTATTTGAATACATTTTTTATCATATATAAGACAAATCTATGGAAATATTTCGATAATCTAAGCTAATAAAATAATAAATCTGAAAATTTTATTTGTTAAGTTTTCTAAAATTTTTTTTAAAAATTTACTGTTTTTGTACAATTGCATATATTTTTTAATATAATAAAGTTTCAATTAAAAACTTTTTACATAAATAAAATCAATTTTTTAAAGCAATCGATATAGATTTCAACTGTAATGAAATTAAATTTTATAATAAATTTATAGGTATATATCAATTCCAAAGAATCTGAAAAATTAAATTTATAGGTATACATATATCAATTCTAAAGAATCTGAAAAATCAATTGTAGCTACGTAAATTGTGAGCTTAGAATATTATCTAAAGTATGTTGAGTATCTTCTACATTAAATAGAAATTCAGCAATGATAAAAGCAGCAATTTAACTTGAACTTCCATATAAATTATACGCCTTAAGCCAAGTGCAAAATATATTGAAAATAAATTTAAATACGAATCAATCGCATATTGGGGCTTGAGCAGATTAGGCAATGGAAATTCAAATGAACCACAAATAATGTGGCATAAACTTGTGCTGAATGTGGCAAGGATGAAAAGTGTGTCCTACGCCTAGGCAGGGCTAAGTAAATGTTTAAAATATTTTTGAGGGCTGAATGTCGCTGGCAGAGCAAAAGTTTTGCGCCCAAAATTATTAAGATGAGTGGCATAAATTATGAGTGGGGGAGGTGAGGCTGCAACAGCAGAGGGGTGAAGGCGTCATAAAAGATGCCGCTGGCAGGTAATCCATGGGGACTGTGGACGAGGATGGGTGTGTGTGTGTGTGACAGTGTGTGTGGGGTTGCTATTTGATGAGTGAATGACTAACTGCATGACAGTCTCTGGACATGTGTGTATGTGTGAGAGAGAGTATGTGTGTCTGATCACTTTAGGTATTGACAGCGGTCTGGACTGCATGCCGGGGCGTATACGTAATATGTACTTGCGGTTGAGTATCGTATCCACTTTTGGTCTGTCGGTGCTGGAGGCCAGCTGGCAGTTAGTTTAATATTTATTTAATTTAATATGCTAATTGGATGAGATCTGTATGTGTGTGTGTGTGTGTGTGTGTGTGTGTGGGAACTTTATGAGCGTACAATTCATAAATAAATGACTGGGAGACTGGCAAAGTTTTGACGACATGTCAGAGAAATTCAGTTTAAGTTTTGCAAGTTGGCAAACGAACTGGGCTGAGTTGGGCTTGGGCTTGGGCTTGGGTTGGTCTGGTTACTACTGACTGCTGGCAACGGTTGCGTCCATTAAGTGGCGACAATGTTGTGCACTGGCTGCAAATGCAACGCGACTTTTATTAATCGTTGGAAAATTTGCCACAAAGACGGGAAAATGCTGTCAGCAAAAACTTTTCGCTCAGCGAACAGCGCGACAAATTGTTTTTGCGATAAAATTAGACAAGTGACACGCGGGCCCTAATCGCTTGGCGTGTCCTGCTCCTGCATAACTGTGCCTCGGCGCTAACGGTAACGCAATGTTAATTATATTGCAGCTAAAATCTTGAGGAGGCACGAGAAGCAGCAGCATTCAAATGGCTGAATGTCAACTTGACCGTTGCCAGGAATTTCATTAAGAGTTGTTTTCACTTCCCCACTTCATTTTTTTTTTTTTTCGGTTTTGTTGGGAATGCATTTGCCAAGCCATTTTCATTTCAACATTTTTTATTTTCAACACTCTCTCTCTTTCTCTCTCTGGGACTTCTATCATTTTGTCTCTCTCTCTCTCTCTGTGGGGTTATGCAATATTTACCATTTTGCAATCAAATTGAATTTGTCGTTGTGACATAAATAAATGGCAAATCAAACGAGTTGCAAACTTCTGCCGTCAGCGGGAAATTAAATTGAATGATCCCCAACCCAATCCAACTCTTTAGTAAACCAAAAAAAAAAAATAATTAAATGAAAAATAATAAAAAAAATAGTGGAAAAGTCTGCTATGAATTATTGTGAACGGGGCGAGAAATGTGAAACTCAATAACTTGACTTCGAGTTGGCAATAAAACGAAATACGACCAGACTATCAAATATATACTATAAGTATATATATATAAAAACAGAGTATCTGCATAAAACGCATTAAAAATATAGCAACATTTTGCACACATTTTATGCAGAAATACTGCTCAGCTTAAACTACACTCCAAAGCAGACTTGAAATTTAGTTTACACAACTATATCTTGAAAATTTCTTATCTTGCTAAAGGATTAAAGATTATTTTTATAAATTACATATAAAAAATAAAATCAAATACATTTCTCAATAAAAGTAGAATAAATATTTGAACAGAGCTGATTTATTCAAATATTTTTGAAAATATGGTTAAATAAGACAACAAATGGTAAAGTTATGAAATATATTTAACATACTTGAGCATAACTTTATCTAAATACAACAAATTTTAAGATTTTGTACATCTCTACAATTGTTTAAAATTAGACCAATATTTTTCAAAAATATGACTAATAATTCATTAAAAATAAAACTCATTAACTCATCTTAACTTATTTTCAATATATTGTTTTGTTGAAAAATATTTATTTCACTATTATTCAATGCAATTTCATTATTAAAAGAAAACCAATTGATAAGAACTTTAAACTTAGTGTTTTCTTTGGCTTGATTTCTTTTCAAAATCTATTTCCATATAAATTGCATGTAGTTTTAATAAAAATGTTCTTATACATATGAATTTTTATTCTTACAAATAATATGAATTTAAATTGAAGTTGAGAAATGAAAATAAAAGAAAATCTCTGCTCTGCTCTGAGTTGGGGCATGAAAAGTAAGCGGAAATCAGCGATATTTTCACAGATGTGCGACAAGATGGCGAATGTTAGTAAATTCCCTTCCACCCACTTCCTCCACTGCATATGTATACCCCCCCCCCCCTCTCCATTCCTCCCCCGCCACTACTATCAGGCAGATAGTTGGTGACCAAGATGTGCTCACTAGAAAACATATTGAACTTGTCAACATGAGTTGAAAACGGAACGGAGATACACTGACAAAATGAATGGCTGAGTGAGTGTATGAGTGTGTGTGACTGAATGAATGAATGAGTGTGTCGGTAGCGTGTGCGTAAAGTGATTGCCGTTGGTATCACAAATGTATGCAAAATATATTCCAGCAATATTATATTCCTACATATATACAAATATACCTATATACATACATATGTATATCGTTTTCAATGGGTACTTGTTGAGCCAAGTTGAAGTCGTTGCTTTAGCAACAGTTCATTGTTGTTGCCACACACATACACACACACACACACACACACACACACATTTGGTGGCAGAAAGAAATTGCAAACTGACATTGACAGGGTTCGGCTGCTGGCATTGTAAAATAGTTATTGGGAGCTGTGTGCTGTGTGGCATGCTGCCTACGACGATAGTTGTTGACTTGCGTTGCCTTGCCATGCGGTATGCCTCCAATACAGTTTCAACTCGAACCGAACCGAGTTGGGGCTGCCACTCGCCACTCTGCATCAATTTGAATGACATTCATAGAAAACGACGAAAAGAAATTGTGACAGTTGTATAGAAATAGTTTTGTGCAGTTTTTGTACCAAATACTTTTCCAGATATATTTTTTTTTGATTGCTGCATACTTTAAGGGGTCGCCTCAAGGGAATTACAAATGGCGGCGACGCAAAGAAACAAAAAGATACTTGCAAATATGGCGCAACTAAAAAACATGCCTTCACTTACAGCTCAGTTGAAATATGTTGCAAAATATCAAATGCCATTCAACAAAAATATATGAATAGTGGTTGAAAAGATTTAGGCTTCATTTTTGTAGTAAATATGTGAAACTCTGCATAAAATTAATAAGTTTTCCACAGGGTGGGATTATAGAAAGAATATAATAAAATATAATGTTTCTAGTATAAAAAAATTAATTTAAATTATTTATAATTTTTAGAGAAACGAAATGTATATGTTTTTTTTTCATAATTTATTTATAATTACGTATTTATTAATAATTAATTTATT
The DNA here is from genome assembly GCA_018150725.1 of Drosophila quadrilineata. NCBI lineage: Eukaryota > Metazoa > Arthropoda > Insecta > Diptera > Drosophilidae > Drosophila > Drosophila quadrilineata. The sequence continues at coordinate 905,716 of JAECWN010000375.1, forward strand.
TATTTATTTTCTATTACTTTTTCTTGGCACATCTTCAATATTGCCCTCAGTATGGAATGGTAAAAACTATAATAAAATAAAATGATTGACGAATGTAAAAAATTAATAAATAAATATTGCATATTATATAATGTATTATATTTATATAAAATATATATTTTATTTTCATATAGATTACATCTATTATAATTATATTTAAAATTAATTATGTATTTATTAATTATTAATTAATAGATTTATATATTTTTTTGTATTTCTTCAAAAAAACAACTTTAATGTTTTACTATAAATTATAGTAAATTATAAATTTATTAATGTTTTACTTATAAATTACTATAAAAATAGTAAAATAATTAAAATTTTGGAAAATTATGTTTATATTTTTCACAACATATCTTAATTTATTTTTTCTACTCACAGTAACATAGTATAATGAATGTTGTGTATTGGGATATATGGAGTCCCGATTATTGTCTATTTGGGTCCCAGCATCTGTTCGGGTCTGACCCACTCTTTGAACTGCTCCTCGGTGAGGAAGCCCAGTTTGATGGCCTCCTCCTTGAGGGTGGTGCCATTCTTGTGGGCGGTCTTTGCGATCTTGGCTGCCTTGTCGTAGCCAATGTGGGGATTGAGGGCCGTGACCAGCATGAGGGACTCGTTCATGATCTTGGCAATGCGATCCTTATTCGCCTGAATGCCACAGACGCAGTTGCCCGTGAACGTGTTGCTGCCGTCGGAGAGGAGGCGTATGGAGCGGAGCACATTGGACACAATCAGTGGCTTGAACACATTCAGCTCGAAGTGTCCGTTGGAACCGCCAACGGTGACGGCCACATGGTTGCCCATGACTTGAGCGGCGAGCATAGTGAGGGATTCGCACTGTGTGGGATTCACCTTGCCGGGCATAATGGAGCTGCCAGGTTCATTCTCTGGCAGTGACAGCTCGCCCAGACCACAACGTGGTCCCGAGCCCAAAAAGCGGATGTCGTTGGCAATCTTCATGAGACTGACCGCAATTGTGTTGAGGACGCCATGCACCTCCACCATGGCATCTCGGGCAGCCAGTGCCTCGAACTTATTGGGTGCGGTCACAAACGGCAGCTTGGTGAGATCGGCAATTCTCTTGGCGCACTTCTCGGCGAATCCCTTGCGAGTGTTGAGACCCGTGCCAACAGCAGTGCCGCCCAAGGCGAGCTCATAGACACGGGGCAGGCAGGCATCGATGCGGTCCAGGGCATATGCCAATTGCTGGGCATACCCGCTGAACTCCTGGCCGAGTGTCAAGGGCACAGCATCCATGGTGTGGGTGCGGCCAATCTTGATGATGTCCTTGAACTCATCGGACTTGGCGGCGAGTGCATCATGCAGTGTCCTGATCGCAGGCTTCAGGTTACTGTTCAGCTCCACGGCAACGGAGATGTGTATGGCCGTGGGGAAGGTATCATTGGAGCTCTGCGACATGTTCACATGATCATTGGGATGCACTGGGGTCTTGGAGCCCAGTTTACCTCCCAGCAATTCAATGGCACGATTGCTAATCACCTCGTTGACATTCATGTTGCTCTGGGTTCCCGATCCCGTCTGCCAGATGACCAGAGGGAAGTGATCGTCATACAGTTTGCCGGAGATGACATCATCGGCTGCCTTCGAGATGGCATCACTCAACTTGGCATCCAGACCGAATTCCTTGTTGACCTCGGCGGCTGCCTTCTTTAAGATGCCCATGGCCACCACCACCGGCTTCGGCATCCGTTCCGTTGGTCCGCCAATGGGAAAATTAATCTGGGAGCGCATAGTCTGGGCGCCATAGTACTTGTCAGCGGGCACCTTCAGTTCACCAAAGGTGTCGCTCTCCACACGGAACTCTTCCGAGGACGATGCCTGGCGGAGATTGGATGAAGTGCTCGGCCATGGCCTGGGAAACTGTTGAAAGCAACGAAGCGTTGAGCGCGGAAATAACTGGAGAAACATGTTCCGCTTCTTCTATGATAACAATATGAAAGTTGAGCAGAGTAATTAGTTTTTTAAATAAATAATAATAATAAATGTCGGGCTATTTAAATATTTTAGCAGCTTTTTAAATTTTGTAATAAGTTTACGAAATTTCATACAGAAAACTTTATTTATTTTGAATTGAAGTGAATTGAAACTCAGAGACGTCTCTATTATTATTATAATTATTTGTGTGCTGAGATGAGAGAATTTGTTGGTAATACCCTTGCCACACATACTGAGATTCTGAGACAGTGGCTTCGTTTACATCTTTGGCTTTTCCAGTTGCCTAACCTTGCCTCTGACTCCTTCGTTCTTCCTTTGGCGCTTCCTTGCTCCGACGAAGGATATTTCCACATGAGTTGGCTGCTTTGGTTTTTGGCGCATTTTTGGAAAGGTTAATTTTGCAGCTATCAAATGAAAAGGCAACGCATAGTCCTGCCCCACATGCCACGCCAAATACTTTGACTTGCCACAGCAGCAGCAGCAGCAACAACAACGACAACGACAACTGGCAGCATGTGGCAGGGTGTTGAAATAACCGAGCAAAAATCATTTTGCAAGCATTTTTGGTTACAAAATTTTGTGCTTGGAAAATTAGAATGCCAGCAAACAGCAGAGAGAGAGAGAGAGACAGAGAGAAGGAGAGAGAGAGAGAGAGAGAGAGAGAGAGAGAGAGAGAGAGAGAGAGAGAGAGAGAGAAGAGTGAAAGAGAGAGAAAGGGAGAAAGAGAGATATAGAGAGTGGGAAGGCAAAGGATGCCTTTGACTTGATCAAGGTGTTGGCAACATAAGCCAAGCATTTTCATCAGCTAAATGTTTGGACGAAAGAGATAGCAAGCGAATGCCAGAAAGAGACAACCTACATATACTCACACATATGCCTTATGAATGTGTGTGGGTTTTCCCACAGCTTTATTTTCATTACAACTGACCAACAACATATAAATAAACATACATATCCATAATTTATTTTTGCATTACTTTAAAAGCCTTTCGTTCATGCAACCAGCTGTGCAACAAAGAGAGAAAGAGAGAAATAGATTTATGAAAAATAATTATAAAACCAAAAAAACGCAGCTGCTTTTTAGCATTTTTCTTGGCTGCTTGCGGCCAACACAATTTTTATTAAGAGCATCTTTTGTATTTCTCTTTGTTGTTGTTATTTTTAAAGTTAACATTAAACTATGTTTGTTTAAATGCACGCCATATACATAGATATGCATGCACTTAAAAATTTATTAATATATATTGTTGTTTTCTGTTAGATACGATTAGTGTTAACCATTGAATTTAATTCTTCTTCTCGGTTAGATTGTAGATTTGCTTGGCCACGTCCGAGAGCTGCACATCGATGGCCTTGGTGTCATCGTAGAGGGATGGCGCCTCGCCCAATATGACGAATGTGCCCACCAAGGAGGCAATCATGAAGAGCCACAGGAACAGACGATCCATGACCATGGCCACGAAGCCCCAATCCTGATCCTCCTGCAAGGAAAGAAACACGACACAGGAAAAAATTTCAAGTCAAAGGGGGCGTATACGTAATATTGACTAACAAACACATTGAGCGATTGCTTTCATTAAGGACTTGGCGCTTAATCTGCTTATATCCCCCGCTGCCCTCAATCCCTTCACTCTTTGGGATATCAATCAAATTGAAAGCAAAAGCAACACATTAACAGTGGCAAAAGGAAAGAATATTAAGGCAAAAAGAGAACAGAAAGTGAATGATGAAGTAAAGCAAGTGGTCAGAGAACAAAGCGTTTTGATTTAAGGGCGATAAAGTCGTTGGGCAGAGAGCCTATCGATAGGGTCCTTTCGGTCAATTGCCAGTCAATTGAACAAAAGCAATTAAAAGTGGATTTCCTGTGGTGGTCTTAAAGTGTGCAAATATCACAAGAGCTTAAATAAGTTGAGAACAAACATAAAAAAAAAAAAAAAACAAAAAAATGAAAAGAGGGAAAAGTGAAAAGTGAAAAGATTGAAATTGTGCAGCGACTAGTCAAACAGATATGGACATGGATATCGATAGCCACTGTCAGATGCCAGGCACAGATGTCACCACCAACAAAAAGGACAAAGCAGAAGAAGCAGCAGAAGCGATTTCTGCGGTTTATTTTGGGGAGGAGGGAAGCGAACTCAAGTCCTGTTTGCAACTTGCACTTGAAACTTCAGTTTCCCTCATATGCAGTCTCTACCCGCATCCCTCTCCGTCCCATCCGTTGAGCCAAACGGAATTTTCAATTAAAAATTCAATCAGGAGATGGAGGATGGGGTGAGGAGGAGTGGGGAGAGTCTGCCACTGACACTCACCGCATTGAACTCGTCCTGGCGTTGCATGTGATGCTGTATGAACATGACGTTATGTATGGCCTTCTCCAGCTCAAATGGATACTTTTTGCGTGCCGCCACATCGCTCATGGAGTCATCCAGGCCGGATAGCACCGATGGCAGTCCATTGTAGCCGCTCAATGTGCTCAGGCCGCCACCCAAAGCGCCCACCAAGCCGCTGAATCTGCAACACAAAGTTAATGCCACGCCATATAAATCCAGCACAGAGACAGAGAGACAGAGAGAGAGAGAGAGAGATAGAGGGAGAGTGTGTAAGAGAGAGAGAAAGAGTTGTGAGTCCTTGCGAGGGTCCGTTTCACTGACATTTGAGACTTGATAAAGGAAATACTTGAATTGAAAATGAGCTGGAAATTTGTTAAATTCTTGAGAGTTTTCATTTCTTTTCATTCTCGTTCCCATTCTCATTCTCAATTTCATTTTCATCTCATTTTCCACTCTTCTGGTTTTCATCAAGCACTTCAACAGCTGCTTCATTTCATTTCAACTGTCTCAAATTCCAGCACCTCCTCTCCCTCTCCCTCTCTCTCTGTCCTCTTCCTCTACGCTACTCATAATTAATTTCGTCTCATTTTTCATTTGAGTTTTATGGACTTTTCGGCTTACTCTTTGAGCAGCCCTCGCTTGACAAACTCACCTATTAGTCGCCGTCGTCATGTGCATCCCATTGCAGCCACCCACGCCAACCCGCCCCTGCATACGCCGGATGGAGTCCGGGGAGGAGCCACCCGAGTTCATTTGCATCTCATCCATCAGAGCCTGTCCGAACTTCGTCTTGCTGAACTTGAGGCCATAGTTGATCTTGTTGGCGGCCAGGTCACGGAGCAAATCCTTGGGCACACGCATGAGGAGCAGCTTGGGCAGCCGCTTGATGAAGAACGCCCTGATCCAGGGCCGCATTTTGTGCGTGCTCGGCTTGCGGTAGTGTATGTTGAGTATAATGATGGTAATGACGACGCTCAGACCCACCAGCAACATGGTGAAGAGCAGATACTTTCCGAGCAGCGGCAGTGCCAACGATGTCGACGGTATAATCTCCGATATGAGCAGGAAGAACATGGTCTGCGACAACAGAATGCTGATGCACAGCGCAATCTTCTCACCAGAGTCCGCGGGCAGATAGAAGACCAGCACCGAGAGGTACGAGATGCCGACGCAGGGTATGATGAGGTTCACAGTGTAGAAGAGGGTCTTTCGTCGCAGCGTGATGTTGAAGAAGATATCTAAACAAGCAGCCCAAAGAGGCAGCACAAAGAGAAGGAGCAGACGGAGACACAGAGAAAGAGAGGATCGAGGAATTTGTGATTGTTGGGGATTTTGGAGTGTCGGGAGTTTCGATAGTGAGTTTGGGTAGAGCTTTCGCGTGATTTGTGTGGGCGAGCCAGCTTTTGTTGAGCTTGTAACTCTACGAAACTCACCAGGATACGGTTCCGCGCAGCAAGGATAATACTTCTCATGTCGCTCCGCGGGCACTCCCAGGATATCCCACTCCACACTCGGATAATATTCACGCAAATCAATGCCAATCTCAACTTTATTGTCCTTATCGTTCTTCTGGTTGATGTGCTTCAAATCGATCTGTAAACAAAAATTAAAAGCGTGCCACAAATTGAGAGAATATACAGTAGAGAATAATTGAGAATCTGAGTGAGATAGAATGGGAGAGCAACAGAGATAGAAACAGTAAAAGCTTGGGTCAACGGTGTTGAAAGAGTCATAAAATGCATAAAGTTTAAAGGCACTTTAAGTTGTCGGGCGTGACGTTCATTCCCGCCTCCCCTCTCTCTTTCTTAGCTCTCGTCAAATTGCTGCTGCCTCTCTCAGTTCCACTCTCCCTCTCTCTCTCTCTCTCTCTAGTTTCGTGGGCTGCCTGCAAGCGACATCTACTTTATGTCTCCGCCTCCGCTTGGCAACTGCTTCAAGTTGAGCCTCAAGTGCAGTCGTTAAAAGAGTAGCAAATTTAAATGTGTTGACAATGAGTGCGACTGAGACGCTGCACAGTGGCACAAGGCACTAGGTAAATGTTGAAAATATTTAAATTGCAAATTTCACTTCTTCAATTTTTTTGATATTTCATATTGTTTTTTGTAACATTTCTTATTAATTCCTTGGCTGTACATTATTTTGTTTATTTGAGAAAAAAAAACAACTAATAAATTCATTAATTAACATGAATTTTTGTAGCTTTATTAAAATTATACCAGAAAATATATTTTGAAAATTAAAAAGAAATTCAAATAATTGAATCAAAAATAATATTGATAAGAAAAATCATTTAATATTTTAGTAAATAAGTCAAAATTATTTCATTAAAAGTTTTGAGCTTATAATTTTAGCAATAATATTGCAGTAAAAAATCAGTAAAAAAATTATTGACAAGCAATTTTTTCTTAATATTTTGAATATATAGTATAAAATTGTTGCTGATCTTAAATTTTTTTTATTTTATATTATTTAGTATATTTTAGTTTATTAAAGCTTTAATAGTTCACATATTTTATAAACAACTGCAATTTACAATTATTTTTTATATAATTCATAAAAATATTTTAATTTTTCTGGTAATAAAGGTACTTTTTAGATGCTTGTCCCACTGTGCCGTGTCCGGTCAGCGGAAACGGAAATGGCGACGGTTTCAACGGGGAGAGTCGCACTTTACTTTAATTTATGGACGCGCATTTTTATGACAGCGACGCACACACAGTCAAGTGCGACAAAGAGAGAGAGACAGAGAGAGAGAGAGCGAGAGAGAGAGTTTTCCTTTTAGCCAAGTATTTTACGCTGAAGCCTGCCTCGTTTTGGGTGTTGCTTGTGCGTAACGCGAGTGGAAAAACTGCCAGAGACACATTGAGGAAGGGGATGAAGTGGGAAGGGGATGAAGTGGGAATGGGTGGTGGGGATGGTTGAGGCAGCGTAACGGTTAGACAAGTTTCAATTACACTTTTACAATTTCTCACATTTTAATCTGTTGGCGCTGACGCCCTTTCGATGTTCGCTCGCCATCTTAGGCTTGTAAGCGGGCGCTCACAGCTCGGATAAATGTTCGCCCATAAATTGCCGGTCACGCCCCCTTAGGCGGGCGCAGTGCGTGTGGAAAAGAGATGGATGGAGTGTACATACCTGATCGCCATCATAGGTCCAGGAGCCGAATTTCATGAAGCACGTCTGCTGATCGAAGGGAAAGTAACGCACATCAATCTCGCAGGACGATTTGAAGATAGCCGGCGGAGTCCACACCACTCGGCCCGTGTAATGTAGAATGGCCTTGGTCATCGTGGTCACCACATACTCGCCATCGGCACTGCAATTAACACAGAACAGACAGCATGAGCCGGGAGTCCTTGTGCGTGTGTGTGTGTGTGTGTGTGTGTTGTTTGGTGGACTCACTTGTTGTAGAGCACAATGTCCGGCAGCCAGATGTGCTCGGAGGGCACATAGAGCTCGGTGACGCCGCCATATTCGGAGGGATCCCATTTGAATTTATGATCCTGCCACTCGTGCTCCAACCACACGTTCGTCGTTAGAATTTGATCTTTGAGATTCTGTGGGAAGAGACAAAAATTAACGCCCGTCGGCTGTTGATAAAGGACCTCCGAGCAATGGCACAGCGCAGGACACCACATGCATCAAACAGGATTTGCATTTACCCAGGCCACCAACAATTTCCCTCTCCATAAATTCCATTCTCTCTGTGTTTTGGTTGTTTGCTCTGTCTTTTTACTGCTCCTCCTCATTCCCTCTCTCTTCTCTCACTCTTCACGTTGCTCTTCCTTCTAACGCTAATGTGCTTTTTGCTGTCAGCTTACGGTACTTTTTTTTGGCTGGATTTTCTTTTTTTTTATTTTGGCTTGTTTTATTACCTTTTAAGCCTCGTGGTAACGACACTTTCTGCCGCTAAGTCTGCAGTCCCCTCACAGCCCCCCCTCCTGCCTCTCTCCACATACATTGCTGTCTGTTGCCTGCTGCAGTTGCAACATGTCTGTGTGTGTATGTTTGTGTGTGTGTGTACGACAGGACAACTTGACAAATGCCACACTATGAACTTTAAGGAAACTATCCTGGCTGCTTTCTCCTGGGTTGATTTCTCTAACCAAATTTAATAAAATTCTTGGCTGCACTTTATTTGAGAGAAGTTGAAAAATGAGACTTCATATCTCCGCTTTATGTTGTGCATATTTTAGAAGGTTTTTCAGCAAACAATAAAATATTTTTTTAAATATTTAAAATTTCATTGTAAAAGAAACTGTTTCAAATATTAAAAATAATCTAAAATATGGCAATAATTGTAATGTAATTTAAAAAAATTAAAATTATAATCTTAAGGTTCATGAAAATATTAAGCCTAAATTTCTTTATTTTCTATTCATTTAATACTTGATAGTATCGAAATATTAAAAATACCATCAGTGAGAATATTTATGAAAATAATATTTATTTTGACTTTATAAATTATTTATCTCTTTTTACGCACTTTTCATAATGTAAATTAAAATATGGTGAATAATTTTCAAAACTAAATTTATTTAATACAAATTCTTTAAAAATCAGATTTTTAAATATTTTTAATAGTTGTTTATGTGGTAAATGAATTTACAAAATATAAGTTTTTTTTTAATTTAATAAATAAGTAACATTTGTCTCTGAGTTGAATTACCAATATTTTGTAATGTTTTTTCTTCTAATATTTATATTTTAATTAATAATATTTTCATTCAAATTTGAAACTTTTTACATTGAATGTCATTCTTTAATTTTATTTAATTGAATTTTCTAATGCTAATTTAGGGACTTTTAAATAACTTCCCAAGAATTCTGTGCATAAATTTGCAATTAAATAATCGATGAAAGCTTTTTTCTAATCAATTTGCTGCACGTCCATTGCTTTGTCCTTCGACCCTCGACCCCCGACCCATGACCCTTGACCCTTGACTGTTATTTAAAACTCTAGCTGATTTTGACCACTTTTCAGTTCTTTTACAGTTTTTCACTTAGCTGCGACCCGGACACGGACAAGAGCCACAGATTCGCCTAGATGAACTTGCCCCCGCATGGACACTCCTCCATTGTTTGTTCATCTGTGCCTCTGTTACTTGGGCTTGGGTTCGCCTCATTTGCTGTCATTTATGTTGGCCATTTTTTTATTTACGATCAAGAAAGTTGTGTCTGCAACTGTGTTGGCATTAGACGAAGTGGACGAAGTGCCAGGGCTGTGGCAAATGTAGCGCAACGAGGTTGCAAGTGCCACACAGACGGACGGAGAATGAGACTGAGACTGAGAGAGTGCTCCATTGAAGCGCTTAATTAAAAAGAAACGGAATCATGCCAATGCCAGACTATGGCAAATTTGTGTTCATTGCATTAATTATTGGTCAGGGGTGCTGAACGGTGAGGGAGGTGGAGGGTTGACTACCCACCTACCCCCCCGTTGATACTTACCAAATCGATGAGCTGGGAGAGGCGCAATCCCAGCTTGACCAGCACAGTGTCGGTGTTGTTGCTGACGGGCCTGATTAGACGATTGTAGTTGCTCAGGAGATCATCGTAGAGTCGCTTCGCATCGGGATTCGCATGCACCGTTTCGCAGAAGAGCAGCAGAAAGGCCAACAACAAACAGACGAGCTTGCAGTGCCGCCAAATGCCCAAAAGCAGCGCCAGACGTGGTTGAGAGCGGCTCATGACGTCACGCGGCGCACCTCAGCGAGCTCACAGTTCAAGACTTTCCAAAGGCGGTCGCGTCTCTCCGTCGGTCGCTTCGTCGGTCGGTAGGTCTGTCGGTCGGTAGGTCGGCCGGTGTTTTATTGATACGAAACACACGCGCACAGGTTTTTGTTTACCTTTCGGCAGCCTCGTGTGTGTGTGTATCTCAGTATTTGTGTTTGTATTTGTGCTTGTGCTTCTACTCTTGAGCTCTCTCTCTCTCTCTCTCTTTCTCTCTCACTCTGTCAGTGCATGCAGGCATGCATGCGTGCTTGTGTGTGTGCGTGACGTAGTTGGAAGCTGAGCGTATTATTATGTCGAATTCTACAACACTTGACGACCAACACACACACAGACACACTCACAAGCTTGAAGTCTACACTCTGTCGAACAGAGCAGCAAGCAGCTGCGCAGCGCTGCAGACGGCGCCGTCGCACTTCTTTTCACTCTCGATCTCGCTCTTCGCTGTCTTCGCTCTTTGCTGTACACTGTTCGCAGTCTGCAAAACACAAGCTGAGTGCTGACGTTGGCTGCGATTGCGGCAGCGGCAGCGGCAGCGACAGCGACTGGGAGAGCAGCAGCTGAGCTGTTTGGCAGAATGTTGTTGTTTCCTGGCTAGAAGCTGCGCCCCATGCAGCTGACTTTGTTTTGCCAGCCAAAAATCAAATTTATAATTTACTTTCTTATATGAAGATATATTATTTATCTAATATAATTTATTATTTATGCACTTTTTAGCTGCAGTATTTTGTTGTTTTTTAATAGAGTTTTTCTGTAAATGAAACACTTGATTTACTGCCGACTGTCAGCGCTGTGCGCTCCGTGTTGTCCTGCATAGATATTCACAGGATTCGTACTGACGCACGTTTTGTTTTTGTAGCCTTGCCATGGTCCTCTCAATCAGTAGTAACAGCAGCAGCAGTCGAGGGCAACAGCAGCAGCAGCAGCATCAATATAGTTTTGTCGCTTTGTCGCCATTGCTTTAGCTGATGCTGCGCAGCGACTGCGCAGTAGGCATCACCCTGTTTTTGAGTGCGGCTGGCAGAGCTCCAACGAAGTCTGCCCTGGTCTGCGCTGCTGCTGCGGCTGCTGCTTCTGCTGCTCTCGCTGCTGTTGCTTATCATGTACTCACTTATACTGCCTTAGCCAAGCCTCACACCCTCTGCTCTGGCTCTCTTAGGCGTTCGAGCGCGCTCTCTCTTTGGTTTGGTTAATCCAAAGCGACTCCATTACAAACTTCAATTGCGTCGCTCTTTTCCTCGCTAGCTCTCTCTCTCTCTCTCTCTCTCCCACTCTTTATCTTTTATGCGAGCCACAGCCCAAAAAAATGTCCCATCTAAGTACTTCAAACACACACACACATATGAATACACATACATACATACATATGTATGTGTGTAAGTATGTATGTGGCACACATATACATATACATATATATGTACATATATGGGGGGTGGCATGCTGAAATTGTCATACGCCCCGTCGACTCGTTTAACCAAAAACCAAATTTTTCGTAATTGTCAACATTCGTTAAAATGCACGTTAACATGCAGCTGCCAGCATCTATCCACACCACACACACACACACACGTACACTAACACACACACACATACACACACATATACAGTTACATATACATGTACCTATCAACAACATTTTGCATGTTTACCGTTGGCAGTGCTCCGTTTTTAGGTTTTCGGTTTTTGGCTTGCCATTTGCCTGCCTCTCTCTCTCTCTCCACAACTCCGCCTCCACCTCTCCCCCTGTGGCAACCCTCTTCGCTCTTCTCTCATGCGAAATGTGTCATATTGCGATTTTGAGTTGTTTCTGCGGCTTACATTTGCCACAGCAACTGCAACAGCAACAGCAACAGCAACATGAAGTTGGCACCCTCCCTCTGCTCCACCTACTCCACCTTCGCCTCCTTCATTTCATGCTGCTCTCATGTGCAACGACTGTTGACAGCAACAATTGCAACAACCACATGCCACAGGACACTCTGCCTACTCCCCCTAGTCCCCCTACTCCCCCTTCTCTCCCTTCTGCTTGCTGCACAAATTTAATTATTATCTCAGCATTTGGCAGCTGTTGGGTGTCTCTTTCTCTCCCTCTCCTTCCCTCTCTCCATCTCTCTCTCTCTCTCTCTCTCTGTCGCTTTCTCATTCCCATATGGATTCAGTGTGTTGTTTGTTTGTCGGGTATCAATTTGGCATTTTCATTAATTTTGTCGGCAAGCAACATCATTGCCTTTTGTTATTAACTTGCGGAACATGCATAAATTAATTTCAATTTTAGCTACAATTCGCCATTAATTAAATGTATACACATAACTCAAGTTTGTTCAATTGAAATTTCTATTTCAATTTCAATTCAAAATTATTGCTCTCTTGATTATTGCTCTCTGCTTGTGGTGTGTGTCTTGGCTGTACGCAAATTAGCATTCAATTCAATTTGGTTTTCAATTTCAATTAAAATATAGTAAATATTGTTTTTGCTTTGCAGATCGACAATTTTGAACGACTTTGATTGATTGCAACATGTTTGAAGCTTGACGAAGCCTTCGAACTTAATTAGCTGAGACACAAACGATCGTAATGGCAGCACTTTGTGAGATGGTGCGTGTACGCACTAAACTGAAGGCACGAACTTTGCCAACTGAAAAAAGATGATGAAATGTAAATTAATTATAAAATATTATAAACTTCTAGTTATATTAAATCATTAAACTGTTTAGTTTCGATTAAATTTAGTCAATTTTAACAGATTTCGCTTAATGGCAGCACGTTCGATTCAAAAGTGTAACTTAACGAAGCCATCAAATCTGATTAGCGGAGACACCTGAGATCGCAATCACAACAACCTCAGAAATGGTGAGTGTACGTACTAAACTAACTTCGAATTATTGAAAAATTCTTGTTTTCAAAATAAATTAATTGTAAAATAAAGCAAATCTCTAGTCATATTTATTTATTACAGTATTTAATATCGGTGGAATTCCCAATTTAGTAAAAATAAAACATATGTCGTGTTTTCTTTTATTATTTGCTACGACAAAAGCTTGTTAGTGTCCAGGTCCATTTCGAGTTCGAATTTCACTGCCTGCCCTAATGATACATGAACTTTGTCGTGGGGTCTCTACGAGTTGGTCTGGCATTGAGCCGCGTGTGTTTTATGGCTTAGGGACATTTGAATCGTTTGCTTTTTAGCTTTTTCTAGCTGAAGTCCTTATTATTTTCTTTTTTGGACACATCAGCATTTCTGTTGCTGTTTCTCTTTCTGTTTCGAACAATATGGGAGCGAGAAACGGTCAATTTAATGAGCCAAATATGCGACTGCTGACGTTTTGTCACAGCCAACTTTAATACTGTCTATTAGCTGTTTTATGACTACTCTTTTTTTCCTGCTTCTTCATACTATATTTTTATATTTGTTTACTTTATATACGTACATATATTTGGTCTTTGTTACCCTTTGTTTGGTTTGGGGTCACATTTGAATTAACAACGAGAACTTTCGCTATATGCTGGAAACTAGATGTTTTTAATTTTATTTTATTTTTTTTTATTTTTTATGGCCCCGTCATATAAAATGGCAATCAATAATATAGCACAACAACAACAACTACAATAACAACAATTACAACTACAGTAAAAGCCGCGTACAAATAACAAATCTTTGCTTGTTTGCAACTAAAAACTTTGATTTGCCATCGCGGTTTTTCATCTATGTTTTCTTTTTCGTTTTTTTTTTTTTTTTGATTTTCCCCAATGTGGTTTTATGCAACAATGCTGAAAACAAAACAAAACAAGGGCGAGAATATAAAGCGAAACAAAAGGAAACATTTGGTTGTATCAACTCGCCAGCAATAAGTCAACAAAAAATAAATTGCGCTCTTTGTGACGAAGATAACGACTAAGGAAATATCCTTCAATTGTATGTAGACCTTATGAACATTATAAATATTTATAAAATATGTTAAAAATATATTTAAACGCACAGAATTGTGATTTAAATTTTCTATTTATGTGAATTGGTTGAAGAATTAGCTAGATTTCAATTTTGAGTGCGAACTTCGATCAGAAGCCGCTTAACGATCGAACATCGATAAGTTTGTGCATAGGCTAAATTATAAATGGTTTTGTTCTACGCTAAGACGTTTCTTTACAAAGCGAATATTTATTATCTTTGAATTCTAAATTTTTAAAGATGTCATTATTTATTTTCCAACTTTATAATTAATAAATAACAATTTCCAATTATTTAGCTATTCATACAAAATAATTAGAATGATTTACTTACAGTCTTAATATTTTTAAAATTTTTTTCAAACTCACAACATTTTCTAATATGCTTTTGATTTTCCCTTCGACGAATGCTGGGTATTTGCAAAGTTTACAAAACAATTTGGACAACTCTCTGCTTTTATCAGACGGCGAGGATTCAGCTGAAGTCGAAGTCGAGGCAAACACCTGGAATAAAGCGAACGGTCTGCATATCTAACCAAAATGGGAGAACACGAAACCAGGAGCTCGAAGGCAACGCTCCCTTCTTCCTTCTTTCTAGTTAGTAACGAACTGACTTTTTGATTTTCATTGGTGCACTGGGGAAGTGGGTAAGGGAGAGAGTTTTCATGGCATTGGGTAAGGGATTGAGGGACTGGCAATGGGACTGGGATTGGGGCAGCAGCGAAACTCAATTAAAATTTAAATTTTCAAACGTAAATGACAAAACTTTCTCAACTATAAATAATCGACAGTCGCTCGCCCTTGTTGCTGCCACTTCAAAATCTGACAGCAGCGCGTTCTAAATCCCTGCCCCTCGCACCTCTCACCTTTCCCCTCGACTCACCTGTCTCCACTCCAGTGTAAAGTGCGTGCGATCGAAAGTTTCGTCTACAATTTATCTAACTTTTATGGTTGCCACAGAAATGGGGCAAGAGCGACAGAGGAGTGCGCTGCTTTGGCCAGAAATTAATTGCGAAACTGTGTGGCAAGTATGTGGCATGGGGCATGCGGCATACGGCCGGTTAGACGGGCCAATCACACGAAGCATTTGCCACTCGAACAACATAAAACTGATTGCTGAAAATGTGCTTCATCGACAGCAACCATCAGCAGAGTGCCCCAAAACAGCCTGCCACTGCCACACGCTGTTGCAATTGCCTATCTGCGATGCCTTTTGTGTTTTTTTGGGGCTCTCGTATGTCCGTCTGTTTGTCCGCTTGTCGTCGCCCATTGTTGACACGTTTTAAGTGCCATTTGCTTTTATCAGCGGCAGCCACAACAAACACATCGACAGCTCCAAACATCCCCCAACCTGCCCCGAAATAGCCCCAAACAGCTCCAAACGGTTGCAGGCAGCGACCTGCACATAACATTTTTACAGCATTTTTAATTGTTTTTGTCAACTGTGTGAATTCCGTGGCACTCGCGAACCCATCAATTTAATGGCATTCTCGCATGTGCCTCACACAGTGAAATCAAAGCCACTTCCCCCCACAGAATCCCCCACCCCTCTTATATCTACTGTCCGTCAATTAATGTAGATAGCGTTTTATGATGAGCAGAAGTGACAAGTCGCCTCGTCGGGAGTGACGGAGCGTTACAACGCCCATTGGCGGCATGTTTATTGCCTACTTACATTTTCGCGGATTCACATAAAAATGATGCATAGTTTTTTTCCGCTAATTAACTTATACAACACGATTGACTTCACTAAACAGACACAGCACAGAGATAGAGACAGAGAGAGAGAGAGAGAGAGAGAGAGTGGAGTGTCGGCAGTTGTCCATATGATGGATAATATGCGTGGCACACTCTGCGTATACGTGATGCGATTAATAGCCAAATAATAAAAGGCAGCAAATTGAATGGTGTGAGTCTTTGCTACTAGCAGTCGTTGACCTTCGCTAGGGTTCGATCGGAGCAACTTCGCGCTCAGCCGCAACATGTTCGATGGATGCCTACGCAGCTGCATGAGCGAGACAACGATCGACGTTTTTAGCGTAGGCATACTACTGTCGTCTCGTTTTCACTAATGTGAACTGAATGGACTTGATAATTTAATTTAAAATCCTTGAATTATGTTAAATTCTATTGTAAATTCAAAGAAAATTATATTTATTATATTACTTAATATGAAATGAAATATATTTGATTTTAAATTAAGTTAAATTAAATTAAATTAAAGAATTATAATATTTAATTCAAAGAAGTAAATTTATAAATCATAAATCTGTGGTGAATAATAAGTGAAAAATACTAATATAATATATATGTACATTTATTTTTGATGAAATGAGTTTATTATTTAAATTAAATTATATAAACATATTTTAGGATAAGAGCATTAATTTTCTCTTTAAAAAATACTAAGTTGGAAAATCATTTTAAATGTTTTATTTGAAGCTCCCACGCACAACGTCAGGCTAATCTGTTACTAATTTGCTTGCCGCATTTGTGGTCGCGGCACCAGAATAATAATAATATTAAAATAATTTCTCTATTCTGCCATATTATTATTATATTTTTTTTTTTCGCTTTTAAAGACACGCCTGAACGCTTTCGCAAGTGGGAGATGCACGAAATCACGCCCACACAGTTGCCAGTGGAAGAAGTTCTTTGAGGGACTCGGGAGTGTGAGGGGAGTCGTAGGAGTCACAGGAGTGTCGGGAGTTGGGGCAGTCGCCATGGGAAGTCGTGACGTAAAGTCATCCGGGCGTCTGACTTAACAACTTCTCGCGATGACAACTTTCGATGTCTTTTTTCGCGCATATTACTATGAATACTTTGTCAAGTTTTTTGCTTTTAGAGAAGCTCATCTTCGTCGCCAGCATAATGAGCATCACGATGTTTAGCATCATCATCATCATCATCATCATCGTCTTCATCATGTACTGCTGTTTCTATTCACATTGAAGGCATTTTTGGGGCTGCATTTGAAAGTTTCCTTTGAGTTGAAGTTTTGATTTAAGAAAAGTCACCAGAAAAAAATAAAAAGACAAAGAAAGATAAGCAAGATAAAGCAGAGGACGAAGTAGAAATTAACTCTATTTGTTTAATTATGTGTTTATTAAACAATGAGTTTAAAAATAGCTTAAGTATTTTTTATCCAAAACTGAGAATAATCCCACGTATACCCAAAATATATGAAATTTAAAAATATATAAATAAAAAAATTAACTTTCAATTGGAAATTTGTGAAATATTATCCGAAAGGTTTCTTTCATCTAAAAACATAATTAGCATTAATTTTCACTTCATTTCCCTTAACTTTGTGTAACTGGAGTCGCCTCAAATTACTTTTGATTTTCAGTTGCAAGTTTGTTAAATTTACATTAAATTAGAAAAAAAGAATCTTGAATAACTTTTCTGGCTTTATTATCACATACATTAAATTTATACTTTTTGATTAACCTTAACTTTGATGGCATTTAAATTGTATGAAACTTTTTCAACACAGTTATTTTTTAACATTTTTTTTTTGGCAACATTTTGTCACACTTTTTTCATGACGTTTTTTGTTGTTACTGTTGTTGTTTTTATTTTGGGGGGGAGCTTTGCTGCAAATTGTCCAACAATTGAAGACGACACTGCACGAATTTGGCGAATGGCGACTTGCTGCGTCCTGCCACTGCTGATGCTTTTTCATCTCCTTCTTCACCTTCTTCTTCTTCTTGTGCTGCTGCTGCTGCTGCTGGTTGGCATTTCCGGTTTCCGGTCTGTTGTTGCCAGCGCCACGTTGTCGTCTTAATGCGTCCAAGCAGCACGTTCCACGGCGCGTTCTCAGCCCCAAACTGTCTCTCTCTCTCTATATACATACATATAGAATATATCTCATACTTGCCACTTCGTTTACTCCTAAGTCTGTATTTCAGTTAAATATACCCATTATTATGAAAGTTGAAGAAACTTGAACAATTTTCATAATCTTCAAAATTATATAAAATTATTAAGAAATCATAAATATATTTTAAATGTTTGCAGAAATATTTTAACAGATAAATTCATAATTTTTTCATTGTAATGGGCATCTCGTAGTCCATCATACACTACTTTAGTATTTTACTTCTTATGTGTAAAATTGTCGTATGCCTTTTGTCGTTTGCTCTTGAAATATTTGCGCTTCATTATCATAAAATTGTTGTGCAAATTGACAAAAATCTTCAAGTAAGTACAGAATAGGGAAGAAAGAGAGAGAAAGAAAAAGGGAGTGGGAGAGACACCGACTACGATTTAGAGGGAGAAACACATCGTAAAACATAATAAATTGGGCTGTAACTGAAACTTTTAATTGGTCGTCTTAGATTTTATTATTGCCTCGTATAAGTGTGAGTATAAGTGTGCGTATAAGTGCAAGCGTACCCATGTCAATCAGTGTGACCAGCCATTATGCGGTCACTCGAATTTATTGTTGGTTTTACTGTCTGCCTGCCCCGCCCCTCAAACTTGCAACAGCAGCTGCTGGCAAACTGGAAACCTCTGGAAACTGCTGAGCCATAACTTGATTGAATGCCACTTGTTTGGCAGGTGTTCTCTCTCTCTCTCTCTCTCTCTATCTCTCTCTCTCTTTTACTTCTGCTTCTTCTTCGTTTTCGTCTGTTTGAAAATCTCGAGTTTGTGACGTCAATATGGCTTATGAAATTGTCTGAAAATTGGGCTGACGTTGATTTTGGGTTGTTGTGGCATGTTATGACGACCATTAGTCAACATCGTCGGCTATATATTGATTGACATATAATAACCGCACGCTGTTGCAATTGTTTCGTGTCTTCGGCCAAACAGACGAAAAGTGTCGAGCGAATGCCGAGCACACAAAAATATGTTTCAAATTGCATGCAAGCTTTGACACCCATTAGGCAAAACAAAAAGAAGCAGCGACAGCAGCAGCAGCAGCAGCGGCAAAACAGAAGAAATGCAAAACAATAACAGCAACAAATGAAAATGGGAGAAACGAAGGGGAAAGGGAAATGGAATGGAATGGAATGGAATGCAAGGCCTGCACTTGGCATCAATTTTTATATTTTAAGCCACAGGCTGCTTGCCACTCGACTTGTGTGAGAACCGCAGCCAACAACACTCTCCCACACACACACTCAAACATATACACACATATACACATACATCCAAACAAAAACGAATACACATGCGATATAACGGCAAGAACAATGCAATTGAAACTCAGAATGCAAAAACGCAAAAACCAAAAACCCAAAATGCAAAATACAAACACAATCCAAGAATTTCGCCAAACGCAAAAATGAAACCAACAGCTACCTACATGCATACATACATACATATAAGCATCTGTATATGAAAGTGTGTGCACAGCTTGTTGTAATAGTTCACACATACATACATACATACCACCCATACACGCGCTCTCAGCAATTGCTATACATAGTTAGAGATATAAGCTTCTATTCGTCTACTGCACTCTTTTTCTCTTACTCTCTACCTCTCTCTCTCTCTCCCTCTCTCATTCTGTGTGTGTAGTGTTCGTCTTTGTGTTGTTCTTCTATTGTGCGAGTGAGCTGGCGTCATTTTCGTTCATCTCTTTTCTTTCTTTTGGCAATGCCGTAGCGCAAAGTAACCGAATGAAAATCAGTGCAAAACATTTGGAAATTTTTAGCAGGCAGCTCTCATACCAAGCACTTGGCATCTGTGCACAAAAGTCGCCTGCTGATACCAAATTGCGTTTCCATCACTTTCATGTCTCATACTCTACGTTTGCACGCAGTTAGCGGATACAGCTGCAATGATCTGCGCTTGGTAACGGTCTCAGTAATTAATTTAGAAAATAAATCAAAAAATGTGAACTTAATTAAATACATTTCAGATAATTATAATTACATAATCAGCACAATAGCATTAAATAGCTGAGTAAATATTTTAAATTTCACTCATTAGGCACTACAAAAGATTATAAAATATGGATTACTTTATGTAATTACAGACTTATCTGTAATGAGATCGACTACAACTAACACTCTTTCTTTTTCTTCTAATACTCCCAGTTATTTTAATACTCAACTGTTGCACCTGCAGAAATTACTCTTCTCCACCTCTTCCACATTTCGCTTTACTCAAGCTCTGCATTGCGAACAAACATTTACATGTGCATATATTTCCCACAGTACGCTGGTGATCGTTCTCGGCTTGCCGAACGACTTCGAATGAGTCACGAAGTGTTTCGGTAAAGTGAAGGAGCTTGTCCAACTGCTACTGATACACACACATAACACTGAAGCTGCTCCAGTCGCTCTCACCTTACCGAAAGAGGGGTCGGCTTAATTCGCGACGGCACACGAATCTGGTACATGCTCGTTGATCATTGGAGAAGTGTAGTGAAGAGTCGTCTGGACACTCTCAGTTCACAAGCGACGACTGGAAAGTCTTCATTATGCAGTTCACGTAAGTGCATTTAATATTCGCCTTGAAAATATTAGACTTTCCAGCTGAATGCTAGAGTCAGTTGTGCTGGTAGTAGTTGTTCGGAGAGTACGAAATGCGTGTGCTCTTGGCGTTTATGTCAAATGCAGAACTTCCGTTTCATACTTTCTGCACTTGCTGTTTATCGGTGTTGTTGTTGTTGTTGTGCAATGCTCTCTTCCATACCCTCTCTCTCTCTCTCTCTTTCTATATACATAGCAGTGTTTGAATGAGTCTATATTAATTTCTTGACTCTCTTGATGGCGTTTTAAATTCCTTCAATTCGCTAATTAAAAGAGTTGCGTTTGACTATGAAATCTTTTTTTTTTAATTGCTAAAAAAGGGTTATTTAGGCTTCGCTGTTTTTTCACTTCTGCTGAAATTCCTGCAATATCATTCAATTTTAATTGCTTTTTATTTGCCACAACATTTTTTTTTGTCCTTTGTTCGGCAAACGGATCTGGGAACTTGAGAAGTTGCAGAGTCATTGTTTGGTTATTGATTGTCGTGGTTGTTGCTGTTGTTGTTGTTGTTGTTGCTGTTCTGTATTGTATTGTTTATGGTCTACCGTTGTTAGTTTTGCCATTATGTTTATGCTTGATTAAGTCATTAACCCATGCTCGGCATTCAGCATAATTGGAAATTTATTAAGCGGAAATAGGCAAAGCCACAAAACATTTAATTACATTAGTTTCGACTCGTGTCGAGAGTGCAACTCGAGAGACCTTTCCTATTATGCGATGCCTGCTTAAGTCGGAGTAATATCTTTTAAAGTTCTGCTGGCGGATTCGAGAGTTTTTCTATTTATGCAGTATTTTCTTTTTTTTTGCCTGCCAATTAAATAACTGTAGCTGAGTTCGTGGCAGGGTCTTCATCTGGGCCATGATTGAAATTATTTCAGTGTTCTACACACTGAGAAAATGGAAGAGCTAAGAGTTTTCCTTATTTTTTCTAGAATTTTTTTTTATTTTTTTTGAATTGCCAACAAAGGAGAAAAACATCGCAGCCACAGCAACTGCAACAGCATCAGCAATAGGGAGAGGCAACAAAACGAAATGAAACGAAATGAAATGAAATGCACTCGGCAGCAGGAAAAAACAATTTTACACAGGATTATGACAAGGATGTAGAAACTGGCAGCCAATGGGGTTAGAGGGTTAGGGGTTAGAGGTTAGTTGGGCTCTCTGTTTTCAAAAGGTGCCTCGAGTTTAGACCAGCTAATAAAGCGGCAGAAATCCAACTCTCTCTCTCACTCTGTTTCTATTGCTGTCTCGCTTTGCTCTTACTTACTTGTTGCATAATATTTAACATTTTATTAGCCTTCAGTTGCAGTTGCAACATTTTGTTTAAATCTTGAAAATGTTCGCTCATTCAGGCTGATTGCTTTGAAAATTTTTCCGCTGCTCGCATTCAACGGGCATGTCTTACTCTGGCCAATACAATTTGCCACAAGGACGAAGGATTCCATGGCAAATGTAATTGCAATGCAAGCTGACGACTTGGTCAGGCAATTCCATTTAAGTCGAATTTAGAGAAAAAAAAATAGATAAAAGAGGTAGAAAACTAAACTCATTCAATCGCCATACACGTGAGCGATTTGCGGATCCAGATAGATATACCTCTATATATGTATAATATATAATGACGAAATGTGATTTGAAAAAATGCTAAAATATTTAAGAGCATTTAAGGTATGAAATATATTATTAAATTAACTTTTTATATTTAATTATTTATAAGTAAAAATTTGAAAAAATCAAAAGAAAATGAGAATTTACATTTTTAAAAAACTTTGTTTGAAATCTAGGAAAGTTCTAAAATGGCAACACTTGTATTTGTATTTGATTTATTAGCTGCTGTTGTTTGACTTGCCAACATTCAACATTGAAAATGTTTCTTAATCAATTTATAGAGTCTTCAATCTTATTCAATCTGCTTCAATCAGCAATTGCAGAGAGAATGTCTTAATATTTATTGACAGTCAAGTTATGAGCAGCTAATTTTCCACAAGTTGAACTCAGCCAGGGATAATATCAGTTAAAGGACCCTCTGAACTTTGACATATTATATTGAGAATAAAAGCAGATATAGACTTGAGAATGGAGATGGAGAGCGAGAGACAAAAAGAGAGAGAGAGAGAGAAAGAGAGAGAGATAGAGAGTGAAAGACAAACAGGAAATCAAACGCAAACCGCAAACTGAAAGAGAATATCGAAACCGCGGAAATACGCAGAATGACAACATCAACAACATGAACAAGGAGACAGCATAAGGCGAAGCAAGCCAACAGGACAACAAGGACAAGGGCACAGTGTATATGTATATGTATTGCTATAAGAAAACATAACGGATAACGACGGGCAGGCAAAATTGATGACGAGCAGATTACGTTTCCGGTGAAGATGGCAACCGAAACCGGAAGTAAATGAGCAGCGTATTAATGTATTTATAATACAAAAACTGAAAACGGTAAAACAAAAGAAAAAACAGAATAAAAAATAAGAAATAACTAAAGAGAATACCAAAGATGCAACGACATTAAGTATTACGCACTTCTTATGAAATCGAAGCTAAACTTCCATATATTAATCATACGCACTGTAGTCCATTTTGGCTCTAAAGTGAACTTATCTGGCTAAGAATTGAAGAAGTACCTTGGGAAAAAAGCAAATGTAAAAAAAACACGACAGATTGATTTAACTAGAAATTTATTATGCTGCCGCAAGGGCAGCGGAAATGGAGCCAGTTGAGAAAGAGGAAGCTGAAAAGAAAGGACAACGTTTCTTTTAGTTGAAAATGCTGAATCTTCGGTTTCCGCATACACTCTAAAAGGATACGCTCCTTCAGTCCTCTCTTCGTGTCTCTCTATTAATATTAATCAAAGTGTGAGCCGCAGTAGTTGTCGCAAATTAACTGAGCGATGGACGCTTTCAAGCGCAACGACCTTTTTTTGAACATCTCTTCCTTTGGCCATGTGCCTAAACGGTGCCTAAAGGACGAAGGTTGAGCATAGGTTTTGTCACATAAATTGCAAGCATAACAAATGCTTTTATTTTTAATATATGTTTATAATAATTGTGAAAGTGAATTCGGGCTAAAATGAAATGAAATGAAATTGAAAAATGTGGCTAATGGAAAAGTGGCAGAAATATTTTAGCCCAGATTCAGTTAACTTAAAGGCTTTCGTCTTTTGCTTGCGACTTTTGAGTGGACAATCGAGACGAGGTTGTGGCCAAAGTGCCGTCAAAAAAGGGCGCAACAGCAAAAACACACACACACACACACAGTTACACATATGTATATATATATATGTATATGTATGTGTATATGTATATGTATGTGTGTACACTTTTAAGCTTATTTGTATGCATGGAAAAGTGGTTGAGTGTAGGAAATGAGTTTGAAAGTGGCTGAAAGTGGCTGCCGTTTTGGCCGCTGTCGCTACATTAGATTAAATAGCTCAAGAAGTCAAGCCAGCATATACACACACACATACACTGACACTCACACACCCACACACACATACGCGTAGGCAAATTCATGGCTGAGCAGCCAACGTGGCGTATGAGCAATATCGCCTTGGATTTGGCTTTGCTTCGGCATCGGGAGCGGTTTTTTGTTTGCGCTGAAAAATTAGTGACCCTGAATTAAATTGTCATTATTTTCAACTCATTCGCACACACACACACACTGGCTCACATAAGTATTTGCCAGCGCTTATGTTTGGCAGACACTGTATCAATGCCGCTTCCAAGTAGTATTTTGAGCGTCTGCTGAAAAGCGGATTTAATATGAAAATTCCGTATTACGAAGTGTTTGTCGTTTCACTAGAACCAGCCTTAGAAAAGGATAGCAATCCTTTTGAATGTGTGTGTGTGTGAGTTTTGCGATTGAAATTCAATTACATGTGTCCTTTTTGCGCCCAAAAACGAAGCGAAAAAAAAAGAAAAAACAACGAAAGGAAAGCAATAAAAAAAAAGAAAAAAAAATGTGAACACGAGCGAACTAAAGTTTGTTTTTGTTGTTATTTCGCTTCATTTTGTGCGGGGGTGCGTATACTGCTGTAGGACACTGTCGCCTATACATATATATGACTGTGAGCGTGAGTGTGACTGTAACTGTGTGGGTGTGAGTGCTCACATTTTGAGCTTTATATCTGGTAAATGTCATCTCCCAACAGCAGCAGCAAACCCAAAACAGCAGCAACAACAACAACGGGAAGAGAACAGGAGCAAGAGAACAACAATCGATCTCGCAGTCAAACAATGGGCCACACATTATCCAACAACAAGAACAACTCCATGTAACTATACTGAGAGAGCAAAAGAACGAGAGAGAGTGAGAGGTGGCGATAAGGTCTGCTGAGAGTCTGTCTGCGTTCAGCTTAGGCATCAACATAACATAGTGACAAAGAGAGGGAGAATGAGAGTGTGCTAGTGTGTGTGTGTATGTTAGATAGATAAAGTGATGGGAGAGGGGGGTTCTGGTAGCGGTTGGTTAACTGTCCACCATTTACAGTTACGTTGCTTTGGTATTTGCTCTTTGAATTTTTATCGCACGCCTTTGTGTAATTTAGGCAAAGGCAACAAGGGCCACACACACAGCAAAAACAAAACAAACAAACACAAAACGAAAGCAGACATCAACACACATACATACATATGTATGTATAAAAAAATAAAGAAACCAAAGCGAAAATCAAAAAGAATGAAGGCAAAGTAAAAACTGATGTTAGAGATACTGAAACTTCTACCTGACTGCATGCGCGTGGGTGTGTGTGTGTGTGTGTCTGTATGTATGTATATAGGTGTGTGTGTCTATGTTAGTGCGCTCATGTTAAGCCTAATAACATAGTCCTGAATGGCTTTCAATAGGGAAACCAGCAAAAAGCGGTCATTTCCAGCAATTAATAAAAACAAACGAGCATGAATATTACAAATTGCGGAGCATTTTGCAGTTGCTCTATATTCACATGCTTTTATACTTTCATTTCGATATATTTACATATGTTCTAGTTTCGATAACTGCACATTTGAAAAACATGATTATTTTTGTACTACAGATATATTCATGTCAGCTTATAGCAAATAAAATTTATGTCTCAAAACTTATGACAATCAAATTTTTCGCAGTGATCATTGATGGACCAAATTGAAGGTTATGATGAACATTATCAGCATTAAAAGCTTTAAAGCATTAGATTGATCGTTAAAAAATTTATAGCTGTCCAACGTTAGTAATGTAATATAAGTGATTTTCGCTCCAGTTTTCAAAACATTTTTGGCCATATCTCGAGAATTACACATCAAAAACTCCTCAAATAAAAAGCAGAATGTTAGTTTTGAGTCCAGAAATCGATTGGACACAAAAAATTTCAATCAAAATATTTTTGAATTTTTGATGATATTTTCAAGGGGTTAGTATGAAAAAATAGCAAAAAATGGGCCAAAATTAAAATATGCAATTACCGACAACATTTTGATGCAGATTTAATAAGGGGACCAAAACATTACCAGAAATGCAAATTTCATGAAAATCGGTTGATTTTTGGCCAAGTTATGACAGTTCAAAGTTGAAAAATAACCGAATATATGGAAATGAAGACATTGGGACACTTTTAACCACATTTTGGCCCATATTTCATATAAGGTTTGTCAGATATACATCATTTATGGATCAAATGAAAGGTAATGATGAATATTATCAGCAGTTGAAATTTGATGACATTCGGTTGATTGTTACCAAATTTATGGCTGTCCAAAGTTAGTTAAGAAAAATTTGGGATTTTTGGTCCTATTTTCAGAACATTTTTGGCCATATCTCGAGAATTACTCATCAGAAACTCCTCAAATAAAAAGCAGAATGTTAGTTTTGAGTTCAGAAATCGATTGGACACAAAAAATTTCAATTAAAATATTTTTGAATTTTTGATGATATTTTCAAGGGGTTAGTATGAAAAAATAGCAAAAATGGATTAAAATTAAAAAATGCAATTACGGACAAAATTTTGATGCAGATTTAATAAGGGGACCAAAACATTACCAGAAATGCAAATTTCATGAAAATCGGTTGATTTTTGGCCAAGTTATGACAGTTCAAAGTTGAAAAATAACCGAATATATGAAAATGAAGACATTGGGACACTTTTAACCACATTTTGGCCCATATTTCATATAAGGTGTGTCAGATATACATCATTTATGTATCAAATGAAAGGTAATGGTGAATATTATCAGCAGCTGAAAATGGATGACATTCGGTTGATTGTTACCAAATTTATGGCTGTCCAAAGTTAGTTAAGAAAAATTTGGGATTTTTGGTCCTGTGTTCAGAACATTTTTGGCCATATCTCGAGAATTACTCATCAGAAACTCCTCAAATAAAAAGCAGAATGTTAGTTTTGAGTCCAGAAATCGATCGTACACAAATAATTGCAATTAAAATATTTTTGAATTTTTGATGATACTTTCAAGGGGTTAGTATGAAAAAAGAGCAAAAAATGGGTTAAAATTATAAAATGCAATTACCGACAACATTTTGATGCAGATTTAATAAGAGGACCAAAACATTAACAGAAATGCAAATTTCATGAAAATCGGTTGATTTTTGGCCAAGTTATGACAGGTCAAAGTTGAAAAATAACCGAATATATGAAAATGGAGACATTGGGACACTTTTAACCACATTTTGGCCCATATTTCATATAAGGTTTGTCAGATATACATCATTTATGGATCAAATGAAAGGTAATGATGAATATTATCAGCAGTTGAAAATGGATGACATTCGGTTGATTGTTACCAAATTTATGGCTGTCCAAAGTTAGTTAAGAAAAATTTGGGATTTTTGGTCCTGTGTTCAGAACATTTTTGGCCATATCTCGAGAATTACTCATCAGAAACTCCTCAAATAAAAAGCAGAATGTTAGTTTTGAGTTCAGAAATCGATTGTGCACAAAAAATTGCACTTTAAATTTTTTGAATTTTTGATGATATTTTCAAGGGGTTTGTATGAAAAGTGGCAAAAAATGGGTTAAAATTGAAAAATTTCGGACAAAATAAGGGGACCAAAAATTAACAGAAATCGATTGATTTTTGTGGTCGTGAAATCGAATTTCATGAAAAATAATTAAATTTTTTCAAGGTTTTGTTCTTTCAAAAGTAGGAGCTGTTTTAAATTGATTAGATGACAGAGTATTTTCGAGTCGTTCACTGACTACAGCGCATGTCGTTTTATTAGGTGCTTGCAGCCACTTAAGTGTACAATTTTTAAGTGCTTTATTGCCAAGGAAATAATACTTATTTACAGGGAATTATAGCCAGTAAATTGCGCTGCTCAATGTATCACATTTCCCCACTTGACCGTATAGTGGGGTAGTCCGTATCCGTACCCGAACCCTTACCCGAACTCGTACTCGTTATCCGTGATCCGTCTTGGCTTGTGGCAATGCGAGAGAAGCCGCAGCTGTGCCTAATAAATATAAATAAATACAACGCTTGATTTGTGGGACCCTAATGAGCTGAGACCTCAGACGACCTACAAAAATCTGCAAGCAAATCATGTAAATGCTGAGCAAATAACAAGGGAGAGAACTGACTGAGAACTGAGTGTGCGAGGGGGTGAGGCGGACATGGATACATTTCATTAGACAGTATCGAAGTGGTAGTGGCTGAAAAGGGAATACCAGGGATGGGACGTGTGGCAGTGTATCTATGCAGTTGCCACTGACTGTCTACTACATATTTGTAACCGTTACGTGTGATTGCCGTTAGCCTGCCCACACACAACCCTTAATATGTTGCGAGAGTGACACACACACACACACACACACACACATACACATACATGCATAGATAGAATGACGGGTCGCGGCCTTGTCTCTCAATTTGGTTAGAGACCGTGAGATACGTTTGATTTGGTTTTTGGTGCGTGCCCATCATCATCAGCATTAGCACGATTTTAGTTGTTGTCTTAGTGGTTGTTGCAGTCGCTTTCCGTTATTAGATAAACATATATATAGTATTCTATGTACTGTAGAGAAGTAGGAAATGGCATAGAGAGCAAACTGTATTCGTATAATGACGCTAATTTGGCACTGGCCCGGGATGTTAAGGCATCATTCCGAGCCCAAAATAACTTATGATGGCCATTTTTCAAGTTTACGCAGTCTAACCTAATGGCTGGCGATTTAACAATGGCATTTATTAATTAAAACATGTGTCGTTCGCACGAATACACTCTCACACACACACACACACACACACACACGCACACAGAGAGAGTCGATAACACAGCTGTATAGGATATGCTATTGATTTGCCATTACGCATACGCCAGGTGGGCCAAGGTGTCTGCACATGCAGGAATGCCAGGCAGCAAGTCATCCATTCAGGCTGCGTGCGGACGTTGAGCACACGATATATAAATGAATTATCCTTCAACTTTATCCTCAACATAAATATGTACATACATACAAATGTATATAATTTTTAATGATAATTACAAAGAGATTGCAAAATATTTATTACTTTTAATGTAATAAATTAACATTAGTAGTTTAAGGGGTTTAAGGGGAATCAAGCTTAGATATTTTTTAAAAATTTTGGTTGAGTTCTAAATTTGTTAGAAAAATTTATTTTTTAGTTTTTGACAACTTCAGTTATTTTAATACATTTTTTTTAATAAATATACTTATTTTTTACGAAGGAAAATCACATGATTATTGAAAAAAAATAAATATAATAATTTTTTAAAGAATATTATTGGTAATTTTATTAAACAAAGAATATATTAAACGGCGAGTTCATATATTATTTATTTAATATTTTGAACATATTTCGAAATAATAATCAAAATATCTTTAAAACTTTTCTCTCAAGAAATTTACAATTTTTGGAATTTTTTTTTTCGATTTTTACGCAACTTTTTAAGAAAACGATTTCATCTGTATACTAACAATATTATATTCACTGTTCATTATATTGTTGCTCAAGTTAACTATATATTTATGTTTTCTTTTGTTAAATGTTTGCTATTGATTTGTTATTTGAATCGCAAACTTTCCTGAGATTATAGAGAGTATAATCTATACTACAAATAATTTGCTCATCGATGCAATTAATTGCTCTGCACAACACTAGCTGCATTGTTATGTAGGCTGGCAACTCTGGCCTGTTGGCCATGTTTGTAGAAGGGGGGAAAAGGCAAACCTAAAGAGACTCAGTGAGAGAAAGAGAATGAAAGAGAGAGAGAGAGAGAGAGAGAGAGCAACAATGGCTCAGCAACAAATGAAGTCACGTACGTGCGATTTTTCTTCTGCTTTGGGGGCACATATTAAAATACGTGCGTCTCGCTTTTACTATAACTTTTAGCTAAGTTTCACTCTCTCTCACTCTATCTCTCTCTCTATCTTTCTCTCTTCTAACTGGAGGCTATCTCACAAAAGGGCTACAAATGGCTTTAGGCTTGTTGGTTTTTTATGTGCCTCGGCTGCGTGTGTGTGCGTACGTGTGTGTCCGCATGTGTATCCCCTTTACCCCCCCCCCACTTACACACACATACTCACATACATATATTTGTTTCAATTTCAATGACTGCAAATAACATTTGCACTTAGTAAATAAAATATAACGAACGCAACTTAAATATACTCAACGCGGCTTTGGGTTGCCAGGATCAGGATCAGACTTAACTTCAACCTCAGCCTTTGTCGATTATCGTATGCAAGGATTTTCCCTACATAGCTTAAAGTTAATGTTTTGCCAACGCCCGTCCTCCGAGAGGAGCTCGTTGTTAGGCAGGGCAGGCAACAGACAGGACTCATTTGCATCACAACAAACAATAAGTTGCAACAAGAAAAAAAATAGGAAAAAATAGGAAAAAAATGAAGAAGAGATGGAAAATGGAAATCAAAATGGGGCGCAGACAATGGCCGGCACTGCAGCAGGAATATGGCCAGGACACAGGACACAGGACACTGCTGCATACAACGCCTGCTCCATTTTCTCGCCAACTTTACATAAGCAAATACATATTATATACGGACTATATAAAAGAGAATGAAAACAAAACAAAGCGCAAAAGGCCAATGCACGATCAGCGCCAAAAACTTGCTTTCAACTAACAAACAACTACTCTCCTCCCTCTCTCTCTGAGTCCATCTTGTGCTTTGTTCAGGGTTTGCTCCTTGGGAGTAGAGAGAAGGAGAGGAGCCTGGCTGACATGTGCCTGGGCCATGCCCCGTCAACGTTTGCCTTTGGGTTGGTTTCAGCGCAATTCCCACGACCGTGTGATGTGACTGTGACTCTGGTTTTGTTGTTATGGCTGTGCTGCTAGCGAATACCCCGCATTTCATGAAAATAGGGTATATTAGGCTAACCTAACAGAGAACTGCGAATACTCCTTTCACTTTTTTCAGAATTAAGAAATAATTCTCTTTATGAGTTTCCAAGTTAATTTCTAATTTTCTAGGGTATCTCAGTAGCTTGGCATTTGTTGGGTATTCCTCTAGAACTCGTCTAGTTGATTTGTATGCGACTTGGCTCTCTGCAATGGCCACTTTGTTTTGGTTTGGGCCAAGCACTTGAAATTCCCCCTTGTGCCATGCTCTGCTATGCAAGGAACTTTATTGAATTTGCTGTGAATATGCAAAATGCCCAAGAAAATCTTGAGATTTTCAACCAGCTGCACTCTGCTAGCGATTTAAACACACAGACACAGCTACAGATACATCATCTGCAGATACTCAGATACTTAATATTATTATGAAAGCCTTCTAATTAGTGTCTGCATAACAAACAATCAGTTTTAACAAGAACTCCCCTCTTTCATATATATCCTTTTCTCCATTTTGAAAGCTCTTCAAGAAGTTGTTTTTGTTTATTCTCTCAAATGTTAATTGCATTTTCTCCACACACACTTTTGTTTCATGAATTTGCACTCCATTCAAAATATTTATTGTTTATCAATGCATCTGTGTTGAGTCCTCTGCGAAGTGAATTTATTAAGCTTCTTATTTAGTCTGTTGAGCCTAGAGGCAACATTATCAGATTAATATTTGGCATGATTTCGAATATTAATAAAGTCACAAACAAACAACAATTTTAAGCAGCTTAAAGATTAATAGATGACATCGGTTTTTGTCATAAGTTATGGTTAAACAATTATTTATCTAGGCACAGTAAAATTCATTGCAAAACAAGAGAAAATTTAGTAATTGTTGCACTAATATACAGATTTTATATATAGAAAACAACTCCACAACAAAGTGGGTATAAGAAAAGAAAGTAGACAAAATAATATTTTAAAGTTAAATGGGATATACATTGAAATTATTATTGAAGTAATTAATGTTAAATTAAATAATTTAAAAATGTTTCTTTTAAATTATAAAATTACTTTCTTTAAAACTAAATGATGAAGAGATAAATTTTCAAATTATTGGTAAAGTTATCTCATGAAATTGTAGAGTGAAAAATCCGAAATAATATAAGTTAAATTAAAAATAAAATAATTAAAAATATAATTATCTTTACAAATTTATTTTTTCTAAAAACTGTCTCAATTTAAAATATTAAGTAAAAATATGGGAACTACAAAAATGGCAAATTTTGCTGAAAGTCAAAATAGAAAAACATATTTAAAATTAGTAAAGGAAGTGACATTACAACAACCTAATTATAATAGAAAAATGAAAATTTAATTTCTAATTTTTTATTAATTTTGATTAAAAAATTGAGATATAAATGCGTTTTATTTTGTTATTTTTACCAAACTGCTAGAATTTTCAAAATTAGAAAAATGGACTGGAAGTAGAAAGATAAAAACTACAAAATTGTTAAAAAATCAAAATACAATTTGAAATATTATAAAAAAAGGGAGAAGACTTTCCATAGCTAAGCTACACTTAATAGCATTTGTTTAATGTTGATGAACTGGCAATGTGATTAGTTAATGTTTGTCAAAGTCATTGAATGAATTATTCACCCGTTACCGGGTGCTCCATTATGGCGGCATCAACAGCAACAATAACGGTCAATAATGGCCATAAGTCTTCGCTTCGGTTCAGTTGTTCTGAGTTGGGGTTCAGTTGGAATAGCACAGCTGTTGCTGTTGGTGTTTGGGCCAGAAGAGACTGTTGAAGTTGGCCCACAGGTGGGCTAACTGAAATTCAAGTCTAAAAAATGTCACATCATTTGATTTTTGTGCTCATTCTATTTTTATTGGACAATGGACTATGTTGTTGGAGACTGTTAAGGATGTTGTTGTTGTCTTCGTTTTCTGGTTCATTTTTTAACCTGTATTGCGGTTTTCAATTTCATACTTCATTCGTTTTGAGCGTTACATCCGGCCAAAGGTGCAGGACTGGGCAGGACTCGATGCCTTTGTCCACGAATCGTGTCCCGACACGGTTGTATTAATGGCATTTATTATTTTCTCGTTACACGTTGACTTTTGTGCCGCAATTTCTCAAGAGCAGCACCTTGTCCTTAGCCCCATTCGCCAACCGATTCAACATTCTCTCCTACTCCCATTCCCATTCCCATTCTCCCTCTCTTCCTCATTCATTGTATAGTCATTCTCAGTTGCTATTCTCACCTCGTCTCACCTTTTGCAGCTGAAGAAATGGCACAACAGCGCAAAACGATAACGAATGACAAGGATAAAGTGCAAATGTTGTCAACAGTCGCCGGCAAAATAGTTGAGACAACCTTTCCTCCATCTTCTCCTCTTCTTTCCGTCTATCTGTCTCAGTTCCACACTCTCTCTGTCTCTTTCCTAGTAGCTGTCTTAAGCCTGCTGCCGGCACTTTTTTCTAATTTCTAGCCAAGCTGCGACTCGACCGATAAAACACTCGACTGCTCCCAGAACCTTTACAATTACCCTCGTGCCTCCAGATGCTCCTGGGGGATTGGCTAAGACATATTACGAGCACTTGATGGGTTTGTTTACCTTTTAAATTTAAATTTATTACAACCAAAATCATTGTTGGGCATGACTGGCGTTCAGTTAATTGGACTGCCCTCATTTCATTTTCGTTGTTTTATAACTGACCTTGGCTAATAAACCCTCATCAATTAATCCGGAAATATTATTTAAAATTCTTTTTTAATTTCAAAGTTTAGAGACAACTCCAATTCACAGAAATCCAGACTTAGATTATTAAAATGATAGGGTCTGTATTATCTACGGTACTGGTGTTATGTAAACTAACATAGCTATGTTAAATAACAGTTTAAAGTTGAGGAGACAGTAAAATTATTAACACTTGATCGCCATCAGTATTTTAATAAATTTTTAGCAATTTTTGTAGATTTCTAGTGAATTTTGCTTTTTTATTTGGTTTTGTTATAGCAAAATAAGCAACAGTTTTGATATATGTTAACAGGGCCTTAAAGTGTTAATCTGTTTAATTAGTTAAATTATGTAGAATCCTCGATTCTCGAATATTTGATTTCAACTTATTATTTTATTTATTCTTATAAATTTCGGTAATATTTGAATTTAGCTTTTTTATTTCATTTAGTTAGAGTCTAATCTCAAGGAGGCTTCATTTATTAATCTGCATTATAAGTTACATACAATTCAACTTCTTATTTTCTTTCCTTTTATAAATGTTGTGAATATCTGTACAGCCTATAAGTACAACATGAAAGTTCCTTAACATACAATATATTTATGTTTAGATATAAATATATATATATATACAATGAACTCAAAATTATAACATTTTACTTATATATATTTATAAAATACTTAATAACTTATTATAACTAATAATAATTTATAACTAAATATAACAAATTATTTATAATTAAAGTACCCGAAAATAATATTTATACAATTTATAATATTATAATATTTGTAGTTCAAGTTCATCATTTGACAGTTTTATTGCACTTTTAGTGCAGTTTCGATACTCCTGTTCACTCTCACATCATATCTTCTTCTTTCTCTCCCTCTCTCTCTCTCTCTCTCCCCCTCTCTCTCACTCTCTCTCTCACTCTCTCTCTCACTCTCTCTCCTTTGTTCTGTGTTCATCAGTCTTTATATTCTGTATGTTAATCTACTTGTGTGTGTGACAACGACAGCTCGTGTATATGTATTTCCACATATGTGTGTGTGTGTGTGTGTGTGTGTGTGTGGGTGTGTATGTTCTGGGTATGTTCTGGAGTGGTTTATGGTCAGGTGACGATTGTCACGCAATGGCAACGCCTAAAAGCAGGCAACGCTGTTTATTTTTATTGACAAACTCGATGAGAATGTGTGCGAAATGTGCGTGCAGTGCGAGTTGGACCAGTTATCCTTTATCCTTTGAGTGTCTATGAGTTTTTTTTTAAACAAAACTCTATGCCAGTTGCTGTTGTTGTTGCAGTTTGCCAGCTCTATGCCATTTGACATGGCTTGCGGTTTGTTAGCTGCCTGCAAATTCCACTGTACAACAATCTCGCACAGAACATTTTGTTATTCAAAACACGACGGATTACCGTTCATTCCGCTTACACTCACACACACACACCTTGTGACAACGTTACTTTGCTCCTTGGTGCTGCTCTAAACTCTTCTCACCAGCCAGTGTCATTACTATTTGCAGCCACTGTCGCTGTCGCTGTCGTTGTCGTTGTCGCTGTCGTTGTCATTGTCATTGTCACACGGCGCACATTTGTTAGACACTAAGCCCGTGCATACTTCTGGGCTGCCTGGCAGACTGCCTGCTTGGCTGTTATCCTGCCCGTATGGCCAACATTGACAAGGATAAGAATGTTTATCACACACTCACACACACATATTCAACTAAATATACGCACTCTCACATACTACTCTCAGTGTTGCCTGCTGAAAGCCAAACCTCAAAGCAACCGCACGTACGAAACTTGAGAGCGCTGTGGCAATGGCAACAACAACAACAACATCAGTTACTACTACAACAACAACAGCAACAACAACATCGACTACAACATATAAACAAAATGAAGTGTACAGCAATGGCGGCTGACCATGCCCACTTTACGAGCAAAGTTTCCTTACTACCCCAGTTCTCCCTTTTCTTTTAATAATATTCACTTGCCTCTTTCTGATTGTAATTAGTTTAAAAATATTGTAAAAATACTAGAAATCAAAGCAAAATTTAGACAAAATTAAATGAATTCAACTTATTATCTTATTATCTTTTTGAAAAGGTCATGTTATAAAAAGATATTATAAACAGAATATAGAAATGAATTGCAATGCACTATAAGTATTCACATAATTTATACGAATTTCTCTGCAAGAGTTTTTCGCTTAAAAAACCTGTTTTCCAATCTATATATTTATTAAAATTCTAAATAATTTCTTGTGAACTCTTAGTATAAAAAGAATTGTAAAAATTAAAAATAAAATGTTAAAAGCAGCAAAAATTTTTGCTGTAATGAAATTGTTTTCAAAATTCTGAAATTCTAATAGTTTTAGAAACTTGCTGCTGTTTAATACCGATAATCAGAGTAACTCTACAACATTTTGTTTTATGAAATTAGTTTATAATTAATTAATTAATTTTATTTATTGCGAAAATAAAAAATGATATATATAATATTTTTTTTGTGTATCTCAGGAATTTTGTAAAATGTTAAATTTTTAAAAATTTATATGAAATCTCTAAATATTTGACGAGGTATTTTCAAGTCGCTTTAACTGATCCTTGACTGCATTCCGTTGTTTATTTGTATTTTGTCATTTCATTTTATAAAATGAAATACTTCAGGTGGCTACTTAAACACGTTTTCGATTAGTCGAGCTGCTGACATCATTCAAAGCGAGTCAAGAGCCCGTTGAGCAGGACACGACAGCTCCGAACAGGACACTCCTCGTCACTTCACTTGCCTTCAGCTGCAGCTCCTTACGCACAAAGTCAATTTCACGAGATTCGCCGCTTTCAGGACTTTCTATAATAAGCGAAAAATATTTTGAGAAAAAAATAAAATATTTTGTATATTGTATAAAAAATGGTGCAGCATATTTTTTGAGTTAAGGACAGGCTTATCGGAATGTTCAGTGGAGTGTGCTGATAAGTTTCCCACACTCCGTGCCATAAAATGTGCTTGAATTATTTTTGAAAATATTTAAAAAATAAATATATGTATATAGCTGTGAAAAATGAGTAGTCAATATGTATTTGGAAGTTAAGTAGGATTACGGACAAGTTCTCGAATTTGCTTGTTAGTTTCGACTCAAGGAACTGTCAAAGGACAAGGACAGGGACAAGTGACCTTTGGCATTAGGCATCATCAAAACAACCGCAAACTGTCATAATTTCATATACTAAACGTGCATGGAGGAGGAGGGCGGTTAGAAGTGGGATGTGAAGTGAACTGAGGAATCTTTAAAAATAAATCTGAAAGTGCTTTAATGTTGCCTGCCTCTGTTATCCTTGGCAACGTGCAGCTGTCGCTATTAGCCAGAGTCGCAGTCAAAGTGGGAGTTGTGGGCGAAGATGGGGATGGAGATGAAAATGAAGTAGGTGACGGAGTTGAAGTTGAGCCTCGTTTGCTGCTCTTTTTTTTTATTTTGTTTCCTTTTGCTTTACTTGTGTTTTTTTTTCTTCTTTTATTTTTATTTATTTATTTATTTTTTTTTTTTTTTGAAGAGCATCTTGTAATAAACCGCAGGCAACAAGGATACAAGGAAGTATGTGTACAAGGATAAACAGATAGAGACAGCTACAGCTGCAGAGAGTGGACGAAAGATAGAGAGAGGGAGAGAGCAAGTTGCGGCGTGTTGACAGGATATTTACAGGATTTCTATCAATATGCCAGCATTAGCACGTACGCCTGCAATGAACGATGAACGTGAACCTAAGTAATGTCGAATATACTTCTTCTATGATATATACATGCATGTATGTATATAATCTATAATATTCCCGGAAAAGCTGCCAAGCGAAAATTGCGAAAAATTGGAAAAATTGCTAACGGCATCATGTTGACCTGACAGACAGGACAACACAAACACTACACAAGACACTCTGCCGACGTGCCTTTTAATCAGATGCCAGTATATTTTTGAATGGTCTTGTTTCGTTCAGTAGATTAAAATACTAAAATAAATACCAAACTAAATACCAAACAGCTGTTGTCACAATTTATTGGGAAACTCATTAATTTACCCAAGTAGACGACCAGGTGCCGCCAAATCTAGCTAGACAATGAAGATTTTCCACATTTTCCTTTTACTTTGACACATCAATTTCAGACGGAGGAAGAGATGAGTTTTCAATCGAGGAAAAGCTTAAGGAAATACGGGACAGCGCTTACAGTTTGAGATTGAGTTTGAGTTTTTGTTTAGAGTTGGGAATAGGACGAGGACTGTCGTGTAGGTTCAGGTAATCCTGCATGTAAAGCCTAGTTTCACTTTTACAATGACTGAGAGAGAGAGAAGTAGACAGAGAAAAAGAGAGAGGAAGAGGGTAAGTCTCCCTTTGTAAAGTATTTGTTTGGCACATTTAATGGGTTAAGCGCCGGCTTCCGTCAATTGTTGTAGGTCAAACAAAAACTGGCACAACAACAACAACAACAACAACATGAGTGTGTATTTGTGCTCTTTAAAATTTGCAAGCACATATAGTAAGTGAGAGGGCGTGAGAGGGGTTGAGAGGGGGAGGGGGGAGGACGTCAAGTGGCCGAGAACAGCAGCCTACAAAGTGCCACTCAGTCGAACTTAACCCCCAGCAACAACAACAACAACAACAACAACAGCAGCAGTGGCAAGTGGCAGGAACTTTTAGTGGTGCTGCCACTGCCACTGCCACATCCACACCCACAGCCTCTGTCAGTTTTTCCATTTACCCCAATTTTCGTCAGTTTAGAGTTTTGAGTTTTGGCCAAAAGCTGCCAACTTGGCTGTGCATTAACAGCGGCCCAAAGTGAAAGGACTCCCAACAGCAGCAGCAGCAGCAGCAGCAGCAGCCGCTTTCTCTATTGTAGTTTTTGTTGTTGGTTGTTTGGCTGGAGCCTGATGACCATAAATTATTAATGATTACTAGCCCAAATTACAGTTAGCTCACTTATTTGCTCATTTGTAAATGAAGGCCAATTGTTGCTGCTCAGAGTCCTTTCAGCCGAGCTTCAGTTTGAGTTGCAGTTTTGAGTTCTGGGAAGCAAGTTTCATTTATTTGAGTCACACAAAGTGCCCAAAAGATATCTACACAAAAGCTAAAATATACTATATATATATCAAATATATATATATATGTCTTTATACATTTTTGATATATGTATAATGTGGGGCTGCTAATTGTGGCTGTCGTGCTGCTGGTCCGGTTATGTTTAAATATTAATTTTGATTGTTGAAATTGCGTATCCCATCAATCTGAATGGAGACTCATCACCCCTCTCTTTCTATCTGCCTATCTATATCTATCTCTTTCTATCTGTATAGCCTGTATAGCCGTTTGCTAATTTCAAATTCATGGGAGCCTGTGCCAAAAACTTTTGTTATTTATATTTTATACAATTTTATGCCCACTGCACATAAACAAAATTATCATAACATAACCAACTCCCATTCCCTTTCTCCCTCTCTTCTCCGCTGCTATCTCTCTCTCTCTCTCTCTCTCTCGCTCTTTAGGCATATTTGTCTGAAATTATGAATACATATTTGTTGGCATAGCCATCGACAATTCAATTTCTAATTTTTATTTAACATAATTCAACCAAACGAATTTTACAACAATTTCACTTCCGCTCACTTCCGCTTAAATGGCCTTCATACAGTCGCTGACTGCGATTTCCAATTCATTTTCCTTTCGCCCACATACACATTTCCCATTTTCCCATTCTCGCCCCATTTCCCATTCGCATTTTCCACTGTTTCTGTGTTGTGTTGTTTTGTTTGCCCAGCCGAAAATCCGAAAATCAAATCTCCCAGTTTTGAATTCTGAATATACATACATATATTTATTGCTGATTATTTCTCTTCTCTGCCATACACTTCTCTCAATAAGTATGCCTACAGCCTGTAATGTGATGAGCGACAAAACATTAACAATTTGTTTACATAAATTCATTCAAATAAATCAAATGAAATGATGATGATGATGATGATGATGATGATGATGATGATGGAGTTCTCTCTACTTTCAACTTCAGCAAAGCTGCCACGCCCCCCATTCCTGCCCAGCTGCCACTGTTGCCACTGCCTCATCAGTCTCTTCCAGGTGGCAGAATTTGTCTCTCTTTTGGGGGTAACAATTTAGGGCCCATTAGAGGCAGTTTACCTGGTGTCAATTGAAATTATTGGTAATTATGCTGGAAAGTATCAGGTTTATGTTTCAATTATGCTTCACTTCTCCTTAATAATCTGGGACAGATAGACAGAGAGAGAGAGAGAGAGAGAGAGAGAGAGAGAGAGAGAGAGATAGAAAAAATGCAGAGAGAAAGAGACGGTATATAGTCTATGTTGACTATCAACTTACCGTATATGTATAATCTGGCTTATTAATTAGCTAAAAATGGTTATCTTTAAAAATATTTAATTTTATCTCACTATGTTAATATTTTATTTTTTTAATTTAGTAAGTGAAGAATCTGTACAACCTAAAATATATATATTTTTTTTTAATTTTTTTTTATTTTCAATTTACTTATTTCTATCCTAAAACCGTCTAATATAATTTTTAAATATTATTCGATATCTAATTTATCAGAGTTGACAAACAATTTAAGTTTTTGCCGTATTCTTTTCAGAACTTATAGTACTGAAACTTTTCCAGTATTTTTCTAATACTAAATAAATTTGGCAAAACTATACTATAATACTACATAGTTTTGATAGATGTGGTTAATTTAAAGATATAGTATACTATTTACAATTTTTACTTATTTATTTAATATTTATTATAGCAAGTCACCATTTTTAAGGAATACTGACATTATTGAGAAGCATTTCAAATAAAATTACCAAAAGAGAGTTAATATAGTAATAGTAAATTTTTGGGGAATTTCTTGAATCTCCCAAATCATTTATCTATATCACTGTATCCACAGCTACAGTAATATCTCAATAAAGCTGCCTGGGAACTCAGCTCAAATAACAAATGCGATATTTCGTTGGGGAGTTTTTCGAAATCCCATGAAGGAATTTACAAACAAACGTACTTTAAGGATTGTCAAGAGAATTGAAGGGCTCACCATAATCTACATTTATCTTATATTGATAAATCGGGATATAGGGATAGGAGTGCCTCAACATCCGTTTGAAAGGAAGCTGTCTGATACTCGCAGAAACTGCAGCTACTCCAAGGAAAATACAACTTAAAATAACTTTAAACTTAACTAACTGACTTGATATAATAATTTCGGCTAATTTCAGCTTAGATTTTTGATGTGCATTCTCACACAGTTAACTGAAATGTGTGTTTGAGAATTGTTGTCAAAAAGTTGCGAATTCGTTGTTGTTTTTCAACCTCAAAGCGAAATGTTGAGTATAATTAAAAAGTTGACAGATTGTTTAGAATTAGGAATGCTTGTGTCTTTTACGGCTGCCAGACAACGATGCAGTGACACAAAACACACAACACTTTGGTTCAATACACTAAAATGGAAGATAAGAAGAAGAAAATGAAAAGGACGAAGGATGTGTGTGTTGACGAGAAACTATTGAAGAACTATTGAAAAGTATTCAGGCGCAAGTCGAAGCTTTGCACGCGCAGATAGGAGGTGGGTTAGCTGAAAGGGGGCATGCTGGTGGCGGGGAGGTGAAGTGAAGTGGATGTAGTGCTGCAAGCAATGCCTACACACTCACACACACACACATATAAACACACACAGACATATAGGAATGCAGCAGATGAATGCGAAAGCTCAGATAGAAGACGCTGCTGCAGAAACGAAAGGCGCGCCAAGTAGACAAAAACGAAATTCTTTCTAAAGCACTCAAAGCCCCCCAAAAGCAGGCAACACATATACACAAACACACACACACCCTCACCCACACACACTCACACATATACAGCCATACGGCATACACTCTTTCAGTTTGCGCTGAAAAGAGGATAAACTGCATTTTTATCTTTAAACACACTTCAAGTGCTGTGCGAACAGCGAGTGAGAGAGAGAGAGAGAGCTAAGAGAAGAGGAGAGTCAGAGCAGAAAGAGAGAACGAAAGAGAGAGAGAGAGAGAGAGGGGGAAAAGAGAGAAAGAGGGAATGAGGGAAAGAGGAGCGAAAAACGTCACGAAAAACAAACACAAGTACATACGTGTCTGTCTATCTTTCTCTCCCTCTTTCGCTTTCCCTCTCCATCTCTCTCTCCCTCTCTCCCTCTCTCTCTCAATGTAGCCATCTCTTTCGGTTAGTGTGTGCGTTTGCTGGCAGGTGTGCTTTTGTTCTCCGTCATGTCCTTGTTATTATTATGATTATTATTCAAGTCATCAACAAGGCGACGTCAGCCGCCGTCCGCCGACGATGACGACGATGGAGCAGGAGGAGGATGAGGAGGAGGACGAGGATGAGGTGGAGGATGAGGAGCTGGCGATGATGAAGTTTTCGAGCAGCTATAGTTATGTTATGCTCTTCTTACTTCCATCCCCTGCCCCCGCACTCGTTTGCTGCACTTAAATGCAGTGCGATTATGAAGCGCCGTTAAGTATGCAACGAAAAAAAGAGAAGAAAAAATATATTTGAAACGAAACGTAAGCAAACGAAATGGCGGAAGACGCGTTCGCACAGCTGATGGCCTGCCTATTAAATTTATCTGCACGACTTTGCAGTATGCGGCACGAGGCACACAGATTGCAACTTGCAACACGACACCGTTAATCGCCTGTCACCTCCGTTAATGGCGCCATTTCTGCTGCCCCCCTCCCTCTCCCACTCCTTCCCTCATTTGCCCGACAACCAAAGAAAAAATAAGAAAACTATTGATGATATTGATGTTGGGCACGTCGTCGAGGTTGCCGCTTTGATGCGGGCACAGAACCGCTTAGGCTCTTCTTTCGGCGAAATGCCAGAGATAAGCGTTTGCCAACACTGCCACGCCTACTGCTTAACCTGCCTACCTGGATGCAGTTGGCAGTTGGCAAAACGTAGCGATAAGTTCAACATTGGGGAAATTCAAGGTAACGACATTGCAAGCATTTTCGACAATTTATGGCCATAATGTCCGTATATTGGAGGGGGTTGGGGGGTTTAAGAAGAAGAAGAAGTTCACACTATGCCAAGGCACAAAGGAAGACAGTGGATAGGTAAGGGGAATGGGGGGGGGTGTAGTTGCTTGAAGGCAGAGTCTTTTATTGCGCGCCATTTGCATGGCAGCAAAAATTAATTTTTTAACACGCACACGAAAGCAAAAAGCAAAAGTGCACACGGAATTCTAGAAGGGGGGCGTAGAGGTTAAAGGAAGGGGGGTGGGGGTGGGGGGTGTTAGGTAAAGGAGACGCTGCGCGTTGACACTGATTTTGACGCATTGCTCCCAAAAGATGTGACCCAAAAAGTCAGTGCGGCAAATGAGCAAATGTGGGTGGAAAACCTGAAACCGGTTAAGTGTTGTATTCTAGCCAAGATGGAGACCGAGATGGTGCCTCAGTTGGGGCATGGTGAGGTGTAGGGGCGGTGCACCCACAGCCACGTTGACTTTTACAGCAAAATATGAGACATGTCAGACCGCACGGCGGAATAACCCAAAGCCAAGTCAATGTGTAGCGAAAAGGAGGTGGAAGGATTCTCTTCTATGCTCTGCTCAGAAACTTGACTGGATATGGGTGTGTTTTTCTAGCCATTTTGTTTTTAATTTGCCATGGTTATGGTTTAGAGAGAGAGAGAGAGAGGGATAGAGAGAGAGAGAGAGAGCACTCAGACTGCCGTTAGACGTTGACAAAGTAAAATGTAGACAAACTGACAGCCATGTGGCAGTGGCAATCAGACATTACGTATACGCAACCGTTGCCAGAGCATTTTAATATGCAAATTGCAAAGTTGAAGTGATAACTTTGCTGCCAAGCGTATGCAAAATGTCTACCTATCTCTTTCTCTCTCTCTCTCTCTCTGTATCTATCTCTTTCACACTATATCTATCTCTCTCTGGGTGGGCTGTTGTTATGCTGCAGATAATTCAGTCGAGCTGAGCATGTAACTTAATCATTAATGATTATCCCAACTCATAAATCTGTTGGGTTTTCACTCTGTATCTGTGTATGCGTGTGTGTGTGTGTGTGAACAGACAGATAAATGAAATCTGGAAATTAAATTTAAATCTAATCTTAATGCAAACGGCTCTAGATTGTCCGCTGGCAGTTGAAATTCAATTAATCTGCTTGCCAAAATAAATCAAAATTCATAATTATTATGTCAGATCAACAAAAGTGGAAAAGAATTGCTGCAAGTCCTAGATTTTGGCTTTAAGCTGGCAAAAATGTGCAGAGAATACCCCTTTTTTTCTGAGTGCTTGGCCAAAGCGCCTAAAAGTAGGCAACAGCAGCAACTGAGAGAGCTGAGCACAGTAGAGAAGCATGTCAGTTTCATGCTCGCGGCCACACTTAACATTATTTCAGCTGCAGCTGCAACTACAACAATAATAACAGCAAACACACACACACACAGCACACAGCACACTTCTTTTGTGCCATAACAACAACAACAAGAACAACAATAAGTATTCTTTTACAAGGCAGCACATTGCTTGGACTTGTAACCAGCACTCATACGCCGCGTGGTCCAAGGCAGCATCAGGTCAAACTTAAATATTTAATGAAGCGCTTAATGCGCCCAGCAAACCCCTTCCACCTGCCACCCCTCTCCCTCTCCCTCTACCTCGTCCTCCCTCCGCCCACCCCTCTGCAGTGTTCAGAGTCTTAATTGCCACGCCCGAAAAAAGAAACCATCGTTTGCTGGTCAGAGTCTGCAAAATATTTTCAACAAATTTTTGCTTAATGCAAAAAATATTTCATTGTACTGAAGTCCCCCCCATGAGCCCAGCAAGGTTGCTGGTGGCAGGCAAAGGGGGGAGAGTCTGGTACTGGGGGCGACATTCGAGTGCTCGTTGCCCATAAATTTGCTTAGAGCGGGAGCTGCAGGGGGATGCAATTGTGGACGAGAATTGAGATGGGGATGGAGAGTGGGGATGGGGGAGTGGTGGACACATAAGCAGACCCGAAATGTTTGCGGCGGGCCTCTAAGCCCAGGCATGCGGTCGGCCAGGCATGTGCAGCATTTCAAGCACCGCCCACCACCGCACACCACCACCGCACTACGACGCTCATGGTATTCGGGAAGACAACAACAATTGGAATAACTAGAAAAATGCACAAAAGAAGTGCCCACCT
This sequence comes from Drosophila quadrilineata, assembly GCA_018150725.1. Lineage (NCBI taxonomy): Eukaryota > Metazoa > Arthropoda > Insecta > Diptera > Drosophilidae > Drosophila > Drosophila quadrilineata. The sequence goes on from JAECWN010000375.1 coordinate 950,480, forward strand.
GGTCTGCCCTGATCTGGACAAGAGCCCGCTGTTCAGCCCCAAAAGAAACCCTCCGATAAAATAAAAGCAAAATTCAAATCAAATTGAAAGTAAATTTAAAATAAGAATCATGTGAAAAAGTTGAATTTGTTTGCGTTGCAAGCAATTAATCTAGTTGCAATATTAATTTTGTTGTTTAACAAAAAAAATGTATTGAATTTAGGGAACATTTTAAACCATTTTTTTTTTAAATGGCTTTTTGACAATGCATAATATTTAAATAAAATCCAATTATGCCAACAATAAGACAATATTGAAGGAAAAGACATCGAAAAATATAAATTGTATAACATATAGTTGAATATTAAATAAACTTTAAGAAAAACAATATATGAAAACTAAATTAAACTTCTTAAAGCTTAAATTTATTTTTATATTATGAAATTAAAAAAAAATTTTTGGTATTTACATTTTTAATTTCGAGAAATGAATATTATTTATATTCATAGAATTCAAAAATAATTTAAAATAATCTTTACATATTTTGATTAAATCAAAATAATACTTAATATTAATCATTTTATATAAATACAATTATATAAATAATATTTGCAATTAATTCAACTAAATAAAATATAAAAATTTATATATAATATAAATATTATTTGTAACTAATTCAACTAATTAAAATTTGGTTCATTAGGTTATAATGAATATAATATTAGTTTTTAAAACTTTTCAAAATTTCAATTAAAATGAATCGTATTTTGCTGAAAACTTTAAAAAAAACCTAAGTAAAAACAGTTACAAAAAAAATTCATTTAATTTTTAAACTTTCATTTAAATTTAATTTGATTTTTGCAAAAATAGAATTTTAATAATTTTCGCTATAATTCGCCAAATTTAGATGTTTTCCCGTCAAAACTGTTCACTTAACAAATTTAGCGTGAAATTGGCTAAAAGCGCTGTAATATGGCTACTTTTGGCATTACTGAAATTGCTGTGAATGTTGTTGTTGCTGCTGTTGCAGCTACGGAGACACAGCATTAAAACATTTGCACGGAGCATTCCAAACAGCAACAACAACAACAACAACAACAACAACAACAGCAGTAGAATAATGTAGAATACTAAGAAAGAGAAGAAGAAGAAGGTACAGCAGATGATGATGAAGAAGAAGCAGAGCAGCCAGAATAGTCGAGGCTGCTTAACATTTAAAGTGAACAATGAAATATGCCTTGGCTGTGCCACCGTTCGGATGTTACTCATACGCCCCGTTGGCCGACCGCCATCAGCGAAGGTGTTTGCCAGACTTAAGTGTGTGTCTGTGTGTGACTGTGTGTGTGTGTGTGTGTCGCAGCACGCGACTTGCTTACAAATGACAAACCAACCATCCCCCTGAACCCCTCCCCCCTTCTCTTAACACAGACCCACAAGAGTCCTGGCTGCTGCCAATGAAGAGCAATGCGAAGCAGCAAAGGATAGCGGCAAGTGCAGTTCTGTGGCCCAAATGCAGTTGCCAAAATAAAACGCAGAGAAAGAAGAAGAAGAAGACGATGAAGAGGAATGGAAAATGAAAAGGAAAACGTATGTAACGAAATTGGTCAACAGCGAAGTTGACCCGTTTTGGCCATTGCCGCTTGCCGTTTGCTGCCCACATGTGGCCATAATTTTTAAGCGCCAAATGAGAAGCAATTCATTGACCATGATGTCTGACTAGATGGCCAGCCAGTATGGCCAAAAGGGATGGCTGCGTGGCAATTGCTGTTGTGATACACACAACCCCCAAAAAACAAAACATTTACCATACATTCTTCGCTATTCGTTTGCAGTTTGTTGCCACCTTTGGGCCATGATGGCCAAAATGCCATTCGAGAGACGTAACTCTCAGTACTTGTTGTTGTTGTTGTTGTTGTTGTTGTTGGTATTATTGTTGTTGGTAGCTGCGTTTTCTAATTGCTCTTTGTGCTCGCTTCGGGATGCCGTTACATTCTCATTTCTCGGTTATCTAATTTGGCCACAATGCCACTGTAAACCGAAAGAAAAGCACAACACAACCCACACTTTTGGCCAAATTGGAACAAACGATAACTTGGCCAACACCCGAGCATACATATTTCGGTTTTAGCTACAAAAAAGTCAAGATAAAAGATTTATAGAGATTTTGATTTTGCAAATAATTTAATATGTAGTTAAAATTTCAATTTGATGGCAACGTAAATATAGATGAAAGAAATTTTAAAACAATTGCTTGTTAACGGTAAAGTATTTATTTGTTTGGAAATATATTGAAATTTAATAATTAGATGTCTAGAATTTCGTAGTTAAAAATATATTATTTTAAAAACAGAGAGACGTGCAGATTCATCACTTATTAAATGTAATAAAAAAAATATAGTAAATGCAACATTTACTAAAATTATTGGCATTTTATATTGTTAATAAAATCTAATTTTTTAATGTTTATTGATTTTTAAAATAAAATAAAAATATTTTATATTAATATTTGTATAATTAATATTAAATAAAAATATTTTATATTAATATTTATATAATTAATATTTTATTTTTTAATTTCTAATACCATTACAGTTTTCTATTAAAAAATTTAAGATGTTAATAAAATTCTGGAAATCATTGAATGGCTCTAAATAAAATATGTATGTATGTAATTTTTTAATAGACATCTTTAAGTACATAAGAATACTTTCTATATATACATTTGTATGTATACTAAATAAAATCTTAAAAAGTTTGAAATTCTCCAAATTATTAACAGATAAACATATACATACATATATTTTGTTATATTTATTTTTATGACACTTACTGTAATATTTGTGAATTGTTTTCTTTATTATATTACCACCGCTGGCAACTGTTAATAGGTCCTCTAGCGGCACTCTCTACTCTACTCGGGCACAAGGACCAAAGAAATTGATACAAGAGCTCCTTGAGACCCAATGCTGTAATTTATTACATTGGCTTTCAATGCACGCGACGTATCCTGTAACTGGGCCTAATCACAGCTGCTGAGCTGTGATAACCCTTTTTCTCACTTTCTTTAGTCGCACTCAGAATGAAATGAAAGCAAAACCAAGGCTAAAAAGAAATTTATGCATGCAGCTGGCGAAAGTGCCGTGTCATTGTGAGTATTGCACAAATAAAATAAAGTTAACTTAGGACATGTTTCAATTGTCAATATTGTCACGAACGCATACGCACACAGGCACATACATACATACATACATTTGTATATAGAGATAAATATATACATACATATGTATATAGAAATAAATGCAAGGCAAATTTACCTTAAGTTACGCTCTTTGAATAACAAGAAAACAATACGACGACGCATGCAACATGAACAGGCTGTAAAGCAACCATCACACACACACACACACATACAGTTGCAAAAATAAAATCAAAACAAAACAAAGAAATGAAATGAGAGAGAGAGAGAGAGGCCGAAAACAAAACACAAAAAAGAGCAAAAACGACATCAGCACAAAAACCACAATCGAGATCATTATCAATTACACGCACAGCAGGACACGAAGCGAGACAAACTGATAGAGAGAGAGAGAGAGAGACAGAGATAGATAAGGAGAGAGAGAGAGTACGAGGTGGCAGGGTCAGTGCGAGTGCGAGTGCGAGTGTGAGTGGGATGGCAAGCGTAACACAAAACGAAAAGAAAATACGCATGAAATTGCAATTTACATCAAATTCATTTGCACCCATATATGCACACACACACACACACATACACTCTCACTCTCTTTCACTATGTGTGTGTGTGATGTAGGGAGTGAGTGAGAGAGAGAGAGCTGAATTGCGACTGAGTTACAAATAAAATTCATTCATACGCATAATGAAACAACACTTGCAAAAGGGCCCCAAGACAAGAAAGATGAAGCAGCAGCAGCATGCGGCCAGAAAGGATAACAAAAGGCATGCACGAAAATAAGGACAACAATGTTTAGAAATAAACAAACAATTGTAGCCAGCACATCCACACTCCTTTCTTCCTCTCTCGCTCCCCCCCCTGTACAAGGAGTAGGCGCAGGCAATGTAGATTCCCTAATTTGAGACTTCAGAACAGCAGATGGAAGTGAGGGGAGAGAGAGAGTATGTGCACGCACTCCGTTCGTCGCTGGCCGGCCCTTTTATCTCAGCAGGGAATACACAGAGAAAGTGTGATTGAAAGAGAGACAGCGACAGCGACAGCCAAAGAGAGGCCATGCCAAAGAGAGAGCGAGAGGAGACACACATCGCAGCTAGCGAAAATCCACGCCCTGTATGTAAATTATTAGCTAGGCAGTTTTTGTGCGGGCGCCTGAAGTTGTTGTCAAAGCCAGAACAATTTTCGGGCCGCAGCAGCAGCTGAAAAATCCTCACACACACACACATACATAGACATAATAAAAACGGCATAACAGTTGTTAAAAAAAAAGAGGCACATCGAGAGAATGAAAGAGAGAGAGAGTGTATGTTGGCAGCCAACGTCAAGTAAAACGCCCTTTTGTCGCTTGATTTGAGGCGAATTTGTAGACTTCTTTTAGTACTCCCAAAAAAACAGAGAGAGAGAGAGCAAGTGGGAGAGCGAGCTTCAACTCGAATTGCAAATATATTTTAAAGCACAACAACAATAGCAACAACTGCCAGCATAAAGTACGGCGGGCTGCAGCCCAAAGCACAGGCAAAGAGAACGCAGCGCAGCTTCCAAAGCGAACCGCTCTCTTTGACGCAGCATGCGCAAAGCAACGAGAGTGAGAGAGCGTGAGGACGTCTGTAAAAGCTACAGAAGAGCAGCAGTAGTATCAGCAGCAGCACTAGCAGCACTAGCAGCACCAGCAGCAGCAGAGCTAACAGCAGCATCAACAGCAGCGCGGCAGAGCATATCCCAGCTTCAGCTGCGAAAACTCTGCTATGCAGCGGCGGCCAGCAGTAGTCGCCTCAGAGCCCGCGGGTTGAAGAAATCGTACGCATCGAGCGAGCCGAGAAAGCGTCGCGTGTAAATCAAACAAAAGAAAAGCAAAAGAAAAAAAAAAGAGTACATATATACTATTTATATGTATGTATATGTAAGCAGAAGAGAGCAAGCTTAGCACGAAAAAAAGAAGCAAAATAGAAAAGAATAAAAAAATTGAAGAAATACATGAAATAATCGAAACAAATTGCAAATAAAATTAATCAAGACCCCAAATATACATATGTATGTATGTGCATATGTATTATGAAATTTGAAAGTTGAGGTGGAAAGAAAATTGTGTTCGAAAGGCGGCAACGCAGTATGTTTTCGCAAATGCCACGCAAATGAGCAAACAAATAGTTGATTGTTCGACGTTGACGTTGACGTTGCCGCTGTTGCGACTACAGCTGCTGCTGCGACTAGAGCTGCCCCAAATTGTGGCACAATTCCAGTCACAGTCTGAAACAGAAACCGAGTTATGCGTGTTATTTGAGAACTGCCATCGCTGCTCATCCTACAATAATATTTTTCACATTGGGCGTGTGCTGCTCCAACAACAGCAACATCATACCCTGCAACAACAACAACAACAACAGCAACAGCTGCAACTGTGTGTGTGTTTCAATCGTAATTTGTATTCGCCTGAAGAGGAAGAAGAAACATGTGCGCGTCGCTTCAATCTAAGTGTGTGTTCAATTAAAAAGTCATCGTTATCGTTATCGGCATCGTTATCGGCATCGTCATCGCTTGCTAATTGCTGTAAAATGCAACTCGACGCGTTCAATTCAAATACAACTGAAATCTCAGTAAACTGAAGCGTCAAGTGTTGTCCAATTCTCGTTTGCATCGCCACCATTTCCGTCTCCCTCTACGTCTCTCACTCTCTCTCTGTTATTGCCCATTACTGTCTAACTGTCTAGGCTGACTGTATCACTGTCAGCGTCGCCGTCACCGTCACCGTCAACGTCACCGTCGCAGTCACCGTCGCTGTCTACGTCACCGTCGCTGTCTACGTCACCGTCGCTGTCTCCGTTTACTCTGTCTACGGTGTGTGATTTACGTTGATTTACGTTTGTTGTTGTTGTGTTTTTGTGTTTTTGTGTCTTTTGTTTTTGCAACTCGTAGTTCGTAGTTTGGCCGCTCGAATTGTCAGCAGGTCTCGAATTTCATTTCGTTTCCGGTCATCATCCGCATTGTTGCTGCCTGTTCCTAACATTACAGTTATTTTGGTCTTTGCGGCAAGTTGCTGGTGGCAGCAACAGCAACAGCAGCAACAGCAGCAGCTCTCGTTGTTGCCCAGACTTTTGTGCGCAAATTGATGTCAGCAAATGTAAGTATGTGTTTGTATGTGTGGCAAGCACACAAATCCCTCTCTACATACATAAGTATACACATACATACATACATATACATACATAATATAGTAGAATACATATACATTTACAAATGTATGTTGCATGATTTGATTTAACTGTTGCGCCAAGTGGCAGGCAGGTTCAGCATTGAACATTGTGACCCATGGAGGCAGAGAGTTGCCTCAGAGTAAAAAAAAAATCAATTGGAATCGGGACGTATTTGAGGTAGAGAATGGATTTTTGAATAGATGATATTTTCAAAAATATTCTTAAATTAATAAAATTAATTTGTTGCATTTATAAATGTTTATATATTTATTTTATGTTAAAATGTTATAAATTTATTATTTGATACTCTTGGATAAATATTAAATGTTACATTGATTTTTAAGAAGATATTGAAAGATATTTTTGTATTTCGTATTTTGAAGAAGAACTGAGAGAGATATTTAGTATAAACCAAAAAATAACTTGCATTTATATAAATATAGTTCTATTCGGCCCATATATTTTTCAAATTGTATATACATTTAATTAATAAAAATTTAACACGAAAGCTAAGAAATAAAATAAAACTGAAAATTGTATTTGGTGTCTTTTTATTGTCCAAAACATTTTTTTAAAATTTGTTTTTTAATTTATAAGGCTGATATTTTTTATTCCTTTTTCTTATTTACTTAAAAATATAATTTGTTTGTGAAGTAATTTTTTTTTTTTTATTAATTAATTAAGTGCTGGACCCATACAAAGTAATGACTTTAAAAAGTGCATTTCGATAATTGTCGAAATTTATCTGTTCTCCATTTGAAAATATTTTTTTTCTTACAGATAAATTTTTTTTTATCCTTTTGAAGAAAAATATATATTTATATATATATACTTTGATGTATTTCAATATCAGCAATTCCTTCCTTAAATTAATATTAATGATTTACATATGTTAATCACAGCTACTGCTAACAAAGTTTTATTGATATAAATATTACTTTAAATGTAATATAACATTATAAGGAAATACTTATAATAATAGAATATAAAAGAAAAAGAAAAAAGGAAATGCTTTCCAAAAATTAACTATTATTATACATTAATATAGATTCTTGACTTATTGTTTTGGTATATTCGCTGATTTTGTTACTTTTATAATAATTATGCTGATTTTGACACACTAATTACACTCATACACATATGGACTTTCTCTCTCTCTCTCTCACTCTCTTTTCTCGCTCTCTCTATGTCTCCCTCAGCTGTTTTTCTGTTGGTTTCTCCGCATACTGATTTCTCTCATTACATTATTGCCTGAAACGTTGTTCTCTAATTAATATAATTTGCCTTATCTAACCCCGTAACCCCCTTACCCCGTCTAGAGTTACAGTCTCAGTCCCAGTTCTAGTTTCAGTTTCAGTTCCCGTTTCTCTTTTTCAGTTTTTCCGTTTTCCAACATCGTCTTTTCTTAGTTCGCAGTTCGCAGTTCTTCATGCTGAATAGCACGCATTACTCATACGCCATGTCTGCACTGTCTGTCAATCACTCAGTCAGTCAGTCAGTCAGTCAACCACTCAGTCAGTCAGTCAGTCATTCAGTCAGTGGGTTGACTCCCTGATTTCCCTCAAGTTTTATGCGTTCCTCCTTCATTTCTACTTTGTTCTTTCCTTTTTTGTTGCTTTCATTCGCAGTGCGTTACATGCTGTCTTGCTGCTACTGCTTCTTCTTCACTTGCTTCTGCTTCTTCTTCTTCTTCTTCTTCTACTTATGCTCTTGGTTTTTGTTATTGTTTTAAACGTAAATTCCCACTCGTTTAGTTGCCTGTGTCTTTGTTTTTTCTTTATTTTATTTAATTTTTTTCCAGTATTTTTTTTTCTTTTTTTGTATGCAGGCTCAGTGCTTTGTCTTTGAAACAAACAAACACACACATATATTTATATATAGCTATGTGTGTGCGTGTGTGTGTGTGTTGAGTGACGCCAAGTTCTTCGACAACGTTTGTTGTCGTCGTCATCATCGTCCTTCCCATTGTTGCTGTTGTTGTTGCACAAATATTTGCCTTTTTTGAAGTTGATTTTTGGTCTTCGTCTGAGCGCCTTTTGTTGTCAGCTCAACTTAGTCTGTGCTCCTATACGCTCTCCTCTCTCTCTCTCTCTCTCACTCCTCTCTTTCCCTCTCCCTCTCCCTCTCTCTGTGTCTCTCTCCCTCTCGCAAATATGTTGCAATATGGTGATGAATCGTTGCTAAATTGAATATCGAGTGTTTATTTATATATTGGCCAGCAGGTCCTTTTGGCCGTGTCTGTGTCCACTTGCATAGTGTCGAAGCTCTGTAAATAATTTGATACTGATGTATTATCCTGTTGCAATTGACAATTTGCCATTTTGTGTAGCACAGTGCTTAAGTGGGTGCTCATAGTTTGTGCAACGCAAACAGAATTCAACAAACTTGCAAACTTTGCCACCCGTTACACAAAAAAAAAGAGACAGAAAAGAGAAGAGAAAAATGCACTCCTTGTCTCCCACTTTCTTTAGTTTTTTCTTGCTTTATTTTTGTTGCTCCTTGACTGTAGCTGAGTGCAACAACAACAAGAAATCCAGGCAAACAATTCGCACAATTTATCTCTTTTTGTTTAACTTGAAAACAGAGTGAAAAGAATCTGATGCTGAGTATCGCTCGCAATTTGTTAAATGGAATTCTTTTTATTTTTATTTTACATACATACATATATGTACATATATATTTTTTTTTTGTTGTTGACAGAAACATAAACAGAAAGCGGTAGCAAGAAAAGCGTGAGATTGATATCTGAAAATTTAGCAAACTTATATCATCAATATGGGTATTTCTACGAATTTATCTCGAATTTATCAATCATTTGATCCTTTAACAAATAAATCCTATTCAAGTTTTAAAATTTGAATGCGCTCGCATAGCAATTGCCATTGATTGACTTGCAAGTTGAAGTATCGTCCTTGCTGCAAATCCTTGCTCGAAAATATGCTCATAATGCATTTGCCGGATGTATGAATGATTGCCTGTCGCTTATATCCTTATAAACTGAGTCCGAGTAAGGACTCTCAATACATACGTTTCGTCATAAAAAATATAGCATACTTTGCAGCGCATACTCAACTATGCTATGCAATTTGGACTCTAGAGGAAGGCAGCAAGAAATAGGGTGGTGGTTGGGTGATGTTGGCTGACTGTTTCCGGCTACGTTGCACTAAATATTTAAGGCAACTCATTAGTGGCAAGTTGCTGGCGTGCCACGTGCATTGTGTGCTTAAAGTTGTAAGAATTAACGAGAATTCCTCAGAATTTAAGCGCCAACTTTCAAGACGTTGTTGTTGAACTCCATTGCCGCATTACGGAACGAGAGAGATAAAGAGAGTGTGTGAGAGAGAGAGAAAGAGTGTGTGAAAGAGAGATACAGAGAGAGCTAGCTGTCGCATTGTTACTGCCATTGCACTTAGCTGACCTGCTGCAGCTGCAGACAGACATTGTGTTCCCTAGAAACCAGACAGAAAAACAGACAGACAGACAGACAGACAGACAGACAGACGGACAGACATAGAGTCAGCTCAATAGTTGCTCAGTTTGAATGCCAGTTGCTGTTGCCGTTGCAGTTCCAGTTTCAGTTCAGAACTCAACTCAACTGTCCAACAATTCAGAGATAGTTATGGAGACCGAAACGCGGCGAAGTCTCTGCCGTCTTTTTGTTGCTGCCACAGCCACGGCTAAAGATACAGATACAGATACAGATACAAATGCAGATGCAGATAGAGATACAAGTACAGATACAGCCACACAGGTCTCTCTGTCTGTGTGTGTGTGTGTGTGTGTATGGGATGGATGGCAGGCATTTGTTGTAGTTGTTGATGGACATTTGCTGGCAGCTCTTTTGCCATCAGTTTGGCTGCCTTTTTATGCGCCACAAATGAAAATGCAGACAGACAACGGGCGCCAGCCGACCAATGACAACGACAACGACAACTGTGTCACAGTGTCTGTATAAGTGTGTGTGTGTGAGTGTGAGGACGACGACCAGGACAACGACGTCTGACGATGACGTCGCATTACTGAAGACAATGGCAAACCCAACTAGCAGCCGGCACAACATTTCTAGCACACTCTACTCTCTGCAGTCTCCACTCTCCACTCTCCTCTCTATTCTCTACACTCTCCACTCTCCATACTCCGTCTAAGGCCTTTTCGCTGGCAACTGCTCTGCAGTATTTCCAACTTCCTACATGCATTTGAATTATGAGTTATGACTGGGCATGGAAATAAAAAAAAAAGGGAACGACAAAAAAAGGGCAGGGAAAACAAAAAATGAATGTGGAAATGAAAAGGGAAATGGGAGTGAGGAACATAGTGGCAAAGTATATAAATGCTAAACAACTTGGGTTTTAATTCATAATTATTTTTATGTCAGCGCACTCATTAGAGTTGCCATTGCTGCTGCTGTGGTTCTTGTTTTCTTTATAATTATTATTTTCATTTTATTTTTTGTTTTTTGAACATTTGCAGGCGACTCCAATTTTTATTCGCCATCGCCATATTCCCATTCAACATTTTCCATTTTCCACTTTGCCATTTGCATTTCCATATTCTCTGGCTTTGTCATTTTCATTTTACATTTGGACTCCTCTCTCTCTCATTCACTGTCTTTACTGTTGTCTCTTTCTCTGTCAACTCATTTTCTTTTCTGCTTTTCAAATTTACATTTGCACATTTTTCGTGTTTCATATTTAACTGGCTCCACATTTCATGCTTCGTTGTGCATTTTCCTCCACTTCGTGCAAATCACTGAATAATAAGCTCAGAGCACTATTGCGGCCATTTTGTTATGGCAGTTATTATTGCCGTTACTTAGGCCACTAATCAGCTGGGAAAGTACGCGATGAACAACTCAAAATATTAATTACAATTTTCATTCGATTTTATGTTTCAATTTAATTTCTGAAATAATTGTATGTAATACTTATTGAAATCTATAAAATGTTTTTTTTTATTAATTAGTTGGAATTTCCTACATTTTATATACATATATATTAAATAATATTATTATGTTTCAATTTAAATTCAGAAAGTAATATATATTGAAATCTATAAAATGTTTTTTCATTATTTGGAATTTCCTACATTTTATCTACATATCTTTTAAAGAATATTATATATATATTTTATTTAAAATTTTTAATTGATAAGTTTTCAATTTATTTTCAGATTATTCTTAGTATAAACTGTGCTAAATATTTTTCAATTATCTTTAATTATAATTTAAATAAATTGTATTCCTTTTTTTCTTTGCAACAAGTCTCAGAATTTCAAGTAAGCTTAAAATATAAAAATTATGTTTTTTTTTTTCGTTCCATGAATATCAAAAATCTTATTTAAACGTATGTCTTAATTTCTTTTTCAATAATACATTTTTACAGCTTATTTCACATTTTTATACAACAATTTCGCACACATTATCCGGTGTAATTTAAAAACTGCAAAATATATTTAAAATATGTTTTCCTTCGTTGCATTCCTTTTTTTTCCTTTATATATTTTGGGTTGCTGTTGGCAATTTGTCAGTTGGGCGTGGCTGCAGTTGTATTGCTATCTGGCTGTTCACGCACACAACTGTAAACTATATAGATATATATGTGTGCAGGAATTATCATTGTCAGCTGAAACTTAAATGCGATAAATTGCCAACAGCAAAGGCAAATGCAAATGTCGAGAGAACGACGGCGATGGCTGAAAAAAAATCTATAATTTACAGAAAATTTGCTTCCGCCAGCGAATGTATATATCTGTAGTTATCTACCCCTTTCAACATATATACATATATATATAAATATATATATATTTATAAGTATATGTACGGGAACTGTAGTGTGTCTGGCAGCATTATGCATTCATATTGATGCCTGCAGCAATGGCAATAATCGTGGCGCACAGACAGTGCGCAACCTTAGCCAAAAACGCCAAAAGCTTGCCAAAAACCAAAAAAAAAAGCAAAAGTTGTCAAAAAAAAAGTTGAAGAAAAAAATACTGACAATCGAGTTGGAAAGCGATGCCGAGTTCAGTTGAGAGCAATTTTCAGTTAATTTCGGCAGTTGTAAAAAAAAGTATAGCATACATTTTGGCAAACGTTTAACTTTGTCGAGTGACCGAAGATTGTTTTGTTGTTATGTGCAATTTATTAATTGTTTTGATAGATAACGAATGTATTTTGTAATTTGGAAATGTTTTTCTCTCCGTTTTCTACTTGCAGCCATGCCAACGTTCAAGACTGCAAACAGAAATTGTTTAAAACTTCGACAACAAAGTGCTGCCAGCAACAAGAAATTTAAAAATTAAATTACAATTTATATAAAAAAAACACATATAAATACTTAGCGACAGGAATTACAGCAATATGATCATGGAATTGTCATTAGTGGGAAAGTAGTTGAGCAACATTCAACGGCATGTGGCAGAAACAGCATTGAAGAGCGCTCTACGACTGAGACTGAGACTGTTGTTGTAGGCAACATTAGTGGCTGAGCGCACACAACCAACCAAACTTATACACGCCCATACACACATAAGTTCACACACACACACACACACATACAGTTCGTACAACTTGTGAGGTTGCGTGCTGCTGTAAAGCGGCACCATTGCTGCCATTAAAATAGACGCCGCAGCGCAACAGCAACGCTGCCGTCGTCACAATCAACGCCAGCGCCAATATCATCCGCATCATCGGCATCGCAGACGACGCCGTCGCATCCTAGTTAACAACCGTTACGGTGTAGGTGCTGCTCTTGGTGTTGGGGGCGTGGGCGTGGATCTGGGCGTGGACATTACAAATTGCAATCCCTTGCTGGCCACTCAAGCGTCGACAGACGACGACAGTAGCAATACCAGCTGCAACATCATCAACGACGACGACGGCATTGCGATAACAACAACAACAACAGCAACAACAACAACAACAACAACAATAACAACGACACCAAAATCAACAGCAACAACAACAACAATATCAAACACATCAGCAACAGCAACAAGAATAACGCAGGAGCAACAACAGTTCGTGCAACAGCAACAACAACGACGACGACGGCATTACGACGGCCTGTCACTTGTAGGCAATGCAACGTTCTGTGCAACAACGGTAAGTGACACGCCCACAAATTATTACATACTCCAAACATTCATTATTCATTCATGCACTCAGTGGTGGATATATAATCTTGAAGAATTTTAGAATTTACAAATAATCGAAGGAAACTGAAATACTCCTCAAAAGTAGAAAATGGTTTGGAGTGAATTTTAAGGCTGAAAATTTGAGTGCCGACTTTTTTAGAATTTTAAAATTATTTTGGAATATATGTTGTGACTCGAAGGCTTTTGAAAACCGCTCAAATATGCAAATAATTGAATATTTTTGTGTACACATAAATCAAAAATTATACCTGAATTATCAGTTGAACTGAAATATTGTAAAATATTTAATTGAATGAAATATTACAACATATTTATATTTATATTTAAAAATATTAACATTGACATATTTGAAAATATTCTAATACGAAAAGTTATTGGGAGAAGAAATAAGCTAATAAAAACTTCGAGGAATATATTGAAAATGGTTACAATTTTTCTTTGAAAATAATGTGAATTTTCAGATTAATGCCACAATTTTTTAAAAGTATTCGATCTATCTATTTGTGTTATACTTGCGAATTCAGTGTGTTGTAATAACATATTGAAAATTCCAAGAAAATGATATTCATTTTTATGTTAAACAATATTTTTGAATTTGAAATATTTGTTAAATTTTTAATATTCTATCTTGCAAATACTTCTGCTGCAAAGCAACCATAAGTTTCATGTTCATGCTTAAACAAATTCAAATTGAATAATTCATCTGAAGTATGTTGTGTTTTATAATTAGTATACATGCTACATATCAAATATATATGAAATGTACTAGGGTATCAGTGTCTCTCCCCCCTCAACCTCTTCTCCACACACTCTCTCTTTCTCTCTCTCTCTCTCTCTCTCTCTCTCTCTCTCTAATGGCTTTCTCATTTGTCGCTAGTGAAATCTGAGAGTCAGGTTAATGCACTCAAAATGTTAATAAAGTAGATGCACGTCACACATCTGAATTTATGATAAGCATACGCATGGGGCATAGACAGTGTGGAGGGCAGGGACTAGAGTTTTGAGGGCAGCTGGGGGGTGGCAGGTGGCAGGAGTCGACTGTCAAATAGAGCAGCAACAAAGCCCGCCACTTTAAAGTTATGCCAGCAACTGTGATTCCGATTGCTGCGCCTCCATCTTCATCGCTGCGACTGCGAATACGAGTGTGAGTGTGACTCTGTTTGTGGCATGTGTGGCATGTGGGCAGAGTTTCAACGGCAGCGCGTTGCTAATGAATTCCCCAACACAACACACACACACAAACTACACTTACATACTCACAGTCAGACACACACTCAGTTGCATACACTCTACAGTGTCATATAATTTCTAATGTGCCTGGTTTTATGATCGTCATATACAAAAGACACTCACAAATACACTCACAGCTATACACACACGTTATTCACTCACCTCTATATGTGTGTGAGTGAGTGTGTGTGTGTGAAATACACCCACGGGTGCAGACTGTATACATACATACTTACATACATCTAAAGAGAAACCCAAAGCCCAAGCTCAGGTTTACTTCGTGGCGCACGTGCCTCTGCCTATGTGTGTATAACTGTATAACTGTATATGCACGTGTGTGTATATGAGTGTGTGTGTGTGTGCAAATTAAAATGCATAAAAGGATAACAGGCGACGTTACTGTTGTTGTTAACAAAACCGCAACGCCAGCGAGGCGTTTGTACATCGCTGGCAAGCGCGAGCTTCGGCTTAAAGAAGCCCAGCCAAAGCGAGAGAGAGAGAGAGAGAGAGAGAGAGAGAGAGAGAGAGAGAGAGAGAGAGAGAGAGAGAGAGTGACAGAAAGAGAGAGATGACAACAGCCTTTGCCTGTCAGCGACATTGTCATTGTGGGCAAATTTTCGCGAAACTGCAGCAACAACAAGTACAGCAACAATATGAGTCGACTTGAGTCGAGTTGGGTTGTGTTGAGGGGCGCAGAGAACTGGCAAATTGTACTGCAGGGAAAATTCTGATTTTCGCGCTCATCAACATCAGCAGCAACAACAACAACAGCAACAACAACTACAACAATTGCCGAGTGCACGTGTTGCTTTTGTTGTTGTTGCTGCTGCTTAGAGAAGCAGCGCCTCGTCTGGTTTAATTTTAGCACTGGGCATAAACTGGCGCTCTCTCTCTCTCTCTCTCTATCTATCTCTCTGTCTCACTCACTTATTCACTTTCCCTCTCTCGCTCTTTGTCTTTTTTTGCTGCATACTATTAGGCGTTCATAAAAAACCCGAGCAAATGTTATGTTGTACACACATAAAAATAGATGCTCGCTTGTTTGTGGTTGTAGTGTTTGCGGTTTTACCACAAATATCAAAAAAAAAAGAAAAAAAAAATAGGAAGAAAAACATGCAAAATTGTTAAATATTGTGTGGCTCAAAAACAAGAACAACAGCAGTAACAACAGCAACGTCATCGCCATTGTCATAATCATCACACAACATTTGAGTTATAAAGTTTTATATGATTGAAGTTCTTGAGACCCATAATTATCTGGAGCATAGTAAAATGTGCCCAGCACTTTTTACGACACTTTTCGCAATTCATTTGCCTTTTGTTGTCAAAGCGTGTGCATTACGTATACGCCGTGTGAACAAAGAGTCGTTTAGAGCGAGAGTGAAGGATGAGAAACAAAATTCCTCATTGACTTGCAAACTCAAGATAATATTATTGACAATCAAGTGGAGTGCCAGCAACCGCCTCAAGCTGTTTCTCAGTTCTTCACATTTCTTTCCAATTGATATCCGGAAAAACAAGCATACCAAAAAGCGAAAAATTAGATAACATAAAAAAATTCAATTGTGAAAAAAATGATGCAGATTTAATAAGAGGACCAAAATATCTAATCAAATCTGTAATTTGACATTCGGTTGATTGTTACCAAATTTATAACTGTTGAAAGTTAGTTAAGTAAAATTTGGGATTTTTGGTCCTGTTTTCAAAACATTTTTGGCCATATCTCGAGAATTACTCATCAAAAACTCCTCCAATAAAAAGCAGAATGCTAGTTTTGAGTCCAGCAATCGATTGGACACGAAAAATTGCAATTTAAAACTTTTTGAATTTTTGATGATATTTTCAAGGGGTTAGTATGCAAAAATGGCAAAAAATGGGTCAAAATTGAAAAATGCAATTACGGACAAAATTTTGATGTAGATTTACGAAGGGGCCCAAAACATTAACATAAATGCAAATTTCATGAAAATAGGATGGTTTTTGGCCAAGTTATGAGAGTTCAAAGTTGAGGAATAGCCGATAATTCGAAAATAGAATACTTTTAACACTTTTAACCACATTTTTGCCCATATTTCATGAAAGGTTTGCCAGATAGATATCATTTATGGATCAAACGACAGGTAATGATGTATATTATCAGTATTTAAAATTTGATGACATTCGGTTGATTGTTACCAAATTTATGGCTGTCCAAAGTTAGTAAAGTAAAACAATGGAATTTTGGGTACTGTTTTCAGAACATTTTTGGCCACATCTCGAGAATTACTCATCAGAAACTCCTCAAATAAAAAGCAGAATGCTAGTTTTGAGTCCAGAAATCGATTGGACACAAAAAATTGCAATTTAAAACTTTTTGAATTTTTGATGATATTTTCAAGGGGTTAGTATGCAAAAATGTCAAAAAATAGGTTAAAATTAAAAAATGCAATTACGGACAAAATTTTGATGCAGATTTAATTAGGTTACCAATACATTAACAGAAATGCAAATTTCATGAAAATTGGTTGATTTTTGACGAAGTTATGACAGTTCAAAGGTGAAAAATATCCGATAATACGAAAATGGAGACATTCAGACACTTTTAACCACATTTTGGCCCATATTTCATGAAATGTTAGTCAGATATACATCATTTATGAATCAAATGATAGGTAATGATGAACATTATGAGTATTTAAAATTTGATGACATTTGGTTGATTTTTACCAAATTTATGGCTGTCCAAAGTTCGGCATGTCAAATTTGGCATTTTTGGTCCTGTTTTCAGAACATTTTTGGCATTATCTCAAGAATTACTCATCAGAAACTCCTCAAATAAAAAGCAGAATGCTAGTTTTGAGTCCAGAAATCGATTGCACACAAAAAATTGCAATTAAAAAATTTTTCAATTTTTGATGATATAGTCAAGGGGTTAGTATGCAAAAATGACAAAAAATCAGTTAAAATTGAAAAATGCAATTACGGACAAAATTTTGATGCAGATTTACGAAGGGGATCAAAACATTTACAGAAATGCAAATTTCATGAAAATTGGTTGATTATTGGCAAAGTTATGGCTTTTCAAAGTTGAAAAATAATGTTTTTCGCAAAACATTAAAAATCTGAATATCACTGATTTGATGATATTTCGAAATTCGAGCTCGTAATCAACTTGAGTAAAATTGTCCCAACCCATTAATCTTTCTTCGGGTTTTTAAAAGCATATTCTCATGATTAACAAAGTTTTGCTTTGCACTTTGTTTGCTGTCGAAATCAACATTTTGTCTAATATCTCTTAACTCTGGTATCTCAACTCCGTATCTTGTCGCTCATCTCATCTCATTTCTCATGTGCAAGTAATTCATAAGCCATTGAAGCGTTCAAGTCCAATTTACTTGCTGAGCCAACAGAGACTGAGACTGGGACTGGGAGTAACTGCCCACAGCTGAGCATGAGCATGAGCATGAGCAAAAAAATGTAATATGATTTCGATAACATTTTGCTCGAGTGACAAATTTTTGTCGCCAGCAAAAAAAAAAAAAGCGACAAAGATGTGGAAGCACACAAAAATATGCGATAAAGTGGAAAACTTTCCAAAATAGAAAAAAGCAAAGCAAACGAGAGTCGAAGGGGAAATATGGAAAAGGGCTGTCAGTCGTTCTGAGAGGCGAGGATGTGGATGTGGATGTGGCTGAGGAAACAGGGCAGGCGAATAGAGAGCAAGTGTTAAATGTTGACATGTCATGACATTGCAAAGAGCAACGGGCCAAGCAGCTGTGCCTTGGCCCAGGCAGGACGAAGGAGGCAGGCAGTAAGCGCCATGAGCAGCAATAGAAGATTGGTCAACAACTGTAAGGAGCAAGCAAAGGCCCAAAAGCTTTGCCAGGAAGCGGCTTACGTACTGACAGCTGACAGGCGAATCAATGAACTACGATATGATGGGCGAAGCCTTCCAATCTCCAGTTCCTCTATAAGTGTCTCTCTCTCTCTTACTCTGTGTATGTGTGTGTGTATATGTGTGTTAATACACAGCGTAACATCAACAAATATTGTCAACGCAACATTCGACTTGTTATCCCTTCCGCTTGCCTGCTTCCGTCTTCCATTCCTTCATCTCCTTGTTCGGCTTCTTCAACTACGTTTTCATCGTTGGCTTTGCCCGTTTTCTCTGCTTAATTTCGATTTGAACTCCATGATGGCCGCCATTTTGTCGTTTACTCTTCATACATACACACATCCCAGCCATCTCTTTCGCTCACGTGACACGCTGTCTCTCTCATTTATTTGCAGAAATTTATTGAAATTGTTTGTCAAATTCCGTTTACTTGTGTTTTTTTCCCTCTTCTCGCATTTTGGACAAATTTCCTTTGGCTCGAAGATGGCGACCGAGTTCCACTTCCGCTGATGTCCTTTACGCCATTTTGTCGTTATATTTTTTTTTCATCTTTGTTTTTCTTTTTCTTTATTTTGTTGCTCGCAGTTAATCTGAAAACTCGCTCTATATATTTGAGACGAGTGCCTGCTCTATCAACCACAAGTTTCGAGGCCGACGTCGATTTTTATTTTGAGACATGTCTTTTTCAAACAACTGTATGTCTGAGTGTGGATGTTGCTATATGGCTGCCACTGTTGTTATACATTTTGCATGCAATTTTCTAGATTTTCTATTCTCTATTGTCGTGGCAAGTAGCTAAAGGAGCTAACTTATATGATATCTTGTGTTCAATACGAGCTGCTTATGCCCTTTACAAAAGAAATGCCAAAAGAATAAGAAAATATATATATATATGCATTTCTATATGGAGGAAAATATATGTTATGTGTATACAAAGAAGTGGCTGGCAGAACTTGCCCCAAGGCAAAGACTTTGAAGTTTTTATTGATGTTGTTTGAATTTGAATGACGTTGTAAAATTATACGTAAAAATATGCAGCCAGCAAATATACGAATCCTCCAGCGCAAAAAAAAATAACAAAATATACCAGAAAAAATAAATATACCCAAAAAAAAAAAAAAAAAGAAATGAAGAAAATATACGAAAAATGTTGCAAAGCATGTTCTGTTCTGTTCTATTCTCTCATTTCTCTCTCTTCTCTCCTTTACTCACGTCTATTTATTTGCAATTTTTTTTAGACACAACCTTTTGTGTGTGTGTGTTTTTTTTTGTTTGCTTATAAATGGCATATGAAAAGTTTCATGTGCATATTTTTCTTACAGTTTCAACTATATGTTATATATATATATACTATATATGAGACATGGCATTTGTGGCATATGCTCTACGCACTCTCAAATAAATTGTGCTGGCAGCTATCA
This sequence comes from Drosophila quadrilineata, assembly GCA_018150725.1. Classification (NCBI taxonomy): domain Eukaryota; kingdom Metazoa; phylum Arthropoda; class Insecta; order Diptera; family Drosophilidae; genus Drosophila; species Drosophila quadrilineata. The sequence continues at coordinate 970,514 of JAECWN010000375.1, forward strand.
AGGAACTCTCATGTGTTGGACAACGTGAAAATTGTTTTGGTCCCAGCAAAATTATTTACACTAAATGCAGCCACAATAAAAATAGAGGGATCAAGAAAACAAATAAAGTTTGTAAACTAAAATGCCATTAATTGTTGCCAATCAAGTTTAAAATTGTATGAGCAGCACTTTATGTAATTGGAACTCGGTTTGTGTTTCATAAAATTTGGCAATCTATTGCTTATACATATATGTTTAGATGACAGTATGTTAGTTGTCTCAGCACTCAAAAGATTTTGTGAAGCATCAGCAGCTTGAGCTTCAATTTGTGCAAATTAACTAACAGCAAGTAAATCAGTTAGTCTGCTGTCGGAAAAATGTTTTTCTTTTTTCTCTCCCTCTTCTTTTTTTGTCAAGTTAAACAAATCAAAAGGCTGAGCTAAAAGCTAATGTCAGGCTAGGGGACGAGTGAGAGGGAGGTGAAAGGAAATTGCACGATAACGCTAGAACGCACTTGTCTTGGCTTATTTATAACACACACACACATACACACACACACAGACATATACACACATAAGACCATAATAGGCTCAAGACGCTTTCATTCAACACTTTTTAGGTAGCCAAAATGGCGCCAGCATAAAAAGCACGACGTCAACGACAAAAGCGTACAAAATAGAGGCAAAGAAAAAGAAATACAGACAAAAAATAGAGAAAGAATAAATATAAAGAAAAGGAAAATTGGAATGAATGGAGTATTAGGCAAACGCACGAAAGACAAAGCTAAAGGAAAAGAGCATAAGAATGAGAATAAAAATGGTCAATGGGGTCTCCCCTCCCTCGACTGCGTTAATTCCCCAGTTGCTTTGGCCCCGATTTCATTCCGATGCTGCTGTGATTTGTGCTGGGCTTACAGCAGTAGCAACAAAAACAAAAAGGTAGAGAAAAAAATGAAAAGGTTTAAGGTAGGCCTAGCACCTGATTGTAGGTTGTATAGGTTGTAACTGGAAACTGGACAAAATGGAGCAGTCAGTCAGTCAGTCAGAGGTCCTTGATTCACTTGCCTTAGATTCGCTTAGACACGCTGCCTTATGAGTGCTTTTTGACAGCATGTGCCAAGTATTTAACAGACACTGACTGCAAAAAGTATTGTGCGGCGAAATGTTCAAATGTAAAAGAAGCCAGAAATGTCAATTTGCCAAGGATGACGATGTCAGACGACTTGGGCAGTAGGTGCAAATTGTTAAGCTGCACGAACATCAAAGCTCAAACTGTAGCAGGAGCTCAGCATTTTCAGAGCGGGTGTGTGTGGTGCTGGCATAACGGTGTCAAAGTTGCCGCAGCAACCGCCACCGCCACCACCACCACCACCGCCACCAGTGCAAAGTAATTTCCGAGATATTGCGCATACACGCACACACACACACACTAATACTCTCACATACGTACAGTGGGAGCAACGAGTTATACAGACATTCGAAAGCAAGGTTCACTCCTCTTCCACAAAAAAAAAAAAAAAGCAACCCCAAAGCCGAAACCACTTTAATTTCCTCAGGCAACCTTCCATACATACACATCTATGTATACATATACATATATTTGTACTTGTAGGCATTAAATATATATGTATGTATGTACGTATGTATGTAGTTGTGCCATTTTTAGAAAGTCATCGACAGTGGTGCGAGAAGATCTCGCCTTGGGTTTTCGGCCACAAATTGTGCATGATATTTGGAGCACGCAGCTCGTCCAAACATTCAAATGGGCAGAGAGGCTTTACGTTTACAGTTAGTCGTCGTCCATTTGCCAATTGCTATGATTTCACTTGACTGCTGTCTTCCTCTCCCTCTCTCTCTGTGTCCCTCTCTGTCACTGCCCTGGTCATACAATTTAAAGTGTGTTTAATTTAAATGACTAAAAGGGTTTCCAGTTCTGCTGCCATCTAACAAAACTGGATACGGTTTGGAGCTTAAGGTTTGTTGCGGCATCAGGGTTGGTGGCATGATGTGCGGGGGCAGCACCATGGCATTGGCATTACTGTAAATGTTGCCTCAAACATGTTTGGGGTTACTTCCACAAAAGTTTCCGGCAGTCAACCAACTTTTCATGCGCAAATGAATACCAGCAAGTTTCGAGTTTCGAGAATGAAGCCAAGCTGTCAAAATATATACCATACCCCCATTTATTTTTTCCAGCTCCTGCTTTGTTTTGCCTGCCTTAAGGACTTTACTTCGCCTGCCAGGGGATAGGGAAGAGAGGTGCACAGATGGAGTAGTTGAAGTGCTCACAATCGTTGACTTGCACTTAAATGACTTTGTCTGCTTAGTTCTTCTTAGTTATTCGCCATTTAAGTTAAGGACACACAGCTCAATGCCAATCAGGGATGATTAAATTAAAATGCAGCTTTTGTTTGAAATTAAATTTCGTTAAGTGATATCAATGGGATGCAGATTATTTAAAGTGTCATTTTAAAATTGTGAAACTAAGTCATCAATTCACTGAGATAAAGTTTATTCAAAGTAGAAATACAACAAATTTGTATATCTCGTACAAACAGTAGGTAATGTACTAGTTTTGTGTATGCTTATACAAATTTGAAAATTACACATATATTTAATTTAAAATTGAGTTTTTAGTAGAATTCAAATATTTAAGAAATTGGTATTTAATTTTTAATATATTTATCGAAATCGATTAACTTTTGCCAATGTTATGGCTTTTAGTTAAATTTATAAATATGAATATATATTTATTTAAATTCTTTCAAAAATTAACCTAGATTATCTTTTTTAATAAGTGATTTTTTTTTAAATTAATTAAATAATCAATTCAGTTATTGGTATTCTAATTTGCATAATTGTGACTGCATAACTTTTCCCTTTTCACAATGCTCATATACCATCCAAACTGATGTACTCGGCATACAAACTTTTGTAGATATTTGCTTTATCTTAACTTGAGCTTAAATGCATTTAAAATTTGTGGCTGTATGCGAAACTGTATGTATCTACACAGTTATGTACACACTCATACACATATTAAAGAATGCATGTATGTAGTATGTATGTATGTATGTTTGTATGTACTTATGTATAGGCATATAAAGCATATCCTATGCATGCATTATGACACTCTAATCGATTTCAGGGCAAATCATTGATTTCACGGCTTTGGCCTTTTTCCTTAACACCAGTTTCCGTTCGAACTCTCTCTATCTCTATCTCTATTGCTCTATCTTTCTCTCTCACACTCTTTATCTATGTCTCACTCTTGCACTTTAGAGTTGGTTGTGTATGTGTGTTGAATGTCAAGCGAATTGTTCGAATTCACATTATTCGATTCTTATTGTAATCGCATGAATATATTCATTCCTTCGCATTATAATGCCCCATCTCTTTCCCTATCTCTCTCTATCTATCTGTCTCTCTCTAGCACACAATGTCGCGTTTTCAGTGCCATTTTCTTTTTTTCACAATTTTTTTTTTGCATTTTCTGCTTGGCACAGAGTCGTTGACTTTTTGCATTTTTAATGTGTGTAAATGTGTCGCTGTCACATGCACCCCAATACCGCTCTCTCCCTCTATATATGTATATCTCTCTCTTTCTGAATGCCTCTCGCTTTCTCTTTCTCTCTCTCTCTCTCTGTCTGCCTCGTTTGAGTGCGTTCAATATTTTCCGCCATAGCATTTTGAGTTGGGTTACGTGCGTGGTGCCTGAAAGCCGCTGCCAAATAGAGTGTAACGTCTGAGGGAGAGAGATGGAGAGTGCAGGAAAGAGACAGAGAGAGAGAGAGAGAGAGAGAGAGGGAGTGTATGTGTGTGTGTGTATATTTAGTTGTATGTGTGGCGCCATCAACTTGAAAAAGTGTCAGTGGGCAAAAGCTCTAAATCTCTGCTGGCACCTTCTCTGTGCCTCTGTTTGTAATACACACCTCTGTTCAGCGTAACCCACTCTCTTATTCTTGCTCTGTCTCTCTGCCTCTCTCTCTCTCTCTCTCTCTTTCTACTTCTCCCTCTCTCTGGCACTTACTTGGCCTATGCTCGCTCAGCATTCGCCAAACCGCCAAACAGTAAATCGCATTTGTATCACTGCATTTGGCTGCCTTTTTCACTTGAGCTCCACAGTTCCAGCTCCTGTTCCCGCTGATGCTGCTGCTGCTGCTCCAGCTTCGCCATGGGCTTGCAATCGGCTCAGTTTCGGCCTGGCTTGACTGGGCATTGGCATTTCTCTTTTACCAGCCACATTTCTGACCCGTTTTGTTGTGCGCCGCCTAACAAGGCGGAAGGAAGTAAGTTGTTAAACTCGGCCAACGCCAGTTTGCCAGTTTGCCAGCTTGGTAGTTGCCAGTTTGGTAGTTGCCAAAACTCTGGCTGAGCACAGGTATGCGCTGCGATTCCAATTCCAATGCTCGTCGAGCCACACAAATCGCCTTTGGCTGTGGACGTGACTGCGACTTTAGTTCGCGTGAGTTTTTGGCTCAGCCAACGAAATGTTGCACAAGGAGTACTTATTTGGCCAGGGGGTGGATGGGGTAGTATGAGGAGGGGCGAGGGGGTGGTGGCTGTTTGTGGGTCAGGTTTATTACGCTGCATGCGCGAATTGCAAGGATTCCGCTTAACGAAGCGAAGTCGCCATGCCCAAAGTGATTGCAATGAAATTGGCCAACCAAAAGGATTGGCTTAAAGCAATTGCAATCAGCTGGCTTTAAGCGATTAACAAAAGCCACAAAAATATAAAACAAATATGGAAAATATAACGAATATTATGATTTACAGTTGGACAGAAATTTTAGACTGAATTTAGAGAGGAAAATATGTTCATATTAAATGCGAGTTTTTCAAGATTTTTTAAATACTTAGAAAGCTGTATAAGAGCAGAAAAAATATTTAAAAAATATGAAGCAATGCTAAAATCATTTGTATTTTTAAACATTTTAAATCAATATTTTCTGATTTTTTTTTTTAATATTTTCAAGTACTATATGAATTTTTTTTAATCAGAATAAGCAAGAAAATTGCTGTTGTCTTCTGGAATTGTTTACATATGTTATTCTTGGCCAAAAACATGCTAACTATCTTGGCAGAAAATATAGCTTGAAGAAAGAGAGACAGAGACATATATAGAGATAGATGGAGAAAAAGAGATAGTTAGTCAGTTGCGAACTCAACAAATCATAATAAATGGCTTTGTTTGTGTGTCTGCATTACGTATACGCCACGTGGCCACAAATCGATTTTCAGTCATGTTTATTTCGATTCGTGCGCCGAAACTGTTTTGGCCATAACAAAATATTTATGCGACGTCATTGGGGCATCATTTAAGTCGTTTGCTGCCACAACTACACCGAATGAGAGTTAGAGAATCACAGTGAGAAAGGAACGGAGAGAGAATAAGAGAGGGAATGAATCTCTGTCCATCTGTTTGGGCTTAGGCCAGACTTAATTTGAATTTAATTGAAGCTCTGGTCGATGCTAACCCCGTCAGCTGCCAGTTCGATAGAGCGCTGCCAACGACTTGCCACATGCCGCATGCCACATGCCACCACCTACACCATGCCACACACACGATTCAATGTAACTGGCACATCCGCATCCAATTAATGGTGCCGAAACTAGCAAGGAATGTGTGTCGAGTGTGCTCACAACGTTGGGATGAACTGTTAAATAAAATATGGAGTCAAGCGCTGTATGAGATAGAGAGAGACAGAGAGAGAGAGAGAGGTAGAGTGAGAGAGAAACTGAAAGAAAGTGTGTGTGAGAGAGAGAGAGAGAGAGATGCTGTAGCTAGGGATAATGTCTGAGTGCTGCTTGGCCCCTTTTTTTAGTAGAGGATTCTGGCAGCAAGCTTGTTTGCTGTTTTCCAGTTGGAGAGCCGAAATGAGAGGGATAGAGTGAAAAAAAGAGAGAAAGAGAGAGAAAGGGAGAGAGAAAATATTGTCTGGTGTGGAGTGTGTGTGTGTGTGTGTGTATGTGCCACTTAAGTTTACATTTTCATTTGCCAGCTCCGATGACTTTTGGCCATTTACAATCATTTTTTTCCTCCTCTCTCTCCCATTCTCTCTCTCTATATGTCTCTCTCTGCTTGGTTGGGATCTGTGCTTGCGGCAAAGTTGCAATGGAAATTGCGTATTAAATTAATTTTCAGCTTGTTTGAAGTTTGACCCGCAGCAACAACAACAACAACAACAACAGATGAAACATTGGCAAACAGCAAATAAAACCTTGTAGTTTATGTTGACATGCCGCACTGTGGTGCAATTTGGGTGCGTGCTGGGTTTATGTTGCCACAGACAGAGAGAGACAAAGAGAAAGAGAGAAAGATAGATAGAAAGAGAGAGAGAAGCACAGAGTGAGCAGACAGCAATACGACAAAACCAAATTGTAGTTGTTGGCAGTTGCGAGTTGCCAAGTTGGTGGCATTGGGGCAGCTATTAGCTTTGGTTTTTTACTGCGCTCTCGTCCAAATATGAAAAGCCAGCGAGGCAAACGCAGGAAATAGTAAAATGTCAGCGTAAAACTGTAATTTATGTGCATGTGCGAGCAGCAAAAGGACACCAGAGTTACTGCCAAGAGAACCCATATCTCTGATACTGCTACGACTATATGTCCCTTCGTCAGTCCGTCCCTCCGTCTGTCTGTCGGTCTCTGTGTCTGCCTTGGGTTTCACTTTTTATGTGCATTTCATTTCGATGTGTTGCCTTATGATGCCACTGCCCGCGCCCAACAACAGTTCCTAGCTGCTTTTTGGCCATAACCGTAGCCAGGCACATCAATCAATTCATTGACTGCGCTTTGAGCATAAACCAAATGCCGAACAGCTCCACATACTCCACATCCATACACATCCTCCCATAGATCTCCACATATCGGAGGAGGCCTTGCTGCTGATGGCCACGCCAACAGCACCACCGACAAATGAGGGGCTGCCCTAAGGTAATAAAACTTTGGCAAAAGGTTTGCCCCAACAACACAAAACCCATCTAAAAAGGAAACTACACATAGTTATACATAACATACATACAAAAAATACACTGAACATTTTTTTTAAAATCAATTTATTGATTTCAAACTATTTTACAAATGTTTGCATATAGTTTTTCAATCAGTAATATTTAGAAAAAATAATTAAAAGTTTATTATAAATGAGAATAATATGAAAATCAGGTGTCACCTAGATACGCTTCAATTTTTCTCAGTGTAGCGGCATCTTGCCAACGAATCGATATGTTTACGATGTTCTCGGTGTCTGTTAGAACTTGGCAGAATTACGACCGCCCAGCTCTAAACATGATATATCATTCAACTGCTGGCAAAAGTTTTTTCTTACATTAGTATCCGCTGAGAGCACCCTAGAAGTGAGATTGGCATATGGATGAGATACAGTAAGAAACAAATACAGTATCACTGCCAAATTAGAGAATTGCCAAAATTTTGGAAATCGATGGAGTTTTAGCAAAGTTGTGACATATGTGAGTTGAGAAAGCCAACTTTTTCGTTTTTTCACAATTTTTTTCTAAAATACTTTTTGAAATTAAGTCGGATTAAGTAATTTTTTTATCACTTTTGATAAGAGTTAAAAAATATTGATTTGAAAATTTTTTTGAAATTTTTTAAAAATCAATTCTGTCAGTATGGAATACAATTTGGCCCAGTTTATAAATATTTTCCAAAATACTGATCTAAATTGGGTCAGTTGAATTATTTTAATACCTATTCTGATGTCTGATAAAAATGTTAAAGAAAACATGTATTTTTTTTAAATTTAATTTACACTTGAATTTTTTCACAATTTGTTTCAAATTCAATGAATAACAACACATTCAAATATTGATACCTATGTTAAGGACATCACAAGACTTTGAAGATAGAGCGGCTCCCTTTTAATAGTGGAAGGTCATCTGCATGTGTGCTCTTTCTAAGCATATACTTATCTCTCTCATACCTTGTAATTTTGTTTTATTTTGGAGAGCAAAAGTTGGGCTAAAGTCTGGGCACTTTTTTTGGTGAGTATAGAGTTTTTTTTTTGCGCCAAAGGACATTTGATTTTTTTTATGGTTGTACTGCAGCTATGGCTACGTGGACTCTGACTCGGACTTACACTTGGACTTGGACTTGAAGTTAGCGGTGGAGGTGGTGGTGGTGGTGGTTGGTCTTAAACTTGGAGTTTGTTGTCCATGTAGTTAGTTGTGTGGCATCATAAATATTATGACTGCCACTGTGTGTGAGTGTCTTTTTTTTTTGCTCTTGGCCAAGTTATAAAATGTATGTGACCACAGCGAACACATGGCAACCGCCCACTCACTCTCCTCCTCTCTCTCTCCTCTCTCTCTCTATCTCTCTCTGTTTGGGTTTTTGTGACAGCAGTTGGTGTCCTTTTTGGCATATTACGTGTTAGCATTGAACTTTATGGGCAGACAGTTGCTCCCAACTGTCAACTCCTTAGCTTATACCTTCTGTTTTGTTCGCAATTTGGTCGAATGTGACATAACTTTGATTGAGCGAGAGGGAGTGACTCAGAGAGAGAGAGAGATAGAGATAGAGAGATTATAGAGAGAGGGAGACGGCGATTAGCAGCGAGTCGAGTGCTCTTTCTAATATGCAAACTGACAACTTAAGTAGGCAGCCAAACGAAATATTGGACAGCCACAGAAATACACACAACTAAATGAAAGCCACACACATGTCATACACAGTTACACACACCTACACATACAGAGACACCCCCGCACACTCCACTAGAAATGACAAGTTAATCATTTATTTAGGCTAACATGTCACTGCTCAAGTATTCATTTACTTCATTGTCAACAAAAGAGGCTGCCTGCCAGCCACGCCCACATTGTCAAATGTTAGTGAATTTAAAATAAACACACAAACAAACAGAGCAACATATATAGTGAGGGAGAAAGAGATAGAGAGAGAGAGAGAGAGAGAGAAAGGAAACGGTTCTCAATTTCATTTGCAACATTAATATCTCCCCAGAAACTCAAACTCTAAGCATATTTATGGGGATTTATCAGCAATAAAGTTTTTTATCAGCAACTTGGCAACTTGGAAAGTCTCATTTAATATTATATTATACGATTTGGATTTGGTTTCGCTTTTCGGTTTTCCGATTTCACATTTTATGCGAAAACATCACGTAATGATGGCGAATTCGTTTAGGGGAATGCCAATGACCCATAGACTGACATCCGAGTTGCTCGAGTAGCAGAAGGAGACGATGGTGGTCTCAAAAAGCAGCTGCAAAATTATTTATAATAAACATAATAAGCAGGCGACAGCTGCTGCCAATGGCTGTCAGATGGGCGTGGCAAATGCCAAAATGCCAAAATGGCTGGCGGTTGCGTCTGATGACAGGCGTAAAAGGCATGCAAAATGTTTAATTCTTGAGACGTTTTCAAGTTTAATTATGTGTTTACCACGCACTTCAGCCCTTTCTCGCTCACTCTCTGCTCTATCTTTCTCTCCCTCTCTCTCACACACACTCAGGTGTACACAGTGTAATGACAATATAGTTGAGGCTGCTATGCCACACATACAGTCAGTGGGAGGCATGAATTTGCCGTTTGAGGACCCAAAAAAGTATGCTACAAATTTTGTATTTTGTTGCATATTTGCCGCAAATAGCTCACATTTCTGACGGTTTTCTTGTGCCAACTATGTAAAATATTTTATGGCCTGCCCTTGGACAAAACCAAACCAAAAACGAAAAAAAATAGAAATACCATCCCTTTCCTCCCTCTACACAACGACATCCATAAAAAAAATTTGAAAAATACCAATCAGCGGCCCTTGTCAACCCCGCTCCGACCGCCGTGCCGTAAGCGAGCTTTGGCCCAAACTCGTGCTTATCGCCAAGTTTTTGATTTGCTTTAAACTTCGTTGTGTGTGTGTGTGTATGTGTGTGAATATAGGTTTTTAGATGTTGTGTGTGGTGTTGAAAATATGGGTACAAAAGCGGACGAGCGCCTGGGCGGCAGTTTTCTTTTGAGGCAAAAGCTCATCGTCCTTTTGCGTGCTTAGGCATCCCTTTGCACTAACTCGAATCGTCCTCGACGCCATCGTCATCGTCAACATTGTTGCTGTTGTTGTTGTTGTTGTTGTTGTTGTTGTTGTTGTTGCCATCAGTCGCCTGCTGAGCTGCTGCGCTCAATTATATAAATTTTTATAGCTCGGGCAGATTTATGCGCGCCTTCGTTTCTGATGTTTGCACAGCAAACGCAAAAGCAACGGCAAATTGAGAGTCTGCCTGTTGCCTCCTCTTAAATTCAACTCAAAGGAACCATCAAACCTTCCTTCAGGTGTTATACGATATTTTGTACTTCGTGCCGAATATGTAGTTTCTATTTGGGGGAGTATTATGTTAGCATTATCTAGTATAGTGGAGGAGTCTTTGCACTCGAATTATGATCTTAACTTTCAGTGGCTTTTTATACGCTCAATTAATTTTCATGAACTTTAACTATAAATTCAGTGCAACAAGCCAGGATTCGCGAGAGAGTCCTCTAGTCTTGCCTTTTGCCATTTGGACCCATATTTATGGCCAATATCGTCCTGCACATCTCATGGGTTCTCCCTTTTTCGTTCCCTCTCTCTTTTAGGTGTCTAACCCAGCGGCTTTAATGGCTGCTTCACATGTAAATAAAAGAGCCCAAAAAAAAAGCAAATAAAATAAAAGACAAAAGGCCATAAACCTTCCAGTAATTCATTAATTAATGTTCTGATTATTATCTGCTCAACAGCAGCAACAACACAAATAACAACGGGAATAACAAAAAGAGCATCAGCTTTTACTCTACAGAACACGCCTCACACTTTGACACACACTCTCCCTCTCTCTGTTACTCACTTTGTGTCTGTCTCTTTCTATGTTTATGTCTGAGAATGTTCATTCACCTGACCAAACACAGAAGTTTCATAATTAGTTTTGTTGCTGCCATTATTATTATTATTATTATTTTTATTCGTGTTCCTTCCTCCTCTCTGTCGTCTCATTATCTTCCCCCACATTTTCATTGGCAGTAGTTTCTGCCCTGAATAAATTTCAAGAGCACGAACAAATCACGCAAACTCAGCCACAAAATGAATAATGAACACTTTTAGCCGGACCACAAAAACCTGGCCAACAGGAGCAGCACCTATCAGACGCCTAGATCAGCCCCCTAGGGGAGACCCAGGACATTTTCTTAGATTTACATAAATTTATTACCAGCCAGAGAGCAGTTGAATTGATGTGCTTAATTAATATAATTTATTTAAGCCTGGGCAAAAAGAAGAGAAAATGATTAAAATAAATAATAATTAAGAATTGTAAAATTCCATTACATCTTAAAATATTGCCGATAAAATGTTAAATTAATTTTCAGCTGATAACTCTGATTAATTTGAGTGATTAAAAATAAGTAGAGTAAAATATTTATGAATGAAACATGGCTAAACTGATCATATTTTTAATTTCCTGTTGATAAAAACATATTTTCATTTAAATTACCTTGAATATATTTGATAATTTAAACACAGAAATTGTAAATCTGACAGTTGGAAATCAAATTGCTTAGAACTGCAAACAATGAGCAGCAAATTATTGTCATAAATTAATAATACTTTTTGTACGAAATTTTAGAAAGTTTTTTTTTTGGGCCGTGAGTCCCGTATTAATTGCATTTGCAAAATAAATTGAAGTCTAATTAATAATTAAAAATGTATTTAGAAACATCTTAAGCCGCATGAAAAGTGAAAACTGTACAAGAAAAGTGAGCAAACGAAGCACGTAAAATTAATTAGTCTGAGAACATAAATTAGCGTATTGTTAGTTAGTATTATGCAAGTTGAGTTTTCTAACCGAAAAGAGAGAGACAGATAAACAGAGAGAGAGAGAGGGAAGTTTAGAAAGAAGAAGGTTAGCAATGAGAAGATGATGTTCGTATTTAACAGGCAGATATTCTTTCTGGGAATGGAATGGAATGGGGGGTTGATGCTAGCGGGTGTTGGGGGGTTGGCGATGCTCCGTCAAATTGATTATTCTGGTAAATTACGAGTCTTTGGCTCTTGACTGATATATGGCCTGCACGTAGCTGATTTTAATTGAAAACCGAAATGGTGTTTGCCTCAAGCCAAAATGTATGGCAGGAAGTCAATGTAGATAGACAGCAGAAGAAGACAGACAACTAAGGGAAATTTAGTGGAAGAGAGAGGTAGGGCGATAGAGAGTGACAGATAGATAGAGAGGTGTGGCCGTTTGTTGATTTTATGCTAATCTATGCAGCTCAGTAAGAGCATCAAAGACCTGGCTGAGTAGCTGTCCGGGATGTGGATAGAGGGATAAGGCTGCCATGGATTGGACTGGGCTGGATGGAACTTTACCTGGGCTCTCGATTCATTTGAAATTCTGCATAAAATTAAATGTCGACTGAAGGCAGAAGACTTTGGCTGTGTGTTGATGCTGTTGCCGCTTCTGCTTCAGAGAATATGTCAAAGAAAAATAAACAGTTTTATTCATAATTATGCGCAGGTATGTGCTCCAGGCTTAACTTGCCCCATCCACCCCTCCTCTGGCCATAGCATTTTATCAGGATGCGCAGCTGTTGGACTGCATTGTTGGCAACTCAATTAAAATTCTCGCTCTCAGCCAAAGCCTTATTATTTTTATGATAATTAGACTACAGTTTTTTCTCCGCCAAACGATCATTGGATGCTGGGTGTCAAGTTGTGGCAACTTCACTCAACTGCACACAAAAGTTGCACATCCAATGCTAAAAAGTCGTTGCTCTAAGCTCCCTACTTGCCACTTGCCACTTTGCCACTTAATTGACTTCAAAAAACCAAAAACCAAAATCAATTTATGCACAAAGACAAAGCAAAATAACTTCAATCTTCACTTGGTCCACGCTGCGTATACGCAACGCAGAGAGCGGAAATTCCATTTGCAATTTATGACATTTTTCGGTTAGATTTGCAAAGATGATTTTCAGCCACAAGAATAGCTCAAAAGTTGCCATTATCTAAATGCATTCGCATAATTAACATTCTAATCTGGACAATGGCAAAGTTTTTGTGTTAGTTTTTCAACTTTATTTAATTAAAAATTTAAATGGCCCGAATTGCATTCAATGAGAAATTATAGTTATTTATCAGGCATCTTGGGGGACGTTTTCCAGCTGAAAGTTTTCCACTTTCTTATGCAGCTCATACATTTTGCTCCTTTTCAATTTAAATTTTGATTTCTTTAATGACTTTTGTGTGTGTGTGTGTGTTTTTTTTTCGCTGTCTACTTTCTATTTTTAGGCGAAATTATTTTGCGCTCTAACTTTGCGCAGCCGAATGAAATATTTTGATTTGCCGCTGCCTGTGGCAAAAGTTCGTTAAAATATTCATAATTACTTGGCGTGTGATGCGGCGGTACTTGAGGCACCCCCACCTCTGCCATCCCCCCTTCCCATGCCCTGCCATACACACCTCTGCATGTCATAGCCGAGCCCCCATCCCCATGCTGTCACCTCTCAAAGTTGCACGAGGAAAACAGAAATTGTGCCACTTAATGAGCGAGGACGAAACTTTGGCACAAACTTTTATTTTGGGGGCGCCCGGCATCAAATGTAGTCTGTGTAAGAAAAGGCCGAGGCGTGGCAGCTGAGGCACGTTTAAAATAATTACGAATTTATTTAAGCTGCTTTACGGCGTCAAAGCAAAGCTCAAACTCAAGCCCAAAGAAATCAAAGTGAGGGAACGGACGACAAAAAAACATGCCAGAAAATAATTTACAATAGATGGATGAATGAATTCTTGGCGCGTCATTTATGCAACTCAAACACAGAAGAGAGAGAGAGAAAGAGAAAAGAGAGAGAAAAGAAAAAGAAAGACAGTTCAGTGTGGACAGGTTCAGCAAGTAATTTCCCCTAATATTCCTTTTCATTTTGAGTTTCTTTTTTAACTTATATTTTTTTTTTTTCTTCTTTTTTTGTGAATGGAATTTATGCTTATGTCATGGATTTTGCAAATTTACACAACGTTTAGTCGTAAAAGTCATTTTCTTCGTTGTTGTTGCTGCTGCCTACTCTACATTTTTAATGTCTGTCATTGCCATTTCATGCCACAAGCTGTGGCAGCAACACCAACAGCAACAGCCCCTTCAAATGTCACACATACGCAGCGTAGGACACACAAAGACGCAATTATCGTGGCCGGCAACAACTCAAAGGAATGCCCAAAAACTATGCTATGCCGACCACCCCCCCCTCTCAGCACCAACCCCAACCACTCACCCCTCTTACAGTCGTAAGCAAGTCGGTGGCAACTCTGATCCAACTCTCACATGTGTAAGCGCACACAAAGGGCATGTTTCAGGCCGAGTCGTTGAGTCCATTTGCAAATTTTTTTTTTTGGTCATGCTGCGACTGCTGAAAGCGGGTTAAAGGCCCGTCCTGGAACCCAAGTGAAAGTATTTTATTTTTATACATATGTATGTGTATGTGAGTGTGTGTATATGTATGTATACATGTTGTACTTATATGCTACTCACACTCTATGTGCTGATGCCGTTGGCTTTTATGTTCGCTCCGCAGTTGTTTGTTGGCCACTGTCAGCGCTCTACGATCTCAGCCCATTGGGTACTCTACATATCTCCCTCTCTTCTCTCTTTCTCCCCTATCCACTCTCCTTCTATATCTCTCTTTCGCTGTATTTGCTGTCTCTGTTGCTTTGAGTACAGCTCTGTGTAGTTGTGCGTAAAAGCCTTATAAATAAGTTATACACGTGGTAGAGATGGGCATTGGCATGACCGTCAGACAGACGCCAGCAAGGACATCCTCACATCCAGCCTGTTCAATGCATATGCATAAAAGCAACTCCAACAGCCACTCCCACACAAACTTCCACTGCCCATCCCAGTGCTACTCGCGTCGGTTGCGATAATGCTAGAGAGCATCAGCTCACCTGGCTTCAATTTACTTTCCGAAAAAAGTTTTAAAAATAATAAAAAATAATAACGTTGCCAAATTTATTGAACAGACTGTGCTGGGAAAACAAATTTGTTAGGACCTTGTCAATTTGAAACATTATATTGCTGGAATACAGATTCAGGTAGAGCATACAGAGTGTCGACTATCGGACAATAGCGAAGCACTCTTATTAATAATTTAACGAATTTATTTAAATTTTTACACTTTCCATCGCTGTTTTTTGTTATCGCCCGGAAATTGCTTCAAGTAATTGTTTCAATTTCGAAAACGCAGGAGCAGAGAAAAGTTGAAAATAGTCTGCCATAAAAAAATATACAAAAAGGAAAATGTTGTGTTAAATATTTGATCAGGTTGAAGCCCCTTCGAAACACCGTGTGTTAAATTAATAAATTCAATAAAAAGCGAATTGCAGTTGAGGAGAATTCACAAAGTTCTGGGGGTCTAATTGTGGGTCCTTGTTGCTGTTGAAGAGGACAATTAGCAAACGTCAGTCTGCCATCATCCGTTGATTTCCAATTGAGCTCAAAGACTTTTAAAAAATCGTATAGTACAAGAATGTTTTTTTCAATCTCCCCTCGCACGGTGTCGCTTTTTGCGGTGATGGCTTTTTATGCAATCAGATTTAATGAAGCGCGAACTATTAAGCGCATTAAAAGCTCTTCTTTTTTTCTCCTCTATTTTATGATGCTGCCACAATCCTTAAAGTGCTCTTCGAAGTGCCAACGAGAAAAAAAAAGAAAGCATAACATGAGGGGAACATTTATAACCTTTGACAGCAGCCATTAAATAATTTGAAGCAGCCATGAAAAATGAAGCCCAAGTGCAGTTGACACACGTGAGAGTTGATCAAATTAAAGCTCAAATCAAATTAACATACACACACACACTGTGAAAGAAAGTAAAGCTTTTAGCTAGTCTCTCTGTGACTTTTACTGGCATTTTGGATTTTAGCAGCTTCTTTTTTTTCGGCTTTGTCAACGCGGCGTATGCGTAATTGAATTTAGCTTATGCTTAGCATAATTCCTTTAAGAACTAGCAATTATTTACACAGAGGGCTGCAGTAGAGCTTCATAATAATGTGAAATGATTTTCAAATGGAAATTTTCAAAATTTCACAACCGTTGCAGTCGCAGTTGCCAGCAAAAGAAATTAACTTGCGAGAGGCGGCAAAAGACGAACAGCAGTTGGAAATGAAATAAAACAAAAGCACCGCAAAAAAGAAAACAGAAAAAAAGAGTGGACACATACATATTATATGTATCTTGAGAGCGAGAGAGAACTTGACATATGACATTTAATTTACTGTCTTCGGTATGTTGCCTTTTGGTTGGCGCACTGCCAGAAGCATTTGCTCACATTCATTAATTTTCATTTTCGCAAAAACACAAAAGACACAAAAAAAAAGTAAGAATCTAAAAAGACTACTACAAACACCACAAATTCTAACAATGAATTTATGAAATGCCAACACTCTTAGAATGCTGTTTTGAAGACAAAAATTCTAGAAAATCTAGAATTAAAAAATAATGCAAATTTTTTATTTTAGTAATTTGCATTATTTTTTAATTTTTACCAAAATTTAAAAAAATAAGCAAGTGGTGTTTAACACTGCAAAAATATATTATATATATATTCTCTGTTCAGTCAATTAATGTCATATTTGAGAGTCTTTTACTTTTGGAAAATTGTGTATATTTTTGGTAGTTGTTTTATTAAATAGCTTAAAAATATATTTTCATCCTAATATTTTATATTTTGTCGATTAATTTGATCTCTACCAAACTCTTGCCATCCAAAAAGGGAATACATTTTTAAAAATCACTTAAAATTAAATAAAAAAAAATACTTAGTTGTTTCTCTTAATTTTAATAGAATCATAAATCTTTATTTACTTGATTAATGTCTGCTCTAAGAATTTCTTGATTTGCATAAAAAAAAAATTTTGCTCTTAAGCAAATCTTGCTATGTCGGTAACCCGCTCAAGTTGATCAGACTCTTAGTCAAGAGTATTTATTGTAGTTACTTTGAGGAATTAGTCGATACTGTATATATACCGTGTATACCCTTCTTTATAGAGAGTGTAGGACATTTAAGCATTGCTGACAACACTCCACTCCAACTCCAACTCCCACTCCAACTCCAAAGTGGATGAGTTAAGACGGCTTGGCTGGCAGGTTTTTGCTTTTTGGGCGCTGCTGGCGCCGTCATTGTCATTACCAACACACACATCGTCTCTCACAAGCACACACACATCATACACACCCTTACAAATAAACATACACACAGAGAGAACGAGAGAAAGAGAGAGAGAGAGAGAGAGAGAGAGAGAGAGAGTGCAGCAGTTGCTTTTGCTGTGGCTAATAAAATATTTTATGCGGGGCTTATCTGCCATATCAAAGCACGGAGCTCGGCAGCTGCGACAGTGCCTGCAAAAAAGTAGCGCACACAGGACGCATTATTAACAGTCGCCCCCTAAAAATAGCAGCAACAGCAGCAGCAACAGCAACAGCCACAGCAGTAACAACAAAAACCCAATGTCAAAAATAAAAACTCCTCACAAAAACACACGTACATACATATATAATATATATATATGTATATATACACAAAGAAATTGTAATGTTAGAGTTTATGACTGAAAGCAACAGTCCAAAGGGGAGGGATAAATTACTGACAGTGGGCACTGTGCTGCTGGGGTTAGGCTGCGGTTGGGGGTAAAAGCACTTCTCTGTCTGCTTTCCGGCTGTCGTCGTCTGCTTTAAGCCAACTTGGTAGCTAATTCTGGCTCAGTTTTTGGTCAAGTGCAGTTTTGGCCAGCGAGAGAGCAAACATTTTTATGTCCTGATAATAGAACAACATGCGGTTCGCCTTCCCACACACCCACACACACACACACACGCAGTCAACCCATCACATGGCAATGTTTGTTCCAGCTCGTTTTTTTTCACAAAGTGTGACAGGTTGGCCAAAAGCGTGAGGAAATTATGTTGGCAAGTCGAGTTGGCCTTTTTTTCTGTGGGCCTGCAGTTTATCTGCCTCTCTCTCTCTCTGTCTCTCTTCCCTCTCTCTTTAGCTGTTGCTGAGGCAATTGTTGGGCTTTCTCTTTTTGGCGAGGTTCATTTCCGTTAACGTCATTCCCCAGTTTCCACTGCGTTTCACAAACTGAACTAAAACATGTAATAACCTGGCCAAGTCGGCTCTCTCAACCAGCCTGAAAGCAGACCAACTACAAATGCATTCCTTTTTTTTTAGATATACTGTGTTTTTTTTCTGCCATTTTTATTCTGCGCTGGGATTATGAATTGTCGGACACCAAGTAACATTCATTAAATTCCTTCATTCGCCACCAGCTAAAAGCATTCATAAATTACATGCCAACGACTTTTGTTTAACATCATGGAATCCCTTTAATAGAAATTGTAAATCGCGAGAGCAAAAGCATAATTATTATTTTATAACATAAATATGTTTATATTTGTTTCCAATTATAAAAAAGTACTAATATGACGTGCAATTTCTGTTTTTCACAAATTGGCTTTCATGGGATAAATGACATTTTTAATAATTGTTTCATTATATGAATATTTAAAAAAAATTTAATTTTATTCATATACATTTTAAATATTTAATTAGCAGCAATAAATTTATTTCAATATTATTTATTATATTATACATTAAAAATTTGTATTTGAAACTGAAGTTAATTCATATTATTTAATATGAAAATTTAGCAAAATTATAAAACTTAAACAACTTTTAACAATATACCCACTAAATTTAAAAATTTATATTAAATATTTAAAAAAATATTCTTATCTCCTTTAATTAAAATTTTCAAAAATATTTTATCTTTTCAGGTAAGTTATTTATTTGAACTAAAAACGATATCCGCTGTGAACAAAAAATGATTAATATTGGAAATTTTGGAATGTTCAATTTACTAAATTCATACTCCAGTTTGGGGGTGGTGAGTATTGTATTTGCATACCGACTTTAAGTATGATGTGGCTGCTTTTTCATTATGGCAAGGAGTAAATAATATCCTGCAGGCAGGAGCCAACAGTGTCAACGGAAATGTGGCAATGCATAAATTTTGCATTGGGAGAGAAACAAACATTTGAGTGTCGATTCAAAGAGTTTGCCGAGCCCCCTTGGCATTTATTTATGTTGCCAGCAAAATATTTATAGCACTTGGCATTGTGACAGGCCGTCTGTCTCTCTCACTCTCAACCACTCCCTCTCTCACTCTCGCACACATACAGCAACATTGGCAATAGAGAATCTCAGTAGGAGATACAAAAGCAAGTGCCATTTTATCCATCAATTTGATGCGTTGCTCAATATTTTTGCTCAGCTACAAAATGGCAATTGCATTAAGGAATACCTCGTTCTATCTTACAGTGTATATCTAACTGTCTCTTTTTACATCTTTCTCTCTCTTCCTCTGTCGCACTTCTTTGTTACATTGATACAGTCGCTGTGCAGAGTATGCTCCTTACATTGTTGTAGACACTGTAGCTGTAGCTGCAGCTGCTGCTTCAGCTGAGTAGACATTACACACACATCAAGTAATTGAATGCTTTCTCCCCACACTGCAAAGTAGAGGGGGACAGAGAGAGAGAGAGAGAGAGAGAGAGAGAGAGAGAGAGAGAGAGGTCTCTGTCGTCTCCTGGCATCTGCTTTGATTTTGCGCTCGCTCACAATGCTATTAACGCAAGTAAACTAATGGCGTCGTCGCCATTGTTAATATCAATTGCAATAGTTAGGCGACATATTCCGTCAACTGAAATCGTCTTTAAAACTCCAAAAAATGTAATTTTTATAAAAAGATATGTATATATAACAGTTTTCCAGGTAAAAAAATGAATAATAAAAATGAAAATAATTCCATACGCGGACAATTTTTTAGTTCATTTTGCAAAGAAAGAATTCACTTAACTTAGCTTTAAAAAAAATATTGTATATGATTTTTCTAAAACATTTCATATACTTATATTAATTTATTGATTGAATCAATATTTTTCACCTAAAAATTCATATATTACAAATTTAAAAAAATAACAATAATCATTAGATACCTTTTATTTATTACTGATCTTAAAAGTTTTATTTCTCCTATTTTGCAGTTCCAGTTCTTTATTTTTAATTTTATTAATTAAATTTGATCTTTTCTGGGAAAAAATAAAAGCAATCCTATTGCTAAAAATATTTATTACATTTATTTTCAAACTGAATTGAAAATTGTTGAAATGAACTGGCAATGATTCATTTAAAATGCTTAGGCAATTGAAAATAATTTTCGTCAATGAATTGAATTTTATGCATTTGTGAAAATCATTTTCATATTGTGCATAAACAAATATGAAATTAATTTTTATGAGAATTGCCTCAGCTATCCAATAAATATTGTAGAATACATTTGGCAGAACACAAACCGTCAACTAAATCACATGTATTTGTGTCAGTGTGTCGGTGTCGTTGTCGCTGTGCGACTGTGTCGAGTCCTGACATTGTCTCTATCTCGATGGCTTGCCATGTACATACATACATGCATACATACATTCGTACATACATACATACATACATACATACAGATATGCTTATGTATGTATATTTGCTCAAGTGCTCCGCCGACATCGACATCGACATCGAGTCTTGTGTCAATAGTTGGCATGCATGCATAGCTGGCATATCAATTGTCTGTCTCTTTCACTCTAACTCTCTCTCTCTCTCTGTCTCTCTTTCTCTGTTTCTATCTCTCTATGTGTGTCTCTATCATGTAGTCTCTCTGTGTGTCGCCTCGCTGACTGCTTTGCATAGAATGAAAATTTTAAATTGAAAATTGAAAATTGCTATGCTGCAACTGCAACTGCAACTGCCAACAGCGAATGTCGATGTAGATGCCGATGTAGATGTAGATGGGAATGTGGACTGCAGTCGAAAACTGATTGACAATGCATGAGATTTGCATTTAATAATCGAAATATGCGCATTGTTGTTGCATCTTAGCTATTAAGCTCAGCAAATAAAATCCAATCCGACTCTAAAATACAAAAAAAAAAATACGTAGTTAAGAATTGCAACAAATTCGCACAGCGTGCCACAAGTTGCAACAGTTGCCTTTACAATTCATTTGCCTCATGAATTCTATTTGCGTAATCGATATTCTGTTTGTCTGTTTGTGTTTTTATTTACATTCCATACAATGCACTCCATAATTGATTAGAGCGTAGATAATCCAAGTGAGCTTATCATACACGGCGTATACTTAATATTTTTGCAATTAATTTTAAATGCCGTGCGAATATCTTCTGTGGTTTATCCATTGACATTTTAATAATAAATTATACAAAAAATATACAGCTTATGCTAAGCCCACACTTATGGAAGCTTCGACTTGTCCAGTAAATTTTTTATTTATACAGCTTTGAGAGGGAAGGGAATTCAACTCAATCCAATTGAAATTCCAAGTGACTGCAGTTTATTCTATTTGATTTTCGGTTTTTGGTCGCATACATTCCTCCTCCCTGTCCCTCTGCACACAATTCCCATATTCCAAGAAGAATACTTGTATTTGAGTACTCGGTATTTGAATAATTCATGCATGACAATGCAAAAGTCACTCGCCAGGACCTGCAAAAACCAGTTGAGTTTGCTGTGGTGGTTGCTGTGATATTCTGCCTGTTTGCCATTTCATGCACAAGTTGCTGAGCCAAGCTAAATGTGATATGTGATTACTTACATACATAACTGAGACCCACTCCGAGTTGTCCTCCCTCCATCTGAGTCGGGGTCGGACTCCCTCTTCCAATCAGTAGCCATAAATAACTCGCAAATAAGTGCATTGCCGGAAACAAACAACAGCAGGACTCTGTCCAATTGTGCACTACTCCACTGAGAAATGTGCCAACTGCACATAAATTTACAAAATCTTCGAAAAATGAAATGCAGCATAATTCATTTCAAATACAAAAGTATATCTATATGAAATATATGTATATGTGTATATGTATAAATTAATTTATGCTGACTTCAAAGTTCAATTATCAAGTTGAAAGTCCTTCAACTGGAAACACAACTAGTTTAATTTATATTTTTTTTATTTAAAAATTAGAATTTAATAAAATATTTTGTAGTTTTATATGCTGTTCACTTTTATCTGAACAATCACTTATAAAGATGATTTTTTTTACACTTTAACTTTATATTTTTCAGTTAATTTTTATCTGTTTTGAAAAGAGTACATTTTAATACATATTTATTTTGCCAGCAAATTGTAATTGTTGCTTTAATTATAAATAATATCAGAAATGGAGCTCGTTAAGGGATTTTTTCAAGTGCAGCTTAACTCTTAATTTTTTATGATCTTCAGCTCTTCATGCAGTTTAAGTTTATGTTTTATGCAATAAGAGTTTGTTGGCAGCACTGGAAACTCTATATACTCATAGCCTGAACAATGCAGAAATTAAGAAAGCATTGCCAACATTTTTATGCAAATGTATGCAATACAAATACACTCACCCACACACACCCACATATGTGTGTGTAAACAAACAGTTGTGAGTTGTGAGCGAGAAAATAACGCAACAAATAAAATTGGTTTTGCGATTGCGTCGTTTTAATTGCAATTCGTTGGCTAAAGGAAACAGTGGAGTGGTTGAAGGATGGCCAGGGGATTCGAGGAAGGACAATACGAAACTGCAGACATTTTTTTTGTTTTTTAATTTTTTTTACTATGGCAAAGAATTTGCGTTAACGTGTTGCAACGTCATGTCACTTAAATGCTAATGAATTTTTAATTTATTTGGCTCTTTTGCCCTTCAGTGGCAAATAAAATTGCATTTAAAATGCCGCAAGGACACAATGCAAACACATTGAAAATTCCACTTGCCGACTATATATACTCATATACAACCCAAATACATATGCGCTGTATATATACATACATATGAATGTGTGAGTGTGTGTTCCATAGAATGCGATTAATTAGCTGTCATTGATTCATTTATTGATTGTGCAAACATCATAAAATATGAGCTCATTTCAGCTGCAAACAGCAAACATTAATCAAAACAAAAAAACAGAAAAATAATAATTAAATAAAAAAAAAATGAGAAAAGGTTTTTCCTATTGATAGCCGTGATACACTAATTGAAACATAATGAAGTGGCATCATCTACAGCCGATTTGTATGTTCAATGTTGATCCATAAAATTTCCAACAATATGCCATCAATCAATATACACAAAATCCCTAAACACATAATTAACTGAAACGCAGCAATTCTCGCATATCTCTTTACAGTCACAACTCTTTAAAGCACTAGTCACTCTCTCTCTCTCTCTCTCTTTCACTCTTTCTCTCTCTGTCTCTGTCTCTGTCTGTATCTGTATCTGTGCTGAGCAGCTGCTACAGGCCTGACTCTGCCAATAGATAATTTTGGAATCGCCTCTCAGCCCTGTCAAGTCATTTGATTTAAATTTATGACCAGTTTTGGCATCTCCTTTGCCCTTGTCCAAGACACATGGCGCAAAAAACTTTGCTCTGCCCGGAGACGATAAGAATTTTACGAATTGGCCTATGGATTTTTCAATATATACATATAGCTGTGTATATTCGCAAGTATGTGTGTGTTTGAATTTGAGTTGGTGTCTGACGGCCATATAAACATACATACATATGTACATACATACATACATACATACATACATACATACATACATATGTATAAAGTATGTCAAAAGATGTACAAGTTGTTGATTTATTACTCTGCTTTATTTGTTGCCATCAAAATGATTTCATATTTTATTCATTAAGAAATATAACTAGCAAACATACATATGAATTTCTATAATAAATAACGACAGGACAGTCCTGAGTTCTGACACATGAAATGCAAGTTAACCTAAGAATAATATTGAACATTATTTAAAAATAATTAAAGCACACAAGTTCATATTATATTTTAATTATTTTTTTTTTTTGAATATATCATTTGATAAAAATTTAATATATTATTAAATCGAATTATTGACGGAAATGAATAAAAATTTTATATAAGTTTAGAATTCACAAAGTTGTGGGTTTCCAAAGTGATGGAAGTCTCAAAATTTTTGAACATAAAACATGTTGGTTTATTTTCACTCTTTTTGCCATATTTTCTAAAAATAGTGCTCCAAATAAGCTTCGAAAATGTATTTATGTCTGTAATACCTGAATTTGAAAACATGTGGAAAACATGTTTTTAGTATTATTTTAGCTTTCTTAAGGGTTACTTTTTAAAAGATGAGCAACATTTTTCGGAAATTTTTAAATGATTATATGATGATGTTGATATATAAATTTCCATTTAAGCAGTTACATAAATTTTAAATTTATTTATTCATTGCAAAGTATTACATATTAATAGTGCCGCTAAATATATGTATTATTTGATATTTATAAAAATCCGTTTGCACACTCTATTTGAGTTGATTTTTTAATGAATTGCCATTGGCAGTTCTGCTTGGCATTTTCTATGTCAATGCACAGGCAGCTGCAACAACCGCTTGAGGGCAGCCATATACTCCCCTGTCCTATCCACCCTCCACCACACCCCTTCAGTAACCCACCATAATGTAAGTGTGTCAACTTCCGTTCAGACTGTGGGCAGCTGTTGCCAAGTTGGTGGCCAGGAGAGCACGAAATAATCCAAGAGGGAGATGTGCTCAGAGTCTGTGAGTAAACGCCGTGTTAGTGTTAAGTGTGGCGTTTACTCTCTCTCTCTATCTCTCTCTATCTCTCTCTCTTTCTCTCTCTCTAACTTCCACTCGTTCTCGGTGTCGCCCATAATCAATAAAATGGCGGCAAGCAGCGTGCACTTTTTACCACAGTTTATGTTAAACTATTAACAGGATACTCGGCTTCCGTAATGAAGCCGCTGTTGCTACCGCTGCCACTGCCGCAGTCGCTGCTCTCTGCTAACGCCGACTGCGACGTTCAAACTCTGCTGCTGTTGTCGTGCTTTTGCTTTGGCTTCTCTGTCGTCGTCGTCGTCGTCATCGTCGCCAGCTGCACACAAAAAGCGGGTCGCAGTCGACAGGACAACAGCTGCAATATTCACACAGACACACACCTATACAGGGAGGCAGGCAGGCGACAAAGGCTTGCCTTCCCTGGCAACGATGACAATGTCCTAGCAGAAAAATGTGAAGTGAAAATCGACACTCAATATTAACAGCGTTTATGAGCTATGAACGAGTTACGACTACGAGGAAGCTGCAGCCTGCGGCCAATGGAAACCGCAGTCAACTGCAGTTATGTGTGGTATAGAGGGGGATAGAGAGAGGGAAAGAAAGAAGGAGAGACAGAGACAGAGAGTGTGCTTTCAAGTGCTGCAATTTGACCCGATTTAATAAACGCCAAATTGTTGCAAAATCGCTACAAACTAAACTATGAAGGCCAAATTGATGAAGCGCGGCTCCAATTCTATTGAATTTTAAAGCAGTCAAGTGTAGGGGTGTGGCAGGCAGTGTTGGGAGGGGCAAAACACCGCAATGGCAACAATTTCATTTCCGCTTCCGGCCGCAAAACATGCACACAGCAACAACAAACATCGAAACATTAATCATAATCAGCAAAGAAAACAAATACATTGACATACTTAAGAGAAGAGAGCAAAAGCGACATATTATGCGAAAAAAAAGAGAGAGACAGCTAAAGAGAGTGAGAAGGAGACAGATATAGCGTAAGAAGTGCAGCCATTGCTTCTTTCTTTTGAGCAACGATTGCAACAACAACATTAATTAACTCATAAATCTTTTGTGTGTATCAAAAGGACACAAATTGCTGTT
Source organism: Drosophila quadrilineata (assembly GCA_018150725.1). Taxonomy (NCBI): domain Eukaryota; kingdom Metazoa; phylum Arthropoda; class Insecta; order Diptera; family Drosophilidae; genus Drosophila; species Drosophila quadrilineata. The sequence goes on from JAECWN010000375.1 coordinate 996,284, forward strand.
GGCCAGCAGTGAGTCACGTGGCAGACACACACACACACACACATATATACACATTTACATATGTGTGTGGCATGTGGCATGTGTGTGTTGAAGCCTCCGCCAATTATTTGTGCTGAAATCTCTCTGACAGTGCGGGAATTCATATTTCTTTCTACCTTTTGATTTTCTTCTTCTATTTTTTCTTTTTTTTTTTTTTTTTTTTGGTTATGGCAATTTGATTAATGTAGACACACCTCTGAAATATGTATTGACGTGGCTGCCCCCCAAGCTGCCAGCTTGCCACTCATGCTACACTCGTTTTAGCCATTTTGGTTTTTTGTTTTGTCTATCCATCAAATGCAGGCAAAAAGCCTTTTCAACAGCCTCGATGCGAGTTTTACTTTATGCTCTGAAGCAGCCTCGCCCCCTCTCCAGCTACAACTCTCAACTCCCACCGACTCCACAGTTGAGCTGGGACCATCAATTTGATTTCTGACAGCCACCCGAGGAACCAACACTTGTAGCTCTGCCAAAACCTATCGACACGCTACGTGGACCCATCATAACACACATTGAAATCAAGTTGGGCCTGACTCAGCAGACATATTCTGCCTTCAGACTCCACTTCACATCACTCCTCTCCACATTACCATCAATTTTTGAATGGGTTTCTGCCACAAAGTGTGAATCGAAGACAGAACCCTTGAAAACCCCTTCATATTTTTTGTACATAATTTTTTACACATCAGCACAGTAATGTCCTCAAAGGTGGCTCAGTGCTGAACTATGACTAAGAACGGCATATACTAGAATATTAGAAGTTATGGAAATCTCTCAACTTCATATGGCCATAACTTTAGCAAAACTCAACAGATTTTCGAATTACTCCATTTAATTTATCTTATTTGAATTTATAAAATTATTGAGTCGCCTATGTACCACACTAATCTTACATCTATTCTCATCTTAAGTTTCTCATAACTTTAATAATATTCAAAAGATTTCGGATCGGAGCTCCATTTCATCAATAATTTCATGCATATTTTGATTCACCATCAAGATCTTTAATTTCAAAAATTTTTGTGTTTTCTCAGAATTTTCTAAAGTCTACTCCTCTTAAAAAATCGTACTATCAATCGATGAATTTGTCGATGATTTGATTTAAAGAGGAGGATAATCCTTCAAAATCGGATGAGTTTTAACAAAAATATGACTAGGATATTATTTTTGAAACCCTTTTTAAGTTTTCCATACTTTGTGTTAAAAAGGAAAGCGGAAAAAAGTTAAAAACTATAATATTTAAAAATAATAATAATTTAAAAGTTTCAAATTAACAGTTTTTATGTTATCTTAACTTTCGGAAACCTCATATAACATTTCATTGATGATGTCAGTTTTCTTCATAAAGGATACAAATTGAGCGCCATTTACGAAAATTGTCAGTTTAAAGAAGTGCCAATTGCCTTGTCTGACATTATAGCCAATGCAATTGGTTAGATCAGATCTCTATATACATACATATATATATATATATATGTGTGTGTGTGTGTGTGTCACATTGAAAGGTGGCAACAGTCAAGGGGCAACCTCAACCTTTTGCTGCTCGTTAAGCAAAGTGCAGGTGTGATGTGGCAATAACTTTTAAGTTTATGTGCATTTGTTGGTTGCGTTTTCTCTAGTGAATTAGATTTAAGTACAGTCATCGAGCAGCGAGAAAGACACTGAGACACTGAGAGACGAAGGGAGACAGCTAGAAAGAGAGAGACAGAGAGAGAGAGAGAGAGAGAGAGGGAAAGAGAAAGTGAGAACTGACATGTGCAAATATGACGGGGCTGCTGTTAAGGATAATTTGTCAGGCAGCTTGCCACAGTTTCAGCTCGTGTTGCAAGTTGCTGTGGCTGCCACTAAAAGTGGTTGCTAAAGGTGTTTGTAAAATGACGTGTGTTGATTTTATGGTGTGTCAAGCAACACACACACACACACTCCCTCTCTTGCTGCCACATGATGTCTCATGTTTATGCTTAGCACTTTGCAGTTAGTGCAACATTTGTATGCATTAAGCAGTGTGGCAGGTAGATTGGGGAGGGGTGGCAAGGTGGCTCTGTTTCAGCTAACATTTTCGACTGATGTGTTGTCAAATTGGATTCTCTGACAGCAGCAGCAGCAGCAGCAGCAACTCTCAATGTTGTTGTTGTTTGTTGTTGCTTGTGGCTGTTGCGACAATCGAGGCACAAGAGTGACATCAAAGCGCGTTAGCCACTTGTGCGGTTTTTCATTGTTAGCTGCCACGCCCACTGCCAACTGCCACACACTAACTATATACATCTACACTTCGATATAGTGTATGTGTGTGTGTGTGTGAGAGTGTGGGGATATCACGATGATTATAATCAGCGAGCGCAGGGGCACTTAGCGTTTTGTGTTGTAGTCGTAATGTTGTTGCTGCTGGCACTTTTGTCGGCTTGCTGCACATCAAAGGCGCCGCGTAATGAGCAGCACACGCCAACAGCTCCGCCTCACCCACCCACCCCCCTCCCCTCTCCTCCCTAACCTCCTTCTTTATCCCACCAGCAGGGCAGCTCGTATGTCTACTAGCGCAAATTGACTTTGTCTGTGTATTTTTGACACCTGCGGCAATTCGTTTTCATTCCCAACCCCAACCTCCTCCCAACCACACCACCTCCATCACAGTCTCTGCTTTCTTTTCATACGCCAGCGCATACCGTCTCCTTCTAACTCTCCATTCCTCTCCCTCACTTTCTCTCTCTCTCTCTCTGTCTCTCTCTTTGCCTTTTGCTTCAAAAGATAATTTAAAGCGAGCTCAAAACTAGTTCACGGATAGCAGTAGGCGTTTCAGCACTCGTGGGACAAGTCCTGCCAAACAAGAGGGGAGAGAGAAAGAGAGAGGGAGAGGGTAGTTGGGGCATATCAGCGGCAACCTACATATTTTCAGTGATGGTTTTTAGGGCATGGTTTATGTATGTGTGTCTGTATGCTTCTGTTTTCTTTTTCGTTTTGTTGTGCTCTCTATTTGCTTTTTGGCATGCTGATTCGTAGCCGCAAGTCTCAAAATTCTTCAGTCAGCGAACTTGTTTTTTTTGGAACCACGCTACAAAATGAAGAAATATCAAAAGTGATCCAAAAAAAGGCGGTTCTATCCATTTTTGCTACTGGCCCTTAAAAGTATGCCACGAATTGTGTATCGTATCTGAGAGATACGCGGAAAATCGCTTGCCAAACATTCAGACAACATGAGACAGCACATGGCAATATCAAAGTGAAATATATATATATATTATTTATAAATAACAAAAAATTAATTCTTGGATTTTACTGCATTAATAAAAGTATTTCTAAGGCCTTCCATTTATCATTATTTTGCCAAATCACAAACGATTCCTAAGCTTATTTTACTTCTGTGAGAGGTTTTCATCGTATATTGGTAAAAAATGTTGAATATTTAAAACAAAAATGTATTAATTTTATGTTAATATATTTACTTTCAAGGGTCGTAACTTTGCTAAAATTTAAACCATTTTTTCACTTTTATCGATGGTTTTGATTCGAGATTGAATTTTCATCAATTTTATTTTCAAACTAACAGTTTTTAATTTCTGAAAATTTTTGAGAGTACTTCCATAGTAACTCTTTGCAAAAAAGAAAAAAAAAATTAAAAATTTTAAATTTAAACATTTTGCCGTTAATAGTTTTCCGTCTTACAAAATTGAATAAAATCTTTATTGCACTGAATTTAAAGTAGAATTTTAAAAGAGATTTCATAAAACGTAGTAAATTTGCCTTAATCATGGGTTTACTAAAAGACTAAAGTTACTGATCTTCCAAGTGTGATAACTTAGCCAAAAATAAACCGATTTTCTTAAATGTTCAACATTTATCCTTTGAAATTCTCCCATATTGAATCTTCATTAAAATATATAGAGATTGAAAAATTACCTTCAAAAAGACCCCATTAAAGAATTCTGACCTGCTTAAGTATCAACTGCATTCGTCGTTTACAAGCCTATGATAATAAATTTAGTGTTTGAAAGTTTCATAATGAAAATGTTATTTGTCTACTGTAAACTAAAGCTGCTTCCTCTGAGTCACCTGAATGTCCTGTCGTCCTGCTACGTGTATCGTGCTACTTATGCAAAATGAAAATGCGAATCAAATGAGCATTAGCATCACATTTGTTTGTGGCAGACATTGGTTGCAACTTTTTGGTGTCAGCTTGTTGGCAATTCATGTTTTCCTAATGCGCTTATTAAATTTACACCTTGGGCCATTTAATTCATGCTGGAATTGGAAAGTAGGCAGCCAACTTTGATGTATGACCTGACGTCTAAACTTCCTGACTGCCACAGGACATCATTTTATATATATATATATATATGTATATGTCTGTATATATTTGTCTCTTTCTAGTGCTTCTGTCTGCTGTAATGTCTGCTCTGTGGGCGTTTCTTATGTAAATATCATTGCATAAACACAATTAACGTGGCACACGGCGAAACTTTCTTTTTATGGCCCCATCTCGAAGTGGAGGTGGAGAAGCTAAGCTCAGTATTTGGGGGTTAGAGTCAAGTTTAGCGTGAAACTTTTGGCCATAAACTCGCTGACTCAGCACAATTGATGCGTCCACCTGTCGCCGCAGCGAAGCAGAGAGACTGTCAATTGCTGGAAGTATTGCTGGGGCATGCAACAGTTTGGTATTGTGTGGTTTTTGGTTGTGTTCATCGATCAAATGAAACAGCATAATACAACACACGTCAGCCAAGTGGGAGTGGCAGTCGTCAGTGGGAAGAGGAAGAGCAAGAGGAAGGGGGGCTAGTGAGTGAAATGTGCTTTCAATTTCAGCCAGAAACTGCTGCTCGATTGCATCCCATTCAACTCGCATTGTGCAACGAAGCAGAAGTATGTTGCATTTAACCCCCTAACCCTCCCCTCCCTCCACCACTGTAATCCCCCACACCATCATCTGAAACCGCATTCACATCCATATCAATTGTGTTGCAGCTCCCCTGCGGTGTCTGTTCATGATATTTGTATATATACATATGTATGTATGCATGTATATGAAGGAGGTCCTTGTGCCAGGATATGCTGTCTTGGTTACAGTTACTATGTCAGCGTTTAAAGCTCAATTGGTTTAAGTGCCAGAGTTTTGGCATTGACTTGAGGGTATAAATCCTCCTCCCCTCTCCCCGCAGTCAACCGCATAACTTGATCCCCAGCAGAATTAACCACAGCAAAGTGCATTCAAGTGGAGCAAGTCAGCAGCAACTTGTGCAGCACAAGAAGAGCAAGGAGTTCTCCTGAAATACCAAATACATAGATGTATATAGTATTTCCATTGTGCTCCCTCCATAATTAACTAGTCCTCATATTATGAAGAATTCTTGAGCGGATTCCGTTGTATTTTCAATGCCAGCAAACACCTTCTAGGGGCGCACTTAGTTCAGGACTCGCACTTCTCCTTCCTTCTCCATCTGCAGCTAAAAGGTCCTCTGAGTGCAGGCAGCAATAAATGCTGATATTTTATTTAAAACAAAGCAAATGCACTGCAGTCATCATCATTGTCAACTGCATCAGCAGCTGATGTGGCATCAACTGACAGTTGCATCCACAACAAATACAACAACAACAACAGCTGTTCTGTTGAAAGGAAAAACTCCATGTCCTCGAAAAATGTGCGCACTTCATGTCATGTAAACCGAAGTTGAAGCAAAGCGTATTAGTGCAGGTATAGCATAAGTTAGAAAATATGTTATAATTCACAATATATAGTATATTCTGAAATTTAAAACAAAAAAGTTTAACATACAATAATGTTTAGTTTGAGCTTGAGTTGAGAAAGTACAAAGTTTCTTAAACACTTCTTTTTGAGGCAACTATTTTACACAGTTAAAGGTCTTTTCAAACTGAAAATAAACTATATATATATATATATATATATATATATTAATACAGACTATATATCATAGGTAATATTTTTAAGAATTTTTGTTTCAATTTTTAGTGGATTAATTACTTTGTTGCCTTTAATTAATAACAAATATATATATATATATATTTTAAAAAACTATCTGTTCAAAGTTTCATAGAGCTCCACGAGGTATTGTTAAGTCGAGTTGCCTCTATCTGATCAGTTTGGTTTTCTAAGAACTCCTTAACTTGAAAATCTATATCTGGCAAAGACTCCACTCTTAAAATCCTTCTCAAGCAAGGTATCTCTACTCTTCACAGTCCTTCACTGTTTTGTTTTATCCTTTGGTTGTGACTGCAGATCGAAGCTCGGAATGTGAAATGCAATTTACGCATATTTGCACATCATTTAAGCATATTCAAGTGCCTGCCGCCCATGCAATGGGCGTGGTCTCCTTCTAAATATATCTGTCTCACTTTTTCCTTCACATTCCATCTCTCTCTCGCTCTCTCTCTCTCTCTCTCTCTCTATCTCGAACACTCACTAAGCGGCTTTCCATTGCCAGTGGCCCCATTTGTTGTTGGCGCTGCTTTAGCTGCCATTCAATTGGCCTGCAGAGTGTATGAGTGTGTGTTAGCATATATATATATATATATATATATATATATATATATATATGTGTGCATGTGTGTGTGTGTTAATGGCTTGATGTTTCGGCTCATTTGCGAACCCTTTTTTGGGGAAAGTTGCTCACACTCATGAGACTCTGGGAGTCTCTGTGAGACTCTCTGCCAGAGAGACCGGCAAAAGTTTTTGCGTTTTTGCTTTTATTTATGGAAAAAATAAATTTCAAATGTTTCGCATACTTTTTGACATTCGCTTTGGAGCAAAAGCAACGGAGAAAGAGGTAGAGATAGAGAAAGGGAGAGGAAGGAAAAGAGAGCATGCTCGCGCATTTTCATAACCTCAGTGAGGCCACAGGAGCGCGTACAAGTTACTCTCCCCCCCCACCCGCTTAACCCTCCACCAATTCAACCGCCTGCTCCCCTCGGCTCATTCAATCCCCCCGCCCAAGTTGTTCATCAGCTCGTCAGCTCCTCGAACTAAGAATCTAATAAAACTTTTGCCAGTTACCTGCCCGCAGCAGCTACAAGGCTGCTTATTTGCTTATCATATGCAAATTTTCATGTTTCAAGTTGAAGTTTTTCCCTTTGCCCCGCCAACATGCAGACAAGTCAGGTAGGTAGAGCTCTCTGCAAAACATGCTGCACAAAAATACACAAAAAATAAAAAGCCCCAAAGAATGTTTAACAAGCTATACCCCCTCCTGCACCCACCACCCACCCCACTGTAAGGCAGGAGAGGCAGCAGGATATCAAGAGCAAGCGACCAAGCACAAAGTTCAAATAACAAAATTTCTGCTTTTACTTTTACATACAAAAAAAAATAAAACAAGAAAAAAAACAGGCTGGAATTTCGGTATCCCCTTTATATACACACATATATACACACATATATATTTTTGAAGTATGCAAGTATATGCCATGTGAGTGTGTGTGTGTGTGTGAGAGTGTGGTTTTGATTATTCAACTGGGCTCAGCCTGAGGTCATGTGCGAGTGCTCGAAATAAACTCGCTGAAAATGTTTCAAGTATTTGCCTACAAATATAAATTGTTTATCTTATTGTGCATGCGAACCAAGGCAGTCATTAGCAAACCAAAATATACACACTCAACACATCCAACTAGAGCAAGACAGAGTTATGCTGTTTGAAAGAGATAGACCTACTGCATATATATAGTAAATTTCAGCTATGAATTGGAATTTGCATAATTTTTGAAATGTGCACTGAAGCCAACTAATGATGGGCCAATTCCAAGTGGGGAAGTCCTTGAAGAGGGTCAGTCCATCTGACAGCCAAAGAAACCTCTTCTTCGCTTCTCCATTTCTCATAAACTCAATGTAAGAGAATACTCAATTCGCAAACTGAAATAATAAATAAAGACAATCGTAGGCTGTCTGAAATTCAATTACAGTTGCAATCTTTGGCAGCAAGCGCAATTACAGCAACAAAGGAATCCCCAAAATGGCAGCTGGCATCGTCGCAGCCATGTTAATTTATCAGCCGAAAAACGCGGAACAGAGGAAAACCCCAAGCGAAAAAAAGAGGACAGAAGAGGAGGTTACAAAAGGGAAAAAGGGAAACGGGAATACAGAAATAACTGAAACAAACGGCAAACGGGCTGCATATGCAAAACAAATAACAAGGAAATGAAAAACGAGCTCAACTGGAAAATTGCAACGCCCTTTCCCACCCAGCATTTGGAAGATCGTTTTTGAATTAATCTCCTAGAGGAGTCTTTTTCGAGTCGTTGAAATGATTAAAAAAAGAGTCATTTTATAAGCGACTAAAAAAGGGCTCGAAAATAACTCGAAACTGACTCGTAAATGTTCTTCAAATACGATTCATGAAAAAGCAAAAACAAAATAGTAAGGCAATCGAAAATTGATCGCCCCGGTGATTGAAATGAGATAATGCGTCTTTTGCCTTGCACTTAAATTCGGTGAGAAAGCTGAATCGCATGCTCTCGCTCTTGCACGCATTCTGCCATCTGCCTTATCTCATCGATCTTTTGCAAACTGTACTTAACATGTAAGCTTAAAGCTTTTGATCTAATGTTCTGCATTTTTGAACATCAGTTTTAGTTAAAGAGTGAGTGAGGAATGTTTTCTCAGACCAATATTGGTCTCATTTTATAGTTGGAAGGGCACCAAGCCAAGCGCTGAAAAAAGGTATATCATAACAATAATAAAATGTGTTTGTACATAAAAATAAAAATTTTAATTTTTCTCTCTTAGACATGTGGCACATATAATATTATTGTTCAGACAAGCACATGAACACAGTGCTCCAGCAATTTTTTCGACGCATAATATCGTTTAACAAAAAAAGAAGCGTGTGGAATAATTTTATATATTTTTTATACTTATTAATTTTTATTTAATTACATTTGAAAATCATCATTTACTATTACTATAATACTATATCATTATAAGTAAAGGAATATATTAATAAATATCTTTCTTATTATAATTTACAATATGACTTGAAGAAGAGTAATTATTGATAGAAATATTACTCGTAAAAGAGTCGTTTATTGCTAGAAGAACGACTCAAAAACGAGCGAAAATCGATTAAACTGTGACTCGAAAAAGACTCGCTTCACGCGAGAAAGAAGAGTCGAAAACGACTCCTCCTGAGGTGTCGAAAACGACTCTTTAGGAAGTGTCGCGGCTAGGGTTCCATTTTCTCCCGAACAGAGTATCATTTTCGATCAGAAAACGCGCGCATTTATGCTTATTTTAATCTTCTAGAAGAGTCGAATAAGACTCGAATTCGATCAGAAATTTCATAAAATGCTTGCTGGGTTCACACACATAGATACACTCACACACAGTCACACACACTCACACATTCGCATGAGGGGAGTTTATGAACAAGTCGGAAGTTGACTCGCCAGCGACGTCATTTCCGGTTTTGTGCTGTTGCCTACTACAAAATTTACTGCACTTTTAAATTACAAAAATCAACTATTATATGAAAATATATTTAAAAAAATGTTTCGTTTGCTTTGCCAATGAGTTCTCGCCAACAACATTGACATCAAACATTTGGCAGCTTAAAAGACATTCTCATTTGACACAAGCCAAAATTAAAATCTAAAAAAAAACTATAAAAATAAATGAAAATGCAAAAGCAAAGCAAAAAACAGCTCATGGCAAACTTAATTGATGGCCAAGCCTTTGAGTTTTTCCATTAACAACTTGTCCTTTCAAACAAGTAGAACTGATGAGAATGAATGTTTTGCAGGATATCCTGTCAAAATGGATTGTTATGGTTAAAAATAAAAACACAAATTGACATGTAATCTTATTGTAAATGTTGAAATCATTTTCTGAAATGTTCACGAAATTTTAAGTTAAGAAAAATATAATATCCGCTATAATAATTTTTATATATTCACATATAATATTTGTGTCGATTTATAAATTTAAATAAAATATTTTTTAAACTCTTTCCGCTGCATGTTTTAAAACCCATTTAAACTATTTAATTGGTTTGTCATATTTTTTCTACGCTCTCTTTTAGTAGGGCGTGTCGCAAATTATAAAAATACAAAAAAAAACAAAAACGGTGAAACGGAAATGAAAATGGCAGACAAGTCAGCATGTTTAACCTCAAAGTATGCAACTATTTTCACGTTTCGCTTTACGAGTGTTTTTATCGGCACTTTTTGGTTGGGGAAGTGATTGAAATTGCAGCCATTGCATTGTGCACGTCGAGTGCATTTAATACACAACTACACATAAGTGTCTGTCAGATGTGTACACATGTGTGTATGTGTGTGTGTGTGTGTGTGTGTGTTTGTCTGTGTTTAAGTACTTCACAATGCTGGTCAGTTATTTCGGATTTTATTTTTATTGCAAAACAAATGCTGCTGCTGCGCAGCTTCTCTTCCATTCCTCCTCCTCTTTATCCGTCTATCTGTTTGCAGCTGTAGTTGCGTCTGTCCGTCTGTCTGTTGGTCTAACGCTTTGTATCAGTCTTTGTGCGGTCTGTTTCATATTATATGTTGAAGCAGCCGAAACCAACTGAAAAGTGCTAATAAAGCCAAGTAGCGCATGGAAAAGCCACAGTAAAACAGGCAAAAAAAAAAAACACAGCAAACAAAATATTTTGTAATAGAATGCGAGCTATATAAGTACTATATACTCGTTGAATAAAGTATAGTATATATAGTTTTATTTGTTTGTGGTCAGACGGAGAAACGGAAAGAAAGAGAGTAAAGAGTGTGTCGGTTTAGAATTACTGGAAACGATAGGGATGCTGTAAATAATTGCAGTTGCTTTGATTTTATTTTGAAATACTTCTCAGCAAATTAAATATGGAGAATATATTCAAATTATAAAACTATTTCTTCGTGTATATCAATTGTATTTAATTTATAATTAGAATATCGTATTCTAATTTAAGCACAACTCATTGAGAGAAATATTATTTATAGCATACCATAGAGAATAATAAAATCAACAGCGAATTATGCATATTGCGCATACGCCGCGTTGACAAAACAATTCAGACGCTAAAGACAGACAAAACAAAAACACAAAAGCACAAATAAATAATAAATAAATGGAAATGAAAATCGAAATAGATATAGAAATCGTAGTGGAAGTGGAAGTGGAAGTTGAAAGAGAAGTGGAAATGGAAATAGAAATGTTTGCATGGCAATGGAAATCAAATAAGCTGCCAACTAAAAGGCGCATAAATAGCTGTCGCATGATATTCATTTTCGCTTCCTCTCTATCTCTATGTCTATCTCTTTCTCATTTAGACAACACACATATGTATGTGTGTGTGTGTTGTATAGTTATTGCGGTCACTGACACGTGTACGTGTCACTTCAGACATAAGCGCTGAATTATGCAGACAAAGATGCCTCGGCCAAATTTTGATTTGATTTATCGTTGACTGTACATTTTTATGGGGCAGTGTTTTATGTGGGGGGAGGGGGGGTTATGGGTTGACAGAGTGTGGCAACAATGTCAAATCAATGCCATCAAATTACAAATCATTAACATAAAATTAGCATAATTAATTTCGCACCTCTAAGCACATGGCATGCGCGTGTCTTGATTAATTTGATTAGCCCCGATCTAGATGATGTGAGTGCGAATGGCAGCCCCAATCTCATTTGCAATTTCCTTGCACGTATCTCACACACTCACACACACACACACACATTTACACTCTGAGATAGATCAGCATTAAGATACACTTGCCGAAAGTTGAGCTCGGTAAAAGTTTTTCTTTAAGAGTTAAGTGGATGCTCATTTCCTATCGAGAATTTCCTTTTTTCAACAGAAAAAAAACTTTTATTCCTCATCGCATTAAAGGCCGAATAAATGAGATATATAAAAAATAAAAACAAAAGTATATATGTTCGAAAGTTTAACTAAAGAATTTGATACCTCATTTATCTTTTATAATCTATTTACATTAATCCTTAACCAATGATGTTGAATTTGTAAAATAAGGGAGAGTAGAGGGTGGAATAATATAACCAAATTTGTATACATAGAATTTTATAAAATTACGTTGGATGTGAGAACTCAATCGGAATCCTAAGTCATTTGCTTGATTTTATATTATATTTCTATTTTGCCACTACATTTAATTTTCATTTGTTAACACAGAATAAATATACAATAAAAAAACATTACAATACTCTCTGTTTGGAATTGCTAGAATGTTATTAATAAATTTTTAATTCAATTATCGCACTTCACTCGAGCGTAATTTCAAATCAAAACAATTAAAATACTTATTTAAATAAAACAAACAAATAAATTGACAGACAAATAACAAAGGGAAAATAAAAGAAAACAACAACAAACACTCGGTTCACATTACATAACAATATCAGCTCGTTGTCAGGCAATTTTCTAATGGTCTGTATGCTCCATGTACTACATATATACAGATGTATATATATATATATATATATGTATATATATGTTGTCTGTGTAATGTGTGTTGATGCTGGCCAATTACTTGAATCAATAGCAAACATGGCTAACAATTTGTGCCATGTACAAACAATATTTATTATTATTATTATTATTATTTTGAAGAAAGAGCATTTTCAGCAAATGTGCATGTGCGAGAAAAACATGCAAAAAAATTTCGAGGAAAATCAAGAGTGCTCAACTGAGTGATACTGAGTGCAAAAATTAAAGGAAACTTGAACATGAAAAGACTGGAGAAACTTTACAATAAATTTATTGGAAAGAAGCCTCAATTTGTATTAAAAAGTCGAACATTATTATTACAATTTTTGAATATATTTTTATAAAAATATATTTTTCATAATTTTTTTAAAAATATTTTTTTCTAAGACTCCTTCTTTTTATGTTTTTTTTTTCTTCTGCAGTTGGTTATGCCACTGAGAAATAATGGCTGATTACTTTTGATAATTGGCTGCACAGTGTAATTGGCTGCTACACTGGGCTACAGTGATGACATGTGCATAACGCACAACGTAAAATACATAAAAAGAACAAGAAAGTGAAAATGAAAATAAAAATGAAGCTAATTGCTTGTTTGTGCTTAATGTAGCCTGAAGTTGCAGATGGAGTTGCATTTGCAGTTGTGTTTCTAGGGCTTTTGTCAGTTTCCTGCAAAACATAAAGTAAACTTTTCACAAATTTTCAACAATCCACCCACACACACTCAACTGTATGTTTGCGTGTGTGTGTGGGTGATTTGAGACTTTAGATTATGTCCCCAAACGTCGGAAGAATGACAAAAATGCATGTAGCTGGGCAGCTGCATGAACTTAAGCTCTAAAGGATATGCCAGGATATGCAACACAAATACACATACATACATGTATATATATAGTCTCTGTGTATGTGTGTGTGTGGCAGTTGGACTTTGGCCGTCTTGAGTGTTTGAGCCAAAGATTAAATGGTGTTTATGGTTGTTGCAATGCAACGCTGTCTGTTGCCTTGAAACACTTTTGACACTTTTCTTGGGAATTTACACAATCTGAACAAACAAAACAACAAATATTATATCATATTTATAGAATTTATATTTGTATATTCTTTTTGCATACTTTCAGGGTTGGACCTGGCCTAAGATGGGTAGCGTGCTCTTCGCAGCTGTATTCATAGCACTACACTTTGCCACCGGCGGCCTGGCCAACCCAGATGCTAAGCGACTCTACGACGACTTGCTCAGCAACTACAATCGACTCATACGACCCGTGGGCAATAACTCGGATCGTCTGACGGTGAAAATGGGTCTGCGTCTCTCCCAGTTAATCGATGTGGTAAGTACTGCACTAATCTACCAGTCACCAGTTAAGAACCTCCAGCTACACTATATATCATTAACTATTTTCATATAATTAATGCAAATCCACTGTGGGTTCAACAAAAAACTGAAATGTATATGCGAGCAAAAAATGAGTACGAAATTGACTGCTCGACTAGCAGATACCAAGTATAACCATAAATATAATATATAAATAATTTTATAAAATATTGTCTTCAAAGTATTAAAATATATATAATATAAAATATTAAGCAAACAAATATTAAGTTTTGAAAATTATTCAATTTCTGGGCATTAGCTTATGCTACCCTTCAGTGCGCTCTCAGTACGTGGCACATCTTTACTTTGTTTTAAATCGTTGTTAATAATGATGGTATCAATTTGTGCTGTCATTTCTGTGACAGCTAAGCCAGTCAGAGACTGAGTCAGAGACAGAGTCAGAGTCAGTCGCATGCTGGTTTCTTGCCCCGCCTGACAATCAAAGCAGATTAATCGGTGCCCAGCAGCCTCCGCTGGCGCCGGTAAGTAGGCAATGCTATTTGTATAAGCGATAGCAACAATACGCAAAGTGAAGAGGGAGCAGCAGGAGCATCATCGGAGGGAGAAGATTTGTATACACTCAATGTAATTAATAACTGTTTACCAAATGCTTAAAAACGATTCGCGCTAAGCCAAAGCCATTGTTTACAGTCTCCTCCACTCGGCACCTCTCTTCCACCAACTGTTTGCATAATAAATCAATGCGTTTGACGCTTGAACATGGACTGATTATTGTTATGTTGATTAAGTTTTTGAATTGCAGTCAGGTTAGCTGCGAAACCAAAAATTAGGCAATATATCAGTCCCAAGAGGGTGAAAATGACAGAGATAGATAGAGAGTGGAGAGTCTGCAAGTGGAAACTGGAAAGTGGAAAGCTGAAAGTCGGCAATCTTCTGCTCGGTTTGTGGATGCACATGACAACCGGAAATGGGGAAACCGGCTAACAGTTACGTGCTATTGCCCATACGCAGCAAGGAGCCCAACCTCATTCATGCTTCCTGCTGACTTTTGGATCCCTTTCTGCTGCTATAAATCACGCGCTAAGCACCAGGACCACTAAAAGGCAGCCTGCCAAGCCAAACAGGCAGCAGTAGCAGCAACAATCACAGGCACTGAAGCTCTATAGATGTAGCTGTTTCTGGAACTGAAGCTGAAGCTGAATCTGAATCTGAAGCTGGAGCAATGCACACTGGTTTACATTACAATCAATAGCCGTTGCGTTGGTTAAGCAAAATTCAATCTCCGTTCGGCCGGAAAACAAATTGTATGGCTTCGACTTGGCGCAAACTCAAACTTGAGATCTGCAAACAATTTCCAGAAATAAACAGAAAAAAAACAGTAGAAAACTTTCAACTCATTTTGTTTAATTAGAAGTATTTCTACTTTAAAATTAAATTTTTATTAAAAACTTATAACTTTTAAGGTATTTTTATAAAAGGCAGCAAACTGTTCATTACAGTTAAAATGGAAAAGAAAATTCATGGATTTTTTTAGATATTTCTTTGTAGGAGATTTGCTGCAATTTTTCATTAGTTTGGTCACACTGTGCAAGCATTTTTCAAGCACAGTGCAACTGGCAGAAGGTGCTTATAACGAAATTGCTTGCATATGTGTGCGTATGTATGTATGTGTGTGTGAGAGAGAGAAACAGGAAGAGAGAGGGGGAGAGTGAGGAAGAGAGAGAGAGAGTGAGTACGTTGCTCATACGCCCTGTGTGCCTCACTGGCAAACTGGCTTGAAATATTCGCAGAATTTCTTTTATTGCACTAGTCCAATGGTCACCATTTGTTGCTGTTGTTGTACATTGCTCTTTGCCCTTTTCGGACCCCAGTTGTGTTGCACGTGTTGCAAGCAGTGTGCTTATTGGCATTCAATTCCTTTGTAAATTCTATTGACCGAAATCAGTGCACATTTCCCATTTTTTTTTCTCTGACCTGCCTCAGTTCGTTTCTCCATTTCCCCAATTCTCCAATTCTCAATTGGCAATTGCAATCAGCGAGAGGAGAGGCCAGAGAGCAGCTGTGTGTCCCAGAATTTTTAATTTTATATTTGCCATTTGCTTAGCCCCTCGTCCCCCGACCAGATACATGATATATTGTATACTATATAAACGTATATTATAAGTAACCGCAGCTGTAGCTGACAGAGACTCAAGTGGAGAGCAAGGGAAGTGGAGTGTGTGTGAGGAAATTGGTAGAATTATGAGACATATGAGCTGTCCTTGTATGAACTAGACTGCTAAGCTGCTGCTCCTGCTCCTGTGGAGAGTCCATGCCCAAGTTGCTGCCAATTGAAACATAAATTTGGGTTTTGTGCGGAAATGAGCATAAGAGAATTTATAATTCGCAGAGATTATCCACAAGAACTTTAGCCATCTCTGTCTCTGTCTCTCTCTCTCTATCTTTCTCGACTTTGTCTATTTCGAGATATATGTCTCTGGTATATACCGAAACAATATCATGGGCCTTTGTGGCAACTGAAAAGTAAGTTTTGTCGCCGATTCATTCATGCAAAAAGCGGACTGAGGATGGCGCTCCAAGATTTCTTTTGCTGGAGCCGCTGTTGCCTGATGCCTTTGGATACATAAACTTTATTTACGGCAAACAGGAAATTCGATTTAAATTGTAAACAAGCCGTACTCCCAATACAAGTCCTCACAAGTCTGAGCCGGAGGACACCAAATGCAAAATGCAAATGCAATTGCAATTGCAAATGATGTTGCTGCAGTTTGTAATGCTTAAAGCCAGGGCTTAAGCAATTTAAACAGTATATATCCTGCATCCTGATGGAGGTAATGCAACCGGCAACTTGCCACCGACAACTTGCCACCGACAACTTGCAACTTGCAACTGCCAACTGGCTGTTGCAAGTGCGAATAAGCAGAGGCAGCCGCAAACAGCAATAACAACTACACCAATTACATGGCAAGCAACCCAAGTTAGTCGGGGCTTTAGGTGTGAAACGACATTGCTAGACAGCGCCTCCTGGCTATGACTACCACGAAGAGAGGAGTGGGAGTGGCAGTAAGGGGGAGATGATGGAGGGGCAGCTGGGGATTTGCAGGTCCAGCAAGTCTTAGAGATTGGCATAAGCAGAGCCAAGACTCCGACTCTGACTATGGTTGTGGCTGTGGCTGTGGCTGCAACGGATGCCGCACATAAAGCATAAAGGATACGCGCTGCTCCTGCCACTCCTTGCCTGACTCTCTGCTCCTGCTCCTCCTCCAGCTCCAGCTGCTGCTATTTTATCTCTTCCTTATGGCGGCTGCCTTTGTGCGCTGGTCTTACAGCCTTTTGTCGTTTTATTGCCGGTTTTCCGCGTCCCCCTTCCCGCCTAATGACCTTTTAGACGCCCAGCTCAGTGAAGAGGGGGGCACTAGGGGCAACTTGGGACTGAAAACAGGATACTGTTGGCTGTCGTCTGTTAGCTGAGTGAACCCTGCACTGAGCGGGTGATTAGTAGGTAGCCACCACCCCGCAACCCTCCCCCCTGTTACCACTATGCCCAACACAACTCACAAGCTTTCACACTCTATCTATCTAGCTGTCTCACTCTGACTAGAAAATATCTGTGTGTGTGTGTGTGTGTGTGTGTGTGTGTGTCTCGGCGGAAAACGCGTTACGGCGGCATCATTATCATTTTGTCGTTAATTACATTTTTCAACGCTTAAGTGATTTATTCCGCAATTTTATCGTTTTCTAATTTTTTTCCATTGAGTTGCCCCTGCCCAGCCACCCTCCACACCCGCACTTCCCTTCGTTCTTCATCCCAACCACCTCCACATATTTACGCTTAATGAGTTGGTTTTGCCGTCTGCCACCTAAATAAATATGAATGGGAAGCAGAGGCATCGGCATCGGCATCAGACTCAGTCATAAACATAATGAAAGCAGCTTGACATATTCCACTAGCTGTCTCACTCTCTCAGCTACGACTATTTCTTTCTTCCTATACCTCAAGCAACCCCCCGCCCCCTTTTGCCATCCTTCATCTAGGACTATGATAACTGGTAGGCTGAGTGCTTTCGTGCGTGCATCTGTTAAGACACAAATTAGAGCACTTGCCTGTGCATGTTGATGATATGCTTGAATTATTTGCAGTAAATTCTGAAAACGAAAAAAAAACGATGCCAGAATAAACCAAGAGACAGACAGAGAGAGTGTGTGAGAGAGAGAGAGAGACATGTTGTGGAAAACATGACAGGGCATGAAGAATGAAAGTGCGTCCGTATCATGAATTACTTGTATCCTGCTCGAGTCAAGCAAGTGTCTGTTGCCTGTCGCTTTGTGCCGAGTGTTTGCAAGGATGTCAAAATCAAAGAAAAGGATTTCACACTAAACAAGGTTATTCAATTAGAGTGTATGCGTAGGAGTTGTAATATGCATAAAAACTAGGCCGAGATATATCTTAACAATTGAGAAAATATATACATATGTATAAAAGTGCGTAGGTCACGAGTTATTGTTAAGAGTATGAGGAATTCAATTATTTAAGGTTTTTTGATTCATTAAAAAAATACAAATTATGGTAAGAAATGAAATTTATTTTTTAAAAAATTTTTTGTTTGTTTCTTTGGTGATCTTAATATGTTTCAGTTTAAGTTTTAAACTTGAAGCCAGCCCAACTCAATTTCTGAAAAAAGAAAGTTTTTGTTTAAATATGTGTATTCAAAAATGTCTATATTCTTTTAAAGAAAAATGCCATTAAATCTTTGATGCAAATACTGAATTTTTGTGTGACAATTTCGTTAAATTTTTTGATAAGTTTTTCTTAATTTTCGAATATCTAAAATTTGTTTACAATTTTATTTTCTTTTTTTTAATTTTCCATAAAATTTTTGCCCTATTTGCAGTATAACAAATTTTACATTATCTTGTTTGAAATTAATAGTTGCTTCATAATTTAACACAGTTGGAAATTACAATTTTAAATTTTAAAAGGTTGGAGATAAGAAGTTTTTACATGTTATCCAGAAATTGTACATACCGTCAATCGATTTGCACTACCCTTGAACTACTACTATCAGGCTCAATTGTTACCCTATCTGCAGTTTTCTTAAAGGAAACTTCTATAAAAATTCAATTGAGGACCTTCAGCATCAAAGTTTCCCAACATAGCTACCCACTACCCTTAATACTCCTCCCCCCATTCACTAATCTCTAACTTTATGTTGTCTTCAAGTTCAGTTCCAGTTCAGTACAGTTCCAGCTCATAGGCATTTGCATGCCTGGCTTCATCCTGTCACGTTATCCTTATCAGTTTAAGCTGATAGCAACGAGATTTTGCAGCACTAATTACGCAACTTGCGGCTGTTTGTGGCAGCAACTTCATCGCCAGATAGATATATAGATATGTGGTGTGTTGATGGGGAGGGAGAGGGAGAGGGAGTACTATATGTTGACATTCCACTTCATCTAATGCTCAAAATGGCGTATTCTGACTTTATAGTTGAGCTTAGTTTTAATCCACTTCGCGGCTTACCACGCTGCTGCTTCAACTTTCTGCTTGTTTAGCTGCTCTTCACTTTAATTGCAATCTCCCCACATTCCCACCCTCCCCCACTCACTCGTTATCTCTAAGTGTGCCCTTCTCGCATAAATTGATTAAAACTCAATGATGCTTTAACAATACAAAGTCCAACTTAAACTCAGTCTGCGTCTCAGTTTGTCGCTGCTGCAGCTCCATTTAACCTGGGATGGAACATGGCATGGCCAAACCACTTGACAAGCGACAACCCCAGTCAAACATTTCTCTCTCTCTCTCACCATCTCTTTTCTCTTTTTCTCTTGCTGTCTGTCTCAATCTGTGTCACTCTCAATGCTGCTCCGCAAATTTGAAATGCATTTGCCAACCGACACCATCAGCAGCAGCAGCAGTAGCAGCATCAGCATCAGCATCAGTTCGTTTCCTCAGTTTACTAAAAAAACATTTCTCTCTTCGCAACTATTTTCAATTTGATGATGTTCCCTCTCTCACTCTCACTCTGTATCTCTCTCTGTCCCTCTGTTGTTGGCACTTCTCGAACTGTTTTCAAGTTCCCTATAATATTTTTCGCACTTTGAGTGTGGACACTTGAATTGGTTTGTTTATGCCCTTTGCATTGAGGCTAACCGACAGACAGCTCAATTCAATTCAACTCAATTTGTGCTGATTTATGCAACAGTTTCAATTATTTGGCCAGAAATACAAGCATTTTTGAATACACAATTAAATTAGATACTAAATGAATTTAACTAGAATTTTTTTAAATTTTTCTTTCATCAATTTGACAGAAATAAATAACTAACATTTAAAATCTGTACTATGTTGAAATATTGAAATTATGTGTAATTTTGCGTGGTACCTGCTAGTCGAGCATGCTCATATTGGCAGCCTACAGCTCAATGCTGCTGCCAATGCAAACTTTTTAAGCCATCGAATCCATTTTGACTGAAATTTTTTTATTTCTGTTTGAATTCACAACTAACGCTAACAATGTATTTTTTCAATTTTGTGTTTCTTTTTCATTGCAGAATTTAAAAAATCAAATTATGACAACCAACGTGTGGGTGGAACAGGTGAGTGCAACCACGTACATATATACCTATATATATATATATATAGATAGTTATATGATATTTATTCGAATTGGTTTTGGCCATTGTGGAGCTGGGAATTTGCAAATTTGGCTACTGCTGCTGCCAATCTTCTTAACGTTTCGTTACGTTTGAAACATGAATTTGCCATTTGCACGCATCGCTGCAGTCAGCCGAAATGCAAAATAACTTTGGCCACCCAAAACCCCCAAATCCGGATACCAACTCTATGCCAACTCTAACTTATACACTTAGTGCGCTCTCTCTCTCTGCTCAGGGTTCGCATAATGCCAATTTGTGAGCGGCATTTGGCTGAGAGGACGATTGAATGCGTTGGCCAAGAGTGTCAGCCAGCTGCTCTTTAGGCCACTTTGGGAAGGCTCTCCCCTCCACACTGTTTATCTCTGCCTCTCTCTATCCTATATGTGCATTCGCTTTGCACTAATGCCTCCAAACAGACAACGGACAACAACAATTTGTGCAACAACAAGCAGCATGGAAATGAAAGATTTATATGTATTCCCATTGTTCTGGCTTTGGGACAGTTTTTGCCCAGCTGCTTTCATTCACTTGAAGAGCGCAGCTTTAAAATCTCTCTCCATTTTTTTCCCCCTATTTTAGTTTTTATTCTTTATTTTATTTTGCATAAAATATGCACACAAATCCTTTGCACAAATTGCAGTCAATAGCCCTCGAAGCTTATGCTAAGTTTCTGGTTACCCAATTGACAAAACAAAAGCCAATTTCCAATTTATATATAAATTATGCATCGCAACGGTATTTACCCTCCCGCTCTACCTACTCTACAAGATATCCTCTCTTTGTTTACTTGCCGCTGGCCGTGTTTGCATACGCTTGCCAAATATGCGCTCGGACATTTCCACAAATATTAAATGGGCTCATTTTGCAAGTATTTACGAGTGCGTGTTCTCAGCAACGAAAACGTCAAAAATCAATTTTAAATAAATAATTTAATATATACAAAATAAAATAATTTAATAAATAAATACAAAATATATAGATATATCACTGCTTTCACTTCGGTATGCCCAACATTGTGGAAGTCAGTGTAGTGCATTGACAGAGATATTGTAAGAAGTCAAGTTCTAGCTGCTGTCGCACTCTCTCTCTGCCTAGTTACTCTTCTTCTTGTCTTTGCATTTCAGTTGCAGCTTATTAGCAGACTAGCTGTCTCTGTCACTCTCGCTACTGACTGCTTGTCTGCTTGATTTCACTGCGAATTCAAATTAGCTGATAATCAACACTCTAGCTGTTCCTCTCTTGCTCTCCTAATTTATATCTCTGCTTGATCAGCAATCAAGAGAATTGCAATATGGCCAATCAAAGACAAAGTTGCTGCAAAATTGAAAATGGGAATATCCCGCCATAATTGTATTATTTGTTATTTATTGCGTTGATGTGTGGAAGTGGACGCTACTGTAGTTTGTTTGTAAATATGCAACATTATGTACACATAACCGCAGATGCGTGCACCCGCATATTCATAAATGCACTTCCATATAATAACATTGCACGTGTGTGTGTTTGGGTAGTGCTGTCATCAATCATACACACAGACTGTTGGCAATATAGCATTTAAATTTGCGAAATATTTTCAATAAAGAGCTCCGAAAAATTGTTGCCAAAATGTAATCACAAATGTATGGTGCAATTATGTTTAAAACCTTACATAATAAATAAATATAGAATTATTTGACTTTTTTTATGCATAAATTGAAGTTGGTTACAAAATAGCTGAAGTAATTACAGCGCAGTTCAATAAATGCATTTAAGCCGACAAAAATAATATTCAATATCAATTTCGTCTGTCAGCGCAACTCGTTTAATGCTTGATAATTTCACGCCTGAACGACATTTAAATAAAATATTTAATGGCCATATGAGACATAAAAATGACACACAATTGCTGAATAATAATTTACAGAAAAAAGTCATTGAAAATATTTTATCACAGTGACTGCAAAATACACTAACAGCGTGGAATAACAAGCTATTTATTATCAGAAAAATGGGATTTTTTTCGAAATATTTTTAGATATTTTAACAATATTTATACTTTCAAATTCGTCTACTGAAGTGCAGTGTGATTATGAAAATTAAATTTAATGGCAACAGCTAAGCGACCAATAAATTAATGCATAATTAATGGACAGCAATTGCAATATTAACTGCAATTACCACACACACAACTTGGCCATAACCAATTCCGTGTCTGAGTCATTTGGCCATAAAATCGAAATCGAACTCGAAATCGAAATGGAAATGTATATATTTAAATTTTATTTGCATATATTTGCACATATTTTATAAATAATTTAATTTGGCTTTTGCAGGAGTGGAATGACTACAAACTGAAATGGAATCCGGATGATTATGGCGGCGTGGACACTTTGCATGTGCCCTCCGAGCACATTTGGCTGCCCGATATTGTGCTCTATAACAAGTAAGTTTTATTTTCAAAATGCCATTTTATATTTACGTACAGTTATATACTGAGAGTTATATACAAGAGTTGTGGCGCCTTGGCGGCATTTACATAATTGGCCAATGGGCGCGACTTTCGCATAAATCAAAGTTCGCTGAGAGTTTCGCTGGCAATTTATCAGACGATGATTAACGTAGTTTTATACCAAGTGTCTCTCCCGCCATATCTTCCCAACATAGTGGGGAAGGAGACAGTTATCTGAAGTTTAGGGGCGGGGTTTGGCAGGCTTTTATGCTCAGCCTCAGCATAAAATGGCTGCCAGCAGAATGTTGAGAGTCTCTTCGACTGCCACAAATTGAACGTTTTGTTTTGCAGATTGTAATTATTATAATTTGCTTTGTGTCATATTTCACGCATGGCACAAATCCAGTTAAGATCAACCCCAAATACATTGTATATAAATTAATTTTATAAGAAGTCTTAATTCCATTCATAGCATTAAGATGTCCTTACTTTAAAAAACTGATTTCTCAAACTATATTCAAGTTCCTTACATTTATCTATAGTTACTTTGTAAAAAGCAGATAAAGCAGCATATATTTTATTGTTCAGTTTTGCCTATTGTTGACCACTGTGCGCGTGTCTGCTTTTCTCTGGCCAACACTTGACTTTAGCAAAGGACGTCGCTCCTTTTTGGCCAGATCGGCTTACGCGCTTTACGGGCCATGTTTCTATATACATTTTTTTCTTTTTTGTTGGCCTGATTGTTGGTCGCGTTTGTTGCCTTGGTTTTTGCCAACTATTCGCTTAGCATTACTTTTACTGTATGTGTGTGCATATGTGTGTGTGTGTGTGTGTGTGTGTATGTGGCAGAGTCATAAAAACTCGTAATTTATTGCTTGGAAAAAGCTTAAATTTCATTTGCCAACAGCGACAATGCTTTTGTCGTCTCTGTGCGTAACTGTGGCAACTCCATGGTACTTACACTGAAACACTCACACACACACACACTTACAATACTCTCCCATATAACAACAATAATACACACATACATATATGTATATGTATATGTATACAGAGAGAGAATTGTGAACGCAATGCGTGTTATATGGGACGCCATTGTCGTTTAGCTGTCACAATCGCCGCGCCGCCATCGTGGACAGTTTTTAAACTGCAAATAATTTGTAGAGGCTATAATGAAGCTATATCTGGCTCGCTCCCTCCCCACTGCGTCATCAAACTGTCTCTTTCGTGCATCCCAGCCGAAGCATAAAATTGAACTTGAAGTGCCTTTTGTTCGCCTCGGACACTTGTAGATAATTGTGTTTGGTCAAAATAAATTGCCTCTGTAAAGTCCATTTAACTTAGTGTCCACACAAGGCTCTCACTCGCACTCGCTGAGATTTTGATTCCAAATGGAAGGCTGTTTGAATTGCCCTTTCAACTACACCAACCTACGACTTGCGTTTGTTTGCAACATTTCTAACGAAATTAAAATCTCTCGCAAAGTATCAATAAAATGTATTTGTATTGTTGCGAGTCAGTCAATACATATACCTCTTTGAATGCCACATAAAACTTAAAGATGTCAATGGTTTATTGAGTGTCGAATATTTTTTATTACTCACTGTAGTTTGAATTGAATAGATATTGCCATCTTCTCATTTTGCTGCTCGTCGTGTGGGTAGGAGAAGTGCGCATATATAGCACAGCAGCAGCCATGTTTGCTCAAAAGGTGCGTGTCTTGGCTATTGTAAGCGAAAGATCGCAGCGTACAGCAGTTGTCTCACTTACTCTACGGCAGAATTAAGCTGCAATGACGGTTTCTTATTACACTCTTGGACAGACAAATATGTATGCATATATAAATAGGCATAATAATTTCAAAGAAATTCCCTTTTCAAGAAAATATTATAATTTATAGAAACACAGCTGTTTATTTTTATGAAAAAATTTTTTTTTGGCCTTACAAAATGCCCCAGTTAGAAAATGTTGCGATAAATTAAAGCAGCGTAAAGTGCAGCTGCATCAGATGACGAATTGCATTGCAGCATGCAATGAACATAGTCTTTTCATCCAGTCTGTCCATATATCTGTCCCCCTCAGCCACACTCTTTACGCCGCTTACAGTTGCCATCTCAAATGCAAATACATTTCCATGGGACGCAGAGCAAATGCGTTTAATTTCAGAATTTCGAGCAAAACGAGCTATATTTTATGCCGCATTTTTTCGCACTCACTCTGCTGCTGGCCAAGACAAACGCACAACATCCATTCAAATACTCAGCAAATACTCATACGCATCCAGCGACGATGCATAACAAAGGAGGAGGCGAAATGCGAATCCTTACAGTCGAAATTGCGGCCATTTGTATGCAATGAAAAATGTTTAATTGCCTGCTAAACGTGGAATAACTAACAAATAGTTGAACGGGCCCGCATCACAATAACATTGGCCAAAACCATAAATACCTGCGAGTCTGTAAACGTTTTCGCACACACACACACACATACAGCAACAAAACTGTATTCATATATACAGCAACTTATAACGGGCATCATCATGTTTGGCCTAGAAAATGGAAAATAATGTTGGCCCAACACAAGTTGCCGTTGCTGTAACCATTGTTGGTGCTGTTGCTGTTGATGTTATTGTTTTTGTTGGTTGTGTGCGGCCTTCGAAACAAGCGTCAAAAGTTGTAATTTATTGGACGTGACTGTGCTGAGTGCTGTTCTAATTGTTTGTGGCTCGCATGCATATCGAATGCCTGTTTTGGGCTGTCGCCTCACAACGCCTCGCCACGCGTTTGTCAATTTCAAATTTGCAATTTTGTACATTTGCAAATTGTCAGCAATTTAATTCCACCGAGAGACAGATCTGTCTCTCATTCCCCACACCCACCCTTGCCCGCTTTCTCTCTCTCTCTCTCTCTCTCTCCACATGCAGCTGACCAAGCATAATTAGCCTCGTATGCGTGTGTGTGTGTGAGTGTGTGGAAGTTTTTTTTCCAGACCTGCCATTAAATTCGCATTGAAGTTGAGACTAGAGACAGAGAGAGAGAGAGAGAGAGAAAGAGAGAGAGAGAGGGAGGGAAAGAGAATTTGAGCAAAGAGCCACAATAAATAAGCGATGCTATTAGGCAGTGGCAGCTATAGCCTACTTTTAGGCTATAGACACAAACTCAAAGCAAAGCGCACCACTCCGCTTAGATAGCGACAGACAGAGACAGATAGATGGTAGAAAGAGAAATAGAGAGATGTGAAGACTGGCAACTGTGTTTATATTTGAGAAGCCCGCTTAATTCCAGCAATTAATTTTCATGTTGATCCAAGAAATTAAAATCGCACTCGAGCTGCTTCAATGACGACGACAGTAAACAGTTCTTTCGCAAATTCGCTATACCCTGTATTTTAAAAGCAAAAGGGGTGGTCTGCTTAGCAAATTTTGATTGATTAATTTTTCATTGACTTAATCTCAGAAACAGGATTAATTTTAAAAATATGTTTAATTTATTTTTTAAGTAGTTTACATACAGGGTAACTGTCGTTCGTTGCTTACTATATTTTTGTGGGCGTCACTGCCTAAGTTTTGTCTGCCAGACAATTGATTGCAATTGAGAGTGTGTCTCTTGCCTGACCGCATTTAATGGTTTCCATTATGGGGCCAATACATAGAAGACTTCGTTAAGTAAACAACGCCAAAACAGCTTCCAACCTGCGCTCCTAAATACAATTGAGCATTTGTGGCAAATGGCTTAAAAGAAAGTTAAAAAGCTCACTTGTTATTCGATGGCAATTCTATTGGCGAATTCCAAGCCAAAAGTAAAATCATATCAATGAGCCTATTAGAGACGGTGTTTAAAAGCAGCAGCAGCATAAGTGCAAATGAGACAACGGCTGTAGTTAGTGATGATCGCTATACTCACACATGCAGCTACCATCGGTTTGTGCTGCTCCCACTAATGGTGTAGTGGGTGCAGTGAGGACATGAACCTTTGCAAGCATTACGCAGAGGAGCACCCTTAGTTTTGCCAACGTACGAATTCAGTGAACGAGTGTTCACTTTCAAAAGCTAAGGCATACAACACTTGCTGCCAAACAAATATTTTTGGGTTGAGAATCGTGTTTAGTAAGTCATAATTATGAAATGACTTTAAAGATTCAGCCATTTTGTTGTATGTACATATGTATGTCAATGTAATTCTAAGGGAATGCCTAAAATACAGCGCAAGTGAAACAGAAATGTGATTTCGTTATTAGTTTAATTTTATTATTTGCTGGATCAACGAAAATTGCTAAACTAATTAAAAATACATTTTAGCCTCTAATTACAAATTCATTTGAAAATACAAAAATTGCTGCTAATGTTGTTTTAGCAGTGCACGCCCATGGCCAAATGGCTGAATCGTTGGTTGCTGACTGAGAGTCGCCCACACTAAGCAGCAAAACGGCTGCGTTGTCCATTAGCACGGATGTCCTTAGGCGATGAATGTGGCCAGAGCCACAGCCACATTCACAGTCAAAGCCAAAGCCATAACCATAGCTATACCCATCGTTAGAGACACAGACTATGACTATGACTACTACTACTTCTCGTACACTAAATCCAAATCTAAATCCAAAGCCAAAGCATTTTAAAATGTTATTACAACAACAGCAGCAGTAGCAGCAACAACAACAATTGCGTTGGCAAGCCATTAATGGCTAAAAACCATTTAAAATGGCCGACGGCGCGGCAAAAAAGCACAGCGTGCACACATATAGCCGCTAAGCGAGACAGGACACCGAGACAGAGACAGAGACAGCGACAGCGACTGCCACTGCCGAGTGAGAAAAAAGACAAAAGAGAGCGAAAAGTTTATAACCAAACCGAAAAACCAAAACCGCAATTGCAGCCATTATCTTCACGTTGATTCGCGGTGCTGCACACATACACACACACGCATACTATATGTATGTATGCTTAGATGTGTGTATGTAGACAATGGTGAACGATGGCGTTTGAATGTCGGCTCAGAGAGAGAGAGAGAGAGAGAGACAGCGACAGCAACGCCGGCAGCGACGGCGCCAACTGCTGCTATCAGCGCGTTAATCTAAGCGCCAAACTGCGAGCCATCTCTCTTTCTCTTTCTATCTCTCTTTCTTTCTCTCTCTCTCTCTCTTTTTTTCTCTCTCTCTCTCAGGCTGAACCGAAGTGAGGCTAAGAAAGTTTTGCCGCTGCGCCATTTCTATTTTTATAAATCTAATGAAAGATAATGAAATTTTATTTCATTTCTTTTGATTTCCACAGCAGAGTTGTTGTCGTCAGCTTGAATCTCAAAAACTACAGCAGTTCAAAAAGCATTATTTGTGTGTGTATGTGTGTATCTATGTATATACATATGTATGTGTGTGTGTGTATATGTTGACTCTCTGGGTCGCCGTAATACACAATAATAGAATTAAAGTGGCTGCGGCAGGCCAAGACCCTGTCACCATAGCTCTCCCCGCCACCCCTACCCAACACACGATAACCAATGAGAGAAAGAGACAAATATATAGAGAGAGAGGGAGAGGGAGAGGGACTGAGAAGAGGTGGAAAGGGGGTATGCGCTGACTGGGGCTCGCTTTTTTGGGTTCACAAAGTTCAGCTGATAATAAAGTTGTCAACAACATTCATTTAATTAAAGAAAACAAAGCCAAAGCCATGGCCATGGAGCACTTTGGGAATAGAAATGCTCCGCTCGTATGTGTCTACCTCTCTCTCTCTCTCTCTCTCTTTCTCTTCCTCTCTTCTTCTTGTGTGTGGCTGGCAGTGGAAGGTCTTGTGTCGACCGCAATGTAATGCCAGAGCTGAGATTTATGGTGTTAAGTTAATATGGCCGCCGGAAATGGTAATGTGGTTCCACTGCCTGTCTAAATTGTGGATCTCTCTCTCTCTCTCTCTCTCTATCCGTCTCTCTCTTTTCTATATGCTAAACTGTGTTGCTGTCTCTTTTTGATTTTTTCTCTGTTTGGGTGTGTGTGTGTGGTTGCACTTGTCTGTGGCTTTTAAGCTGCTGCTCAAAAACATTTTAATTCGCAAAAAAAGATGATAGGTGAAATGCTTCAAAATGAGATTTAATAGTTACTTTCAGTTAGGGGATGCAAGAAAAGAGAATTTTTTAAACAAAATCTAGACAGCACTGATGTAGTTATATTTATAGATATTTATCTTGAAATGTCCTTTAAAATAGCAATTAAAAATATAAACTTCAACTAGTATAAAAAACTTCAGCACTTAAATTTAATAAAGATATATTATGGAAATGTTGGAATATTATTTAATTTCAAATATATATCTTAGAATCAATATATTTGTTCAACCAAAATTGATAACATATATTTCATTATATTATATATGCTACAAAAAATAAAAAGAAAATTCTCTATGAGTAATTAAAAGAAAATCATTTCACTCCAAAAACCATTTATTAATAAATAATTTATTGTAATTTTGTTACTTTTACAGCGCCGATGGCAACTATGAAGTGACAATAATGACGAAGGCGATTCTGCACCACACGGGCAAAGTTGTCTGGAAACCGCCTGCCATTTATAAATCGTTTTGTGAGATTGATGTCGAATATTTTCCATTCGATGAGCAGACATGTTTCATGAAGTTCGGCTCGTGGACATACGACGGTTACATGGTGAGTCCAAATTACTTCTACATACACATAACATATACAACATGTACTGATCCTGCCGCCAAGGTCCTGTCAATCAACTCAACGAAGCTGGCAGACTGCCGCTCTCTAAGCTCATCCATCAAACTCTGGCTCAAAGAGAGAGAGAGAGAGACTCTTTTTCTCTTGCTCTGACTTCGATTTGGGGCTCTGATTGACTGTCTGCTAATCAAACGCTAATCAAAACGTTTAAGTCGATTATAAAAGCATTAAATTTGCTAAATTCAATGTCAGTTAAGAGGCGTGGCAGATGTGCCTCTCTCTCTATATTTGTGTGTGTGTGTGTGTGTGTGTGTGGGAAATGACATTTTAAGCACACACCTCCCACAACTGCCTCCGTCGTCTCAATTGAATTATTGACCTTGAAAATGGCGAAACAAAATGACGGGAAAAAAGGAATTCGAAAATAAAAATAAATAAAAATGAAAATGAAAATAAAATAAACTCACTGTCTGAACATTGATTATGTTTTTTTTTGTTTTCCTCTCGCTGTTTTCTGTTTTTATTATTGTCAGTGAGAGGAGCTTGACAGCCATAAAGGTTTCCCTATTTTCCGGGTAGGCGTGGCATGATAGCCCGTTATATATTTATTTCAATACTGTTGTTAATGTTTATTGTGTTTGTGCTTGTATTTGTATTGGTGCTTGTGTACACTTGACACGTTTCATTCGTTGGCATGTGATAAATCACAAGGCCAACACACACACACATTCATACACACATCCACATACACATCTCAAAATGCGTATGTGAGTGTGCGTGGCAGAGATAACAGTAAACAGCTGCGTTTAATGAACCAGCCACGCCTTTTGGAAACTTTTCGAAACTCGTTTGTCAAAGCAACAAGACATGAAGTCTCCCAGCTGCTCAGATCGAACTCACACTAAGTAAAGACCTAACTTAATAATTGGAAATTTTTAACACCATTTATTTATATAAATCCCTTGAAAATATCTTCCAAAATTAAAAAAAATTCTATTCCAATTTTTTGGTCCAATCGATTCCTGGTGTCAAAACTAGCATTCTGCTTTTTATTTGAGCAGTCTCTGATGAGTAATTCTCGAGATATGGCCATAAAAGTTCTGAAAACAGGACCAAAACTCCCAAATTTTACTTTACTAATTTTCTACAGCCATAAAATTGATAACAATCAACCAAATGTCATCAAACTATAACTGCTGATAAAAGTCATCATTACCTGTCATTTGATGCATAAATGATGTCTACCTGACTAACCATTCATGAAATATGGGCCAAAAAGTAGTTAAAAGTTTCCCAATGTCTCCATTTTCGTATTATCGGTTATTTTTCAACTTTGAACTGTCATAACTTGGCCAAAAATCAACCGATTTTCATGAAATTTGCACTTCTGTTAATGTTTTGGTCCCCTTATTAAATCTGCATCAAAATTTTGTCCGTAATTGCAGTTTTGAATTTTAACCCATTTTTTGCCATTTTTGCATACTCACCCCTTGAAAATATCATCAAAAATTCAAAAACTTTTTAGTTGCAATTTTTTGTGTCCAATCGATTTCTGGACTCGAAACTAGCAATCTGCTTTTAATTTGAGCAGTCTCTGATGAGTAATTCTCGAGATATGGCCAAAAAAGTTCTGAAAACAGGACGAAAAATCCCAAATTTTTCTTTACAAGTTTTGGACAGCCATAAAATTAGTAACAATTAACCAAATGTCATCAAATTTCAATTGCTGATAATATTCATCATTACCTGTAATTTGATCCATAAATGATGTCTATCTGACTAACCATTCATGAAATATGGGCCAAAATGCGGTTAAAAGTGTCCCAATGTCTCCATTTTTGTATTATCGGTTATTTTTCAACTTTGAACTATCATAACTTGGCCAAAAATCAACCGATTTTCATGAAATTTGCACTTCTGTTAATGTTTTGGTCCCCTTATTAAATCTGCATCAAAATTTTGTCCGTAATTGCAGTTTTGAATTTTAACCCATTTTTTGCCATTTTTGCATACTAACCCCTTGAAAATATCATCAAAAATTCAAAAACTTTTTATTTGCAATTTTTTGTGTCCAATCGATTTCTGGACTCGAAACTAGCAATCTGCTTTTAATTTGAGCAGTCTCTGATGAGTAATTCTCGAGATATGGCCAAAAAAGTTCTGAAAACAGGACGAAAAATCCCAAATTTTTCTTTACAAGTTTTGGACAGCCATAAAATTAGTAACAATTAACCAAATGTCATCAAATTTCAATTGCTGATAATATTCATCATTACCTGTAATTTGATCCATAAATGATGTCTATCTGACTAACCATTCATGAAATATGGGCCAAAATGCGGTTAAAAGTGTCCCAATGTCTCCATTTTTGTATTATCGGTTATTTTTCAACTTTGAACTATCATAACTTGGCCAAAAATCAACCGATTTTCATGAAATTTGCACTTCTGTTAATGTTTTGGTCCCCTTATTAAATCTGCATCAAAATTTTGTCCGTAATTGCAGTTTTGAATTTTAACCCATTTTTTGCCATTTTTGCATACTAACCCCTTGAAAATAACATCAAAAATTCAAAAACTTTTTATTTGCAATTTTTTGTGTCCAATCGATTTCTGGACTCGAAACTAGCAATCTGCTTTTTATTTGAGCAGTTTCTGATGAGTAATTCTCGTGATATGGCTAAAAAAGTTCTGAAAACAGGACGAAAAATCCCAAATTTTTCTTTACAAGTTTTGGACAGCCATAAAATTAGTAACAATTAACCAAATGTCATCAAATTTCAACTGCTGATAATATTCATCATTACCTGTAATTTGATACATAAATGATGTCTATCTGACTAACCATTCATGAAATATGTGCCAAAATGCGGTTAAAAGTGTCCCAATGTTTCTATTTTCGTATTATCGGTTATTTTTCAACTTTGAACTATCATAACTTGGCCAAAAATCAACCGATTTTCATGAAATTTGCACTTCTGTTAATGTTTTGGTCCCCTTATTAAATCTGCATCAAAATTTTGTCCGTTATTGCAGTTTTGAATTTTAACCCATTTTTTGCCATTTTTGCATACTAACCCCTTGAAAATAACATCAAAAATTCAAAAACTTTTTATTTGCAATTTTTTGTGTCCAATCGATTTCTGGACTCGAAACTAGCAATCTGCTTTTTATTTGAGCAGTCTCTGATGAGTAATTCTCGAGATATGGCCAAAAAAGTTCTGAAAACAGGACGAAAAATCCCAAATTTTTCTTTACAAGTTTTGGACAGCCATAAAATTAGTAACAATTAACCAAATGTCATCAAATTTCAACTGCTGATAATATTCATCATTACCTGTAATTTGATACATAAATGATGTCCATCTGACTAACCATTCATGAAATATGGGCCAAAATGCGGTTAAAAGTGTCCCAATGTTTCTATTTTCGTATTATCGGTTATTTTTCAACTTTGAACTATCATAACTTGGCCAACAATCAACCGATTTTCATGAAATTTGCACTTCTGTTAATGTTTTGGTCCCCTTATTAAATCTGCATCAAAATTTTGTCCGTAATTGCATTTTGGAATTTTAACCCATTTTTTTGCCTTTTTTGCATACTCACCCCTTGAAAATATCATCAAAAATTCAAAAACTTTTTATTTGCAATTTTTTGTGTCGAATCGATTTCTGGACTCGGAACTAGCAATCTGCTTTTTATTTGAGCAGTTTCTGATGAGTAATTCTCGAGATATGGCTAAAAAAGTTCTGAAAACAGGACGAAAAATCCCAAATTTTTCTTTACAAGTTTTGGACAGCCATAAAATTAGTAACAATTAACCAAATGTCATCAAATTTCAACTGCTGATAATATTCATCATTACCTGTAATTTGATACATAAATGATGTCCATCTGACTAACCATTCATGAAATATGGGCCAAAATGCGGTTAAAAGTGTCCCAATGTCTCCATTTTCGTATTATCGGTTATTTTTTAACTTTGAACTATCATAACTTGGCCAAAAATCAACCGATTTTCATGAAATTTTCACTTCTGTTAATGTTTTGGTCCCCTTATTAAATCTGCATCAAAATTTTGTCCATAATTGCATTTTTGAATTTTAACCCATTTTTTGCCATTTTTGCATACTAACCTTGAAAATATCATCAAAAATTCAAAAACTTTTTATTTGCAATTTTTTGTGTCCAATCGATTTCTGGACTCGAAACTAGCCATCTGCTTTTTATTTGAGCAGTCTCTGATGAGTAATTCTCGAGATATGGCCAAAAAAGTTCTGAAAACAGGACGAAAAATCCCAAATTTTTCTTTACAAGTTTTGGACAGCCATAAAATTAGTAACAATTAACCAAATGTCATCAAATTTCAACTGCTGATAATATTCATCATTACCTGTAATTTGATACATAAATAATGTCCATCTGACTAACCATTCATGAAATATGGGCCAAAATGCGGTTAAAAGTGTCCCAATGTCTCCATTTTCGTATTATCGGTTATTTTTTAACTTTGAACTATCATAACTTGGCCAAAAATCAACCGATTTTCATGAAATTTGCACTTCTGTTAATGTTTTGGTCCCCTTATTAAATCTGCATCAAAATTTTGTCCGTAATTGCATTTTGGAATTTTAACCCATTTTTTTGCCATTTTTGCATACTCACCCCTTGAAAATATCATCAAAAATTCAAAAACTTTTTATTTGCAATTTTTTGTGTCGAATCGATTTCTGGACTCGAAACTAGCAATCTGCTTTTTATTTGAGCAGTTTCTGATGAGTAATTCTCGAGATATGGCCAAAAAAGTTCTGAAAACAGGACGAAAAATCCCAAATTTTTCTTTACAAATTTTGGACAGCCATAAAATTAGTAACAATTAACCAAATGTCATCAAATTTCAACTGCTGATAATATTCATCATTACCTGTAATTTGATACATAAATTATGTCCATCTGACTAACCATTCATGAAATATGGGCCAAAATGCGGTTAAAAGTGTCCCAATGTTTCTATTTTCGTATTATCGGTTATTTTTCAACTTTGAACTATCATAACTTGGCCAAAAATCAACCGATTTTCATGAAATTTGCACTTCTGTTAATGTTTTGGTCCCCTTATTAAATCTGCATCAAAATTTTGTCCGTTATTGCATTTTGGAATTTTAACCCATTTTTTTGCCATTTTTGCATACTCACTCCTTGAAAATATCATCAAAAATTCAAAAACTTTTTATTTGCAATTTTTTGTGTCGAATCGATTTCTGGACTCGAAACTAGCAATCTGCTTTTTATTTGAGCAGTTTCTGATGAGTAATTCTCGAGATATGGCCAAAAAAGTTCTGAAAACAGGACGAAAAATCCCAAATTTTTCTTTACAAATTTTGGACAGCCATAAAATTAGTAACAATTAACCAAATGTCATCAAATTTCAACTGCTGATAATATTCATCATTACCTGTAATTTGATACATAAATGATGTCCATCTGACTAACCATTCATGAAATATGGGCCAAAATGTGGGTAAAAGTTTCCCAATGTCACCATTTTCGTATTATCGGTTATTTTTCAACTTTGAACTGTCATAACTTCGGCAAAAAACCACCGATTTCAATGAAATTTGTATTTCTATTAATGTTTTGGTAACCTAATTAAATCTGCATCAAAATTTTGTCCGTAGTTGCATTTTTCAATTTTAACTGATTTTTTGCCATTTTTGCATACCTTGACTATATCATCAAAAATTGAAAAATTTTTTAACTGCAATTTTTTGTGTGCAATCGATTTCTGGACTCAAAACTAGCAATCTGCTTTTTATTTGAGAAGTTTCTGATGAGTAATTCTTGAGATATGGCCAAAAATGTTCTGAAAACAGGACCAAAAATGCCAAATTTGACATGCCGAACTTTGGACAGCCATAAATTTGGTAAAAATCAACCAAATGTCATCAAATTTTAAATACTAATAATGTTCATCATTACCTATCATTTGATTCATAAATGATGTATATCTGACTAACATTTCAATAAATATGGGCCAAAGTGTGGTTAAAAGTTTTCCAATGTCTCCATTTTTATATTATCGGATATTTTTCACCTTTGAACTGTCATAAGTTCGTCAAAAATCAACCAATTTTCATGAAATTTGCATTTCTGTTAATGTTTTGGTAACCTAATTAAATCTGCATCAAAATTTTGTCCGTAGTTGCATTTTTCAATTTTAACTGATTTTTTGCCATTTTTGCATACTAACCCCTTGACTATATCATCAAAAATTGAAAAATTTTTTAACTGCAATTTTTTGTGTGCAATCGATTTCTGGACTCAAAACTAGCATTTTCCTTTTTATTTGAGAAGTTTCTGATGAGTAATTCTTGAGATATGGCCAAAAATGTTCTGAAAACAGGACCAAAAATGCCAAATTTGACATGCCGAACTTTGGACAGCCATAAATTTGGTAAAAATCAACCAAATGTCATCAAATTTTAAATACTCATAATGTTCATCATTACCTATCATTTGATTCATAAATGATGTATATCTGACTAACCATTCATGAAATATGGGCTAAATTGCGGTTAAAAGTGTCCCAATGTCTCCATTTTCGTATTATCGGATATTTTTCACCTTTGAACTGTCATAACTTGGCCAAAAATCAACCGATTTTCATGAAATTTGCACTTCTGTTAATGTTTTGGTCCCCTTATTAAATCTGCATCAAAATTTTGTCCGTAATTGCATTTTGGAATTTTAACCCATTTTTTTGCCATTTTTGCATACTCACCCCTTGAAAATATCATCAAAAATTCAAAAACTTTTTATTTGCAATTTTTTGTGTCGAATCGATTTCTGGACTCGAAACTAGCAATCTGCTTTTTATTTGAGCAGTTTCGGATGAGTAATTCTCGAGATATGGCCAAAAAAGTTCTGAAAACAGGACGAAAAATCCCAAATTTTTCTTTACAAGTTTTGGACAGCCATAAAATTAGTAACAATTAACCAAATGTCATCAAATTTCAACTGCTGATAATATTCATCATTACCTGTAATTTGATACATAAATGATGTCCATCTGACTAACCATTCATGAAATATGGGCCAAAATGCGGTTAAAAGTGTCCCAATGTCTCCATTTTCGTATTATCGGTTATTTTTTAACTTTGAACTATCATAACTTGGCCAAAAATCAACCGATTTTCATGAAATTTGCACTTCTGTTAATGTTTTGGTCCCCTTATTAAATCTGCATCAAAATTTTGTCCGTAATTGCATTTTGGAATTTTAACCCATTTTTTTGCCATTTTTGCATACTCACCCCTTGAAAATATCATCAAAAATTCAAAAACTTTTTATTTGCAATTTTTTGTGTCGAATCGATTTCTGGACTCGAAACTAGCAATCTGCTTTTTATTTGAGCAGTTTCTGATGAGTAATTCTCGAGATATGGCCAAAAAAGTTCTGAAAACAGGACGAAAAATCCCAAATTTTTCTTTACAAGTTTTGGACAGCCATAAAATTAGTAACAATTAACCAAATGTCATCAAATTTCAATTGCTGATAATATTCATCATTACCTGTAATTTGATCCATAAATGATGTCTATCTGACTAACCATTCATGAAATATGTGCCAAAATGCGGTTAAAAGTGTCCCAATGTTTCTATTTTCGTATTATCGGTTATTTTTTAACTTTGAACTATCATAACTTGGCCAAAAATCAACCGATTTTCATGAAATTTGCACTTCTGTTAATGTTTTGGTCCCCTTATTAAATCTGCATCAAAATTTTGTCCGTAATTGCATTTTGGAATTTTAACCCATTTTTTTGCCATTTTTGCATACTCACCCCTTGAAAATATCATCAAAAATTCAAAAACTTTTTATTTGCAATTTTTGTGTCCAATCGATTTCTGGACTCGAAACTAGCAATCTGCTTTTTATTTGAGCAGTCTCTGATGAGTAATTCTCGAGATATGGCCAAAAAAGTTCTGAAAACAGGACGAAAAATCCCAAATTTTTCTTTACAAGTTTTGGACAGCCATAAAATTAGTAACAATTAACCAAATGTCATCAAATTTCAACTGCTGATAATATTCATCATTACCTGTAATTTGATACATAAATGATGTCCATCTGACTAACCATTCATGAAATATGGGCCAAAATGCGGTTAAAAGTGTCCCAATGTCTCCATTTTCGTATTATCGGTTATTTTTTAACTTTGAACTATCATAACTTGGCCAAAAATCAACCGATTTTCATGAAATTTGCACTTCTGTTAATGTTTTGGTCCCCTTATTAAATCTGCATCAAAATTTTGTCCGTAATTGCATTTTGGAATTTTAACCCATTTTTTTGCCATTTTTGCATACTCACCCCTTGAAAATATCATCAAAAATTCAAAAACTTTTTATTTGCAATTTTTTGTGTCGAATCGATTTCTGGACTCGAAACTAGCAATCTGCTTTTTATTTGAGCAGTTTCTGATGAGTAATTCTCGAGATATGGCCAAAAAAGTTCTGAAAACAGGACGAAAAATCCCAAATTTTTCTTTACAAATTTTGGACAGCCATAAAATTAGTAACAATTAACCAAATGTCATCAAATTTCAACTGCTGATAATATTCATCATTACCTGTAATTTGATACATAAATGATGTCCATCTGACTAACCATTCTTGAAATATGGGCCAAAATGTGGGTAAAAGTTTCCCAATGTCACCATTTTCGTATTATCGGTTATTTTTCAACTTTGAACTGTCATAACTTCGGCAAAAAACCACCGATTTCAATGAAATTTGTATTTCTATTAATGTTTTGGTAACCTAATTAAATCTGCATCAAAATTTTGTCCGTAGTTGCATTTTTCAATTTTAACTGATTTTTTGCCATTTTTGCATACCTTGACTATATCATCAAAAATTGAAAAATTTTTTAACTGCAATTTTTTGTGTGCAATCGATTTCTGGACTCAAAACTAGCAATCTGCTTTTTATTTGAGAAGTTTCTGATGAGTAATTCTTGAGATATGGCCAAAAATGTTCTGAAAACAGGACCAAAAATGCCAAATTTGACATGCCGAACTTTGGACAGCCATAAATTTGGTAAAAATCAACCAAATGTCATCAAATTTTAAATACTAATAATGTTCATCATTACCTATCATTTGATTCATAAATGATGTATATCTGACTAACATTTCAATAAATATGGGCCAAAGTGTGGTTAAAAGTTTTCCAATGTCTCCATTTTTATATTATCGGATATTTTTCACCTTTGAACTGTCATAAGTTCGTCAAAAATCAACCAATTTTCATGAAATTTGCATTTCTGTTAATGTTTTGGTAACCTAATTAAATCTGCATCAAAATTTTGTCCGTAGTTGCATTTTTCAATTTTAACTGATTTTTTGCCATTTTTGCATACTAACCCCTTGACTATATCATCAAAAATTGAAAAATTTTTTAACTGCAATTTTTTGTGTGCAATCGATTTCTGGACTCAAAACTAGCATTTTCCTTTTTATTTGAGAAGTTTCTGATGAGTAATTCTTGAGATATGGCCAAAAATGTTCTGAAAACAGGACCAAAAATGCCAAATTTGACATGCCGAACTTTGGACAGCCATAAATTTGGTAAAAATCAACCAAATGTCATCAAATTTTAAATACTCATAATGTTCATCATTACCTATCATTTGATTCATAAATGATGTATATCTGACTA
Source organism: Drosophila quadrilineata (assembly GCA_018150725.1). Taxonomy (NCBI): domain Eukaryota; kingdom Metazoa; phylum Arthropoda; class Insecta; order Diptera; family Drosophilidae; genus Drosophila; species Drosophila quadrilineata. The sequence continues at coordinate 1,035,566 of JAECWN010000375.1, forward strand.
ACCATTCATGAAATATGGGCTAAATTGCGGTTAAAAGTGTCCCAATGTCTCCATTTTCGTATTATCGGATATTTTTCACCTTTGAACTGTCATAACTTGGCCAAAAATCAACCGATTTTCATGAAATTTGCACTTCTGTTAATGTTTTGGTCCCCTTATTTCATCTGCATCAAAATTTTGTCAGTAATTGCATTTTTGAATTTTAACCAAGTTTTTGCCATTTTTGCATACTAACCCTTTGAAAATATCATCAAAAATTCAAAAACGTTTTAATTGACATTTTTTGTGTCCAATCGATTTCCGGACTCAAAACTAGCATTGTGCTTTTTATTTGAGCAGTTTTTGATGAGTAATTCTCGAGATATGGCCAAAAATGTATATCGAACAGACAGAAAATACTACCTTTTTATACCAGTTACTTTGAGCTAACATAACTTTATTCAAAATCAACCGATTTTAAAAAAATTAAAGCGGTGATAATGTTGAGCATTATTTTCATTTTATTTCTATTTTAGATCTTTCTGAAAAGTATTTGTCAAGATATACCCAATAAATAGCAAAATTTGTATTTACATGCATATAATTTTATAATTTTTATTTAATTTATTTTTTTAAACAATTTTCTTTCTATCTAATACATCTGCTCCCAAATTTGGATATGCCATGGCTTGCCTCAAGCTTTAATGGGTCTTCTAGGAAATATGATGATTCTCAGTTAGGTTTTCCTTCATCCCTGCCTCAGGTTTCTTTCGCTAGGTGGCGTTGTGTTGCTTTTCAGGATGTCCCAGCAAATGGACTTCATTTTCTTATACAGATAGATAGGAAAAGTATGCGAAATTTATATAAATAATTTAATGTTGTTCTCCTCGAATTTTTCGTTTGCCAAATAAGGCGAATTCACGCATCGAAGGCTTCAACATGCTTCATTGACTTTAACTTGCTACCCACACTCATATCATATACAATCTCACACACACTGCTCTCTCTTTTATATATATATATATATGTATGTATGTATGTGTTGTGAGTAAATCAGGATGAAGCATCCATACATCCTTCCTTCCTCTTGGTCATATATAACAATTGTTGCCGCTTGATTTCGTTTGCTTATTTTGAATGCTGGCTGCCTTTTTGCCAATTTACAGAATCAGCGTAAATTTATTACGAGGTATTAATGATATTACGAGGAATTCTCGTGCTCAGCGGTTGCCATTGTCATTTAATGAATGCGAATGTAATTTTAAAATTGTGTTGCCTTTTGACTGAAGGCAAATTGATTTCAATACTGCCAACATCCGCGGTGCCACGTGCAATTGAATGTCGGCCAAATAGACCTCATGATAATGCCATAAACCCAAGTCAATTGGACGTGTCTGCCCATTAATCATACACGGCCATAAGCAATTGCCAATCATGATTTATACAAAAAAAAAAAAAAAAAAAAAAAAAAAAACACCAAAATGGAAGACATATACTATCAGATACTTAGTTTTTCAAATGTGACGGGCATGACAATGAGGTTAACATTTGAAATTATTTGGAATTTAAAAAAAAAATACAATTTTTTATATCTTTTTAAAGTTAGCAAATTATTTAGCGAATAATTCATAAATTAAATTAAATTTATTATAGATAATATAACTTCGCTAATATTTTTATACGATCAAAGAGCACTTAAGAAACTTAAGTGTAATTTTATTCAATTTTATTCCCTATATATTTCTTCTAAAAAAAATCAAAAACTGAACCCCAGCAGTCAGTACTTTCATGTAATGATACTTGATTTAATTTAATAAAAAAAAATAGTTAAAAAACCATGTTAAATAGGCAAAATAAAAAATTTAATAAAAAATTCAAAATATTCATATTTAGGTTTCCAAAATAATTGTAAAATATTTGTTTATAGTGCAAAATGAAGTTATTCACAATGAATATTATATCATAAAGTTCTCATATATCCCACAAAATAATATAGATACATATAGGAAGTATCCTCCCCCATCGCAGACAACTTCCATCTGTGCAGGGCAACATAAATTTCATAAGTTCATTTGGCTGTCTGCTTACAACAAACAAGAAGCAGAAGACGAACAAGAAGATGGAAGAGTAAAAGAAAAAGAAAACTTGAAAAATATAAATGAGCGACACGCATAACAAGCGGACGAACAACAGCGTACAAATAAACTGAAACAGTCAAAGACAGAGACAGAGATAGGGACAGTGACAGAGACGGGGTGAGGGAGAGGGAGGTTGAGTGAGAGGGAGAACGCAGCGAAATGAAGTGAAATGAATGGTGAAACGTAAATGTCATTTACGTTTAAGTCTGAGCACGTGAGTGAAACTTATCAGAGCAGCTGCCATCTCAATATCCCCCCCTGGTCTGCTTTGCTCTCCAATGCTTTGCAATGGGATTCGATTCTGTTCGATTTCAGATACAGATACAGATACAGATTCAGATTCAGCGGGGCAATTGCAATTCGTTTGCGCAATTGACGATTGTCAAAAATTTGTCAAAAATCACAAACACACGTTTCGCCATCAAAAACATTTCGGCATCCGCAACAACAGCAGCAGCAGCCACAGCAAACGACATCAACATCACAGCAAAAATCAACATCAACATCGAAATCAGCTTTGATTTGACGCTGAAAATTCATTGCGCCGGCTGCTTGACACGAGCGTGGCGACACTTGAGTTTTCCGCTTTTCCTTTCCCACTCATGATTTTCCCGATGTTGTTGTTGTTGTTGTTGTGTTGGTTGGCAGCAGCAGTTGCTGTGGAAAATGAGCCAACAAATCACCGATAATGACAATACAATCGCACAGGTGTTGCATTGTCAGGAATCTGTTTGCGTAAATCAAAAACTTGCCACATGGAGACCAAGAGGCCATTGAAAGTTGTGCAAAATATCTTAAATTAGATTTATTTATCACACACATGTGTTTATTATTATTAAAAGATTGATGCAGGCACATTTTAGATAATTTTATAACAATCACTTTTTTCCTATGAGAAATGAAATCAATTTTTTAACTCAAGCTAAGTATTTATCTAAAAAGATTTGTGGACTACAAATGAAGTTAGGTACATTTCTAAGAAATTAAGGTATATGCATTGAAAGAATATTAAAAATGTCATAATATAATCTAGGATTTTAAATATTTTCAATATATAAAAAATTTTGTGTTTTTAAGGGTTTTTAATTTTTTCGGTATATTCAAAGAAATCCTATTACAAATGTTAGAATTTTAAGTCTTTTGAAAATATTAAAAAAATTCTTTCAATATAATATAGAAATTTAAATCTTTTGAAAATATTAAAAAAATATCTCATAAATTTTGATTTTTTACTCTCTTCAGGTTGACTTGCGGCATTTAAAACAAACGGCGGACTCGGATAACATTGAGGTTGGCATCGATCTGCAGGATTATTATATATCCGTGGAGTGGGACATTATGCGAGTTCCGGCCGTGAGAAATGAGAAGTTCTACAGTTGCTGTGAGGAGCCGTACCTGGACATCGTGTTCAATCTGACATTGAGACGGAAGACACTCTTCTACACCGTCAATCTGATCATACCCTGTGTGGGCATATCGTTCCTGTCCGTGTTGGTGTTCTACTTGCCCAGTGATTCCGGGGAGAAGATCTCGCTCTGTATCAGCATTTTGCTATCGTTGACTGTGTTCTTTCTGCTTCTCGCCGAGATTATACCGCCGACATCGTTGACAGTGCCGCTGCTGGGCAAATATCTCCTCTTCACCATGATGCTGGTCACTCTCTCCGTTGTGGTTACCATTGCGGTGCTCAATGTTAACTTTAGGTGGGTGTCCCTATTACTATCCCTCTGACTAAATATAGTATTCATGGAACTATTCTCGGTTACACAGATCGCCAGTGACGCATCGAATGGCGCCTTGGGTGCAGCGCGTCTTCATACAATTCCTGCCGAAGCTGCTCTGCATTGAGCGGCCCAAGAAGGAGGATCCCGAGGAGGATCAGCCACCGGAGGTGCTTACGGATGTCTTTCATTTGCCGCCGGACGTTGACAAGTTTGTCAACTATGACACAAAACGTTTCAGCGGTGACTATGGCATACCAGGTAATATCCTTTATCTTCCATTCACAGCTGAAGCTTGCCCAGGACAATGGCAACCCCTTTTATTGCACTTAGAAATCCTTTTAGCAAAGTTTCTGTGTTTGAGGCGAAAACTCTTTTGTTGCTTAAAAGTTTTCTGCATTGCCAAAGTTGCTGCTTGCAACTTGCAACTTGCAACATGCAACAACTCTAGCTGCCGCCTTGAATTTTATTTATGCCTCTTTTTCTTAGCGGTTAAAGTGTGGCATAGACAACATCTACTTAGAGGACAAGCCAAGGCAAGAAGTTTATATTTCACCATTAAATTTGCGCCAGAACATTCAAATTATGTGTGCATACCACTGCCACGCCCCTTTTGCCAGTGTGCCCACTTGCCACAAATAATTTATGGCAATTAAAGGGAACTCGACACATGAAATAAGTTTTCTTGAAAATAAGATAATTTAAAATGAAAAAGAAAAGACATATAGACACTATCGAAAGCCGCTAAAGCCCTTGGCTTTTAAATATTAAGTATACGACACGTAAAACCACTCAGGAGCTAAGCCAATTCAATTGGCAACTCGGGCAATGAGGCAACCGCACTAGAAGCAAACAAAATCAAATAAAGCCAAAGTTTCAGCCATTTTGGTGACTACTTTCCGCCGCCCTACCAAATTAATGATTTTCCTTTTTCCCTGCTTTTTGCTGCATTTTCCGGCTGGCTTTCTCTACTCGAAACTTGAGCGAAAATGAAGCAAACTATTTGTCGAGTTGCTATATTGTTGGTATTGCTCCGTGTGTCCTTTTGTACGGTGCTCAGTCCTTAGGGATATTGCGAAATACAATTGCGCCAATATATAGAGAAGAGTTACAAATTGCATTTGGTCATCTAAATAGAACTGCAAATGTGTATAAAGAAATACTCTGTCGCCGATAATTTGATTTACCTAATTCTCTTATGCTTTATCCGAACTTTCACCGACTATCCGCTCAACTCTCAATTTATTCCTTCACCCCCGCTCTAACTGTTCTTTCAGTTCTACCCGCCTCGCATCGCTTCGACTTGGCTGCGGCGGGTGGTATTGCCGCCCATTGCTTTGGCGATCCCCCGCTGCCCTCCTCACTGCCACTGCCAGGCGCCGACGATGATCTGTTCAGTCCGTCGGGCCTCAATGGGGACATTAGCCCCGGCTGTTGCCCGGCAGCCGCGGCAGCTGCAGCCGCTGCGGCCGATCTCAGTCCCACATTCGAGAGACCCTATGCCAGGGAAATGGAGAAGACTATAGAGGGCTCCCGCTTCATAGCGCAGCATGTGAAAAACAAAGATAAATTCGAGAGCGTAAGTACTGCCGAAATTCAAATTTTTTAATTATTTAAAAAAATTAAAGGAATTAAATTTAAGATTTATGTTAATTTCAACTTTTTTTCATCTATAATTTAAAATCAAATAGATTATTTTTAAAGCAAGAAATATCAACCACAGTCCTTGTTCATATAGCTGTCTCGCTTTGCTGTATAGGTTAGACATATGCACGAAGACTCACAGCAGCTGTTCGTCTTGCATACTCGGGTTGCGCACGAGCGCCATAATGTATTTTTTAGTGTAACACTTTTGATCTGCGTAAGCAAAGCGGAAGAGCGAGACAAAGCTATACCTACACTGATGTCGGCCATTGTTAAGTATCATAGTGCAATGCTGATCGTTGATAGTAGTTCTCTCTATTGCTGTTCACTCGCACTTGCAGTTAAAGCTGCCTTGTAGTAGATCCAATGGGAATAGAGCTCCTGTCTATGAACGAAAAGCGGCAGCAAAAAGAGACGAAATTATCAAAATTGTAAAAAATATGAATATAATTTTAAAAGAAATGCAGGCGAAACGTAGAGTTTGAATTTTACCAAAAACAATCATTTAATCGATGGCCGCATTGCAGTGATGAAATTGGCTTCGATTTTTAGTCGATATGAAAACTACTAAAATATGCTGTTTGGTGAAACTGCAAAAAATTAACAGATTATTTTACCTTTAAAGTAGCGACCTAGCTAGCCTAATTCAGTAGAATGAAGGCATACCAGCATCTCTCTCTTTTATACCTTGCATTAGTAGTTGGGGGTGGGCTGCCAAACTGCCTAAATGCACATTCCGCACTTCCAATAAAATCACATTGCTTGCATTTCTCTAATCAAAAACTGTATAAGGGGATAATTCGGTGCAGTTCTCGTGTAACAGGAGAGAGAAGGAGAGGGCCAAACAGAGAAGGACATCATCACGTTGAGGCTGAGTGATTGGGTTGTTTGTGCACAAATGGTTTTGCAGTCTGCGCCATCGAAAAGCAGAGAGTGCAAGTTTGTCTGCCTTTGTGGCCACACAAACACACACACACACAACCTGACAGAAAGGGAATTCGAACACGAATTCGATTTCGAATTGGCAATGGAATCAGCAGCTATTTGCTTACAACTTTTGGCTAACAAAAAGCGATAACAAAATTTATGTAATTTAACTGATGAATTTCAAAGTCTGTAAAAGTTTGAGTTCGAGATTAGATTTGAAATAAGTTTGAATTGATTGCATTTGAAAGTGAAAACTAAAACTAATCTGAATCTGATGTTTGTGACTTGTGTTTTGTGTTGGCAGGTGGAGGAGGACTGGAAGTACGTGGCGATGGTCTTGGATCGCATGTTTCTTTGGATTTTCGCAATCGCTTGCGTGGTCGGCACTGCGCTAATTATATTGCAAGCGCCCAGTTTGTACGATCAGTCGCAGCCGATTGATATACTGTATTCGAAAATTGCGAAGAAGAAATTCGAGCTGCTCAAAATGGGCAGTGAAAACTCCTTATAGCGACCACTTGGGTTCGCAGCCGGCTGGTGGAATCTCATCATCAGCTCGTTGCGAGCCCTGTTCGCCGCACGCGACGATGATCGTGGATAATATACAATGAGCAACACCATGAGCTTATCGGCAACGTTATTCAACACTAACAGCAGCAGCGCCAACAGCACTACCAGCAGTAACGATAACAGTAACGATAACAGCAGCTCATGGAGTAAATTGTAAAAACAGAAGCGATGCGATGCGAAGCGAACATTGGAAACATTTTCACCAAGGAGGAAGGAGGAAGGAGCGATGGAAGAAGGAAGAGAGTGAGTCGAGCAAGTGCAAGTTTTGGAGCAGTTGATCAAAATAAGTATGTAAAGTAAATGCAAAAACCAAAAAACACTGTTACACTAGTGTTGGCTAGCGTTATATAATGATACTCATCAACTCATCAAGGAGAAGTTGATGCCAAAAAAGGGTTTAGTTAGTAATTTTTGATAGATGTATGGGGTGTGAGAAGAGGTGGGAGTGAAAGTGAAAGTCGGAGTGGGTGTGGCAATGGTTGTGCAGTGTTGCACAATGCGGCAGCCAGTGTTGTAAAATACATGCATATATTATAAACTATATATATTTTTTTGTAAGTTGTATTGTATTTTTGAGCGCCAAAAAGTTCCTTGTTGATTTTAAGTTCTAAACGTTTCACCAAATAGAACAACAACACATAACATACAAGAAAAAAAAAACCAATTTAAATTAAATGAAAATGTTTTAAAACGAAAAATAACATTTTAAAAATTAACAACAAAAACAAAGGTAACAAATTAATTATTAATAACTAATTGACTGCATGTGTTCAGTGTGTGCGTGAGTGTGTGTCTGAAATTCGTATGTAATGCAAATCGTAACCAATTTTTATTAAATTTCATTTCAAATATACATATTTGTGCATATTTTTCATATTATTATTTTAAGTAACACATCAAAAACACAAATATAACAAATACGAGAATTTTGTTATAGCAACATCAATTGCAATGCAAAATATTCGGCAAATGTTTTTACCATTACTATATCTAGTTATGGCTAAATTGTAACATAAGTAACTAATTATACATAAATCAATACATGCATATAACTTAATTAATGCATAATTAAGTCTTAATTAGCCAAGTCCTGGCTGATCTACACACACATATGCACATATGTGTGCATGTATACTTTAAGTCAACTATAATTACAATTACAATTACAATTAATATTAAATATTAATTATTAATTAATATAAACAAAGTATGCCTCGCGGCAACTTGGTCAAATGAAGCGCGAAATTCTGAAATAAATTTAGTTAAATGTGGAAAAACCAAAAAACGCAAAAACCAAAACAAAACATCAAATTTTTAAAACTTACACATTTACATTTTTAATATGAACAGCAAATACACGTGGCATATTAACATATAACAAACAAATACACACACACCAGCAGTTCCAATTCCAATTTATATCCAAAAAGTAACTCAAATCAATCGAAATAAAATGGATAAACCACATACAGACAGACAAACAGCAATATTTATGGCATTTTGTTACTTTACATGATATTCGTTTATATAATTCCCAACCAGTTTATGCTGAACCCGTTTTGGGTTTGAACTAATTGCATTTACCAATCATAATATTTATTCAATTAAACTCGAATTTAAATGCAAATAATCATTTCAAAATATTCAGCAGTAATTAAGGCCTTTTTGCATATTTAATTTACCCCTCAATTTGTCAACATACAGGGTATATCGTTTCAAGTAAATGTTAAACCAATTTCCCATCAGAATCACATTTAATTATGCTATTAAATATATATAGTTTTCAATTATTAAGAGGTATCTTTACGTCTATCAACCACAACTCACTCACAGTTTACTTTGTGCATTAGCTTGTAATTTTGTTTATGTTTATTCAAATTGAAATGCCGCATGCAATTACATTTATCACAACCATCAATCAGTTGATTTTGAGGGCTTTTCGAAAAATTGCAGAAATTTCAGCAAAATTTTGAATTATTTATTATATTTTCAACTTTTAACTTGCAAGGATAGAGACCAAGTGGACGAGTGGGAATCACTTGCGGGTTGCGCGATTATCCTTGGCGGTCACTGCCAAACAGAGCATCACCTTCAAATTAAACGAAATTCGCCGCAAGGTTTTCGTTCTCAATTTTTAATTGATTTTTTCGTAAAACTTTTTGGCCAGCAACAAATTCCAGCAACTGCAACAACAATTATAACAATAACAGCGTGAATGCCACTGGGTGTTTGCAAGCGCCGCAGAGTATGCAACGAATTAAGCGAGGAATGCAATTCACATGCTTGCAAAAACGATGCAACTTGAGGCAGGGTGTGGCATGTCTATGGGTGTGTGAATGTGTGTAAATGTGTGTGTTTGTGTTAAGTAAATAATAATTGCAAAGTGTATACATAATTCGCATAACTTTTATGGAAAACGGCGGCAAACATTAATGGAAACTACTGAAAAACTATTATCAAGGAATGTCGCGACAAACTCTACTGTTTATAATTGTTATGCTGCCAGTTGTTGTCCTTTATTTTGATCGTTGTAGTTGTTGTTATTGTTGTTTTTACTGTTAAGAGTTGGGCATCAACTCTGGGCTGTGTGGATTGAGGTCTTTGGTTTTTCGGTCGGTGTTTGGGTATGGGTTTTGAGTTGGGGTTTTGGTTTGGCGTTTTGTGCGTGTGAAGTGGCAAAAGTTTAATTAAAATTCCAAATCGAAAATATTCAACATTTTATAAATGCAAATTAATTAAAATAGTTTTGCCAAGACAGCACAAATGCGCCAAACAACAACAACAACAACAAAAAAAGTTAACAAAATGCATATAAACGCAGGGCAACAAACACAGTTGTGTGCATATGAATATGAATATGCGTTTGTAAATGGCTGAAAATATTTTTAGATAAAGCATCTTCAAATAAAGTTATATGTGTATATTTTCATTTTAATAAGTTATTATCAGCTTATCACATAAATTTGACTCTTCATGCGAACTTTTCTTTGAACTTCCCAGAAAAGTATGCTACACTTTTGCAGTAGCTGAAAATTGGTTTCCCTACTCTAAATATTATATTGTGCATATTAAATGCAATATTTTAGTTTTCAGATGAATTGCTTTGACAAGTTAAATTTGTATTTGGCATCTGTTTATTTACGTAAATCGTAGGTTGATCTCGAAATTCAGATAACTGTTATGAATAACATTATTTATTTGTGCGTTTGTTTTTTTATTGTTGTTATAATTATGTTTATAAATGCCATAAACTGCTGTCAACACACCGTATGCAAGAGCCCGAGGCAAATGTCGGCCGTGTGTGTGTTTTTCGAGCAATTGTGCTAATTGCATAAACGAATAGCATGCCACGCAAAACATAACACCTACACCCACACATACACACAAACAGAAACACAAATACAAGCACACATACATATATAAATAATATATTCATATACGATAATGAATATTTAATAATTTGGTGCATTAAATATAAAGTGCATAAAAATCAACAGTTAACATTTTTTAAAATATTTAGCTATTAAATAAACGTAATATAAATGTTAAAATTAAACACAAACAAAATATCATAAATAAATTAAATTGAATTAAACTAAAAAAAACATTGCTAAGCATTTAACCCACACACACACACACATACACAAAACAAATTCACAAATAATTGCAAAAAAAAAACAAATTATTAAACAAAAGAAAAAAAAGAGCAATGCAAACAAAACCACAAAGCAGAGCAGAAAAGAGAAGAGTTCCGGTAATAAATTATGATAATTGTACATTGAATAATTACACGAAATATTAAAAGTATTCAACTGAGCTTATAAAATTAATAAACTAAAAATAACAAACATACAAAAAAAAAAAAATCATAAATTAATGAGAATGCCAGAAAATGAAGAAACCGATTGAGGAAATACTATTTGACAACTGTCTCTGACTTCCGTTATGAAAATCATATGAATAAAAAGTCTGAAAAGAAAAACAAAACAAATATATTAATAATTATATATACTATATAGACAAACACACATTACAAACATATAGCCAACTGCATACATACATACATATATAGTATGAGTAACAGAATTAAAAGTTATGAAAATCAGAGCAAGATTCACATAAGAAAATCAATTTGCAAAATACACAAAATATTGGCAGAAAAACGGCAATTAAATTATAATAAATGGAGTGCAGTTTTTCCACTTGCATGCGGCAAATGCAATTAATGAATTTTCCTCAACTGTTTCAAGTGCTCAGCAAAATCAATTCCATGAAAATTATCTGCCATCCATTCAATTAGTTTCGCCTCCAGCCTAGATTGAGTTCGCGAATCGAAACTTGGGCACTTCTGTGTATAGAAAACAATTTCGTATTCTCCTCGTATTTGGAATTCTCTTTTCATTTTCGCCATTTTCAGACTTCACAATTAAATTGTATTAAGTTAGACGACATCTTCAACTCCGACGACAACAACAACAACAACAACATACCCCCCCTTTCTATGTCTGTAAGTATATGTATATGTATTTGTATGTGTGTGTTTTCTAAGGCTTTTGCTTGTTTTCCCAACTGAGTGTATGTATGTGTGTGAATTTGGTTGTTAATTTTCGCCCACGTTATGCATTTGTGTTGTTAGACTGGATTTTCGCAGGAGCTGCGCATCTCTTGCCAGGACACATTCAGACAGCCGATAAATAATCATAGTCCTTGTCGACTCATGTTCATGTTCATCATAATCACATTGGAGACATTGCCATGTTTCAACTGTAAGCTAAACAATTTTTTGTTATAGTTTTAGACAATCAACTTCAAAAATCATAATTTATAAATCAAAAAAAAACAAAAACAAAAATTTAATAATAATAATAATAATTATAAAAGAAAGAGAGTAAAAACAAGTGACAAGTAAATGGCGTAACTTTTCTGTGAATAAATTTAAAACTATATAGCGTAAATGCATAATTAATTACGATCGCATCTAAATTGTGTATATTAAGTGGGCTTTAAACAGTTGTTAAAAGTGAAAGGCCGCAACTAAAAATAAATATAAAAAAAAAATTAAATATAAATACATATAATTAATCATTCTAGGAACTAAAGCAAAATTCAATTTCAACAACCATTTTTGTAAATTGTTTCACTTGGGAAAATCGACACGCTAAAGCAAAACCAAAAAATACATAGAAAATTAAAACAAAACAAAAAATATATGAAAAAAATCGTAAATTATTATAAATATATATAGATGGAATATATGTACCAAACTATGCAAAAAGAAATCGATAAACAAAAAAGTCGAGTAAAAAAAAGTCAAATACATAGACATGTATATGCTCTCATTGGTTGTGTTTTTAGGTTATAAACAAAGCGGCTTGTGCGTGTATGTGTGTGTACGTGTACGTGTACGTGTACGAGCGCAAGCACTAAACAATCGGTCATTCAATCAAATCAATCAATCAGTCAGTCAGTCAGTCAGTCAGTGAGTCAGTCAGTGAGTTAGTCAAACCATTCAGTGCGATTCGTAAGCGAATTATTCATAATTGTACAGTTCATTTTTGCACCTTAATTATTACGTAATTATAACATAAATTAATTAAGCGCATTAAATTAATTTCAAATTGAATTAATCAACTACCAAAGGATGAGCGAGCAAGAGACATAATCTCCACTGTAAATGAATGCCAACAATGTCAAACATTTTCAATTTGCCTTTTTACGTTTTAGGTTCTCTAGCTAAATGTTAAACGTGCTTCATGTGAGAAACTACGAATAGAAACTTATGCAAAAGCAAATTGCAGAAAATTAATGAAATTATTGCTTCGAACTGCAATGGCGAAATCCCATTAAAATGAAAATACATTTAGACAAAAAATTATTTGATAAGGATAACTTGTAATTTAAATACTGCCACAAAATAAGACAAACAAAAAAATATAAGAAAAAAAGGAGAAATCTGTAATGAATGAAATGAAATATCTATATAATATATGTACACACATATATATACACAGTACATGTATGCATTACAAGTGTGGTTGTGTGTGTGTGTGTGTGTGTCTGTTCATAACGAATTGAATAGTTGAATAAGCAGACATTGTAGGACACTGCAAAACGGGGCTCGAAGTTAACATTGTGGTTAAGTAACTGACTAAAGTGCTTAATACAACCACTAGCAAGTACGTAACATACACTAACTATAGCTATAACTATAACTATAACTATGACTAATACCAATACTAATACTACATATAACAAAATATCTGTACATCTTAATTGTAGCCAAGGACATCCTCTCATTTTGTATATAGTACGTTTCTATCAATCCAAAATCACACACAATCATGCATCATACACACAGATAGACAGACAAAAATTCAAAGATGGATTAAGAGAGAGTTATTTAGGGGGCTTCACTTAAGTCAAGAACATAATGCACCCAAAAGTCTAACTAAAGGAAATAGTATAAGTAAAAAATTATAAAGATACACGAATTTATTTGAGGTACAATTGTTTCTTGAGTAACATCTAGTAAAATCACAGCAGACAACGAAATTGTGTAAACAAATTGATAGAGGCAACATGCAACTTATGGCACATCCACTTCCGAAATATAAAAAATAAGACGAATCAACAAATTATTGAAAGTTGTCCTTAACTGTTATAGCTGTTAGCTACAGCACTTTCCAATACTCGTCGCTATTTCCAACATCAGTTGATCCGTAAGTGAATTATCCTTTCCAACACTGTCTATGCTGTACAACATTGTTTTATTTGCTTCGGAAAGGGCATTCCCACAACCACAAAAGTGTTTCATTTTAATGCAAAAATTTTTGGAGCCACACTTAGCACTAACAATAATCATAATAATTAGTTAAACGTGAAATAGTTATTAACGAAATATATATACAAAATATATGAATATTAAAAATAAATATGAAATAAGTACGTATTTGATATATATATGCGGCTTGACCCTGAGATTCAAAAACATAAAATCGGATGTCTTCCAATCAAAGGTCGTCTTTTGTAGCAAACACAACAAGAATCAAAGTCTGCGTATTGCTAAAAACCAAGAAATACAACAAATTATTGGAAGAGCACTGGCAACATGAAGCTGATACATATATGAAATTGTAATTCTATTACTACTACTAAAACTACAACTACTACTACTACTACGACAACTAATGCAACTGCAACTACTACTAACTCACACTCACACCCCCACACACATACGCACATACACAAGGCAGTTAAGTTCACACATTCAGACAACCATTGCATACTTTTAGGGGCACTCATTTCGTCTTTCACACCAATTAAAGTCATATGGAAAGTAACGCCAACCAAAGCATCCACAACATCCACAGAAAAAAAAGCACCACAACAAAAGCCACTTCATCAACTTATTAAGTACCTGACAATAGAAACCACACGATTACCAGTTCTATCAGATATTCCACACAATTCCCCAAGCCATCTTGTATATACTGCAAAACCACAAAAACAAAAAACAAACTTTGCGTTGAGTTGCCAATAAAAAAAGAAATATTAAATAAAATTGACATAAACATGTATTAATAAAAAGTTTTAAAGTAAAAGTGCAATGAATTAAAGGTTTCAACAACAGCAAAAAAAAAGCTAAAATTCAAACACATGTCACACACACACACACACGCCAATGTCAACCTGGTCGCATTTTCAGCATTAATTTGACAGCGCATTCATCTGTTGTAATATATTTCAATATTTAAATCAGTTAACAATTTTGCAGCAATTTTGTAATTTCAGTTCAGCTTAACTTGTATATAATTTGCACAGGCTCTCAAGTTTTTCTTCTTATATAGAAGTATTTTAAAGTATCAGCTCAAAAGTATGCTACACTTTTTGTGTCATTTCGCTTTTGAGGTGAGAAACGAGAAATGCTTTTAGTTAAAGTTTATATCAATGCACTGATAACACGCCATTAACAAAAGCACAACCACACACGCATACTGATGCACACACTCATTGGCTCATTTCTTACATACTATACATACACACATACAGAAACAACTGCATTCAAACAATCTATACTTGAATTGTATAAAGTACGTTAAAGTACGGTAAACATTTTCGATCGCATCGGTTTTTAAATGATAGCCTATTAATTTGTATGTGCGCACATGTGTGTGTTGTGTGTGTGTGTGCGGGTGTTTTCGTGTGTATGTGGGTGAGAGAGAAACTCCATTTGCAGGCAGCGCAAATTCAATCGAGTGAAGAATACAAAAATTCACGTTACGTATACGCCGCATGTGCGCATATATCCATGTATGTATATGTACATATTGATATTATCTTATATTTTGTGTATTTACTGTTAGGTGCCGTTAGTTTTAAGCGCTTCTGTTGCATTCATGTATGTATGTGTATATGTATACAATTTACAAAAATGAGAAATCAAATCAAACCAAAAAAAAAAAGAAAACAAATAAATAAAAATTATTTCAAATTTGTCTTAATTCACATACAAAAAACAAAAAAACAAAGCGAAACAAATTTATTACAAATTTTAACAACAAGATTTTTAACTTAGTAAATTCGCCAATAAAAAAGTAAACAAATGCAAACTACGAGTAAAAAATTTTGCAAAAAAAACTCACTGGGGAAAACAACACCACAAATTTAAAGTTAAAAGATATGATAAATGCCAAAGTGCAAACTACACTAAAGCATACTTGATCAGCATAATGAATAAATAAATTTAACATATAAAATTAACACAAATATAAATAAAAGATAAAAAGCATATGACAAAATAGCCAAGGAAATGCAGAAAATTGCAGAATTTAAAGTAACTATACAAACAATTTTAGTTAGGCGTGTGTAGCGCTTAATCAATATAAAATTTTGCATATATTATACAGATAAATAAAAACTAAAAAATCAGTTTTAACTAAATTACAAATTTAGTTAAAAATTAAAAAAAAAAAAAAACAACATAGCATAGTATAAAAATACAAATTGTAAGCATTAAATATAAGCTATGAGTATAGGCAATGGAAAAGTATGTAAAATATTTGCAATTATAATTAAACATCAACAACATGTTAATTTTAAGTGTAGGTTAACTGCAAATTGACAAAACAACAGCAACAACAATAATATTAATTATAAAAAGAAAATAAAAAAAAACAAAAACAAAAAGTTAAAGCAACAATTTGCGCATTAATATTCAAGGTAAATGTCAAAATAAAAAATGAAAAAAAAAAAAATTAAGAAAACACGAATTACATTTAAACAAATTAAAATTAATACAACAACAAACGTTGCATTTACATTCACATACATATACATTAACATATACTACATATATGCATATATGTATACACATACATATTCCTTTGAATAATATTAACAACAAGACGAACAGCAAAACATATTAGCTAAACAATTCAAATTACACAAATTACACTGCGAGAAAAACAAAAACTCCACGCGCACACCACAACAGCAAACAACAACAACTAAATGATGAATATAAAAAAAATATAAAAGAAATGATAATTAAATACTAGCATACGAAATGTATAACGTACAGTTTGCATTTGCAACAACAACAACAACAAGAAAGAAATAAATAAATAAAAACCCCATAGAAAATGATGAATTAAAAGAAACGGAAATAATTACATGGATGCTAAAAATTAAGAACTTAAGCAGGCATTAAACTGAAGAAAAAGAATATAACTTAAAAAAAAGAAAATAAGTAATGCAACAATTGCAAAACGATTAACATTAAATATAAAGCAAATAAATAAAATTAAATGAAAATGCATAAAATGAACACAACAATTACTATATAAATAAATGTTACGCGTTATTAAATAAAGAAGAATGAAAATAATTTGTTTTAAAAAAAATTACAACGCTTTTTACTGGGAATCATTTCAAAAATATTTTCAGAATTTTTTAAAGGATGGAAGAAGCAGATGATGGAAGAAGCAGAATAACTCAACAAAATCAAGGAACACAATTATATACAAAATTTGATAAAGATTATAATTTTTCCTAAAATGGTAAAAAATATATAAAGATATAGAAATATATCTTGTTTTGTAGGGATTAAGTTTATTTGCAATGCCGTCAGGAGTCTCTTACATAAAATTATATTTGCTGAACTGAGCTGGAGCCGCCGTATACTTGCCCAGAGCCAAGGCCAGGAGCGAGAAATGACAGCCCGGATAGAGTTGGTGGCAATCACGTGACTGGCGCTTGGAGCGTCGATAGATGTGGTCGTAATGATGATGCGCCCGTGGCTCGTGCGCCACGACCGGCGATGTGGGCAGACTGAAGATGAGGCGCATCAGTTCCTCCAGCATGTTGCCACGTTGTCCGGGTGCATGCAGATACTTGGCACTCTCGCAGAGTGCTCGGGCGACACAGGCACGTCCATTGAAGCCCATGCTATAGGATGAACCGTATTATTTATAATGATATGCATAAGGATATTTACCTACTGTTCGAATGCGGACTGCACCTCATCGTAGAAACTGCGGCGAGAGCGCCGTTGCAGCATCGGCTTGGTTAGGTTCGCACCAAAGCCATGGGCATGCTGAATCACCCAGTTGTGGTTGGGCAGGTTGTAGGCAACACCCCAGTTGACGGCCCAGCTCAGATAGTTAACATCCGGATTGCCAATCATGCCAATGGTTAAGCAAATAGCCGCCTGCATCCAGTGGGAAATGGAATTAGTTGCAAATTGAAAAACCTCTCATCCTTCACTAGTCTTCGACTCACACCGATACCGAAGAACCCTCTGGAAATGCCAGATACCGTTTCTGTCTGCTGAGCACCTTTGTCACCACTCCCGTCACATTACCACCTATGACACTCTCATCACCATCGCCGTCACCATCATTCGCCTGCACAAGTGTCACTGACACTGAGATTAACAAGACCAGTACCAACTGGAGATTCATTTCGACTGAGTCGCGTTCCGTTTCAGACTGGATCTTGGGCAGCCTGAGCTCTGCCTGAACCACTTCACCAGCCCATTAACTGACAACCATGTTGACAGCCCTGATTAGCAGCCATCATCTGGTTGAGGTTACTACATACATGTATGGTTTCTATAGAGGCAATGCTTGGGGTCTCTTTGGTGTAAGTAATATAACAATGTTAATAACAATACATTGTCAATAATAGAAATGTGTTAATTCCCATTAAAATGCATATTTTCTTAATTCTACTTTTCAATATATATTTAGATCTTTGTTGGCCAACTTAACATGTTTTGATTCTTTAGTATATATAATCCTAAAGAATTTTATCTTAGTTTCCTAGACATTGTTCCATAACACATATTATGTTTTACACTAGTTTCAGTTGCTTCACTAAATGTTTGTTATATTTCTACTATTATTAAAAAATATAAAAAGTATAGTATCCATACCAAAAAACTAAAAAATATTTAAATGAATTAAAAAAAATATTAAACAAAATTTTATGCATACCAAACAACTTAGAAATATTTAATTTTTTAAGAATATTATTGCAGTTTGGTACGAGATATTCTGGAATCGGGTGATCCACACTGTTTTATGTTTTTCTGTTAACTTGCTTTATTTGCTGTAGTTTTGAATTGATTTTATTTTACTTTCGATAGCAATAAAATAAATAGTTGTAACTTATTTGAAATTCTTAGAGCCCAAAAAAACTACCCAAGTTTACAAATTTCGGTTCTTCATCAAAATTTAAGTACCACTCTAAATAGTTGGAAATATATAAATATATTTAAAGTATTTGTTGGGCTTTTGTCTATATATACAATTTTACAATATTTATAAAAATACATTGACCTGTGACCCATTTACCTGCTCTCTCTCTAACAGCTCGCTTTTCATCGCAAAAAAAAAAATAAAAATATATTCCAAATAAATAATACAATTTGTGAAATATCATAGTCTGGGATTTTAACAGTAAAATAGCCCAAATGCAAAAAACATTCATATATACATATGTATACATGTATATTCATATATAGGAATTCCCACATATACCAATAAATATGTCAGCATTTGGGTATTTGCTTAAATTCAATTGCATTTTTTGGCATGACACATAATAAAATACAACATTTCATTACTTGTTTTTTTTTTGCCCCCCTTCATTTTTTTCTGTGCATAGCCAATTTATGGCCACGAAATTTTTTGGCAAGATTTAAAAAATTTGTATGTATTTGTTGAACGAACAACGAAAAAAAGGAAATGCAATATGAGATTTACAGTGTTGGAAACATTGCCAAGAGCTTCGCAGTTAAAGACTTAATTTACTGTTAAACCAACGTCAATATAATTCAATATTCGGCTTACAGAACCAACGATATTCATTAACTATGATTAAACAAGAAATAAAAAATTTGAGAATTTGTATTTTGTATGTGGGGTCAAAACAATACTTTAAATGGTGGTTATATATTTTTGTAATATTGTTTAATATTATTATTTAATTATTATATTGTATAATTTATTATTATTTAATTATTATATTTTTATATTATTTTTTTTAATAATAGATTTTTTAATAATTTAGTAACTATTCACTCCCACCTTAAACTATTCCTATTCGTATCAATGAGCTTCTGTCACACTCTTGTTCTTCAATACATTTCTCTCTTATATATACTTCCTCTAAATGAATTGCATTAGTTTACCACATCAATAGAGAGACTTTCTCACATTCTTATATGTGTTTCTCCCTAATTTCTCAACTGCATTGCATTTTATGCTGGCTGAGATTCCATCAGCTTTTGTCAGACTGTCGCTGTCTGGCAGGTAATATATCAAGCAGCTCTGTACACAGACACAGAGTGTGTCTTATAAACTAAAAGTTGAATAAACATTGTATTTATTTCATTACGTGTGTGTATGTTTCTCTCTCTCTGTGTCTCTCTCATGACGCTTTATTAAATGATTGTGCATATTTGCTGTGAAATTGTTTGCTGAAATGAAGCAAAAAACTTTGGGGACAATGGGCGCCATACGCCTGGGCACAGTCGTGGAGGGAGTGGCCACCGGTGAAGGCATGTCGATACTTGGGCTTATAGGCAATCTCCGGATGCACGTAGCGCAGCAGTATGCGGAAGATATCGTGAAACAGCGACTGTCCAGGTGGTGCCAGCATGTGGCGCGACTCGCACAGAGTTCGCATGATGCAGTGCCTCGCATTATACTGATGCCTATTCAGAGAGAAAAAGAGCTTTATTAAAATCTGCGTTAAACTGGCGGTATTCACCACACTCACAATTCGGAGAGCATGATGAGCAAGTCGAAGAGCATGCCCGCCGGACTCTGACCATCGTTCAGCAGATTGGCTCCATTCCGCTTCAGGTCGCGCCGCAGGCGACGAGATGCCGCCGTCGGGCTGCAATAATAGTTGCCATAAGCATCCTTGACCAGCCGGGAGCCCGGACAGCCGCCACTCCGCATAGTCGCCGTTGTCACTTGGGATTTACGACGGTCCAGGAATGGCGAAGCTGCCGGATAACTGAAGTAATACGATTGCACGGGATCGTGGGGACTTAAGGGCACTATCAGTGGCTGTTCGGGCAGTATGTAGTGTGGAGCTGCAGCTGGCAGAACGGGGGCGGGTACAACAATTGCTGGTGGTGCAGCAGTCGGGGGCAGAGTTGGCGGTGGAGGAGGTGGAGGCGGTGGTGGTGGCGGTGGTGGTGGTGGCGGCGGTGGCACGGGTTTGGGTCGTCGTCGGGGCAGCCAATCTGCCACTGATCCGGGCATATCATAAATGGAGGTGGCCTCGCCCAGCAGCAGCAATCCTCTGGGTATGGTGTCCAGCACAGCCTTGGCACAGTTGGCCGTCAACTGTAGGATTAGTGGCAAGTGGCATCAACTGGGATCGTTAGACTGGAGCTGTGAGTATCACCTACCGTGACGGATGAGCCCAGCTCAAAGATGAGCCATCTCTTCTGGCGTCTCAGCAGTTGAGGCAGCTGCGTGGGCTTCTCGCGCATATAACTGACTCCCCTGTTGGAGGAAGTGGAGCTGGTCTGGTTGCCAGCACTGGCCAAGGTCAGCCAGATGGACAAAAGCAGCAGCAGCAGCAGCAGCTGCAGGAAACAAGAAACCCGATTTCCCATAACGTCGACAAAAGACTAAAGAACTCAACGGAAGAGTGTCCACAACCTGACCAAGAGTGCGTCCAGAACCATGACCAGCCAATTGGGGACAGGCCATGAAGTGCAGCTGCTGTTTGTCCAAGAAATTAGTTCCAGTTGGCGGAGCTTGCCCAGAATCGGGTCAACCCGCTCCAAAAACCAGTTCCCATCTAATTTAATTAACAACTTCTGGCATTTAGAAAGTAAATGAAATTAAATTAAACAGAAACAAAAACAAAAAATGTAAAACAAAAAGAAGGTTCCAATGGAACTTCAAATCGTATATGAAATTTTGTTGATTCAGTTGTGAGAAAAGTGGCGGCCAGAGAATGTTCCAAACGTGGCCATGTTGCCGGAATCAGCATCGATTGCCCATGACGATGATGATGATGATGATGGGCATGTTGTTGTTGGATGAGTGCCAAAGCTCGGAGACTACCTCAGACTGGACGCAGAGTCAAGTGCTGGATGTGTTTACCACAATGGCTGGAGTCAGTGAAGCAAATACGATCCCGGAGAGACGCAGCAGCCACAATGTCACGCAGGCAACCGGCGAGGATTTGCTGGATCCGCTGGCACCGCATGATGCTCCATTGATGCCGTTCCCCAATCCTCAATTCTCGTCCTCGGGATTGCCATTGTCACAGCGTAAACTCTCGAGGGGTAAACGCTTTGTGGCATTTCCATTGGGTTCATCGGCATCTGTAAGTCAAACACAAGCACACAGTTACAGTTATTCACACACACACACACACACACACACACACACACACAAGTTACAATCCCAAAGAGTGGCAATAAAGTTATTGTGCATAGAGTTAAAGCCAATATGTATTTAACTAACAAAACTTTTAGGCCGCCATCTGCTTGACCACGGGCGTCATCGGTAATCCCCACTTGTTGTATCTCAGTTTCGGCCTCAATTGGGGCGTGGCCTACGATTTGCCCAACATCACATGGGTGCTCAACAACGCCCACGGCTGGAACACAAAGAAGCCCGGCACGGCCTTGGCCAAAATCAAGCGCCGGCATCGACGAGATCTCTATGCCAACCTGGAGAAAATGATAGACAGGTGAGCCTAATCATAACCAGAATCAGAGAAGCTGCACAGAATCTCATATATAACGGGTGACCACATGGCATATATACAATGTTGGGCAAAATAGTAGAAACACTATTTTTATAAAATTTGCTTTAATAATTTTCAACACTTTCAATTCAAAAAAAAAAAAAGTTTGGAATCAAAAATCTAATTAAGTTACGATATAGACAAATACTAATTCGGTCAAGTTTACTAATTTCAAAAAAATCCTCAATGATACCATAGTATTTTAGTAATAAGATGTGCAAGGATTTGCAAGGATATCCTATATCCTCATTTTGTTTTACACACAGCCACGTACATCTCGAGTTCTTAAAGAACCTTAACCCCTTTCCAGATGGACTATATCTTTCTTTTATCATCTTAGGCTCCATTTTAAAGACCTCCAAAATATTATACAAATATTTTTTAAATTATTTTCGATTTTTTCAACAAATCTTGAACATTATTTGAAATAACCACATGATATACAAAATTATATAAAGCCATATAATTCTGAAAGGACAAGGACGATTTAGATATCCTTTGGACAGATAATATTTATTGTTTAGTCGCATAGAGTGGCGTAAGTCTCGCCAGGATAAACAAGGACACAGCTGAATTAAAATTTAGTCTCAAAGTACTGCATATTCCTTTAATACCGTTAGTACTTCGACTTTTTTTGATATTTTAGTGGATGCAGTATGAGAAGGACAATCATTCAGTCAAAACACTTCTAAACTTCTAAACTAAAAATATCAATTTACAAATTGTTGGTTAGATTACATTAAATAAACATTAAATAATTTATAAACTATCTTGCATTTGCAGGGTATCTGCAGCAGCAGCAAACCCCATTGTAACAGACATATATTTGAGCTGAAGTACTAAGTAAGGTATATCTATAAGTATAATAAGTATCTCAATGCCCGACTCTCTCATAGTGCATATGTAGCTACTTTACATGCCTCGAGTGTCTGCAGCAGAGAGTATTGACTGTATGTATATATATGCATATATATTTATATACATATATACTAGGTATGTGTGTGTGAGAGTGTGTGTGTTTGGTGTAGTGGAAAAGTCAGAGGCAGCCACTTGGCTTATCACGCAGAGTGTGGCCAAAGCCAAGGCAACTTTCGCCAAGTCCAAGTCCTTGTAGCTGCCACACTTCCTCCCTCTCTCACTCTCTCTCTCTCTCTATTTATATCCCTCTCTCTCTATCTCTTTTGCTTGTAGGTGTGGGTGTTAGTTGGGTGTGTGTGTGTGTGTGCGTGCGGCTGGCATAATAATAAAATGTTGGTATTTTATATTAGCATTTAAATTGGCTTTTTGTATGCTTCGGAAATAGTTTAATATCCGAAAAGTCTTTTTCTCTCCTGCGCACAACTTTAACAGCGAAAGGAAAACGAGAAGAAAAGCCAAAAACTGCAACAAGAAATACAGCAACAAAATGAAATAAAATAGAGATGAAAATAGAACAAAATAGGCCATAATTGTTGGGAATAATAATATGTTCTATGTATGTACATTTGTATATATGACATGTTGAAGGACGCATGTCATCTGCATACGCACGAATTCCTTTTTGCACTTAGTATGTTATGAGCAGCAAATGTATCTTTTTGGCAGAGCTGAAGTATCTATTCGTTGTGCAAAGTATCTTGGCCTTATCAAAGACTGCCACACGCATTGTCGGGGCCATCAAAGAGCTTTCGGGCCTATTTCAGAGCCAGTGGTAAGAGGGTTTCCCAGAAAGATCTCATTTGACTTTAACTTGACCCGCCCCATTGACCTTAACACGGCTCTCGTCCACGTGGCAAAAAAACACTTCCTTCCACTCCCTATGTGTCTCTTGCTTGCCTCTATTATATTTCATGATTGTTACCATTCGATACGGATTCAGATTCTGATGCCGATTCTGATTCCGATTCTCTGTTTCTATCTCTGCTTCTGTTTCTGATTCTGATTCGTTTTCGCCTCGATTGTCTGCTTTGCTTAGCATTCGCAATTGATGCCTGCCAATTTGGGCATTGACTTCTGCCTCTTTGCTTTACGACCATTTCCTCCTCTAATGGGTCAGCTAAGCGCACACACACAGACACACACTCACACACACATATCCATATACGCCTATGTGTGCGTAGTGTATGCCCTGTGGGGTTAATGAAGTTGTTTGTTTGTTTGCTTGTTTCCACATTTCCAGTCATTGGAATAGCCAACACACATTCAAATTGACACTGAATGTGCCACAAATGCCAACTGTAACATGTCTCGGCATTAAGGATACCATGCAGATATACATATGTATGAGGAATACGAGGGCGGCTCTGCTAGCTTGTATCAAAGAAACTGCAAAGTTCAAAGTTAAAACGTAACATAACATATACTGAAAGAAATAAATTTTTATAACTTTCTGAGAGATTTTTTGCCCTATCTCGAGAATTACTCATCAGAAACTCCTCAAATAAAAAAAAGAATGCTAGTTTTGAGACCAGAAATCCATTGGACACAAAAAATTGCAATTACCAAATTTTTGAATTTTTGATTATATTTTCAAGGCAAAAATATCAAAAATGGCAAAAAATGGGCTGAAATTCAAAATTGCAATTACGGACAAAATTTTGATGCAGATTTAATAAGGGGACCAAAACATTAACAGAAATGCAAATTTCATGAAAATCGGATGATTTTTGGCCAAGTTATGAGAGTTCAAAGTTGAGAAATAGCCGATAACTCGAAAATAGAGACTTTGGTACACTTTTAACCACATTTTGGCCCATATTTCATGAATGGTTAGTCAGAAAGACATCGACTATGGATCAAATGACAGGTAATGAAGAATATTATTAGCAGTTGAAATTCGATGACATTTGGTTAATTGTTACCAATTTTATGGCTGTTCAAAACTAGTAAAGAAAAATTTTGGATTTTTGGTCCAGTTTTCCGAACTTTTTTGGCCATATCTCGAGAATTACTCATCAGAAACTGCTCAAATGCAGTTTGCAGAATGCTAATTTTGAGTCCAAAAATCGATTGGGCATAAAATATTTACACATAAGCCAGAATATTGATAATCGATGAAGTTTTCGTAAAGTTGTGGGTGCTCAAAGTTTAGAAAAACACATTTATATTCATATTTTTCAAAAATATTGCTTGTAAGTGGCTTCAGTGAAAGTGCATGTTATTTAAGATGGCATAAATCAAGCGGTGCCAAAAACTGTTGTTATTAAATTGGTAGGTTAGGTGTTAAGTAGTTGTAATTGTATAGTTATGGTACGTTTTGTTGTACCGGTTCTATATTTAATAAACAAAGTTTTCCAAAAAAATTAAATTGGTAAATTGAAAGATTTTCAAGCACAGCACTCTTAAGGTGGCGATAAGGAGAAGTCCATAATTTATATTGAGAGTAAATCAAATGAAATTCGATTGGACATTTGAGGCACACAGGGAAAGTGCAACTTCTGGCCACTGGCACTTCATCATTTCCTTGTCTGTGTGGCAATCAAATCATCGATCTTCATCTGCGACGGCAGCGTATCTATCGGGGGCACCAAAGGCGCTAACTATTTTTCGCCGCAAACACCAGCGGCAGCAGTGGCAGTGGCAGCAGTGGCAGGTGCAGATGCCACACACAGCGCTGGCGAAGTAATGACACCGAGGGAGACAGCTATAGATTGTGTGAAAGAGTAAGAGGTATATTGAGTCTAGTCGAGTGCAGGCAATTCAATTAAGTTGCAGCACCTGACTAGTTGTTGCCACTGGCTCACATAGCTGTAAGTGTATGTGTGTGTGTGTGTGTCTGCCATGTTTATTGTAAACGTGACTACGACTGCAGTGGCAGCTGCAATTGGTTGCAAGTGCAACTTACTGTCGATTGACACATTTGCACTTTCTGGCAATTTCTTTGGCAGCGCTTCTTGGCCTTTAGACAATAGGTTGGCAGTAGCATTCGTGCCGCCGTGTCGTGTGTCGAGTGTTGAGTGTCGAGTGTCGGACGCAAAGTGTTGCACGTACAAGTGGCATGGCCATGATTTACGCGAATTTCGTATTGTTTAATTATCGTTTAATTGTTGCAAAGTTTTTGATTTACGATTTAATTGCAACGACAAGTGCTGCAAATGCTGCTGCCACACCCCTGTTACCGCTACATCCACCACCTCCTCCTCCTCCTCCTCCCCCACCACCCCAAGTGGCCATTGCCACTTTCATGAGCCATAAAAGCGACCCGCCACTTGAATCTCGCTATGTCAACGCTTCCAATGATTTATTGCCGCCACCAACATTGATGACTATGATGGAACGTGCACAGACAGCGTCATCAGCTCCAGCTCTATCTCCATCTCCAGTTCCAACTCTTCAGTTCAACTCCAGCAGCAGCAACTCCAGCGTCACCCACTCAGCCAAATCCGTGCGCTTATTGAGCCGTCGCAAACGGTATCTCAGCTTTCCCGAGGGTTCCTCGTTCACCGTATGTCCCCCCGATGTTGCCATCATTCCAACTCACAAATCCATTCACCAAATCTGCTCCCCGAACAGTTGAATTACACGTACAGCAAACACTCTCCACCATCTCAGTCTCAGTCTGATTCCTATTCTCATTGTCATCCTCAATCTCATTCTCATCCTTGTTTCTCTGTCAGGTTGCTGTTTGCTTCACTGTCGGCATCATTGGCAATCCCTACTTTGCCCATAATAGTTTTGGCCTCAATTGGGGCGTGGCCTACGATCTGCCCAACACGACTTGGGTAATCCACAGTCTCCATGGCCTAACCAGGCGACCCACAACATCTGCAATTCTACGCAGACGCTCCAGGAATGCCATCTATCAGGATATTGAGACCATTGCGGATAAGTAATGTGATTTTTATTACTCTGGGGCAATTCTTTTGAAACTCTTAGGATTGTTTTCGTTTTTTAACTAATGGGGTTTTCGAAAGTGGAAGTGTATATTATAAGTATTTCTAGGAATGAAATTAGAAGAGGATTTTAAACAACAAAACAAACTTCATAAGGAATTCCTCTAACTGATTTTATAAAATTTTTTAAAAATTGCATATTATAAATATTCGATATATGAACTCTTATCCTCACCTCTCCCCACTTCATTATCTTTTAACAGCATGGGCTACAATGGTCGTGACTGCATTCTTCGAACTCTATGTGAGAGTCGTCAATATTTCCAGAGCACCAAGTTGAATATGGTCGGAGAGATGCTACGTGCCATCTTCAGGTAAGATCCGCTGAATTATTCCAACTTTGGCTTAATAATATCCTAACTATCTCATCTATTCCCTCATTTTTAGTTTGCCCAAGCAGCGCATCTTCAAGCGCGAACTGGATGAGAGCAAGGATATCGTGCATTATGACAACGCCTACCGGCACGCCCATAATTTTGACTGTGCCCAGCAATACGACTGTCAGTTCTCATTGCTGGAATTGGCATTTGGGAAGTATTCGACGCCACCCAAAAATTATTATGCCCAATAAATTGCAATGCTCAAAATTATCCCATGAAATCGTTTTAATGTTCCCTCAGAGCTATTAGTCACCCCGACCACATTATGAGTCCCTATACCATCACCTCAGCCACCTCAACCTCCTCCTGTTGCCCACTGGATTCATTGTGCACAGCCTGATGCTACTTGTTGCCAACAGTTTATAAATGGCAATTCATTTTTTTTTTCTCTCTTTCTCTCTCTGCCTCTCTCTCTCCCTGGTCTGCAACAACCTCAGACTCAGATTGAGAGTCAACCTCAACCTCAACCTTTGTTGAAATTGTGCCCCGAGTCAGGATGCGTTGTCTGTTTCCGAGATGAACGAGCTTGTCAGGGTTCGACTGTCTCTCTCTTTCTTCTTGCTCTCTTCTCTCATCTTGCTCTCTCTGGTCTCACTGTGGCTGACGGATGTGTGTCAGATTCCGTTGCCGTCTGGCGCCTCGACATGCACAAAAGCTTCAACATTATTTAATTGAAAAGAAATACTACAACAATCACAAACAACGGCAGCAGCAACAACAGACAAGAAAACACACAGTATGATGAAGAAGAAGAAGAAGAAGAAGCAGAAGCATAAGAAAATACATTTGGCAAAAAGTTTTGGAAATTTAATTCAATCAACAAGCTTGGAAAATTGCATGACATGACAGTTGAGTGAAAATTGAGTGGGGCATTTAAGTACTATGAAACTTTCCTAAACGATTTCCTAGACAGCTGACAATTTTCATACGTTACGAAATATATACATATATAGTATACAGTAAGAGAATCTATGGAGTGAACCCAAGTCCTTCAAATCGCTTAATAAACTAAACCATGACAACTTAATCATGTAAGCATGTGTAAGTGACTGTGCGTTGGGTGTGCTGTAAGCCATATTAATGAGAAAAATACATAAATAGATACAAGTGGAAATCCCTTTACTTTCAGCCAGACATTCAAAATTAATTAAAAGTTATTCTTAATCGCATACAACAAATAGGGAGGTTCAACTAACATATAAGTTAAAATGCGAATATAGATGAGTTTGAATATGAACTACATTTTGTAAGTCTTGTGTGTAAGTATGTGGTTTTGAATGTATACATATTCACTAAAAGCTTGACTTTTAAGCTCTGTGTAAATATTGACTTTCACAAAGTTTTATAGCATGATAATTACACAAGTAAAATTTTTGGTAAACTCCCTTTAATAGGGATTTAGTTAATTACAGGTTGTAAATATTTAAATATTTTTTTGTTGGGCAAGGAAACAAAAGAGAATATTCACAAACCAACTAATGTATGCAGATAAGTATGTACATACATATGTACATATGTATGTGTTAGTTCACTCTTGTGCTTGACTCGCATTTATACACATATTTCAGCTCCCATCTCATACACACATACATATGAAAATGGCCTCTGCTTTTCATACTCAGCACACGAATGATCGGTGAGAACAAATACGAAGCATAGCCGAGGCAGCTGCATACGAAACGAATGCTACGAATGCCACGAATGCTGAGATGCGGGAAACGAAAAGAGCGCGAAATTGCACTGCACGTCTATAAATGACACAAGGCTGCGTGAAAAAGAGAGACAACTAGCAGAGTTACCAATTACACATAAACCA
This sequence comes from Drosophila quadrilineata, assembly GCA_018150725.1. NCBI lineage: Eukaryota > Metazoa > Arthropoda > Insecta > Diptera > Drosophilidae > Drosophila > Drosophila quadrilineata. The sequence continues at coordinate 1,064,897 of JAECWN010000375.1, forward strand.
AGCTGCAAGAGCAAAGGCAGCGGCAGAGCTGATGCAGTGAAAACGAGTGCGTTGAGCTAAATCTTAAGCTGCAAGAGGAGCAAAGCTACAGTAAAGATCTGGTAGCCAATGAAAGGGCCTAAACACAAACCATAAAAAAAACCTATGAAGGGTCAAAGACTTGGAACTGAAATATGCACAGATTAATTATAAATATATCACGATGCCTTACTCAATTATTAACCAATCCAAATTTCATTATTAGAGCAATTAATTAGCAATGCTGTTGGTTGAAAATTTCACCAGATCTAAGTTTCATTCACAGCTACACTCTCTCCTCTCTTCACACCTGTTTCACGCTTGCGCCCACTACTCGCTTGGGATTAGTAAATTCATCAAGTCAGCACGAAAAGAACCGTCATGAAAGCCAGATGAATACAAACAACAACAAAAAAGTGTTAACAAGCGGATGTCATGTTCAGCTCTACGGCAAGATGAAGCAACAACTAGAAAATGGACAACCCAAAAGCACAAGGCAGAATAAACAACAACAAGAACAAAATGCAAGGCAAAAGAAATGAACGAGTTGAAAAAGTGAAGCCAGCCGATGTCACAATACCACACAAAGCGATAAATAAGTAAATAAGCAACACGACAACAAAACGGAGCAGAGAAGAAAAGTGTAATGAAAAGAAAAAACAGAGCAAAAGTATAGAACACAACAGACGACAATCCCCATTGGCTTTATTTGTCTTTGCTCTGACTGTGGGACCACTGTGCGGAGAGTCTTGGATTCAGTTTCAGAGTCTGGCACTGCTCCGCACCGGTATTTATGTCAAAGAGATTAAGTATACCGGACGTATCAGTCAGCTGGAAAAACTGAAGCGAAACGCGTCGCAGCAGCAGCGGATGAGAGTCCATCCCAGAGACAATGTGAACAAACTTTATGTTGAATATCATAGTAAATAACAGTAAAGGGAGAATTGAAAGTGCGATTAAATGGTATTAGTTACAATGAAGTTGCTAACAATTAAAGCCTTAATTAGAGGCAGTGCTGACAGCGCCTACTCCAACCACGCCCCAGCAAGTGGGCGGCGTCTGATGCAGATGACGACAATGATGATGACGATGATGATGATGATGCTGTTTGTGATGTGCTCGACTGTCGTGCAATCTGTTGACAATTTCGATGCGGTTGCACAACTGACAGCTAACAACTATGACAACAACACCCACAGCAACCACATCAACGACAACGACAACAACAACAACAACTTTGACATGCATTATGACAATTTCAATCCGCTGACAGGCAACAATGAGACGAGAGTTTTGCGACGTGGCAAACGTTACCTGGAATTCACCAAAGGTTCTCGTATGTCGGTGGGTTGTGCACAACAAAAACAGTCAACAGTAGTGCTTGGCATTAACAATCTATCCCTTCTATCCCTGCAGTGGCGTACGAATGGCAAAAACAATCTCATCAAAATCAACACGCTCTTCTCCTATGGCTGGGGATTTCGTGCCAATTATCCTTTCCCCGATCCCAAGGATCAACGGAAACGCAATCGCGTCTTCTTCAAGCGGGATTTGTTCTCCAAACTGGAAACTGCTTTAGATGGGCAAGTATATATAATTATAAAGGTAATTATATTTTGGTTTAATTATTGTTTATCCTCCTTATAGACATGGTTTTGATGGACGTGCCTGTTTGCTGAAGTCATTCTGCACGGCGCTGCTCGATGTGGATAAACCCCATCAGAAGAGCGGCATGTTGTTCAAGTTATTGAAGCTGATCTTCAGGTGAGTTCAGATCTAGTCTAGTCTTTACCAGAACTATGCTATATAAATGTACTATAGTGTAGAATTTCTAACATTTTCCAGGAATTTAGCTTAAGTGTCAGATTCTAAGAAAAGAATTGGGTCAGTTCTGTCAATTAGCGGGTTGTTCGTAATGCGTCTTCTGAATAGCACTTTTAAGAACCTCGTGATGTTGTTGGCAGTTTTGTAACTTGTTCAACTTTTTAGTTTGTTTCTTTGCCTTAACATTTAACATTTTCACTGCAACCTCAACAATGACTGCACGTCGACTAGCTGTGGTGCTGTTGGTCCTGGTGGTGGTGGTTGCCATGACAGTGGCACGGAACTCGACGCTGCCACATCGGCGACAAAAGCGTTTTCTGGATATAATAGAGACAAGTCGATTATTTGTGGGTTAAGCAGTTTCCACGAGGTTCCTTTGGTTAACTTCCCTCTCTTCTTTTTGATTTCTCTTTTCGAAAGTTTCGCGTTAACGTCAAGAACAATGTGATACCCAAGCCCGCAATTTGGGCGCATGGCTATGGGTTCCGTGCCAACACGCCCATTTTGGTGAAACGCGAGAATCGTCCCTTCCGAAGGGATACCTACGAGCTCGTCCATGAACTTATGGAACGCAGTGGCTTCGATGGACAGGCTTGTGTCCTCAAGGCCTACTGCACAGCTCTGTCGGGGGAATATGGCCAGGGATTCTTGTTTAAGCTCTTGAAATATATGTTTACGTAAGTTGATTGAGCTAACAATTATAATATTTATCATCTTTATTTCATATGCATTGCTGTTCCAGTCTGGAGGATCACGAGAAGCATCATATGCCGTATCTGCGGGAAGAGAACTGCCAGCAAATCTTGCACAGCCACTGCCCCCTCAGCTTTGACAGCATTTCGCCATATACAGATGATGTTTGAAATAATTTTATAAAAATAATAAAAAATTCTTAAAAAAAAATATGCTGTTTTTGGAATTAATAAAAGTGAAAAGAAAATATCTAAAAAATAGCAAATAAACATTTTGAATCAAAATTTGATATTATAGAAAATTTCAAATTTAATTGGAAAACTACAGTTAGTAAATATATTTTAGCAGCTGTAATTTTAATGAATATAGTTTGTGATAACAATGACTTAAATACATATATGTTTATTATTGTTTATAAAATTAAAGATAAACATTGTAGTCATACAAGAAATTGTGTGGCATAAAAATTACTTAAAAATTAACGTTCGATAGGTTTTTTAAAGGCTTTTAAACTACATACATATATGTACTTGAAAAATAATAATAATAATAAATTATGGTTAATAGTGAAATTATGCTAATGCACTGCATAAGTATGATATTATGCAATTTTTATAACATACTTTTAATATTGATAATGCTTGTTATCCTTGCTATCCCTGTTGTTGCATTTTGTTATTTATAATTAACTTGTGCCATTTGCAGGTGGCTAAAAAATGCGGCAAGAGCAAGAAGAAGAGACTACAGTGGCAGTAAGCAACATGCATTTAATTGACAGTTTTATTAAACAGCCAAGAGGACAACGAGCAGCATATACCCAAGAGAGTGAGAGAGAGAGAGACAGGGGGAGGGATTGAAAGGGGGCAGCGAAAGTGCGTAAAACATAGCATACTTTTTTGCGGGCGGCCATTGTTGACCTCATTGCATGACAAAAGTTTCTGATGCTGCTGCTGCTGCTGTTTAATGTCACCAGCATGAAATGCCAAGTGTTGTTAAAATGTTTGCGGGCGCCTTTGAGGCACTTGCCACGCCCCCAGCCCGCACCAACCTGTCGTGCACATACACACGCACACACACACATACTATTAAAAATTAACTTTAATTAAGTTGAAAAACATAAATTACACACACACACACGCACACCAGAGAACATTAAAATCCCCACACACACACACACACATATATACGCTACAATTTTGTTGTAATTGCACAATTTTGTTTTGTTGCAGCAACAGAGCGAAAGAGTGCTGTGCGAAAGAGAGAGATGGGGAAAAGCTGAACGCATTTCCGCTTTTCCTGCTGCCACAAACAAAAAAAAGAAACTTTAAGCACTTGTTGTATTTTCACCAGGTAACCCTTAGCCAGAAAGAGACAAAGAGAGAGAGAGAGAGAGACAGAGTGAGAGATAGAGAAAGTGAGAGACTTGCATAGCCTCAATCAAGTATTAATTATGTTTGCTGTGCAAGAAATTGCTGCAAAAGTCCCAACAAACCCCCTCCTAGCCCTTTTCCCTCTGCCCATCAATGTCCCCAGGCAGCTGACAAGCCACCGCATCCGCAACCTCAATCCAATTTCCAATTCCATTTTCAGTTTTTACATTCGCAAGTTTTTACCTGTTGTCCTTGGTTTACAGCAGAAAACAAAAAGTAAATGAAAATAAAAAATTTGCTACTTAATTTTCCTCTCTGCTATTGTTATTGTTATTGTTGCTTTTGTTGATTTGCAGTGTAATTAGTTATTTGGCAATGGCTGTTGTGCTTGCCACAGTTTAATTGCCACATGTTGCAATTAAAAAATCCATTTTTCAAGAGGTTAGCAAAATGTATACCCACTGTCAGCTGCCACTCAACTGTCGAATAATCAACTAATGAAACCACTACAATGAGATTTTTCACTAATATATATTCATTAATGTCAATAGAAATTATTTACACATAATATTGAATTTTATTTAAAATTTATAATTATAATACAAAACCTCACAGCTGTCAGTTGAGAATTTTCTAAAAATTTATTCATAATATATTTACATATTTTTCTATAATTTAAAAAAAAATTAATTTGTTTGTAGTTTTAACATAAACAAATGCCAATATGTTCAAATAAGGATAGCAACTAATATTGATTAGGGAATGTGATTAAATTTTTAAATATTTTATAAATATTTTTTGTCGTGCAAAATAACAAGAACTTTTATCAAAAGGAAATTTCATTTATTATTGCCAGTATTAAATTTGATATCTGTTTTATCCAAAATACATTTCACACTTGAAAAGCTGATTTATCGTCCTGTGTCAGTGTGATGAAGTTGCAATCAAGCTGCAATACACTAAATACACATGTTGCAACTGCATTTTCAGCAACTCAATTGCAAATAGATCAATGACGAAATCAATTAATCTATGCTAAGTTAGTTGCTGCCTCCTTGCCTAGTCCATGTCCTCATGTCTGCTGATTGTGTATGAGAGTATTTGGCAAGCAGCAGGCTTCATTTCACCAGCGAAGGATAATGTTGCATGTAGGGCTTAACACGCCCCGACGCACACCTGCCTTAATTTATGGGGACTCCAAAGGTCGAATGCAGCTGCCGCTCAAAGGATATTCACACATGGCCAGAAGAGGACTCTCCCTCTCTCTTTCTCTCTCTGTCTCTCTCCCTCTCTCCAACTGCAAACTGGCAACTGGTTATGCATTCATTCATTAATCGAGCTGTGTGTGGCATGCAAATTGATTTGATACGTTGTCAATTAAAATGTGCAATTAATTTCATTTGGTTTGCCCCACATTATTGGCCAATTGCTGCGAGCTGGCCAACTAATGTTGCCAAAACGTGCAACGACAAGTGCCAGAGGGGGGAGAGGCGCGAAGCGGGAGGAGGCAGGTGGGAGGCGGTAGGCTTAAAGCCTATGCGGTGCTGGCTAATGAGCTCTGTTGGCCAATTGAGTTTGTGGCCATGTGTGTGTGACTCCATCTCTCTCTCTCTCTCTCTCTCTCTCTCTCTCTCTCTCTCTCTCTTTCTCTCTCTCTTTCACACATAGTGAGTGTATTCGCAATTAGTCAAATGTTGATTGGCGCCGCATACAGCGCTGTTCACACGCATAGCAGCGCTTGTGGGCTGCTTAAGAATTTGAGCGAATTCAATTAAGAATTGTGCAGGCAGGTGGTGCTATTTGCTGGTGCAGCGGTGTGGCGCGTTAAATATGCCAAAGCTTCTTCATTTTAAATGCCAAGATGGTTCACTCTCTAAATTAGTTCAAGGATTAGTGTAATAAAACTAACGTGCTAAGGATTTGTTCAGCCCTTTTGTTGACTTTGCATCAAGACGTCTTTCTCTCTCTCTCTCTCTCTTGCTCTCTATCTCACGCAGGGGAGTTGAGTGCTAAGAGGACACATCTTTTTGCCTAGATGTGGTGGGGAGTAAGTTATACCGTAGGTCAGGGAGAGTGGATGGTGGGTGGGGGGCATGTCGCAATTTCCCAATTAGCTACTCATTGAGATAAATTTCTTATGCAAATGATGACAAGGCCAAGAGCATGCCCTGTCGCTTTCTCTCCCTCTCTCTCTCTCTCTCTGTTTCTCTCTTTCTGTCTCACTGCCTCTCTCTTTCTATTTTTCTATCTCTCCCTCTCTCTAACTCTTTCTATCTCTTTCTCTCTGTCTGTGTTTATGCCTGTGAGCTCGGCATCGACGTTTCTCTCTCGTGGCATCGCCAACGCATCCCGTGCTGGGAGTTGGGGACCTGTGTAACCTGTAACAACAACAACAACAAAAACAAGAAGAACAACAACACCACCGGCAACAACAACAATAACAAAAACAAATGAATATCCTCAAGCTGACTGACATTGAGTGACTCTCTCGCGCTACTCTCTCTAATTAGCTGCTGACATTTGCTTGCTGCCAACAGCAAAAGAACAACAACAACAACACTAACTTGGGAAGCAACAACTACAACAACAACAACAACAACTAGAGGGAAGAAGCACAAATTTGACATAATTAAAATACTGGCGACTGGCAGCATTAGCAAAAGCATTTCAAAATGAAATACGAGTCAAGAGTTCCAGTCTCAGTCTCTATCCCTATCCATGTCTCAAAATCTGCTCTTCTCTGTCTCTAGAATCGCAGTCTCCATCTCATTTACTACTTTTCGCTCTATAATCAAGTAAGACGAGAATAAGATAAACATTTTTGCTAATTTCTTTTGAGGGCTCAAAGGCGCTAATCCGTTTCATCAACTGTGCCATATTTTCCCCTCAATTTTCCACCTGCCCCATAAATATTGTTTTGATCTTACACATTTAGCCGAATACCGTTAACTGGCATAGTTCACTGAACCTATCCAGCTACGCGTAACACATCTCATCAGCCCATCTCACACTCAGGTGTCAATGGAAGCCACACTGTCAAGTGCAATGGACTCTAAAGTGGAGCTGCTAATTGATGGAGCACGCCAACTAGAAATGTTTCCACATGCAGAGATGGAAGTGGGGCAGAGCCACAAATAGATGACCTAGGTGGAATAACTGTTAAATAATGGGTAAACTATGCAGCGGAGTACCAGAGGAACTCTTAGTTAAGTTCACAAAAGTGGGAATACATATGTATATGAATATAACAAAATTTGAGCAAAACTGAGAATGAAATTTGTTGAAAAATATAGCAAATTTAAAAAAAGCAATTTAATAATTTTTCAAAAGATACAAAATTATTTCAAAACCTATAAAGGCATTTTGAAATAATTTTTCAATTAAATAATTTTAAATTTGGTTTATTGAGCGATTTGCCAAAAAAAAAAGAAGTTTTTTGAATCAATAGTCTTTAGAAGTTTAGCCAATGAATTTCGAAATTAATAATTCTGTTCTTCAATACTAAAATACAATTTAGTTCTCTTTTTTTCTATATTTAATAGTTTTACTGCGAACTCAAATTCAATTATGTTCTTAATTATTAAAATAATATTATTTAGTTTTAATAATTATTAATATGTATAATATAATATTATTTCAATTTATTTTATTTCCATTTATTGCAGATAGCATATATATTTTTTCGAAATAAAATTTAATTAAATTAACGAAATCCAAAAATGAATTTTGCCATCCAACTTTCGACATAGTCCGGAAATGGCTACGAATTTCTTATCTGCGTGCGAATTTCGCTTGAGAGAGCACACACATAACTTTCTTTGTTGATACAACACAAATGTCGAAAAACACACATATACACAAAAACACACACACAAACATACATACACACAGATACACACTCTAAGCATTTACAGATAGCAGCAGACGATACGCAGCTGACACTCGACATGTAAATTGCTCATACGCAATGTGGGCAGCAGCCGCTTCAACTAGCAACAACAACAACAACAGCAACAACAACAACAACATCAGCAACAACAACAGCAACAATAACAACAGCAACAACAACAGCTGCAAATGTCGCTTATTAAAGTTTGACTTGTACTTTGTGTGGGTTTGCGAAAAAGTTGCTTGCAACAAATATTAAACACTATCTATATATATATATATATATATATATATATATATATATATATACATATGTGTGTGTGTGTGTATAGTATGTGTTGCATGCCCCGTGTGTGATAATTGCGAACAATAGAAGAAATAAGTTGCCACGATATGGGTTTTTGGGCTGTGGCAATGAGTTTTGCACATGGGTGAGGGTAATGCTCTAATATTTCCGCATTTTTCAAGAGCATGTAAGAGGTGAGGGGCTGGGGGGTGAGGGAGTGGCAATGGCAGGCGGTGTAGCAAAGAAGTTGCAACATTGCGACAGAAACCAGCACAAATACATAGCGAAATTATGCATGTGAGTTTTGGAACTGCTGGCAGCAGAACTCACACACCACTTTCCACAATTTTGGAACACATGTAGATGTTTGTTTGCCTGCGACATTCACGCCTCGTTGCGCATTTAGTCACCTCCCTGTCCCCTTCTAGCCACCCCTGCGTTGCCAGCGGGCATTAAGTGTGATTTTATGCGATTTGTAACTGGGTGGGGGGGAGGAGGAGGGGGTAAGCAACCCCAGTGCTAAAGGAAAGAGCCACAGTACCTACACCCTTTCTCTCCCTCTCTCTCTCTCTCTCTCTCTCTCTTTATGTAGCTATCTCACTCTCAGTTGAAGCCCAAAGAGCAGTCTCACTGCTAATTTACATTTGACAAATGTTTTGCATGGTAGGAAAATTTTTACCACTACTGTTGGTGCTGCTGCGACTGCAACTGCAGCTGCAGCTGCAACTGCTGTTCGTTAGGGTCTGTGCCACACCATCAACTAATACAAACATTTACCAAAAGCAGAAGCAGCTAGTGTGGCATGCCCCTTTGGCCACCTCACTCCGGCCTGCCTCGTGTTTTGTTTGCTGCATTTGTTTTCATTTGGTTGCAATGTTGACATTGTTTACTGTTCAACTTGCTAAAAATTAGCAAAAATCTCACACGGGCAACCAACAAAAAAAAATAAAAAAAAATTAAAAAAAAAAAGAATTTTCTTTTTATTTTTTCTCTTTCTTTTTTTGTAATGTAACAAAACACAAACAAAAAGTTGCAAGCAAAAAACAACAAAGTGTTGCTTAAATTTAAATTTATGTGGTTGAGTGTATATGTGAATGTATGTGTCTGTGTGTGTGTGTGTGTGTGTGTGTTAACTGTATGTGCGATAATTGCAGAGGGTGGGCTACAGTTGAGAATTGTGCTGAGGTGTTGACTGTTTGTCTGCCATGGGAGAGGTGAGCGGGGGGCATGAAAATACATTTCTGTTGCAGCCAAAATGAAAGGGGGCAAGTTGTAACAACAGCAGATACTTCGCTGCAGCCACGTTACCATGCAACACACACTCTCGCACCTTTCAGTATTTTGAGAAATTTGAGTAATTGAGAGAAATTCCACACGTTAATAGAGCGAACATATTAAAGTTGGGAAAACAAAAGATATTTCGAGAGTTGCAAACGAAGCAATCATCATGTTGTTAAGAGAACAATTACTGCTCACATTTCTAAGAATTTAGAAATATAAAATATTGAAAAAATAGATTAAAAAATATTACAAATGGTGATATATTTAAAAACATTTATTAATGCATCTGGAAATGTTATTTGATTACTGGTTAAACAATTGCTAAAAATTAATTAAAATAAATTATACTCTGGCTTAATTTTTTAAGTCTTACAATTTTAGAACTCCCAGAGCATCGATCGAATAGAAATTCTCTTAGAACACAAGATTTTCCTAATCAAGATTGTCTTAAGATTGTCTTAATCAAGGTTGTCAGCTGTAATCAATATTTCTAATAAATACGATTAATAAGAAAAAAATATATATATATATTTATTATTAAAATATTTTTGTTAATTTTATCTATATCAATTCGAGAGTTCTTATATTATATAAAATATCATACGTTATCTACCTATGGGGAGCACGCACTTTGCACTTTTTAGTTTTTCTCTCTTTTCCTCTCATCATCTCCTTCCGCCTCTCTCTCTCTCTCTCTCTCTCTCTCTCTCTCTCTCTCTCTCTCTTGCCCTCTCTCTATCTCTCTCGCTTTAAATGGCAGTGAAACGAGTTAACGACACTCAATTGGGTGCTAATTGTACAATTAAACGACTCTGACATCGAATGGCCCAGTAAATGGTTGCTCCACTCCAGAGCACCACCTATGCAGGCACTATGTCCAACGTATCAGTTCAGATCCGACTGCTAATGGCAGCAATGTAAAAAAATTACAAAAAAAAAAACTAAAAATAAAAAAATTAAACACATACACATACATAAAGTAGAAAAAAGTGAAGTGCTGGAAAAATAAGCCAAATAAACTAAAATCGATTCGTGGTGGAGCTCGTTGTCTCTAATGGTAATTATCTGCATCATAAATTTGTGTCCAATTCCGCTCGAGGCAACCCAAAATGGACACATTTTAATTGTGAATGGCTAGCAAAATGTAAAAAAAAATATATGGATGTATTACTAAAAACGCAAATTCATCCAACTTCAAATACTTGCATGAAATTCCGCACTGAATCCCGTTGAAAATTGCATTAATTTAACGCATGATTGGCAATGGAAAGAAGCAGCAGCGCAATACAACGCGGCAGGAGACAGAGAGAGAGAGAGAAACATGCTGACTGCCAGTACTGATGGATAAAGCCAAATTATGCAAATTGTGTGTAAGTGCCAGGGTGAAAGAGACAGATAGAGAGAAGGAGTGAGAGAGTGGGGCAATTGCTACCGCTGCTGCTCTCAACTGTCCTACATCAGTCCAAACGGCGACTCTTTCATTGCTTAATTACACCAGTGAGCAAAACAATTCAAGTGAAAATACAAAATCAAAAAAACTGACAAAAAGTGTGTGTGTTGCATTGGGTGCCTGTGAGTGACCAAGTTGGCAACTGACCAAAAATTCGTACAACTTGTGTGTCTGTGTCCATTAATTACACTGCCGCACAAAGCTATGACTACGTCAAGTCATAGAGTCAAACACTTTATTGTGGCTATTCTTCGGCAAACGATACTCTAGTTAAACGCAGATAATTTTCGTCGCTACTATTCTTTACTTCTTCGTTCTCAGCCGAAGTGCTTTTCTACTTCGTCGGGAGATCGTACATTGTATGAGAGTTCTAAGAGCAGCAAATGAGAGAAAGAGAGAACTTCTATGCAGTCCCTCTCACGTTGCAGTAATTGTTGTTGTTAGAGCAGAGGATAAACTGTGTGATCGTAGTTCCCTTTCACACAACTGCAGTGTAAGGCAAGCAAAGAAGATTAAGGAAAATAATACATGCACATACACTTGTACATATTTACTTATTTATCTTCTATTCATTCTCGGTTCTTGTTTTCATTTGCAGCACAGTGTAACTGCTGGTGGATTTTAGTTAAAGCGTAGAATTAAAATGGCCAAATGCATTATAATTGTAATTAGCTGTGCACTTGGCTGTGGCCTGCTGATGTTACTTTGCCGACAACCCGAGTATTCCCCGAACAGTTACTCCGTCCACATCAACGAATCATATCAATCAACAACGAATAAGGCAACAGTTGAGGCAGCTTATGAGTCCTCGTCCATGGGGATTGAACTGAATTCAACGCGTAATCATATTTTGCTGTTGCATCGCAAGAAGCGTTATCTATTGTTCCCCGAGGGCAGCTCGTTCCAGTTGGTCTTTGATTTAATCATACCGATTGTGGACTACACGAACTTTGCCATACTTGGCATCACTTGTGCCGTGGCCTGGGAGCTGCCCAGTAAGCCGCCCAGTGAGATATTGGATAACCTGCGCACCCGTCTAAATGATGGCACTCTCGGCACTGTCCGTCGCAACGACAGTGTCCAGGAGGTGGCTGGCCATCGGCCCCTAGACAATGGCGACTATATTCGAACCGCCACTAATTGGCAGTCAATGCATGCGCAACCGACATCGGCTGCGGCTCCAGCTGTGGCTGCATCGCCATTCACATCAACATATGCAGTCCCATCAGGCAATGCTGCACATAGTTATTCGTCCTATTCGTCGTACTATACGAATGTCCGGCAGGGGGGCAGCTATGATGGCGTTCGCGTCGGGGACACATCATCCGCTTATGCAAATGCACCAAATGGAGGACAACAGCAGGCTGCCCATGCTCCTGCTTCTGCTCCTGCTCCTGCCCCTGGGAGGCCGACTAATTGGCATGCGCGACAGTCAATAGCCAAGTGGCAACAGTGGGCTCAAACGACCCGCGCCCCTCCCGCTCGAATGGCTGCCCCCGACTTGTCAGACAATTGGTGGCAGCGGAACAAAGCTCGAGTCCAGCAGAATTGGCATGAGAAGCAGCAACAGTGGAGTACGTATGAAGCAACCACAAACAGGTGAAACAATCCTTTAAATCACTCATAAATTTCTTTAAAAGTAAAAAAGTTCTTCAATAAATTTAAAATTTATTTTCCGCAGATATAACTATGATTACACCCAGCGTCCACGTCAAGTACTCCAGGCAGCCCCCACACACCACATTTATCCAGTGTTTGGCAAGCGACGACGTCGACGGGAATCATCGAACGATGACGTCATCGAGCGCATGCACTTGCGTCAACATTTGAGCTCCCGAGGGTTACTCTTTGCCAAGATCGAACGCCTGTACAGAACGTAAGTCCACTATACATGTGACACAGCAATAATCCTGAATGTATCCTCCACATACCCCCTCTAATAAACAGGAGGCAACTCAATGGCACCGCATGCATACAGCGTGCACTCTGCGAATCCGCGCAGCGTCAGCAGCTGGGGGGCAGACCACAGAGTTTCATAATGGAGCTGCTCTCGGCCATCTTTCAGCTGCCCAGCAGCGAGGATTCCGAGGAGGCACTGCCTCACATTGCTTCACATTACCTGGAGGCGCATCGGGAGCGGGGCAACTGCCGACAACTATTCGGCGAATGTCAACACAATTTTTGGTTTCAATGAAAGAAAATGGGAATTATTAAAAACAGTTGTTATTCTAAGAAATTTGGAAATAAATATGTTTAATATATATAACTCAGGATAACTCTATGTATATGCAACAATAAAATAGATAAAATTGTTTTTATTCTTTTGCTCACATTTTCTAAAATATTTGCACAAATTTATTCGAATACACCTTTAATGACATTTCAAATTTCAGAAAAAAAATTTCAGAAAAAAAGGCTTTAGTTTAAGAATTTGAACTCTTTAGACAGGGTTATTTATGTAAAGATTTCAAAAATATTCAAAATTTGAAAAATACCACAAAAGAAAGAATGTTCTGCAGTTCTATCTAAAAGCAAAAATTTTCTTTAAGTATATAAGATTTTACATAGTTATGACTTTTAAAGTTTAAAGGAATATGATCTCCACATTTTTGGTTCTATATCCCAAAACTTAAATCAAGAAGATGAACAAAAACATTTGAATGCAGATTTGAATCTTTTTAAAATATTAAAATGAAATACTTGAAATTTATAGAAATCCTATTATTTCGCAATATAGAAGCTGTAAGCATTATCTTGAAAATATTCTGTGTCAGTTTTAGCCAGAAAAGTTGTTAGCGTGAAAAAGTAATTTGAGCCTTTAAATAGACCAATGAGCTCGCAAAACAAAGACAACGAGAAAGACAAACTGCTTGTCAGAACAAAACTGAGAAACAGAGAGCACATAAAATAAAAAAAAAAAAATAGAAATAATAATGAAAAAACAATGTAAGCGGATGGGAACGACTAACGAAATGCCCTGGAATAATTCATATCTATTATACTGATAAAAACTATAATGAAACTGCAAGTTTTTTAAGTTAAAAAAAATATGAAAAATTCTCATAAAATAAAATCTTGAACTTTCACAGTTTTACAATAAATTTGGACTATTTATACCTCTTGGAGACTATTCAATGGGTAGACAAAAGGGCAGGCATGAGTAGAGTGTGAAAACTAATGATGAACTAAAAGAAGAAAAAGTAGCACGCAAACGTTACACCAAACGATGCCAAGTCAAACTTAAAAAGTTTTTCAACGCGAAGTCGACCAAGATGAAGAAGGTGGAGAAGTGGAAGTTGTAGAAGAAGATTCGGTTGGATTCCAGTGAGGGGAACCGGCGGGAACTGGCCGCAATTAACAGCTCTGGGAAAAGAACTAAACGCAACATTTCTGTCTGTCTGGCGACGCTGACGATGCCGCTGCCGCTTCAATGGATTTGGCTTTGGATTCGGTTTTGGGTTGTGGGTAGTGTTGGGTTGGCGCTGCTTTTGAAACTTTCCCAACTGACAGTTGGCGTATGGACAACGTGTTGACCGCAAGTGTGGGGGCAATGTGGATCAGGAACAAAAGAGGAAAAGCCAATCCTCTAGTTGCATGTTTGCTTTCAACGTTGATGCTGCTCCCGCTTCTGTTACTCCACCACGTCTGCCTGAGCGATGCACTCAAATCCGTTACAGACATTCCAGCCATGGGCTCCTCCTCCTCGTCGTCCACCCTCAGTGCAGCTGTCAGTTCGGATTTTGAACAGCTCATCGAGACGAAACTTAACGAATCGGCAGCGTCAGCGGCCAGCGGCATAAGTCAGACACAAGAGCTGCTGTCGAGGAAACGCCGCTATTTGGTATTTCCGGAGGGCAGCTCCTTCCAAATGGGTGAGTTCAGATCAGTCCAGTCCGGCTAAGTGTTCCAAATTATATGCCTCATTTGAGCGCGTCGCTTGCACAGTTTTCGATGAAATCATCTGTGTGGTGGACTACACCAACTATCTGGTGCTGGGCATAACGGTGGCCCTGGCCTGGGAGTTGCCCAGCAAGCCACCCAGCGAGGCACTCGAGGATCTACTAACCAAACTGGAAGACGGCACCATCGATATCAGCCGCAACGACACCGTCTCCAACATAACCTATGTGGATGATGCTACCGCCAAGCCTTCGACACAAACTAATCAGAACTCCAACAGCTACAAGCCCAACTATATCAACTTGTCCAGCGGTGCAGGATCATACAATTCCTACTATAGCAGCTCGCCCGTCTTCCGCACTCCCATGCATCCCACGTATCAGTACGAGAACAGCTACTATCGTCGACCCAGTGTACCAGCCAGGCGCAAGGACAACTACTACTACACACATAAGAAGAGTCCTGAGAGCAGTTATCGCAATCCGTTCAAACAGTGGTCAGAGACCTACACCCCAGCCCAGAACTCACGCTATCCCTATTGGGCGCTACCTTCGCAGTAAGTTTAAAACCAGTTTTTCCCTAGAGATCTATTAAATCCTTCTCTAGTTTCAAGACCTACCAGCGACAAAGGAATAGCTACTATAAGAAGCCCAGTAATCGCCGCCAGCAGAAAATCCATTACAGCCAGGCCAGGCACCACAAGATCTATCCGGTGTTCGGCAAGCGGAGCCTACCCGATGCTGCCGACCCCCATCGTCGGCAGCGCCGAAGTGGCACGAGTGCCGAACACGACAGGCATCTGAGCAACCTCGAGGGCATTCAGATCAAATATCATCGCAACAGTCGCCAAACTTTATACGAGAGAATCGAAAAATATTTGGACAAGTAAGTGGAAGTGGAGTTTGGATATAATATGATTTCTCTTGAATCCAAATCCTTGTAAAAATTCACAAGTTTATTAGATCTCAAACTGCGAAAATTCTGACAAGTCTAAGACCTCTTTTAAATATTTCCAATTATAACCTACTTTATTTATCCAAAATATATCTTCTATGTCCGCCTTATAGACGTGGTCAAAATGGACATCAGTGCGTGCTGCGCACCCTATGCGAAACTGGTCAGAAGTCCCAGGATAGAGAACCTGGCAGTTTCGTTGGAGAGCTGCTGAGAGCGGTCTTCACCATACCCGAAGCCCTGGAGCACGAACAAGTTGCCTACAAGGATACACGCTACGATAAGGCACATGCCCATGTGGGAGACTGTGCCGAACTCTATCCGGAGTGCAAACAGTCCATCTGGGATGCTCCATTCATACAATAAATTCAACCATAAATCTCTGTTGTCATGTGTGTTTTATTTACTTCAATTTACCGTCTAGTAGCCAGCCCAATAGATTGAGGCTGCACTTGCTCCGAAACTGTCGATCGCAGTCCTCGTAAGGCAGCCGCATGATGCGACTATAATCATCATCCACGCCAGATATGGTGGGCATACTAAGGGGAGGTTAATGGTCAGCGATACTCTCTTAGATTGTAGCTTCAATAACTTACGTGAAGATCAGGCGCACAATGTCCTGCAGCAAAGAGTATCCAGGAGGCAACAATAGACGCTTGCTGTCGCAAATGGCACGCAGGATACAGTGCTTCATATCAAATCCCAAACTATAAAAAACACTAAATTTTAAATAAAGTAAAGGATTAAGATGGATTCCTCTCACAGTTTACTGAATCCGCCGAACTGCTCAAAGAGTTGCCGGCGATCTCTGTGGCCATGATAGTGTCGTGAATCCATGACATGTTCCAGATCAGCATAGTGTACTCCCTCATAATCAGCAGTTTCGGGATCATAATGATCCTCCTCTTCTTTCTGCTGTGCCTTGTCCGTTTCTGCATACTCCTCCGCTGCTCTATACCAACGTTTGTTATACTTGCTCCAGCTGGGAGGGGTTGTAGTCCATCTGTTCCATTTGCCGGATTGATAGTAATGCGCAGGTGGTGTCCACTGCTTATACTGTCCATACTTCGCATACTTATGTTCCGCTGGCGTCCAGTTCTTGTACTGTTGTCCATACTTGGACCACTTCTTCCACATGGCTGGATCCACATGACTTGGAGCCTGTGGTCGGTAGTCAATGCGAGGATGCAGCTTAAGGGGCATCGGTTTCTTGAGCGGAGTTGCCTTAAAGCGCCAATCCGTGCCCGGTATCCACACATAAGTTGGCTCCGTACTGGTCAATGGAGCTGGAGTAGTTGTAGTCCGCGGCCGAAAGCGCTTCGGATACACGTCCTCTCGACTGGACGGCACAGGAAAGTAGCAGGCCTGCTCTATGTTCATAGCGACGCCCCTTGGGAATCGGGAGAGCAATCCTTTGCTAATCGAACCCGTAAACTTCAAATTGGATCCCTTGGGAAACAACACGAATCTCTTCTGACGCGAGAAGACACGTTCCACAACATGATTCAATTCAGTTCTATTGGACTCTGCTGGAACTAGAACCAACAGTCCGAGCAGCTGCATCAATAGATATACCCGCATGACCAACGTCAACTGATTGAGATGTCCACAAGATGGCCTAACTAGAACTACTCAATTAGAATTGATGGATGAGGTGTCAATTCTTGAATAAACATTCTGGGTTTTGGGTAGAAATTGTGGCTAGAAGTCAAGCTGCATAATTAATCAAATAAACAATTTGATTTAATCAGAATACAATTTCTAATGATTTAAAAATATATATTATAGAAAAGTAGTTATCTAAAAATTATAAAAAATAAATTCAAAATAGATTTTTGGTTAATAAGCTCCGAACTCTCTCTTTCTGCTTTATTGACGAAAATATTTAAATTAATTTTCAATATTTCTAGAATTTACAACTTATATATTCTGTATAGTAATTAATACCTATATATTGTAATTTTAGCGAAATCTAAAATACTTATATGGAATGTAATTTATAATAATTTGTAACCATTTAACAGATATTCTGAAATTATCTTTATTCTATTCCACTTTTATTTAATTAGTGGATGCTTTTCCACTCAAAATCCAAATGAGGAGATTCATATTACATTTTGTTTTGAGTTCCTGTGCGCAGGACTCGGCATCCTTGCTCATGACACGACTGTAGTCATCCTCCAGTCCATCCAGGCGGGGCATTCTGTGTTAAAGAAACATCATTAAAATATCATATGACATAATGTAACTCTGTATGACCTACGTGAATACCAAACGCAGCATGTCCTGCAACATGGAATATCCTGGCGGTAGAAGCAGCCGTTTCGCATCGCAGATAGTGCGCAATATGCAGGACTTCACATCGAAACCAAAACTTAAAAAATTTAAAAAAATTTAATTTTAATACATAATAATTTAATTTTATCTTATTTCCACTCACATATTACTAAATCCGCTAAAATGCTCAAATAGTTGCCTGCGATCGCGATGAGCATGATACTGCCTAGATTCCCAGTGAGATTCCCTTCTAGGTCTGCTGACTGGCCATTGAGTGGCCCAGCTGGCTGTCCACCTGGGTGCTGGGGTAGTCCACTTGGACCACTTTTGAGGCTGGACCCACAGCTTATTCCCCATTCCTTGATACTTCTGTGCCTGCTGATGTCCATAGTTGGCCCATTGCTGCCACTTGTAGGGATTCTCATGGCCACCCACATCAATGCGTTGTGTCTTCGCTGGTGCCGGGAATATACTCGGTCGTGGTTTCTTCTTGGGCAGAGCCTGTGCCTTGAACCGCCAATCCGTGCCAGGTATATACACATAAGTCTCTGCGGTGGTTGTCATTGGCTTTGATGTGGTTGTTGTCTTGGACAGAAATCGTTTTGGGTAGAGATCATCCCTGGTGCCGGGTATTGGAAAATATACAGCCTCCTCCAGATTGAAGCTGATGCCACGTGGATACGACGAGAGCAATCCCTTGCTAAAGAGGCAAGTGAATTTGAAGAAGGATCCTGGTGGAAAAATGATTGCACGTCTCCTCCGGCTGAAGACACGCTCCAAGGCGGGCTGTAGCCTCGTCTGCTCAAGCTGGCCAAGAGCAACTTGGCCCAGAGCGAGCAACAGCAACAATGCCAAGAACTGAGCACGAAGCATTGTTAAGGCGAAATGATGATAACAGAAGATTCACTTCAATTGCAGTTGGAGAAAGGCACGAGTACTTGCCGCGAACAGATTGAATCAATATTTGCTTGAGTTTGATTGATGTCTTGATTTGTTGATTCAACTCATGAAACTGATGATTATCCATTAGCCCAGAGACCCAATTGTGGGTCACACTTGTTGACAGTGCGTTCAGTTGAAGGGTTCGATTCAAGTGAAGCGGTTCGAAATGGAGCAGAGATCTCTAAGCTTTAGAGGATTACTCATAATCTCTTTCCTGTTTCATTTCCAGTCTGTCAAAGGTTTACTATATCCCGCTTCCAGTTCCCTAGGGGTAAGCTCAATATTTATTTTCTGCTACACGATGTAAGATAATTTATATATTATCTCGATTAACAGTTAACTTCTTCAGTTTCTGTGCCTGTCGCTGAGTTCTATCCGGAACGTCGCATCCTAGTCGATTGGTGCTTCGCCATTTCATATGATTTCCCCAGCAATCTCACCTCCTTCTATAGCATTCCCATTTGGCCAGGATTTGCCAACTACGAAGCTAAGCGAGATATTCATGCTCCACGTGCTGATCATTCGGATCCTCAGTTCTATGCCAAGTACGGATACTCCGATCTCAGCGAAACACATCCCAAGGATTTCTCTGCTGGCGAACTCTATGCATCCATTGAGGATACCTTGACCTCCTATGGATTCCATGACACTTGTCTCCTTCGCAGCGTATGTGAACTGGCCCAGCATCCCTTCGACGATGAGCAGCAGCACATGCTGAGTGATATTCTCACCTTTGTCCTGAGGTGAGTTTCGAAAGGCTTTACAATTTTGAACTTGCCTTCAAGTTTTATGATCTCCAGTCCCTCGCAACATGAAGGCTTTCTGGATAACGAGCATGTCTATCGAAAGGCCTACGAACAAGCTGAGCTTGATGGTTTCCTGGGCAAGGATTGTGCACAGATCTACGCTGATTGTGAACATGATCTTCTGAAACTTGTTAGCAAAGTGGTTTTACTGGATGATTAAAGAATCTTATTAAATATCAGTATAGTTATAATATTTCGCGGTTGTCGGGAAAATAGATTAAATACTATTCTGAATGACATCTAATATGACTCAAATTTAAGACAAAGTTGAGCATCATAAGCATTATGAAATTTCAAGAACATCGATTGATTATTGTCCAACTTATGCCATCTCAAAGCTAACAAAGATTTGGTACTGGGAAAAGTTTTATTCCTGGCCCTGTTTTCGGAACTTTTTTGGCCATATCTCGAGAACTACTCATCAGAAACTACTCAAATAAAAAACACAATGCTAGTTTCGAGCCCAGAAATCGATTGGACACAAAAAATTGCAAATAAAATGTTTTTGAATTTTTGATGATATTTTCAAGGGGTTAGTATGCAAAAATAGCAAAAATGGGTTAAAATTCAAAAATGCAATTACGGACAAAATAAGGGGACCAAAACATTAGCAGAAGTGCAAATTTCATGAAAATCGGTTGATTTTTGGCCAAGTTATGACAGTTCAAAGTTAAAAAATAACCGATAATACAAAAATGGAGACATTGGAAAACTTTTAACCACACTTTGGCCCATACTTCATGAATGGTTAGTCAGATCGACATCATTTATGGATCAAATTACAGGTAATGATCAATATTATCAGCAGTAGAAATTTGATAATATTTGGTTAATTGTTACTAATTTTATGGCTGTCCAAAACTTGTAAAGAAAAATTTGGGATTTTTCGTCCTGTTTTCAGAACTTTTTTGGCCATATCTCGAGAATTACTCATCAGAAACTGCTCAAATAAAAAGCAGATTGCCAGTTTCAAATCCAGAAATCGATTGGACACAAAAATTTGCAAATAAAAAGTTTTTGAATTTTTGATGATATTTTCAAGGGGTTAGTATGCAAAAATGGCAAAAAATGGGTTAAAATTCAAAAATGCAATTATGGACAAAATTTTGATGCAGATTTAATAAGGGGACCAAAACATTAACATATGTGCAAATTTCATGAAAATCGGTTGATTTTTGGCCAAGTTATGATAGTTCAAAGTTGAAAAATAACCGATAATACGAAAATGGAGACATTGGGAAACTTTTAACCACATTTTGGCCCATATTTCATGAATGATTAGTCAGATAGACATCATTTATGGATCAAATTACAGGTAATGATCAATATTATCAGCAGTAGCAATTTGATGATATTTGGTTAATTGTTACTAATTTTATGGCTGTCCAAAACTAGTAAAGTAAAATTTTGGATTTTTCGTCCTGTTTTCAGAACTTTTTTGGCCATATCTCGAGAATTACTCATCAGAAACTGCTCAAATAAAAAGCAGATTGCCAGTTTCAAATCCAGAAATCGATTGGACACAAAAATTTACAAATAAAAAGTTTTTGAATTTTTGATGATATTTTCAAGGGGTTAGTATGCAAAAATGGCAAAAAATGGGTTAAAATTCAAAAATGCAATTATGGACAAAATTTTGATGCAGATTTAATAAGGGGACCAAAACATTAACATATGTGCAAATTTCATGAAAATCGGTTGATTTTTGGCCAAGTTATGATAGTTCAAAGTTGAAAAATAACCGATAATACGAAAATGGAGACATTGGGAAACTTTTAACCACATTTTGGCCCATATTTCATGAATGGTTAGTCAGATAGACATCATTTATGGATCAAATTACAGGTAATGATCAATATTATCAGCAGTAGAAATTTGATGATATTTGGTTAATTGTTACTAATTTTATGGCTGTCCAAAACTAGTAAAGTAAAATTTTGGATTTTTCGTCCTGTTTTCAGAACTTTTTTGGCCATATCTCGAGAATTACTCATCAGAAACTGCTCAAATAAAAAGCAGATTGCCAGTTTCAAATCCAGAAATCGATTGGACACAAAAATTTGCAAATAAAAAGTTTTTGAATTTTTGATGATATTTTCAAGGGGTTAGTATGCAAAAATGGCAAAAAATGGGTTAAAATTCAAAAATGCAATTATGGACAAAATTTTGATGCAGATTTAATAAGGGGACCAAAACATTAACATATGTGCAAATTTCATGAAAATCGGTTGATTTTTGGCCAAGTTATGATAGTTCAAAGTTGAAAAATAACCGATAATACGAAAATGGAGACATTGGGAAACTTTTAACCACATTTTGGCCCATATTTGGAATGGTTTTGGCCCCATGAATGGTTAGTCAGATAGACATCATTTATGGATCAAATTACAGGTAATGATCAATATTATCAGCAGTAGAAATTTGATGATATTTGGTTAATTGTTACTAATTTTATGGCTGTCCAAAACTAGTAAAGTAAAATTTTGCATTTTTCGTCCTGTTTCAGAACTTCTTTGGCCATATCTCGAGAATTACTCATCAGAAACTGCTCAAATAAAAAGCAGATTGCTAGTTTCGAGTCCAGAAATCGATTGGACACAAAAAATTGCAAATAAAAAGTTTTTGAATTTTTGATGATATTTTCAAGGGGTTAGTATGCAAAAATGGCAAAAAATGGGTTAAAATTCAAAAATGCAATTATGGACAAAATTTTGATGCAGATTTAATAAGGGGACCAAAACATTAACATATGTGCAAATTTCATGAAAATCGGTTGATTTTTGGCCAAGTTATGATAGTTCAAAGTTGAAAAATAACCGATAATATGAAAATGGAGACATTGGGAAACTTTTAACCACATTTTGGCCCATATTTCATGAATGGTTAGTCAGATAGACATCATTTATGGATCAAATTACAGGTAATGATCAATATTATCAGCAGTAGAAATTTGATGATATTTGGTTAATTGTTACTAATTTTATGGCTGTCCAAAACTTGTAAAGAAAAATTTGGGATTTTTCGTCCTGTTTTCAGAACTTTTTTGGCCATATCTCGAGAATTACTCATCAGAAACTGCTCAAATAAAAAGCAAAATGGTAGTTTTGAGTCCAGAAATCGATTGGACACAAAAAATTGCAAATAAAAAGTTTTTGAATTTTTGATGATATTTTCAAGGGGTTAGTATGCAAAAATGGCAAAAAATGGGATAAAATTCAAAAATGCAATTATGGACAAAATTTTGATGCAGATTTAATAAGGGCACCAAAACATTAACATATGTGCAAATTTCATGAAAATCGGTTAATTTTTGGCCAAGTTATGACAGTTCAAAGTTGAAAAATAACCGAATATATGAAAATGGAGACATTGGGACACTTTTAACCGCATTTTGGCCCATATTTCATATAAGGTTAGTCAGATAGACATCATTTATGGATCAAATTACAGGTAATGATGAATATTATCAGTATTTAAAATTTGATGACATTCGGTTGATTGTTACCAAATTTATGGCTGTCCAAAGTTAGATAAGTAAAATTTGCGATTTTTCGTCCTGTTTTCAAAACATTTTGGCCATATCTCGAGAATTACTCATCAGAAACTGCTCAAATAAAAAGCAAAATGGTAGTTTTGAGTCCAGAAATCGATTGGACACAAAAAATTGCAAATAAAAATTTTTTGAATTTTTGATGATATTTTCAAGGGGTGAGTATGCAAAAATGGCAAAAAATGGGTTACAATTCAAAAATGCAACTATGGACAAAATTTTGATGCAGATTTAATTAGGGGACCAAAACATTAACAGAAATGCAAATTTCATGAAAATCGGTTGATTTTTAGCCAAGTTATGACAGTTCAAAATTTTAAAATAGATGTTACAGAGATATCGACTTTCATCAGAATTTTAGGCCTTATCTCATAAAGTACTATTCAGAATCATCTGAAATATGGATCAAATCACAGATGACGATTAACATTATTAGAAGTTTAAATATTAAGGACATCCGTTGAGTTATGGCTCGCTTATGGAACCTTCACGTTAGTAAAGATTTCCAACTGATTTTTGGTCCCCTTCCAGTACATGTTT
The DNA here is from genome assembly GCA_018150725.1 of Drosophila quadrilineata. NCBI lineage: Eukaryota > Metazoa > Arthropoda > Insecta > Diptera > Drosophilidae > Drosophila > Drosophila quadrilineata. Next base: position 1,088,676 of record JAECWN010000375.1, read on the forward strand.
GTTAATATCTCCAGAAATACTTACCACGAGCACCTCAACTAAAAGCAAAATTATAGTTTTGAGTCCAGATATTGATTGAGCACAAAATAAAGGAATTTTTCAAACTGAAATTGTCTTAATTCAGTGTATTCTGACATTATAAGCCCGGTCCGATTGGTACGTGGCTTCCTCATAAGATAGTCACCATAGAGAGTGGAAAGCTGCGTCATGTAAATTGTAAAGTTGTCTACGGATTTAATTAGCAACCGTAATTAGCCGTTAATTAACACAGTGCGTTGTCAACATGTCAAGTTGAATATTCCTCCAGCTTTCACAACGAAATGAATCTCAAAGCTGTACACTACATCGCCTCCTTGTTGATATCCCAACTGTTCGTGGGATGTGATGGGAAGCTGGGCCTGTTCTTTCCCTCCTCCTCGGTGCTGCAGATTACCTCGGCGCTATCCGTGCCCGTTGTGATACCACAGCGTAAGATATTCTGGGATTGGGGCATACAAATGAACTACGATATGCCCTTCAAGCCGTCCAGCTTCTATGCGGCTGCCATTTGGCCAGATCAGTTCGAGAGGCATCGTCAGCAGCGGGAGCTGCGGAACGAGACGGAGAAGTATTTACCAGCTGGGTTGAGTGGGCAGATGCATCCCAATGACCTGACCGCTGGAGAGCTGTACGAGAGCATCGAAAATATGCTGACTCGATATGGCATCAATGAGTCCTGTCTGCTGCGAAGTGTTTGCGAACTGGCCCGGCATCCCTTCCCCGAAGAAGGACAACAGAACATGCTTACAGCATTGTTGACCTTTACCTTGACGTAAGTGTGCCCTTATTGCCCGTTATTGGCCCAATGACTTGCACCAATAATACTATCGGATTTCATTCTTTTGCAGGCCATCTTTGCACGAGGCCTTTGCACCCGGCGAGACCATCTATCGGGAAATCTACGAGGAGGCGGAGCGACAGGGATTCATGGGTGAAAATTGTGCGCAACTGTACCAAGATTGCCCAGTCGATATTCTGGGCGGCATTTCCAAGATAATTGGCTAAAATAAAGACTAATTCTTGCATAATATACTTCTACTAATTATTTCTAAAAATAATTTATTTTCGTAATAAATTTTGATTTTCAGAGAATATCACTCCGAGTAAAATCATGACGAATTTTTAAATATTATTGAGATTATTTTCAATGTTTATCCTCACAAACCCCAAAGTCCAAGCCACTTTTGAGATATGTGGAGTTTTCTCTAAATGTAATTTTGAAAAACATAAAATTCCAGTCAATAAATTTATTTCAGCTAATTATTTTGGTGAATATATTGAGTACATCCAGTTCACACTTGGGATATGCACGCTGGCAATCGTGTCCCATGAATCCCAACTTCTCGGCACGTTCATATCGATGCTGATATAACTTCTCATTCGGTCCGAATCCTTCGTGCTGCGAGGGTCTGTTCCATAAAATTTCAAAATTATAACTTATTCAAATATGTTCACTGCCTTATGATCTACTTACGTGAGCACAAATGAGATTATCTGTATTATGAGATTGTAACTGTGACTGTAGTTCTCCTCCAGGGGATGTAGAGCCAATTCACAGACACTGCGGAGTAGACAGGATCTATGGAAGCCATAGTCCTCCAAGCGGTTCTCGATACCGGCATAGAATTCGCCCGCTGTGAAGTCATTCGGGTGAATCTCATTATCTATGTCGAGCACTTGTCTCACGTTGCCCGTAAATTCATCCACATGACGCCTCCGACGCCGTCGCTCATAGGCATTGGCCCAGATGGCGGGATTGTAGAAGGAGGCAGGATCAAATGGCAGATTGTAGTTCATCTGGAAACCCAAATCCATGAACACTTTGCGATTGGCCAAATCAATGGGCACCGACATGCTCGAGGTCAACTGCAGCACCGTACTCGTTGGAAAAAGCAATTGTCCAGCTGTGTCCGGGATCAGCCAAATCCCTACAAAGAGAATCGCAATTCCCAGACTGGTCGAGATGTTCTGCTGCTGCGGCCGACGCATTTCGTTGTGAGCCAACTCCACAGTTGGCCATGGCCAAGAGCAGGCGTTGCCCCTGCTCCACCCAATGCGATATCAATCGAAGTGTTCCAGTCCGGTTCTCAACATTTGTTTATTTGGGTCTCGAATTAAACAAAACTGTTAATGAGCCAGGCATTTGTCGCGATGCGTGTGAACGTGAGTTTCAATTAGAACAGACCATAAAAAAAGTCAAGAACTAGAACGTACCATATTATGATATATATGGATCTATGCTAGTTTATAGGGTATCACAGGAGGGTATTGTCTATAAAGACAATAGAAAGTTTAACGGTAGCAAGGGGGGGTTATATAAAATATAAATTTGGTGCGCTACACACTTTAATAAATGTGGAACTTACCTTTTGGGAACCGATAAATTACAGACTTTTAAATATGTGAAAATTTCATAAAAATTAAATAACATAAAAAAGAGAAAAATTTTATAATTTTTTTTCTTTTTTTGTATATTTTTGCCTTTGAAAACATTTCATATATAATATATTAGGTATCCATATTAGACTTTTTGTAAATATTCACTAAATTCCTAAAAAACTTATTATTTTTCTATAGGAATTCAATAAATATAATAATAAATAAAATTTTCCAAAAAATATTAAATATGGAATATAAATAAAAATTAAAAAAATAAAATTCAGAAAATTTTAGAAAAATTTTGATTTGACCAAATCTTACTTCTTGACGAACCTAAACTCCCGCCAATTGCAGCGCAAGCTGTGAATATCTTGAGTAAATAACGCACTGAAGCTTGGAAATTTGCTCTGTGTTTTATTGAAAAGTGTGTTGGATGACAGTTGAGGATGATTAGTATGGCCAGAGCATCAATGACAACAAGATGACCAGAAGCAGCTGTCAAGCTATGAGAGTTGTTTGGCCGTTACTGCTAACGGCAATATTTGCAGTTAGCCAGACCACAGCGCTTACCAACAGTTTTAGGCCAACTGCGCAGGGAGTTGAGAGTCGTGCCACAAATGTCAGTCAAGTGGAGTTGCCAACTAGACTAAGTCGTGCCAAACGTGTGGCCATCTACAATGGACAAGGAGTAGTCAAGGTCAGTCGACAGCGATACGAATCTTTCAAGATATTTGAGCTGACCTCATGATATTTGCAGTTTGTGGCAAGCATCGCACATCCCGTTAAGCAGGTTGACAAGGAGCAATCCTTTTGGTTCTTCTACAATCTGCAAAACCAATATGTACCCACCACCATACCCATCTATTGGTGGAGCTTCTGGAATACCACAACATTTGTGTCCACAGCCCGTGAGCTGCGCAAGGATCTGCAGCAGACGCTGCATCGTGATGATACAAGGAGTTGGTTCTACGATGCCATCGAAACGGGCATGCAATAGTAAGTATATGGTTAAATATGTGAATCCTTCATAAAATTATATATATATATATATATATATATCTATACCTAGTCTCGATGGCAACGAACGGGGCGCCAATTGTCTCCTACGCAGCATCTGTGAGATCTCCCAACTGCCGTTTGACGACAGCAACATCTTTAGCGAAATGCTGAATGCGGTCTTAATGTAAGATATAGCAGTTGTTTTTTTTATCAAAATATTCTAAATAATTCCTGATTACAGTCCTACTGTGGATAATGTGGCGGAGAAATATATCAATGCCCGGGACGCGGGCAGAGCAGGCGCCGATTGTATCAAAACTTACAATGACTGCAGTAAAAGAGTTTGGAAATTTCTAACACATGTGACAAAAATTAGTTTCTGATATACAGAAAAAAAAAAAAAATGTTTTTTTTCAATTTTTTTTTATTTTTTTTTTTTTTTTTTTGATGAGTAATATTTTTTTTGTAGTTAGTATCAAAATATATCACCTCATCTTACAACATAAATAACCAATTACTATTCAAGATATATATAAAATGTTCAAATAAAATATTATTAACAAAAAAGAAAATAATTATTTATTCCTAAGAACAAAACAGCCGCAGTTTTAATTTGATCCAATTTCCAATTTATATTAATTATATTTATTTCAATATATAACCACGTTAGTAAAAAATCGATCAAATTATTATCACAAATGTAGCAGATTTTCAAACTAACGAATTCGTGATTTTTGCATGGAACGCCTGCGATACTCTGCCCAGATTTCACAGATCATGGGCTTGGTCCAGCAGACGCACTCGCTCAGAGGCAAGGCATTGGGCTTCATGCGAACGCACTCCGAGAATGCCGGGTAAGGTGTGAGGGGCTTGCTGCATATGAGGGGCCGCTTGAGGGGCACACACTTGGGCGGAATACGCCCAGTGCGCGGACAGCGACGCTTCAGTCGGGGACAGGCCAATCTCTTTTTGTCTTCACAGACCTGGGGCGGAGGACAGGCCGTCTTTGGCTTGCGATGCTTGCGGCGCCTTACGGGGGGCGCCTTCACTTTTTCAAAACAGCAGATCTTCTTCTTCTTGATTTTCATAGGAGGGCAGGAGACCCAGGTCTGCCAGTACCTGCGTTTGGCCTTATCCGACTCCACATAGTAGATATCATCGAATCGCGGATTGAAGGGACAATGTGCTTCATCCTCAGCACAGAATGGATTCAGCCAGATGGACGGTGGCTTCATGATGCGCTTCTCCTGCACCTTCGGCTTCTTAACGGCCAAACTCTTGGGCTTCCCACATGGAAAAGATCGAAACTTTCCGCCGCATTTATTGACCTTGGGCTTTTTGGGGCCACATTTCTTGGACTTGAATCGCGATGCTGTGGCCAAGGGCAACAGCAGCTTATGCATGGGGCTCAGAATGGATCCCCTTAAGGTCGAGCCTAAACCAAGCATTTTTTGAATTTCAATAAACTTTTAACGAAACAATAATTCACTATGAATTTGGTCGTGAAATTTTGAAACATTTGATATCTTCCCAAACTTAGTGTAACATATAATATGTATAAATTTTGATATGGATTGGGCCTGCCTCTCCAGCTTGACAGTCACGGCAAGGTTTACTTGCCTCTCGATTTTCGATTTAGAAAATCCAATACATTATAGGGACAGGAAATGGCATAGGCATGGGCACAGGATCTGCCGGTAGGTCGATGTAGATACTTTCCATCTGTGATATCATGGGGAATACTGTACGGGAATCAAAGGTACTATTTTAGAAAATAATTATAAATATATTGTATATTATATGCTTGCCTTAGCACTATCCGCATCAGATCCTCCATGAGGAAACCCCGATTGTAACCCCGACCATTAAGCATGGATCGGAACTCGCACATGGCGCGCTTTATGCAGGCCTGGAAATCCAACTGAAAACTAGAAAAATATAAGAAATTTTTGAAGATAATCAATATTAAGATAAATGTATTCATAGGTTCATTGAGGTATTTATAGAGTTTTCTCTCTTGATTAGATCGGAGCACAAAATAATCTTTGAATTTCCTCAGGTATTGGAGACACTCGAGAATATTCAATATATTCTAAATTTATTTCCAATTTGTGCTTAACTTACAATTTTCCCATTTCTTGCAAACGATCAAAGACTTCACGTCGCTCTCTGTATCCACGATTCAGCTTCCACTTAGGCACATCCTGCCAAGAATCGTATACTTCCTCCTGCTCATCCATTTGGGAATGGCCATTTCGCTGCCAAGGCTGCTCGATTAATTGCCAAGGACTTTCATAAAAGTAATCCTTGTGAGATTTCGACTTCGTATATCTAAACATAAATTAAGATATTGTCATAATGCGAGTTGGGAATTAAAATTGAGCATAAATTTTACTTGGCATAGCTGCCCATTTGGTAAGGTCCTTGGTAGTTGAGACTGGGTCTACGGTAAGCCTGCCAATGTCCATTCCAACGTCGCTTGGGACTTAATGCTGCCGGTTTCTTAGTGGTGGGACCTATAAGTATTTTGGGTCGCCAACCCTCCACGGTGTCCGGCAAAGGGCAGTACATGTCAAACTCCAGACTATATTGAAATCCACTGGGACGACCACCAACCACAATCTTGGTCATGGCGGCCGTGATCAGTACCGATGCCTTATTAGGAAATATTAGAGCACGCACGCGACGAGACAACAAACCATGAGACGAGGTTCGGTTAGCCAAGGAACAGGCCCATAGTTGGGCAGAGAGTAGGACGACAAATATACGTAATAACGTAGTACCCATTCTGACGCACTCTGCGGACAAATGTGAACTGAATATGCCTATCGGTGGCTTCTAAAGAAATTAGTGCCGACTGACATGGGTGCGCTAATTGCTCTGCCAGGTGATCGTCAACTAAAGAATTACAACGTCTCCCATGTTGACTAGTTTTTATCTTTCTAATTCAGATCAAGTCACTTTCATACGTCACAGGGGTGTATCGAAAAATTCAGTTCCAGTTACTTGATTTTCAAATCACATTCTACATTTACGTTAATCCAAATAAATAAACAAGAGTAAACTGATAAATAAATACGAAAATTATAGCAAAAGTCAAAGATGGTTAAATTCGGAAGTGGCGCCAAGATCATGGTCAGTCATTACATGGAAATGCTCAATGCGAAGATTGCTGGAGCCCGGAGTGGATATGTAGCTAAGCGACCAAATTTTTCACGTACTGTAACAAATCCTGTTCGCAATAGTCTCCATCAAGAGGAAAAATCAAAGTCCATGGATTTCAAGGACACTAAAGAAGTCTCCAACTGGGAGCAATCTAAGCAGCCTGAATCACTTGACAATCATGAGCGAGGTATTCAATGCACTTGGCGGGACTTTCCAGAGGAAAGATCCGTTCAGCTCAAGAAAGGTCGAAGCAAGAATTTGAAAGACGAGGAGAAAACTTTCTTTGCTCGGAGAGAAAGTGGGCAGCAACCGGATACGGCCAAGTCCTGTAATGAGGAATCTAAAGACTTTATCAAGCAGTGGAATATTCAAAATAACCATTTCGATCGCAATAGGAATACCAAATTTTTTAGTAACTCAGCTATGGAAAAATATTTCAACAAACACTAAACCAAATGGGATACCAATGATGTTTTTAAAAATTTTAAGCAATCGAACAGTTAAAATTCTTTAGGCCAGTTAAATATTATGTGCACAATTTAAAATTGTAACAAAATATAAGAGAATGTAATAAATTCAAATATAAACTAGTTGAATCGTCTATGCTTTGCTTAGAACATGTTTTTGGTTAACAAACACAGTCGAAATTATACATTCTATGTATAGCTCTGTTCTTTTCAAAATTCTATTGTTGCATTGAGCAAAATGAAATTGTTGGATTTCGGCAAATGTTTATTAAATTCTATGCGATCTTTTGCTACGCGAAAACATGGACCATTTCGAAAGGTGCCGCATCTACCCATCAAGAGTCCAAGAGACTACGACTACTGGAAACGTTTGAAACGTAAGGGTGTTGGCAGAAGAGGGCGAGTTCAGCAAGATACTCATCGATCGAACCAAGTTAAAAAGAAACCTTTAAAGTACAAGCCAAAAAAGAAATCTGAAGATTCGCCAATGGAAAATGATTAAATTATTAGTTTTATGATGAAGAGCTTTTGTCATATTTGAAATTTGAAAAAATAACTGCCGCGCTCTTATAGCATATTGTTGTGTAAAAGTTATCGATAATCATCTGAACTAGATACAAGACGCATCAGCTGGCTCATACGATACTTTAGTACGTATTAAAATGTAGAAAAGTATCGTTTGCAGAAATCATATGGCCATTGTTTAGTTGCCTTTGTTCGGAGCGGCATTCTCAATCATTTGGTTCTCATCACAATGCTGAGAAGACTTTCAATTAATTTAAGTGGTATTTACCGACGCCATGCCAGCACTGGATGCACTATATACAGCCTCAGTTCTGGCCATATGAAATGCGGCGTATCCGTAATTCGAGTTTCGGGACCGCAGACAAAACACGCCTTGCGCGCGCTTGTTAACAATGTTGAATATGAACCAAAGCAACGTCAGGCATATCTGAAATCCTTCTATCATCCGGAGAGCAAGGACGTTATAGACAAGGGACTTCTGCTATGGTTTCCGGGTCCCGCATCATTCACTGGCGAGGATGCCTGTGAGTTCCAAGTGCATGGCTCCTTGGCGGTTATTGCGGCCATGCTGGATGCACTGGGAAAGGTGCCGGGACTAAGACCTGCGCAGCCAGGAGAATTCACAAAGCGCGCCTTTTTTGGCGGGAAACTGGATCTCACAGAAGTTGAAGGATTGGCGGACCTCATACATGCCGAAACAGAGGCACAACGAAAACAAGTAAGATCTCTAATCCACTGATTATGAATGGGATTCATATTCGTCTGTATATTCCAGGCTCTTCTGCAAAGCACAGGCGCACTGGCACGTCTATATGATAGCTGGAGGAAGCGGCTAATACGTTGCGCCGCCCACTTGGAGGCCTACATTGACTTCGCCGAGGAGGAACAGATCGAGGGCGGAGTCATAGTGCAGTTAACCAAAGAACTGAATGCGGTCAAGCGTGAAATCCGCCTCCACCTGAGTGATCAGCGCCAGGGTGAACTCCTGCGTGATGGGGTGCGCACAATCATCATTGGTGCGCCCAATGTGGGCAAGAGCAGCCTTCTCAATCTTCTGTGCCAGCGTTCAGTGTCCATAGTTACGGAACAAGCGGGCACCACTCGGGACATCATCGAGACGACGCACAACTTTGGCGGTTACCCTGTGGTATTTGCGGATACGGCAGGATTACGTAAGGATACCACCGACTCCATTGAAGTAGAGGGTATGACTCGTGCCAAGCAGTGCCTAGCCCAATCGGATCTAATACTTCTGCTGACGGATGCGCGCCAGCTGCAGAAAGTACACTCCCCAGAGGCACTAGCTGACCACATAGAGAACTATCTGCAGGAGCTGGACATACCCAGGGAACTGTGCGATGGCAAGCGGGTGCAACTGGTGGCCAACAAGACGGATACGCTCACAGCAGAGGAGTGTCAAAGACTCAACAAACTGGACAAGGTGTTGGCCTTATCCTGCCACAAACAAGATAATTTACCTCAGTTTTTAGGTTCATTGGAGCAACTGCTGCAGCAGCTCTGTGGCATACCCCAGGCGGAAAATCCACGCATCACTCACATGCGTTACCGACAGCAACTGGAACGTTGCATTGAGCACATTGAGATATTTCTAAGAGATTACAAGCCCGATGTATACCCCGACATGGCCATAGCGGCGCAACAGCTTCGCAAATCAATCCGCAGCATTGAACGCATCACGGGGCACGTCAGCTGCGAAGATATACTCGACGTTGTGTTCAAAGATTTTTGCATTGGCAAATAATGCATATTCTAGTTTAGTGTACAGTTTGCAATATTCTTAGAGCCAATCATATAGACTGCAGATCAAAATTAAAATAATAAAAAAAACATAATCGACAGTGATACTGGCTTCAATTAATTCAATTGAGAGGCCATCAACAATTGATTGAAAAACAGTTCGTAACTTTCTTGCCGTTAAATAACCGAGCTGCTTAACATCGCCCTGCAATAGTTAACAGCTATGCGCAAGTTTTTGCAATTTATCCAATTTATGGTAGCTCAAAGAGTTGCTTTAAAAGATAAAGTTGAATCTTTGGCTCTTTTCAGTAAGTTTTTGAAGCACCTCAAGTAATAAGCAGCTGTAGTCTTTTAAGCAGTTGGTTCCCGCTACTTGTAACATGGTGCTAACGGATATTCATTTAAAAATGCTGAAAGTCTGGCAACGCTTTACATCGGTATCAAGTGGACAAATCGAACATATCGATATATCGTTATCGCAATGTTCATTTACTCAATGGGAAAAAATGAAAAACAATACTTGAAGTGTTTATAAAGAAATTAACGTGGTGCAGGCAAATCGGCAGCTAATTGGAAGAAAGGGTGATAAGGCGCTTGCTGTTGGTGTGTGTGTATATTATTTAAGAAGGTGACAAAATGCCGGGCAAGGTGGGGGTCAAAATAAAGGCTGCGCGGAATCTGCCAGTTATGGATAAGAGCAGTGAGACAACCGATGCCTTTGTGGAGATAAAACTGGCCAATAAAGAGCACAAGACGGAGGTTTTTCGCAAAAGTCTCAATCCCACATGGAACACCGATTGGTATGTAATGTGAATGTAATAAAATTACATTTTTATTAATAGTACTTCTTGCCAGGTTTCGTTTTGAGGTTGACGACGCTGAGCTGCAGGACGAACCTCTACAGATACGTCTTATGGACTACGATACGTACTCGGCAAACGATGCCATAGGCAAGGTAAACATCAGTCTAAATCCACTGTGCCTGGAGAGCTCTAGTCAGGCGGCCCATGGTAAGGGCACCGTGCTCTCGGGCTGGATACCTGTGTTTGATACCATGCACGGCATACGTGGCGAAATCAATGTGATTGTCAAGGTGGATCTGTTCTCAGATGTCAACAAGTTCCGCCAGAGCTCCTGTGGCATACCCTTCTTCCACTGTGAGTAACCCTAGACGCAACGTATAGATATGTCTGCTAAGTATATTATCCTTTTTTGCAGCACAATGTGTGCCCTTCGGTTATCGGGCACAGGTCATACATGGCTTTGTGGAGGAACTAGTGGTGAATGATGATCCCGAGTATCAATGGATTGACAAAATTCGCACACCACGTGCTTCCAATGAGGCGCGACAGGTTGTCTTCCTTAAGCTGTCCGGGCAAGTGCAACGCAAGATGGGCCTCAAGGCCATCAATATGGGCGCCAACGCGGTTATAGGATATACACAGTGTTTCGATCTGGAGGGAGATGTGGGAGTGGTGGCACGCGGTGTAGGCACCGCCGTCACGCTCATCAAGGACACCAGCAGCAGTCAACCAAACAGCGCGGATGTTGCGCTCATCGAAGAGTGAGTAGGACGACTATATTTTTGCTTCTTAGTACTAGAGGGTTCTTATGGATATGTCTATTGGTTGAAAATCGGTTAGAAAAGGAAAGGAAAAAAATGAATGGGATTCAAGAAAATGTTTTCGAAAACAGAGCAGATACATTTTTTAAGAATTTTTATAACTGACTGCCAAAAATTTAAACCCGATCTTTAGGTATATCTTTTTCTTATGTATGTTTCTAATTTTACCGAATATGTTCTAAAACGTTTACTATATTTTTTTCTCTTAAATGTTTTCCCTACAAACTCCAATACCGCGCGAAATCAATCGAATTCAACTTCAATGTTCGTTTAACTCTCTCATCTGTATATCAAACTGATATATCAAAATGTACTATATTTATACCCCACTGTATTATATACACCTTGTTGTGAATCTCGTACTATCGTTTAACTTTTGATGTTGTTGTTGTGTTGTGTCGCATTTACTCCACTTACTCCTAAAACCGCATCAAGTCCTATTCAATATCCAAACAAACAATGCCATCGTAGCGTGCAAAAGTATCTAGACTTTATGAACTGTAGGGGGGAAAGTAGTGTCAGTTTACAGTCGTCTGGCCGATCGCCTCAGTATCGACTCAATATATACAAGCAGCCCTTGGTGGTTGGTGGGAGCTCGTCGGCGACAGCAGCAGCAGCGGCGGCGGCAACAATGTTCTATTTGGAGAGCGGCAGCAGTGACACGGAGGATGCGGAGGTCATGCAGAATTTGTTGAAGCAGGAGGATGAGCGTGGCGAGCGTTCGCGTGAGAAGAAGCTGCGGCATCGTATGCGTCGTCTGACCTCTTCGAGGAACATCTTTAGCGAGAAGTATGCAACATTGTTGCGACGAATTGAGCCCAAGATACCGGAGAATGCAACCCAATCGCTGAGCAACATCTTTGGCGGGGTAGCCGGTGGCAGTAAGAGACGTCGCAAGTCTCGCTACTCGCTGGGCAAACGTACATCGCTGGCGATCAAGCGATCCATTAGCGATGACCCGGGCGCAGAGTCAACCATGAGTCATTTGACAGTGCCGCAGTATCAGGAGAATACGCGCTCGGCACCAGATCTGGATGTGGATGCCTTTCAGCGTAAGTGTAACAACTACTCGACGGACTCTAGCGAGTCCTTATCCATTAATGAACTTGCCGCAGGGTACGATGTTGCAGCGGCAACAACAGCCAGAACGGTGTCCATCGACAGTGACGAGGAGCCACGACGGGCAGTACTTTTTCAGCTTGATGATAACGATGACGATGATGGGGATGAGTTACAGGACAACTGGATAAAGCCAGGCGAGACTCGCAGCTGTGACAGCCAGCTGGATGCGACTCCCAAACGGCATACCATACTGGAGGACCTGAAGAGCTTCTCTCGTCGCATGCAGCAGCTGATGCACCTGACCCCAAGACAACCAAGTCAAGCATTGCCCAAACGGACACTGTTGCTGGCCGCTGCTGCTCTGGAGCCATCGCTGGCTCGTAAATCATACTATTGTTCGCAGCCGGAGTTGCCCACATGCAGCTCGGACAATTGGATGGGGGTTAATTTGAATGCGTCCGCTTCCATGCTGCAGTTGAATCACTTGCCCAGCTATGAGACCAAACAGAATCAGAATCAGCTGCGACGCAGTGCATCGCTCACACATTTCGCAAGCGCTAGTTGCCCACCCATAGACTCAACTGCACCTTCAGCACCAGTTCCATTGCCACAACTCCAACTCCAACTAGTAGCTGAGCAAGAAGCAGAGCTCAATCAGACAATGGTAGCAACAGCGCCAGTTCTCTGCATCTGCCCATCGACCCCGACGCCCACAGAATCCACAGATCCAAACAGTTTACAGACGCGCACCTTCAACTATTATGATCCTCCCGTTTTCAAGCTAGACCATGTTGTAAATATATCTAATAGTACTAACCATAGTAATAACAATAATGAATCATCATTGCTTGCTCCATTTGCCATAAAAAAACGACAACAACAACCACGACGATCGACTAGGTCCACCATTGACTTGCAACAGCAGCAGCAGCAGCAACCCCAACAGACCCAGCAACAGCCACAACAACAACAACAACAACAGTCTTCTGCTCAGGGTGTGGTGATACCCACAACGGTAGCTACCCTCGAGACGGAGGCCAACAATGCCAAGAAATATGCGTCGCCGGTGGGCAGCAATCGCCTCAAACTGACGCCAAGTCCTTCAAAGAGCGGCATATCGGGTGGTGCCAATGCGGATAGTGCTTCCACATCCACAGCATCAACGGCTACCACAATGGTACCGGCCAAGGAGGTCGGCGAGATCTGTCGTCGTTCCTCCGACTCCGATTTGAGTGTTACGCCTAAAGGTATGTTATATTATCTGTTATCCCTACAAATTCTAGGCTAAGTTCTATAAGTTCTTTACGCTTAAGCTAGGGATTCTACAGTGTCTCTCTCAGTGTTTTTGTGTGTGTGCGTGTTCTGTGAGTGTCTCCATTGAGTTACTCATCAAAGTCTCTCTTATAACATTCTCTCTTTGCGCCCGCTGCTCCAACAATATTGCCGACAGGCTTTGCCTTCTCTTTGCATCGTAAGCGTAAGTAATTGCTGTTCTCTCTCTCTCTCTCTCTCTGTCTGTCTACCGATTTCTGTGAAGCTCAATATCTCTCTCTCTGTCTCTCAGTAAATGTGAATTATCATTGTCTTCCTTTATGCATACATACATACATAAGTGTCGATTGTAAGTCTGTGTGTGGGTCGAAGAAGAATCCATTGCCTTTTAAGTGTTGTAAAATGCCTCACTGCTTCTCTCTCTCTCTTTGTCTGTCTTACTCTGCCTGATTCTCATCACTGACCAAATATTTGGCCAGTGGTCTCATACTATACAATGTCTAACCTAACCTATCGCCAAATTTTAAGAATGGATACGAAGTTCTGGATGTCTATTTAAAACCTTAAACTATACTTAATCCTCCATTCAACTTAATGCTTAAATCAATTTGTATCATAAATTATATATGGACTTATTATAAACTTAATCTAACTTGAGGTTTTCGGCTAAATCCAATTACGACTGAAAGTTTTTAGAAACCAAATCAAGTATTTGTATTATAACTCTTTGGTTTAGGATATATAGAAATACATACATAATTTGCATGTTCATGTCGAAACTTTTATATGGCAAAAAGAAACATCAAACCTAATCAGAAAATGGAATTCATATTAAAACCTTACTATATCATTACTTAAGAAATACAAAATTTTAAGATCTCGAGTTTTGAAATTTACTTTAACGAATTGGTATCATTTCTTCCCGCTCCAATTTTAATGACCTCCAAAATGTTTTCAATATTTTTGTTGCTATTAAGAAATGGTGTTAAACATTTTAACTTTGAATCTAAAAATTTTTAAACTTATATTAAATTAATGAATATGATGAACATCCCATTAAACTCGCACACACATACATGGCTGTATATGTGTCTATCCTAATCCGCATACCTCAATGAGCCTTAAGTCCTTAACGTTGTATCATTGTAAACGCCAGCTGGAATTTCAATCCATTTCGAATCCCAAATGATAAGTCTCGTGGATTTCATCCACAGGCAACTCCATCTGTGTGGCCAGCGAGCGTCTGGCGGCAGCCACCGCAATGATGCGTCTCACCACGCCCACTGTGGGCAACAAGGCAACGGATAGTCTGGATATGTTAGAGTACCCATTCTTGACCATGACAAAATATCCAACGGGATTCATACTTCATCTGGGCGCCACAGTGGCGGCACGTTCGGTCAAGTTGCTGGAACGTGTTCCAAATCCGGATGAGCCGGAGGTACGTGACAGCTGGTGGACAGAGTTGCGCATGGAAATACGTTCTCATGCACGCTCCTTGGGCTGCAACGTAGTGCTAGGATATGCGGAGACCACCACGATATCGTGAGCATACAGAAGTTTTTTATTTCATCCATGAATTCTATAAGGGATTCCTTCGTAGGGACGACGTGTGCGTGTTGTCGGCAACGGGCACAGCAGCTGTCATCAATATGGTGTTTAACAGATCCGTCTCACAGACCGACATCTTTTCCATATCCAAGGCCAGCAATAATGTTGCTGCCATGTCGAATTCCTTGGAGGAACCACGGGATGCCAATGGTAGCTTGGGCGATGCAGCTGCCTCTAGCAAGGACAGCGGCTCTCTAGGCACTGCTAACAATTCGGCAGGCAAGCGGTACGGCCTGCCAGCTTTGAATGCTCCTCGGAACACCTGCGCCATCTGCCACGTGCCCTATAATCTGAACTCGGTTCCCTTCAATGTGAAGATGAAGAAATGCGCCATTTGCCGCAAGGGTCGAGTGCCGGACGTGCTCTTGGCCACACTGGAGGTGCCAGAGTTTGTGCAGGTCAGTGGACGAGGTTGCTTCATGCAGGCTCAGGTGGTGCGTGCGAAGAGGGATCTTCGTGCCGAACTGAATGCCAAAGAGATTTCCGATGGACTGCCGTTTCTGGAGTACGAGCTGCATCGTGTGCTGATCAATAAATTGAAAGCCAAGGGCATGAATGCCATATTTGGGCTACGCACCCAAGTGGCTATAGGTGAACGGATGATTGCTTTGATAGCCACGGGAACTGCACTCTTCTTAACGGCTCTGCCTGTGCCACAAGTGCCAAAGATTGTGGCAGGAAACTCGTGGACAGATAAGCAGAAGCTCAACGAGCTACAGAAGAAACTACAGGAGACATTTGAACGTAATCAAGAGATCTATCAACTAAAGAGCATGGATCCGGATCTGCCCACCACCATTAATACGGCGGCTGGTGACAAGCAGTCGGATACCGATGATTCCGACGATGAAGAGATGAACGAAATCGATTTGAATTGTGGCAACAAAGAACTGTGCGTGCTGGAAGTGGATGACATAGAAGATTTGGAGATTATTTCGCTGCTGATGGAACCGTATCCGCCCGAGGGCTTCCATGTGGTCAACACGCAACAAGTGCCCGGCATGCTCGATCTGGAGGCAGTCAAGAACCTACAAATGTTTACACAAGTCTGGCGCGCCCGCCTTGAAGTGGGACAGAGTGTAAATGGATTCCCCAAGCACTTTCAGCGGTGAGTATATAATCAACTCCCAAGGGATCTTTCACTTAATAAATTGGTCTACAGTCTCTTGCAGACCATTTACTTTAAGCTGCGCACAATGATTCCCTGTGCCATATGTGATTTGCGCTTCCGACTGGATCTACCTGAAACTGTGAGTATCCGGATCCCTTAGCTATTTCAACGATTTCTAATCGTATTTCTTGTAGGATCAAATACAATTGCTGGTCACTGGCATGGCCATGGGTCTGAGCGATGCCAACAAAATGAAGTATCGTCGCCGCGCTGGACAGGCACTGCAACAGCAGAATGGCTTCAATGATGCCACAGTGCAGGCGCAAGCACAGTCCGCCGTGCAGGCGACCCAATCCCAGCCAGATCTGAATGGCAAGCGCATGTTGCAGGAGGAGGATTACATATTCCCACTCGACGAGGATCAAATGGTGGACACACCAACACCAACCAGCACAGCGATACCTCCATTCGGCATGAGCTCCTTTAAGCAGCGCAAGACATCGCCTTCTCGTTTGAGCAGCCTGGCTGCAGCCTTGCCAGCAGTGAAGCCCCTCAATGTAGCGCCAGTGACTCGCAGTCGCTATGTAAGTGAAGGAGCACATGCATTTGGAATTTCTAATCTAAGTCATTTTTGCCTCTTGTTTTGTCAGTTTCCCTTGAGGGATCGGTATGGTGTTGACTTGACGCCACTTAGCTTTATACCTGGCGGACGAATTGAGAAATATCTGGGAAATCTAAACTTCTTCTTCATCCGCGAGAGCACATCCATACGCGAGAATGGTGGCATTAGTGGCTTCGTCCATGGCTTCATCACCGAATTGTTGGCCGTGGTGCGTGCCCACATTGCCTCTCTGGGGGGCAATGCAATGGTCTCCTTCTACATAACCGAACTGATATTGTTCGATAATCAGCATAAGAATCAGGTGGGTCTATATAATAGTAAACTAATTGAGGGACAGGCAGCATTTGTTAATATAAATTGTTGTTGTTTTCTTTTTAGGGCCAGTGCCTCATTAGCATTGGCGGCGATGCTGTCTATGTGAGCTACTATGCCGACGACTGATATACACGTCTGCGGGGCATATAGCGCATGTTCTACGCCAATCGTCCCAAAAGTCTCTACTACTGAAATTTAATCAATTATCTTCCCAAGCTCTGTCTCTCTCTCTCTCTCTCTTTGCCTTTATATTAGTGATTGGAATTCAGCATTTTTCAGGTTAAATCCATTTGGATTTTAGGCGCCTTATCCGGAAAAATATCCAACATCCCCTATTTTATTCGATAATTAGTTTGGCATCGCTGATCCACACCATTCATCTAACTGTCCTTTCTCTCTAATTTGTCATGACAATGCGCCAGGCGCATAAAGCAAATGCAATTTATTTAATTGTTACATTATTTGTACTTACAGCACAACCGTTATAAGAATATGGTTGAAATCTATATGCAATATAATCGTGAACAAAATAGCGTGAATTCTCTAGGTCTTGTTATTTGTTTTGATTAATCTTTAGACTTGTACATAGTGAGATGTTTATTCAATTTAAAGTTCTTCACCGTCTTTGAATATTTGTTTGTTCTCCCCCCTCTACTTGAGCTTACAGCTCCACAAAGTATGCAATACAATACACATCCCTGTGTACTCAATTTTGGTCAGACTAAAGTCAACTTAATCAACTAATGTAAATTATCTAGTATATAGTATAATACAATATGCTAACGTTGAAAATATACAAATTGCTCAAAATTACAAATATCATCGACTATGTTTAGTTGGGTGTGGTGGAGAGCAGGACAAACATAACCCAGATATGCAGCAGCGCCACATAAAGTATAATGCATATTCGCATCATGGGATAACGTCGCAGGAACGCACCCACCCGTATGCCCATGGAGTCAGCCTGACGGAGAGCACGCTTGAAGCGACGTGCGACACGATTGTCAAACGGACTGGGATGCATCAGCAGTGGGAACTGGGCCTTGGCTGTAACAGAGATTGCCATTGATTAGAATTGTTATAAATTGGACTCTTATACGCACCATCATCTGTGCTGTTGGAGAGCAGTGATCCACGAGAATTGCCAGCACTTCTCTGATGCCCCATCTCTATGGCATGCATATTCTGCTGTAGCTGAGCCTGCATGTTCTCGTGCTGCAGCCGCAGAGCATTTCGTTCTGAAGTCACGCGCTCCAGCAGACCTTGTCGTTCAACCAGGGATTGTGTGAGCGCCTTGAGACGATTCTCGTAGTCGGTTTTGGCGTTGGAGATACCAGATTCGCTTAACTGCTGTCGCTGTCGTTGCAACTGCTGCTCCTTCTCTTGCAATCGAGTAGCCGAGGCAGCCATCTGATTGCTCATCTGCTGTCGCAGGGATGACAGCTCCTGTGTGAGCATACGCTGCTCGGATTCGATGGTTACATTGTGTTCCCGGACAGTGCGCAACTCCTTGGCCAGGCTTTCTTCACGTTGTCGAGCAATACCGAGATCCAGCTCATATTGCTTCTGCTGTGTCACATGTCCATCCAGCTGAAGTCGCAGTTTCTCCTGCTCCTCATTGGCGTGCTGCAGCTCTTGCTTCATGGCATCGAATTCGATTTGAAGGAAACGCAACTCGCTGTCTTTGCTGCTGAGCTCATGGCCACTGCCTTCCGCAACAACCGGATTTGTTTTTAGTTCAGCGATGAGTGCATCCTTGGCCTGCAATGCTCGCTGGGCTTTAGTTCGATACTCTTGCAGCTCTGTGCGCTGTTGATCCGTCTCCTTGACCTGCATTTGCAATTTCTGTGCAGTGCTAACGTATTCTTGCTGCAGTTTGGCAAGATTAGTTTCCAATTCGGAGATAGAGTGCACATAGGCCATTTGAGCAGATTCCGCTTCATTCAACTCACGAATGGCCTTGTCCCGCTCCTCGGATAAGGTTTTCGTAGTGGTCTCCAGCTCTTGTGCTCGTTGTTTCAGGCCAAGATTTTCAGAGTCGTGGTTGAGCTCCTGCAGTCGCATCCGTAACTCATCACGTTCGGCTGTAATTTCGTTAAGGGCGATCTTAAATGCGGCCAACTCGTGGGTATCCATTCCGTTCCCATTGTCTGTGTTAACGGAGAAGCTAGCTGATGTCGGCAACTTCTGTCGAAGCTCTGTTGTCACCACATTGGCACCCTCACTTTTAGCACTGGAGGCGCTATTACCCACCATGGACAATGACATGGGAGTGCTGCTGCTGGATCGCTTGGCTGGGGAAAGTGTTGTTTTCAGAGATTGGGTGCTGCTCGTAAGACTCTTTTTCATAACGTCTAGGGCAGCTGGAGCACCGTCTGTATGCAGAGCTGTGGCTGCATTTTGATCGATTTTATTTAATATGTTCTCCGCCTTGTCTGCTAATCCCGTAATCCACGACGACATTGTTAGCTACGAATCACAAACACAAACAAACAAAGTAAAAACAATCTAATACGTGGAAAATTGTTTGTTTATTATATTTACTATTTTTTGACTTAACCAACACTTGTGGCATCGATACAAAAAATAGTAATTAATTGACAACGACGGTATCGATACTGAGTACCCTCAGCATGGTATCGTAGCGTTTGGTATCGATAACAAGTAGCGCTACACGCAAGTAAAAATCAATAGTCGCCGCCATATTTTTTCACTCGTGGTCGACGCGTATTTCAGTTCCATTAGACTATGAAAACAGTTTACAAGAAGTTGCAAGTGTTCCATAAGTGATTATAAATCATTGAATGACTCGATTAAAGCGTTTTTCCATTGCATGATCAATAAACCCGTTGCAACCCGAGTCGGCAAACGTGTGTGTGCGTCCGAGTAATTGTGTATTTGTGTGCGTGTGTATCTGAGTGTCGGGGCTTGTCTAAAATTACAAACGTTTCGTTGAATTAAAGCATGGAAGGAGCTTCACAAGTTGCTGCCCCACCAGTGGGCGGTCCACGTGGTGGTGGTTACAGAGGTCGTGGCGGTGGTCCTCCAATGCGCGGTGGTTTTGAACGTGGCCGTGGTAGGGGCATG
Organism: Drosophila quadrilineata; assembly: GCA_018150725.1. Lineage (NCBI taxonomy): Eukaryota > Metazoa > Arthropoda > Insecta > Diptera > Drosophilidae > Drosophila > Drosophila quadrilineata. The sequence continues at coordinate 1,108,712 of JAECWN010000375.1, forward strand.
GGTCGCGGTCATTTCATGGGCGGCATGCGTGGGGGTATGGGAGGCGGTGGACCGCCAATGCAAGGCATGATGCAGGGCCCATCTCGTGGTATGCGTCCTCGTGGCGGACTAGGTTATCAGGGCCGCGGTGGAGGCGGTGGATTTCAGCCGCGTGGTGCTCCCATGGGCATGCGAGGCGGTCGCCCACCAATGTACCAACAGCGTAAGTACAATCACTGATAATATCTTAAACACGAATCCTCGAAATGTAAAATCCATTCAGCACCCAAGCAACATACTGGGGCCGACAACAATAAGACGGTATCACCAGTGCCCGCAGCAGGCGCTGCAGCTGCGGGGGAACAGGCTGCAGGCGATGCGTCCGGTGAAGACGGAGCCGATGCACCTGCGAGCACAGCTGGAGCTGCTACTTCGCCAGTCAACTCACATGTGCCCAGCGGTGCTGGGAACAGCAGCAGCAACGGTGGCGGACCACCACCATATATAAGCCGTGGTAGAGGACGCGGAGGACCATTTGGCGGTCGCGGACGGGGCGGCGGCTACAACCCACACATGAACGGCAGCGGTGGAAACGGAATGTACACGCACTCTCATCACTCCAGTTCCATGGGAGGACCAGGATCCGAGCACGGAGGTATGCCGCGACGCGGCTCAATGCGTGGCCGCGGCGGTGGCTATAATCAAGGTATGAGTCGGCCAACCATGCAACATCACCAAGAGGCACATAATGTCAATACACAAATTGCACCGGTACCAGCTCTCAAACGTGGCGCACCAGGAGGTCCCGGCCCCAAGCGTGGACGATACGAGGGTGGACCCTATGGCCAGCGACCCATGACACCAAAGTACCACTCGTCATCCCAGCACATGCCGCAGACATCATATGGCTCACCACCCAGTCATCATGCCCCAGCCCCAAGGTAAACCAAAAACATCTCCACTCTTCACAGCACAATATTAATGCCAACGTTCACTGCAGCCATCATGGTGGCTATCAAGCGCATGACCAGACCCAGCAGGTCGATCCCTACTCACAGAGCAGCTACAGCGCCCAGTCAACCACCCAGCAGGGCTACAACGGTTATGGCCAGAGCAGCGGCTATGCTTCCCACACAACGCAGTCGAGCACTCCAGCGAACAGCAGCTATGCGTCCCATCATGGCACTGAGTACGATCAGAGCCAGTACCAGGGCTACAAGTAGGTTAAACCCCATTTATATTAGATGGCAATGACATCTTCTAATCCACTCTGTGGACAGCTCGACAGGATATGCCGCTCAGCAGGATACGCGCTATCAGCAGTACGGGCAGGATTACAGCCAGCAATATGGTTCGACTGCCGTCGACTACAATGCAACTGGTCAAACGGATTACAGCCAGCAGAGCACCGGCTACGATGAGCGCGCCTATGCTGGTTATGGTACGTAATCTAATCCTGGATGAATCTTGTAGATATTTGTTATATTTGACACATACATGATGGAAATATTATTTTGCCCCGTTCCATCCTTTAGATTCTCAGGCATATTCGCAGAACTATTCGAATGCAGCTGCCTATTACTAGATAGACACAACAGTTTCCCGCATCCCTCATATGGCCATACACACAGATTAATGTGAAGAACGCTGCGCGTGCTCCAAACACGTATGCCCAATACCAAACAAACTAGGGGATTACGGCCAAAAAAAAAAAATGAAAAAAAAAAATAATGATTAATGAAAATGCGAAATATTGAGAAAAGCAAAAGATTATGATGTGTTGATTGATACAGAGATTGCTTTCATATACATACATATATATCTATACATACTTAGAAGCATACATACATATATTACACCCACACATCTACACAGACACACACACACGTACATACATACTCAACACATATACACAATTAGTTACTAAACGTAAAGTTCTCTTTCGTAATGTTTAGGTGCGAAATATGTCCCATCCTTTTGTGTTTATTTGTCCTTGGTTTATCCTAGATCCAATTGTCTCTCTCTTGCAACATCCTTGATTGCTCGATGTTTTTTATGTTAAGTTACTGGACAGATAGAGCCTGGTATCGCCTTATTGGTGTCATGAGCTCATGCCAAAACCCAAACTCTGTATATTACTTTACATCTAAAAACAATTATTTTTCAATTTATCAATTAGTTGAATGCCAATCGAAACCCACAAGAAAAAAAAAAAAACGAAAACAAAAACAAAAAATTATGTAGATCATGTCATATATACTGTATACAAAGATTGCGATGTATAAGCTTTAGTTGATAAACAGAATGCAAATTATTTTCTTTTCTTAAATGAATAACTGAAAAACTTATTATTTATGATTTCCCAAACACTTTTTATTTCATTTAATCTATTGACGTGAATAAGAAAACAATTATTATTCTTTTTCTAATCGTAGTCTCAATTTAAGCAAAAAATTCGTAAATATGTAACCCTTATTAACTAAGCTGAGCAAAACAAACTACAGAAAATAAGAATTCAATAAAAACAAATATAAAAAAATAATTAACGAAATACACAAAAATTAATTTAGTAAAACAAAGCAAACCATAACGTTTATCCAAGTCAATAAAATAATGTTCAAAAATGAGTGTTACGCATTAAACTTATTTATATATACAAATTATTATTATTTTAATTGTTTTGTTTGAACGAAAAAAAAATAAGAGAAAGAAAATATTACCAAATCAAGTTATTAAGCAAATGAAAACAAAGTGCAACCAAACCACAGACTGAAAACTTATTTTAAAGCAAAATAATTTAATTAGTTCATTGATGCGGCATCGAACTACATTCTAGAACAATGCAAACTACAATTATTTATTATAACAAATACAAGAACATAAAATCAAAACCAAACATGACAAAAAAAGTCAGTAAAAAATTTCAACCGATGCACAACAAGAACCCTAAACAAATATGTTCTGCGAAGCAAATGTTTATATATCTTCCTGAATATAGATCTCTGACACTTAATGAGTGATGATTCAAGAAAGTACAAATCTTAAGAAACCGAAGAGTTTTCCAAAGTAAAACTCCACTAAAACAAATCAATATTAATATAAAACCAAAGCGAAGTCAGGCTGAAAAGGTACAAAAACATTTAGAAAACAAAATTCTTGATAACAATGTTGAAACATTTTTGGTAAGTTAAGTTACAAGTCATAAAATGGCCTAAAACGATCCAAATGCAATCATGAATGAAATGATAACTCAACGAGGTTTATTTTAACATGCACAATTTAGATATATAATAAATATATATATATACAATTTAGTTTATTTATTAATATAAAAGTATTAAAAGAAATCTGGTTTGTCCGAAAGAGATACTAAAGTCCTTCATCTTGTATAAGATCCAAGATCTTCTTCAGCCGTTGAGATTCATCATAATAAAGGCGGCCTATTGTCGCCTTTTCATAAAATTCACGTAGCATTTAGTTTTCTTTTACAGGATTGAGAAAACTAAAAAAACAAATTAAGGTCTTTGAAGAGCGAAGACAACTGAAAGGATTATGAAAAAGGTGATAATATCGAAATAAACACAACACATTCAAAGTAAATTTAAATAAGAAACAGACAAAAAACAAAAAAATATCTTAAAATAATTTAATGAACTTATACGAATATAAACTTTGTTTTAATTGTTGCACTTTTATGTTATTTAAACTTTTGTTTATGTAAATGCAACTATTATTTCTTATGTTTTAAAATGCAATAACAATTTTCCAGATTATATGGATAATAAGTGCTAAAAAGAAGACAGCAATAAACAAACAAATAAGTGATATATATATATACAGAGACTGATAAAAGTAAAAGCATAATTAGTGGCCTAACAATTTTTATTTAATTTTTATTAATGGCTAATAGTAAGAAAATTATAAAAACCATATGAATACTTAAAGACCAAGGTTGAAATATTTAAAGAGAACTTGGTAGGAAGTGATGCCTCATTTTTTATTTATTATTTTAAAATGAAAAAAAAACAGCAAGTGCTTAAAAATATATATTTAATTTAAAAGTTATTAAGCAAGCTAATGAAAGAATGATAATAAGAGACAAAGACGTCTAAACGATACAGAATTAATGAATTGGTCTATGCAAAAAGCATTCAACCCACAGACTGAAATGGATTTCAATGAAACCAAAGTACAACTACTTGAAAAATACTTAAAATATTAATATTTGAAGCAAGACAAACTAAAGCTTAAAACGTTTGTGAATTATTTTATTCATTTCAACACTTAATCAAATGAGAATCAAAGTAAAAAAAATAAGAAAACGAATCAAACTAATAACAACCATTTCCGCAATCAGATTGTGGAGGGCTTATTTACGTTATGCTCTATAATTTATTTAGTTTTTTTTTATTTATTTTAATAATTTATTAAATAAAAGCGTGCCATATTGCCAAACAAAATAAATGCAAACCGAACATGAATTTATCAATCCTGCCTGATATTAAATGCCCATATTATTAATACATCTTTATTACAGCTAGCAAGCAATTAAATTGTGAATTATCCAACTGTAAACTATCGACCGATTGAATATACAGACAAACTATAAGTGATTGAATCTACGCTAGAAATACTGCCATGCATTGTTGATCTATGGAACCAGCAGTCCTTCAAATTCCAATAATTAATGAGCTCCATAATCTCCTTATCCTTGTTCTTGTTCACATTGAACAGTCCTAACTGCCACAAGAAATACTGTTTAACTTCTGAATATATTTTTATAAATCCTATAGAAGTATGCATTCAAATACAATGTATTTTAAATGAAAATCAAAGTATTTTTCTTAAATTTAAAATATTATACGATAAAACATCTCATTATCGACTGCAAAATTAACCCAGTTCAAATGGAATATGTTTATTACTGTACATTTTAAATAAAGCATTGAAATTCCATTTTGTATTGAATCGCATTTTTTATTTCCAAACTCAAAAATATATATATTTGTGCTATCAAAAATTATGAAATGCAATGTTTTTTTTTTCATTAATTAATACGGGATTTCAGGAATCGAAGATAATTGTAATAAAATCACCAAAACCAAATTTGAGTTGCATTTTGATATGCCTGACAGTTTGAGAGGAAGTCGAAAGTTTATTAAAAAAACATATACATATAGGATTATATTATATTACATTTCGAAGATTTGATTAAATACGCAAGTGCCTTGTGTGGGGAAATCGTTTTGCATTGTTGAAAATGTTATACAATGTTAAGTTGTTGATTTATTTGCAAATTGCAAGAAAATAAATTAATTAATTATAAACAAGAAGATTAAGATTACAAAATACTCGTTTCGGGGGACATTCAACACATATTTCTACAAATACATATCAAAAATGAATATTTTCATATAGGTTTATTATTATTATCGAACTAGAGAGCTTCCAAGTAGATTAATACAGTTGTATTATAACGCCGATGTGCCAAGAATACATAAACTTTTTTCATTTGTTTCAAATATGCATGTAGTATTAGTGCGAAGACGTCATTTTGTTGTCGTCGTAGTTGTTGGTGTTGTTGTTGTTGTTGTTGTTGTGCCAAGAACAGAATTACGCATTTAAGATCGTTAGCCAGGTTCAGTGTCAGTTGAGGATCCTCCGGATGCGGATGCGACGCTTAACGACGCTTGCCGAAACGCAGGAACACGTGATCGACATCTGTGCGCTTATTGTAGTTCTTCAGCAGGTCATCGGAGTTGGCCACCAACGCTATAAAACAAAAGAGATTAGAATCCACAGAGTGGTAGGATTAGGAAGTTCATCATTAAGTTACCCGATGCCTCATTGTTGATGTAGGACTTGAGGGCGGAGGTCAACTGGTCGGAGTTCTCCAGGGCCATGCACACCTTCTTGATGTGCTGAGGCATCTCCTCCACAATGCCAGGCTGGCACAAGGGTGCCTGAGTGGCACTGCTCTGCACACAGCCAGCGAACAGGACAACGGCGAAGCAGGACACCACGAAGAAGTGTAGGTGAGACATCCTGCAAGAAACAATCAGCGGACGGATTAAGGCTTAGCTTAAGTAGCAACTCGGTAGGTTGTAATCTGTCTAATAATCAGTCTGCTACGTGCTCGAAGCTCTCGACACGACTTATGACCCCCATAATGCCGCAAAAGGAGTTCCTGCCCCACGGCATCAAACGCAATTTGCATGGCTTTTATTATACATTTTTTTTTTTTGTTTTTGTTTGTTGAAATCCTGACGTATCCTGATGACAGCTAAGGCGGCTGTAATGTGCGCTAATATGTTTACGCGAGAGACAATTTGTTTCTATTAGGGCTGCAGGCTCACTGACTAGGCAGGAGGCATCCTCTAACCTGGCAACCTCTAACCTGATGAAGATGTATAAGCTCTCAGCACTCATACGCCCCGTGCGCCGACGTCCGTTGCAAGCAGTTGCCCCCTTTCCCCTTCCCCTTCCCTTGTCAGGACACAGCTAACAGTGTCCATGTGTGTGTGTATTGGTATTAGTGTGGACATGTCTGAAGCTTTTCTTTGGTCCTCCCGGCATGCATTATCTAATGTGCGGTACGTGTTGTGCGTGCATCTGCTTAGCTTAGAAACTGTTGCACCAGAACTTCCCAAAGATCAATTGACGGTAATTGAAGGAACATGCTTCAGTAATTGCTCATATGGAAAGTACTCAAATGTCTGTCTGTCCGTCTGCTGCATTTGTCTGTGCATACTAAGTATAGGTATATAGTTTATATATAGTTATTTTATGTTTGTCATATTTTCAGAATAAATAGTTGTCGTTTACGAATGTTGAGATAAAAGTAATATATATATATATTTCTGAGAAAAATATATGTTTCAAGAGTTAGGTAATTTTTAAAATATTTCCACACTGTAAGAAGAGAATATAACTTAAAAAAAAACTGAGATTTAAATAGAATTTCGTATTTTTTACATACAAAATATAACGAACACTATTTTTTAAATATAGTAATTGGAAGTCTAATTTTTGGTACAAATATTTGTTATAAAACCTTTATATAAATTCAAGCTTTTTTTATTTAATATTATTGTACCAATTTAATTAGTAAAGCAAATTTCAGGTTGAAATTATTAACTAACAATAATTTTGTTTATTTCCCAAACATGAATGCGATAAAAGTTACTTTTGAAGTATTTTAAAATTCCTTGTATAAGTTATAGCACTTCAAAAAATGTATATAATATATATATAAATGAATAAATGTACCATATTTTGTAGATAAAATTAATATTTTTTAGAATTTCTGGCATAAACAAACCTGTTTGTATTTAATATATTTTTCCTTGGGTCACAAACTTATGAATTTCAGTTGAAAACTGTTGAGCAACTTTCACTTTTTGAAAAATGCTGTGATAATTTGTGCGTAAACTTATTTGGCTGATTGAAGCTTGATACTTGTTGAACGCAGCAACTCGAATGATGGTCTGCTCTGACAGGACATCAGCTTTTATTTACTTCCGCAGGACACGCACACTGAACAAATGCAAGCATACGATTGGTTGGCTGGCAAGCACACACACACACACACACACTTACACACTCACACCTACATAGTACTTCCATGCAAAAGGACCACATGTTGCGCTTAAGGAGGCTGCCTGTGGGCGTGCTCAAATATTACGTATACGTCACCGATACCAAAAGCTGAAACATTGGCTGCTGTGTGCTTAACAACTTTTAGACAATAGCAACAAAAAGGAAGCGCACACATAATGCTGCGGAGTTACTCAATATGTATAGAGAATATTATTTAAGTTTTATCATCTCTTAATTATGTTGTAAATTTTTTATGAACAGTCGCCGGTCCACGGCATAACATATCTATAACTAGGTAGTCTATGGCCATCAATATGACACATTATGTGGCAACGAACTTTATATTCCGACGATGTCTTTAAAGCATTGATAACAGTACCTTGAATTCCTAGTGCAACTTGCTAAAGGTTCTTCCAGTCAGCTGGAGGACGTTCCAAAGTAAAGTAATCTTCAGTTTATGAGGTTGGGATTTGCAGTTGAAACGGTGCAATTAATTTGCCATGGCGCGTGTTTCGAATGCAAACTATGTGACAAACTTGACTTGACATATACATATATATATATATTTGAATATATATATGTGGCACAAAAATACTTCACAAGAACTTAGAAACAACTCAAACATTCAAATAACTGAATGGAGTTCGAAAAAATGGAAGTTTCTTCCGACGTATCATTCCTCTGGAAAATAACTCTCTTGAGAATACTTGTATAAATTTATGAAGTTTTCGATTTAATTCATTTTTAATGATGAAAATCAAACTTAAATTATATTATTTTATTTAATATAATTTGTATTTATTTATATTTTAATATTTATTGTTGTGGGAATCACGAACAACTCCACTTACACTTGAACTGGAGTTCTGAACGGAAATGCAAGTCAGAAATGTTTTTAATTATTGTTCCTATACCTAAAATAAATATAAATACAACATCATGTTGTATAATCTTAAGGTCGTTGCAATTTCTGTGATTCTTGTATATATTTTCTGCCGATTTTGATAAGGTATTTTAAGAATTTTGCAGCTCTATTTGGAAACTGAAAAGGTTACTAGCCTGCAATAAAAAGACACGTGAGGAATACTACAATATATCACAGTTATATATTCCAAACATATAAATGAACTATTTCGAATATCTTTACTAAATAAGCATTCCATTTGTTATATAATATTTCCCCGAGAGATGAAACAGGAGAGGGGAAGGAGAGAGAGGGCTCTTTGCATTTGGCTAATATAATTACAGTTAACACATTTATTTGCGGTCTTTGGTCTTTGGTGTTGAGTGCATTAAATCAGGTCAACGGCAGCATATGATGTACATACGTAGTTGCCATATGTGCTGGGAATGCGAAGAGTGGGAAATCATAATAATGGACACGCGCCACCAAGGGCAGGGAATGGGTGTGTTGGACAGGGAATGGGTATGGGTGTGGGTATGGGTGTGGGCATGGGATAGACGACAATAGTGTCACACTAAATTTGCACATCATTTGAATAAACTGATTGAGTTTTAGTCGCCGTAGTTGAGGGCCTATCGCAGGGCGCATAGTTCAAAATGATTTTAGTTTTTTCAATTTTATTTTTTTGAATATTTTTGTCTAATATTTTATTTGAATAACTATATAATAGTTTGAAGATACTTTGAAACCACTAAAAAGCTTACTGAAAAGTATTAACAAGTTCACCATTTTTGTTTTTAATAACATTTATTAATTTTCTATAAAGATCTAATACACTTTTATCAGATTTTTTGAAACTCTTAAGCTACGTGAACGTTATACAAAATTCCCAATTCCCGTGCCGATCTCAGTCTAATAGCTTGGCCACTATGGGCTCCGGTGCAGTCATCGCATATCCCAGATGCTGCAGGGCCCGTCGAATGTCCTCGAACACGCTGGCATCATCGATGGTGGCCGGCAGAATGACCTGCTCGTTCCGGGCGAAGTCCGCCAAGGCCTTGCGCATGGTCTTGCCGGAGCGAGTGCGCGGCAAGTTGTTGACGGCGGTGATCAGGCGGAAGGCGGCAATGGGTCCCACCACGTCCCGTATGAGCTGGATTATCTCGGCGGATAGCTTGGCATCGGGTTTCTTGCACTTCTCCACGGGTATGTAGAGGCAGAGCGGCACGTGACCTTTGGTTGATTCGGGTACACCGAAGACGGCGACATCCACCACGTCGGGATGACGGAGGACTGCATCCTCCAGGCTGGATGTGGACAAGCGATGGCCGGCCACATTGATGACATCATCATCACGTGCCGTGACAAACACATAGCCAAGCTCATCCCTATAACCAGCATCCATGGTGTCGTAATATCCCTAAAAGCAACACCATTCTCTAGTAATAGAGGATCCTTCAGAGTAATTGGATAACCTACCGGGTACCGCTGGAAGTAGAGCTTGCGGAAGAGCTCCTCGTTCCTGTAGAGCGTTGCCATATTGCCGGGAGGCAGTGGCAGCTTCAGCACAATCCGTCCCAGCTGATGGGGATCGGCTTCAGACCCATCCCTGCGCAGAACCTTGACTGTAAGTAAACCCTAAAATGAAACGGATCTCCTCTGTGCTGGTCAAGTGAACTCACTGTCGTAGCCCACCAGTGGCAAGCCAGTGGAGTACATGGGCGGCTGTAGGCTATGCTTGAAGCCCAGGCATGTTGCTGTCACGGCGGAGCCCGTTTCCGTCTGCCACCAATGATTCAGGACGGGCACCTTGAAGGTTTTCTCTATCCAGGCCTTTGTCTCGCAGTCACAGTGCTCCCCAGCTATGAAGATCGCGCGCAGGCTCTTCAAGCAGTACTGTCGCCCGTGGCTAATCTCCGGATCGGCACGTCTGATCACACGGAAGGAGGTGGGCACCGAGAATATGCCGCAGACCTTGTGCTGATCGATGATCCTGTACAGAATTAATAAAAATTTTAAAGTTGCGATTAGATTGAGGGCTCTTTGAGTTGATCCCACCTAAAGTATTGACCCGGATCCGGAGTGCGGTCTGGCTTGCCCTCGTACATGACGCTGGTGGCACCCAAGCAGAGCGGTCCATAGCAAATGTAGGAGTGTCCCACAACCCAGCCCATGTCGGAGGCAGCCCACCAAGTGTCGCCTGGCTGTATGCCATAGATCATCTTCAATGTGTACATCAGAGCCACCAGATGGCCCCCAATGGTGCGCATTACTCCCTTGGGCTTGTCAGTGGTGCCGGAAGTGTAGAGTATATAGAGGGGATCGTTGGCCTCGATGGGCACACAGGCCACCGGCTGAGCAGCATCGCTCATGGCCAACACCGTGGACCATAGGACATCGCACTTATCATCCAGTATATCCTTGGCCACATGCTCACGCATGAAGATGATGTTGCGCTGGGGCGGCTTCCAGCGAGACATGTTGATGGCACAGTGAAGTATGTCCAGATAGGGCACCACCTTGCCGGGTTCCACGCCAGCGTTTGCGCCAATCACAAGTTTTGGTTCCACGTGCTCGATACGGGAGCAAAGTTCACGGGCAGCAAAGCCACCAAAGACCACCGAATGCACAGCGCCCAGACGGACAATGGCCAGCATGGCAACGATGGTTTCCGGTATGAGCGGCATATAGATAACCACCCGATCTCCCTTGGTGACACCAAGTTTGGCCAATCCGCCCGCCAGCTTGACCACCTCATCATATAGCTCCTGATAGGTGACCTTGCGCACAGTATCCGTTAAGGGGCTGTCGTGGATGAGGGCGACCTGATCACCTCGACCAGCGATTATGTGCCTATCCAGTGCGTTGTAGCAGGCATTCAGATAGCCACCCACAAACCATTTGGTAAATGGAAGATTACTCGTATCCAGCACCTGTTTCCAGGGCTTATCCCAGTGCAGCAGCTGGCCCAACTCCTCCCAGAAGGCAACTGGATTTTGCACAGACTTCCGGTAGGCCTCCATGTACAGGGGACTGTGTGCGTCCACTGGCATGCCACCGATCATCGATTCACCTGTATAATTGAGTGGGGAATCAGCATTTGGTTGATAGTTTGCCACGACGGGTTCATTGATCGCTTATGAAAGGCATTGCATAAATGTATGTATATTGAATGGGCTGTCGATCGCTAGACAAACAAATCGACATTTTAATTTAAATTCAAATGTAATTTACCCTTGCAGCATTTCTAATTCAAATTTCGTTACTTAATTCAACAAGGCGGGCTTATGTGTGCCTGTGTGTAACTGTGTGCGTATGTGTGTTTGTGTGTGGATAGTAGAAACATCAGTTTTGTAGCTTCTCTTTCTCTCATGCACAAGTCAATCTTGATTACAAGATGGCGTCTCACAGGGCATTCGCTGACCGGTTAACCGATTCGCTGGCATTATCGATAACTACGCAAGCACAAATCGATAGCAATGCACAATTTGAACTCAACGTTTTAGCAAAATATATTTGCATGCAAATTTCACAAGTTTTGGAATTACAACCATTTATTTTTAGTTACATTTAATTAAGTTAACTTACTTCCGTCATTTCTGGTTTTGTTCACTGCACCTTTAACCTGCTCCATTGCTTTGTTTCAACCGATCACCACAACACTGTATATATTACTTATTCGCACTGTTGTTTCCCAAGTATATTGAATGGATCGTCCTAGGGTTTTATATTCTAGCTAAGCTGAGGCACAACACGACCGTCTCTTTGTAGTCGAAAAGTAGCAATGGAGGTATTTCGCTCGCAGCGCTGGTAAAAAACACAGAAACTCAATACAATTGGATCAAAGGTTTATATGGCGACACTCATTTTAATGAATATTAGGCAATTCTCTTTCTCTTTTGACTTGTAAGAATATAGTAAATAGTGGAACTAACAATCTTATATTAACCTAAAGGTTGAAGTTTAGATTATATATAAATCTATTAGTTCAATAACTTTTCAATATTTTCGCCAATCAGTACTGTTCGTGCTCAGCATTCTTCTGCTATTCTCCAAGGTACAAATATTATGCTCTTGGATGGATTAGGCTCTTCTCCGCACTGCTGATACTCTTCTGCTCGCCTGCTCTCTTCCCCAGCGAGGTTAATATACTTTTGACTAATGACGCAGCTAAAAACACATATTAAAATGTTTTCCAAGTCTTATTTATTGCTCTGTTGTAAACAAATGTAAAAGTTATTACAAATATTATTATCTATTTTTTCTTCTTATTTTTATTGGCCTTTTTAGCTGGTGGCTGATCTGCATCCGCCTCAGCTGATGTCTCCACGCTGAATCCTTTGATATACGGCTTCACCAATCTGAAGACGAGCTTCTCGTGCTGCACGTTGGACGAGTCCAAACTCAAACGGACTGTGACGGGATCAAAGGAATGGAAGATAACGTTGCCACAACGCTGCGTATGATCCTCCTCGTTGAATGTGAATATAACTTCGGTCTTGGTGCGCTCCAGACCTTCCTTGCCATCCTTATCGCTCTTCAGGTAAAGCGTGCCCTCCAGCCCATACTTGGGTATGAGCACCTGCAGCGCATTTTTTCGCACAAAGAGAATGTAGCTAAAGAAAATAAAGATTGAGATCGGACATCTTCAACAAAAATAGATCATCCATACCCATCTTCATCCTCCTCCTTGCCTCGGAAGAACAGATGTGTATTAAGTGCCACGGAGGCACGGCCAGCATATTGCGCCATCTTATGGCGATAATTCAAATTGTTGCAGATCTCCTCATTGGATTTGCGCTCCAGGAGCTGGGCATAGGTGCTATCAGCGCCAATTGAGGCTGCCAGCAGGCGATGCACCATGATGTCGGAGTAGCGTCGAATCGGAGAGGTGAAGTGTGTATAGATGGGCGCCGCCAGACCATAGTGGAAGAACTCCTCCTTCTGCAGACTGCCGCTGATGAAGTACACAGCCTGCATCATGCAACGTGTAGTAAGAATGCGGATCATCATGTTGAAGTAGGGATTATCGGGCTTCACACATTTGTCAAGTGAATGGGCCAGTTCCAGACCGCTATCCGTGGTAACCTCAAAGCCCTGGTACCGCGCCGCCTTCACCAGAGGATCAAAGTTGGTGGTGGGCGGCTTGGGATGACGACGAAGAACGGCGCATTCCGTGAATTCGGCAGCGATGTGTTGAGCCACAGTTATGTTGGCCAGCAACATGAACTCCTCCACCATGGAGTTGGTGTCGCGCATCTGCTTGGCCTCCACCTCCAACGGTTCATGTGTCTCACTGTCCACCTGGAAGCGTATCTCTGGTGAAGCCAATACCAAAGCTCTAAAATTGAGAGAGAATGTAATCATGATAAACGAAGAAGAACTAAGGTTAAGACTAACTTACCCATTATCCATGCGACGCTTCTTTAAGATCTTCGCCAGACCATTAAGGTGCCGCAGGGATTTGGCAATCTCGTTGGTCTGACTGGCATCATCGATAATCACCTGCGCCTCCTCGTAGGTCATGGCACGCTTCGACTTGATGACACTCTTGTGGAAACGTTTGGCCAACACATTGGCATCCCTATCCATTTCCCAAACGCAGGAGAAGGCAAACCGCTCTACGCCACCCACCAAAGAACAAAGATTCGAGCTCAGCAGCTCCGGCACCATGTCGATACGTTTGCCCACCAGATAGACCGTGGTTCCTCGAGCAGCAGCCTCCTTGTCCAGGGCATTGCCAGGTCTTATAAAGTGGCTGACATCCGCAATGTGGACACCAACCTCGAGATTACCATTGGGCAGCTCGCGGCAATGAAGGGCATCGTCAATGTCCGTGCAACCTGGCGGATCCACGGAGCAAATGTACAAGTCCCGCAGATCCACACGCTTGGCATAGTCCTCATCGGTAATAGTCCAGGGCATCTTGGGCAGGAAACTGAGCACTTCCTCCGAGAACTTGCAATGCGGCACATCATGCTCCAACAAAATGACCTCATTCTCGGTGGCCATGTTGCCAAGTGGACCCAGTGAGCGCACGAAATGACCGTGCGGATACCGTGAGTTCCTTGGCCAGCTATCGATGGTCACAATGATGCGCTGATTCTGCAGTTTATCCGCCTGCCGGGTTTCGATGCGGATACGTGGAATCTTGCGATCGGCCGGCACAAAGATATGCCTGGTGGTATCTTCAATGAGGCTGGGCTGGAGTATGCCACAGTACTGACGCCACTTACGACGCACTATGCCCACAATGCGTCCAGTTGGAGTACGTTCGGCAGGTGGAGCCGCTTTCACTTGCTGCAGCATTTCCTTCTCCTGCTCGACGCGTTCCTCGCCGGGCACATCGTCAGCATAAACGTTCTTCTCCTCCAGCACAATCTCACTGGGTGCCGACCAATCGGGTTCCGGCAGCAGCTCCACTGCCACTAGATCCCCGTCAACAGCGCGATTCAGCGATTCCCGGCCTTGGATCAATATCTGACATGGATTTAGATTGATTTTAAGACATATAGTATCATCATATGTATAGCTAACTTACGCCCTTTTCATAGCCTTCAACATTGACACTGCCCTCCAAGTAGTTCTCGCGGGATGCTTGGAAAGCGCCCTGGAGCAGCTTCTTCTTGCGGAAGCCCTCGAGCAGCTCACTCATACCCAGGTGTGGGGGATACTGAGGGAGTGCGGGCTTCTCACTTTCGAACGTCTTGTGAGACAACTTATCCACCAACAGTGGGAAATCCTCTAGAGATTTGACATACTCCGCTGCACTGCACACCAATATGCGTTCCGCTTCGGCTTTGGCGCGATTGCCGGCATCATCTGTCAGCAGGACCACACGTGTGATTGAGCGTCCGCTCTTCTGGAATCCCTTCGACTCCTGGGAAGCCAGGAGATGAAGGTCGTACCATTTGGCGGCCATGCGGATGGCGCGATCATTGCGATCATTGGCGGTCTCATCGGGCTCCCGATCGGCATAGGTTTCTCTATCGAATGGAAATTGAAATGAAAGCAAGTACAGGGAATTCAACAGTCGGGCATTTCTTACTTATGATGTTCATTGACAAACACATAGAAATTACGCCTGCGGTCATGAATAATTTCGTTCAATCTCTTGTAAATCGAGGAGCTCTTGTGCTTCACCTCGTTCAATACCGTTGTGAGTATGATTACGTTGCGCAACACATCCTCCTCCAGCACATCAATCTGATCCAGCACCACATTCGTATCCAAGACAAGGTAATGGGGATATTTGAAGAGACCACATTTGATCTCATGGTCCGATGACAGCTGATAGGCCTCGTTTTGGAAGCAGCACTGACACAGATCGGATCCGCAGCCAATGTCATCGCGTAGATAATGCTCCCGCACGATTTTCAATATATTACCGCGTTTAGTTTTACGCGTAAATTCGCGTAAAGTTTGCATATTTACAGCACGAAATAATTCAACACAATTCAACAAGCGTGCCGGAATTAGAGGCCCTCTACACGTTCAGACCACCAACTGCGACAACATACTAACGGTTTTGCATGATCAACATGTGTAATAAAAACAAATAGAAAATAATAAGTGCATTAATTGGTAATGAATTACCTAAAAAAAATTAAGTTAAATAAATTAAAGTAAAATATGATAATAATTAATAAATTTAAAATACTTCTAACAATTGAGCTAAAATGCATCTTATCGAGCCCTCATTTTCAACGTTTTCCAGCACTAATGTCTTGATTGGCCCATTTCGCAGCACTCGATTCATTTGTATTTCATTTGTTGCCAGCACGTGCACCGCGCACATTTCAGAATTTCGTTAACTTGAATTTATTTTATTTAAAAAATATTAATATAAATTGTAATGGTTTCAATTGAGAAACCTTTTCCGCGTGGTGGCGGCTCAATTTCAAGTCATATTGAGGAAGAGAGCTCTTCAAGCATCGTAAGTAAATGAAATTGGCAACTTAATATTTTGATTGCAGCAACAATTTTTAATTTTATTTTTTGTGTTTAGAATTTTGGAGCAATTCAAAAGAAGCCAAAAAAATTGATAAAGAAGTCGGCAAATATACCGGCAGCTACAGAAAATGAGGACAGCGAACAACTACAGGCATTCTCCGCCGAAACCCTCACACTCGACACACTGCAGGAGCATATGTTGGTGATGGGCGTGGTGAAGGAGGTGGATCCAACCTGGCTAAAAATTGCACTGCCCGGACGGTTGACGGCCCGCGCCACGGTGGGGGACATATCGGATGCATATTTCGAAGTGGCGAAATCGGCCACGACCGGAGCATCCAGTGAATATCACGATCTAACCGAACTCTTCACTCCGGGTCGCATAGTTTATGGACGGGCTTCAAATGTGGAGGATAAGGAAAACAATCGCCACAGTCTGCAAATAAATTTAAGGCCGTCCTTTGTGAACAACAGGTTGGAACACGCCGACATTAAGAAGGGTTTCATCTTTTCGGGCGCCATCAGCGAGATACAGGATCACGGCCTGGTCATTGAGACGGGCATAGACGGCCTGCATGCCTTTGTGCCCCATGAGGAGGGTAGCGGCAAGAACCACTTCTTGGGTGATTTGCTCTTTTTGAAGGTCAAAGATATTCAACATACTGAACAACAACTGAGCATCTGCAAGTGTGAGCAAGTGGATCAGGATAAACTCAAGATTAAGAGTCAGAACGAATCCAATCTGGATTATATACTGCCTGGCAGCATAGTCAAGTTCAAGGTGACGAAGCACCTGAAGAACGGCCTGGAGGGCAACATGTTGAACGAGTCCTTCAGAGGCTATGTCAACGAGCACCACTTAGCCGAGGCGCTGCACACGCCACGGGATTACGAACTGAATGAGGAGTACCAGGCACGTGTGCTCTATGTGATGCCTCTCACCAAGCTGGTCTATCTGACATTCAACCTGGATTTAACCGTACCCGACGATGCTGATGAGGATGATGGGAGTGAGGAGAAACCACTCAAAAAGGGCAGCATTGTGCAGAAGGCACGTGTGCTGCGTCAGGGCACTGGTGGCATCATTCTGCTCCTCAACCAGAAGCACAAAGGTCTCATCTCGTATGCCTCCATCAAATCCAATTTCAAGGGCAACTACGACCAGGATGTGGTGCTCTCCAAGTACAGCAGCAAGAGCAAGCACAGCGTACGTGTTCTTGGCTATGATGTCGTCGAGGCGCTTTATTACTGCACCGATGATCCCAATGTGCTGAAGGAGAAGCAGTATATCCTGGAGGATATACATGCCGGGGATATTGTGGAGGCCACCATTGTGAGGGAACAGCTTAAGATTGGCGGCTACACTGTCAAGGTGGGTCATGTCAATGGCATCATTGAGCGACTACAGCTGGCGCCAAATGTGCTTTACGAGGTGGGACAACGTTTGCTGCGTTGCCGAGTCCTGGATGTATCCTTGGATCGCAAGACCTGTTACCTGAGCAATCGCAGCGAGTATCTGAACAAGGAAGTGAAGCTGCTCTGCTCGTTGCAGGCTGCCCATGTGGGCAGTGTCTTCACTGGCACCGTGGTCAAGTGCGAACCCAACTATGTGCTGGTCAAGTTCTGCAATGGCATTAAGGGTGTGCTCCACAAGCAGCGTGTGAGCGTGTTTATGGAGAACTCCTTCTCAGAGGGAGTTACCACCAAGTTTCGCATCGCGGGCCGATCCAACGAACAGCTGCTTCTAACGCTGCCCGAGGACAAGTTCCAAATGGGCGAAATATGTCCCATTGAAGTGACCAGTTGCTTGGACTCTGGCCTGGAAATTAAGATCACCTGTGTTAGCGAGGACAACATCAACATCTACGACGGCAACAACACTAAAGAGGAACAGGAAACTGAGGAATTTTCTGGGCTTGTGCCAATTCAATTTCTCTCGGATTACGTGGATCTGCAGGGGGCGCAGTGTCGGGTTCATTCCGTGAACTCTCATTTGAAAGCGGCTTCCATCGTCAACAATGTTTTCAGTGTGCGAGATGTGCCTTATTTCAGTGAGAGTGTCACCAAGAATTGGCAGACCGTGCAAGTGGGCGATATTCTGCGTGCTCATGTCAAGAATGTCACTGGTGAGGTGGTGGAGCTACTTCTGCCCGTGCGCAACTATGACAAACTGGTCAAGGTCCATACCAAGATGCTGTGCATGAACAGCGGGTTTACTAATAAGGTCACGCTGGAACGTGATCAGCTGCTGTACGCCAAGGTGCTCAGCAAGGAGGTCGAGACAAAGACGTTGACAGTCTCCGCCAAATTGACCGATGTATGGAGTGGACAGCTCAGCGATACCGCCAAGCTAATGGAATCGTAAGTGGTACTCATTATTTCTCCAAGATCAAAGATTAACTGATGAATCCTTGCAGATATCTTGATGAAATCGAGCAGATAAAGAGAGGACTGGCAAACATGGGTTTATCGATTGCCAAATTTACTGTGGGTGAGAAGGTGGAGGTCGTCTTCCAGGGCATTACTCCTGATAACAATAATTGGGTCTACGGTATCGAAGGCGACGAGCAAATAACCTGCCTGATGGTTTCCAGTCTGGTCGGTCCAGGAACAATCTTACCCGAGATGGGCACGAAACATTCGGCGGTCATTCTGTGGATCGACTATGCCAATGACATTCTAATGATCAGCAATAAAACACAGGACATTCAGCACATCAACAGCAGCAGTGAGTTGCCCACAAATCTTATCGCCAAGGCGGGAATGAAGGCGAAAGTGCTGCTAAAGCTAAACACCGTCGCGGTCTGCTCGTTGAAGAAAGGTGACACCAATCCGTTGGTGATATGCCCCATTCGATTGCATCCCAATGATTTGGAGAACTCGGCCAGCAATTGCCTACGCGAGGGTGACTTCTGCAACCTGGCATTTATACACGCTAAGTTGCCCATAGCTGTACCAGAGACCGTATGGAAACTCTGGAAGGGTGTGAAGCGTTCGGGATGTGTCCAGACTACAGTGGAGCCGGAAAAGAAGAAAGCTAAGCGAGAAGTGTCGAAATCACAGTCTCCTGCCAATAAGGAGAGTGGCAAAAAGAAAATGGATCAATTCATCTTCGAGGACAAGAAACCTTCCACACCAACTGTAGCGGATGTCGTTGACGATGCCAATGCGAAGGCGCGACTACCAGGTGTAAGCAGTTTTTGGGAAGATACACAGCCAGCTGAGCATGTGTCCAGTGATGAGGATGAAGAGAACCTCGCAGATGATGGCAGTGCTAATAAAAAGAAACGTCTCAGCTCCAAGGAGAAGGCCAAGGCTGAGGTCAAGGAAGAGCAGCGCATACGTGAATTTGAGAACCAAATGGCGGACGTCAATCATGAGCCCGAAACCATTGAGCAGTTCGAACGCCTGGTCATGGCACAGCCCAACAGTAGCGAAGCGTGGATTAAGTACATGAGTTTCTTGACCGATGATACACAGATTGATAGAGCACGGCAAGTAGCAGATAGAGCCATAAGAACGATTTCATTCCGTGAAACTGTTGAGATCTTAAATGTATGGACAGCTCTTCTCAATCTTGACCTCAATCACAATATCAGCCTATTCGAGGATACCCTCCAGCTTGCGCTCAAACAAAATGAACCCTTGATGGTTTACATGAATCTAATTCAGATCTATAAGTCTGCTGGACAAGCGGAGCGTCTCATAAACAACCTAAATATACTGTTGAGAAAGTTCCGCACAGAGCCAATAGTCTGGCGTGCCGCAGCGGAAGCCTATTTCTGGCTGGGAATGGCGGATCAAGTGCAGCCAGCACTACAGCGTGCGCTGAAAATGTTGCCCAATAATGAACGTAAGTATGCTTCTCAAATAATTAAATACATCCTTCCAATTAATGAATTCAATATAACAATTCTCAACAGACATCAATTGTATTGTGGCCTTTGCCAAGTTATATGCCAAGAATGATGACCATGCCATGGCTCAAACGCTGTTGGATGATATTGTCACCTCGTATCCCAAGCGTACAGACATCTGGGTGCTCTATGTGGATATGTTAATCAAAAGTGGACTTATTGATTCCGCCAGGTGAGCTACTGTTACTTATACTGCTATATTTGTAAGAAATTAAGTAGGACACATACAGGTAATAGGAATACGTAATTCCGGGATCTATGAACTTCAGTATGCCTTAATTTTGCCAAAACTTAACCGATTTTCAAAATTGATACCCCCATTTTTAAGTTTTGGTCCATATTACTAAAATATATTGAAAGTTCTTAGATTTAAGACCTTCAATTTGCAACCCCTTCTAATAAATAACTTAGGCCTTTTAATAAAACTATTCAGCGAGTTCCATTATCTCTATAACCAAGATATTTTCAAATATTCCGAGTGGATAAAAATAAAAAATATTTTTAATTTCCCAGAAATGTCCTGGAGCGCGCTGTGACACAGAAGATTAAGCAGACCAAATTACATGCACTGTTTAAAAAGTATCTGGAATTTGAAACCAAACATGGCACGGAGACAACTATAGCCAGGGTTAAGCAACTAGCGGAGCAATATGTGGAGAATCAGAATAAAAACCAGCACACATAATGAAGAAAATTAATGTACCTTTAGCATACGCATAATTTCTTCCACATTCTGTGAAGGAATCGTGTTTAAATATAACATTGACTTAATTAAAAAAACGGCTTGTTTACGATTTGATTTTTACTTTTTATTCTAGAATCTATTTTTTAATGAAGTGATTCTTGTATGTGTGAAGTGATTCTTGTATGGTAATAATTATTTTTTAAATAGTTTATGTATAAGAAGTACATACATTTTGTGGCAGCCACGCCCAACGCCACAAAATCAAAAATAAATTTAAACTAAAATCTGTATTTTATGTGAAACAATTTGACGCGGGAAAGGGATGATTGTGGGTGGGTGGGTGTTGAATTGTATATAATTGATTAATGATTTCTGATAATACATGAGAACATAATTTGCATATATCTAGGCCTAGTAGAGTGTGGGTTGTCCCACATCCACGACACGACGTATTACAAAATGACGAATATATTTTGATGAATTATTTCTTACACATTAATCAATAATAAAGAAGAAAATTCATACATTTATAATTAATTTATACATAAAACAGTCTTGAGCGCAGCACGGCACGGGGATAGGCATGGGTATGGGCATCAGCATCATCATTCTTCATCATCGTCTAGCCTTCAATCCTTGAATATGCCCCGCGCCTTGGCTGATATTTTACGAACACGTCCACGGCTGCTAACGCTCACCAATTGCTCATCACTGTCCGCCGTGGTGTTGCCACCGCCATCACCATCAGCCAGTGTATCACGCTCCTGTGAGCTGTTGTGTCCATTATTGGCGGCTGTGGCAGCATGTCCGTTGCGCATGCGCTTCCGCTGATGACTGTTACCTGCTACACCCGCTGCTTGCTGTTGTTCATCCTCATCGGATTGCTCATTGTAGCGTGGACGCTTCAGATTCCGTCCGGAGCGCTGATTGCTCCGCAAGCGATTGTTGCGACCACGTGGCACCTCGTAGTCTGCATCGCCGTCGTCCTGGTTGTCGTTGATGGACGAGTGATCCGAAGCAGTGCCACGAACACGACGACTTGGACGCGGCTCTCGTGCGGTGGTTGCTGCCGATGAAGATGAGGTTTTTGTCTTGCGACGAGTGCGTCCATTGCTGGGCGAAACGTAGCTGGTTAAAGGCTGATTGTCTTCCGAATCTGTGGCAGTAGCATCCTCATCAACAGCATTATCGTCACCCTGTGAACTGGAACCGCCATCGGTGCCTTCATCGGAGGCAGCCGCTTCCTCTTCCACATCCTCTTCATTCGGCACATTATTATCCTCGTCGTCCTCATCTTCGCCCTGCGATTGCTCCTGGCTGTTGAGGCTGCGCAGACGACGCGTTGTTACCATGGCAGCTGAACCGGCTCCGGTTGCTGCTGGTGATGTTGTTGCTGTTGTGGAGGTGGGACGTCTATTATTCGATATGAGAGCCAACATACGCGTACTGTTCAAGGGATCCATGGAGGTGTCCAGCTCATCAGCATTGCGCTGGTGACGTGACAGCAGTCGTCGCGGTGCCCGGGATGCTGCCGACGATGCCGATTCATTGCCCAGATAATTGTGATCATGCGCTGCCATCGCAGGCTCCTGTTGGCTATTCGTAGTGGACGTGGCATGGGAGCGTGTCATATGCGTGATACGTTGAGGCAAGGAGAGCACGCCACGACGCGCTCCCAGTGAATGTGGAGCAGTTGCTCGTGTGGAGGCAGTTTCTGCAATCGGAGCAAAGATTAGAATATGATATGGCCAAAATGTGGAGAGTCACTCACTTTGCTGGTTGTTGGCTAAAGGCTCATTATCACTGTCGTCATCATCGTCATCTTCACTATCCGCCGCAGGATTAAGCATAGTATTACGATTCGTCCGTAGCTGACGCGTTGTAACGCCACCGGCTCCCATCAATCCCAGAGCAGCTCGACTGGTTGATGGCATGTCGTCCTTTGTGGGTGTGGGTAGAATCTGAAGAAAATACAAACAGTGAGCATATACATTTTAAGATGGAGTTGCCCAATACTCACCTCTTCAGCCTCTTCGCTTTCCTCTTCGTCATCCTCGTCGATGCCGCTGCCACGTGCCCAATCCATAAGCGCACGCCGGGCGCTCTGTCTAGTAGGCCTGGCAACTGGACCATGCGAATCCGTATCCGACTCGATGATGCGTCCATTACGTACCGGCAGATGATAGCTATGATCATTCTCCGCCGCATGCTGTGGCCGACCACCATTGGCGCGTGTGTTGCGGGAGGGATTTTCTAGACTGGAGCTGGCTCCCGCTGCTGTGGCGGCAGCTGCACTGGTGCTGGTACCATTGGACGTCATATTCTTGCCTTGACGACCCCTTCTGCGGCCCAATTGACTGTCCTGCGTGCTCTCGTCCTGCTGCAGATGAGGATCATCATGTTGGTGCTGTTGCTCGTCGTCCTCCTCCGAGCTGCCGGGCAAGCGACGGGAGCGTCGTGCTCCGGCACTTGTGCCGGCACCTCGACTACCACCACCACCATTGCCAGACTGTTGGTCGTGTCGGTGACGTTTGTTGGAGTTGCCACGCCGACTCTTTACCTGCCGCTTAGTGCCACCACCACCACCACCACCACCACCAGCCCCAGCAGCTCTACGACGCCGTCTGTCGTTGGGATTGTAACTCTCCTCGGAGTCATTGGGCTCATCATCGTCCTCCATGAGGCGATTGCGAGCTCGGCGTACACGAGGACGACGTGCTTGCTGTGGCGAGCTGTTGTTGGAGTGAGCATCATCCTCTTCGTTCTCATCACTGCTCGCATCTGATGTAGTTTCCTCCTCCTCTTCTTCCTCCTCTTCGCTCTCCGAATTACTGCTGCTCTCGTGACGCCGCTGATGGGCATTGGACGAAGAGGAGGTCACACGATTAGAGCTAGATGTGGTGGCCACAACGGCAACTCCATTCCGACGACGCCTGCCACCGCGTGATGTTTGCTGTGCTGCGGTGTCGTCATCATCATCATCATCGTCGTCATCCTCATCTTCTTCCTCCTCATCGGTGCTGTGTGCTGGCAGCAGACGTCTGCTCGCTCCCGATGGTTTCTGCGTTCGTCTCGTGGTACGCTCCGTTGTCGTACGTTTGCTGGGGCTGCTCGAGCCACGCCCACTACTGCCGGACTTGTTCTTGTTGGCGCGTCTGCGGGCCGCTTTCCAATTGCTAACGACGGTCTTGATGTGCGATTCGAAGAGAGCGCTCAACCGCAAGGTCATTGAATAAATCTGCAAAAAAGGAAATAGAAAACAAAACATATTCATCAATTCATAAACTCAGTAGATTTCAGTGCGGGATTTCGTGGTCATGAGGTATGTGAGTAAGTGTGCGTGGGTATGTGTTGAGTAGAAACCAAGGGTCAACCTTACCGCCAGGTTATCCTATTATTAGTTGATTGTTTGTCACGGATCGTCATTCATTTGGATTAGTTCGAAACATTTATATTCGAATATAATATGATTTGATTTCGATTGATTCGATTGATACGATTGATTGATGGTTTATGAGTTGGGTGGTTGGTGGGTTGAAGTTTGAGAAGGCATGTTAACAAAATGCAAAAGAAACATTAACAAGAGATGAGCAGCTGCTACTATATTTCTGAGCAAGTAAACTGAACAGGAACTGAAGGATAATATGAGAGAGCGCTTCATCGTGCAGCGAATTTCGAAATTAAAACACAAATTAAATTTACAAAGCAACACAAATATAAACACAATTTTGATAATCATTCCAGAATTTATAAAAACTCATACGAATCGTATTTCGAAAAATTCCTCAATTAAAAATGGATTTCAAAATCCTAAAAATCTACAAGTCCCGACTTTGTTTACAATTAGAAAGCAACAAAGAATAACAATAACAGCAACAACAACAACAATTTGCAACTTGCCAATTGTTGCAATATGACAATATGACAATAAATGACGATCTGCAGCAATGGCCAGGCCAGTTCGTGGCCAATAAGACTCACCCGTGAACGTTTGTTTGTGTTGTAGTTCTTCGAATTGAGAAATATGAGCCGCACATCCTTGGCAAAGTCCAACGGGTCATCATAGTTGCCACCCAGCAGATCCTCTTTCACAGTGCGCAGATCCATGGGCGTGGCAATGATCTCCAGATAATCGGGAAACTCAATTGTGTCGACGGGTTCACGAAACGGTAACGAATCCGGCCGCTGCCACATCAAGTCCAACAATTGACGGCAATCCGACCGCCAATCTCCATCCGAACGTATGCGAGTCGAGCTGTAAGGGATTCATTTGTAATTAGGAAATTCAAATGAATTATAAGTGTCACTTACCGTCGGGTGGAGGAGACACGTTGACGTGCGGCAGCTGCTGAGGTGGTGGGACCAGTGCTGGTCGATGGCACAACATCCGAATCGGCTTCATTTTCCGACTCCGACGAATGATAGACGTCAACCAACTGATGGTAAACCGCAGCCACATCTATTTCATCCGCCTCCCTGTAAGTATATATAATGGTTAAAAATCGGAAAACACCAATATCCTTACAGGGACCTCATACCTGATGATGCGTAAGCATAAATCTGTGACAATCCGCGCATGTTTCACGATGCTGGTGTGGCGACGATTGTACTGCTCCGCATTGGTGGCCAAGTACCGCACATCGAACTGTGCCGAGGTGATGCGACGATAGAAATGATTCTCGAAGCGAGACTTGACCGTCGTTAAATCAATGGGATACTCTATCAAATAGGCGTAGTCGGGGTATATGTTGAGGTCCACGGGTGCCAGAAAGTGTTCCGCAATAGATAGACGCATGACCTTATAAAATTAATTAGTTAATTAATTAAATTTACTTAATAAATTAATTGTAAAAAATATGTTTGCAGCTTAATCACAATAATTAACAAATTATAAATAGCTGAAATTCGCTGAAGTAATTAAGTTAATTGCATTTTAATTAATTTGTCGTTAATTAAATTAATAAAAATTAAAATTTAGCAGCAAAATTCATTAAGAATTTATCATACCTGCTCCAATCCATTGATGATGCGACGACAGGTGCCATCACGATCACCGCGATGCCATTCCTCGGACTTGGGCTGATACAGCGTGGCTCGTATCTCCTCGGGCAACACGGGCACAGCACCGCCCACTTCATCGGGCAGGCGCTGCTCATCGATGGGTTCCATGTCCCAGGGACTCATGTACTCGTACTCTCCATTGTCCCAACGCACCCTGAAGCACATGAAAAAGGAATCGGGGAAATCAGCGCTGAGTAGATGACGGGATTCAATCTGTCCCATCCACCAGCCGTCGCCAATCATGCACCGGAAGCGATCTCCAATGCTCCAGTTGCGCTGCACCGCCAGATCAAAGGTCTGACGCAGCACCAGAAAGTCCAGAACATCGGGCATATCATGGTACTTGATCTTGAAGGTGGTGCCATTCATGTTGCCATCCTCATCGATGATGGCCAGCTTTAGGCAGCATAGACGAGGTGGACGTATCTCATACTTGATGCCAATCACGCGCACTAGCTCATGATCCCGTAGAGTGCGAAAGTTCCAGGGCTCCGAGCTGTGCGATAGCTTGTAGACCTTCTTAAGACGCACTGCCTCCAGATAGCGCTGATGCCCCTGCCGAAAGTAGACGATCTCGTCGCCCATCTGCGGATAGTATGGCGCCTTACGTGGTATCACCTCCGATAGCCACTCGGCAGGACGGTACAGCTCTGGAATCTCACCATTAGGCGCCGCGGGTGGAATGAGCACACGCTTCCGTCCACGCTTTTTGTTCGCTGAGCTGGCTTGTCCTGTCGCTCCGTCATCACTGCTGTCATCGCTGATGGTTCGACGACGGGAGAGTGGCTTGCGCTTGGACCGTTTCGGTGGCTCCAGATTGGGTCCGGGTGTATCAGCAACCCAGTCCGAATAATCAGAACTATCAGTCTCTGACTCATCGCTGCTGTCATCCAGGTGCTCCTCCACATTAGAGTAACTGGTGTCGCCGGAGCTGCTGCTGCCATCGTCGTCATCCTCCTCTTCGTGTACATTGGGCCCGGCTGGATCATCAAAGTGCTCCTCCTGACCACGAACAGCACGTGTCCGATATGCCGGCTGTGCTCCCTGGCTCTGATTCTGCTGACCAGACTGAGCACCACGCCTCCGTCCAGGCCTGTTGCCAGCGCCATTGGAACGTGTATTCCGCAGTCTCCCGGCTCCTGCCAACTGCGACGAGGCGGCACTGGCCGTATTGATCATGATGGGACGCCGGCGCATCTCCCGTTTATACTCCTGCATTTCGTACTGACCAGCCGAGAAGATGCTCTGCTTGAGGCTCTGCAACTGGGCATACTTCATGGGCCGAACATACGTGCGGCGCACGAATTTCAAAGGCAACACCTGCGCTGGCAAAGCCACGTTCTGTTCACCCTGTGCCTGTTGCTCGCCGACCGGTGGCGGGGCAATAGAAGGACGTGCTGGTGGCCAAGGTTGGCGAGCTGAGCCCTCGGCAAGAGAACGGCGTCCACCCAACACATTGCCACGTTGGGCGGCGGCATTGCGTCCGGAATTTGAATCCGGCATCTGATCCTGAACCTGACGCATGTTGTGGCGACCGAAGGGATGAGGGGCATTGAACGATGCATCATTCCCGGCGGCATTGTTACCTTGACGATTGGCCAAGGCGGCGATCATTCGATCTATATGAGAATAATTACCAGCAGCTGCGCCTGGTACAGCGCCAACTGCACCACCAGGTGCTCCTCCTCCTCCGACAATGCCTGCTGGACCCGCTGCAGCTTCAGCATTGGCGGGACCATTATCCTCAATCACAATGCCATCGATACCCACTGTCAGATTGGGTATCAATTGATCCATGCTGCAGCTTTCCCGTCCGGGCACAAAACGTTGATACTTTGCGGGGTGAGGATTGCCGTCGGCATCGACTAAAAATGGCGGTGGCATTAAATGTGGCATTATCTGTGTCTGCTCATCGACCACATGATGATGCACGTCCCGCAATAATGGCCGATAATCCGTATGGAAGAACAACTCTGTCGGCAACTACAATTCAAACAGAGATTGTGAGCAAGTGCAGCCGAGTGGCGATTACTCTTAATCCACTTACCATTTTGTACTTTTCGATACCAATGCCCAGACCAAATATGAGGATGTGTCCATGGGAATCGGTTGCTGCTATCATGGTGCCATCCGGTGACCATTTGGCATCGAAGACACTGCCATGTCCTTGGCCATCGATATCATTGAAGAACTGTGCCACATACGTTCCCTGCTCAATATCCCAGAGAAAGACCTGACCATCGTGGCCAGCAGAGAGCAGGACATGCTCATCTCTCGGATTCGATTCCAGCACATACAGCTCATCCTTGTGGCCACGCAGCACACGGTGCAACTTGGCCGTTTTCGAATCCCAAATTTTAATCTGATTCACATGCATATTATTATTAAATAATTAATTAATTTAAATAAATAATACTCACAGTGAAATCATTGACAGCCGTGATGACATAGCGATCGGAGGCATCCCAAGCCACCATGGTGACCTTCAGTTTCTTGCCCTCCTCTGGCTCTGGACAGCTATAGAAAATGAATTAAAATGAACATTTTTTAAATCATATAACTGTTAAAAAATAAGGATTTTTTTTAAAATTAAATACCAAATGTTATATTACCTCACTAGACGTTCCGTCATGCATAACTTAAGGCTCTTCCACTGCTGCGACTCGAAGGTCCAGATATGCGCAGTGCCATCCTTGCTGCCGGATATAAAGCGTAGGCCACGATGTGACCACTGCACGGAATCAACGGCATCGGTGTAGGCCTCCGTCTCCAGTATACGCTTCGGACCATCCTCGGCCATTATGTAGACACGCACATGATGATCAGCCGAGCCGGCGGCCAGAAAGACACCACCCGGCGAGAAGGTCGTGCACATCATTTGTGCCTGACCGGGACGCAGCTTCTCATGGTATTGTGTGGGTCGCGGTGCGAAGGTAATCTTCTGACCACGTGGCGTCGAGTACTGCCAGAATGCAATGGAACCATCCGTACTGGTGGTCACCAAATACTTGAGATCGCTACGTGGCGATGGGCAGAAGTTGACGGATGTTATCATGCCCGTATGGGCAGCGAGAACAGCAATTGGCGAGGTTGTCTGCATGTCCCAAACACGGAGAATGCGATCAACTGAGCCGGCAGCCAGCATTGTATTGTCCAGGTTGATAGCAATGTCCGTGATCTCCGCAGATGCGCCGCGCAGTGTCGCCAGCAAGCGGCCATCTGCTGCTGACCAGATCTTGATAAGTAAATCATCGGCACCCGTGATAATGTAGCGTCCAGTGCGATCGAAGAGTACACAGTACACTGATGATAAGTGGCCCACAGTTCGACGCAACAACTTGGTCTTCCTGTAAAGATCCGTGGGCACTAGCAGCTTGCGACGCACCAGACCAGAATGTTCCCGACCAAAAATCACTTTACCTATATTCAAATTATTAGTATTTGTTCCTGTAAAAGTTATAACATTTCTTGAACTTACTCAGATTGTGCACCGGCTTGGTGAGTCTGGAGTCGGGCAGCGATATGCCATGGAGGCTTGTACAATAATCGAGTATTGTACGATGCCGATAGACGGTGTCTTTTGTTCGCAACAAATTTTGGCGGCCTTTCCCAAGTAAAGATTGTACACCTGGTACACTTGGTGGCAGCTCTTTGTCTACCAAAGGCCCAAGACGACTGCATATTTCTATTAAATGATTGGGCCCTATGTGTGCGTATTTTTGTTCCTGTGAATTGATTTAAAATTAACGAATTTATATTTATCGATAAAAAATCGCGCGCGCGCACACACAAGCATAGCGCATTAGTGCGCAGCTGTTTTCTAGTGAAGCATATACAGTGGTCTCGCTCTACCACATGGCACGTAGTGCTGCGTTGGCTTTTGTTCAAGGTCTACAACATGCACACACACAAGTACATGAAGAAGCGTGAATACATGTGTACACACAATTGTATTGAAAGCAAGATGTCGTCCGCCAGAGGCATGGTTTTTATTAAAATTACAATGTAATTTTTTTTAGTTAATTTTTTCAAATTTTTTTGAACCGGACAGATTATAGTTAACTCTTTAACATTAAATGGGTATTTGAATATTTGGTTTAGTTTTTCATTAGTATTAATTTACCAAAATAATCACTATATCTTAATTAAAGTAATGCAGTTAATTAATTTTAATTAATTGCAAATAATTAAGTTCATTCACATACGCAGTCTAATCGATTGGCGTGTGACGTCACAAATGCGCGCATACAACATTCACACAGTCCACACACTCACACACACACACACACACAAACTCACTCTGACACTTAGAAAGTCAAACAGACAAAACGTCAATTATGCAAGCACGTTACACTTATAATGACAATTTAACACAAGATAAACCATTAACAACAAGAAGAACAACTTACCAACTCAGCGAAGGTTTGGTCATGCTCATTGCCTAGCCAGTCGATGCGCCGGGGCAATATCTGTGGGCGAAACAAATTTATTATCACTTGCACTTGCTAAGCATCGGAAACAATGACGTCGCCGTTGTCGTCGCAGCCGGGAGCCCAATTTCTTCTTTTCCACCTTTTTTTTACCTACTTTTTATTAAAAGAAGACAGACAGACGGACTTCTCCCATATGCTGTATCGCACAGTAGTACGATTCAGTTTTCAGTATAGCTTTGAACTCTGAAATAAGCGGACGGTGTGGGCTGCTGCTGCTGCTGCCGGTACAAGTACTACAACAACAACCATCGACGACGACGACGACGACGACGACCACGAAAACCAAAACAAAAAATATATAAACAAACGCTTTGCATTCAAAAAAATGTCATAACAGAGACAGAAATCCTGGATGGCAAATGCAACGCAAAAAGTTTTAACCCATATACACAAACCACACTCACCTTCTTTTCTTCTAGTTCACTGACCAATACCTGAAAATTTGTAGAAAATTTTTAGAATTGGGTTAGTTAAATGTTTGTAAACAAAAGCGAATTATTCAAACGTTGAAATTGCGCTCTTTTCACAGGGCGACGCTCAACAACAACAAAAGTAACAGAAAGTAAGCATTCGATCACCGACCTTTGCTGTCTGTTCCAGTGGCCCCGCAGACAAAAATTTCGATATGAGGAAATATAATTCTGGAATAGAAATAATTGCGGTTCACATTAAATGCAACAAGTTGCTTGCCAAATGCACATAATTAACATAAAATTGCATTTATTTCGGCCATTCGCGCTGATTCTCTTGCACTCACACACACTGGCTCAGGGCACACTGAGGCTGAGGCCCAGCAAAAAAGAGTCAGCCAAGAGGGAAGCGTACCTCTTCGATTGGGCCCAAAATGCATGTAAATTTCTTATAATCTGGTCGATATTCATTTGTAACGCACCTGGGACTATCACATCATTTGAATTGGTTTGCCTGTTCTCCATTATTACACATTTTATTATGAAATTACAAAAAAATTGTCGCACTGAAATTCGACTGAAATACTTTTCTCAGCTTCTTCTTTTGTCACACTACTAGTTGTCATTCATACATTTCGCACACAAGCCAGCTTGTCTGTTAATGTTAATCCAGCCCAAGTATATAAATGTTAAGTAACAGACTCTCGTTATTCGGCATTTTCTACTAACACAAAACGGTCACACTAAAAATGTGCAGTAGTTGTCAAAAAAAAATTATATTTTTCCGTGCTGTAACAAATCTAGTTGAAAGCCATACGGAATTCAATATTTAATCAACACACAGTGTGAGCAACGCAATCGCAAACATGGATTGCAATCTTGGCAGTGAAATTGGGCAGAAAATGCGTGTAAGTTTTTCATAATTTTCGATTCCATTCTCGAAAAATCAATCGGACCCGTAATCAACCAAGTTCTAATTCAATTCACTTAAATTTCACCACAGAGTGCTGTTAAGGCGAAACTGCTTGAGCTGGGCACTGGCGGCTCGGCCGGATTCATTGATGACGAGTTGCCCGATTACGTTATGGTCATGGTGGCGAACAAACGAACCAAACAGCAGATGAACGCCGAACTGAATCTTTTCCTTGGCGATCAGACTGATCTCTTTGTCACCTGGCTTCATGAGGTACTGCAGAAGCTTCAGGAAGTTACGCTACCTGCCTCCAGTGGTATGATTGATCATCTTATTTGTTAAGAATATACTTTCATTTGTCTGGTATTCAGCATCCAGCAAAAAGCGCAAGTCCCGACAAGGCGAAACTACTAAAGCAAAGGAGAAGGACAAAGAGAAGGAGAAGGATAAAAAACTGCGGGATAAGAAGGATAAACGACCTCACAGAAAATCGGGCGATGAGCTGCCAGTGGACAGCAGCGGAAGGTCCACAGACACTATGCCAGCCATCGGGTCCATTACAGATGTCTTCGCAGAGGAGCTGCTGGAGAAGGCTAAAAAGTCAATGGACGTGGACTCCAGCCTTAAAGAAGAGCTCGCACAAAAGAAGAAAAAACGTAAGTCGGTCAACGATGATGAGCTGCAGACTCATCCAGCCGCTGCAGCTGAGGAAGTTCCAAGGCATTTTGATATTCCAACCATGTCAGAGATTAGTTCGACGACCATCAGCGGAAATCGGGAGAAGGATATTGCCGAACTGCTTGAAGTTCAGCGAAAGATCTCTGCTGCCAAACAACATCTGCGACAAATTGGTGAACTGGACGACGCCAGCGAAGATGATGATGACGACGCACATGTGGAAGATGTATTAAATCTGAACGAGCAAGATGAGTCTGTGGGGGGCAGCAACTCAACGCCCAAGGCAACAGCCCCTGACAACTCCAGCTCAGGCACACGCAAGCCCAAAAGTCCCATTGTTTTTCACAGAACCCCCGAGCCCGAGACAGCTAGAGAAAAACCAAAGACTCAAATGGTGGAGCCCAGTGAGGAGCGGTCGGAACGTCGTTCAGTCCATGATCGTCTAGGTAGCAAACCGCTGCAGCAGCACCAACAGCCACAAACGCCACCCGAGCGACCTTCACGAGGCCAAAAAGAGCTGGAGCTGTATGTGCCGGCGCATAGACGTCGTGGTGATGCACCACAGCAGGATGAGGATAACAAGAAGATAGAGCGTGGCAGGGAACGCAGCCAGCGGAACAATGTCAACGACAGTCAGGCAAGCCGTCCCCGAAGGGAACGCGAGCGAGAAAGGGACACAGTACGGAGTCGCCGCACACCCAGTCCTAGTCCGGAAAGCAGCTACAACAAACATCGCATTGGATCTCGCGTCATTGTAGCAATCAATAAGCCACCGGTGCCGTCTGATGACGAGGACATATTGGATAAGCCAGTCAACTCTGTAATCAAGATCAAGCCACGTCCACAGGTGTCCCCGAGTCGTCAGGCCTGCAAGAATCTGCTGATGCGTGCCGTGGCCGATGCTCAGAGATCTACGATTCTGGCCAAGACTGTGACAACAGCGCCAGCAATTACAGCGACTGCGTCATCTAAGCAACGGGGCCGGAGTGATGAGCCCGAACTGATAAGCTCCACGTTGGGCAAGCGTCGATCCACTGAGTCAGCTGGCGGTGGAGCTGGCAAAGAGTTATTCAGACGCAGCAGGCGTGAACTTCTGGTGAATGTCCTGCACGGAGATGGCAAGCGAGTGCGTCAGTCCGAGTTGAGTCTGCTGCCCAAGGAGGAAGTTGAAGAGGAGGAGGAATATGTGCCTGCTGTGTCCGTCAAAGATTATGTGGCATATGTGCCCCAGCTGGTGCATGGTGATGAGGAGGATCTTGAGCAGCATATTGACTTGCATGTGGAAAAGCATGCCAATAAGTTGGGCTCGGGGTCTACTGGCGTATCCAAGACTCAGTTCGTGGTGACACTGAATGGCGACAAATCGTTGGGCAATGTGGCGTCCTCTTTTCGAAGGCGTTCCCGCAGACGCACACCCTCTCCTCAGGTATCCTCGACGAGTTCGACAACAGTTCATCTTTTGAACGCAGAGCCCAGTTCCACCACGGGCTCCTCCACAACGACTAGCGGCAGCAACAACAACAATAGACGGATGAGGAATAAACGGGGACGTAGCTCATCTCACTCCTCGCCATCCACATCAAGTAACACGCCACCTCCGAAGCCGTCAAGGAGTCTGCATCGTAGCGATGTGCTGCGTCCGACGCAAGAGATTAAGAAAATCATCATTAAGAACGATGTCGGCGATGATGATGAGGATGAGCAGCCTCAGCAAGCTTTGTCACAGAAACGTGCCTCCCGAAAGCGACTGAGTAGCAGCTCCAACATGGCTGCAACCTCCTCCTCATCGAAAGATGTTCACTCAGACTCAAAGCAACATCTGGACGTTGACCATCGTTCCACAACACCACCTCTGCCACCCAAGCAGCTGGAGAAGCGTGAGCGTGAAAGGGAACCTAAGAAATCAACGACTCCAATGGCAACAGTTCCAACGACCTCAATTGTGGAGCCGCCAGCTAAGGCCAAGCACACGCCCATTAAGTTCAAGCTAAAACCAGAGGAGGATGCGCATGCGCCGCCAAAGAAACGACGCTCGGGCAGCAAAGATCGTGACTCTTCCTTGGAGCGACGACGCATCTCCATACGCAGTGCCGAGGATAGAAAGTATGACAATCTGCCTTCATGTAAGTTAAACAAATAAATTAGTTTATAGATATAGTTTTAATAATAATGATTTTAGCAGATTTTGGTCGATGCAATCGATATTATAGGAACATAAAAAGATATTACAGATATTCTGAAAATAATTCAAGAAAATAGCTAACATTTTTTTCGAACTTAACGGAATCTTAAACTAATCTATACTCTTATTTTAATCCAAAAACAAAAAAAAAAATGGAATTTTGTAAAAAATTTTGCAGTGAGCGCTGTCAATGTGGACTCTCAAGTGTTGAAGGTTTCGAAGCCAAAGGAGCGCTGCAAGTATCATCCGAATTGCAACAAGCAATTCTGCGAATATTATCATCCAACGGCGCCATGCAAATCCTTTCCCAACTGCAAGTTTGCCGACAAGTGCATGTACTCTCATCCAAAGTGCAAATTCGACTTGTCCTGCATCAGCATAGATTGCAATTTCGCACACAGTGGAGTCCGTGATCTGAGCCACGTGCAGCTCTCCGCACCGCCTTTATGTGAGTTCTCTAATAATACCGATACGCCATATAAACTGAACTGTGATTTGTGATTTCAGCGTCGCATGTGATTCCAGTGCAGAATTATAAATCAATATCGGCACCAGTGACTGCTACGACGGCCACAACCATGTGCAAATATTATCCGAATTGCACCAAGGTGGGATGCACATTCTATCATCCGAAACCCTGCCGATATGGCAAGAACTGCATCAACAAACTGGAGTGCATTTTTTATCATCCGGAAATGCAAAGCAAATTCAAATGGGTCGCTTCACTGGGCTAGGGTGGCGACGAAAATAGAAATGCTCTTCAATCTCTCTATACTATCCCCCTCACATACAGATTTTTACTTTAGCATTTATCGTTTAGCGAATTTCATATATAGTATCCTATTTATAACGATAACGAACACAAGATACTATTATTAACATTTTATTATGATTTGTTTTGCCTATAACCTTTCCTTTGGTTAATAATAATTGGCTTATTTTTCAAATATATTTAATATTTATATATTCTCTAGAGTCTAGACAGTAGCTTGTGACAGAAACAAAAAATTGTATTTTGTTGTCATTAGATTTGTTGCTGCCCCGTATACATTTGCATTGTAAACGTTCTCAAAAACAGATCGATGAATAAATTTAGCAATTTTTTTGCTAAGAAATTGGACTTTTAAATTTGATTTTAATTGACATAAGAAAACGAAAAACTTAAATTATTTAAACAAATTCTTAGCTTTAGTGTATTGTTATTATAAACTGATATATGCACAAACTGATCCAAAATATAATAAATAATAAGACATCTATAATCCCAAATTCGTCGGCTAATTTTGATTATTTGTAAACAACCAACCAATGTGTTATGTTAAAATGTCCAAAAGTGTGTCAAAATTGAAAACTGATAGTATGAAAAATTTTTGATGGAGATTCAAAAAAAAAAAAAAAACGATCAAAACCATTGACAGAAGTGGAAAAATTTTGAAAATCGGTTGATTTTTAACTAAATTATGGCTTCAAAAATATGCAAAAGACTGCATTTTTTGTTCCAAAAAACAGGTTTATAACAATTTTTCACTTTCCTTGTCATATTTTTCACAACATGTATTAAACATTTAAAGTATGATCAAAGCGAATATTTCATTTTTTGCTCAAAAAGCTGTTATTAATCATTTTTTCAGAATTATGGCCATATTTTCTAAAATATTCGTCCAAATCAACTGCGGTTGAGTATTTTATACTTATTTTGATGCCAGAAATCGACTGGGCACAAAAAAATCCGATTTCAAAATATTCACTTTTTTGACATTATTGCATGGGGTTAGAATGCAAAAATGACCAAAAATGGGTCAAAATTGAAAACTGACAGCATCAAAATATTTTTGATGTATATTCAAAATATGATCAAAACCATTGACAGAAATGCAAAAATTTTGAAAATCGGTTAATTTTTAGCTAAATTATGGCTTCTCAAAGTCGCAAAATCCTCAAATTTTTGTTCCAAATAACAGGTTTATAACAATTTTTCACTTTCCTTGCCATATTTTTCACAACATGTATTAAACATTTGATACCGATTTAAAGTATGATCAAAGCCGTATCTAGAAATCCAAAAATATGTAAAATCGGATAAGTTGTGTAAAAGATATGGTGTCTCAAAGATAAGGAATATTTCATTTTTTGCTCAAAAAGCTGTTATTAACCGTTTTTTCAGAATTATGGCCAAATTTTCTAAAATATTCGTCCAAATCAACTGCGGTAAAGTATTTTATACTTATTTTGATGCCAGAAATCGACTGGGCACAAAAAAATTCCGATTTTAAAATATTCACTTTTTTGACATTATTGCATGGGGTTAGCATGCCAAAATGATCAAAAATGGGTCAAAATTGAAAACTGACAGCATCAAAAAATTTTTGATGTATATTCAAAATATGATCAAAACCATTGACATTATTGCATGGGGTTAGCATGCCAAAATGATCAAAAATGGGTCAAAATTGAAAACTGACAGCATCAAAAAATTTTTGATGTATATTCAAAATATGATCAAAACCATTGACGGAAATGCAAAAATTTTGAAAATCGGTTAATTTTTAGCTAAATAATGGCTTCTCAAAGTCGCAAAATCCTCAATTTTTTGTTCCAAAAAACAGGTTTATAACAATTTTTCAATTTCCTTGCCATATTTTTCACAACATTTATTAAACATTTGATACCGATTTAAAGTATGATCAAAGCCGTATCCAGAAATCCAAAAATATGTAAAATCGGATAAGTTGTGTAAAAGATATGGTGTCTCAAAGATAAGGAATATTTCATTTTTTGCTCAAAAAGCTGTTATTAATCATTTTTTCAGAATTATGGCCATATTTTCTAAAATATTCGTCCAAATCAACTGCGGTAAAGTATTTTATACTTATTTTGATGCCAGAAATCGACTGGGCACAAAAAAATTCCGATTTTAAAATATTCACTTTTTTGACATTTTTGCATGGGGTTAGAATGCAAAAATGACCAAAAATGGGTCAAAATTGAAAACTGACAGTCTCAAAGATAAGGAATATTTCATTTTTTGCTCAAAAAGCTGTTATTAATCATTTTTTCAGAATTATGGCCATATTTTCTAAAATATTCGTCCAAATCAACTGCGGTAAAGTATTTTATACTAATTTTGATGCCAGAAATCGACTGGGCACAAAAAAATTTCGATTTTAAAATATTCACGTTTTTGACATTTTTGCATGGGGTTAGCATGCAAAATGATCAAATATGGGTCAAAATTGAAAACTGACTGCATCAAAAAATTTTTGATGTATATTCAAAATATGATCAAAACCATTGACGGAAATGCAAAAATTTTGAAAATCGGTTAATTTTTAGCTAAATTATGGCTTCTCAAAGTCGCAAAATCCTCAATTTTTTCATCCAAAAAACAGGTTTATAACAATTGTACTTTCCTTGCCATATTTTTCACAACATGTATTAAACATTTGATACCGATTTAAAGTATGATCAAAGACGTATCCAGAAATCCAAAAATATGTAAAATCGGATAAGTTGTGTAAAAGATATGGTGTCTCAAAGATAAGGACATTTCATTTTTTGCTCAAAAAGCTGTTATTAACCGTTTTTTCAGAATTATGGCCAAATTTTCTAAAATATTCGTCCAAATCAACTGCGGTAAAGTATTTTATACTTATTTTGATGCCAGATAGCGACTGGGCACAAAAAATTCCGATTTTAAATTATTTACTCTTTTTGACATTTTTGCATGGGCTCAGCATGCCAAAATGATCAAAAATGGGTCAAAATTGAAAACTGACAGCACCAAAAAATTTTTGATGTATATTCAAAAGATGATCAAAACCATTGACAGAAATGCAAAAATTTTGAAAATCGGTTAATTTTTAGCTACATTATGACTTCTCAAAGTCGCAAAATCCTCAATTTTTTCATCCAAAAAAAAGGTTTATAACAATTTTTCACTTTCCTTGCCATATTTTTCACAACATGTATTAAACATTTGATACCGATTTAAAGTATGATCAAAGCCGTATCTAGAAATCCAAAAATATGTAAAATCGGATAAGTTGTGTAAAAGATATGGTGTCTCAAAGATAAGGAATATTTCATTTTTTGCTCAAAAAGCTGTTTTAAATCATTTTTTCCAGAATTATGGCCATATTTTCTAAAATATTCGTCCAAATCAACTGCGGTAAAGTATTTTATACTTATTTTGATGCCAGAAATCGACTGGGCACAAAAAAATTCCGATTTTAAAATATTCACGTTTTTGACATTTTTGCATGGGGTTAGCATGCCAAAATGATCAAAAATGGGTCAAAATTGAAAACTGACAGCATCAAACAATTTTTGATGTATATTCAAAATATGATCAAAACCATTGACGGAAATGCAAAAATTTTGAAAATCGGTTAATTTTTAGCTAAATTATGGCTTCTCAAAGTCGCAAAATCCTCAATTTTTTCATCCAAAAAACAGGTTTATAACAATTTTACTTTCCTTGCCATATTTTTCACAACATGTATTAAACATTTGATACCGATTTAAAGTATGATCAAAGACGTATCCAGAAATCCAAAAATATGTAAAATCGGATAAGTAGTGTAAAAGATATGGTGTCTCAAAGATAAGGAATATTTCATTTTTTGCTCAAAAAGCTGTTATTAACCGTTTTTTCAGAATTATGGCCAAATTTTCTAAAATATTCGTCCAAATCAACTGCGGTAAAGTATTTTATACCTATTTTGATGCCAGAAATCGACTGGGCACAAAAAATTCCGATTTTAAAATATTCACTTTTTTGACATTTTTGCATGGGGTCAGCATGCCAAAATGATCAAAAATGGGTCAAAATTGAAAACTGACAGCATCAAAAAATTTTTGATGTATATTCAAAATATGATTAAAACCATTGACAGAAATGCAAAAATTTTGAAAATCGGTTAATTTTTAGCTAAATTATGACTTCTCAAAGTCGCAAAATCCTCAACTTTTTGTTCCAAAAAACAGGTTTATAACAATTTTTCACTTGCCATATTTTTCACAACATGTATTAAACATTTGATACCGATTTAAAGTATGATCAAAGCCGTATCCAAAAATCCAAGAATATGTAAAATCGGATAAGTTGTGTAAAAGATATGGTGTCTCAAAGATAAGGAATATTTCATTTTTTGCTCAAAAAGCTGTTATTAATCATTTTTTCAGAATTATGGCCATATTTTCTAAAATATTCGTCCAAATCAACTGCGGTTGAGTATTTTATACTTATTTTGATGCCAGAAATCGACTGGGCACAAAAAAATTCCGATTTTAAAATATTCACTTTTTTGACATTTTTGCATGGGGTTAGAATGCAAAAATGACCAAAAATGGGTCAAAATTGAAAACTGACAGCATCAAAAAATTTTTGATGTATATTCAAAATATGATCAAAACCATTGACGGAAATGCAAAAATTTTGAAAATCGGTTAATTTTTAGCTAAATTATGGCTTCTCAAAGTCGCAAAATCCTCAATTTTTTCATCCAAAAAACAGGTTTATAACAATTTTACTTTCCTTGCCATATTTTTCACAACATGTATTAAACATTTGATACCGATTTAAAGTATGATCAAAGCCGTATCTAGAAATCCAAAAATATGTAAAATCGGATAAGTTGTGTAAAAGATATGGTGTCTCAAAGATAAGGAATATTTCATTTTTTGCTCAAAAAGCTGTTTTTAATCATTTTTTTTAGAATTATGGCCATATTTTCTAAAATATTCGTCCAAATCAACTGCGGTAAAGTATTTTATACTTATTTTGATGCCAGAAATCGACTGGGCACAAAAAATTCCGATTTTAAAATATTCACTTTTTTGACATTTTTGCATGGGGTTAGAATGCAAAAATGACCAAAAATGGGTCAAAATTGAAAACTGACAGCATCAAACAATTTTTGATGTATATTCAAAATATGATCAAAACCATTGACGGAAATGCAAAAATTTTGAAAATCGGTTAATTTTTAGCTAAATTATGGCTTCTCAAAGTCGCAAAATCCTCAATTTTTGTTCAAAAAACAGGTTTATAACAATTTTTCACTTTCCTTGCCATATTTTTCACAACATGTATTAAACATTTGATACCGATTTAAAGTATGATCAAAGCCGTATCCAGAAATCCAAAAATATGTAAAATCGGATAAGTTGTGTAAAAGATATGGTGTCGCAAAGATAAGGAATATTTCATTTTTTGCTCAAAAAGCTGTTATTAATCATTTTTTCAGAGTTATGGCCATATTTTCTAAAATATTCGTCCAAATCAACTGCGGTAAAGTATTTTATACTTATTTTGATGCCAGAAATCGACTGGGCACAAAAAAATTCCGATTTTAAAATATTCACTTTTTTGACATTTTTGCATGGGGTTAGAATGCAAAAATGACCAAAAATGGGTCAAAATTGAAAACTGACAGCATCAAAAAATTTTTGATGTATATTCAAAATATGATCAAAACCATTGACAGAAATGCAAAAATTTTGAAAATCGGTTAATTTTTAGCTAAATTATGGCTTCTCAAAGTCGCAAAATCCTCAATTTTTTGTTCCAAAAAACAGGTTTATAACAATTTTTCACTTTCCTTGCCATATTTTTCACAACATGTATTAAACATTTGATACCGATTTAAAGTATGATCAAAGCCGTATCCAGAAATCCAAAAATATGTAAAATCGGATAAGTTGTGTAAAAGATATGGTGTCGCAAAGATAAGGAATATTTCATTTTTTGCTCAAAAAGCTGTTATTAACCATTTTTTCAGAGTTATGGCCATATTTTCTAAAATATTC
The DNA here is from genome assembly GCA_018150725.1 of Drosophila quadrilineata. Lineage (NCBI taxonomy): Eukaryota > Metazoa > Arthropoda > Insecta > Diptera > Drosophilidae > Drosophila > Drosophila quadrilineata. The sequence continues at coordinate 1,150,296 of JAECWN010000375.1, forward strand.
GTCCAAATCAACTGCGGTAAAGTATTTTATACTTATTTTGATGCCAGAAATCGACTGGGCACAAAAAAATTCCGATTTTAAAATATTCACTTTTTTGACATTTTTGCATGGGGTTAGAATGCAAAAATGACCAAAAATGGGTCAAAATTGAAAACTGACAGCATCAAAAAATTTTTGATGTATATTCAAAATATGATCCAAACCATTGACAGAAATGCAAAAATTTTGAAAATCGGTTAATTTTTAGCTAAATTATGGCTTCTCAAAGTCGCAAAATCCTCAATTTTTTCATCCAAAAAACAGGTTTATAACAATTTTTCACTTTCCTTGCCATATTTTTCACAACATGTATTAAACATTTGATACCGATTTAAAGTATGATCAAAGCCGTATCCAGAAATCCAAAAATATGTAAAATCGGATAAGTTGTGTAAAAGATATGGTGTCTCAAAGATAAGGAATATTTCATTTTTTGCTCAAAAAGCTGTTATTAATCATTTTTTCAGAATTATGGCCATATTTTCTAAAATATTCGTCCAAATCAACTGCGGTAAAGTATTTTATACTTATTTTGATGCCAGAAATCGACTGGGCACAAAAAAATTCCGATTTTAAAATATTCATTTTTTTGACATTTTTGCATGGGGTTAGAATGCAAAAATGACCAAAAATGGGTCAAAATTGAAAACTGACAGCATCAAAAAATTTTTGATGTATATTCAAAATATGATCAAAACCATTGACAGAAATGCAAAAATTTTGAAAATCGGTTAATTTTTAGCTAAATTATGGCTTCTCAAAGTCGCAAAATCCTCAAATTTTTGTTCCAAAAAACAGGTTTATAACAATTTTTCACTTTCCTTGCCATATTTTTCACAACATGTATTAAACATTTGATACCGATTTAAAGTATGGTCAAAGCCGTATCCAGAAATCCAAAAATATGTAAAATCGGCTAAGTTGTGTAAAAGATATGGTGTCTCAAAGATAAGGAATATTTCATTTTTTGCTCAAAAAGCTGTTATTAATCATTTTTTCAGAATTATGGCCATATTTTCTAAAATATTCGTCCAAATCAACTGCGGTAAAGTATTTTATACTTATTTTGATGCCAGAAATCGACTGGGCACAAAAAAATTCCGATTTTAAAATATTCACTTTTTTGACATTTTTGCATGGGGTTAGAATGCAAAAATGACCAAAAATGGGTCAAAATTGAAAACTGACAGCATCAAAAAATTTTTGATGTATATTCAAAATATGATAAAAACCATTGACAGAAATGCAAAAATTTTGAAAATCGGTTAATTTTTAGCTAAATTATGACTTCTCAAAGTCGCAAAATCCTCAAATTTTTGTTCCAAAAAACAGGTTTATAACAATTTTTCACTTTCCTTGCCATATTTTTCACAACATGTATTAAACATTTGATACCGATTTAAAGTATGGTCAAAGCCGTATCCAGAAATCCAAAAATATGTAAAATCGGATAAGTTGTGTAAAAGATATGGTGTCTCAAAGATAAGGAATATTTCATTTTTTGCTCTAAAAGCTGTTATTAATCATTTTTTCAGAATTATGGCCATATTTTCTAAAATATTCGTCCAAATCAACTGCGGTAAAGTATTTTATACTTACTTTGATGCCAGAAATCGACTGGGCACAAAAAATTTCGATTTTAAAATATTCACTTTTTTGACATTTTTGCATGGGGTTAGAATGCAAAAATGGCCAAAAATGGGTCAAAATTGAAAACTGACAGCATCAAAAAATTTTTGACGTATATTCAAAATATGATAAAAACCATTGACAGAAATGCAAAAATTTTGAAAATCGGTTAATTTTTAGCTAAATTATGACTTCTCAAAGTCGCAAAATCCTCAATTTTTTCATCCAAAAAACAGGTTTATAACAATTTTTCACTTTCCTTGCCATATTTTTCACAACATGTATTAAACATTTGATACCGATTTAAAGTATGATCAAAGCCGTATCTAGAAATCCAAAAATATGTAAAATCGGATAAGTTGTGTAAAAGATATGGTGTCTCAAAGATAAGGAATATTTCATTTTTTGCTCAAAAAGCTGTTATTAATAATTTTTTCAGAATTATGGCCATATTTTCTAAAATATTCGTCCAAATCAACTGCGGTTGAGTATTTTATACTTATTTTGATGCCAGAAATCGACTGGGCACAAAAAATTCCGATTTTAAAATATTTCCATTTTTTGCTCAAAAATTTGTTTTTTGGTAATTTTTTCAGTATTGTGGCCATATTTCTCGCGCTTGTCGCTAAGAAATTTCGTTGCCGTTTTCCTTGTATGAAATGTCCCATCTATATATGTTATATGGTCAACATGGTTAACATAACATCGCTATGTTATGTAACATAACAGTTTGTCTTCTACAAATCTTACCAACATTATATTTGAATTATGCAAACGTTACACATCAGTGCAGATTCAGGATATTGGATAATTAGTTACTTAACTCTCAGGATTTATTTTCTGGTTGGAAAATGTGGAAATATTCAATATATAATATATATGATGTATACAGTATGTATAGTACAGTCTCTTAAGTTTATGCTTAAAAATTCTAGAGCAAAATATTAGATTCACTTAACACTAAGAAACACGCTTAGTTCTCTTTATGTTATCTTGTTGGATAAGGCCACATTAATGGGTTATAAGTACATACATCTTTCTCGATATAAATAACTATAGCTTTTGAATTAATTTTGTTATAGTTTAGTATATTATTTATATAGGATTTTGTTTAGCTCAGCTAATTTAGTTGTTAAAAGGCATGTTATAAAACTATTTACAAAATACTCATACAATTACACTTAATATATTTTGGAATTTGCCGATTACAATATTGATTTCTTTTAGTTTGTTTCATTTTGCTTTACAATTTTGTTGTGTTCACGAGTACATCACAACTTTTGTTCGAAGCTTTTTCGATTCTGAAGCTAGGGAGTAACTATATAACGACTATCAAGTGATTGCCATACAAACTAATTACTACAATAAATAGACAACGGCATTATTAACTAACTAAAGCGTACTTACAGTGGGCATCGGTGGTGCACACTGATGTAGAGTTAACTCTGTGGAAGCCTGCAGCACCTTACAAAGCATGTATGTACGCAAATATATACTAAAACTATTCATATATATACTATATATATATACTTGATATGGGCGGATTTTCAAATATCTTTTGTTAGGCGGGAATGGGCTTAACTAAATAAGTCGCTCTTCTGGCGGCGGCTTCAACACATTGTCCATTTCCAGTCGCGGATTGCAATACTCCTGCGCACTCGGACTGTACGTGCCGCGTGTGGCACGCTTATTCCGCGCCATCACAAGGAATGTGCCCAGCAGAGCCCCCGCAATGAGCAGCAGCACTACCACAACGGGTATGACAATGATGGCAATATCTGTAGTCGATGGACCATCCTCCTTGGCCGTAATCTGCAAATCAAACTATTGGTAACCATTTGTAAGAAATCATGAGATTAAGCAACTCACTGGAGCTGTGCAGTTCTTGCCGGTGAACCCATCTGTGCAATTGCATATGTAATCCGCTTCTTCGCCACAGTTCTCCATGCACTGCCCACCATTGAAGCAGATATCTGGAGTGTTGCAGGGATCTGTAAAGTTACAGAAGGCGCCACAGTGTGGCTTCTGGCAGATGCACTTGAAGGTGCCAGGCATGTTAATGCAGCGACCGAGTCCTCCGCAATACTCTACTCCCTGGCTGCACTCATCGATGTCGTTCTCGCAGTGCACACCCTCAAAGCCAGTTGACTGGCAATTGCATTGATAGCCGCCGACCAAATCCTGGCACTGTCCACCGTTCTGACAGGGACTCGAGGCACACTCATCGATCTCCTGTTCGCACAAGCGACCCATGTACCCCAGGCTACACTTACAGTTGGGTATCTATAAGAATTCAAAAATATATTAGATAGTCTGAAGTGATTATAGTGAAGCTCTTTGTCTCCTACCATGTTGGTGGAAATGCAGAGACCACCATTGGCGCAGGGTGTGCGCTCGCAAAAGGGTATATCACATAAGGGTCCCTCAAAGCCACTGGAGCAGGTGCATGTGAAGTTATTACCGGTTTGAGCATCTGTGGAAAATGCATTAACATTTTAATTGAAAGCAATATCGTGATATATAATTTTGACAGGAAATCGGATTATTTAATTTAAATAATGCCTGGGGACATTAGATAACTACGCAATACTTACTAAAGCCATTTTCACAGGTTGATCCATTGCGACAGGGTTCATTCTCGCAGGTCATCTGCTTGAGCGCATCACACTGTGGACCCGTGTATTCCTCAGGGCAGTCACAACGGTAGGCAGCGATTAAATCCGTACAGTTGCCACCATTATGGCATGGATGATCGGAGCATTCATCTATGTTGAGTTCACAGTGTCGTCCCTCGAATCCGGGCTGGCATTGACATAAGAAATTGGCCACCTGATTGATGCAGGTGCCATTGTTTTCGCAGACTGTGTTGAGGCACTCGTCAATGTCGGTGCCACAGTCGTCGCCCTCGTATCCAGGCTGACAGGTGCAAGCGTACTCCTCGGTTGGTACATTACAATAGCCGCCATTTTTGCAATCCACCTGGAAGCACAGAATGCAGCCCTCTTCGGGTCGCGTTGAGTTCAGATGGAACAGAGCTTGCATATGCACGGTGACGTTCTCGGTGGGTGGATAGAGTTCTGCATTTGAGAAGTACGGCAACAGTAGATCCCCAACACGCGCTTCACCCAGACACCCCTTGAACTGAGAGCCTTGTTGGGAGGACTGTGTAGAACCGCGTGATTGCAGGGAGTCGGGCATGCCGCCCAAATAGACTTGGGTGCTGCCCGAAAGCAACTCTTGGAACAGACCTTGTTCGATGTCTGAAGAGAAGCCGGGAGTTGGATCCACCATCGATTCCCATCCCTTCCAGCCACCTTCCAATTTGCCACCATGGGCACGCAAATAAATCCGGTTCCATTCTCCATCCGTGTTCTCTTTTTCAAAGCGTCCGGACTCGCCAATATGCAGTTGGTTCAATTTCCATGCGACGGTCACCCGACCGCCGTTGACGCCGATTTCAAAGAAACCGTCGTTATGCTCAATGTAGAGCAGAGTGCCTCCGGCTCGGGTGCGATAGGCAATCTCTATGACTGGCTTAACCATTGTCTGCTTGATGACGCCATTCTCATCTGGCTCATTGGTGTAGTAGAATGCCAGCGGGGCGTGCTCCTGGCCAGTGAACGTTATGTTGGTCAAGCATTCATAGCCATCGTCTAGATTCTGGCAGACACTTTTGCCGGGACATGTAATAAGCTGGCAGAATTCAATCTCCTGACAATCCTTGCCCTTGTACCCGTTAGGACACTTGCAGCTGTAATCGTTCCAGGTGTTGCGACACTCGGCATTGTGCTTGCAGGGATTCTTACGGCACAGATCATCGGACACCTCACCGGGCAGCACCGAAGCACGATCAATGGTGACGGCACCAAATGGCCTGGCATTCACATTCACATCGGTGACATTCAATGGATACATCTCAACAATCATATTGAGAGAGCCATTGCTCACTTTCACATCCTGAATGATGCCCTTGAAGTATTCCTTGCTGTCGTCGGTTTCCTTCGGTATGGCCACATTGACAGCCGGTATACTGCTTTCATCCAGTCCAGGCTCAGTGCTAGCAGGCAGCAGAGATTCACGGGTTGGCGCTGGTCCACCCAGATATAGAACTTGGGCATCCAACAGACCAGTTGTCGACAGGGTCTTACGGAAGTACTCGGTACCGTTGAGTTTCACCTGCACTAGGGTCTGGTTGCGCACGACCTCGATGAGATGATTGTATCCATTGTCCAGCTTCTGGCCACCAACTGTATAGGCTTCCGGTGTGCCATTAAACTGCATCTTCACCAGCAATTCTCCGCCATGCAGTTTAGCTGCCACATAAGAGTCACCGACATCTACAAGCAGGAGAAAAGAGAAAGTCTAAGTTGAAGTCAAGATTTAAGTGAAAGGAGCACTTACTCTTTGTGGGAGCTTTGCGTGGATCGCTGCCCAAATAGAAGACCTGTCCCGACGGCTCTCGCGTGCGTATAAACATGGATATATCCAGAATCGAACGAATGGCGCGTCTGGCGACATCGGCAGTCTCCACAATAACAGCCGAGTGTGTGGTATTCTCATGACCGAAGGTGGCGGCAGTCATATCTGTAAAAATCATAGATTTCGATATTAAGCTAGTGTCAACTCTTTGGGAAACCATGAAACTTACTGTGCTGACAGGTGTGCCCAAAGAAGGGTCTGGGACAGTGGCAGGCAAAAGTATGCCAGAGATCAGTGCACTCGCCATTGGAGTGGCAAGGATTCTTTGTACACTGCTCGGTGCGCGGACAGCCGCTCTGCACATATGACAATATGGTACTGTTATCGGGATCTGCGTTCTGTTCATCTGGGAAGATCCATTTGCTGTTGACAACCACGTCCTGCATGCACCCAACAAAACTGGAAGGTTGGTGCGTTAGATGCCGCAAGTAGGACTTCAGATTGGGAATGGTGCCGCCAAGATATGTTAAGGGGAACAACGGTTGACTGTTGTTGGTCTCGTATGGCGCACCCACCGGGAAGATGGCCTGTTCATCGTTAGCCGAGAGCACTAAATGGGATGTATTGATGGCCACAAACACCTTATGCCAATTGCTGTCATTCAACTTGGAGCCAATAAAGACGCCCTCCCATTTGTTCAGCAGGGATGAGTGAAGATTCAGTCGCCCATTGATCAGCTCCAGTATGTAACTAACTGGCTCATTCTGACCACCAGATGTGCCAAACGCCAGGACACCATTTGGTAACGTGGTCTTAAACTGCAAGTTGATGTCGTAACCCTCTTCACGCTGCGTCTTCACCGTAATCAGACTGCTGACTACCATAGAGAGGGTTGTTGTCTTCTCGCAGGTTTCACCCTGGAATCCATTCTGACAGGAACAGTTGAACAGGTGCTCAGTCTCGTTTACAAGATATGGACGACAAGTGCCATTATTGGAGCACGGTCCGCTCAGGCAACCAATCAGAGGAACAGAACAATTCTTGCCTCCAAAATTGGCATCACAGTCGCAATCGTAGTCGTTGATCTGATCGATGCAGGTGCCATTCTGGCAGGGATTATAGCGATCACATTCATCTATATTGATTTCGCAATGCGTGCCCTCAAAGCCAGGATCACATTCACAGGTATAGGTACCAATCTAGAAGATTAAAGGGAAATATGTTTAGATATGTCTATGGCATGAAATGAATGAGGTTGAACTTACGCCATCGTTGCAGGTGCCATGTTTGCTGCAGGGATTGCTTTCGCACTCATTAATGTTGATCTCACAGTTCTTACCAACGATGCCCGGCACACAGACACACTCATAGCTGCAAGTCATATCGGAGATTAGTCGTAGTTTCGGATTTAAGGATTTAATCGGACTTACCCGCTGGCATTCTCAAAACTAAAAGGTTGACTAAACACCTTGGGCAGATCCATGAAACGCGATTGATAATAGAGCGTCGCATTGGAGCGCTCCAAGCAGGTGCTATTGTATTGGCAGGGATTGCTCTCGCATTCGTTGATATCCTGCTCACAGTTCTTGCCATTGTAGCCGCCATGACACTCGCAGAGATAGTCCTTCACTTGATCAACACATATCGCTCCATTCCTACAGGGATTCGAGACACACTCGTCAATGTTCAGTTCACAATTCTTGCCCTCGTAGCCAGTTCCACTGCAGTCACAATGGAAACCACCCAATTCATCTATGCAGAGTCCATTATTCAGACACGGAGCCGAAATACAATCATCAATGTCAATTTCACAGATGCGTCCAGTCATACCGGGTATGCAGGAGCACGTGAAATTGTTGATCATATCGATGCAGGTGGAACCATTAGAGCAGGGATTACTGATGCACTCATCTATGTCGATCTCGCAATTGAGTCCCTGATAACCCGGTTTGCAATCACACTCGTAGGCATTGATCTAGGCGGAGAAAATCAAAACAAGATTAATACAGTCCAGAAATGATGTAGGGATAGGATTCGAGGAACTAGTTGACGTTTCAAAATTTCGTTATCATATTGAAGCAAATATATTGTTTATGCTACAAATTTCGAGGGTTTAGGTTCAATTTAAGATAAGCTATTCTAAAATGATATTCAAAAATGTGGCGTTCAAGTCTAGATCCCATCTGGATATGCATACATGGCTAGAATCATAAATATTACCGCCCTTCCCGACTCACTTGTCTCAATATCCGATGCTTTCCGTATTTAAAGAAAAACAACTGATTGTAATTTAGTAAGTGGAGCAGCAATTGCAGCCTCTGTGAACCAACAGAATGCTTACCTTGTTGTGGCATGTGGCACCGTGGAGACACGGATGACTGAGGCACTCATCCACATCCGAGTCGCAGTGGATGCCCGTGAATCCCGGCGTGCAGTAACACTTGTATGAACCCTTCTCATTCTTGCAGATGCCATTGCCGCAGATATTCGGCAGCTGGATGCACTCGTCCACATCATCGGCACAATTGCGACCCGTCCAGCCGCGCTGACACTTGCACTCGTAGTCCCCATTGGGCAGATCCAGACAGGCGCCACCATTCTGGCAGGGATGTGTGGCACACTGATTGCATAGCTTATTCTCTGGGCATTTGCATTGATTCTGCACACACATCATGGGCTCCTGACAGTTAAGTGGGGAACAGTTCTCAACCTTTTCGCAACGATCGCCAGAGTAACCGACAGCACAGTAACAATGGGTGCCATTCATGGAGCAAGTGCCGCCATTCAGGCACTTGCCATTGGTGGCATTACAATTGATGGGGGTCAATGCCAAGGTGGCCATGCCATCGCCGGTGCTCTGCTGGCAGTTGTAACCTGCGGGTCAAATTTGGGTTGCAGATAAACAGTTTGTGGAATAAGTTTGAAGTTAGTTTTAAAAAGTTAAAAAAAAATACTAAAAATACTCGCAAAATATACTAAAAATATACAAGTCAGATTTCTACATATTTACAATTGGAAACTAAAGAGGGTTGCAACACAAGTTTAACTATAAATAAGTTTATAAATAATTTCTATAAGTAAGCATTAAAATTAGCAAAAGCAGAGGAAAGGAAAAGAGGAGGAGGAAAGAGTTTTAGAGTGTCTAGGTGGAACTTGTTGTGCAACCCCCCCGGTAGATATAATATGTATTATATGTAGTTGTATAGGGTTGTGTTTTGGGCCAAACCTGTGTATCCACTAGCACATATACAGGTATAATTGTTACTATATCCTAGGCAGGTGCCACCGTTCAAGCAAAGTTCTTGGGGACATGCATTCAGTGACGCCGAGCGTTGGGTTGCTGCCATTTGCTGTTGTTGTTGTTGTTGTTGTAGTTTGCTAGCTGTTGTTGTTGTAGTGTAGTTGTTGTTGGTTATAGTAGAAGGTGGTTTGGTGGTTGTTAAAAGAGTACTACTTGTTGTTGTTGTTGTGGCTAAAGCTGGGGTTGTCATCAGCATTGCTGCTGCTGTTGTTTGTTGTTCTTGTTCTGGTGTCGGTGTAGTTGTTGTTGGCAGGCAATGACCAATCGGGCCTATATATACATATGTATATTATATATCATACATGTACACAAAGCCAGTAATTGTATAGCCAATAAGTATATAGGAATATGTACATATGGATTAGTCGATAATGCATTTTTAAATGACTGCAATATGAGAAATTTTCTTTAAAAAATGAGCCGTATCCTAGATTCAAACTGCCACATCTTGGCCAAAAATCAACCGATTTTAATGAAATTTGTGTTTTTGTTCATGGATTTGATACCAGTTTCATTCTGCATTAAAATTTTTATCAAATTCCCAATTTTAAATTTTTCAACTTTTTTGACCATTTTTGCATACTAACCTGGACTATATCATCAAAAATCCAAAAAATTTTGAGCCCCATTTTTTTGACTCTAATCGATTCTAGGACCTAAAACTAGCATCCTGCTTTTTATTTGAGGTGTTTCTGATGAGTATTCTCAGAGATATGACCAAAAGTGTGCCAAAAAGTGACCTAAATCCACTATTTTCATAATACCGACTTCTTACATATTTGAAGTGCTATAACTTGGCCAAATATCATCCGATTTTCATAAAATTTGGCTTTCTGTTCATGGTATTGATACCAGTTTCATTTTGCATCAACATTTTTATCAAATTCTCAATTTTCAATTTTTCGAATTTTTAGACCATTTTGCACACTAACCTCTTGACAATAACAACAAAAATAAAAAAAATGTTGGACCCCAATTTTTTGATTCTAATCGATTCTAGGACCCACAACTAGTATTCTGCTTTATATTTGAAGTGTTTCTGATGAGTATTTTCAGAGATATGACCAACAATGAGTCAAAAAGTGACTTAACCCATTATTTTCATAATACCGATTTCCCCCAACTTTGAACTGCCATAAATCAACCGATTTTCACGAAATTTATCTCCATAACCATGTTTTGATACGAGTTTAATTCGGCAACAAAATCTTGATCAAAGTCCCTATTTGTCATTTTTGCTTGAAATTTTTTGACTATAATCGATCATGGGATTCGCGTTGATCCTTGTTGTGTGAAGGCTTAGCAATTATTATATGTGTTATATGTTGACTTATATGGAACATTATTTAGTAATAAATGTTAATTCCTTATTCAAAGCTCGTTCAGTTTCAATAATACATATGTTATTATTGGCATATCAAATCCCCGTTATCCATCCACGATTTAAAATAAAAGTGATTTATGCCAGCAAATGATTTAAACAAACTACATAAAACGACTAAAGGTTTAATCAGGTCCAGCAATTATCTACTCCAGACTCTACGTACTTTATATTTTCAACTACAAAATGTTTAGAATTTTTGAAAAATGTGATTGCCCTTGGGACCTACTCAATTTTAGTTCACAACGTTTGCGCTTGAGCCACTCGGGCGATATGTAGCGTTTCTTTTTGCCACCGTTGCACAGTGGATTCAATTCGCCTTCACCACTTATGACCATCTCCGGCTCAAGCCCAGTTGACAGCTCCAAAGCGTTAGCTTTTGCGTTTATAATATTAATTAGAATGAGAGATGACTACCATTAGAAAAGCAATTAGGGAACTTTCATCCATAAGCAGAAGTAAATGAAATGCATGCGTCTCTTCACCATGATGAACCATGAACCCCAGTTAGATATACATATGTACTTTGGATGTACTCACCCGCTGTGCCTGGCTTACAAACGCAGACGCCGCCAACACACTCCGAGTCGATGGGACACTGCTGGGCGCAACTGGGTCCCAGCTGACAGAGCTCCCCACTGTACTCTGGCGGACAAATGCACTGGAAACCGATGGCCTTGTCCACACAGGTGCCGCCATTCAGACACTGCTGGGTCTGGCAGCTGATGGGCTTGTCGCAGGTCTCACCATGCCAGCCATCCAGACACTGGCAGGTAAAGGAGCCATAAGTATCGAAGCAATGGCCACCATTCTGGCAGGGATTCTGTTCGCATTCATCGATGTTGGTCTGGCAGAAGACACCGGTGTAGCCAGTGTTGCTGCAGTCACAGGTGAAACCATTGCTGCGATCAATGCAGCTGCCATTGTTGAGGCAGGGCTGGGAGGCACACTCATCCATGTCCACCTCGCAGCGGAGACCCGAGTAGCCCTTCTTACACTCACAGGTGGGGGTGGCAGTTCCCGGATGTACAACACAGGCGCCATTATTGAGGCAGGGATTCGCCAGGCACAAGGGATGCACATTGACCTCCGTCTCACAGTGATCTCCGGTATGATTTGCATCGCACAAACATTGATAGTCTCCTCGAGGACTCTCCCTGCAGGTACCTCCATTATTACAAGGTGTCTTGGTGCAGGGTGAACCATTATCTTTCTGACAATTCTTTCCGGAATAACGGGCCGTGCAACGACACTCATAACCATCACTGTTCGAAGTGCAAGTGCCATGCCCCATACAGGGATCATTCAAGCAGTAGTTATCCTGAGGCCGTGAGAAGAGCTCCTGCTCACTACACGGTCCATACGACAAGGGGCACACACCAAACACCGCATTCTGTATGGTCATATTCCCAGGCACAAACTGCAGACCGGGTCCATCTAACAGACAACCCGAGAAAGAGTTGCCCAAGATCAAAATTGCCGCCTCGCTGCCAATATCCTGATTGGTCAAGAACTGACTATTATATGTCGAATTGGCTGTAAGAAAAACATAAATAATATACATATATAATATATATTTGTAAAAAAATTCAAAATGATTAATTGCGCTGAGTTTGAGGCACGTTGCAGGCTACCTGCGAAAACGTGAATATCATTTGCGTTCATCAAGGAAATCATCGTCTAGAAATATTCACACATTTTGTCACGTTGAGTTTGCGACAGTTTCAAATGAAAAATTACATTTCATAATACTTTGTTGATATTTAAATAAATTAAATAAATTGTATTAATGTTTCTAGATAAGTAGAGATTATCAAAAAAAAAAATTTACAATTAATATGCAAATTATTTCTCTCTAAATCATAATGACGTCGATTATATTGTATGATAATACCAATATTAATTTCTATTATTTCTAGAAAAGACTCCCATAAATTATCTTTAGAATAATTCTCTAATATATGATATGCCTACCTCCACTAATTTTCTTTTAGAATTTCCTTAGGTATTCTTACCTTAAATTTCTGTGCTTAAGTTTTTTGCCCTGCCACTAATTCGCTTCATTCTCAAAATGATACAACATTTTGTACTTACCAAATATACTTGCATCACGATCCACATGCAGATAGAGATTGCCGTACTCGTATTTAAATTGCAGGGTATGCCAGCGATTATCCAATAGTTGGTAGGGTAGTCTAACATTCAGACGATTCTTAATACCGATGACCGCCGGTCCCGCTAGCGAGATTAGTAGGGCATCGTTGAGCACTGAGATTACAATTGAGTTTTTGTTGTATTGCTGAGCGAGTATTTCACCGCCGCGGCACGAGCGGAAACTGATTGCCGAGTGGTCCCAGGTGGGCATTGGCGTCAGCAGGCGCAGGTAAGCGGATCCATTGAAGTAGGCCTCGCGCGCGTGCATTTCCGCGGAGGCGACATCTGCAAGAGAAGACCCCAGAGACAAGTATGCATTAAAACGAGTTGAACGCGATAATTGCATTTGATTAGGGACTAAGGGACTGTATATCATACACTGAGAAAAATTAAAAACATTTTATAAAATATATATATTTTCAAGTTTCTCACAATATATTTTTAAAATATTGTATTCCAATAGTATATTGATTTCAAAATAAATTTATAAAATAATATGTATATATTTATAGGGTTTTTGTCACAGTGTAGACTTCCGCATTTGTTGGCATTTTCGCCTTGCCAATTTAGCAATCGGACAATTGCTGTCGAGGCCTTTTGGCCAGGAAAGTGTCCAAAGACCGGTTAGCATTGACCATATAAGACACATGCAGCTTATATTGCCGGCACAAATGGCATCTAATGGTAATCAGTTGGAGTTGAAGTCTCCGCACAACTTTCATTTGCGCTGGCGGCAAAGAATCTGTACCTCTATGCCCCCCTCATTCTCCACTTCATTCCTCCTGCCCACAACTCTTGCTACACTAAAGTATGCGTGTTTGGGGCAAGCAGCCACACTCTTCACTTGATTCAAGTGTTTTCCTCTAATGAAAATAAAAATATAAATAAAAAGAACTAGCTGCTTGTGCATAAGGCCGTAAAAAATAAACAAAATCCAAATCAGAAATAAAAAGCAAAGTTGTTTTTCATACGCCATAAAAGTTGAAATCGCGTGAATGAAAGTTGCAATTTGGAAAATCGTGATAAATGCAAATTTTTCACATGAGTTTAAATAAAAGTACGAGAAAAGATTATACCAAATTACTGGATAATTTGTTCCGATTAGCCGCAATTATGCTTTCAAATTTTAATGAAGTATTACCAAACACTTGGGAATATTTTGATATTAGCTTAATAAGTTGGGGAACTGAATGCACTTCAAATGTATTTCAATTTGGATATCCGAATATCAGATATTACAAATTAAAATTTCTCATTATCTAGCTAAACTTTTTTGCCAGCTCATTTATCTAATAGAGACTGACACTTTGATATGTTTGTTATGTCAGATAAATGCTGAGTTTATCTTAAAATAATATTAAAATATATTAAGTAACTCCAGGGCCAAGTTAAGAGCCACAAATACGCTACTTGTTATATACATATATATACATATATGTGTGTGTTTCGCTTAAGTAACTTCTGAGCAATTGCTAAGCAAAATGAAACTGTCGAAAGTTTTCAGCCGAAATATTGTATCTGTATCTGTATCTGTACAGATACAACCATATGGAGCTGGTTGGCATTGGTTAAGTGTCGGTAGCTGTTTATTATAAAGAAAACAAAACAAATAAATATAGTATGAAAAAAAACAAAGATTCAACAACAAAATTTGCAGCTCAGAATTGGTGTTAAGTGGTGCTGGCGGGTTTTTGTCATAAATCTAAAATTTGCATGTACAACAAAAAAAGTAATAAAAAAAATATGTATTTAAAAAAAAGAGAAGAAAATAAAACTGTAGTTTGCTCATAAACGAAATTAAACTACGAGTTTCTGGATGACTCTGAAACTTTTATCTGCCCTTTGGCTGCTTGTAGACAAGGTGCTGGATGAATGGGGGGGGGCTTAGATACTTTGGCCTAACCTGGCCCCAGGTGACCGGGCAACGAGCTTAGAAACCGCTTAGAAAATGCATGCAAAATGCGTTGACCAGACCTCGAACTGGCCCCCATCACTCGACGCCCTTCCAATACACATACCCCCCCTGCTGCCCTCCTCTCTTTTATGCCTACTCTTCGCCCCCACATCGCAAACATTATGAGGCCATCGATTTTGTTGCGCCGCTTTTAAAGCAACTATTTTGTTTTTGTTCATTTTGCCATTTTTGTGTTTTTGTTTTATTTGCATTTAAAGGCGATTTAGTTAGTTTGCCTTGCATTGATGAGGGGGAGGGAGATGTTAGGTAGGGAGGGAGGAGGTACTACAGAGCACTACAATTTGAGCTAAGAGCTGGCAGCGTTTTGCTGTCAATTTGGTTTGGTTGCTTGGTTGTTGTTGGTATAGATACATATACATACATGTATGTATGGAGGTGCCATGGGTCTCTTGGGTCTGGCAACTCGCATTTTGTGTGTCAGGTCTTTGAGAGCTTCGTGCCGCACATTCGTCTGGGCTTGGAGTAAGTGAGCCCAGTTAGTAAGCCGTAGGTAAAGTGGCTCATAATTATATTATACTCACGTACGAAACTGTGCAGAAAACTATTCGAATAGCATAAGGTATTCATAACGGCTAAAAATAAAGTAAAATCGCCCCAAGTGAATTTACCGACTACTTGGATACCCTGTACAACTTAAGGAATGAGCATGACTACTGCAGACAGCACGTACTGATTGATTTTAGAATGATAACTTTTGCAACTTTTAAAATTTTGTAAAAAAATTTTAAAAATAAAAGTATAATTACAATCAGATGATCATCAAAATTTGTCTTCTTCCAAATTATAAATTGTTTAACTAATCTACTATATTATCTATTATGTTTTGTGGCAACTCTAGAGGTTATATCCCAATTCCAGCTAAAAACGGTACAGGGTATAAAATGTATTTTCAAAATATAACAGAATTACTTATTGTCTACCCATATGCCATATCATATTGTATTTGCTTAAGAGACATGCGCTTTTGAATCATAACAGTATTGGCCTTTTGTATACTCTGTGTTTGTCTGTGTGTGTGTTTTGGCCGTAAACGAACTGAACAGAACGGAACGGAAATTTCGTAATCATAAATGTACGTAAGTATAATACGAAAAGGGGTTCAAGAATTTTTTCGGCAAAACTGTATTCAACAAGTCTTTTCAAGCGCATTATGAATGAATCGACAGCCACAGCCACAGACAGAGACAGAGACAGACGCTGATGATGACAATGAGATCTTGTGTTGAGAACGAGCGAATTTTAAAATTTATTTTTTTGTGTTCTGTTTTCAGTGTTTCGCAGTGTTCGTTTTTTAGCGGTGCTATAAAAAAGCAACAGTTGTTAATAGCTTTTTAGGAGCGTAAAGCAAATGGTCGCTAGAAACTCTGCAAACTTGAACCTTAATGATGCCCAGAGCTGTATGTTAGCTTCAACTTGGGCGTGTCAAATGGCCAAGAAGACGACATAAAAACAGAAAAACGGCAAACGGATAGCAGAAAAATTTAAATATGTTAACTTAATGTGGGACGTTTGGCGGGAATTCCAGCAAAATATATGTACATAATATAATGAACAATTGTCACAGCCGCGAAAAATGCGATGCGCCCCTCTTAATTTATGTTCAGACCATCAAAAAATTATAAATAGAAAGAACCTGAACACATAACAGCATTTCATTAAAATGAACTATAAATTTTACGTTCATAAACAAAAGTTAACGGATGAATTTCTGACAATGTTTTTAGAGCAATTTCTTATACAATTTTTAATCCCCAGCAACATCCAAGAAAGTTAACTTTAAATTCAATTTCCATGACAGTTCATCAATCATTCCGCTTAGCCGAAAAAAAATGTTAAAAAAATAAAGAAAATTTGAAGATAATCCAACTCGGAAATGCTTTCACCACAGCTCTATGACAAGGCTTAAAAATATCAAAAAATTCAAGAAAATTTAATTGACTCTTAATTTACAAAAAAAAAAAACAAAACTTATAAATATTTAATCATTTTTTATTTGTTTATGCATTTTTTTGTTTGATTCATGTTATAGATTTCAACTTTCCCGCTGATTTTACGATTTCCCAGATTCAGTTTTCCTGGCCAACAAAACTACTTAACAGCTGTATGATTATGCATTTTTCCAGATTTTCACATTCTTCAGCAAATATTTTCCAAAATAATTATCATTCAAGAGAGCCGGCATAAAAAGTGATTTATGCAAATGTATGTAACTGACGAAAGTTGTGCTAAATACATACATATGTATGTATGTATGTATGTATGTAGTACTTGTTGCCAATGTTGTTATGTGATGTATGTATGTACATGTGTATATATGTTTGCAATAATTGTATCTGTGTATTTGTGTAATGATTGTTGGAGTGTTGCAAGCTATCTAAAATACATACATACATACATACATACATATCATAGTTGAGGAAATACGCTAACAAACCAAATTGTAGCACAGTCTCCTGACACGCCCACTGTGGTTCGTTTGTAGTATTGGGCGCAAAGACCCACTTACCAAACACTCAACACACACACACACATACAGAGACATACCGAAAGCATGCAAATCTGCACAAGTGTGTCTGTGTGTATGTAAATTGGCTCAGCTTTGGAGCTTTTGCATTTGCATTCTCTAGTATGACTAATCAGCACAAACACAAACACACACGCACACGCTTAGATATATCCGACACATATGTATGTATGTGTGTGCATGACCAACACTTATAAACAGCTAAGTCGGCATTGCATGTTTGACGCGTTTTACTCGCTGTTTTCCTCTATTGTTTTTTGTTGCATTCGCGCGATTTGTGCGCTGTTTTTTCGGCTTGACTTGAATTCATTACGATTCGCTGTTGTAGTTGTTGTTATTATTATTGCTCTCCTGGCACTTTTTCTTTGAGCATAGCCACAACTTTCTAAGCTCGTTTGCTGTTGCTGTTGTTGCTGAAATCTCCAAGTTACCAATCAACCCACCACCCACCCAACCAACCAAACAACACCCTCGTCCGATCTCAAGCTCCCTTTCCCACTCGACTGGCCACAGTAAAATGAAACTAAACGTTACGTTGATGTCTGTTCTCTGTCTCTTTCCCCATATCCCTCTCACTCTCCATCACTATCTCTTGCTCTGCTTTTTTTGTTTGTTTTTTAATTTTGTTTTTGTTTTTTTGGTCATACCTCAATTGTTTTGCCATTGGTGTTGCCCACACACACATACGCTAACAACAATAGCTTATTATTTGTTATTGCTTTTAATGTTTGTTTTTATTGTTGTAAAATAGTTTTCGCGTTTTCTCGCAACGCCTACAAGAAAATATTTCATTTACTTGGTATCTTGTTGTTGTTTTTATCGGATGTGGCAAAAATTGCATAAATTATATTTTCGCCATTTGTCTTTTACTTTTAATTTAGCCATAGTTGTTTATTTTGTTTTGCTCTGTTTTCTTTTTCGCTGCTGTCCGTAACCGTAATAATAAGTAATTTTTCAAAATTTTTTTTAATTAGTTTTTAATTGTTTGCGTTTTCAATTAAATTTTCTCAATTCGAAATTTTTTATCATCTTTTTATCGGTGGGGAAAAGAGAAAACTTGTCTCAAATAAAGTTTAATTAGAGTTTGTCGATAATGCGATTATCAAAAAATTACATGAAAAAAGTGTGAGAGAGAGAGAGAGGGTTTCTCTCCCTCTGTGATAAAGAGAGGGAACTTTTAGCGATCATTTGATATTGATAAGCAATTTATATTGAGCTCTAACTGAGTAAGCACAATTTTTAATTAGTGTTTTTTAATTAAGTGTGGGGGGAGGCTGAACAATGGAAAATTAATTGCTATAATTATACAGCAAATGTATTTAGTTTAAGTGTGGTAAAAATGTTAATACAATAAATTAATTAAACATTAGCAGGAAGGAAACATCTGTCGAAAAAGCGGATTTTGTCATAAGACACGAATTTATATTAATTTATAAACTATTGTACTATCAAATATGGTATTTCCGAAGTAGAGGAAGTTTCTTGATAATCATGAATAACCTCGTTCAAAAAAAAAATTCATTTTCTAAAAAATTTTATGAAGATCTGAGCTCCCAGTTTGAATTATCTTTGAGTAAAAGTTTTACTCAACATTCCCAAGGGAAATTTAATATGTTTTCCACACCCCAAACTTTTACTTGAAGCTTCAAAAACGAAAAAAAAAAGAAGTAAAACAGCATCTATATCATAATTGCCGAATAATAGAAACTCCTATACCATTCTAGGCTAAATAATCTTATCAGTTGCCGACAAAGGGAGTGGAGCTGCAGTTGGTTTAGCATCAATAGAATCTGTTGTTGAGGTTGTTTTAAAGATGGTTTCGTTCCCATTGGACGGCAAACTACTTTCATGCTCTTTCATGTCTGAGTGCGCTTTATATAATATTCCGACTTGGTAATCATTTGTGTAGACACCTTTAAGAGTCAACACAACCACAACCACAACAACAAACAACAACAATCACAACAACAATGCGAACAAAGTCACTTCAACAAATTAGTTCCCACACAAGTTTCCGCTTCAGAATTCTCAGAATATCATGCATAGAAAGAGAGGTTTTAAATATTTAAATAAATACTTCAAGTTAGTCTATTGTGTTATGCATTAGCCAGAAGAAGTCTATTTTCGAAATATTAATTAATTTAGATAAATCAACGAAAAAATTAACAGCAATTGCTGAGCAACGCCTACAACAGATTCCCAGTTCTCTCAGTTTAGAAAAAGTGTGACAACAAATTTGGATGAGTCAAACTCCATTCCACTCCACTCCACCCTGTTTTTTCAGCTATGTCAGGGGCTTATACTTGAAATTTTTTGTTGGTAAATACTTGGAAAAAAAGAAAAACAAAAATAAGCTTAGAATTGGGCACAAAGTGGAGTCATCTCGGTGGCGCCGCCGCTTGTTGCGCAGTCGCAACGCTGCCTGGGAACCAGTTTGTATTTTGTGGCAACACAGATAAAGAATACATGCATATGTATAGACACTACATACAGACAATAACAGCCCTTGCTCTGTTCCAGAAGACCCGTTCCACAAAGTGGCACAAAGCAATGAACTGTTGAAATATGCCTGAGAATCTTTTCCGGTGTACACTGAATAGTATAATATATGTAGTATACAGTGCCTGCAGTCAGTTTCTACACCCGCTGTCCGTAGCCGGAACAGATCTCTACACCAACAAGAGCAACAACCACAAACACAAAACATGCAGTCAAAGTGGTCAAAAAGAGGCTGACAGTGGAATACTAGCCGTATTGTAGGCGTGTTTGCACAGTGGAAAAACTTGATTTATAACTGAAATAGTTTTATAACCGAGAAACGTAGAGGAATCTGTAGAGAATTGCATAAGACGATGATCTGAACACAAGGTAATTGATAGAAATAGAATGGAATTATATAAAACAGTATTACGTGCGGTGTTGAAAGCCACGTTCCTGGATTTTCACTTCAACTTTCTAACAATCTCGCATTTCTAGAACTGATATAATTTGTAAATAATATGTTATAATTTATTAATAATTACGCATTCAGCATAAACAGTCACAGTCAGCGCTGTCTGTGGTCTTCGAATTGTTTTTGCAGCCAAACAGGTTTAAATGTTATTCATTATGACTGTATAAACTATTCATATTCATCATAATTATGATAATTGTCACAATTATTATTTAAATTTATGGCGATAATCTTTAACGATTTGAAAATGAAGGAGCTAGAAATGGCTAAATATGAAAGAAGTTCTATATATATTTTTAAAATATTTTCAATAATAAAGTTGAAAGTTGAAACAAATTTCTCCCAACTTTCGTTACTTTTTTCATTCCCTCAAAACCACATTCAAATTGTAAGCAATCGTGTTTTGTCGGTATCATTGAATTGTATCAATTTTCAAGTTTCAATTCCACAGTGCGGATGCGTATTAAGAGGTGTAGTACTTATATATGTATGTATTTGGTTGCGGTTGGACTGGACCGCTGCGTATGCAAATAGACAGATAAAACGCAGCTACGTGATACCTCCGATAAAGACAATGACAATAACAACAATAACAATCAACAACGCCCACTATTTAAACATTTGTTTGCCACAGAGAGACAGAAAAAAAAGCGAAAGCAGCTGCGGTACGTTTTTCCCTCAGTTTTGTATGATATTTTGTTTTCATTTTCAACTTTTATGTTGTGGCTTGTGGTTTTCTCAAGGCGCTTGCAAATCGATGCAGCTCGGTGAAAACTGGCAACAGGGCTAACGAAAACGTGCAACAGTGCATATACTTTTGCATATGCGAAGTAAACAAAATAAAGAGGAACTACAAGTACTATAATAATATAAATATAATAGAGAAATTATATATGTTATATATTGTATTATATAATAATGGGCAGTAATAGTCGAAGTTCTTAATCATTTGACTGAAATCAGTAATAGTTGAGTTTCATTTTGGAAGCTATACGTAACTATAGAAAATCCTAACGACGTGCACTAATGTTTAACGTCATGCAATGGACATTATGGTCTGGATTCCGGATGCGTAGGGCTTGGGTCTACCATATCCATGAATACGACACGCGTTACGGCCGATTGCACTTTAACACTTGACCAGCCCAATGGGCGACACACCCCGCCGCACCACACCGCACCACACCGCACCACACCGCACAACACCGCGGATAGCATACGAAGCGCGGCGGGGTCACGTGTTGTTAACGTTAACAAAACAGGTAACAGAGGTAATTTTCTAGTCTAAATATATGTATGTATAGTGTATGTGTAAGAGTGTGTGCGTGTTACCTGAACAGCGATTTTTTTCTTTGAAAATAAAGTATAATTTCACTTTAGGATGCATTTCAATGGAAAATGAGCAACGTGAAAGGCCAATGCATTAGGCGTCGATTGTCGAGACGGGCGAGAGAGCGACGTTAGCTGCATTTTATGATGAGGTTGAAGAAAAACCAGTTGTTGGCTTTGTCTCATGTTGATGTTGATGTTGATGGTGTTGCTTATCCCCGGCCAGCATCATTATGAGGGCTTTTCCCAAGTGCAACTGTTGCAACAACAATCAGTTGGAGGCTGTTACTACCCTACCCCTGTTGTTGTTGTTGCTCCTTAAGTGCTTTATCAAATTACGAGTACGTACATACATATGTATGTCTTGATGACGTCGCCGTTCGCATTGTGGCAACACTTCATTTTCCGCTCAGATAAGATACGCACACAAATACACTACCCGAAAAAAGTATGTTTTGTGTGTGTATTTACCAACAATAAATAATCGAATGAATTTTTTGAGGTCGTTGTTTTGCACAATCGAAAAGCGATGAGCAAACAGCAGTTACTGGCAAGGGAAGAGGAAGGGAGGGGCCTAAACTCTACAATACAGTTAGTTACAGATATTTACTTAAGCTGGAGAGAACAGTTGTGTCGGGTTAAGGTACTCATACTCCCAACTGACAGCTGTCAGTTGTCTGTGGATTCCAAAAATAATGCCAATTACTCGTATAAACCGACAAAGATCTAAAAAGTATATAAATTTATCTAAAATTATGTGAATCTCAGATTTACTTAAAATTTATTGCTGGCACAGATACTCGTTATTCTTTCGGCGATTAAAACATTTGTCATTGGCAAACAAAATTATTTATTATGTACATATGTACATATATGTTTATGTTTATGGCTATAACAATGTTTTCAAACTGCAAACACGATAAGCCACGATGGCGATACTTATCTCCAAATCACTCATTGAACTACCAATTAATGCTCGCAATCAATTGCAGCAGCTACAACTACAACAACAACAACCAACAACACCATCTACAGGTAAGTATTTGTATTGTTGTTACTGTTATGACTCAATCGATAGCTATGTAGCATTTCAAGAAAACGGAATAATCATCGAGTTGCCTGCCATGTGTAAGAGAGCCAGCCCTGTGTATTGACCTCTTTTAATTCATATTAGCACATGTTGCTCTTTTGTAAACAAACTCCCCATAAAGCAACAACAACATCAGCAATATTAGCAAAAGCTTTATGGTTGCAAAAACGTTAAATGTAATTAGCTCAGCAAAAATAGTTGAGCTTTTTCAATGGTTTCAAATGCTTTTGCTGCCCCAATTGAGCTGCTGTCCCTCTCTCACACACATACATTTATGTACATGTGTTGTTCAACTTGCAGGCAAATTCCCATTAAGACAAGGAGAGAGAGAGAGAGAAAGAGCTCAAGAACTGCCAACTGTCACTCTCTTATGTCCTGTACGTACACATACATATACAAGACAAACTGACAAACAGACTTACCTGTTGCTAAATATATTAATATGAAGAGAAATATCCATTGTGGAGTCGAAATGGCGCGCTTGAGCAGTGGCGTCAACGTCGACTTCGACGCCGACGTCATTTGAGCTGCGCTTTTCGTTCGCGTTCGTGCACGTCGTAATCGTTGTTGCTGCTGTCTCTGCTGATTTGTTGTTTGTTGTTCTTGCTGTTGCTGTTGTGTGACGTGCGCGTTGTTGGCGGTTGCTGACGCATAAGCAGTCATAGCCATGATCGTTTTATATTCGTATCGTAGTCTTTTCTTTTGTTGTTTAGGGCTATAAGATTGTAGTTTTTTCTATTCTCTCTTATTATTTCGTTTCGGTCGCAGTCAAAGTATTGCACATTGAGCTTCAGTTTTCTTTCGTGTTTAGATTTCGTTGAGGTTTTGGTTTTGGTTTAGGTTTCTTTTCTATTGCCTTTTGCTCTCTTTTCTCGCAGCCAATGCCTACCGCATACATGTACATGTGTGTATGTAAATATGCATAGGTGTGAGTGTATGTGTATGAGGGGTGGATGTGTGTAACTTGCACTTGGCGTCTAGAACAGGTTTTTTAGTTTTGAGCAGCATTAAAATTGCGCGGCTGCTGCTTTTATATCAACACTTTCGCACGCGACACTTTCTAGCTTGAATTTGAATATTGAGCACAGAGCGAAAATATTCACAGCTAACTATTGCTGGCCATTATAATTTGATGTGTTTGCGTATTGGTAAGAACAACCACACACTCACGCACATTCGCTCAAGTACACGCACACACACTCACACGAACTCGTTGGCTTAAATGCTGTTGCCAGCACAGGTATTGTTGTGCTTATGCTTTCGGTGCTGCTTCTTCTACCACTTTTTGTATTGTTGTCGTTGTTGCTGTCTGCCCTTTTGAACTGCATGCAGCATTGGCTGCTTCACCAACACACGGGCTCTGGCTAGCATTGGCTAACACCAGTAGACACTAATACACCTGCAAGCACCAGCATAGAATGACAAAATAAAAACAATATTCGCCGTCCGCTGCACGAAACAAAATACGTCCAACACGGCCGAGAACAAAATGCGAACTGAATTGCGCGCTCTACCTTCATGTTGAAGGCAGACTTTGTTAGCGGTGCTCGAGCGCTTGCATTTAGACCTGTTTAATAGTGCGTGTGAGCGAGAAAACTAGTGTCTTCAAACGGGCAGGTGGTGTGGGGTAGGTGAGTGCGAGAGCACAACAGGTAGTTTATGAAAATCTCTGCTGATCGATAAAAATATCGGAAAATCGATTCTTTTTCATGAATAAATTAAAGAAAACTACGAATTCGATTTGATTTAAGAATAATATCGTACAAACTAGTATAATTTACTGGTCTAATCATTTTATAATTATATACTTCAAGCTTGTTGTTGTCTTAAATCAAATTTAAAATTAAATTTAAATCACTGGTAAGGTTGCCAGATATGAAAAATTAATAACTAGATATTTCTAAGCTCAGTTTCAGGTTACGTTTTCCAGCACTGCTTTGTCCGATCAGAAAGTACGCTAAAAAGCCGTTACGGGCAAGTCAAAGTGGCCTGTAAAACGTAAGTAACACAATGTTTTGGCGATTTGTCGCTGTAATTGACACCAATATGCATATGAGCATGAAACCAGGCCATAAATCACGACGCACATGGATATAGAGCCGTAAGCAATGCAAATTAATATGCCACCTAAATGCGTTATCAGCAAAAAGTACAAAACGTCGACTTCAAGTCGGCAGCTTTTGAAGGTCTAGGTAAGAGGAGAACTCGAGCTGCTGCTATAAATAAAAACTCGTTCATTCCGTGAATACTTCAACAGTTACACGCCAAAACATGAACAACTATCTGCAAGTAATAATCCTCGCTGTGGGGTTCCTCAGTTTCAACTGGGCGCATCCCATCGGAAATGAGCTGGAGGACGATTTGATTGATCTGTCGGAAATGGGCGATGCCGTATTTGGCATGCCAGACACTGAGATAACCGGAGCATTGCTGGACACACAAGATGAAACATTCGAACAGAATCCGGAGGAGTTGGGCACATACCACGAGGGGGACATCCTCATTCCCACAAATAACAATGAAAGTGAAACTCCCTCCACGCGTAACGGTCTTCTGGCATTAAGCACCCGCTGGCCGAGTGGAGTGGTGCCCTATGAAATCAAGGGTCAGTTTACGGCCCAGGAACTGGAGAACATACAGCACGCCTTCAAGGAGTATCACAGCAAGACCTGCATACGCTTCGTGCCACGCAAAAAGGAGAAGGATTACATATCGATTGTGAACGCTAAAACTGGCTGCTGGAGCAGCATAGGTCGCCTGGGTGGCCGGCAGGAGGTTAATCTGCAATCACCTAAATGCCTGCGCACCTATGGCACCCCCATACACGAGCTGATGCACGCAGTGGGCTTCCTCCACGAGCAGAATCGCCACGAACGGGATGCGTATGTGAAGGTGCTCAGCGAGAACGTCAAGCCCGGCATGATGGCCAACTTTGACAAGGCCAGCTCCCAGCAACACTCGGGTTACGGCGTCGACTATGACTATGCCAGCGTCATGCACTATTCGCCCACGAGCTTCACGCGGAATGGGCAGCCCACGTTGAAGGCACTGCGCAGCAGCACGGATGCCAGACAGATGGGACAACGACGTGGATTCTCCGCCGGCGACATCAAGAAGATCAATGCGATGTACAAATGTAAACTCTAGGTGGGATTTCTATGTCACTATTTATTTGATAAAAATATAATTAAAGAAATTCATCTCGTCTGCTAATGATGCGGCAGATTCTTATTCGTCTCGAAGAAGACGTTCCCCTTCATGGTGAGTTCCTTGCAGAGCGTGGAGTAGCGTCGGATTGCGTTGTAGGTGCCAGTGCCGCCAGTTGTCGCCGCATCTATTATACACACACACACACAGACACACATACATAGTACACAGATATATAGTTAGGCTATATACAATTTGGTTGTAGGAGTTGCATGCTGAGTTAAAGGATATTTCTAGAGATTAAGTTGCTGCTGCTCCTGCGTCGCTCGATTTGGTTTGGTTAGTGTGGACGCGCCTTGGGCAACAGCCTGGTCTTACCTTCGCCCACCGCACTGTCTCCGCCCAGATCCAGATTCATGTAGAGTGCCATGTTGCCCGTGGATCCGTGGCACGAACGATTATTCAAGAAGTCACGTATATGCTGAACAATCAAATCGATGGCAACTGCAAATCGAGCAAAAGTTAATGATAACAAGTATAGTTATAATTCTCAAGTTGTTCGAAATCATACGTCAATATGGCAACTCAACATATGCAAGCGCTTAACTGTGTTTTGTATGTGTACAAGTTGTGTGTGTGTGAGTGTGTGTGTATGTGTGTGTAGTTTGCAACTGGGCCAACAACTTACCTTGTGGCAACTGTGTGTGCGTCGCTCGTATCTGTATCTTGAACTTACTCACTTGACACATTCCTCGATCTTGATTTGAACTTATCCTTCTTAAGATTATCACCATAACTAACTGATGGTTCACAATTAGTACTAACATTTAACAAAGTTTATAACAATATGAGTTAAGATTCGTTGGCTAAGAGGATTACCCCAAGAGATATACAGCAAAAGCTTTCATTTTCCGAGAAGAATTTACAATTTTCGAAGGGTTTCTTTTGGAAAGCAAAAGCTTTTACGATATATGTCGTATATGTTGGTGTGTATGGAGAGATAAAGTAACTACTCTATATAAGTTATATGGTATTTAGTTAAATATAAACATAGGCTAACTAAATTCTGGCCCATTAAGAGCGTTAGTACGAGATGAAAAGTATATTCTTTTGTTTCGAAATGAATGATGTTGAAATTCGAAAATTTGCTTAGCATAAATTAAAACTATTGAATAATTTAGTTAGTAATCAGCAATTTCGTAATTTGAAAAGTTGTGTAGGTAAATTTTAATTAATATTTTTCTGATTTCTGCCATTTTTGTGAATCACACATTTACAATCAGAATGTGAACATATAGTATGTATATTTTAAGTTAATTCGAACGATATTAGTTTTGTATTAGTTAGCATGTAACTAATCATAGTTTTATATAGTGTATAAATCATATCAACAATTAATTAAATACTATGCTCATTGTGACATTAATTAGCTTGGTTAATTGATAAAGCCAGAGGTAATTTTCCAAAAAAAATTGAACTCAACTCAGCTTAAAAAGCTCAAAATTAAATTTAGTGTTTCAGTTTAAATACTAAACCAACTTAGGGCTAAGTTAATTTATAGATACGGTTAGCTGGGGGAGGGGGAAATTTCTTTATGGCTTAAACGCCGGCGCTCAAACAGATCGATCAATTAATTAATTAGCTGCAACTTTAGTAGAAATTTTTGACTTAAGGAGAATTTTAAATTTAAACAGGACTCGGAGGAAATTTGATCAGTGATCGCGCTTCATGCTGGAGGCCGCCGTACGGACTGTGTTGTTGTGCTGTGCGATGTTAGTGGCCGCGAGAATTTCTCCGATATGGTGTACAATGAGATCAATGGCAACTGCAAGAAATACATTGTAACAAAAACAGAAAACAACAACAGAAAAAAAGAAGGGGAACAAAGGAACACAAAACAGGAACAGGAACAGAAACAGAATCGAAATGGTATTTGGTATATATGTATGTATATACTTCTTATTTATAATATCAAGCAGACTATCTTAATAAGATCAAGTTTAGTTTGAAATCGAGTTACGAATTAATTGGAACAGGAAACGTATGTAAAATTGTAGAACCCAAAAGTGTTTACAAAATTCGTCTTAAGTAACGAAAACTATATATATACAAAGATATTAACAGGAAATTGTGTGGATTAAATTAGGCTGCGAAATACCCTGTACTCGGCTTAGGAATTTATTAATGGAATTTTATCTGGTGTTTAAAATGATTTTTGAAAATTATACATTTACACGAGTCCAATATACCCTCAAATAATTTTGACATTTAAAAGGGATTTAAGATGGACAGACCTACATATTTCCCCGAAATTGCATTTTTACCCAAATTTACATAAACCTAATATACCCTCACAGCAGCCGAGTACAAGGTATTGCAACAGTTTTTTTTGAAAACTAAACGCTACAAAGTTTAAAGTTACATGTGTTTGTGTTATGTGTGTTGATATTGATAATTTAAAATTTGTTCAAAACTAAAGCAAAGCGTGTCTAATATTTATATTGTTTATTTTTTTTTCGTGTATCTGTTTAATGGGCGTGTTTGCCCCTCACCTGTGTTATCCGCGCCTCGAGGTATGATGACGTCGGCAAACTTTTTTGTCTGAAAAAATAAATAAAAATATATAAATATAATTTATGGGAATCCTTACATGGAGCTTACCGGCGAACAGAACTCCTCAAAAGCGGGCTTCACAAAGGTCATGTACTGTGTCAAAACCGCATCCAAATCCCTGCCTCGTTCATTAATATCACGTGGCACTTTGAAGGGCGTAAAGAAATTTACAATATTTTATAAAATATTTTTTTTATAAATTGTATGCATAACTTACCACGTCGAGCCAAACGCGTATCCGAGTCGGTGTCAACAAACAGCTTCATGTGGAACAGATCCCGTATCTTGGGAAAGTAGAAGACCAGTATACCCTCGAAGAGCACCACATCCGCTGGATATATGACCAGCACATTCTTGAAATCCCTAGAAAACCATACATTAGTCAACATATTTGCCGCCTCTTTTAATGCCACCCTCTGACTCACAGTGAATTTGTGCGATAATCGTAGCTGGGAATTTCGACCTTGTGTCCCTTTAGTATGTTCTGGAGAGTCTCGTACATGAGCTCCTCGTTGAAGGCATCGGGATGATCGAAATTGAAGAGACCCTTTTGGGCTTTTTGCTTCTCGGCTGGCGTTAGTTCGCGGTAGAAGCTGTCCTGGCTGATGGCCACCACCTGACGCTGCGTATGATCCATTTCCGCCTGGCCAAGTTGTTCCATAATCTTCTTGCAAACCGTGGACTTGCCGCTGGCGGTGCCGCCAGCCACGCCGATGAGGAAGGGTGATTTCACCTCACCGTTTTGCGCTGCATCGCCGTTGTGTAAATGATTGGGTCTTACATCCATTTTGTTGCACTATCTGCGCATAAAATGTGTAAAAGTTATTGTTATTTGAAGGAAAATTATCTTTGTTCTCCCGCCTCCACTGTGCCTTGCGGTTGCTCAGCTGTTTTAACAGTGATGGTTGAATGGCGCATTCAGTTGTAACGTTGGCGTGCGCTGTTATTAACAGTGGCCAGTGACATGTTTAAAAATAACAATAATATTTGCAGCGGTGTGGCAACTCTGCAACTATAATGCAATATATTTAGATTAAAGAAAAATATCATTAAAATGTAATTATATGATTGTTTACTTGGCATTTATAATTAACTTATAATTAAATAGCTTTCAGTACAACTGATGGACTTTGTATTAAACGACATATGTTTTTCTGTGCTACAAAAAGCCAGGCGAAAAACAGTTGGCGCCAAACAGATCGATTTCAAATGTGGTTTGCCAATTGATAAACATTGATTTCGTTCTAAGCAGACATTCTGCTTAATACATCTCACGGCTATTACTGTCGGTGATTTTTCAGCAAAACTTAAATAGGCATTGTTACAAGTGATAGACTTTGTACCGAACGACATATGTTTCTCTGTGCCAGAAAAATCCAGGCGAAAAACAGTTTTGCGCCAAACAGATTGATTTCAAAAATGTTGCTACTTTAGGTTTTTGCAGGCCTATAAATACCGCAAATTTTCTGAATGTCGACATCAATTCAAAACTTAAGTTAACAACATGAAGTTCTTCGTTGTATTTGCTGTGTTGACAGGATTGGCAGCTGCCGTGGATTATTGTGCTCTGCCAACATGCCTGGACAAGCACATTGCCTGTAACAATAAAGGAGTAAGAGAAGATTTCAAACCGATTTCCTATTTTAATGTTGCCCACAAATTATAGAATTTCAGCGAGGAGTGTCCTGGTGATGTGCGAGAGGTGAAGATGGATTCCCATCAGAAACTGATCCTGTCACTGTTCAATGAACTGCGCAACAAGGTGGCAGGCGGTAAGATTGAGGGCCTCCCTGTTGCAGTGCGTATGGCCAAAATGTCCTGGTGTGAGGAGCTCTCCCATTTGGCGCTGTTCAATGTGAAGACCTGTCAGTCCTTGCCCGACAAGTGCCGCAGCACGGAAAGATTCGCCTACGCCGGTCAGAACAATGCCATGTTCAGCTATAGCGGTGCCGTGACCGAGTATTCCGATGCCGAGATCATTAAGGAACAGATTGAGAATTGGTTCAACGAACGCGCCAATACATTACCCGAAATGTTGGCAAGTTTCCCTGAAGAGTTGGCCAATCGGAATGTGGCCAAGTTCGCAATTGCCGTGGCCGAGAAGAATACCCATTTGGGATGTGCTGCGGTCCGCTTCTCTCGTGATTACTACAATCACTTCGTGTTGACTTGCAACTTTGCCACATCGAACATCATTGGACAGTCGGTGTATACTCCTGGCGAGAAGGCCGCATCCGGTTGCAAGAATCGCTATGGCGCTGCCTTCGATTATCCCAATCTCTGCTACGCCAAGGAGATTTTCGACAATGAGAAAATTGTGCCCAACATCCGTGTCTATTAATCCACTTATTAATAATCTACTTATTTTTCATATACATATACATCTACCTACATATATATATTTACGATGATTTGCTAATTAAATAACTACCTGCATGAGAGACGAGCCTGTTTGAATTTGTTGTTTTTGGCCAGATTCTAGAATATTGGAAATTTCATCATTTCACACCACTAACATGGCAACAGGCGGGCGGGCGGGCAACTGACAGTTGACGTCGTCGGGCATCCTTCCCTTACGCCCTGCAGAAAGAAATGTGGCAACGCTGTGTTCTGTTTTTGTGTTTATTCTTAATCTTATAGCATTTACATAGGAGGTATTTATCTCTTCACAGTGTTCCGACAATTCGAAAGCTTCGTATTCTGACAATTAAGTTAGTTTTTATCACAATCTTACACAGGTATACAAAACATTAGCTTGGCTAAATAAATGTTCGCCTGGACAAGACGAAACACTTTACAATTGCTAACATACATATTTTCCTCGTTAGATTCTCCAAGTTTTTGTTGTGGATGTTGTTGACTTGTATGTTAAAATGACATTTGGTGATAATTGCAATAAATAATATACAATTTGTCTAGGGGTTATGAAGTGTCAGGCTGGCTGATGATCGTTAAGTGGGAGGGGGCAGAGTGGTGTCCAAATCAATCAAAAGTGCATTAATTACTCAATGACTTCAAACTAAAAATAAAAGTGTTCAACTTATTAAAAGCGGGTTGATAACACAGATTTATCGATAACAAAATGCTAAAAATGTTAATGGCGCGCTGACAATCAATTTCTCCATATCATATTAATCGTAGTTTTATGTGAGTGTGTGTGTGTTTACGTGTGTATAGTGACAATTACACTAACAGACAATTACAGCTAAATGTAACTACATAACATTATTGAATATTAAGTGTGAGCATTACTTTTCCTTAGGCTGCTTATCGAATATGTACTCCTTAGCCATTTGATAGCCGAGTCCAAGTGTCAGGCAGCCCACAACGGTGCCCTGCGCCGCCACACGCAATTGCATGAGGAATACGCTGGTGCTCATCGTGCCCCTTTGTCTGTATTTGTAAGCGCCAATCAGACCAGCGGCCACAAAGCCAGCAATGCCTAAAAAAATATAATCAAGAAAAGTGTGTGTGCAAGAAATTACTAAATTTTAATTATTTTTGATTGATTTATCGTCGTGTTTAGATTAATTTAATATGCCATTTTGTAAAGTTGCGAATTATTACAGGGTATCTTCAAATCACGCAAGTCGACTTTGAACTTTTCCGATTTTTTTTTTGTTACTTAAAATTAATCAGCAGACGACGGCGACGGCGGCGGCAACAGCTGGTTCACTAACACAAGCACCATACACGCGTCAAGGTAGACTGTCGACGTCATGGATGTGTTAATACGTGTGCAACATACTAACAGATATGCTAGCCGATTATTCGCAGGCATTTGTGTGCGTGTGAGTGTGTTTGTAAAGATGTAATCCGTTAACAGACCGTAGTAATAACAGTTACATCACAGGCATATCTTGCACGAATACCGTTGTGAAATTCTAAGACAACTTCAGAATTATACGTTATGTCACTTGATCGTAGAATGGACACATACAAGCAATTTCATGGCGAAGGTCAAGGTAGCATTGACATCCACCTTGCTATACATCTCTTAAATGTTCTACACTTATATGTGGGTATGTTTGTAATTCGGAAATTTCCGCTCTACATAATATATGCATGACGTACTCACAAATACATACATAAAGTGTTTGTATTAGTGGAGACGCTTTTTGGCGCTTACCTATTATCATGAAAGGCGAATCTTTAGCCTTCTGCGCCAACTTGTTTGATTGATCATCTTCATCGGCAAAAAAGGATTTTGAACTCATCTTGAATTAAGATTTCACTTTATCTTTCCAATCTGCTGGGAAATAAATGTGTGCTCGGTGGCAACTACTTGAATACTGCGAAAGCTTTGAGTTGGTTGTTCGCGAGTGAATGAACTAAAAATAGCGAACTTGTTCCTTTTAAGTTGTTCATTAGCGCGAAAATAGGGGTATGCTCTGAATTGGTAATTGCACACAATTAGCACATGTTGCATCAGCACCTAACTTCACTATAAATTATTATAATATGTATATATTAATTAATATGTAGTTTTACTATATTCCTTTAACATATTTTAATTCCAATGAAATTGATTGTGGCTAATTAATAGTTACATATTTAATTTTGCCAGCCCTGTTGACAATGTGACCATGTTGCGCGATGCGGAAAATACCAGCAGTCAGCTGAATTTTATGTCATGACATAAGAGCGGTTCGTCAAGAGGGGAGGCACGTCGTTCAGTTGAATAGCGCTAGCCCCAACAAAAAAATCTAGATTAGTTACAACATTTCTCACACAAAGTGCTCCACACAAACGGCAAACGCAGCAGCTGCACATACGAGACGACGACGACAACGACACCAGGACAGCAATGACAGGCATCATTTCGGTATTATCCAGACAATTGCCGCGCAGCGTGCAAAACGTCGGCCTAAAAGCCGTTCGCAACCATGAAGTAAGTTTCCATCGACATTTTTATCTCCTCCACAATGGGATACACATAAATGATATGAGTCAAGGCTACACACATGAAATGTGATCCAAAACAGCTGATCCAATCTGATCCATCCACATTTTCTTTTGCTGTGTGTGTATGTGGAGCACTTGGGTTTTCACAATGCGATTATGTAATTGAAAAAGGCAAATAATTTCGTGCAATGCAACATGCGTGGCAGTGCCACGCCCCCTCACCTGAGTCACGTGACCCACTGTAGACGCGATTGTGCAATCGATCATAAAATATAATTATGGAATTAATAACAGCCAAGTGTTTTCTCCACAGCTACAACAGCTCAGCGCCCGTCAGTATTCTCAGCTCGCCGTAGTGGCGGCAGCGCAGCAAGCGCAGCAGCAGCAGCAACTGTTGCGTCGTGAGGCGCCAGCAACGCTACGTTGCCAAGATGCCATGCGGTAAGTTCAAGATCAACTGGCACCCACTTCATCTCTCTTTCATTGTTACTCCATCTCCCTTCCAGCGGATTGGGGTATCAGCGCATCCATACGACGAGCGGCCTGTGGTCCGCACAGGTGGTGAAAGTGCCTCCTTTTGCCGACTCCATTACCGAGGGCGATATCAAGTAAGTCGATAAGGGCAACTTCAGAGCTGACCTATCCATAATCCGACTCTCCTGTTTAGATTCTCATGCAAGGTGGGCGATTCTTTTGGTGCGGATGAGGCTGTCATGGAAATCGAAACCGATAAGACGACGATGCCGGTGCCAGCGCCATTTGCCGGCTCCGTGACCGAGATTCTAGTCAGTGATGGTGATACGGTTAAGCCTGGTCAGGAGCTCTTCAAAATGACTCCCGGTGCTGCTCCCGCCAAGGCAGCCGGTGCTGCTGCACCCGCTCCTGCGGCACCCAAGCCAGCGCCAGCACCAGCAGCCGCTGCCCCGGCACCACCAAAGGCAGCACCTGCCGCTCCAGCTGCACCCAAGGCAGCGCCACCACCGCCACCACCACCAGCTGCCAGACCGCCACCAGCAGCTCCCCGCGCTGCTGCACCACCACCAGCTGCTGTCAGACCCGCTGTTGCCCAGGTGAAAATGCCGCCAGTCGATGGTTCGCGTCAGATTCTGGGCACACGCTCCGAGCAGCGTGTCAAGATGAACCGGATGCGTCAGAAGATTGCTGCCCGCTTGAAGGATGCGCAAAACACCTGCGCCATGTTGACCACCTTCAATGAGATCGACATGAGGTGAGTATGAATTGATTTCCAGCTCATCCAACTATGCTAATCCATTGGTAATCCTCTCCAGCTATGCGATGGACTTCCGCAAACAGAATCTGGATGCTTTTGTGAAGAAGTATGGCATCAAGCTTGGCTTTATGTCCATCTTCAGCAAGGCCAGTGCCTATGCGCTGCAGGATCAGCCCGTTGTTAATGCTGTCATCGATGGCACGGTAAAGTCTCCCTACTAATATCTCTCCACAAGTCTCCAAAAACTCTTTTACGTCACTTGTTTGCATTTAGCGGTTATCAGTATTTACTTTGTTTTTAATGCAATTGATAAGAAGTTAGTAATGATAACCCGATTCTTCTGAGGCTAAAAAGTTTAATATTTTTTTTTTTTACTTTGAGAATAATTTTGGTAATTTTTGGAGACCTCAAAAGATTTTTATAGCCCCTAACTTGAAAAAAATCCTATGATTCGGTATGTGATATATGGTAGTCGGGTATTCCAGTAATCAACCTGAACAATAGTATATAAATCTTAAATTTAATTACCTGAAATTGTGATTCTTAAACTCGTTTAACATTTACTTTTAAACAAGTTATTTTTTTTAAACAATTGAAAGACCTGCCCAAAGCCTGTTCCCGATTTTGAATGACTCCCATTCCCAATCTAAAAACTTTGTTACTAAATTGTATATATATTGTAGGATATTGTGTACCGTGACTATGTGGATATCTCGGTGGCCGTTGCCACGCCCCGTGGTCTGGTTGTGCCCGTTATTCGCAATGTGGAGAGTATGAACTATGCGGATATTGAGATTGCACTCGCCGGCTTGGCGGACAAGGCGAAACGCGATGCCATCACCGTTGAGGACATGGATGGAGGCACCTTTACCATCAGCAATGGTGGTGTCTTCGGTTCATTGATGGGCACACCCATCATTAATCCTCCCCAGAGCGCCATTCTGGGCATGCACGGCATCTTTGAGCGTCCCATTGCCGTCAAGGGAGAGGTAAGTAACTGAGCAACAAATCATCCATAGATATTGATATTATTTGGTGAATTCGATTTAATTATGCAGGTTAAGATTCGCCCCATGATGTACATCGCTCTGACCTACGATCACAGGATCATCGATGGCCGTGAGGCTGTGATGTTCCTGCGCAAGGTGAAGGCCGCCGTCGAGAATCCCGCCATTATTGTGGCCGGTCTGTAAACTGTGAGGCAGGAGATGGAGATGGAACAGACAGATAAGAAGTTTGTGGTCTGTTTGGCGCTGTATCCACGTTGTTTAGTTGATATTATCGAATCGGCAATTTGTACAAGGAAGGAAGCACAGCCAAAATCATTTGTATAGAAGAACTCCAGAACCAATTTCATCATTTTACAGTCACTTACTTCATTGTCACAATCGATCAACATTTTCTTTCTTTTTTTTTAAATTTTTAGTTTGAATATCGTAAAACTATAGTGCACACCCACATCACAAGCGAGAGTATGTGAAACTTAATAAAATTAAAATTACGACGTGGAATTGTTAACAAAACTTAAACTAATTAAAATAAACATACATATATTTATTTTCTGCACCTAAAACTACCTTAAAATATGTAATCAGCACGTGCCGATATGCAAATATCGTAAATAAATGCCTACGATACCGTTAGCGATACTCAAGTGTCAATTTATATCTTTCATTAATAAGGTATGCAATTCTTTCCTTATATTTATTAAAGATAGGTTATAAACTAAATTTGTAACCTAACGGAGGACAGCGCTGGCTGCTTGGGCTTTTGGCTGTACCTCTTTCCTTATATATTTTTCACATTAATTTATTTTTCTCAATATTGTGTTTAAAAATGAATTGAATTCGTTAAGTTGAGAAGCAGTAATGAAAAGCACTGCTTGCCGAGGAAATATGCACAGAAGCAGTTAACTGAACGACCATAAAGCAGTACAATCCTTAGAGAAGATATACAAGCAGTGCAAGCAGAAATTGATCCACTTGATTAACAGAAATTCAAATTATCTATGAAATGGTAGAGTTAAGAGTTAGGAATATACAAATGTAATATTAAGAAAACTTGACGAAAAAGCACAGTGGGCAAAGAAAACACATTTCGAATGAAATCACTTTAAGCTAGAGAGGTATAGATTAACAGAGTAAGCTTCCATAAAATATAATTGTTGAGTTGTTATTGAAAAAAATAATATTAAGAGAGACATACTTATACACGTAAACTGGCATTATGAGTATCATATCGGTTGTAATCCGTCGCCTTGAACGAAACGTGCCACATGTTGGCCCAAGAATGCTGCAGAAGTATGAGTTAAGCAACAGCTGCCAGCGCAGAGTTTGGAGTCTATCAACCTATTCTGGGGTTAACCAAGAATCGCATCGAACCTTCCTTTTATGTGCCATTGCTGGAGCGCAACGGAATCATAATTTTTTTGTGGCACGTGCCCCATTCCGTTGTCAGCGGCAACATGCGCTCAGGTAAATCTGAAAATATCAAATATCTGCTTAGGAATGATAATGACAATCCATTATTTAGATCGTTGATTGGGCAGGGCATTCACACCTCGTCCGCCCTGTGGTCAGAGCAGGTGATTAAGGTGCCCCCGTTTCCGGATTCCATATCTGAGGGCGACGTCAAGTTTACTTGCAAGGTGGGCGATTCCTTTGCTGCGGATTCGGCAGTCATGGAAATCGAAACCGATAAGACAACGATGCCCGTGAATGCTCCATTCGCCGGCAGTCTGACTGCGATTCTCGTCAAGTCTGGGGATACTGTGAAGCCGGGTCAGGAATTGTTTAAAATGACGCCAGGTGCTGCTCCCGCTGCGGCTCCTGCTGCTGCACCACCAAGAGCTCCACCTAAGCCGGCACCAGCAGCGGCAGCTCCGCCACCACCACCGCCACCGCCACCACCTCCGCCACCTAAACCAGCTCCAGTAGCTGCTCCTGCAGCACCACCACCACCTCCATCAACTACTCCTCCAGCAGCAGCTCCCACTACTCCTACGCCTGCTGCCAAACCAGCAGCAGCCCCAGCTCAACCTTCCGGGGTACCTCCCATCACTGGAACCCGATCCGTCACTCGCGTCAAGATGAATCGCATGCGCTTGAAGATCGCACAGCGCTTGAAGGATGCTCAGAACACTTGCGCCATGCTGACCACCTTCAATGAGATCGACATGAGGTAAGCTCAACTCTCAACTCTTCACTTCTCCCCTATCCGTCTCCTATACGCTCTTTCAGCTCCGTCATGAATTTCCGAAAGCAAAATCAGGATGCCTTCAGGAAGAAGTATGGAGTGAAATTGGGTTTCATGTCGATCTTTTCGAAAGCCTCAGCTGCTGCGCTGCAGGATCAGCCTGTTGTCAATGCTGTCATCGAGGGCAAGGATGTCCTCTACCGCGACTTTATCGACCTATCCGTGGCGGTTGCCACTCCTCGGGGTCTCGTAGTCCCCGTCATACGCAACGTGGAGAATAAGATCTATGCCGATATTGAGAAGAGTTTGGCCACTTTGGCGGAGAAGGCGATGAAAGATACCATCACAGTGGCGGACATGGACGGTGGTACCTTCACCATCAGCAATGGTGGCATCTACGGCTCACTGATGGGCACTCCCATCATCAATCCGCCCCAGAGTGCCATTCTAGGCATGCATGGTATTGTGGACCGTCCCATTGCCCTAAATGGCGAGGTGAGTTGCAGACGAAGATGGTACCCTCTGGAAGGTTTGGAATTAAATATATGATTTCAGGTGAAAATACGTCCCATGATGTATGTGGCCTTGACCTATGATCACCGTTTGATTGATGGACGTGAAGCAGTTCTATTCCTGCGCAAAATCAAATCATTCCTTGAGACCCCAAGTGATCTTTCTGTTCCCATGTAACATCGTACAGATCTCCGAAGTAACTCGAAATTTTAATGTGAACGTAGCTATTACATTATATTATATTATACCTATATGATCAAAACCGGTCTTTCGTCAAGTTATGGTTATGATTGTCGATATTATAAATATGTATACATATGTTGACTTTAAGTTACTCTCTCTCAATTTTGGTCATATCTCTGAAAATACTCATCAGAAACACCTCAAATAAAAAGCAGGATACTAGTTTTGGGTCCTAGAATCGATAAAAGTCAAAAAATTGGGATCGAAATTTTTTGGATTTTTGATGATATTTCCCATGGGTAATATGCAAAAATGGTCAAATAAGCCGAAAAATTAAAAATGGTCAAAAAAGCCGAAAAATTAAAAATTGGGAATTAGATAAAATATTTGATGCAGAATTAAACTGGTATGAAAACCATGAACAGAAAGCCAAATTTTATGAAAATCGGTTGATATTTGGCCAAGTTATGGCATTTCAAAGATATGGAAGTCGGTAATATGAAAATAGTGGTTTTAGGTCACTTTTTGGCACATGGATGCAAAAATGGTCAAAAAAAGTCGAAAAATTTAAAATTGGGAATTTGATAAAAATTTAATTGCAGAATTAAACTAGTTTCAAATCCATGAACAAAAATCCAAATTTTATGAAAATAGGTTGATATTTGATCAAGTTAAGGCACTTCGAAGCTAAGGGAATATTCTCATGACATTGTTTTCAATTGTCCGGCATAGAATTTAAATTTAATTCTCATCCGCATATAAGGCAATTTTTTTTCGGCAACACTGTTATATGAGTTTTTTTTTTTACCTCTTTGGGGGTTCAAACTGCGATTTCTTAACTGCAAAAAAATTATATATAAAATAATCATAATAAAAAATGACATTTGTAGATTTTGTTATTTGAGCAAATTGGCTTGTACAATTTTATTGATTTTAAGATATTTGTTTTGTTACAAATCAAAAAGAAGTAAAAATATTTTGCTATTTCTAATTTTTTACAATGTGAGTATTAAAATAGAATTATTTTGGTTTTAAATATAAATTTGTTGACGCTTTTTTACAAGTAATTTAATGAAAACATATTGTGTGTTTTAAATAAAATATCTTGTTTGTACAGAAATAATTGATTTTGTTTATGATTTTGTTCTCATTTTAGATCCATCAAAGAGATTGTTTAACACAGTTATTTCGGATTTTTTTTTTAAATATTTGTTTTTTTTTGTTTTTCTTATCACATATGTAAGGAATGTTAATCGAAAGTATTGACAACATTAAACCTATTTGTTTGTAAAGTTCTGATTGAGGTGTCGAAATGAAATGAAATGAAATGAAATGTTTGTTTTTTTTTTTAAATGTGTAAATAAATTATAGATGTTTGCTTATATAAAAAATGCGACAATCGTTTCGTCTAAAACATTTGCAAAATTAGAAGAATTGTCATTTTAGACAAAAGGATTGGCATTATCTACATTTTTGGCCCTTTTGTTCAATTCGAATTCATTTTTGAAAATTTTAAGAATTTTCTTATTTTGTATATTCTTTATCTTTTTTTTGTTGTTGTTAATCTTAACTAAGGGGATACAGAGTGTAGTTACATTAATTAATTTAAGTGAGTTGTTTTAGTTGTTCTTTTGTTTTGTTTTGTGTTTGGCTAATAATAAACAGTAATATATTCGTTATTGTTTTTCGCTGCTAACCTGGCTAACTGTATTGGCCCTGATCGTATCTTTTCATATATCGTTTCTTGGGTCTTGCACTTGTCTTCCCGCAAGCACAAAACCCCTCAAGTCTAAGCAATTACACTAGGTATCCCCAACCTTGTGTCCAAAATGTTTTCGTTGTTGAGTTTCTTTTGTTTTCGTATTTAGTTTCGTTGTCTCTCTCTCTCTGCATAGATCTGGGAAATGCTTTGGATTTTCTTTTTGTAGAGATTTCTTTAAATTTTGGAAAATTTTTCAATAGAACTATTGTACAAGATTCCATTTGCTACAATTTGTGTTGCTTTGTTGCATGTGTGTTTCTTAATGATTTTGCAGATTTCCAAAATGCATTTGCTGTTCCTACTTGTTCCGAAGATATCTCCTTATTAACTTCAAAATATTTTCAATTTTTTTTTTTTTTTAGAACTTAACCCATTTTGTGAGTGAGTGTGTGTGTAATTTTCGTTTTTGGCTGTGGTGGAGTTTTAAATGATATTGAGTAAGTTACAAGTTTTTGCTTCGGTTTCAAAGTTCGTTCGTTTTACAAGTCGGAAATGTGTAATTTCATAAAGAAAGACGATTTTCTCTCGCTCATTTTCCTCCTTTTTTTTGCCAAGTCCTTGGATGTTGTATATATATATATATATATATATGTGTTTGTGTGTATTGGTGTTGCCGCTTGGCAAAGCAACTTTTCCAATGAATTTATAAATCAAAAATAAATTTCGTCTGTCTAGTGGTCGTTGGCTCTTTTCGAGTCGAAGATGGTTGATGTTTTCTTGTGCTGGGTGGAGGAGGGGAGACTTGCTCGTTGTCCTTGCCATACGTCCCCGCCCCTCCCCCCTTTGTTTTTGGCAGGCTGTCAGCCATATTTTATTTATTGATAGCAATTATGTCTCGACCTCGTCTATTGCCCAGTAGTTTATATAAATTTCGAGTTTACAGTTCTGTTTGATGTGCTTTCAACTGAAGATGCGAATCATAATAATAATAATGATGATGATGATGATGATGGCCATGATAATGATGATGAGGTTGAGCATGCCAGCATGATAATGAAGTTTTTCAATTGGAACTTTTGCTAAAGAAAACTAAACTAACCACAATTTATTGGTGGTGTGGGGGGTGGAAGGGAGGAGTCGCTCTCAAAGGGGTTTCGTTTCTTCAACTGACATGTGTGTGTGTGTTTGTATGGGAGTGAGTGTGTATAAGTGTGTGTGTGGTTGAGTGCGTATGTGTGAGTGTGCGTGTATGCTTTTTGCTTAAGTATCTAGTTTTTGCTTAAAGTTGTTTTTGATACGCTTTTGGATTTTGATACTGAGTTGATACTGAGTTTCGATACCAGATTTAGATACTCTCTACTATTTCTCATTTCTCTATTTCGATTCCTGCTGCTGCTTCTGCTTCTGCTGGTTCTATTTTCATTTCGTGGATTTGCCTTTGATTTTGGATTTTGAAATTTCTATTCGATTTGTTCTTTTGAATTTTCTTGAGCTTTGTCTATATGTGTGCCTGTATGTGATTTGGTTTGGTTTGGTTTATGAATTTGGCTGGCGGAGCTGCCTTTCAAAATTTCAACCCCTTCTGCCGGTGTATGAAAAGTTTTTGGCTGTAATCGCGTGTCTCTTGTTCTGCTCCTGCTTTTGTTGTCCTGCATCTTGTTTATATTTTATTTGTTTTTTATTGTATTGTTTTGTTTCGCGTTGATTTATCTGCCTTGTCCTACTATTTTAGACTGCCTGCCTGCCTGCCTGACTGCCTGTGAGTTGTCCGCCATTTGTAAGATTTTTGGCCAGAAAGTTGCCAGGACAATTGCATCCTTGTCGTCTTGTGCCAGCTTTTGGGTGTGTGCCTCTTGTTTTATTATTATGGTACTAGTTTTATTTCTTCTATTTTTGCAGACTGCATTTGGAGGGGGTCCTTGACTTTTGCCGCAGTTCAACTTCCGCTATTTCTTGTAATTTATAATGCTGTCTTGTTTTTTTTTTTTTTTGTTTTTGGCGAATTTCGTTGAAATTTGTCATCTTAATGTGTAATAATTATGTGCCTAAGGTCTGCGGTATTCTCACTGATTTTTGGATTTTGCTATGCTCTCTGACTTTTGAATGAATTTTCGGATTTTAAATTGCTTGATTTTGTTACTTATTTTGGTTTCGTTTAGATATTCAATTTTGATGGAGTTTCAATTTTAATATTGTCTTTTATGATTTTGATTTGGATAATGATTTTGCGTAAATGTTCAAAATATACCTTTAGATTTACCCAGATTTCTTTGAACAGATTGTGATAAATGATAATAATGAGTATTGTTTTTGAATTGTGTGATCCGGATTGTGTTGAAATTTTGTTGGATTTTTTTTGGTATGGTTTTTGCCAGAGGAGCCGAAAGTTGAAAATTTTGATTTTGGTTGCGTGCTTTTTAAACGAGTTCTAAAATAGAATAATTTTGTTAGAAATTTTTAAAATATGTGCAAAGAAAATGTCGAATATGTTACGAAATAAGAATTTTTGTTAAAGAATATTATAAATAATTATTGTCTTTTGGTTTTTTTAAAACGTTCTCTTGAACTGAATTTAGATTTTGTTTGTTCAGAATAATTACTTTGAAGTGAATTTATTATTAGAAGTTTTCAAAAATGTATAAAATATGTTTGTTATTGAGTAGAATGTGTAAAATCTTTATATTTGGAACAGAAGTGGTTTAAAAATGATAAAAATCGAGTATCTTGAAATTAATTAGAAAATTTAAATGAAATTTAAAAGGTTTTTTTTTTTAATAATTTTTGCTCAAGAGAATATTGTAATATTGGAATATCAGTTTGTGTTGTTTTTGAGGTTCGTGAGGTATTTTTTCGATATTGATTAAATAAAATTGACGACAAATATGAAATTTATAAATTGAGCCGAAATTTACCAAACAATTTTGAAATAATCGCTTTGACATTTGCTTTAGTTTTTTGTAATTTTTAAATTGAATAAGAAATTTATAATTGATCAAAAACTGTAAAATTTATAATAAAATTTTGAAAGTTTTTGGCATTTGTTTTAGTTAAATATTTGAAATATTGTGATTGAAGAACAGGGTAGATGCAAATAATTAAATTTTCTGAACTATGACTTGAATATAGTTGTTAAATGTTTTTAAATTTTTTAAATATAAATTTCAATAACTCATTAATTTAATAAATTTTGAAATCGAATAATGAAATATGAAGATCAGATTAAAAGTGGCCTAAATATATCCAATATTTTTGATTGGTTTTATTAAATTATGCGAAATGTAAAAGGTCTTTTGGATATTAGCGAATATTTATAAATTACTAAAATTAATTGAAATATTTGAAAATGAATTTTTAAAGAAATTTTTCTGTAAATTATCAAATAGAAGTTTAGATAGGGAATTTATGAATTTTTGAAAGATATAAGACTATGTTGTTAATGAAAATATATTCAGTGAACGAGATTAAAATATTTCGAAAAATAAATTTAGAAATATTCAAAATACATAAAAATATTGCGCAAAAAAGTTTGAAAGTATTTAAAAAATATGAAACTATTTTTTCGAAGAAATGTAGATATTTTTTTTTATAAATATTATATATTCAGAATATCAAATAGATTTTTTTAACACTTGTTTTCTGGATTACTTCTTTGAAATTTCCATTACTTTTGATTAAATTTTTATGTGCTAAACTTTGAAATTAATTCATATTGCTGGTTAAAATTTAAAAATTTATAAATTTTGTAACAAATTTTAAAATTTTGAATTTTATATATACATAGTTTGGTTTTAATTTGAGTTATTTATTCTGGTTGGCATTTTAGCTTTTTGTGTTTAAGAATTAGTAAGAATTTCATTTTTTAAAGCTTTAAGTCAATTTGAAT
Organism: Drosophila quadrilineata; assembly: GCA_018150725.1. Classification (NCBI taxonomy): domain Eukaryota; kingdom Metazoa; phylum Arthropoda; class Insecta; order Diptera; family Drosophilidae; genus Drosophila; species Drosophila quadrilineata. The sequence continues at coordinate 1,194,462 of JAECWN010000375.1, forward strand.
TTAATTCAAACTTTTGAATTTTAATATTTTGGTTTTAATTTGATTATAAATTTAAAATTTGGAACTTATTTTGTTATTTTCATTATTAGTTTTGCGTAGATGAAATTTCTTCTATAAACAAATTTGAGAATTTTGAATTTATATTGTTGTAAATTTAAGGTTTAGATTGAAAATTTTGTCGTACTTTAGTTGAATTTTCGTAAATTTTGAATTTAATTTTAATTTTAAATTCGTGATTTAAAGTGGGGAATTTGATTTGCACAAATTAAAGCTTTTTGCTTTTTTTAAGTTTTAAGTATAAACATTTTTGAAGTTTGAAGAAAAAAAGTAATTTTAAGTAAAATATGAAAGTTTTATAATGTTGATTTTTCAAATTATAATTTAAAGTGTGATTTAGAATGATTTAGACATCTAAATTGATGTTAAATATAATTTGTATGTTAAATTGCTATATAATTGGTATTCAGTGAAATAGTAATTTTAAATAATTTATGCAAGTTTGATAATTTTGAAATTTGAATTAATAATTTAAAGTGTGATTTAGATTGATTTATATAATTGAAATTATGTAAAAAGCAGTTTGTTTGTTGATTTGTAATATTATTTGGATTCAGAGAAATAGTAATTTTTAATAATTTATGAAAGTTTGATACTTTAGATTTTTCAATTAATAATTTAAAGTGCGATTTAAAATGATTCATTTAACTAAATTTATGTGAAATGGATTTGGTTTCAGAGAAATCGTAATTTTAAATGATTTATGAAAGTTTTGATTTTTGAATTAATAATTTAAAGTGCGATTTAGATTGAATCATATTAACTAAATTATGTGAAATGAAAGTTGTTTGTTAAATTGTAATATAATTTGAATTCAGAGAATCTATTTTAATACTTTGTGTTCGAATGAAATGATAATATAACTTTGCTTTTTAAGTGAAGAATTAATTGATCTGAATATTTTGAAACTAAATTGAAGTGAAATTTAAAATTGATTTAAAAAGAATTTTCTTGTGAAAGTGGCTCATAACTTTTTAGATGTATAATAGGATTTTTGTATTGATAAATGGAAATCTGTCAATTTTAGTGAGTTTTGTAAGTCCGTTAAATTGTTTGACGATTGGTGTTAATTTTGAAGTCTAATAAATTTAATTTTTTTTATTTTTTTGTCTCTCTAGGATAATGTTTTCTACCAACGACCGGTAGAGGTGATTGTAGGAATAATTTGTTGATATGATATGATATGGCAACGATTTTCTGCTACTTCGTCTACGAGATGGTCTATGATATTTGGAATCTGATTTGAGATTATTTATTTTTTTGTGCATTTTTGGGCATAAAATATTTTTTTTTAATTTTCAATAATTTCGATTGTAAAATTTAATGCAACGCCTTGCTGTTTCTAGTTAAATGAAAATGCGAAAAAAATATTAGAATGCTCCAAAAATGTCAAAAGCGAAATTAACTTTTCACTTACGATTGAATTTCCAAGAATGAATAAGAAAATTAATATGAAATTAGTTTTTGCTCTTGGGTCGGGTAGGTCTATTTCTTTTCTTCTTGGGTATCGTAGAAGCAGCTTCCTTTGCAGCCATTTTATTACCAAAGTGGTGTGGGTATTATGCGTATGCGTGTGTGTATGTGTGTGTTTTTAAGTAGTGGTGTGTGCGTGTATTCGTGTGCCCCTGTAACAGTGCTCTAAAGTATTGGTGTGGTGTGTATTTGTGCATGTGTGTGATTGTGAATCTGAATGTGTGTATGAGTGGTGGTTGATTTGTGCCTGAAGTTCTTGGAAACGAAACTAGATTTTTGGATTGCTTTCATAATATTGGTTTTTTGTGTAAACTAAAAAATGATTAATGACGAAACGTCAATTTGAAATTTGTTAATATTCAATTTGATTTTGCATTTTGATACACAAAATGAAAAGAACTATTGCATTGTGTGTGTGGAGATTTGGAATTGAATTACAGGGGCGCCCTGGGAACGGGTTGGAAATGAAGGCTTCTGCGATGCCGTGGAAGAATAGTATTTTCGTTTTGGATTCGCAGTTCTATTATAGTAATTTTGTGTAAAATTTGCTTTTATAACATAATTTTGTATCTTGGCTGTTCTATGGAAAATCGCTGCGCTGCTTGATTTGGTATTGGGAGTTTTTCTTTTTGTTTTTTGTTTTTTGTTTTTCTTTGCATCAACTTGTTGAGTTGCTGTTGCTTGCAACACAAGCACACCTTTGTCTGATTTAATTTTGCTTTGATATTGATTTGGAATTCATATGGAATATTTTTAGATTTTTGTTTGGGAATGATTGTTTGGAAATGCAACTGAAAATCTTGAAATTAACTTGAAAATGAAATCGAAAATAAAAACATACTTGCGAAAGTTGTTTTCGTTGCCTGCTTTTGTGCGTAGCCAAAGGTGCTCTCGTGTTGCCGCTCTCTCACTCTCTCACGCTCTCGCGCTCTCTTGCTTGCTTTCGTTTTCGCTCTGAACGAGTATGGGTGCTTGTGTTGAATTCGCCGCAGCTGCTAAGCTTGCCTTGCTTAGTGTGTGCGCTGTGCTTGTGTGAGTTTTGAATTTGCTTCCTGTCGAGGGGTTGCGCTGCTGCTGTATTTGTGTGTGTGTGTTTTGTAGCTGCTTTGAGTTTTTGTTTTTGTTTTTGGTTTTGGTTTTCGTGGGGCGGCTGCCCCTGCTTAGATATTCAGCTGAGTATCTATGGCGGGGCGGCGAATTTAGCCTCCTGAATTTAGCTGCTGCCTTAGATAACTGACGACAACGTTGCTGCCGCAGTCTCTGTCGCAGTCTCGGTCGCCGTCTCTGCCTCTGCCTCTGCCACTGCTATTGCTGTTATGCTGCTTGTTTCTTGGCTCCTTTCGCCGTCAAATGGTCGATCATCATTATCATCAGCGTGTGTTGCAATTGTTGTTGCAATTTGTGCCTTTTGTTGCGATTGAACTGATTGAATTTATTATTGTTGCCGGATTTGAATTTTGGTTTCCTTCCTTGTAATTTCTGTCGAATTTCTGTGGAATTTGTTGGCCTTGTTTGTCGTCGCTTGTGGCACAAAGAAATCACCGAGCTCAGCTGCCGGCAAATGCAGTTGCATATCAGTTTCTGGGGGCTTTTCGAGTATGTTCTGGATTTTGTTTTTAGTTTTGTTGGATTTTTGTGGAATTCGGTATACGGATTGTCATTGCAGTACAGAAATATGAGCAATAAATATTTAAACAAATTTTTGAGTTTCATAACAATTTTCTTGAAGAGGTTTGTTGCCGGTTGTTTGAATTGTTCTTTGATCCATGTTAGTTTAGCTGCGTTTTTCACTAAACTGCTATCGGGGTCCTGACAGATAAATAAATTTGATGTAATACTCAAATTTTTAAAATTTGCTATGCAATGAAATATTTTTCTTAAGTGTTAAAATTTGAAAACTTACCTGTAAAATATATATAAAAATCGATATTAATATCTGTGTTTAGTCCTTTATCCTTTTGTATTGTAACTTTAGCTTTGATAACTTTCCAATTGACATTGAACTGTGTGCACTTTTTATATGATAAATTTTTTTAATTTTTTTTTTAATTTTCATGAACTTTTAGATTTTCTTTCAAGCTATTGAAATTGTTCTAATTGCGATTTTAAATGGATTTCTGATTTGTCCTTTTTAAACGTTGCACAAATGTAATTTGCTTTGAACTATATATTTTGTTTTAGTTTATGTTTTTAGTTGAGTAAAAAAATTAATCTGACTTTCGGTATTTGTTTATAACTTTTTGTTGAATTTGCTTTTCGATTTTTTGTTTTTGTTGTTGATTTTGAGTTGTGTTTGTTTCGGAACGGATATGAGAGTGAACTTCAAAAGATATTTTGTTGATTGATGTTAGTTTTGTGTGTTAATGCCACATGCAACAGCGTTGTAAGCGCTGCCTGGGCATGGCGTTGCAGTGTTGTAAGGAGCTCTTGCTGATCCTTGCAAAAGTCCTCAACTGCTCCTTGTGCCGCTGGTGCTGCTGCTGCTGCTCCTGCTTCTACTGCTGCTGCTACTACTGTTGCTGCTGCTGTTGATCCTTAGCGATTGAAGATTGAAATGAAACTGATTGATTCTCCGCAGCAGGCGCAGTTTATATACGATCCACGAAGGACTCTCACAATGGGGTTGAGCAACCCAACGCACCGCAACTGGATTGAGGATCAGGAGGCTGTGAAAAAAGCTTTTGTGCATTGTCTGCCCGGATACGCGGACAATAGGACAATGGAAAAACCCGTTGGGCAAGTTTATTGTAGAAAAACCGTTGATCGCATCATTGGTAAAAAGTGCGTTCCACGGTGGTGGGTTCCTCTGGGAGGCGGCTGATGATGCTCAGCATCTGGATTGTGGCACACCTGGCCATGGAAGTTGCAGCGGCTGCTGGACCACACAGCCCCGATAACCAGTTCTGCCGGCAAACATCCAGGCAACATCCTTGAATATCCTTGACCATTTGAACTGCAATTGTCTGGGTTCGCTTTTGATGGGAAAAAACTTCAATTTTATACCACATTTTTATTTCGGTTCGAGGCGAGTTTTTCGGCTACCATTTGCCAGATAAATATCACAATCAAAATCAGATCGTTTTGCCAACTGGTTTGCTCCTCTTTGAACTATGAACATTAATTTGTCTGTTCGTGAATTTATTGGACATTGGATACAGGTACCCAACCAGGAGGTTCAACTTGAACCGAAGCAAAAGCTCTAAGTTCTTCAAAAAATCTATTTTGTTGAAGATATTATATTTTTTTTCTTTGGTCTCCCGGTCGGTGACTCCTTTTGGCTGGAATAGGTCCTTTTTGTCAGTAGTAATTTTCCTTGGTTTTGGCATTTGCTAGTTTCAATTCATAGTTTTCATTTTGTTTGCCGCGCTTTTTATTTCCCGAGCATATCAACAAGTTAAGGGTTGTCCTTGCTTTCGTTTTCGCCTTCTTTTCATTTTTTTCTCTCCTGTTGCCACGCAGTTTTATTATTTAAATCATTGTTAACCCTTGTTTGGTACGGGGTTAGAGGTGGGGTCATGACATTGCCATTTGCATGAACTGCCCGTGTGTGTGTTCCTGAGAGTGTGTGAGTGTAAGGATTATTCCGAAATGGGACACTCTGTGAGCCCATTGAGAATGCATGTGTGAGAGAGAGATAAATATAACTATTGAGAATGCAGCACAATTTCAGTGTGACCAAAGTTATAAAGAAAAATGCGACTATGGTAAACATTTTCAAGTTCTCTATTAAAAATATTAGAATTACATGCATTTGTTATAACTCCAATTGATATTCAACAAATAATGTCAGTTGATATTAATGTACATATATTATTTGTTTACTTATTCAATATCTTAATAAATAACAGAATTGAGAATTTAAAAAAAAGTGAATTTTTGAAATTAGTATTTTTTTTTTCAAAATAAGTATAATATTCATAAATTTGTAGTAATAATGATTTACAATTATTTATACAATAAAAAAATTATATATAATAATTAAAATTAAATTTAAATGATCAAATATAATTATTTTATTGTATAAATAATTATATCTGATAATATAAATGTTTTAAAAAAATGAAATCGTAGCAAATTATTAAATACATAAAATACCACATTTCGAAAATAAAGCTATTACTATGTTTAACAGCCAGAAACAATAATATTATGTTTTCTAATCGAACAATTTTTGTTCGTATTTTATGACACAAATATTTAACAATTTCAAATTCGTTTTCGTATAATATTTTGTAAGTAATTTATTTGGCTGTGAGAGCTTCTTCTCAATTAGAGTATCCCGGCAATTTTCATAAATTCAAAATGGTTTCAAAACTTCCATCTGGATGCTGGAGTTGATTGCACGTAGTATCCTCCACATGGGCAGCTGGGAGTAGAGCCTATGCTGACCAGCAGCCAAGGACGAGGACGATGAAGAATTTACCCACAAGTCGAACAATTTGACTACTTATCATGCATACATATATGCAAGAGTATATGTATGTGTGTGTGTGTGTGTGTGTGAGTGTAGAGTACAGTTGTGTTGGCAAATGTAAGCTGAGGATTTTGGCTAGGCTCTTTTGGATGCCTTGTCATAATATTTTGTGACTCTGGTCGAGTTCAGTTGAGTCGAGTCTCTGCCTTAACGAAAAAGAAAATTTACATATTTCTGTTAATTTTACATTGAAGTTGGGTTCATAACGAGGAGGAAACACTTGAAATTTGCATATATTTGCTACACACACAAACACACATACATATATGTAAATTTGTGTGCTGTAAAGTTTTCATATAAAATACAAGTGAAAACAGACGCAGAGAAAATGGCTTAGCTTCAAGTTGAGCAGCAGGACAGAGGAAGGAGATGGAGATGGAGGAGTTGGAGGAGGTTAAAGAGGTTGAGGAGACTGAGGCACAACAAGCACAAGAAGGACAACAAGCAAATGGCTCTGGCAGCCATTAACAGACCCAAGTCCTCCCCCCTCACACACACACACACACACACACACACACACACACAGATATAACCCCAAACACATACAGATACAGAGAGTGCCTACACAAAAGGGAGCCGCTTTTCAAGGAAACGAATTGTGCGTGCGAATGTATCAAGATGTGTGTATGGATGTGTGTGTGTGTGTGTGCATGGGTGTGTGAGGGTGGGAGTGTGCGGGCATGTGTGTAAAAGTCAGCAAAAGATACACACACTAAATAAAATTTCAAACAAAAGGCTTTTTCTGTACATAACATACTCTCCTACATGGATAGCATAGTATGTTCTATATGTATGTATGTATATGCCTTATATCGGTTGCCAAAAGTTCGGGTTCCCCGAACACAAAAAGTGCCTAAAAATACTCGTAGTGAAATAAGTTGCTATCTCTCTGGCAAAGGTTCTGCCGACCCTCATTTTTGGTTGGCCAAACATTTTTTTTTTTTACATTTTATTTTTTTATTTTTTGTCTTTCGGTTCGATGTAATGTCCTTGTTGTTGTTGTTGCTTTTTTCTTATTGTTGTTATTGTTGTTGTTGTTAATGCTAATGTGGCTGCTGCTGCTTTTGCCCACATTTATGTTGCCATAATTTGCCTTGAAGAAGATTACAAAAAAAAAAAAAAAAATTGGATAAGAAAAGTTGGAATACAACGAAATGTTGCAGTTTTATATTTATATTTTTATTGAGTGAAGAATATGTCCAATATAATAATGTCAATATTTAATTATACAGTAGTTCAACTGTAACCTTATTAAGACCTTAACCTTATTAAAATATTTTTGACTTCATTGCATAAATATACATAAATATGAAATTAAAAAATAATTCTTTATTTTCATAATATTTTATAGATAATATAAAAGACTTATACAAATAAATAATGAAAAAAATGCAGCAAATTAAAATGAGAAGACATAAATAGAAAAAATATAAAAATTATTTAAAAAATTATTATTAAATTAGCCAGAGAAGAACTATTTATGACTTGAATAAAAAAATAGAAAATAATCAAATTGAAATTCATTTAACAAACAATTGAAATGTGTTTTGATATCATATCCAATTTTTTATTTGTTTTTTTTAAATATATTTAGATATAAATATATATTTTTATAGCAAACAAAATGAAGAAGCTGTCTTATCATTGGCAAGAGTATGCACACGAAAAAGGACAATCACACACACACACACACACATACGTAAACATAACGCCTTCATACTTATATGTATATGTATATATATATATATATGTATATCAAATTGGGAGCCGACACTTGCTAACCGAATTTCCTGCTGTAGTTTTTCGGCCATGATGGGTTCATTTTTCACACACACACACACACACACACACATATATTCTTACAACTATGGCATACAAACGTATGTGTCTGTGTGTGCGTGTGTGTATGTGTGTGTGTGTGGGTTGATGGAGACAAGAGGCGACCACTTATGAAGCGCAAGTTGGATATGTGAGTGTGCGCGCGCAGAGACTCCAGACTCCAGATTCTAGACTCCATGCCACATGCCTCTATCTCAATCTAAAACACACACACACACACATATACACACACACTGAGTCATAGAAACCATCTCCAACTGTATGTGTGTGTGTGTGTGTAACGTTCTTTTGCGGATTTTGCAGTCAACTTGAAAGCCAACTGCCAAAAATATATGGTTAATGTGTGAGGCCAACCAGGATAGGGGAGAATGGGAAAGGATTCAAGGAGCAAGTGGAGCAGCTACTCGATGTATGTATGTATGTGTGTGTGTGTGTGAATATAGTGTGTGATTGTGTGGAAATTTTTGGGCAGTTTCATTTCGGTCATATTTATTAGTTGGAACAGACACTGGCACAGATCAAAACAGGACAACAAGATGGTCCTGGCAAATATCTAAACAGGACAACGACAACATCTTTTTTGCACCCTCATCAGAGCAAGTTTAACTAATGCTTTGGTATTAGTTGTTAAACTACACAAGTGTGTTGGTGTGTGTGCGTGTGTGTGTGTGACTGTGTGGAAAACTATTTTGAGGCATATCCTGCAACATGTGTAGTTTAAGTTTAACACGCACATACAATAACTTTATATATTTGCTTATATACATATATACATACATACATACATATGTATGTATGTACTACATGGGCTCAGATGAAATAGCCTCAAGGATGTGCAGGACTTTATTGCTGCGCCTGTTGTTGTTAGTGGAAGAAATTGTGCCTGAGTTGGGTTCGCTGTGGGCACAAGGGTTGCCTCCTTAAAAAGGGACGAGCATGTCCCTTGACAAAAGCTAAGGCTAAATGCGGATCAGTGCTGTAGGTTTTTTTAGCTATTTTATAGCTAAAAGAGATATGAATATTTCAATTCTGAGAAGTAATTTATTTTTCTCAGATATTGCATATTTTGGTAAATAGTATTTCATTAATCAATTAAAAAAGGTTACACTTATTAAATATGTATACTTTATTTTATTATCAATGTTATAAAAATCTTATATTTAAATTGTTAAAAATTTTTAAGATTTATAACACATTTAAAAAAAGCGCCAATTGAGGGTTATATAATTTTGTTTAATATATGTTTTCAGTTTTTTTTTTTGTAAGTTTTAACATATTTGGAAATTCTTTGCTAAGTCTTCATAATTAGTTGTTAGTTCTTAAGTTAGTTATTAACTAACTTAGCCATTCATCGCTGGTTAAAATGAAGCAGATCTCTGTCATCTCTTTCGATTTGGGATGCCAAGTTGTCGAAGAGCACAAGTGTTCATCCGTATACATTTCCTGCATGCTTAACAGGTTGTAAGGGTAGTGGGGGTGCTGTAAGAGGTCTTCAACTATTTACAACTAAAAGCTTTCTCCCTTTTGTGGCACCCCCTCTCACTTCTATTCACCCCCTGGCTCTGCATCTGGTCTCCTTGTACCTGGAGCCGCTTGTCAGAAATGTAATCAATTTTTATGCCATTATTGATGCTTGACTTGGCAATTTGTTTGAAATTTCTATGACTATACTTTATAATGGCGGGAGACAGGATCCCCACCCCTCCACTCCACTCCCCCCACTATTTAGAAGCAAGTTATGCGATGCGCAAATTAATTGGAAATTTTTGTTGCTGATTTACGAGGAGACGACATTTGAATTGGGTTCCGGTTTGAAGCTTCAGGGAGACAGGGGATGGAGCGGGTGAATTAGTATATATGAGCAGGACTAGGGTCTGCCTTTAACTGGGGGCGTTTGTGATTTGAGGTCTAGGCGCTTCCTGTGCCCTGTACAGTGAACACCTGCCTGCCACGAACAGCAGCAGTGGCAGCCATTTTAGCCAAGTGCCTGCAGCTTTTGGCTTTAAAGAAATCTGCTCTCGACTTTATCTGCGTGTATCTGTGTGTTTACTCTGTGTGAGTGAGTATGCTATGAGTGTGTGTGTGTGTGAGTGTGTCCTTTTTTCGTCCTTTTGGTTATGCGTTACGTGTTACTGCTACATTTGGCATTATGTCACACATTCGTTCTATCTTTTTATATATCATTAGCAAAAGAAAAGGCCTTTTGTGTTGACTAAGCTCTGAAGGTATGTTTTGCCTCTCTTTCACTCTCTCTCTGTCACTCTCTCTCTCTATCTCTCTCTGTCTCTGTCTGTCTGTGTGTGTGTGTCTCTATGTGTGTGCTTGGCACATTTGTTTCCTTTCATAATTATGTCAAACACAAAGATTCTTTTATATATTTCGTAGTCACATTAAAAGAGTTTATCGGTTTTTGTCACAAGGACCTTCCAACAGCCCATAAAGAGACCATGTCCTGGCACAGTTTCAAATGTGACAAAGAGGATGTTTCTGCTAAAAATTTAAGAAACATTCTGAAAGAAACTTTTCTACATCAATAGGCTTTAAAATTAATAATTCTACTATATCTTATTATCTTTCACAAGTAATATTTAGAAAGTAATGTGCATTAAAATTTAGTTTCTAAAGTTTTTTATGAAGACAAATGTTTAAAAAAATTTGTTTATAAAATATTTTTGGTATTAGTTTTACTTAATTTGAATTTGACGAAATTTTTAAGTCATTTTTGTCAAATATATGTTAATAATATCCTGATAGCCTTGATGCTTTGGCGCTACAATTAATAATAATAAAATCTTTACAACTTATAATTTTCATCGTCAATCATTTATTTATTATTTTTTGTAAATCTTTCAGTAAGTTTTTCATATTTACCGCCATCTGCAATTGCTTTGTTTTCGCTTTCAATACGATTAAGACCACGAATTTTCTTATCGGAAGTGTTTGCCGTTTGCTCAAATTACCCCACCCTCTAACCACACACGCACACACACACTTTTTTAGTTACGCACACACATACACACTCTAACACACACATACTTATTCCATTAGCATAAAAATGTCATAAATAAGAAACATGCTCGTGCTGCTCTGCGACACTTCCTGCCTCAGTATGGGCATGTATGTTATGCATGGGCATGGGGGTTGCTTGTTGCCAAAAATTCAAAATGGCGTCGATTTCTTATTAGAAACAGGCGGTCGGACGGTTGCTCTGCTCAAATGCGGGTACGAACCTTCAAAGCATCGTCTTTTCATATACCCGGGGGTGAGTTTCGAAATCTGAAAAACCAGTTTGTGCTCACACACAACCACGCCTTTTCTTATGCTGTATAAGTGTGTGTGTGTGTGTATGAGTGTGTGTGTGTGGGTACTGTACTTGCCTCTGTCTGATGGATGGATGTATTCCTGGAGGCGTTCAAGATGATGTGCTCAAAATGTTGTTGTCGTCATGGCCGACGAACTGAAAAAGGATTTTGAATATTGATTTTCCTGCTGGAATTGCTTTATTTTGTTAATTAAGATGACTTTGATGAGGGGTCTCTTTTGGAGCCACAGGACGTGATTTTATAATTATTAGAAGTTGCTACAAAAGATATCGACTATTAATTCCATTACTCCGCTAATATTGAGAAATTTGGCACTAAGAAAAATAAAAGTAAATATTTTATTGATTAGCTTGAAAACCGATACAAAAATATTAATATTAAACAAATATACAAATTATCTTGAATACATACATAAATATTCATTTGATGTGATTTTAATATCTATGAATATCTGCAGATATTCAAAGGCAAAGAGGAAGACAGAAATAGAGTGAGGGGCCCTGAGAGCTGATTCAAGTGGGTTGTCGATAGCATAAAGAAATGCCATTAGAGACCCAAACTCGGATTTGTGGAAAGATTTATTATACATGTGGTCAACATCAAAAAGTGAAGCAAAATAAAGGCACGCCTCGCTTTTTGTTGTCTAGTATAGCTTTTTCCACTTAAATGCCTATGCAGATCTTTCAGTGTCCAAAGGACCACAACTCCATAATAAATCATAAGCAAAAGGCACAAAAACTAAACTATATATAAACATACATATATGTATATATGTAGAGTTTGTGTATATACATTTAATTTGAGTACATGCTCAGAGCTCCCATACTGATGCGGAAAACTTCTTGGAATTTTGCTGGCATTGCTGCAAATATGTATTTGGCTGTTTGACGCCCCCTGCCCCCTCCTAGCAAAATGCTGCACAAAATTTATAAATGAAAATTCTAACAAGAACATTTTCTATTAAATTTTAGCCTCAGTTTTCTAACCATTTTGCCTGTTTTGTCCCAGCACGAGAAAGTTGTCTTGCCAAAGCAACTTCTCGTCCTCCAGCTCCTTGACATCCTTGGGTTGAACTACCCGACAGGGTGTCAGCACAACAATTTTCTCCAGATACTCTAACTCAAAGTGATCTCCCTAAAGAGCATAAATAATATATGAGAATTTCTTATAAATATCATAATTTTTTTTTAATATATTTAAAAAATAATAAACTTTAAATTCATCTTGTTTTGATTCCCATATTTCTTTGACTAAGAGCAACTGCAATTCGTTTGCCTAGACTTGGATTTACTTTCTTGCTGTCCCCCCCCCAACAGTTCCTTCTCTATATAGTATATATATAGTAGGTAAACTTATACATATTTGTGTGCATAGTTCTTTTTGTGGGGGGAACTTTTTGCTTTGGCAAAAGTTGAGTTCGGTTGGCATTTCGTTAGACTGGGGAGATCCTGTTACTTTTCAGCTGCAAAGTAAAAGTTCTTAGCTTCGGACACCTCCAACGACCCCAAACCCTAGAGAAACTCTATATACGTATATCAGAGTGTGTTTGAGTGTTTTGTGTGTGTGTGTGTGTGTGTGTGTGTGTGTGTGTGTGTGAACCCATCCATTCCCAACTGCCAACTACTTTTTCTCAAGTATCACTGCGGGACATTAAATCCTGTACGTGCTGGGCTGCTATTCGTCCTTACCCCCTTCCCTCATGCCCCCCCCACCCTACTTGACCATTGGATGGCTCGAGGTATAATGCCATGGCCGAAAGTTTGAATAGTTCTTCTGCAATAGCAAAAGTAGGAGCTAGCTGGAATAGAGTCGGAGACGGAGTAAGAGGCTCTGGAAATAGTTGTTGGCCAAAAAGTTGAGTCAGTCTTTTTTGCTAGCAAAGTTTTTGGGGACATGCTTCTTTATGCGCCTGAAAAATTTTTGCCAATTTATTTTGTAGCCCGGAGTTTTCGACATAAGATAAGTCTGCCTGTCCTTGGCCAGAAATTGCTTGAGAGTCTCTCTATCCCCCATCTCCATTATAATTTATGACTTGTCTTGGATCTCTCTGATTAATGTTATTTATAGCATAATACAAGTTGATTATAATTTACCAACTATACCAACGTTCATCCTAAGCTCAACTTTCTCACACGTAGACGATTCTAGAACTGGACGGAATATCCATTCCCACAGCATCCCAATATAGTGTCAGTGTCTGCTGGGAGATCTCGTACTTCTCGTTTGTCCAGTTGCTTGAGAAAAAGAGTTGAAAAACTGCCCAAAAATTGTGTGAGAAAATCTTTCAAAATTTGAACTATGACCGGACAGCGTCCAGTGTGAAGAGAAGCTGCTGCTGGTCCATCAGGGAAGGGGTTGAAGATGCTACGTAACGGACACATTAAGCGGCAAACTCTTAAGGTTTTTATAAGCAACCCTTCTTTGAAGCGAAATGTTTAAGTACATTTTGTAGATATTTTAGTTATAATAAAAAAAATCATTTCTATAGAAAGAAATTTGTTGAGAAAAGAGTTTTTCTTGCCAATTATAAGAATTCTATTTAAATTAATTTTTAGCTATATTTTTAAGAAATTTGAGCCTGTCAGATATGTTGATTTGATTTTTGCAACTAATGGACTAAAGAGAAAAGCCACACAATGTTGCATCATTAATATTCATAAATGTTGCGTAATTAATAGTGATGGCAGCAGGGGCAGGTGAAATTGAGGAGGGTGGAGGGGTGGATGGCTAACGAATCAATGGGAGCATTAGCGAGACAAAAGTTACATTAGTCAGCCGGGTTTTGGTTTCAGTTTTGATCCGGCTAAACATTCATCAGTTCGCAAACACAGTTGAGTTCATTAATTAGCTGCACATTCATCAATTTTAATAACATTTCAAAATGAAAAACTGATATGCGTATATGCATGTATGTATGTATGTGGTAGTATATTGCTATACATACATACGTATGTAGGCTGTATGTTGGGAGTAGGTTTAGATTTAGGTACTCGGGTGGTGGGGGCATGGCTGAGTTATGATAACATTCATTTGCCTCTAAATTTCCCAAAAGGCATGTAGCTAAACTTTGGGCGCTGCCAAAACTATGGTCAAAGGGTTCACCCACACACACCCATCCTCACACACACACTCACATGCAAGCAGTGGGAGGCATCTTATGTGGGTGGTTTGAGAGTGCTGGGTGTTATTTTTGTACAAAGGATTATTTCGTCTCGACCAAACATGCAATTAATTATAAGCTTAAGGCCTTGGGTCCCTTTACGGCAGAGCCATGTTGTTGTGCCTGGTTGCGTGTAAAAAGCAACATGCCACTGCCACTGCCATTGCCTCTGCCACAGTAAGTGCTACTAGCAACTGTAGCAGCAACACCAACAGCAATAGCAACAACAAGTTCAAACAACTTGAAAGATAATAACCTTAGCTTACAGGCAACCACACAAATCTAGGGAATGGGCATGGATCTACTCCCATCCTTCTCTATTTATATATATATATATATATATATATATATATATATATATATATATATATATAGTTTGCACATATGTACGAGGAGTATATAAAAAGGAATGGCACAACTACAACTATTATTTATTCCCAAAAGTTGAAGGCAACATCATTATCTTTTATGCAGCCCAAACCCCTTTCATTTCATTTCATTTCACCCACAACCCTTGTAGATAAACCCACTCTTTCTCACTCTCTTTTGCTTCATGCTGGGGAGTTGCTCCTTCAAGGCATCAGCTACAGCTCAGGCACACACACACACACTTTTAACTTTCCATTAAAATGCTCACAAACACACGCACACATACACCCGCCCGCATCAAAGTTGCTGCCGCCATATTCTCGAACTTCTTACAGTCCAAAAACCCACCCTCAACTTAACTCCGTTAGATGCTTGCTATTGTTCTGCTTCTTCCACTCGCCCGAGCATCTCCTCTCACTATTTCACTCTGTATCAGCAAAAGTTTTCTACGCCATCAGCTCAAGACATTAAAACTTATCGCCTTCATATAGTAAATAGCTTGCCACATTCTCCTTTACACCCTTTCCATACATTCAAATCTACCCTCTATATAATATTTCTGAAGCATAGTTGCGGGGGTTGAAGCTGAGGGTATATGTTGTTTGGGGCTGCTGCTCAAGTTGTTCTCCATGTCTTGGGGGTTGGCGTTGTTTCAAAACTATCTCAAACTATCGAATGCCTCACACGACTTTAAAATGAATCAAATGAAATATTGATGAAGTGAAAAGGGGTTGAGGTAATGACACTTGTCAGCATTACAGGCATAGTAAATTTAATTAAAGACTTCTTTGGATTATTATGAGGGAATTATTAAAAATACTTTTGGCACAATACTTCAGTATAAATAATTTAGGCATACTTCTCTTGAGCGTTGAAAACGAATAAATCCAAAACATTGCGATTTAAATATTTGTAAAGTCACTTTCAACCACATTTTAGGTCATATATCATTAAATAGTAGTCAGAAAGACCTCAATTTTGTATAAATTCAGAGATCAATATCAACATTACCAGATGCTTAAATTTCATAAGCAATGGTTGACAGAAGCTTTAAGTTGGTAAAGAGTTTCCATTAAAAAAAGATGAATTTTTTAGTCACCTTGCAAAACATTTTTGGCCATATCTCGAGAATTACTCATCGAAAACACCTGAAATAAAAAGCAGAATGCTAGTTATGAGTCCAGAAATCGATTGGGCACAAAATATTGCAAATACGAATTTTTTGAATTTTAGATGATATTTTCAAGGGGTTAGTATGCAAAAATTGCAAAAAATGGGTTAACATTGAAAACTGCCATTACGGACAAAATTTTGATGCAGATTTAATAAGGGGATCAAAACATTAACAGAAGTGCAAATTTCATGAAAATCGGTTGATTTTTGGCCAAGTTATGACAGTTCAAAGTTGACAAAATAATCGATAATACGAAAATGGAGACATTGGGACACTTTTAACCACAATTTTGCCCATATTTCATGAAGGGTTAGTCAGATAGACATCATTTATGCCTTAATTAACAGATCATGATGAACATTATTATTATTTAAAATTTGATGGCATTCGGTTGATTGTTACCAAATTTATGGATGACCAAAGTTAGTAAAGTGAAATATGGGATATTTGACCCAATTTTCATTACATTTTTGGCCATATCTCGAGAAATACTCATCAGAAACTCCTCAAATAAAAAGCAGAATGCTAGTTTTGAGTCCATAAATCGATTGGACACAAAAAATTGCAGTTAAAAAAATTTTGTATTTTTGAAGATATTTCAAGGGGTTAGTGTGCAAAAATGGCAGAAAAGTGGTTAAAATTGAAAACTGCAATTACGGACAACATTTTGATGCAGTTTTAATATGGGGTCCAAAACATTAACAGAAATGCAAATTTCATGAAAATCGGTTGATTTTTGGCCAAGTTATCACAGTTCAAAGTTGACAAAATAATCGATAATACGAAAATGGAGATATTGGGGCACTTTTAACCACAATTTTGCCCATAGTTCATGAAGGGTTAGTCAGATAGACATCATTTATGCCTTAATTAACAGATCATGATGAACATTATTATTATTTAAAATTTGATAGCATTCGGTTGATTGTTATCAAATTTATGGATGACCAAAGTTAGTAAAGTGAAATATGGGATTTTTGACCCAATTTTCATTACATTTTTGGCGATATCTCGAGAATTACTCATCGAAAACACCTGAAATAAAAAGCAGAATGCTAGTTATGAGTCCAGAAATCGATTGGACATAAAATATTGCAAATACGAATTTTTTGAATTTTTGATGATATTTTCAAGGGGTTAGTATGCGAAAATGGCAAAAAAGTGGTTAAAATTGAAAACTGCAATTACGGACAAAATTTGGATGCAGTTTTAATTAGGGGACCAAAGCATTAGCAGAAATGCAAATTTCATGAAAATCGGTTGATTTTTGGCCAAGTTATGACAGTTCAAAGTTGACAAAATAACCGTTAATACGAAAATGGAGACATTGGGACACTTTTAACCACAATTTTGCCCATATTTCATGAAGGGTTAGTCAGATAGACATCATTTATGCCTTAATTAACAGATCATAATGAACATTATTATTATTTAAAATTTGATAGCATTCGGTTGATTGTTATCAAATTTATGGATGACCAAAGTTAGTAAAGTGAAATATGGGATTTTTGACCCAATTTTCATTACATTTTTGGCCATATCTCTTGAAATACTCATCAGAAACACCTGAAATAAAAAGCAGAATGCTAGTTTTGAGTCCAGAAATCGATTGGACACAAAAAATTGCAATTAAAATTTTTTTGAATTTTTGATGATATTTTTAAAGGGGTTAGTATGCAAAAATGGCAAAAATGGGTTGAAATTCGAAAATGCAAATACGGACAAAATTCGGATGCAGTTTTAATTAGGGGACCAAAGCATTAGCAGAAATGCAAATTTCATGAAAATCGGTTGACTTTTGGCCAAGTTATGACAGTTCAAAGTTGACCGATAATGTAAAAATGGAGACACTAGGTTCACTTTCAACCAGATTTCAGGTTACAAAGCCCAAACTGTTCACAATTATAGATCTTCAAGTATTCGTTCTTTAATGCGGATTGGAGGTTAGTTTGAGGGGGATGTCTTTTCTCAAGACTTATAGAGAGACTGTTTTTTGCCCTTTGAACAAACAATGAACAAATTTTAATTGAAAATTCTAATTTGTTGTTGTTGTTACTGTTGTTGGCTGCTTCGGGTTTCTCAGGCAACGCTCGCAATGCTTCCATCTTGGCATTGTCCTTGTCATTGCCCTCGGCAACGACGTGGAGTACTCTTAAGGAGGCGAGAGAGGAAGCCTGCAGCCTGAAGGAAGCTGCACACAATTTGCCAAAATAAAACAAGAAGTTTGCCAAAAACTATATATATATATATACATAAAATACATGTATATATATATTAGTGTGTGTGTGTGTGTGTGTGTCTTATGTGCTGTAGAAGTTTATACATTTATATTTGCTTATGGCCAGACAGCATCACTCCTTCTGGCAGTGCTCAAATGTTGTCCTTCGCACGCTTTATCCTTTTACAGTCTATGCATTACTCTGTATATGTGTGTGTGTGATAGTGTGTGTGTGTGTCGCAGACAATCGTTGCCATTTCTTGCTCTTAATATCTTGTTTCTTTTCGGTTTTCCTATTGTTTAAACATACACATGTCCTTCGCTCTCCGCTGTCATCCAGAATGCCTGCCCCTGCTTGGCATCCTTTCAGGCTGGCTTCTATGCTGCCTGCCACATCCTTTACATGTATTTCAACTGCTTTTATTTATTTATAAAGCTAAGGCTTTCTCTCTCTCTTTCGTTGCTAAATGCTTCTTGTTGGGCTGCCATGTTGCTGCCATGTTTAACTCCTGCCATATTCAATTCCTTTTGTCGGCCTGTGTATGAGTGTGTATGTTCTCGCATTTCTTATTGTCCTTGTGCATCCTGTGTGCACTTTAGGCTATCTGTCTGTCGGTCTGTCCCTCTGTCTGTCTGTCGGTCTGTCTGTCGCTTGCCTATATGAAATTGATTTTTGAATTATTCACAAAAATTTGCCAGACCATTTTCTCAGCCATTCAAACATCCATCAGCCATCTATCTCTCAATATACATATATCTCTCTCTCTCATTCTTTGGCTCCCTCTCTCTCTCTCTCTTCATTTTGTCTCAATTGGCAGACTTGCATTAGCCAATAAGTTGCCATAATTCATAACTCGTACCACGTTCCTCACTTGCCCCCAACTATAAGTCATCTGATGAGACTATTTCTGCACATCCTTGTAGTTGATTGCCACACTACTGCACCCGCTCCTTCTCCTTTACTCTCTCTCTCTCTCTCTCTGTATTTGTGGGCATCTCTTTCTTTCAGTTTTTGGCCCATTGCACCCACCGTCAGTTCATCAACTCAAATTTTATGCATTTTAGATGAGTTTTCCTCACAGTTTGTTTTCATCGCAATTTTGCTTCTCTTCTTGTTGTTATTGTTGTTGTTGTTGGTGTTGTTGTTGCAGCTGTGTTTTCCTATGTTATTTTTATGCAACTTGATGAAAAATTTCAACATCAACATCAAGTTTTGGCAAAATGTCAATGGGTTGGCCTGCAAGCAAGCAAGTGGGTGGCATTTTGTGGTCCGCCTGAAAACAGGGCCGTCTGTCACTTTTTTGGGGAAACATTAATAAATTTTAAATTTATCTTAATAGTTTTAAAAATGGTTAAGATTATTCAAAATTTATTGTTTTTATATAAAAATGTATTAACAACTTTTTTAACATAATATTTTAATATTATATATCTTTTTGTTGTTATGTAAGTTATTGTGAACTGTTATCAATGACTTTATTGTTTCGTTCTTCTTATTTAACGTGTAAAGTTGCTAATTTATTAAAAAATTTCTAATATTTTTTTTCTCGAAAAAGAAAAATATATATTTAATATTTTGTTTAATATTAAATAGTATAGACTATTTACATTTCTCTTGAAAACTTATCTTCAACAGTTGGGCGCCCAATAGCCGCTTTGTAGGGCATTCCGCTCCTGTTTTCATTTTGAAAATTCATCAACTTTTCAGCACTTTTACTAATTTTAGCAGTTAACTTCCTTTGGTTTTCATAGTTAACTTTTGCCAGCATGGAAAATTGTTGTGCCTTGGCAACATTTGCAGCTGGCTGCTGCTGGTTGCAACAGGGGTTGCCACGGGTGGCACGGGTATCCGGGTGGCAAGTGGCAATGCAGTGGCGAAGCCAACAAAATATTCCAACTCCCAAGTTCAATAAAAGTTTTCACGACGTTGCAATTGCCACACAGTTTATGTGGTTGCAGCTGATGGAGCACAACTTGCTACAACATCTTTCCCTTTCTTATATGTATCCTCTCTCTCTCTCTCTGTCTCTTTCTCTCTCTGTCTCTGTATCTATAGATATATAGAGAAAGTGTGTAGAAAGTTGATGAAACTTTGCTTTTTCTTAATTTATTTTGCGCACGAATTATAATTACCGACAAGCAAACAACGCGAAGTGGCAGTTGCAACATCAGTTGCATGCAACCAGGTTAACTGCCTGGGCAACGTTGCTGCCTGAATTTATTGGCCTGGCTGGCACTTAGTTCGATATTAGTGGTCGTCCTGAGCTCAGCTCCTAAACAGATTCGGTAACAGTTGCTTGAGAGCAGCACTGGGCAGCAGGAGGAGGCACTGCGAAGTGGCAAGTGGGAGGGATTGACTGTGCCACACTTGGCGCATTTGCGTCGCCATAAATATTAAATATGATACCTTGTGTGCAGTTCGCAAGAGAGAGATAGAGATAGAGAGTGAGGGAGGGAGAGAGAGGGTAACAGTGACTTGGCCTGGACTGGACTTGTTTGGGTTGCCTGCAACTTATCAAATATTCCTCGCTGGCAATTGGCCATCCATGCCGCTGCTGGTGGCAAGTGTAGTGCCTGATGTAGCACTAGACAGAGCTCTGGCAGTGCCTTGGCCACATCCTTGCCATATTTGGTTAGACCGTTGAATGAGCTTCATTTGCCTGGCAGCACGCTGTATTTTGCATAATAAACTTTACTGATTCTCTGCCAACGTCATCATCATCATCATCGTGTTGAAACTAATGTGCAGCCTGCAGATGATGATGGTGATGATGATGATGCTCCTCCTCCATTTCGAAGGCAGTCGAAATGCCCCTAGGCGATCTGCTCCCAAAACTAATTAGTCGCATCGTCGCCAGGTTGTCCAAGACACGTGAGCTGAGTTCGAGCTGGATGTGGTCGATATATACAGGTAGGAGCTAATCTTGTGGCCAGTGACGTGAGACTCGTGGGTTCAGACGTGAGACTCATATTAATATTAATGCCCAATTGCCAGCAAACCGCTTGGTTTCCAAGATCGAATTTAAACTGACACTGCAAACATTGCTTCTTCAATTAATTCCATTCCATTCACAAAACTTTGATTTCTCACGAAAATTTGAAATTCAATTGAATTAATTTTTTGAAAAGAAAATAAACATATTAGCTTATAAATTATCAAAATCTATAAATAATTGTTGATTTCAATAGGAATACTTCAATTCTCAACAAAAATTGATGATAATAGTTTTATTTATTGAATATTTATATCTTTGAATTATGAATTTTATCCTTGAAATTGTATTTGACTTAATTAATTAAAAAATTTAAATCATGTAGCATATTTGTTCATTTATTTATGACTTTATTTATTATTTATATTTATCAATTTATATATCACTTATATTTATGAGTTTACTTATTTTTAATATTATTTTTTTTTTAAATAAAAACTATATAAAAAAAAATAAAAAAAATATTTTTCTAAAATGAAATTTTTAATAAAATATTTCTTTTTATTTTAAATTCTGCTCTCCTTGATTAAATTATTATTTTTATTTGGTTTATTCGAATTTGTTTTTTTTTAGGAACATCCTCTTGCCCACTGTGGCGAAGTCTGCACCGGATGCCGGCCACTGTCCACACATAGAGTCCACATGGCATCCACACATTTTCTAATACTACTCGTATGTTGGAACTTTGTAGCTCATTAGAATATTTTCTGCAAAAGTTTTTCCTGGCGAGCCCAAAAACTTTTCCATATATTATTTTCACTGCGAGTGAAAGAGACAGCAACTGCGGCGCATGCATTTATTTATAACGGCACAGAAAATATACAAAAATAAATAACTGAGAAAAATAAAGGAAGAATATGAGAAACATAACTGTATAAAGTATTTCTTTTGTTAGCATTCCATTTAATTGGTCTACAACTTGTTCCTGTCGAGACACGCCACTCTCATCTCATCTCATTTCATCTCATCTCTAGACTTTCCCAGGCTTACGGATCCTTTCTCTATCTTCCAACTGGTCCTGCTGCCGTTGGTCAGTAACCTTTGAACCAAGTGCAACTGGAGGCTGTAGAACGAGTCGAATAACCTCAAGATGCTGCATATAATTTCAGTATTTTCTCATGATTTTCATTGCCTGGAACTGGCCACTGACATTCTTGGCTCAACTTGTATCCTTGCCGTCTGCCCTCGAAAGGGGTGAAAAGCCCTAAAAAGTATCCGCCTGAAACTGGTTTCGTTTTGTTCATCCATGCTGGATGCTGGATTATTTTAGGGGTGACTCCTGTCACGGATAAGTTGTGTCCCGCAGCAAGCAGTTGAGTGTGTATTGAGCTGCTGCTACCGCCACACAGATGGCGCCACTTGCCAATAGGTTCAAGCAGTGCGCTTGGATAAATCATCAAGCAGTGCAATGTGCTCTCTTAATAGAAGCGCTCTCATTTCGAAAAGAGAGAGAGAGAAACGATATGTGAAACATGATGCAGGGGGCGTGGTGTAATTTGGGAATTCCTGATTTGATAATTGTATAACCAAAATAATATAATTGAAATTAACATCTTTTTTTTTAATATTTTTCATTTTTTTTATTAATTATTTTATTTTAGAGTATTTTTTGGATATAATTTTTGTACAAAACAAATATATTTTAAACTATAAATGTTATATATATAAGTATACATTTAAAAAAAAGTTTGTTTCTTACTATGTTATATATTTTTACATACGTAAGCCCAGTGTCCTCATTCCTTGTACCACCTTTTGCCCTTTTTGCATTTCCTTTTCTTTAATTCCATGACAACTTTCAATTAAATGGTAGCGAACATGGCCATTAGAGCGAAAGGCAAGAAGGCTGCAGTTGCCAATGGCAAGTGACGGGCATGTGGTTCGCAAGGATCCACCTTGGCGACAGTGGAGCGTCCTCAAGTCGCCTGCAGTTGGAGGAGCACGTCGTCGTTGCTGGCGCTGAAAGGAGGCAGCGATATAAAAAATAAATTAAAAAGAAAGAGAAAAACTGCAGAGCGAAAGGCGAATCCTTTGCATTTTTAAAAATAGAAAATGGGCGGAGCACATTTAAATGTAGCTAGGCATCCTTGTTTTATTTTCTATATATATACACATTCATATATACTTACTTCTGTATGTTTTCCTTGTGCAATCCAATAAGACGAAAGGAGAAACGGCAAAGGAAACAGCTCGAAAGTGGAAGCGAGACAGCAAGCAGGACATCGTCGAGAACGAGAAACTATAGTTAGGGCGGAGTGAAGATTGCATAAGAAGTGGGCAGGGGTTTTTTGTATCCTGCCAGGATGTGCACTTAAAAGTATAAAAGGCAGCAAAGAAAAATTATCAAAACGAAAACAAATATTAATGCCAGCACAAAAAAAGGAAAATGAAGCAAAGAAGAAAAAGAAGGAAATGCAAATGACAGGCGAGAAGAAAGGGGGGGGGGGGAAGGCGGTGGGTTGCTGTGACAAAATGGCACTTTTAGGGCATGTAACGATGGTTGAAAAGGATATGAAAGAATTTCAGCAAACGTTGTTACTAGAACCATTTGCAAGACTATGGAATGGTCAATAGGAGGACGACTGAGGAGTCCTTGTTACAAGTATTGAAGGCAATGGCGCCAGACACTCCTGCCCTGCCCTGTTCTATCCTGCTCTGTCCTGCTCTGCCCTCTCCTGTCCGGCCGTATTCATTTGTAAATATTGTAGCCTGCAGGATACGTATGCAAATAACATTAGAAGCATCGTATAGAAAAATGTAATTTCACTTGATTTGCTCAAAAATGCAAACAGCCAAGAGACAGAGACAGAGATAGATATTGTTGCCCAAGAGTGAGAGAGCAATACCAACACACATACACACACATTCACACACACATACTCAGTATAGAGATGACGAGTGCAACATGGCAGAAAGCTAAATGAAGATAAGTAAGCAGTGAGACAGAGTAAAGGAAAGATAGAGAGAGAGAGAGAGAGAGAGAGAGAGAGGAAGAGAGAGAGAGAGAGAGAATAAATGACAGAGAGAGCCAAGAAAGGATATGATGCACAGGTTGGCCTAGGCAGCAACTGACCAGCTGGAAGGCGAACGATTTGGGGCTATTGAGATCAAGAGGAAGCATTCAGTTATGCACTTGGTCATATCAGTTACGAATGAGGGCGCCAAATCCAAACGAAAAACTAGGGGTAGTCAAGATAGTTGATGGCAGCAAATATACATATGTATATATTATTTTTAAAGATAAGATGATATTCAATTTTTAAATATACATATAAGGGCTCAATTTATTTATTATATTTTAGTTGAATAAGTTCATAAATCTAAATAATAATTGCAAAAATAAAATTTTTTTTTTTTGCATTTCTTATTAACTGCATGTAGATATTTTAATTTTATTATATATAGTACTGTGAGAAATATCACTAAGTAGTTATCATCGAAATTTTATTCTTCTTTAATAATTACAATGTTATAATTACTCACTAATAAAGTAATTATTAGTATTATTTGCCTATTTATAAGTGTAAATATGTTAACAACTTTTTTAAAATTTGTATATAATAAAATATGAAATTTTTCAGTCACGTAAAGTACCCTCCAAAAATTATTCGATATTATGCTAGGGACACTTCTTTAAACTCCTATATCAACTACATTTTCTTCTGAATTTTCTTTTCGTTGTTAAGTGAGTCACCCTAATGTCAAGCATTTGTTGGTTCTTTGCATAACTCCCAGACATACATACATACATACATACATACATACATACATACATACAAAGAAGTAATGCAGCCTATGCTATCCTACCTATCCTTGCCTGTCCTATCCTTGCCTGTCCTGTCCTGGCCAACTGCCCATTTGGTCCGTCTGAGCTGCTGTCTGAAAAGGTTGGCAACTCAATCGGTTTTGCTGTAGGGCGCTCGGTGGATGTGTCTTATAGCTGACAGCTATGAACAGCGAGCCCATAGTGAAAAGCAGACAATAACAGACAGAGACAGACAGAGAGAAACAGAGAGAGAGAGAGAGAGAGATGGCAAAGTGTAACTGAGTGAGACAGCATGAGTCGGCCTTTGGCTTACATTTTAAGTGTCTGAGGCCTCAATTGCTTTACTGGCTTTTCGACTACTGGCAACGATGTGGATGACGATGACGATGACGATGAGAATGACGATGAGGATGACGCTGTCGATGTCGTTGGCCACACAGTTGTCTCTCTCTTCCTTTCCCTCTCTCTCTCTCTCTCTCTTTCTCTTTCTCCTACTTTTGTTGGCTGTCTGTCTGCCTGTTCAGTTAACTGCTTGGCCAGAATCGAGCCTGGGAGTAAACATACTACTTGGCACGATATCGTGCTGTACCCTTGACTCCCCCCCTGGCTCCATTTGTGTTGCACATTTTATCAGCGCTTTTACGTTCAATTCAATATAATGACTCCCCTATGCATAAAATGCTCCATGTGTCTGTGTGGGGGGAGGGGCGGTGTGGGCGAGAAACCTGGATCGTTGAGCAGACCCAGAGTCGCAGCCTCTTTTTATGGCGACCAAACTTGAGGGGACGATTTTAATTTGCATTCGTTTGCTTTCATTTCACTTGCTCTCCAACTCCCCTCCATTGACAACCCCCCTTTCTCTGATTCTCTTATCCTTTGGCTGTTTGGGTTACAGGATATGTCTGCTAAGTATTGATGTTGTTGCTGCTTCTGCTTGCCTATATTTAATCGTTTTTGCAATATTTCGAGATTTCTCCTTTAGGTTTTTTGCATGGGTTTCTCTTTGTTTGGCCCGAAGCCATGCAGGAGTTGGAGACACTGCAGCAGTCTCGGCCGGGGCCAACTTTGTGCAAATTGTTAAGTCGGCTATAAATTTGACTTGCAGCCGAGTGGAGTTGGAGCCACTGCCTCGTATTTCGGGGTGACCAGTGAAGCTATTTGCATAATGGTTTATAGAAAAGACAAAGCCTGCCAGAGTATCTCCGTATTCCAGGGGGAGTCTCCGTGCCCTGCAAGGATAATGGCACACCCACGTACAGCCTGCCACAGGCTTGTTGTGGTCAAGTGTTGCCATCTCACTCGGCTGTGGCTGTCTCGCTCTACAAATAGTTGGACTTAAAGGCTATTCCTTTTGGGCCAAAATGCTATGCAAAAAGCCAAGTTAAAACCATCAACCACTTAAAATAAATTAAGGCGACGCCATTTTACTTTTGCAGCGCAGCAAACAACCCCTCGTAGCAAAAGCAACGAACCAACGAGAACACACACACACACACACACACATAGAGAGATATTCAGAAAAAGGACGAACCCTTTCGGTTGGGCCAAGAAACTGGCTGCTTGCTCCGTGCAGTTTGGCCATTACCTTTTTCTGCTTGCTCGGGCATTTTGCTTTATATTTTTTCAAGCTTCCTTTTTATATAACATACACATATACTATATATACTATATATGTATATGTTTGTAAATATATATAAGGATACGTGTGAGTGTGTGTGTGTGGCATTCCTTTTTGGTATTAGTTTAGCTGAGTGTTGGCGTGTCCTGGGCGGACTGTCAAGTACAGTTTCGTATTCTTCTGCTTAAGCATAACGAATGTCCTTTTTCCATTTGGCATAGCCACTGCCAGAGCAGCCCTAACTATTCCCTTGGCAACGTGGCCACCGCTTGCCGCTCCTTGCTGCTCCTTGCCGCTCCTTGCCGCTCCTTGCCGCTCCTTGCCGCTCCTTGCCGCTCCTTGCCGCTCCTTGCCGCTCCTTGCCGCTCCTTGCTGCTCCTTGATGCTGCTGTCTGCCATTTTTAGCCAGGCAAAAGTAATTTTTTACTGTTAGTTAAATAAATGCGAATGCCAGGAAAATGCAGCTGCTACCAGCGCCAGGAGCAGCACCAGAGCGCGTTAAAAACTTTTGCCATTCTTCTACATCCTTTTTTATATATGTATGTATATATGTATGTACATATATATTTGTGTGAGTTTTGCAGTGTCTGTGGGTTTCCTTGGGGACGCGCATAGTATGCATATCTCTCTATCTATATATGTATGTGTGTATATGTATATGCATATCCTTGTTTCAGCTTGAAAGACGTGTCGTGCCGGCTCCAAAGGACACACTGCCATCTATCCCCTCAGGATTCAGGAGCAGCTTCCATCTTCTGCTCCTGCGGCTGCCAAGATAAAAAATTAGTTTGGCAAACAAGACGAATGCCTTTTGCTGATTAAAACTCTTCCAGCACAAAACCAACCGATATATATATACTATATATATATACATATATATGAAAAAAGAAATGAGAAAAGCGGAAAACTCGCAAACAGTTAACAGGAGACGCCACTTGCCACTTCCAGCTATTTCCATTCAAAAATAAATTTACTGCTATTTATCTGCATTTTCTTTTGAAAAAGTTCATTTTATTATTTAAAGTTGTTAATTTATATACATATATACATTTAAGTGCAGTCTACGAATTGTTGAAGGAGTCAAGTTGAAATTTATTCTGAAAAGAGAAAAGAAAATAACAGTTAATATTGAATTGGAATGCATTCCTGAGTTTTTAATTGGAAAACATTTTTCACTTCAAATTAAATATTCTACTATTTTAAACAGTTTCATCTTGTAAAAGTCAAACTATGGTTTCAATTAAAAGTTGAGTAGTCTTTTTGAATAATTATAAATATTTTAAATTAAAAAATAATTGAAAACTTGGAAAATTGCAAACCCATTTTTATACATTTTCCCATTCATTCTCTATTATCACTTAGTATCAATTCTAACGAAGTTCATTTCAAAATTCGTAACATTTTGCGTAGTTGATGAAATTATTGTTAGATCATTAGGTAATTTCGACTAAACTTGTTTAGCACTTAACTTGGCTTGAATAATTAAATAATTAAATTAATTATTGAACAGTCTGTGGTGTCATGTGATGGCAACTGTTGCATCCGCCCCAGAAATCAAGAACAGATCTTCGTAATTGCCACACGCATGTTATACCCCTCTTACTGTCTCTCTCTCTTTCTGCTATCTCTTTCACTTACCCACACACACACTCACTCGCAATTCAATGAGACGGGCTATGGTGCAGGGGCGGGGTGCATTTAAATATGAATTAAGCCAATTTGGAGTCGATTAATGTCCGACGACTTTTCGTTTTTTCGGCCTTTCCCAACGAATTTTCGTCATTCGATTTTATTTTGTATTTTTTGACTGCAATTATATTTATTTTTGGCTCTTTTTTATGCCAGCTACATATTTGTTGTGCTTGATTTTCTCTTTTCATTTTTTCAGTTATATTTTTTATATTTTTTTGGCAGTTGCTTCGCACTTTCACTTTCACTTTCATCGGCAGTGAGCAGACGGGGGGAATGGGGCGGTGGGACTCCCGTCGATGTCGCTGGGAGAATCCTGTACAGCTTCCCGATGCGTGTCGGTATTGGGCGGCTTATTAATGCGTATATTGATGGAATACGCACTTATACACACCCACTCACACACCCACACACTCACACACACACACAGACACATTCACGCAGTCATTCATTCGCATGCGGCGAGACATGCGTAATGCAAGCGGCTCCTTTTTGTTTTTTTGGTTGATTTTTTCGGCAACAAATGAAAATTGCATATTATGTAAAGAGCATCGCTCTACTTCTTGTTGTTGTTGTTGTTGTTGTTGTTATTTCAGCAAAAAATAAAATTCACAAAAATAATTCTAGGTGAAGGACGAGGACATTGCTCGCTGACCACTTGCTCGCTGCATTGTACCACATGGCGTATGTGCGATTTTTTCGTTTTCGTTTCGTTTTATTTTATTTTTTGTTTTTGGGGCTTTTGCATTGTATTTTCGTATTTCCAGCATGAATTTCACTTGATGATATGATAGAGATGGGGGGGAGAGAGAGAGAGAGAGAGAGCGGGTGGAGAATGTGGAATGGCAACTGGCAACTGGTGTTGCCATTGCGGCCAATGCGTCCACATACATCATCGCAGCTGGCAGACAGTTCTGAGACAGGACAAGCGACCCCTGCACCCCTCCTCCCCCTCTCTGTTTCTGTTCAGTCTCCACACATGTCGTCAACTGGCTGTTGTTGTGTTTCATTAAGTGCAATAAACTGTGAATGCAAACCAACAATTAAATTAACTTGCCACCGTTCAAAAATCTGGGCCAATGAAATATTTCATTGTCTTGACATATTTTTAAAATTCATAATTTTAGTTTTTGGAATAACCTGATGTAGCTAACTATATTATTTAAAATAAATTTTTATATATTTTCTATCATAGGAATAAATTGAATATATATATTTTTTAAATTAAATAATTAATTGTTTAATATAATTATTTTTTATATTATACAGATTGAAAACCATCAATAATTTTAAACTTTCATTAGAAATTTTTGTTTACGGCATTCAAAAATGATTAAATATTTAAAAAAAAATATCTTTATTTTTTTCTATATATTTCCTATATATTTTTTGGTTCCATTTGATGTCGTCAAGTGACCTTGTTTAAGATAGTTGATGTTAACACGAGTATACTGTAGCTCGTACACTCATTCATATGGTTTTAAGTATTTTTAAAAATTTTTGTTTTATTTTAACAATTTGCACTGGGGAAAGTGTTTGCCGGCATGTTTGTCTGGGAGGCGGAATGGGGCGTGTGCGAGTCGGTTAATGCCGCTCATACACGTAATTGGCATTAAATAAAATGCCAGCCGCTATACCCAGCGACTCCAACCAACCAACCAACCCCTCCAGTCCCGAACCCGTCCCTATCCGACACTCCACTCATCTCATTTCAACGACGATTGTAAAATAAAAAGTGACCAGTCCGAGAGTCAGCAACGCTGTGGGGCACAGACAATGGCAGGGGCAGCAACGACTGTGGCAGTGGCAGTGGCAGTGTCAGTGGCAATGGCCGTGGTAGGATCTCTTGCATGCACTCTGCATATATTTTTTAGTTTATTCCTTTTTTCGGCTGTCACACATACGTACACACAGCTGTATACGTATATCTGCATGTGTGTGTGTGTGTGTGTGTGTGTGGAGACTGTTGCTGCTTATGATAATTGCCGGCTGCACTGCGTCTGCATGTTGCGGCACGTGGCATTCGCCACTTTTTTTGGTGCTGCTCTTTTTGTGCAGTTGACCGATGTGGTTGTTGTTGGCACTTTATATTTTTTGGTTCATTTGGACGTTCATTGACATTGTCAATGTCATTGTTGCCAACGTTTTATTTTTTATTTGGCCGCGATTTTCTCGTCTTTTTGTTATTATATTTTTATTTAATTGCAATTTGCTTTTGTTTGGCGCGTGTCATTTTCACTGCTGTTTAAGTTTATTTTTATTTTTTGCTGTGCTCATTTGATTTTTATTTTTTTGTGTTGTCGCTTTTTAACACTTGGATTTTTTTCGTTTTGTTTTTTTTTTCGGCATTTTTATGATGTTTACATTATGACGTCATCGTGGCAAGTGCTGTTGTCGCTGGTCATTGCTCGAAAATCAGCTGATTGCCAATTTAATTGACACATATTCGATGTGATTCCCACACACAAAATACACAGCTGGGAGTGGGAAACCTGATTGGCTTTGATATGATGACTTGGAACATGAATTTCGGAGATTATATAATAATATAATATAACTTTAAGTTGATGAAGATAGATTTATGCCGAGACTTAAATATGTGAATTAAAAGCTGAATCAATATAATACGAAATATGCTTATTTCTTAAAATTTGTATTGATCAGAATTTAAATGAACTTCTTATTCGTATCGAAAACCTCCATTTTGCTATTTGAACATCTTGCGTCAAAAAGTATAGCATACTTCTACGCGCAATTTATACATTTACATACAATAAGTGTAGAGAAACGAATGCCAAATGGTTATATAATTTATGTGTATATAAACCTTTTAAAATCTTGAAAATATGCATATTTAGCTTAAAAATGTTCTAACTAGAGTTATTAAGCATTATTTCAATTTTCTAGCTTCAAATTTTGAAATGAAATTAATTTCACAGTAGTCTCTTGAATATGTCTATATATATTTGTACTATTTTTGTAGGTAGTGTGTGACGAGAATTGTTGGCATTCAAGCTACGCGTTCATTAAGTGGAAAAATTATTTGATGGTTTGGGCGGGAAAATGGCGAAAATTTAAACAGCTGCAGCTGACTGGAATTTAAGAGAGAGTGGGAAAGACAGCGAGCGCCAAAAAGCTGCTCTCTGCCTGCTCCCCGCACTTCAAAACATTGTTGAATTTCATTTTTCATTTTAATGAATACGCTGCTGTTGTTGTTGTTTGTTTGCTGTTGTTGTTATTTGTTGTTGCCGTTATTTGTTGTTGTTGTTAGCAGTTGGTTGGGTGGGCTGTTCTGTACACAAATTACCTTATTTAGTACACACTCGGCCGCATATAATATAATTTACTGTACATAGACCTTTTTTATCTGTCCTCTATGTATATACATATATATGTATATGGGTATGTGTGTGGATATATATGTATATGTGTATATTGGTGTGCATTGTTGTTGTATATAATTTACTCAACTGTTTTTGGTTTTTGTGGACGCTGTCGCTCTTTTTTCTGATGCGGCTTTTAATTTCTCTACACGCCCCACAATCTCCACGAATTCTCTAACCTGTAGTCACGGTTACCATAAATGTGTGTGTGTGTGTGTATTCATTATGGTATGTGTATGTGTGTGTGTGTGAATGTGGCTGCTCTCTGTGTGTTGTGGGAGTTGCAATTTAAATGCGAGCTCCCCTTGCAGCTGCCGCGTTAGTTTCACAAAACATTCGCATTCGCATCCGCATCCGTTGATGAATTATAAAGCCCTGGGATACTTTCGAAATTAATTTGAATTATATTTAAATATTCCCAGCTGATAGCTGGCGTATGTATATATTTTTGATATTTCAAATGTGATTTTAAGAGGGAAACGCCAATTAATGCAAAACGAACTAATTTAATGGGAATTAACAGAATATCACAAAGAGTTTAAAAAGCAGAAATTCCAGAATTTATTTAAAATTTATTTTTTTTTTAACTTACAGAAAAATTACGTATTTCAAAAATTTGACTGATTTCAATTAAATTTTTTGGTATTCAATGCCATTTTGTTTTAGTTTCGATATGCGGCCTAAACTAAAAATGTCAAAATTTTAAATTAACGTCAATCCACACCAACACATATGCATATGTATGTGTGTGTATCTGTGTGGGTATGGACATGTGTGTATGTGTGTGTGGATGGAGTCATTTTATATAATGTTGTCTGTAATTTGAGGTTGGCGAACGCTGTGTGCATTTTAAATGATTATGTATATGGATGTGAGCGTAACTGAGGTCAGCTGGGAGCATATAGTTGCCATCTCTATATATATATATATATACAATTATATAGCATACAGACATACATATATCCGGTTGATATGTACTATATGCGTTTGGCATATCAGCTGCAAAATTTCTATGGCAACGAAAGCTATTCAAGTGCCTCTCATGGCAGTTTCCACTGTAACAGAATTGCGCTAAACATTTGATCCGACTGCCTCTTAAGTGCCATATATAAATCGTCTACTTTTACATTTCGCAAAAAAATACAGCAACTCAACAAAAACCATATAAAAAAATGCAGCTGTTGCTATGCCTTTAGAAGGCTGCGGAACCCACCCCAAAAAAGTTGCTTGCAAATTTCAAAACTCAACCCTTAAATATTTGATGAGCCCAAAATGAGGGTAAGTTCTGTGGCTTATTCAGTTCAGTTTCAGCTCAACGGCCATTTTGAATTTGTTATACGTTATGGAAACCTCTTTTTTATGCTTCGGTGTAAGTCTTTTTTTTATATATAATTATAACTGCAGCTTTTCAACTTGTGTAGGCATGTTTTGCCATGTATATTTTGGAGTACAAAAAATGCTGCAAATTATACGTTAGATTTGCCACAGACACAGCTGCTGCATTTGCAAAAATATCCGTTAGACAAACCGAACGAATACATATATACAACTATATATGCTATATATCTAAGGGATAAACCTATGCCAAAACTGGTTTCAATGTCACACCACTCATACCTATAGTCTACTTATAGGCAGACAATTAGCGGTCTCTGGTGGAGGGGAAGTAGGCAGTCTTTTATATTTCAACAAAATGGAAACTGAACAGCTTGATTTTCAAGAAACGATTGCCATATATAACATTAATAATTTCTTAAATATTCAAAATTTATTCATGGTTAATAACAGCTGGAAAATTTTTAAGGCATTCAGAAAGATTTGAAATAAATGAAGCATCGATAATCATAATAATAATTAATAATAATTAGTATCTTAAAAAAAATTACTTCTTTTTAAGACCTTAATTATGAAATAAAACTTTACCATTCTTTTCTTTTAAACTTAAGAAACCTTTTGATAATGCGCATAATGGAGGCGTCAATTTTATTGATTTAACTGAAGGCGGAGCAAATAAGAAAAACTTATTGATATAATTAAATAAAAAAAGCAGTTTTAATTGAAAGCCAACAAAAAATTATAACGGATAAGGAGTCGGTGCCTTGCGCTGCTCGCAGAAGGTGATGCCAAGTGGAGCGATGAGAGGACAATTAAAGAAGGATGCAAACGGCTGTCCTTTGTCTTTAACACTCGGCCGTCTGTAGACGACACCAAGCAAAGGCGACTTTCTCTCACACACACACACACACACACTCATAAGTATTTGTGTGTGCAGGATAACGACAACAGAGGCGACCTGGCTGAGGTCTGGACAGACTTTTGGACTCTTCGCACTCCACGCGCGTCGCGAATTTAAATCATAAATCATGAGCTTTTCCTCCTCAGCATTTTCGCTGCTTTTGTTGCAAACCAACTCTTCCTCTTCTCGCACTTCTTCTTCTTCTGCTATTATTTCTTTTTTCATTTTACACTCTGTTTGTCTCTCTCTCTCTCTCTCTTTGGCATCTCTCTTTATGCTGATGTTGTTTTTCGCTCGTTTTTGTTTGCTGCCTTTTCAGCTGCAATTTTATTTTTTCGCATTTTTCTTCGTTGTGCGTGGCGCGTTTTGGGGCGCTTTTTAGTACGCACAAAAAGAGAAAATCAGCCGCCATTTTGTTTTTTTCATTCTTATTTTCTCATTTTCGCTCATTCGCATATACATATGTATATACATATGTATGTCTGTGTATAGAAAATAAAATGCCGCAACAATGCGACATTTCAGCTGCAGCTCCCCCTTTCTTCCACTCTATACCCTCCTCAACTCATTTATTGCTGCCCGCAGATTTCGCTACTCACTTTCCCCCATCTTCTTCTACTTTCTATACAACTTAAGCTCTATTGGACATTATGGGGTATTCTGGGATTTTACGTAAATTTCTTTTTCTTTTTGTTGTTGGTGTTGTTGTTGTTGTTTGTTGTTTGGATTGCCAATGCCCTGTTTTTGGGTATTTGGAAAAGTTGCTGTTGTTGGTCCTTAAATTATTCAGGCGCTGGCATTGAGCAGCTTCCCAACTCCTTCTACACTTTGCTTGGCTTGAATGGGGGCTTTCATTTGGCCAACAGGGGTCTGACATGAAATATTTCGTAATTCAAAATTAACATTTAAGGATGACTTGGAGTTGCCGCCACCGACACGTCAGACGACGAGTTGGAGTCGAGTTGCCTGTCAGACTCTCTCTCTCTCTCTCTTTCTGAGTGTTTTCATGTATGTTTGTGTGTGTGTGTGTGTGTGTGTAAAATTAACGAAAAACGAACAAAATGGAGAAAAAGAGCAGAAAACAGCAAATAAGTACAGTTGCGACAAAATGTGATTTTTACTTTGCTCTCGCTACATGAATGGAATTTACTCAGCATTTGGAGATTGTTTGCTGAGTCTGAGGCGTTGAGCATCGCAGGCGACACGAATTGCTGAGCAACTTCCTCGACACACACACACACACACACACACACACATCTGTATGTATACATATATAAAAGGGAGAAAGAGAGAGAGAGAGAGAGAGATAGAGAACGAGAAAAAGAGTAGGATATACGAAGAAATCAGCAGAGCAATCAGTGTCCTTTAATAATTCAATGAGTGTTCGATAAATCAGAGTAGATGTCTGATACGTTAAGAGTAAAACAAGTTAGGATAATTGGGGCTTCAGCATTGATTGAGCGTGAAATCTGGAACAGCCTGGCACAGTTTTCGATAATGTCAACTGTATTGAACTTGGAGAGGTGAAGACATTTTATTTGCATTTTTTTTTCAAGAAATATTCATACTGTAAAAAGTCTCAAGACAATTAGTTAATTTATTTTATATACACCCTCTACCCATGTGATGTTAAGTTACTTAATAAGTTGTACAGACTCTTCAGTTTTTAATATTAAAACAAAAAATAACAAATTAAAATATTAAAAAATAAAATAATTAAAGAGAAAAATTAAAAAAAATTAATATGAGTATTAACTTTTTTGATTTCTTCTAAAATCACAGATAACAAAGTTTTATGTGTTTGCTGATTGAATAAATATGCACTGCCTTTTAGTCAACGCAAAAAATCAAATAAGATTTCTTGTTGCAATTAAAATGTATATTTTTTTTCTTATTTTTATTTATTTTTTAATATATAGGTTAGAAACTAAATCTATAACCAAAAGCAGGGTTACTGCTGGCTTCTAAAAATTATTAAGAAATTGCTGAAGTTCTCTAAAATATTTTCAAGTCTAGAAATTATACTTCTCACATCGATTCGTCACCTGCTCAATGTTTGGCCTAATCAATAACCATATGCATATCAATAACCTGTCTCCTTTTTGCACCATCTTTCTCTCTCTCTCTCTCTCTTTCATACTCTTTCTGTCCTGCTCCTGCTGTGCTGCCTGCTATGTGTGCTTTTCGGACCGCTGCTGCCTGGCCAGGAAACAAACAATTTACGCAATCCGAGAGTGCAACATGTCACCCACAGAGAGTCTGTCTCTTTCACGCAGACTAAGCAGAGAAAAACTGTGAGAAGCCAAAAAAAAAAGAAACAAGAGAAATACAATAAAGTATGTATTCAAAGAAAAGCAAAGAAATTGCGAAAAAGTTTTAAATGAAATCAAAATAAGAAAAACACATTTCTATCGAAATCAAAATAAAAACCAAAAACGAAAAAAAAAAACAAAATGAAATCAAACAAAATGCGCGGCCCAAAAGCGAAGCGAGGAAAAAAGTGTTGGAGACGATGATGTTGATGCTGATGACGACGACAACGGCAACGACGACATTGCGCTCTCAGCAATCCACACCAACACATGCACATATAGAGAGACACACACACACACATAGACGCTTGCAAGTGAGAGACTGCTGCTGTCTGAGTACTTTGAAGCTCTCTGCACTTTTGCATACGCCATCAGCTCCCAACAACAGCTGCTGCTGCTTCTTCTTTTGCTTCTTCTTCTTATTATTCTGCTCTGCCGCTGCTGCTGCTGAGTTTTTTGTGCTGCCAGTATAGAAAAACGTTGCAAAAAGTGTTGCGGCAACTGCCACCCAGTGGCAAATATATATATATATATGCGTATATTTTTAACTCGTTTTTTCCAACAGTAAAATTGCACATTTTTTGTCCTTTTTTTAAGCTCCACCTACTTGCTGGCATCGGATTGGCCGCTGCTCTCGCTCGACGTCGTTTGTTGTCGGCGGCGCTGTCGACGCAGCAGTAGCAGCAGCAGCGGCGGCAGCTACAAAAACAAGCTAAAAGGGGGGGAAAAAAGGCTAACTCGGCAACAAAAAAAAGCAATTCACTTGCTGTATGCGTATGTGTGTGTTGGTGTGTCTGTGTATTTTGGTTTTTTGCTGTCTTTGATTTTGCGTTATTTGCTTTTTCACATTTTATTTTTAACATTTATATTTTGTGTGCGTGTTTCGTGACGTTGTTATGTGTGCATATTAAACACACACACACACACACACATACACACATATTATGAAAAATGAAAATGCTTCTCCTTTTGCATTCTCCTTTACTCCTCCTGGACCCTAACCACAGTCCTGCCATCCATGACTCGTCTGCTGCGCATCCAAAGTATTCGTATTCCTATCTAGTCTATTCCGATTTGGCTTTTTTTTTTGTTTGTCTGTTTTGTTTTTTGGTGGAATCTGGCTAGCCTGACTGTTTTTTCTATATTTAGTGGCATCCTATGCTTTGAGTTGTTGTTGCTTTTGTTGTTTGCTGTGTGGCAACTTTTGTTGCTCGTCGTCTGGCCGCACTTGGTCACGTCGGCAGGCAGCTGCAACTGCAACTAGTCGTTGTCGTCGTGGCAGTTGTTGAGTGTTTAGTAAGTGGTTTAGTAAACACATTTAGTTATTTGCCAACCGCTGACCACACACACACACACACACACACACAGCACTCATCCACCCACCCACTCACACATCTATGTATATTTGATAGTTGAAGGAATCCTTTTTGTTGCTACGCACTGAACTGAACTCAACTCGAGTGGCCAACATGTAACGAGCCTTCTCTCCATCCATCCATTTCCATCTCAATCTCCATCTCCACTCGACCTTTGTGCCCAGCTTAGAGGCCAACGCACCATTGCTCCGAGTCTACAGCAGCTCCATCGCTCCATTGCTCCAGTGTTGGAGTCGCCAGCCGGAGCACTTAATGACACTTACTGATACTCAATTATCACTGCAGCTCTTTGCTTAATTACTTGATGTACTCCTATATACACTGAAAGAAATAAATTGTGCCTAAGGCTGGGGCACAAAATTATCTTTCTTGCTTTAATTTATTGTCTATTGAATTTGAAAAAAAACCAATGGAATATTGAAGAGAATTTCTAACCCATTTGAAGCTTGAATTAAATTTTAATTTTTTTTAATGTGTTTATTACTGTGTAATTTATTTATCTTGTAATAAAATATTATTTAGTATGTTTTATTTTTGGTTAAGAAATATGTTACTTTCTAAGTCACTTATTCGTATATTATATTTTACTTATATCAATAGTATTTTTGACAGTCGACTATGCCCAACTGCGGTTATACCCAGCACTTTTTTAACACTCTTAGCTCAATTTCCTCGAATCCAATACTTCCTCCTAGTGTAAAAGCAAATTAGAGAATGAAATATTACAGCCTGTTCCCTTACTCTATTTCGCCCCTCCCCAATTTGGATATGTAATTTGAAAAGTTGTTAGTTTGCCACATACGAAATATATATTTTAGTCAGTTTATTCTGGCGTTAACAAAAAACTATGTGCACTCTGCATTTGCCCAATAACCAAGAGTTGTGTCTCCTCGCACTCCCAACACGCCCACTTTATGCGCTTGCCTTGCAGTTTTGGGTAACTTTTATTAGCTTTTCTGCTAATTGCTTCTAATTTAATTAAATTAAACAAAAAAAAAAAATAAACTTTTGCCCGTTTTTAGTTAGAATATATGAGCTGCATGTGGGACCTGTGCCCGATTCCTGCCGCTGAGTTGGCACAAAAATGTTACTCTCTCTCTAAAAACAGACTGTGTCTCCACGATCCTCCTCTTCACCCCCTGGGCGCTCTCTGTGTGTCGCATAATAGTTTAGCTATAAATTTTCTACGTCTGCTTGCATTTTGCAGTAAAATATTTTATAATTAAATATTTGTTTAATTAGCAGGAGTGGCCACAGCAACACCGCCAACTGCGATGCCAACATTTGGCATCGACATCGGCATCGACATCAACATCAACGTCCCCTCCATTTATCGTCCTGCAGGATGCCAGCATTAGGCTGCATTCCCGAAAATTCTCAATTTAATAATAGCCCAATTTATTGGCAAATATTGCAAATGCAAAATTAAAGTAATTTCCACTCGCTGCACTGCTATTGATCGACTATTTAATGCCGGTTTGAATATATTTTAGAACTGCGCCTGATAGTATGCAAGCATTATTGTATCGCTCTAAGTCGACAATTCATAGCATACAACATAGGATCGCAATACGAAGTTTCTTTTTTTTTTGTGTATTGAAAATGATAAAGGTTGAATTAATATTTTTTATAATATAATTTTTTAATTCAGTTTGTTTACCACATATTTTCTTAACAGTTTTAAAACTCAGAATTTCATTTAAAATTAATTTGAAATAGTTGAAAGTTCATAGTTTTGTTTCGTTATACAAAAAGGCAAGTCTCTCGCAATCAGTTCTCTTTAACAATTATGTAAATTATTGCCAAAATAGTTGGTCATAAAAATTGTATAAAAATGGTGTGAATATAAAATATAATTTAATTAAAATTTTATTTAAATTTTTAGTAGCTTTTTATTTGCAGTTCTATCACAAAATATTTTGTATATTTAATTTGAGAAATTTCTATGATTTTGGATCTTTTATTGAATTTAGACTTGATTGATTATTTTACTGCAATTCGGACCATTTGTTATCGACAATATCTGTGCGGGAAATTACAAGGATGCTTTAGCATAATTTATAGGAGATTCGCCCTCGCCATTTATCAGTTGTCTGTGCCTCGACATAGATCACATGGAGGTGATGTTGGTGCTGCTGTCGTTTGGATGTGAAAAATGTGCTAGAAACCATTTTGGTCTTCAAAACAATTTGTTGGGGAATAACAATAAGTAAAATTAATGAGGCAAAATGTAATTTTATAAATTGTGAAAAGCTTCCGGCGCATTAATTATCAAAAGACCGAAAACAAAAAAAAAAAATACACAGATATATATAATGAAAAACCTTTTTAACATAAAGCTTGAAACAAAAAGACTGAAAACTGAAAAGCGCGTGAATGACAGAGTGACGAGGGTAACGGAGGGAACAGGAGCAGAGGCAGGGGCAAGGACAGAGGGTAGTGGTAGGCACTGTGTTCGGCTGATGCAAGGAGAGAAAAAAATGCGAAAGGATAACAAGTGAAAGTGAATCGCATGAAAGACAACAAAGCAAATGCCAAATAACTGAAAGCGCTGAATGAAATGAATGGAGGGCTAAACAAATTACAGCAGCCATTTTGTAAAAGGCCAAAAGCGCCAAAAACCGATGATGAAACGGAAGGACCAAATCAAGGGGTGAAAGTGTGGACTTACTTTCGCTTGTCTACGTGACACGGAGTCAGTCAGGCTTGCGGTTGCCAGTTGCCAGTTGTGAGTTGCTGATGAGGCAGCTCCAGGCAACAAGGAGCAGGCACTTTACATGCAACTCCACTCCATGTCCTTTCATTTCCATCCACTCTTTATACACACAATCTAAGCGAGCAAGAGGGACACGCATGAAGCGTCTGCTAGGCAGATTAATGTGCTCCAGTCACAGAGTCCTCGGTGTGCGTCCTTGCTGTCAGTGGCAGTGGCTTCCGCTTGCCCCCTGCCTGCCCCAAAACGCCTCCTCCCCCCACTATGTGGCCATGGCACCCTTGGGCAGCGGCCATGATTTTCGAAATTAATTCAACTTGATTTTGCTTTCTTGCTTGTCGTTTTTGTGCTTGAGTATTTGTGGGGATGTGGGCGGCGAAAGGAAATATATAGGGGTTGGGGCGACTGGAGGCAACAACGACAGCAGACAAGAAATTAAAATTCATTTCAGACACGCAGCCTCAGCTCAGTTCGGCTGCATTGTATATTAGAATATTTAAGGCGCACGCCTAAAAGTATGCAATGGGCAAATGTAGCCAACCCTTTGGCGTATGTATGGCATTGGCCAAAACAACCCTGCGGAACAACCCTCCCCCAGCACTGATGCTAAGATGAATGAGCTGAGTGGCTGTATTTTGAGTTTGTTTTCCCGCAATGGCTGCCATCGAGGCTGTCGCTTTTCTCGCTTTCACTTGGGCATTTCGCCTTGTCCATGACTTTTTCTTTTGTTTTTGTTTTGCTTTTGCTCGTCACAAGGTTTCTATTGTTTTACTTTTTTTGTTTGTATCGTTGTCAGTTTGAATGCCACCTTTTGTTGTCGCATACTTTTGGCTACAAATTCGCTTCACCCCTGAACCCCTTTAACCCCGTTAACCCCAATGAGCACCTGGTTATACATATTTTATTCTGGTCGACTTAATCGTCGCTTTGTTCTTGTGCCATGTCTGCCAGCTGTCATCCTTATTGCACATATCATAGCGTATATTACGCTGCTTCAGGTGCAGCAAATCCTGTTATCTCCAACAATTTTTTTTTCAGTGAATTCTTCGCCTATTGTCTGAGACAGTTGGCTGAATATTAAATTGAGTCGTTGGTTCGCTGAGGCGGAACTGAAAAGTGTGTTACAAATCACTGACACTCTCTCCCCAGTGTCCTCAACGTAGCCAAGGACTCGCCTTAAAGTGCCTAGTGACTATACAGTGTATGCAGAAAAAATATGCCTTCATCTTATTTTATTTACACTTTTTGGTTTCTTTTCCTTCTTCATTTTTTTATGGTGTATGTAAAAAGATTTTTTAACCCTGGCGAGTCATAAAATTAAAACCATCATGGACTCTTAGGGTGCGACTGATGTCTAGCCAGGACCAAAGGACTCCCATCACTCCCACTACTCTGGTAACTCCACCTGTCCAGTCTCCAGGGACTTCTTTGGCTTTCGTACATGACTTCGCCCCTATCCCCAAAAGTTGTCCTTGTGCTGCCTCTGCAACTGAAATTTGAATGCAAGCCTAACGACCTGGCATTGTCGTTGATAAGGACCAAAATGTCCGTCTACCTTTTTTACCTCCTTTTTGCCCCCCCTGGACCATGGATTCGTTCATTGGTCTCGTGTTCAGATTGTCTTTGGCTTTCGTGTGTGTGCCTGTGTCTGTGTGTTAGGT
This sequence comes from Drosophila quadrilineata, assembly GCA_018150725.1. NCBI lineage: Eukaryota > Metazoa > Arthropoda > Insecta > Diptera > Drosophilidae > Drosophila > Drosophila quadrilineata. Next base: position 1,236,296 of record JAECWN010000375.1, read on the forward strand.
GCATGTGTGTGGGTGTTTGTTGTGTTTGCGGTGGTTGGAAATGTTTATGCATAGCCAGCAATGGGAACTGGGGATATTACCTTCAACCGGGCACCTTTCCTTTTCAGCTCTTTCTTCATCATGTATCAGGAGGAAAATGCTTCTATCTTTGAAGTCCTTAATGCTTAAATAATTTAGAAATTATTTTGAAAACCATGATATTTATTGCTATTCTTTTGATAGAATAAATCATTGCTTATGTGAAAATATTAAAAAAATCACTTTCCATAAATTTGTTTTCTCTTTGACGTGCCATAACTTGGCCAAATCTTAGCCGATTTTGACGAAATTTGCATTTCTGACAATGGTTTCTATCGTGGTTAGATTCTGCATTAAAAATTTTTGTAAACTAAAATATTTGAACTTTTCGAATTTTGTCCCAAAAAAGTGATCTAAAATCGCTATTTTCATAATATCGACTTAACCAATCTTTAAACTGACATAACTTGGCCAAATATCAACCGATTTTCATGAAATTTAGCATTTTGTTCATGGTATAGATAACAGTTCAATTCAGTATCAGAATGTTTATCAAATTCTCAAATTTCAATTTTTCAACTTTTTTGACCATTTTTGCATACTAACCCCTATACAATATCATCAAAAATCCAAAAAATTTTGAACCCCAATTTTTTGATTCTAATCGATTCTAGGACCCAAAACTAGCATCCTGCTTTTTATTTGAGGGGTTTCTGATGAGTATTTTCAGAGATATGACCGAAAATGTGCCAAAAAGTGACCTAAAACCACTATTTTCATAATACCGACTTCCCTATCTTTGTTCTGCCATAACTTGGCCAAATATCAACCGATTTTCATGAAATTAGGCTTTTCGTTGATGGTTTTGATACCAGTTTAGTTCTGCTTCAAAATATTTATCAAAATTCCCAATTTTAAATTTTTCGACTTTTTTGACCATTTTTGCATACTAACACCTGGACTATATCATCAAAAATCCAAAAATGTTGGACCCCAATTTTTTGATTCTAATCGATTCTATGACCCAAAACTAGCATTCTGCTTTTTATTTGAGGTGTTTCTGATGACAATTTTCAGAGATATGACCAAAAATTTGATAAAAAGTGATTTAAAACCACTATTTTCATATTACTGACATCCCTATCTTTGAACTGCCATAACTTGGCCAAATATCAACCGATTTTCATGAAATTTGGCTTTTTGTTCATGGTTTTGATACCAGTTTAATTCTGCATCAAAATTTCTATCAAATTCCCAATCTTCAATTTTTCGACTTTTTTGACCATTTTTGCATACTAACCCCTGGACAATATCATAAAAAATCCAAAAAATGTTGGATTCTTATTTTTTTATTCTAATCGATTCTAGGACCTAAAACTAGCATCCTGCTTTTTATTTGAGGTGTTTCGATGATTATTTTTTGAGATATGGCCAAAAATGTGAAGAAACTGTCAAAATATCGATTTAATTGGTTTTATCAAGTTTCTCTAAGTTTTACCCAACATAATCTTCTCAAACTTGATTCGATTTTACAAATTTTTAATTTTTGAATTCATATTTCTATTTCGTTGTAAAGATTAAGGTAATGAAGCACCTGAAGAAAAAAAGTAAAGAGGGTAAAATGATGAGCAAATTCGCTCAAGGCGTCGCATATGTCACACAGCTACAATACTCAATGAAGAGTATCTGCCATTTCCTTAACGATACTTTACAAATTAAAAAAACTTAAGTTCATGTCTAACAAAAGACCTCCTCTTTTCAAAAAGTTCAAAGCTTATCGCAAAAGCTTTCTGATTTGAAGTGTTAGAAAAAGCGTTGGGCATAAAGGGTTGTTTAGTATTTAGTGCGGCCAACTGCCCATAGATGGCGCTGGTCAGACACAATGGTAACGATGATAGACATACATATATGTATAAGTAACTTATAAGGGAACAAACCTTCGTATATAAACTTTATAGATGACTTCCTTGGATAAGTGTTGACAGTCAGCCCATTTGTGATACAGATGAAAGTTGAATTGAATTTAAAAGCAAGTTTATTTTAAGCATAACAACCGTAAGCATTTTTATTTAAGCCAGCTACTAAATAAGCATTAATATTATTTTAGTTGTAACTACAATATTATATAAGCTATAAACTAAAAATATATAATAAAATTATCAAAGCATTTCTTAATAGATATTTTGGTTAGTTAGCGTCTATTTAAGCATTTTATAAACTGAAGACAAGCAGCGCGAGTGTTTTTGGTGCCTCCGGGGAAATCTGGAACGAAAAAAAGAGAGAAAAAGTTAGGATGAAAGTTATAATTTTATTAACAACAAAGATGGCATAGAACAAAAATAAATAGGATACAGCAAGTGCACACAGGAGACAAAAAAGGATAGCGACGCCCTGGACAGGACATAGTATTTCGCCTTTTGCTTGTTTTCCTTTTGAAAATATATAAAAGTTAACAACAAATTAAAGTTTGCTTGTGAGCTGAGCCGCAACAAGAAACAACTACAGCAACAATTACCGCGAAATTGCCAAAGTTGAAAATACCCTGCAAATGTTAAAAGTCTTTAGGACTAGTAGATAGATAATATATAAAGAAGATATTACAGTATTGAGAAATAATTTTGTTTTATTATATGATTGAATTTTTTCGTCTGGAAGAAACTGTCCTTTCTTTAACATATCAGCCATATAATATTCAAGTTGAAAAAAAGTTTAATATGTTAGAGATATTTTTAAAAAAGATATTTGCAGTTTTGGAAATAAATTAATTTTATTATATATTTCTATATTTATTTAATATTCAAATATTCTCAAAAATATTGCTTAGAGTTTCGTTATTATAATCATGCCCATAGCTTATACCCGCTTAATTGTTTATAGAGGACTTTCATCTTGTTGTAGTTGCTACCAGTGGCCGTAAAAAGTTTTAATAGAAAATTTTAGTTAATAGTTTTGTAACTTTGGCCGACGTTGCGGCTCCTGCAACTGCTGCTGCTGTTGCTGTGGTGGATTTGATATGGGACCTCGTCCTGGGTTGTATCCACTCTTAGTATGTGGGACCACAGCACATGTAGAAAAGTTTATTTTGGGATAACGAGCGAGTTGCAACTGCAGTTGGTTGGCGGCAGCAGCATCTACAGAATGGCCTGAAGAGCCTGTCTAATTAATTAAAATCGCTTTTGTGATGTCGCCTGGCAAAAGCATACATCAAATTCTAGCTTAAGCGCCAAGATAAGCAAAAAGTGCCTTTTTAATTTCCTGTTTGCTGATAAATAATGCCAGCCACACACCCACACACATACACACACACCCACACACACAGGGCTGAGATAAGGTGTGTGTGTGTGTGTGTGTGTGTGTGTGTGTGATAGTGTTAGGAGGAGCATCGTGTTATGTAACTTTAAAGCACCTAAAATATTAAAACCACCCAACAAACACTCAGACTGGGCCCAAGCCCAGGGCCAGGCCCAGCATGATAGGGAGACTGGAGGAGTAGCCACAGATAGGACCAAGCAGCAGTGGCAGGAGCAGGATAAGGGCAAGGCAGCGGGTACGAAGCGTACAGTATGCGCAGGACACGTTGCCAAAGAGCTTAAAATGTGGCCCTAAAATAACTTTGACTGCCCTTCCAGATCCTGTCAGAAGTGCGCACAAACAAACTCACTCAGGAAGGGATAGAGGAGGTGGCGAGGCGTTGGGAGAACCATGGCCAAAGTAATGCGATGGGTATGGGGAACTCCTAGGATTTGAAATTCGCTCGCCAGGCAACATTTTAACTGCTTGGGGGCATACATCAAAACTTTGGCTTACGCTTAGGATTTATTTATTTTCATATTTACAGAGGCCACACACACAAACACACACACACATACATAGAAACACCCACAGACCTATACACATAAAATGGCGCCATAAATGAGCTGGGAGGCTGACAAGGATCTCAAGGATTTGCAGCTTTCGAGAGGACCAACAAGGCAGCAGCCGCCAGTCGCCAGTCGCCATCTATGTACCTACGTTACGTATACGTAATACGATGTCCACCTACATCTAATTCAGGCAGCTCAGCAACCAAACCCGGCGCGGCTCCAGCGGTCATAAAATACCGACCTGCCGTCCTTTTCCTTTCCCCACTCCTACACAATGTTCTCTGCAGGAAGCTGGGGGAAAGGGGCTCGTTTGTCGTCCTTCGACTTCGACGAGGGTGACTTCGAAAAATAAAACGAATCAAACTGAGGGAAAAGAGAGACTGGAGTTTATTTATTTTGATATCTACAGTATTTCTATTATTTTTCAGTTATTGGAAAATAAACAGAAATGAGCGCAAAATCTAATTATTTATTGTTTAAAAAATAAATTGTGTTATGCTTTCTAGTTATCTTGTTATTTATTTTAAATTTTCCAATACGGATTTTCATAAAATATTTATGGTCGCAGTCGACGCCACAAATTGTTTTCATATGATTTTCTATTATTTTTATGATTTTATTATTTCATATTTGATATTATATTATTGCAGAGTCTATTGTATAAAGCGTCATTCATCAAACCATAAAAAAAAAGACTTCAATAAATATCGTATTAAAGATATATCAGCAAACGATTTATAAGCCAGCCAGGGGAAAGAGTTTAGTCTTTAAATTTAAGCAGCAAATGAAGTTTGAATTAAATAAATATGTGTTAATTAAACTTAAAATATGAAGATAAATAATAGAAATTATTATTATTATTTGAATTAATCTAAATAAATAAATGAAATATATTTAAAATAAAAAGAAAAATATTGTAATTAGAAAACATAGTTACTTTGACTGATTACAGAACTCTCTAAACAGCCCTCGCCTGCCTTTGTGTGTGTGGTTGTATGTGTGTGTGTGTATTTTAATGACTATGTGACGGTCGAAGCTTTCTGCCACGTGCGGCGTGTTCAGATTTAGCTTGGCCGGCTTACGCGGCGTATGCGCATTTTATCAGCGAAAGCACATCTTTTGCTTAGCTGCCGTGCAGCTCCCCCCTATTTTCCCCAACCTTAGATTTTATATTTGTTGCTATTAAGAAATGACATAAAAAGGGGAAATAAAAAAAAGAGGCAATGGCTTCTCCTCTCCCACTCGGCATTTGATCCTTTGGCGCGTTGTATTTAAATGCGTCATTTACATATTTATTAGATGTCCTTGTGTCCTTGCTGCGTCTCTCTTTCGTCGAACATAAGACATGCCTTCGTATATAATTATTCGCCAACGACAGGACATGCTACCCCAATCTTCGCATCCAAAAAGGCATTTATGAAAGGCAAACAAAAGTTAATTTAGACCCAGCTTTTATTTTTCAAGCAATTTACTTTTACGCACATCGCAACATGCACACAGACACATCAACATACAATTGTAACTGTTTATTATTATTATTTTCTTTTTTTTTTTTATATTTTTCCTGCATAATTTTCATGCCTTTCACAAATAAATTTGCACTCTCAAGCATTAATTAATTTGCTTATTAAGCACTGAAAATTCGCACCCTTGACAGCTACAAACAAAAAAAAATTTTAAAAAAATGAAATAAAAACAAATAAAATAAAATAAAATAAAATAAAATAAAATAAAATAAAATAAAATAAAATAAAATAAAATAAAATAAAATAAAATAAAATAAAATAAAATAAAATAAAATAAAATAAAATAAAATAAAATAAAATAAAATAAAATAAAATAAAATAAAATAAAATAAAACAAAATAAAATTAAAAAAAATAAAAAATAAAAAAATAAAATAAAATAAAATAAAATAATATAAAATAAAATAAAAATGAAATAAAATATATAGAAAAGTTATATAAAATGAAATAAAATATATATAAAAATAAAAAAATGATATAAAGATATAAAAAATTAAAATTTTTAAAATTACTACAATAAAAGTATCTAAATTATTTTCTAGCAAATTCCGCAAATATTTTTCCGAATAATTTTCTTTGCAGAATAAAATTGGATTTAAATAAAAATTTCTCTAAAATGCAGATGATATCTTAAATTGTATATAGAATATATGTTCGACTTCATTTAGATTGTAAGTGTACATAGAGTTTAACTGATAAGTCTGTATACCAACACTATATAGGGGGCTGATGTTGGACATGACCAAAGCCAAAACGGTTGCGAAACCTATGCAAGAAGGCAATCTAGAGGCAGGACACCCTCAAGCTGAGGTGGCACATCAGAAGTCTGCAGGCATGAGGCAATTACCAGGGCAGGGAATGGGACTGCAGATGGGCACACGGATGAAGGTCTTGGGGGTGGCAGAGTGGAAGTCTGGCCACATAGAAACTTGCAAATATAAAATTGCACAATTTAAAACGCAGACAAAGACGAGCAAGGGACACACAGCAATGGGAAAGGGATGGATGTGGCAGAAAGGATGTGGCAGGCGAAGCAGTTACGTGCAAGAGGCTGTCCACCCAGAAACGTAACTCTGCCATGTCCTTATGTATGCATGAGAGGGTGTGTGAGTGTGTGTGTTGGCATAGGAAGGAGTACATGTATGTGCTGTGCGCCATTTACAATTCACATTTCTAGTTTTCAGTTCAGTTGAGTCATTATTTTATTGCCAAGACGAGCAGCAGGAGACGCAGGAGACTGGGACAAAGGAGCAAGCGGCAAGGACATGGCAATGAGACAGAGAAGGAGAATTGTTTTGAGCTTTGGACTGCGTCGACTCACGATGACAATGTTGAAGGACATAAAGAGGCAAAAGAAGCAGACGCACAGACACAGGACCCCGCAACACTTTTGCTTTTCCATTTAGTGCAAGTGCCAGGACTCCAGTGTGTGTGTGTGTGTGTGTGTGTGTGTGCGGGTATATGTAAGTAGGGAAGGGGTAGGAGATTGGGGGGAGGTGTTGTTCAGCTATCGTACGCAGCAATGGAACATCGTCACGTTACGTGGGTGGCGTCCTTTTTGTGCATTTCTGTGGTCTGTGTCCGACTGCTGCAACTTGTGTCTACATATCTAAGGATCCATCTATATACCTATGTATGTGTATGTATATATGTGTGCGTGTGTATATGTATTTGTTATTAGATTGTTTCGGCTGAAATGTTATTAGAAAATTTTTGAATTCAAATTCAAATGACTTTATACTTGGCAGCTCTAAACTCCCTTTCACACTTTCTCCCTCTCTCAGTTCTTTGAAAGGATGTGCACTTCTTGCTGCATATATGAAAATATGAGTATGTGAGCATATCTGTGCATGTGTGAGTATGTGCGTGTGTGTGTGTGGGTGTGTACTTCTCTGGTCTTGGCATAATAACATGGAAGGACATGAATGCCTTTTCGTCCATTAAACCTAAAAATGTTTCGAGTGCAATTTGTGCTGTGGCACGTTGATGCAAGGACTCAGTCTGAGCTGTGGGGCGTGTTGCAGCATGCCACAAGGGGTGATTTGAGAAGTCGCAGCAAAACTTAAAAGGCTTATAAAGATATATCTCCTAAGAGAAAATCAGCTTAATTTGTGCAAAAGGAATCGAGACTTGATTCGCTTGGTATCCATGAAGTTGAGCAACTCGATTTGAGTTGAGGAAACTCGCTGCTAACCTCAACTGCATTATACAATTTGGTTGGGTTTGAGGTGTGTGGGGTGCGGGGTAAGGGGGCTGGTTCCACCCACATAAAGGAACATTTCAAATATTCCTTGCCGCATTTCGTGGCAAAACAAAAGTTTCAATAAAACCCCAGTCCAAGCAGAAGCTGCTCTCAACCATTTCATACTCCACACACAAACACACAAAGACACACACACATGCATAGATGATATGGCAACCGCATTTGTTGAGCAGCAGAGGGGTGTGGCAGAGGAGAGGTAGTGTGAGAGGGAGGAAACAGAAGCTGCAACATTTGCAAACTATCTAGAGCTGAGTTGAGGAACTGCGGTAAAGTTTCCAAACGTAATCATAGGAAACCTTGTGCTGGTCTGTTGGGTGGCATGCCACACACCCCCTAAATATGGTTACGTATACGTATGCACCCCCCAAATGTGAGAAAGAGAGAGAGAGAGAGCGAGAAAGAGAGAGACAGGGGGGGGGGTAAGCAGTGCAGACAAAGACGACTTTGTGCACTTTTCTGACATAAGATGGAGAATGCTCCAACTATGGGGGAATTGTTGTGGTTTGTCGAGAGAACAAGAGCGACAGAGAGAGAGAGACGTAGCGGGAGAGAGCGAGAGAGGAAGACAGAGTGGATGTAGAACTGGGACTATACTGTGTGAAGACTGCAGCAACTGCTGGTCAGCTATTTTATATTCAAATAAAATGAAATTACATTGTTTTCAGCTGGCAAACAATTTGAATAGAATTTTAACTTTTTACTATTATTTTATTTCAATGCATACAATGGCTGTCCAGGCCACACTCTTCTTCTTCTTCTTCTTTATATATATGTGTGTGTGTGTGTGTGTGTGTGTGTGTGTCGAGTAAGGGTTTCAAGCAGCTGCTGCCCTTGGCAAATGGTGGTCAACTCTGAGAATATTTCTTAATTAGAAAGATTCAAATTTAGATTTTAAGGGTTGATTCACCCCCTTGCCTCATGCACAAATGTATATTTAGTCCATATACGTTTTGCACTCACTGTTTCACATTTCTTAAACATCATTAATTCTACTTGATGCAATTTACACTTATAGCCTTAGGTTGTTTCGTTTCATTTCGTATTTTATACATATATACATATATTTTTTTTTTTTAATATATTTCTAAATGTTGCGACCCTTTTTGACATTTTGCGTAAATTTGGGGTTTTAACTGATTTGGCCAGGATACGTGACAAGAAGGCCTGACCAACGGATAATTTATTATTTTTTCTAAAGTCTGGTGTGTGGGCCAAGGTGTCTAAGTCTGCCAAATTTTTTAGTTTTATGAAATTGTTCCGGTCAATTAATTGTAGAAATTGTCTGATATGCCTGATATCCCTTTGCTGTCCGACATGGAGACGACCATGTCCCTTAGGAAGTCAAGTTTGATTGGTGTTGGTGTCCCATTCCCAACCAACTGTCGCTGAGACACCCTTAAAGCTTTAAACTACCCCTAGCATCTTCATTCTATACTGTCGCTGTTGCCAATTCATCTAGTTATCCTGGTCCATAGAATGCATTTTCCAGGCTTTGAAATTGCAGTGCACCAACCGTTTTGGAATTTTCCTTTTTCGGCGTGCAAGAAAAATTTGCATATTTGCTAGAAACAACGTCAAATGAATGCACATGCAATGATATGCATATAAAAGTGGCATTGATCGACTAAGAGATTCCTTTTAATAGGTTAAAATATTGTAAATTAAGAAAAAACTTGCAGAACACGATATCTTTCATAGATAGATATAATTGTCATATATTGAAAATTTTTAAAATATTTAAATAAATACTTTTTATTTCAGTTTGAAATACCTAGGAATACTTAATAAAACCGTTCAAAAAACAGATAATAATTTTATATATTTCAAAAAATATATATTTTACACCACTTAAAGTCATTTGGTATTCCAGCCAGAAGTCTCTTTAGGTGCAGTTAAAATTGTATATACCATATATGATAGATATATGGTATACATTTACATATCTATTTCATGTACATATGTATGGATAGATAGTTGAATAGATATATGCAGCTAGTGCAGTTTTTGGATCAGACAAAGCGCCGACTCTGAACTGAGGATGCCCAGCACTTTGGCTTTGTTGCATTTTTGCCTAGATTGCAATTTTTTGCAGCCCATTTGAAACGAGCTGAAAAAGTCGGATGCGAGAACTGGGAACTGGGAACTGTGAGTGCTCCGGCCACTAAAAATATTGCACATCAAATGTGGGCCCAGTTCCAGTGGGTTCAGTTTCGAGCTCGGAATTGGGTTCGTTGGCAAATGCAACTGACGTTGTGGGGCTGGTTAGGGGAAGGGAGGGGGGGGGGGTGGCAGTGCAGAGAGGTGACTGTTGCCTAAAATGCACTTTTCGGGTGGGGGGTTGACGGAGTCGGTATGGGATTGGATTGGAGTTACGCTCACAGACTGTGAGGGGTCTGAGTTGAGCAGTAGAAGTTTGTGCAAAAAATTTTGAAATTGCATTTCAAATGAATAGAGAGGAGAAGTGGGTTGAAGTGGAGTTGAAGCTGCAACTTTGGATCAGAGCCTGAACCTAGACCAGAACGAGGACTACAACCAGCACCAGGACCAGGACCAGGACCTGGACCCAGAGACATCACGGCAGTAGGTTCGTTTGTGTTGGCCCAAAAAATCGCATTGAACAACGGATGTGCGACGATATACGACGTTACCAGGACAATCTATGGCACTATGTGAAGTGTATATATGTCCATATACATCATAGTATACATATGTGCATGTGTCTCTGCGTGTGTGTGTGTGTGGGGGGGGGAGGGGAGACATGCTTGACTAGCAGAGCGCAGCGAGCAACAATCCCAACTCCAATTCCAATCCTCCTGCTCAGCTTTAGTTGCCTCTCGTTGCAGTTTCGATAGGCAGATATATTTGAAAGTCATGCAGCTGACTTAAAGTGAATGAGAGGGAGTGAGCTAGAGAGAGAGAGAGAGACAGAGAGAGAGAAAGACAAAAAGAGAGAGAGACGGGAAGATAGCTGAGACCATCACGTAGTATTATCTTAACTTTGGCATTTTTGACTAATTGCGAATTTTTATGCTCTGATTTTTCAAACAAACAATAAAATTTTATAAATAATCAGCAATGGAAAATGTTGAGCAGTATATAGAAAATATTATCAAAAATGACTCAGAATTGGAATAAATAGCAATACCCTCTCAAATTGAAATGCCACCTTTTTGTAAATATATACTCTTTTCAAAGTTAAAACTAATTTCTTTAATTAAAATTAAAAAAAAATAATACACAGCTAATTTAAATTTTTTTTATTTTTTTTTAATATAACTTCTCATTTTATAAAGAGTGACAAAAATGAAAGACAATCTGACTTGTGAGAAAAGTCCTTTAGGAGCTATTGTCTATTAAGTCAACAAACGTTTTCTGCGAATCTCGAAATCATAGTTCTGTTTCAGTACAAGACAACTCGCTAAAAACTGTATGTATTATTTTACATACAGGTATGTATTTAATATAAATTCTTGCGAATGTTCTTGTTTATTTAATGTAGCCTGCAGTTTTTCACTTGTATTTATTTTTCAGACACACTTATTTACTTTACGCTTTTCAATTGTTCGCAATGCCGTCGACTCGTTTTTTTTTTCTTTTCTCATTTTCATTTTGTATTTATTTTGATTGCAGTTGGTATGTGTGTGTGTGTATGTGTGTGTGTGTGTCGGGATTTCCATTCATTCATTTCTATTAGTTATTTGTTTTCTGTACGTTTTTGTAATTATTTGCGCTTCTGCCGCATGCTAAATTGCCTATGCAAATATTTGACAATTTTACATTTTGCCAAAGAGAAAACCATCAACAGCCCACATAGTCCTACATCAGGACTAGGACACCCTCTGCCCACCGATTGCCACTGGCTAATGACCAGGCGACTGCCATGGACTTCCTGTGTATCTTCTGGCCTACTCCCAACCCTCCCATGTCCATGCATTTTGCATAGGCCTGTTTGCTTAACTCTTAGTTCGATTAACCGCATCGCATTTAAGTGCCCCTCGAATTTGGGCTGTGACTTTCAGATCAATTTAAGGCTCGTTTCCATCTTCAGTTTCACATTCAACTTTTTGTTATCGACAGCTTAAGAGAAGAGGATGAATTTTCCATAAATTTCATTTCAATTTCTGGGAAATGCAATTTGCATTTCTAAAAACAATTGTCGGAGCTTTCCAACTAAATCCCATATTCCATTAAAATAATTGAATAACTTGCAGTTGCATATGATAAAGGAGCTTAAGTACTATACATCCCAATGCATCCCTGACAGCAGCACATGATAGAGTGAGATAGTTGAACCCAAAGAGACAGAGAGATGGAATATAACGTAAGGTAAAGTTTTTCAGAAGCTAAACTCATATTTATATAAATTCAGCAAACTGGCATAACTTTTATGTTGTGTTGCAATTTATGATTGAGTGTTGTATGGCATAATGGAATTGTTGCAAGCACCATACGCCCCCTCCAACCGTCTGACCACTGCCCACTACCCACTGGCGAGTGAATCCATTCAGATTAGTCAGCTCAGTCTGAAACAATGAAAGACATGCCCAAACAAAAAAAAAACACTCAAACCGGACTAAATTGCCGATACTTAAGTCTAGTCTGCAGCTCACCAAAAAAGTATGCTACGAATTTTTTGATTTTCCTTTTGCCCTGCATTCCTACTGTCCGCATTGTCTCAACGTGAGCTGCTCTCCCTCTCCCTCTCTCTCTGTCTCTATCTTTATCACTGATTCGTCCGACTACATCAAAATGCATTTTAGTCCGAAAATTGCGTCATGCCCTGCAGTTTCCCCTTCTTCGATCACATTTTCGTTTTTCTCACTTTTCTCACTGTCCTTGGCAAAATTTCTAACCAAAAGTCTCTCACTCCGCGACACGGCGCAAGCAATCTGAAACAAAGCAACAGCGAGGAACTCGACGAAAATTGCAAATTTACAATGGACACAGTCAGCGTGCAACGCATGACGATTCCCTCACAAATCCTGCCACACACCACCCTCACCCCATCATCTCTCAAACTCCAGGATTTCTTTCTATCTTTCTCTACTTCCCGCTCATAATTCGCATGATACGTCGTCCTGCGCTGACTGTGGTGGAATCAGTGCACTGCCCGACTCACCATCCTCTGCACCTTTTTCATATTACAATGAAGAAAAATTGCATTGCCTCTGTCTTGGGAGAGGGAGGTGGAGGGGGGTTGGCGAACAGAGGTAACTATGAAAATCCCTCAAGGCAAAAGTCTGTGAGCTGCGTCGGCGATTTTTTGCATATTACAGGCTAGACATCGGCACGTTAGCAGACGCTGTCCTGCCGCATTCTCTGAAATGTTCATCAAATCAACGTTGCTGCAGCTGCCCCAAGTCGCTGGTTGCCGCATGCCCATGCCACTGCGACACTTTTGTTGCAACGTTTTATGCATTTTTTCAGCGTCTGCCACGACTACGACTATGACGTCTGTTGTTTTCAGTTCCAAGACAAATGCGACAGTATTAAGCCTTGCCACGCCTACCAGCCCAACCCAACCCATTCCCGATCTAGGACAGGGCAGGCCACTGCAGCTGCTGCCCCGCCCCGTCCCAACCTACCCCGCCCCAGCAGACGAGACGGTGGCAAAAAATTGCCAAGCTTAACATTTCGCGAGTTTTTTTTTTGGTTTGTTTTGTTTATTTTATCTCGTTGTACGTGCCCAAGTCGCCTTATTGTTTGGCAGCCCAAATGCAGCCCTGCCACATGCCCCAAACCTCAAGCTCAAGCTCGGCCATATCCACATCCCTGTGCCACATCACTTCAGCTGCAATAAATACAAAATGCAGAATTTCTGGCGCGCACATCTTCAAGTTCCCCCCCACAATTGCTTTGGTTCTTTCACGTTTTTTGCATGTGTTGCATGTGCCCCATAAGGCGTCTCAACGACGGTACTCTGTTGCTTTTGCTGTTGATTTGGCATCTCCATTCCCATTCCCATTCCCATTCCCATCCCCCATTCCTCGTGCTTCTCTTCGCTGGCCACGTTGCAGCAAACGCCACGATGTCCAATCCAATTCCACGGACTGTGCCCTAACAATGTGCATCCGCCTGTGCCCCATGGAACATGCAACATGGCCACTGATTCGTCGTCGTACACTTGGCCATCCCTTTTAGCCACGTGCACTCCCCAACACCCCACACTCCACACTCCTAGCTGGTCCTGGCCCTGGTCCTGATCCTGGCTGACTGTTGCCTCCTTTTGCAGTTTTGTGTTTTGCAGTTTTGTTTTGCATTTGGGTTTTTGGGTTTGTTTTGTGTCATTTTTACTGCAGCCTTTGGCTTGCATTTTTTCTTGCCGCTTTCCACTTGAACTGAAGTAGATGGCACCGCATCAGCGGCATCAGCACATAGCAACCAACACCACCCCAAACTCCACATCCCAACCCCATCGCATTCTCCCTCTCTCTGCAGTTGCAGTTTTTGATTTCACTTTTTGTCAGCTGCCTTCGATGCCTCTGCTGCACTGTGTGTTTTCATTTGGCTGAGTGGTGGCTGCATCGAAGGGGGGGAGGAGAGTGCTGGGAGTGGTGGAGGGGGGAGGGGGCTGGTTCGTTGCAAGATGCAGGGTATTAAAGGGGTTACCCTTTGACGTCATGCAATACGCTAACAACTGCCATTGACTATAAAACTCTCTCTCTCGCTCTCTCTCTCTCATTCCTTCTCTCTTCCTCTACCTCTCCCTCTTTATGTAAAATTATTATATTTTTTTTATTTTATTTAGAATTTGTTCATATTTTTTATGCCTGCTTATGCTGCTTAAAGTATCTTTTGTTCTAAGAAAATTGTTCAGTGGGAAAAACAAAACTCAATTCTGATTGCATTTGGCATGTCTGGACGACATGCCCCTTCCTCGCTCTTCCCCCTCTCCTCCCCTGCTCCGCTCCGCCCTCTTCCTAGCATCTATGTGCAGACAAACTTGATGTTTACGTTTTGTGTGAAGCATCATCGTCATCATCTTCATTTGCATCATCATCATCATCATCATGAGGTGTCTCTGCTGCGTTCTGCAGTCTTATGATGCTGACAGTGGGCGCCATTTGTTGTGCACCAAACTCCGACTACACAGACATGCCCAACCTCAAAAGAGTCCTCCACTGCATCAGCATCGGCATCAGCATTGGCATCGGCAGGACAAATGCAATGCAGGCAGCAGTCGACGCAGGACATTTCATTTCTGAAGAATTGCTTTGTCGTTGCGACTCCGTCTCTCCATTCAACAACAACAAGGACAACAACAACAAGGACAACACACAGACACTGCCTATTGTGGGTGTGTGTGTGTGTGGGAGGCACATTGGGTACAGTTACGTGGCATGCTAGGCGTATGAGCGGAGTAGTGGGTGGAGGAGAGGAGGCACCTCTCATGCGCTGCACAAATGAAATTTTGCATTTTCAATTTTTTGAAATAGGCTGCACCCTGCCACGCCCACCAACTTCAACTCACACACAAACACACAGTCTATACATGCAGAGTGGAAGATATAGAGAGGGGGAGGTGCCACATCTGCAGCAGCAGCAGCAGCTTTTGCTGTTGTCCTGCCACGTCAAGCCGCCAAGTGTTGAAAAAATTTAAACTGAACTCGTCTTGTGTTTTTTAGGTTTTTGCTTCTGCATGAAATTTTATTTCTCGGCATTTGATTTGATCTTTTTCTGCTGTTGTTGTTGCTGTTGCCGTTCTTTTGTGCCACCAAGTGTGGCATGAGTGACGAGGGGATAGAAAGGTGGGGTGGGGGGGGGTTGGTTATTCTGTGCGCGCACAATGCAACTGCAGTTAGGCTGAGGGTTGGCTAGAGGCAACATACTCCCCATCTTCCTCCTCTCTCTCTCTCTCTATCTATCACTCTGTCGTCTCGTCTCGCTCGCACTGTCGCTGCAGGTTGAGGCAGTGGCTGTGGCAGAATCAGAGTCGCAGCTGGAACTGGAGCTGGAGTCGACTGCAGGAAACCGTTGGCTGCAGTTTTTTCTTGTGCTGCACTCGCAAAATGCATTTTTCTACAGAGAATCCTTTGATGCTTTCTTTTTGCCAGCAAACTGAAAGGGGAAGACATGGGGTGTATGAATGGTGGGGGGGTGTGTGTGGGGAGTGAACTGTGTAGCCATAGAGTTGGTGATGGGGGTGAGGAAGGATAGGGGGGAGGGTTGGGTGGGTCTGCGCACTTGTTATTCAAAATGGTTGCCATGCATTTTGATTTTTGCTTATTTTTGCTTTCAGTTTTTGTTGCGATGGCTGCCAGCGTTGTTTGCTCTTAGTTTGTTGTTTTGGAAGAACTGCAGCTGCAGCTGCAACCCCCACACACTCACACACACATACACATACACATAGATATAGATATATAAATGTGTAGGTATATAAAGCACATGTGAAGTATTTGTAATAGTCGAAACGAGAAATGCAGTTTTGTCTGCCCAGAGGGGGGAGTTAACAAAAGCAAATCAAAGGGGAGCAGGGGATTAACAGTGCTTAACAAACTTAAAGCTTGGAGGGCGAAGCATTGAATGGAAATTCTAACAGCTGCTGAATTAAAAAAAATATTTCTGTAAAATATATCAGTATTTATATTATGAATTTTTCATTTTAGAAAATATTTCTATATAAAGTTTATCATTTTTTATAATAGAGGTTTTAATTTTATTAAAATTGTTCTTCTTTTATTTATAGACCATCTTTAATATTAATATGTTCAATTTTATCTTTTCTTCTGTAAGTTTTGTCTTATTCAATTTTATTATCAAATGTGATCATAATTTTATGTCAATTCTGTAAAACCATAATAATTCCCATCTTCCTTTCTCTCTCTTCTCAAAGAGTATCTCTCCTCTGCCGCGCCCTCATGCCTAATAAACTTCACGACTCCAGCAAAGTTCACAATACTGAATCTGGTTAGTTACAGCAGTCAAAGCCAAAGCCAAAGCTGTTGCCAAAGTTACATTCTAAGCGTTGGCCAGGCTAACACCGTCAGCAACATAGCCAAAGCAATACCCTCCCCCGCTGCTAATACCCCTCTTTCCACTCTGCCAACACTTATTAGTTTTTCGGTTGAAAAGTGCATTGAGCTGGTGGGTTTTTTTCTGTGGAAAAAAATATATGAAAGTTATGCAGCTGCCGAGGCACCTGCTCCTTCTCCTGCTCCTAGTTTCTACTCCGCTAGGCATTGCATTCATTTTGAGGAGGATTCACAAAATACATGTTCTTTTTCCAGGAATACACGATTTTTGGGAGTAATAGCAACTATTTTGGATATGTAGTTGGTTAGCTAAAATTTGGCTAGAATTTAGTCTAAATCAAGTCAAGTAGCATAGAGGCAGAAGCAGACTGAATTGATAGTTAATAATTAAGAAGATAGCATATTAAGTTATTAATTATTTTAGTTAAAATTTTTAAGAAAATAATTTGTTTTATATTTTAAGAGAACGCTTTTAAATAAGATTTACAAATTATTGAAAGTTTTACTAACTTTTTACTTATCATAATTATGTCTATTATTTCCAGCTGTACAGATTATTCACTTATTAAATCTAAATTTATAAAAACAGAGATTATTTTCAGAATTTATGCATTTTGTAATGGAATATCTGATGGATGTTCTCTTGTTTTTGTAGCCTAATCAGTTCCAAGTTAATGGCCGCAATTCGGTTTCAAATATACGGTCCCAACTCTTAATTAATTTGAATTTGGGAATTTATGAATTTAGCATAGAAATGTTCAATCAAAGAGATAAACACGCAGAGAGATAGAGAGAGAGAGAGAGAGAGAGAGAGTGGGAATGATGTTTTGTGTATCAACTCTGTCAAATGAGAGAGGCCACATAGGCAGTGGCCAACAACGGATCCGGAAAATGCATCAATTAAATTTAAAGCCATCGCTCTTCATCAGAATGGAAGCTGGCCAAATCCACCAGACTACGGACTCCCTCCAACTGCTGAGCTCCCATTCGATATCCCTCTCCACTTTTGATTAGATAAAAGTGCATTGCACTGCACACACACACACACTGTCATACACATACAGGGGAGGAGTGGGAGGATGTGGTTGCATTCACACAGCAATAGGATGTGTTGTTGCCAGGTCTGAGGATCTACATTCTGTGTATGTATCCAGAAATATAGGGAGCTCTGGCGCTGCATGCATGCCCAATGTACATAGAGCACTGTGTCCGGGCGTATGAAAATGCATTTTGGCAAAAACATGTCCTGGAACCTGGCCCAGCAAAAAGGACTCAATGTGCAATGCACATTGCTGCCCACCAATGCAACAGCAAATCCAGAAGGGCAAACATTTCAGACCTACAACTACCGAGTCCCCTCCCTTCTCCAATCTCTCCAACCCCCTCACCACCACCTTGCTCCTGCCATAATTCTGGCCTAGCTGAGGCGACGTCGACGTCGACGCCAACTGCAGCTGCAACTGCTGCTGCTGCTGCTGGTGGACAAAGCAAATAGAAAAGCTCGAAAAATGCAACGCACAGAATAAACAACAAAATTCTGCATAAATCGACTTCGAATACAACAACAATTGAATACTCTGCCAAAATTTATTTAAATTTATTTTAAATATTAGTAAGAATTGAATTTAATTAGAGATAAATTTATTTGCCAAATTTTTTAATATTTATAAAATTGTGTAGAACATGAAACTTTCTTTCCGACTTAGCTAAGTTACCCCAAATACCCTTACTCGCCACCAGCTCAAATCGAGGCCTATAAATTGGATGCAAAAAATGCCTGAAACGACTAGTTGTCTATGTGTGCGTTGGTGTGCGAGTGTGTGAGTGTGTGTGTGTTGGTTGTGTTTAGGTAGTGGTACTAGTGTGGGTGTGGTTGGTTGGGGGGCGCAGATGACATGCATAAATTGCATATGAAAGGTGCATCAGCAGCAAACGACCAGTGCATCCAGACTGTTCCATGCCAGTATTGCTGCTGCTGCTGCTGCTGCAATCTATAGATTTATGCAGCACCTCCTGCTGATATCCTTCTGCCTATTCCTGGCCCAGTCCATGCCCAGAGCCGCCCACAGCATGCACAGACATATAGTTATGATGCATAACCGAAAGCTAAACTCTGGCCCCTTTGGCTACGGCCGGGCCAAATGGTTTTTGTTAGCTTCACCCCATCAGATCAACCCTCAACCTCCTCCTCCCCCCCCCTTTCCATCTTGTTTTTAGATGAAAAATGATGCACTTGCCGGCGACTGCTGTTGTCCCCCCTTCAACCCCTTCAATACCGGCTGCCGCTCCAACTGAAGTGCAACTGCAACGGCTGCATCATGTTTTGTTTTTGGCAAAATTTTCAATTTTCCCGGACGCCCAGCGGTGGCCAAAAATTGGTAAAACCAAAACAAAAAAAAAAAATGAAACGTGAAACGAGAAATGAGAACAGCTGAACACGATTGTTGGCGGGACCAGCAACGTTTAAGAGACAACAGCAATTGACACTGGCAGAGGCAGCATAATTTTCATGAAAATCAATACATAAATTTTCGCCATATTTAGATTGTTTCGGTTATGTGTTTATTTTGTATTATAGTTACGTTTATTATGAGAGGAAGCGCGGCTCCATTCAGCCATATGACCATCTGCATCATGTCGATGTCCTGACCAAAGCCCAAAAGCAGTGCTCCAACCCAATGACAATGTGTTGCTCGCACACCCTCTCTACCCCTCTCTTTGTCATCTCCCTCTCCATTTCCATTTTCATTTCCATTTGTGTGTGGTTTTTGTTGTTGTATATGCATTTATTAATCTGACCTTTTGAAACTTGCTTTAAATTATGTGAAATTTGGTTTAATGTCATTTGCTATTGTAATTTTAGTGGAGCCTTTAGAATATTCGTGAATAGAGGTAAGTTAGGACTGAATAAATTCGATAAAGATCTGAAAAAGTTCTCTTCTTTAGTTTATATTTAAAAGAAAATGCATATGTACCGGATGAATTATTGTATGTACATATAGTAAAGTAAAAATTGTGTTATATTTATCTTTAACATTTTGAAATTAAGTCTGGAAATGTTCAGAATGTGAAAATAACACTAGTTAACAAGAGTGAACTTTATTGGTTCAAGCTTCCATAATCATTCTTATCATTATCGTTTTACTCATATTTTCCATTTCACTCGCTAACAGTTGTTGATGAAACTAAAATCAATACTTATTTGAAAACTTAGTGAACAAGAGAGAGACGAAAGTATCCTTTCCAACACATACAAGAAAATACAGCCATGCTTGGAACTTACACACACACATACAGAAGGCAAGCAAAAATGCAGCTGAATCTTTACTTTTGCTAAGAAAGCAAAGTTGAAGCTTCCATCTCTCTCGCACTCTTGTAAGTCTACCAAGTGTAAGAAGACCATCAACTCAAGCAGTGAGCAGCATAAAACATTCTTCTCCTGCGATCGATTTTGATACCTTACGCAGTTCAAGTCGTTTAACTGCTGCCCTTGCTTGTATTGCACTCTCAGTGCACTGCAGAGTGCTCTCTTTACGCTGCGCTCTCTCACTCGCTGTCTCTCTGTTCTTTGGGAGTCGGCAGAGCCACCCAACAACAAGTTCTACACACACCATTTCTATGCTCGCCTGAACCAGCCCCCACCCACCCGTAAGCATAACTAACGACACTCGGCTATGTGAATTGCTGCCTTCGTTTTGCAGTGCGCTCGTTCTTTCGTTGGTTCGTTCGTTCTGTCTCCGTCACACACGTTCAATGGCTGGCGTCACTCTCAGAAGTTCGGACAGCTGCGCTCGCTGCTCACCAATACAGATGAAACAACTGGGCCATACGAACGAGGCGAACGAGGCGACGAACGTCGAGTCAACTGTGCGACTCTTTTCGTTTTCTAATGTGTCGTTTCTCTTTCTCGCGCATTAGTTTTTAGTGTTTTGCATCTCGCTTTTTTGGTTGCTTTTTTGCATGTTGCGTATACACACAAACACACACACATTTTCCATATACAGCCTCACATATACTTACGTACGTACGTACATATAGAGGGATTGAAGCTGCGCGCATGTAAAAAGCGCCTCGTCTTGTACATAAAACATGGGCGTGTTTGTGCTGTCAACGTCGCGACGTTCTCTGCTTGCTGCCAGCGTCTGCAGCGCTGCTTGCGCACCAAAATTTTGTGTACTTTTTTAGGATATCAAATAGGGATACAAAACACATGCACATGCACATGCACTTACGTGTATATGTATGTGTGTGTCGGATGTGTATACAAGTGCATTGTAGGGGGGCCCTATGTACAGCAGAGGAACACAGAAGGGAACGAAAAATGCATTTGCGCTTTGTTGCTTTGTGTGTTGCCTGCACCAACTAAAAATGAGCTTTTGCCCTCCTACCCTACCCTTCCTGCCCTACACATACGCATGCCATCTATATACTTTCATGCGTCTATGTGTGTGTGTGTGTGTGTGAAAAAGTGCATTTGTGCTCTCGCTCTCTACACGCACAACTACAGTGAAAACTTTAGTTCTGCTTTCTGCACATTTTAGGCAGCCATTTTGACTTGCAAGGTTTGGGCTCAGGCTCCGGCTCTGGCTCCGATGGTGGCTCTAATGCAAATGCATTGCGTCGCTGTTGCTGTTGCTGCCGCTGCCACTGTCGCTGTTGCTGTTGCTGCCACACCCAGAAAAACTGCATTTTTCTACAAAATGTTTTTGGATTTTTCGTTTGTATTTGGATTTCTGTTTCAGTTGCTCTCGCACGTTTTGTTTTTGTTTTGGCCTGCTGGCTTTGCTGCATTTTCTTTCTGCTTTTATACGTTTTATATTTTTGATTTTCCATTTTAACTTTTCGCCTATGTACAACAAATATTCACTTGCTACTCCTTTTTGCCCCCCCCCACAACAGTTCTGCGCTTTTAGTGTGCATCTCTCCGTTTGTCTCTATCAGTGTGCAAATGTGTGTATATGTGTGAGTGTGCGTTGCATGCAACTGCATTCGGTTGGTGCTAAAAGTTGCACTCTATGTGCACATTTTGTGTGCGTGGCAAAAGCCAATCGGGTGCCTGCTGCACCGCCATTTCTTCTTCTTCTACAGATTCCTTACCCATCAGTCCCAAACTCAGCAACAGCCTCCAGCTGCAGCACAAAACTAACTGACTCTCCTATCTCACCTATCCCAAACTCTCATTGCATCACCCTCGATTTCTCGCCAGTCTACAGCTATCTTCCAATTCCATCTAAAAGAGCTCTACAAGTTTATTTTTACAAATTGAGGCGTTTCTTTATTTTCATATAGCTGAATAAGTTGTCAATTTGCATAGTCTTTAAATGTAATTGGAATATGGAAAAGTATGTCAAATAATATTTATAAATAGATGTGGCAGACAGGTAAATTTTTTAATTACTTATTTCTCATTTTATGCATAAAAAATATATATTTGTATTGTAATAACCGTTTTTAAAACGGTTAAAAGGAAATAAAGTTTTTATTTGTGTAAAGAATTCAGTAATAGTTTTCTAATTCAGCCTATTATACTTTAATATAATATAATTTAAATGAATTCAACTTAAGCCGCACTTGGCGCAGCTTGAACTGATTGCCAAAGAGTTTGAGCAACGCATTCAACTTAAGGCGAAGTCGAAACGGGATCCACTTTGAATCAATTCGAACAACGCGTTCAACTTAAGACGATTTCGGTAGCGTTGAAGCAACGCTTTCAACTTATAACGAAACAGATCAGATTTGTTTAACAATCTTCGATCATTGCATTCGACTTAAGAGATTGTGATTAGACAGAAAAGAGCACGCATTTCTGTAGACTAAGGATAATGTTCTTAAAATGCACATCTGATGTAATTATTATTGTCAAACAAATATCTATCAATATGTCAAATTTACAACTTGATATGTAATGAGTGGGATATACGGTTAGAATTATTATAATTATATTAAGTTTAGCTCGTCAACATTCACATGCAACATATCAATAATTAATGAAATCTGTTTTTTGTGTCTTTTGCAGGCTAACATGAATTTATTTGTTTGGCACGAATATTAAATCAAATTATTTGCAAATATTAATTAGGCTATAAAATTGTGGATCGAATGCGGTGCAAGAGCAGTAATCAGCTGATTAAATGAATTGCTGGCAATCGAGGGTAAATTCGAAAAGCGTCAATTTCTAATCAAATTAATTGTGGGTGGAGGTCAAAGGGCAAGGGCGTCCGATTGTTTTGCATACAATAAATGTCAATAAATAAAGTGAGTGCAAAACATTTTTATAACATTTTTCTGATTTTTTTTTTTTTGCTGGCATTTGATATGAAACATAGAGTAGACATACACATACATATGGAATGTGTGTCTCGCATACACTCATACAGGTTGGCGATTTTTTTGCGCTTTACTTTATGTGGAGAGCGTAGAAGAATAGAGGGGATGTGGAAAATGTGGGGATTCTGGCTGGGATTTGTTATATTTTTTTGCCGTTTGTTTGTTTGGGTTGTTAGAAAATTTATTTTTTGCGATATTTGCAGCAGCCAGGACTTCCAAAACACAGACAAAAACTGGCAGGGCAAATGGAGAAAGAGGAGTATAGAGAAAAGATGGGAAAAAGGAAAGCGGAATGGCAGATGGACTAGAGGCAAACGAAAAGGAAAAGTGGAAAAATATGTGAAATGTGCGCGCAAGTAAAAGAAAAGTGGCAAACAGTTTTGTTTTCAGTTTTCCACACTCGATATTTTTTTTTTTGTTAGTCGGTCTTTTTTTCTGCATTTTCAGTTTCACTGTGCTTTTCCTACTACACATTTATTCCTCTTTCCTATGCCATGTTTTGTGTTTTGCTTTGCTCGTCCGTTGCCTTTTTTTGCGCGTCACTTTAGACCAAGGCGAAGGCCGTTTGAATAACCTTGTAACCTTTTTTTTCTGCCGTCGCTAAGCTGTTTTTTTTTGTTTTTTTTTTGTATTTTGTTCTCTGTTTTGGACGCTGCGGTTCACCAGAAAGAGTGGCCTTTAAAACTGTTCAGTTGTATGGCAGAGTCTCAAAACGCATTCCAAATGAGTTGCTTACCGTGCCTCCAAATTCTCCATTAAGTTTCATATCCACGACTCCATTTTCCAGGACAGTTCGACAGCAGCGGCAATGTAAGCAACATTTTAAATTTTGTAAATACATTTTGCGAATTTTGGATTTTCCGAATCTTTTTCCTAAACACGATCGCGACGCCTCGACAGGCAAACGAAAACTGAAGCTGATCGTGAATAGAAGATGCGAAAAGCTTAGAGGATGTCCTTCTAATGAGTTGCTTACCGTGCCTCCAAATTCTCCATTAAGTTTCATATCCACGACTCCATTTTCCAGGACAGTTCGACAGCAGCGGCAATGTAAGCAACATTTTAAATTTTGTAAATACATTTTGCGAATTTTGGATTTTCCGAATCTTTTTCCTAAACACGATCGCGACGCCTCGACAGGCAAACGAAAACTGAAGCTGATCGTGAATAGAAGATGCGAAAAGCTTAGAGGATGTCCTTCTATTTTCTAAATAGTTATGTTGATGTTGTGAATAACCAGTTTTCTGGCTCGAAAATTGTCTTTTGTTTGCAACGACAATTAATAAAGAGAAGATCTTTGCTTGGCCGCCTTTTCATGTCTTCAAACGTGTTTCTGACCACCTCACCTTTTTCACCCTTTTCACCCCATTTTTCAGTCAAATTTTTATGTTGTATTTTTGGTTCACATTGAATCGGAAGAGTTTTCAAATAATAATAATTTTGACAGGGGTGCTTAGATATAGATTTTGGGCATTAAATGAGGATCGTTCGTCAGCTGCTGTTGCCTGGGAACCAAAGAAGCTGCCAAACGAGTTTCAAATCTGGAAACCCAAATCCTAATCAACTAATGATAATATGTAACAATTTTTCTGAGCTAAACAGAATCTGTTAGAATCTGTTAGTTAAAACTAATAATCACTTTAAGTTTTTCTTTCAAACTTCCAATGTCAGTTTCATACTTAAATTTAATTGTTAAGTACGGGGTGAATTTTGATGTATGGTAATTGTGGGGTGGTTTTATGCCATTTTGTGGTTGTCCCGTCTTGGGATGGCGTCGCCAGTCAAAAGTCAAGGGTTAATTGACGCAACCCATTTGGGAATGGGATGGGCTCTGAGCACAACCCTTATGTGTGCCTGGCACGCGAGAATATCCTAAATAGGAACTGCAGTGGAGGGTTGGAGGGGTCAGAGGTTGAGGCTGTTAACTTTCTTCATTATGCAGAACTCTTGGCACATTTGTTGTTCAACATTTAACAAAATCTAGCTGCTTGTTTGTTTAATATTCCCAAAATCCAACTGGATAACAAAACACAACAAAACTCTATGGATAAACTGCAAATTGCTAAACTGCATGGTGCACTCGAAGGACTTGGATGGCAAAAAGCTGGAGGACTCGAGTGGAAACTCCGTCGTTTGGCTTTGCCGCACAAGGCAACTTTTAGTTTTCGTTTCGTTTGGCTAAAATAATAATCATGAATATAATAATTTTTAGAGAGCACCCACTATCAGCTGGCGCCCTCTGGCGGGCAAAAGACCTCCATCCATCATGCCCCATAACTCATGTTTTATGTAGTGAACTCTCGCAGCATCCGCAACATTTTCCATGTTATTAAAATTCTAAAAATATAATTTGAAAGCTAGAAGCTGCAACAACTCATCCTGCATATCCTGCATATTTTCTGGCTTGTCCTGGCTGGTCCTGGCAGGCGTTTGTAGTTTCGGCAGAAGGTAATTTACTAGAAAATTTGCTTTGCAATTAGTGCAATTAAAATGTATATGCGCTCAAAGCGAAATGAGCAGCGTCATCTAAAAGCCCGAAGAGAGAGAGAGAGAGAGAGAGAGATAGGATACTTTAAGCTCTTTAAGGATAATCTCAAATATCAGCAATGGTAGTCATCGATCGACTTAATTATAAATGTCATTAATAAGAAATACTGCCTCGCCTTACGTCAAATACTTCCTCAGTTTACACTGCAATTTGATCCAGTTGACGCGCCCCAAGGACTTGACTGGAAAGGGAAAAGGAAGAGTATCGTAGTTGGGGTTCGGTTTTGGGCAATAGGTGGGGGTTGGGAGTCGATATCCCTTTGAGTATTGCTGCCGTCAGCTTCTTGATGTCATTAATTTTTTAAGCTTACTTGAAATTCCGTGGGCTTGGGGTCGCAAATAAAAATGGCAGACCATCATCAAGGCCAAGGGTTTAATTGTTTTGGGGTATTCAGCTGCGTCTACTTAAGTTGGACTCCCTCGCCCCCCTCTACGATACTTGAGCCTACCCATAATTAAATCGAACTCCCCATCTCGCAATCTTGCCACTGCCCCGCCCACAAAAGTGGTCTTGATGATTTATTGTTTGACAGACAAAAGTTGCAGGTTTTAGGCCAACATTTAGAAAGGGTTCTTAAATGTCTGACGGACCAATGCTGATGTTAATGTTTGGGATCTAATGCTATGCACCCAAAGGGCTTTACTCACTCTCTCCCTCTATCACTCTCTCTCTTTCTCTAGCTATTTCACCATGCCTTTCTCTCTCTTTCCATCTTTGTTTATATATTTCTAGTCTCTGTTTGCCGTCACGCTGTCTAGCTATTTATTTATATACTTATTTAGCATGATGTTTAATTTAGTAATGGATTAGTGAGGCGCCAACTGACCCGCCCCCAAAAAGAAGTCCTCTTCATTATGTTAAGTCACGTAGCCGGGCTTACGCATCGTCTACCTTAATTTCTCACTTTCTCTCTCTCTCTCTGCCTCTCACACTTTCTCTATCTCGGCTGAGCTTAGAGATTTATAGTGACATTTTCTTGAAATACGCAAATGTTTTGGACAGTTTATAGAATCAGCAGCTGTTTGCCATTCGTGGATACCTTGCAGGGTTGAAGGATTCGCAAACTGAATTTTATGAAGCTCAAAGTTGAGAGAGAGAGGGAGAGAGAGATAGAGGGAGAGAGAGGGATATTCAAAATTCTCCATATGCTGCTGTGTCTGCTTTATAGATTGGTTATTATCTTGTAGTTCAGTGCATCAACTTTTTCACTCTGCATGTAAATTTTGTGGCAAGCAACAGCGGCAGAAGTTGCCACCCGCTGCGTGGCACCTTTCATACCGCCCTCTTCCTCTTTTTATTTTGGTTTTGCTTTCGGGGAGCACAGAAATTATTTTATAATGAATGTTCGTATTTAGCTAAAGTTTTATGAATGGCGTTCATTATGCTGCATCTACATCTCTCCATCTCTCTCTCTCTTTCTCTCTCTCTCTCTCTCCTTGTCTCTCTCATTGGCTGTAGAAAAACTAGAACTACTGCCAGAGATATTGGAGAACCTCTCGCTGCACTGAAGTGAACCACAAAAATATGAAAACCACATTTATATTGCACGTCGGGCAGCTGTTTTCAAACTTTGTCTGTCTATCCCTCACTCTTTCCCCCTGCGAATGTATCTATCTCTGTCTCTCTAGTCGGTCTCATATGTTCATTCGCGGTGTACGTGGTTATGTCCGCCAGCGCTTTTTGGGCCAACATTTTTGGCCAGGCCAACGAAAATGGAAAACTAGTCAAAATGCGTGCTCTGATTTTGGTTTACAACTTTTTACTTGGCAGGATATGATGCTGGCTTTGCTTTGCACCTGCACTGAGTCCCCCCTGCCCGCCTGCGGACTCCCAGTACTAATGGAATTTGCTTTAGGGCACTCGCATACCATATAATCAACTGCACTCACGATATGGGAATGCATTTCATATAGTACATACATATGTATATAGTATAATCAGGCGAGTACTAATATTAGAGGCTAAAGGGGCTACCAGAATTTTCCCATTTGAAAATGTATTTTCATTTGAAAGAAAAAAAAACTCTATTTCAATTTGAGTCTACAGAGAATATTCGTGGATAGTGTATAGGTATATCTCAATAAGAATTTTTCTAAATAAATAATACTTTTTATTTATTAAATTCTTTGAATTTCTGTTTTATTAAGAGAAAATAACTTACAAATTTTATTAATGTAAGCTTAATTTTAAAATAAATTAATTTTATTAATTTTTAAATAAATTTTTGATTTTTTAAATTTTTTTTTTGAGAAAAAAAAATAAATTAAATTTAAAAAAAAAAAACAAATATTTAAATTAGTTTTAGTACTACTTGAGATACTTTTATAACATCCAATTTAGATATTTTTAATGATTCTCAAGTTTCTTAATTAGAGTAATATTATTATGAAAAATAGTATTTTTTTTTTAATGTGCTTCAATCTATAAACTCACTTTCAAATACTTTAATCAATCTTAAAAATACTTCAATAACTTTTGTTATCTCAATTCTTATATATACGGCAATCTTTTCATTGTGATGTACTCCATGCCATTCCTTAAGCTCGGCCTGGACAACCCAACGACGAGGACGACGATGACAACGACGCAGCGATGCAAAAGCGTAACGAAATGTTTAGAACACGGAGCGGAGATGAGGATGAAATGAGTAAAATGAGTAGGAACAGGGAAAGGAGAACCTCAGGCTGTGGTGCGCTGACAACCCTTTCAAAATTTAAACTTGACAATTAAGTAAAATAAATGAGAAGCTTGCCGCGTTGCTGTGCAAGATGTGAGCGCATACAACAGCAGAGGAAGACAAAGAGACTGAGAAAGGCAAGAGAGGCAGAGGAAGAGCAAGTGATAGAGTGAGAGATATGCCGGAGATGTGAGCATGTGAGCCTGTGACCTGCGAGAGTTCAGTGAGGCTACCCATCTGCCCGCAACTTGAACACCCTGCTAACCATGCACTGACTACGAGAAGCTGGCGAGGAATGGGCATTGGGTGGTTGCTTGTTGTGTTGTATTTGTGGCAGATTGTACCCCAAGGTACAAGCCAAATGCTCCCCCTTCGGTTGCCTTGTCCTGCTGCTATTGCTGCTACTGTTGTTGGCAGCCATTATGGCAAACTTATACTCGTATTTACACTAGAGAACCAGAACAAAGCACGGTCCACACCCCAAACCCAATCCCAGTCACAGTCCCAAACCCCAACCCAATTCATCTTTGCTGCCCACATTACGTCCAGCTCCAGCACCAGCACCAGCTCCAGCTCCAGTTCCACTTTCCGTTGCTGTCGCATGTTTTGTGCGCAGTTGCTGAGGTCACTAATGTCGTAAGATGAATCCTTTCGGCAAATGCCTTCAGGGTGCAAAAATAAAACGTGCTGTAAAAGTTATACCCCTTTCTCTCTCTCTCTCTCTCTCTCTCTCTCTCTCTCTTTTCATCTCTTTACCCACTTGCCGTCCTGCTTTAAATGTAGATTAGTTGTTTGGGTTGCCTGCTGCCAGGATGTGTTCTGCCTCGTTCTACTCGGCCCCCCTTCTTTGGCCAGTGCGAAGCAAGAAAATAATGAAAACAGCAACTTTCATAATGAAGGTCCTTGGAGCCGGCACCCGCCATGTCCCTTTGCTCATCTCTTTTGAAATTATAATCTGCACCATGGCGCCATCGCTGTCCTCGTCACCATCGTGTCCTGCTCATCATCAACATCAACAACATTTCTGGCTCTGGTTCTGGATCTGCCTCTACCTCCACCTTCACCCCGACGTTGACAACTTTGCATCATGCTTCGCCAGTTTAAGGACCTGCGCTCCGTTTACAGCACTTGGTTTACCCAGCGCCTGGTTCCTTTGGAGGTGGTGTTTGCATGTTTTTGTGTAAATAGCTTTCATTATTTTTGGCTTCTTCTTCATCTTGCTGTTCTTCTTCTGGGAGGGCGATGTCCATTCACCAAGTCCGAACTTTGAATTTATTCAACAAATGGCCTCAGCCGACTAATTTACATGCTGAAATCAAATAAGCTCCGTGTACACATAATGAACATTACAAAATATACAAAAAAATTTAAATAAATACAGAAAATGAGTATTCTGACAGAGCAAGAGTTCTCTCCCCAACACCATGTTGATGGAAACAAAAGCCCGACTCGGTCAGAGTTGGAGTTGTGAACAGAACCTCGGTCCGCCCTCGAAATGAGAAGGTCCTTCAGAGTTTTCACTAATTACTTTGACGGACAAAAAGGCGAGTCGTCAAAATTTGTGTGATGCAAATAAAATGTATGAAAATCAACATCAAGCGAGAGAGAATTGAAAAGTTGACAGAGTTTTCTTTTAATTTCCATCTCCTTCCCAACTTCCCTGCTGCTGTCGAACTCAGAATGCCTGTTGGGAGCAAATTATTTGCCAACTAACTGAAACTATTCAATTTCCTGCAACTAAACATTCAATCTAGGCAAACATACAATCTGACTAAAGGAGAAAATGGACTATAGAGAAAAGGAGAAGGAAATAAGCAGAAGGAAATAAGTTTTATTGCCCTCAAACCCCAAAAACTTGAGGCTAAGGGATGCATACATTTGTTTTGCAACATAAGGGTAGTCCGATGTCTCCCACCCTCTCTCGAGGACTCCCTCACTTGTCAGAAGCCAAGCCAGACAAAAGTCACAACTATCCCAAGTTGGTATGCGGGTGTCGCACACTCGGATTTCAGTTAACGCAACCACACCTCCGCTCTCAACCCTCAACCCTCAACCCAACGATGGGTTGACCATGTCTGCCAACCAACTAAAGACGCCATATTAGATTTTAGCATAGATTGTAGTCGGAGTTCTCGACTGTCTGGGGAATGGACTGCCCAAATTCAATTTGCATTTTGCATGCTGCTTACAAATATTTACACTGCCTGCCTGAAAAACACACACCCCCAGCAACCAAATATTCTATAAGTCAGGCTATATATTCTGTAAGTTAGTATTTTAAATGTCTCTTAAATTCAACTCTGTTTGCTATCAAGTTTTAATTTCACTTAAGAATGCAACCCGCTTTCAATTAAATCAAGAAATTCACAGCAGAAAGCGGCTCGCTCTCGTTATCCTTTAGCAACCCTTTAAGGATCCCCTTTCGCTTGGACTAATGTATGCAACGCACAAATATTGTCTCAGACAGTCGAATAAACTCACAAGAAGCTGGCAGAAGTGGGAAAAGTGGTGAGAAAAGGGAAAGGGGAAGTACTCCGAGCAGACTTCATCTATTTTAAGCCAGACAAACAGATAGGCAGCTGGAGACAAACATAAAAAAGCTGACTAGACAGAGATTCGGTACATAAAAAACAAGAAACCATGTGCAAGAAGTTGCACAAGTCGAAAGAGGAGATTGTGATAGCAAGATTGCCTACATTTTTGTGGGGATACCCTAGGAATTCAGATCTGAGCAGGGGATGCATGTTGCTGAACTTAAATTAAAGCGAATGTAATATAGAATATTTTCTTACATAAAATTATCTATCATTTTTTGTAATTCGAATGTCCTTGCTTATAATGGAAAATGTAAATAAATTATTTTTTATTTTTATTTTAATATTTTTTGTATACTGTTGATAATAATAAATAAAATATTCCAAAATTTTGTTAAATAAAACCGATAACAAAGTCATTTTAATAGCCTGTTTATCATTTTTTTTTGTAGGTTGTAAACAGAATAATTTTATTGATTCGTGGAATTTTTTTAGTATAATATATGTTATACGGTATCTAAGAGGTGGTTTACTTAGGTCTTCCCTTGTCCTATTTATATACATCCTCTTTTTGTTTGTTTTTTTTTACATTCCCTCTTTTTTGCTGCAACTCTATTATCCCGTTTACGGCCTATCAGTGGCATTGTTGTCAGCCTCTGTTTTCCTCACCTCTAACTTCTAACTCTCAACCCTTGCCACTTGCCCTTGTCCCGTTTGAGAATCCTTAACGCGTGCTAGGCTCGTGACCTTAGATCCTCTCATGAAGGGACAGTCAGCAAAAAATTAAATAATTGTCACAACATTTAAAATACAACAACGATTTAAATTTATATACATACCAAAATTAGAAGCAACAAATAAATATTGGAAATCTATATAAAAAGCAAACTGCAAATCCATTAATAATCCATAGAAATGATTAATTACAAAAAAAAAAAAACGGTTGGAGGTTGGGGTCTGCTGTCCATCAACGCCCTGTACGTAACCCAAACTAAACCACAGAATGGTCTATTACATAGTCCTAGTTGCATGTATGTATATATACTAACATATAGAGTCTCATTCTCCTCATGGATCGAATGTTAGCTAAATCGTTTGTTGCATTGGAAAATTTCCAATTTATGTTGATAACTCTAACTGAGGTAGAGACGCTGTCGCTGCTTAGCTGTGCGCTGCCGACGGCAGCTGCTGCTACACGGTGCCGCATGCTGCATGCCACAACACGCACATGCGCACTCCACATAACACATACAACTGCCTTTCTCGGTGTGACTGTGTGTGTGTGTGTGTGTAGAATATAGTTATGTATCTGCTGCAGCTAAACAATGGAAATCCGACACAGACGTCCGACGACGCGTCGGCCATATCGTTGCCGGGCTTCCATTTTGCCATCGTCGGCCATGGCGTTTAGTCGTTCTCGTCTCGTCTCGTCTCGTCTCATCTGCTGTGCAGCCCACGCCTGCCGCCTCCTCCTGCTACTGCTCCTGCCACTGATACTGCCTGGCATTGCAATAGATGGGCAGCACTGGCAACAGCCGCAGCACAGGAGGGATGGCAAAATGGGGTGGCTCTAGCTTTCTGCCAGCCCATTTGCCACCCCTCTGTGAATGGGCTTAAGAGCTGCAGCTAGAATATTTCTGCGTAGTTTCTCTTAAATTATCCGTTTCAGGGCAACTACTTTACCGACAATTGTTCTAAGTCAGCTTACGGCCAATAGATGGCGTTACTACAGCAATGAGTCTAAATTTTGATTAGAAATGGTTGGGCTAAGGGTTGATGGTTGATGGTTGTGTGCAAGCGAGGGGAAGCTTGTACAAAACTTTATTCCGTTATGAAAAGGGGGAAATGCTAAAATATATTTGATGTTTTTAAAACATTTTTAAAAATATATATCAATTATTAAAAATATATATTGTGTATAAATTTACAAAAATACTTAATTTTTCAACTATTCTTAAGGGAGGAGAACTGAGAAATAAAAGAGGAATAAATATTCCTTTTTTCTTTCATTGTCAGCGCTTCCTGCAATCCTTAATGCCATGATTGTAGATAGTTAAAAGACATACCCAAAAGATATATCGTCAAGTCAACCTTATGGCTAAGTCAAGTATTACTTTTGAGCCACAATTATTATGGCTGCGAGCTGCGCGTCAAGCAATTGTCACAAATCTTGGGATACAATTAAACGGTCTGTTTACGGGCAACATCACAATAAATATAATAAAAAGTCAAAAATAATGCTATTCGGGAAAACATTTGTCATTAACTTGTAAGAAGTCGAGGCGAAACAGATATGAAAAAAGTTTAATTGAGCAATTGGCCATCATCATCTTGGCCATAAAATGTGCCAAAATTGGCTTTCATGTTTATGTGTAGGACAAGTGTCGCCTTCGACGGAACTCACAGAAAGATGAACAATTTACAATTGGCAGACAATTAACTGACGATCCATAAATTCGAGGTGCTAAAAAAATAAACAAGAAAGAAAAAAAAAGAAAGAGACGAGCTAGAAAAGTTGCATAAAAAGTGAAACACATGTTACGCACTTTGGTTTTGACTTTACTTGTCGAGTTTTTATTTCATTTTTTTTTATTTTTTATTTTTTTGGTGGTTGTTTTCCCGCCTTGCGAGTGGAGGATGGGGTGGGTTACGGGATTGTGGTCTGTTGTGCGTGCCGCAAGTGTCGCGTTTTTGATTTTGGTGCTGCGGCATGTTGAGCAGGTCAGTAGAGAACTTTTTGACAATTTCCTTCCCCCCCCCCCACCACACACACCCTCTGGTCTGTTGCATTCAAAGGAATTCCTCGGAGGGTTGCATAGCATTCAACATTAAATGTGCCACATACGCTTCCAAAATGCAACCAGGGAAATCCGATTATTACTTTTGTTTTTAATGCACATGAACCCCGCCCAGTTCAATGCCAATATCATGTCCTCAGACCACCCTCCCAGGCGCCCATAATCAATTAATGCTGGCAATTTGTGCAGCCGAACGTAACCTCAATTATGTGCGCCAAAGTGGCTGCCATTGCCGAGGATTAATCGCAGAAAACAACGACAATTTGGCAAACAACGAAATCGAAAAATCTACAACAAAAAAAAATACGGAAAATACAGAAAGGATAACAGAACAACGGTAGTTACAAATTGTCTCTTGGCAGCTTGAACTGGTTTGACATTAAGCGATCCAGACAACAAAATTGTGAATTATAACAAAAACAAACATTATGTGGAATTTGCTGAAGGGAAGAGTGGAGAAGGAAGGGGACGAGTCAGGATGGCATAATTCGCACAACCTAATCGAAAAAAATATCAAAAGTTAAACAGAAATGCAAATACAAATACCGTTCACCGAATACCAGGCACATCCACTCCATACAAACAGACAATGACAAAATCAATTCCAGGAACAAAAAAAATGAAATAGAAAAAAAAATGTATATAAAAATCACTGACAGCAAATTGACAATCAAAAACATTTTGTGAGTTATTGATGATTTCAAAATAAAAAGTACTTGAAATAAATTACAGGTGTAACCGAAATATTAAATTGAAAATAAATTTTGGAGTCAAAATGAAAACGAAATTTTAAGGTAATTGCATAACAAATACAAAATTAAAACAAAAATGAAAATATTGAAAATTTCAAATAATTAAAACAAGTAGAAAGGGTCGTTTAGTGGATAATTCTTACAATTTCCCACAGCTTAAAATTCGCCAACTTTAGCCTAAAATAGAGAACTCTAAAAAAAGCGAGAAAATATCGTGTTATCCTGGCGTTACTTGGCCGGTTGTAGAGCAACAACGATACGCACAAATTGCAAGTTGCTGTTAGTCCTTTTTTCGAACGAAATGCAGCCGCAAATCTAAGCCAGAAAAAATAATGCTGGATGGCGAGGACGATTGCCTGTAGGGAAGGGAGCGGCGAATGCATTGCATACTTTTGGGCGTACGATTGTTATGCGGGGTGTGAGAGCATTTTCAATCAAAATCGCTCAACAGCAGCAACTGCAGCGGCGGCAGTAACGAGTGCGGATGAGGGGGATGGTGTGGGTGGGTGCTTAGAGAGGGGAAGGTGCATAAAAACAACAAGCAAACTTCACAAAATTGCACTCGGCAGCATTTTGGCAAACTCTCGTCAAACTCTCGCCGCGCACATGGCCCCATAAAGCAAACAGTTAGCGAGGCGGAGTATGGATGGGCATACAACCAAGTGTGAGTGGATGTGGGTGTGTGCCAGGCACTTGCTCTTTATCTTTTTGCATATAAACGTCGCTAGTAGCATCCATGCCATACCCCATACCCCAAATACCCTGTGCCCTGTGCCAACTTCACCCGCCTTGGGCGCTGAGTGCATTTTTGGTCAGTTTCAGTTCGCGACTGGCAATTTTTTCTCGTTGCAGTTTAAGTGCAGTTTACCTCTTTTGCTATGTTTGGCAACCCCGCCTCCCCCCACTTCCACCCACTCGCCATCCACCAATCTACAACCCCATTGAGTGGGGCTACCCGATGCCATCCCTAACCCATTGCATTTTGGCGGACGCCCCTTTTAACTGGGGCTCTTTGGCGACTTTCAGTGTGCGGCGTTAGAAATTGTGAAAAAAAAGTTTCGCGTTGCAAATGAATTCTTACAAAGGACACACACACACACATATCCTCTCCACTCACGCACCCATGGTCCGCATTTGCAATACAAAGATGTGAGCTGCGGATGGAGTGGGTCGAGGTCAGCGGTCCGCTGTCCGCTGTCCGCAGTCCGCAGTCGGCGGTCCTCAGTCTGCAGTCATCAGTCAGAGTCGTCAGTCGGCAATTGCATTTGGATGCGGCTCTTGGTTCGTTGACGAACAAGTGCCAATTCACCGGGTTGTCGGATTGAAGCGTTGCATCTGGTGAGTGGCGCTCAAGTGCAACGGCTAGAGGCCATGCCCCATGCCACATGCCACATATGCCCGATGCAGCGCACTTCCTCGTTGCGCTTCTTTTTCATTTAATTAAAATTATTTACCTTTTGCTAGAGAATGGCGACCCAAACCCAAAAGCCAACTCCAAAAACCAAAAGCCAAAAACCACGTCAACCACTCGAAGTTTAGTCGGATTTGGCTGCGTCTTTCCTCTCCCTCTCTTTCTATGTGTGCTGCTGATGATGATGATGATGATGATGATGCTACCAAAAAGCTATGTGGTAAGTGCGTGTGGACTATTGTCAATTAGTGGCACGGCCAGCCTACTACCACCCACCACCCACCGCCCACCACCAATTTCTCTGCAAAAGCCAAAAGCATGTTATGATTCAGAGATGTGTCAGTGCAATTATTTTTGTTGCAAATAAATAAAATATTTATATAAAAAATTCACACATTCACATACAGACACACATATAAATATGGATATACATACATATATGATATATGCGTGTATAAAGGCATAGAAATAAATGTTGAAATGTTTTTTTTTTCTACTGCCAATTGCAACAAACGCATCAGAAAACAAATTACGAAATAAAAAAAATGCCGGTAAAAGAAATATTCCGAATAAATGGAAAATTTTATTTGATCTCAGAGACACTGAATAGTATTCAGAATTCCACAAAGGCAGCAAATGCTTCATTGCAAACCAGCACAAAACCTGTAGAACACTGTAGTTAATTAATTAAGAGTATAGATATTAAGGTCCGTATATTAGTATCAATCTTTGTTCACAATCGTTTGATTTTTCGGTACATCTCAATAAAGACCTCATATATGGCTGAAATCAGAGATCAGTATTAACATTATCAGAACTTTAGATATCAAAAAGATCAGTTGATCTAGTTAGTAGTAGAAAGTTCCCATTAAAAAAGAGAATTTTTTTGTCACTTTGCAGAACTTTTTTGACCATATCTCGAGAATTAGTTATCAGAAACTGCTCAAATAAAAATCAGAATGCTAGTTTTGAGTCTAGAAATCGATTGGACATAAAAAATTGCAATTAAAAAATTTTTGTATTTTTTATGATATTTTCAAGGGACTAGTATGCAAAAATGTCAAAAAATTGGTTAAAATTAAAAAATGCCATTATGGGCAAAATTTGGATGTAGATTTAATTAGGGGACCAAAACATAAAGAGAAATGCAAATTTCATGAAAATCGGTTGATTTTTAGCCAAGTTATGACAGTTCAAAGTTGACCAAATAACCGATAATACACAAATTGAGACAATAGGATACTTTTAACCACATTTTGGCATATATTTCATGAAGGGTTAGTCAGATAGATATCATTTATGCATCAATTAACAGATCATGATGA
Source organism: Drosophila quadrilineata (assembly GCA_018150725.1). Taxonomy (NCBI): domain Eukaryota; kingdom Metazoa; phylum Arthropoda; class Insecta; order Diptera; family Drosophilidae; genus Drosophila; species Drosophila quadrilineata. The sequence continues at coordinate 1,273,309 of JAECWN010000375.1, forward strand.
ACATTATTATTATTGAAAATTTAATGGCATTCAGTTGATTGTTACCAAATTTATGAATGTCCAAAGTTAGTAAAGTGAAATATGGGATTTTTTAACCTTTTTTCATTACATTTTTGGCCATATCTCCTGAAATACTCATCAGAAACACCTGAAATAAAAAGCAGAATGCTAGTTTTGAGTCCAGAAATCGATTGGACATAAAAAATTGCAAATACAAATTTTTTGAATTTTTGATGTTATTTTTAAGGGGTAAGTATGTCAAAAAATTGGTTAAAATTAAAAAATGCCATTATGGGCAAAATTTGGATGCAGATTTAATTAGGAGACCAAAACATAAAGAGAAATGCAAATTTCATGAAAATCGGTTGATTTTTGGCCAAGTTATGACAGTTCAAAGATCAAAAATAACCGATAATATGAAAATGGAGACATTTGGAAACTTTTAACCACATTTTGGTCCATATTTCATGAATGGTTAGTCAGATATACATCATTTATGAATCAAATGACAGGTAATGATGAACACGATCAGTATTTAAAATTTGATGACATTCGGTTGATTGTTACCAAATTTTTGCCTCTACAAAGTTAGTAAAGTAAAATGTGGGATTCGTGGTCCTTTTTAATAACATCTTTGGCCATATCTCGAGAATTACTTATAAGAAAGTGCTCAAATAGAAAGCAGAATGCTAGTTTTGAGTCCAGAAATCGATTGGACTCAAAAAATTGCAATTAAATATTTTTGAATTTTTGATGATTTTTTCAAGTATGCAGATAAAGGTAAAAAGTAGTTGGAAATTGGTTGAAATTTGTAAAACTTGTAGTTCTTCGAAGGTGAGAGGGTGTTTCTCGGGTTAATTCATCTTCACTTAAAAGTTTAATTCATAAATTTAAATATTGCTTTAAATTAATACGAAATTTGCTCACTCTCATAAATGTATATTTTTTCAATAAATTACATATCTCAATATTTTTGCACATATTGCAGCGTCACTTTAGTTGGGGAGGTCTTTTTCTGCAAGTTCTGAGCATGTTCACATATCATATGAAAAGCCTATTAATAATTCCAAGATGCGTAATTATTGATTTTCCATTAACATTAACATTTCGAAAAAAGAAAGCAGACCTTCAGAGGGGGAGGAGATGCTGAAGTGAGAAAAAAGGACGATGTGTGGGCATTGTTGGGCACTTTGAACTTAGGCCTAGAGCCCGAGAAGGTAATCGTCATCGTCGTTGTCGTTGTCGTCTCCTGGCTGGAAAGCTCTCTCTCTTTGAGGCGGGTTGCGATGCAGGATGTCACCTGTAACCTGTAACCTGTAGCCTTCAGTCGGTTGCCTTTGTAGCAATTAGTAGGCGTGTGTGCTATTTATTAATAAATATTTTACACTTCAACGCCCACGGTTAATTGCACATGTGTCGACGGGGGATGGGAGATGGAGATGTAGATGGAGATGCAGATGAGCTGGGGCGACACATCGTGGCGGAAGGTTCTTAAAGTGTTGACAAGTAAGGATTGCATTAAGATTCAATTACTTAACATAATACTAACATAGTATGTTATGCTGAAGGAAGGAATCGTTATATCAATCGCTCGACCTTTTCTTATTATATTGTAATTAAATTGTGCTGATTCAGCAGCAAGAATAAGTACAGTCTGTCAATCAGTCGGTCAGTCAATCTGTCAATCTTTGGGCTTGCTTTGTTGCTGCTGGCAAACTTGGCTGCAAATTAAAAGTCAAACTGTTTAAGACAATGTACAAACATGCTTTAAGCAACGACGACGTCGATGAGGGTGCACAACACTGTTCAGCAGAATGTGTCCTACTCTTCTGCTGTATGTGGCATGCAACAGCAGCAGCAGCAGCCAGCGGGCAGCGTGTCGCACGCTGCGTTGAATTTGAATATGTTATGGTAATGGTGAGTGGTGAATGGTCAGTCGCAACCCTTCTTGGAGCTCAGCTCAACTTGGCCCAACGCAGCTCAGTTCAGCTCAATTCAAGCATCCTGCCATCCTGCCATCCTTTCATTCACATTTCTCGCACACTCGCCACGGCCCGTTGCACGTATCGTGGCGCTAATTTCTTTGATTACAGGCTACTCGCAGACATGCTCGTCGATTCGCAATATATGGTCGAGAGCGAGGTGAAGTCGAGCCGGTCTGCTCGGTAATCCTTTGTGCCTTGTCTTTGGGCATAAGCATGTAAACAAGCGGAAACGAGCTGCCTTCAATGACCAACTGAACTTCAAAACTTTCGACTTGACCACGACGCACAGCACCCACTGGGCTGAGCTGCGGATGAACTCTCCAGCTACCCTCCGGGCAATATAAATTTTTGACTCCCTTAGCATCGACTGGGGAGCGTTAACGTTGCGTAGCTTTAATTATCGCCGGACCAGTTGAGGGGTATGCAAATCTTGAATCACTTTTTGTTTTACATTTTAAGGCAATTTTTTTCGATTTTTATCGAATTTCAAAATAAATGCTTAGAAATTCAATTTTTGGAATAATTCACAAAGAGTCAAACATATTCTTAATAATTTTAAAACTATTTTCAGAGATTTACTTTAAAATAAACTCTTATACTAAATAAATATATTTTCTAATTTCGTCTGATTTAATTTTTAAAATTAAAATATTTTATAATAATTTAAATATATTTTAAATAAAAATGTTTTAAATCTATATTTTTTTTTTTAATTTTTACATTTAACTTTTTTGTGGCATTAAGTTATTCGTTAGAATTTTAATAAATTTATATAAATAATGTTGAGGAAAGGAAAATAATTAAAAAATATTAAATTTAATCTTAATTAATTTCTGCTTGATATTAGAATCCTTTTGCTGTCTAACTTGAATATGAAATTTTCTGCACATAAAGGAATCAATTCAAATTCAAAATCAAACTGAAATTGCAATGAAAATGCAAACAAAAAAGATTCAGACAGATTGCGAACATAAAGTCCCTGTCTGCATTCATATATGTATTGAATTGTATAGAAGAATGGGTGTGAGCTGCTAATGATTGATGCTAATGATGATGCTAATGATGATGATGATGGTGATGATGGTATTCCTCTATAAGCATGTGAATTTTATGGGCATACATAAATAGCCCCGAGGCCAAAAAGGAACTTTGCACGCATGCACTTGTCGACTTTTGCATAATGCAGCATGAATGAGTCCTGCAAAGGATACCAGGGGGAGTGTGGACGGGCATAGGTGGGGTCAGTGAGAGGACGAGCTACTTTTCGTTCTTTGTGCGAAACGCTTTGGGTTTGAGTTGTATTTTATTTGGAATTTTTTATATTCTGGCTTCTGAAACTTGCTGCCACACACATGTTGGGACATGGCCATGGATATGGAAATGGGAATTCTTTGATTTGATTTTTATTTGGCTGTTTGTGCCATGCACAGTGCCACTAAAAAGTTAATTGCACGAAAAATAAGTTAATACCCAGTTGCCGTTGCCTGTTGGACACTGGACACTGGACTTTGGACTGGTTCTCTGTAGTTTACAGTCCGCTTCAGCGTCAGTATTTAATTTAATTAGTCGACGTCCTTCTGTATGCCGCCTGCCTAGTCGCTGCTCCTCCTGCCACCTGATTTCTGCCCACTGCCTGCCATGTCACATGTGAGTCCCCTCTCAAACAGCCCCTCCCCTCGCCCGCAGTACCTTTTTTCATACATACATTTTTTACGTCGACTGTTTGGCAATCCGTTGACATGACTGAAGCTTGAATGTTTCAGCGACGCTTGAGTCAATTAGCAAGAATTTTTAATTGCCTTAAATTTGCATAAATTGAGTCAACAAAAAGCCATGGCATCTCCTTAAACCCGAACCCCCAGTTAAGCCTCCCTTCCCCAGCCAGACAAGGATCATTCTTGGTCTGGACAACGCCTTAAACATGAAGGAAGATTTTACGCATTAGCTTCAATTAGCCATGACAATGATTGGTCAGTTAGTTGACCCCATCAACTACCAACTGTCGCCTGGGGTCAGGTCAAAAGAAAGTTATCCAATGTCAGCATGTATCTATGTGTGTGTGTATGTGTGTGTGTGTGTGGGGGGTAATCTAAAATTGAATGCCCCCGAGTGTGGCGGGCATTTCAATTAACCCGAAACGCACCTCAAAAACGCTTAGCAAATGTTGGCCATAACCGGCCATAAACTTGGGTAAGACATCCAAATCCATGGCACACGCCAAGGAACCCCGAACAAGTTGACCTCATTTTGCAGCTGGTGAAGACGCACAACTAATTAGACACATGCCAGAAAGGATTCTCTCATTCTATTTCTATCTCTATCTCTGTCCCTGTCTCTGATATGTGTGGTTATGAAAGTTCATTTGTATTTGTATCTTTCCCTCGGAATGGATCTGCATCTGTTTGTGAACTTGACCGTACGCAAATTACTTCTGTCACAAAATTTACGAGACAACGGGCGACAAGAAAAGTCGAGCGAAAATCCCCAAAAATCTACCGAAATGAGCAGCAGAGACTTACAACTGGGTCGAAAATCGAACAGGAGCAGAGGCAACATTAACAGCAAGGACATTGCTGTATTATATCCTGCATACTCATATAGAGATCTGAGCACAAAAGGTAACTATCACGTATGTTAACTTTAGCCACGTTTTATGACCACATTCAATGCCCCCCAACACACACACACACACACACACTCATTGGGGAGTCCTGGGAGTACGACCTTCATAAAGATTTGTATCTTAACGATGACAGTGGGAAAAGTTTGTGGCATGCCTCAAGACTGGAACTGTGCCATTGTCTCTGATTTAAGCGGCACAAAAGTTGACTTAAAAACCCAAAAACTGAACCCAATTTCTCACTCAGTCACTCTGCCCACTCTCTCTCTGTCTCTTCAACTATCTTTCGATCTGTTTTCGGCTTCTCCTCGAACGGTGGCTTATCGAATCCTTTTCAATGCCTGCCGCAAGGGTGCATGCAACAAAAGGACGAGATGCAAGTGGAGCGATAAGCATAATATGCCTTTTCCTCGGCTGCTCATTAGGTTAGCATATCCTTCGGGTGTGGCAGCAATAGTAGTAACAGCAGAACCGGTTGATCACAGGCAGGACTCAACACGACAGGACAATAATTACAGGCTCAGGCTCAGGCTAAGCTCGGCACTAAATTCATAAACACTTTGCATAGTTTTAATGGCCAACCCTTTAACGACTCGCTGCCTGCCCACAAAGAGCACAAAAGACTGCCTCCACCTGAGCTCCTTTATCCTTGCCTCATCCTGCTTATTTCTTAATTTACGCTACGTGACACTCTCTGCCAGGATAAACTATTGCAGGACTATGCAGACTACGTTTAGTTTCAAGTCTACACTTTCTTTTGTTTAGAAAGTTTGGGTCGTCTGGGTGCGTTTATTGTTTCTTGAAGATTACCATCTTGGCCATGGCCAGGACATGAATTATGGCCGAAACTTTGCATTGACCAAAACTGGTCTGCCACATGCCACAACAAGTTGCAAGCGTAACCAGTTGGAAATCATGAATGAACTTGCGTAAATGTTGACTGCCAAAAAATAAAAAACCAAGAGAATGAAAATAAAAAGTGAAAACCAGCGAAGAGGAGAATAAGGATGCGGATAGGAGTCCTTTTGTGTGGGCAGGGGGGAACAATGAGTGAATAATTTTCGCAAATTGAGTAATCAATTAAAATTAACCGAAAAATGTAAAAATAAAATAAAAGGACACAAACAAACTACGCATGGGAGACAGACAGACGGACAGCAGCGCCTCCTGCAGGACACAATGTTGTGTCCCGGGTCAGGCTACGTCCTTTGTCCGATACGTGTAAACTCGCTGCCCTCATGCCACTGGGGTGCGTGCTGCTTGCTTTATTAACCGACACACACACACATACACACACACACACACACACACTTATACTTATACTCAACCGGTGCTGTCCACGCGGGCAACTCAACTCATTCATCGCACCATGGTGCTAACTACCCTGTCCTCTGTATTTATTTTTTATTTTTCGCTTACTCACACCATTACAATGCAATATATAATAATAATAATAACAACATGCAGAGCAACAACAATAATAACAGAAATAACAGCTGTGTGCCAATGCCGCTCAAGGTCAAACCATAATCGTTGATAATGAAAATTATTTCCCACTCATGCTCCATTATTTTTTTTTTTCCTCTTTTTTTGTTTAATATTTTATTTTTATGTTTTTGTTTTGCACTTTTATTTTTATTTCTGTTTTGGGGTCGTGCACATTTTAATGGCCTCGTTTCTCACATATTTATCATATGTTTGTCACGTTGTTTTTCTTTAATTTTTATTTAATATAATTTCGAACTGGTTGCCTGGTAGCTGCCTCTCGCTCCCACTCATTGAGCAAATAATTGCCAAAAAAAAACATCGAAAAAAATCAAATAAAGCAAAAAAACGAAAATAGAAGAGAGGCGCGCCCAAAAGTATGCAACATAATTAAAAATCAATGGCACACAAACTGATAAAGGACATCGCAACTGCAGCGGGGCATGTGGCAATATAACCAGATTTCCCACATTAAAGGCACGCGCAGCTGCATGCACTTAATTTATTTTTATTTTTTTTTTTCATTTTTAATTTTTTATTTTCAACTTTTTTGTGCTTTATTATCAACTTTTGTATTCTTTTTGGCTGGCATTTATTTTTGATGGTTTTTTAATTTATTTTTTATTTGTGCAAAATGAGAGGAAAAAAATTCGTTCGCGAATACGAAACTGACTGCAGAAATCGACAAAAATATGTGTAAAGAAAAAAATAAAAAAAATATATAACAAAAAATTGCCAGTCAGACGAGCCCAGGATTCGGGTGTTTCTACGTGTGTGTGTGTGTGTGAATGAATGCAAGTGTATGTGTGTGTATTGTTGTGACCGCCAATGAGCAGTAAAATGCTACTCGGGGTGTCGGTGTTGGGCAAAAAAAAAAAAGAAAACCAAAAAAAAAAGAAATAGTCGAAAAAAATAAATATAAACACAGGCAAAAACTGAAAACAATCGCAGCTGTAATTGCTGCGCTATTTACAGCTGTTGCTTCAGTAAATAATTAGCTATATTTTAAATATTTAAAATATTTCATATATACTTTAGTTCTATATACTTTCAAATAAATATTCATCGTTTATCTCATAGATTCCATTAAAGTAGTTTAATAGCTTAAGCGCTCAAGTCCTTTGTCCTGCATTGTAATCTTTGAGATACTCGGAGAAGTGTCTGTGTTGACTGAGGGCAGGTGGGAGGGGGGGTTATAGTAGTGGGCAATCAGCTTAAAGCACCTAGCAGCAGGAGCAGCTCCATCGACAACCATGTGTTGCTTCAGCTGTGCACCGAATCAGGACTTACCGAACACCGAAAAATGCCAACACTCCATTCCACGTTCACAACTTTCACTCGTATATTTCATTTTATTTGCGCTCATTACCTTCTTTTTTGTGTGTATTTTTATTTGGGTTCATATTTTTATTTATTTTTTTTATGTTTCGGTCTTTTTTTTTGACACCCCACATATACACACACAGAGCGAGGCATACATATACAGTTATACATATATATATAAAATGGTGAACGAGGCGAATTCGATGTCGGCATTCCCATCGCCGTCCTCTGTGAGCTCTCATCCTGCTGCCGAGCGTCGCTTGCTTTCTCACTCTCTTTTACACGCTCATTCGGAATTGACTCCACCGCCCTCTCTTCCACACCCTCCTGGCCATCACTTGGCTCCAGCTGCTGGCCCATCTGTTCCAACTGCTGTCCTCAATTTTTGTGTTGCGCCTTTTTTGCCGGCTTGTAAAAATCACGTGAAATTTTTAAAATCGCAAAATAATGCCGGTCAAACTCATTATACATATATATGCCACATACACTCACATTCACACTCATTCACTGCATTTACTCTCTCTGTGTGTGTGTGAGTGTGTTATGAAGCGCAATATGCCATGCAACAGCTGGTAGCTGCCACCTCAACTGTTAATGGTGTGGGGCAACATTTTAATAGTCAGCTTATTTCGATATTACTGAGTGCCCATGTCTTGAGTTATGGTCAAAATGTGGCTGATAGTGACCAAAAGTTCCCATTTCGGAATTTCCCAACTTTGAACAGTCATAACTTGGCCAAAAATCAACCGATTTTCATTAAATTTGCATTTCTGTTAATGTTTTGTCCCCTTATTAAATCTGCATCTAAAATTTAGCCATAATTGAATTTTTCAATTTAAATAAACTTTTTGCCAATTTTGCATACTAACCCCTTGAAATATCATCAAAAATTCAAATAAAATTTTGAATGCAATTTTTTGTGTCCAATCGATTTCTGGACTCAAAACTAACAATCTGCTTTTTATTTAAGGAGTTTCTAATAAGTAATTCTCGAGATATGTCCAAAAATGTTATGAGAAAGGACAAAAATCCCATATTTCACTTTACTAACTTTGGACATCCATAAATTTGGTAACAATCAACCGAATGCCATCAAATTTTAAATAATAATAATGTTCATCATGATCTGTTAATTAATGCATAAATGATGTCTATCTGACTTGTCTTTCATGAAATATGGACCAAAATGTGGTTAAAAGTTTCCAAATGTCTCTATTATCGAATTATCGATTATTTTTCAACTTTGAACTGTCATAACTTAACCAAAAATCAACCGATTTTCATGAGTTACAAGTTGCATTTACTGAGGCGTCTCCCTTAGTTGCAAGCACGTGCAGTAACCCCAATTGTTATCAGCCTAACAAAACAGAGCTCTCTTCTATGTGAATCAACAAAATTACGACAATGAATCAACAACAATGATAATCACAACGATGATCATGATGATGATGATGATGATGATGATTTTGGCCATAGGGAGAGTGCATTGTTTGTTAGCCATCAATGAAAGTTTTTAATTTGTTCCCAGGCAAACGTGAACTGCAGTTTTTCGCCTGCATAATATACGACGAGTATGCACTTTCTGTTCTTTCCTCTTCCTGCCTGCTTAGTCCTAGCTGAGTTTCGAGGCACTTTTTGGGGGTTGCTTGGAAGGGTTTGTTCCGTGGGTCTCGTTTGCTTGTTGTCTAGCAGACGCCCAAAACGCAATTACCCGCAACGAAATCACCGTCTTTTGGGTTCGACTTGGTGCTTCTGCCATGGCTTGATTTCTTTTACCAACTGGGCCTTTATTGCCACTCACAAATGGCCGGATGGGGCGTTGTGAGATCATGTAAACGGTTCTTTTTTTTGTGTTTTTTTTTTGCATTTTGCATTTTGCAATTGCATGCAATTTTGGACGGCAAAAGTTTTGTTGCGAAAGGCAAAATTGCGCTTAAGATTAAATTGGGAAAGCGCTGCAAAGTATGCAATTAGTTTTGGCGCCAGTTGAGGGCGGCACTATATGATAAGTGGACCGACCTACGTACCCCTTTCCCACTCAGCCACCCACTTCATCCCTGCGCCTTGTGTATTGCACAACCAACAACTAGATAGCATATTAAGTCATTTCCTTGACCTCAAAAAATGCGCAACGAGTTCGTCATTTGTAATAAAGGTGCGCCCATTCAAATTGCTGCTGACTTGAGGGTTTCCACAGATACACACACACATACACATATATGCATATATAGAGAGAGAGTATCAGCTGTGTAGTGGTAGAAGTATAACACCTGCGTCCAAATTGATACTAAAACGTACAAAAATAGCAGCCAGTTGCGGGTCACTTGCCCCAAAGGACTCAAAGACGACGCCAACTTGGCCGCACCTTTGCTTACATACACGTGGCGACAACTCTCCACCTTCCATCCTTGACCAATACACACACACACACACATGTAAATAGTGACAAAGGTAAATATTTTGTGAGCCAAGGATTTCATTATCCTTATCACATGACAAGCGGCATTTTCGACACACATAACAACAACAACAACAACGACAAAAGAAAATGGTGCTAAGGATGTCGTCGTCCGCCTGGCAGACGCCTTTGGCGATGGCAAACTTACAACTTAGCTGTCCACGCCATGTCCTTGTGTGAACGTCCTTTAAGCTGTTCTACTTTAATTACAATACGCCGACGTTGACTCTCTTTCATTCTCTTTCTCTGTTTATGCTGCTGTTGTTCATGCTGCGGTTTATACGCTGTCTCCTGAGATATTTCATGGCGACCACTGCTCCCAACCACAGCAATTGTATACATATACATATGTGTGTGTATGTGTGTGTGTGTAGGTAAGTGTGTGTGTTGGTGTTGGTGTGTGACACTCCTTTTGCGCTTTTGTGTTTATACTTAACGGCGGTTTTGCACTTAACTATTTGCATGTTCGTAGAGTAATGTCGTTGTCGCCTTGCTCAACTTGGATACCCTCACAAAGGAGCTTCAGATGGGGTTACTTAACTATGCTGGTCATCTACTCTATAATTGAATTAACTACGAAATACATTGTTTACAATTATTTTTAAATCTTTAAAATGAAATCATTTTTTTATATCAATGTTTTTATTGTATTTACAACTGTCCTTTGTGGACAACCATTAAATGTTATAACATTAACTTCACATTTGGTTAAGGAACATTATGGTTTAATAATTAAAATAAATTAAGGAATTATAAAGTAAATGCCAATCAGAGTGTCCTATCCTTATATTACTTATATTTTTCCATACTACCTTACTTTATGTTTTTCTTTTGATATTTTCTTTTATTGATATTTTCTTTTATGTTTTATGTGATTTTAAGGTACTTATTAAGTTCAACACATTCTTCACATACTAATTTATTATTAAAAAAATAACTTCGTAGTAATTTTTATGATTTCAACGAGTACAGCCTAGAATATTTACAGAAGCATTATATAATATAATAAAATCATTTTTTTTTAAATTTACTTTAATTTATAATTTTTATACAATGTTTGGAATTTTATTCAAAACACTTTTCAAGAACTTTCACTAAATATGTGCGCAATTTCATTGATTTTTTAAATATAAATAAAATATGACTTTGTTTTCATATTTAGCTGTTTTTTTTTAGAAATTCTAATATTATATTTTGTCGATAATATTTCTATAAATGCATATATTTTAATATATGAACATTCAAAAATATCTCTCCACATATAGCCAGCTACTTTGTAAGTGTATTTAGACTTCCCCATTATGTTATTCTTGTTCATTTTGAGTGTTTATCGTTGTCGCCTTCTTGTGCTGAAGATGACGTCGTCCTGGTTAAGCTCCCCTGTGCTTCTCTAGGTGATTACGGAACTCGATGTCACGACAGCAAAGTTCTCGCCGGAATTTAATTGAAATAAGCCAGTTTTCTGTACTCCTTTTTACTAATGTCTTCATTAAAGCTGAAACTTAATAGAGTTGCATGTTGAAATTAGATACACACATAAATGAAATAATTATATTAATATTATATTTTAATTAAAATAAAAAATAATGCAGGTATACGGGTTAGATCAGTTCTGTTAGAGATCGATATATACTGTTGGTCTGTCTGCCTTTGAGCGACGACAAAAATAAATGAAGTTGACTAGCAAATTGGGGGCATTGACGGGGCAACTGTCGCTGGCACATAGAGCGGGATGTTGCAAGTGGCCCGTGGACCGTGGACCGTGGCCCGTGGCAACAAAAGGCAATGGTAACAGACAACAAATTGATATATATGAACAAGTCCGCGGATTGACAAAGCAGCTGCACCGTAAAAGCCCAACCATGTTGCCTGTCTACCCGCATCTGCCCCCCACTCCGTACGCGGACGCATCTCCTCCTCCATGCCAGCCAAATCCAAAACCCAAAACCCTTGCTTCCCTTTAGAATTGTGTGATGCCTGCAGCAGCAGCAGCAACAGCAGCAGCAGCTGTAACAAAATTCAGCGAAAACAACAACAGCAACAAAAACGTCAACTGTCATTGCAGTTGTTGTTGTTGTTGTTGCTGCTGTTGTTGTCGCGAAAGTGCATTCTGCGTATGTTAACGGCGGCTCATGGGGCGGATGAGCGATGCATGCTGACGTCGACAGAGCAGCAGCCTCTGTGGCAGTTGCATGCAATTGCTGCTGCTGCTGCTGCAAAGATGGCTGACGCCTCTTCCGCCCATCCCCACCGCCTTGATCTATCTGTGGGCGGAGCACTCTTTATTTATATATTTTTTGTTTACAACTCTTCCATTTGCTGTAGATGTTGTTGTTGTTGTTGCTCCTTTTTCAAACGCAAGCGCGCATTTTTAATGTGGTGTGGGTTGGTGAAGGGGGGTGGCAGGGCGGAACACGCCCACTGCATGCAAAAATAGGGGCTTAATATTTGTGAGTGTGTTTTTGAGCAGGACATATCGGGAATAGCCTGACAGGCATTTCGCCTATACATGAGCTGCAAGAGTCGCGAATAAATATATTATAAATATGGACAGAAGTTCAAAGGTCACAACTCGATATTAATTAAAAGCGAAATATGTTTATGCTTATGGCCAAGTCAAGTCTTTGGGGACAACAGCGACAAAATAAATGAGCCAAATGAATTATGCAATCCCCGCTGGGAGACACCACGAGTGTTGCTGCAGCTTGCAAGTCCTGCCCAACTTCCCAAATCGTCCCTTTTCAGGCACTTAAAATTTGTCTCTATTTTATGTTGATTTTTTTTCTATTTTTTTGTGATGGACTGCTGCAACTGCAACTGCTGCAGGTTTTTGGTGCATTAGGCACACAACTTGCATGGACTTTTGTTATTGTTAGTGCAATGCAGCTGTCGCCATCGTCACTCCCCGACCCACCACATCCATTCCCCCTGCTCCTGCTCTCCCCCCCTCTCTATGCGCCTTGGAATCCTTTGCGCCTGTCGCGTGTTTAGTTTTTTGCGCAATTTTCCGCGCTGCCTTTGTCATTTTTGTTGCTGCTGGGTCGCGATATATTCGCCATATACTGTAGATCCGCGTCTGCCTCCCGATCCACCACCCAGCCACATTCTCTCTATCTACACAGCACATAAAACGCGATTCCAGGCCGCGCTTGATGCTTTTAGGCAACGAATTGCAACTGCAACGCGTTGCGCTTTGGGGAATATGCAAATCGGCCAACAGCAGCTGCAGTCTCCCTCTCTCTCTCTCTCTCTCTATCTCACTCTGTTGCACTCTCACTATCTCATTTCGTCGCTGTGTGGCAGTGCAACAAAGAGCAGCAGCATCGACATCAACATCAACATCATCTGCATTCAGGCGTCCAATCTGCAGCGCACAAAATCAACATCATCAAACTAAAAATGGATTTTCGTCCACTGTCCAGGTGTCTCTATATATGTATCTATATGTCTCCTGCATGTCCTGCATGTCCTGCAGGCATGATTTTGATTGATGCAGGATTATGCTCTCTTTTTTTACAGCTTAGTCTAATTGCAAATGAGTTTCTATGCCTTTTTAATCCCAATTACAAGAATATCTATCTAAAACAAAGCGAAAGCGATTGAAAGTCAATAGATTAGCTACAAATTAATTAAAATAAAATATATATTAATATAAGTAATACTAATAGATAACAATTTTTATCAAGAATCTGATTAAATTATGTTATTTGTATCACAAATTTAACATTTTGCAAGTCAACTTTAAATTTATTTATTATTGACTTTTTCACTTACATAAATTTATTAACAAAAAAAAATATTTTTAAATATTATAAAAAATTAAATAAAAATTTTTATTAAATTAATAAATAAAATACATTGTAAAAAAATAATATATAGAAAATATTTATATTGTAAAGTTACTTTATACAGACATTTTTTACTTATATTCTCAATCTATGTAATGTACTAGTATCTATTAAGTTGCATAGATTCTTTACTTATAAAATTTATAAAAATAAAAAAAAAAATTAAATTAAAAAAAAAGAAAATAATATACAGTTACCACTTTAGGTGATTTTTTAATAGATACTTTGTAATAAAAAAATTTTAACAATAAGAAAAAAAACTTGTTATAAGTTTATTAAAATATTGAGAACTTCTCTTTTTAATAAATTTAGTATGTAAAAAATCTGTACTATTTTGCTGTTTTATTTTTAATTTCTTTCTATCTTTTTAATATTTCTATAGTTAGGCAGATTAGTCAATTGAAAATATAAAATAATATATTATATTTTTGGCAAACCACTCTCAATATTTTCGTGATCTTTTCCCATGTTCATAGTGCCCCTCAACGTGTTCAGTGCAATGCAATTTGCACGACGCTTTTCAACGCAATTTCACATTTGATGCTTCACATGATGGCATCAAGCAGGATAATTAATAATCAGCAAATGGCTGAAGGGGGATGGGGAATGGAGTGGGCGATTTTATTGGAGGCAACGACAGAGGCAGATGCGGCAACCTGAATCTGAGTACATATTTGCAGGGGCCTTTGGCACATACATGCAGGAGGCAGGATGCAGGATGCAGAATGCAGGATGACTGCCTGCTCAGGTCTGTTCAACTTATTAAGCTGGAGCCCATCTGTGATGCCGTTATGTACTGCAGACAGCATGCCTTAACCAAAATGCCAGGCAACTCCACTAAAAATTCTAACTTTTTCAGCGAAATGCAAAAACCAAAATCAAAGTCAATAACCAATGCCAACGATAAAGCCATAAATACTATATGTAGTCAGCGAAAGAGTTGGCAAGAGACACTGAGAGAGGGGTAGAAGAGAGTGGTACATACATTTCTACCTATACATACATACAAACAGACGGGTCTGATATGGTTGAATGGGATTTGACTGGACTCTATGCTGACCAGCGGCCCACGCTGCGTATGAGTAATATTGCAAAATGCGTAGTGTTCCCAGCCTATTCCACTGTTTAGTTGGTCGTATGCATGTGCAGCACACACTCACACTCACACTTACACCCACAGTGAAACACACACACACACACAAACATATATATATTTAAGGGACTGCAGAAATTTTTCTCCGCATTTTCGATGCATTTACTTGGCATGTGTTTCTGTGTCTGTGTCTTTCAATACTCTCAGAATTTATGCAGCCGCGACTTTATTACTCTTTTTCATTATGTTGTTTTTCTTCTATCAACTGCGTAGAATTTTTAGAGTTGTTGCTCATGACGTTAGCAACTCTGGCGAAACAACAACAAAACAGCTTAGGCGCCATTTAGCATAAAAAAAGTGTTGCATATGCGCAGGGGTAAAAAGTGAAAAGCAAAAAAAAAAATCACAAAAAACAAAGAGTAGAATAGAAATACATACATACATAGATGCAACACTTTTGCTTCGCTCCTTGTTATTGTTGTTATTGCTGTAGCAAATGAAAACGAAAAAATTGCATTTCCCATGCTAGTATTAGTGAGCGCGATAAATAATAGAAAAAAAAAGCTGAAGAAAAGCGCGCAAAAGAAACGAAACGAATTCAAAACAAAAATTCCACATGGCATGCTCTATGCTGTGAACATGGTAATGTGGAGGGGGCAGGGGCATAGACATGGTCAGGGATACCAGCTGAGGGGTTATTTGGATTGGGATGGAGCTGTGAGTCGCTGGCGGGGCAATCGAATTGAACGCGAACGAACAGTTAGGAGCAGCAACAGTCCCACACAATACATACTCCATTCGAGTTTGCGTGTGTGTGTGGGTGTGTGCGTAAGGGTGTGAGTATGTTAGGCACATTTTGCTGCGTCTATACGCAGCTGCGTTTTGCGAGCTGCGCTGCCACAGCTCGACTCCCCCCATTCATCCCATCGCTGACGCTGGCCGTCTCTGTTCGGCGCATTGGCTGTTGCATACTTTTAGGCATTGTTTGATATTAGGCGCAGCAAACACACAAAATGCGTTCGCCGCTTGATTGGGGATAGCTCTATGTGCCTGGACAGCATTCATATGTATTTGTGAGGTATGATTGTGTGTGTTGTGCTGTCGCTGCTGTCGTTGCTGCTGCTGCTCGTTGGCGTCGCGCTTTGTTTTGATTTTTCGCGACTGAGCGCGCGTTTTGCTGTCCGCATATCCTGCATGCATGTCCTGCTCTGTCTCTCCTCCACACATGTCCGTTTGTGTGGCTGTGTGTATTTTGGATTTGTCCAGCAAATGTGCATATGTGCGCCTAGTGTCATTGTATTAGTGCATCACATGTACATATATGTATGTATCTGTATCTGTATTCCCTCTGTCTGTTAGTGTGTGTTTGTGGATGTACATGTACATTAGGAAAGCGACGCCGCCAACGTTTTGTTTGCATTTTTTCTCCTCAATTTTTTTTCCATTTTCGTTTCGTTTCATTTTTTTTTTGTTTTGCATTTCCATTTGCACCAAAGCCAAATTCGCTGTGCTCTGCCGCCATTTGGCATGTTGTAGAAATTTGTGTCGTTGTTGTTGCTATTGTTGTTGTTTTGCGCGTCCATCGGACAGGACTTTCATCAAGGCAAGTTTAGATTGCGGTGTAGTGCGGCATATTGCACTGTGATGTGATGTGGCGGGGTCCATGCACAATCACAAATATCGCGGGCGCCTCTGCAGCGACGTCATCGATGGCAGCGACGGCGCAGCCAACAGCGAACAGCGAACAGCGACAGCGGCTAACACTGACGCTTGGCCGTCATCGTTAACAATTTTCGCACAACATTGCAACAGAAATCTGCTAAACGCGAAACAAGTTGCGGCGTTTTTTCAGCACCTCGGCTACTGACAAACGCTGCTGGGGCTTTACTTTGCAAACAGACAGACGTCCTGCCCGGACGGTCCAGAGTCCGGCAAGGCAGCTAGACAGGCAGGCAGGCAAGAAGGCAAGCAGGCAGGCAGGCAGGCAGCAGACAGGCAGACAGGACAGCACAGGACATTTGGAGGTCCTTGCAGCGCATAAATCACAGTCTCACAGACGAAGTCGAGACGAAGCCCACAGACTCAACTCAAACTCGAACTCAACTCAAACTCGAACTCAAACTCGAATGCAATTCGACAAGAAAGTGAAGCAACAGTGAAAAAGAAATAACAGAAAAAGAGAGAGAGAACAGAGAACATAGAACATAGTGAGTGCGTGAAAAGAAAGCAAAAGGAAAGGTGGTCAGTGAAAGTGCAAGTGCCGCGAATATGACTTAAAGTGCAAGTGACGAGAACATAGCAAGTAGCACAAGGGGCACAACCAACCCCATCCCACCCCCACACCTATATCCACAACATACTCTATCTATATCTACATCAATATATATATATATATATATATACAGTGGGTCTAATCCTTGAGGGGCAACGTTGATTGGGCTGTCTGCTGCTGCTCTTATGTGCCTCGAAATGCCGTCGCCGTCGCGTCCAAGGCGCTGCTGTAGCTGCAGCTGCATCCTCTTGCTGACGATGTTGTTGTTGCAACGTGTGGCACCGTTCGCATCGGTGCCGTTTCTGAGCGCCGCGACACCATCTTGAATTGGGCAAGTCAACCGCCATTGAAGCCGCCACAACGGCCCCCCTCATGCTGCCAGAGCCAAAGACAAAGCCCACAGCAAAGATAAAGATAAAGATCAAGATAAAGTCAAAGATAAAGCAAAAGCGATAGATAAAGACAATGTAAACGCCGGCGTTTAGCATGTAGGAAGTTTTTCTCTTCATTTTGTAATCAGCCAAAAACAAAACCAAAAATCAAAACCGGCCAGCCAACAACAACTAATCAAATAGACAAAGTTACATTTTTACCAACAACAACAAATACAACAACAACAACAACAACAAACATTGCAACATATGCAACATTTTGTTTGTCAATAACAGCAGCAAGCAAATCAATATTAAACAAATAATAAAAACTAACAATATAATATATTATTAACTAATAAGCAAGCAATCAGTCAGTCAGTCAGTCAGTCAATCAGTCAGTCAATCAGTCAGTCAAACAGCCCGTCAAGCAGTCAAGCAGTCAACCAGTCAGTCAGTCAGTCAAGTCAAGTCAACCTTTGTTTTCAGTTTCGATTTGTAGCAAAATTGAAGCGTCTGAATTTGATCTCGTCTCGAGTTGAGTTTTCCAAGTTTTCTTTCGGCCAATTGAAAAGTTCGTCTCGGTCCAAAAGTCACGACACATTTTGGCATTTCAACAAATTCAGACGTACCTCCTTAGTTGAATTAACTCTTTGTATTGTGCATTTCGGCGTCGAATATTTGGGAGAGCGCAAACTAACGGAAAATAGAATCCAATTTTTGAAAAAAAAAAACGTAACAACACAAATTTTAATCAAAACCTACGAAATTACCTGAAGCAAATTTTTGAAACTAAAAACTACGAGCACGGAAATTCGTAACTGAATCAAAATTCTGAGGCTAAATTTGACAAGTGCAAAAAAATTTATTATAATTATTTACAAAATTAAAAAAACAAAAATCCAAAAATAAAAATCACTCGACGAATTGTAGAGTCAATTATAAAACAAAACAAAAAATTACAAAGAAGCGATAAGTGAACTCAATAATTTAGTAAAAAGTATTTAGGAACTAAAACTAAGCAAAATTTTTATAAATCAAAATTCTACTCAAAAATTGTTGTGATGTGATATTTTTTCGATATATTTTGACATTACGGGTAAGTTGAATCAAATATTTTTTTATATATATTTCTCTTTTCCTACATTATCGATATATAATTATTACTATATCACAAAATAAATGTATAGATTTTTTATATACAACATTTTAACCAAATTATATCTCCAGTCCATAAATTTAAAATAAAAAAAATTATAATATACATAAATTTTTTAACTTTTCTAAATAGGCAAAGAAAATATTGAACATATTTTTATATTAATTAATTTTCTTTTCAAATTTATGTTCAATTATCACTTTAATTTTCAAATGGAACATGTTTGAATTTCTTTTTTCTATTTATTTTGATATTATTGTTTAAGAAAATATTTTTTTGTTAATTTATATATAATAATTTTAAATTTATTTTTAAAATCTAATTTGAAATTTAGCAGAAATTCTCTATAAATAATTTTTTTGAAATTTTCCATATATTGACCAAAATTTATTTCTAAAAATATATACTTAAATTTTACGAAATTTTTTTTAAAAATATAAACTATCTGAATATACTTTACAAAATCCTTAGTTTTCAAAGATCTAAGTAATATACTAATTTCCTAAGAATAGCAAAAATATCATTAAAAAATTGATCCAATCGAATTGACTTGATTCGACTTCGAGCTCGTCCTCGGAGTCCTTGGGGCTGTCGTTAGCTTCGGTGATGCCGGCGCTCAGCAGCAACAGCAACTTGCAGTTGGAGCGAGAAATTCACACACATGAGTGTGCCCATGTGTGTGTGTGTGTGTGCATGTGTGTGAATGTACATACATATATTGATGTACATATATGGAGAGGCGAGCATAAAGGTTTAGTTGTAGTTGTAGAAATTTTTGCTTTTCTACACTCTCACACACACACACACACACACACATACATAGACAACATGCATGCGGCAGATGCATACAGTTGCAGCGCAGCTTGTGGAGTATGGGAGGGCGTGGGGTGTTAGACAGGCACATAATATAAACAAGGACATGCGCAGTGGCAGCAACAGGCAGCGGCGTCAGCGGCGGCGACGGCGGCGGCATTTGCATTTCCCCAACTGGAGAAATGTTGCAACGCATGCAATGCAATTGCCAACTAGAAGATAGTGGTCAAAAGTGAATCAGGAGAGACGTGTAGTGGGAGTGGGTGGAGATGGGCAAGCAAAAGGGATGGTGGTATATGGAAGGGAGGGAGGCAGGCAGGCAATGTTGCACTGAGTAAATGGCTGCCAGGCAAGCAGGCAGGCAGCGACGCTGACTGCGACGTTAACTTGCCACAATTTAGATAGCCAAAAAGGAAGTGCAACAAGGCAACTTCGTGGCAGCTTCCACCTGCAGCAGCCAGCGCTCTCTCGCTGCCCATAGAGAGATAGAGACAGAGAGTATACGAGTGAGCACGAGACTCGACATCGGGCACGATAGCAAGAGAGAGCGAT
This sequence comes from Drosophila quadrilineata, assembly GCA_018150725.1. Classification (NCBI taxonomy): domain Eukaryota; kingdom Metazoa; phylum Arthropoda; class Insecta; order Diptera; family Drosophilidae; genus Drosophila; species Drosophila quadrilineata. The sequence goes on from JAECWN010000375.1 coordinate 1,293,288, forward strand.
AGAGAGAGAGAGATAGAGAGAGAGCAAGCTAACACACGACTCGCAATGCAGCCCCGAAAGTATGCAATGGAAAATGCACTTGAAGTGCGATGCCAGCCCAGGACACAGTGAATGCTGAATGCGGGAGTAGGCTGGAGTAGGCAACACACACAGTCACACACACATAGACACTCGGAGAGAGAATATAAAGCAGAGAAGTAGTCGTTGCTTCTTTTTTGTTTTGTTGTCTCTTTTCGGCTTATTTTTAGAAGTTATGCCTACTCCCGTCGGCCTCCAGCCCATGCCCAACATTTCGTTTATTTACTTGTCCTGGCTCGTAACTTTTACATGGATATGCCGTCGTTATCGTTGTCGTTGTCGTTGTCGTTGTCGTGGAGCAGCAGAGCAGCTGTTCGTGGAGGCTCAGCACGTGCAGCAAGCAACTGGCCCCAAGGAAGGCGGCTCAGCTCAGCTCAGACCTCACAGCGACCTCTGCCACCCACAAATCCAACTAACCAGGATATTGTGCGTTCGCTGTTGATGCTGATGATGATGAGGATAACGATGACTGCGATGACCATGATCATGATGATGATGATGATGATGATGATGGGGCTGTCTGCAGCGGATGGTTGCACGCACTGACTGCAGCTCAATGTGCTACGTGGTTGGTCAACTCAATGTATATGTGTGTGTGTGTGAGTGTGGGTGGCGGTTGAGGTTGAGGTTGCACTGCATATCCTGAGTGGGTTTTTGGGTGGGGTTTTTCTCCCTCCGTCCAGCGGAAGTGTGGTCGCGTAGACATTGCGTAGCGTCCAAGCGCCAAGTTTTTTCTATTTCTTGATGCTCTGGCAACATGGGCAGAGGGAGGGGTTTTTTTTGGGGGGTTGGTTACTGACCACCGCCCGCTGAATGTGCGTTCAATGCAGCGACGTCACACTGTACATAGACTTTGGCTTATGTAGAGCGACCTCCCCTCAGCTATGTGTATGTGTTTCGCGCGCGCGAACTTTTAGCAAGAAAAAAAACTTATCACAGATACTGTTACATAGGAGTTGTATAACTAGGCAGGATGCGGATAGAGAGCTTTGGCTAGTCAGCGAGAGGGAGGCGAAAGGGCATTGGGGATTGTTGTTGGTGGGCGAAAAGGGGTGTGTGGTGAGGTTCTGCCCGCTGCATTTTGCACGTCTGACATGGCGTTTTTTGGCGGTTGCCGCACTGCATAGAGAGGGGCAAGGGCATGTGGCATGCCACCCCGCCTACCCGCCTCACTCCAGCACTGCACAACGTGTCCGTGTTATGTTTTTGTGCCGTATTCCGTATTCCGTGTACTGCGTTGCCTGGCCTGGCGTCGTTTTGGTCGCTAGTTGATGGAAACGCCGAACTACGCAGCGCAGATCTATCGGCATCGGGCGTGCGGGTAGTTGGCATACGGCTTTTGGACGTCTTTTGAGTACCAACATTGCTTTTTTATATTCTCGCCTCGACGCACCGAGCAAAAGGACACACACAAAAACGCATGCAGCACGTAGCACGCCAACAGCAACGGCAACGGCAACGGCAACAGCAGCAGCAGCAGTTGCCGAGTTGCAAACGGTAAACGGGCACCACATCAACAGCTCGCTCGCAGGTTGCGTGGAGAAGTCCTGGCAGAGACAGAGCTGGTCCTGGTCCAAGTCGTCGACGGTTCGGTACATTTTCGGACTTGCTTATTTTCTAAAATACTTATACACATACTCGCATTCACATAGAAAGAAAAACCCATATTATTATATATATATATAATATATATATATATATATAAATTCTATATATATATATATATACTATAGTGTGTGTGGATGGATTGAAAGTGCGCGCGCGTTTAACGCCCCCGAAGCCACCCGGAGAGTGGAGGCCGCCGTGTTCGAGTGCCATCAAATACAATTCATATACGTACAATAAATGCGAAAATGAAATAAAATATATCTATTTATATATATATATATGCATATATCTAAAAAATAATACCCACAAATATATATGTAGATATAGAGATGTGTGTTTGTACATAAAGTGAGACGAGTGCGGGAGTGTGGGTGAATTCTAATGCGAAACGAGCAATGAAATGAAAAAGAAATTCAAAACGAAATAAAAAAATAATAATAAATCAATGCATGACATAAAATTGATTTTTAATATTTAATTGCGCTTTATGAATGACAAGAGCGGCCCTCAATTGCAACAACAATAGCTGAAGCCAAAAAAAAAAGAAAAAAGATAAAAACAATACACAAATCAATCAATTTCAATTGTTTAAAATCAAATCAAAACCAAATCAAATCGCAACCAGATTTTTTTTGACTCGACTTTTGATCGTCCTTTTTCAACGTCTGCGTCGTCGTCTGCTCAGCGTTTCCTTTTCGATACATCCTTCCATGCAAATATACAAATGGCTGCCTGCAACTCCGAAAATAAACTCAAATCTCAACGACAATTAAGTGCAACAATATCCAAAAATTCATAATACGTGCTAAAAAATAATATTGAAATAATAGATATCAGAATTTTGTGGCATTTCCCCATGTTAAAGTTGGGGCACATCGACAAATACTTTGACACATTGCAATTACACCACAAATTGCAAACGCAAAACAATATAAATTCGAATTCAAATTCAATATACTTGAATCGGTCTGTTTCTGAAACAGTTTCGAGCCACATTTTGTTAACGGCGACGGCGACGCAGACAAAGATGCCAAAATTGGCAACACGCTGCGCAACGCAATCAACAAACTGCCGCTTCAACTTTACACTGTCTAACATAGCTGTGGACACGAGAGAAAACCTCAACATTGCCATGGATAAATAACATCAGTAAATTGTCCTGTAGGTTTCTTCAATTTCTTCTACTTTCCTTAACATTTTCTAATCAACAATATAAATCTGATTAATTTCGAAAAAAGTTTCCTTTGATAACTATTTTTGCTGATAGTCTAAATTTCTGGGTAAAGGATATTGAAGGAAATATTTGCAGCCAAATTTTTTTAATTCGAAATTTTTTATTTATCTAAAAATTACTTTATTTTATTTGATATTTTTGTGTTGTACTTTTAAAATGGATATTTGAGCTTTCTAAATTATTCAGAATTTTTGAATTAGATTGAATTGATTGAGAAATTTTCATAATATTACTTATTTCTCTAATATATTTTTTAAATTATATTTTTATTCAGTAAAGTATTGACTATTGAATATATTGATATTCATGTGCAATTTTTCATTTTAATTTAAAATTTTCTAAACATGTTTCACTTTTATATTCATCCTCCGTTTTTAGGTACAGTTTAGTAATCTAAGAAATAACTATATTTTTTTGGAAATAAAATTTAATTTTCGTAAATATTTCTACAACTATTTATATTATGTATATATTTTTCTCTGCTAAGTAAGTTACAAATCTAAATCAATATTTGTTCTCATCTTACGTTTGTATTAATCTACGAATTTTGTTTTTTAATATACAATAATAACTGAAATTTTTGAAATTTTCTTTCTCTTTTCCTTTGCAAGTTGAGAAACTACTTGTTAGCTTGTTCCCAATTGACTTTGTCTTGCCTCTCCTCAAGCACGTGCTTGCTGCGTGCCACACCATGAAAACGAAGAGTTAAAAAAAAAATGTACTTGCCCCACCAAAAATAAGGCAGTAAAAAAAATCACACACATACTTATACACTAACTTATGCAACCTTATATTTTGAATATTTTATTTGATTTTGAGGAGTTGCTTTGGCAACTTCCCCAAATTCGCAATTCTCGCCGCATTTTCAATTTGTCAGCCGACGGCAAATTTTGTCACAGCAACATAGAAAACTACAAGTATCTATAAAATGCTGAGGCAAGTAGGGAAAGAAGATGTAGATAAGCGTATATATCTGTTGAAGGTACTCTTAAGATAATCTTAAAAGGCGAAAAGGCAGCAAAGGATATTGCTGAGAACTTTTGCACTTTGAAGGGGTTGCTCGACTTTGTCTCCCACTAACACACACACCACTAACAACTCACACAGTCACATACATATGCAGTCAAATGCCCGTACTCCATTTTGTTCCATTGCCCCAACACGCTGCTTCAGCTGGCGTCGCAGCTAACGTCGCTGTCGACGCTGCTGCTGCTGCTGCTGTCGATGTCGGTGTCGGTGTCGCTGCCCCTCCATGTATTTGAAATGCGCACTAACTCTAGCTCAAAAAGAGAGAGTGAGACAAAGAGAGAGAGAGAGCGAAATTGCATATAAATGTGCATATGTATGCGTGTGCTCCCCCTAATGTATGCTCCTGTATGTGTGCGTATCCTGTTTGGTTTTTGTTTTTTTTTTGTATATATTTTATTGCCTGTGGGAGAGGCAACCGCGCTCTGCCAACGATTTTATTTGCGAAAAATAAACGAAATCGCAAACACAAAAAACGAATGCGAAGGGGAGCTTCGCACATATGTATGTGTGTGTGTGTGTGTGTGTTTGCTGCGGTGGCTGTTGGCTTTGCAAAAAACTCACAGCTGCTGCTGCTGCCGCCCCATGTCCTGCCAATGTCCTGCGCCCGCGTATTTTTTCGCGGCTGCAGCGGGAAAATACAATTTTTTTTCTTTGCTTTTGTGTTCGTCGATGTTTGTTTCTGATGTTGGCGCTGCCTGCCTGCCAATACATGTATACCCCCCACACATACACACACACACACACATACACGCACAATGGCAACACATTTTGTAGCTGTTGTTGTACGCGACGCGGCAAACGGCGTCGTCCTCGGCCTATTCGCGGCGAAATAATTTTTCGCATTTTTAGTACAAAGCTTCACATCAACGTCGTCGTACAAACAAATTTTTATTTTCGGATTTTTCAATTACGTTTTCATTTATTTTTAAGTATTAATTTTGCGTGCACTCAAAAAAAAATATATACAATATAAAAATCAAAATATATATATACATATATACAAAAATTATTCATATATATGAGTGAGTGAATGTGTGTGTGTGCGTATGTACATTCATACATCGAATACGTCATATATATCGAAGCTCTATCCTCGAACCAAAAAAAAAAAAAAAAAAAACAGAATGAACATAATTATATGAACAAAAAATAAACACTATTCAGACAGAAACAAATTTACAAAATATCGAAATACATTGCCGGTTTTGAAAAGTTTCGAAAATAACGTAGAATCGCAACAAATTTCCAAGTGATAAGTTTCGACACAAAAGACTCTGTACTCGATCTCGAACAAGTTCTACCAACCAGATAGTATTCACTCTCCAAACAGTTCTCTAAGTATCTATAATTTTGACTCCTTATCGTCCTTATACGTTCCATGCTCAAAAACCAAAAAATTCAGAAACATTTTTGTTTGTTGAAAAGTAAAAGCGAAAAAGAAAACACACCAAAAGACCAAATGAAAACTCTCGAATTGAAACTAGATGCAAACGAAATTCAAATGTAAAATCAAAAGTACAAAGCAAAAAGATTGTTGGCAACATTTTTATAATTATTAATAGGTATTATTTTTATTTATATAAATATAAATATACGTAATATTTTTTATACGACAACAAACAACAACACAACGCGTACAACACGAAATACAAATCGAAAAGTAAATTTTGCATTTTCTACCAAACAAAAATCATAATAAAAACAGTTACACGTGATGCTCTGAGACTCCACGGAACTGGTAAGCCCCATGCGTGAGAAATCTGTGTTTTTAAAAACACACGCACACACGTACACCCTCTCACAATTACACATAAAAATAGAGTATACGTATGAAAAGACATTAGGAGACAAGCAGATAAATCGTGGGGCTCTGTTGCTTTCGACTTCTCCTCAGACACTTGCCAACACACTCTTCACTCTCTCGCTTAGTTCAGCTCTCTTGCCTTTTCTCTGTCACCCACACAGCCACACAGACACCGCTCTCTCACTCACGCTCAGCAGCTCCTCTTCGCTGCATACGAAGACTGCGAGCTTCGTGTTCAATTTCGGCTGCTTCGGCTACTTCGGCTGCTGCTGCTGCTACTCTTGCTGCTTTCTAATTGCGTTCTCTCTCTCTCTCTCTCTCTCTCTCGGTCTGACTGTCTCTTCGTATGCCTGTTCTGCCTGCGTGTGTATGTATGCATGTGTGTGAGTGCATTACATTAGCTTGCAGCAACAGAGGCTTCGGCAGCGGCAGCAACAGCCGTCGTCTGACATTGCTATCGTTATCGGTATCCTTCGGCTTTCGGGCTTGTGTGTGGGTGTCTGCCTCCGTCTCTACATATATGCATATGTGCTTGTGCATGTATTGGTGAGTGCGTCTCTCTGTGTAACAGGCCTGCTTGCTGCTTGCCTGCTAGCCTGCTGCCTGCTTCTTCTAGTTCATCTTAAGCTACGCGCGCGTACGGTTCTCGTTCCTTACCGTTCGTAGTGTGCTCAACATCGGTTCAGCTCGTTCGCCTCGCTCGGCTTTTTCCTTAACATCTTTCTTCACCTAGGTACGTGAGTGTTTGCGTGTATGTGTTTGTGTGTGAGAGCAAGCGCACACTTACTTGCACTTACTGCCGACTGCGTATAGGAAATTATCTGCTGCTGACGCTGCCTGCCGCTGCTGCTGCGACGTCGTCGTCGTCATCTAATACATATATAAATAATATATATTATTATATAGATATATACACATATATATATATATATATATATATATTTAAATGTGCTCTGCCGCTGCCAATCTCTCTCACTCTCTCTCTCTCCCAGTGTGTGTGTGTGTGTGTAGAAAAAAGAAGCAAGCTCAAGCATCGTTTCGTTTGGTAGGAGCAAGCAGCACTATAAGCAAGCAAAGGACGATGGCTGCTTGCAAGAAAGTGTTGCATACTTGTGTGGGCATAACGTTGACGTCGTCGTCGTCGTCGTCGTTGTAGCAGCAGCTGCAGCAGCAGCAGCGCCTTAGTCTTTGGGTTTTCGGCATTTGAGCAAGCATTTGACTTGTATATTCTAGAATACAAAATTCAGTACGTTCCTAGTCACGCGCGCTGGCAGAAGTTTTACTTGGTTTTTCTGTCTTCAGACATCATCATCAAAAATAAATGCAAACGTCGTTGACGAGCGCCGCCTGCGATTCAATTGTGTAAAATAACTAATTGCAACCAACAAATATATAAATTATTCAAATCTATTAATACAATTAAATTAAACAATTATAAATAATTACCCAAATTTCTATGGAAGCATATAAAGAGTGCATCATAAATAAATATCTCATATATATACATATATATACATATAAATAAATAAATAATAATTTCCGAATAGTTGTCTACTCATCATATATTTAAAAAATATATAAATAATAATAACTGTAAAGTAGTAAAAGCTGTCAAATGTTTACTGCAATGCAATTCAGAATTCAGATTTCGCTGCTGTTTGTGGTACGTTCATAAGAAAGTTGTCAAGTCGGGTTGAGTTTATTTGCTGCATACATTAAGGCGGTCGGCAGTTAGGCGCTCGATTAGCCAACCAACGCGGTAATAACACTCACACACACCCACACACACACAGCCTCAGACCCACACTATTGCTGGCATTGGTGGTGGGCAACGTTGCGCATACGACAAGTTGTCAGGCGCAGCGGCATCTTAGCTTCTTCATGTCGGGGTAAAAAACTTGGCCGGAAATTATCTGAGAACTGGCAGAAGCGCAAGTTTGTCAGACAGATAGACAGACAAGGCAGTGCCAAAGTCAAAAACTGACAACAGGACAAAACGAAGCGCCTTCGATTCGCCGCAGAGCGCTGCTCAACTTTGTCAGCAACTTGCTGTGGTTCTCACACACACACACACACACACACACACAGACACTCTCACATACTTATATAGTTAAAATACCACACATAGATATGCCTAATTATACATATAGAAATAATACACACACATACATATACATGTGTAGTGGAAAGTGGGTTTCAGAGACGAATATAAAAGCACTTGGCCTTCGTTTCTTGTGAGACATTTGATCGTCTTGGCTCGCAGCGTCAGCGTCGTGGCCAAAACAGGCAACAAAGTGTGGTTAGAAAGGCAGCTAACCGTTGGTCAGTTGGTCAGTTAGGAAGTCAGTTGTAGTTCGGCTAACACAGCATCCACTTCGTGAGTAGAACCAGGCAGCAACTTCAATTTGAGGCAGTCCAATTTAATGAATACCAATAATTATTATATAATTTTAAAAATTTTTGTGATTAATGTGCCAATAACAAATAAACAGTGAATAACTAGTTGATTATGAAATTATATGAAAATATTTATATTTGTGTTCACTGTGAAACTGAAAATAATGAATTAAATATAATAAATATAAAATTACCTGAAAAATACCAAAAAAAAAACAATTTTCGCATATGCTTCCATAAAGATTAACATTATTTATTTATTATAATATTTTTTTAATTTTAATTAATTCATATAATTATATCGAATTTCCTTAAATTACAAATAAAATACTTTTATTTAATTTTTTTATAAAATATTAATTTTAAGTTATTTAATAAATAATTAATAATAATAAATTTTATTTAACAAATTTTTAATTTCATCTTCAATTATCATTCCATCTCTCTATCTATAGAAATTTAAAATTTATCACATAAATATCTTGAAATATAACATGAGATTTTCACAACAAATCCTGATCTAAAACCGATTAAAAGGCGCTGCGGCAACTAATCAAAAATTAAATGAAAATAAATTGCATAAAAAATGTTCAAATATTTTAAATAAAAATAAAAAACCGACACATTTGTTTATTAAACAAAATAAAAGCTGACGAGAAAATTGTAACAAATTTAATAAAATATAACTCAACTCTTGGTGAAGTGAAAACAATTCAAAATACAAATCAAAGCTTAATAAAAATAATGTAGTTGTGCCTTAGATATAATTCAATTTATCAAAAATTAACAGAAACAAAATAATAATATTGAAAAGTGTTTATTAGTGAACGTCTACCCCTGTCTCTGCCCCAAGTTGGCCGCAGCGCTGTCTTCGAAACTCCAAATCAATTTGTCCCTCGTGTGTTTTGGATTCCTATTCCAAAAAATAAAATTTCGAAATTTTCGAATATTTGTAAAAGTTACACAAAATGTGCCATCGACAACGACAACAACAACATCCCCAGCAATTGCCTCAAATGCTGGCAAAGGCATTTGAAGAGGTGTTGCAACTTCCACTGCCACTGCCACGGCCACAGCCTCTTGTGGCTGCCACATGGCGGCAACCAAATAGCGCCGTTGGCTCCGCCGGCTGCTATCGCTGAAGCGTGCCGCAGTTTTCCCCAAAACTGCAGAATGAAATCTCATCGAAATCGCCAATGGCTTTGTAATCTGTAACTAAGGGTAAAATATCGCAAATGGTATTGGTGCAAAAACAAAACAAAAGAAATCAAAACAAAACATGAAATAAAATCGAATACAAAATCGAAAACAAAATATAGACATGTATAAAGAAACTATGAGAGACTTATATATATCTTATAGACCCAAAACTGGTGCAGAATACATAACTTTTTGAATCTCTCTATAGTGTGTTCAACATTGTAGAAATTCATATAATTATTTAAACAGATTTTAATGTAATAGAAGTTTGCGTTTGCAATCTACATAAAATCAATAGAAAAGCAAGCAAGTTCAGAATTAATTTAAAATATTATTATATTAAGAATTATATTAAACATTTATTAGTAGAAAAGTACAATACATTTGTTATTTATGTCAAATTGTTTTAGAATACAATTAATATTTTCTAAAAAATATAAAAAACTAACAAATTTTTTAATTAATCTGGATAACACAGAAAATCATTTTCATAAAATATTTTACTTTTTTGTTTATTGATATATCTTTTAATAATAATTTATTATATAAATTTAAAAAAAAATACATTTTTATTATTTGACAGAATTTTCTTAAACAAAATTCTTCAAGAAAATTTTTCAGTTCACTTGCTGCTTCAAATAAATAAATAGATATAGAAAGTTATTAGCAAAATACAAATAATCAAAAAACATGCTATAAATAAAAAATTTGCTTAGTTTTTGTAGAAATTTGATTAGCAGCTATAGACTTGGCAGTTATCCTGATATCTACTTGACTGTCCCCTATCAACAGAATCTCTAATTTTGCAGCTAAAAAACTCTTAAATCGAAAGTTCAAATTACTAATCATTGAATTTCTTTTGCGCCAATGTGCAATTGTTTGCTTTATAATTGCAGGTTACACCATATCGAGAAGTTATCCAATGAGAAAGCCGCTTACATTTTGGTAAGTAACCCAAAAAAATATATCTTTAACAAATTTTTATCTTAAAAAAAAATATATGTATATTTATGGGGGCATTGACTATCTTAAAGAATTGAAGTTGAAAAATGACATGGCTTTGTGGCGACGAGTGGACTTTATTTTTTAATTAGAAAGTCAACAATATACATACCTATATATAAGCACATATGAGCATAAGACAGAGACAGAGATGTGCGAATGTCTGCTATCTCACTCCGTCTCGTTTGTCTGTCTCTTTCTGCTTTGTGAGCCGAGTTGGCTCACTTCTGGCCAGTTTTGTTTGCCTTTGTTTACGTTTTATTTGTGTGCTACTTAAGATGAAATGGCAAAGAAAAGTGACGTTGATGCACAGAGTCCCAGTCCATGGATGAGCACTATAATGCCCAGCAGATATTCACATAAGGAACTCATCTCACTCTCTTACACTCTCACACTCTCTCTCTCTCTATCTATCTCTATCTCTCTGAAGGTTTCTCATATCTATACATGGTCTGTGTCCGTTTTAATTTTAGGTACTCTTAACGCAACGTTGACTGCCATTTCTTTTCATTTAGCCAGCTCCCTCCCTCTCTCTCTCCCACTCTCTCTCTTACTCTCTCTCTCTCTATCTTGCATGTGTTGTTGTCTCTTTTCGACTCATTTTTGCAATATGTCTAGCATAAAATTGACGCTGACTAAGATGGCGAAGAGGGGGAAGGAGGACAGACTCTTGAGGTAGACTCAACAGCAAACGGAAGCGGAAATTGCTGAAGTCGCAACTGTATAAGCATCTGCTAGTGTGTGTGTGTGTGTGTGTGTGAGAGAGAGAACTTGTAATGATCCGTTGCTGACAGCAGACGCAGTTGTTATTGTTGCTGCTGCTGCCGTTGCAACAATTTTACAAGCAGTTGCAATTATTTTCAGCTTAAACGACAAAATACAAGGAAACAAGTCTTAAGCATTTTGCCACCTACGCAAAGTACACCACCCACCACCCACCGCACCCTCCCTCCTCACCTAAGCACAACGACAGAGACCTCGTTATTATTAACAACATTTGTTGTTGTTGTTATTGCAGTTGTTGTTGTTGTTGTTGCAGTTGCCGTTGCAGTTGCTGCGGGCAATTGCAGCATCTCAAACATGGGAAAGTTTAAGTTTAGTTTTAAGTTTAGTTACAGAAATTTGTCAGAGAACAGATAAAAATTTAATTTTATGCACTTTGAATATTGAGTTTAACTTATGAATTTTGGCATGTTAATTAATAACTAACTTATTAAAATTTATTATAGATAATAGATAAAGAATTAATTTTATTCAGCTTGATGTGTGAATTTAACTTAGAAATTAATGCAAATTACTTAAAAAATAATAATACGTTTAAATATAAATACATTTTTTTTATTTTATTATTTTTTATTTAATTTAAACTCCAAATTTAATTTTCCTGAATATATATAACATATTTATTTAATTTTCAATTTAAATGATTTAATTTCATTTAATTGATAATAATTTAAAATCAAGTTTCCACCGACAGTCTAAAATTTAATTTAATGTTAATTGTTCATTAATATTTTTTGGGAGTAAAAGTAAAATATTAAGTTATTGTTATTTAATTTTATATTATCTTAATAGTGCTTATATGAAATATTTTTATAAATTTAAAATATTAAGTATACGCAGATTGAGCTGCCTTAAGTTTTTGGAATTCTTATGCTGGCTTCTTACTACGGCCTTATTGCAAAAACTTTGAGAGGCTCTTCATTTGTTATTGCAATAACTCTGTCCTAATATCTCTCCCTATTTGCTACTCTCCTCTCCACCTATCGCTCTCTCCCTCTCTCTCTCTCTTCACTCTACTCTATGTTATGTTTGTTTTTGTTTAATTTTCACAGTGCTGTTGCTGTTGCTGCTGCTTGAGTAATGAGTCCTGTTGCTGCCACTGCTGCCGCCTGCTTGCCACATGTGAGGCAGTGTGTTTGCATGTGTTGCCACTTCTGCTCCCTGGTCTTTGTGTGGGCGCAGGCTGTTGTTGCTGTTGTTGCTGCCACTTTGCCATTTCTTTTCATATTTGCCCCCGTGCAACATTAGCAACAACAACAACTCATTTCTCTGGCTGCTGCTGCTGCTGCTTGGGCTTGGGCTGCTCTTATGTTGGCCTAAGTAAGTGCACCTAAGGCTACTTATGAAAAATGTAAATTCAAGTTGACTTTTAGGCGCACAACAGCCAAGACTCAAACCCAAACCCATACCCAATATCAGACCCCGAACCCCCATGCCTGCAACTGCAACACAACAGTGCATTAAGAAAGTTTTGGCTCATAAAATATTTAGTAGTTGGCCGAGACTTTCTCTTGGCTTCACAACTGTAAAGTGTGTGTGTGTGTGTGTCGGTGTGTATGTGTGTGTGGATTGGCCATGGGTTGGCAGTTGCTGTTATGACCGGAAATCGTTTTTAAGAACGGATGTGAAAATTCTAGCTCAACAGCTGCAGCTGAGCGCAACCATCTAAATAAGCATCTAACATCGTCCATCTGAAGCCCGACTAATCTTTTATTGAAACTAAACAATAATAAAAAAAACGACAACAAAAACAACGACGAACAACGCAAATTCATTCAATTGCAAAAAGAAAATTACCCTAAAAAAAGCAGAGCAGACAAAACACGGAGCGGAGGAGGAACAGAGCAGAGCAGAGCAGAGCAGAGCAGACGGAGGCATCTATCTACAAAAGCTGACTACAGCAACAAGTCGTTATGATTATCTAGAATTAAATAAAGCACACACCACACACACACACACACACACACATGCACTCAAATATATACATGTGTATCTATGTAGTAGAAGCACAATTCTCTGGTATCTAAACTCGGACTCGGACTCGGACTCGGAGCTGAATGGTGGCCAATGGCGAAGCGTTCACTTGAGCGTTGGTCACAAGTTGCACGCCTCGCTGCACAGAAACGGCGGCGACAATCCACACCTCCTCCCAACCCCCTCCCTCCACCCACTGCTCCTTCTGAGCAACTCTTCACCCCTCACACCCAGCACGATTTCGTAATGTCCATCCAAAAAAAAAAACATACATATATTAAAAAAAAAGCAGATCGCGGGCCTCGCTATTCGCTTTTGGAAATTAAGTCAGCAAATGACTTGTAGAATATCAACACACGATGAGCCGATGAGTCTGTGTATCTGTGAGATACTTTTTTTTGTGTGTGTGTGTATGTCAGTGTGTGTGTGTGGCATGACAACTGCGGCGACAAGCAACAAGATAATCAAGTATAATTTATTCGTATTTAGTGCGCGCCATGCATGAGTTCGAGCAGTTGAAACGAGACTAGAACCACGATGCGATTCACGATTACGACTATGAATTTGATCTACTTATATTCATACTTAAATATATATACATATATATATACATATATATATACATAGATACATTCACATATACATATGTATATACAAATATACGATCAATTTAATTTTTTTTTTGTAAAAATTGTTCAGAAAGATTTGTGGAAAAATGTATTGTTAACATTTTTTAATTTTAGAATTTCTAACTAATGTAACTTAAATTTATCTTAAATTTTTAATTTAGAACTCCAGTGTAATCTGACTAATTTTATAGAAAATATGGCCTAAAATGTGTCAAATACCTCAAAATAGGCATTTTTCCGTATAAGGAGTTTCTTCCAAATTTTGAACAGCCATAACTTGGCCAAAAATCAACTGATTTTAAAAATGTTTTCAGTTTTGATAATAGTTTAAACCTGCATCAAAAATTTTTTCCTGAAAGTATTTTCCAATTCTCGTGTATTTTTCTTCATTTTTGCATACTAACCCCTTGTAAAAAAGTCAAAAAAGTGAAAACATTTTTATTGGAATCGATTTCTGGCATCAAAATATACATAAAACTTTTTACCGAAGTGAATTTGGAGTAATATTTTAGAAAATATGGGCAAAAAGGTGAAAAAATGGACTCCTAATAGGCATTTTCCATAGAAAATATTCCTTCGAAATTTTGAACAGCCATAACTTTACCAAAAATCATCCGATTTTTAAAATTTTTGCAGTTTTGTAAATGGTTTTGATAATAGTTTAAATCTGCATCAAAAATTGTTTCCTGAAAGCACTTTTCAATTTTCGTCTATTTTTCTTCATTTTTGCATACTAACCCCTTGTAAAAAAGTCAAAAAAGTGAAAACATTTTTATTGGAATCGATTTCTGGCATCAAAATATACATAAAACTTTTTACCGAAGTGAATTTGGAGTAATATTTTAGAAAATATGGGCAAAAAGGTGAAAAAATGGACTCCTAATAGGCATTTTCCATAGAAAATATTCCTTCGAAATTTTGAACAGCCATAACTTTACCAAAAATCATCCGATATTTAAAATTTTTGCAGTTTTGTAAATGGTTTTGATAATAGTTTAAATCTGCATCAAAAATTTTTTCCTGAAAGTATTTTCCAATTTTCGTCTATTTTTCTTCATTTTTGCATACTAACCCCTTGTAAAATTGTCAAAAAAGTGAGAACATTTTTATTGGAATTTTTTATGCCCAATCGTTTTGTGGCATAAAAATAGACATAAAACTTTTTACCGAAGTGAATTTGGAGCAATATTTTAGAAAATATGGCCAAAAAGGTGATTAAATCGACTCCAAATAGGCATTTTCCATAGAACGGGTTCATGCCAAATTTTGAACAGCCATAACTTGGCCAGAAATCAACCGATTTTCAAAATTTTTGCAGTTTTGTCAATGGTCTTGATAAGAGTTTGAATCTGCATCAAAAATTCTTTCCTGAAAGTATTTTTCAATTTTAGCCCATTTTTCGCCATTTTTGCATACAAGCCCCTTGTAAAAAAGTCAAAAACAGTGAAAACATTTTTATTGGAAAGTTTTAT
Organism: Drosophila quadrilineata; assembly: GCA_018150725.1. Classification (NCBI taxonomy): domain Eukaryota; kingdom Metazoa; phylum Arthropoda; class Insecta; order Diptera; family Drosophilidae; genus Drosophila; species Drosophila quadrilineata. Next base: position 1,308,498 of record JAECWN010000375.1, read on the forward strand.
GCCCAATCGATTTCTGGCATCAAAATAGACAAAAAAACTTTTTACCGAAGTGAATTTGGAGCAATGTTTTAGAAAATATGGCCAAAAAGGTGAAAAAATGGTCTCCAAATAGGCAATTTCCATAGAAAGTATTCCTTCGAAATTTTGAACAGCCATAACTTGACCAAAAATCATCCGATTTTCAAAATTTTTGCAGTTTTGTAAATGGTTTTGATAATAGTTTGAATCTGCATCAAAAATTTTTTCCTGAAAGCACTTTTCAATTTTCGTTCATTTTTCTCCATTTTTGTATACTAACCTCTTGTAAAAAAGTCAAAAAAAGTGAAAACATTTTTATAGGAAATTTTTATGCCCAATCGATTTCTGGCATCAAAATAAACATAAAACTTCTTACCGAAGTGAATTTGGAGCAATATTTTAGAAAATATGGCCAAAATGGTGAAAAATGGACTCCAAATAGGCATTTTTCTATAGAAAGTATTCCTTCGAAATTTTGAACTGCCATAACTTGGCCAAAAATCAACCGATTTTCAATATTTTTGCAGTTTTGTAAACGGTTTTGATAATAGTTTAAATCTGCATAAACAATTTTTTCCTGAAAGAACTTTTCAATTTTATCCCATTTTTCGCGATTTTTGCATACAAACCCCTTGTAAAAATGTCAAAAAAGTGAAAATGTACAATTTTTTTAAATATATATAAAAATTATCTTTTTCGTAGTCTCTCCCACTTAATATAATAATAATCATAATAGTACTATGAGTGCAAGTTTAAACCAGTTACTTTTTTGATTATCATTAAACTAAACAACCACCAGACAAAAATCCCCCAAGTCAATCTCTCTGAGTCTGTGTGTGTGAGTATATGTTTGTCATGGGTGTGTGTGTCGTGTGTGTGTGTGTGTGTGTCGTGTCTCCTCATCTGAAAATCATTGAAGCATTGCATTGCACTGGACATTTCAGGTGTAATTTGGCGTCAACTCGATAGAGTCTCACAATTAAGCAGACAACTATCAGATATACAATATGTAGGTATGTATAAGAATATATAGAATATATAAATTATACAGTTAAGCAATAAAGCGGAAGCTCAATAGAAAATGTTGCAGCATGTGGCAGCATGCAGTTTTCATTCATTCATTCCCACGTGCAACCAACAAGTGCCACACCCTGAAGCAAAGCCAGGGAGATAGACAACAGGTCATAAAGGCATATAGCACGCACCACAAAAAAAAAATTTAAAATAAAAAACAAACGATATAAAAAAAGGGAAAGAAAATACGCTTAAAAGGGGAACTGCGACAACGGGCCAAGTTAATAATATGCGAGGAATCAACAGCAGCAGCAGCAGCAGCAGTAGCGGCAGCAAAGGTTGAAAATTCGTCGCCCATGAAGCAAAGTTCCGATGCTGCCACGCAAAGAGATATACATACATATAGTATATGTAGTTGTAGTTGCATGCAGCACGGGGGCAACAACAATGTCCAGCCAAAAAGGTGGCTGGCAGCCAAATCTTTCAAGAGTAGTTCCGCTCTTTTGTTCTGCTTCCACTCCCAGCTGCTGCTACTTCCGTTCGCTTTGGAGTCGTTGTCGGTGTCGTAGTTGCCGTAGTCGCTTGCCGCAATCAACTTGCCACCGCTGAGGCACAGATTTCGGCCAGCTGATTAACTTTGTATAATAATTGTAATTAAAACAGTTAAGAGGCAGGGGTAGCAATGAGTAATGCCAACCTGGCCATGAAATATGCGGCACAGGCCAACAGTAGTGTTAGTCAGTTGTGGCAAGGGGTAAGTGGCAGATGCTCTCACCTGTTGCCGCCATTTTGTCGACTTGAGCTGGTTGTCTTTGACGCGTATTGGCCAGACCAAAAGCAATATAAAGCAGCTAACAACCTGGCTAAAAAAGTTGTAAGTTAAAAAAAGAAAATTAAATTCTATTTTTTCTTTACGCTTGCTGAACACAAATTTCTCTCTTTCACTCTCTCTCTCTCTCTTTATTGTGGGTGTATTTCTTTGCGCTTGCCTAAGCAGCGCGCCTAGGCGAATCACTCTAACTGCCCCCACCGCCCCCCCTACACCCTACATCTTTACACCACGCCCCCCCGCTTCGTACACTCGCTTAGATCTTGCCCGCCCCCCTTTTGTGCTCAATCAGCGTCTCGCGGCTCATCGCTGCTTCTTCTTCTGCTACTAACGTACACTGCATTGATTTCGCCGCGTTTCGTATTTGCCGTTTGTCGACGCTTCGCTGACTCTCTTACGCTTCGCCACCACCCCTACCCCCCCCTCCCGACCCCCTCGTGATGACCCACTTACCCGTACCCCTAGAACGAGTCAACGAATAGTCACTTATCTTTCATTAAACGCATTGGTCGCCGCTTCAAAGCGCTGATTAACTTGGAAGGCGAGTTCAAATTTCATTGGCTGTGTACAGCTTGAGTGGTGGAGGGGGACTGATGAAGGGAGGGATGGAGGGAGGTTAGAGATTTCCTTAGCTTTTTGAAAATATTCTACTTATATGTATTTTGGTGTGTGGGTGGAGGCTAATCAATAAATCACTTCAAGGTTTTCTTAATTAAAAGTTTTTGGCCAACAACAAACCACAGACTCAAACTGAACTCATCTCTCGTCTCTCGATTCTCGTCTCTTGCTTTACTTTCAACTTTACCAGAAAACTTTTCTACACAAAAAACCCACACACACACAAACACACACACAATGTACAAAAAGAAGGAAAATGAAAAATTGATTAACTGCCAGAAGACCACAAAAAATAAATAGAAATTAAAAAAAAAAAAAATTTGGACGGTCGCTATAAGTCAACTTTCGGAAGCCTGAAGTCGAACCCTTGCCAATAAGAAAAAGTTGTTGGCCAACTTGCAGCAAGAAAACTACGCAAGTCAAACTCTGGGATCGGAAAAACTATACGGTGAAAACTAGCAACTGTAAAACTGGGAAAAACTCGGAAAACTATTAAACGCTTAAGTCAGGCAGAAAATGAGACAAAATAGTTTACAAACTTAAGGAGCAGCCCCAAAGAAGTGCCAAATATGCTAAACCTTAATTAACTTGAGGGGACTAGAGGCAGAAAAAAAGCTAAAGAAAAGAAATTCATAGAGAGTGAGAGAGAAAATGCACTAATTGGCAGGCGAGAAAAGGAATGTCCTTGCTGTGGGCAAAGTTCTTTAGAAAATGTTTCTCTAAGTGACCGCAGAAAAAAATCGTGGCATATATCAAAAGAAATCAGAGCTGAAGCAAGGAATAAAAAGCAACAAGGACAACCCTCCACTTGACATTAATAACCGCTTAAGTTGGCCACACTTATTCCAGCCATCTTCTTCTTCTTCTGCTTGGTCTTCTCGCCAATTTCTTCAAATATTTAACCAAGGCCCAAACAATGAGAATGCGGCCAAGAAAAAAAGGTAAAAAGCGCGTTGACAGTTTAGGAGGAGAATGGGAATAGGACTTGGGCTAGAGATGGCAGCGTGATGATTTTAAGAAAATAAAATATTCGAAAAATTCATTTATTTTAAAATGTTAGTTAAAGCTAAATTTTAAATTAATTTGAAAATTTTTAAATATTTTGTTTACAATTAATTTGAATTTTTCTGACATCTTAATTATTTAAGAGATTTTCCCGATATCTTAAAAAGTCGCCAAGTCACGCTGCCAACACCAGTTCTTTGAAGGCCAAGCTATTGTCAGTGCATATCCTTCAAAACCCCAATACTGAGTCCTGGCTGAAGGAAACTTTTTGCTTGGGGGTCTATTGACATAATTTTCGTTGCTGGGCGAGAGCGACCCAGAAGTCACACTCAAGGCGTTGGCCAGGACACTTGAGGGCCAATACTGAAGACACAAGAAATCCACCCTCAATTAGTTGCACTCATCCCTGGCAAGTGTCCTTTTGCTGCCGCAAAGACGTTGTAAGTTTGAAATGTAATCCGCAAAATGTGCCTTTGTTACGATTTGTTTTTCTTTGCTTTTGTGGGAAAGTTGAGGACGAAGGCGAACTTGACTTGCCTTTTATTGTTTTTGGGCTACATTTACATGCTCGTTTTAGCCACAAATTAGCCTTTGTTTTGTTGGCCATAAAAGACGTTTCTGATTAGGCACAAGTCTCGTTCTTATTGGCACTTCCTGCAGACAGTTTTCTGTTGCATACTGCTAGGGGCAGTATGGGGCAAAGGAACCCAAAAGGAATCAAAGTCTAATAACATAACGAGAGTTTTGTTTTCAGTTGAAACTTATCTAATCTGAAACTCGCTTTATTTGTCATATATGTATATTTGACCCCCTCTCTTTCTATCCAGGTATGTTTTTCTCTCTCTCCCTCTAACTGAGCAGTCTTGTACACACTCCTGTGCCTGTGATAAACCAACTAATCTCGACTATCTACGAGTATTTTCCATATTCTATATCTAATCTATAATATTTACTCTCATTTGTTGGCACTGCCACTTCTCTGGTTTTTTCTGGTCTCCTCCACGTTTCTATTACTATTTGCTTTCAAGCATTTGTTTCCATTCGATTTTTTTTTATCAATAGCCTCCTCGAGTTGGACAAACAATGCCAACGACGCAACTGTTTCCATATTCCATATTGCTTTTACATTTTATATGGAGAGTAAATTTTGTTTATTATATAATTTGATTAAATTGTAATTTATGCGCTGACTGTTTACCTGTTGTTGGCACAATACTTCCGTCAGCAAATTAAACACGCTTTGCTTCCGGACCCTCCCTTCCAATAAGTCACGGGTCCTTAGTCCACCCCTTCAGCCAGACCCCGGTCTCTGGTCTTTTGCTCGACTTTGCCAGTTTCCCACCAATTCAAATTAGTTTGTTGGCCCTTTCTGTGGAATTTCCCGGATATTGTTATGTTCGCTGAGCGATTGGGTTAAAAGTATTCCCGTTTATGCTGTTCTGTTTTTGGTGTGAACGCCTTTTTCCTTCCGCTGCACGACGCCTACACCTACTACCCCCTCAAGCAATCTATTTCGTGCCTCTTGTTGTTGTTGTTGTTCGGGCTTCACAAATTCTCAAATAGTGCAAAATGATTGCGGTTTCGTGTTGTGGCAATTTCCTCCACTCTCGGCCCAACACGCACCCCCTCCCCACCTGTCCGTCCAAATGTTCCCACAGTTTCCAATTTAATGTGAGAGTTGCACGCGAGAAATTTGCCATGCAAAACAGTTTTAATGCCACTGTGTAGTCGTTGATGGTATTCCAATTGGAAACCCGTATACGTCAGCCAGTCAATGCAAAACTGCGCTTGCCAACATCAAATGAAGTGGCGAGACGAAGACGATCGCTGTACTTCGTGTTCGACTTCGTGTTTGCTGCTTCGGCTGCAACTGCGGCTGGCCATGATCTTAGTCATATCAGTCAGCTTCTGCAAGGGATCACACGACACTAGTTATGGGTTTGTAAAGTTGAAGAGTCATTGAAGATGAGTTGTAGAAAGTTGAAGAGTCATTGAAATTAACGTGTAGAAGAAAAGTTTATTGCAATCACTTAACTTGATAATTTATTCGATCATTTTAAAGAAATTTAAGAATTGAACATACTACAACATAATGGGCATATTAGGCTATTATCACTTATTGTTCTAAACAGTTCTCTCATAATCCTTTTGAATAATTAACACTATTAATATTTCTCTCTCACTCTCTCTCTCTCTCTATGTTTCTGTTTTCCTTTGTACTTGGTGTTTATCGTCTAGTCTTAGCTATATGGGAGGATTTCTACTTAGTTAGGTTCTTTCGCTGATCAGAGGAATCCTTCTCGTTCAATTGGATGACACGACGCCCGAAACGAGCGGTTAACTTGGAAAAGAATCCAATGCGGGAAGCGGGTTTTGTGTCATCCGCCGAGAGTGGTGGCGTTTGGTGGTAACCATCCTCATCGGAGTTGTTGGCGCTGCGCCCATGCTTGCTGCGACCCTGGCCGAAATGGAAGGTTGCTCTGGCCACATTGCTACGCGTAAAATGCTTTTCGGATGGCGTTGGGCCAGTAACGATCCCCATCCGGTTGGCGGGAGCGGAACTTGCGGCGGCAGCGGTATGTCCATTAACAATGTGAAGACGCTCGAGCATCCGCCCTGCTGTGGGGGACTTGGTTACTTGAAGATTGCCCGTTGCCGACGAGGTCGACATCGAGGTGGATGACGCGACAGTTTCGCCCTTCTCGTAGACTGTCGTCGGCCTGCGTCCCGATCCCTGATACACAAATCGTTGTGGGGAGTTGGCCATCTTCTGTGCCTGGGCGAGTTGCCGCTGGGCGCTCAGCAGCGTCGGCTTGACATCCAAAGCTCCTGCCGCGGTGACGCATGCTCCTGCAGCCACAGCATGGCCAGCACGCCTGCTCTGCGGCGTGTGTGGAGAGCGAGTGCGTCCAGATACCGCTGCTGAGCTGTTGGTGGTTGGGCATGCGGATGACTTGCGGGCGGGAGTGCGACGTGTCGGCTTAGCAGGGGCTGTTGTGGCGGACGAGGGGGGCAACGGCTGTTGATGTGTCCCATTCGAGGTAGTCTGTGGAACAGCACGTGAGGGCAGCGGGCGTCCCGATGGCGCAGTTTTGTCCAGCGGCAGTCCGATCTCCGTCGAAATGGTGGACTCCACTGTGGCAGGACGTGCAGAGGTGCGCGGCTTGGACATGCCGAGCAGCATGTAGGTACAGTAGATGTCGTCGAAGGCCTGAGCCTTCAACGATGATTCCACATCGCGTCTTTTGTGCCCCATGCTGACCAGCATATCAATCCGCGACGCATCCTGAAAGTCCAAAGGCTTCTCCTGATGCGGTCGCAGCCGATCCGACTCCTCGTAGCCGAGATTAATCCACTTGTCGCCTATGACCGCATTCAGTGTGGTCCTCTTTGAAGGATTGAGCACCAGAAACTTACGCATCAGATTCTCACAGTCCATGGAGATGAAGTAGGGCACTCGATACTTGCCGCGGAGGACACGCTCACGCAGCTCCTTGATCGACCCGCCGTCGAAGGGCAGCGAACCGCTCACCAGCGTAAAGAGCACCACGCCCAGTGACCAGGCATCCACCTCGGGTCCAGCATACTTCTTGCCCATGAACAGCTCTGGCGCGGCATACGGCGGACTGCCGCAGAACGTCTCCAGCTGCGCATTCGGATCGAAGGTGTTGCCGAATCCAAAGTCGGCGATCTTGATGTTCATCTGGTGATCGAGCAGCAGATTCTCCGCCTTCAAATCCCGATGGACGACGAACTTACTATGGCAATACTGTATGGCCGACACCAGCTGCCGGAAGATGGCACGTGCGTCCCGCTCCCGCATCTTGCCGTGCTTCACCAGATGATCGAAGAGCTCACCTCGACTGGCGTACTCCATGATGAGGTACAGGGTGCGCTCCGACTCAATGACCTGGAAGAGCCGCACAATATTGGGATGGTTCAGCAGCTTCATGATGCGCACCTCCCGGTAGAGTTTCTGTCTGGCGCTCGTGTTCAGCTGCGTCTTATCGATCACCTTGATGGCCACCTCCCGTCCCGTGGGCACATGCAGCGCCAGCTTCACCTTGGCGAAGTTGCCCTTGCCCAGGGTCTTGATGATCTTGTAGATGCCATTGCCATTCCCATTCACATACGATTGCAGCTTCAACTCCGAGCCACAGGCCATCCCATCGATGCTGTCCTGGGCGGAGGGAGCGTCCGTTCGTCGAACCGTGGCGCTGCTGGGCGTGGCCGGTTCGGCCTTGTTCGGGTTGGGGTTAGGGTTAGGGTTAGGGTTTGTGGTGCTGTTGATGCAGTTCTCCTTGTCGGAGGCTGATTTAAATGATTTGGCCGCCTTCTCATCAATGGCCCCTGATCCAGCTTTTATTTTGGATACGCTCTCGTCAGCCAAACTCAAGTCTATCACTTCCAAGTGTTTTTCCGTAGACATTATAAACTTCAACAATTTTCGGTTTTCAAACAATAGGAAACTCAATGCAAACTAGATCAACGAGCAGAGGGGGCAAATCACCCTCCACCCAGGTCGGTCGCGCCACGGGAGAGACAAGGTACACACCGGTACTCGGTTCAGTTCCTTTTGCGCATGCCGAGCACGCCGAGCACGCGCCTCGTCTCAACAAAAGGACCCTTCCCTCTGGCGGTCTCTCTCTCCCCGTCTCACTCTCTTCTCTCTCTCTTTCTGTCTCTTTTAGTACTATGTTGACCCGTCGTCAGCTCGTTCCTCCTCGGCTGAACATCTGCTCTTTTTGTCGACACCCTCCAGGGAAACAGTCTAAGCTTTAAGATAAGACCTCGACTGAATCGCTCCGACTCTGGCGCGTGCTTTCTCAACCCTCAAGCGTGTTCAGCTGCATTGCCTGATAAGGTAAGGGAACTCTCTACCCGCTCCTGGCAGGATCGTTGCTCGCCCTTAATTGAGCACATCAGCTGCAACTTCTTCCTTGCGCCACATTCCAACAACCCCTCGATACTTTCATGTATATGCCGTAGGAGTCGAGAGGCAAAGTCCTTGCTACACTGATGACGTTGCTCTTTCGCTCCTGTGTGTTGTGTGTCCTTTGGTCTAAATATATAATAATATACTCGCACTGTGTACTATACTATACATCCATAATCCTTGATCGTTTTATCAAATTGTCAACAGGACCGCCTGTAAGCAGATGCATTAGGAGATAGGAAATTTATCAATTAGGCTTAATCTCCATATTATTAATTCAAGGGAAAGATTTTCAATATGAAATTCTATTTAATATAACCTTTTTTGGAATATTTTTAGATACTTTATCAAAATCACTAGTAAATCTGTTAATGATTAGTTTCCTCTTTGGTGAATAAGTGTCATAATACGGATTTATATTTTGTAAACTTCTGGGTAGAGTTTGTTTATATTTCCAATATTATCTTTTAATAAGTTGTCTAAATGTTAAATAATTTCAAAATTATTCATATTCACTTTCAACGAATTATTTTAAAAAATTAGAGATGTAGAAATAAATGTTGAATAATTAAAAAAATACTTTATTTTTATTTTCATGATTTTTTTGAAAATATTTTAAAATATATATTTGTTTTAATCAAACATTTTTTAAGGAAATCAAACCATATCCAAAGTTTATTAATTTCAGTTAGTCTACTAAATTGCTATAATCTTTATAATTTCTGAGAATATTTGCATAATTCACAATAGATGTAGAAAATTTGCCATTTCCAGGAAACTGCAAACAATATGGCGATCAATTTCTTTTGTCTGCCTGCATTTCTATGTAATTTTGCACCACTGTGCCTATGCTGAAACCACTACAGTTGTCGCAAATAAGTCACTTCTCTCAGTCCCTCTCTCTCTCGCTGTCTCTCTCTTTGTCTCTCTCCTTTGTGGTCCATTTACTACTTCGCTGCGTAACCCCACCCCCCCTCTGACTACCCTTAGCCATAACATATTATTCATAGTTGTGCTTCTTAATTCCCTCTTGTTTTGCACTTACGCTAACGATTCGTATCCTGACGATCTGCAGCAGCTCTACCTCGACTGGAAACTACCCTAACGGCAACCTATCAGAGATCTACCTAACCTAAAAAAATATCTCAATATAACTGAGTCTGTGTGTAAATTCGTATATAACAAAGGACTTGGGAACTGGTCCTTAATCTGGATTTTCTTTTTTGGGTCTTTCGTTTCGTTGCGCCCCGTGCGACGTGTAACAATTTTTCGTTGCTCTCTCTCTCTCTCTCTCTCTGTCTATGAGCATGCCACATGTGGCAGCTATCGTTTGCTTGGCCTCTTTTCACTCTCTTTCTCTTTGTTTTACTGTTTGTCTGCTTGTTTGTGTGTATGTGTGTGTGTCCTTGATCCTGCTGTCGTCCCTTGTTATTATTGTTGCCTTTCAACATTTTCTCAATTTCGGCATCGTCATCGTGTCATGCTCTCAATTCTCTCATTCCACTCACAACCCCGACTGCCTCTCTGCCTGTTTTGTCTTTCGTCTCCTTTTCTACTTGTTTTCGCTTCGTCTTCCTTTGTCTCGGCTCTCGCTCGTAATTCAATTGCAGCTGCCGCTTTTGTGCGTCTCCGCTTTGTGCTGTTATTCTTTGCTTTGCGTTGTTCGCAAATTGCGAATGCCAAAAACAAAGGCAATTACAACAACAGCGGCAAGAAGACGAAAAAGAAGAAGCAGCAGCAACAGAGACACTTGCTGCAATTTGATGTTTGTGCATTTTGATTTATGCAGTTGCAGCTGCCCCAAATTGTGGCACATGGGGCAACCAAGATGCGCCATCTCTTTTACACGCACACACTCACTCTCCTTCTCTCTCTCGGACTTGCCATAACTTTAACATCGCCTTGTCATTAACCCTTTTGTTCCTCTCTTCTTTTAGCTGCTTACGCATGCTCTTCTCTCTCTGTCTGTTCTCTTCTCCTTCTGCTGCTTACACAGTATACAGTTATGTTTAGTTGCTTTCAAGTGTGGCCCTCATTGCTGCTGCTGCTTCTTCTTTGTCTGTATTCAGCTTAAGCGCCGCTGCCTTTTGCTTATTCTATTTTGATTCTTATTCTGACACTCTCTTTCACGCTTGCCTTGCGCTCTCTCTCTGCATGTACATATTTCTCTCTCGCTCGCTGTGAGTCATCAGGGCAGGAGAGTGCTGCCCGCAGCTTGATCTTCACGTTTTCTGACTTGATCTTTGCATTCGCTTAAGTATTCTTTCGTCTATGCTTTATCACGCATTCTCTAGTTTCTCTAACGATCTTTGCCCTTGGCTATGCACTCACATACACACACACACACACACATGCACACACCGATACTTAGACTTCATTAACAGCATGGGCAATAGTTAATTGTTTTCATTTATTTTTTTATTGTTTCTGCTTTAACACTATTTCTTAGCGTGCGCTTCTGATTCTTCTTCTTTTACTTGTGCCACAAACATTTTGCGGTGTCTGCCAACGCACAATTCCCACTTGGTTTATTAATATAAAACGCCTCTATAATCGCCAAAGAACTACGCCCACTTTGAACAGACAGACAAACAGAAATCAAGACAGCAACGATGATCATGCCCCATGGGTAGTCAACGCTTATCTTATCCCCAAAACCAGAAATCGAAAGACAGAAACAGAAACACATAGACAGACCAACAGACAGACCGAGGGGCAGACAGACCAAAGCATCGCCTGATGGCGTACTTACACGTTGCGTTTTCCTTTTCCCTTGGCAGCAATCAAAAATAAATTAAAGAGTTAATCCACAGAAATGTTGATGTGATGCCGCAACTCAAGTATTCATTTACGTATCTGCGACTCTGCGCAACGAACTAGAAGATACAAAACGCGTCGTTCAACTAAACTCGGCAAGGGCTCAGTTCCAGATCCCATGCTCACAGGTCGAGCCAAGCACCAGAGAGCGTGAGCATGCCAGTCCAAAAGAGAGTGAGAGAGCATCTTAAAGGAAGCGCAAAGAAGAAAACACCAAACGTTTGCCTCCGCTCAGAGAGTGATATTCTTGTTCAAAGAGAGTAAGAGTCGAAGAGAAAGAGAAAGAGCGGTACCTATATTTGCTACTCAATTATGCTTTGTGTGCATTAACACTCATTCTTTTTTTGTGGCTTCTTTCGCTCAACTGTTGAAGGTCGTTGCGTTTCCTTGAGCGTTTCTTGAGGCGTGACGTCACATGTGACTGCAGCGCAGCAACGATGACGCCTTCGTTGGGCAGGGGAAATCTTACACACGTTCGCCACAACAATATCTTCGGCTCGCCTCGTTTCGTCTCGTTGTGTTCGTCGATGTCGCTGCTGCGGCGAATTTGTAGTCAATTTGCTTTGTACTGTGGTTCGCCTCAGCTGCTTCTCCTGCCCAAGTAGCCCAAGCATTGCTGTTGGTGTGAGTTTTCTTGGAATATTCTTAGTGTTTGTGTTGGTGGTAGTTGCTGTTACTGTTGCTGCCTCTTTCTACTTAAGCGTGCGTATGTGTGTGTGTCTGTGTGTGTGAAGTATTCTTATTCGCCGTTTGATATTCGCTGCGCTGTAGTTGTATAGTATCTTATCATTCAATCAAGTTGCTTGTGTGTGGGAACCAATAAGAATGCGGCAAGAGGCTTTCACATAGTTCCGCTTCGCTTCGCTTCGTTTCGTGTCGCTTAGAGCAAAAGGAAAAGAAAATAAAAGAAAAGACAACAGTTTGATTAAAAATTGTAAAGCATAACAAATAAATAATAATAAAATGCTTTTCTGGCTGCGCTTTGTTTTGTGACTCGTTTCGAATGAAAAGAAGAATTGCGATGATAAAAAGTAGGCGACATTCGCACAAAGGAGACAGACACAGTCTCTGACAATTCTCATGATTCTCATTATGATTATTATTATTATTATTATTATCATTATAATAACAGTTTTGTGATTTTGCTTGATTTTCATATTTTTCTTTACTTCGTCGCAGCGATGATTAAAAAGCTTTTGCATTCAGTTTATTTCCTTTTGATTGAAAATTACTTTCAAGTTTTTCTCACACAGACACCAGACATACACACAGATAGTGTATCTTTGTATCTGAGTATGAGTGGAATTGAAATTGAAACTGTCATTGCATTTTTGCATAGACTGTACCTCTGCCCGAAGAATACTTCAGTTGACGAATTTGAGGCCAAAGTGAAATGTAAATTTAAGAGGCGGGTAATTTCATATGCAACTATAACAAAGTCGTCTTTGCCACAAACTTGAGTTGTAGACGGGGGCAATACCCTAGACTAGTTGATACTCTATCAAATATTTCTCATTCGAGACTCAAGGGTATTTGGTAGCTAATAGATGTAGACATTAGACTGCTTGTGGTTATAATTGGGTCAGAGGCACGTGGCACATGGCGGTGGCACAGCTGACGCAGCAGACCTTGCCCCTAGCATAGACTCTGCACCCGACCAGACAATGCCACAGTCGACAAATCACAGTTGGCCACAAACAGACACGCGCCGCAAACAGCAGTGGCAGTGGCAAGAAGAGGAAGTGAATGGAAAGACAGCAGCAGCAGCAGAAGCAGCAGCAGGAGGATCAGGAGCAGCACCTGATATCGATGCTGCATTTGGCAATGTTTAATCAAGGATACGCAGGATGCGAACAGAAAACAGATTGCGGCACCAGATGACGTTGCCCGCAAAACAAAGCGGCGAAAGGAGCGACTTCGACTCCGACTCCGACTGCATCTTTTCATATTTTGGCAAACAAAAGGACAAGGCATGCACAGGATATGCGATACATGCACTTTTGCACATGGCCATGAGTTATGGCCATCTTAGGGATGCGGGTGCATATCGATTACGTCGAGGATGACGTTGACGATGCCGATGCCGATGCCGATGGCGATCAAAGGTGCAAACTGCAGGCGAGGAGAGAACGTGCCACACATGGACAGCGATGACTTAACGATTAATTGGATTTATGTTTCAATGCTGGCTGCACACTCTCAATATTCAATAAGCAGGCCACAAATCGCAGATACTTTGCATCCACAAGATACACGTCTCCAGGTGGGATTCACAGAAACAGCTGCTGGCCAGGCTACTTGACGACGATATCGATGATCATGATGATGATGATTATGATGAGGACGATTGTCATGGTGGTTGTGGTGGGGACAATGAGAAAAACCCACTCAGCTAAATATACAAATTAACCCATTCAAACAAAAGGACATTGGGAAATGTGTGAAGAGAGAGGGAGGGGAAGAGAGAGGGAGAGATGCGAATGGAGATGCCAGCAAACAATGCCAAATATTTCGAATAAAAATCTCGGCGAAAGGATATCGCAGCTGCTCTTCAAACAGGGGTTTCACAGGCCCTCAACAAAAGTAAAAGTTTTGCGCATTTATCCTAAAGAAAATCAACCAACAATTTTCGAGGTTTTTCTCTCATATTCTCAAACATTTTCACGCACACACTCTCTCTCTCTCTCTCCATCTCTTTTGCAAATCCTTCATGTTGTCAATCATTTGTCATTGGCATGCTCATTGATCGAGAGAATGTGTCCTTTTGTTGTAGTCTTATTTTGCATTTGCCAAAGTAACCAATGCGAATCCTTTTTCCATCCTTCTAGCCATTCAGGTGTATATCCCCCCCCCCTCTAAAAATAGAAGAAAAGTAAGATGGGAAAATAAAACACATTCATTCAGCTTCGAGTTCGGCTTAGTCCTTTACGCCGTGTTACCTGAGCCATCGTCCTGCCATGTCCTTTGTCAAGCGGTTTTTCGCCGACTTTAAATGTTTTTGTTACATTTTTGCATAGTTCCCCTGTTCGTTCCTCATCCCTTTTGTTTGCATTTCTGTTCTGTTCTCGAAGCAAGCCTATTTCAACACAATTTTCAATGCACGACAAACTGACGGAATTAATTTTTCAAATACATATAGAACATATTATAGAGTTTTTCGAAGAAGCGATAAACATTTTTGATATGAATATTATAATAAGTATATATGAAATTAATTATAAATTATAGTTTATTTGTAAGTTATTTATTTCAAAAAAAAAAAAACTAATTGCAGTTTATTTTCAGTTTATTATAGCTTAATATTATTTGAAAAATAAACTGAATCTATAAACTTTTCATTATGTCAAATTAAATTATTTATCATTAAAAAGTTCAAATGTTTTATAAAAAATATTGGTTGGATTTTATTTTGTTATGTTTTTCTATAACATCAAAAATAAAAAAAAATAAAAGAAACAAAATGGAATAAATATTTTTCAAAATATTTCAAAAAATCTTAGATGGATGTGGAGGAGAAAATATTATTATGTAAGTTTATTTTCTTTAAAAGTGACTAAAAAAAGGAAATTTATCTGTTGTTATGTTAAAAAAAGAAACTAGAAAATATATAATTATTTTCTATCTTAAAAGTAATTTGAAAATCCCAGAAATTAGTGCCAGTATCAAAATCTCTATCAAAGTGAATGTTTCATAATCTCAAGTAGTCGACATAAATCCATCGTCATTGTCAGCAGAATATTTGACAGCGATAGTGGGCGAGAGAGAGAGAGATATAGATAGAAATGTTGATGGAAAGAGACAGCGCATGGCTGCCACAGATAATCAGGAAACTAATCCTTGTGGCAGGCTGCGATGCGGCTTGTTGTCCTAATTGAAATGCGGCATTCTAAGCATTTTGGTGTGAATTACGAGTCCATAAAAAATATTCAAAACAAAAAAAAATAGGAAAAATATGCTGACTGCCAAATGTGGGCAGAGAGAGAAAGAGAGAGAGTGGGAGAGAGGGGGGTAGGGGTGGGGAGGAAAGTGGAGGAGGTGGCTTATTAGCGAAGATTGTCTACACACAACAACGACGACGACGACAGGACGACGACAAAGAGGACGACAGGACGACAGACAAACTGAAATTGATTACCAAATGCGAGACAACTGCGAATGTATTGCAATATATCTATGTATGTGAGGGGGGGAGGTATGTTGGGGGGAAGGGGGTGTGTGAAGAGAGGGGGACTGCCTAATAAGCACAAAAATACACATAGAGCAGCAATTCCTTTTAATTGAAAATCTCACTCGGCATGCAGTTTCCTCTACACCCCCTCCCCACCACAACCCCCTTCCACAACCCCCTCATATGTGCCCACTTGCAAATGATTTCCACTTTGCCCTTTTCTCACCCCATCTCTCTCTCTCTCTCTCTTTTTCTCTCTCTTGCACTTCAACCATCTCTTTCTGCATTTTCATATTTTTTTTTTGTATATTTTGTTTTGTTGCATTTCTTTGGCGGCAGCAGCTGCAGTTCAGTGCGTTTAGTTGGTTCCGAGTTGCCTCCAAATGCATTCGATATTGCTATTTTGCAACAACAACAACAACAGCAACAACAACTGTGCAAGGATAATAAGTACTTTAGCCGAATGGATGAGGCATGCCAAAGGATATGTGCGGATGGGATGAGGCTTTTGGCTTTTGCGACTTTTTGGACTGATTGACTTGGCAAGAGCTCACAACAGTTACTCCCCCCCCACCGCCCTCCCACTCGTCCCTCTCTGCTGCTCGAAAGTTGCCGCCGTTTGTTGTTGCTGTTGTTTTTGGATTGCAGCAAAAGGACTTTGCCTCTGTCTATATTGCGCCGAAAAAAATTGCATCGCCTGCATTTGGCTGGGCAAACAAACCAGGACCAGGAGTGTGGAGATGCAGAGATATCCTGGCTAAAGCCTGGGCAAACAACAGCCAACAACACAGAGAGTCATGAAAAAAGTTTCGATGCCCCCGCATCCATCCCCTCCCGTCCGTCCCTCCGCAGCTGCATGTGCAATGCATATTAGCCAGAGTCCTGAGTTCTGAGTCCTGAGTCCTGTCTCGGTGCATACGTGTGTGCATTGTCCTTTTCGGTCGCTGGAGCTGCAGACACTGCGCCTCAGTCATTCTTCTGCATTTTTATCACCCACTCCCCGCAGCACACTTCCCTTCTTCTCTCGCTCTTTTCATGTCATCCTCCTCCTCATTCTTCTCCCCCATCTTGTTTTTGTTATGTTTTTTTTTTTTTACTTTTGTTTGATTTGCAAAATGCAATATCGTGGCTGCCCAGCACCATTTGTCGGCCTCACATATTGCTTTTAGACTTGCAACCCCCACACCTTTTCAACTCATGCCACCCCCAGTTGCAACCGCCTTCTAGCTGCATTTAGACAGTTTTGACTGCATTGGCCAAGTTAGCAAGAAATGTTGTGAGAAAAGATTTTTAAAAATATTGTAAATATTTTTTTTTTTAATTAATATTATAATAATATTTTGCAAAATTTATTAAATATTTATAAAATTAATCAAATATGTACCATAAAATTTTTTAAAAATTTTTACAGAACTAAATTAATTTTTTTACTAAACATTTCCATGATTTATTTAGTTAAATAAAAGTTTAAATATATTTGAAATGGATAAATAAAAATATTTAGAAATTATATTAATAAATTCTGCTTTTAATTTCGTATTTTTTTTAAATTTATAATAAATTTTAACTTATTTTAATATTATTTTACATTTTCGTCTCACATTAATTTTTTGTTGATTAATTTAAAATATTCTCTGGCTTCTTCAACTCCAAAGTCTTCTCTTCTCGTCATCATCTTCAATGCAATGCAAATATTGGCGCTAAGTTGGCTCAGGGTTGCTACGCCTAGACTTTTTAAGCCAAATAAATATATATGCATATATATATTTAAATTGGAGTTGCGTCCAGTTTGTGTGGCATGCACCCTAACAGCATTCCAGGCAGCAGGCAGCGTTGAACGTCGCTCGACGTTTTAATTCGAGTGCGTTTTTCATCAACAGCCTGAATGTTCATGATGATGAGGATGCTGTTGATGAGGATGATGATGATGATGATGTTGGCAATAATGAGGTTGAGCTGTGCTCACCGCACATTTCCGTTTAGAGCGAAAGTCTTGAGGCTACTCTGAAGACCCTTCAATGACCAACAGGCGGCGACTGCGCCAAAATGCAATGCAACGTCGGCGACTTCAAGTGAGTGATGGTGGCGGAGGGGAGTGGCCAGTGGGAGGGGAAGAGGGTAGGTAAAAATCAAACAATCAACAAAATAAAATCGCCGTCGCTCGCCCATCGCCCCCACTACGCCTGCTGTCCTGTCCAGGCTTCTACTGCCTCCCCCCCTCATTCCCCGAGAATTTCTCTCTTCAATTTTTGTTGCTGCTGTTGTTGTTGCTGTTGTTGTTGCCTTTGTTCTCTCACTCGCTGCTGGGATTTTTTTTTGATGCAGACGCCCCCAAAGTCCAGTTTTTTGCAGTCATCAAGTTTTTTGTGAGTCAAACCCAAACCCCGGGCACAACTTCCTGCCAGCCCCAAATGCTTCTTTTGCCATGTCTTCGCATCCGTTGCATTCGTAATCTCTCCGCACCACCCTCCACCCCCTCCCCCCTTAACCGGGTCGTCTTCTTCAGCTTCTTCGCCAGACTGCAGTCAGCCACCCTTTATTTATATATAACAAAATTTCTTTTTGTTTTTCTCTCAATTTTTGTTGTATTTTTTGTATTTTTGTATTTTTGGTTTTCTGCAGGCGGCGCACTCTGCGCTCTCTATATATTTTATTTTTAATTAATTAATGTGAATGTAAAGTACGTTTTCTACAAGTAAAACTTGTTTTGCAACTGCCAGGCAGGTCCAACCCTTTGGGCACACTCCCAACCACCCCACCTATGAACCTGCCACTGCCACTGCGATTCCCTCGCCTTGGCGCCCCAAACGGAAACATAAATGGGAACTGTGTGCAGCGGCTGTTTGTGGGGAGGAAGGGGAGCAGTGGCTGGGGTGGAGCCTCCAAATATGCGGCACGAGGTGCAACTCGTGCACCACTAAAGAAATGCAGTTAATTTACTCAGAAGTAGCATGGCCTCAGCCTACGAGCAATCCTCTCCAGGGCAACCAGCACTGAAGAAGCAGCCACCGTCACGAAGGAGGGTGTGGGAGATGGGGATGGTGGGGGAGTGTGGGTGGGTGGGCTGAGAAAAACTGAGAAAAAGTTGCGCCCTGCAGTTTTCTTTTGTTTTAGGTTGCACGCCGTAATGTATGCAACACAAAAATTGCTCGCTCGGATTTTGCGCTCTTCGCTGCCTCCACGAACATTTTTTGTTAGTCCTTGCGGCGCGCCTACCTGAAGGAGATGCTACAGCAGCAGCAGCAGCAGTAGAGCAGGCAAAGTGGGCGTGGCGCCACTGCAATTGAAGCCGAGTTGCGTATGCAGTCGCCACTTTTACATACCCTGTAAACGATTTCCAATAGGGTATATTAACAGTGTGAACTTGATTTGTAGTGAGTGTGTTATTGCTGGGTATCTATGTGTTCAGCATGTGTTGCCTTCACACACTTACTTGCCACAAGTGTGTGTGTGTGTGTGTGTGTGAGGCAGTTGAAAACTTTGCACTTTTCACTGTAGTTGTTAGTTGCTGCACTTTCTGCTGCTGCTGCTGCTGTTGCAGCTTCAGGACTCTTTGCAGCATTCGTTTCGCTGACTTTTCTATATCTTTCTCTTGGTTTTTTTCCTTTTCATTTTCCCATTTTTTTTTTTTTTTTTTTTTGGGCGCCCTGAAAAATGTTGCAAAAGTTATTTCTTCACGAGGTTTCGTTGCACTTCATGTGGCAAGTGTGCGAGTGTGTGGGTGGGTGTGTGTGTGTGTGAATAGCTTAACGGCAAACTAGTCTTCAGCTTAGTTAATCTGAGAGTTTTTTAGCTGCATATATGAGCTCTATTAACTGAGACTTCATATTTATGGGGAATTTCAATAAATAAAAAAATTCCTTGAATTTCTAAAAAAAATAATAAATATATATTTTTTTTTAATTTAATAAGTTATAAATATTATTTTTTATAAATTTTTTAATTTATATTATTATACAAATTCTTAAAAAAAATATAATGCAACCTTAAAATAATATTCTTATTTTTCTAACTAATTTAAATTGACTTTTAAAAATATTTAATTGAATTTCTTTTAAATAATTTTTCAATTTTAATTATGTAATTATGCTTTCCTTTAATTAAAAATAAATATATTTGTATTTATTTAATTATTTGATGAGCTAATTCTTAAATTCTTAAAACATTAATTAAATATGCCGTCTCGCAGGCATATTCCCATTCCCCATAGTGAATGCAGCAGTGTCCTGTCCAATCTTCCTTCTGCCGTGCTCGAGAGTTCACGGTTCAGCGACACGCAGCTCAAAAGGCATCTAGCGCGTCTTTCCATTCAGTGCATGCCTTTGGTTTGCCTGCCACATGCCACATGATGCTCATGCCTCATGTTGCCTGCCTGCCTGCTGCCTGCCTGCCTGCATGCTTGCCACGTGATATGCAACTGTCCCATATGCAAATACGGCGCCCACAACTCGATGATGCACCTTGAGCAAAGTATGTTGGATAAAAAGAAATTGAAGCAGAAATGCTTTTGGAGAAAAAAAAGAAACAGTTGAAAGGCTGAGGAAGGGGTGGTGGGGGATTGATGTAGACACATTTTAATGATGCATGCAACAGTAAACTGCAATCAGATATGCGCACATCGTTAGTCTTCAGCATCAGCCGCCGTTTGTTGATTATCTTAGAATGGAGACCATGGCAAGAAAGATAACTCATACGCCCCGTTTGCCGACTCAACGTATAGAAATTTATTTGCTCAGCAAATAAACCCTATCTACATACACACATGTATCATATGTATGTGTTAGTGTGTGTGTGTGTGTGTAGGCTGTAAGGATACGTTGCGCCTCTCTGCTTAGTTGCGGATCTTGGTCGCTGTGGGAAACCCAACCCCCCCCACCATCCGCCGAACGGAGGCACTTTTTTATGCAACTTCTTCAGCTCGAGTGGTTGCCCAAGTTGACGTTTCAAATGTCAATTGTGTGCTTAACTGCATTCCTTTGACTGCATACAGCTCCTGACGTCGCATCGTCTTTCAGCCTGCGCTCCCTCGTCCTTCTCGGTTGACTTTTCTTATTTGGTTTCGTGTGGATGACTTTTCCCCCGCGCCCATCTTAGTAGGCAGATGACTCTGCCCATCTCTATGCCTCTTCTCTCTTCCTGCTTCCTCATTTTGTTGTTTGCTTTTTTTCTTCTTTGGTTTTCTTGCCGTGACAATGCCTGACTTGAAATGCAGCCAGGACCCAATTTCATATAACCATGGCTAATGGCTAAAAGGACGTCTTGAAATGAGTGGAAGGAATGTTGAGAAAATTTTGAAATCTTAAGGAATAGCAGATAAAACGAAAAGTATCTGAAATTCAAGAAAATTAACAATATTTGTAAATATATTGTGCGAATTGTAAGAAATCTCTTTTTTTATTATAATTCTGAGTATTTCTCAGATTATTATTATTATTTATTTTTTAATTCATTAAACAATTATTAAATATAGAAAAAAACCCTCCCTAAAATCTAGCTGAAAGCACCTGCATTTAAATAATTTCACACATATGTTCATATTTTTGCAAATTTAGTTTTTGCTTGCAACATTTTCTCGCAGTGTAGTGGGAATATAAATAATTTCTTTTCTTTGGCCTTTTACTTTGTTTTGCATCGTTTGCGTTTGTTGCAACGACGTTGCAGTTACTTTTGCCAAGTCGTCGGGAAAATGTGTCGCATTCATTCGCATTGCGGCAGGCAGGATGCCAGAGCATGGGGGGGGGTGGGGTAGTGGTTGGGGTAAGAGAGAAAGCGCAAGAGATGGAGTAAGAGAAAGAATAAGGAGAGTAAGAGTAAGAGAAGGCAAGCCAGTTGCAATCTTGCCTTCAATTAAGCTTTGACAAGTGCATTGCATACGACTCCGAGTCGACGTGGATTGTGATGGTAACTGTGACTGTAACTGTGACTGTGACTGTGAAAGGGGCAGAGAAATACAGAGAAGACGCAGCTTTGGGTAACCCACAAAGGCCATAAATATGAATGACGATGAGGATTTGACTGTCGACAGTAACTGAGATTGAGTTGACTCCTTGGCCAAAAGCATTTTGCCGGCCAAAACGGAAAAATAAATATATATATATATATGTATATATATATTCCTAGCTATAGAGTGAAATATTTCACTGAAGAAGGAAACGCAAATAAATGAATTGCACTTTTTCTTTGCTCAAATTTTCTTCTTGCCATTTCAATGAACTGCAAAACTCAATGGAAGCATCTGCACAGCTCCTAGGCAAAAAAAAAGAGATATAAAAAAAATAGAGAGCAAACTTTTGCATATTGTATTTATTCTAAGCCCAAACAGATAGAAATGCAGACTGAGGTTCCTCCCTTTTAATTAAGCGGACGCAAGTCACAGGCCCATTATATCTAGATAATGGCCAAGGCCAAAGATTGGATGAGTTGAATGGGAGTCCGAATCCGAGTCCGAGTCCGAGTCCGTGTCCGCGTCCTAGTCTAAATTATGCTGTGAATTGTATACTCATTAATTAAAATTGAACCAATTTGTCAGTGGCTTAGTTCGTAGGAGAACTCGTCATAAGATTCCACCATCTGTCCACACCTCTGGTCTGCTGCCCACGCAACTACTCAGTGTCCACGCCAATGCACTTTGAGGTGAGCACTTAAAAGTTTTGCCGACTACAGGCCAAAGGACTACAAAAAATACTAAAACAAAAAGGAGTATGGCTGAAATGTGAAATATGAAAGAGAAGTTGAAGAAATTATACATATATTACAGTATTACAGGGTGGTGGAGGGAGCAGGGAGAGGGATACTTGCCAGAGTCAAAATGCAAATCTTGCAGATTTTTAATTTCTTTTCAACGAAAAATTGTGTTTTCTGTTTGCATTCCTTGCTGCTCCATGCCAAAATACGGCCAGGAGCATGCCAATGCCAACCCTTCTATTTGCCAGCCTCTCCTGATTATGATGACGCCCCTTCCCGTCCCCTCTAACCCCATCTTCTCCGCTCCTCTGTGCAGCTTGAGCTCTTTGCTTTGGCGCTGTTAAGCTTTTTTATTATGTATTATAGATTCATATTATGCACTTTTTAATTTCTTTTGTCTCGAGCAGCGGCCGCAATCTTTAACTAGAGATGAGCGCGTGTCACGACACCAAATAGGGAGAATAACGATAGTTATTTATAGCAAATGCTTAGATAAGATCATATTCATATATAATCATTTCTTTTAGAATTGAAAGAAAAACATTTTCAAGTCCCTAATGAAGAGATTGCTTTTAAATACTTTCGATGGGTATTCTTTAAATTTATTCTTTATTCTAAAAAACCTCTAAAGATGTCTATCAGTTATTTTAAAAAATTTTGAAAAATAATTAAATTTATTCAACTATTTAAAAATTTTTTAAAGAAAATATAATATACTTGTGAACATAATGTGTACATTAGAATGCATACAGAATTTTGTAATATTTAATTTTTAATATAATTATTATAAATTTTGCCTGTATTTCATTTACATATAGTATTGTCACGTTGCCATCTCGAATCTCAAGTCGGCACTCAAATCGTATAAGAAATGCGTTTTTGTTTGCGCCTGCCACAGATTTTTGTAAAATTAAAAACCCGCTCGCTGTGAGGCATCAAGTGGACTGCCTCGACTGCAACGTACCCGAAATGTCCTTAGCAGGATAACGGACTGGCAGCCAACCACCCTTGATACAGAGCATACTGTATGCTGTATGCTGTTGACTGCTGGAATCTGGGTATGGGTTGTCTTCGGCATTATGGAAATGCATCCGGAGTCGAAAGTTGGGCTCTTTTGTGCAATTTTTGTAAGACTTTTTACTTGGCGAGGACTCTTTTTCTTCGTTTTAGTCTGTCGGGGTGTTTACCACTTTGGGGTTGCATATTGTCGACTTTTAGGCTACAATTACAAAATGCTTGTAATGAATTGTGCCCGAGGGTGCTTGCGAGGCGGCAACGAACTTGCAACGAACTTTGCCTACAGAGAACAGATCCCACACTGAGAGAGCAGAAATCCATCCAGTCTTGAGGTGGAGATGGAGGTGGAGGAACCCTTTCACGCTTTACTAACCATGTGCATGGGCTCAGCAGCTGGCAGGACACGGCAAGATAAGTCGAATCATGCAAAGCTATTTTCGGTGCCCTGACCCATAGAGCACCTTCCTTTCCGTTGACTTGGAATGCGCCTTGAACCATAACC
This sequence comes from Drosophila quadrilineata, assembly GCA_018150725.1. Taxonomy (NCBI): domain Eukaryota; kingdom Metazoa; phylum Arthropoda; class Insecta; order Diptera; family Drosophilidae; genus Drosophila; species Drosophila quadrilineata. Next base: position 1,332,106 of record JAECWN010000375.1, read on the forward strand.
AACTACCAGAGGTCTCTATCCCAGAAGTGCATAAGTATCGCTGAGAAAGGAAACCTCTGACCATTACCCACTTGCAACTGCAGATCTCTCTCTCTCTCTCTCTCTATCTGTCTCTCGTAGTTTTCCCATCGAGGGTGCATATTTCACACGCTGCTCGGGGTAGCGGGTGGCGGCGGGAGAGGGTGAAATGTAACCAAGGGTCGAGTAATAATTTTTAATAATTTCCTTTGCTTAAATAGTTTTTCCTTTTACTTGATCATGACAACAACAACAACAACGAAAAACAGAAACAATTGCGTTTGCATACAAATTCCCACAAAATGAGGAGACACCAAAGCGATCCACAATTGAAGTGTTAGATGCAAAGATACATGCAATTGCCAGCAAGTGGTGGTCACTACCACTTCCAGATACAAGATAAACTTGATTGCACTAATTTGAATGCAGCCTCAACTCAACTCTGCTCAGTACTCCACATAGAGTAGTTCTCATGCCCCCTGCTTAACTTTAAGCGGGGCAGTTGCAGTGCGGGTGTAGGGAAGGGAGGGAGAAGGGGGCACTAAAAAGTAGCTGACAGATACCCAAACATTCGAAACTAGAAGAAAGTTAATACTAGCGGTTTATCAAAAGTCGAATAAAGATGCTCTATATAACGAAATTTGATTTAATTTGTTTTCAATATTATTTTTTTAATTGCTTAAGGAATGAATTTGGATATGTTCTATAGGTTCATAAGACTTTCGAGAATCAATCGTTAAAATTTGCTTTAAAGATCTACATAGCTACGAAGCAGAACCCTTTTTGGACTATTAAAAAAAATATCCAAAATTAGAGTATAGATAAATAGTTTTCAATCTAAAAAATAACATTTTCAGTGTATTATTCAAATATCCCAAAATTAGAATGTAGAATAGTAGTTTCCAATCTTAAAAAGATAATATTCGAAATTTTTTAAAAAATAACCCAAAATTAGAATATAAAAAAATAGTTTTGAAACTAGAAGATTCTATTTTCGATATATTATAAAAATATCCCGAAATTAGAATTAGAAAGGTACTTTTCTATCTAAAAATGTTATTTTCGATTTTGTACAAAATATCAAAAAAAAAAAAGAATATCGAAAAGTAATTTTAAATTTCAAAAAAGTAATTTTCCATTGATTAAAATAATATCCAAAAAATATATCTAATTATTTCTTTTAAGTTTAATTTCCCAACCGAAACCACAAAGTGAAGAGACTTTTCTAGAGTTAGTGTATAATAGCATTATTATAAGTAGTTTGAGTCTAGTTCCGCATTGGACAATTGGTGGTTCCTTAAACAGCAGCAGCTGTTGGAGGACAGACGATGGACTCATCGGATCCCATCGTGGCTGGTCGGGGCTCAACAGCTCTGCTAGGGGTTACTTCAATCAATTTCTGACAAGAAGTGTTAAATCTGCACTGTGCTACACAATTTATGACTACAACTGCAATTGCCACCGCAACTGTTGCTGCTGCGGTTGCTGCAGTTCGCTTTATTAGAATATCCGGCAGCTTAGAGACAGTGACAATGATAGAGACAGGGACGGGAGGACGGGGGGCAGACATCGAATGGGAGACATACTGTCTGCGTCGGTTCCACATTGTCATAATTCATAAATCAAGTAATGCTGATAAGGTTCAAGTTTTTGTGCTGGCAGCGAATAATGAAGGAAAAACAAATAGCCACCAGAAGGAATCATATTGAATGTGTCACAACTCAAAATAAAAAGCCAAAAGTTCAATCAACTTCAGGCAAGAACTCTGTTTCTCAGGCCAAGACAATACCTACACACATACATACAGACATATAAAAGGGTTCTCGGATTGGGTTTCAAGTTGCCTTAATGAACCGCAACCAGCTGAAGAGAGGTCATGTCTCTAAGACAATGAAGGACAACTTGGCACCCATTAAATGAGAGCTAGAAAGAAAGATACACAGAGGGAGGGAGGGGGTGTTCGGTTGTAACTTGGCCAAGAGGAAAACAAACAAAGCTGGCCCAAAAGGAAACGTCACGGCGGTTGAATGCATTTCCTGCAAACAAAGAAGAAGAAATCGGTCTCAGGGTTTCAATTACGCAACGAAGAAAGATTCCCAAAACTATGTCTCCAATGATGATGAAGATGATGATGACGTTGATGATGATGATCCATGTAATGCAGCGTGAAGCGTTGCACTAGCTTGACACCTCATGACCTGTCGATCGCTGTCCCAAAAAACAAACCCCTAAAATATACCCCGATCATCTCGACCGTTCAGATCCAAGCCAATGTTCAGCTAATGAACATTAATGTTTTGTAATGAGTAATGTCGCGACTTTAATGTAAAGTGCAATGAAGCAATGCAAGGCCAACATTATACATACATACATACATATATATTTATAGAGAAGGGGTGCAGAGAGAAGAAAGGGAGAGAGAGAGTGGAATGGGTGGGGAGTGCTCGCCGGATGCACTCATTAAGTGCAAGGCAGTCCGAGCTGTGCTCCGGTTCCACTTGCCCAGTTGAGTTATGATGCCAGCTGACGAACTGTCGTCTGTCGTCTGTCGTCTGTGTCAGAGAATTGACTTGATCGACTCGTTGCATTGTTGAGAAATCTGAAACTGCCCTCATAATCATCATGAATAATATATAAAAACATACCAGTTGCCATCTCTCTCACTCATCTCGCCATCTCCCTCATCACTTGTTGTATACATATACATATATAGCACGTGTTAAATATCTGAATCTCTCGCTCTCTTTCTCGCTGTCCATTTTCCAACGAATTTAATTTCATTAATGTTCCCGCAATGCTTTTCTTCTGTTTTCATTGCATCTCATCATATAATTTCTTATTTTTTTTTTCTTTTTGTATTTTTATTATTTTTTCAACTCTTGAAAAGTTCTTGAACTGTCAATGCAACGTTTCCCCCAACATCATCATCAGTCCCTTCTTCAACCTCATCCTGACAACAAGTTCGCAAAAGTAAATTATCATAATGAATCCGACTGGGCGACTTTGCTCTTCCAACTACTTGAGTCGTTGCACTCCAGTACCTCTCGCTATCTACCTGTCTCTCTCTCTCTCTCTCTCTCTCTCTCTTTCTCTACCCCCTTCTCTGTCACTCTCTGCTCAGCCTATGCCGGCCACAGTTTATCTAGCAGAAAATGTCCTGGCTCTCGCTCTTTGCCTAACTGCACTTGGCGCAGATTTTTCCTTTTTAATGAAAATGTCACTTGTAGTCCAAGAGGGGCATAGGACATCCTTTAGTACGTAGGAGTCCTGCCTGCCTGCTGCAGGATACTCCACTGAAATGCCATTGATTTTCTGCAACAGCGCTGACCAGACCAGAGAACTTTGCCAAGTCCTTTTTTTTGGTGGGGGGGTGGAGGAAAGGAATTCTCTGGCTGAGCGCATAAATCAACAACTTCTGTGTAAATAGTTAAGCAAAGCAATTGTTTTGCTAAGAAAATCCTTTGATTCCACTCGATATTATGTTCTCATTGTCAATTGAATTATGCTCTCAGAATGCTCCCTCTCATTTTGTCGCATTCTCAATTGAATTAAATGCAATCAATTTGTTTATACGCAAATATATTTAAATCTCCAATTTAAATCTCCTCCTTCTCTCTTGATGAGTCAACGCTTTTTTTCCTCTTTCTCATGATGATGATGATAATGATGATTGTTTAGTCATCGGTGGCATTGTCAGAGTGCAAGTGGGAATTGCAACCATCGCCATCGCCATCGATCCAATCCAAGTGCTGCAAGGCTGGACAACAGTGGACATGGAACATGCAATCAAATTGCCTTTAACCTTTTCCCTCTTGCCCCCTTTCTCACTGCCTCTTTCCATGTCTATATACTTCCTATTGTACAAAATGAAACACTTAGGTATTGGCCAAGCTGATTTGTGTTGAACGATAAGAGAATATATGCATATATATATATATTTATAAATACTATTGAGGTTGGGGATATATTCTACGATAGTTTCGTTCATAGACCGAGTGCGATTACGATTACAACCTCTAATTATTTCAAGGCATGACATGAAGTCATTTCTCTGACACGAGTCTATCTATCTGCTAATGCCTGCTCCCCCAATCTCCCTACTCTTCTCTCCTCTCTCCCTCTCTGTCCCTCTCTCTCTCGTTCGACACACACACATGTGGAAATTGAAACTGCAAATATTTGTTGGGGTCAAGAACGCAATGACTTGGCTGGAGACACCAACAACACACACTTCCAGTGAGTCCTGGTAATTTCCTTAATAACCCGCAGCCTATCACATTAACATATCTCACATTTGTCACAGGAATAAGTCAAAAGCCCTCCCCCACAGTAACCCCACCGAGTCCTGTTGGGAGGGGACCTATCATAGCGGCTTACGCAACCCGCCAGGTGTACGTATTACTCCCATTCTGGCCAAACTCCCAAGTGTCTCCGACTCCCCTTTTTTGCTTCTTTTTGTTTTTGATGGAGGCGTTTTGTTAAGGAAATTCGTGGTTAGTGAAAATGGAAAATGGAAAATGGAAAGGAAATGTTTATGCATATGATACGTTATACGTTTGCTCATATGCGCCCGTAATTACACGGAATGAACGAACATATTACGGCCGTAACACACGAAAATTGAATTATTAAGGCGACTTCCCAGAGGCGTTGGTTCTATCCCCACCACATCCCCCGCTATCCTTTCGACCCCCACCACCTATAGTACATATACACATGACTTAAGTGAGCAAATGGAATTGCGTGTTGAGGTCAACTTTTCAAGGCATTCCATTGTCTTCTTCTTTTCGTAGAATACCTTCATAAAGTCTTGCCCAGAAAATGAATACTTTACTGGACATTTCCCATAATATATGTTATATATTTTTTACTTTTCTTACTTTTTGTAATGGAACTTTAAAATTCTTGAAGTTTTTCAGTTTATTGTTAGGATATAATTTTTAAGGTTTAATAAAAATTTTGAAAATTCCAAAAAATTTGAAATATTCTTAATTATTATTATTTTTAAAAAATCATAGCTAAATATTTTCAATATTGATATCTTTTCAAACTGTAAGTTCTTTTTTTGTTATAAATTTTTAGTTATTTTTATTATTATATTCTAACTACTTCTTAACTAATTTAATACATTTTTAAATTATTTTTAAAAACCCTTAAAAACTTGTTTCTCATCGTATACTCAAAACTGCACCATACTCAAAATTCCCATATTTTCTCTAACTTTTCTTCTTCTTCAAGAAACATTCAAAAAATACGTTACAAAAGATATGAAACTCATAGTTAAGACGGCGTCGAAAGGTGGCGATAAGTTTCTTGCGACATATGGGAATGGGAATGGGTCTGGGACTGGTTCGGGATCGAGATCGGGATCGGGAAGAGGGACGGGTACTGAGACTGAAACTTATTGGTGGTGGTGATGGTGGTGGTGGTGTGTGCCTTACAGTTCCATTGACTGCGCCGCATCTTGAGTTCGTCGTTTACGCTTTGTGCCTCAGGCATGTTGCATATGAGTTTTAGTTTGTGCTACATGCAGCACGTGGCCCACGTAACGGCTGGAAATTGAAAGAAACAACCGACAATGAATAAAAGCGGCCGAGGTACAATAATGATAATAACGACGACAATCGGACAAGGAGCAGTAGGAGATGGAGAAGCGGCACGACAGTTGGTTTCCCATAGCGTCTTGGAAGACGTTGAGCATAGAGTGGGGTGGCTTTTAGCTCATCGAAGCAGCAGCTGCTCACAAGGTAGAAAAATGGAAAAAAAAAATAGGAAGGAAGGTAGGAAGAATACCTTCCATTCTTCCTACCTTCCTTCCTATGAATAGTTAAGGAAAGGTAAGGTAAGGTTAGGGGTGCGGAGTGCGGGGTAGGTAACATCAACCTTTGATTGTGACTTAATTGAGGGAAGCGCTGGCCACGCACCAAAGCGGATGTTGAGAAATCACTGAGCCAAGGACGAAACTGTACCCCGAGAGAACTTAGACAAGTATGCAGTACAGGTTGCTGCTCGGAGTGGGTCACAAAGTGGGAGGAGGGGGTGGGGCGGTGGGGAGGGGTAGGTGGATAAGTGCTGGCATATCATTTGGCGGGGCGCTTGAAATTGGCTTCGTGACGCTTATCGCGATCAATAAATAATATATGAGCAGCAAAAAAAGAAAAAACAAAAAAAAAAATACGCCACACGACAGCGAGTAGAAAATAAAAAGTATCTGCCAGATACATTTGAGTAATTTGCGTCGTTAGAATTAGACTGAGAGCGAGAGGGAGACGGAGATGGAGATAGAGATAGAGAGTAGGAAAGAGAGCAGCAAATAATAATAAAAGAAAGTACGCTTGATTACAATGAAAATGTTTTTAATGCCACACACTCACACACACACACACACGCACACACACTCCCACACAGATACAAAGGCAGAGAAAGGTATCTGCATAGATAGCAACAGCAAAGGCACCAACTACATACATACAAGAGTGTGCTACACCTCAACACACACACTCACACACACACACATGCACACCTCAACATGCGCGCACAATCGACGTGCATTTTTTTCTCATTTTTTTATATATATTTTTTTTGATATTATAAGCGCGATAAGCAACAGACACGAACCAAGCGACAGACGGACGGACGGACATACGGACAGCGGATAGCGGACAATGGACGGCGGAACGCGACGGACATCAGGTAACAGACAAAAGCCTCGCCACGGCGCCTGTCGCTATGCCACAAAAAAACATAGACACACACACAGAGACAAAACAAGAACAAAGTGTGGCAAGAAGTAGACGCTGACTGGACGCAAGCTTAGCTCTCCCTCTCTCCTCTCTCTCTCTTCTGCGCGTTCTTTGCAAACAACAACTCACAATGCCCAAACAACTTGGCCACATATGGCCATTTTTACAGGCCATGAGTGTGTGTGTGTGTGTGTTTGTGTGTGTATGAGTATAGCTACTATCTAATCAAGCACTGAAAGACAATAAAAGCCAGCACACACACACACACCTATACATACACACACACACATAGCCACACGACAAACAGCGACCACAAAAAGTGCTCCACAACAAAAACCTCACAGATATTGATACATGGCCAAGAGCGTGAGGGAGACAACAAGCCAACGAAAGAGCAAGTCGAAGAGTGGGAAGAGTGAGAAGAGTGAGAGTGAGAGGCAGGCAGAAGGTGGCAGCTAGATTGGAGCATTCAAACTGAAGCCAGGCAACTTTCCGTTAGCGAAGTGCAACAGCAGCACTGGGAGAAACTAAAACAAGCAGCAATTTTGAAATTTTAGAAATCAAAAGAAACAGTCTAATTTATTTCTAATCTATAAAAAAAAATAAATAAAATCTATATTTTGGCCAAAAATTAAAAAATGGCCAAGAATATGGATTTTTTGAATATTTGACTCAAAATCGGCATTTTCCATAGAACGGGTTCCTGCCAAATTTTGAACAGCCATAACTTGGCCAAAAATCAACCGATTTTCAAAATTTTTGCAGTTTTGTCAATGGTTTTGATAAGAGTTTGAATCTGCATCAAAAATTCTTTCCTGAAAGTATTTTTCAATTTTAGCCCATTTTCGCCACTTTTTCATACAAACCCCTTGTAAAAATGTCAAAAAAAGTGAAAACATTTTTATTGGAATTTTTTATGCCCAATCGATTTCTGGCATCAAAATAGACATAAAATTTTTTACCGAAGTGAATTTGGAGCAATATTTTAGAAAATATGGCCAAAAATGTAAAAAAATGGACTCCAAATAGGCAATTTCCATAGAAAGTATTCCTTCGAAATTTTGAACAGCCATAACTTGGCCAAAAATCCACCGATTTTCAAAATTTTTGCAGTTTTGTAAATGGTTTTGATAATAGTTTAAGTCTGCATCAAAAATTTTTTCCTGAAAGCACTTTTCAATTTTCGTCAATTTTTCTCCATTTTTGCATACAAACCCCTTGTAAAAAAGTCAAAAAAAGTGAATGCATTTTTATTGGAATTTTTTATGCCCAATCGATTTCTGGCATCAAAATAGACATAAAACTTTTTACCGAATTGAATTTGGAGCAATATTTTAGAAAATATGGGCGAAAAGGTGAAAAAATTGACTCCAAATAGGCATTTTCCATAGAACGGGTTCCTGCCAAATTTTGAACAGCCATAACTTGGCCAAAAATCAATCGATTTTCAAAATTTTTGCAGTTTTAGATTGAATCTGCTCCAAAAGTTTATTTGTTGGTTTTTCTTACAGTGTATCGTATCCCCACTTGAAAGCAGTTGAAAGCTATCGATATCTATCCATATGGCTATCGCTTCTATAAAAGTATTTTCATGTTGTGCACACTATCTACAAAAATTATGCATACGCTTTATATAAACACAAACTACCTATCTTATCTGTTTGGTTACCAAGCTTAACTGCAAGTCAAGAAGTGATACATTTACATAACCACATTCGTAGATACAGATACAGTATCTACAACTATAGCAGGAGACTATCTCAAAATTTTTGGCTATAGTTCCCTTGGGGCAGAGGACAGACAACTTTTTTGGTCAATTTTTGAGACACAAAACTTTACGCATAAGCATTATAATCCTGCAAGGACATTAAGGACATTTTCTTATGGCATAATTTTCGCTTGAATTGTGCACACAAAGTTGCAGCAATTCTGCTGGAAATAAGCACACAAAACTGAAAACTTTTGCCAACTTATTTGTAATGAGTGTGCAAAGGATTAGCATTCATGAAGGAATAAGATGAAGGGTTGGGGACGGGCATCATTTAGAGTAAACAAGTTGAAAGGTGCTCTTGCAATAGCAATAGCAATAGCATATTTATTAATGATCGTCATATGAAATCGGAACTTCTGAGTTCTGTTTCTCTCTTAACAACCCGCGACAGCGTTCGGATGTCAACCACCATGAGGCAAAAGGCAGAACGCCCCTTAGGGTCGCTATGTGGCAGGCTGAGGCAGAGACAGAGGCAGAGGCAGCCCTCACCTCACTTCGTCAATCGCCAGACCGAGTCGAGTCGTGTTGAATTTCCGAGTTTCCACTTCCACTTTGTGTCCAGGTGTGCAGCATGCTCGTGTCTACAAGTTGTGGCACGTACTTACCTTCGTATTGCTGCCGCCCTGAGTTCATTATGATGGTGATGAGGACGATGATTATCATGATCATCAGTTGTATGGTGCCCTGGCATATGATATTTATGAAGGCTGCGCTGATTTCATTTTCCTACAACAGAAATATTTGAATATACTTGTCTCTTTCTCGCATAGTTCCACAAAATGTTATTACAATCCTCTCTATTGGCCATCTAATTGTATTTGCCGTCAATTAGTTGCCCAGACTGTCATATTTTCAGTGTAGGTCCAACAAAATGTAATAAACTTTTTAACGGATTTCCAAGTCACTTGACCGTAACACAAATGGTAGTTTACTGGCCCAAGTGTCGCCAGCAACAGCCAACGAGTCTGTCCGTCAGACAGTCAGACAGTCACTCTGCCAGCCGGGCCAAAACATATTTTAATGATGACACCCGGCCAAAAAGAAACAAAAAAATTAACAGTATGTATCTGTGGAGGGGGAGGGTGTGCGTTGCAGGAACAGGGACGTGCCACACTTTATACATCTACCATATTCATAGGCAGTTGTAACATGAACATTACTGTGTGCCGCGATCTGTGAAGGCACATTCCACAGCACACTTTCAGATACATTCCAACATTTAGATACTTGTTCTGAAAATGTTTTGGGCATTTTATAGATTTCGATATTTCTAAGAGGAAAGCGAAGTATAGACTCTGAATATACTGTTTAAAATGAGTATAGTTAGAAAAATATATATTCATATATAGTATGCCAATCGGACATGATTCAAATATATAGATGTAGCTCGGAATTTTGAATTGAGATCTCAATTTGTCAACAAATTGTTACTATTTAAAATCTGAGTCAGAAACTCAGATTGTTATTGTATATTAAGTTTCCCGTAAAACAGATATGTCTTTTGATTTCCATCATCAATACTTCAAATATTTAGAAATACTTTTTTGCAGTGTATACTACTACTTATACTACATCTAATATTGAATACCAAAAAAAGTTGCAAGTAAAATTCATAGGTTTTCTTTGATCCCAGAGTAATAGTTAATTTTATCTACATATATACATATATTTTTTTTGGCCATATGTTACCTTTTGGCTCATAGGCAGAGGGTTGATAATGCGGCCAAGACGTGTTCGTGCCTAGGTGCATTGAACTTGCCACTACTTGAGATACATTTACTATAAGATACTTTTCAAACGAAATATCGCTAATCATTCCAAATATTCTCTCTCTTTATATATTGCAGGAGGATCTATGATGAACGTTGGAAAAAATAACGCTTTGTTTGTGGTAAATTTACGAAACTAACATGAATATCCAAGCACATACATACATACCCATAATGTGTTCAGGATGTAGGATCTATTGACAGTGGAACGGCATCGGCATCTGTGATATGCCAGTCGCAAGTTTGATAGGGGTTGCTCTTACCGTGGTGCCTGCAGAGCAAGCTGCATGCCTCGTCCAAGTACAGTCCTTGCTTTCTAAGGACCTCGCCAGAGGTGCCGTCCGCAAAGAGGGTAGAGGGTAGATGGTAGACCGGGTAGGAACCGGGCAAACGCATAGGGGTGGGGATTTTATGTTGACATTGACTTGGGCTAACGGGCGGGTTTCGACTCGAGAACTGCATTCCAATGCAATTAGATGGCGAAATGCGACTTTGTTGTCATGGCAATGCAGTATGTAGTTGAGGAGTCGCCTGCCTGCCTAGGGGAGGATTCGGTTCTTGGAAAAGTGCATATGGCACCGCACATAAGTTTACAATACATTGAAATGGGAAAAGCAATCAACATTTTATGAAACTGCCCAGCCAAAGATTATTAATGATACTCGATGTAGCTCATATATCTGAGATAATACTAGTTCCCTTAAGGCAGTCATCAGCATCCAGCTGCTCCGAGAAGATAGAGATACTCGCAGTGAATCGGGCTCCGAGAACGCCCCCTAAATCGAAAACAGCTTGACGCATTTCCAAGAGTCAAACACAGAAAGTTTTCCCAGTGGCCAAAGTGCCATAGTTCCAAAGTTCTCTTCGTATTGATTATTTCGAGTGCTTACGCATACCCATCTCTGTATCTCTGTATCTGTCTATCCGCATATGTGGCAATGTATCTGTATCTATGGCTGTATGGAAAGTAAGTCAAACTTGTTTATCAGCGAAAATATAATACGCCGTTATCTCTATTTATTGTTCAAGTATATGTATACGAATGATATGTATGTGGAGACTGCTTTACATAGACACTTCAAATAGGGGTTGGAGATGGAGCTAAGGGGGTGCAAAGTATGTGGGAGAGAGTAGGCACAGTTGTAGCTGTTAGAAAAGAGAAATAGATGTTTTGTCAGAGTTAAATAAGCTCAAGTGGAGAAATTAGATAAAAACCTGTCGCAGAAGGGTTGGCTTATGGCTGAATTAAGACACCCAAACTCACACACAGTTACACGCGCAGCATCCTGGCTGAAAGTGTGGCAAGGGCGAAGGTCAGGCGAGGCGCAGTCCACCCCCAAAAGAAACAAGTGAGACCAGGCAGCAACCAATCAAGTGGCCACCCAAACCAAAAGCTTCTGGCGCGCCACTTTTACTTTCCATTTAAGCAACCCTCTCACCCCCTCATATATAAGTATGTGTGTGTGTGTGCCTTCCCTTGAAAGGACATTCGCCCTACCCCTAGCCTATCTTAATACAATTTCTTATTTAAAATGTAACAAGATAATAGGAAAATAGAAAATATACTTTTTTTCTATTTTACGATTTTGAAATTTTGTAAATTTGCAGAAACACTTTTTGAACGCAAGCAAGGATTATTCAAGACAACAACACTAACAAGAACAACAACTAAAAACGAAATCGAAAAAATTCAAAGAAATTATAAAGCAAGTTCTCGATTAAAGAAACCGAATAAAAAAACACTTTTAGAGAATTTCTATATATCGAAACAAGAACTCTTAACTTAACGAAAACAAAACGAAATCGAATACGAATACGACAAAAGCAACAAACAAAAAACCGAAAGGAGTTCGCAAAAATTCAACGAAAACGTCAAGGAGCAGAAAAGCGAACACGAAATCAAAACAAACTTAAATAACATTAAATGCAAAGGACATTCGCATGTGTGTGGTGGTGGAAAGAAAATTCAAAACAAAATTCACAATTAGAAAACGCAGAAAAAAACGTAGAAAACGCAAACGCAAAATCAGCAACTGCAACAAACTGTCAACAGCAACAGCAACAGCAACAACAACTCGAACAATTTTGAATCGTAACAATTTCGACAAACTCGTTGGAGCGAAATCAAAATTTCAACGTTTGGCGCAACTAAACGGAAGACAGCAAACGGAGAAGAGAGCGAAGACAACAGCAACAAGGATAACGCAAAAGTTTTGAAATATAGAAGCAGCAGCAGCTAAAAGCAGAAGAACACACACACATACGGAACCAACGACAACAAAACTCGGACATACAACAACAAGAGAAACAAGGATACGAAGAAAGTTACCCAAAAGATCGAAAGGAACTTGAAGCTTAAAATCGCGGATACGACGACGGCGAGCGACAGTTGCGGCGAATTCAATTGAACGACTCAAGCAAAACACAAGCAAAGCAAACGTCGCGTCACTTCAGCAGGGGGCAGAGGAGAAAAGAACAGCGGCGACGACAGCCAATCGGAAGCAGCAGCGAAGTCAAGCGAACAGGAGAAGTTTGCCTGCGACTGTATGTGTGTGCCTCACGCTGAGAGAGACAGAGCGCAACGAGAGAGCAGCAAAGCGAACGCGACAAAGTCAGCGAACGCTCAAAGGCACACGGAGGAGAGGCAACGTGGAGAAAGGCGAGCGCGCTGCTGCTGCTGTTTGGCATCATCTTATGATGTCATCAGAGGAGTACGACGCGGACTGTTTTGGTTTGTACAGCGATGAGAATGATGTGCTGTTAAAGGCACCAGCGACAACAACGACAACATCATTAGTTGAGCTAGAGGCTGATTCTAAGCAGCAGCAGCATCAACCCCCACAGCCAAAGAGCATTGGTATTGTGCTGCCGACGTTAGCAGCGCAGCCGCTGCAAGCAAGCAACGGTCTCACGACACCTATACCAATAGAAATACCAATATCAACACCAGCACAGATAATAAACGGCATTAGCGACGACACGGCGAACTGCGGCGAAAACATTATTGAAGCGGAGAAGCTACAGCGCAAAGGCAAGAGCCGCAACGTTAGCGACGTCGACGACGACGGCAACGGCAACGACTACGACGACGTCGAGAACGAGAACGAAAACGAACACGAACACGATATCGTACACGACGACCACGACGACTCAGACTCGGACGACGTCGTTGTAATTGAAGGCAACAGCAAGGCGACGCCAGCAGCAGCAGCAACGACGACGACGACGACGACGACGGCAGGCACAGTCGTAGCAGCAGCGTCAGCTAACAACAGTAACATTAACAGCCGTCATCGCAGTCGCAGTCGAAGTCGTAGTCGCAGTAGTCGTCGTAACGCACACAAGCGACAAATCAGTCAGTCTACGGCCGTCGGCAAGACAACAACGTGCGCGGCTAAAAAGTTAGCAACACAACCGTTAACGACACCACCAACAACAACAACAAAACTTAATAGCAACAACAATTTGAATTCGAACTTAGTGAGAAATCGTCGCACGCGCACGCGATCCTTGAGCAAAGACAGCAACTGTGTGAACAGTAATAATAACAATAACAACAATAATCATAGTAGCAACAATTTAATTGCCAACAGTGTTAATAATAGTGTTAATAACAACGGCTGCAGCAACGGCGGCGCAACGGCAACCGCTGCCTTCATGAGTAGCGCTGCTGCGGCTGCTGCGACTGCCGCTGGTAGTGCACTCTACACAAACAACAGCAACACCAACACCAACAACAACAACAACAATACAGTAACTAATTCAAGTCCAACACCAGCAACAACAACAACAAGTAACACAACAGCAGCAACATCAACAACGGGAGCAACAAGCGGAGCAGCAACTGCCGCCTTGTCCGGCTCCAGTTCGCCGGGTTCGGTCAACTCCGCATCGTCGCTGCTCACAGCCGCCTTTGGCAATCTCTTTGGCGGCACCTCGGCCAAAATGTTGAACGAGCTGTTCGGCAGACAGATGAAGCAGGCACAGGATGCCACCAGTGGCCTGCCACAGAGTCTAGACAATGCCATGCTGGCGGCAGCCATGGAGACTGCCACCAGTGCCGAGTTGCTCAGTGCTGCCGGTTTGGTCAACAGTCTCAACACCAATAGCAAATTGCTCAACAACAACACCAACACCAGCAACAACAACAACATTAGCAGCAGCAGCAGCAGCTCCAACAACAACAACACAACTGCGCTGACAAATGGAGTGAATGCATCCATTTCGCCAGGATCGGCGCACTCCTCCCACTCCCACTCCAGCACTGTGAAGGGCAGTGGCAGCGTCAGTCGTCGCGTCTCCAATTGCAGCGACAGATCGCTAGATGGCGCTGCAGCGGCAACAGTTGCTGCTGGCATGGATGTTGCCGGTGGCTCGCCGCCCAGAGCGGCATCGGTCAGTTCGTTGAATGGTGGCGCCACCACCAACAACAGTGCCAGCAACAATAACAACAGCAACAACAACAACAACAATAGTGAACAATTGCTGCAACATGATTTGGTGGCACATCACATGCTGCGCAACATATTGCAGGGCAAGAAGGAGTTGATGCAACTCGATCAGGAGTTGCGCACAGCCATGCAGCAACAGCAACAACATCAACAGCAACAGCAACAGCAGCAGCAGCAGCAGCATGAAAAGCAGCAACATCTCAACAACAACAATAACAGTGTTGCTGCCACCAACAACAACAATGTTGTCGTCACGGAGAGCATCAATCTGATCGAGGATAGCGAAATGTCGGAGATCAAAATCAAAAGTGAACCGGAGCTGATGGCGACCACACGGCAACCACCGCACTCGCCACATGGTGGCAGCAGCCACAGCAGCCACAGTCACAGCCACAGCCACAGTCACAGTCACAGTCATAGTCACAGCAGGAGCAGCAACAGTGTGAGCAGCAACAACAGCCACAACAGCAGCAGCAACAGCATCGCCAGCAACGGCAGCTTGCGTCGCAAGTCCTCGGACTCGATGGATGAGGAGCAGGTGCCAGCTGTGGTCAGTGAGGCGACGCTGCTCACCAAGAAGGAGGCGGTGGACGACATGCTGGACGAGGTGGAGCTGATGGGCTTGGGACATTCGCGCAACTCGGATCTGGAATCTCTGGCATCGCCCAGCCACTCGGACATATTGCTGCTGGACAACGGTAAGGACGAGGTGCTGGACCACGATCCGGACGACATCATCGAGGATGATGAGGACGACGACGAGGACGACGATGACTGCATGCAGTCCAAACGTGAGTCCAATGGCAGCTCCGGTTGCCTCAAGAAACCGGGCATGGAGCTGAAACGCGCCCGCGTCGAGCACATTGTGTCCAGCATGCGATGCAGTCCCTCCTCAACGCCCCAGGCTGGCCAGCTCCAGGTGAATGGCTGCAAGAAGCGGAAGCTGTATCAGCCACAGCAGCACGCCATGGAACGATATGTGGCAGCTGCCGCTGGCCTCAACTTCGGCCTGAATCTGCAGAGTATGATGCTCGACCAGGAGGATAGCGAATCCAATGAGCTGGAGTCGCCACAGATTCAGCAGAAGCGCGTCGAGAAGAACGCCCTCAAGTCGCAGCTGCGATCCATGCAGGAGCAGCTGGCCGAGATGCAGCAGAAGTACGTCCAGCTGTGCACCCGCATGGAGCAGGAGTCCGAGTGCCAGGAGCTGGACAATGACCACGAGCAGGACATGGAGAGTCTCGAGCACGAGCATGAGCCCGATCAGGAGCAGCACAACGATGACATCGAGCTCTCCCACTCGCCCACCCTCAGCGAATCCACGCCCAAGGAGTCTGTGGAGCGCGCCGGGTCCAGTTCGCCCACCCTCAAGGTCCAAAGCGGTGGCAGCAGCAGCAACAGCATCAGCAACAAGAGCAACAACGTCAACGACAACGCGGCTGCAGCAGCAGCAGCAGCGGCGGCGGCAGCAGCAGCAGCCACCACGCCCAGCATGCTCAGCCAGATGATGAGCAAGATGATGTCCGGCAAGTTGCAGCAGCACAATCCGCTGGTGGGCGTGGCACATGCCGCACTGCCGCAAGGCTTCCCGCCCCTGTTGCAGCACATGGGCGACATGTCGCATGCGGCAGCCATGTATCAACAGTTCTTCTTCGAGCAGGAGGCACGCATGGCCAAGGAGGCAGTCGAGCAGCAGCAGCAGCAGCAGCAACAGCAGCAACAACAGCAACAGCAGCAACAGCAACAGCAGCAGCAGCAGCAACAACAACAGCAGCAGGAGCAGCAGCGTCGTTTCGAGCAGGAACAGGAGCAGCAGCGACGCAAGGAGGAGCAACAGCAGCAACTACAAAGGCAGCAACAGCATCTGCAACAGCTGCAACAGCAACAGCAGCTGGAGCAACATGTTGCCGCCGCAGCAGCTGTGCCACGCGTCCAGTTGCATCCACCCGCCCGTCTGCCCACACGGATGGGCGGAGCAGCTGCCCACAGTGCTCTGAAGTCGGAGCTGTCGGAGAAGTTCCAAATGCTGCGCCAGCAGAGCAACAGCAGCAGCAACAACAGCAGCAGCAACAGCTCCATGATGCGCATGTCCGGCACTGATCTCGAAGGACTCGCCGACGTGCTCAAGTCCGAGATAACCACATCCCTGTCCGCCCTCGTCGACACCATTGTCACCCGCTTCGTGCACCAGCGACGCCTCTTCAGCAAGCAGGCGGATTCGGTGACAGCTGCCGCCGAGCAGCTCAACAAGGATCTGATGCTGGCATCCCAGATCCTCGACCGCAAATCCCCCAGGACGAAAGTCGTCGCCGATCGCGGACACAGCGGCAACACCAATTCCAGCGCCCAGAACGGATCCACGCCAGCAACACAATCAGGTAATAATGGTTCAATCCTCCTAGCTAATAGTCAACAGCAACAGCAGCAGCAGCAACAACAGCAGCAGCAGCAGCAGCAGCAACAAGTCAGCAATCAAAGCAACAGTAGCAATATTGCTGTCAGTCAACAACAACAACAACAGCAGCAGCAGTCGCAAGTAATGTCAGCAATGGCTGCTGCTGCCCAACAGCAATTGCCGAATTGCCAGCAACTGATTGCTGCGCCGCGTCTCAACGGCAATCAGTTGTCGTTCGCCTCACCAGCAGCAGCTGCTGCTGCCGCCATGGGTCTGCAAATGCATCATGCTGCCGCGGCAGCAGCCATGCAACAGCAACAGCAGCAACACCAGCAGCAACAACAGCAGCAACAGCAGCAGCAGCAGCAGCAAAAGGCAGGCGATGTTGCTGCTGATGGCAACAATGGGCCCAATGGCGGCAATGTTAACCAATCGAATGCAACTAACAATAGCTTAAGTTCACTTAATATACCACCTCCTCACATACGTCCCTCGCCCACAGCGGCCGCCATGTTTCAGGCGCCCAAGACGCCCCAAGGCATGAATCCAGTTGCAGCAGCCGCGCTCTACAACTCGATGACGGGTCCCTTCTGTCTGCCCTCCGACCAACAGCAGCAACAGCAGCAGCAACAACAGCAGCAGCAGCAGCAGCAGCAACAACAACAACAGCAACAGGCCGCTCAGTTGCAACAGAATGCCCAACAGACGCAACAGCAGCTGGAGCAGAACGAGGCCTTGAGTCTGGTGGTGACCCCCAAGAAGAAGCGTCATAAGGTCACCGACACGAGGATCACGCCGCGCACCGTCAGTCGTATCCTGGCCCAGGATGGTGTTGTGCCGCCTAGTGGACAGGCAGCCGCAGCAGCAGCTGCCGTTGCTGCCGCCCAACAGCAACAACAACAGCAGCAGCAGCAACAGCAGCAGCAGCAGCAACAACACCAGCAGCAGCAGCAGCAACAACAGCAGCAGCAACAGCAACAAAATAACAACGGCAATAATAATAACAACAGCAATTTAACGCCAGCACAGAGTCCAACGGGTCGGGGACAATCGACGGGAACGTATCATCCGCCGCCACCACCACCACCCATGATGCCAGTGTCCTTGCCCACATCGGTGGCCATACCAAATCCATCGCTGCACGAGTCCAAGGTCTTCTCGCCGTACAGTCCGTTCTTTAATCCCCATGCGGCGCCGGGTCCACACGGTCCGCCACATGGTGGCCAGCCCACCGCTGCCCAACTACATCACCAGCATCACCATCAGCTGAAGCTGTCGTCGAGTCCACCGGGCAGCCTTGGCGCCCTGATGGATTCGCGAGACTCACCGCCATTGCCACATCCGCCAACGATGCTTCATCCCGCTCTGCTGGCAGCCGCCCATCACGGCGGTTCGCCCGACTACAAGACCTGCCTGAGAGCCGTCATGGATGCCCAGGATCGTCAATCCGAGTGCAACTCGGCCGACATGCAATTCGACGGCATGCAACCTACTATATCCTTTTTTAAACAACAACAACAACAACAGCAACTCAATCATCAAATGGTCAAGTGAGTTTATCCAATGTTGAACTTGCCGTGAGCAGAGCAGAGGGAGAGTGAGGGAGAGAGAGGGAGAGATGAGGGAGAGGTATTGTATCAAGTAGATTTCGCTATTGCCTAGGGGATGGGGAACACAAAAGACTTAAGCACCTTGCATTAGGGGATGTGAGGTCGAAGGGGAAGGAAGAGGTCGTGGAAGAGGGGCCTTGCTTACAAAACGAAACCAATCAAGTGTCTTCTTCAGTTTTATTTATTTCCCCATTTAAACTAAATTCTTTTATAAAATGTAATCAAAACCTTATTTATTGGAACATCGTACTCATCGTACCCCCAACCCTCAACCCACCACCCTTACCCCCCTTCTTTGGCAGCTTACCTTAACCGAAACCTACACACGACTCAAGTCATCATCGTCTCGACTCGACTCGCCACGTCTCCCCTCCTCTCTTCTCCTTTCGTCTCTGGCGTCTCTTTGGCTTGAGTTGCATTTGCAATCAGAAAAAATCAATGTTGCCCCATCGGCGCAGCCAATTGCAATGAGCTCCAAGTGTAAGCCTCTCCCTCTTGGTCCCAATCCCCGGGCAGAGTGCCCTCCTTTTTTTTGCATAGGGTTCTCCTACACAACTTAACCCCTAAGCAGACATACACTGCAATCGCAGGGCATATCAATAGTTCAAGAAACTTACAATTTTCTTAAAGAAGTTATTAGCATTTTTTCAAAATTATTGAAACATTAGAGAATTTATGTTTATAATAAAATATATTGAAATATATTTAGAAAATTCTAAAAAAAAAAACGAAATAATGCAAGAAAATTTGAAAAAAAAAGAAAAATATTTAGAAAATTTGTAAAGCTCTTAAAATCATAGTTGAAGTTAGTTGTAGTGTATTTTGAGTTTCGTTGTTTGTCTTTTCGCGAATCTCTTGTAGTTGTGTTTTCAATCAGGCAACACCAAGTGGCCTCAGCCTCATCCTCATCCTCATCCCCATCCTCATCCTTAGCCCCTTTGATTCATTCATTCAGGCTTCGCCCTTAGACATTCATTATTGGCATGTATAGCTGCTGTTGCTGCTGCTGTTGCAGTTACAGCTGCCTTTTTGCCACACTCAAAAGTGCAACAGCGACCCCCTCCTCCACCACTCATTTCCCCCTCTATAGCTAACTCTCTGCAGTGCTCACAGCACGAACATGAAACACAAATTTCTTGTTCTATTTTATTATGAATTTTTGTTGTCGTTTGGATGGGAGAGGGGGCAGCAAAAATTGGAGAAACTCTTTGACTTATTAGTATATATTATATATACATACATATATCTATTGCAATAGAAAATTGAAATTGATCGAAAATTGTGAATCCTTAACTCCGGTGAACTCTTCAACATTGACACCGATGCACCTGCGCAAGGCGAAGCTGATGTTCTTCTGGGTGCGGTATCCCAGTTCAGCGGTGCTCAAGATGTACTTCCCGGACATCAAGTTCAACAAAAACAACACAGCACAATTGGTGAAATGGTTCTCGAATTTCCGGTAAGTAATATTCCCAACTAGCTTTTCAACATATGAGAAACTAACCAAGTCAATTTCTAAATAGAGAAATATCTTTCAATTCGTACTAAAGCAGCATTCATTTTTATGATTTTAGTTTAAGTTGTTGGAGACCCGGTACTAAACAGTGCTTAGAGTCTATTATATTTTCGTTTTATGCAACATTTCATTTTTTTTAATTTTATTTTTTTTATATTTTGTTAAGGTTTTTTGTTTTTGTTTTTGGCCAACATCAAAATCAATTCGATATCAAAACGGCTGTCGAAACCCTCTTGACTTGCACTCAAGAAATCGCACAACTGACATGCAATGCCACGCCTACCATCCTCTTCCCTACCCCCACCAACCATCCCCCTGTATCCGATGCAGAACCAAATAAAAAGATATATAGCAGATATGACAGCGCCTGCATTTGGCTGTCAGAGCTTGTCTATGGCCAAAAAGAAATCGTTGCCAAAAAAAAAGAGAAAGAGAAAAAGAGAAAAAGAAAAGAGCGAGAGAAAAACTAGAAAATCGACAGCTGGAAATGCAGAAAGAATTTAGGGCGAGAATTTGTTTCGACTGCGGTTCATAGAATGCATTTTCCCGCCAAAAGCAACACAACACAACACAAAACAAAACAGAAAATAATCGAGACAGCCACCATCTGCAGCAACTATCCACGCGACAGTAGACAATAGTTCACCTGGATTTTGATTTCAGCCCCTAAAGTAACACCCCTAGCACGCAGCTGCCGCCGCAGAAGCAGCAGCAACCAGCAACCCCTAAGAGTCGAATTGTCTCAAGACATGCGCAACGTCTTAAGGCATTTGCCTTTGCTCCTTCATTCTCAGCTTACGTTACTTCCCTCATTCTTGTTTTCATTTACTTATCGCATTTCGTTACCTTTACCTGTGCACAAATCACAGCACGTTCCGTTAAGGGTTTTCCGCTTGCATCCCCTTTGTCCTACGGACCAGCAGAAGGAAGTTCCCAAAAATTGCCTGCATCTATTGTTCCCACTTGGCTTATGCTCAAGACATATTATTATTATTATTATTATACTTACTACTTTTTTTCCATATATATTTATTTTATTTTTAATTTCATTTTGTTTAGGGGCTGTAAAGGGGTTAGCGACGACTTCTTTGCATGGGAATTTCTTGAGTTTGCGACTTTTTGGGTGGGAATATTTTTGTTGATTCTGTTGACTCGACTTCCTTTTGCGTCCCCTACACAATTTTATCTGCTAGGGGTAACATAAAAATAACGGAATTACATATTTTTATTTTCTTTCTTAATTATATAATATTTTTAACTGTATTCTATATATTTAAGAATTTTTCCTAATTTGAAAAATATTTTTTTATATTTTGAATTTTTTTCAAATGTTTTGTAATTTTCAACTAAGACACACACTTAACATACGTGCCACTCGTTCGCCATGTTGCATGCCACTTGGGCA
This sequence comes from Drosophila quadrilineata, assembly GCA_018150725.1. Classification (NCBI taxonomy): domain Eukaryota; kingdom Metazoa; phylum Arthropoda; class Insecta; order Diptera; family Drosophilidae; genus Drosophila; species Drosophila quadrilineata. Next base: position 1,353,784 of record JAECWN010000375.1, read on the forward strand.
TACAGTTAGTGGTAAGGGGGGAGAGAGCAAGACAAGTGTCTAATGGCGTTAATAGACAGACAGGCAAGTGGCCAAAGGACTCAAAGTTGCCAGCTTTATGTTGCATACTTAGCAGGGCCGCTCGGCAGTGGCGCCACTTTCTTGCCACTTCTAGTCACCTACCCCCCTGCAAGCTACCCCTCAGTTTTAATTTCTTTTTTTTTTTTTGGCTAATTAGCAAAGAGTGCTTGCCGTGTTTGTGCGCCACTTATATAATTGCATTATCTGCACTCACTTTTATGCCACATACAAACAAATGCAAAGAAAAGAAAGCATCCTACATGTCCTTTCTTGCAGCACCTCCCCACCACATGCTTAGCACATATATGAATGTGTGTGTGTGTATGGTGGCTAATTAGTTTGTTTGACTTCCACAGCAAGTGCAGTTGGCTTTCTTTGAGCTCAGCTGGGGGATGGAGGCGTTGTGGGAGGGGTGGAAGAGGTTGCAAGGGCTGCAGCTACTTGAGAGTCGCGCCTGGAGAGTCGCGTATAATGGCGGTATCCCCCAGCTGGCAAAAGGCGCTCAAGAATGCAACACACACACACACACCCATACACACACTCGTCTTTATACTTAGTATGTTATTTTGTTGACTCTTTTTTTTTGCAATTTTTTTTTTTTTTTTTTTTTTGTATGTATATTTTTTAGCATCAAGCATTTTTGAGGTTAAGTGTACTTACCCCGCCCATTCCCCCTCTCAGCTAGCGGCGTGAAAAGATCTTAAAGAAATACACACAAAAATAACAGATAAACAAAAACAGATGAAAAATGCAATGTATCTATTATACACTATGTATATGTATAAGGAATGTCATGTACAGCAACAGCAACAGTAACAGCAACAACAACCACAGCAACAACAACAGCACACATACATATGATATGTACATACAATGATGTGTAGTTGTAGATGTATGTACATATTATATACATATGTGGACAGACACACTCTCACTCACACATAAACACGCACACACATATTCCAGTATATATATATATATATAAATATCTATGTGGATATACATATGTATATCAAGTGTTGCCAATTACTTCATTATTGTATGAGGTAGAGATGTCTGCATATGTGTGGGTGAGTATGTGTGAGCTTATTAATGTTCTCTAAATGTATATAACGTATATACTCTTATATATACTCTCTCTAAGTGAATGGCACTTCTGAAGAAAGCAGAAAGAAGTAGCAAAAGGAAACACTTACACACACACTGGCACACACATACACACTTATCACACATAGACATGCATACAAACATAGAATATAATGTCGCTGAAGAGACACTTGGGGCTGCACAGCACGCTTGCCTGCCTTCAAATGCCCGCTAGAAGGCGCTGCCACGCCCCCACCCCCATAACATATAACTATATTTGCATTTGAAAATATATGTATGTAGATGCATATATATGTATTTTTAAAATAGGCTACGAAAAATCATATATATATGTTATATAAACTAATTAGTTATGGCAGCAGCTGCACTTCCGCTGCGGCCATTTCTATGGCTGTTTACTAGTGTGTGTGTTGCAAGTGTGTGTGTGTGAGTGTGAATGTGTGTATTATCTAAATTAAGTGGCGCAGGGCACACACTTCTGGCAGGCAGTTAGCTAAACTTCCTTTTCCTGCTGCTGACACCCCCAAACCAGCCACAATTCACACACACACACCCAAACCCACACACACACATGCAGCTGGCTTGTTGTGGCATTTGAATGCCAGCCTCAAGCTACAGCAACAATAAGTGAGTGAGCCAAAGCTAATTGCATCAACATGCACAAAAATTGGCGGCTTTTTACGAGCGCGCCTACAAGTAGGCAACGCTTTGTGGCCAAACACCTAAAATGGAACTAAGTAGATAGATAGCAGGAGGCAGCAGCTGAAAGACAATGCCAGTCTCAGTTGCTGTCACAATTTGTACCCTCCATGCAACTCAATGGATGTGTGAGTGAGTGTGTGATGTTGTATGTCTTGTGGCAATCGTTGCCGTTGCCTATTGTAGTGAGTGTGGCAGTTGCCTCCGGGGAGTTGGTCTCAGCTTCGGCTTGACAGCCAACAGTCGTCAAGATAAATGTATGTATATATGGCAAATTTTTTGCAATCAGCTTCTATTTGCGCAATTCGCGCTTATTGTTTGGAAAAATCAACAATTCTCCATTGTGGAGACACAGAGAAAGAGATAGAGACAGAGTGAGAGGGTGTGGGGAGAGAAATGCATTTGGCTGCGACTACAGCTGGGAAATCTTGAAATTAGCGCGATTATTAGAGCGTTGTTAAGTGGGCGGGACAGGGGCAGGCCAATGCAAGAGCAACAATTACGATGACGACTGACGACAGTCAGACACTGTCGACTCATTAGAAAAAGACAAGCAATCACTTACCACACAGGCAGCTGCAACTGCCACAGATACAGCTCCTGCTGCTGCTGCTCAAATCACTTGACTAAACAAGGCGGCGTCACAGCAGCCAACACGAGGAGCAGTTCAGCAGTGGCACCACTGCACTTGCTAATTAAGTCCCCAACCACCAAAACAAAGAGCAGTGCGCAGGCAGAGAGTGCAAGAGGAGGCAGGTTGCAGGCAGGCAGTCAGTCAGGCGGTAGGAGTTGCATGCAACAACAGCGAAAGACGATGCCCGCCGACTTGCAATTTCTATTGCAAACAGAGGCATACTTTGGGCGCCAAAGGATTATGCTGCAACTGTTGTTGCACATTTGAGATTTATTAAAAATTCTTTATAACAAAGAAGCACACACACACACACACACACACATACACCCATACACACACCCGCATACATACTACAGCCACAAACTAGGGTGAGAGCGCAAGAGATGCGCCTAAGAGTATGCTGCAAAATTTATTAATAATGTCATTGCAAAGGCGATTCCATGTAATGAATGCATCGAGTCCTTAGAGTCCTTCGCAGGCAGTCTATAAGTAGGCTTAGCTAGCAAACAAAGAGACAGAGAGAGAGAGAGTGTGTGTTTGAGAGAAAGAAACAGCAGTATGTGTGCGAGAAAGAGAAGAGAGAAGCGGTTATCCTTTTTGGGCGTATGCATGAGAGATGAAAACTTATGATTTCTGAATTCGAATTGAGTTACTTGATTTATAAGCGATTTCGTCCTGTTTTTAAGCCATTTCTTACCTAATTTCAACTATTATTATTTAAGTTTTATGTAAATTTTCTAATTTCGTAAATTTGAATGCTAAAAAAAATAACTAAAAAATAAACAAAACTCAAAAAAAAAAAATCCAAGAAAAATAATATAAAGCCAAATAGCAATTAGTTTACTGACCGAATCCAAACATATTCCTCATCTACGCATCTGCAGAGAATTCTACTACATACAAATGGAGAAATATGCACGACAAGCTGTCACTGAAGGCATCAAGACACCCGATGATCTGTTGATTGCTGGAGATAGTGAATTATATCGCGTGCTCAATTTGCACTACAATCGCAATAATCACATTGAGGTATGCAACAACATCAACAACAACAACAACTAATACAACACTAACACTAACAACTCGATACTCACTCTCAATTACAATATGTGTTTGCAATTAGTTGAATAATTTTCATAACTCAATCGAAGAACTAAAATTATTCAACTAAGGGAATTATTTTTACTACATATATTTAAAATATTGAATTGTAAATGGGAACTGTATTCACACATACACTAAAACTCACACAAACATATACACTAACACACTTGTAGCTGCTGGTCCATTACGTATTTTGCTAATGTTCAACTTCTTCTTCGCCTTCTTCGTCCATTTTCCATTGCACTTTCCACCCCATGGTGCTATCAACAGGTGCCCCAAAACTTTCGCTTTGTGGTCGAACAGACACTGCGTGAATTTTTCCGTGCAATACAGGGTGGCAAAGACACCGAGCAATCGTGGAAGAAATCCATATACAAGATCATCTCGCGCATGGATGATCCCGTCCCCGAATACTTCAAGTCGCCGAATTTTTTAGAGCAGCTGGAATAAGTGGAGGAGTTGGCTATGCCAACAATGCCGCCGCCCTTGAATCATCCACCTACGAACCCTGCTACGACTACAACTACACCAACAGCAACACAAACTGCAGCAGCAGCAGCAGCAACGACAACAGCAGCCGCAGGATCAACAGCAACAGGACGATCAACAAATGCATCAAGATCAAGAGCAACAACAACAACAACAATGCCGAGAGCGTCACGCAAACCAAAGTTAAAAAGTTAAATCTACGCAAGAAATACGACTGGATATAATGCAACAACATATTCCAACAGTAACAACACTGTATTATATTCCTAACCGAAATATACAAACTAAGAGGTGTATGCATTTCAAACGCCTCTCGTCGAACCCGAACACAAAATTCAACATCAAATGAAACGAAACGAAACGAAAAGAAAAGTATATCCTTTCTCTAGAGCCGGTAAAACATATATAAATATATTTTGCAACACAACAAAAAAGTAACGTTATTTAACACATACACATAGCTGCATTTTGCATTCAAATTTAATGCAGTAACATATACACACACACACTCACACACACACACACACAATTATACAAGACAAGAAGCAAGACATTAAAAGCGTTGCGCTGAAAAGCATGCAATGCTTTTTGGTACGCCAATCGTTAATGACAAAGAGCAGACAAAGCAAGTTAAACATAGTGCAAATTTCAAACCTCAGCCAGTAACAGTTACAGTAACAGACGACACACACACACACACACATATAAAATACACATATATATATAGAGTGTAAACTGTACTCTGACCGTTGGTTTGCTAGTTGAAAATTTTTAAGAAATATTTTTACTATTACATATAAAAGCAAATGCATAAATAGTTGAACCATCTGATAATCTACCGAAAGTTGACACACACACACACACACACATACTGACACATTCCAGCACACATACACACATTACGGTACACAGTTATGTTTTTCACGTAAGTTCAAATAAGTGTGTTTTTCGCCGTTCGAAAAGTGCTTTCCAACTGAAACGACATTCGCCAAGTTTCAATTGCAGACCAACTTTTCCACAACATCTTTTCAGACAATTTTGCGCAAACTTTGAAAAAGTTTGCATAATACTGTCAACAACAAAATTACGAAAACAAAACAAACAACAAAAAAAGCGTAAACAAAAGCGTAATTAACAATTAAGTTCAGGTTGCTTTTTTACTTTTTAAAAATTAAGCAAAAAAAATTTACAAAAAAAAAAATATCGATATAATTCAATGTCGCAAAGAAAAACCAAAAAGATTTTCAAGCAAAAAAAAAAATAATAATAATCGTATATATATTAATATAAATATTTTGCAATTAGAATTTTGAGGAATTAAATAATAATTAATTGTATTAGGAGAGGGCGTTAGGGTAGCGAAAATTGATCTAACCAAAGTTATTGTTAATGAGCCTAATTTTCTATATACATACATGCATATATAATTGAGTTTTTTTAAAATGAATGCACCGATCTGTGCACACATTATATTAATTTCAATACAACATACCCACACATACACACACACACACACACTAGTCTGTTATTTATGTAAATATTTATAATGTTTAGTTGAATAAAGTTTTTTAACTTAAGTTTATGTTTAGTTTAATTTTACTTGGCCTTAAGTTGCAACAAAATACACAACACAATATAATTATAACCAAACATATCTTTTGTGATTTTTAATTTAACAATTTGTTATCGGTTATCGATCACACCCGTGCTGCCGCCGATAAGCGATAAGCGATCGATATACATCGAGATATCTGCTGCACACTCATTTCATATACCAAGCATGGAAAGTGGGCGGGTTTAGAGGGATATGTTTGCCTGCTCTGCGGGCAAACTCATAGTTGCAACTGCAACTGCAACTACCAACAACAACAACAACAACTATCAACAACAACAGTCATCAAAGCATGCAAACATACATCAAAAACACACATACAAATAAACAGAAACACATCGAAACATGTTCTCTTGGCAAGTATAAAACATAATATAGAAAATAATAATGATATTCCTCAGCAAACAAAAAGTTTACAACTTTTACTCAAAACAGTTCAATTTCGGCCCATCATGTGCATTGCGTATTTCGTATATCATGCGGCGGCACCACGCCCACTCTAGTACCCCTAGCGCCCCATTTTTCGATTTTTGACTGGGAAACATTGCAAAGTTTATATTATTATTATCGATTAGAAACGGAAATACACCGTACTCTACTTATACTCGAAAACGATTGAAGTACGACCAAAAAGGAAATAAAAAATCGCACACATACAAAACAAAATTTTTTGGGAAAAAAAATTCTGAGAATTTCAAAACGAAATTAAATGCAAACCTTTCGGCAAACCCCAATGATAATGCAAAATTTTTACAATAGTCGAATTTTAGCTAAGGAAATTTTCAAACGAACTAATTAACATTTTAGGCCTAAAACGAAAATTGTATGAAATGTGGCGAAAATATGACAAAATTAATCAAGTATAAAACGGTGAGTTTCCTAATCTAAACAAACTGAAGAAAATCCTTACAAAAAATTTAAGAAAAAGATCGAATCAAGCGAGACATTTGAATATTTAGTAATTAGCGTAAAACTTATGGATTAACTCATGATATTGGCAAACTTAAAAAAAAAACAAAAATTCAAATATTTTATTTTTTCTATTTTGCCTATTTTTTGGAATTTTCCAGTTTTTAATTTTCACACAGCTTGCAAGCAGAAAAACGAACAAATATTCACAAAACGATAAATCTCAAACTCCAAATTGAAATCGAAATTGAAATTGAAGATTCGTTAATTGTTAATGCCTTTACGAAATTTATTAAATAATATGACGACGAAGTGAACAAAAATTCAAATATTTGGCAAATTTTTGAATTTGAAATTAATATTTTATTTAAATACAATTGTAACTGATTTTGTGATAAAAAAAAAAACTAAAAATTAAATGAAAATTGCATTATTGTTTCGGCAAATCCAATATGGAAATGCTGTGTGTGAGTGTCCATTATTCACACCAGCAGCCATACAAAATTATTGATTATAAAAATAGTTAATTGACAAAAACAAAAAAAAAATTATAAACAATTGAACAAAAAAAAACCATTTAGGCAATTTAAGGCGTATTAACAATAAACAAATACTACAAATCGTTTGGCAAACCCAAAAAAAACCTTTAGGCAAAATTTTATAAATTAAGCAAGTCATGTGAAGTCGAAATTCAAATTCAAAAAACACACATTTTGTATAAGAGTTGAGATCGTGTGACAGATGGAAAGAGACACAATGAGTGGAAGAAAGAGAGAGATAAACTCGCCATTAATGAAACCGTCAAGAATGCAAGAAAATGAATTTTTAAAATTAGTATTATTTTCAGTTTTGATTTGTTTTGAATTGATTTATCTTGTGTAGATTTAATAAGAAAACACACACAACTTAAAAAAAATACTAAAATATGTAGTATATAGCATATAGCACTATATACCAATGTCGGTTTCCGTCAAAGGAGACATTGAGAATTCAAATTTCAAATTCAAATTTTACTTGCGTACCACAAAAACAAAAAAAAGTTACACAAATACAAGAACAACTCACACATACATAAGTACAACTACATTAATACTACTATATAAATTGACGTACATAATACATACATTTATACTTACATACATAATTATACTATAAGTGAAGAAAATAAAACAAAAATGAAGACAAATTACTAATTGGTTAATAAAACAAAATTCATTGAAAAAAAAACGAACAAATTGAAAAAAAAAAAAACAAAAATTATTTCAAATCGAAATTGTCGGCGAATTTCTTTTATTCTTTAAAAAATTTTCAATTTCAACAATTTTTCGGCAAAAAAAAAATTCTGTTAATTTTCTTACTTTGAAACACAATCTTTGGCATTCACATTCATCACAGCAAAATTTGGGAGCACCAACACCTACACAATCATCTCACAAAACTCAATCCACAACAAACGGTAAGCGATTATTATTAAAATAATACAACTTATATATATAATATGGAAATCAACTACTATATTCAACATATTCTTGGCCTTTAAAGCAACGAGAGAATTTTTAAATGCAGTTCCTACAACATTTTGGACAAGAACTTTTCAGGCAATTGAAAATTGGATTTTGTTTTGCACACAGACAAACAAACTTTGGTGTTGGAAAATTCCAAAATAAGACGCATACGTAACTTATCAAGTAGTATTGCATACAATAGCCTAAACATCAGTTTAAACATTTATTAATCGTAAACATATATCAGATCGTTGCTTTTATGGGTATCCATTCCAAGTCAGAGACAGTTTACAGGCCGAGGAAAAGTCTTTAGCGATAGCGACAACTTTTTAACCAACAATGAAATCAAGCCAGCCAACCAGCCAAAACCTTGAAGAAATAGGCAAACCAGCTATATAGTACCGATTCCAATACAAAATCAGCCAACCAGACAGACAACCAAATAAATAAGTACAGGAAATATACTAAAGAAATCCCCCGAAAACGATAAGCAGTGCACACAACGCAGTGTTGTGTAACACAATCAATAGTAGTGGCAGTGTTGTAAAACACTGCACTGCAGGGCAATACAGATGCAGATAGACAGACACACAGACAGCTAGACAAACCAAAAACTAAAAAAAAAAACCAAAACTGATCGAAACTAATTTGATTTCACTGATTAACTGATTGTGAGCAAAAGAACAACATACACAGCAAGAAAAGAAAACTAAGTAGACTTAATGAAATACTGAGGGTATTCGCAGGAATACGGAACGTAATGAAGAAAATACTAAATAAACCCAAAAACAAAATATACGATAAAACCGAAAAAATCATAAATATATATTCTACACGTAAACCAAATATCAAATATAAATGCAGATGCAGCCCATATGCAATTTTAACTAGATTTTAAAGCATTATTACCGCAAAACCAAAAAAAAAAAACACACACACATACGAAATACAAAAATACCAGATTACAGCATATACTGAAACAAAAGAACAAGAAAATTGCTCAAATTTGTACATAAATTAATGAAATACACAGCCACACACATTTAAATACCAAACAAAAAAAAAAAGAAAACTACATACACATAATGAAATACGAATACAGTTAATACATAAGCTAATGAATCTAAACAGCATAGTAAACACCCACTCCCCATATCTCCACATACCCAAAAAAAAAAAAAACAAAGATCAAGGCAAATGCCGGGCAAAGACAATACTTATTCGACGAGCTTTACAACACTGAACAAAGTTGCACGCAAATGAGTTTCCCCGTTTCGAGAACATGTGCCAAAGCTAACAGGACATTTACAGTTACAGTTACAGATACAGATACAGAATTGTATCTCACATATTGTATATCATATAGGGATCGAAAGGATCTTGAGGTATTTGGCAAAATTGACCAGGAGAATTCAAGTTTATATGTAAGTTTATTAAACATCCTTGTTTTGGAAAACATCTGATCACAACAATAAACAGAATAAAAATCAACACGAAGTAAGTATAAAAAAGAACATCAAAGAAATTAACATGAAAATTTGCAGTTTAGGTATATTGAAAAAAAACAAAATAAAACAAGAACGAAAAAATATAACAAATAAAAATCGAAGAAAAACTATGAAAACAAGAAAAAACGAAAACAAATACTTAAAATGATTGCGTTTTTTTAGTAGCAAACGCGATTCACAAAATTCTTAAAAACAAAAATCTTTTCGAGTAACAAAAAACCAACAAGAAATTCCAATTTTTGTGAAAATGTTTCGAACAAAATGTAAATTTTTATCACTTATTTGACGCAGATACGATACAGAGATGATCGACAGATGATCAATATTTTTGGGGTCCAACAATACACCCCGTTTTTAGTTACAACAAACTGCAATAGAGCAGCACAGACTGTGCGTAAACTTTCGGAGCGCACTGTGCTTGCACCAACGGATTAAGTTAAACAAACAAAACTGAAATTGATTAATAAGAAACTTTAAGTGTAAGAATTTATGCCATCCTGAGTTCTGAGTATTCTTAAACAAAACTTTTGGCTTATCATAATGAAAGTGAAAACTAAATTAAATTCAAAATTCAATTGATATACACACACACACACACACACACACACACATTCACACATACATATACACTGCACATGTTTGCGAAACAAAGTATAAAAATATATAACAGTTGCATAAACCCTAAAATAATAATAACAAATAATACTAATAATAACAAACAATAACAATTGAGACGATAGAATTTAGTTTTAAAAGCCAACAATAGCCAGGGAAACATACACAACTCGTATGTGATATTTTTGAGTTAAATCTCTCTAATTTATTAATACTGAACAAACAGCCACAAACATACCCAATTTATTGTGACAATATATCAATCAATATATAAACAATAGCAACAACAACAACAACAACAACAATATAGCACTTCCAGCAGCAACTTGTTTTTTGGGTTGTCTACCATATCAAACATGAAATTGAAAAACCAAAAAATAACATATATATATATATGTATATATATTTCAAAAATATATAACAGATAGAGCGTTGAGGGGAGTAACTTCCGTTGAGACTTTAAGCCATCCTAAGTTCAAATTTTACTGAGATGACATGATGATGATATTTACCATATAACATATACACACATATATAACATATAACGAAATATATAAATATTATAAGTGTTTATAGTTAAATTTGAAACAACTTTATTTTGCAATAGTCAAAACGTGCCCCCGCACGTACCGGGATAATTTATAGTACAATACAACAACCAACAAACAAACATAGCAAACATAGCAAACAAACATACATACCAATAAATTTTTATAAAACTATTTATATTTTTATACTAAACGAATCGAAACGAATCGAAACAAGACCTTACAAAATATACAATGAAACAGAAAAATCGAGAAATCCAACAAAAATACAAAACAAAAAAAAATCGATTAAAAATAGCTAATTAGTATAATAAGCCAAAAATGTTTAGTTTCAATTCAAAACTCCTTAGTTCACAATTCAACAACAGCAACATTTATGTTTTTAGTTGAACGTAATGAAAACTGACTGCCAGCTGAGCTGAGCTGAGCTGAGAAATGTGGCAAGTGCAGCAACTGCGGCAACTGCAGCAACGCGGCAACATGAATGCCACCAGAAATTAACAATAGAGACCTCAAACTATATATAATATAGGAATATTACAAAGAAGATATGTACGTAGAGACGACGACCCGAAGATGCCTGCCGCCTGCAAACAACAAATAACTTTCGCCCCAGTTCGTGTTGCCTCGTGTTGCAGTTGCATGTGCCACCACCACTGACATTTCTAGCGCAGCTTCATTGATTAAGACTAGCCACTAGACTGTCAGTCAGTCAGTCATAACAACAACAACAGTAACAACAACAACAGTAACAACAACAAGAATAAGTGATAAAAAGAAGCAAACCTTTTGTTTTACAATTCTCTTACGAAAAACTCAATCAATCAATCAATCAATCAATCAATTGAAATGAACCACAAAGCTTTTGCGTGCGTTTAACTGTCGCAATCTCTGGCGAGGGCAGCTTATATTTGTGGCAACAACAGGATACGATGATCTGGCGGTGATGATGATGATGATGATAGAACTTGCAAAATACTTTGGTTAACTCTCTCACACAAGCAAATATACAGTACTGCATATGTAGTGCAACAATAAACAAACACAAATTGATCAGACAATTCAAATTGTGAGCCGCAACGTGCCACAGACAATAGCCCAGTAATATTATTCTTATTTTCCAAGTGGTCGCCTGCTTTGTAATTCCTCGAGAATTAAAGAGGCGCCAAACAGCCGTAATACAGAAGTACAACCAAACTACAAAAAACAAAATATATATACGAATTGGCACCACGAATCGTAAAAATCGATCGATCGATCTCACAAAGGATTGTTCCCATGTTGCCCATATAAGTATGCTATGCAAATAAACAGCCGTTAAAGAGTTGGTGGGAGTTGAGCCAGATATTGCCGCAGGCGTTTGTCAAAATTCTACAAAGATTTTTTGTAAGAAACTGTAGGAGCAAACGAAAAACGCAATTTTATGAAAACGAATGTTTGTATATTTATACACACATATAAATGATAATTTTCTTAGTTTCCTATTTTGTGTTTCCACTCAGTTTTGTTGTTTTTTTCGCTTTTACTTTTGACAAAAGCGAATCCAACACAAGACCTACATGCCACGCCCACTTGTGGCGTGTGTAAAATATGTATAAAAACCAAACCAAAAACTAAACAAAATAGAAAACAAAAATATTAAAAAAAATTATAATAATAATAATAATAACAAACATAAAATATACAAAGCAAACAAAAAATAAACAAAAAAAAGAGAAGAAACAACAATATTTATACAGAGACTGCAAACAAATGTGATCAGATATTTTATAATAATATTATAAGTTTACAAGCAAACGCTACAACACAGTAATAAGAAGCCAAAACAATTAGTATTTATTGCAATAGCGAACAGAATCAAAATCGAATCGAATCAACAACAGCAACAGCATCCACAACAAAATAATGAAATGAACAACAGCAACCTTGTAAGCAAATTGTAAGTCAATATTAAGAAATAAGCAAACGAAAAACATAAATAAGGATAATGATAAACAAAAATATTTATAATAATATTTTTTACAATAGCATATACAGAAACAACAATCTCTAAATATATAGCAAAACGACAAAGAAACCAAGCGAGAGCTGCAGACGAGCTGCTGTAAAAAGGGTCCGCCTAAAAGCACGCTGCAGTTTCTTTGCGCAACAGTTGCCTTTCACAGAAACAATTTACCATTTAAGTTACAAATAGTGAAATAGACACAAACCAAAATGGCGGCATTCCCACAATAGTGCAGCATGCAGCCAAGTTTCAAACCAGTTTTCAGTTAAGCAATTACCTCAGTTCATTAAATACAACAAAACAGCAGCTGCAATTAATATTTATTAAACATAAATTAATATATTGCACGCTGCTCACTTAGTTCAAGATTCATACAAAGATTCTATTCAGTTCCAGTAGGAGAACGAGGAGCAAGAGGTGTATTTCAGAAACAACAACAACAACAACAAGTGATGAGTGGCAAAAAAAACAACGAAATACTGTTTTATGCCCACACAAACTATATAAATAAATACAAAATGCAAAATAATTACATGCAATTATTTCAATTACATTTATTTCACGAAAGAATGTCAGAGTATAGGGAGTGAGATTTTCAGTCTTCTGTTACAACAACAACAACAACAAAACTTTCGAATAGCATTCAATGTTAGTTTACAGCGTTTTTGAAAATTGAAAACCAATTTGAGTTCAGAACAATAGTGCCGGTAATATTTATCATATAAGTAACTATACAATACATATGCCAGTTATATGTATGTATGTATGTAGACATTATACATAACAAGTAAAAATACATATGCTAGACGTCGTAAATCGTAATTCAACATAGCCAACTAATGTTCAACAAATAAGCCACAGTCAAGCAACTTAATAATAGAACACAAATGCAGACAGACAGAGACAGAGAGGGAGAAAAGAGAGAAGAAACTCATTTTGCGTACAGTTTTCCACGTGCGAGCGAAAGGATAAGGATTGTCTCCTGCCCAAAGCCCCTCCACACTCACACATGTATCCCTCACACATATAAGCATCATGTCACATGCCCTATAAATATATATAACTTATTAACTATATAAGAAAAAAATATTTAAAAAAAAAATACATAAAAATAATAATAATAATAATGGTAGTTGCTATTTTAAATATGTATTACAAGAGACAAGAAATAAACACGATCATCAGCCAACATATATGAATTACATAACTGTTAAGCAGGACCCCCTCCAACCAACAACAACAGCAACAGCAATTCAAATATGTTCCAATCCATTTACAAGAAAATGAAATTGAAAATAAGGAAACCAAAACTCAAAACTCAATACAACAGCCAGAGGAATACGTATGATATTTGTATGCTTTTTTACTTACACGTATGTATACAAAATAAATGAAAAACAAAAATATTTAAAATAAATTGACAAAGTAATATGGAATTTGGAGACGCCGCCTTTAGGTTTACCAAACACACACACATACACACAACACACACATACACACAGCCAGCCACAAACACATACTTACAGAAATCAATGTCAGTCAGCATAAGTATGAAAACTAAGCGTAAATTAAATTACAAATTTAAATTACAAAAAAAAAAAATCTCATAAAAAATCCAAATGAAAATGAAAAGAGAAAACCGAAGCAAGAAATTGATATAAAAAAGACACACAACAAATGAAATCAATATAAATTTCTACTCATAGTTTAGCATTCGTAATGAGATTATTTTGAGATTTACAGATTAACAAATCAAATGGAGCATAACTTTAAATAGTTCGCAAAGAAAACTAAACTACTACATTAAATAGAAATCTCTCGCCAGCCAAGTACTACAACAACAACAACAACAGCAGCAACTACAGCTTAAATAACAACAACAAGAACAACAACAACAAGTAAACAAAATGCCGTTCAACTAACAACCAACAACAATAACAACAACAACAACAACTACATACAACACCAACTGAAATCAGAACATGAATTAAACATATTCGTTTATTTGCCATCATATAATCCCAATCCCATATTCTTATTTGCATTTTTGTCGCGATTACTTCCGTTCACACAGAAAAGATGCTAAGTAAACAGCGCCACGAAGTATGCAACGCAAAATGCAAATCGGAGTTTGAAAGCTTATCAATAAAAGACAAACATAAATTAACAACATTTGATAAAAGAAAAATTTTAACAATTTTATAAACCTAAAAATCTACTAAGTATATACATATATATATATTTAAAGGCATACTTTTAATGGGTATATATACATAATATTGTAGAAACAACTTGAAAATACTAGAGGTCTCTTAACGATCTTCAAAGCACTACACAACGAGATGAAACAGAGTTGAAGTTGGTGTCCTTGAAGATCGATAAAATGACAGCTCACATTATATACACAAACACACACACTCACACACACACATATTATACGGACGTATACAAAACATTTCGATGAGAGGAGCTTTTCGGCAATTATGCTCAAGTGGTATCGCATTAGATGATTAATGAATTCCAGGCAACAGTTTCGAGCAAAGAATATTTCGGCTTAGACAAACACAAGGTGACTTTCGGCGTTAGTGCAAAAAACAAAAACAAACAAAAAATGAGAAAACACAAGACAAAAATTAAAATGATATTATAAGTATAAAATGTTCCAGAGGAACACAACTCTCGGCAAAGACTTTGGCGTATATTTTGGAACAACACAGGACGCAAGGACTAAACAAAATGAAACAAAAACTAAACGAAAAACAAAAAATTATCATCATTAACAGGATATAACTGATAATGGTGATATTAATGATCATGACAAAATACGCGATGCCAGTGTTCCCAGCACTTGTCAAAAGAAAATTCGAAGAAAACTCCCAACATTTTTCGGCGCCCACACAAAAAAAAAACATTAAATTGTAGCTCTAAGTGTAAAATTAAAATAAAAAATATGTATTTCGGTAATGTTCCTATGTATATGCGCATTTATATATACATATGTATACACGTATGTGTATATATATATCTGTATATAAACAGGGTATATAAGACAGTAAACAGAAATTTAACTTTTGGACACACCAAAATTCAGCATTTAACATT
The DNA here is from genome assembly GCA_018150725.1 of Drosophila quadrilineata. Taxonomy (NCBI): domain Eukaryota; kingdom Metazoa; phylum Arthropoda; class Insecta; order Diptera; family Drosophilidae; genus Drosophila; species Drosophila quadrilineata. The sequence continues at coordinate 1,369,681 of JAECWN010000375.1, forward strand.
TTGGAAAACCCAAAACACCCAAAAAAAAAAACGAGGTACCGGAATCTCTGGAAAACTCTATTCAAATTTTCGGGCATGTGCTTGGGAAACTGGCTAAAGGAAAAAGCAAGAAAAAATTTAAAGATAATTCAAAAAAAGAAGAAGAATAACGTACATATGCATAAAAGTAAATAATTTACAGGCAGCATTTGAAATACACGAAAGATGAAAAAATAAAACTTGATATTTTTAATTCGAATTATGCATTAGGTTGACGTTAATTGATTGATTTATTGACTTAAACAAATTGAATAAAAAATTGTACTTTTCAACGACAGCAACAACAATGAGAAACGCGTTAAAAAAAAAGAATACAAAATCCCAATAAATGATGAATGACGAATCAAGAAAATCAATGAAGATATTTAAAAATCGAATAATGACGAAACGAACAAAATTGTAAACTCTCGGCCATGTTTGGATAATTCTCTCGGTGTAAAGTTCAGGACAACAAAAAAAACAACAACAACAAAAAGAAAATCCCCAAAAAAAAAAAATGAAACAAAAAGCAAAATAAGGAAAATCCTTTTTAGACTTTAGGCAATGGAAGAAAACTCAAAATCCAAAAATTATATGCAAAATTACAAAATTTTGGAATAAACAAAATTTCGTAAAGCTAAATTTAAAACGTAAGTTACGTGTAAATTAGCCATAGACGGAGTCCAAGTAATGGAACATAAGACACACCCCACTCCGGTCATTGGGCAACGGATAACAAAATTGATGAAAATGCAAATTTTGAAAACGTGTTGAAAAATATCAAGAAAAAAGTACAAGCTTATTTTAAGCACCTTCGCGCCTTATCTTTAAGAACATAAATAAATGAAAAACAAAAACAAAAACCAAATGCAACCTTAATGACATAAACTTACATTAAAATACATTTAAAACAAAAAATGGAAAATTTAAAAAAAAAAATACAAAAAAATATGAGACGATGTACATTTTATATATCAAGGAAGAAACGCAACTTTGGATACATCTACTGATAGTTATTGCATGAATTAATTTTAGTCTGACACAAAAAGAAAACATATGGAATGTCAAACCAAAAAATAAAAAAAAAAACGTTTGATGAATTTTCATTTAAGTTATTGAAAGCCAACTTAATTTTGTGGAAAATCTGCCTTAAATTCATTTCATTTCAAAATAAACTGAAATAAACATGACATGTCAAAGACGAACTCAGTAGCCAAGGCAAAAATGATAGCATACTTATGCGGGACACTGTTCACCACTGATAAAGAAAACAGACAGCAAATTGAAAAATATAAAATCAAAACAAAAAATAAAATAAAACATAAATGAAAGGAAAACAGCAAAATTCAAAATCGTCGTCAAATGACGCTGAACATTTCAAAATTCAAAATACCAAAAACAAATTCAAATTCAAATTAAAATTAAAATACGACAAAATTCATTTAACGAAATTCACAAATGAAACAAACTTGCGGTTTGTGACTCTCAAGAACAGCAGCAAACGGATGCAAGATTTCAAAATAAAAACCACACAAAATAGCAAACGGTTTTCTCTACTTTATTATACCCAAACAAAAGATGACAATGATACAGAAAATATACATATATATATATATATATATATATATATAAAATAAATGATTTTTCAAAAATCATGAAAACACTTAAAGCAAATGCTTAAGAACTTGAGTTTGTAAACCCTTTGTAAATGTTTAGATGTATAAAAAACTATGAGATTCCCACATGGACAGTACTTAAGTTAGATGATGTTGGTGAGGCTAAAAAAAAAAAAAACAAAATACCCGATATGAGATAAGCAAGTGTATGTAATAACAAATTATAGACATTTATAGTTACAAAACAAAAATCAAAAAAAAATTATATCGAAAAATTACAAAAAAAGAAAAACAAAATTCAGTCCCTAATTAACCTAAATTAGTTCTAATAAAGCAACTGCAAGGCGTATGTATATCGACAAGAGACATGTATATATATATATATATATATACTATATATCCTATATGACATAGATTTAAGATTTGCGCTCAATATCGACAAGTTTCGGCAATATTCGATTATGATTTATATATACCGGTTTTCATTTGCAAGTCCAACTTTTCAGCGGCAATTTTTCTGAGTTATTTTATTTACAGCATGACAACAATAACTTAAAATATCTGAAGAGATACCTTTTAGTTGGGATATTTAATACAAACAGAGACGGAAATGATATTTGAAGAAGATCTATATAGTATATAGTATATCTATGCCAGGTCAAGGGGTTGGCAGTTCTCAAGCCTGAAATAAAACCAAAATGCACGGCAGTTGGAATATCCCGAAATCGGAGGAATAACAATATTAGATTGGGGATTGATGCCTGCCTGCTGAACTGGAACATCCATGACCGTTTCTCAATCCAATAGAACTGAAGGCAATACCAAAATCCGAATACAGATACAGATACAGAAACAGTACGAGTAACAGTAACAGTGAGAGCGAAACATATGGTGAAAGGCAAATCAAGATATATGTATATATATATATATATATATATACGAGGATGCACGGTATCTCGATATATCCTGTATTGATGCGAATGCAAAAGCAGAGCAAAAGATATGGCAAAGACAAGTTTTCGAATCCAAGAATTTTCGGCGTACGTTTCGAATGAATCTTTTGGCAATGTTTCGAACAACTTTCGATTATGCTTTTGTTGTTAATTTGTTATTTTGCGACTACGTCTCCACGAACACACGCACAAATGCATCAACAAAATAAAATCAACAACAACAACAACAACAACTACAACAACAACAACCACAGAGAAAACAAAGTGATAAACGAGTAAAGCAAAAGTTTATAAAAAAAAAAGCAATTTTTGAAATGGGGCCACAACGTCCGATCTAAAGTGCCTTCATGTAACAAACAAAAACAAAAAAAAAAAAAAAAATCTGTTAATTTTTTATGTAAAGCAAAGAGCAACAAAGAAAAAAACAAAACAAATGAAATTATTAATAAAAATTGTATAAAGAAAAACAAACTAAAAAATGTAAAAAGATGTAAAAAATTAAAGATCTAAGCAAATTATGAAAAGGGCTCCAAATAGACCAGCATGCAAGCAAATACCAAAGCTGCCCCAACCCGTGCCCTGGCTCCACAGTCTCTATAGCACTCACTTGGGATACTTGGAGGAGGTTCCAAGAATCCAACTATGTTCTACGAAAAAATATGCGAAAAATGATAAGTGAGATATATAACGTTTGATATGATGAGCGCAAGTCTTAAGAATCATTCATGGAGGATGTAAGCGATATACATACATTTGTGAGATGATGTACGTAGGATGTACGTATTTAGTTCTAGTAAGAGTCAAGGAATATGAAATGAAAGTTATTTTAGAATTTAGATACGAAACGGTTTGGACATATACATACATACATACAGACTTACATACGCTCACATTCGACTATATATGATACATACATACGTATGTAAGTATCTAGATACTTACCAAACTCGTAATCTATATAGCTCTGAGTTGCTCATTAATATATTCATACATATGTATGAATACATATGTATGTACCCGTACTTGTATTAGTATTATTTCTAACCCACACACACTCACACACACACACACTTTGAATACATTTAGTTTAGATGTTAGGTGGAAAATACTTACATAACATATTTAAACGAAAATGAAAATGAAAATGATAACGAAACTAAGAACGGCATACTTAAGAGGCGGCAATAAGCAAATAATGAAACAAAAATAAGAAAACGAAAATAATAACTAAATTTAAGCTAAACTCAACTACCGATACAACAATTTAAGAGAAGCAACAACTTAACTAAACACTGATGAATCGAAATTGATGAATGTGTACATATACTATATACTATACTGTACATCATATGTATGTATCGCATGTATGTATATGTAAGCAGGAGATATAGAGCTATAACTTATGTATATTGTGGCATATACAACAACAACAACAACAACAACAACAAAGATTAACCAAAAGACTAAAAAGGAAATCCAGAAAATACGTGTTTCCCTTTTGTGCTTCTTTCCGCCCTTTCACACACACACACATACACCTACACCCATACACACACACACTTTGACACCCACAAATTATTCTGTTTAGAGTTTTGAGTTAAAAATTCAACTTTGAAACAGTTTCAAGTATGACGAAAGAAACTAAAACTAGCAAAAATTAGCAAAATTGAAAATTATGAATTTCTGTTACAAAATACATATATACACACATGCACACACCCAAACATACACACACACATACACACACACACTATGTATATAAGTATGTATTAACTTTAAGTTACAAATAACGATTTTTGCAAATTTCGGAATATCAAACTAAATACTTTTCATGATGTATGATGTATGTACATGTGAATGAAATACATACATACATGTGGATGAAATAATGAATGTGCGAGAATTTTGCTTAGAAAACAATTTCAATGTATTTAACACATTTCGGCTAAACATTCCGATAAACTCAAAATTATTCTCAACTTTTAGAAAAAATACAAAATGCATCCCTTTGGATTAATTGATGCAAGCAAAAAAAAAATTCGATTTTCGAAACAAAAGTAAATGAAATGAAATTAATTTTTGGTTAATTTAAGAGAGAGAGTGATGAACAAAATCAAACTTTTTGTTATACAACAATAGACCGGAATGATTTCCAAGAAATAGTACAAACAATTTTAGAAATAACTTTAATAATGTAATATTATAAAATAAGGACGAATGGGGCGCTCTAAGAAATGCCAAAATAAATATGAACAAAATGAAGTTATTAGATTTGGGAACAGCAGGCAACCATATTTAGAGCGCAGTGAAAACATATAAATACGATACATATACGATTTTATATGATTTTCAATTTAATCACAATTATTTGTATGTATTTTTCAATTACTAAGCAAAAGTGTAAGCCAAGCAACTGAAAAAAAAAACACAGAGTCTGGCAGCATACATATTTTCGAAATTCCAACCGGACGTAACTTGAGATGCAATTTGAAAGTTTTATTTGAAAAATTCAGAGAACTGCATTAATTTCGAAAATACTTTCAGAAATTATCAATTTAATTAATATTCAGTGAACAAATGTGGAAAGGAACAACATTCAACACAGCAATTGAGAGCGAAAGAGTATAAGATCAGTAAAAGAAATGGCATACAATTTAAATTATAAGTAAATGTAATAACAATAGACGACATCCCCTTCCGCCCCCCCCCCCCCCCACCCCATTCCCAACAATTGAGCAGAAATACACACATTACTATGTATTTACCAGAATAAACATTATAAAACATACATATATGAATGTAATACGCAAAAAATAAAAATAAAAATCATACACAGCAAGTCGAAAGTTTCACAATCCGCGATGATTGCATATAACGGCATGATATAACTAACTTTACATGGATTATAACTCATTTCGAAGACAACCAACATCCAGAACAGCAAAAATAGCAACATACATAAGTATATTACTGTATTGGTATGTTTCGGTATTGGTTCCAAATATTTTATTTTCCATAATTGATTCCATTTTGGTTCGGTGTACATTTTGGAATTTTCGAAAGTTGCTCATTTAATCAATTTAGACTCGCAATGAAAAGTTACGAAATTTGACATGAAATTCGAAATATTTGATTTGTATTTCGCCAAATTAACATCACACTATCTCGAATGTTACGCAGCATTCCTAAAGAATTAAAGGCATAAAACACTGTACGAAAAAAAAAACATGTAAGAGATAAATTCAATATTTGGGATATAAGCAAATATGATTACATAAATTTATATTTATGCAGACACTGTAAGGAAATACAAAAACAGTAAACAAAAATGAAAATAATGCGTAAAGGAAAAAAAATGGTAAAACAAATCTCTAAACTATAATATAACATTTTTAATCGAAAACAAAATAAAGAAAAAAAATAAAATAAAACTACTTATTTTACTGAAAATTATGTAAAATTTACTAAAACAAAAAAAAAACACACATAATAAAAGTATATTGTTTATTTTCATCTTTAAAAATAAAGTTTTAAAATCGTATAAAAATAGTAAAAAAAAAAACCTGTTTATATTTATTCTATCAATTTAGTAATTTGTTAAAGAAGAAATTATGAAATTTAAAAAAAAAATACCTGAAATACAAATTCGTATTTGAATTCAAATATTGGCGCCTACTTGTTAAAGTTACTTTTAACGTGGCAACCCTATGGCCACATAACTTGTTTGTGCACATGTCTGGCAACGCCGCAATTTTACAACTCTGAACATATGCTATTCTATCGATAGCCACTGAAGAAGAAGCAGCACATTACGCAAACTTTGGCTGGACTTGTGTTAAATATGTCACTGATTGGTGCACTTTCCAGGTAATTAAAGTTGTAAAAGCATGGTAGTGAAATACTTATGATGCCACTTAATGTTTAATTCAAAACTTCATAGGCTAAGCCTTCAGAGTGGTGCGGTGGCCTCTCGTTGTTTGCACACAACATCCGTGCTGTGCGCGGAGCCGCTGAAGAAGAAGAAGAAGCTAGATCCACAAATCATTAAGCAAAGAGAGGACCGTAAGAAAAAGAAGATTGAAAAGCAGATTCGGAGGCTGGAAAGAAATGCCAGACAGCTTAAGCCAGTCGAAGAATTGGAAGTGCCGCTGGAACTCATTGACAACAAAGCGTAAGTTTCAGATAAATATTTGAGCGCAATTTCATTGACATTCATATCTACAGCCAAAGGGGGCGAAATCTTGCTCCACTGTCCAGCGCTGAGCTGGAGCACCGGGTGCAACTTAACAAGCAATGGGCACGTTTTAAACACAATGAGAAGGTAGCGGACTTCCAGATCATCGACCGATTAGTTCAATCACAAAACAAAGCACTGGAGGAGCTACGACAGGAGTCCGAGGAACTATACCAAGCTGCCATCGAAGTTGACTTGAAGTTGGTGCCGGTATCACTAAAGGGACCCGTCTCGACACCACCAATCAAAAACTATGCGAGCCCCGATGGAGACTACATTAACCAAACCATGAAATGGGAATAATTTCGAGAGCACATAATCTTTTAGGGGATAAAGTTGTTTATTTTTTTATAGAACAGTAAAATTTATTGTGCGAGTTTCTATTTTCGTTTGTGACTGAAAATTAAAACAATTGTGAAATGCGATATACATATGTATATATTAATCTGCATTGTATTTAATATGATTTGTTACAATTTTAACCGAGTAAAAAATGCAATTATAAGCGTAGCTCATAATAAGTGTGTATCTCTTATTTATCAAAAATGTCGAAAGCACTGCGAACTGTGGATGATTATTTGGATTCCGTGAAATTTGTTAACTCTTCAAATAAATAATACAAAGGGGGACGACACGCGTGGAGCCTTCTGTATGTCCTGCCTTAGTTTATAACCGATGAGAACTATCTAGGAAGGTGTGGTGGCAGCTGTGTTCTTGGCTGCAGCCTGACGCTTTTTGACGCCCCAATTGTATACTCTGGCCATGTTCACCTCGGTTGTTGTTATTTGATCTCTGGAATACGAATTTGTTAGGAATGGAATTCACAAGAAATGGTATTGATATTGTGGCACCTGAGGAAGTCCTGATCATGATCAAGTGACTTAAGATTGCCCACGGCCAATGTAAGGTTTTGCTTCAACAAATCCTCGGCCTCATCCAGAGGATATTCGAGCATCACACTTGCGCCCAGCCAGAGGTAGACAGTTTTCGTTGGCGGTACGAGTGCCTTGATAAAGACTTGATCACTAAGCAGGAATTGCGTTTCGCGCTCCTCATCTTCCTTGCGCAGCACATTCACCATTTCCAGCGACTTTTCCAAGTCGGGAATTTGAGATTTAAGCTTGCGACGACCGGCATCGAAGTTATAGGCCAAAAAGCGATACTTTCCATGCTGCTCATCCAGCCGCTGCAGCACCTTTTCACAGTTCTCGTTCTCCGGTTGTGACATGAAGGTATCAATTTCCTCCTGCAAACAAAATGGTCAGTACACAAATGTTTGATGATTAATAGCTACAGCTGTAGGTTGGCCCCCGTCTAGGTTAGAATTCCCATTGACCGAACTGGTCATGAGATACTCACTAAAAATATTGCTTCTGGAATGCCGGAGAATGTTTTCTGATTTTCCGGTAATTTTGGCATTTCTATTGTGTCCATTATGCCAGTCATCTTGATTTTGTGTGATAATTATCCTTTTAAATTGCAATGAAATTACAGCAGGTCGATGTCGGCAGCAGCAGAGTGAATGCGATGGATAATAAAAATTAGTGTTGAGCAACGTTTGATAATACACCCGCGAACCAGATTGCAAGTATTTTAAAGTAACTATTCGGGAAATATACTATTTTTGCAATATTTGAATGCCATTGATAAAATACAAATTTATTCTTTAATAATTTCCGTAAGCTGAAATATTGTTAGATATTAATATCAAGCATTTATTTGCTTTGATTACATAGTAAAAGTATATTCAACGATGAATTAGTTACTTACAGTACTACCACTGTTCGAAACTGAACAAACAGCAGTTCACATGTGCTACGATCTGCAGCCGCTAAACATTGTCTGCTTCTTCTTTGTTAGACTTGAGATTCGCGAATTTAATCATGTCGAACGTTGAAGGTGGCGCCGGTGTGGGACGGGGAGTTGGTGGCAGCGGAGATTCTGTAAAACAGGCCATCATCGAGGAACTACAGAATCTGCTCAGCTCCGATACAAATGTCCTGCAACAGGCGGAAAAACGCAACAAACAGTTGCAATACACGGAAGGTATGCGGATAAAATTGGCGGGCTGCAATGTGACTTAAGGCATCTCTAATTTCAGGCTATGGCGTTTATTTGGCGGAAATCATAATGAATCAGTCGCATGAGCTGCCACTGCGACAAATTGCAATCATAATGCTAACAAGGTACGTGGAGAACCACTGGTCCGATGACACGGATGCGGACAAGCCCGCTGGTGGCATTGCCAGCGAGCAGGCCAAGCGCACCATACGCAACATTCTGCCCAATGGACTCTATGACCCCAACTCGAAGATACGGTCCTCTGTGGCGCACACCATATCCACAATTGCGGCCACCGATTATCCCCAATGCTGGACGGAACTATTCGACATTATTGTGAAGTGCCTGAGTGGAAATGAGGATTCCATACATGGGGCTATGCAAGTGCTGCAGGATTTCTCCTATGACGTGGACCAGATCAAGGAATTGGGACCAGTGGTCATACCAGAGGTTTATCGCATTTTCGACTCCGAACAGAACTACACGATCAAGACCCGCGTCTCGGCCATAAGGACTCTGAAGCAACTGTTTGCTTCGATAGCTACCCTGATCACGGACAAGCAAGAGCAGAGCTCCATGATGAACTCCATACTGACCAACTTCATGGACAAACTTGTGCATTATGTGGGCATGAACTGTGGCACCGGCTCCAGTTTCCTGTTGCGCTGCGAGATTATGAAGGGTACGTATTGTGGAGATTATATTGAAGCTCATGTCTCAACATTTCCACTCTGCAGTGTTTACATATCTGGTCACCGATATGCCCAAGTACGTATATCCGTTCATGAAGTGCCTTCTGCCCGTCGTATGGCAGCTGCTGACGCAGATTGCCGAGACCTACGTTAAGGTGTCGGTGAACCAGATTGAGGCGAATCCCCTGGCGAGTGGCGCCAATGAGGAGGACGACGAGCAAACCAATTTCCAAACGCTCATTATACAGATCCTAGAGTTCATCAACTGCATCATCACTTGCAACAAGCTGCGCAACACCGTCAAGAACGTACTCACCGATCTGATATACATAACCATTGTGTATATACAAATCAGCGAGGAGCAGCTCGAGGATTGGCAAGAGGATCCAGAGAAGTTTGTGGACGATGAAGATGATGGCGGTGTGGAGCTCACCGTACGCATGAGTGGCCATGATGTGCTGTTGGTAATTAGAACCCTCTTAGAAAGACATAAGGATTACATAATAATTGATCTCCTCTCCAGGCCATCAATGATGAGTTTGGTGCCAAGGCTATACAGTCACTGCAGGAGGCACTGGCGCGTCACTTCAGCGTAGCGGATGCCGAGAAGGCAGCTAATAATCCCAACTGGTGGAAGATTCATGAAGCTTGCATGGATGCCGTGCATGGCTTCCGAGATGTCATACTCGAGGGAGACTCCAAGTTCGATTTGCTTAACTATTTGAACATCGTACGCAACCTGCTTGTGCATCAGGAGTCCCCGCATTTGGTGGGTCGCGCTCTCTGGACGCTTAGCACCTACTCCAAGTCGGATTTGTATAATCTGCAGATGTTGGCCGAGATCCTCGATGTCACGCTCTGCAGCTTATCGCCAGATAAGTCACATATTCTCCGCATCAGTGCGGTGCGATCCTTGAATGGTTTCCTGCAGGCCAATGAGAATGTGGAGGGTGAGAAGCGTACGCTCTTGATCTCCAAGTTGCCCGCTTTTCTGGATGGCTTGTTGACCATTGTGCCGGGCTGCAAGCCCACTGTGTTGGCCCTGTTAATGGAGGCACTCACCATCATGGTAAACTTTGATGCGGATTTCGCCTATGCAGCACATGCCAAAATAGTCCCTTTGACAATTGCGGCATTCATGAAGTATGCCGAGGATCCGTATGTTCTGGAGAATGTGCAGGATCTAATCAGGGCGCTCAGCCAGCGCAAGCAGTGTCTGGGACCACTCCAGGAGAAGTTCATACCCACCATTGTGAGCATTCTAGGGCTCCAAGGAGCTCAGTTTACGGAGAAGCAGGACATTGCCTTGGACGTTCTGAATACCATTGTCAAGTACTCGGAGGCGCCTTTGCCCAATGCTCTGATAGGTACAGCATTCCCGGCCATGATCAACTGCATCCTTCATACGGATGACCACACCGTAATGGTGGCTGGAGGGGAGTGCTTGCGCAGCTTCATTAATGTCTCACCGGAGCAGATCTTCAACTACAAAAATGGCGAGGGCGTCAATTATGTGATGCAGGTGGCCACAGTATTGCTGAATCCTATGAACACTGAGATGACAGCGAGTGGTCAAATCGGGCGTCTCATTATCACCATCATTACCAAGCTGGGCAACATGATGGGCCAATCTGTGGACATGTTGTTGAAGGCCGTCATTAGCAAGATGCAGAACATTGACTGCCTGAAGGTCATCATGAACCTAGTGCTGATATTCGCCCATCTGTTCCTTACTCAAATGGATGCCGTGCTTAACTTCCTGTCCACGGTGCCCGGTCCCAATGGAGAGCCTGCGTTGCAGTTCGTGCTCACTCATTGGCTTTCCCGCCAGAACTCCTTCTTCGGCTCCTATGAGCGAAAGGTACGACCTCTTGGAGTTACCCTTGCCCCTATTTCATAACTTATCTCTGAGTCCCTTCAGATTACTACAATGGCACTTTGCAAGCTCTTTGAGTATGGCGTGGCTACCCAGGATAGCCGTCTGACTTCAATCACCTACAAGGAACAGGTCCAGGAGACAGTGCCAGGCGATCGCGTACGCACGCGGTCGGTGGCCTCCAGCTACCAGAAATGGGTTACCATACCGGCACTTGTGAAGATCTTCCGAGTGCTAATCTCCGAGTATGAGCACTTCCAGGAGTGCAAAATAGATGCACCGCTGACAGACAGCGACGACGAGGTCACCGAGGAGGATGATGCCCCAGGCACAGCTGCCAAACCCCGGTACGTTTCCGATCTGTGCTTCGACAACGATGAGGACGAGGCCGAGGATGAGCAGATACTCCAGACTCTACTCAAGGAATTCAACTATACGGGCGACATTGGCGAGAACCTACAAAAGTTCTTGACAAACTTCACACAGAACGAACATTTCCCCACATTCTACGAGCATCTCAACGAAGGCGAACGCCTCATCCTGCACAACAAGGCACAGCGAAAATAATTCCATCCAATATCGGATCGAAGAGCATTATCTGTATATGAGTGTAGATTCATAATCATGTCCATATACTGTATGTGATGCTGACAATCATATCAGGCAAGTAACTAATTATTCTGTTAACATATTTAATTCGCATAAAGCATTTAATAAATATAACGAGAGATTACAAAAATTATTGAAATTAAAATTAATTTATTATTGATCTTAGAGTGCCACCTCATCGCTACGTAGTTTATGCTGTAGGGGAATTTCCACTTTATAATTATCCTAATTAAAGTGAAAATGGAATCAAATTAAAATTTCATTAGGGATCACAGGACTTACCTTTAAGCTGGTTGCGTCCAACTTGAAGAACTTGCGTATGCAAGGAGTCAGCAGTATGGGATCTACTTGGCTGGGCAGGTTGGTGCCCAAGGCAAATGTGCTGAGTATGGACACTATGATGGTCACCAGGGCACCCAACGCGGTATACCACATATACGAGATGCGATACAAAGGCAAAATTTCTCTAAAAAAAACACAAATTAATTTTAACAAATATTTAAAAGCAATATTCTATATGATGCACTTACTCCGCCGCTGGATGTGTGCCATTGGCGGCACTGGAGACCAAGGCAGCTGCATCGAAACTGTAATCACAGTGGTCCACAGTGAGTGGTTTGGTCTGGTAGCGTATAGCACCGGAGGCAATAGCCCACTGTGCATTAAGAGCCACCCAGAACATGGACACAACTCCCACACAGCCACCTAGTAGGGCACTCTGCCACATACATATATTCTATAAATATAAATTTCATGTGTGATACTGTTCTGATAACTCACATTGCCATTGATCCAGGGCATGAATATACCCATTGTGAAGATGCCTATTAGTGGACCATTCGTTATGGATTCCAGGCTCATGGTCAGCTGCAGCACAGTACCCATATGTTCCACGACATAAACCAGAGCCACGCAGAGTACACCAATGCCCACAACCACCAGACGCATAATCCAGGTGGTGGCTCTGTTGGAGAGTGGCTCCTTCACATAGGGCTTGACAAAGTCCTCCAACACCACAGCCGACATGGAGTTGAGGCAAGTGGAGAGTGAGCTCAGGGCAGCACTGAAAACACCGGCTATGAATAGGCCCGTCATGCCAGGCAGTTCCCCCAAGGTATCCATGACAAAGAGCGGCAGGAGTTGATCTCGTGCCTTGGCCAGCTAGGAAAGGATCAACAATTAGATGATGCCCAAATTGAAGCAATGTATCCTACCTTTGTGGTCAGTGGATCACAGTTCTGATAGGTGGCGTAGATCAGCAGTCCATTGTAGCAACACAAGGCCATCAGTAAGAGAACTCCAGCACAGAAGATGAAGAGCGCCTTCCGGGCATCCGCCAGAGTGGGCAGTGACAGATAGCGTTGTATCATATTCTGGGAGACGGCATTAGTCTGTGTCCAGTAGACAATGCCACCCAGGAAGAGGCACCAAAAGGTGTGTCGCACTGTGGGATCAATGCTGAAGCTGTCAATCATGAAGAAAACCATATTAGATGGAGTATATTGGGAGGACTCGTTTTTCAACTTACTCGGGAGCCTCTATTCTATCTGAATTCCAGGCACGCTCAACTACAACGCTGGCGCCACCTATGTCCAGACTACCCTTGACAGCAACTAGGGCCAGAGCACCCAGCATGGACACTGCCTGCACCACATCCGTCCAGACCACAGCCTTAAGTCCACCCATGCTCGTATAGAATACACAAATGATGCACACAATGGGGGTTATGGTGTGGACACCCACACCTGTGACCTGATTAAAGGCCAAGGCGGGCACATAGATCACAATGGGCAAATAAGCTATCTGATAGATAGCAAATTGTACAGGTATTGAATAATTACTATACTATTCCTACTCACATTCATTATGGCAAACATCACAGATCCGAAGAGACGCAAGCGTCTATCAAAACGAGCTTCCAAGTACTACAAAAAAAAAACACGTTTTTTTTTTAATTTTTGGTAATTTTAAACATTTCCAATTTTTTTACAATTTTAAAATGTTTTTTTTTTTTTTAATTTTCCAAAAATGGTATTATCTGAATGTTAGAATTCGCTTACCTCATATGTGGATGTAATATTCAAATCATGAAAGACTGGCAGGTAAAATATGCCCATGACAATGCCCATGCCTATGACTCCCGTGGACACATACAGATACTGTGTGCCATAGGAATATACTTCCGTGGGTAAGCCAAGTAATGTGATGCCGGAAATGAAGCTCGCCACAAGGGAGAAGGCAATGGGCACCACTGGCATCTTGCGTCCACCAAGCATATAATCATCTTCGGAGACGGATTTGTTCATGAACCCGAAATAGATGCCAATGCCGATGCATAGCAGGAACATGGCCACAAATGCCACATAGTCGGGCCAAGCGAATCGCTGCAGCTCGCCCAGAATCTGATCGATAGTATTCATTTCCAGAGATGTGGTGTGGACGGCGATCTTACTCTCGGTGGCTACGATGTTCACTAATCCGATTTGCGTTTACATCTGACTCTGATTCACTGGGTGCCTCTAAGCTCAGCTCAGTATGTGCTTTATATCTAAATTCGCTCAATTATCAATTGTCGAGCAATTTAGTTTTGGGACAGCAGACATTAGACAACATCCATCCACACACACTGGGTGTACTCGGGTTTTCGTTAATCAGCTGCGGTGTTGAGCTTGGAACATTTTGGTGTCCAGTTTCATCATATCAGAAAATCTTTTTATAAGTCTTTCTGACCCCCAGAAACGGCATCATAAATTATTTATTTATTTGATTCTCAACGAACAATATCTTGTACCACTCACCACATAACATATAGATGGGAAAATTTCATACACCGAAATTGGCCACGAAATTTCTTAGCGAGATACCCCCAGTTCCATGCGAGATACCCCAGTTCGATGTGACATGCCGAGCAGCTCCTACATGTTCGATCTAAAAATGTGCGAACATATACTGAGTTAATAGCGTTTTGTCTAGGGCGGACGCCTCGTACAGATCACGCATGTTACTCTTATGATCTCAGGCAGCAACAACAAATTAACAAGAGAGAGTCCCTCCGTTTTTTTTTAAATATTGGTCCAAATCAAGTGCCTTAAGGTATTTCATATTCATTTCGATGCCAGAAATCGATTGGGCACAATAAAATCCCGATTTTAAAATTTTGATTTTTTTGATATTTTTGCAAGGGGTCAGTATGCAAAGTATGGGTCAACATTGAAAACTGATAGTATGGAAAAATTGTTGGTTTAGATTAAAAATATGATCAAAACCATTGACAGAAGTGCAAAAATTTTGAAAATTGGTTGGTATTTAGCTAAGTTACGGCTTCTCAAAGTTGCAAAAGTTGTACCAAAAAACATGTCCTTCACTTCTTATTACTTCTTTATTCTTATTATTTAATTCACTTAGTAAGTCCACTTTGTATTTTGATGTGCAACTACTGTTCGTTGACACACCAGATATATCCGTGGTACTTTTATTTTTTAATAGTCTTAACAATTGAGCTGCTTCTTCTGTTACTATAGTGCATTGCGACTCAGTGTCTATTAATGCCCTAAGAGTTTCGAACTGGCCAGACCTTGATTTAACTTTTATTAGTGCTGTTGCTAATAAAGTTTGATCTTTTGCCATTCAAGTGTTCACTTTTTCGCTTTGAATATGGTGGGATTTCTTGCATATTGAACAATTTTGACTACAAGAGCATCCTCTGTAACCAGAATTTTGTAAGCATCTTACACATCTATCCTCTGGTGACATGGCTTTAAATTTGTGACAGTAAATTATCGGGTGCCCATGTATTTTGCAAAGCGGACAACTTCCTGTATTAATAGCAGGAATCTTAGAATTCTCTTTCGTTTCGAAACCAATTGAACTTAATGAACTAAGTCTTTGTTCTAAATAATTCAATACATCGGACAACTGCTGGATATTATTTGTTCTTCTTACATGATTTTCATACAGCTGCAACGACCCAGGATTAAATTTGCGTAATATCAGCTGTGCGAAAATTATATCCGTTTCATCGGATAGGTTACCTTTTGACTTTATTATATGTGTTGCCTCGTTTATTGTGTCAATGAAACTTTTAACTTGTTTCATTGAATTGTTATCGAGGCTAGGTAACTCGATCAATCTATTGTCATACCCATCATATTGTCCCATAAGAAATTGATCTTATTTTTGCGTACTTGGCGCATCATCGACCCTTCTAGCTCGCTATTTTTCTGCGTATCTAGAATATATTCACGAAATCTGTCCTCTAATTTATCTAGTTCTGCAATTACCATTGTACTCTTTTCTTGAACTATCGCCATAGTTCCAGGGTCTATCTTCACTTCTGAGCATGCATATTTCTCTAATATCTGTTTAATTTTAAGAAGAGTGCCATCATAATATTTCTCTGTGAAATATTGATGTTGTACTACTCCTATTTTTAACAAATTTTCATGATTTGCCATGAATCGAGACTTAATATCCTCAAGTTTTTCAATAGAATTCTTGGTAACTATACTCGACCTATTTAACTCTACCTCTCCTACCAACTCGCTCTGCTTTTTTAGCAGTTGAATTGTCACTTCCGACAACATCTTAAAATTCTTTTAATTTCTTAATTTAATAAAAAAAAAAATTATTATAGCGGCGACCGCACTTCTTACTTCGTCGGTGTCAGTGGTTCCTCGTCTATGCTGTCGGATTCTTTGGAGCTGGGTCTCTTCGTAGTAGTCCTCTCCGTTGTAACTCGTGTAGGCACCTTCTGTGGATATCTTTCAGCCGGCAATTTTTATCTTTGGTGTCCGTTTTGGATGTGTCCCTGTTTGTAAGGCAGACACTGGTTTCACTTTCTGTGAGTGATTTTTTTTATCACTGCATAGAATATTAAATCGACAATCTTTAGTTTAATCAAACTATTAGGTGCTCTTTTATTGATTATTTATTAACTTGCCTCTTAAACATTGAGCGCAAGAAATTTGTTATAATTATCCTTTGTTTCTTACCTCTGGTGGGGGAAACAATAAGGACTTGTTTTATTTTTAGCAGCCTGTTTGTAATGCAGGCGCTGGTTTATAATCTGTGTTTCTTACCACTGGTGGGGGATAACAACAGATTGTCTCGAAGGACCAAATGTTAATCAGAGTCTCGAAGTAAACAAACTGATGAGTCGAGTTGTTGTACTGAACTGAACTGAACTGAACTAAACTGCCAATTCAGGATCGGCTCTCCTTTTATTTAATTTTTTGGGTACTTATTGCTATGTACAAATTATGTGCTTAGAACTAGTATATAGGCTAATAGTCACGTAGTATTGAGCATATATAATGTGATCCTCGGACTGACATTTTCTCACATAGCATATTTATATAATATTATTTTATACGCTGATAGGCCCCATGCAGTTTCACATAATATTATTTTAGGACTAGGTCGACGAGACCCATGAACCCTATGTCAATCGTACATGTATTTTAAGATCTTTGTGTTAGTACCAGCGGTCGTAAATAGTACCCTTTGTCAACTCAAGTGGCTTAGGCCTTACCACTGACCATACATATAACACAGTGTTATATGGTCAGTGGCCTTACATAATTTATGTGAGCTGAGGATACAAGTACTTGACTTGCCTATTGACAGCATATGTTTCTTATCTTATTTAATATGTTCCTACTGTCCTAAGATCATACGTATTTATTATTCAATGCATGTTCTTTCTTGAACATGTTCATTACAATTTATCACTTTCCTTGCAATATTTTTCAAAACATGTAATAAACATTAGATACCGATTTAAAATATGATTAAAAACGTATTCAGAAATGTTGTGCACAATCGATTTCTGGTATCGAAATGAATATGAAATACTTTAAGGCACTTGATTTGGACAAATATTTTAGGAAATATGGCCACTATACCGAAAAAATGATCAAAAAACAGCTTTTGAGCAAAAAATGAAATATTCCTTATCTTTGAGAAACCATAACTTTTGCACACGTTGGCCGATTTTTATGATTTTTGCATTTCTGGATACGTTTCTAAGCATATTTAAAAACGGTATCTAATATTTATTACATGTTTTGAAAAATATTACAATGAAAGTGAAAAATTGTAATAAACCAGAAGCCATAACTTCTGTAAAAATTAACTAATTTTCAAAATTTTTGCATTTCTGTCAATGGTTTGGATCATATTTTGAATCTACATCAAAAAATTTTCCATACTGTCAGTTTTCAATTTTGACCCATTTTCAGCCGTTTTTGCAAAAATACCAAAAAAGATCAAAATTTTTAAATCGATATTTTATTGTGCCCAATCGATTTCTGGCATCGAAATGAATATGAAATACTTTAAGGCACTTGATTTGGACAAATATTTTAGGAAATATGGCCACTATACTGAAAAAATGATCAAAAACAGTTTTTGAGCAAAAAATGAAATATTCCTTATCTTTGAGAAACCAAAACTTTTGCACACGTTGGCCGATTTTTATGATTTTTGCATTTCTGGATACGTTTCTAAGCATATTTAAAAACGGTATCTAATGTTTATTACATGTTTTGAAAAATATTACAATGAAAGTGAAAATTTGTAATAAACCTGTTTTTGGTACAAAAACATGAGACTTTTTCCACTTTGAGAAGCCATAACTTCGGTAAAAATTAACTAATTTTCAAAATTTTTGCATTTCTGTCAATGGTTTTGATCATATTTTAAATAATCATCAAAAAGTTTTCCATAATGTCAGTTTTCAATTTTGACCCATTTTTAGCCGTTTTTGCATACTGACTCTTTGCCACTATACCGAAAAATGCTCAAAAAACAGCTTTTGAGCAAAAAATGAAATATTCCTCATCTTTGAGAAACCATAACTTTCGCACACCTTGGTCGATTTTTATGATTTTTGCATTTCTGGATACGTTTTTAAGCATATTTAAAAACGGTATCTAATGTTTATTACATGTTTTTAAAAATATTACAATGAAAGTGAAAAATTGTAATAAACCTGTTTTTGGTACAAAAACTTGAGACTCTTTCCACTTTGAGAAGCCATAACTTCGGTAAAAATTAACTAATTTTCAAAATTTTTGCATTTCTGTCAATGGTTTGGATCATATTTTGAATCTACATCAAACAATTTTCCATACTGTCAGTTTTCAATTTTGACCCATTTTTAGCCGTTTTTGCATACTGACTCCTTGCAAAAATACCAAAAAAATTAAAAATTTTGAAATCGATATTTTATTGTGCCCAATCGATTTCTGGCATCGAAATGAATATGAAATACTTTAAGGCACTTGATTTGGACAAATATTTTAGGAAATATGGCCACTATACTGAAAAAATGCTCAAAAAACAGCTTTTGAGCAAAAAATGAAATTTTCCTTATCTTTGAGAAACCATAACTTTTGCACACCTTGGCCGATTTTTATGATTTTTGCATTTCTGTATACGTTTTTAAGCATATTTAAAAACGGTATCTAATATTTATTACATGTTTTGAAAAATATTACAATGAAAGTGAAAATTTGTAATAAACCTGTTTTTGGTACAAAAACATGAGACTTTTTCCACTTTGAGAAGCCATAACTTCTGTAAAAATTAACTAATTTTCAAAATTTTTGCATTTCTGTCAATGGTTTGGATCATATTTTGAATCTACATCAAAATGTTTTCCATACTGTCAGTTTTCAATTTTGACCCATTTTTAGCCGTTTTTGCATACTGACTCTTGGCCACTATACCGAAAAATGTTCAAAAAACAGCTTTTGAGCAAAAAATTAAATATTCCTCATCTTTGAGAAGCCATAACTTTTGCACACGTTGGCCGATTTTTATGATTTTTGCATTTCTGGATACGTTTCTAAGCATATTTAAAAACGGTATCTAATGTTTATTACATGTTTTTAAAAATATTACAATGAAAGTGAAAAATTGTAATAAACCTGTTTTTGGTACAAAAACTTGAGACTTTTTCCACTTTGAGAAGCCATAACTTCGGTAAAAATTAACTAATTTTCAAAATTTTTGCATTTCTGTCAATGGTTTGGATCATATTTTGAATCTACATCAAAAAATTTTACATACTGTCAGTTTTCAATTTTGACCCATTTTTAGCCGTTTTTGCATACTGACTCCTTGCAAAAATACCAAAAAAATTCAAAATTTTTAAATCGATATTTTATTGTGCCCAATCGATTTCTGGCATCGAAATGAATATGAAATACTTTAAGGCACTTGATTTGGACAAATATTTTAGGAAATATGGCCACTATACCGAAAAAATGCTCAAAAAACAGCTTTTGAGCAAAAAATGAAATTTTCCTTATCTTTGAGAAACCATAACTTTTGCACACCTTGGCCGATTTTTATGATTTTTGCATTTCTGGATACGTTTTTAAGCATATTTAAAAACGGTGTCTAATATTTATTACATGTTTTGAAAATATTACAAGGAAAGTGAAAAATTGTAATAAACCTGTTTTTGGTACAAAAACATGAAACTTTTCCACTTTGAGAAGCCATAACTTCTGTAAAAATTAACTAATTTTCAAAATTTTGGCATTTCTGTCAATGGTTTGGATCATATTTTGAATCTACATCAAAAAGTTTTCCATACTGTCAGTTTTCAATTTTGACCCATTTTTAGCCGTTTTTGCATACTGACTCTTGGCCACTATACCGAAAAATGCTCAAAAAACAGCTTTTGAGCAAAAAATTAAATATTCCTCATCTTTGAGAAGCCATAACTTTCGCACACCTTGGCCGATTTTTATGATTTTTGCATTTTTGGATACGTTTCTAAGCATATTTAAAAACGGTATCTTATGTTTATTACATGTTTTTAAAAATATTACAAGGAAAGTGAAAAATTGTAATAAACCTGTTTTTGGTACAAAAACTTGAAACTTTTGCAACTTTGAGAAGCCATAACTTAGCTAAAAATTAACTAATTTTCAAAATTTTTGCATTTCTGTCAATGGTTTTGATCATATTTTAAATATTCATCAAAAAGTTTTCCATAATGTCTGTTTTCAATTTTGACCGATTTTTAGCCGTTTTTGCATACTGACTCCTTGCAAAAATACCAAAAAAATTCAAAATTTTAAAATCTATATTTTATTGTACCCAATCGATTTCTGGCATCGAAATGAATATGAAATACTTTAAGGCACTTGATTTGGACAAATATTTTAGGAAATATGGCCACTATACTGAAAAAATGCTCAAAAAACAGCTTTTGAGCAAAAAATGAAATTTTCCTTATCTTTGAGAAACCATAACTTTTGCACACCTTGGCCGATTTTTATGATTTTTGCATTTCTGGATACGTTTTTAAGCATATTTAAAAACGGTATCTAATATTTATTACATGTTTTGAAAAATATTACAATGAAAGTGAAAATTTGTAATAAACCTGTTTTTGGTACAAAAACATGAGACTTTTCCACTTTGAGAAGCCATAACTTCGCTAAAAATTAACTAATTTTCAAAATTTTTGCATTTCTGTCAATGGTTTGGATCATATTTTGAATCTACATCAAAACATTTTCCATACTGTCAGTTTTCAATTTTGACCCATTTTTAGCCGTTTTTGCATACTGACTCCTTGCAAAAATACCAAAAAAATTCAAAATTTTTAAATCGATATTTTATTGTGCCCAATCGATTTCTGGCATCGAAATGAATATGAAATACTTTAAGGCACTTGATTTGGACAAATATTTTAGGAAATATGGCCACTATACTGAAAAAATGCTCAAAAAACAGCTTTTGAGCAAAAAATGAAATTTTCCTTATCTTTGAGAAACCATAACTTTTGCACACATTGGCCGATTTTTATGATTTTTGCATTTCTGGATACGTTTTTAAGCATATTTAAAAACGGTATCTAATATTTATTACACGTTTTGAAAAATATTACAAGGAAAGTGAAAAATTGTAATAAACCTGTTTTTGGTACAAAATCATGAGACTTTTTCCACTTTGAGAAGCCATAACTTCTGTAAAAATTAACTAATTTTCAAAATTTTTGCATTTCTGTTTGGATCATATTTTGAATCTACATCAAAAAATTTTCCATACTGTCAGTTTTCAATTTTGACCCATTTTTAGCCGTTTTTGCATACTGACTCCTTGCAAAAATACTAAAAAAATTCACAATTTTTAAATCGATATTCTATTGTGCCCAATCGATTTCTGGCATCGAAATGAATATGAAATACTTTAAGGCACTTGATTTGGACAAATATTTTAGGAAATATGGCCACTATACTGAAAAAATGATCAAAAACAGCTTTTGAGCAAAAAATGAAATATTCCTTATCTTTGAGAAACCATAACTTTTGCACACCTTGGCCGATTTTTATGATTTTTGCATTTCTGGATACGTTTCTAAGCATATTTAAAAACGGTATCTAATGTTTATTACATGTTTTGAAAAATATTACAATGAAAGTGAAAAATTGTAATAAACCTGTTTTTGGTACAAAAACATGAGACTTTTTCCACTTTGAGAAGCCATAACTTCGCTAAAAATTAACTAATTTTCAAAATTTTTGCATTTCTGTCAATTGTTTTGATCATTTTTTAAATATTCATCAAAAATTTTCCATACTGTCAGTTTTAAATTTTGACCCATTTTTGGCCGTTTTTGCAAAAATACCAAAAAAATTCAAAATTTTTAAATCGATATTTTATTGTGCCCAATCGATTTCTGGCATCGAAATGAATATGAAATACTTTAAGGCACTTGATTTGGACAAATATTTTAGGAAATATGGCCACTATACCGAAAAAATGTTCAAAAAACAGCTTTTGAGCAAAAAATGAAATTTTCCTTATCTTTGAGAAACCATAACTTTTGCACACCTTGGCCGATTTTTATGATTTTTGCATTTCTGGATACGTTTTTAAGCATATTTAAAAACGGTATCAAATATTTATTACATGTTTTGAAAAATATTACAATGAAAGTGAAAATTTGTAATAAACCTGTTTTTGGTACAAAAACATGAAACTTTTCCACTTTGAGAAGCCATAACTTCTGTAAAAATTAACTAATCTTCAAAATTTTTGCATTTCTGTCAATGGTTTGGATCATATTTTGAATCTACATCAAAAAGTTTTCCATTCTGTCAGTTTTCAATTTTGACCCATGTTTAGCCGTTTTTGCATACTGACTCTTGGCCACTATACCGAAAAATGCTCAAAAAACAGCTTTTGAGCAAAAAATTAAATATTCCTTATCTTTGAGAAACCATAACTTTTGCACACATTGGCCGATTTTTATGATTTTTGCATTTCTGGATACGTTTTTAAGCATATTTAAAAACGGTATCTAATATTTATTACATGTTTTGAAAAATATTACAATGAAAGTGAAAAATTGTAATAAACCTGTTTTTGGTACAAAATCATAAGACTTTTTCCACTTTGAGAAGCCATAACTTCTGTAAAAATTAACTAATTTTCAAAATTTTTGCATTTCTGTCAATGGTTTTGATCATTTTTTAAATATTCATCAAAAATTTTCCATAATGTCAATTTTAAATTTTGACCCATTTTTAGCCGTTTTTGCATACTGACTCCTTGCAAAAATACCAAAAAAATTCAAAATTTTTAAATCGATATTTTATTGTGCCCAATCGATTTCTGGCATCGAAATGAATATGAAATACTTTAAGGCACTTGATTTGGACAAATATTTTAGGAAATATGGCCACTATACTGAAAAAATGATCAAAAAACAGCTTTTGAGCAAAAAATGAAATATTCCTTATCTTTGAGAAATCATAACTTTTGCACACATTGGCCAATTTTTAAGATTTTTGCATTTCTGGATACGTTTTTAAGCATATTTAAAAACGGTATCTAATATTTATTACATGTTTTGAAAATATTACAAGGAAAGTGAAAATTGTAATAAACCTGTTTTTGGTACAAAAACATGAGACTTTTTCCACTTTGAGAAGCCATAACTTCGCTAAAAATTAACTAATTTTCAAAATTTTTGCATTTCTGTCAATGGTTTTGATCATTTTTTAAATATTCATCAAAAATTTTCCATAATGTCAATTTTAAATTTTGACCCATTTTTAGCCGTTTTTGCATACTGACTCCTTGCAAAAATACCAAAAAAATTCAAAATTTTTAAATCGATATTTTATTGTGCCCAATCGATTTCTGGCATCGAAATGAATATGAAATACTTTAAGGCACTTGATTTGGACAAATATTTTAGGAAATATGGCCACTATACTGAAAAAATGTTCAAAAAACAGCTTTTGAGCAAAAAATGAAATTTTCCTTATCTTTGAGAAACCATAACTTTTGCACACCTTGGCCGATTTTTATGATTTTTGCATTTCTGGATACGTTTTTAAGCATATTTAAAAACGGTATCAAATATTTATTACATGTTTTGAAAAATATTACAATGAAAGTGAAAATTTGTAATAAACCTGTTTTTGGTACAAAAACATGAGACTTTTCCACTTTGAGAAGCCATAACTTCTGTAAAAATTAACTAATTTTCAAAATTTTTGCATTTCTGTCAATGGTTTTGATCATTTTTTAAATATTCATCAAAAATTTTCCATAATGTCAATTTTAAATTTTGACCCATTTTTAGCCGTTTTTGCATACTGACTCCTTGCAAAAATACCAAAAAAATTCAAAATTTTTAAATCGATATTTTATTGTGCCCAATCGATTTCTGGCATCGAAATGAATATGAAATACTTTAAGGCACTTGATTTGGACAAATATTTTAGGAAATATGGCCACTATACTGAAAAAATGATCAAAAAACAGCTTTTGAGCAAAAAATGAAATATTCCTTATCTTTGAGAAATCATAACTTTTGCACACATTGGCCAATTTTTAAGATTTTTGCATTTCTGGATACGTTTTTAAGCATATTTAAAAACGGTATCTAATATTTATTACATGTTTTGAAAATATTACAAGGAAAGTGAAAATTGTAATAAACCTGTTTTTGGTACAAAAACATGAGACTTTTTCCACTTTGAGAAGCCATAACTTCGCTAAAAATTAACTAATTTTCAAAATTTTTGCATTTCTGTCAATGGTTTTGATCATTTTTTAAATATTCATCAAAAATTTTCTATAATGTCAGTTTTAAATTTTGACCCATTTTTAGCCGTTTTTGCATACTGACCCCTTGCAAAAATACCAAAAAAATTCAAAATTTTAAAATCTATATTTTATTGTGCCCAATCGATTTCTGGCATCGAAATGAATATGAAATACTTTAAGGCACTTGATTTAGACAAATATTTTAGGAAATATGGCCACTATACCGAAAAAATGCTCAAAAAACAGCTTTTGAGCAAAAAATGAAATTTTCCTTATCTTTGAGAAACCATAACTTTTGCACACCTTGGCCGATTTTTATGATTTTTGCATTTCTGGATACGTTTATAAGCATATTTATAAACGGTATCTAATATTTATTACATGTTTTGAAAAATATTACAATGAAAGTGAAAAATTGTAATAAACCTGTTTTTGGTACAAAAACATGAGACTTTTTCCACTTTGAGAAGCCATAACTTCTGTAAAAATTAACTAATTTTCAAAATTTTTGCAATTCTGTCAATGGTTTTGATCATTTTTTAAATATTCATCAAAAATTTTCCATAATGTTAGTTTTAAATTTTGACCCATTTTTAGCCGTTTTTGCATACTGACTCCTTGCAAAAATACCAAAAAAATTCAAAATTTTTAAATCGATATTTTATTGTGCCCAATCGATTTCTGGCATCGAAATGAATATGAAATACTTTAAGGCACTTGATTTGGACAAATATTTTAGGAAATATGGCCACTATACTGAAAAAATGATCAAAAAACAGCTTTTGAGCAAAAAATGAAATATTCCTTATCTTTGAGAAATCATAACTTTTGCACACATTGGCCAATTTTTAAGATTTTTGCATTTCTGGATACGTTTTTAAGCATATTTAAAAACGGTATCTAATATTTATTACATGTTTTGAAAATATTACAAGGAGAGTGAAAATTGTAATAAACCTGTTTTTGGTACAAAAACATGAGACTTTTTCCACTTTGAGAAGCCATAACTTCGCTAAAAATTAACTAATTTTCAAAATTTTTGCATTTCTGTCAATGGTTTTGATCATTTTTTAAATATTCATCAAAAATTTTCTATAATGTCAGTTTTAAATTTTGACCCATTTTTAGCCGTTTTTGCATACTGATTCCTTGCAAAAATACCAAAAAAATTCAAAATTTTAAAATCTATATTTTATTGTGCCCAATCGATTTCTGGCATCGAAATGAATATGAAATACTTTAAGGCACTTGATTTAGACAAATATTTTAGGAAATATGGCCACTATACTGAAAAAATGATCAAAAAACAGCTTTTGAGCAAAAAATGAAATATTCCTTATCTTTGAGAAATCATAACTTTTGCACACATTGGCCGATTTTTATGATTTTTGCATTTCTGGATACGTTTTTAAGCATATTTAAAAACGGTATCTAATATTTATTACATGTTTTGAAAATATTACAAGGAAAGTGAAAAATTGTAATAAACCTGTTTTTGGTACAAAAACATGAGACTTTTTCCACTTTGAGAAGCCATAACTTCGCTAAAAATTAACTAATTTTCAAAATTTTTGCATTTCTGTCAATGGTTTTGATCATTTTTTAAATATTCATAAAAATTTTCCATAATGTCAGTTTTAAATTTTGACCCATTTTTATGATTTTTGCATTTCTGGATACGTTTTTAAGCATATTTAAAAGCGGTATCTAATATTTATTACATGTTTTGAAAATATTACAAGGAAAGTGAAAAATTGTAATAAACCTGTTTTTGGTACAAAAACATGAGACTTTTTCCACTTTGAGAAGCCATAACTTCTGTAACAATTAACTTATTTTCAAAAATTTTGCATTTCTGTCAATGGTTTGGATCATATTTTGAATCTACTTCAAAAAATTTTCCATACTGTCAGTTTTCAATTTTGACCCATTTTTAGCCGTTTTTGCATACTGACTCCTTGCAAAAATACCAAAAAAATTCAAAATTTTAAAATCGATATTTTATTGTGCCCAATCGATTTCTGGCATCGAAATGAATATGAAATACTTTAAGGCACTTGATTTGGACAAATTTTTTAGGAAATATGGCCACTATACTGAAAAAATGATCAAAAACAGCTTTTGAGCAAAAAATTAAATATTCCTTATCTTTGAGAAACCATAACTTTTGCACACGTTGGCCGATTTTTATGATTTTTGCATTTCTGGATACGTTTCTAAGCATATTTAAAAACGGTATCTAATGTTTATTACATGTTTTGAAAATATTACAAGGAAAGTGAAAAATTGTAATAAACCTGTTTTTGGTACAAAAACATGAGACTTTTTCCACTTTGAGAAGCCATAACTTCGGTAAAAATTAACTAATTTTCAAAATTTTTGCATTTCTGTCAATGGTTTTGATCATTTTTTAAATATTCATCAAAAATTTTCCATAATGTTAGTTTTAAATTTTGACCCATTTTTAGCCGTTTTTGCATACTGACCCCTTGCAAAAATACCAAAAAAATTCAAAATTTTAAAATCGATATTTTATTGTGCCCAATCGATTTCTGGCATCGAAATGAATATGAAATACTTTAAGGCACTTGATTTGGACAAATATTTTAGGAAATATGGCCACTATACCGAAAAAATGCTCAAAAAACAGCTTTTGAGCGAAAAATGAAATTTTCCTTATCTTTGAGAAACCATAACTTTTGCACACGTTGGCCGATTTTTATGATTTTTGCATTTCTGGATACGTTTCTAAGCATATTTAAAAACGGTATCTAATATTTATTACATGTTTTGAAAAATATTACAATGAAAGTGAAAAATTGTAATAAACCTGTTTTTGGTACAAAAACATGAGACTTTTTCCACTTTGAGAAGCCATAACTTCTGTAAAAATTAACTAATTTTCAAAATTTTTGCATTTCTGTCAATGGTTTGGATCATATTTTGAATCTACTTCAAAAAATTTTCCATACTGTCAGTTTTCAATTTTGACCCATTTTTAGCCGTTTTTGCATACTGACTCCTTGCAAAAATACCAAAAAAATTCAAAATTTTAAAATCGATATTTTATTGTGCCCAATCGATTTCTGGCATCGAAATGAATATGAAATACTTTAAGGCACTTGATTTGGACAAATATTTTAGGAAATATGGCCACTATACTGAAAAAATGATCAAAAACAGCTTTTGAGCAAAAAATGAAATATTCCTTATCTTTGAGAAACCATAACTTTTGCACACGTTGGCCGATTTTTATGATTTTTGCATTTCTGGATACGTTTCTAAGCATATTTAAAAACGGTATCTAATGTTTATTACATGTTTTGAAAAATATTACAATGAAAGTGAAAATTTGTAATAAACCTGTTTTTGGTACAAAAACTTGAGACTTTTTCCACTTTGAGAAGCCATAACTTCGCTAAAAATTAACTAATTTTCAAAATTTTTGCATTTCTGTCAATGGTTTGGATCATATTTTGAATCTACATCAAAAAATTTTCCATACTGTCAGTTTTCAATTTTGACCCATTTTTAGCCGTTTTTGCATACTGACTCCTTGCAAAAATACCAAAAAAATTCAAAATTTCAAAATCGATATTTTATTGTGCCCAATCGATTTCTGGCATCGAAATGAATATGAAATACTTTAAGGCACTTGATTTGGACAAATTTTTTAGGAAATATGGCCACTATACTGAAAAAATGATCAAAAACAGCTTTTGAGCAAAAAATTAAATATTCCTTATCTTTGAGAAACCATAACTTTTGCACACGTTGGCCGATTTTTATGATTTTTGCATTTCTGGATACGTTTCTAAGCATATTTAAAAACGGTATCTAATGTTTATTACATGTTTTTAAAAATATTACAATGAAAGTGAAAAATTGTAATAAACCTGTTTTTGGTACAAAAACATGAGACTTTTTCCACTTTGAGAAGCCATAACTTCTGTAACAATTAACTAATTTTCAAAGTTTTTGCTTTTCTGTCAATTTTCAATTTTGACCCATTCTTAGCCGTTTTTGTATACTGACTCCTTGCAAAAATACCAAAAAAATTCAAAATTTTAAAATCGATATTTTATTGTGCCCAATCGATTTCTGGCATCGAAATGAATATGAAATACTTTAAGGCACTTGATTTGGACAAATATTTTAGGAAATATGGCTATATACTGAAAAAATGATCAAAAAACAGCTTTTGAGCAAAAAATGAAATATTCCTTATCTTTGAGAAACCATAACTTTTGCACACATTGGTCGATTTTTATGATTTTTGCATTTCTGGATACGTTTCTAAGCATATTTAAAAACGGTATCTAATGTTTATTACATGTTTTGAAAAATATTACAAGGAAAGTGAAAAATTGTAATAAACCTGTTTTTGGTACAAAAATTTGGGACTTTTTCCACTTTGTGAAGCCCTACCTTCGCTAAAAAATTAACTAATTTTCAAAATTTTTTCATTTCTGTCAATTGTTTTGATCATATTTTGAATCTACATCAAAAAATTTTCCATACTGTCAGTTTTCAATTTTGACCCATTTTTAGCCGTTTTTGCATACTGACTCCTTGCAAAAATACCAAAAAAATTCAAAATTTTAAAATCGATATTTTATTGTGCCCAATCGATTTCTGGCATCGAAATGAATATGAAATACTTTAAGGCACTTGATTTGGACAAATATTTTAGGAAATGTGGCCACTATACTGAAAAAATGATCAAAAACAGCTTTAGAGCAAAAAATGAAATATTCCTTATCTTTGAGAAACCAAAACTTTTGCACACGTTGGCCGATTTTTATGATTTTTGCATTTCTGGATACGTTTCTAAGCATATTTAAAAACGGTATCTAATGTTTATTACATGTTTTTAAAAATATTACAATGAAAGTGAAAAATTGTAATAAACCTGTTTTTGGTACAAAATCATGAGACTTTTTCCACTTTGAGAAGCCATAACTTCTGTAACAATTAACTTATTTTCAAAAATTTTGCATTTCTGTCAATGGTTTGGATCATATTTTGAATCTACTTCAAAAAATTTTCCATACTGTCAGTTTTCAATTTTGACCCATTTTTAGCCGTTTTTGCATACTGACTCCTTGCAAAAATACCAAAAAAATTCAAAATTTTAAAATCGACATTTTATTGTGCCCAATCGATTTCTGGCATCGAAATGTATATGAAATACTTTAAGGCACTTGATTTGGACAAATATTTTAGGAAATATGGCCACTATACTGAAAAAATGATCAAAAACAGCTTTTGAGCAAAAAATGAAATTTTCCTTATCTTTGAGAAACCATAACTTTTGCACACATTGGCCGATTTTTATGATTTTTGCATTTCTGGATGCGTTTCTAAGCATATTTAAAAACGGTATCGAATGTTTATTACATGTTTTAAAAAATATTACAATGAATGTGAAAAATTGTAATAAACCTGTTTTTGGTACAAAAACTTGGGACTTTTTCCACTTTGTGAAGCCCTAACTTCGCTAAAATATTAACTAATTTTCAAAATTTTTGCATTTCTGTCAATTGTATTGATCATTTTTTAAATAATCATCAAAAAATTTTCCATACTGTCAGTTTTCAATTTTGACCCATTTTTAGCCGTTTTTGCATACTGACTCCTTGCAAAAATACCAAAAAAATTCAAAATTTTAAAATCGATATTTTATTGTGCCCAATCGATTTCTGGCATCGAAATGAAAATGAAATACTTTAAGGCACTTGATTTGGACAAATATTTTAGGAAATATGGCCACTATACTGAAAAAATGATCAAAAAACAGCTTTTGAGCAAAAAATGAAATATTCCTTATCTTTGAGGAACCATAACTTTTGCACACATTGGCCGATTTTTATGATTTTTGCATTTCTGTATACGTTTTTAAGCATATTTAAAAACGGTATCTAATGTTTATTACATGTTTTGAAAAATATTACAATGAAAGTGAAAAATTGTAATAAACCTGTTTTTGGTACAAAAACATGAGACTTTTTCCACTTTGAGAAGCCATAACTTCTGTAAAAATACCAAAAAAATTCAAAATTTTTAAATCGATATTTTGTTGTGCCCAATCGATTTCTGGCATCGAAATAAAAATGAAATACTTTAAGGCACTTGATTTGGACAAATATTTTAGGAAATATTGCCACTATACTGAAAAAAATGATCAAAAACAGCTTTTGAGCAAAAAATGAAATATTCCTTATCTTTGAGAAACCATAACTTTTGCACACATTGGCCGATTTTTATGATTTTTGCATTTCTGGATACGTTTCTAAGCATATTTAAAAACGGTATCTAATGTTTATTACATGTTTTGAAAAATATTACAATGAAAGTGAAAAATTGTAATAAACCTGTTTTTGGTACAAAATCATGAGACTTTTTCCACTTTGAGAAGCCATAACTTCTGTAAAAATTAACTAATTTTCAAAATTTTTGCATTTCTGTCAATGGTTTGGATCATATTTTGAATCTACATCAAAAAATTTTCCATACTGTCAGTTTTCAATTTTGACCCATTTTTAGCCGTTTTTGCATACTGACTCCTTGCAAAAATACCAAAGAAATTCAAAATTTTAAAATCGATATTTTATTGTGCCCAATCGATTTCTGGCATCGAAATGAAAATGAAATACTTTAAGGCACTTGATTTGGACAAATATTTTAGGAAATATGGCCACTATACTGAAAAAATGATCAAAAAACAGCTTTTGAGCAAAAAATGAAATATTCCTTATCTTTGAGAAACCATAACTTTTGCACACCTTGGCCGACTTTTATGATTTTAGCATTTCTGTATACGTTTTTAAGCATATTTGAAATCGGTATCTAATATTTATTACATGTTTTGAAAATATTGCAAGGAAAGTGAAAAATTGTAATAAACCTGTTTTTGGTACAAAAACATGAGACTTTTTCCACTTTGAGAAGCCATAACTTCGCTAAAAATTAACTAATTTTCAAAATTTTTGCATTTCTGTCAATGGTTTTGATCATTTTTTAAATATTCATCAAAAATTTTCCATAATGTTAGTTTTAAATTTTGACCCATTTTTAGCCGTTTTTGCATACTGACCCCTTGCAAAAATACCAAAAAAATTCAAAATTTTAAAATCTATATTTTATTGTGCCCAATCGATTTCTGGCATCGAAATGAATATGAAATACTTTAAGGCACTTGATTTGGACAAATATTTTAGGAAATATGGCCACTATACCGAAAAAATGCTCAAAAAACAGCTTTTGAGCGAAAAATGAAATTTTCCTTATCTTTGAGAAACCATAACTTTTGCACACGTTGGCCGATTTTTATGATTTTTGCATTTCTGGATACGTTTCTAAGCATATTTAAAAACGGTATCTAATGTTTATTACATGTTTTGAAAAATATTACAATGAAAGTGAAAATTTGTAATAAACCTGTTTTTGGTACAAAAACTTGAGACTTTTTCCACTTTGAGAAGCCATAACTTCGCTAAAAATTAACTAATTTTCAAAATTTTTGCATTTCTGTCAATGGTTTGGATCATATTTTGAATCTACATCAAAAAATTTTCCATACTGTCAGTTTTCAATTTTGACCCATTTTTAGCCGTTTTTGCATACTGACTCCTTGCAAAAATACCAAAAAAATTCAAAATTTCAAAATCGATATTTTATTGTGCCCAATCGATTTCTGGCATCGAAATGAATATGAAATACTTTAAGGCACTTGATTTGGACAAATTTTTTAGGAAATATGGCCACTATACTGAAAAAATGATCAAAAACAGCTTTTGAGCAAAAAATTAAATATTCCTTATCTTTGAGAAACCATAACTTTTGCACACGTTGGCCGATTTTTATGATTTTTGCATTTCTGGATACGTTTCTAAGCATATTTAAAAACGGTATCTAATGTTTATTACATGTTTTTAAAAATATTACAATGAAAGTGAAAAATTGTAATAAACCTGTTTTTGGTACAAAAACATGAGACTTTTTCCACTTTGAGAAGCCATAACTTCTGTAACAATTAACTAATTTTCAAAGTTTTTGCTTTTCTGTCAATTTTCAATTTTGACCCATTCTTAGCCGTTTTTGTATACTGACTCCTTGCAAAAATACCAAAAAAATTCAAAATTTTAAAATCGATATTTTATTGTGCCCAATCGATTTCTGGCATCGAAATGAATATGAAATACTTTAAGGCACTTGATTTGGACAAATATTTTAGGAAATATGGCTATATACTGAAAAAATGATCAAAAAACAGCTTTTGAGCAAAAAATGAAATATTCCTTATCTTTGAGAAACCATAACTTTTGCACACATTGGTCGATTTTTATGATTTTTGCATTTCTGGATACGTTTCTAAGCATATTTAAAAACGGTATCTAATGTTTATTACATGTTTTGAAAAATATTACAAGGAAAGTGAAAAATTGTAATAAACCTGTTTTTGGTACAAAAATTTGGGACTTTTTCCACTTTGTGAAGCCCTACCTTCGCTAAAAAATTAACTAATTTTCAAAATTTTTTCATTTCTGTCAATTGTTTTGATCATATTTTGAATCTACATCAAAAAATTTTCCATACTGTCAGTTTTCAATTTTGACCCATTTTTAGCCGTTTTTGCATACTGACTCCTTGCAAAAATACCAAAAAAATTCAAAATTTTAAAATCTATATTTTATTGTACCCAATCGATTTCTGGCATCGAAATGAAAATGAAATACTTTAAGGCACTTGATTTGGACAAATATTTTAGGAAATATGGCCACTATACTGAAAAAATGATCAGAAACAGCTTTTGAGCAAAAAATGAAATTTTCCTTATCTTTGAGAAACCATAACTTTTGCACACCTTGGCCGATTTTTATGATTTTTGCATTTCTGGATACGTTTTTAAGCATATTTAAAAACGGTATCTAATGTTTATTACATGTTTTGAAAAATATTACAATGAAAGTGAAAAATTGTAATAAACCTGTTTTTGGTACAAAAACATGAGACTTTTTCCACTTTGAGAAGCCATAACTTCTGTAAAAATTAACTAATTTTCAAAATTTTTGCATTTCTGTCAATGGTTTGGATCATATTTTGAATCTACTTCAAAAAATTTTCCATACTGTCAGTTTTCAATTTTGACCCATTTTTAGCCGTTTTTGCATACTGACTCCTTGCAAAAATACCAAAAAAATTCAAAATTTTAAAATCGATATTTTATTGTGCCCAATCGATTTCTGGCATCGAAATGAATATGAAATACTTTAAGGCACTTGATTTGGACAAATATTTTAGGAAATGTGGCCACTATACTGAAAAAATGATCAAAAACAGCTTTAGAGCAAAAAATGAAATATTCCTTATCTTTGAGAAACCAAAACTTTTGCACACGTTGGCCGATTTTTATGATTTTTGCATTTCTGGATACGTTTCTAAGCATATTTAAAAACGGTATCTAATGTTTATTACATGTTTTTAAAAATATTACAATGAAAGTGAAAAATTGTAATAAACCTGTTTTTGGTACAAAATCATGAGACTTTTTCCACTTTGAGAAGCCATAACTTCTGTAACAATTAACTTATTTTCAAAAATTTTGCATTTCTGTCAATGGTTTGGATCATATTTTGAATCTACTTCAAAAAATTTTCCATACTGTCAGTTTTCAATTTTGACCCATTTTTAGCCGTTTTTGCATACTGACTCCTTGCAAAAATACCAAAAAAATTCAAAATTTTAAAATCGATATTTTATTGTGCCCAATCGATTTCTGGCATCGAAATGTATATGAAATACTTTAAGGCACTTGATTTGGACAAATATTTTAGGAAATATGGCCACTATACTGAAAAAATGATCAAAAACAGCTTTTGAGCAAAAAATGAAATTTTCCTTATCTTTGAGAAACCATAACTTTTGCACACATTGGCCGATTTTTATGATTTTTGCATTTCTGGATACGTTTCTAAGCATATTTAAAAACGGTATCTAATGTTTATTACATGTTATTAAAAATATTACAATGAAAGTGAAAATTTGTAATAAACCTGTTTTTGGTACAAAAACATGAGACTTTTTCCACTTTGAGAAGCCATAACTTCTGTAACAATTAACTAATTTTCAAAACTTTTGCTTTTCTGTCAATGGTTTGGATCATATTTTGAATCTACATCAAAAAATTTTCCATACTGTCAGTTTTCAATTTTGACCCATTTTTAGCCGTTTTTGCATACTGACTCCTTGCAAAAATACCAAAAAAATTCAAAATTTTTAAATCGATATTTTATTGTGCCCAATCGATTTCTGGCATCGAAATGAATATGAAATACTTTAAGGCACTTGATTTGGACAAATATTTTAGGAAATATGGCCACTATACTGAAAAAATGATCAAAAACAGCTTTTGAGCAAAAAATGAAATATTCCTTATCTTTGAGAAACCAAAACTTTTGCACACGTTGGCCGATTTTTATGATTTTTGCATTTCTGGATACGTTTCTAAGCATATTTAAAAACGGTATCTAATGTTTATTACATGTTTTTAAAAATATTACAATGAAAGTGAAAATTTGTAATAAACCTGTTTTTGGTACAAAAACATGAGACTTTTTCCACTTTGAGAAGCCATAACTTCTGTAACAATTAACTAATTTTCAAAACTTTTGCTTTTCTGTCAATGGTTTGGATCATATTTTGAATCTACATCAAAAAATTTTCCATACTGTCAGTTTTCAATTTTGACCCATTTTTAGCCGTTTTTGCATACTGACTCCTTGCAAAAATACCAAAAAAATTCAAAATTTTTAAATCGATATTTTATTGTGCCCAATCGATTTCTGGCATCGAAATGAATATGAAATACTTTAAGGCACTTGATTTGGACAAATATTTTAGGAAATATGGCCACTATACTGAAAAAATGATCAAAAACAGCTTTTGAGCAAAAAATGAAATTTTCCTTATCTTTGAGAAACCATAACTTTTGCACACGTTGGCCGATTTCTATGATTTTTGCATTTCTGGATGCGTTTCTAAGCATATTTAAAAACGGTATCGAATGTTTATTACATGTTTTAAAAAATATTACAATGAATGTGAAAAATTGTAATAAACCTGTTTTTGGTACAAAAACTTGGGACTTTTTCCACTTTGTGAAGCCCTAACTTCGCTAAAATATTAACTAATTTTCAAAATTTTTGCATTTCTGTCAATTGTATTGATCATTTTTTAAATAATCATCAAAAAATTTTCCATACTGTCAGTTTTCAATTTTGACCCATTTTTAGCCGTTTTTGCATACTGACTCCTTGCAAAAATACCAAAAAAATTCAAAATTTTAAAATCGATATTTTATTGTGCCCAATCGATTTCTGGCATCGAAATGAAAATGAAATACTTTAAGGCACTTGATTTGGACAAATATTTTAGGAAATATGGCCACTATACTGAAAAAATGATCAAAAAACAGCTTTTGAGCAAAAATGAAATATTCCTTATCTTTGAGGAACCATAACTTTTGCACACATTGGCCGATTTTTATGATTTTTGCATTTCTGTATACGTTTTTAAGCATATTTAAAAACGGTATCTAATGTTTATTACATGTTTTGAAAAATATTACAATGAAAGTGAAAAATTGTAATAAACCTGTTTTTGGTACAAAAACATGAGACTTTTTCCACTTTGAGAAGCCATAACTTCTGTAAAAATACCAAAAAAATTCAAAATTTTTAAATCGATATTTTGTTGTGCCCAATCGATTTCTGGCATCGAAATAAAAATGAAATACTTTAAGGCACTTGATTTGGACAAATATTTTAGGAAATATTGCCACTATACTGAAAAAAATGATCAAAAACAGCTTTTGAGCAAAAATGAAATATTCCTTATCTTTGAGAAACCATAACTTTTGCACACATTGGCCGATTTTTATGATTTTTGCATTTCTGGATACGTTTCTAAGCATATTTAAAAACGGTATCTAATGTTTATTACATGTTTTGAAAAATATTACAATGAAAGTGAAAAATTGTAATAAACCTGTTTTTGGTACAAAATCATGAGACTTTTTCCACTTTGAGAAGCCATAACTTCTGTAAAAATTAACTAATTTTCAAAATTTTTGCATTTCTGTCAATGGTTTGGATCATATTTTGAATCTACATCAAAAAATTTTCCATACTGTCAGTTTTCAATTTTGACCCATTTTTAGCCGTTTTTGCATACTGACTCCTTGCAAAAATACCAAAGAAATTCAAAATTTTAAAATCGATATTTTATTGTGCCCAATCGATTTCTGGCATCGAAATGAAAATGAAATACTTTAAGGCACTTGATTTGGACAAATATTTTAGGAAATATGGCCACTATACTGAAAAAATGATCAAAAAACAGCTTTTGAGCAAAAAATGAAATATTCCTTATCTTTGAGAAACCATAACTTTTGCACACCTTGGCCGACTTTTATGATTTTAGCATTTCTGTATACGTTTTTAAGCATATTTGAAATCGGTATCTAATATTTATTACATGTTTTGAAAATATTGCAAGGAAAGTGAAAAATTGTAATAAACCTGTTTTTGGTACAAAAACATGAGACTTTTTCCACTTTGAGAAGCCATAACTTCGCTAAAAATTAACTAATTTTCAAAATTTTTGCATTTCTGTCAATGGTTTTGATCATTTTTTAAATATTCATCAAAAAATTTCCATAATGTCAGTTTTAAATTTTGACCCATTTTTAGCCGTTTTTGCATACTGACCCCTTGCAAAAATACCAAAAAAATTCAAAATTTTAAAATCGATATTTTATTGTGCCCAATCGATTTCTGGCATCGAAATGAATATGAAATACTTTAAGGCACTTGATTTGGGCAAATATTTTAGGAAATATGGCCACTATACTGAAAAAATGATCAAAAACAGCTTTTGAGCAAAAAATGAAATATTCCTTATCTTTGAGAAACCAAAACTTTTGCACACCTTGGCCGATTTTTATGATTTTTGCATTTCTCGATACGTTTTTAAGCGAATTTTAAATCGGTATCTAATGTTTAATACATGTTTTGAAAAATATTACAAGGAAAGTGAAAAATTGTAATAAACCTGTTTTTGGTACAAAAACATGAGACTTTTTCCACTTTGAGAAGCCATAACTTCTGTAAAAATTAACTAATTTTCAAAATTTTTGCATTTCTGTCAATGGTTTGGATAATATTTTGAATCTATATCAAAAAAGTTTCCATACTGTCAGTTTTCAATTTTGACCCATTTTAGCCGTTTTTGCATACTGATTCCTTGCCACTATATTGAAAAAATGCTCAAAAAACAGCTTTCGAGCAAAAAATGAAATACTCCTCATCTTTGAGAAACCATAACATTTGCACACCTTGGCCGATTTTTATTAAGCATATTTAAAAATGGTATCTAATGTTTATTACATGTTTTGAAAAATATTACAAGCAAAGTGAAAAATTGTAATAAACCTGTTTTTTGGTGCAACTTTTGCAACTTTGAGAAGCCCTAACTTAGCTAAATACCAACCGATTTTCAAAATTTTTGCATTTCTGTCAATGGTTTTGATCATATTTTTAATCTACATCAACAAATTTTCCATTATTCAAAATAAAATGAATAAAATGAACCTAATTTAAGTGATACAGTTTTCTAATTCTAATACATATTTAATTTTATTCTTTGTTTATTTAATTAATTATACTTTATTTATTTTTAATATATTTTATTTTAAATACTATTTTTCCCAAATTAAATGAAGTAAATAATTCTACTTCCATACTCAAGATATTTTGTCACTAGAAACAAGTGATAGAGATAATAAAGCAATTTCGAATTTAAACTAAATATCAAATAACATGCGGTTATGAAAATATCGATAACTTCCAATATAATCGATTACAAATGTCCGTCACTAGCATTAGCGAAAACCAGCTGTGAATTTTAGTTAATTCGTTGCATTTAATTATTTTAAGAACTAAATTAAAATGCTTACAAATACAGCTACTGGTAGTGTGCCTGACAAGGCTTGGCAGCCACCTTTTGTTACGTTGGAGACCAGGCAAGTGCACGTATACCTCTTCCTACAGCAAATGTTTTACCGAAATTTGATATTGTTTACAGCATGGGCGAAATTACCGTGGAGCTGTATTGGAAACACGCGCCAAATACAGTGAGTCCCAATAGAGTAATTAACAAATAGATATTATAAATTTAATACTCTACTTCTGTTTAGTGTTATAATTTTGCGGAGTTATCACGTCGCGGTTACTACAACAACGTTGTGTTTCATCGCATCATTCCGGACTTCATGATACAAGGGGGCGATCCCACGGGCACGGGTCGCGGTGGTACATCTGTGTATGGCGGAGAATTCGCCGACGAATTACACAGCGACCTAAAGCACACGGGTGCCGGAATCTTATCAATGGCCAACTCCGGCCCAGACACCAACGGGTCGCAGTTCTTCATCACGTTGGCGCCCACCCAATGGTTGGACAACAAGCACACGATATTTGGCCGGGTATACACTGGAATGGAGGTGGTCAAAAGGATCGGTATGGTGGAGACGGATAAGAACGATCGCCCAGTTGATCCACTGCGCATTATAAAGGCCAAAGTAGACAAACTATGATTACAGCAAATCGTAGTCAGATTTAATAAATTGTATTAAAACACTTATAAATTATATATACTCTAGTACAAATTTCCATCGCGTAGTTCATCTCTAAGTATCCAAGAGGCTGCCCGCATGGCAATAGCTGCAATTGCAGTGTTCGGATTTCCAGAAATGGGTGCTGGCAACACACTGCCATCCACAATACGCACATTGGGAATACCATACAATCTGCAAGAGAAAATACATATGTATATTCCTATCAAAATCTGAAAAAGATTTAATGATCAAGACATACCGAAGCTGGGAGTTGACCACGCTGCCTAGTGCGCAGCTGCCGCCTGGATGATGGGAGCCGAGACCAATGTGTCGCATTAGACACTCCAGGTACTGATCGGAGGGTTGATTCTCTCTGAAATCCCGCTCGAAAGGACCAAAGTTGGCGCACTCTTCCAACTTAGGCCAATGGATACGCGGTTGCAAGTTAGCGAAGGCATCAGACGCGACCAACTACAATGACCGAAGATAGTCCAGGATTTCATTGATTACTTTTCTTGCTCACCTTCACAGCATTCCTAATGGCACCTAAGGTACAACTCACGTCCGCCTCCTCAGCAAGATAATTTGGATCTATGGATGGATTTCTGCGCATACTCCTATGCAGCAGCGAAACAGCCCCCCTCGACTTAGGTTGCAGGCAGCTGGAGATGATCACGAATCCCTCTTGGGAGGCATTGTAGTAGCGTGGAAAGAGTGCTCGGAAGGCTGATTGCTTGAAGTTGGATATGGACATGAGAGCACTTTCATCAATGGCGCCAGCGCCAAAGATGGTTATGCCAAATGGTAGCTTATCGTCATAGCCAGCCACATGGCCATAAACTCCAAAATTGCCAAATGGCCCAGAACCGCTGCTCAGATATGAAAGGATATTAAGAGGACTGAGCAGAGTTCGCTGATTGAGAGTAGGTCCGATGATGCCAATGGACACGAAGAGGGGTAGATTGAAGTGATCATGCAGTCCCTGACCAACCTGAGGCAAATGATGTTGCACTGGCACCTGCAGCTGTTCCAGCTTCTGACTATCTCCGATTCCCGAGGCCAGCAGCAGCTGAGGACTTTGATAGGCTCCAGCACATAGAATCAATTCTCTCCTGATCTTAATCTTAAACTCCTGCTCTTGGTTGTCCTCATTTTTGATGCCCACCAGCACGGAACTGGCGCGTAACGTGGGCTTAGTGGACAACTTTATACGCTTGACCAGCGCCTCTGGCAGCAGGCGAAGATTGACGCTTTCCATCACTGGCAACAGATATTGTTGGAGTACAGAGTGTCTCAGTCCATTCTTTATATTATAAACGGAGCGTCGGAACTGCCAAGGTTTATGGGCAAACTCGGAGGCAGCATCCTCAAATGCTTCAGTTAAGGTGGAGTAACTGCGTGGGATTTCAAATCGATCTCCTGGTTTTGGAGAGGCAGCCTTCATAAAGGGTTGCATATGATCCCAGCTCCAGTCACTTAAATTGTGTTGTGCCTCCCATGAATCGAAATCTGGAGCATGACCATCGAAGTGTAGCATATAGTTCATATTGGCTGATCCACCCAATCCTTTTCCACGAGGAAGACACTGGCGCTGCTCAATTAGTCCCTTCGAGGAATGTTTCTGGGGTGCCGATAGAAAAGACCAGTCGTTAACCCCTTTCTGCTGGAATGTTGTCAGCACTGGAATACGACTCAGCAAACCAAAGGAACTTCCAGCCTCAATCAACAACACACTGCCATTGCTGAACTTTGTCAGCAGAGCAGAGACTGTGGAACCACCAGTACCAGCGCCAACTAAAGATTCCAACTCATATCAAGTATTCGCGGTGTGAATTGTGGAAACTCACCTATCACATAGTCGAATTCAAAATCCCTGTTTTCCAACAGCAAGACATTTGGAATGTTTTGCTCAAGCAATTTGCAAACTATCATTACCAAGACGGAGATTAATCCAATGATGCAGGCCGCAACGCATAGAATTTCTAAAGTTTTTTAGACATGTTTATTAAGTCAATGAAAATTATTATTTAATATTACTCTTAAAATGCAGTCCCATAATGCGCTTTCTCCTTCTGACGAAATCTAACTGTCAATTTACATATAAAGCAGCTATATGCTGGTAAAGTCAACTAGTACTTGCCTAATCCAATTATAGGCCCACTTGCTGCGCCTTTGAATTCAATAGCGCTAACTGCTGCATACCTCGACCTCTTGTTGTTATCGACTTATCGGCTTGATAATCGCCACAACCCACTATATAAAGTCACATCTTTAGCGAACAGCTGATAATCGATACGTTTAACTACACTTGAGAGTGTTGCCAGTTTGTTATAATTGCAGAAACGTAATGCACTCATCTGTTTTGCGTTTATATGCAATTACGTATTTTATACTGTGATTCTGTTTATCGCCCACAATTGGGTTTCAGCGCTCTAAGCAGCTCTTTGTTGGGTTCTGCAGCACGCAGACGGTAATATTATGCAGGCATCGCTTATCAGTAAAAGTTGTTGTTGTGGTATCGCCAGTGAAAACAATAACAACAACAACAATAGGACAGCTGGTTCGGCTGGAATGAAAACAAAAGTGTATAGTCGAACAATAGGCAGATGCAATCAACCACAAATGATTTGCAGTCAGGCGTACTTAGAACTGTAAAATCAACACGGTCAGTGTGCAATGAACTGCGCTTAAAGCACCAACAAAATATTCAAAGTACATATACGAATAATAACATAGACAACAGGTGTGAAGCGCACTGCAATGGAGACATCCCGACAACAACAAGAAGAAGAGCTACAGCAGCTGATCGCTGTGTTGCCTCCAGAGGAAGAACAAGTTGTCAGAGTGAGTATTGAAAGTATAACTGCTTCTCAAACTGTTGCTCTACAGTTTTAGAGGCATCAACGAATATCTTCTTTGTTCACAATTTAAATATAATTCTTCTCTTTAGTCATTTATAAAGTATCCAAGTGGAAGCGGTGGTCAGTCTCATTATGAGCGCATACAGGTTCTGCTGGTAGCCTCGCCCTATCCAACTCTTCAAATACTTCAAATATTGCATGCCCAGTCCAAATTCCACATAGGACGCATCATTAGCGCAGCATTGAAGCAGATGCTCGATGATGACACATCCGCATCCGCCGCAGCTTCGACGCGCTTGTTAAGCGTGCTCGCCAACTTCC
The DNA here is from genome assembly GCA_018150725.1 of Drosophila quadrilineata. NCBI lineage: Eukaryota > Metazoa > Arthropoda > Insecta > Diptera > Drosophilidae > Drosophila > Drosophila quadrilineata. The sequence continues at coordinate 1,412,685 of JAECWN010000375.1, forward strand.
CGGAACAAATACTGGAGGCTGCCTCCATGCAGCACAGGCTAACCGAATACATACTGAGCGTACCTTGGGGTCAGAATGACCAGCTACTGCTCTCCCTCTTGGCCCGGCGAGATGCCCAGCTATTGAACACCATTCTACAGTCACAGCGACATGACACCCGCTGGAGCACGCCAGCCGAGTCCAGGCAGTTTGTGCTGCACCTGGCTTTGCAGGAGAGGGAGCACTTTGTGCCCAGATTATGCCAACAATTGAAGAGCTTCAACTGCATTTCCGATCCCACTTTGCGCAACAATTTGCTGATCCTCCGCTTAGCTAATGAGTTTGCCTTAAGCTCACAATCTCTGGATGAGTTGGCCAAGCTGGATAACACATTGGCTGCCTTTGATATAGCTGCAGTGCCCGTCGACCTGCAGCCCGTGCATCACTTCTTCTATGCAGACTTCCAGCGCCTATGCGTGCTGCTCAAGTTCCTGGAGAAGCAGCATGAGGGCAACGCCTTTAAGTTTATCAAAGTCGATGCTCTACTACGTGCTCCTGGCGTACTCTCACTCATCTATGAGTATGGTATTCAATGTGATAGCGAGGATGTGGTGAAGATCATTGAAGATACTCACAAGTGGCAACTTCAAACTCCGGCACTTAGATGCGTTCGTGCCGAGGAGATGGAAACATTGACCTACTATCTGGCACTCTGTCATGTGCACAATGTTATACTGGAGCAGCACGATACCACGATAAGAGATCAACTGACTCTGCTATCGGCGCAACTTCGTCAACTCCGAGGCCTCAGCACTCTCTGCTCCCTCCTGACGGACGTCTTTCAGCTCGTATTCTTGCGCTGGGAGCAGCTTCAAAAGACAAATCCCAGGGAAGGCGACGGCGACGACGATGAGGAAGATGATGATGATGACGAACAGTATGTGGACGATGATACTACGCTTCCACGCTCCAAAAATGCCACCAACACCAAGCAACGACGTTACGGATTCATCTGCCGTGCACCCGTGCTTAACGCACTCTTCAGCTACCTCAAGAGTTTTGTGACCAAGAAACTGCACAGTCAGGACTTTAAGGGAGCTACGGAGGAGCAGCAGCGGTGCTTTCAGCGACTGGTGGATGCCATCAGCGAGGCCCTGTGGAAGTTCAGTGTTCTGCAGAAGATCGAGCAATCTCTGAGCAAATCAAAGCCACAGCGAGGTTGCCACCTGGAACCGGAGCAGTTGCTCCAAATGATTCAACTGCATAACCATACCAAAGAAAAGGCTTCCAGCGATGATGAGAGTCGTGAGCGTAGCTATCATGCATCCAGTCTAACCAGGCGGAGGTCACGGAAGCAACGTCGTGCCGTCAGCTTTAGTGGTCCAACCGGCAGCAGATCTGCAGAGGGTCCCACACTGGAGCAGTGTCGTGCTCGTGCCCACCAACTGCGGCAGAGTGGAGAGAGGAACGTTGAGCCACAAATAGCCACAGCAACAACCATTGCTTTGCCAACAGACCGTTCCATTATACCCAAAATGCTGAGCACGCCGGAGCAATTGGCCATTATGGCATTGGCTCTGAAGAACTTCAATGATGTTAAGTACATCACAGAGGTAACTTTTCCAATCCAATATCCAATCCTTACACAGGCTAAAAAGATCTTCACTTACATTTGTAGACCTTTCATTTGGAGGACAGTCAACTGAATCGGGAACTGCAGTTCATGGAGCATCAGCAGCTCATCAAGCAGAAGCTGGCCAGCATCTATGCCAACTATGAGGCATTGGACAAGGCTGGCGGTGTCAGCTCTGGTAGTACTGTGGAGCAGATCAAAAGCGTTGCAGCTAAAGGATTTGAGCTGTCCAAGATCATCAGTGTCGTGGACAACTTTGCCCAGGCTCAGAAACTGCAGCACAGCGCCGAGTGGAGAAGCCTGCTGCAGAGGCATAGTTCCAACAGTCAATATGGGTTTCTGCAGCAGTTCCAGGAGCACAATTTGAACGTTTTAATCATATGTGACCTGATCATCAATCTGAGATTCAATCGAGAGATCACTTGCAATCTGCTGCTGGTCATACGACGCCAACAGCAGCAGGAGCAGCCACATCATCAGCAAACTACTGAACTTTCCATTGAGCCGGGTTCCCGTGAGATTGGAGCCATGCATCTCATACAGAATCTATGTGAGTGCATGCGTCTGCTGGAGGATGCAGGCAGGAGACCAGCGCTGAATGAGCTGCTCTTCCGGCACAGCTATGCTTTGAAGCCAGCTCCTCTGGCATTGCAACTGCAGCGCGAAGGCGCCTTTACTGCACTGTATACGAAGTCTACGTCCGACTATGCCCATTCCCGGGAACTGCGTACTCATGGACCACTGTTCCAGCAACTAAAATCTCGCCACAATTACTATGCCCGCTTCTGTGGCTATATGCAGCAGTTGGCACGTCTGCTGCAACTGCGTGATCCCAATCTGGAATACCACAATACTCAGCTGCTGCGCCTTGATCCCTACCAGGTCATTGGCGAGCTAATCTACGAGTGTGACATTACACCCTTAGAGATTGAGAGCAATGTGTTGGCCCTGCATCTGAATTTGGTTCATGTGATTGCCTTGAACATATGCCCTGAGCTTGGAGGTGGCAGGAAAACAACGATTCGTTGCGTGCCGCCAAAGAAACAGGAGTCGATACACAACTACATATACCAGCACAATCCGCTGCTGGCCCACCTGCTGCAGGCAGTCCAATCAGGAGATCTGACGCCCATCAATACATCCGAGACGACTTTGAACTATGATTGCCTCCAGCAATTGCTGGACCTGCCTGAAATGCAAATACTTTCCCTGATGTATGATGGGAATGCGGTGATGTCGGCCCTACATTCCTACAAGCTGGACAGTGGAACATTGGAGCGATTGGAGCTAAGCCACGAGCTGCAATTGTCCATACTTTTGCTGGGCATTGGAGGACAGTGCGGTGAGTAGATGAAAGGTCAATTTTATATTACCTCGTACCATCAGTTTAAAAAAATACTAGTTTTATGTATAAAAAAATCCATCTCGCAGACAAAAGAATCTGTGGGTGATCCCTTTAGGCATACATATAAATTCTGAGTTAGTATAATAAGATGTTGCCCTGTCCACTCATCTGTTCGTCCGTCCATCTAATCGTCAATCTTGGACAATTCAACATCTGTGGATTTACTTGTTTTTCTTTCAGAATCAAGTCGCAAGTTGAAGAACCGCATCGATCAGTTGATCACCATGTTGATCGAACAGGATCCCAGACAGATACAGCAGGCCAACCACATGTATGATTTGGGGACTCGAGCCAAGCTGCTGCATCAGCACTTCACCAAGATTTCCAGTAGTCAACTGGCCAAGGAACTCATCGAGCGCACGCTACATCACCGATCTGCGGCACTCTCCATTCCTGCCAAGCTCCGTAGTCAACTGGAGCACACTCTGTCGGATATTACGATATACGCAAAGGTGTCTTCACTGCTACACTTTGAGAGTTGGCCCCAGGCCTATGATTTCGGACGACAGACGCCCAATCTGATCTTCGAGCAGCTGCTTCAAGGACGACATTACGAGCTGTGCTACGAGTGGTGCCGCATGGTGCAGCTGACGGATGCCGCTGGTCAGCAACGTGTCTGTCTGTTGACACTGCTGGACACGCTGCTCGAGTTGAACGATGAGGATCAGTTGGATGGCAATCTGTTGCTCATTGCGGAGCTCTTTCCAGCTGAGGTGCTGGTCAACTTTCTGGACACGCACAAGGACAAGATGCGTTCACTGGCACTACTCCAGTGGCTCATCGATTACTTGGAGAGTCATGCCCGAGACCCAAGTGTCTATCGCAACTATCAGGTGTCCCTTGAGCTGATGCGTCAGCTGCCCCTTGCAGAGCGTCTTCATTTCTGGCCACTTCTGCGGTATCCTCTGTTGATTGTGGAGCAGCTCGTAATGAATACCCGTTTCGAGCTACTCACCAAACTCCTCGAGCCGGTGCGTGCCAAGCTGCAGCAGCGCATGCCAACGGGTGCTCCTTGTGGCTACTGCTTCGAGAAGCGTGGCCATGCCTACGATATACATAGCAGCGGAGTGGGGACAGGAAGTAGCAAGGTGCGCTTCCAGCTTGGCCAAACAAACTCCGAGGCGTTTATCCTGCTCAACTTCAACTCGTACCAGAAAGATCATGTGATCAGCAATGATTGCTTCGATCTGCTGCTGAGGATCTATGCCAGCAAAGCCTTGGATTATCAAATTGCCAATGTGCGTCGTGATGTATCCACAGAACCAGGATCTCTGGGTACTGATGTGCAGAATTCCTTGGACTCACTGTGCGGCGCCTTTAAGATGCCCAAACAGGCGCCAACGCGGGAACAATGGACACCGGATGAGGAGGCCACTCATTGCATGTGCTGCCGTCGCTCCGCCTTCACAATGCTGATGCGTCGCCATCACTGTCGCCGTTGTGGTCGAGTGGTTTGCTACGCCTGCTCCACACAGCGCATGGTCATTCCCGAACTTTACGGGGACGTGGAGGTGCGCGTCTGCAATGATTGCTGCGTGCCAGTGCCTGTTGACCAACCACAATTCATCAATGAGATCCCGAATGCACCAAAGCGTGCATCCCCCAGTTCCGCGTCCTCCTATAAGTGGCGTCTCAGCGGCATCATTACCCACGACAAACTGCTCCGCGAGGAGTTCTGCTATGAGCACGCTCCCAGCGTGGCACTCAGTCTGTCCATACTACGTCATCATCTGGACCAACGACAATGCGTAGATCTGTTGTTGTTCCACTGCCGCAAATTGGAGAAGCTGCTTGTGCCCAATCCAGAGGTGGACTATGAACTCGTCGCCAAGATGATGAACTGTTTGGCATTGGCAGCAAAGGTAAGCTCTATACGAAACCTTGTCACCTCCTGAGATTATTTATTGTTTTGACTTCCGAAAGGTGAGAGGTGCTCCTGGCGAATTTGAGACCATTCGAGAGCACTCGGAGATCATCATGGCTGTAGTACAGCAAGGCTGCGAAAGCCTAATACCAGCTGGACCCCTCAGCAATCACAGCATGCGGCAGTTGGCGGACACCCTTGTGGAGGCGGAGAACTGGAAGCTGGCGCTGGATGTACACTTAAAATGGGGATTTGCTACCACTGGTGTTATGGCGGCCCACGGATTGGCCTGTCTGCGTGCCGGATGCTACGACGCAGGTAAGTAGACTACATAAATTACCGAAGATGATGCTGATATTGGATATTCTACTGGCAGCACGGGAGAAGTTCGCTCATTGCATGATACGACTATCCAGTGAGGAGGTGAACAGTTCGATATGCAAGGAGATCTTTGGCAAATCCTTGCCCGTTTCCAGCGCCTCTACTGTGTTGCCGGCCAAGAAACGTCCTCAGCGGGGTCCCGCCCTGCTCCAGGAGATACTCCAATTAATAGCAACATTGCCACGAACTCAACCCCAACCGGAGACACTACAACGTGCCTCTTTGATACGCAACTCGAATACATCGTTGGCTTCGCTGTTCTCCCGCCGACGAGAGCCCTATGTGGTGCCCACGCCATTGCATGAGCCGGCGATGAATGTGATGAATGCCCTGGCCAATCTGAAGCGTATTGCCAAGGGCCAATATGGGGAGCAGGCTGTGATCAGCGTGAGGGAGGATGAGCATCTGACTCGCCAGTCGCGAGACTTTGAAGAATCTCTGCACTATGTGCTCACCTATGGCAGTAACACAGATATCGTCACATTCCTGATGCAACGGGATGAACTGCGTGCAGCTCTGCGATATTGGATGCACCAGCAACTGGACACAGAAATCTTCATACAACATATATTCTTGGTAACTTTGGCTGCAGGGCGTCTGCCCACATTGATCGAGGAGTTGAAGCAACTGGATCCCGATGCCCAACTCAATACTTGGCGTGTGCCGCTGCTGCAAACATGTCGCTACTTGGAGCAGCAGCAACAACTGAATTCACTGTATCAATTGCAGCTGCTGCTGAAGGATCCTGTGCGGGCGAGCATGACCTGTGTGAAGTTCTATCCCCTGCATTGTGATACCTTTCAAAAGTTGCATTCCAATGCCCAACACTTGACCTCTGCTCATATGCATCTGCAGGGCGAACTGGATCTCGCCCAGTGGGAGTACTTGCAGCGGGAGCAGCAGTCAAGTGGCAGACGCTCCAGCACTGTCAGCACCAATGCCGGCACTTGCATCAGCATGCAACTGGATGCACGTATCCTGAATGGACATATCAATACGATACGCCGGCAAACGGAACTGGCCAAGTTCCTGTCCCAGTGTGAGCGGGAGCAGCCGGAGGTGAATGGCTTGCCCTGCACTTTACATACACTGAAGCAGATCCGGCCGGAGTCACCTCGTGGTACATTGCCCACACTTTTCGATGGTGTCGCCGACAAGATCCAACTCTGCATTTTGGTGCTACTATGCGGCAAGAATATAGATGAAGGATTCGGATTGGCCTACGGGTATGTTACGGTTATTGTAATTAAGATTAATCCTCATCAGTTTCATTTCCTTCAACAGCATCATGCAGGAGTACAAGCTGGCTCCAATGAAGGTGTTTGGAGCTACAGCCAAGTATTTGGCAAAGAACCAACGTCTTTCCGAAGTGGATCGTCTGCTGGATTGCATAGCCACCAATAATGGGGGCAGCAGTGCGTCGGATTCGGATGAGCTGCTGTCCATAGCTATAAATGCCGCAGTGCATACCAATGAACCGGAAACTAAGCAGGCCTTGGATAGGTTGGTGAAACGCATTGGAAGTATTGAGCTGCGCATATCGTCCTACATTTTCATTGGTCAGCTGAAGTCGGCGTATTTGCTGGCCAATAAGAGCGATCGCTTGTCGGATATACGAAAAATACTAAGGCAGGCGGAGATGACCAATCAAATTCACATTAAGAAACTGTGTGAAAAGAAACTAAATATTAATGCAACTCCATTGTCGCCAACGCCACTGTGATAAAGTATTCAATCAGGCAATATTTCAATTCATCTTACATTTGTAGTATTAGCTTTATTTTTAATAAAGCAATTGTTAAACAATTGCAATTTTAATCATTCTTCAATATATACCAGCACCTGTAATATGGTTTAGTATTTCATATCCATTGCTCAAAAACAAAAATGCCAAATTGATATATATTGTGCCTTTTGAAAAATTGTCCACGTTGTATTAATATTAATACTCTACATATGTAACAGGGAGCCAAAAAGTATTTAGCGGGCATCTTTTTACATTTAAAACCCAGCTATCGATTAAATAAAAAAAACAGTCGATATTGAGTTTTATCGATTAGCCTTTTAGTTCAACAGCTGATTCCGGTTTATATCGATAAACAGTCTCAGCATTAAGAATAAAAATAAATAAGGAAAAATATGAGAGCCGTAATCCAACGCGTTAGAGCAGCCAAGGTTACAGGTAGGAAGTTTAAAATTTATTGTAGATTTATTAAAAAATAACCTACATATGTTTCATTTAGTACTTGACGAGCTGGTCTCATCGATTGGACCCGGCCTGTGTGTTCTCGTAGGCATCAAGGCCTCGGACACTGCAACAGATGTAGACTATCTGTAGGTAAATATACTCTGAATCTTTGGAAGTTCTAAGAGTAATCTGTTAATCGACTGTGTTAGGGTGCGCAAAATTCTTGCATTGCGACTGTTCGAAGATGAAGGAAAGCGCTGGCAAAAGTCAGTCAAGGATTTGCAGCTTGAATTACTTTGCGTTTCGCAATTTACGCTGTACCACCGATTGAAAGGCAACAAACCAGACTTCTCAGCGGCCATGAAAGGGGAAGAAGCTAACCAGCTATATAATCTGTTTCTGAGTGGTTTGGGTCAATCCTACGATGCTAGTAAAATCAAAGGTATTTGATTCTTAAAAGTATATATTGAAAAATGCTTATCATTTTATCCATACAACAGATGGTAAATTCGGTGCCTATATGCAGGTGCATATAGAGAATGATGGTCCTGTCACTATAGAGCTGGAGTCGCCATTGCCAAAACAAAGCGAAGAATGTGTAGACAAATAGCTATATCTTTCATAACTATAATAAAATATAGTGAATAGTAATTCATTTTATATTTTTTTGTTTTAATTATTGTTTATATAAGCAGCCACTTAAATCTAGATCCGTACTTGAATTCTTATGCTTTTAACATTTCTATGTCATCCTCATCCATGCCCTCCTCAAGCCTCTTCTCCAACTCGCGTGCATCGACATATGTGATCTCTTCCTCTGGCAGATCTTCGTCCATCAGTGCACTCTGCTCGGCTTCCTCCTTGGCACGACGTTCCTTGAGGCCGGCGGCGGGCGAACGTATCAGAGACATATTACGCTGAACATCCTTAACGTCCATCTGTATCTCAACTTGTCGTCCCTTGCGAAGACGCTCCATAACAAACTGTTTCTCGCGGCGCTCCTTAATTGTGTTAACCTTCTTGATGGCCTCGATGGCCTTCTGCCATGTCTCGCGGCTGTATTTGATGGGCACGTTACGGCGTATCTCAAACTCAAAGCTGGGATCGATTGCCAGTTCCTTGCCAGCTGATTTGCGATGTGCCTTTGTCCATGCTACCTTACGTGGATTCTTCTTGCGCTTGAATGCCTTGTGACATTTTCCACGGCAGAATTTGAAAATCTGTAGTAAACACAACAGGTCCGATTACTCACATAATTTTGTATACACAAAAATTCACTTTTATTAGCTTGAAAATAACTTACTTTGCAGTCATTTCTTACAAACTGCACTCCATGTCCAGGATATATTTTGCTGGAGCAAAAATAGCACGTTTCAATGCGCATTTTTACAAATTAAAATTTGTAAAATACAACGCAAAACAAGCCAGCACGTGTGCTGCTACTGAAAAGGCAGAGATGCAACTTAATCGATAACACTATCGATATTTTCTCACAAATGAAATCGAAACACAGTGTGACCATATCGACAAAACACAAATAATTTGAAAGAGCGTCAGGTTATAGTATCGGCAAAATTTCAAAATCTACAGGTTCGGGTTAAATTTTTTTTAAAATATTTCTTTTCATTTGGAAACGCATATCATTTGTAGTATACTCAACAATTTAAGTTTATTTAAAAATAAATTAAATTTTTTTTTATAAAACTCTTACACAAAGCGTTACATTTATAAGGAACGCGCAGTCCGGTGGTCATCACGCGCCATTTATTTTTATTTTCTGAGTTTGCGTTTTGTGTTTATTTCTGTATCCTGCTATATAGTAAATATGATTGAATCTTTAGTTTCTTTAACACCAAAATTTTGTAGCGATTTGCTGACAGCTGGACTTGTTCGCTAGTTAGCTTATATTAACTGTCTTTTTGATCATGTGTAATCCTTATCTGGGCAGGGAGCACATTTCACAGGAAGTCAGCTCACTACGATTAATGAAGGTGCAGTGATTGCAAGTCCAGTTGTTGCCCTCCATATCCATTGGCTCTGCTCCTGCTGCAGCTGCACCACTGTTATAGTTGCCAGCTCCCCTAAGAATTACAAATTTATTAGTTTGCGATAAAGTATTATTATGTAAATTTCTATTCTTACCCGCCACTTGTTGAACTATCCTGAACAAGTGATTCAAGGAGTTTCCAGACATCTTCGCTTTTGAAATCTGCAGCCTTGTTGGGATTCTTGGTGCGCACAGCCTCCAGCAAAGGTCCCATATGCTGACGCAAGGGCAACATATCCATTTTATACAGATAGATAAGCAAGTGGAAATCCGAAATTGCCTCAAGGAACTCCTCATCGGCCCAAGCGGACAGGTAACTGCTCAGCGCATTAAAGTCCTGCAAATGGCCATCGATATAGCGATTCTCGATTGGGAATGGTTGCCTCTTATCGTACTCAGTGAATGTATATTGCGGCTGGAGTGGCGTTGATGCGGGCACATCCACTAGCAAATACTCCACGGGTAATGGACGAGCCAGACGCTGCACTTCATTTCCATATTGATCCTTTTCCTGCAATCCCAAAGTCAATAAAAATGTATTTTATTTGTTTTTACTTAATTTATTTATTGCCCCACTGACCCAGTTCCCAATAGAATATGACGTTTGCTTCATATCATACATATGTATATCTGGCAGTTGCAAACGTCATGAATGAATCTGCAGGCCTAGGATTCTTTCACCTGGCCTAGTTTTTATAATTTCACGGTTTATAGGTCAGCATTAAAGTATCTCAAGGCGTTCGCTCAAAAGTATGCAACAGTTTGTTGTTGTGTTGAGATAAATTATATTAGATAACCAATTAAGATAAATTATGAAAGGGAATTTCAAAAGTTCAAATCCGAGAATTGTGTATCCTGGAGATATATGGTCGGCAGACTTGCTCATCACCAAAACAGTTGCGAACAGGTTTCATTTAGCAGCAACAGAATAAAAGCTAAGAGAGAGCACAGAGAGAGTTCGAGAGAAAAGCTTTTCCTTACACTCTCTTTATATAGGTCGGGGTCTATAAAAGGAGGTCACTGTGTTGGGCATGTTGCATTTGTCAACGAAAAGTGGAGTGTGATACACGGTCAGTTGCCAGCCAAAATTAAATGACGCACTGATAAATAACACCAAGGACAATTATTATTGAAGGATTAAGAAACGCGATAAATTTCAACCAAATTGGCTGCGTATAGTTTTCAGTGCACAGAACAAAGTGATTGAATATGCACAGAATCCCCCAGTTAATCAGACACATAATTGTAGTTGGCACAATGTTTTGGACAGCAGTCGCCTCATCTGCAGTCTCGGCAACTGCACTGGATCCCTCTGCGGCGTTGGCAAGCGCAGCACCCACCTACCAGCAGCAGCACACGAAGCCAATGCGCTCCATGTCCAACAGCTGGCAAGCAAACAATGCAGCATTTAAAAACAAGCGACACGAAGAACAAGTGCAGCAAGAGGAGCTGCTCAAGGAGCAGAGTGAACACCCACAATTGCTGGATATTGAGGAACAACACACCCAACAGCATTCGAGGAAACAGCAAAAACAGCATACAGTGAAACATCATAAGAAAAAAGTTAGTCCTAAAAGTGAAAGTAAAATTCTAAAGGCGTTCACCTCTTGCAAATGCACTCAAAATGATATATCAAATTAATTTAAAAAATATTAAAAAAATATATACATGTTGAACTGCGATTAAAACGAGTTGCATTTAACAGAGTTCAAAATGCACTAATGATGTGATGTACATATACTATTATATGGAACTTACTATAGGTAAGTAAGATAATCCCACGAGCCATAAAAATAATTTATAAATTTAAATTGAAAATTTGCTTTTCTAAGAAAATATTACGATTTTTGACCAAATATATGTATCTTCAAAATGGAAAATTTGTTGAGTTCATTTTGTTCGATTATTGGTGATATTTTATTATATTATATTTTCATAATTTCAGTCGAATTTTGTAAAATCTTTCACTAAATTTACTTTTTTTTTGTATTAAATTTAATAAGTGAAGAATCTGTACAGCTTAAAGTACCTTAACACGAAATTAACTGCGCTAATATTTGTTATACTTCATTTGATGCTAGAAATAAATGTTGATTAGCCATTTAACATTGTGAAAAAATGAATGAATGAAATATTAAAATTTCTGTCAGTTACTGTATCATAGTCAAATTGAGTCTCTCTTGCAATTCTAGGAATACATTAATTATGTTTTCAGTCCGATTTAATCGATTTAATTGCGTGTTTATCTATAAAATTGAGGTGTCTCTCACTTGTTTTAAAACACAAAATAAGTTTGTCCACAAATCTCTTTGACTAATTAAAAGTTTAGTAATTGGTATTCTTGAAATTGAATTATATGGCAAATTCCATTATTATCTCATAATTAAATTAAAACAGAGTTACTTCTGATGAATCGTATATATTTAAAAAGTCAAATTTTTTTCTTTATTTATTTGGCACATAAAGGAATTTTAAAAACCTCGTCAGAATATCTTAATTAAGATTTTTGGATGAGTAATAATATTATTAAATATGTATGCAACCCTTCTGATATTATGCCTAAGATAAAAAATGCATGAAGGCAACGAAGGTACAATTTTCTGGCTAACATTATGCACGGGGTTATCCTGTCCGTATTTCAACAACTCGTTAGAATACATAATATAGTGTTAACAGATATTTTTATTTTTAAATTTACTAAATAAACTTAGTAAATTTAAAGTAATAACAAGTATAAGTAAATTATTGTTAGTGGGCTACATTTGCCTAGAAATTTAGATATTAAATACATCAAAGGTCGAAGAATAATTATATATGTACTTGCTTTAAACACCCACACATTTCGAAAACAGGACTGATTTTAACTCTCAAAGCGAATCAGATTCATTAACTGTTTTAACTAAAATTACATTACGCTCAGTGGGCGATATCTGAGTATGAGGTAGTGGGTTTTCATTATTGTTTCATGGTTGTGACGTCAGCAGCCATTTCACATATTGTAAATATATACTTGGTAATGTAACTGTTTCAATAAATTCAATAAATTTCGTATATGTAATACGAAACAATGAAGTAGCAGTTAAAATATACATCTAATATTTGTATTTCACTTAAATGTGTTTTGTTATTCGTTAACAGGCAACAACAAGATTCATCCAGGGACCCAATTAAAATATTTAGATAAACAACAAAATATTATGCCAATTTATTCCGATAAGACAAAATTCAAGGGAATTTTAATGTATGTGGGTTATATTAATAAATGTAAGAATAAATTTAAAAACATCACTGATGTATATTTGTAGTTTGACAAATGTAAATGGAAATCTATAATATGTTAATCAAAAAATTAAATAATCCTGGAGCAATGATTCGCAGTACAAAAACTACTGATGGAAGGATTAGCACTTTCTTAGAAATGCAAATGTGTAAATATGTAAAATACAATCTCGGAAATTGAAAATGTTTAATGCTGAATGTTAGATTTATAAATTATTATTATATTTTCAAATAGAACGTAATATTTTCAAATAAATTAAGATTGTTAAATTTTTATAAACTTAAGGACTTTTGAATACACTTAAGAATTTTTGAAATTTATTTTCAGAAATTAATGAAGAAGCTATAAGCTATAAGAAAATATAGAAAATTAGATTTGATATTTTTTAAGAAATATTGTGTTGGCAATTCCAAATGTATATCTTAACTCAGTTTATATTTGGGACACCCTATGTCGGTGTAGGAGCGCTACAATGTTACCTGACAAGAGACATGATTTAGGTCATAAGAAATCAGTAAAAATAATAAAAAAAAAAATATCAACAAAGATTTGTAAAAAGTTGACACCTATATGTATATAAATAAAAATTAAGAGACCCAGCAAACCAAGATAAATGTGCTAAATTATAATTGAAAAAATTTAAAAAATATGTAACAATATTTGCTATTTGTAAATCAAAATATATTGAGATAATAAGATTTTTGATTCAATTCTTTGTCTGTAATCGATTCTAGGACACGACAAGACAGAAAGTTATGTTTGATTGGACACGATTAATTGTTTATATGAATTGACTTATATTTAACCGAAAAAAAACGAGGTGAACATAATAGCTAAGCAAGTCACTAACTCAAATCGGCAACCCTTTATAGTTGAATGTGCATTGCACGATAGCTAAACACGTGTTTGGATGTTTGTGCATGACTTTGTTTACATGCCCTCTGGTAAGTATACGCAGGTGGCTCACATGTGTGAGAGTCCCGCTCAGAGCGACAGCCAATAAATGCCATCTTAAAAGTTTGCTATGTAATTTCACTACTAGATTTTTAATTACTTGCTGCTAATTTCTGTTCGCCTGGTATTTTCACCAGAATTTCGTTTAAAATTTGCTCGATTTCTGTTCATGGTTTTGATACCAGTTTAATTCTGCATTACAATTTTGGTCAGATTCCCAATATTTCATTTTTCGATATTTAGACCATTTTTGGACAATATGATTAAAAATTCAAAAAATTTGACCCCCAATTTCTAGGACTTAAATCTAACATCCTGCTTTTTATTTGAGGTCTTTCTGGTGAGAATTTTCAGAGATATGACTAAAACTGTGCCAAAAAGTGACCTAAAACAACTATTTTCATAGTACCGACTTCCCTATCTTTGAAATGCCATAACTTGGCCAAATATCAACCGATTTTCATGAAATTTTGCATTTTGTTCATGGTTCTAAAACCAGTTTAATTTTGCATCAAAATTTTTAACAAATTCCAAATTTTAAATTTTTCGACTTCTTTGACCATTTTTGCATACTAACCGCTGGACAATATCATCAAAAATCCAAAAAATGTTGAACCCCAATTTTTTGATTCTAATCGATTCCAGGGCCCGAAACTAGCATTCTGCTTTTTATTTGAGGTGTTTCTGGTGAGAATTTTCAGAGATATGACCAAAAATGTGTCAAAAAGTGACCTAAAACGACTATTTTCATAGTACCGACTTCCCTATCTTTGAAATGCCATAACTTGGCCAAATATCAACCGATTTTCATGAAATTTTGCATTTTGTTCATGGTTTTGATACCAGTTTAATTCTGCATCAAAATTTTTACCAAATTCCCAATTTTAAATTTTTCGACTTTTTTTGACCATTTTTGCATACTAACCGCTGGACAATATCATCAAAAATCCAAAAAATGTTGAACCCCAATTTTTGGATTCTAATCGACTCCAGGGCCCAAAACTAGCATCCTGCTTTTTATTTGAGGTGTTTCTGATGAGAATTTTCAGAGATATGACCAAAAATGTGTCAAAAACTGACCTAAAACAACTATTTTCATAGCACCGACTTCCCTATCTTTGAAATGCCATAACTTGGCCAAATATCAACCGATTTTCATGAAATTTGGCTATTTGTTCATGGTTTGGAAACCAGTTTAATTCTGCATCAAAATTTTTAACAAATTCCAAATTTTAAATTTTTGGACTTTTTGACCATTTTTGCATACTAACCCCTGGACAATATCATCAAAAATCCAAAAAATTTTGAACCCCAATTTTTTGATTCTAATCGATTCTAGGACCCAAAACTAGCACCCTGCTTTTTATTTGAGGTGTTTCTGATGAGTATTTTCAGAGATATGACCAAAAATGTGTCAAAAACTGACCTAAAACCACTATTTTCATAATACCGACTTCCCTATCTTTGAAATGCCATAACTTGGCCAAATATCAACCGATTTTCATGAAATTTGGCCTTTTGTTCATGGTTTTGATACCAATTTAATTTTGCATCAAAATTTTAACCAAATCCACAATTTTATATTTTTCAACTTTTTTGACAAATATTGCATACTAACCCTTGACAATATCATCAAATATTGGAACAAAATTTGAACCATATTTGTTGACTCTGGCCGATTGTAGGACTTAAAACTAGCATCCTGCTTTTTATTTGAGGTCTTTCTGATGAGTATTTCAAAGATCTGACAAAAAATGGACCGAAAAGTGTCCTAAAATCACAATTTTCATAAAACCGACTTCCCCCAACTTTGAACTGTCATAACTTGGCCAAGAATCAACCAATTTTCATGAAAGTTGGCTTTCAATTTTTAATTTTTTAAGATAAATATATACATATATGTATCAATAAACTTACCTTATAGAATACATCCGGGACATATTGTTTATCGGTCGATTCACGTACATAGCCCAATTCGGGAGCATCTTTAGTGGGTATTAAGCAATTATCACGCACCAATGCCATGCACTGAGCCGACACAGCATATCCCTCCATATGCACCTGCTGCGACTTGTCACCTGCACGAATGGATTGATTAGTTGTTCAGAAGTCGATGCATTCACCACTCACCAGTCACACAAATGGTCACAAATTTGGATCCGAAGGTGCCATTTGTGGCATATTTACATGGATTAGGATGACGATTCTGTAGTTCACCCGCAGTTATACATTCCTGAGCAGTAAGGAAGTGTGTCTCAATGCCGCGTATTTGTTTGACAGTGCCAGCACTGGGATCTTTCGTAATCAGATCCGTAAATATCCAGCCAATCTATAGTTAAACGTAATATTAATAATTATCTAAAATTTGGACAATTTATGAAAGTCTTTAATTACCTTCTTAAGTCCAAGGGCGCTGGCAACAGCTTCCACTTCATCCGCGCCCTCATCGGGGCACAAGTTAATGGTATCGGCCGTTGTTTCCTGTGGTGGTTCATAGATGGCCGCCACCTTGGCGCGTATGCCAAGTGGCACATCCGTATGCTGTTCATACGTGCCATACAAATAGCCCATACGTTGATGTCCCGTAGTTCGCCAGTAATTCAGAAAGCGCTCCACAATTTTGGTATTCTCGAACATAACATTGTCGACATGACGATAGGTCTGACGGTTCAGGGTTATGGCCGATGGTTGGCATTTCGAGCAGATGCCTTTGGGCCACGGCGGATGTTCCCGGCAGCCCGGCTTGATGCGGCAATTAATGTCATCGAACACAAAGTACTTGCCATGATCCATGCCCGAAGTTTGCTTGCGTATATACGAGTGGAAGGACAAGTGCTTGATGTTGTGCTCCTTCAGATAGCTCTCGTCGTAGGGTTCCAGTGCGGAGCAGTGTACACAGCGACCATTGGCATTGTGATGGCAACTAAAATAAATCATTTAAATTAAGTTAATAAAAAACAAATTAGTTTACCAGGTGATTCACTTACAGTTTGGTGTCGCGATCTCGCTTGATGGTGCCATCTGATTTGAACAACTGTTGGTCCACTTCATCCTCGATGACATCTATGGAGGGACGAATGTTGCTGATCTTCTCATTGGACACCTTAACGCTGTTAAAGACCATATTCTCCATCGCTGTGGTGCTCGCACGCTATTATCCCACCCAATCAATAGATTAGACAAGAACCGAGATGGGAAAGTGATGAACTTACTCGGGATGAGGTGCCCGCAATTTGTTTTAGGTAAACCATATCGCCATGCTTGAGGGTTGTGCCCACAAGCTGTGAGCCACTGGCCTGCAGCTCTGTAGCAAAAGTACGCTCCTTGAACAGACCGAATCCGTCGACTTTAAGGGCATTCTGTACGCTGTCATAGAATTGCTTAAGATTTGATTTTGGGGAGATCTCTATGCGCTTAATGCCCTCCGCCGACTGCACACGTATCAGCTGTCAAATCACACAAACATATAATTTGCATTAGTTATCAAATTGAAGTACAATCCTCTTAGATTGTAATCACACCGATTGTTTACATAACACAAAGAGACGATGGCGCACAAAGGCATAGGCGAAATTGCGCTTCTTGTAGATGATGTTCTCGAGCAGCAGTGGTGCGCTGGCCATGATCTTTGCGGATGTTGTTGTTCTTGTTGTTGTTGTTGCTGCTGCTGTTTTAAGCGTAGCTTTGGAAGCTACTTAGGGTAGCCTAAAAGGCTTGAGAGAAGACTGGTTCCAACTGTACACCATGCAGGCGCGCATTTGACTGTGCCCGGAAACCCAAAGTAATTGCCATTTTTTGTTTTGGGTTTCTTCTTTACTTTTCTTTTTGGCAATAATCCACAATTATGCATCTTGTGCAGCGTGTGCCAAGTGAGCGCGAAACCGTTTTACGGCCAAACACAGCACATGCCACTTTTGCCCACCTCTCATCTCCCGCCTAGTTGACCACCCAATAGACAACTTCGCTGCCGTCGCCGTCTGCGACTCCGTCGCTGCTCTGCTTGAAAATCTACAAGTCATTGTACCTTTGTTTGTGTGTCTGTCTGCGTCGGTCTGTCTGTCGGTTTCTCTGTCGTCACCGTGGAAACCAAATTCGCGAATTATATGTAGGTACTAATCGAAATGTGGACACAGTTGCAGAAATGCAGATCTTGCCAAACAATTAAACGCCTGTTTTTATATGCATTAAAAAAACAACCAAAAAATCATTTGCGGCAACAACAAAAACATCGATACGATGCAAAAATTTAATTTGCCGGTATTTCGAAGCACACCATGAATTAAGCGCGTTTATGCGCAGATCTAATACACTATACACTTTATATGTTAAATATGTGGTGATCTCGTAGATAACACTCTTGCGCAAATTTATTAATTACTTACAATTTTGTCGGTCATTGCTTCAAAAAATTGCAATTGGAAGCAAAGCAGTAATTGTGTAGACAGTAGGGTTTCGGTGTGACCACCCGAATTGAAGACAAATATACCCAATGTAAAATGACACTGTATGCGAAAACTAACAGAATCATATTATTACGTGTGATATATCGATGTTAAGTTAGGGCGCAAACGGCATCCGATAAACGATTTTTCTGACATCGATCTTTTTCGATTGTCAGCCGGTGGTGACAACTTGTGTTGAAGTAAATATTCACAAAAAAATAACTCAAAAAATTATCTTAAATCATGGTGCGCATGAATGTATTGGCCGATGCACTGAAGACCATTAACAATGCTGAGAAACGCGGCAAGCGCCAAGTGCTGTTGCGTCCCGGCTCCAAAGTTATCGTCAGGTTCCTCACGGTCATGATGCAGCATGGCTACATCGGCGAATTCGAGACTGTCGACGACCATCGGTCTGGCAAAATTGTTGTCAATCTGACAGGACGACTCAACAAATGCGGCGTCATCTCGCCCCGCTTCGATGTGCCCATCAACGATATCGAGAAGTGGACCAACAACCTGTTGCCATCCCGTCAGTTCGGCTACGTCGTGCTCACCACATCCAATGGCATCATGGATCACGAGGAGGCACGTCGCAAGCATCTGGGAGGCAAAATCATCGGCTTCTTCTTCTAGGTGACACCTTTAAGGCTGCTCCCATTAAACCACGTGAAGCGTATAACATTCCAAGAATGTTAAAAAAAAAAAAAAAAAAAAAATTGCAAAATAAAAAATCAACAACAACTACAAACAATTAATCTAATTTGTGCACATTTATTTATAATGGAAAGCGATATTCGCGTGAATTTACAACAAACAAGCATTTAACTATTGGAAGACTGCAAATTGAAGCAATGGCAATGAGAATCGATGGGATTCTCAGTCGTATTTCAGATTTCCCATGCAGATGTACTTGATGTCCACATAGTCATCGATGCCATGATGGGAACCCTCCCGTCCCACGCCCGACTCCTTGACGCCGCCGAATGGTGCCTCCGGTGCGGATATGATGCCTTCGTTGACTCCCACCATGCCGACCTCCATGCGCTTGGCCACCCGGAACACCTGCTGCAGATTCTCACTGTAGAAGTAACCAGCTAATCCACGTTGAGTGTCGTTGGCCTTCTGTACGGCCTCCGCCTCATCCTTGAATTTGATAATCGACACCACAGGTCCGAAGATCTCCTCAGTGTAGATTGTTGCCGTTGGCGGCGTGTCCGTGATGATTGTGGGCGCATAGAAGAGCGGACCCACATCGGGCAGTGCCTTGCCACCCACAATGATGCGGGCGTTCTTGTTGCGCGCATCCTCCACCATGCCGCTGACCTTATCGAACTGCATCTTGTTGATGAGTGGACCCAGCTGCACATCACAGGAGCTGCCGTCACCAATCTTGAGCGCCTCCACACGCTGCTTCAACAGCGAGACGAACTTGTCGTAGACTCCCTCCTGGACGAAGAACCGATTGGCGGAGACACAAGTCTGGCCGCAGTTGCGGAACTTGGAGGCCATGGCACCATCCACAGCCTTCTCCACGTTTGCCGAATCGAAGACAATAAATGGAGCATTGCCACCCAGTTCCATGCAAATCCTTTTGATGCCATCCGCCGAGTTGCGGAAGAGCAGCTTGCCCACCTGGGTGGATCCGGTGAACGAGATGCCACGCACATCTGGACTCTTGCAGAAGAGCTCTCCAATGGGTGCTGCCTTCTTGGTGGTGATCACATTGATGACGCC
The DNA here is from genome assembly GCA_018150725.1 of Drosophila quadrilineata. Classification (NCBI taxonomy): domain Eukaryota; kingdom Metazoa; phylum Arthropoda; class Insecta; order Diptera; family Drosophilidae; genus Drosophila; species Drosophila quadrilineata. The sequence goes on from JAECWN010000375.1 coordinate 1,432,595, forward strand.
CTTGGGTATGCCCGCCTCCTCGGCCAGCTTGGCCACAGCCAGCGCCGTCAGCGGTGTGTCCTCCGAGGGCTTAACGACTACCGTGCAACCGGCAGCCAGAGCAGCTCCCGCCTTGCGCGTTATCATGGCAAGTGGAAAATTCCATGGCGTAATCAGAGCAGCGACACCAATGGGCTGCTTCATGACAATCACTTCACGATTTGCGGTGCCGCTGGGCACGATTTCACCATAGACACGACGCGCCTCCTCGGCAAACCACTCGACAAAGGCGTTTCCATACATGACCTCGCCCTTGGACTCGTTGATGGGTTTGCCGGACTCTGCGGTCATGATCTCGGCAATCTCTTGGGAATGCTTCTCAATCAATTTATGCCAATTCTGTGGGGGTATCGATAGCATCAGTTATGGAAATCGATTGACTCATTAGACGCACCTTTAGCAAATTGGAACGATCCTTGGCGGTGAGGGAGCGCCACTCCTTGGACTCGTATGCCTGTTTGGCGGCGGTGATGGCCTTTTGGACGTCATCCACTGTCATGTCGGGGACATGTCCGATGACACTTCCATTTGCCGGATTGGTCACCTCAAATGTGTCCTTGGTGCTGGCATCCACCCAACTGCCGTTGACCAATGCCTTGGTCTGCACCAGCGATGACAAACTACGCATCTTGCTGACTCTCAACGTACTGAGCCTTCGGAACATTTTCGCTGTCTGTTCTGTTGCTTAGCAGAGTCGCGGCAATGTCTGTAAATGTCTGTTTGGTAACAAATCAATTGTCCGGTTTCTGTTGTTGTTGTTTGCCGGCAACACATATGTACTTGCCGCTTATCAGCAATTATCATACATTATCTTTATAGTGGTTTACCTGATGATATTATTGACAGTAAGTGGAGGTTTGGGCCACCCTTCAGAAGATAATAATCAATGCACAAAGTGCTGCTTTCTGCTTTGCTCTTCGTCTTCTGATTGGCTTCAATTTATTTTGATTAACTGGAGCTGTCGGCCATGGTTCATCTCTGAACAAAAGATGGAGCTGCTCTCTTTGATAACAGATTCGCTCTCTGAGCGCATGACGTCACAAACTGCCAGACAACTTGAATCGGCATTATTCTATTTGGCTTGTATTTTTTTTTTTTTTTTTTTTTTTTTTATTAAGTGTAGGATATCTTAGCTTTACAAACTTTACAACAAATCTACATAATACTGTCATAATAAAAAAAACAGTAAATCATTAAAATAATAAATTATTTTGCAATTTCTGTTATCACAGCTGCTTTAGGTATCTGCGCAATGTGTAACCTTAACTTGCAAAGTCCATGGCAACAACTGCATGCAATGTTAAACTAACAGCTTCTGTAAAATGTTAACCGTTTGAGCACACAATATGTTATGTGAGTTGGTCACACTTTGTGGCAGATCACTCAGCTTGTGTCTGCTAGCTTCTAACTGACATTTGAATTTGGAAAAAATCTGTATGCGGTAAACGAAAGAAGCATTTGGGCAATTTAAGAGATTTTCCATTTTCTCAGTTAGACAGCGCCACTTGTTGCCCACTGCCAGTGCCATAGTTAAAGTCCATTCATAACAAAATAAAAAATAGTTGAGAAGCATTAGCAACTGCTTCTGCCTTTCGCTGCCTTTGGGTTTTCTGTTAACCTTTTTGTTTGCCATTTAGCTGTCGCCTTTATGCATAGACCGTCGCTGCCGTCGCCGTCATGGAGGAGCACAAGTGCTCCATTTATTATGCACAGTCTATGGTCATAGATTTCACGTATGCCGATGGCAGGTTCCTGACTACGCGGCTCATATCTCTTTGGCTACTGGTCGTGCAACTTCAGGTGGCATGTACATACGTACTTATGTGTGTGCGTGAGTTGTGTCTTCTTCGCCAGGCTGCAATCTGTGTTGCAAATTTTTGTCAATAAATTTTTTTTGGGCTGAGGGGATGCCAAAACAAGTGAACATGGACATCATAACTGTTACGATAAGATTGCCAAGATGCCAGCATAAGATGCGCTCCAAAATGAATTCAATTAGTTCTGATTTAAAACTAATTGAATATGCGTCAAGTGTTGCTTGTTGCTACCAACTTGCAACATGCAACACGTAGTGGTAGTGTATGTAGTGGTATGTAGTAGTATATTTAGTTGGCCAGTGGGCTCTTAACTATGGCCTGTCGATAGGTGTGTAAGTTATTTGTCTTAAGTGCGGCCAGGAGGCGTGATCCTGCTCCGACTCCATCTCCAACTCCATCTCCAGCTCCTACTCCATCTATATCTCCATGTAGTTGGGCATGACTTTTATGATTATGACCAAAATGCCAGATAGTTAGATAAAGATAAGAAGCCAGGCAAATGTTATAGAAAACAAAGAGGAAGAGAGACATATACATAAAAAGAGACAGATATATGCTAGATAGAAAGAGATGAATAGAGGGAGAGCTGCTAATGAAGTTCTCAGTTCATCGCTGGCATCTTTTCATTTTGGGTTAGAATTTAATGTCTGCCTAACTGCACAATTGTGACAAGTTTAATGTGCCATTTGGAATTTATAGGGTATACATAGGGATCCCCTCCCCGTCCACCCAGAGAACTACTACAGATCCCGGGCACAATGTGTAGCATGCGCCTTTTGTTTGGCTAATTGTAATACGAAATCATAACACGCCATAAAAATAACGACGACAACGACGATCGTAGACAAAGACAGAGAGAGAGAGAGAGAAGGAGAGAGAGAGACAGAGAGAGAGGGAGATGGAATTGAGACCGGTTGAAAGACAACGTTGGCGACAAAAGGAAAGCAGCTAAGCAGCTGGTCAATGGATAAACAATGGTCTCTCCTCTAAGACAGCCCAAGGAGTGGAAGTGGCAGAGGGAGAGGGAGAGGCAGAGGGAGAGGCAGAGGGAGAGGTAGAGTAGAAGAGGCAGCCTCAGTTCAGCCATAAATCATGTTTGGGAACACGTTCCAATGCTGTATGCAACAAGCGTCTTGCCAAACATCTGTTGCTGTTGTTGCCACATATACTATGCCTATACATTCTGCGGCAGCAGCTTTCCCTAAGGACAACGACAATGCCTGGCAAAGGACTTGCTGCAAGCTTAGGGCGCACACGGCACAGAAACAGAAACAGAAACTGGTTGCACGACTGAAGAATAGAAGCAACTTCACACACGACTATCTATACAGATATGCGGCAGCTGCTGCTGCTGTGGCAAGTTAAGCGCCGCAAAATGGCCGACAGGATAATAGCTTTGCCACTGCCACAGCTACTCTCTTTGCTGAGTCACAGTCACCTTGGCACGTGGAGTGTGTTTCTAACTTGCAGCTGCCACTCCAAGACATCAGGCAGCTGTACAGGATTCTTGACTCTGCCTTTTCATTGTTGCCAAACTACGTGAAAGAGACGGCTAGCGAAAGAGGAAGAGAGAGAGAAAAGGAGAGAGGTCGAGCGAGGTCCTGGGTCCTGCCAGCAGATTAGCAAAGCTACAGAAGCAACACGTGTGTGAGAATGTATAGATATATACATATATCCATATATATATCGTCCTGGGCTAGCTTAACTATTATTTACCTTCGCCTCAAGGTTATGGCATTATTATTCCTTGGCCCAACTTGATTATTATTTCATAATCAGAACCCTCCCTAGAACCTTGTCTCCAGGCAACCCCAGGCTCTCTCTCTCTCTCCCCCCTCTCTTGATATTTGTTGTGTGATCTACTTTTCGATATATGCTCGACATGTTCTGGCATGCACTCGGTATCCTGCCAACCTCGTTGTCCTTGAGCCTGGGCCAAACCCTATAACGATGCGTAGCCGAGTTGCCTGAAACCGCACAACCCCCCATTCAAAATTAAACAAAAAAAACACACACACTCAATAATAATTACGCACACACTCATACATATCCTTTTTGATAGAAGTTTCCATTTCTTATTGTGATCTTGAATATGTATTCCACGAATATTTTCTACGCATAATCTTTGCCCATTGAATTCCAAAATTCTAAAACTGCGCATTCCCCTTTTTCCATATATATGCATATATATATATTTTTTTTAATTTTCCCAAATAATCCACAAGTCGCCTTCTGGAACAATTATTGTGTCATGTTCAAATTGTCCTTTGGTGCGTAACTCATCTCTAAATTGAAGTCCCATTGTGGGGTTGATTTTATGGACCCGGAACTGGTGCAGCTTCCCTTTTTTAAAGGGTCTCAAAAAGTGGGCACGACTATGAGTTACCTTATTAAAAAGTGAGAAAAATTAAGATCTTGACAAATTTGAATTTTTGTTCCTTAAACAAAAAACCTTAGTATACAAAATTATTTTGTGCTTGAAAAATAAGGTTCAATTACCAAAATATCCTTTTATTTATTAATAGTTGATTAAATAAGGTGAACAATTTTTTGTTCAAATATGAAGACCCATTTTAGAGATCTCGATAGACCTCATTATGTGTTTTTTAAAGGACTTCTTCCATGTGCTCTACCAATGTAAACAGGAAATAAATAATAAATGTTTTTTATTTCACTTTATAATTCTGAGAAGTAAATCGAAATCGTCATAAAAGTGGAAGCTTCCTCTCTCTCTCTCTCTGGAAAACCTCTTTTAAGTACTGTACTGCAAATCGTTCAAAAACGCGTAAAAAACTTGTTGAAAGGCAATCAAGGAGTTGTTGTAGGCAATGGGGGTATTACGCATCGGTCGAAATACTCGTATCATGGACAATTTATGCAACCCCCAAAAATGGCAAACCGTCTAACAGGGAAATGGGGGTTGGCAGCGAAGCAGGCGGTTACTGGGGAAGGTTGGGATGCTGTGGATACCGAGAAATAAAGGAATTCCTTATTGCGTCGCATCCTCGCAACGATTCTCACGGTGTTGCGTTGTTTGTTAATGCGCAGCAACTGAGAGGAGTTCCACACAACACACTACAGCTTGCCCTTGTTCTTGTCCTTGTCCTTGATCCTTGTTAGCTGTGCCTTCGTCCTTTTGCTTGTTGTCCGCTTTTGATTTGGGTAGGCCTTATATAGTATGTATGTATGTATGTATATCCTTGCTTCGACTTGCATTGCGTCTTTGTGTGCCGCATCCTGAGTTGCGAACTCTCTCTGTATGTCCTTGCCCCCATAATTATGAATATCCTTGCCAGAGTTTGTGTGTTGCATTCATATTTAAATTATACTTTAATTTCACGTTTGTTGCAATTCCAATAGAATTCTATTTTCTACTCCGATGACACTTCCGTTTAATTGTTTTCAATGATTTCGATTCGATGAATGTATTCGATTTCAATTTGAATTTGCAAACGTAACGTAACGGGTCCCGGGTGTGGCAAGCTTCGGTGGCATCAACAGCAGCTGCTGTATCTCTCTTAATTTTTATTATTTTTCTTTTTACAATTTGATGTGATTTCTTAACGCATAAACAGATCAAATTACGACGATACGACAAAAAAGATATTGAGAGAGAATAAAAAATATATATAAATTTAAAAACCGGAAGTTTTTAAATCAAAGACAAAAGCTTGCTTAACCTGGCATAGTCTGCTTAAAAATAAAAATAAATATATATATATATTTTTTTAATTTTTTTTTTTATAATTTTGCTTTATTTTTGAATTTCTGTTGTCGTTCCCTTTTGTTGTATTTTCGTTGCATTTGCCTTTGCCCTTGAGTTGCCGCCTAAAGGATGCGCTTGTCTCATCACCATGCCCGCTGCCTCGGCTCCACTCATGCCACTCCTCTCCTCCGCCATGTTGCTCCTCCAATCCCTGCCAAGTTTCGCTTCAGGTAAGTGCAAATATAAGATCATTTCAGTTACATTTTGTCCAAGCACGAGTATTTCTGTTGTTGTTCTTGAACAAACATGGGATCGATCCGCAAACACATTGAGATCTCTGAGAGATCTCTTTCACTCTCTTCCAGATCCAGCTGAGATCACAATCGGAATTTCTGCATCTTCAGCTGGGGAAACTACGATCGATATCCATCAAGTTCATTGACGCCCATTGAGTCTGTTTATTCAGCAGCTGAAGCTGAAACTGATTCATTGATTTATGCTGATGATCAACATAATGATCGCAGCTCAAAGACCTCTGATCATTTCATTTCATCAAAATAATTATACGATTACAAAAAATTCAATAACAAATCATTTTCAAAAGGGGCAAGTTTCAGAATCTTTATCTGAAGATAAAGAGATATTCACATTATATGGGGAGCACACTTTCCTCTCTGATTCCCCAAATTAAACAAATTTATAGCATGTCCATATAGATATTACTCGAAGATCTCAATTGTGAACCTCACTCTGTCTACTTCCTCTACCTCTCCCTATCACTAGATCCCCTTCTTCCATTACTTTCCAGCAAATTCAGTTCTTAAATAGATAAACTCTCTGAGATTTGCACAATTTGCACCTCATCAAGATCACAAAATCTAACAAATTCATTCCATCTTGAAAAATGGGCAGCTGATGGATCATCGCGGATCGATCCATCTTCTAAGCTATGTTACATACATATTTGCCCGAAAGGTAAATGGATTGCTTAATCCTCTTCTAGGCAAGACGAGCAGAAGCAAAAGAAAGAGAAGCAAATCTCATGCGAGTAGAAGCGATAAATCCCAGATACATTGCGATCGCAGCAGATAGATCATTTACCACACCGAGGACTCAACTCAACTCTGTATGTGTGTGTGTGTGTGAATTTTCTCTTTTCTTTTCTCTTTTCCTTTTTGGCAAAGCCGCAAGCAAATTTGCGATGCGCTCGAGATCAATCATTGTGGGCATCTCGCTCGCTCGCTCGCTCACATATGTATCTCCTATATCTTTTGTAATAAATCAAAGGGAATGTAATTTCGGCAGGACACTGCTGCAGCATGTCCTTGCTGAAGCAGGATGCCCTATTGTCTCGCTGCTTCCTTTGTGCCGAAATTGTTGTTGTTGTTGTGTTGTTTTCGCTTTACCTTTCGCCTTGTTTGCATTTCCAAATGCAAAATACATGAGCAAGAAGATCATCATGTTGAGATCATGATGAAGTTGAGAAAGAAGAAGTTACCAGGTGCAGAGGTCCATTTCCATGTCCATGTTCATGTCCAGCGATTCGTTCAAACAGAATGTGCATTTGCTTTTAGCATAGAAAGTGAGAAAGCAACAAAGAGAAAGAGAGAGAGAGAGAGAGAGAGAGAGAGAAGGATCTCGATATGCAAACAGCTGCCAGGTCGGACCTCAGTTAACCTTTGAGCAGACTGTACCTGGGGTTATCATCACTTTAACAGGTCGCTCTCGATTTGTATCTCTATCTGTCTCTCTCTTTTTCTCTCTGTCTGTCTGGAACATTCGTCATCCATTTGATACGTGTTCGCTGTCAATAATTGTAATACCCGCCCAAAACTAATCAGTCGACACCTGTTATTTGTTAGTCTAACCATCTCTTTCATACACTATCTCCCTCTACGCTACGTGCACAGACTCGATCGAGTTTAATTTATAACCCTAAAACCTCTCTCAGTAGCAGTGGGATCTGTATCGACGCGTGATCAATGGTCGCTGCATGGGTTTTCCTAAGGCAAAGGATGCCTGAAACCTGTTGGCCCATTAATTCAATACGCTGGACGCACAGGATGAGACGGGAGCGGATTCGAGTTCGGGTTGGAATCGGATTCACCCGCGATTTGAGAGCAACAACGGCAGGTAGGTAGACAAACTGATTGTCTGCTTGCCAGGATTAGCATTAGAAATGCAGCGAGGGAAAGGATCTACGATTCTTGTCCTTAAGTAGCCAGCTTACTGTAGGCCAGAGACTGAAACAGTCGAAGCGATCCTTTAAGCAAAACATGCCCAAAAGATCCATTGAGGCGGAAGTAACAGCTGCGATATCTTGTAAAATGCATTCACATTTGGCTGCAAGAAACAAAAGAGAGTTGAGAGTGAAAAGAGTGAAGAGAGAGAGACAGAGAGAGATAGAGATGATAAGGGAGAAGGAAAGGAGGTATTACCAATTATGCGAACAGTGGAGCAGCTGTAAGATCGATACAAAGATCGAAAGGATCGAAAGCTTCGCTCCCACACAAAAGGCCCCAAAGCTCTGCTGCTATGATTCTGTGGTTAAAGTCGTTTCTTTTCTGCTTTTTTTTTTTTTTGTATTTTGTATTTTTACTCAGTCTGCTTCTCTTCTGTAGTCAGTTGTCGACATCGTCGCACCTGTCGCACAATTTATTTTACGCCAAGAAGTGAAAAGCCTAAAAGCAAAAACCACCAAAAAAACAACAACCAGAAAGAAATACATACGAAAAGCAGTTGCTTGATGTGCTGCGCATATCCGTTTGTCTTTAGCTTCCTTTTGGTAATGACGACAAAGCCAAAAAGAAGCAGCTGCCAGCATCAGACGAAAAGAAAAGAAAAATGCAGAAAAAAAACAGAAGTTAAACAACAACTTAAATGTAAGCTTTAATACCCTTACCAAAGGATATACATTTGGTTCACAATTTAAATCTCATATATAGAACAAATATCCTTATACATTCAGTTCAAATGTTTCTTATATTCTCAAACGATATTCTTTTTAAGAATTAAAATATTTTTTTTGCAAATAATTATATTTAATACACATTTTCCATTAAAAAAAAAAATAAAATAAAAATATTTTTTCATTCCAATCTTCCTTATAATGGTTCTAATAACGCTACCTTCCTTAGCAAGCCATGCAGGTCCATTATGTACTTCTTGATCAGCAGAGATACTCATACTAACCGATTCTCTGCAACAGTGAAAGAGAGATTCTGTGAGAGCAAGATGATTTGGGTTTTGTTTTCAGAGCGGATCTCTTTTTGTAATTTGCAATCGTTCACATGTTGCGTTGTTCTTGTCTGATTTTATTTGCTTTGATGTGGTTCTCTGATTTTTTCCTCCAGCTTGCTCTGATCATAAACTTTCTGTTGATCACTTTAAGTAGCATTTTTTGTTCGCTTATAAAATTGCCGAAATTTACGCAAACTGCCTCGCAGCAGAGAAGGCGCGAGAGAGAGGGTACTGTATTCCTTCTGTGAGAAAAATTAAACAAAAGAGAGATCTCGACTCGATCGATGTGATTCAGCCAGAGACTGTAGATCAATGTCGATTTTATGATGCAGATCAAAATTTATAACTTTATTAAAAATATCGACTCAAGTCATAAGCAATAAGCACAAGTTCAGATCAGAAAGCAGAGACCTTCTTTTATCTGTAAGAAGATAAATATATTTTCAGGAGGAAATTTGAATTGAAAACATTTACCAGAATTATATAATATCTTAGAAATATCTATTATCATCTAAGTTAAACTAGATTTCCCAGATCTTAAATAGAATTTTCAACACAAAATGAGTAATGCGCTAACATTATGGACTGCTTTCTAAAAACGCTACTTTGTATGGGGTTAGAATAGGTTAACCCTCGGAGTAGTTCAGAGTAGTTCGGGTGCTCGAAATAAATTGCTTAGAAAACATAAACAAATTACAAACAATTAATAAAACAGTTGGGTGTGCATACAATTCTGGTAGTTACTGTGGCATGTAATGGACCATTTGATGGGTTCACCTCTTGCATGGGTTTGGATACGGGTTATGGGTGTAGGGTAGCTTGTAAACGACAATGTAATTGCTACCCGAAACAACATTGGGTGGAGGATGACTGTAAGCCATCAAAGTGAGCGGTGCTTGGGATGGTTAGTTGGTTTGTTGGTTGGTTGTGTTTTCCTCCTTGCAAAGGTGGAAAGGTGTGAAGACAGTTTGCAGATTAGACAATTTGGCATGGTTCATTAGGAGTTTTGCCGCTTGATGGGCATATGGAAAATCAAAACAAAATTTCTAACGCTTCAATGAATCGACAACGAGTGGAGGGCCAAAGAAAACCTTGAAGCAGGGTTCTTAAGGTTTGCTTGGGCGCACATAATTCTTACCGGTTTATGCTACCTTCCTTCTGCTGCTCTTAGAGAGGAGGCAAAACTAGTTTCACAGCGGGTACGCAACGGATCTTTTGTGCTCCGACTATGTGTTTGCGTGTGTGTGTGTGTGTGTTGTGCTTTCTTTTGAGCGAGACAATGAGGTTCATTAGAAATGCAGACATTGAGCCTGATCTCAGTCAGGATCACAGTGAGTCAAAGGCTATGTGTGCTATGTGGTACAGCTGCGTCTTTCAACTTTGAGCTTTGCGGCACGAAATCAATTGGCGTGGCGTGCCACTCGCACCAGCTGCTGTTATCCTTTGGCGCATCCTTTTGTAATTATCCACAAACAGAGGAGCACACAACTGTTGGAGCAAGCTGCCTATAAAATGAGCGAAGGAGAGCAGGAAGAAGAGAGAGAAAGAGAGAGATAGCCGCAGGGCACGGGTTAAACTCATTAAAGCCTTCGCCTGCGACGACTGTGGCCTGCGTACGTACAGTTTACCCAATGCAAGAGGCAGCAAGCTGATCGCACAATGATGGGTCCGTCGCTCAGTCAGTCAGTCAATCGGTCACTCTGTCGTTTTGTCAAACATTCAGTCAGCCTGCACACACACTCACACATACTAACACTAACATGTCGGGCAACTGCAACTGTTTGTCGGCCTCTCGGCCAACCCATCACCTGCCATCGACAACGTTCGGCTGGCACTGAGCTCTGCCTCTCTCTGCATGTCTCTCTCACTTTTTCAACCTCTCTGTGTGTGTGTGAGAATGTGTGTCTGTTAATGTGTTTAATGATGCCTATGCCATTCGCGCAGTTATGCTAAATTGCAGCTCTGACTTGCCCCCCCTTCGCGCGTCCACAAACATTTGCTGGCACATGTCGCCGTGTGCTGCTGCTGCTGCTTTTGCTGGTGTCTCGTGCGACGCGTCATCGATTGTCCTGCTATAGTGAATGTGTGTGTGAGTGTGTTTGTGTTTGTGCATACGGGCTACGTGCTTTAGTGTCTCTCTAGCCACGCGCCCTGTTGATCGAAATAAAACTTTCCACATGATTTTTACCTTTGGCTGCATTCGACATCGGCACCCTCCAGCTTGCAACTTAATGTTGCAACAACTGGCAGCGCCTCGCGAAAGCACCTGCCAACAACATCATCATCACAAAATGTGGGCCGCCCTAATGGAGTCGTCTTGCCGGTTTGCTTTTGACTTTTTGGGCTTGCGTTTCGGGATTCAAGATTCGGCATTTCTATATTTGCGTTTGGTAGTTGCTTCTGCTGGGACCCCTCAGGCCTCATCACATTAATTACGAAAATTTTTACCTAATTATTTTCATATTTTATTTGAGGTTGAGGTCTAATAAATGTGGGGCTGGGCAAGCCACATTGCCTGCCACTGGCAATATTGCAAGAAGTAGGATGGTCTTTGTCATTCATTAGAAATCCCACAGACCATCCAAGTGACCATTACTAAAGTACAAAAGCTGCGCAAACTCATCCAACTGGATCAGTCCTCCGTGGGATGCAATCCGGATAATAACAAACATGGGATGAATTTCATCATATTCCAAAGTACTTTCGGTTTTAATTGCGAATTTTAATAACATAACATAACAATAAACATTTCCAGAACATAATGCATTTCCAAAATATTCCACAACATTCCCAGGGCTCCTATTCTATATTGATGTTATAGTGATAGTGAAGGGTATATACAGTTCGGCTCTTGTAAAAACAAAACTCATACGAAAGATCGATGAGCTCCTTTTCTTGTAGTTTGCAGTGAACACAGTTTCTTCTCTTGCTGCTGTTGCTTCAGTCACAATCGCAGCCGCTGCTGCCTTTTGTCGTTGAGCGCAGGCAAAGCAACAAAAAGTGTCCGTTATTATGCTTTTGTAGTAGAGATGGCATCGTGCCGATACTTCAACTAATTTAATTACTTCACTTCATATATAAGAAATGGAAACGCTGTATCAGGAAGAGATATCTTGATATCGTTGCTGGTTCTCATATATCGGTATGCTTGTCCATCCCTAATTTTGAAGTCTCGTCTTTAGCCAGCCTGCCTGGCCTGCGTCGCTATCGCTGCTGATGCTGCTACTGCTGCCTTCTGGAAGGCAGAGCCGAAGCAACAGCAGGAGTTCTTCTTCTTCTTGGGCTATGCGACTGACGGTTACGAGCGACGTTGTCGCTGAAGCAGGAATCAATTGCGCGCGCACCATCAGCGAGGACGGTTGTGTTTACAAGAACATTGTTTCGAGAAAGGTTCTCGCTCTCTTACTCAGTTTTCGCGGCCAGAGCGCGCTTAAAATGATCTTTCGTGTTTGACTTTGGCTACGCGACTTCTGTTAAGGTTTGCAGTTTTTCTGTGTATGTAAAGTAGTCTTGTGTTGTTTTTGTGCCGTCTCTCTTCGTGCTATCTCTGTGTTTGTGCTTTTGTTTGTTAACTACAGAACCGTTATTTTAAGATGTATAGCACAAGTGAAGAACATAACGAAATGAAACTAATTGTGTATAAGTGCAAAAAGACATATTGAAAATATGCCAAAAAAACAGATTTTCGACGCCAAAAAAGCTTCGCAACGTTGCAGTTTATACTTTACAATTTACAAGTTGGTGGGTGCGGCAGCTGCTAGAGATGTTGCTGCTGCTGCTGATCTTGAACTCACGTTGAGGCCGACGCCGAGGCCAACTCCCTAGCGTGGAACTAACGGTGCAGCAAGTGCAGCGGAATCAGCAAACAGCACGACACAAGGAAGAGAAGAAGACGCAGCCGTTGCATTTCTTTTGATTGCTTGTGTATCATCTTCGGGGATCTCGGCAAAACGCCTTCGCCTTCGTCTTTGCCATTGCCTGCCTGCGCCCACTCGACCGCTAAATTTTCGTCGCCGAAATGGTTTTCTTTTGCGCATAGCTGTGTTGTCTTTTTTTTTGGCGTTGAAGAACAAGATGGAAACGCTGGAGACGAAAGTCTATGTGTAAGACTCAAAAGGTAATCTTATGCTAGAGCTATAAAACTGCCGTTAGTTTTTATGTTTAACCGTTTGACGTTTGGGTGCAGCAGCAGAATTAGAGACAGCGGCATCGGCATCAACATCAGCAGCCTTTGCCAGACTCTCTTTCGAACTTTTACAGCCTGTACAAAGTCCAAATTCCGTATGTTATGTCTGCTGCTGATGGTACTGTCCATTTGACCATCAACATACAGCATCAAACTGACATTTGCAGTTCGACACTCACACAGAGACAGAGCTTTTTGCATTTTAGCTTATGACGCAATAAATTAAACAGCGACGTGCTAGAGAGCAGGGGTGCGAAAGAGCCAGCAGCAGGAGTAAGAAGTTTTAACGACGCAAAAGCTTATTGCTATGAGGAAATGAGCATGGGGTCACTGTTGTCAGTTGCCACTGTGCTTTCGTTTTGCCGTTAAATATGCGCATCTGTATGAATGTAGACATGTATAGCACATGTATGATTGTGTGCGTGTATTTAAGCAGCACAAAGAAGTAGTTCAATGTGCTCAAACATTGTGTGACTCATTCTCTTACCCCCAAACGGAACGGTGCTTTACGCATTTTGCGCGCCAAGTAAAGAAACGAACAGAGCAAGCAAAAGGGCAGCCCAAAAAAGATTGAGAGAGTAAAATAGACTGCCAAAGAGAATGCGAGTGGGTGAGAGTGTGAGTGAGCGGCAGTAAAGAGCATCTCATATCACGTGTGTGTTGGCAACTTGGTTCAATTTTTTCCACTTTTGCTTTAAGTCGCAGCTTCTGCGCTCCATGTCAGCGCCTTCATTATTATAATTTTTATTGCTTATGCATAAATCAAACTATATGTGTGTGTGTGTGTGAGTGTATTGTTGCTCATATTCGTATAAAAAGCACCTTTCTGACCGCCTGCACTAATTTCGCAAAATGTTGCTGCTGCTGTCGCTGGCTGATCCTTTTTTTTATGTGTTGCGCGCATTTCCGTTGTATTTTTTCTCTTTCTTGTTTCTTTTTCGCATGCTCTTTTGTTTTTGTGCCAAATCATTGCCACATACATACACACAAAACATGAAACATGAAATGTCTGTGGTTTGCATACAAATTCATTAGTGCCGGGGATGCCAAATGTTGATTGCAACAGCAACGATGAAGGCGATGTCGATGAGGAACTGCCTGTTGCTCTCGACTCGACTCCACTCCACTTCCACCCACCTCCTGTTCCTCCTATTCCAATTCTCCTTTCTTCACCTCCCACTCAAACACACCACATACACATACGCAGCAACATTGCATCCTGAGCGCTTTTGCTGGTGTTTTTTTTTGGGTTCACATTTCTCGGAATTCTGCAGAGCGCAAGCGCACCTTTGTTACAGACTTGGATATGGGCTGAGGAACTCACACGGCGCGGCGTTACCATGATTCTCTTTCTCATATTTCTCAGGAATTGAGTTGAAGATGTCGACTGTTGCCTTAATAACCTAATCTTAATTATTATGAGATATTGACAGATAACTTTTAGTAAATGTTGCTACAGTGATGATCAGTCACAAAACCTACCGCCTAACCCTTTCTGAAATATTCTCTTGGAATTTTCCAGTAGTTACAAGAAAATTTTCTAACATTTTCTCTATAAAAGAAAAACATTTAAGCAGATGTTTGATAAACTTGATTAATCTTGTTTTAAGTAAGCAGGTAGAAAAGAGACATGCCTTATCGCTGCGATCTATCTCTATTAGGCGCTCTACGTGATCTGGATCATATTTTTTTTGAATATCTGTTTTCTCATATAAATTAAGCACAATTTCAACACATTTTCGTTGGCGACGAGCCAAGAATTTATGAAGTTCAAATTATTTTTTAACCTCTCCAAAAGAGATGATGGGGGTTGCGGGTTGCTGTGTAACCAAAAATGTGACCCGAAACTCGTTCTGCACGACAATTTGGCCACTAATTTTGGAGCTGGCATACCCAAATACAGTTGTCGGTAAAATTTTATTGATCTTCTGGGCAAAAATATAAAATTGTTTCATGGTCGCCTTCAATCTTGTTGAATCTTGGGGTTTTCTTCTTCGCCGTACTGCTGTTGTTGTTGTTTTTCGTGCAATGAAATCGAAAACGAAAAGGAGAGCTTTTGGAATCGAATTCAAAAACGCCAGGACTGTAGATACACCTTGGATGGAAGAGACCCTCTCAATTGCCAGGACCGACGGCGCGACGATAACAACTACAACAACAAATAAGATCGGTTTAGAAGCCACTGTCCAGTGTGCCGGGCAGCTGCCGGATCGCCAAAAAGGGCGACCGAAAAATATTTTATCTTGATATTTTCTTTATTTTTAAAATTTTTTTTCTGTTCGCCTCAACTCGTGTTTTGTTGTTTTTGTGTGTCTGTTCTAAATACGCCAAAAGAGTTGCTTTTGGGGGCATAAATATATGTCTTTAGTGTGGCATGTCTGGTTGCGTTTTCGGAACTTGGTAAATGGGCCACAGTCCCGGCGAGATGCCAAGCTCGTGTAGAGCCGACACGAATGGGGACCCGATGCGATACCCGAGTGCCGATGTCCGATGCCGCAACGGTCGGTCGTCTGCCAAAATTCATGGAATTAGTTAACGATTAATGATTGGATATTGATTTCGCATGTTCTCGTTGCTGTCCTTTACACACAAACATAGAATGCGATGCGATTTGTTTGTCTCTTCAGTTACTGCTATATATATGTACACATATGTATATATCGGTATATAAAGTATATAAAGCTGGATGAAAGGTTATTATAATTGCTGGCAAAAATGTGCTCTTTCTTCTTTCTCTATTCATTAAATTAGTAATAATAATTTTTATTAGCATGACAAAACTTTCTTCTCTCGCTTAAACAATTTATCTTTACGATCGTCACACACATAAAATACACAAATTAAAGGGGAGAAATGAAGCGACAAGGAAGTTACGGAAGGGGGAGCGAGAGCGAAGGGTAAATGAAATGGCTTCAGCTTCCCAGGTAGTTTAGAGATGAAGTAAGAGGCTTCTCTTGTTGTTTTCCTCGCTCTCTCTATTTCTCTCTCTCTTGATGCTTTTTCTTCTGCTTCTTGTTTTATTCATTTGCCGCTTCCTATGAAACTTAATTTGTGTGGTGCGCTCCCATAGCTTCGCATATCAAATTGGCGCTATCGAATAACCGCACACACACACAAACACACACACACATATATTCGTATACATACAGGTAAAATACATATGTATGTATGTACAGCAGACATAAGCATGCTCCATATAACCTAACTATGGGGTTGTGGCATCTTCTTAATAATAAGCGTCCAACACAAAATTTGCTTAGCTCTTTGAAAAATTCGTGGTTAGATTGTGCGAAATTTGAGGCTTTAAATTCCTAAAAGATCTCTTCCAAAACTGAAATTCACACATACATATATACATATAAACATTATATATAATATATAATTGGAACAGATTTAACGCCACGTTGTGCACAAGCCCCAAGCATCAGAATCTGTTTAGAAGAAGCAAAAAAAAAAAAACAATCTCGGCATCTGAAATTTGTGTGAGAACTTTGTGAATCTCTTGGGGACTGTGCTGAACGGATTATAACTGGGCGCAAATGTTGCCGCTAATGATTTGCCTACTGACTTAGCAACAGCCTCTCCATCTCACGCATACAATGAAATATCCTCTCTCTCTCTCTCTCTCTCTCTCTCTCTCTCATTTAGATTGTATGAGAGCGTGTCGGGATCTATTAATTGCATTTTGAGCAGAGCTCTTTGGCTTTTGGAGTGCTCAGCAGAGGCTCTAGTAATTGAGTTGTTAAGCATTTTGCAGTGTCCTCGCCAAGTATGGAGAACCTGCCTGAGATCCGCTGCCTGAGAGGTGCTGCTCCACAGTCGGTAGTGTTCCCAACATTTCCAGTCGACAGTTAAGTAATTTTTATTGCTAACGAGACAAGCCACAGGCCACACTCGACCAGGTATTACATTTCAAATGAAATTCTACTAGAAATTCTCCATCTGGTTGAGAAAAGAACTCTCTGGGAGGGAATGAGAAATAGCGGAGGAAAAGACTTTCTTTTTTTCTTTCCTGTGTGGTGTGCTGTAACTTGTGAACCTGAGAGGTGGATTTAATTTGAAAATACTTTTCTTAATTAAAAGTTACTAAAGATAAGCATTAACTGAGATTTAGCGACCTTGTTTAGTAGCCATAAACCTGCAAATGGCTAATAACCCATTAATGTTGGCTCTTACAGCTCAAATCCAGTTCCAGCCTGATAAGCAGCATATATACCATATCCATAAATTGTCAGATTACAGATTTGGATAAATCAACTTACTTTCAAGACATAACTTAATTTCTTTCTATTTTTTCTTTCTACCATTTTTCAACCCACACTTGTGGGGTACTCCTCGGGAGTATCTAATCCCCTAAATGGTTGCCATTGATGATGGACCAAGGCAACAATTGCATAAACTGCCGACAGATCGGGCATTGCAGCTAGAAGAATCACAGTACGGTCTTGTATTATGCCATAACAATATCAGTGAAATGACTGTGCAACTGCCACATAAGACAGAGATACACACAATGACAGAAAGAGAGAGAGAGAGAGAGGCTTAAACACCAAACTATACAATATGAGAATGGGAAATGGTTTTGTGCGCATTGCGAGAGTTGTTGGCAGGCGGAGACATGCCCACTTATTTGAGCCGACTAATATTAAAACACCGTTATGCATATCAGGGGCGAAGCTGGGCACATTTCACATGGATTTGCTTTTGCTGCTATCCGCAAATGTAGCATATCGACTGGCAAAACTGGGAAGTTGGCAAAGTGGCAGCCAGCCGGCGATTGGCATGTCTTGGCCATGGCCGTCGTAACCCTTTAATTATGGCAGACCCCAGCTGGAGTAGATCTCCTTCTCCCCCTTTCTCTCTCTCTCCAGCCATCTCTGTCTGTCTCCGTCGCTTTATAGTCAAAAGCAACGTCAACGCCTTTCCAATGGCAGTCGCCCAAAAAGTTGGACTCTATTCTCACTCGGTGCACCACACAAAAAGTGGGCAACCAAATGGATACTTTCTAAAAAGCACCAACAACATACTGTCTGTCCAGTCATATAAATGGCCATGTGAGTGTTTGGTTAAAAAAACAACAACAACAACAACAAGAACTTGCCACCAAAATAGAAGAAGTCGGCTTAATTGCATTTCGATTACGTGGATAGAACCGAATTTGCAACCAAATCAAAGTGAGGCGTGTAGTGGATGGAATGAGGTTAGGTAGAGGGATAGGAGTGGAGCGGAGTGGAGGGCGACCTGGCAACAAGCGTCCAGAGAAAGCACTCGGCAACAAAGTAAATGTTGCACAGGGAACAGGCCAGCAGCAACATTGAGATGGAGGTTGCTGCCTGGAGACTTGGCAGTCAGTGCCAGTTGCTGCCACCAAATAGACAACAGATGAGACAGCCGTGGCACAGCCCAGACTCAGCTATGAAACGCCTTTTTCAGAGCTCTCCTTCAAGACACTGCAAACTGGTTTCCCAACGTCCATCCCCTTGCAACATGTGGCAACTGCATTGCCAAAAAGGAAGGCAACAATTGTAACAGACAACAAGACGGGCCAAGTCTCTGTTCTCAGCTTTATGTAACCTTTCTCTCTAGCCAGTCTCTCTCTCTCTCTCTGCGAATCTCTCGCTCTATCTCTATATTTATCTCAGTCGCCAGTCCCAGTCCCAGTCTCCAACTCCTCCGTCCTAGGCATTGGCCATTTAATACAGTTATTTTTACTACAGCGCGCAGACGCAACAGCCGCCAACGGTCCAAAAAACAAAAACAAAAAAAACAAACCTCGAACAACAACAACAAAAGCAACAAATAGCAGTTTGTTGTGTAGCAGCCTTAGGCCGGAGACTGCCCGCCACTCCCTCCTAGTGTCCCTCTCTGTCAATGCTGTCAATGATGCTGTGTTACTCCTGGAGTCATTAAAAATGATGCTGCTCAAACTAGAACACAACACCACCATCATCATCATCAGCACCACCACGACCACGACCAGGCCAGGCCAGGCAGCTTCAGCCGCCCCAGCAACCCCCAACTTGGAATAGACAGGCTTCCCAATGCCAAACAGACAAAAGGCTGTCCCGCAATCATAAATGTGAAAAGTCGACATAAAAGTTCCTCCATAATATAATATGTCGAAGGCACAAATACCCTAAGAAGGAATTCTGATTGTCATCGCTATAATTGAAAATATGATTACCTTTAAGGAAAAGGTATCTTAACTTGGCAGAAGCACTTCCTAATGAATCAAAAACATAATAATTATACTAAAACTGTAATTTCTAAAATTTATCTCTAACTATTTGCTATGATTTGCAAATGCAAATTAACTGAATTAAAAAATTCTGCAACTCTACTAAAATTTCCTGTTAAATTACAAAAAAAAAAAGAAAAAGAACTATATTTTTTTCTATTGCTTATAAAATATCTGTAAACTATGCAGATTTTAATTTCCATTTCAATTTTCCTTGATTTATTTGCTATAATTGCAAATTCCATTAAAACGCTTAAGTTGAATTCCTCAAGTTTTCCCATTTTTATTTTTTTGGTTTTATTTTTCTCTCCTATTTTTTTTTTCAAGATTATTTAATCGAAAGAATTTCATTAACAGCGCTCTGCAAAGTCGTAGATCTTCTGGCAGCCTCTGTATGTGTGAGTGTGTGTGTGTTTGTGAATTTCTTTTTAGTGTGCTGCAGTTCTGGAAAACATAATCAAACTAGTTGTGGCACATCCTCTCTAGCTGCCATAACCTCACTTTTCCCCTCTCTGTAACAGTCTCTGTCTCTATCTGGCTGCCCCCCTCTTTTGGCCCACATTCGAGCTTGAAGTGCGCACGTCGTTCACTCTTGACTTTAAGCGAGTTGTTGCCTCTTCCTCATCTCTGAGTTGCAGCTACATGTTGCATGTTGAAAGTGGCGTAGTCCCGTCGTGTCAGCTGTTTGTGCTGTTCACTTAAACAAATATTATTAAATGCTGATACTCTGAGCTCAAATCTCTAAACTCTGAGAATTTGCAGCTCTTCAATGAATTCCAAATTATATGAAATTTATGTGACGTTTACTGGTTTTCTTCAACTACAATTTGCTCATTCTTTAAATTATAAATTATTTTTTTTTTTATATTTTTTTTATGCATGTATGCTCGTATGCTTGGTCTTTTGATTTCTTTCTTATTTTTTTTATCGCCCGTCTATTTGCGTTTCCGTTTTACGTTATTATTGGCCTGGGACTCTGCGACGACGACGGCGATGGCAACGTCAATGGCAACGGCGATTCCTTCATACATTACTCAATGGGAGACGCCAGAGACTTGAAAACGAACTCTCTGAGCTGGGGGCCCAGTTTACTCAACTGAACTCGATTCGATTGTTGTTGGGGGCGTATTTGCCTAACAAAAATAAATAAATAAATATGAATTTATTGCAGCGTTTGTTCATTTTCGACTTCTTTTTCCCTCCCTCTGTTCATTTGGTTTCCTCGCTCGCTATGTCATTAAACCTAAAGCTAATGCTCGTATATGCGATCATATAAACAAATATGTATATATGTATGTATGTATGTATGTATGTATGTGTGTTTGTGAGCTCCCCCTCTATTTTTCATGTTATATGACAAAAGATAAGAACTATATAAGAACAACAAGAACAACATAGAAATAAGCTCAGCACAATAATAATAACAACAACTGCACTGAGTTGACTGAAAAACTGTCGCTGTTTTTCCCCAACACCCCTCCTAAATCTCTCAAATAATATATGTAATATATAGTTTATGAAAAATAGCTTAAGAAACTTTGACGGCTTTTCTGCTGCTCTGGCAATTCCACTGATTCAGCTCCAGCTCCAACTCCCAGCAGCCTGTGGTCTGTAGTAAGCGGCGGGTCCAGAAATTCTACGAATTTTGTCACGCTTTAGATTTCAAAATTTGTCGATGTTAGCCAACAACAGTTGTTGTTGTTGTTGTTGTTGTTAATGGAGCCATTCTCTATATACAACACTATATAGTATATATAGTAGATGGATATTGGATTCTTCTTTTTATGTGCTATAAAAGTGCTCCGAGGCGTAAGTAAATGGCATTTAACGCTTCATTTGGCGCGCAGTTTAAATTTACCTGTTGTACCTGGGTACTTTAGTTACCCATGTTGATCCCTCGCTCGGATCGAGCAATATCCTCCTCCTATTGTTCTCAGCCAACGCCCGCACACACCACCAACAGAATATGCCCAAAAAAAATTGTGAAGAAGATCCACAGTACATACACCACTATATGAGATGAGATGTGGCTAAGAGCCCTTCAACTAGGGGCGGAAATTTAATATGAAATACAATTTTTTTTTTATTCTTTTGCTGTTTTGTAGTTTTCAGTTTTTTGAAATATGAGATTTTTAGGCACGGATATCTGTGTCTCTGTCTTTGTCGTTTACCTATGTGTACATATATGTATGTATGTTTATTTCTTTGCCTCTTGCCCAACAATGATAAAGTAATTTGGTAGTTTTAAGTTTTCATACATGAGAAATTCTATACACATACTCTATACATTATGTACATATGATTGTATATGAAATATGTAGGTTCCATAATACATAAATTGCTTGCAGGACGGGAAGGTGTCAACGTTTTGCTTTTTAAATAAACATTGCACTTGTCCCGGCCTATAAGCGGTTTCTGCCGTAACATCATAAAATCTAAAGATTTTACTTAGTATATATTTTTGAAATATTTGTTTTTTCAATAACATTTTTTTCATTTCAGCTGGTACAACTGTACCATTTCATGCTATAGTAAATAATCAACGGGCGGTAAGTGCCGAAAAAAAAAACACTATATTGAAAATACATATATTTTTAAATTTTTCAAACATATAAAACTTAATTTTTTATGTACTGGCATAGCCAACTTTGTTAGTTAAAATTGTAAAAGCGTTTACGTTCCAATTTAATTATTGCTGTACCAATAGAAAATGTGTTTGAATTGCGCGCGCAACCACTCAGCTGATGGTTAGTATTTTTCTGGGATTTTGCTATGTGCCGCTCATTTAGTGCATTTCTGTTGCCATGGCGTCGGCGTCGCCGCTGTCGCTGTTGCTGTTGCCGTCGCTCTTGCTCGAGAAAAGCAAAAGCAATAACAACAGCAAAAACAAAAAAAAAGAAAAGAAAAATAAATAAGCATAAGCAAATTGCCCGCCAGTTTGTTGTGAGTGCCTTTTTTCCAACATGTTAAATATAAAAACAAATTAAAATTAAATAAAATACATCGCGTGCAGATTAAAGTAAGTTGCGACCGTAGATTAGAAGACAAACGCAAATACACTGCCAGACAAATATAATCTACGCATACAATACTAACTGTACAGTATAAAACTGTATATGCATATACATATGCACATATATAAAAATATATCCCCCGCGCGGCGCTGAAAATATATATGTATATATATATATTTTTTTTTATAATTTATACTTTGCTTTTGCCATTATTGTGCTCTTTTTTTTCGTATTTAATTCGTTGTTGCTGTTGTTTGTCTCGATACGTAGCAGGCCGCATACATATAAAAATCGAAATAGAATTTTTTTTATCGTTTTTTTCTTTTTAGTATAGCGACAGTAAACTAAAATAATTCGTTTGCAGTAAAACTAGAAAAGCAATTATATTTTTCTGTAATCAATAATAATAAATAATTTAACCCAAAAAAATAAAAATAAAAATTAAAATCATACTAATATAAATAAAAAGAAATATACTTATTATTTTTTGTTTGAAGATGGAAACAATTTTGAAATCTGTTTTAGAAGCAGTTCCCGATAAGTTGGCTATGGAACGGACGCCATCGCCGTTGCTGCACCCCCACATGGTGCATCAGGTGCAGCCCAAGACTCGAGGGCGACCTCGTAACTCCTACGGTCAAGCCGGGGAATTCGATTTGGGCCTGATTCGAGAGTATCGGGATCGACCGGCCCTCTACGATCGCACCCACAGACGATACAAGGACAAGAGTCACAGTGCCAGTCTCTGGCTACAAATCTCACATACGTTGGGCTACGAAGGTGAGAAATAATTATAAATGTAAGAATTTTGCATATATTTGAAATTCTTGTTTTTCTAGTTTCCATTTTACGTGATCGAATGCTTTCGCTACGTAATCGTTATAACTTGGAGAAGCGACGTATCGAAACGACTCCGTCCCTTCCAGCGAGCGCACAGTGGCCTCTCTTCGAGGATCTGAGCTTTCTCTCGGAGCACATACGCTCCCGTCGACCCTATAAACTGCAAACCAAGTCGATGGACGGTCGCCATGAGGACGACGACGACGAGGAACCTATGGAGGATATGAACAGTGAAAGCAATCAGGATGCCATCGCCATCAAAACCGAACTCGACAAGGAGTTTGGCTATGACATAGAGCGAGATCAGTTGCCAGTGACCACAGTGCTCAGGTGAGTCCTTAGAAATTACCCACATTGATCATCTATGCTAATCCCAGCTTTACAGCATTCCAGTTAGTCCGGGGCAAACCAAGCGGATCAGCTACAGTGCAAAACTCAACAACGGACACGAAACGGTCAATGGGGGAGATGAACACAGTCCACGTCAGGATTTGCTGATAGCGCAACCCAAGCGTATACGACTGCAGCCACCTGCCGGGGAGATGAAAGAGCCCGCTGTCGGCCGACGTCGAATGGATGCAACCACACCATCTCCACGAACAAATGCCAACTCCAAAGCGTCAACCATACCAACAGCTGGAGCTACATCTGCAGAATCCACATCCTTTGCCAAGTTTCGAGCGTTTGGAGAATTCGTTTCACACTCCCTCAACGGCTTGCCACCATCGCTGTCCATGCGTCTCGTGTCCAAGTTCACACGTGACTTGGTCGAAGCCACGCTATCCCATGATCGTACGCCGAACAACTCCGGCTGGGGGGATCAGAGCAGCATCGAGGAATTGGATGATTAGTTACTTAAGAAGAGACCACACACACTCACACAATCACGCAGACAAGCAAATCATACATACACACATACGATACGATGTAATGTAGTCTATGCTGTAATTATATTTTTACATATATGGGGCTAGCTCGACTTGGGGGCATCCTCGGGCTATCAGAACAGAACCTACAAGCCAAAAAGATAGATATATAGAGGATAAAGGAAATACAACAAAAGAAAACAAAAAACTATTAGTAATAAAACGAATGACAGCATTTCGCAGGGCGTTATTTCTCGATACAGTTTATAAATATGCATATTGCATAAATATCACATTTGTAATTTGGATTACGATTACGATGCACTGCAGCAACAACTGTCGATGGGGACGAGGAGGAGGAGGCGGCAAACCTGATATATACTACAAATAGTAGAGGCGCAACGACAGTTTGCAAATTAGAAATGGTTGCCCACAGGCAAGTGTTTGTGTTTGTTTATATTGATTTCGAATTCCCTTTTGGCTTTATTCAATTTGTTATTAATGAGTCTATATTTTAATTAAATTACAGCCAGTGCAATGCAATGAACGGGCACACTGCTAATGACAGTCTTTAAGCCGCAAAACGTAACGACGACAAGCAAGAAGAAGAATAAGAAGACGACAACGAGGAAGAGAAGATGAACGCAGCAGCAGAGAGCGTCTTAGCTTATTGATATTGTTTTGCTCAATACATGCATACAATATGCATTTGTATGTGTGTGTGTGTGATAAGTGTAATGCAACAACATTAAAACGTCACCTGATGTAGGTCGTGCCTGGTGCTTATTTGTTGGTATACGAAAAATTCAAATTGCACTAGTCCCGGCCTGCAAAGAGTGTCGCAAACAACGTAACAACAGAGACAGCGGCAGAGGTAGATAAAGAGTGACAGAGAGATGGAGAGAGAGTAGGACAGTAACTGCTGCACACATTTTGCGTGTTTCCGTGTATCTGTGTGTTCCGTCACTGTCGGCAGCAGCAAGCAGCAGCAGCAGCAGTGGCAGTAGGCATATGTGTGGCTGTTGCCTGACTGCCCTGTAATTATATAATTTAATCAAATTACTTGCATATGTTGCCAAAAAAGAGTAAGTAGAAAACGTAACGAGAAAACGACGCGTCGAGTCGAACATTAAGAAAATAAAATAAAATAAAAAACACAAACGAACACAACACACATCACAAGCAACAAAAGGCAAGACAGTCTTCAGTTAAGTGCAAGATTTTGACAGTGAAATGTGATTATATGTGTTGTGTGCGTGGCCAAAAGAAAGATATTTGCGTATTTTAGCATTCATCATCATTACTCTTAAGCTGCACTTCCTCTGCCATCTCCACGCCCCTTTTGCAACTGCGGCGCTGTCGGTGCCGTTCTCGTCGTAGTTTAAATTTTTGGAGGCGCACTTCAACTTGACAGCGGTTTGACAGCGGCAAATTAAGTTTGCTGTAGACTGCAGCCTCGAGCCTCTGCAATACTGCTTATTCTCTGTAGATGATATGGCTGACACAAGCTAGCTGCTACCAAATAATACCGAATTATTTAGCGACTCCTCCGTTGATGTGGTTAACAGACCAGTAACAGAATTACTCCACCAGGGTACAAAACTAAGCTACACAAATAAGAACATTGTAAAACATACAAGCTTTTATATGAAAGCCAATTTAACCGATATTTTTGTATTTCATCGATACCTGGGAATAATAAATATATAAAGCATAACATTGAAATTGTGTTAAATTATTGTGCACTATCACTGTAGACACCCGTCAACTCAATAGTTTTTAAGTATGCCCTGCCTTTTGAATTTGCGCGCGTCTGTGTTGGACATCATAAATATCTCGATATATCGGAACAATAGTGTGACCTTATTCGCTTAAAAATGTCTGTTAATAATTTTCTACTGCATACTTTCGTGATAGCATTACGGAAAATGAATTGTGAAAAACAACTGACGGCTAAATAAGTAAATAACTGCTATAACTAATTTTTGGATAAAAACCCATGTATAAATAACCATGTATTAAGCTAAAGTTTTTTATCACTAGTTATTTCAGTACCAAAGCAAGCTGTAAATTTGATAACCGCTAATCATTTTTAATTGCATACTTTCGTGATCACTCAGAAAACGTTTCCATTTATGGGCGTAGAGGGAGTGGCATTCGAAAATCGTTGTTGAATAATTCCAATTTATGGGTATAACGAACTTTGATGAAATACAATAAAACAAAATGATTTTCACTTTAGTTTATTTTTAATTTTAGCACGTGCACAAATGAACGTACTTTTTAAATATATATGAATATATAAGTATACATATAATTTGTTTTCAATGAATGTGAGTGTATCGTATGTACTGATATATAAATATAATCGTGGAGTTATTTTAATTAAAGAATTAATATGATGAAAGTATTATGTTTGTATGTAAGTGTTGAAATGAATACATTTTTGGATGATCGCGTTTTTTGTTCGTATTTCTTTGTTTTGTGATTTTTCTCTCTCTTTCTGAATCCTACAGATCTGATGCATATAGATATATAATAATACAGTATTTTGAAAGATGTAACTCTAATCGCGGGTATGTCTTTATGGTTATATCAATATCAATATCAATATAATTGGGCGGGCTCTGCTACAAATTATACAAATTAAAAGAGAACTGATTATACATATTACATAAGTTTATGTAAATTAAATTGCATTTCTTTTTTTTTTTTTTTTTTTGGGGGGGGGGTGGAGCTCATTTAACAGGATTAATATGTATGTGGATACAGCGGATATTTGAAATCATTTCAAAACATTTCGATGATGATGGTGAATGTGAGAGTGCCATGGAGATATTATCTGATTAATGCTTCTTGATTTGATAATGCCGCGATCTATATATATATATGTATATATATTCAGACGACATTGAGCAAATTGAGCAAGAGTTAACAGCAAAAAATTGTGCAGCGACTTCAATTAGCATCATCGAAGCAAGATTCCTGCGACGAATCCTGTGTGATGGTAGTATTCTCATTTGAAGAAGGGGTTTTTCCTGGACTGAATTTGTTGTTGATCCTTATGGTTGATTGAGTTGGCTTAATAATGGTATTATTCCTGCTCTCTCTCTCTTCCTCTCTTGCTGCTTAATATTAAAAACGCTAAAATCTAAATTCGCGTTAAAATCTGCGTATCGATTCGTTTTTGTTTTTGTTAGATATTATTATTTTTTTCTTTTTTTGAGTTTTCCATTATTGTTTTGCTGGGCTGTTGTTGGGTGTTTTCACATCCTCCGCACATCGAAACTGTATTTGTGTATTGTCCTTGCGTTCCACAATTACCAGAGGCCCGACGAGTAGCCGCCTGGCGGTATGCGGTTCTTGTTGATCACCTGGTTGCTGCCATTAATCGCCGGCTGATGGAAATCTGTTGCACCTGGCTTGTAGCCCTCGCCAGTCACGGGATTGCCCTCTGCAATAAAATATAAATATATATTTGTTACTAAAATACGTAAAAGAGAGCACGGAACGGGACCTCGTATCTTTAATATTTTCGGCTTCAGACCACCCACACCATCTCCATTCAAGCCCAGCCCGGTTATAGGATTACGTGTATCCCACCCATCCTTCGGTTCTATCTTAATACATGGCCTAGTCCGGATTTCTGCAGGCTCTGCAGAATCTGCAGGTTTCCCTATCATTGTGTGAGGATCCTCAGTGCCCGTCGAGGTATCACAACGTGTCTGCATCCCTACTTCATGACTATCGGATTCGGTAAATACAATATTATCCGAAGGCACGGCACCGACCTCATCATCAACACACAGTTGAGTAGCCATCGGAACTTTATTGGCATAAGTTAGGGAATGTAATTGATGCAGAAGCCCATTATTCGGGAAAGTACTTACTACTTGGAAACCCCAAATGAATTTCAAAAATTTTTAATCAAACTAATTAAAAAATCGTAACTTGAAATTTTTAAAATGATGAAATAAAATTCTATTGCCTTCCGTGTAATGCTTTGAGACCGCTGAATATTCTCAAATATAATATTATATTAGTATATACTTTACTTGTATTCAGTTTAAGTACAAATCGGCAACTAAATATTATAGTTTTCAAAACAGTTCAAAGTCGAAAAGTGCCCTGAGCTAGAAAGCAATGACTACTAACTAACTAATCTAGGTATAGGTAGATATAGTTGAGGTATTACCTGATCTGGTACCCCCATTGATTTTGAGATTCTCAGTCGAAGACGAAACGGAAGATGATGCTGAGGATACCGAGCCACTCTTGCCGTTATAATGTCCTTTGTTGTTGGGCAGGGCTGCCTGTACGGATTCCGAATTCTGGCCAAATGGAATGTTGCTCTTCATGTGATTCTTCGCCGGGGTAATGGGACGTGGTGTCTCGCCGAACAAACGCGAATACGAATCAACAGTCTTTTGGCCACGTCGTGGAGCATCACCTGCACCCAAAGTTATCGAAGAGATGTGTTATTAATTGCGAAATATTTTGAAAACTTTCCAATTTAACACAAACATAAAATTAGTGTGTTTAGAAAGTACTTATAGTAATATGTATGTATATAATTATTAAATTGATCAACTTAAAAATACTATTTGATTATTTATTTGATTATATTTTGCCTTGATATTGGACGAAAATGTGTAAGCTGATTGCAGCAGGATTAAAGGATTAAATCTTTGCCGGATTATCTGAACAGAAAAGTGCAACAGAAGATAATATCTTGAATCTTGATCTGTCGGAGAGAGTATTGAAAGTGCTTCAAGTGCCAAATAACAAATAGATTGCATTTGATTTTTGTGACTTCCTCTTGCATTTAGTAACAGATTTTTGCAAACAAATTTAGAAAATTAGATAACAAACGAGAGTTGAAAAACGGGCTCTTTAAATATCTGATATATCTATATATATATATATATATATGTATGTACCAATGAAATAGAATCTGTGAGCTCCTTGCCGTACTGTAAAGATATATGGTAAAAGAAAAGGAAGAAGAGAAGAGGAAAAAAGAAAACAAAGAGACACATTCAATCAACAAATTTCCGCACACAACAATACCATGAATAGCAAAAATAAAACTCAACAGACATCATCACACAAAAGCTTTATAGATCATCTCGATATATGTATATGTTATGGGTTTTAAAATGAACAAACTTCGGCTGAGTGCAATTTTAGATTTATAGTATTCTAGATAAAGATGGAGAAACTCTTTGGAAGGCAGCGTTATCTACAAAGCAGTTTGCCTAAATGACTTTCAGTTCCTCTTTCAGTTTTTATTTTTAAATTTTAAGGCTAATTCCGTACATCATTTTTCACATGATTTTCAATCGGTTTGCAAAGGAACAACATTCTAGAATCTATGAGTAATAGTTGTAATTTTCATAAATTTTAGCGGAAGTTAATAAAAAGCCAGCGATTTGGAATTTTTATTTGATCTATTTTATATAAATGGGTTCATTTTGATATATTTATACATACAGCTCTGTTTTCAATTCCGAATCCTAACGAAAGTGCATATTTTTGCTAAAAACCGTACATTTCATTCGGATTCGGAATTGAGAACAAACCTGTTAGTCTCTTAGCTCCTATATATATAGTATCTGTCTGTAGCATTGTTCTATTTACCATTGTTCTTGAGAGCGGCATCTTTCTCAGCTGAGAAAATATTTGAGGCCATGCGATTCTTCATGGTTCGTGGAGTCTGCGGAATCTCAGAACCGAAAATGTCACTGGAACCGCCGCCAGGTGTCCTCAACACTCTGTAAAGAAGAAGAAGAAGTAGAATTTTAATAATAAGAAATATATACAATATATTTATATATTATAAAAGAATTTTATGGTATAGCATCATCACTCATTAAATATCTATATTTGAAATTTAAAAAAAAAGTATTTTTAGAAAATGTCATACGAAATATAAATAATCGTTTATGGTACATTTCAATTTTTAGGGGCATCTCTTTGGGCCAACAAGTGTAAGCCACAATGTTGAGAGTGCGGAAGTGGGAATATTAATTATGCATAAAACATAATGATAAGCGTGCCAAATGAAAATGCATATTGAGCATATGCGGAACACTCCGGGACAGTTGTATATGGCAACGTCATAATTATAGCCTGCACCAAACTAGCTGCATTGTATAACAACAAATAGACATTACTGTAAATCTAAAAATAAAAATTATCTATACGATTTCATATTATATTATGCAGTTGGACTTCATTTTGATACAAAAGTCAGAACATTTTCACTTGAGTTTAACAAATTTGGTCACGGGGCAATTGTTGGAGTTTTGGCTACGAAACTTTCTCTGCAGAGAGGAAGTTAACTACGTTTAACGAAAAATAAACAACTACTTTTTTTTTTTTATTCGAAATATCATTACTCGGATATTAACGCAACTGCAACTGCAACGATTTGGATGGGGCAACGGTCTGCGGTGTGACTTTGATGAGGTGAGAGTGCTTTCGGCGAGTTGTGGATAATGAGGTTTATTGTTTTGGGTTTGTTTTCGTTTCCCAGTACAACAATTTAGGTTGAGCTCTTCTTTCAAATACAAACAACTCTTACATAAAGCTACAATCATTGAGAAGAGTATTAAAATGTTTCGATTGGCTATTTGGTTGATTAATTGTTTATAGTTTATTATAATATATAAATAAATTGTTGTCAATTTATGTGACAAAGCGCATTTACATGTCTGAAACTGTGCATTTATTTTGTCTTAATTTCAAATGGAAAATGAATGGGTAAAAGGCGAACTGGATATATTTATACTATAAATTCCCAAATCCCAAATCTCCTTTTTCCTATCAAATACCCCTTTCACACAGTTTCAATGTGCGAGGCGACAACAACAGGCGGCAGCTGTTTTTTTTTTTGAATGTGGAGATTGGATTTGAAAAAGAAGCATAGTATGGGGAGAGCAGGGGAGTTCCCCCCTCCCGCGGTAATCGAGCTGCTGCACAGGTGCTTCATTTGCCACAAAGCCAAACTTGCTGCTGCACCACCGATGTGGAGCTGGAGCCTGGGAAACTGAGGACACAACCGAATGTATGTACGGAGAGCGGGTTTAAGGAAAGGCGCTGATAAGTGCTCGGAAAAGCCTTTAGATATAGTATAAATTGGTTTGAACACTTCTTGGCCATGGTAGTAAGCGTAACCTTAGCGTTAGCCTGGTAAAAGTTGTTTTGTCGCACGCCCAAAGTAAAAGTGATAGTTGTGCATTTGGCCAAGAGTCCAAGAGACTTCCCTTGCCTTCTTTACTTCTTTTTTTTTTTTTTTTTTTGGCCATGTGATGATTATGGCCAATATGGTATGGAGGTTGGACAGCCGCTTCCCTTTGGAATTTCACAATTGAAATTGCAATTGATAATTGAGTGCGGCGAGATTATCGGAGTTGCAGATGAGTTGCAATCAACCGACATGATGAATGCAATCTTTGTTTGTGCAACAAGACACCAAGTTCATTTAGCACCAAATGAAAAGTTCGATAGCCATGACATGACACTCGTTGAATTAATAACTACATTGGCTGGGCGTGTCAACGCCCATAAGTTTTGCCTGCCACACTGCCTGCCTTGCCATGCCTGCTTTCTTTCGAAATGAAAGTAAAATTGCAACTTATTTCATCAATTTTTTCCTTCATTTTTTCTGTTTTCAACTGTATTTTTTGTATGCACACTCGACCATCACTTGCCACTTACTCACCGTATACCCACAAAATAGAGTGTACTTTCTAAAAGCTTCAAAGAAAATGTTTCAATAAATTAATTAATACACATTTTATATAAAATCAACAACAACAACAACAACCATAACTACTGCCCATAGGCTAGACATTATTTGACAAGCCTGAGAACTGAGAGCGAAACTTTTGCTTGCTTGGCTATCATCATTAAGGTCAAACTAAACTGATTGCGGGGTTCCCCCTCCCTCCCCCCTTTCAATTTCCCATGAGATGATTTTAATGCCCTATGCTCCTAACTTTAAACTGTCGTCATTTTCCCAAATCCAAAGCGATTTTCAATTGGCATGTCGTTTTCAGTGAGTTTTCGTATTTCCAATTGAACTGTTTTTTAAGTATGACTCTACCTTTAAAATTTCTATGAAGATTTCTAGAATTTATGGTTACAACTTTAGCAAAACCCAAACGATTTTCAATCTGATTTTATTTTTGAAATTGTTTTAAATTTGCTATTCCGATTTAAGGCTAAAACTTGGCTTAGCCCTAAATGATTTTCAAAAGGTTTGATTGTAACTATCTGATAGATTATTCCTTGAGGTTTTCTATATATATTTTTGTATTTAATTGATCCCAATTGATGTTGATTTCTCAAAACATAAGAAATTATTAGAAAATAGTCGAATTATTTATTGTCTAAATATTTTCCCTTTTGCTTTTACGAAAGCGCAATTGAAAACTTATCTAAAACCTCTTCAAAGACTATTATTTACCTAATCTGAATGCCCTGTCTATTTGCATGCCCTATAAATAGTTTTGATATATGATACCTTCCTTTTGTCTTTGCCGACGAAACAATATTTGCCCCTTCATTAGCATTCACAGGGTATTGAAAAGGGTATTTCGTCACAGTAAATGTAAATAACTATTTATGGTTTTCATCTTTGTGTTCATTTTCGTTTTCATTTTTGTTTCTCCTGTCTTTCACAACTGAATAACTGAACAACTGAATGTAAAATCTGTGCGAATGTATTTAAGGCCGAACCCAAAGAAAGCGCGAATTGATGAACCGTCGCATGGAAATGGAAGTTAAATTTCCTTTTTCGTTGATTGCCGATGGATGTGTCAAGCGAAAAAGGTTTGTGGCAAGTGTTTTCTTAGCGTGCCTCTTTTACAAGCTGCCCCCCGCTCCACCTCTTAACAACGCCACACCAGCGTCAATTTGCAACGTCAGCCACATGCGGCCATTAAAAGAAATTATGTTTAAGGATGGAGGCTGGCTGGCAAAAAAAAAAAAAAAAAAAAAAAAACTAAAATGAGGCGTGTCTCGGTAGGAGTGGCGAAAAGGGGCGTTCAACGTATGTATAAATTGATTAATTGCAATTGATTTTTATGAATTTGTTTTGAGTCGGCAGCAAAAAGTAAATGAATGAAAGAAAAATAAGGTACGGCATTTGCAACTTTTTCTTAATTAACTGCATAGTCAGTGAGTGCAGCAGGAAAGAGGGGGGGAGGGGGGCAAGGGAGGGATTTGCAACAACACCTGTGCAGACGGCATCAAAGTGGTGGCATGTGCAACGTACTTTTGTTGTAAATTGTTTAAATTCGTTGCAGTTCATTCGTCTGCAATAAACAAATGGACCGAGTGATTGTTCAACCGGCGAACAGTCAATTTGTTATTTCTTTTATTGAGTTTTTTTTTTGTTTTGTTTTCATTGTTTTTCTTTTTTGTATTGTATTGTTTTTTCTTCTGTTTTTGGGTTGATTTAAATTGTTTGCTCTGATCTGTTGGAGCGCATCAAAGCCAAAGCTATAGTTATTGGTCCGGCATTAGCCACTCCGACTTCGACTCCGACTCCGACTCCAAGTCCAGCTGCCACTGCCACATTGTTGCAAGAGTGCTGCTGCTGCTGTTGGTTTTCATTCAAAACGTGTCCAGCTGAGAGCGCGTCGTGCAACCGCAAACAAAAACCTAATGAAAATTGAACTGAAGCACGAAAATTGACGACTGTGGTTGCTGCCTTTTTGTTTTTTGTTTGTTGCATTTGTGTTATTATTGTATGCTTTTGTTGATTTCCCTAAAACGTTGATTAGCTGTATCCATTATAATTGCTCTGCATGCTAGAAACAACAACAGCAACAACAGCAACTGCAGCAACAACTGACGGTTTAATGACTTGCTTGATGGGGCCAAGCCAATGCTGCAATACTTTCCCTGACGCAGCCGCAGCTGTGCACTGAAGCGGAGATGCAGCTAGCCGAGATGCGAGCTGCAACTGCAGTTGAAGCTGGAGATGAAGCTAGTGCTAGTGCTGGAGTTGCAAGCTGAAGCTGAAGCTGGTGCCGCCAAGATTGATCGATACACAATTGTTGCTATTTGTTGCCGCTGCCGCTGTTGCATTTGTTGCTGTTGCATTTTGATGGATTGGCGGCAAGCATTTCGTCATTTTCAATGGCCGATAATTTCCTGTAAGGTTTTTTTTATGTTTCGTTTCATTTTTATGTTTTTTGTCTATAGGAATTTGATCAGGTGTGGCTCAGCATGCATTCAATGCATTTTGCAGAACGAATAATAAATAGAGTTACCCCTTTCCCCCACCACACCTCACACCACATTCACCCATGACCGTTAAGTGCCACATATACTAATGTTACTCTCTTTTGGTCTGCTAACATACTGGAAAGTCAGTCGTAGAGTAACAGTTTGCATTCCACTTCCGACTCAGTTGCCTAGTTTCCACTTAATCCACGAAGAGTGACTCGGGAGTGTGGCATGCAACACACAGCTGCCTGGCTGCATGCCGCGTTAACCTAGCTGGAGACATGCCCCTGTCCTGCTGATCACGCCACAAGACAAACCAACGTCTAACAAAAAGATTTCCCATTTAACACAGCACAGATTATTGATATGCGCCTACCTACAAAAGTATTTCTCTTCTTATATTTTTTTTTTACTTTTTGGATTGTCATCGTTATAATTGGAAACATAAATCACGAAATTATGTTTAGAATCTCGTTTGGAAAACGTCAGAAAAACAGAAACGCTATAAATCTGAAAATTAATTTTACAAATATTTTTGTTTACAAAACCGTTGAGCTAACCTTACTTGATACCGATATTTATCTGCAGCATAATAAATTTTAAAATAACAAAGATAATCTTTTGAATATGGGTAAACATTAGTGTACTAATTACGTCTTCTTATAAATTATACAGATTGACAAGATACTATATTACAAGAGAAACATTCGCACACATCTGCTTTGTTAAGAAATTCCTAGTATATCAAACAGGAACTTTCTCAATTAAAGTTGAACTGTTATATCTCGACTAAAAATCAACCGATTTTTATGAAATTTGCATTTTTGTAAATGGTATTGAATATGAAAAAAAACTGCATTTCAATTTTCTCCATTTTCGAAAATTTTAATTTTTCGACTATTTTGCCCATTTGTACATTGTAACCCCTTGACAAAATCATCAAAAATCGAATAATTTTTGACCCCAATTTTTGGACTGCGATCGATTTTAGGACTCATAACTTGCATTTTGCTTTCGATTTGAGGTGTTTCTGATGAGTATTTCCTGAGATATGACCAAAAATGTACTTCAAAATGCCCTTTTCCTAAAATCAGTGTCTTCCAAACTTTGAACACCCATAACTCTTCCAAAAATCAACCGATTTTCATGAAATTTGCATTTTCGTAAATGGTATTGAATATGAAATAAAACTGCATTTAAATTTTTCCCATTTTCGAAAATTTTAATTTTTCGACTATTTTACCCATTTGTGCATTGTAACCGCTTGACAAAATGATCAAAAATCGAAAAATTTTTGACCCCAATTTTTGGACTGCGATCGATTCTAGGACTCATAACTTGCATTTTGCTTTTTATTTGAGGTGTTTCTGATGTGTATTTTTCGAGATATGACCAAAAATGTACTTCAAAATGCCCTTTTCATGACATCAGTCTCTTCCAAACTTTGAACAGCCATAACTTGTTCAAAAATCAACCGATTTTCATGAAATTTGCATTTTCGTAAATGGTATTGAATATGAAATAAAACTGCATTTAAACTTTTCCCATTTTCGGATATTTTAATTTTTCGACTTTTTTGACCATTTTTGCATAGTAACAAAAAAATCATCAAAAATTGAAAAAATTTTGACCCCGATTTTTGGACTGTGATCGATTCTAGGACTCATAACTTGCATTTGGCTTTTTATTTGAGGTGGTTTTGATGAGTATTTCCTGAGATATGGCAAAAAATGTACTTCAATGTACTTCCCTTTTCCTGAAATCAGAGTCTTCCAAACTGTAAACAGTCATAACTTGGACCAATTTTTATGAAATGTGATTCTGATGAGTATTTCTAGAGATATAGCCAAAAAGGCGCCACAAAATACGATTTGTCTGGATTTCCCCAGATATGGGCTAGCTTATAAAGCGCTACACTGCCAAACTCGTCGAACATCTTTAGCATATTCATTGTATTTGCAGATATGCATCTCAATAAATAAATATATATCGTCTTCAAACTGGTATGTTATCGGGTAGTTGAGCTGCGTAATTAGTGGACATGCCAAATTGAAACTGCCGAAAATGTCGTTAAAATAACTCCTCAATATCCAGTTTACCAGTTTCTTTATGGCTACAGGGTATGCGCATATACGGACAGATAATAATAAAATTAATTATTAACTGAGCATAGAATGTTGCTATGAGCTGCTGGCTGTCTAACTATCTATGGGTCTGTCTGGCTCTCGGGCTGTGTCTGTGTCTGCCTGGGAGTTCGGCTAACAGCACCAAAACAGTTAGATTGTCAATTATCGATAGTGTTTTTCCTGCTTGATCAATAATTATCGATTAGTTTGTGTAGAAAGTGTAGAGCCGGCGTACGAGAGACAGACAAAATTAGTGTATGATGTATGTATATGCACATAAATGGAAGAAAGAAATGTTGTGTGTGTGTGTGCATGTGAGTTTATGCCACATCAAGCTGCCACTTAACAATTATGCATGTTGCATAGTATGCGCAAAAAGCAACCTGATCTACACGCCTCTCCCCACTTGCTTGTCTTCCACCCAAGTGCATATATTTTGTGGCTTTAACTTCAAAA
Organism: Drosophila quadrilineata; assembly: GCA_018150725.1. Lineage (NCBI taxonomy): Eukaryota > Metazoa > Arthropoda > Insecta > Diptera > Drosophilidae > Drosophila > Drosophila quadrilineata. The sequence goes on from JAECWN010000375.1 coordinate 1,469,365, forward strand.
ATTAATGGAACTTGAGTTTGAGTGGCAGCAGAAATCGGGAAAGTAGCACAGGGAAAGAAATTATCAATTTGCTTAACGCATTTAAAGTGTCAATTATTTATTGGTGTAAACAGAATGGAACATGTTTAGAATATAGAAGAATCAACTTATGATCAGACAACATGAAACGGAGGAATAACTTTTCATTGAAAATCTATAGAAACAGAAATCAAATCAATGCTAAACATACATCTAATATTTCCTGAGCATGTAAATCAATATCTCAAGTATAAAGAGTTTTGCTGTTTGATAAATTATTTTATATATTTTTTTCGAATCGATCAAACATGAAAGTTTTAGCAGTAAATTAGCCTGTTGTATTTCCGACATTGGCACAAGAAGGTACGAAAACACTTACAAACATGCGCAACAGCAAATCAAATAGCCAAGTCTCTTGCCAGCAATATTTTGGCCATGTCTACGTACCGTAGTTACATGCCAAATAAAAACCAAACAAATCGCAAGAAAGTGAGTTAATTTAACGAAAGGACACAGGTTCGAGTATGGTAAGGAATCAGAGAGAACTGTTTCTATGACGTCTCTGCAAATATGCAAAAAAATGTGAAGGGAATCATCATCAATAATTGGCAGGTTTTATTTGTTAGTTTCCCTTTGGCCAAAGCTCTTTCCTGTTTGGCCTAAATCGGCACATCAATGGAACGTTGACATAGTAACTCATAAATGTACATTGTGAACTACTTTTCTATATATAGTATATAAGTATATAATATTATTATTGGGGAAATGCAGAAAACATGTTAATGGGCAAAAAATACCAAGAAATGAATACCACGAATAAAGATACTTCCTCGCCAACAAATGGAATTAAGAACATTATACGTATATAAATACATAATATATACATATATATGAAGATATTCAAATATTTCAAATTTTTTGAAAGTTAATTCCCTTTGTGATGTTTGTAAATCTCCAAGTGCATTGAACCTTTGCGGTTGCATGCGGGAAGATCTCAGCATCCATGTTACTGCAACCATTTCCAAGCCCATTACATGGCCTAAAGACGAAAGAAAAGGGCTGGCTGGCATTGTTTGATGGCTTATGAAATGTTAGACAAGAGAATGCACTAATTGCGAAAAGGAATGTCTGTTACAGCAATCAAAAATGAGAAATTTTTCTAATAAAAGTTATGTTCATTGTGCATTGTCAATTTGTATAGGAGAAGCATGTCGATGTTGGGGGGCAAGGAGGGGGATCGACTAATAATTACAAATAAACAAAGCCATAAAAATTCATTGTCATGATTTCCGCCGCTCAAACAACAATAACAATAACAAATAATAAAATAACAACTGCAACCATATCTAGGTACATTTAATACGACTTGGAGGAAAAGTCACGCCTTTAAAATGCAATTACATACCCCCCAGCCCAAAACGAACATCTTATATATCATACGTAACTGTATGAACAGAGATAGTACTATGTACACATATACATACATAAGTATATATATTTGTAACAGACATTTTCAATTGATTGAAAGATGAAGACAGCGAATCATGGCCATGTCAAAATGTGTAACTGATAGAGGAAGAAGATGGAGACTAAGAGAGGGTATAGGAGAGGGGGAGGTGTTGTTCGTGTGGATGTGCTGACTGTGTATTCATGCAGATTAGTACTCGAGAGCATTACTTTCAATAATTAGTTCTGCAATTGCGAAACAAAAGCCCACAAAAGAGATGGCGAAAGAGAGAAAGAAATCAAGACAGCCAACTAGGCAAGTCTTGTGTCTTCACAGAGTTTCTCATCAACTTTTCGGCTTAAACTGTACGACAACAACAAATATGATGTATGTCTGCGGTCATATGTGCCTTGACAAGTGGCTAAGATTGCCTAACTTGCTATAACTAAACATGTTTAAAGAAAGAAAAAAAAATATATATTAAAAAAAAAGAAAAGCAAAGCAAATGTGTAGAATGCTAATTAAATTTATGAAAATTTTTAGCTTAACTAACGTCCAACGTTTTAAGTGAGTTACAAAAAAAAAGACACAAACAAAAAATGAACCATAGAGAGTTCATTGTACGTACGAGGAGGTTCTTAACCATATACCATATACCATATGTATAGCTATATAGACGGGAAGCGACAAAGGCAATTTGCTTTCAATTTTTGTTGTTGTTTAGGCCAAATCGCCGAGTTTGTGGCCGGGAGTTAACTGTTAGAAAGGGGCGGTTGGCAGCCCCTCAGGTTTTTCGGTTTGAACCGTATGCAAAAAAAAAAAAAAAAAAAAAATGAAAAGAAAAATACAAAAACAAAAGCAGGGATTGGCCAAGTAGTGAATACTTCTCAAACCCACACATATACACACACACACACACATGAAAGAAAATCAATGAACTGTCGAGAGTCTTACTCACACTAGGGGTACGAAAAAAGAGGTTCCCGGCAGATTACAAATATACGTACATTCATACATACGTACAAGGCGGAAGCTCGGGAAAGGGAGATGATACCCTAGTCTGAGTTTCGAGTGACCAGACCTGTGTGGGGCTTAGGTGAATGCACTGTAAATTGCGACACCAACACACACACACCCATTCATACTTGAGGAGACTATATACAAATATATATACCATATCGCGTCTGTATTGATAATGCAGTTAACAGTACTTGCAACTTACCGCTTTTTGGCTTTGCCCACATTATAAATTTCAATATGTTTAAACGCAGCATAAGCAGCCATTGTTATTTGTTTAATTTGTTTGCTTAATTTTTAATACAAATCTAAAAACACAAATTCAATTAGTATTCAATTAACATTCAGCTTCAAAAACACACACGCACACACGAAAGACATCAAAGGAAAATTTGCAAATTCTATTTGAAAAGCCGCAGTACAAGAATGAGTATGAGAATTGGGGGAGGTAGGAATACCATCCCAAGTCAGGCCTGGCACGAGTCAATTTTCGTATTGCGAAAAGCTGCCACACGGGACTGACGAACGATGCTGATGCTGCATGCAGCAAGCAAGCAAGCGTGCTGATGATGATGACTCATGCAAGCTGCATGCAGCACACAGACCGCTGCAACAATGTCTGCGCCACCACGGATGCTGCATGCTTGGCTGGGTGAGTATGTCTGTGTATGAGTGTGTATCTGTGTGTGTGTGTGGCACATTTGGATAAAAATCAATAAATAAACGTCCGCTGGCACAAGTGTGAAGAAAGCAGAGTCCTAGTTCTCTGACAGAACAATTATAATTTCGGCAAGTTTATTGCCTGCTAATCAAATAAATACAATTTTGCAAATTTTCCTCTATGAATTTTCTTTTGAAATATGCATTTTTGAAGCACTCACAAAGTAATCAAACTTTTTTTTTAAGAATTCTATTCTTTTCAGGTTTTTCTGAAGTTGTATCTTATTTTTCGTTTCTTCGATTATTATTTTTTTGTGGGAATGAATGCACACACGTTAATGGGGATATGCTTGGAAACGACTTGTTATGCTTTGCTCCAAAATTGTTAACCGCAAAGTATTAAAGTCAAATATAATTTTCCAACTACGGATTGACGTATTATTTAAGCGTTAAGCTGACGTTGCAAACGTTTCGAAATGAAGCTGACGACTGGAGTGCATCGGGAAAAGTGAAAAGCATTTATTTCCACCGACCCAACGATAGCAGCAGCAGCAGAAGCAGCGGCTAACGACGAGAAGTCTTATCGATCCAAAAACAAAAACTCAGCAGCAGCAGCAGCAGCAACAACAACAACTACAACAACCAAAGCCAAGTACTGAAAGCCCCAACTCTCTCAGAGATTTCATGTAACTGCAGGAAGAGAGCGACAGTTCGAGCCGAATGGAGCCGAGCAGCGCCGCAATAGAGAGCGAATGACGACCGGAGTACTTCGTTTTTGTGAGCAAAGCCATCTGTTTCTGTATGTATGTGTGCGTGTGTACACGTGCATTGTGTATTTGAGTTGTGTGTGAGCAGCAGTGAGTAGAGCACACGAAGCGTAATGTTGGGGCTGGCAGCTTGTCGTATGAAAACAAAAACAAACTACAGCTGATTAAAGTCAAAGCTGCTTTGCGTTCACTCTCATGGGAGAATGGTCTCCCACCACTCTCTGATTTACCTACCACAAACAAACACACACATACATACATATATAGACACTCTCACACTCTAGTTATCTACGCTTCTTTATTTCGGCATTTGTAGTTAACTTTCAACTTAGACGTAAGGAAATTATTGCACTTTTTTATGTCCACATAACACATGGAGTAAGTGTGAGAGCAATAAAGATGTAAACAATAAAAGCTTTTACGAAAGCTGCAAAATTGTTGCTACTTTTCTCGATGCAGCGCAGACATGCAATAGTTTTTCCTCACAAGCAGCTAGAAAAACTTGCCACAAATAACATATTCTATGATTATTTTTATGTCAAAAGAGATTTTCTTTATTGCAACTTGCAGCATATTTCGCCGCATTGGAGTTTTAACTAATTTTGTTGGAGTTCTTGAGAAAACACTAATTGATAATAATTCAGCTATTTATATTATAGAATGTAATAATTAGCTGACTGTATTACAAATATGAGACATATCTTAACTCGAATCAAATCATTATTTATCACTTATCTGTGTTGTAGAGTATTTCAATTTCGTTTGAGAAAATTATTTATTTTTCAGTTTTTCTTTCGGATTCTATAACAATGTAGTAGTACTGTGTCTAAGTGGTTCAGGTCTAGTAATCTTGTGTTTCTTCCGTAGCTTGGCTGTTACCGTTATAGTCGCTCCATTACAAGTACGTACGTTGCAACAAAAGCGAATAGATAGACTTGTAGAATACTCTATAGTACTTAATACAATAACTTAATTAACACTATTTAGATTTGTTGATTTTAGTCTAAGTTGAGATACTTTTGTGAAATCTCTTTCAGGTCTGTTCTAGGGTATCGCTTTCAACTGTGTAGATGTAGATTCTATATGCAACTTCTGTTGCTCTACTCTCTGTGGCATCGACATACTACTAAAACACTTTCATCATCAGCTGCAGAGAAACTCGATCTGTGGCAAAGTGATTTTTTTTTTTGGAAAAAAAAGAAGAAGAAATACGTCGACTCGGCTCTTAAATGGGTTTACATTATTCTGTACGAGGAGTGTGTACACAGTATTTTTGGAGTGCTTATTCTTCAACTTTTCCATCTTCTGCTTCTACTGCCTCTTCTGCCACAATGTGTTGCATAGTCAAACATTTGGCACACATTTCCATGAAGAACAGGAAGCAAGTACCACCAACAGCAGCCGTGTTATTTTTAATTTGCACAGAAACGAAGACTCTCTTCTTCTCCACTATCAAAGTAAACACACAAACATAAAGTTGACAGCCTACAGATGACGTGAGGAGGGGAGGCACGGGACAGAGATGAGGATGGCTATGCCCATGTATGACACCAACCGCCATCCGCCGACCGCAGACAAGATTCAGCTGCTGTTGCATTGGCCGCTGATGTGCAACGCCCCGTTCGGAATGCACTTGCCCACATTGCCCACTGGCAGGCAACCCACAGGGCTGGGTTATAAATAGGTAATGTCTTTCCAGAGTCATCTGTTCCCGTCTCGAGCGGCGGGCATCGCGTGCTCTGCCTAATTGTCAAGTACAAGTATATATATCTTCTAGTTGGTTCTTCAGCAAATAGAACCTCTTGAATCTTCACTTTGTGTGTGGGTGCGAGTTTATACTTATCTCAACATGAATCTGCCATGTTTCATTCTTCTTTGACTTACTATATGGGGGGATGATGCGAGGAGGTTAACCAATTGGGGAAAACCTTCGTTGGTTTGCCGGCCCGTGGGCGGTTCTCAGATTAAGCCGAGAGAGCTGCCAAAGTTTATTACATTGTTTTGACAACAAAAACATGGCGCAATTGCAATTTAATCTAAAAGTGAAACAAGTTTTGGACGATGCCATAAAACAATTAACAGTCGGAGAAAAGTTCAATTTGATCGACGATCAGTTAACATATAATTGGGCACTCTCTATAACATAGTTTAGATGGCTGAGAAGTAACATTTAAAATGTTATTAGAGTTGGCAATTGTTCAACTGGAGAATTGCACAATATTATTTTATTATGGCCATTTTATTAGACATTTTATTATGGCAACATGGCATTCAAATTTAAATTGTTCCCTCACTCTCAGGCTATGCCAGGCCACAACATCAGGGCACTTTTCTTTTGTTTTACTTTATTTTATATATATTTTATTTTTATTTTTTGCCTTGTCTATTTTAATTATAGCTCTGGGCACAACATTTCTTTCTTTTTTTTCTCTCTCTTGTTTTTTCATTGCTGTGCCTGTTGCCTTAAATTTAGTCACCTTTTGGTCAAACATTTTCCACATGTGTCTAATAAAGAGATGGGGAGGGGGGGAGAGACACGCACTCGAGAGTTTTCACTGCATTTCACCCGGCAATTAACCAAGCGGGCCATTGACTGGACCGACTAAAAACACTTAAAGCTACAGATTAAGTGGAATAATTAGCCCAAACTTACAAAAAAAAAACAGCAGAAACTAAAACTAAAATAAAGCATAAACTCCATTTAAAGGCGAAATTCTAACCGAATTTCATATACCCTCACTTTTCAGCAACAATTGCCCTTCCACATTAAATTGTAATTTACTTTTAAACATGATATTTTTCGTGCTGGGGAAGCGTATTTAAAACTCGTGTGGAGTGTCAAAAGAGTTGAACCTTCTCCCAACTTCCGAGCTTTATTATATTGTGTCTGGCCTGCCTCTTCAAAAAGTACTTGAAAACCCTCTTCTCTGCCCCAAAACAAAAAAAAAAAAAAACATTGACTGTCATAACGACTTGAATGAATATTACTGCCAATTAGGAAATGTTGAAGATACTCTCTCCTATCTGACTTCAGTCTGGAAATTACACTGCAATTTTATTTTATCACTCTCAGGGAATATTAAACCTTTGTTTTTCTTTATTCAAGACAAAAGTTTAAAGAGTTTGCGAACTTTAAGCGGCGAGAAATCAAAAAAGATCTATTTAGCCATATTCCTGATATTTAGAGTATATATTTGCCTAAATACATATCATCAGAATTTCATACACTTCATGGTTTAACATTATAATTGGGAATCTGCCCAGCGGGGGTAACAACAACAACGGCAACGGAGAGAATGAAATCCCTCTTAAACACGTAAGTCACGTGACTGCAGTAGACGAAAATGATGCAAATTAACGAAAATAAAACCAAAAACAGAATACGATGAATACCGAATGAAGTGTAATATGATAATGCAAACGTATGTATATTTGGGAGGAGGACCGAAAAACTCCCATGTGTGTTACGTGTATTAACTTTACCCCCGTGGTCTAATGCGGGCTTTGAGTGAAATGTTAAATCTATTTTTACTTTTTTTTTCTTACCACATAATAATTATTACACAATGGCCGTGTATGATAAATAGAAAAGTTATTCAATAAACATTGGCTTCAAATGTCAAAAGTGAATGGAAGATATGCTGGCTGAGAATGGAAAACAGGGTAACTGCAAGTCGAATACAATTGGAATTATTTAATTGGTTAGTGATGCACGAAATCATCGATTAATCGCATTCGATGATTTATTGGCAAGCTTAAACCGATGATTTCATTTACAACGATGATTGTCGAACCATCGATGAGTGTTTTCTGCAATAGTTACATCACTATAAAATTATTAATAGAGAGTTGAAATGATTGTGGGCTGGAGGGCAGCTGAATTTCTTCATCTATTCTTCAATGTCTTCAATTAGATTTAATTTACAAAATGCCTCGCTATGGGATTTTATGCTTCATTAAGTGATTTATAGACACACACACACACACACATCTACAGATGGATGGATCATTGAATAGATCGTATTCCTCCTATATTTAGGAAAGGTCAAGCCAACTATTTGTCATGTCATCGTGATGTAGGTTTTGTTTGTGTTGAGAACATGGAAACAATCAGATCGTAAATAGAAATTGAACGCAATGCAATTGTGCTTCTTCTTCCACCCTTTATAGATCGAAATAGCGAAACAGGTGTCTTTGACCCCCATAAAGAGACAGAGAGACAGAGAGAAAGAGGGGTACAGGGTATACGAAAGTCGAGCACAATTGTTTGTGTTGACATTGACTAAATAATTGTTGACAAATAAGTTTGTTAAATGTCCATTTGCGACAATTAAACGGTTTCTACTTTGTTAGCCATAATCAATTCTTGTGGATTAATGGAGTGGACAGTGAAGTCGAGATCTAATAAGTGTTTAATCCACATAGGAAAGAAAAGAAGTCAGATGAAAACTGAAAAACCGAACTGAACTGAATGGCAACAGCCCAAAACTGGCCAAAATGGGGGGAAATTTTATTTGTTTATTGAGCGAAAAGTGAAAGGCAATTCAGTTTAGTTTCAAAAAACACACTTGTGTACAGCTGCAGATAGAATTTGTTACAGTCTTTGCGTGTTTAATACGGCATGGCCAAAAAAAACAAAACAAAAAACACAAAAAAAAAACTAAAATAAAATTTAATGATAACAAAAATGAAACAAAAAGGCAAGCAAAAATCACAAAAATTGCTGTCAAATATAATGAAGCACTAATCAGTTTTTGGGCACCTTCTAAAGCAGTCAAGAGACTTTTCTCTTTCTCTCAGAAAACAAAAAATAAAGAAAAAACAATTAAATGGTACATTTTGAATCAAAGATCCACACAGCGGCAGGCACGTCTCAAGCTAGGCATAAACAAACTCATAGATACACAAACATACAGACTCATGAGTGTTTTGGAAAATTAACTACTTCAGAGACTTGCTTCACAGATACTTACTCACAGATACATAGAAAGAGACAAAACACAGCTGGGCCAGTTTTTCAGCTTAGAGGCGATGATCACGTCAGATAAGAGAGAGAGAGAGACTTTTCTCAGTTGAAATTAATCTGTTAGCTGCCCAATTTCATTTTAATTGCAATTCTTTGAAATGTCAGATTAAAATGATTCAAAATACAAACAGGAGAAAATTAAATTGTAATCGAGTTTCATATGTTATTGTTGAATGAATGCGTTTCAACTTACTGCCAGCGAGGTGAGCTCGTAAACTCCACATTCACAACTCTTGATTCCATCAAAAAGGAACTGAATGACGTATGTATGTATAGCAGTTGCCAACACACAATAAACCATTTCAAACACTGATTAAGTTTTGCTTTAAGCTGAATTGTGGCTTCATAATTTTTATAAATTTTTTAAATAAATTTAGTAAGTGGAGAATCTGTACAACTTTAAAAATACCTTAATATCATGGGCACAGGGTGGAAATACAGGATTACATATCGAATGATATAGCAGTAGTATGAGGGTAAACAGTATTATTGCCGACTCATTATTCTGGCAAATCTGTGGATCACTGCGATGTTATCTGCATAGGTCGCAATAAGGTCCTTGGAGGAACTTGGGTCTGGGCACTTTCGGGTCTCACTTTCGACATTTTTACTAAACTTATTATTTTATTCATCATGAAAGTATGCAATATTTTATTTGCTGCATGCACTGCTTTGCAACAAATAGTTTTAGCGCCAAACAAGCAGTACACGCACTGCTTGCACTACTGGTCTCACACTAAAAACTGTTCTCACGCCACAAACTGTTCTCGCGCACACAAACACATTGAAACAGACTGCCGGCATTAAGAAAAACAATAGTTGAAGGAAAATATTCGCAGCTTATAAATTAATTATTAAATTTAGTTGATTTATTAAACTATAATTAGATTATAATGTAATTAAGTGCACTCACAACGCGAATAAAGATCAAATTATTGTCGACTCACTAGTTTGGTTTGTGAATTGGCTAAGCGATTCGCGCACTGCTTGGCTCAACTGCTTGAAAGCAGCGCAACTATAACTTGATAATGAAGTTGAAAGGGGGAATGCCTCAAAAAGATATTGAAGAAAATGACTCAAGTTTATGTTTATTTAGGCATTATAAAATCACAACGATTTGTTTAACACTAAAGAAATCAGTCGTAAAATGATAAGAAATGAATTTAGTCGCTCTTGATAGGATTGTCAAGATGTGTGCCCTTTGTTTACGACAATATAGAAATCTGTTAATAACGCGCTAAACACACCCATATCTGTCCGGATTAGATCTGTGTGCCATATCTTATTCTATACATGAAACATTTGCAAATTCTTGGGATTTGCATATCTGTTATTATGCCACTGCGAGACGCGTTAGTCGCAGAATACATACAGAATAAAGAAAGCTGGGATTGAACCTGTTTCCCAACCTGCGCCCCAGTTTGCTCTTCTTATACCCTGTACCCGGCACACTCTTCAAATGGGGTATAATCAAGCAGACTTAATTCGCGTTATTAAGACTTAAACACGATTATTAGAGCGATCATTATCATGGCTGAGAGTATATCTTATCAACCGGGCAGATCTATATGGGAAAGAGTAACCGCAAGTCGGGATGACTCTGGGATGGACCATTTCTTTGATGCCATCAAATATATGTATGTATATACACACACAAGTGTAGGTATATCTTGAGAACAGCTGCTTGATGCCACTCCCACTTGCTAATTATATAAATTTCCCTTTGTTTCGATGCGTATATACAGATAATATAGTCACAGACAACTCCGAGGAATATATATGCAAAATTCTACATTATTCAGCGCCCCAAGTCTGAATTATCTACCCAAAACAAGAGTCCCGACGTTCCATGCAACTTCCAACATCCCCGCCTTGCCCCCAACACATTTGTCATTGTCTTTCGACGCCGTCTTGACTTGACTCTCTGGGGCTCTCTCCCGTCTCCATGTGGGTTGACACAGCTGCTGTTGCTGTTGCTGTTGCTGTTGGTTGACTGCATTTGTTAACCATGAACAAAAGGTCTGAATCAAGTCTCTTTGTGCGTCATTTAGATCGTTCTATATGAAGGTAGTGGTTCAAGAACCTATCCGAATTCGATCTCCACAGATTTTTCAAATCAATGTAAACAAATATATTTATGAACAATGCTTTCAATCAGGTTTAATCGTTGTAGTATTTGCAATGTTTCGCTTGACGACACATACATAAGTATACCTCAAGGCTATGCGTATTTCGACAGCAATCAAAAGTAATATTACCGCATGACACATACCGTTAGTTCTTAGAAGTCTATCAAAATATTAGCGTACTACAACTATGACTACAATTAACATCTGGTCTGCTCAATCATGCGCATGACGAGCAAAATTAATGCGCTGGAACTGAACAATCACCATGTAAGGATATGTTAGATCGGCACACAAAAACAGTGCGATGATGACATTGAAAATAAATGGGATATTACGAAAACCAATTTTAGGCTATAAAGAAACCAGATTTGATCAATAAATTTGCGTACTCAAATTTATAGTTTTCTAATCAGATGAAATCTTGTTTTTCTTCAAATTTTTTAATTGAATTAAAAATTTTTAAGCCGGTTCTCAATTCCGAATCCGTACGAAAGTTGCGGTTTTCTATTTGGCAGCTATCATTACATTATTGTGATCACTACTGTTCATGCTGTGCCTACTTTATTGACCCCCACTGTCAGTGCACATTGTTCTTGCACTTGTGAACAATTATGAAATGTTTGTCATATTGCAAATAATTTAACAACTATAACTTGATAATGAAGTTGAAAGGGGGAATGCCTTCTAAAGATATTGAAGAAAATGACTCAAGTTTATGTTTATTTAGGCATTATAAAATCACATCGATTTGTTTAACACTAAAGAAATCAGTCGTAAAATGATAAGAAATGAATTTAATCGCTCTTGATAGGATTGTCAAGTTGTGTGCCCTTTGTTTACGACAATATAGAAATCTGTTAATAATGCGCTAAACACACCCATATCTGTCCGGATTAGATGCGCTGGAACTGAACAATCACCATGTAAGGATATGTTAGATCGGCACACAAAAACAGTGCGATGATGACATTGAAAATAAATGGGATATTACGAAAACCAATTTTAGGCTATAAAGAAACCAGATTTGATCAATAAATTTGCGTACTCAAATTTATAGTTTTCTAATCAGATGAAATCTTGTTTTTCTTCAAATTTTTTAATTGAATTAAAAATTTTTAAGCCGGTTCTCAATTCCGAATCCGTACGAAAGTTGCGGTTTTCTATTTGGCAGCTATCATTACATTATTGTGGCCACTACTGTTCATGCTGTGCCTACTTTATTGACCCCCACTGTCAGTGCACATTGTTCTTGCACTTGTGAACAATTATGAAATGTTTGTCATATTGCAAATAATTTAACAGATTTCTAGATTCGTCACACGTCCTAAACCGTAATTAAACATATACAGACTGTGGATACTTTTTTTTCGTTTCGTTTCGGGATCTTTTTCAACAACAACAACAACTACAACATACTTGAGAGCAATGCGCTATGAATCATAGTTTTGCGTGGAACGTGGAACACAGCCTGAGAGAGGAAAGAGAGATTTTTAGTGTGTCTGTGTGTGTGTGTAAAGGTATACGTAGTGCAGGCAGACGACGGGTGCGCCCTGCTTATTAGTAAAACGCTCATTCTATCTTCATCTTCCACTCTTTGAATGTCTGCCTCTCTTTCTCTCTATATGTCGATTAGTTACAGAACCTCAATTAAGAGTCAGGCATGACAATCAAAATCCACAATTGTTAGACAGCAACACCAACAACAACAGCAACATAGAAATAGAAATAAAGAAGAACAAGCACAGAATGGCACGTACTAGCATGCAAGGTCTAAGCCGGCTACATACTATGTGTCTATGTATGTATGTATGCGTATGTATGTATGTATGTGTACGTATATTTATAGTTGGGTTTGTAGTGTATGATGGATCCAGGCAGGTTCAATGCACTTTTCTGCTGGTTGCACTTCTCGTGACTAGTTACCGCTATGGCTAAGCATATGAAACGAAAGAGACTTAGCCTGATGGCCTGACGCTTATGCATTTTCGTGCTCTCTCTCATCATCATCATCACACTCTCGCACACACACACACACACATACACATACGGTCTGATAGACAGACAGACACGCACACATGCATAAATAATAACACCTACATTGCGGTTATTGAAAGAGGAGGTGGTGTGAGTGGGCGCACCATATACATACATACATACATACATACATATGGCCTATCAGGATTTTTAATACACTGCGGGTATATCGAGGATCTGTCGCAGTCTAAAAAGCTGAAGATCTTATGATAATTGTGATTTATGTATGTATGTAGGTACATATATGTATATACCCCCAGAGCTCAGCCAACTGCATCATTTACATAAGCGTTACAATTTTGTAGGTTTGCCTTTTTGACGGAATTACCTCATTCTAGTGTTGGGCAATGCAGTCGGGGGGTATGGGTTTAGGGTATAGGCATAATTACAATGAAAGTCGCCTGGTTAGGGTTGCAGCGATACAATACGACAACCACCCGGTCAATTCTTGGGGTTGCTTGTCGATGTCCGTCATTAATCACATAGTATACTATACGATTCTATACTATACGACAATAATGTGAAGCACCCGCCCACACTCTGGTCTTAACTTGTCCTATTGAGCCACATGGGCTTGGCTTGACTTGGCTTGCACTCGAAACGCATCGATTCAGTACAGTGGTGGCCAAGAGATTGATACTGCTGGAACGTGCCAGAAATTATGTTCGAAATTAGTCATTAAATGTATGTATATATCTATTATACAGTAGAAAATTGTTATTATAACTATGACTCTTATGCGGAGATTAGAACATATATACTCCAGATTGTTTTGTATATGTATCATGAACCACTTTCGTTTTATCAGCAAGAAAAAAATATGTATGTATGTATGTACATAAAGGGTCCCGCGATAAAGGCTGTCGAATGCTTTTAAACAAACATTTACATACGTATTTGTATATGTAAATTCGAAAAAAAAAGTATAAGCCGATGATGATGATATTTGAGAATCCCAACGTTCATTTGTTAAGGAAGCAGACGAATGAACCCACGCTCTAGAATGAATTTGGTCAGCAGGGGTCGCTTCGTCGGATACTGATAACCACACACACACACACACACACACATACATATGTATACGAATGAGGAAATGGTTGTCAAGGGCGTTAACTGCACTGCTATGGGTTTTGAGCGCATTCCAAAAAATATACATGCATATACATATACCATCTATCTACAAACACATTCACATGTATATGAACGGTGGTGTTTATTGTCAAAGGAATAAGTGCATGCATACATACATATGTATGTGTGTACATACATACCGTACGAATGCACGCACACAGGCACATAAATTTGATGGAGATGAAACCGATCGTCGCGCCAGGCTTCACACAAATACATATACACACACAGTCAGATGTACGCCTGCACACAAACACAGGCATACATATACATGTATGTATGTAAATATGCGAAGAAACGAGGAAACAAAGAAATCATCTTTATTTGTGACTGCACCGATGGTGATGATGATGACCAATTAAAGATTGTCTGCCTTTAATTACAATCGCACCACAAACACACACATGCACACACACACACATAGGCACTAAGTCCACTTAATACAAAAGAAATTGAAACAAAACTGATCGTAAATAACTATCAAGCGAAAAAAATAACAAGACTGCGAATCCACGCACACATACAAACTCTAATTGCACACATTGAAAGAAATCTGCAAAAACTCAATACTTAAAGCTTGCCGGGCGCGCTGGCAGCCATTAGCGGGAGAGTTTGCCAAAAGTGTTGGATTATTTTTTGTTTTATGATTTTTACAGATGTGCAAATTCACATTGAATGCAAAAGAATATGGTGAAATATTAAATTAAGGATATTTAACTTACTTGGTGCTGGCCTTATTGTCAGTCATATCAAAATTGGCAATCATTTTGTATTGATCTTCTCACTTTTCACTCTACTTTGACAATTTAAACTCGCGAGAGCGTAGTTAATTTGAATTCAATATAAACAATTTTATTTGAAAATGAACACAAGTGCAGACCGGGCAAATAAACGCGTCTGGGCAGTACGTTCAATCGAAATAGAATGAGAAGGAATGAATAATCGATGTATTACATATCGAAGGCACAAGTTCTCAAATAGCCATGGTCACATTGCGCAGCTCAAAGGTCTCTGTTAACCGCTATCGATATGTATGTTAAGATTATCGTATGTTAACACGCAAGACATCGTATATTTATTGTACTAAAGTTAGCAATAAGAAAACAACTGGTTTAATATCAATTATGAATAATTACTATTTCGAATTATAATCAATTCACAAGAGGCTGCATTTAAATTCATCAGCTTGGATTTTTGAATGTATATATAATATATTTAATATATTTTCTGTGTTTGCGATGTTAACCAACACTGTTGCCAATACAATCGCAATGTCCCCCGCAAGATTGTTGTTTTACAACACATACATTATACACACGCACACACACAAATACAAACGTACAGTCGCAACATCTTAAAAAATTTACTCAAAGTTATATTTGCAACGTTTAAACCACAACTACCAATACTATAAAAGATATTTAGCAGAATTGTATGTAATGTGCGTCGCAACAATATAAGAGACAATCTGCCGTTGCTCTGGGGACGACAAGCTCATAAATTGTCAACATGATTGCATCCGAATCGGAGGCCATCAATTCGGCCACTTATGTAGACAATTACTTGGATTCCGTCGAGAACTTACCCGACGATGTGCAGCGACAGCTATCCCGTATCCGTGATATCGATGTTCACTATAGAGGTAAGCGGCAGAAAATGGCGGACATCGCCACATAACCTACATATTCACGGTCTTCCCTCCGCCATTCGAATAGGCCTCATCCGTGATGTGGATCATTATTATGATCTGTATGTGTCGCAGCAGAGCTCACCGGACACCAGTCGACGGTCGAGGTATATATCCCGTATGCACCAGAGCCTGGTACAGGCCCAGGAGCTGGGCGATGAGAAGATGCAAATTGTGAATCACCTGCAGGAGATTATCGACTCCAAGGTGCGGCAACTGGACACCGATCAGCAGAATCTCGACCTCAAGGACGACCGTGATCCATACATGCTGCTGGACGACGGACCACCCTCAAAGATGCAGCGTCTCCAGAGTCCCATGTGTGACCAGGGCAATGGAGGTGGCAACGGTGGCATGAATAGCCTGGCGCACAGTAATTCCAGCAACTCCCTTGGCAAGGATCACTACGGTTCCTTGCCATTCGGCGCTGTGGTGGGCGTCTCATCTGTGGGCGGTGGCCTGAGTGGAAATGGCGGCAACTCAACGCCGACCTACGATAGGTCCGGTCATCTCAACAGCGTAGGCAACGGCCTGAATGGCAGCTATTGTGGCAGTGGTGGAGATCTCCAGCGTACAGGCAGCAAACGCTCCCGAAGACGCAATGAGAGTATGGCCAACAACGGCAGCTCCAACGAGATGGGCGGCAATGAATCCAATTCGGCGAACGAAGCCGGCGGCAGTGGCAACGGCAACAGTGAACGAAAGGGATCCATGGGCAGTAGCGGTGGCGTTGGACAGCGGAAGAGTCATGTGCAGTTGACGAGTGGAGGTGTTGCCGGCGGAGCAGGTGGTGCTGGCAATGGTGGCGGTGGCAACAATTCGGGCAAGAAGAAGAAACGCAAAGTACGTGGAGCGGGTGCATCCAATTCAGCGGCGAATGCACGCGAAGAGACGCCTCCAATGGAACAAATCGATCCCGACGAGCCCACATACTGCGTCTGCAATCAGGTAAGTCACAAGATATATATTGAAATCCAGATAACTTAAGTATAACATTTATGCAAATCCTTGACAGATTTCGTTTGGTGAGATGATTCTCTGTGACAACGATTTGTGCCCCATCGAGTGGTTCCACTTCTCGTGCGTATCCCTGGTGCTCAAGCCGAAGGGCAAGTGGTTCTGTCCGAATTGCCGAGGAGAGCGGCCCAATGTCATGAAGCCGAAGGCGCAGTTCCTCAAGGAGCTGGAGCGCTACAACAAGGAGAAGGAGGAGAAAACTTAAATGATGATATTTGTTATTAAAATAATAATTACAGAGTTTTTTGTGTTGAACACAATTAGACATAAATTCTTTGCTATAAACTGTGTAAATTATTCGCTTCTCCAAACTATGTAATTAATGTAAACACTATCTATCTCCCCATACCCATGCCCCCCGCTCCCTACCATGTGTCCTAATCCTGTAGTGAAGTGAAGATTACTTGATTTCGCCACGAACACGCCCAGTTCCCACACGCACAGTGGTTAGAGGTTATAGGTTATCTGCCGACTTTGATTTCAAGAAGTATTTGTATAAACATTTACGCCAACCCTATTGTATAAGTTTAAAATTAATATTAATAATAATAAAAAAGAAATAATACAGAACAAAAGAGATGAAACAATTCACATTCATTGCAAGATGTCAACAAATTATGGTACAATTAATTAACATAAGGCTAAATAATCAGTTGGATATAATCAAACGATAAAAATGCAGTCAAGACACGGACAAGCTAGATCAGATTCACATTTAACCCTAATTATAGCCATATATACTATAAATTAAATTAATTATCTTTGTCACCAGTGTGAAAACGGACATGTAATATAATTTTACAAAATAAAATTGTAATTTGTATTTAGATATACATATACATATATAAATATTCATTCGTTCTTTTGTATAAATTATTATAAACTTTTGTAAACATGTTTGTGTGTATATAGTGTTAATTATAATATGCATATATATATATATATAAGACACTTCTGGTTTCATGGGGAATCTTTGAATTGTAATTGTAAAACTCCTGGACGGATGAGTTCCTTGTGCTATAAAAAAAGTCTCTAAAAAGAATGTATTCGAAATGTTGTCAAGCTGCCTGACCCACTGTTTCTATGGCATGAGGAGCTCAATGTTGGGATTCTGTAACTCCAGGAAGATCTGATACTGCGAGAACACTACCAGCCAACAATATATCTAAAATTGAAAGTATTTCATCAGAGTGAATTATATATAATATTAGATAAACTCACATTATAGGCCATCCAGCAGAAGTTCATCAGCGCCGAGAATGTTTGCTCCAACTGTTAAGAAATTCATTATTCATTTATAAGATACAATTAACACTTATTATATACTCACATATATGTAGTAGCCTCCGATCAACCATAGACTCCAACCAAACTGGAAGAGTATGGCAAGGCCAACAAGGAATAGCCAAGGCAACAACCAACCACGGGTGCTTAAAATAAATGTAAACAATGCGACAATTTAAAATGTATATCTATTAAGTTATCATATTAACTCACCTGATTTTGATACCGTACACCACCAGACCAGAGGCAATAATGATCAACAGAAAGTATATTATGAAGAATCCTCCAGCAATCGGCATTGACGTTCGTATATCCGTCTCGAACAACGGCGTGTACAGCTGCCCCGACTCTCCCCCCGCGAGCATATAACTGATCAGCGTTATGAGGACCACGCTTAGGGCGGCTGTGTAACCGGCCACGGCATAGCTGCCAGTGCGCACATTATTCGACCAGATAATGGGGGACCAGCAAGAGCTCAGTACTACCATTTTCAGTTAATATTATTACGCTTTTTATTAATAGTTGTAAATAAATACTGTGGCAGCAGCGACGATGCTTGGAATTAAGTCTATGTTGTCAACGCCCTGGCAGTGTGACCGCATTCCCACAAATTGTAGAGTTGCCTCAATAATTTCAAGGCAAGTACGCTGATCAGATTCTTTGTAAAATGTATCGATATTTAACTGCGCGCCTAATTTAAATTATGCATTGTAAATATAAGTTTTATGTTGAAAACAAATAGATAATTGTAAAAAATACACATATTTGAGTAATTAAATATTAAATAGTGTTATTTGTTATACTTGAGCAAGTGCTCATTACATTAAATATAGCAGAAACAGCTGTTGATAACAGCTTTATGGCAAAGTGTCGCATGCAAATTTATGCTAATTTAACAGAGGCACTAACTTGATGAATTGCACTTTTAATGAATTTTCTATTAAAAGTAGTATTTAAATTTAATTAAATAATTAATTTATAATGAACTTATCGGTTTCTTTGATTTCAGTTCAATAACAGTGTTTTTCATTCAAAGACTAACAAAATAAATCATTGCTCTATGCTGTAATTCAAATCCATCAACAGCCACTTGTTTTATCCGGTTTTGTGGCAAGTGGCGGCAATGTTATCGATAGACAGCAAGAGCGGCAGCCGCTGTAAACAGCGAATTGTAATAGAGTGCAATCGAACGCGATTGACAACGGTCGTAGTCGGGAGTGTGTCGCGGATAAAATATTATGTGACTTCAGTTTTATTTCAGATACGAACTTATGATTAATGTTTTTGTGATATAATTTTGGCACTGTGGCATTTCGCGCAAAATATTACAAATACTTCGCTGGGTGTGTATTACATATATTTTAATTTATTTTTATTTTTTTTTTAAATAAAGAAACATATATTAAAACCAAGGGAAAAGAGTAAAGTTTAAATCTGAGAAGTTTGCGCGGCAAAAACAAAATAAAGAAAACAATGTATTGCGTTTAGTGCCAAAAATATGAATGTTATCAGCCTTGATAATGTAATATGTGAAAGTATTCGATAAGATGATGTTATTTATTTGGTTTCGCCAAATTGTGTTTCGAGTTCATGCTCTCTCATGCTGGCCAAAAAAGATCATGGTACTTTTGGGGTATGCCTGCCATGCCAATACACAGACAGTGCGAACGCCGACCCATATTTCGATTTCATTTCATTTACAAAAATAAAAAGGCGGCCAAAAGAAAAAAACAACAACAACAACAAAACAGAACCAAACAAAACAAAAAAAAAGTTGAGCGAAAAAAAAAATCAACGAAAACAACAACAACATGAAAAGCAGCTTCAGCTTCGGCAGCAATACGAATGCTCCTCAGAGATACTCAAGTGCAGGCTAAAGAAGTAAAAGATATGCCGTAAAAAGGCAGCATAAGTGTATTTTGAAGATACATTTTCATGCTGTTTGTTGACTGCTTTGCGTTTCGTTTCGTTGCTTGGCTGAAGAGCTGCCCCATACTCTCTTCTTCTACTTCTTCTTCTTCTTCTTCTTCTTCGCCATCTTCATCTTCTTCTTCCGTTGACTTTCATTATTCAAAATTTTGTACTTATTACGCTTACGAATATCCAGAGAGTTGTCCAACTTTAATATATACAGTCAGAGGGACGTCGGAGGACGGCAACTTGAAGATAAATTTTAATAGCATTTTTTTCCATAAATATTTTGATATGCAGCTTAGGCTTAAATCACTGATTAGCACACTGATTAATTGTTCACGATTAATCAAAATTACACATTTCAAAAATTGCCAATTTCAGCTCACCTCATTTTATTTTATTTTTATTTTTATTTATATTTTTTTTTGCCAGCCTTGAGCTGCAAAATTTTTGAACTCAACCGACTTTCGATTAACAGGGGGGGGTGTCGGGCATTGCTGCTATGACCGTTAACATTAATGTTAAATAACATATTTATGCATATGCGAATAATTATTATAATGGCGGTATATCGCCTAATTGTTGCTGCCGATAAATGCAAGTGGCAGAGACCAATTTACACCACATTCATTCAACACGAAAATCAAATATCTCTCGCATATATAGTAGATATGTATATATGTGTATATATATACCCAGAGCCACCGTTAGCCACGGGCATTTCCATACAACAGCAATAACAGAGACAACAAATATTGTATTGTGTATGTGAATAACGTATTTATGTACAAGTTGTTGCCATTTGAATGCTGTTGGCAATGGCAGTAATGTGACCATTTAAGACCTCTTTCTGATGTCTTATGGAGTGAAAACGTCCTGCTGTGTGAAAACAAATTATAGGCATGTAATGTTGCATGTTACGTCGCGACTCGCGACAGTGATGCGGTCCAAGACTCCCAGGGCCACAGCAAACAACAACACCAACAGCAACAACAACAACAGCAACATCACACAAAAAAATAGTAATAAAAAAAGAAAAAATTAAAATAAAACTAGGCATCCAAGCACCTAGACTTGGCATAGAGGCGGCTTCTCTGTCCCTCTACCACCTCTCTGAAATCATCAATGGGTAAAGAGACTTCAGTTGGTGGCAAGAGTGGTCGGGAGTTGCTGATGGGCAGGATTGGGATTGGAATCGGTATCGGGAACGGGAACGGGATTGGGATCGGGAGGAGGGACTGCTAGTATAGTAACACTCAAAAGTCTGGCCCGGTCTGGCCAGTTGTAGTATTTCGGGCTTTAAGTTGATGCATTTGCATTGGCGCAAGCTAAGCTTTGACTTGTGTACGAGTATCTCGTTGCTCTCTAATACACTGCTAACTGCTTATCAGATTTGTGGCAATTGTACACGAAATAAGCTATGCTACATATACTAATACCCTGTACAGTCCAATGAAGACATTTGGACGGAAGCTTACAAGTGTTAACTAAGAATTAGTTATGCAATGCAGTGAATGTGCTGCTAATAAAACATATTCTCATTTCTAATTCATCATAACATTTGAATACCCTATAAATTATAGTAAACATTGACATTTCAATCCCTTTTAAGAACTAACATATCATTTGCAGCTGCAGCTACTGTTGCCTAACAGACTCTGTAAGCGCACTCCGACTTAACAGACATAGAATTTAGAACTATCACTGTTAATAGGCTAACATTTGCAGTGGAATCTAATGTAACCGCCTTTTAACTTCAAATTACAAGTCATAAGCAAATAGTTAATTATGGATTGTTTTGCCGCCAATCAAGGCTGGATTAAAAAAAAAAAACACTTTTTGAATTTGGCAGTACGAGTAGCAGACCGAGTTGAAAGATACTCACGACCTCGTCATCGGTTAGCTGCAGTTGCGCCCACATGAAAACTGTCCGCCTGCAACTGTATGAATATTTTCTTTTGCTGTTGGCATTAGAGCAAAGAAAGCTATTGCAATACCAAATATAACAAAAACATAAATCCATATATATATAGAAAAAAGCAATTTATGCTGTGGCGATTAAGAAAAAATAAAGAGGCGCTTCCCGTTGCTATTAGTTCAATTTATAAAAACTTGAGATTTGGCCGCTGTCCAAAAGGAAACCCAAAATCCAAAGCAAAAAAGAAATGCTATATGTTATATAGATCTATAACAGTGATATTATAGTCTGCTGCATATACAATAAGATAATTATCGTGCAATCGCATCTCAAATCTATGCTCATAAAAACGATCATTAAAGACATTTTACAAGTGCTCCTCTCCTTGCACAGTCTTCAGCCTTGTGGATGGGGTTGCCTTTAATTTTTTTTTTTTATTTATGTGTATTTTTTTTGGCATCTTCCTGTTGTTTATCTTTTCATTTTCATCACCAAACACAATAACGATTTTTTTTGTTGGCTTTGTTGTTGTTAAAGCAAAAAAAATAAACGAAAAAAAAATGTACAAAAAATTATAGATAATTTTCATAAAAACTAAAATCGAGTCAAGTTCCGCATTATTGTTTAAGTGAAAATAGAAAAAAAAAACAAAAAAAAAATAAACAATCAAACAGAAAATGAACTAATTGAATATTGTGCATTACTTTGAGAGTGCCTGGCATCGTTTATGAGGTCTCTTTCTCTCTCTATCCCTCGGTCTCTGTGGTCTACGTAGTTATACGTTGAATTATGTGAACCGTGGGGTCAACCGTAGGAAAGGTCGTGAAAGTACAACTCAAAGTTGAGCCTAATCGAACATCAAAAGTGAAACGCTGCCCCCAAATGGCACTCTGAAACTGAAACAGAAACAGAAACTGAAACAGATTCGATTGCATGCCTGAATTCACTAATTAATCAACATTGCTCAATCTTCAGAAAGACCAGGGCAACCCAAAACCTAAAAACCAACAGAAAGACAATAGAAGTAACTCTTAAATTGGCCGCATCGAAGATTAAATACCCTACTCAGGGCGTTACCAAAGATGATCTATTCGTTCGCTGCATTAATAAGCTTTCTTAATGCTTTCGTAATAAGTATGTTATATGGGCGGTTCACCTCTTCCCCCATTTTATGATCTTTTACTCTTTACAGTGCCTTAAAATAATCTATCCATTTGGTTTTTATCGTGATAATTGAAGGTGTCTGCATTTTAGGGGCCTTATAAAGTCGCACTCCGTTTTATTTTCTATTTGGAATCTATTTATGCTTTAGAATTAAGTTGGTTTAGGAAATGAGATAAATATTTTCGTCTTCTCTAAGTATTTCCGTCTAAGGCCTTGCAATTTAAAGACTTTCAAAAATTCTTATATTATATAGTAGTATTAACATATATCTTCTCAGCTGTCCCAATTGTAAATTTAGATTAATAAAGTTATTTTTATATTCCACAATTTTGCATTGCACTCAACTGACTCACTGCACAATATCTAGATATCTAGGGGTGAATTTGCGTATTTCTTTGAGTTAACATTTGTTGATGAATTTAGATAAAATAACAATTTCTGTGATATAAATAGATGACAGCTTGACAATCTCTATAATCTACTCTTTGTCTCTAACCGATGTGCTCTTGAACTACGCTATTGAGTTTCATTTAAGTTAAGGCTATTCGAATATCAAGTATAGTTACAACAACATTGTAGCAACAAATAATGACTTAATTAATATATACATATATATATATATATAAATTGTTTGTCGATCAAGTTTAATCAACACACTTACAGATACTTTTCTCCTCTTTCTCTCTCTTCAATCCCACTCTGTTAAGTTTTCCTCGATCATAGCACTCTTACTTTTCGCAGTTGAAAGTTATTCAATTCCAGTTAGTGTAAGAAGAGATAATTATTTACACATTTCTGTACATATCTGTATGCGCATCTTTATAAATGTTTTTGTCTTTTGTTTGCTAGTTTATTATTTGATTGTTTACAAAATAAGTAAGTACTAGATAAAAAACAAAACAAAAGCCGTAGATAAAACGAGACGAAAACACGGCAAAGCCGCAAAATATTTCTATGGAAGTTTGTCTGTTTGTGCATATATATCAGTATATATCTGTTAACTGGAGAAAATGGAATGGCGTCTTACTAGATGATAGCTTTAAACGACCTTATAGATACCCTTCCTTTGGTACTCTTAGTTATATAACTTATCTGATGATTTACAGCGTTTTAACAGTAACTGCCTAACATAAACTCAACAAAAATGCTGCAGTTCCTTGATAACAGAAGTATGAAGTTAACATGAAACTTAACAGAACTTTTGCAGTTGCTCATTAACATACTCATTCTTCATTTCGCAGAAAATAAAAGGTTTTAATAAATTAAAACATTAATGAAATCAATAGTTGAACTTATTTAAAAGTATTTGGGGTTTGACATTTATTTGTTTTCCTTCTATATTTATTTTTACTAAATCAATTAAATTTCTATTAATACCCACAGTGGACACTCGAAAGTTATTTTAAGTTTGAAGCATTACAAGCACCTCTCAAAGATCTATCATACATTTTAATTATAGCATAATGCCAAATTTAATTAATTGTAAGCCCTCGTGGATCCACACATGATCATTTAAGAGCCACAACAGTTTTGACATGTTGCGAACAGCGAATTGGAAGAAGAAAATAAAAAGATACAATAAAAATAAAATAAAAACACATGAATCTAAGAGGCAGCTGGACATCTGAAACCTCAACACTCAACACTCGACATCAACATCAACATCAACACTGTGAATGCTGAACAATAATAAGAATTAAGCCTGACAAGTGGCTACAACGGGGGGTGTTACATGAGGAGGGGCGGGTCAGATGGACTCGCCACTACTATGCAAATAGTATCGTATAGTATCGTATCGTATCGTATCGTATCGTATCGCATCGGAGAGGGTAGTGCTGTGTAGTGTGATGATGGCGATATGGGCGTAATCTATTTTTAAAATTTTTGTACTTTTGTGATAGGTCGTTTAATGCCTTGGCTGTTTTGACTGACAAGTGACAGCGGGATCAACGTAGCCGCAACAGAATGTATCCCAATGCAATGCTAACTTCAACTTTTCGCGATCGTATATAGTACTATATGCATACATATATGTACACACACATATTTATATATATATGTGAACGCCTTTATAGCTCACCTTTGTTGTGGGGCCTCGTCTCTATGATTAATCTGCAGACCGTTTCAGGCATTTCGGCATACCAGCAACACCTTATTCGTCATACCAATCATCCCCTCCTCTTCCTCATCCCTCGGCCCAACAGCTGCCTCTGTTACTAGCAAATGAATGGAGGTGATTAAGCGTAGGATACCCCGCATGGCGAGAGGTGCGACTAGCGTTGATTGCTTAATCCATTAATTGTGCCATAAAAATTAGTTGAAGTCTTTTTTTTTTCTCAATTAATTACTTAAATTTCGCTTAAATTGATATAAATTCAATATAAAGTTTAAAATGTGAGGATATAAAATAAATTTTAAAATTCAATAAAAAAGCTCAATACAAATTTAGATTCATGTTGTGCAGAGAGAAAGAAAATGCTAGATTTATATTAAAATTTTAAGAAATTAACAATCTTAACAAAAGTAAGATTCAATTTACAGAAACTATATAATGAAAATAAATTAAAATTTTAAAAAATTAATCATCTCCACAGAAAGTAAGATTTAATTAAAAATCTAAATTAATGGGTTAACATAAAAATTTAAATAAATTGAAATCTCTAGAAAAATGTTGATTTAAGTTGTGCATAAAAATGAAGCAAATTAAAGGATTTAATTTTAATTTTAAAGAAATTAAAAATCTTTGCAGAAATTAAGATATAGTTTAAAGAAATAAATATAAAGAATAAATATATAAATTAAATTAAAATTTAAAAAAAAACTCTACAGAAAGTAAGATTTGAGTTGGGCAAAAAAAAAAAAAGATTTCAAGCTGTATTAATTTCCAACTTGTTTCCTCGCAAACAAAGGCCTAGTTAGAGTCTAATGTTACCACTGGTAATACTAACTAAAGTTAGTCAGAGATGGTAATAAGTCTCTGCGTGCTTGGATAGCGGAACAACTCTTTAACATACATATCTGAGTATTTTGTTATTTGAAGCTAGACAGGAAGAAAACCGGAAAACACATATACATTTTGTTGATAAAGTTTCACAATATTTACAGGGTATTCCCATACCGAGCATTTGCTTTAAAGCTGTTGGTAATTCGTTTTCTTTAGTTGGTTTTTTTTTTGTTTTTTGAAAATTCCTTAAAGTGTGCTGAAGATTCACGCCTAGGCAGAGCATTCGTTTACTCAGTGTGTGTAAAAAATAAATTGAAGCTGAAAATATCATTTAGCAGCTCGTGATTTAATAATAGCCAGCTGAGTTGCCAGCGTGACACACATAAATTAATATGAAATCAACTTCAACTGACTGCAGTGGACACTCAAAATACATACATATGTATTGATATACAGAAATCTGTTCTAGAGTATGCGTAATTCCAGCAAATTACTTATGTAACTTTCACTGTTACGTTCTGGATAAGTAATTTGGCATGCCCACTGTTAGGGTAACATTAAGAAGATACTCAGCTGTATCTGAGAGTAACACACACAGCTGATTTACGATTAATCAGTGGAGTGTGGAGAGTCTGTCTGGGGCATAACATGTGTCTGATTAGAGAAGTCAGCACACGATTATTTAAAATGTAGACTACTCTATTACTATCAGGCAGTATAAAGACGCGAGTGGTTCTGACGAGACAAGAACAACCTACGTAATATTCAATATAAATACGTAATTTCAATAAAAGTTAAACATTAAATTATTATCATTAATAAAGTACCTTGTTTTCACGTTACAGATCACACAATTGAAAGTGCATCCTGCATCAATGATAAAGTTAACATTGAACAGAATTGTGGATCTTAAGGTTAACATAACAGACCAAAGCTCAACAGAAGCTGTTAAGACTGCTTCGACAGTTAGCGGGAAAGTGAAATAATAATTATTTAATCGTAATTGTGGAGATTGAGCAACTTTAATGTTAAATTAAAGCAATTAATCTGACAATCAATTATTAACTAATGCTTAATAAGGCGTTAAAACACTGCAACAGGCAGCAGACAGATTCGATATTCATAAAAAATGTAACGCAAGTGGAAGATTTGAGTGAAGAGCGTGGGAAGCATAAGCAACGACAATTGGCAACACACAGGAACAACAATGAACATTACGATCTTCAGAACGAAAACGAAAATCAAACAAAGCAGCAGAAGCAACATCCGCTGCAGCAGCAGCAGCAACCGCGTGAAAAGCTTCGACGTCCCAACGAAAATGCTACAAAAAGCTCGCGGGCTTTGGCGTTCTGCGAGAGCTGCTGTAGAGAGCGAAATAAACAGCAGCGACAGCAACAGCAACAGCGCCAGAAGCAAAGCCACCAACAACACCAACACCAACAACAGCAGCAGCAACAGCAACAGCAGCTGAAGCAGAAGCAGAAACATCAGGCTGGCGGCGGCAGTGGCGGCATTGTAGCTTTTTATCGGTCGTATGCGGATTCAGTGTCTGATTTGTCGTCGTATCGTTTTGTCTCCGATGAGGAAGAAGTCGGCGTTGATGCTGACGATGATGATGAACGTGATGATGATGAGGATGATGATGATGATGACGATGGTGTTGATGCCGATGCTGCCAATGTTGTTCACAATGATGACGGTGATGACGGTGGCGTTAGCTCGCTGTTGGTCCCATGTATAGAAATAGAACAACGCGAGCCAAAAACATCAACTATCACAAAACAAACAACAACAACAACAGCAACAACAACAAAAAAGAAGGCAACGGATAAAGCCTTAAAAAAAACGAAAACGTCATACGCATCATCGGTGCGCACAGAAGGCAGCGTGTCACCCACAATTTGTTGTTATAAAACAATTGAGAAATTAAATCCATGCCAGCAGAGGATACACCAGGAGCAACACTTGTCGGATAATAACTACCAGTGTTGGTCCAATGAACCGCGTAAGCAATATAATTTCGGTACCTATTTACGTTCGTATCGCCGCTATCCGCCTCCAGTGCCGCCCAAGCCCAAATATCGCATACATCTCGAGGTGACAGCATGCGGTGGCCTTGCTGGTGATGGTGATGGGAATTTGGATGTGGATGTGGATGTAGATGGTGACGCTGAGCCCGCACTGAAGACACGCCGATTGCATAGGGATCCCAATTTGCAATTAGGGTATCCTTTGACTTGGCCCAACACACCATTGACGTACATAGATACGGATACAGACGCAGCTGCAGCCACCGCCGACGTCACGGATACATCAGTTGAGGCTATAGATACATTTACAGAGACTATTCATAATCGTGGAGACGGAATTAGCAGCTGTTGTGATTGCCAGAACGCGCCACTGCCAGCTGAAAATAGCTGCAACTTGCATCCTATTGAGACCAACAACAACAGCAACAACAACAATTACAACTGTAAACTAGATACAACAACATCATCAACGAATCTAAATACGTGCATACTACGCTACGATCGTTATGGACATTTGAAACAAGAATTCACCATAAACTCAATATCGAACTCGAAATCGAAATCGAAAACGAACTTGAACTCGAAAAGTGTCGCTGTAGCGGAAACGGAAAGTGTATCGCAACCGGTATCCTTGTCGCTATCGTTATCGAATATCGCAAATCGAACGCCAGAGGCAACGGTTACGGCAACGGAAACGGAAATAAGTGCATATAGTGGTAAAGTGCCGTTAAGCAGCAGGGAATCAATTGAAGACGATTTTTGCCCAACAAATTTGGCAATTGCTGACGCAGCCGATGTCCGCATAGATTTAAATTTACCGAATGATTTAATCTCAAATTGCAGTGAAAAACCTATCTATATAGACAATTTCAATTTGAATAATTCATCATCGGACGTGTTCGCCACCATATCGGTTCACAATCTGACTTACGACTATAGCAGATCTAATCCGCCTCAGCAGATCGTGCAACTGAAGCAGCTTCCGGTTATCCAAACATTTGATTGTACCGCCTATGCGTATGCTCCACTTCGATCCACTTGGGATAAAGATGTAAGTAAAAACAAAAGAAAATTAATTGAAAAATCCCAAATAAATTATTTGGTATATAGAAATAACTATAAATACATTATATACATGTCAAAAACAATGTATAGATCAAAGTCCCCTTGAATGTGACGTTTTATAATTATGCTGCTATAAAATTTGCATATCTGTTTTGCATATATATATATATGTATGTATATATAATATATCTGGTTGCTTTTTACAAAATTTTGACATAATGCCTATATATGTTTCTATTTTGGCTTAAAATTTTCAGTCATTAGTCTCCATTGATTCTATTATCCCACCAAAAAAACATACAAAAAAAAAGTGAATCACTTAGAGGTGTGAGTCTATTTTATTTTGGGCATATTCCGTAGAAATCGGCCAAATGTTTTATTTTTAAGCTCGTCAAAATTCAACGCAAAAAACATGCCGATTTTCTTCGAGTTTGAATAGACTTTTTTTTAGCGGAATTTTGAAAATGTTTTCCATGAAATTTAGAGGTTTCTTAAAGTGATAAATAATTATATTGACTTACATATAATATTTGCTAAACTAATATTAAATATTAAAAAAATATTTATTCAAGTTTTTGCTTTTTCAAAAATATTTTACAACAATTTTTTTTTTAAATATGAAAAATGCAATTTTCTGCATACGATGATATCGCATGAAGATGCACATCTCTAGTCAACCCTATTAGTATATATGCATATATGTATGTATTATCTACACTTGTATCTGTATCTGTATATATGTATGAACATACAAATTAGAGAATGCATACATGCATACATATGTATCTAAATACATACATACATATGTGTGAAGCACACGTTTTGATTTTCAGGAAGATCTTAGATTGTCAGTCTACGTATGTAAATACATACGTATGTATGTACATACTAACATAATTACGAATCTATACATATATACTTATATGTATATAATTGTGCTAGTGGTACCAATAATTTATATTTTTTAAAATTTTTTGGTTGTAGAATTTTGTTGTTCTCTGTGAGAGAAGATGCTTCATCTCTATTGTGTGGCTGCTGTAAGATTGTTGTTGTTTTTTTTTTTTAATATAATTAGTATATGCATGTATTTAGTATGTATGTATATATTTTGAGTTTTTCCTAGCCCGCTCTTTTTGGGGTACGTAGTCCCCTTTCTCTATATTTTGCTCTTCTCTCGCTCTCTCTCTTTCTCTTTCTCTGTATTCGATATAAATTCTTGTTGTTTATACTAAAAATATCACTGTGTGTGTATATACAGACATAAAAACCGATTTTCCTCTCTATATGCATATATACATATACATATATCTATCTACATATCTATGAGGTGTCTCTGTTAGTGTATATATTTGTGTGTGTGTGTGTATTGGGAACATCTCTGTTTTGTCTTACATTGTGTGTGCTTTATGTGTCATTCGTGCAACGAAGCAAAATACATAATGACAAAGCTCAAGATGATCTGGCGCCCAAAACCAAACCGTTAGAAGGAACTCAGGTAATTCAGAAATTCTAAAATTCAACAGATGCAAAAAAATATAAACTCAATATACTATATAAAAAAGTACTATAAACAATGAATAGTCGAGTTAAATGATCGATTTAACTTCAGTATATACAATAATTGTGTATAGTATATTGGCGTAGGAATGTATCTGCGTATCTTGTAGATACAATGTGTTTTCATCGGAAATTACCGAGGCATTAGATTCACATGCGAAATTCATTCATTAATTGCCTTTGTAGAGTCAGTTCAGAAATATATATGTACATATATACCTATATCTATATAGATCTAGTACGTGGATCTCTTCTATCTTCTTTTGTTTGCATTCTGCAGTTTTTATGATCGTGCCCATCTGTCAGTTTCTCCATCCTTCGATTCCATTTATACGTATATACGTATATATGATTTATATATATTTTTGAATTTTTTTTCAATTTATATTACGTAGGTCAAGTACATATACATATATCTCAAGTTTGTTTTATTTTGATCGGCAGACATCGATGAAAGACAATTACAATTACAATCTGCAATCTACAATCCACAAGATAAACAAAGAAGTTCTGAACACGATGTTTGCTTCACAGATTTTATATTTAGTTCTTGTAAAAGTGCAGATGCATTTTTCCAAAATTTCTGAATATACTTACAAATATTTCCATATAGTCTTCATAATTAAGAAATCAAGCCAAATATAATAATTTCATTTTTCTTACCTTCTTTTTTGAAATTCTTCCTCCTTCAGCATAACATGGAAAAACGACGTAATACTTTGGATCGTTTTCAACGTTTAACTTTTGGACGCAAGTCCTCCTCGAATGCCAGCTCAGATGGCGCCTCCAATTCCAAGACCTCCAACACGGATAAGCAGCGGAAGACCTCCGACAGATCGGAGCGTTTGAAGGAGTTGACGGAACTGTTGCGTGGCAACAGCAGCACCTCACGTGCCTCATCGACGCCGACCCCACCGCCAATACCGCCACCACGTCGTCCCAGAATTCCGCACAATAATTCAGGCAGCATCGATATACAGGATGCCGCCCCAAGTCCAGCTGCCTCAAGTGCTGCGGATGAGCGCATTGATAGCGAGGTGGCAACAACAGCAGCGGCTGCCAGCAGTCAATTACAAAAACAGAGCAGCACAAATAGCAACAATAGCGGTGCCACAGGCAGCGGTGGCAGCTGCAACAGCAGCAGTGGTGTTGGTGGTGGCAACACAACCTCAACAGCCGCACGACTCTTTCACTCAATTAGGCCAAACACGAGTCTCTCCAACTTGGAAGCTTTCATGTTGGGCAATCGCGAGAAGTCGAAATCATCTCCGCCTCTGGCTGTTGGCGATGAGGTCGACACAACCGCAACCAGTAGCGAGTGGGCAACACAGCTCGCCGGATCATCGGAGTCCCGCAGCCCCAGCACCAGCACCAGTACCGGCACCGGCACCAACACCAGCAACGCACAATCCAAAGCAAAATTACCATTTCGTTCCGTTTCGTTCTCACAAATTGATTGTAAATCAACTTTAAGTGCTTTACGCGATCGTCTGCGCCGGGACAAGGCCATTGAGGCACCTACGGGCAGCACCAGTCCCAGCACCAGCCCCACTCCCACTCCGCTACTAGCCGCCACTGTAAATAATAATAATAACAATAACAAATCCACCGAATCGGATTCTGTGGATCTGTTTAACGATCGAGCACGCATTCCGGACCCCGGCTGGGTCTATATACCACTCAAGAGCACGGGATTATGCATTAATCTCAACTACGGCCAGGAGAAGTCACTCGAAAACGTACTCGAAGACGTGCCGGACTCCATACCCGAGGAGGATATATTCAACACGGACAACAATAGCATTGCTAGTTTCGTGCCCGCCACAGCGAGCAGTGTCATCGCTGCCCACGCCAAAATGGAGTCACTATCAGACACAATTCACTCGGAGGGTGAGTCCACCGGTGGCAAGGATGAGTCTCCCACGGCCATGGTGAAGGCATGCGAACCGCCAATTATTGTGGAACCTGAACCCGAATCTGAGGATAGTCCTAGTGCCAGTACACCCAACCTAGTCACCCTACTGCAGGAGGCGGCGCCGCCCTCGGATAATGTACTACAAACGGCCACCACTTGCCTGATCCCAGTGCCGGTTTATGAGTGTGCCGCCCAGGAGTGGCTGGAGACACCTGCCCAGGAATGGGTGGAACTGGCTCCCGAGTTTGGCATTGTGCCTCAAACCACACAGCCTCCCGTCTCCCATGCTGCTTGTAAGATAACCCAACCGGAAACCTTAACCACAGGACTGCGGGGAGATCTATTGCCGACAATCTCAGTGAGTCGGAGTTCGGAAGAGAGTGAAAAGGGCAGCCCATCGGACCTGGGATCACCGCAAACGGATCCCAGCGAAGGTTTCACCTCCGTCGACGAGCAACGGCAACAATACAGTCCGGATGAACTCGACTTGGAGCTGCGCACCACAGACACCATTGCCACGCCCCGGCATAGTTCTGGCGAGCGGCACAAGCGGCATCTGGACAAGTCCACCAAGCGAAAGGGCATGTATATCGAGAACTCCGACTGGCATCAGCGTGTGGAGCCGCATCGTGGCCTGGCACTCGATATATCCATAGCCAATTTTCAAGCTATCAAACCCGATTCACCGGATGATACGACTAGCCCGGTGATGTTTGAGATGAATACACCGGAACTGGAGAAGGGATCGCCGGTGTGGAAGGGTTCTCTGGAGAAACCGCCATTGCTGAGCAGCTTCAGCTGTCAAAGCAGCGAGGAGAAGGACGATGTCAGCAGCAGCAATAACAACAGCAAAACCAACACCTTCCTGCACACGGACTCCATGTCGGATACGGAGGAGCGCATCAGCTGGAGTCCGACACCCAGCGGAGACTATGACCACAAGCGATATTCGAAGCGACCCCTGACGGTTCGGGGTCCT
This sequence comes from Drosophila quadrilineata, assembly GCA_018150725.1. Classification (NCBI taxonomy): domain Eukaryota; kingdom Metazoa; phylum Arthropoda; class Insecta; order Diptera; family Drosophilidae; genus Drosophila; species Drosophila quadrilineata. The sequence continues at coordinate 1,503,068 of JAECWN010000375.1, forward strand.
TACGGCCAAATGATGGAGGCCGAACTCAAGAAACCCAATCGCATGCACTTCGAGGAGATACTCGAGGAACTGCGGGAAACAGATGGGTAAGTGGTTAACCACTGACTGATACTAGGATTAATTTAATACTTGATTACCTCCTTGCCTAGTCTACACTCGCGCAGCGCAACTGCCAAGCCATCAGCTGGCGCCGCACGTCCCAACATGCCACAGTATTCGAGTTCAATGCGAGTGCGCAAATCCAACGCATATTTGCCGGTGCCATCCCATGCACGCGCCGCCTCCACTCCGTCCCAGATAGAGCATGTCAGCAAGGCACCAACGACAGCCACAGCCATGCCGATATCTACATCGGCCAAGGACCTCAATGAGACCATATCCTCGGCTGCAGATAAGCAGATGAAACGTGCCGCTTCGGAGGCGCCACCAACGAAATCGCATCACAGCAAGCGAAGCCAATCGTTGAGCAGTGATAGCAAGAATCATCATCATGGCCACAGTCACAGTCACAGTCATCATGGGCATGGGCATGGACATGGGCATGGGCATGGCCATGCTCATGCCCATGGCTCGAAGCGTAATCCTGATGGCAACAGTAGTGGCAGCAACAAGTCAAAGGCGCCACCGCATGCCGCAAGTGTGCCACCCACAGCTGCTTTGTTGGCCGAGTTGCTGAAAGGCTCCAGCGAGAATATGCTCTCTGAGCAGCGTCAGAAAACAATAGCGGTGAGTTGAATACCCTATAAAGTTATAATACGTGGGGTGTATGCGACTATTTTGATTAAATTAATAGTTCCATACTAACAAATTAAAAATCTGAATAACACAACTATTTTCACAAATAAGTTATATTCTACAACCTATTTAAAAGTAAAAAAGTTTTTACCTTTTCCTCATTAATCGGGAATATACCCGTATACACATGCACAGAGTAAGTGTGTGAGAATTTGTGTAATGGAACTGGAAATTGAAAGTGAGAAGACGTGCGCTGCGCATGCTCCACAACAAGCTGTGCGCATTGGAAATGTGTGTCAGTGTGTTAGAAGAGCGGCCATTTCATTTCATTGTTTCGCGCAGTTGTTTCGTTCCAGGCACCGTGGTTAAAGGGTTATTGCTTATTGCATAGTTGTTTTGGCAACAAATTACACACTAAATACATCTGAATACATGTATTTAATTTTAAAGAAATTCTGTCCAAAATCAACTGGTTTAAATAATTCGGCATACTTTCATGCAGTCACAGTGCGTAGATCAGAAATGCAAATGAGATGAAACGAGTAACAGAAATGGAGAACAGAATATGCATGCTCATGCTTATGTGTGGGTGTGAAGTGTGAGTGTGTACAAGTGTGTGCTCTTCGGCAGACACTTGTCGCATGCAGAACAACCGAATTGTCCGAAGAAGCTGAAGTGTTCATCGGGTTTCCCATTTTATAGACGAGAGAGATACACAGTAAAAGAGAGCAGTAGAGAGCCAATCGGCCTTGTTGTTGTGGGTGGGTGGCTGGCAGTCAGCGTTCGATTGGAATATGAAAAATGGAATTTAAGTGTGTATTTGGCACAATGGAATGTTTTTTTCTTCTGTTTTTCCCAACATGTTGGTTGAGTAGCAGCACACTCCTGTGCAGTTGGCCAGCAACAACAATACGTGTATTAAACTGTTTCCCATACATTTACTAACACACACACACACATACCGAGCGGCAGAGACACCTATTGAGGGCGAATGGCAGCGCTCTCCCGCGCAGCAACAGAGTCTTCTTTCGCTGCCAAAGCCAACGTCAGCGCCAACGTCAACGTCAACGGCAACGTCAACGCCAATGCGCGCGTTCAAAATTCTTATTTGCTTTTTGTACGTCGGTTGTGTGGCGAAATTTTTCGTGTTTCGTTTTGTTTTATTTTATTGTGTGGTGTTGTGAAAAATACAATATTCATTAAAAAAATAGTCGCAAAACGCGACATTAGCAACAGTAGCAGTAGCAATAGTAATTCAACAAACAACAAATAACTCGCCAACGATTCGCAAATTTACCAAATGTATAAAAAATCTGTTTTTACATGAAATTATAATTTTCATACTATGTGTATAAAGACTGCGATTTAACTTTCGAGCATATACACACAGACACAGATGGCCAGAGTGGGGTAGATAGTTGTGTGTATGCGTGTGTGTGTGTGTGTGTAAACATTTACGAAACATGAAAACAATTTCAATTTGAAAGTATATAAATGCACTACGATTTATAAAATAGGGAAAATATCAGAAGAAATAACATAACATAGCTAGGAACACACATACATACAAAGCAAGTAATCATGCATAGCAAGTAAATCTATGCCTATGCATACACACATTTGCATAGGTATGCGTGCTTGTGTATGTGTGTGTATGTATGTATGTATTTAAAAGGCATCTCCAACCTCTTGTTGCGCTGCGCAGCTCACAAAAATAAAAAAGGGAAAAGAAATTGTAAATTGTAATATTTTGCATTGTGTGTACACACAACAGACGTACACACACACTAACATACATGCATGTTCCTGTATGTATGTGCGTGTATTGGTAAATCGCACTTGTGGCTTACGATACACACAACATGCAAAGTGTTTTTACTCGAATTAAAAACTAAGTGCTTCTATGCATGTGTGTGTGTGTGTTAGTGAGAGTGTGTGTGTGTTAGTGAGAGTGTAAATACATCTCAGCATACTAATGCATACATTTACTTCATTAGAAGCTTTTACGCAAATGTGTGAGTGCCATATACATACATACATACATACATACCATGTATGTAAATATATGTATAAACACACACCTGCACAAATGTATGCTTGCTTTGGATTCTACAATAGTATCTACACACTCATCAAACTATCGGGAATCTGAATCAGGCCCTATGTAAATAAATAAATAAACTCAACTTAGCCACGTGCCGTTTCCATACATTAAACAGTTTTATTATCGAGTGATTTATTAAATCTGGAAACAGTAATCAGGCAATGTGTAAATGGTTAACCCTTATGTGGGAATATCCAGTAAATAAAAGATATATATGTATATATATAGAGAGAGAGAAAGAGAGTAGAGACAGGGCACCGATCGGATCGACTTAATATATAGCCACGAATTGCGTATTATGTGCAGACAGAAAGCAGCTGATATTTTCAAAAAAATATTTCTAGTGCTGCCCAATAAATTTTTGAAATTATTTTTCAAATAAATATGCGAAATTTTATGCACGGCATTTGGTTCAATAAGTGGAAAAGTTTTCAAAATAAATGTTTAATTATATTGATCTCAACTAGTATGCATAATTGAATTTAACAAAGATTTTCTTAACATTAAAAGCATAAGTTTTCAAGAAATTAATAAATCTAAAAATACCCTTAAAGTAATAAAAATGGCTAATAATATGTAAATTTAGTATGAGTGGGAATTATAGGGAATTTTTATAGATAGCGCAAATAAAGTGACATTTACAAGTCCCAAATGAAATTTATAAAGATATACCCTTGAATTTCTGTGTTACAAGTGACAATCATAACAACAACAATAACAACAAAGAACTGCAATAACAACGCCGAGAGTAACAACAATGCCGTGTTTTAAGTGTCATTATCAAACCACATAACCGATGATGGCAAAGAAGCCACAAGGTTACCTACACCAAGCTCTCTCTCTCTCTCTCTCTTCGTCAGTCGCTCTCACGATTGAATGAGCAGCGACAACAACTCAATACACTGCACACATACACACATACATACCTGTATGCTTGCATGCTTGGATGTGTATTGTATGCGCTCGTGTGCATGTGCGTGATATGTGGCTGTGTCTGTGTGTGATATGTGGGCCGTAGTTGTTCTCCCACTCGACATCTACGCAGGCAGGCAGGCAGGCAGTCAAATGGGATACCAATACAATTCCTGCTCCTCCGGTATTATAACACGCCAATGCGTTTATTCTTTCAGTCGCTTCACACTGTTCCTCTTCTTCTTCTGCTGCTGGTGATACTGCTGCTGCTGATGCTGCTGCTACTGCTGCGAAATCGCATGCAATTTTTAGTTAGCTGTGTTTAATGACTCGGGAAGCAAGCATGTGGCATTCATTTTTGTGTTAAATTGAATGAGAATCGGATACATATTTCATAAATTGACTGTGACAGAATTTCAAAGAATCGCTTGACAACCAATTGAATTGTTCGAATTCCAATTTGAATTTGAATAAGAATACGAGCTGCGTAATTAGTGATTGGCAAACATGTCGCATAATCGGGAAAATCTGCGTTTAAGTTTATTGGATTTGCAAGCAACATTGACGGCACCATCCAACACCATAGCTGCCACATTGTTGCCACAAACGCAGTTGCAACAACACCAACAACAGCAACAACCGCCGCTGGCATCAGCTTCAGTTTCGGCATCAGCATCCACATTGCCATCGAGCAGCAGCAGCAACAGCAGCAGCGTCTCCCAAGCTGTTTCACTTGCCACAACCACTGTGGCACGCTTGAGCAAGGCTGGCTTTGGTGGTGTTGGTGGTGTTGGCGGTGGCGCTGCTACTGTTGCCGGGCATCAGAATGATAAATGTGATAGGCTAAAGAAAATGACTTCAATCACTTGCTCCGATTCCGAGGATGACTCGGAGCGTCGTGCTCAATACGAAATGAGCTGCAAATGGAATCTGGGCGGTTACGATGGTGTAAGTCCGGTCACAATACGGTTATGTTTATAGTTTTACAAGTTTACCCAAATACATATACGACAGCAATCCTTACTCTATTTATGATATCCTCTTTCCTCACAGGACACACGCAGCTATGTGGTGCAGGAGATATATAGAAACGAACAGTCCTATGTGGAGTCACTGCAGACCGTTGTGCTCAAGTACCTGAAGGTATTGAAGTCCCCCGAACATGCCGGCATGATAGATACCCGCACCGTGGACGAGATATTCTTTATGGTGCCCGATATACTCGAGATTCATGAGAAGTTCTTGGCTGACATGAAGCAACGTCTGGATGATTGGGATGCTCAGCAGAAGGTTGGCGATGCCTTCATCGAAACGGTCAGTAACCCCACCTAATTCTATTGAAATATAAATTATTATATTACAAATTGTATCTATAGTTTTCGAAACTGGAGGTTTTGGAGGTATACACATCGTTTGTGAATAACTGCAATCGCGCCAAGAACGCCATACGTACGATGAAGCATCAGCGACCTTCGTTTGCCAAATTCCTGGAATCCACATCCCGCGAGCACAAGGGCAAACTTACCCTGGACAATTTGCTCATCAAACCCGTGCAGAAGTTTCCCAAGTGAGTTACAAATTTTGTATAAATTAGAAATTTAAACTAATATTATTATTACTTTAGCTACGAGCTGCTTTTCCAGCGCCTCATAAAGCACACGGATCACGATCATCCGGATCAGAAACATTTACAGGATGTCCTGAAACTAGTTCACGATATCCTGGTCCACATTAATTGCAAGGAGCGCGAAATTATGGAGAACGGACAACGTGAGGCGACCTTAAGGGAATTGGAGGGAGTCATAGAGGGTTGTACGGATTTGATAGCGCCGGAACGTCAGTTCCTGTTATTCGATCTGGTATCGATGCCATCGGGTCAGGGTGCACGCAAGGATCGCGGCTTCTTCCTCTTTAACGATCTGTTGGTCTTGACCAGCATCAAGAAGCGCAGCGGCACCATCAGGAAACCAAATAGCTCAATATGTCCAGGCTCAGTTGCGACCACATTGGATACCAACAAATACAAGTTCCTCACAAAAATTTCATTAGATTGCTTAGAGATTGTCAAGAGTAAGTTGGGAGATATACACTGCTATATACTATGAAAGATCTGAAATGTCATTCGTTATAATTGCAGCTAAAGATGAGAATGTTAAGCGCATTGTTAGCGAAATAGAGAACTTAGCCGAAGACTGCAATAAGCTGCAACAGATCTCGGATATCACGGCATCCCTGAAGTATCCGCATCAGTATTTGGAGGATGTTATACGGGAACTGCATCGGGACATTCAGCGTCAATTATCCGAGCGTCAAACAAACGACACACAATTAAATATGCTCGAATTGACAGTGAGCTCTCCGTAAGTGGAACCTATCGTAAATTATATTAACCGATTAATTGAAACATTTTGAATCCTATTGAACAGAAATGGAAGTCAGAAGCTAACGGTGGTATTTTCGAAGACAGAGAAGCGTTCTCATTGGGAGGAGACCTTCAGTGAAGCCAAACAGAAATTGGGTATGTTTTTGTAGAGTGTTCAGAAATGATGACGATCCACTTCATTTTCGAAGTGTATACGGTGGCCAATTAAGCAATTAGGGATTTCCCTCAAGGTTGGAAAACAGCAACGCCTACGAAAATCAGTTGGATAATGGGCCGATGATTGATGTGTTTGTTTTTTTTTTGTTTCTATTTATGTGTTTGTGTTTGGTTAATTATTGCACAAATATTGATAAGTTTATATTTATAAACTGAACTTGTGTTTATTTATAGCCGCCACTATGGAACGTCACCCCATACCAGAGTTTCTCACATCAATTCCGATACGGAAAACACGTGCGGGTCTTCAGTTTACCTGTGCGGCAGCCACTCTAAGCGAGAAGCGGGATGTCTGGGTCTGCAACAGTGACGGTTATGTAGGTCAGGTCTGCATCATGTCACTGCATCCGGAACCCAATGTGACCAGTTGCAATGGTGTCTGCAATGCGCGCATACTCTGTGTGGCATCGGTGCCCGCCTACAGCAGCAGTGATGATCATCACCAGGCCAGAAAATCTACTCCTGCTGCAAATGCTGCTGCTGCTGCTGTCCAAGAGGAGAAGCGACAGCCTAGTTATACACAGCAATTGCGTGATTATCGCAAAAGTATTTCCCCGATTGCTCACTCAACTTCAATGTTAACCTCTGCCTCCGCCTCAGTCTCCGCATCTGCCTCGACCTCAAATTCGAACTCCGCCTCTGCTCTGGCAACGCCCGAGAAGAAGAAGACACCGACACCGGTCATTGGGAATGGTGGCGATGCGAGCTCCAATCAAAGTGATACTCAGCTAGATTTAAATTTAAGTTCCAGTGATGATGAGGCGGACTCCACAGCTCCAGCAGCTGCAGCGTCGGCTGTGCCGCCCATTGAGCAACGCATACCCAGCCCCGCACCCTCACTACATGCCACATATCATATGCATCAAGTGAGTCAATTATGCCTATGCCCTTTTAAATGAAAGCTCTAAGCTTTGCTTTGATTAGTTGCTGAACTTATAATTCGCAACAAGTTATTGCTGCGTTTGAAAGGGGTGCAACTTTAAACTACCGCGACATGTATATGCATATTTAATTGAATATAATTATTTTTGCATTATTAATCATTATTATATTTATATTTTTTAGGACTCCAACCCCGAAGAGAGCGAAAGTAATCAATCAACCATGTGGATTGGCACTGAAGACGGCTGCATTCACGTCTACAACAGCACTGATAATATTCGCATCAAGAAAAATCGAATCAAAATCGAACATCATGCAGCTGTATTTTCTATAATGTAATTATATATCAATTATAAATTATTATAATCATGAAAATTGTTGCTAAATTTAATCAAATATTTATAGTTACCTGGACAATCGTGTTTTTGTTGCCTTGGCCAATGGAGATATCTGCGTGTATCTGCGAGATGGAGGTAAGTTTCCCCTCTATATAGACTAGTTATTCCTGACTCAAGTTGATATCTATGCTTGCAGCAACATCTTGGAACACCTGCTTATCACATTGTCTCTCGATTGGCACTGTCACCAGTCCGGTGACGAAGCTACTTAATGTAAATGGCAAATTGTGGTGCTCAATACAGGGTATTATTAAGGTCCTCGATACTGAATCCTTTTCGGTAAGTGCCTTCGAAGACATACAAATTGTGAGCAATTGGTCAAGTATCTTTCGGTTTTCAGGTGGTGGATCAGATACAAATATCGTCGGACTCCAAGCCAATTACGAATATGACAGTTGCCAATAATCATGTGTGGATATCCATACAGAACTCTGCACACATCAAATGTTTTCATTCCAATACGTAAGTTATTATCATTTTTCAATTTTGTAATAAATGTTAATTTTTTTTTTTGAATTAGCCACCAATTGATTACGGAGGTGAATCTGGCGCCAGCTGTCAATAAGATGTTGTCCAACTGCGACGAGATCATCCGGCAACATAAAGCCGCCTGTCTGCGTGTCACATCGCTGCTGTGCTGCAAGGATCTCATCTGGATCGGCACCAGTGCCGGTGTCCTGCTCACGATACCCACCCAGAGCTATGAGAAGGGTGCGCACAACATCGTGCCCACTGGCATACCCCATGGCCACACGGGTCATGTGCGATTCCTCACTTTCGTGGAGACACCCACGCCTGGAGCAGAGGCTGCCACGCAGCTGACTGCAGGTGGATCGGCACGGGACACGGGCAGCGGCACCAGCGATGAGTATACGAAACATGGGTAGGTCAACACAAAAATGTACATAAATCTTTGAAAATATTTTGAATAATGATTTCATGTATTGCAAAATGTAGTTCGACGAAGAACTCCAAGTCCAAGGGGGATACCAAAAATATACTCATCATATCCGGTGGCGATGGCTATGAAGACTTCCGTAACTCCGGTGCCAATTCCCTCAGCGAGATCGCTGGACGCGAGGACAGCACCAATCATCTATTGATATGGCAAATTTGAAGCAGAAGGCGTAAAAATCGCTGGCGGTTATTGCTCTCCAGATGGAAAAACAACAATTGAGAATTTTCACTCAATTGGAAAATATCCCATTTGAGAAATGCGCAATTGTATGGAGACTGCCGCGATTTTTAGTCGAAACCCAAACAAACAAACAACCAAATTTCAACTGCAATGTTAACACTAACTATCTAACTATTTAACTATTTAACTATTAACTATGCTAATTTGTAAATGTATCTATACTATATGATATACAACTACTATATTTCAAGGAATAGATAGCGCTCTATTCTAAATTGATATCCAAATCATTTCTTTAGGTAACGGAACTATTAGTGCCAAAATATCTTTATTGCGCCACACACATTCTGAATGATGAACCATGATTGATGTACATATACATCACATATTATACATATACCCATAAATATACACATAACATATTTATATACATACAGAATAGAGAATTATGAATATTTTTATAAACTATAGCAAATATGCAGACTAACATAAATGTAATGAATGTATTCTAGTTGGAGCTCTTAAGATATATGTACATAGATGATACATACTTGTACATTTATGAAACTTACATACAAGTATATTTATATGTACATACATACGCATATATACATACACAAAATATGTTGTACTTATGGCAATTTAATTACAATTACAACTTAATTTATCCTTATTTAAAACTATTTATTATAAATAGATGTAGTCAGAAAAGTTTATTGAAAGAAAAAAAGAAAAACATAAAGAAATTATTAATATTAAAATTGAATCAAACACTTTATCGAATTTATTCTAAAAGTAATCATTAAAAGTACATACATACTGAATTCTAATAACAATACAAATAATAATATTAATAATTATAATTATATGCGAATACTAATTATTATAATAAGTAAAGATTCGATGTTTGTGCAACCAAATTAACTTTATATAGTATAATTGCTAAAACGTTTTCAAAACGCATTGTAATAAATTGAACACATGCAAGAGAATTGAATTTCAAAAATACAAAACAATAACAAATGAATACATATACTATACACACCACATTTATACCCAATTCATACCAAGTGATATTCGAAAGTGTTTTGGGAATATACATACATTACATACTGTACTACTACTACTGCTACTATTAATGACCGTTGTATCATTTTTTTCGAGTTTGTATGTTAATTAACTTTAAATTCGATAAACAATTTTGGGGTTAAACTAATAGTATGTAGTTGTAATTGAAACTTGGAAACTTAACAATCAATACAGATATTCATTTCACTCAAATGAAATATGTTAGAAAATGGAATTTTCGAAATTTTTATTTATGTTCAGCAATTTATGTATTTGATTATCATATATTCCATAGCATAAACATAGTATTTATCGTTACTTAAAAACAATACGTTGTGTATACTCATATATAGATAAAATATGATAGAGAATCCATAGTTATTTTTTATTCTCGTTAAATCCACTTAATTGACAGTCGAGATTATTTGATAAGCTGTTAATTATACAATACTAATCGGATATACATATATATATTGTAATCTTTTATTAGACCCAATATATATATATATATATATATATATTTTTTTAAATACTTTTTGATTATTTTTGATTTTTGAAATGGCATCGGACAATTGTTATCCTACCTCTATAGATACCCGCCTTGGCAGGTGTTAGCATAGAAATCGAGATGAATACCATATATACTATACATATATATATATATATATATATATACCAGATATAAAGCGGAAACAGAACTGTAATTACAAATACATTGGGAATGAATAAATAAATGAATTTGAATATATGAACGTGCACGGATATTTGAATTTGTGTAACGTGAAACAATAATTTCCCCTTTACAAATTTGCAAAGTAAGATTTAACAATAAAACTAATATTATGTAAATTATGAAACATAACAAAAATAAATACGGTTATATGTGTATGTTACCTGTTAAATAAACAAACATTTTCAGATTGACAAAAAAAAAAAAACAAAAGCCCTCAACTTGTTTCAATCACTTTTATTTCCGAAGAATCTTCAATTTAAATATTTTGTATGAGGTCCATTCATATAGTAGATGTATGATAGGGGTATATTTTTAGATACCCAATTTCCTGGTTAACACTAATGGAACCATAAAACTGTTACAATTCCAAAATACATTTAGAGCAATTTTCGCGTTCATGATTGATTGCTGAGAGCACATTTTCAATCAATTCCATCATTATAATAGATTATCCCATCATTTGCAATTTCATTTGTCATTTCCATAATTAATTTTAGCAACTATAACCCATGTGTTTTTGTTTTGGTCTAATCTGTTTAATGGGATTTCCTATTGAATACAGTAATACAGCAAGTAAATTAAAATTTAATTTTTGCAAATGCTGAAAGGATTAAATGTGCGATTTTCTATAACATGCCATAATACCGGATTATGGTTAAATTGAAATATTTAATTATATGTTGCCATCAATAGAAAAAAGAGTGTTTAAAGGGGTCGAGGGGGTTATGGGAGATACTCTGCACTCATTTCATAAAAACATGAATGATGTAGATATTGGTAAATTGTAAAGTCTAGTTTATTCCACTACGACCAAGTAGAGATTACAGGGTACAACGAATGCAGCAAAACAAAAAAAAAATGGTATTATAATCTCCCCCTTTGTGAAAAGCTGGTCACGTCCTTTGGCCATCCAAAGTCCCTGCTCAAGTTCTCCCCACCAAATGTTGTTTGGCTTTAACATGAGTGTCTCGAAATGTAATATTATTTACCAAATAGAATGTTGATATCTGCACAAGTATTCACATACTAACAGTGTAGAAGTATTTGTGGCTTAAACTGCACGTACTCCACAACTGACATCATTAAAGAGAGACGGCATGGCATTGAGGGAAAGAGATGGCAGGGGAGAGGAAGCTTCTTCCGCTTCCTGTTTTTTGCATGAAATGTAACTTTACATGGTGGCGTGGTGTGTCCAGGTGTAAGTCAGAATAAGATAAAACCAAATTATACGAAAAATTGAATTATTGGAGCCCTTTTAAACAGCCAAACCAACAAGCAAAGGGCAAAACTTTTGTACAAACTTTGTGTTCAACGGCATGATGACGATGATGATGATGATGATGATGGAGGAGACACGGATCTGGGTCAACATATGGTCACCAGATAAGAATAACCATCACTGCACATACCCTAGAAAAATGAAGATATACTTTTCCAAATTTCATAAAGTCTGATCAAGTCCACTTTCAATTATGCAGTTATTGAAAATATTTTTGAAAATTTTGTCAACTAAACTATCTTGTTTGCAAAGTTATTCTGTAATTGGCAGTGCAACGCCTGCTTGCCACATGCAACTCGCACTTCAATCTTTCTCCGAGCAATGTAAAGTCATGTGCTCGCCTCGGTCTTTTGGGGATTTTAACAATTTCCCTTTAATACAATTAATTAACTTACTTACGAAACTTGTGGCCAGGACCTTTTAGAGTGCAAATGCGTCTACTGATGAAATGCAGCACAGATATCCTTACTCAGTATTGACTGTACTAAGGATTATAGCAAACTTCAGCTCGACTCTTTGAAAATTGAAATCTTCCTTCTGTTTTTTTTTTCTTTTTTTTTTTGGTGCGTACTTTAAATTTCAATTTTCCGTAATCGTGTTCACAGTCCTTTGCATTTGTGCGGTTTTTGTGGTTAGTCGACTTTGGTCCTGGAACCATATGGTGGTCGTCTCGTTCCTGATTTGCAAATTTGTCATTGCAAGTCCTAACATAACATCAACTATGAATGTAAATAGAAATCCATGTTGTTGCATTTCAACCACAATCAGAGCTGAGCAAAAACTTGCCATACATTTGTTAACTTATACACTGCGACAAATTCTCAGCAACTTCTCATTCACGTGCAGTTGATAAGAATGGTGTTAATTATAGTTCAAAGTTAGGAAATTCTTACTTATGTTAATGCGGAGTTTCACAAAGTAATTAACGATTTCGATTTCCGTGTAATGTAATTCATATTTAATTCATACGTTACACATCTCAGTTATTAATAATTCGCTAATTTGTTGTTTCGAGTGTAAATATGTCAAATAAATAATTGCAAAGTGTTTTCATTTGTAAATAGTTTCATGTTTTCTTGTTAAACTTTTTGTTTTGAAAAACTAATTTAAACAATGACAAGCTTTTGCTTTTCTATGCATACCCTATATTGAGAGAAGGGTATATACATACATATGTATATAAATAATAGACTTACTAAGAATAAATTATCAAAATATAAAGGTAATTTTATTTTTATTTATTTCACTAGACATTCATTACAATGTTTTTAATTTCGTGTTTGAAAAATAAATTTAATTTAAACATTTTCCCTGTATAAAATTCAAACAAAATTCTGACTGCCAAAGTCAAAAGCACAGCATGAGTTTTTCTAATTATATCCATATTCCATAAATATAGTAAAAATATTTTCATTATTTTTTTCTTATAACAATTACCTCAAGCTACTCGTAAAACAATACAAAGTTTTATAATTTTTGCTCTATGGCAGTCATGTGTTTTTTTTTGCCTGTTTTATGAGTAAATGAACTAACATTATATATTTATAAACAGAATTTCAATTAATGAAGTCCATGCTAAGTTTGAAATTTCTTCAAGGAGTATTGTTTTGTTATTTATGTTTCTCATAATTAATTTTCAAAGTAATTAAAGTAATCTGTTAGCCAATCCATTTAATATAATTAAACATGACTAAAAAAAAAAAAATAATATGTTGGGCAAATAATTATATGGGAGAGAGTTGGCAGTGGATTGAGGAAGGGGGCAACATGTCAACTTAGGTATATAGGGTATCCTTGTGCCAGATTACCACCCCTTTGTTGCAAGTTTCTGTAGCAAACAAACTTTCGTAGAACAATAACTGGATATTGCAACACGTTGCAAGTTGCGACCTTGATGCTGCTTAAAGCATTGCTGCATTACAACATTATTATCTTTCTGCATTTTCAATATTGCAACTGGGCAACTATTAAAGATACAGTTTATAATAAACACGTTTCTTGTTTCTGCCAGCAAAATTGTGGGTTCTGAAGCCAATCGATATATTCACTTGAATATTGCGTAAATACAGTTATGCTGTCATAATGTGACTCATTTTAAGTATACAGTTAGTCCTAGTCGGCCATAAAATGCTATATCCTGTGACGCCTCGACATATTCGCCATAAAACCATTTACAATATGAGTACGCGAATATCATATATAAGTCAATTTTTATGCTAAAGAAAAAATTTAATAAAAAAAATATCACAAACTGACAAAAAAGTGTTTATCGAATTCTATAAGAAAAATTTAGTTACTTTTTATTTGCCAACTTGTATACAATATTTGTAAACAGACTTGTATGCCCTGTATGGTAAGAGTGAGAGAGAGAGAGCCAGAGATAGAGAGAGAGAGAATGGGTTCCAAATGAAACAAATTGCCATTAAAATTTTTAATTTGCATTGTGAATCTATTATCTGTTAATTGTTCAGCTGTCGTAAAAATTTATAATATTTTGATGGTCCATTATATGCGCCATATACCCAGTAATTCTAATAATTGCCCATGACAATTTCACATCATCTCAAATAAAGCAACTATGTGTATTTTTGGAGAGATTCGTAGTCATCCCACTCAATAATATAACTGGGCATAAATAAATTTCGTATATATTGCGTGTATTTCGGGTGTGATATTCAGTGTCAAAATAAAAAGTGTTGAAGCTCAAGTCCAACTAGGATACTCGTCTCCCTCTCCTTTGGCATTGTATGTCCTGTGGTAATTAGCACCCTCTGTAATTCACAGCCGGAGATGAGTCCTGCCGACAATGACCATATTACCATAGTCTTGAGGCACCTACATACGTTACTTATCCTAGTCATATTAATATATTATACTAGACTATATGTGTAGTATAAGTTGTACGTCGGAGGTCCTTGCGTGTTTCCCTCTAATTACTCGTTTCGGTCGCACATGAACAATTGTGCTGTTTTTCAGCCTGTTCTTGTGCCATATCATATAGTATTTTTGGTCTTCTCTTTATTTAAATATATACATATATCAGTTACAATTCAAATGTAGCTCATTCTAATGCCAGTTAGTCCTGAATGCATCTCACAAGGCGCATGCGCATGATAATGCATCGTTTCCACTTGGAAGTGGAGGAGGAGCATAGCTTCCACATGCGGTCCACAAATGAAATACACTCGCATAGAGGGGAAGTTGAGAGCCACTATAATTCTATATTCTTAAAGATAAGAATTTATATACAAAATTAAAAGTATTTTATTAAAAATTGTGTAAATTTAAATATTATTTTATGCATATTATAAATTCAGAAATGTGATTTTTGTTAAAATAATATTATATTATAGTATATTAAAATTTTGAATAATAAAATTATTTTTTAAAAAATATGTCCCCAATTACTATAGACCAGGGTATCTTTTAGTTTTATTACAATCACAATAGTAATCTGTACGTTGTTGATACTAATTATTCTAAGTGCAGAAAACAAATGTATTCCGAAGCGAAGACAACAGAGAGCAGAGCAACAGGCCATAAAATGTATAAGGCAGACTCATAAAATCTTTATTTAGATTATCGTACTTTGGCTATTTGCTGTTATATAGAATTTTTTGAAAAATGCAAATAGAAAATTCCAAAAAAGTAACCACAGCGATAAACGGATTAAGAACATTATGGCTTCTACTACTATTTGCTTTCAAATTGTGCAGACTACGACAATCGGACAGATCTGCAAATAGCATACGTTCCACATATAGCAGCAATGGGTTCCACATACTGGAATTACGCGTAGAGTAAGTTATATTTCCCCTCTCTCACACACACACACACATACAATTAAGTTGTGTGTGTGGACAAACTGTGAACAGTGTTAGGAGGAACGTGCCACACTCGTGGCGTGTATCTTTCGTGTCGAAAAGCAAACTCACATTCACACAGATACACGCTCGCTGTCTGACGGTTGTCGGTTGTCGACTGTCGACTGTCGGTTGCGTCGGTGTGTTACGCTTGTCAATGCTGGCGGCAGTTTTGTTAGAGCTTCGAACCGATGCAGTCGCGTCTTTCAAACTTCTTGACTGCGAGTGCCCTGCTTTATTATCAAACAAACAACAACAACAGTAACAATAACAGTTGAAGTAACAGTAAAAAAGCGTAGCTGTCGAAGCGTCTTCGTATTCTCGTATTCATGCCACAAAATTGATCATATTTGACGTCTCGATTGTAATTAAAGTGCGACCTACGACAACTGCAAAAAAAATCAAATATTTTTGAGAAAATAATAATATAAATTTAAAAAAAGAATATAATTTAACAATAAATTTATTTAAATATAAAATTTAATAAATATAAATAAAAAAAATAAATAAATATATTGTAATAATAAATAAATAAACGCCGGTGAATGTGCTTTTATTTTTATCGCTTAATATATATTATATTGTGTCATTTAGTGTCCAATCAAAGTTTAACTAAATTTATGAATTATGTTCAAAGTAAAGTAACTTGAAGTGTGTCAAATAAATCAAGTGAGAATATCAAAGAAAATACTTCACATAAATTAGAAATATCTCTTACAATACGATACTATCCACAACGTACCTCGGACAGGCCTACGGCGATTACAAACAGCTCTGGTACTACATACCCTCCCAACTTACATACCTATGTACTTGTATACATACATACATATGTATGTATGTATATAGTGTAGAAATACATACATATGTATTTATCTGTTTGTATGTTTCATGTCATATGTGTGTTCGTTCGAGTGTGTGTTTGTGTGTGTAAATACTTCAAAAGTATTCTTTTGACTTGTGCTAAAAAGTTTGGTACATAAAGCAGCCCCAATGCCCATTCCCCTACCACCCCCCCCTGGCGCCTAATGCCCCAAAATCAAGTTGTTCCACACATACGCCCCCTCTCATTAATTGTAATCACGGCAAGTAATAGTGTGTAATTAATTTTTGAAATTTTTGCCAGCCCTAATATATATATACCTTATAGAGTATCAAAAATATCTGTCAAGTTATCTGAAAATACTTATGGCCAAATGCGCCAAGCAGCCGCCTGCTTCTTTAGGCCATTACTGACAACAGCTGGCAATTGTTAATGGCATTATAATGCTCCGATTCAACCCAATTTTTCGCAATATTTTCATACACACACACATATATAGATACTTATTAGATTTGCGATATACGATTGTTGTACTTATGTGTGTCGAATAATGAAACAATTTCGAATTTCGCATTTCCCATTTCCCAATTCCCAATTTTCCCCCCAAATCGACTTTGAAATACATTTTTATGTCTGCGGTTTTGTATTATGTGTAAAAATATGAAATTATAAATCGTTGAAGAGCACTCTTAATGGCATTTGCTGGTGGGAAATTGGGAAATCGGGGGAAAAAAAGGTCAACAGCTGCCGCATAGTATCATAAAAGCCAACATATCCAATAGGCAACGACTAACAGATACCCTATATCAGCTGTCGCATATCAGTTTTGACCTCATTTCATGGGCAAGTTTTTTAGCCGCAAGAAAAAAAAAATAGATATATCTATATTATGTACATTTATAGATCTGTCTGTCTGTCTGTCAATGTTTATAATTATTTATGGCCGCTATAAACTCATAAGATATTGAACTTTTAGTGTGAAATAAATCTTCCATTGACGCCGTGGAAATTATGTGGTCAACAATAAAAACAAAACACCACGAAACACAACAAAAAAACAAATTGAAAGAATTTCCATTCATTTCCATTTCCCGTTGCAATCTCAGCTTTATAACGTAATAAAACACGTTAGCCACTTTTACGGCAAATAGCCGTAAATACAATGCCGTATATTGGATAATGCAGTGGCCCTTAAGTACACCCGTACACTATATACTATATACACCATGCTACATAAGTACACATCCAGATACAGATACAATATCTTATATGTTATAATCGGAAATGACATGAATTACTCTTGTGTATTAAAAGCAGCTTATGAAATTTTGCACTCAAAGTGAATCTCTAGACGGCACAAAAGCTGCACTTAAGATTGATGTTAACTGACTTCAAACTTGACAGAAAACTTTTCTTGGCCACGTTATATTCTTGCAGAAATATTGAATTGAAATTTGCGAATTTTATTCAAGAAAGACTTTATTTCACAGTTACTGCTCTTGAATTAAATAAAATATATATGATATGAATTTTAAATTTCTTGGATTTTTGTATTAGGCGGTTTATTTGAGAGTTTTTTCTCCATAAAAAAAATACAAGAAATTTTATAATTTTTGGCTAATTATAATTTTCTTTTTAATTATACCACGCAGTTTCTAATTGTCTTTTTATTTCAAATTTTTATTCACTTTATATTATAGTCAATTCAATTATATTCTATTTTTCTAATACAAATAATTTTGACTTGCAATTTTAAATTTTATTGAAAATTATATTGTAATCATCTTAAAACTTGAATAGAACTAAATATGTAGAGTAGTTTTAGGTTGATTGTTGAAAGTTTCTTAATTTTTTATATATAAACTATTTGCATCAGAAAATCGCTTCATAGATCAACACCAAAGAGATAAATTCAATTCTAAATTATCTTTTGTGCCAATGTGCAATCAAAATTCCACTCAATTAATTTGATAATGATAATCGACTAAAACATTCTCACAAATTGTGTCTCAATTTGAACACAAAAGAAGTGGTCTATAATCGGCATACATACATACATATATCCACCTTATGCATATGTATGTATGTGTATGTATATACATACATCATGTCCAAAATAAAATAGTGACTCAGAGAATCAATCGCATCATAATTCACGTGCAAATTCCAGACAAACCGCTTTAAAACAAAATATACACATTTTTATTGATACACTTGGACGTTATCAAAAGCAATCTATTTATAAAAGTTAAATTAAATGATACTCTATGCGAGTTGAGTATGGATTTCATATTGTAGACCACATACTCTACAAATGGATGCAAAGTGCTTTTAGTAGTCAAATCAGAGTAGTTATATGGCGTATATAAATATGGATGGACCTTCTACTACTATATACATATATGTACATATTCTTATACATATACATATTTGTATGTATATATGATATAGTGTCATAAATCAGGCGGAATATCAAAAAAAACATAAAAAATAGTTATTTTTTTTGGGAATACACATATTTGCTTTGTGTGTATATACATGCATATGTATGTATGTATATATGTATGTACGTGTGGGTTTGAATTTGTATTTGTGAATAATTGCATTAGGAAATCGCTTGATTTGTTATCATGTACGCGATAAGCAAATGTATGATGGGTTGATGACTGCCATAAGCCAAATATACACACACACACGCACACACACACACACACACGCACACACACACACACACACACACACACAGACATAGCCATATAAAAAAAGCGTATTTATTTGTTGGGGTGTAGAAAAAGTACATTTTGAAGATGAATAACAAATAAAAGAACAAGGCACCAAAATGAAAGGAGAAAATACGCCAAATAAATATGTATCTTTTGGGAGCTGCAAAAGTGCACAGATAAATAAGGGAAAAAGTACGCTCTTGATTATCCTAAGGCTTACATAAGATACACAGAAGGAACACAGCTACACATAATACACATGCATGTAGCGGGTATGTAAAGTAGGTAGCTATGTAAAGTGTGGATGTACATATATGTGTATGTTAAAGTATCGGCATTCATACATACATACATACGTTTACGTAAAAGAAAAGCCAGTGTGTCTATCGCGCTTTCGCTTTTAATTTGCTTATCACATGCACACACACACACACACACGCATACATCTTCAGCTACACACACACATACACACAGCTTATAGGGAAACGCAATCAGCCAAGGCATTTGGTTAGCGATATCAGACGTAAAATAAATAATACTTAATGCCGCATTATTGTCAGCGGCAACGTCGCGAACTGTCGATTTCGAGGCATTCGCTTCATTACTTCCATCAGTTTACTGCTATTTGCCGTCGATGTGACCTCATACATAAGTACGTCAGTCCTGCTGTGAATAGTGCAAAAATAAAAAGAAAAACTTACAAAAATATAATGAAAATAAAGAAATATTTACAATGAATACTGAGGAACAAACCTGCCCCTAGTTAAATGGACATTCCTTCTGCTATATTACATACATACATATATACATACATATATAGTTATAAAACTGATATATGTAACAGTGTGTGTTTTTAAAGACGTTTCTAATTGTGCAATTCAGATAGTTTTTTATATACTTTAACTGCTATTTAATGCTACCTTTAGCACGACCATTGACTGCCACATCGACCCACTCCACAACCCCACTTGCCACTATATATATGTGTTTGTGTCTGTGTTTGTTTGCCAGTTGCCAGTTGATGTAACAATATGAGTGCGCACGTGACGGGCACCCTAAACTAAATTACAGTCAAACTTGGCTAAATCGAATTGCCAGCTGCCAGTTGCCAACTGCCAACTACCAAGTTGACAGCAACAAGCTGCCAACTGCCAATTGCCAATTGTTAAAGTTCTGCCCGATTATAGAGCGTATACTAGATGCTTGATTGATTAATGATCAGATTAGTTAGAAACTTGCCCCAGACACTATGTCTCAAATGCCACATACATACATATGTACATCCACACGTACATAGGTATGTATACGTATATAAAGAAAGCCTTCCTTCAAATTGAACGCATGTGATAATATCATTTTAATAGCTTTCGGCTGATTGACCTTTAAAAGAAAAGGAAAATGAAAATTGAATTCGATTTTAATCTGTGGTGAAAATAAAATTGCGATGAAAACCGAAAATATATATAATTATTATTTACTATTATCTTTAATTTTTAATGTTACCTACTTAAAATCGATCAATAGCCAAAACAAAAATATAGTAATACTTCATTAAAGTAAAACTTTCTTCAAGAAAACTGTCCCCAAAAAGACTTTACTTTGATTAACTTACAATTTATAAATGCTGTTGCTACAGTTACAGCTACATTGTGTACAGGATTGTTAAACTTTTATTCAATTTAAAGTTGTATTAGCCAAAGTGGGAAAAGTCGAGAAAAGTCTGCGAAACTCTGGCTCCAAGACACTTATTATTGCATTGTTCTCAACAGGGCTATAAGTGTCAAACTACTTGTGCTCTTAAACGCTTCTTAACTTTTCTGTCAGTTCAACATAAAACTAAAAAAAAATATATATGTATGCATATAAGAAAAGTCTGAACTCGAGTTAGTTAAATTTGAGTTTAGCAAGTGAAACAGCTGCCCTTTTGGGACATTTCGCTGGATGCATGAATTTTGCATTTACCATAGTAATCAAATATGTACTAGACATGATTTTGCCATGCATTATTATTCGCTTGCCGTTCACATGCATACATACGCCAGCAAACACATAGACAGAGACACACGCGAAGAGAACACCACACATACTAGCGGAGAGCGGAGTCCAAAACTGCTGCTAACTACCCACAGCACACAAACACACACACACAAGCAGAGTACATACATATGTATATGTGAAACCGCATAGCCCTAACACTTTGCCACACACACACATACCACAAGCAATCGCGCACACACACACACACATAGACACGTTTACCGCACTCGTACACACAGCGTAACAAAATGATTAAAAATGTTTTGGGAGCAAGTGTAATACCCTGCAGATAATTGTGCTCTGCAGCAATTGCAACGAATGTGCAAATCAGCTTTGGTTGCCCAAGAGAGGATTCTCGCTCTGAGAGTGAAGAGCAGCAGAGTTAGCTCTCTTATTCGTTAAGCTCATTTGCAAGGCATCATATGAGCGAAGTTGGTTTAGCTTTTTAAAGCTCTGCTTAGGATTAGGAATTGCTGCTATGAAGAGTGACATTCAACAAATTGTAGACAGTGTTAAAAAAAAAAAACATAAAATTATGTATATTTATTTTAATAAATAAGTAATACTAATTGATCAGTTGGAAACTATTAATATTTACTTATTAAATAAAAATAAATGGAACAAAAAAGTATTTATTTCAAAGAAAATTGACTAAATGTAATGAACTCTAAATAATAAATATTTATTAAAAATCAAAAATTATTGCGAAAGCAAAAAATATTAGAAAATCAAAAATAACAATTATTTGATTGGTCAAAAATTACATATAATAATAGTTTACATTAAATTTATATTTATTTAGGTAGTTAATGTTATATATTTATATAATTAATAATAATGAATTAATTGACAGTTAATTAATATTAAATTATTATAAATTTTCTTAACAGCTCCCTCTCTCTCTTCAACAATCCAATGAAAGAAATTGACGCGCCTAAAATGTTGAAATTAACTATGAATTATTCCAACTTGAGTGCAACAGAAATCGTTACTAACTTTTTGAAGCTGGGGGAACTGTCCATGATTGTTGGACTATGTTGATCGAAATTGGGCATTAAGTTGGGACTCAGTGCAAATCCGTGGATCTGCTGCTTGCATCTATGGGTGGCCATTGGCAGTCGGATAATCCGAGCGCTCGATTCCCGCCTCTGCTGTATGTGGCAGCCACCACATTGCTGGCCACGACCGGTGTTATTGGATACCAGCAGCAACACAACAACTCCATTGCCTACGAGAATCTATTGGGAACATGGAATTTTGACAATCGCACACTGCAAGCGCCCACACCATCAGGTACACCCACATCCACACACACACCCACATCATCTCAGCTATCGTCACGGTCAATTGTAAACGATTCGGGCCATGATGCCATTGATGAGGACCCTTTGGCTGCCTTGGCCAACAACACAACAATAACGACAACGTCATTGAATTACTACAACGAATCTGCAGCAGCGGCCGAATGGACACACTTTTATGATCTCATCTTATCCTGGCAGGGCATTTGCCTGATTGCCGTGTTCTCCACGTTCATCGTTGTCACCGTCATTGGCAACACCCTGGTTATTTTGGCCGTCTTGACCACCCGCCGCCTTCGCACCGTCACCAACTGCTTCGTCATGAGTTTGGCCATTGCTGACTTACTTGTTGGCATCTTCGTAATGCCTCCGGCGGTTGCTGTTCACCTCATCGGTAAGCAATTGTCCTACACATGTACTACACCTATAACCTAACTGCGTGCCACACGTCGTATACTTGATACATGTATGTATATACAAACATACATATAGGGTGCTTCACAAAAGTTTTAGGACTTTTTCGACAAATTCACGAGTAGCGTAGAAATAGAGAGAGTGGGAGAGGGAGAGATAGAGAGTGAGAGAGAGTTACGTGGCATGAAAAACATTCAATAAGTTTTGAATAAAATATTCGTTGACTTCTCCCTCTTCTCTATTATTCAACGCGAGAGAAAAGTTGCTAAAAAACAACTTTTTGCTGATATTCAACTATAAATAACTCGAGTTGTAAATTTTTCAATTTATTTTTAAATTTCCCATATTTTAATAACAATAAATTGAGGAGGTATTTCTTTTTTTTTAAATTAAATAAATGCGCCTTCTTATGAATATAGTGCTCGTCAAAACTTAAAAAAATATAAATATATTTTCTAGTTGAATTTTATATTTGCACTTTAGTTAAAGTCATGTCCATTTTCTATGGGATTAATATTCATTTTGTGAATATTTGAAACTGCTTATGTTTTATTCACATTTTTGCTTTGTGTAAAAGTATCTCGTATATCCTTATAATCCCATGGAAATCTAAGCATCGCTTCAAATTAAAATGCGATTTATGAGCATCATGGCAAAGACTCTTCGTTGAATGTCATAAAATTATGTAAAGCACCTTATATAGTATAAGTATCCGTATGGAGGTATTCGTTGCTATTTCCACAGCTTTATTGACTCTTTATATATGTAAATGTTGCACAATTGTTGTGCTTTTACAGGTTCGTGGCAACTCGGTTGGGTGCTCTGCGATATTTGGATATCCTTCGATGTATTGCTATGCACAGCGTCTATTTTGAGCTTGTGCGCAATCAGCGTTGATAGGTATTAAATTATAGCTTAAATTATCATCCATCCATCCATCCATCCATCCATCCATCCATCCATCCATCTATCCATCCACCCACCTATTCATCCATTCGTTCATCGATTCCGGCAGCCATCCATACATCAATTTATACTTAAAGCGACATCAACGGCAGCAGCTTCAACATTTTGCAACATTTTCAACATTTTTGAACATGATTTTTCTTTGCTATTTTTTTCTACATTTTTTTGTGTATATTTTTTACGTAGATACCTGGCCGTAACACAGCCCCTAACGTATTCACGTAAACGACGTTCGAAGCGCCTAGCGCTTTTAATGATTCTTATCGTTTGGATACTGGCGTTGGCCATTACGTGTCCCCCCATGCTCGGCTGGTGAGTACAAGTACAAGTATTCATATTATTATTATTATTGTATTACACCCCATCCCCACTACCCTCTATACCCGCCCCCTCCCCGGATGGGGTTCCGCCCAACAAGTGAGCAGAGTCAGAAGTGGGCCGCTTTTGGGAATATGACTAGTACCATTCATATCATATATGTAGGAGTACGAAATCGAGTACGAGTTTATCTGAGGCGCATATCCTTGAGACATATCCTGCCACACCAATTTGCCAGCCACAACAAGAAAAGTGGTGTTTTTTCTTTTACTTTATAATTTAGCAGTAGAATAATTTACGAGTTACTATAAATATAAATTGAGTAAGAGGCAGTCTTCGACTATAAGTTGCTCTCTAAAGTAGACTATAAGTATTATACCCGCAATTACAGGGTATGTTGAGCACATACATATCAAGCTTAAGCTTAAGCCACAAAGTCATTTAATTAATCTTTCTCTCTGTCGATTAAGTAGACAGGCAAACCATCTTAAGCCCATCCTAAGGAACAGATTAAAAATATTGATTAAATATTTTACAACCTCTTTTAAATGTTCTAAACATACGTAAATGTATATGTTTTGGATAGGTACGAACCCGGAAGGCGAGATTTGAGAGAGTGCCGCTACAATCAAAATGAAGGATACGTAATATTCTCAGCAATGGGTTCCTTCTTCATACCCATGGCGGTCATGATTTATGTCTATGCGAGGATATCGTGTGTGGTTGCCAAACGACACGACAATATGACCGACATCAATATACACAATAAGGTAAGTTTATAAAAACCAAAAAAACATATACTATAGCTATATTTTAAAAATGATAATCGCTCAAGTATCTGAACTATCAAAGTGAAAGCGTGGCAAGTATTTCACGGGAAGAGACATCAAAAGTTGAGCGATAAATTTTATTGCTTAGGCAGAAAACAGAAAATAGAGAAACACACGGCGTATACGTAGTTCGCAATACGTATACGTAAATAAACTTGGCTCACGCCTTTTGTTCTATCAACACTCTTTCGGGCCAAAAATAATCAAATTGGATGTGGTTTTTTTTGTGGCTGTGGGTGCAAGTGAAGCATGTTTATGCCATGAATATCGAGAATTTGTTATTATGCAAATTTGCATACACACAAAATAAAAAAAAAACCAATAGTCACAACTCTTAAGGGGCAAGGCGAAATTAATGGTAGCTTCCGAGTATATATACTACTCGTACGTAGGATGTGGGTTGTGGGAATGGGGATGTGGGGAACTTGTACTTATATACAGCTGTCAACCAGCTAGCAGAGTTAGCTGTTATTGTTATTGCCTTTGGCTGTTGCCTGTTGGCTGTAAGTGGGGTTGTTTAGTGTTATTAATGTTTACCGCGAGCATGAAAAGTAAATGTGATTTTTGCACAAAAACATTGAAAAATGAATTGTTCTCGTTGTTGTTGTTTCTCTTCTTGTACAGAAGTTTAAGCGGTATACGGCTGCGGATGTGGAAAACGAGTTCTCGGAGCAGGAGCATAGCACCGGCTACAAGCAGAAGCAGGCCACAGCTCG
Source organism: Drosophila quadrilineata (assembly GCA_018150725.1). Lineage (NCBI taxonomy): Eukaryota > Metazoa > Arthropoda > Insecta > Diptera > Drosophilidae > Drosophila > Drosophila quadrilineata. The sequence goes on from JAECWN010000375.1 coordinate 1,528,907, forward strand.
GACATTCTCCAATCAGACCATATCCAAGGATCTACACGAAATCGTACTGAGCGATAGCGACAATCTTGGCCTGCCAAATACTGGCACCACCGCCACCACTGCTGCTGGTCTACAGCCTGGAAATTGCCAGTCACTGTTGGCCATACCATCGACTGGCCACAGTGGTAACGGCAGTGGCAACGGCAGTGGGAAAAGCGGTTGCTATGAACTAACACGTCCCTCGTCATTATCCCTGAAACGCACATCAACCGCTTCAACGACAATGACCGCAATGACAAGTGGTTTGGGTCCAAGCAGCAGTCTATTAGATGCACAATGGCAGGCTCAACCGCAACACCAACATCAACAGCAGCAACAGCATCAGACACGTCACAGCCTTCAGCATACACATCTGAGTGTGGGTGGCGGTGGTGGTGGTGGTGGTGGGAATCGGTTACGTGGCAACCATTATCATCAGCCGTCAGGCGGCGGCGGCGGCGGCGGCGGTGGGACAGGAGGTGGAGCCGATGCAACCACAACGACGACGTCGACCAATATGAAATCTCTATCGAATCGCATTACGTCCCTCAAAAAAGAGAACAAAACGACGCAGACGTTGAGCATTGTTGTTGGCGGCTTTATTGCCTGTTGGTTACCATTTTTTGTGTATTATCTGATCACACCATTCCTGGCCGAGCATCAGGTTAGCCGCATGCTGGCCAAGGCGCTCACCTGGCTGGGCTGGTTCAACAGTGCCATCAATCCCTTCATCTATGCATTCTACAGTGTTGACTTTCGGGCTGCCTTTTGGCGCTTGACCTGCAAACGATTTTTCAGCGATGGCCAGAAACCGCAGTTTCCCACAAACACCATGTCCATTCGACGATAGTTGTGGCAGCTCATCAGCATCACCATCACCATCATTGTCATCTCCATCTCAGCTGTCAGCTCACACTGTCTGGTATCCCATCTACTATGAGCTATGCTTTAAATGGAGAGAATCCAACGATACTGCGCAAATTAGTACTTGCATAATATTATCTAGGCTGCTAAGTTATAATCAACGCCCACAACGTCAACATGCTCCAGAAAATAATTAAATGTAAAACTGTCTAATTAAATGTTAATTTATGCAGTTTGTGTGAGTTCCTCTCGCAGTTTGTCTTGTGCACCACAAACAACACAAAACCATTACCAACAACCAACAATGTCACAGCATTAAACACGATCATGAACTACCCTGTAAGATGAGAAAAAGAATCGCAAAGAACATTCAAATCTCAACAGAAAAACGAAATCATGGTGAGTTTACCCAGTGATTCAAGCGCAAGCGAATGGTGAATTGACTGTGCTGGTGAATTAAAAGTTCACCATGCAGGCAGTCAAACAGCAACTGTGGTGAGTTGTTCGCAATTGAGCGGAAAACGTAACGAGGGCCAGTTAGAGGTGAATAATTGCTTCACCATGTGAGCAGTTATCTCGTTAAATTCAAATACCAAAAAAAAATGAAACGAAATTCAAATAAATACAATAAATTACCATACGCACATTACGCATACGCCACCTATGTACATACATACTTACATACATAATTTTTAAATAGATTTACGGTATTTATGCACACATGTATTACTATGTATTGTCAAATAAGCTTCCTGGTAATTAAATTTGAGATTAATACAATGAATACTTCCACGGCAAACAGCATAGTATTGTTCTGTGTACCTAAAGGTATTTTAAACAAGAAAAAAATCATATACATAAATACTACAAAACCAAACAAACACATACATACATACATACATCATACATATATATTCAAATTTTATTGTGATTTAGTGTTAAACAAACCAAAAAGATGGAAAAATGCCCAAACCAAGCTAATCGTAAATAAATAAAAATATTAGCATTAAATGTAGACAACTTTAATCTGTAGGATTTACTTTTTTGTAGTATAGTATGCCGCACAAAATAAAAAAAAACAAATAAAATTCATGGCTTTAGTATATGTACGTAGATTTGACAATTTCAAAAAACCTAAGAATATTTTAATGCGAATATTGCTACTATTGCTACTGATCTACCTAAATGTATGTCTAATTGTATATTTGTATTTATATTTATGCTATAATAAATATTATTCCAACGTTGCAAGTAGAGACAGTTGAAACCAATACGTAACAGTATTTTTGCTGGACTTATCAAAATATCACAATATTCACAATCAAAACATGTCACAACTCCACACAACCCACCGCCCAGCGTCATTTCAATAGCCAATACTCCCCACACGCACTTTCAAAATAAATTTAAAAAAATATACAAAATACATATATAGCATTTGCAACATGGAAATCAATTTCAATCATAGTATATACATATATATATATGAATAAGAGAAAATATTATATACATTCAAGGCATGCGAAAGGCATGCATATTGTGGGAGGCTCTTAATGTAATTAGAATTATTATGCTTAATCATAACAAATAAGCGGAATAGAACAATAAAAAAAATAAATAAATACTGAAGAAAGACATACAATTTGCAATATTTTTAGTTTGATTTTCATCATTATTTTTAGTCAACTTTTTAGCACTTTCCTATGACGCTTCATTACTTTGAAATGTGAAATGATTAATTCAACTTTTAGCAGGAAGTGAAGTCAAGAGTCAAAGGTTAGCCTAGTTCGAGTTCAACTGGAAAATGCTTGGAAAACTCTAATGAACACATATGTATATACAAACATTCCCGTTATTTCTAATTACTCTGCCTCTTATGTAATACTTTACACGTATGTACATATAAATAAACACCTATGATGTCAGTACAAGGAGTCTCCACAACAATAGCAAATTTCTACATTTATCACATATGGTAGGTGGGTATATATTTAAAAAAAAAAGAAAAAATGATGAGTCTAAATTACAGTGGTTTCAAAACTCGTTTACAGTGTGACATCAAAATGTGTTTTAACTCATTGGAGACCCTTTTTGCCTTCATTCATAATAATATATGCATGCCCATGCATAAGTATATACATGTATATAATGAAGTATATAGGCAGTATGTTTGTGATTACGTAAGTCTGATGACCGCATTGTTTTCCTACATACATAAAGTTACTTCTTTTTTTTTGTTGTATATACAATTGTATATATATTCTTGCCTTTTTGCTGTTACCCTTTTCAAAGCTTACTTGCGGCTCTAAAAAAAAAGGTGAAGTTAACAATTTTGTTGTCGGAAGTGCTCGACTTGCAAATACCCCACGCATACACCAAAGTGTATATAAATAAATGCACATGCATGTAGTACGTGTTACGCCCACAACGTAAATCGCCCGACACTTTTCCCTCCTCTCCTACCAACAACGGAAATGTTGCTCTTGTTGTTGTTTGTTTTTTCTTTTTCTGAGAAACTTTTGTGTTTATTATTCGATTGTTAAAGTTGGTTGTGTTTTTTTCTTTTCAAGTTGTTAATTAAACGGGTTTAAGTAAGTAGAAGCTCCTGCTTGCGGCACATGTAAAGGTTTCGAGCTGTCAAGCTGTAACTGCATTTGGGCTTAAAGTGGGTCAACAAACTGGCTAAGGTTACATTTACGAAATTCTCTCGACAAGCTCCTAGTCAAAGGTTTTTCCTTTCCTTCACTCCTTGTGCCTTTGCAATGTTGCAATTTCACTTTCAACCCGCTTCCTGACCCCTCCCCACATCCTCCTCCTAAAATGAACTAAGCAAGTTACTTCTTTTTAAAGAGCATACCTTATGGGGTTGAGAGAGGTTCTCATTTGTCTTTCGTAATTGAAGTGGGGTTACAATTAAATTTTAACACACTTTTGCATTGTCTTTTATTGTTATGAATAAACTTAGTGTAAATTAGAAATAGGCTAATTAAATACATTGATTGATTACGACAAATTAAATTAATCTAGCAAATAAATATGCATACTCATCCAGAGTACTATATATTAGATAGTATATCAAATGTATACATTTCTGATTTGATTTATGTTAAGCCCGAAACATATTCATGTGATTTCGCGGCATTTTCTGTTTACAAAATCTGCGGCAAGTTAAGCGCCAAAAGGCAGCCCGAAAATCGGGGTTGAAGGCATAAATGAAGGGGTTAATGGCACAATTAACCCAGCCCACCCACGTGAAAAAGGACATGAGACCCTCGAGCTTTTTCAGCTGCGGCAGGAACGGTATCAGCAAATAATACACGAAAAATGGTGTCCAACAGGCGATCAGACCTCCCATGACAATTGTCAATGTTTTTGTTGTTTTGGAACTTTTTGTTTTCGTGGAGACCCGCATCGGGATGCGATGATGGTTGGTCATGGGTCGCCTCAATCTCTGCGAGTTGCTGGTGGAACGATCCGCCACCTTGTTGTTGGACGTGCCCAAGGATGTGCTGGCCAGCGAGGAGCTATCGTTGTAATACAATGCCGGCAAGGATACGGCCGAGGCACACCGGGCATGATACTTGCAATTGTTGGTGGGGGTGCAGTGCATCAGCGAGGAGACACGCGATATCTCCATCAATTCATAGAAGGTCGGCTGATGTTTCAATTTCAGCTTCTTGTCCGCCAACTTTGACTCCTGGCACTTGGTGCACTTCACATTGTTGGCGCTGAACACGGGATTGGCATGGGTGCGGATGACGCTGCAACGTGCCTCACAGCAGGGCAGGCACTTATGTGGATTGCAACGATACTGTTCCGATTCCGAAATGAAATTATCCACATCCACATCATAGTCCGCTGTCCTTTCCGTATTCTGTTACCATCAAAAGAAAGTTGAGGAAAATTCTCCAACACATGTTACGCATACTCACCGCATCCCTGACGATGTGCTGGCGTCGGGATGTGAGGACATAGCCAATCCTCACATAAACGTAGAGCATGACGGTGAGGGGTATGAAAAATGAACCCATTGCCGAGTAAACGACATATCCTTTATTTTGATTGTAGCGGCAGTCAACAAAGTCCTGCTGCTGTCGATTCCTTCCCGGCTCATACCTATGTTATGCATATAAAATATATCCCATAAATATTTACATATACACAGTATATAATCATTGATTGCCAACAATTGATAGACAATTTTATTGTTATCTGCGACAAACTGTTTCTGAGGAACCATAAAAAACATATATATATATATATTTACGCCCTTTGCTGTTTATTCATATTTATGTGCAGCTTACCAACTTGATGACTCTTAATGATTACAAATGGGGCGGGGCTAGACTGATTCGATTAGGGCGGTCTTACCCAGGCGAGAAGTTAATAAGGCAATTTGTGTCGATTGCAGTGGGTGGAAGACAGGTGTGGACTGCCATTTGATTCAAGTAGATATATGTATATCGAAAAATTTGTAAAAATTTTCCAAACAAAAATTCTATTTTTTATTTTGATAATTGATAATTTTGATAATTTATAAATTATAATAATTATTATAATTATAAATTTAATTTTATTTTACAATTTTAAAAGAACTTTTGAGCATAGCTATATATTTTAATTATTTATATTATTTTATTTATATTTTCAAAAAGAATATTTAAAAACAGTTTTTTAGCTATTTAATATTTTGCAGTATTTCAACACTATTTTAATAATTTTTATTATTTTTTTTTAAATTAAGTACTTTAAGAAAATCTCCACAAATGTTATGATGCAATTGGGGTCCCAAAATTTTAGGCACACTTCCGACATGGGTTTATTTATAGAACTATAATAAATGTAGTCACCTGAGAAGGCTATAGAAAATGCCATATAGCATGCAGTAACTAACTAACTATAGTAAACAAAAGTTAATTAACTATTTTAATGTGTGACAAGCCGAAAAAAAAAAGTAGGTAAACATTGGCAGACATTGTACTCTACACCAAAAAGGAGTGTATGTAGATCGATCTCATTGTGTATGGACATTGTATATGTTACTTTTGGTAAATTTACATACATATGTTTATTTTTGTATGTATGTGTGTGTATGTGTGAGTGAGTGTGTACTTACCAGCCAAACATGGGGGGACAGGTGATGGCAAATGCGAGTAACCAAACGCCAAGAATCATTAACAGGGCCAATCGTTTGCAACGCCACTTTTTCGAATATGTCAACGGTTGTGTCACTGCCAGATATCTAAGTACGGCAAAAGTCATAAAAAAAAATAAACGGAACAAAAAAAGCGTTAAGAATGAAATAGAGTAGAGGACACTATGCTATAAAGTATGAAAGAAGAGAGTAAATGAAAACAAAAGCCAGTGGGCATATTGTTTATAAAGCTGTTGACTAACGTCCCATAGAACAGTGCAAACAGCAAACAGCAGAAAGCAGACAGCACACACACCGCACAGTACACACCGCACAGCATACACACAGAGAGGGAGACAGATAGTGGCAGAGAGAGAGAGAGGAGACGCCACAGTATGGCGTCAACAAGAAACTTGGAAATGCCATTAAAATGTAATTGAAACTTCCAACAAAAGCAGCTAGGCTACCATCCCTATCCACCACCTATAGGTATTACCACCCACAATTTCACTACCGACGCGTCCGACGGAACGGACATTGGACAATGGACAACGCCTCCTGCCTGACTATCGACTGTCGACTATCTTCGAGGTCCTCTGCTAGTAGCTATGGAGCAACTATTGTTGTTTCCGGCCATACATCCAATGTATCCAATGCCTCTCTGCAATGCTCTGCATACACATCCCTATACAAATATACATTCATCTGTATGTATGTCTCATGTATATGTATGTGGGTGCATACATTGCGTATACGTAACGTTGCCTTTAGACGCCATGCAGCCAAGGATGGCACAATAAAAAATATTCTTTGCACAGTATTTGCACCTTTTTATGCGTTATTATACCCAGTGCCATTTGAAAAGTGTCAATAGGGTATATTAATCATCTGCCAGCGTGTGTAACAAACAGATGGAGGCGTGGCGCATCCTATAAAGTACATATATTCTGAATCAATATGGTATGTGAGTACGATTTTACCCACAATAACAATATTTTTTTTTATTTAATTATTTATTTTATTTTGTTTTTAGACTAGACTATATAGTAATTAATGGAAGTTGGAGCTGAGTCGTCTAGTAAAAACCTAATCAAAGGGTATCTTTTGGTCGATCACTCTGGCTAATCTTGTTATTTACTTTTTATTATGTCATATACGTAAATTGTCATTTTTATAACAATAAATTAAGGCATCACATAAAAATTAACGAGTTTATTGACCAATGGGAATACCAATATGATTCAACCATCATCTCATATGACATGTGTGTGAGTGCGTGTGTTGAGAAGAAGTACTAACAACAAACAAGCCATAAACTCACAATCTTTGGCTTAGTACTTACATAAATAATTCACAGTAATGTTGACACCCATAGCACATATCATAACATTGGCAAACTCACCTGTCCAGGCTGATGGCACACAAGCTCAATATTGATGCTGTGCACAGCAAAATGTCGAAGAATATCCAAATATCACAGAGTGTCCAGCCAAGTTGCCAGGAACCTGCCGCACAAAAGGGACACAACGTGAGAGAGGGATGCAGAGAAGACAGAGAGTGAGAGAGAGAAAGTTAGTGCTGGAGAGATTTTTATTAAATTATTTGTTTTTGATTAGGCCTAATTATTTCATTATATTCAGGACACAATTTAATAAAAAAAAACTAATTTTGTTTGCCATGCTCATATTTAAACAGAGCAGCTTACGAGTACAACCGACTACATAGAATTAGCATACTTCTAAATTATCTACTAATTTTACAATTTATCGTCTCATTCGGTTTATATCTAGGCATATCTTGGAAAATACTCATCATAAACTCCTCAAATAAAAGCAAAATGAAAGTTATGAGTCCTAGAATCGATTGGAGTTAAAAAATTGGGGTCAACAATTTTTCGATTTTTGATGATTTTGTCAAGGGTTACTATCCAAAAATGGTCAAAAAAGTCGAAAAATTAAAATTTCCGAAAATGGGAAAAATTTAAATGCAGTTTTATTTCATATTCAATACCATTTACGAAAATGCCAATTTCATGAAAATCGGTTGATTTTTGGACAAGTTAAGGATTTTCAAAGTTTGGAAGAGACTGATTTCATGAAAATGGCATTTTGAAGTACATTTTTGGCCATATCTCAAAAAATATTCGTCAGAAACACCTCAAATAAAAAGCAAAATGCAAGTTATGAGTCCTAGAATCGATCACAGTCAAAAAGTTAGGGTCAAACATTTTTCGATTTTTGATGATTTCGTCAAGGGGTTACTATGCAAAAATGATAAAAAAAGGTCGAAAAATTTAAAATTCACAAAATGGGAAAAACTTGAATGCAGATTTGGTATATATTCAATACAATTTACAAAAATGCAAATTTCATGAAAATCGGTTGATTTTTGGACAAGTTATGGATTTTCAAAGTTTGAAAGAGACTGATTTCAAGAAAAGGTAATTTTGAAGTACATTTTTGGCCATATCTCAAAAAATATTCGTCAGAAACACCTCAAATAAAAAGCAAAATGCAAGTTATGAGTCCTAGAATCGATCACAGTCAAAAAGTTAGGGTCAAACATTTTTCGATTTTTGATGATTTCGTCAAGGGGTTACTATGCAAAAATGATAAAAAAGGTCGAAAAATTTAAAATTCACAAAATGGGAAAAACTTGAATGCAGATTTGTTATATATTCAATAGCATTTACAAAAATGCAAATTTTATGAAAATCGGTTGATTTTTGGACAAGTTATGGCTGTTCAAAGTTTTGAAGAGATTGATTTTAGGAAAAGGTCATTTTGAAGTACATTTTTGGCCATATCTCAAAAAATACTCATCAGAAACACCTCAAATAAAAAGCAAAATGCAAGTTATGAGTCCAAAAATCGATCACACTCAAAAAATTGGAGTCAAAAATTTTTCGAATTTTGATGATTTTGTCAAGGGTTACTATGCAAAAATGGTCAAAAAAGTCGAAAAATTAAAATTTCCGAAAATGGGAGAAATTTAAATGCAGTTTTATTTCATATTCAATACCATTTACAAAAATGCAAATTTCATGAAAATCGGTTGATTTTTGGACAAGTTATGGCTGTTCAAAGTTTTGAAGAGACTGATTTCAGGAAAAGGTCATTTTGAAGTACATTTTTGGCCATATCTCAAAAAATACTCATCAGAAACACCTCAAATAAAAAGCAAAATGCAAGTTATCAGTCCTAGAATCGATCACAGTCAAAAAGTGGGGGTCAAAAATTTTTCGATTTTTGATGATTTTGTCAAGGGGTTACTATGCAAAAATGGTCAAAAAAGTCGAAAAATTAAAATTTCCGAAAATGGGAGAAATTTAAATGCAGTTTTATTTCATATTCAATACCATTTACAAAAATGCAAATTTCATGAAAATCGGTTGATTTTTGGACAAGTTATGGCTGTTCAAAGTTTGGAAGAGACTGATTTCAGGAAAAGGTCATTTTGAAGTACATTTTTGGCCATATCTCAAAAAATACTCATCAGAAACACCTCAAATAAAAAGCAAAGTGCAAGTTATCAGTCCTAGAATCGATCACAGTCAAAAAGTGGGGGTCAAAAATTTTTCGATTTTTGATGATTTTGTCAAGGGGTTACTATGCAAAAATGGTCAAAAAAGTCGAAAAATTAAAATTTCCAAAAATGGGAAAAACTTAAATGCAGTTTTATTTCATATTCAATACCATTTACAAAAATGCAAATTTCATGGAAATCGGTTGATTTTTGGACAAGTTATGGCTGTTCAAAGTTTGGAAGAGACTGATTTCAGGAAAAGGTAATTTTGAAGTATCTCAAAAATACTCATCAGAAACACCTCAAATAAAAAGCAAAATGCAAGTTATCAGTCCTAGAATCGATCACAGTCAAAAAGTGGGGGTCAAAAATTTTTCGATTTTTGATGATTTTGTCAAGGGGTTACTATGAAAAAATGGTCAAAAAAGTCGAAAAATTAAAATTTCCGAAAATGGAAAAAATTTAAATGCAGTTTTATTTCATATTCAATACCATTTACAAAAATGCAAATTTCATGAAAATCGGTTGATTTTTGGACAAGTTATGGCTGTTCAAAGTTTGGAAGAGACTGATTTCAGGAAAAGGTCATATTGAAGTACATTTTTGGCCATATCTCAAAAAATACTCATCAGAAACACCTCAAATAAAACGCAAAATGCAAGTTATCAGTCCTAGAATCGATCACAGTCAAAAAATTGGGGTCAAAAATTTTTCGATTTTTGATGATTTTGTCAAGGGGTTACTATGAAAAAATGGTCAAAAAAGTCGAAAAATTAAAATTTCCGAAAATGGAAAAGATTTAAATGCAGTTTTATTTCATATTCAATACCATTTACAAAAATGCAAATTTCATGAAAATCGGTTGATTTTTGGACAAGTTATGGCTGTTCAAAGTTTGGAAGAGACTGATTTCAGGAAAAGGTCATATTGAAGTACATTTTTGGCCATATCTCAAAAAATACTCATCAGAAACACCTCAAATAAAACGCAAAATGCAAGTTATCAGTCCTAGAATCGATCACAGTCAAAAAATTGGGGTCAAAAATTTTTCGATTTTTGATGATTTTGTCAAGGGGTTACTATGAAAAAATGGTCAAAAAAGTCGAAAAATTAAAATTTCCGAAAATGGAAAAAATTTAAATGCAGTTTTATTTCATATTCAATACCATTTACAAAAATGCAAATTTCATGAAAATCGGTTGATTTTTGGACAAGTTATGGCTGTTCAAAGTTTGGAAGAGACTGATTTCAGGAAAAGGTCATATTGAAGTACATTTTTGGCCATATCTCAAAAAATACTCATCAGAAACACCTCAAATAAAACGCAAAATGCAAGTTATCAGTCCTAGAATCGATCACAGTCAAAAAATTGGGGTCAAAAATTTTTCGATTTTTGATGATTTTGTCAAGGGGTTACTATGAAAAAATGGTCAAAAAAGTCGAAAAATTAAAATTTCCGAAAATGGAAAAGATTTAAATGCAGTTTTATTTCATATTCAATACCATTTACAAAAATGCAAATTTCATGAAAATTGGTTAAATTTTTGGACAAGTTATGGCTGTTCAAAGTTTGGAAGAGATTGATTTTAGGAAAAGGTCTTTTGAAGTACATTTTTGGCCATATCTCAAAAAATACTCATCAGAAACACCTCAAATAAAAATCAAACTGATAGTTGTGAGTCCCAGAATCGATTTGGGTTAAAAAACTGTGGTCAAAAATTTTTCGATTTATGATGATCTTGTCAAAAATATAGATCTCTGGTGGGTTCAGAAAATGTATATAATAAATGTTTTGAAGGAAAAAATTTACTATGAACACAAAAAATGGTTTTCAATTATTATTTGTGTTTGTTGTTTTTTTAGTGATTTCGTTTTTTATTTTGTGTAAGTGGTATGTGCGAATGGCAGGCGTTAATTTGGCACAGGTTCTCAGTTTACACAAGTAGACTTAGAACAAATGAAAACTTGGCTACGAAATTTAATTACATTTTCTTTGCCATTTGGCATTTATGACCGTAATAGCTCTGGGCTGAACTTTAGGGACTCGGTTTTCACAGGAATTTTCGAATTGGCAGAGAATCCATTTGGCATATGAAAATCCTGTTGAGCTATTTGTAAAGGTCGCCAAAACTTCAAAAAATCCTTAGCAAAAAAAATGTGATTTTTATTGAGAGTGTGAACAATCAAATAGCAACAAGAAAAGGTTTCGGCATTAGGATTTATTTGTGGACATATTTAATTTGCATATTCAATGAACAGAAAATCACATTTTGATGAAGTCAATCAAGAGGGCCATTGTTGAACAATAATTCACATATGGTTTACAGGGTATGAATGGGTCTACTCAGGATAGAACCTATTCATTGATTACTGTAACTAATTGTTATGCTAAGTAGCGTGTTCTAATAATAATAACTATAAATATATACAATTGTGTGGGCGGCAATCAGTTTTTTGTATATTAATAACCGGATTAATTCAGCGATATTTATTCATTTGGTAAATAAAAACAACCTTTTCAGCGCATGCAAAAGATATGAAAATATCAAAGGTTATATTTCTCCCACTCACACAAAAGAGCTATTTATCAAGGGTAAAGTTTTCCATTTTTTTTTTTTTTTTATTTTGTTGTTCTTGTTGTTATGTGTGCTTCAATCCACTGAACTTGTTTGGCGCACAAATAGCTGGAATGCCGCCAAAGACCGACGGACGGACAACCGACAACCGACAACCGACCAGGATATCCATGGCACTGCAACTACTATAAACATTGTGGGTAAGCCACCGCCATAGCCGACTTTCAACTCCTTTTACATATTTTTTTGGACCATTTTTGTTTATAGGGAAAAGTGAGAGCAAAAAATAAAGAAAAAAGAACACGAAATGTTCTTAAAGGCGTAAAGTTTGAAAACTGTGCATTTTGGGAATTTGGAATGGCATGTTGTTACTTCTTTTTTCTTTGGTTTTTGGGGCCACCTATAAAAAGTGTATAAGTATTCATAATTAAGCCAAGAAAAACAATTACCCTTCTGTTTAACGCAGCTCAGGCCTTTTGAATATTTCATTTTCTTCCCTTTTTTTTTTGGCAATCTCTTGCGTTGCTCAACAAATTGTTTTCAAAATTCCTTTTAAAAACATCTCTAACAAATGTTGCACAGATTTCGAATAACTTAAGATAAAACCGGAGATGGTATAAAATGTTAAATTGCATTAAAATTAATTGCATAAAGTTAAAATTACTACAGCAACATAAATTAATTTTTAATTTACAATGTTGCATTATTTTGCCGCATTTCTCATATTTTCTCATTATTATTTTTAAATTTCTTTGTTGTAAAAATTTAGGTTATTTTCAAAAGAATTTTATTAGTTTGCATTTTAATGTAATCACATAGCTTAATTACTAATTAATGTATTTATTTTTGTCTTTCATTTAAAGTACTTTGTTTAACAGTCGTCTAAAATTGAATTATATTTGAATTAAATAAAAAATAAATAATTTAATCCTCAGATTTATAACTTATAATTATTTCTTTTAAATTTTATTTAATTTAATTGATTTTATTTAATCTTATATTTTTTACATAAATAGATTTTTAGTCGAGTGGCTGTTGTTTTAAAAAAATAAATATATATATTTAAAAAAAAATATTATAGTCAAAGTAACTGTTTGCTAAGCTATATAATTATGTAATTGTTGCCTTTGGCTTATCATAAATATGAGAGCATTAACTTTATAGAATAATTGACAGGCCAAAGCTGCTCTATAGCCTCCGACACATTAAGTTGTCAGTCAGATATATGTATGTTACAAGGTGCGGAAACATAAATCTCCCTTTCAACCAACTATCGATAAATCAGCAACAGTTTGAACGAGTATCGCATTGTAATAATCATGGGGACTTACCGATGACATGTAGAGCAACGGCCGGGGGCATTACGAATATACCGACCATAAGATCGGCCACAGCCAAGCTCATGACGAAACAGTTGGTGACGGTGCGCAGGCGACGGGTTGTTAGGACGGCCAAGATGACGAGCATGTTGCCAATGACTGTGACAAAGATGAGCACCAGGAAGAGGGCCGCTGCTATACCCTTTGGCCAGTCCATGCTCTCCATGTAGGAGTTCATGTTGATGCACTTACAGTTTGAAGAACTCTCGATGCTTAGTCATTTTGATACAATTGGATTGTTTATATTTAATGGATTGAAATTGAAATGGAAATTGGGATTGGTATTGGTATTGAAATTGATTTCGCATTTTGTATATTCTCAGATATTCTTAGATCCAAATTGCACATTGATTGCCTGAAAACAAGAACATTTGATTAGTCGAAGAGTCATAAACGTCGAGAACTCAAATTGTGTGTTTTCTAAATTTGGTCAATGATTAATATGTACACACTACATACATATCATATGTATGTACAGTGGGTATTAAGTAACCTTTAGTCAACCGTGGTTAAACTATAGCTTAAACAATCGTTAGTGCTACGTCAGTAAATCTTTATGTAAACATCGAGATCTGTTTGTGATTGGGAGGCACACCTGTTAGACAAATTTGTAATACAAACAATTGAGATGAACGTATATTTCCATATTTTGCAATTCTTTCGAAATTGAATTCTCCCACTATAATTGCCTTTCACATTTGTGAAATTCAATTCTTTCACACTTCAAATCTTGTTTCAAACATCACTTCAATTACAGTTTGATTATTGCATGTCCATCATTTCAATTAAATTTACATATTTTTACTGTGCCGTATTTACTTGTAGAAATATTACAGAAATAAATCAGTATGTGTGTTTTTTTTTTTTATATAGGGTATAGTTGTGGATATATATGTATCTTATTAATGCATCCGCACACGTTGACTACAAACTGACGACGACGATGGAGCAACAACTCATTGACGATTGGCCGCTTGCTTCAAATTGAACGCAGCCAACGCTTCGTATGCGCAATATTTTTTTATTATTGGCGTCTAAAGTACACAGAATACACGGCGTGCTAAAAACAACAACAACAACATTTGGCGGGAGGGGAAAATTCTTTAACGTTCGCATTGAAACTTTTTCATTGTGCTGCCTGACGCTGGTTTTTTTTGGAATTTTAATTATTATTTTTAGCTTTATTTAAACGCGCATACATATTTATAATTTTTTTTTTAAATTTATTTCTGTTACCACCTCCTATCCACCCCCTTTTTGTTTGCTCAGTGTTTGAAAAATATTCCAAAAATTGTAAATATTGCCATCGGATTCGGTAATATGTATTATGGAACAGGAAATCTGAAAACAACGGCAACAATCAAAGCCGATCAACAGCAATCCATTAATCAAATCGACCAAAACAAAGTTGCATTTTTACGATGCATTCGCATTGCCATCGAAGCGTACGAATATCAAAAGCGATCGCTTTTGTGTAATTATAAATATAATACAAAATAAATATATTATTGACAGGTGTACTTCACTTTCGGATACCCTCGGTTTAAGTGTTTACAAAATTCATATACAAAAAGAAAATCCACTTTCCACTTCACATCTTTTCGACTTATCTTGAAAAAAATCTTTAATGATTTTATTTTATATGATTCCAGAAAGTGTATTGTTTATAATTTTTTTTTTTTTGAATTTCTCTATAATTATTTTAAGCATTTTTCATTTTCTCAGACATTCCCAGTTCAAATTTCCAACAAAACTCCAGCTGCATGGCAACGATAATGTGGAGTAAGGGGAATATGAGTGAATTTTCCATCTCCATTAGAGGGGATTATAATGTTGCGTGTCTTGGCATTCTCAGCAGACTTTAACTACCCATTCATTAAATTAGGGTCGCACCTACGATTCACGCCCAGGCAGTTACTTAACTTGGCCCGAACTGAACTTGGCACTCGGCACTTAGAAGTCGAGAAGTGTTAATGCATGTAGCATAGTGTAGTATAATTAATAAATTCGATTAGTTTGTTGCAAATTTGTGAGCAGAATTTTCCGGCAATTTATCGGGCTGAATGATGTGATGCCAAATTGCAACAGGAAATAGCAAATGTTCCACTTATGCATGGGGAGTGAGCTCTTGTTGAGCCCTTATCGTCAAATTAATTGATAAATTTATCAGTTGATTAACGCATTGATAGACATTGACATGTGTCCCCCTCATGTGCAATTAATTGAGTTCGATCGTTATTAGTTTTAGCCTGATTACGTACACTACACAATACACACACAAACAATTTGTTTACGTACATTAACATAACTCGGATTATTATTATTTAAATTTTTTCTTTGTATATGCAAAAATTGTTGTCGATTAATTTGGAAAGTTTTTCGAGCGATTTATTGCATGGAATGAAATGTGAAATGTTTGCTTTTGCACACTGAGTCTATAGAATTGTGATTGTGATTTTATTGCTCAAAAATACCGTATCGCATCGTTTTTTGGGGGGTCTTTTGGGGTCCACTGTCTGCCTGTGGGCAACCTATCGCTAGGACGCGTCGCGTACGACTAAAAGAATTGTGGGCGAACGGCAAAAAATTTTCTAATTTCCCCAAACGTTTTCACTTGGTCTTTATGCTAACATTCATTAGCGCGTACATGTATATATATATATATGTATATGTGTATATATGTGAACTACACACGCACACAGCGATTCTTCTTGTATATGTATACACACACACACACATACACATACACATATGTGGGCAGCTTTGTATTCTGTTTGACAGACAGCGTTAATTCGCGTGCCCCGAATGCGCCAAAGATAATTATTTAGGTAATTAGTTAGGGTTCGTTTTGCGCAGATGAATGTTCAGGATAAAATGAAATTCGCAGGCGCCTTCAATTTCTATATTTTCGGCATGTACTTAAGTCATAGGTGTGAGATTTGTAAAGTGATAGACCAGTAGATACTCTCCATAAATACATATATAACTTCAAAGTTCGCAATTCTGGTATGTTTTGAAATACCTTCTTGTTGCCTTGCTACAGAGCATCAACTCCAAACAAATGCTAATTTTGGATTCATTCACAATTTTAATTTAAAAACCATTTACATAATGTTGAGCTTATTAACAAGTTGAGTTGAGGCTTCTCATGCATATCGATCTTGTGCTACACAATTTTTGAGTACATAAATAAAGCTCAAGAGTACCATTAATATTTGTAGTCGTATTTACATTTGTATTTGAAGAACGTAAACACACATGTCTGTATGTAGTTAATGTGGTTTGTAGTATATTTTGTTTACTAGTGAAATTTCGTATTCCATGCCCAATTGCACGTTGATTGACGACCGAAAAAGTGAACGATATTAATTAAAATGCCTAATGAAGCGAATGCTGTAAATGATCGACGAAAGGATACTCTCAAAAAGTATATGTATATTCACATTACAGACAGTTTATTAAAATTAGTGTATATATTTAATCTAGATATAGCTTTGCCTGGCACTTAATTTAGTGATTTTGGTGCCCGAAGCGAATCAGAATTTCAGAGTGAAATCTATTGCATATTATGTATATTGAGATCATATTTATAACTATTAATACTTAATTCTTAATACTTAATACTATAGGCCCAATTTTTTACTCGGCCTTTGATACTGAACACCTGTTACTTTCTGAGTATAATATCAAGTATACGTACATATTTTCAACTTGACTCACATAAGTATGCTATTAATTCGTGATCTACTTTTAATACTCAATTGGGTGTGAGAGGCTAAAGAAGCCACTTATAAATAAACTCGGATAGCTTCCATTGCAGGTCCTGCAGATAATTTGTCAAATACAGGCGATAGAGGATGGGGGCCTTGTGCTACATCCGCTGAATAACGCAACCCTTAAAGGAGTTCATTCGCACATCGATTTCGCCTTCCTCAAGCTATTAAAAAACAATCATCAATTAATACTTTCGTCATTCTGACCCCAAATATAGTAATATAGCCGACCTCATCGAAGGCATAAATATCCTGGTAGCAGGATGGCGATATACATCGACGCAGACAGTTTAATTTCGACACCATCGCTGAATTGAAATTAACACAAAGGGAATTTTGACTGCATGCCAATTCGTAATCATGGTAAATGATTTCCTGTGAATAAACAAATCATATTAGTGGTAATATTGATAAATCAATACGCCAACAGTTCTCACGCATACATTTTTGCTGGTCTCCTTGTAAGCGTATTCCGGGAAATGAAATGTCGCCGTCTTGGACAAGAGTTTTCCATCGCCATGAGCTTCAGTAGTGCAAATTATTATTTCCAGTAGAAATACTGAGCAAAATGCACGTAATATTTCAAGAGGACGCGACATTTTTCTATTATTCAGCTGGCAACTTAATAATGTTGCTCCTGTCCAGGTGGATATATTTTACAAATTGGTATTTTTATGCCAAGGGGGTGGATTGCAGCATATGCTGACTGTTAAGCCGGTCTGTAAACCGGTTCTTTACACAATAGAATTGCGCTGTTAAACTCACAGCTGTTTAGCAGTGAACTAACATAACATAGTCAGCTGATTGCTCTCACCAATTTAACAGCTGGAAGCTAAACTTGTTAGGGTTGCAAAGCAACTCAAATTCAAACAAAGTGCAGTCAACAGAGTAACGGACGTAATTGATAAGAACTTAATTTTCTGATTTTTCACCTTTATTTTAATTCAACACGAACATTCAGCGTTAATATACAATTAAAAATAATCACAACATTTATGTATATTTATAGCAAACATTGAAATTTCAACTTCAAGAATAGTATTTCTCTTAATTTTCTTCACATTTACATATAATACCTAATCCAATTACAACATTTATAATAAATTTATCATATATCATTAAAAAACTTAATTTAATTATGTTTAGCTTGGCTAATTTCTTGTTTGGAACAATTAACTTTTACTTTTGAAGTAAATTTACGAAACTAAAAATACTGTAAATGAATTGTAAATTGTGAATATCACTTATTCAATATATGTAGATAGAGATAGAGAGCTTAGTTATAACATAAAAATAATTATCACATGTAGAAAGCATTGAAAAGTAATCTAATTACTTTTAAATTAAGATTAAGACTAGGGCTCGGAATCGATAGGAAAAAAGGAATTCTTCAGATTTTAAACATAATCTTCCTGATCCCTTAGCATTTTCTGTGTCTCAACGAGCAGTTGCGGTTGTCCTTTCTGGCTGATGGATACTTGACGATCCATGGAGCTGCGTATGGTGTACTGGGTGGTTACGGGCAAGGATTCACTGTACTTCATGACATTCTTCCTACATATTCCCAATCTATATAAAATAAGAGAATATTACAAGAGAACTGAAATGAAATGTTTAACTGAATCTTACTTGGCCAAGAGGACAATCAAATCCTGGCGATACTGTGATGTAAGAATCGCATACAAATAGGGATCTGCGCAGGAGTTGAGAGGATAGAAGAATACCAGTAGTATCTTTGACTTGGTTACATTGATGAGCGGATAACCAGCCAGAGCAGTCAGACCAAAGAAAGCAATTGGAGCCCAGCAAGTAAAGTTTGTAAATACCTGAAATTAAAAGATAAAATAGGTTCTTTGACTGTCTACGCCGATTTGTCAGGCAGAAATACAGACTATATGTCCCACTTACCAATAATGTCATTTTTTTGGCAATGCTTATCTCGCCGGGATTGTTATCACGGGCGTGACGGGTTTCGTGGCCCAAAGATATGTAAATTTGGGCATAGCAGATGGCAATAATGGTGAAGGCCATGAAATTACAACCCAAAATCAATACCAAATAGACCGAATCGTAAATATCTCGTGTCTCCATGGGCAAACATATGCTAAATTATAGGATATCAGAGCAATTCTGGGAATAATTTAAAGAAGCATCTTTTACCTCGTCGATGAATAGTTACTTATGCCGAACAGAGGCAGCGAGGACATGAACATGGAGTAGATCCAACCTGACAACATGATTGCCGCCGCCTGTCGCAACCTGATCCGCTTGTTGAGGTACATGGCCCGGGTTATGGTGAACCAACGTTCAATGGTGATCACGGTTAAGGTGAAGACCGACAAATGACTGGCGAATACCGTGAGGAAACCAGCTACCTTGCAACCCAAACCTAATCACAGAAATGGATGAGGTTTAAAAAAAACTTATCAAAATTCAAAATCCTTGATTCTCACCATACTGCCAATCGTAGGCATAGTTAAAGTACTCGCCCATGGAGTGGGCATCAATGGAGGCGATGAGCAGCAGATAGAGACCCAAACAGAGGTCCGCAAACGCTAGATGGCACATAAGAAATCTTGGCACGGATGCATTTTCCGATCTATACAAATAATTTAATTTTTTGTTAAAACCCATAAATATTATAAAAAGCTATGTTACTCACTTTATGGATAGTATAACCGTGAGCACAGCTACGTTGCCCACCACAGCCAAGGCAACCACAATCCAAACCGCAATGCGCAGCCATTGATAGCCCATGACATCCTCACAGGGATTCAGCGCATTGGGCATGGGATAGCACTCAATATTTGGTTTCCTACAAAATAACATAATTCAAAATAAACAACAATTAAATATAATATTTCATACTCTCACCTAAAAGTAAAATTTCCGCAATATTCGGCGAGTTGTTCGTCCTCCGGATTCAGTTTAATCTGTTCGTGAAAGAACCCGATATTATTTATGTCTGAATCCGTTTCATAATTGTAAGCATTTGGAGTTGATTCCGTCACGGCATCATCCATGCTCTCATACGTTAGGAAGCCATCAGAGTTTGGCACACTTCGTTCCCAGCGACTTCAAGTTCAAAATTAATGTCAATTCATATAAATTTGATATTCAGTAATTATATTTTTACTTACCCATAGGGGTAATCGGTTATAACCTCCTCGGTTATGATATCGGTTAGTCTGAGTTTGCGGGTATCCCGATCATTGTTGCACTGCTCCCGCCACTTCTGCATCTCCTGCATCCGCTGGGCATGACGTTCCGGGTCATGTCGGGAGGGAAATTGAAAGGCGCAGCAATGAAAAGAATGTGTCAAGTGGGCACGCTGCAGATTCTAGAAGAATAATACAACATCAATATTATAATAATATTTATTTATAGAAATTATATGCAGATTTACCTGAAAATTATAAATGGAGGGTATTGTTTTCAAGGTGTGCGTATTCGTGATGTAGAGTATCTCAACGGTCTGCAATCCCGCTGATGGCAAACGGACTAGAGAAGTGCTCGAGAGATCCCTTTAAATTATTCACAAAATTTCAAGTTTTTTGAAAAATATAATATATGTATTATTATTATAATATTATGTTACTTACAATTCGGTTATGTCTATTAAGCCATAAAATGCATTTGGATGCAAATCGCTGAGTTTGCGATTATCTCTTAATGTGCTAATTTTAAGAAATAATATTATTACATTATATATAAATTTATAGAAATAATTTAACTTACAGTTTAGCTATCTTGGAGCCTTGAAATGCGGAATCATCTATGAATGTTATGTCATTATTTGCTAAAACTCTGTATAAAGAAATGTGTTGGAAATTCCAAGGATATATTAATTTTTAAAACATTCCCCACTTTTTCCAAAAATTTTTTAACATTTTCAAAGATTTTGACTTCATATCAAAATACTTACAATTGTGCAGTCTTCACTTGAATTGATTTGGAATCGATTCGAGATATTTGATTATTATCGAGATCTCTAAATAAAAGTTCATTAATCCCCAAATAAAATTTAATTTTTAAAAGATCTCGAACTTACATCATTTGTAAAATATTTGAGGTTGGTAGGAAGCCAAAATCGGGCACGCTTATTAAGCCGCTGTTAATGATACGTCTAAAAATATATTTTTTTGAATTTAATAAGTTTTTATTACAATAAAAAGAAGAAGAACTATTATTGCAACTTACATGATTTCGATGGTGTCTGAAATTCCCTCAAAGACATGCTTCGACAAATATTTCAGTTGTGGAGCATGTGATATATAGCTGATGGAATAATTCGGTGATAAGAATTTCAATACTTATACTAAACAAATAATTTGCTTACATGGTGCGTAATACCGTTAGATTGGAGAAAGCACTATCCTCTATTGTTTGCAGTTGCATGCAGTTGATAAATGCACTGAAAAGCTTTAACTAATCAATATTGCTTCAGTTGATTGATAACATTGACCTACACATCCAGCAACGTGGCTCCATACACCTTCAGGCCGATGGACCGTAAACGTGGCAAACCCGCCGAGGCAATTGTTAACCTTTGCATAGGTAGCTTCAGGGTTTGGGGTACGCGTGTCAAGGCATCCCCCTCGCAGCGACATTCGAGCTCGTTCTGCTGATAGATACGGGTAAACTGGATATCAAACAGGAACGAACAAACAAATACCCCCCATATACACATATACACACATGAAGGACAGTTAAAGGTCTGTTAACTAAACAGTGTTTAATTAGCAAACGTAGTAATTGAACTAAGAAATCAGAGGAAGCCTTTAACAGGCATTCCGATTCAAGGCCTATACAATTATGCAGGATCTGCTCTAGCTAATCCTGCAGATGTGAGATACCACTTACCTGACTGTTGGCCTGCCAGCAACAACACTTCCAGGGGGGCACCTCATCCTCAGCTGGCGGTGACACGCCTGTGGGTCCTGTTGCTCCTCTGGTCGTGTCGATATCAATCGCATTTGGATTGGCATTGAAACCATTGCCGCCATCATAGCAGCTGGTGTTTGCTTGCGAGTTGCAATAATTGTTTGGCGAGAGTAGAAAACATAATATCAAAACAATTTCCAAATTAATTGACATGCACTTCATGTTGGTTAAAGTGCACTTCAACCTCCAATATTCTATGTTGCCTTATTCTCTTCCTCTTTTCTGCTTAGTGACCTCAATTAGTGCCACTAACGGTTGTTGTTGCACTAAAGAAGATACAATTACGTTGGAAAACATATTCCAGCTTCATTCCGAAAATATTTTTCAAAAATTTACAATATAGCTGCATAGTGAACATTTTGTGGTCTTCATTGATGGAAGATCTGAAATTAAGAAGTTTTAGTTAATTTTAAATAACAATGTAGACATATTTAAATGTGAAGTACAATTTATGAAATTTTCAAATAATTTCTAATATTTAAAAAAATTGATTTACAACGAACTAGTTGCAGTTTCTAGGAACTTAGCAGGGGCCTTACAACAGCCTTAACTAAATAGAAGCTGATTAAATATATAATATATACTATATTTATATAGGGTATTATAAGATGACTGACACATGTATTGTTAATATATATATATATATATAAATATTTCATGTTTACAAAAGCGACATCGCCTCATGCATATCCACACACACACACACACACACACACACAAATTGAAATACAGAAACTCAAAATATTTTGCACCTATTGATAAAGTTGTGAATTGAAAATTCACGCTTCACAAAGACGAACGCATGTTTGATTGAGTTTTCAATTTATTCAATATAAACTTATGATACGATGCGATACGATATGATTACCTAAAATACAACATTGTTTAGTATTTTCATATCACGAAATAATTGCCATCAACATGGCAATTTTCCTGCAACTGAAGCATGTAAAGAAAAAGAAGGAAAAGTATTTTCTCGGCCAACGCGGCGGATGAGGAATTTATGGCCAAGGGAGGCGGCAGCGAAAGAAGCGAAGATGCTGCTGCTGCCGCTGATTGACCACAAACTGAGTATGGAAATAAATTGTTGAATATATTGGTAATTGCAAGTAAAAATAACATTTAAAGCAAGCCGCAACACGTGCCACACATTCTGTAAATGATTCCTGTGGGTTTATTAGCCCTCATCTCTGTAGACATTGTCTAGAATTGTATATTTGTTAACACACTTTTAAAAGGAGCGTATATTTTTAAATTGTTAAAAATAATATTTATTATCATTGTAGTGCTGTTTTAATAACATCGCGAATTATAATTTCGGTGATTTTTTTTTTATTAACTTTTTTTTTTTGGCATTTCCAGGGCTGCACAGTGAACCCAATTCTGTTTCTGTTGTTGCTGTTGTTGTTGTTAATATTTGTTTTTTACATATTGTAGACGATGCCAGGCTACTTTTTTAATTAACATACGCATACAACAAATGTAAACAAATAAATCGCAGTTAACTTATCAGTTCTATATTTAGACTCAGCTACACATCTGTATCTGTATATATAATATGGTGGTCTGAATGTGGAGGCATTGTTCGATTTTTGAATATCAAACTAATTAGAATATTATCGAAATTAGTGCAATCATAAAACAAACAAAAAAATACGCCTCAATATGCAATAAAAGAAGGTGAACTTAATTAAAGAAAGTCTGTGTTTATGAACTTGACAACTTAATTATAGAAAATGTTTTATTTTTATTTAATAGTTTCGATACCTTTTTATTTCAAGTCGAAAATACCAGTTATGTTTCAGCTGATATCTATATCAAGAATTTCCGGAAAAACGTATAAATAATATCTGATTAAGAGCAAAGAATATTCTAAGTTCTCTCTAAAACACACATAATCATATACCATCTGTTGTCTAACTATGAAAACTGAAAAAAAAAAAATTTTGAGTTCATTCAGTTAAAATGAAAGTGATGCCGACAAAAAAATGAAACGGGGTCCAATTTCCACAATTCTTAATTATCAAATATTTGTTGATTAAATATCGAGTGTTTGCTTTCGGCTATCTTCTGTTTACAATCATAACATGATCTAACAGATGATCATGAAACAGAAAGAAACCCTCACATTCCGCCGAACACAATTTGATAAGGTGTCATACAAAATATGGGGTTATTGTATGGAGGGTAGGAGAATAAGTCCTATAGACTATATAGAACTCACAGTTTGTTTACTTGTACGATGGATATTTATTTGAATACCGGTAACATTTATAAATTTAATTATATAGCAGCTGTGATATAAACAATGACTTTGAAATTGTCTGCAAAACTCTTTTATCTCGAATACGTTTTATTTGAATTGTTTGAATTGAGCAACTGATTGAAATATGGAATATAGAATATAGAATATATAATTATTAAATTTTAGTATCATTCAGAAATTCCCAGCTCCAACAAAATGTATTAATCATAATTTTAATTAATTTTTTTTTTGTACAATTTGCGTCACTTAAAAAAAACACATATAGATGCTTCACTTACTAAATTTATAAAAAAAATACAAAAATTTTTTCAAATTTTGCGGTAAACTTTTTTTGTAGCATGTATATAAATAAGAAGCTCAGACCTCCTCCTAGACATACTCCAAAATATTTTCATAATTTGTTGTCATTGAATTGATTTTGTTTATGAATTTCAATTAAATGCTTCTCTTAAAAAAAAAACAAACAACAAAAAACTGAAGAAAAAAAACATCCACGTATTTTGAATTCTATAGCTGTCGGGGAACACCCCATATTCATGCCTAAAGCTCATCATAATATTATATCTTAACTGCAGATTACAAACGTCTTATTGCTTATTTTTTTTAGAAATTTCTAATTCACTTGTCATTGGCTTTAAATAAATTCATTAATAACTAATTAGCAACATTTATTTGATCTTGATTTACGTATATTATGGAATTAACTTTTTCACTAATAGAAAGTTATGCATGTTTGTCTCTCTCTCTCTCTCTCTCTCTCTCTCTATCTTTTTTCTCCATCTCACTCACAGGTCACATTTTGTTTTTTAATTGAAATAAGTATAAACAATTTACTGGGTGATACAATCTTTTTTTCGTTTGAAAAACTTATTAGAGCTATTGTTCATTCAATAATAGATCTGGAAATAACTTCCATTACGAGAAAAGTGCGACTTAAGCCGGAAAAATACGGAAATTTTTGACATTTTCGTATTATATCGAATATCCCCAAATTGATTTTCTGTTATATCACGACGTTATCGGGCTAAGGATTATGTAATCTAATATTATTGTAGTAACTCTATAAATAGTTAAGTGTTTAATTAGCAACTACTCATATCAATGTTCATTAAAGAGATTAATTTGGCTGCTGATTACCAATAGAAACCTCCGATGAATAGAAATTGATTCTGATAGATGTTTGTTTTGGGCAACAATTTTGAAATATACATATATATGTATGTATGTGTACACACACTTATCACAAGTATAACTTCCGAGAGCAAAGTAACCCGAATCCGTAATCCGAAAAGTGGGAGTTTCAATTTTCTGTTCGGCGTGGGAAGTAATTCGAAACGTAGGATATATCCAGGAACTGGGCGTATATAGTATTCTTTAAATATTTTTGGAAATATAAACTTCACTGCTCAACACTTTGATTATTTAATATCTTAATGGAATATATCGGGAATATCGAAAATCACAACTTTCAGTTAATCTTCACCATATACGAATCAAAAAATATTTCCCGGCGCGAATTACGGCGAGCGTTCGCAACTCGATTCACCTGTTGAATGATGGCGATGGCTGACAAATCTGTTACTAAAAGCGAGCTCAGACCAAAACGGAAGTCAGATAGATATATGGCTAGGCATATGTATATATGTATATGTGCATATATCTACACATAGACATCGAATAACGCGACACCAACACCATCGTCTTAATGGCAACGAAACACGAATGCTGCGTGCCGAGCGAGCGCCGTGCGAAATCCAAAATTAACTTTGTTTCTGTGGGCGACACGGCGAAGCTTTTGCTTTGCTTTACTTTGAAAGCTTCGTCAACGGGTCGCAACGGGTTTTGCTTAACGAAGCAACAGGCATCTCTGAAAGCTTTCTCAGCTCGTAGCTGAAGCTTTTTAATACCCTGTGCTCTTTGAAAATTACCAAAAGAGGGTATTACAGTTTTCTTCGAATGTGCGTAACAGGATGAAGAATATAAATATTTTTTTTGTTATTTTTTAACTATTGTGGCCCTATTTACTAAAATATTGCTCCAAATTAACTACGGTAGAATCTTTTATGCTAATTATAATGTCCGAGATCGGAAAAATTGAAAATATTTATTCTTTTACAAGGGTCTGCACTTGTGCGTCCGTAATGTCACTTGTCATAGACCGCAATTCAAAAATTTTGAAAATCGGTTGATTTGCGGCAAAGTTGTGGCTTGTTTTCGAATGATAGTAGGTTTCATTTTGACAGCTCCGTCAAGGCTAATGGTTTAGCCTGATGAGTTGACCCGTCAATCAAATATATTTCATTACCAAATAGAACAGCAGGTAGTCTCATTGAAAAACTTCCAGAATTAACTTGAATATATATATTCAGAAAATTTGTTTAGGTTCGAAATATTTACAGTTACCCGAAGTCAATTTGAAATTTAGGAAAAATCGCAAGATGGACATGCGTTTTCAGTTTAAGAAAAACCATCCGTTTGAAAAGCGACGGTCCGAGGCCGATAAGATCCGTAGCAAGTATCCAGATCGTGTTCCCGTAATCGTGGAACAGGCACCCGGAACACGATACGTCGCCTTGGATAAGAAGAAGTTTTTGGTACCCAATGATCTTACAATGGGTCAATTTTATTTTCTCATACGCAGAAGCATCAATCTGCGTCCGGATGATGGACTCTTCGTCTTCGTGAATAGCATCATACCGCCAACTTCGGCTACGATGGGATCCCTATACCAGGAGCACCATGATAAGGATTACTTCCTCTACATGGCCTACTCCGATGAGAATGTATATGGACAGGAACCGCAGCACTTTATGTAATTTGTTTATATATTGCTGCTAATCAACCGGGCAAATGAAGAATGCTACAACTATATTTAAGAAATCACAAACAAAAAATGCGACAAATAAAAATTTATAAATCCAATTATCAGTTCCGCGTGAATCGCGCAACTAACAATCCAAAGATCGGAGTAGGTTGCTCCACCGCATTGTTAGCTTAAATAGAAATAAACATAAAAAGAAACTAAAAAAATTAAAAAAATAAATATATATGTATATCTGCATAACTTTATTAATCTTTTCTGGACTATCAACAATATATAAATAATTTATTCAATTCTTTGCCCAGGCATTGAGGTTGACTGTAGGTAGACTGGGGTCATCGCAGAAGACCACTTGATTCCTGCAAGTCAAGTTTATTATAGGATTATTTTTAGGAATGAAGGGAAGATATCTTTAACTTACCCAGGAAAGTCGGCGCGTACAAAGGCAGCTTTAGGCACTCCATGGAGGGACAAATGATCGGCATTATCACAAATCAGGCGGGCCATAGTGACCTTACGCAGTTCCTTGAGTTGTGCCACCTTGAAGGCCGTGGGATTTGTCCTCTCATCGTATTCGTAGAAGTAACGATCTCCTTGCTTGAAGCGTGCAAATTGATCCGCAATGATCTCGGCAAACGTGATGCCCACGCAGCCATCCTCAACTGCCTTTTCCAGCAATCCGCCGACCCACAGATCAATATCATCCGGCGTGCGATAAACCCAGGAAAGTTTCTCCGCAACCTTCGGAGTATCAAAAATATATATCAAAAAAATATTTTGAAAATTGTACATACAAATTTAAAAAAAAAAAGAAACTTACGTTTTTGGGAAATTGGTTGAAGTTTAGCAACTTTGGAGCCCCCGTGAGATGCAGATAATCGTTGTAGCTGCGCAGTCCTTGATCCCGACCTCGCTGTATATTCAAGGCAGCCAAGTCCAGGCCGAAAGGATTGTCGCCACGAAACAGAAATCTGCTTAGCTTTAACGGGAATTATAAATGATTATAAAAATAAAAATATTAAGTATATGTTTCCCTACTCCATGGGTTATGGAATTGTCCACCTGCTGCATGGGCTGTGTGAAGAGCGAGCTCAGCATATCATCATAGAACTCCCGCTTGCGCATCCGAGATGGATTGAACATGACATCGGGAATATTTATAACCTCATCCCGTATGTGAAACTTTCCCGCCACACTGAGATTGAAAAGTATACATACAATAAGTTGGTATATATTTACCAAACAATAGTTCCTTCACTGACCTGGAGTGTCCCATGCGGAAGGCGGCACCTGTGAACTCATTAGTTATGGCGGGATTCACATCCATATTGTAATCCTTGGCATAACCATCGTGGAGCGGCAGCAGACGGAATCGTTTCATTTGCTGGACGCCAATCACGGCCGGCAGATACTCATTGTAGGTGATGTGCTGCAGCTCCGCAATGACAATGCTGCGAGCCTCCTGGAAGAGCCACTCGTCCGTCGCTGAAGGATTCAATCTCGCCAGGATGTTGGCAACTCGGTTATGCTCCCGGGCAAAGACAATTTGCAGCGTGATCAACGAGATGATTTGATTTGTGCGTCCATCCCCTAAAAAAATATATATACTTTCTTTAAGTGGCGATGCTGGCCAAGATTGGATTTGCTACTTACCGGATTTGAAGCAAGTCTTGCCGGGCTCAGAGCTGCCGCAGGCACTCTTGTCACTGGTCAAGGGCAGCAGATCATGACCAAAGTCATTCAGCATCTGCAGACGACCGCCCTGGAACGTGCGCAGATTCCGAGCCGTCTCATCATTGGAGCCATATATGGGCGAGGCATCCAGAAAGTGGGTAACCTTGCTGCGCTGCTTGCCATAGCTGAGCTGGCAATCGGGGCTGGGCACCAGCGACAGACGTACCAGATTGAGGCACCTCACGCCGAAGGCACTGTAGAACTCGTCATCCGCGGCGACAGCAATGGGCAGGCAGGCAAAGTGGGTCTTGTCCTTGGGCAACATGCTCTTGCCGCCTGGCGAACAGCATTGGACCAGGCCACCATTTTCATCGAGGCGGATGGAGGCGGACTGGGTGACATCGTGGGCCAAGAGTTGTCCGAACTGCATGATCAACTGGTTATACTTGGGATGCGGACGATGCACATCGTCGAAGAGCAGACGAGAGATCTCCCTGGCGCTACTAAGGGGACTGCCATCAGCGGAGTGCATCCGGGGAGTCCAGATGCCATCCTCATAGGCTGGCGGCAACAAACGCTCCATGGGCTGACCAGCAGCACCCCAGTGGGAGCGTTGGGCCAGAGGATTGTTGCAGGTGCCGTCGAAGCTACGATAGCCATGTATATTCCGGCAGATCGGAGGCGGCTGGCAATGCTGGGCCAACGGAGTGGAGAACTTCACATGGACACTGTTGGTAATGAAGTCATCCACCGGCACCTGCTCCATCTTGCTAAACACCTGGGTCGTGACCACCTGCTCCAATGCGTTGTTCGTCACCGCAAAATTATCCTTGGGCGTCGAGTGAAAGACAATGCCATGGGTGAAGTCCGGTTGACCACGATGCACCTGCATCTGGGCCACTCCGTGCATCAGCTGCTGGAAACTCTTCCGCGCCTCCTCCAACACATCTGGCGGCAGGATCGGCGGAAAGCTCATCCGACGTTCCTTGTCCACATGCAGATCGGATGTGGTATGATTCTGACCCGTCCGGCAGCAGTAACCGAATTTTCCCGCTGGCAAATCACATATTTGAGGCTTCTCGTGACCCTTCATGCGGACATGGGCGGGACACTGGATTTGTGGTACGCACTTTACATCGGAGCAGATGTTACATTTCTCAAGCAGACCACTTTTGGCTACTGAAATGTGATGAAAGGTTATGTACGCTTCCAGTTAATGTGACAGAGCGAGACAGCTGTCTGCTCAATAGGTACCGTATAACAACACAAACACACAAGCACACATGCATATGATTGTATATATTACTGTAACCATCCAGCTGACTTAACTGTCTCTCTGAAGTTTATTAACCTTCATCAATACACATATAGTTGTTCAACTTACGGTCATTCTCCTTGTGAGAGTGCTTTGGATCTGTAGATTTTAAATTATTTTGCCGCAATGAAAATGCAGCAGTATACTCAGGTAGAAATGTAAAATGCCAACATATATAAATAACGTAAAAAAATAGATAAAAATTTGGATTCCGCATTATGGCTATGGCATTAACACATAATCTAACTTTATCTGAAAATCTCTTCCTGACAAATGTAAAAAGACTTTGACCGAGTAACGGCGCATTTAACACAATGGGACCAAATCTACTTAAATGCCATAAAGCCGCAAAGAAAATATTTAGTATTAAAATACCAATTTTGCCAGAATTTCGCATTCTAAAAATACTCACTTCTTTTGATGTGTTTTTCATAAGGCACAAAATTTAAAAATATATATTATTAATTTATTAAAACCAATACTAATATATTTACTTAATTTTCTTAATTAATTTTTAAATGACATTTGGCGATAACGTGGAAAATATCGATAGTAGCGATATTGCATCTGCATACATGAAACCATCATCCGCCATATTTGTTCGCGTCAGTTGAGATGTCCGGCAACGCTAAAACTCGCTTTGTACAGGGCCAGCTCGTCGTTATGCTGAGAAATAATGAAAATTAAGTGAAATTACACTAAATTAAATAGAAAAAGTGTATAGATTATATACAGAATATGTATGCCTATTAACCAATTGTGAAATTATATGAAAAACAGTGCATTCTCCACGCGCATAACGTGCTTTACCCACTGCGAATAATTTTCTTCGGCAGCCCCAGACAAGACTTGCATACAATTTTTTAATGTTCGTCGTTTTCGTCGTACCGAGCTTGTCTTCTCCTTCTCACGCGAGTTCGTTTTTAGTATATATAGCCAGTCTATGGACGGTCGATGCGTGAAAATATTTCTATGTGTAAGTGTGGGTGTGTTTAATGATGTTATATAGTTTAAAAAATGACTTAAATCGAATGAACACTTTGCCGGATATTTGCAAAAACCTAAAAACGCAAATACCAAATAGTATGTACATACAAAACATTCGTACATACATGCTGGCTCAAAGTTCGATACGGTACAGATACAGATGTATGAATATGAATGTGTGAGTGTATGCGTGTATACATAAAATACTAAAAATACTAAATTGTCGGACCACATCCTTGCATCATCATCATCACCATGATCATCATAATCGCCGCTAAAACGCCATATTAATTAAATATTCCCAGAAGATCTTATGTGAATATAAGAGATTATTCTTAGTGTATGAAACATTCAAGGAGCAACGACGACGTCAGCAATTAACTCGCATAATGATTGTAATATAATGAAAATGGAATAAATCTAAGTCCAAAGTAGCATGATATTCCTATCAAATTTTTGTTAAAATAAACATCTAAAAAAAAAAAAAACAAAAAGCAAAAACTGTTTGTGAAAAACGCGAAACCTCAAACTCGTTTTGTTCTTACATTCGGCATTAAAATTAAACAGAAAATGTAACAGAAGTAGTGGTTGTCTCGCTCTAACTCACTTGTACTGCACTACGAAAAAGGCCGCATATAACACAAGCGAGATAAATAGCACTCCAAAACGAAACGAGAATCAACGAGAGAGAGAGCGCGCAAAAAATCCAAAGCAAATTATATGAAATGAAAAAGAAAAAAACGAATAGAAATCACGTAGAATGGATAATGAAAAACATATTAAAGTTCAAAAATATATGCAGACAATAATTACAACAATGGATATCTTTAGTATCTGATGCACTTTCGTTAGTAATTCTCACTAGAATTGACATTTGTTTGCCATTTTCTCGGTAGTCGTACGCACACAAACATGTCTCATGTATATGTTTCATATACATATGTACTACATATGTATGTATGTATATAAATCGCCTAGCTGCATACATCGCTCTATGATTTTTTTTTTTATAAATATGATTTCTTTTTAATTGCAAAATGTTACATGTCCAGGCAGAAAAAAAAACAATTAACCTATCGGTTTCTCTGCACGAAGTGTTCTCGGAATATGTATTGAGCATCGAAATCGTTTGCTATTAATACAATTTTGAATAAGTAATTCAGAAAATAATTTACCTTTAATTGATGCACTAATTCCAAATTCATGTTATGCCAAAACTATAAACAAAACCAAATCGAATTTAGTTACTAGTTAGAAATAGAGCGGTTGTAATTGCCATAGATTTTCGAATTTATTAATGCGATTTGTCTGGGGCAATAGTTGGTTCTGGGCGTATAATGTGTGCGTATTATATAAATAAAATATTTTATTTAAAATGATTAACTTAAAACGAGTACATATAAAAAAAGGAAAGAATTATAATTAATAATTTAGTTTGGCCTTTTCAAACAAAAACTAATACAGACATGCCATGCGCGCATTAGTGCGACAGTGAGAGCGAGACTCTCGTGCAAGTGGGATAGCGTGTAGTGCGTGTAGAGCTGCCAAATGTAAAAAGCGCGAGAGAGCGCACTCGGCACTGAGAGCGAGTATATCAGTGAGAGAGCGTCCGCAGCGAGAGAGCGAGCGCTCTCTTACTCTCTGTGGCTGTCAACGCGCGACAATTTGTAAACGGACAGACCGAATGTGCTCTGTGTGTGTGTGTGTGTTTGTGTGTGGTTGTTGTTTTTGTTGTTGCTGATGTAGTTGTAGAAGTAGTGGTAGTGGTAGCTGACTTTTCAGTACACAGAATGGAAGAATTACAAAATGTTGGCGGCCAAAAGAAATACATTTTGGGCGAGAAATATGTATATGATTTATATTGTGATTATGTGTGCAGTGATGATGATTATGATGATGATGATTTTCACATTTTATGAATATTTGTGTTGAGTTAACTAACGAATGATTTTCAAACTTGCAGCTAACATAACCTCAAACTTACCGCTGCAGTCGGAGAAGTCGTCGTCATCATCAGCGTCAACGTTGTTGGTGGATATTCTTCAGGAAGCACAGCTCTTTGATTTGTTATCATCCATTGCCATTGCCAGTAAAACGAGGAGACTATGAATGACAAAATAAAATCGCCCTCCACAGCTGCGCAAGGTAGCGGAGGCGGTGGACCATCTGGTGGTAATAGTAGTGGACCGCCGTCTGCTGCGGCGAACGCTGCTGGTGGCGCCACACCACCTACATCGGGTCCGCCCACGCCAAACAACGGCAATGATCCCATAATACAGCAGGGCGGCACTGTACCCCATCCATACGGCGGACCACCGCCAGGCTCAGCACCTGGTGGGCCACCTGATCCAGCAGCTGTTATGTCGCATTATCACCATCTGCACCAACAGCAGCAGCAGCCTCAACATCCACAAGGACCGCCTTTACCACCACACATGCAACACCACGGTGGACCACCTCCGCCACAGGGACCACTGCCGATACCAGGAGCACCTGAGCATACGCCCGGTGGTGTCAAGGATGAATATGGGTCAGCACATTTGCCCCCACCACCCGGTGTACAACACCAGCATGCCCATCCCGCCTATTCGCGTTATCACACAGGCGATCCCAACCTAGATCCGTATCGTTATGGCCATGCTCCCACGCAGCAGCAGCCACCCCCTGGCAGCAAGCCGCCGCACCAGCAACAACAGCAGGGCCAAGGTGCCGGAGGATCACCCAATCGGCCACCACAGCAACGCTACATACCTGGACAACCGCCTCAGGGTCCAACACCAACATTAAATTCATTACTGCAATCGACCAATCCGCCGCCACCGCCCCAACATCGCTACGCCAACAACTACGATTCCCAGCAAGTCGCCAATGCAGCAGCTGCGGCAGCGGCAGCTGCAGCACAACAACAACAGCAGCAGCAGCAGCATCAACAAAATGCTCAACAGCAACCAGGTGGGCCTCCGCCCCCAATTCCCGGCCATGGACCGCCGCCGCCACAACACCAGCCATACGGAGCGCAACAAGGTGGTTGGGCACCACCGCCGCGGGCCTACAGCCCACAGCTGGGACCCTCACAGCAGTATAGGACACCTCCACCGGTAAGACGAGACCGCCTTCCTTTAAATTGAGTCTAGAATTTCTTTCGCTCTCTTAAGGGACCTGTCATTCCTGAATTTTGTATCGTTTCTTCCTTTGCGCTCTGTTCCTTGGCTCCTTCCTCCGCCTCAGACATACTGACACACATAACATAACACAGACCACAGCGAAGTCCCAACTTCCAAAATATAAATAAAAAAAAAATGTAAAAAAAAGAGAAAAAATGAAACCGGCACTGGCTGTGCCGGTAAACAATAACAACAAAACATGAAAAGGCAACAAAAGGCAATCATGATGATGATGATGATGACGGTGACGGTGATGACGATGATGGTGGTGGTGGTTTAACAATAAGAACAAGCTGCCACCACCACTACTACCATAATCACCAGCTGACATAAGGCAGCAGAGACTCGGCATGTCGTTTGTGTTTTTATTTTGAATTTCCTCAATTCAAGTGCAATTAGTTTGATGCATGATTATAAATAGGGCTGCACAGGTGTTATAAATACATATACATACATACATACATATGTATATAGATACGTACATATAGCAAGAAATCAAATGGAAGATGAAAGATACAGATAGAATTCATAAATCTTTATAATTGATACTTTGTCATACCTGGGAGGATTCAAGAAATAAAGTCTGTCTGTTCAGTTGTCTGTGTTTGCTGTAGATATAGCTCGACATAGTTCGTAATTGAGAGATAGATATAAAACACACATTATCATTAGACATACACATACACTTGCAGTATTTTTTTTTTATGAATGGTTGGTTGGTTGCTTGGTTGAGAATCTGAATCGCAAATACAAGTCGAATAAAAGTCAATGAACTTTAATAGCTCAAAATATAAACAAAACGATTTAAATACATATGTATGTAAAATGGAATACAATTTCAAGTAGTTGACTTGCAGATACCCTATGCCTATCTATCTATTGACAAACCAGAAGTACATTTCGCACTGACAACCGTCTGTGTATTTATGTTTAAATAAATTAATAAACAATCGAAGAAACTACCCCCCCATAGACGTCTCTCTTCCCTGGGTGGGGAAGGTATTTAAAGAGCAATCAAAACAAAATAAGCAATTGACATGTTTTGTTGTAAAGCAAGAGACGAACAGAGACGGAAGAAAAAAGCAATACAAAACAAAACACGACGCAAGAAAATGAAAATGAAATTTTTTTATAGTCGAATCAGTGAACTGCCTCGGTCAACAGGTTTTTGTATGTAAGAGTATCTATACATATGTATGTACATGTGTATGTAAACATAAAGATACATATTTAAATGTATATAGCGGCAAAATATTTCACGTCGCGGTCTTACCCCAATTTCCAATTGTAGGCGTTGGGTCTCGGTCTGGGTCTGGGTCTATGAGGCCTCTGGGCGACCTTCCTTCCATTTCGGCTGTTTGGACTACCCATGTTGCCAGTAAATAGCTGTGGGTGGAGGTGGAGATGGAGGTGTGGGTTCTTCGTCTGTTCCTTTTGTTGGCCGTTATCGTCGGCGCCTTTTATCAAGTGTTGTTTCCTTTTTTTTTTTGAAGGTTCGACCTTGCCATTGTTATCCTTTCCTTTCGTTGCTGTCGTTGTGAGTTGAAGCACGTGTTTAAGCCGGAAAAAAAATATTGCTTAACAGCTGCAGTCTGATGAGGACTTTAATATGTGTATGAATAAGTTTGTTTAGAAGACAAACAATATTGTAGAATTAAGATAAGTCCTCTATATATTAACCTCTTATATTCTACAGTTATTGAATTGACTTTCATAGGGTATCTTGGCGTGATTCACGGGTGGGACGGACGTTCGGACGGACTGACCATTGCTATTTCTTAATTCTTCTTTTTGTTTTGCTCTTGTTTTTGGTGTGTGCTTTGTGTTGTTTTGTTTTGTTTTGCGGTGAGTTATGGTTATCTACTAAATCATTAACTACGCCCCGTGTTTTGCGTCCCGCATTTCAACTACAGTTACAAACGCACACTCACATACATTTATTATTTGTGAATAATTTACATCATTTTTCACGATTTATAATACAACACCCTTAAAATTGCTGCCGGCACTCAACGCATACACACGTGTACGTAATTGTGTATGGATGTGAATACGTGAGTGCGTGTGTGTGTGTGTGTGTGTTACATTTTCCCCCTCTGGTTTCAATTGTTGCAAGTGTATTTGATCTCATACATACATACATACATACATACGCACACATATCTCGATTCGGTATGTCTCTCTCGCTCTCCCTTGTTATTTGTCTCTCGGTCTGTATAATATAAAATAATAAACGCAGGGAAGGATTCAACTGCTCGACTCCTTTTATATTTGCCCCTTTTGTTGTTGTTTTTGTTTGCGCCACGATGAAACATCGTGGTGTTTTCAATCCGGGCCCGGCTTACAATCTACCACCGTGTGTATGGCTTACAGAGAATGCATTTGTGCTGTGTTGGCTTGGCTGCTGTTCTTATTCTACATTTTGCCTTCACCCATCGCCATTTCTGACTGTCGTACATTACATTATATTTGCGCTCTCCTCCCTCACTGACAGTGTGCCCATCACTGTGAATGTGTGTGTGTGTGTGTTCTCTCTCTTTCTCAGTCGGCTGCGCTGTCAGCCAGCCATTCGGTCGCCGCCATCGTCGTCGTCGTCGTTGATTCGTTTGCTCATTCGTTTTGTATATTTGTATTTGTAGCATTCGTTCATTTATTCGAGCATTCGTTGTCTGTGTCCCTCAGTGCGTATATGTATGTGCATGTGTGTGTGTGTGTGTATATCTGTATACGAGCCAGGTTGCGCCCTTGCATTATTTCAAGTTCCACTTCAGCCCTGCCTGCGTGTGCCTGTGTCTGTGTCTGTGACAGTGTGTATGTGTATGTGTCAGGCTGCCAGCCGTACTCATTTCTGTTTTTGATTTTCATCCATGATGAGTTTTCCCTTTTCTACTTTAGTTCCTCTTTTTGCCTCTCACACACTCACGCATACACGTACGTATACATAGACGAAAACCAAAGAGGTCCCTTGCCGGTATGCAGCAAAACCATCCATTCATGTTTCCTGTCACCCCGTCGTAGTGGACGTGGACCAAACGTTGTTTGGTCGTTGTTATTGTTGTCGTTTGCCATTGCCGTTGCTGCTTGTCCTGCCGGCTTTAATGCCACACACACACACATACACATACACATACAATATACACTCACACAGGCAGCTCCCATTAGATTTATTGCCACGTTTTACTTGGGCCTGATATTTGCAACAACGCTACGAGGACTCTGCTGATGTTGCTATGCCTCCGTTGCCAGTGCCAGCTACATTCATTTGTTATGCGTCTGGGAGAAGGGGGCTTGGGAAGGGGGAGTGATGCGGGTGTGTTTTGTTCGCGTATCTTATTGATCTTCACTAGTCTTGTACTTGTGCTCGAATCGATTCCCTTGATTGCTGTCCGACTTCAAGTTGGAAAAGTCTTATTCGTAAGAGGTTGTAATATTTCCTGAAGACCAGTATGGTATTTGGTATTTCTAATCTGAATAACAGTGGGGTGGATGAATTTCACAAATAAAGAATTCTCATATTTAGCTCATCACATTATGCTGTATATAAATGGAGGAATTATTGAAACGATTGCAAATTCATCTCTTATATTTATATTAAATGCGTAACTATACATATTAATAGAAGTTAATTGGTTTTTTTGCTTTTGGCATTCTAGTTCCTGTTTTCCCATCCAGTTCAGAGGACTTCCGTCCGTTAAAAATAGTTCAAGTGGTTGGTTGGGTGTCAATCGACAGAAATAAAGCTACCGCTGTCATCGGAACTATCGTCTAAACACGTTGTCCAATAATTTTCAATTCTTGCTGCTTTTTTTGCTTTTCTTTCGGCCTGCAATGCGATGGAGTATAATTCTTTTTACCAAATTATTGCCTAATGTGCGGTTACTTACGATTTTTAAATGATTTTGAAATGCCTTATCGAGATGTGCAAACATTTCTAACCTCCTCGACTCAACAATTAGTTTCAGTTCGCTTTCATGAAAATAGGAACCGAACTGGTCCATAATATATTGGGTGACTCTATCCTTTTGGGTTTCCCATCGTCGTTGGATTGCATTAGTTTCGTTCCGTACTCTAAATGACCAATTTAATTCATCCATTTTTGAGGAAATTATTTTATATTATTCAGGTCAAAAATTAAATGAAAAAATATTTTTTTTTTTTTTCAATTTTTAGCGAGACTACTGCAAATGCTAAACAGTGATTAACCTTCGATGCTGTGAAGCTTATATAGTTGTCTCGCTTTCTGTCATATCCTACTTTGATCCAAAAATTTAGTGTTAATGTTCATAGCTGATTTTCTCTTCTTATAACTCATAAATATATAGGTTATTTTTCTTAAAAAATAAAATACAAACATATAGTTGTCTCGCTTTCTGTCATATCCTACTTTGATCCAAAAATTCATAACTGATTTTCTCTTCTCATTCTCACTCATTAAATTATAGGTTATTTTTCTTAAAAAATAAAAGACAAACATATAGTTGTCTCGCTTTCTGTCATATCCCACTTTGATCCAAAAATTCATAACTGATTTTCTCTTCTCATTCTCACTCATTAAATTATAGGTTATTTTTCTTAAAAAATAAAAGACAAACATATAGTTGTCTCGCTTTCTGTCATATCCTACTTTGATCCAAAAGTTCATAACTGATTTTCGCTTCTTATAGCTCATTAATTTATAGGTTATTTTTCTAAAAAAGAGAAACATATAGTTGTCTCGCTTTCTTTCATAATTTTTATAACGGATTTTCTCATTGAATGTATTTCAGACAAACACTTCCCGAGGTCAATCACCATATCCGACAGCTCACAGTCAAAACTCAGGTTCCTATCCAAGTTCGCCCCAACAACAACAACAGCAGCAACAGCAGCAGCAGCAGGCGCAACAACAGCAAGCGGCACAGCAAGCAGGCGGTGTTGGTGCACCCGGTGCACCAGCTCCTCCACCTGGGCCCGCCCAGCAGCAGCAACAACAGAATACACCGCCCACATCTCAATATTCGCCGTACCCGCAAAGATACCCAACTCCGCCCGGTCTGCCTGGGTCTGGGCCAAATCATCGAACTGCCTACACAACGCACCAAGTGAGTTACAATTTATTCATTTCATTTATTCAGTATGCCTAAATTGACTTAATTAATTTATATTTAAAAATGATGTTTAATATGTATTTAATTAATTTACAGTATTCCGAACCAAATCGACCGTGGCCTGGCGGCTCATCACCTAGTCCTGGTCCTGGCCATCCATTGCCGCCTGCCTCACCGCATCATGCTCCGCTGCAGCAACCGCCAACGCCGCATTCCGCAGCTGGTGGCCCGCCACCAAGCAGCAGTCCGGGGCATGCGCCAAGTCCATCGCCGCAGCCCTCGCAGGCATCACCATCCCCACATCAGGTAAGTTGAAATGTTACAGATTCTCCCCCATCAATTTTAAATTGTCTGCCAGAATATGTTTAAATGGGGATTATAACTGAAATTCATTTTAGATTTTCATTAACATATCCAACAAGGGGTTAATCCTAGCCTACTTAGATACATTTTTAGATAATTTATCTGAATACACACATATCCAAACATGTCTTCGCTCTGTTTGTTGTGTTATCCTCACCTGCCTATTGACTGATATGCGCTATCAGACCGATTCACGTTGAGCTCTCCGCATTTCGCTGGAGATACGAAGTCAGGCCAGTGGGATATGCAGAGGGAGTGGCATCGGGAGAGGCATCGGGAGGGAGGGCGACAACAGTGAGCAAAGAGTAAAGAAGAGTCGGCAGAGTGTGGTATGCGTAGTACCCCATTTATTCATTCAGCATGCCTCTGTGTGTTGATGGTGATGGTTGTTGTTGTTGTTGTTACCGTTCTTGTTGTTGTGGTTGGCCCATTCTTGTGCTCGTTGTTGTTGTTGTTGCTGCCACCGTCGTCGTCAACATTCCTTATATCATTTTTTACTCATTCCCTTTATGTTTGTTGCTTTGCTTGTTTGTTTATGTATGGGAATGGGTATGGGTATGGGTAGGGGTGTGCGTGTGTGTGTATGTGCAACACACACATAGACATCAGAATACTACGGCGGCTACACTCAAGATCCCACAACAAGCATATGCTTCCACACACATACATGCATACCTATGTATTTGGGTCAATGCCAAGGTCATTGCTGTTGCTGCTTGCGGGGCTATTCACTTTTTATTTTATATACCTCCACATACAAATATATGTATAATATTCTACGGTAACAATTGGAGCTTCTCCGTCTTGATACCCTCGTGCTGATTCCATTAACAACACACACTTTGCTACGGCTTGTGTCGTGCCCCCATTGACAGAACAGAGGTTTGCCAAACTCGAAAATCCATTTGCTTTCGAATTGCAAATGATGAAGTATCGCAATCCGCCAAAAAGGCATTGGCGTTAAATGCAACGCTTCAGTTGAGACCGCTGTCTATGTTGTAATTCATTTATTTAACCATTTGATTGGATTGGATTGGATTGGATTGGGCCTCGAAGTGTTTCAATCAGTGTTGGCCTGATTGCATGTGGTTTACACTTGGCTTGATTTCACTGATTAAACCGTAGGTGTATCCATAGATACTCTGTGCAATTGCATTTAATCAAGCTATACCAGCTGTCTGTGTTCAGTTTTAATCTTTGCTTTTCTCTGTGATGTGTATCCATTTAGCTGGAGAGTTCTAACTTTCGACATTCGGCATAATGTTTCGCTTGGGGTTTCGCTGCCAAACTATTCAAATTTCATTTAGACTTTTGCATAGTAGAAGTAGTAGTAGTGGTAGTAGCAGCAGTTTTGTGTCTCTTTTGTTATTTGTTTTCAAACTCTTTGGCGGTTTTTTTATGCCCCACACACACATACACACAGAGACACATACACATTGAAATCGACGGACTCGTTCAACGCTGCCACAACCACGCAAACTTTAGTTGCGCTCATAAAATTCAAGTGGGCAAAAAACACACACAAAGTTAGATAGAGATACAAATGTACGCATACACCCAGAGATACAATTTGAACATATAAATGCAGCCATATACACATATACACACACACACACACACACGCAGAGAGACAAAAAGAGCGCACACACCCAGAAATAACTAATGAATGTGTTTGCTGTTCACTCGCTCAACATTTTGCGGTGGGGCTTCGGCTCCCGCTTCCATTGGCCTGACTGGCGCTGTTTTTACTGCTCGCTTGCTCTCAATGTGTCTCTCTTGCTTGCGTATATGAGTATGAGTGCATATAGAGAGATGTAGAGATATTTGTGTGCAAGCATTTAAATGTATGCGTGCGAGTGTGTGTGTTTGTGCATGTGAATGATGCAAATGGTGAGCCATCACATGAGCAAGAAAGTGAGAGAGAGAGAGAAAGAGATAGTGAGGGAGAGCGGGAGAGAAAAGACGGTTTGCGGTTGCAGAAATTACTGGCGCAACTATCTCTGGCCAATCTATCTAAAAGCGAAACAAAAAATTACACTATAAGCCATGATAGATATGGAGAAGGGTATCTGTTAGTTTAATAGCTGTCTTTATATTATCCACAAACGATACTAATCACGTCTGAATGAAGGAGAGTATTCTGCAGTCGATCATTAGCAATTCAAAATGCTTGATCGTATTAAGTATACATATGCCATGTGTGCCACACGTAAATGTTGCAACGTTGTCCATCCGTCTGTCTGGTAACTGTTAAGTCTTCACTTTGCATTGCTTTGCTTGTTGCTGTTGTCAGGCGTACCCTGCGTCTATGTTGTCGGTAATGAGCGGGTATAATCAAATCATGCACATCTTTTAACCGGCTACATTTATAAAAGAGACATTTACAGCCCCATTAAATATCCAGTTTAATGTGCTCATTCTCATTCTCGTTGTAAACTTGAAGTCTAGTCTACGAATATATTTGCATATGAGGCAAGATTTAAGACAATCTATAAATTCCACAAAATATGGTATTTGGGATGTAAAGGCAATGTAATAATAATATACCTTTCAATAATATCTTTTCAATCAGTTACAAATTATGTACGCGTCTTATAAATTCCTTTCTTTTTCCGAAAATATTATGAAACTATTCCAAGTCTGAAACATAAATTATTTTATTATTTAATTTCTGACGTTTTCAGACCCCAATTGTTTGCACATATTGTGTTATTGTTCCACACATACAAAATACGTTTTCATACGTGAATTTGCAGAATATGCGCGCACACACACACACACACATAAGTAAACATGTTTGTTATAAATGATTTCTTTGTGGCTATTCCCGCAACTTGCTTGTGTTTTTCTTTCCAAGTAATTTTTCTGCATGCCGGCAAGCTCACACTCAAACACATGCATAAATACGTAGAACCCGAGAAGCAGTGAAAGAGAGAGAGGCGCATAAGTGAGAGACACATGCACACATCCACACACACATGCACATAATACACAAAAACAAATGTGAGCCAGCCGCCTTTAGCTTGAGCAACGTGGCCTGGCCCCATCGTTCTTCATCGTTCATATAAAAATGTTTTAGCAGGCTTTTTTCGTATTGCCTTTTGCTTTTGCCACTGTGCTCGTGCTCGGTCTTTGCTATTCTCGTCGTCGTCGTTGTCGCCGTCGTCATCAGCGCCAACGTCGCAGTCGCTGCCATTGCCGGTGCCACTCAAGAATATTTCATGCTATGTTCTCTCGCTCTCCCCCTCTCAGCACCCTGAGCATACACACACACACTCACGCACACAATCTACCTATACACTTAACGCTCGACGCTCTGGCTTGTGCTCAGTATTCAGTGCTCTGTGTGTATGGCATGAAAACGAATGAACAGAGAATGAAACGAGCAAAAAAAAAAAGAAGAAAACGAATGGCTGACTGGCTGGTAGAGAGCTCTTTTGCCGTCGCTGCTGTTGTCGTTGTTGCCGCTGCCTGCCTGCCTGCCTGCTTGCCTGCCTGCCTGCCATTGCTTATTTCATTTTATTATTATATTCCGACGTTAACGCTTAATGTGTGTGTGCGACGCTGTCTGCGACTGGCTGTGAGTGCCTCTGTTGAGTATGTATGATAGTATGTATGCATGTGTGTGTTTGTACTCGTTCACGTTGTTGTTTCTTATCTACGTCTTTGTCATCGTTGTACGTTCGCTCACTCAAAGCGCGCCATAACTACCACTGCCGCCGCCGCCGCCACATCTCCATCTCCAATCCGGCCCCTTTGAACGAACGCTTCGAGTTGCAGTCCGCGTCGCCGACTTTGTCGTTATTCGTTCCACATAGCTTTTTCTTTGGGCTCTTGTTGG
The DNA here is from genome assembly GCA_018150725.1 of Drosophila quadrilineata. Classification (NCBI taxonomy): domain Eukaryota; kingdom Metazoa; phylum Arthropoda; class Insecta; order Diptera; family Drosophilidae; genus Drosophila; species Drosophila quadrilineata. The sequence goes on from JAECWN010000375.1 coordinate 1,572,638, forward strand.
ATTGTGGTTGTTGTTGCTGCTGCTGTTTTTGTTGTTTTTGTGCGCTTTGACTTTGCTGTTGCCGTCAGTTCATCGTACATTTCATTTCACTTCACTTAATTTCTCAGATACCAAAACGAACAGAGTAGAGCGCGCGTTGTATTTTCTTGCTGTTTGCCATCGCGGCGCACGGCACGGCATGGCATGGCCCGGCCTGGCCTGGCCTGGTATGGCATGGCTTGGCCTGACGCGGCATCCTCTCTCTTACAATCTCGCTCCCTTCATCATCGTCGCTCCAATCGACAAAGTTGATCCCGCGCCGTTCGTTTTTCTCGGCGACTCGAATTGCTGTCGGCTTAAGTCACTCTACACACAGTCACACAAACAAATGTACTCACACACATACATACTCGTACCCATACCCATATTCGTATGTTTATATGGATGTATGGATATTCGTAGTGGCATTTGTGCTCCCTTGGGTTGAGAGCTTTTTCATACATTTTGTGTTTTCTTATAGACAGACGTCAAGCTAAGGTTACCGTCGACCATTAAGAATTATTGCTTAGTCTGGATAAAGATACTGCATTTTATATTATTTTTGTTTTTAGATATTCCATGCTAGATTTTAGGTCTATGATTACCATTGCGCAACTGTTCCTTAAAGAGCAACCAACTAGGCCAATTGCAATAACGGCAAACAGCAAGAGGCAACGATAGATAATGATTGTTTACTTTATTAGGCCTCCTCTTTTTAATAAATAAGAATTTTCAAAAATAAGGAGGTTGCCGCCTTTGAATTATTTTGAGTTGATATGGGTTAAGGTTCTTAAAATAAAGACCCATTTTTGCATAGGGATCCATTCACATGGGGAGCAAAGGATGAACTGTATAATAATAGGTTTTTAATGTAATTTGTTTGAATTTATTTCAGGAGTTGATTGGTCAAAACAGTAACGATAGTTCGAGTGGCGGTGCACATAGTGGCATGGGATCTGGTCCACCTGGCACCCCAAATCCACAGCAAGTAATGAGGCCCACACCCTCGCCAACTGGCTCATCGGGCTCAAGATCAATGTCTCCTGCCGTGGGTAAGTATCGTGTGCGGTTCTCTTTCTCTGTTGCTTTCACTGAAAAGCACGTGATTATTTCATAACACAGATAATAAAAAACAACAATTTCTATTTCTGTACGTATTTAGCACAAAATCATCCAATCTCGCGTCCGGCGAGTAACCAGTCAAGCAGTGGGGGTCCAATGCAGCAACCGACTGTAGTCAGCGGTCCACCACCGATGCCACTGCACGGTCTATCCGGCGGGCCGCCATCTCAGCAGCAATCTCAGCAGCAACAGGCTTCAAATTCAGCGTCGTCGGCCAGCAATTCACCACAGCAGACGCCACCACCAGCCCCGCCGCCAAATCAGAATGTGAATAATATGGCAACACCACCGCCGCCGCAAGGTTCCGCCGGTGGTGGCTATCCCATTCCCCAGCATATGCATGGCAGTTACAAAATGGGCGGACCGGGACAAAGTCCTGGCGCTCAAGGATATCCTCCGCAACAATATCAACAAGGTATGTGCACGGTAGATGATTCTCACGATTTAACTTGGATTCAAATCAACTTTCATTTTGAATTTAGGTAACTACCCGCCACGGCCACAGTATCCGTCGGGCGCGTATGCCACTGGGCCACCACCTCCGCCTACCAGCCAAGCTGGCGGAGCCAATAGCATGTCATCCAGCGCACAATCTGGTTATCCACGATCAATGCCGAACCACAGCGGTGGCAGCCCTCATCCACAGTATCCACCATATCAGTGGGTGCCACCATCGCCGCAACAGTCAGTGCCTGGAGTCGGCGCGGGTCAACTTGGTGCATCGATGGGCAATCACGTGCAGGGCAAGGGCACACCACCTCCAGTGGGACCGCCACCACCACAGGGCAGTGGTTCTCCACGTCCCCTGAATTATTTGAAACAGCATTTACAGCACAAAGGTGGATATGGTGCCAATCCAGCAGCACCACAGCCCCAGGGCTACGGGAATGGGCCGACCGGCATGCATCCATCCATGCCAATGGGTCCGCCACATCATATGGGTCCGCCTCAAAGTATGGGTCCTCCCACCAGCACACCACCGCAGTCAATGTTGGGCTCCCAGCCTGGCGGCAGTGACAGTGGCCCAGAGCATATATCGCAGGACAATGGCATCAGTTCATCGGGGCCATCACCAGCATCCGGTATGCATGCGGTAACTGCTGTCGTCACAACTGGTCCAGATGGCGCACCCATGGACGAAGTTAGTCAACAGAGCACGCTCTCGAATGCTTCAGCTGGTGAGTTACAGAATCATTATAGAGGAACATGTATTTCTAACTGATTTGTGTTTGCAGCCTCTGGCGAAGACCCACAATGTACTACACCAAAGTCGCGCAAACATGATCCATATAGCCAAAGTCATTTAGCACCACCAAGCACATCTCCACATCCCGTTGTCATGCATGGGGGCGGTGGTCCGTCTGGCGAAGAATACGACATGAATTCACCACCCAATTGGCCACGTCCAGCTGCTGGAGCGGTAATATCCCACTGCTATATACTCTCGAAGAATGCCCATTGAAACTAACCATGTGATCCGCTTAGCAGGTATTCAACAGTCATGTTCCTGTTCAGCAAGAACCCTTTCGTAGCACCATTACGACCACAAAGAAATCGGATTCGCTGTGCAAGTTGTACGAGATGGATGACAATCCGGATAGACGGGGCTGGCTGGACAAGCTGCGCAACTTCATGGAGGAACGACGCACGCCAATTACGGCGTGCCCCACCATCTCCAAACAGCCACTCGATTTATATAGGTTATACATTTATGTAAAAGAACGTGGCGGATTCGTCGAGGTATGCAAGGTGCCGTAGTAACTCCTTTTACTAACTTCTTTTTAGATTTACTAGCCAAAACCAAACCAAATCAAACCAAACAAACCAAAATTAGTGTACAACCAACCAAAAACCAAAACACCACCAAAAACCAAAGTAAAAATAACGTAGCTAACACCATTTTATAGAATGTTTTAAAACAAATTCAAAATGATTCTCAATGTGACCACAATTGAACAAATCGAAAAAATATCCCTTTTGAGCACGTTAATCCTTCAATTTTCTTACAAAATATTTAGTATTGAAATTACATTAGATTTCGAAACTTTGTTGCATGCGTCGTTTGCCACCATATTTCCAGGAGCATGCTTTTTTAAATCCTTACAAAGTAACAAACAATGTTTTTTTCCTTAAAATTTTGTTAGAATTTTGTTTTGTTATTTGTGTTTAATATTTCTTAGAAAATTAGCATTTGTGATAGTTTAATGAGGATTTCATTTAGAAAGTTTAGATATTTTGTGTTTTGGCTTGTTTTTCGTTTGGTTTTCAATTTTCCTTACTAACACTTTTATCAACTATCTCATAAATATCCTTGAATGCAGCCATACACTTTAGAATGTGTGCTTGCCAGTTTGATTTTGACTTTTTTCCTCTAAACTATCTATGGCTCCTTTTCGAATTTTATTAGTATATTCAGTGTTGATTTTTGGACAAATTTATACGCATTTGTTACGTATCTTGTTACTAGGTGACCAAGAGCAAGACCTGGAAGGATATTGCGGGTCTGCTTGGCATCGGCGCCAGCAGCAGCGCTGCCTACACACTACGCAAGCATTATACAAAGAATCTTCTGGCATTCGAGTGTCACTTTGATCGTGGCGACATCGATCCTTTGCCCATCATACAGCAAGTTGAGGCCGGCAGCAAGAAAAAGACAACGAAGGCAGCATCGGTGCCATCACCAGGTAAATATATTATTCTTACACAATTCCTAGTCTCAGTTATACCTAAAATGTATTGGTATTTATTGAATTTGTATTGTACTGTAAAATTGCTTTCAATTCTTTTCAATTTCGCACCAATCGGTGGTGGACATTTGGACGCTGGGACGACAAATTCTACAGGATCATCGAATTCGCAGGATTCGTTCCCGGCACCACCCGGTAGTGCACCCAACACCTCTATCGACGGCTACACGGGCTACTCGGGTGGTGGCGGTGCCTATCCAGCTGCCTCCGGGCCACAGCCAGACTATGGAGCCGCTGGACAGATGCAGAGACCGCCATCGCAATCAAATCCGCAAGCACCGCATCCCGGTAAGCAAACGACGATCTTAACTTTGATTCGACTTCAATATAATTGGAAATGCATATCAATACATATACATACGATTATATAGTGTAAATATGTAGTTGTATGTATTTATTTGTGTGTGTGTGTGTGTGTGCGTGAGTGTGTGTGAGATAATTTGTTGCTTTTAAATCATGTAATTTATTTTGCATTCCTTGGTATGATTTAATTATTTGTAAATGTTAAATGTGTAATGCAAATAGCTGAAGTACACGTGTGTATTAATATATATATATTGTATATATATATTTTACATATGCAGACTTTGTATATTTTGATATGATAAATAAGTATATGTGCATTGGCATTTGTTGTAAATTCTATGATTTATGTTTATCTAACAATTTGTATATTAATTTGACATTTGTAATTTGTTTTATTCATTTCTCATTTTTATGTTGTTTACGTTTAAAAATCAAACAAACCAAAAAATCAAAAAAATGGGCGCACTACTAAAACAAATATCAAATCCAAAAACCAAATGATATAATACCATCACAATCATCATCAATCATCACCGACACAAACCACCACCACGACCACATCACGAACACAACACAACAAAATCATCATCAACAACAATAATATTAATAACTATATGATGCGGAACCACAACCACAACGATACTTGCATTTTTGATTATGTTTATACTGTGATTGTCATTCAAATTCATTGAAATTCATTTCTTCATCAATATATTATCCATCCCCCCATTCATATATTTATATCGATCATCAAATGCCGCTTGCCCCTATTAAAGGCACACAAAATCAAACGGGCGCCTCCGCCGTAGTTGTTGCCGGTGATAACATAAATGTGAGCAATCCCTTTGAAGATCCAATTGCTGGTGGTGTCGCCGCTGGTGGTGCTGGCGGTGTTGCTGTTGCAGCTGCTGCTGCTGCTGCTGGTGCTGTTGCTGCAGGTAATGCGGCTGCTGCTGCTGCTGCTGTTGGTGGTGGTGGTGGTGGTGGCGGACCACCGCCTCCTCCACATTCACCGCATACAGCACCACAATCAAACAATCATCCACACCATCCACAACAACAACAAGGCATTCCAACACAGTTGCCGCCACCGTCACAACAACCACCGGCACCACCACCACAGCAACATGGTCCGCCATCGACGCAACAGCAGCATGCGCGCCCTGCAACTGGAGTACCTTATCCACCAGGTAGCTCTGGGTATCCAACGCCTGTGTCTAGAACGCCAGGTACATTCATCATTTTTTCTTTTTCTTTATTTATTTCCTCCTCATTTTTTATTATTAATCTATATATTATTATCAATTTGCAAATATTTTATTTATTACATTTTTTTTAATTGGCAAATATATAATCTAGGTACTGAAAATGCATGTTTCAAAATTATTTACCTATATTGCTTGTTTAACAAAATACTACTGAATAATCATTGGAAATTGTCAAATAATTCTCGTTTCATTACAAATTTCATATTCATGCGCATTGTCACACTGTCTATATATAATTAATTTTATTTTTGTAACAACTTAATTTATTTTAATAACAAATTTTATTTTTTATATTAATAAAGATTCATAAATTAAGAGTAATTAAGTTTCATTTTACAAAAATAACATGTTAATGAATTTAAGTTACTTTTCTCAAGAAAACAAAAACGTGATATTTTTTAAGTAATGAATCTATATTAATATAAAAATTTATATTTTGATGTCCTTTTTATTTTAACTGCTTAGTCCTTTCAGTTTCTGTAGATGTCACAGCTCTGATTTTGTTTTGTCTTGAATATTTTAATTTGTTTATTGTAGATGTTCTTACATATTTTATTGTCAATCTCCTCTAGGTCAAGCATATGATAATAATATTATATTAATTAAATTGGAATTGTTTTAGGCTCTCCGTATCCAACACAGCCGGGTGCATATGGTCAATATGGTGCCGGCGATCAGTATAATGCCGCTGGGCCACCGGGTCAGCAGTTTGGGCCAAATCAGGGACAGTATCCGCCGCAGAATCGCAATATGTATCCTCCCTATGGACCAGAAGGGGAAGCGTGAGTGCCAATACTATACTTCATCTTTACCTCAATTCTAACAATCACCACACACACGAACCAACAACAACAACAACAACAACAAAGAACACCAAACACCCTTTCATATTCTTACAACCGTACTGTGTTTAATATTATTCATATATCTAAGATAAGGACGACGCATTAACATTGAACAAATCCATAAAACATTTTTATTTATGAAATTTTTATATAAATTTATTTTCTCGCTTATAGACCTCCAGCGGGTGCGAATCAGTACGGTCCTTATGGCAGCCGACCATATAGTCAGGCGCCACCTGGTGGACCGGGTCAGCCGCCAACGCAAGCCGGAGCAGGTGGACCACCGGCTGGAGGTGCCGCAGTGGCACCGCCAAACAGTGGCTATGCACCTGGCACCCCCAACCAGCAGGACTACTACCGACCGCCCGATCAAGTAGGTTAACCCCAAATCCGGAGCGAAACCGCAACTAATTCAATTGTATTTTCCGCAGAGTCCTCAGCCACGTCGACATCCTGATTTCATCAAAGACTCCCAGCCTTATACTGGCTACACAGCGCGGCCTCAGCTTTATGGTAAGAGCTTAATCCTTGCTAGAACTAAATCCCATTTGCTCACTTGTGGACTTTGCTTCGGTTACAGCTGGATGGCAAGGTGGCAATGCACAGTATCGTGCCCAGTATCCCTCATCGTCGGCTCCACAGTCCTGGGGTGGTACACCGCCAAGGGGTGCTGCTCCACCGGGTGGACCACATGGCCCGCATGGGCAGCAACCACCTGGAGTTGCGCAGTGGGAACAGCATCGGTATCCACCGCAGCAAGCACCACCACCGCCGCCGCAGCAACAGCAACCGCCCTATCAACAGGGAGCTCCGCCTGGCCAGCAACAACAACAACAACAGCAGCAGCAGCAGCAGCAGCAACAACAGCAACAACAACAAACGCCACCACAGTGGGCGCAGATCAACTCAGTGCAAGCGCCGCCACAGGTGAACATTGCCCAGCCGGGCACCTCACTGCGCCCACCACTTGGAGCTGCACAGCAGCAGCAACAGCAGCAGCCACAACAACAGCGGCTACCCAGTGGAATGCCTGTGATGCCACCACAGCAGCAGCAACCTGGTGGTCAGACCCTGCCACAGCCACCACATGTGGGCGTGCCAACACCAAATATGCCACCAGTGGCCGGTGGCATGACAAAGCCACCTTATGCGATGCCACCTCCATCCCAGGCTGGCGGTGTGCCACCTGGTGTACCCGGCATGGTGGTGGGTACTCCACCCGGCAGCATGATGCCGCAGAAGCAGCAGCAGCCCATCGTTGGTCAGGGCATGCCACCGGCGCAACAGCAACCTCCGCACCAAATGCCACCCAATCAGCAGGCGGCGTTTGCACCTCAAGTTCCTGGTGCTGGCGCCCAGCTGGTAAAGAAGGAGCTCATCTTTCCGCTTGATAGCGTGGAGTCCACCACACCGGTGCTATATCGTCGCAAGCGCTTGACAAAGGCTGATGTCTGTCCCGTGGATCCATGGCGGATATTCATGGCCATGCGTTCGGGTCTGCTTACGGAATGCACCTGGGCACTAGATGTGCTCAACGTACTGCTCTTCGATGATGCCACGGTGCAGTTCTTTGGCATCTCGAATCTGCCTGGTCTGCTGACGCTGCTGCTCGAGCACTTTCAGAAGAATCTGGCCGAGATGTTCGACGAACGCTGTGAGGAGGGGGCAACCGATGAGGCTGATGATGATGCTGACAGTGGCACCGTCATGTTATCCCTGCAGGGGGATGACCAGAAGCTACGCCGACGGCAGCCCCGATGCGTGCGCAGCATTTGCAGCTACAATCGGAAGCGCCACTATGAGAATATGGACGTGAAGCGTAGTGGTGGTAATCGTGCTGGAGAGGATTCCGATGATGCCGACGAGGGCATCGATTTGGGCCAGGTGCGAGTCCAGCCGAACCCCGAGGAGCGTTCCCTGCTGCTCTCCTTTACGCCCAACTACACAATGGTCACACGTAAGGGTGTGCCCGTGCGGATTCAGCCGGCTGATCAGGACATCTTTGTGGACGAGCGCCACAAAGCCTGGGATATTGATACGAATAAATTGTATGAACAGCTTGAGCCGGTGGGCAGCAATGCCTGGACATACGGCTTTACGGAACCCGATCCGCTTGATGGTATCATCGATGTGTTCAAATCGGAGATCGTTAACATTCCATTCGCGCGTTACGTACGCACGTCCAAGCACAAGGAACAGAAGCGAAACAACAACAGCCAAGTCCGAGTAGTCGCCGACAACGAGGAGACGGTTGTTGTCAAACAGGAGGATACCACGACCAGCACTACCAGCAGCAGCAACACCGAGGATAGCAGTGTCCTCCAGCAGACCTACAACAAGAAGCGGAGGCTGGTCAGCAACAGCACAGGTGATATCCATAAAAAGTCCAAGACAGAGGAGGAATTCGCTCAGCCAGCGATCGAGGTAAAGAAGGAGCCAGGAGTTGAAGCCGCTACTCCTGGTGATGCACCTGCTCCTAGCAATACAACGGATAGCGACTGCCGTGCCGTGGACATGGAGATTGAGTCGCCACAACAGCAGCGTCTGACCAATGGAGTCATGGGATTTGATCCCAAGTCAACGGTACGGGATGTGGCACAAGTCTTGCAGCGACGTCGCGACTCCAGCTTCGAGGATGAATGCTATACACGGGATGAGGCGTCGTTGTATCTGGTAAACGAAAGCCAGGACTCGTTGGCCCGACGCTGTATCGCGCTCTCGAATATCTTTCGTAATTTGACCTTTGTGCCCGGCAACGAGACGGTACTGGCCAAATCTACACGTTTCCTGGCTGTGCTGGGTCGCCTCCTCCTGCTGAATCACGATCATCTGCGACGCACGCCCAAGACCCGCAACTACGATCGCGAGGAGGATTCCGACTTCACCGATTCGTGTAGTTCGCTGCAGGGTGAGCGCGAATGGTGGTGGGAGTATCTGATCACCATAAGGGAGAACATGCTGGTGTCCATGGCCAATATAGCGGGTCATCTGGAGCTCTCCCGCTACGATGAACTGATCGCTCGCCCGCTTATCGATGGTCTGCTCCATTGGGCTGTCTGTCCTAGTGCACATGGTCAGGACCCGTTCCCGTCCTGTGGCCCCAACACGGCATTATCCCCGCAACGTCTCGCCCTGGAAGCGCTATGCAAATTGTGTGTGACGGACGCGAATGTGGACTTGGTGATTGCCACGCCTCCATTCTCACGGCTCGAGAAACTCTGCGCCGTGTTGACCCGCCATCTGTGCCGGAACGAGGATCAAGTGCTGCGTGAATTCTCGGTAAATCTGCTGCACTATCTGGCCGCAGCCGACAGTGCCATGGCCCGGACCGTGGCACTGCAGTCACCGTGTATCTCCTACCTGGTGGCCTTCATCGAGCAGGCGGAACAGACCGCATTGGGAGTGGCCAACCAGCACGGCATCAATTATCTGCGCGAGAATCCCGACTCGATGGGCACCAGCCTGGACATGCTGCGACGAGCAGCCGGCACGCTACTCCATCTGGCCAAGCATCCCGACAATCGGTCGTTATTCATGCAGCAGGAGCAGCGATTGCTGGGACTGGTCATGTCGCACATACTCGACCAGCAGGTGGCGTTGATCATATCTCGCGTACTCTATCAAGTATCCCGGGGCGCAGGCCCCATGCATTCGGTGGAGTACCGATTGCTGCAGCAGCGTCAACAGCAACAGCAGCAGCAGCCACGATCCAGCCAGGCGCCAGCCACTGATAAGACAAGTGCCGCTCCAGGAGCTGCAATTTCACCAGCAGCAGCAGCAGCATCTTCATCCACGGCGACAGCAACGGGAACGATACCTGCGACAAGTATAAAGAGTGAAGCCAACGCGCCAACAGATGTTGCTGTGGATGCGGTGGGGAAGTCAACGGCGACAGCAACTGTTGCTGCCGTGCCGCCATCGACGGTTGTTAACGATGACAACAGCAACAGCAGCCAACAGCTGCCGCCAGCGGCAACATTCAACGATGTCAGCAACAGCAGCACCAACAGCAACAGTTGCGGCACTGTCAGCAGCAATCAAACCAACAACAGCAGCAGCAACAGCAGCCTCGGGAGCAACAACAATAACAGTCAATCGACTCTCAACAATTTGGTGACAGCCACCGAGCAACATCAGCAGCAGCAGCAAGTTGGTGGCAAGGCAGCAGTTGCTGCTGCTCCAACAGCAACACTTTCCTCCAACAACTTGGGCAACATCAATGTGGCTGCAGCTGCAGCGGCGGCGGCAGCAGCTGCGTCAGCAACATCCACAGCCAACTCATCAGCTGCCCCAGCACAGACTGCGGCGCCTCCGCCAACCAATGCCAATACGACGGCTGCCGTTGCGTAGTATACGACAATGTTGCCAGCAACGTCCTATTATTGGTAACGTAACTTAGGCTGACGTAACGCGTAACGTAACGTAAAGTAATGCAGTGGCGGAAGGTGGATGAGTAGAGGCATGAATGGCTAAAAGGAACTACAAGGAATCATAATAAATTCAGTACAGAACAATACCAATACATACAATGATCTAATTAATAGAATTTCTAATTAACTAATAGAATTTCTAATTGAATTGCGAATTACGAATTGCGAATTGTGGTGTGTAATCAAATCTAATGTAAATTAACTAAATCTTAATTGATAATTGTAATAATGATGACATGATGCTTTCAAGCTAATCACTGATCGATCTATAATATAACATAATATTATATATATATATATATGGTATATATACTATATATCTGTATATTTAGCATAAATACAAATTGCTAAATGCTAAAACGTAAAAGTAATTAACTTGAAATTTAGAAAAGCTTCAAGAAAATAACACACAATAATTGTATATTTTTCCACTTAAGTCTATAGTTAATATATAATACATATATATATATATATATATATATAAACATATGCATATATAAAATGAAAAATCAACAAAAAAAGAAAAAAACATTAATACGATGAGATGAAAAGATGCACACAGAGGAGAATGAAGAGCAGCCAGAAAATTGAGAAATTATTCCCTTTGAACTTTTAGCAATGAATTTTCAACGTCGACATAAAACTTAAGGGCATGAGGAAGTTTAAGTTGCATGCAGATAAATATTGCATGCATATATAAGGGTTAAGCACACAATATACTTACATTATGTATTAAACTAAATTAAACAAGAAAAAAAACAAGAAAAAATACGAAAAAACATGAATAAGTTAATAACTAAAAAAACTCATTACACACGCTAATAATATATATTATAAAGATTATAAATATATATATGTGCAAGAAGGAAGGTGAGGTGCATATTGTCTTACTTTTGTTTATATATATATCCATATATTTGTACATATATAAATGGAAGTAATGCAATGCAACCGACAGATGATAAAACAAACAAATGATGTATGTTAATGATTAAACATATAAATAAATATATATATATATAAATATAAATGTTAGTTTTACAATTCTACTACATGCTATACAAGTAATAATTAATAATAATAATTAATAATAACAGTAACATCTTACAAATATGTCATTTAAAGTCATATATAGTGAACATAACAAACACCATATGCATGTCTTTGTATGTGTATGTGTATATGGCAAACATCTTTAAGAGAACTATGTAATAACAATTACAATTATAATTACAATTAAATTAAATTAAATTATATGGATATTTATGTGTGCGTGTGTCGATATTGTGAAGAATTACATAAATGCGCCGAACAACACATACGAAAACAAATTAAAATCTAAAAAAAAAGAAAAACAGAAATTGTATATACTTAACTATTTTGTAAATTTTATCTGTATTTTTTTTATTCTGTTTCCGCGTATGTGTGTTGTGTGTGCGTGTGTGTGTGTAGTCGGATCATTCTCTTAAGAAATCTTTCTTTCATTATATACATATATATATATATATATATATATATATATATATATATATATATATATATATATATATATATATATATATATATATATATATATATATATATATATATATATATATATATATAAATTTTGTTTCCTTGAAACATCGCACACACGCACACACGTATCGGGAAGGTGGAAATGATGCGGTTGATGATAGAGAAGAGTTGGTTCTCGAGCACTTAATGTTGTAATTTTTATGTTGTTTGTATTATTATTTACTGGAAGTGCTGCTGAGATGGAACTGGCTGCTGGAACAAGGTTTAATTTAGTATTGAGCATAATTTAGGCGTAAATGACAGGCTTAACTCATAAGTTTTTATCGTAATATTAATTTAACACATATTCAATCTTAAAGAAAATACACAGTACATTAAAATGAAACGATTTCAAAAATGCATACGAAGAACTAAGCTATATAGAAGCACGCAAAATTTATAACTATACATGCTTAATATTACAACACAAAAGGCGTGACAAAATACAGATGAAAAGGAAAAACCAATAGAGGACTTAAAAATGTAATACTAAAAAGAGTAAAACAAAAATATAAAGAAATACAATTAATTGCAAAATCATCGAGCACCTGAAATTCGACATGTGCGATAAAGTTGAAAACTGGATAACTTGGATGCATATGCATATGCAATTAAAGCTCTAGAATACATGGCAATATTACAAATGGACTGCTGTTTAAAAATATGTAAAACAAAACACGAATATAACAAAACAAACAAAATTTATAAAAATAGGGAGAGATAGATTGAAGAAAGAAGCTGGAAATAAATAAAGTCAAGTAGACTGGGCTAGTAGCAAACCCCCTCTATACTAATGTCGATCAACCGAAAATACCAGAATGAAGCAGTTGAAACCTGAACATAAAAAAATTGATGATAACTTTAATTTATGTAGTTGTTTTCCAAAACGAAACACAAAACAAATATGACTCAACATCTCGATATCGATATATTACATGTAGTTATTAGTGTATAATTTTGCTAGGATGTAAATGTATGTCCCCCAAACTTAATTTAATTATTTAATTAATATACATACATATATAATATACAATAGCGTTCTTTTATTGTTTGTCAAACAAATATTCATATAAGCAAATTTTTTCAGGGCGGCAGTTTTCTTGGTTGGTAAACTGGGCAACTTCTGCTTTTGAATCGTTTCCCATATTTAAATAATACGTTACATGTGGGCATCTGATTCCAGTGTTACCGTTTTTTTTCTCGATTTTACATGTAGTATTATTTTGTTGCAGACGGTCTCACTTCACAGAATTATCGATATTGTGAGGCGTTAAATCGATAGGCGCATCAGAGTTTCTTATCAGAATTTTCTATAAGTGGGTGTGTAAGGTTCGTAGTTGAATTAATTTTCTCAGATGTATTACAAAATTATAACATAAACTTGTGTTCAAATTGTTATTGGCTTAAATATACTAGTGTGACAAGTTGCCTTTTTAGTATTACTGCTGCAATAGCACTATAAACTGTGTGCTTAATTCGAAAACATATTTGAGTTAAATTGATGTTGATGTGTGTGTGTGTTGTTCTCAGATTTAGACTGCGTATATGCATGGGCATGTGTGTATCTGTGTGTGTGTGGGTTTGTGTGTATATATGTATGTACATATATGCGCAATTGAATTATTACCGTTATTTTGCATACGCGAATACAAGTGGAAGTGTTTGTTTATATACGATGAAATTATCTCTTCTGTTCTTTATCGATTCAACAAAATTAGCAAGTGGTGCTAACCGTGTATGACGTTACTAGTGATACACATACATATGTACATATGTACATACGAAAATAGACATATATTTATCTACATATTTGAAGAGTAGATAAAACTAATTGAATTTATTTGCCAGCTTAATGCATATTTCATTCAATTCCGTAAGCTCGACCTACAGCCAGTGCAATGTACTACATACATTGTATGTATGTACATATGTATGTATAAGCGAAATGAACACAGACACAATTCACAAGTTCTCAGCATTACATTTGTTTTTCTTTCCGCCTTTGCTTCTGCTGTTTCTATTCCATTAATGTTAACCATTAACACAGCTCACAATGTCCATAGCAGACGTTCACTCTATTCGTTAATTAGGTCACAAATATACATACATACATATGTATGTATATAAACAGAGACATGCACAAACGCCTATTAAGATCAATATCCGTCATGTACCTACATATAAAAAACTAATAATCCGCTTTAACATGTCGCTGCCCCGAAAGGTGCTTCCTCTGCATAAATACGACTCTGCATTGCTAGAATACTCAGTTCTATGTATGTACATATACATATGTATGTATATGTATGTATGCAAGTACATTTATCTGCAGATATTATATGCTGCCTTATGTGTTACAATTTGTTGTTGTTGTTGTTGTTGGAGCAAAACATAGCCCCATATAAAAAGCCTATAAAGTTCAATGCTCGCTTGCGTGTCGATTCCCAACTTGGTTGTTGCCGCCGTCTTTTGTAGTTATGTATGTACAACTATCTATGTACATATAAGTAGACATGTCTGTTGTATGTACATATGTTTGTATGTAGTACATATTTAGCAAACAAGTTGTCTGCATTCGCCAACTGCAGAAGACATTATTATTATTATCATCGCTGTTGGAACTGTTGTATTTGCTGTAAAGATGAACACCCCTAAGAGTAGGCTCATAAAATATATTTCTGTGTGGATTTATGACATCATCAACAATGGTCGAGTGCATACGGTATTTGTACGTATGTACATATGTGTGTTAGGTACATTTACGCATTTGTACCTAATGGGTTTTGTACCATTTTGGGAATAAGTTGACTACGACAGTGAAAAATTGTAGGAAACTTAAAAATAAAAAATAATGGCATTTTTGAGTTTACACATTTGGGTGTAAGATGACTCATACCAAATTATGCAGTGCAGTGTAATAAATACTTAAGCATCAGACACATTTAACAAGTCCACAACCCCTCTGCAGGTTTTTGCCAGTGTTCCCTTTCAATTGTTTCCACTGAAAATAAAAGGGGGAAACAATTTAAAATTTAAAACCACAACGCCCGCAAATTATAAATGCTCTGAATGTTTGTTTTCCAAGCGATTTATTTTTTGGGGTGAATGTCAAGTTCTTTGCACTCTTTTAGCATGAAGGGTACTCTGGCTGCAACTTACTGATAACGTATATTTATTTATATAATTTATTTGCTTTTAGATCTGAAGAAATCTAGGAAACCATGTCGACCAGCCCGAAGCCTGTTAAGAAGGTGCCCATCCATTTACAAAGTGCCCAGAATCGAGTTTACATCAAGAATGGCGAAATCGTCAATCATGACAAGAGCTTCAAAGCGGATGTATACATCGAGGATGGCACCATTAAGTAAGTGATGTATAATTCAACATCTTGAAGTATCAATCTAACATGTGTATTCTATTATTATGCAGATTTGTTGGACCTGCCAGCGAGATTACAGTGCCTGGAGGTGTGCGCATCATTGATGCAGCTGGCAAAATGATCTTGCCGGGCGGCATTGATCCCCACACTCGGTTGCAGTGTCCAACAAGTGACACTGTATCCGTTGATGAGTAAATAACATATGCTTCCAGATGTATAAGATATTAAATTAATTAAAAATTCTTCCAATCAACAGTTTTTATGGCGGCACAAAGGCAGCTGTTGCCGGTGGCACTACCATGATCAGTATGTTATTCCAACATATTTTCTAAATTCGAAAATTGATTTCATTAAAATCTCTAGTTGACTGTGTGATGCCAAGTAAACACGAGTCTCTGGTGGAGGCATATGATAAGTGGCGCAGCTGGGCCGATCCCAAAGTATGCTGTGATTACGCACTGCATGTGGGCATCACTTGGTGGTCCAAGTCGGTGTCTGAGGAGATTGGCATTCTCAGCCAGGAACTAGGCGTCAATTCGCTCAAAATGTTTATGGCCTACAAGGGACTGTATATGTTGAACGATGCCGAGCTGTTGGATGTGCTGGAGAGGATTAGAACCATAAATGGTGTGGCCTTGGTGCACGCAGAGAATGGCGACATTATAGCCAAGAATACAAACAGTCTGTTAGCTGATGGTGTCACTGGACCGGAGGGACACGAGCTCTCTCGCCAGGAAGAGGTTGAGGCTGAAGCTGTTCACCGAGCATGCATTTTGGCTCATCAGGTGAGTTTTTAATTTTGTTATTGCAATAAAATCTATGTAATAATTTGTTTGGTGAATTGGTCATATATTACAAAATAATTATGTATATGATATTTATTTTATTTATAATTGTATGTATTTCTGTTTCTATTATTTATTTATTTATATTTTTTGATTATTATTTCCATTATGTATGATGCACTCTTGTACATAAGTTAATACGCGTTTGTATGTGGTTTGAGGCACTTGATATTACTCCAATCCAATAAATGATAATTACTCCCGATGCTGATGCACTTTAACAAACATAATAAATACCCGTACATATACATACTCTGATCACTGTATGCTGTATGTTTGTATGCTGTGTGGTTCATTCCTGAGATGAATCCATCATCCATGATACGACGACACAACTGAGTTCCTGCAAATGCTTCTGGCGAAGTAAGTTGTACAGCATAGCTAGGCATCTTGACAGCATTAACCCTAAATAACTTTACTTATAATATTAATATTAATACTTATTAATCATTAGCATCCGTTATTTCAAATCTTGAATTAATGTTGTATTCTATCGCTGCGCAGATGAAGACACCGCTCTATGTCTCGGGAGTCACCAGCAAATCCTCGGCAGAACTCTTGGGTCGAGCACGTCGCAGTGGCTACTGTGTCTTTGGAGAAACTCTGGCCAGCTCCATTGGCCGCAGCATGAGCAACGTGCCTAAATCAGATCGCATTTATTATATCACAAGTCCCCCAATTCGTATGTCTGCTGAAACACCCAGGCAACTCATGAAGTCCTTGGCATAGTAAGCTGCACATTCATTCAGAATACTTTTCGTTTATTAATAAAACTATATTTTTGTATAGCGATGATTTGCAGGTCACTGGCAGCGACAACTGCACCTTCAACAAACAGCAAAAGGAAGTTGGCTCAAAGGACTTTACCAAAATACCAAATGGAGTGAATGGCGTTGAGGACCGGATGTCCTTGGTATGGGAGAAGGGAGTGCATCAGGGCTTACTTGATCCCTGCAGATTTGTGGCTGTTACCAGTACAAATGCAGCCAAGATCTTCAATATTTATCCACAAAAGGGGAGAATTGGTAAAATTATATATATTTTCTTTTTAAGACCTGCCCATATTTAAAGTGTTTTTTTTTTTTTATAATTTGCAGCTGTGGGCTCCGATGCTGATCTCGTCATCTGGAATCCACAGGAAACACGCACCATTTCCAAGGACACGCATCACCATTCTTCCGATTTCAATCTATTCGAGGGCATGACCGTACACGGTGTGCCCGAATTCGTCCTAGTTCGTGGACGTATTTGTCTTGAGAATGGCGTTGTTCGTGTCGCAGAAGGATTTGGACGTTTTATTCCTATGTCAGTGCGTCCGCCTTTCGTATACGACATCATTGAGGGCAAAGTGCAGAACTCTATCGAAGAGCATCACGAGGAAAATCTTAACGGAAATGTGACCAAAAAGTTTGCTGAACTAGACATAGTTATTCCGCCCCAGGAACCCATTTCGGCTATGCTCGCCGGAAACTTACCCATGCCGGCTGAAGGTTCATTGTGCAGCACACCCTCGGTGCGCGGTCGTGTCGATGGCAAAAGGGATATGCAGGAATCGTCTTTCTCCATTAGCGGTAGGTTATATATATATTGTATTTGAAAATGAAATTAGTTTTAAAACTTGAATTATTATTGCAGAGGAACTGGACAAATCTGGAGTGCGTGCTTGCATTAAAGTGAAGAATCCACCAGGCGGAAAATCGTCGGGATTCTGGTGAACGATCTGCTCAATCAAAAGATATCGCACAAAGTGGACCTTGTCAGCCAGACTCTGCATTCATCAGTTCTATATACTTAGAGTTATGTAAACCCAAGAAAATAGCTTCAATATTTATATTATTTATTTAATAGCTGTCTTTGTTTTGATTGTTGCTTTAATCAAGTATAGTCGAAAACCTGGTTTAATCACGCTGATGTTATAAGAACCAATCTAACATTTTGTATCTAACATATTTCTAACGATTTTTTGCAATACAATACATATATTATATATTACTCCAGAAAATCTCGTACTAATCTTTAACCTATTTGATTAACTGAAGAGAATCCCCTAACCTTATTAGACGTTCCCCAATTAACCTTAATTGAAACACTGGGGTTTGTTTTAAATGTCGTTTTGATTGTTATATTATAATTTAAAAAATCATAAATTAATACAAAATTAATAATTAAACTAATTGATGAGAAGGAGCGTAAAGACTGGGAAGGAGAGTAAATTGTTAAAACAAATCATACGTATGGAAGTCCTCAGAGACTATTGCCGGGAAATTGAAAGAATTTCTAAAGAGTACAAGAGTAGCACCCTAACAAACAGATGGGAATCTGTTGTCACACATACATGTGTTGTGTGGATGTGTGTGTATGTTTTGTAGTGGTAGTTGTGCTACGTAAAATATCATTTTTGGTTTAACTGAAGATGAGTTCAACTTCATATTTAATTCCAACTGTTGGGTTGAGCGAGGGAGCGCTTAGATGCGCAGATTGGGATTGGTGTAGCGCACATACTTGAGGAGGGCATCGTTCTCCTCACAGACGAATGGCTTCTTGTGGTGGCAGGCAACATCGTGCCAGTTGACGCCATCGTTGTAGAACTGATTCAACAAAGCCAAACAGTTTTCGGGAGCGCCGTTCTGCTTGAACTCACGGTTATCTGGCTGGGGCAGGCCAATGCCGCCGGATGGGGACCAATCGCCTTGGTTGCGCTCGGTGGTGGGTGCCAGTTTCTGCAGGGTGGCGGTCCAGAACCAACCGTTCACATTGGTGGGCTGCAGATCGGGACGCTCACAGCCCTTGAAATCGCACAAGCGACCGCTGGTCCAGATGTATTTCACCTGCAATTCAAATGAAGCATATTATAGTTCAATGTGAGCACAATCTCAAATAGAAAAGTTGTTGAACAACAAGCTACTATAATTCTCAACTAGTTCAAGTTCATTGCACTTGCACTTTACCCGTTGTGTTCCGTTAGGCGGCACCAATAGCTACGCCAGAAAATGCGTTGTCACCGTTTGTGGCAGGTAGAAATTTAAGCTTGAACATTTGTGGTCCGTCGATTGCCGGTTTTAGCTTTGGGTGCAGTCACAATAGACAAGAGCGGGATAGAGGGACAGATTGCGGTAGCTTTAATGGTATTGCCATTGAAAGCGAACCCATTACAAGTCGCGCCCTATGTAGAGGTAGTAGTAGTGTTAGTATGCGGCCGCACCCGTTGATGGGTTTCGTTGAGCGTCTGTCAACATTTAAAAAAGACCTACGGGCAGCGAGAGCAACCGCAATGTTCAGTTCATCACTCACTTTCACCGCGGCGACGGAATGGCTTAACAACTGTTCGTTATATACACATTTATATACAAATGGGTACATAAATAAGTGTATGTATGCTAGTACAAGCATATATATATCTTCATCCATTGAATGCTCAATGCTGTCTGCCCTTTTGGAAAACTCCAATGAGCGGAAAGAGTCCCAAAATGGGGCTTCTCAATGCTATTTCATTGTTCCCAGCAATTGTTAAAAGGTTTCATAAATTTTGGTATTACGGAAACAGAGGCGAGAGCAATTGTTATCAGTTGAATCGATGACGGATTTTATAGAGCTCTTCCACCTGATGTAAGAGTGGGTCTTGACGAGAATGATTGACTGCTCGTTTAGACTTAGGCTTTATCTTAGTTCAAGATCGCATTGTTTGGATAATAGTTGTATAACTACCCAACCAACCACAAGCCGTTTTATTTACTTGGCAAACAAGAAGGAAACTCAACTTAATCAAGTGATAAATTGCAGCAAGTTCGTTGCCTAAGTCTTTTGTTTTGTCCGCCAAGCACTTCCTGCTAGGCTTCGATTCACACTCGCACGCTATTCATTGATTGCTCTGCACTTCCTCGGGTGTTTTTTTTCTTTTTTTTTTCTCATAAACATAAACTTTCGTTTTCATTACAATTTCTCGAGATTTCTCACGTAAGCCATTGGACAGACAGGTCGGTAGTTCGGGAGGCGCTGATGAGGCGGACAGTGGTCAGCATCGTCAACAACCACAAGACTTGCAGATACTTTTGTTGTTGTTGTTTTCATTTGACATTTGTGTGCCTCACGAATTGCATAAGTCACTTCTCCATTATGTCTGGGGCCATGTTCAATAACAGCAAAAACAACAAATTGCCAGACAAAGCACAACTACAGAAAAACGCAAAATAAATGTTGGAAAGTTTTTGACCGACTTTGCATTGAACTTGATGCTTTTGATGTAATCTTCTGCTGCAATACGATATAAATATTTACATATGTGCTTTGTATCGCATATCATTCGATTCAAATTTGCTCACTTTGTCAGACAATTTCATCAAGTCCAGTCTCGACATACTTTAAATAACAATTAGAGCTGTCATAATCTCACGCATGTGACTTAACTTTTACCATCTACTATTATTATCACACTCACTCGTTCGCTTTGTCAACTCGCAAATTATCAAATGCCAAAATGAAGGCAAAGAGACAACAGAAGACGACCGAAGAAGAAAAGAAAACAAAAAAGAGCAATCGAAATGGAAATCTAAACAGTAATGATATAATATCAACAAAAAGCTGGACAGACTTCATATGCAGATAATAAATTATTGCCAATTGGGGGAATTTATTTCCGAAGGTGTCAAAACGTTTGTTAATACTCAATCGGAATTGTTTATAGTTTGGAATAGAGCTCGTTAGATATGTATTTGGCTCCTCTTTTAACCTTTCCCTTTTCGGCCGTCTTCCTATTGTCAGCCAGGTTTGTTTGATGGCCCAAATTAAGTCAACTGGTTCAGAAATTAGCATATATCTGCCATCACTTTTATCATCAGCTATATCAATCGCTTAGCTATGCAAAGTATAGCTTTTAGGCGGCTTTTAAATTTCGATAAAACTTTTACGAAATTTCTTCTTATACTCGGAAAGATTGGGAATCTTCAAGCTCAATGTCTTCTAAACACTTTCTCTATAAAATTGGAAATTTCTCCTAAAGAAAAATATATATTTTTCGAACTTACGTTCTCGCCAACAACACGCTGCTTGATCCATTCATTCTCCAAGCTGGTCTCCAGGGACACGGAGTCCATGCAACGTCTACGGCAATAGTTTCTGGCAGTCAGCCAATCCTCCTCCACACCCTTCAATTGTGGATCTCTCCACGAGAAGAAGTAACTGTTATATAAAAAAATACAAATATATATATAAAATATACATAAATATATGCAGAGCAAATTTAGAATATTCCGGCTACTCACCCTTTGCCATCGGGTGTCTTCTCGTGAATTATGCGCTGGGCGCAGAGTTGTGGATTTGGTGGCTCAAGGCGTCCATTTTGGAACTGAGCGGAGCCGAGGCTGCACAGACCGATCAAACAAACACTTGCGATAATGAACGCTTTCATTTTCTTGGATTTAATGTCTCTCAATGTAATGCTCTCTTAGCACTCACACCCACGCACTTTCGATTTCTGAGCAAACGGAGTAGACGCGACGAGTTCTCTTTCTCACACAATCGAGCGACCGACCGATCGTCTGGCTATACGCAACTGCAATGACACAAATATTTTGGGAACACCCGCTCTTATATATGGGCGAAGCTGCACTTCGGCTTCAGCATCGGTATTGACTTCGACTTCGACTTCGACTTCGTTTTCGGTTGAGGTTCGTTTCGTGGCCACGAGCTGACTTTTTTTGGGGTACGACTTCGTGCGGTTTTTCAAATGAAAACTTTTGTTGCTTTTATTTTCAGTTTTGTTTTGTTGTTGTTGTTTTTTTTTTTTTTGGGAGCTGTTTCGCTTTCGTTGCTGAATTTTAAGTGCGCCGACAAACATATTCGGACTGAACGTCCTCCCGAGCTCAGTACGATGATTGCCGCGTGCGTATCTCAAGTGTCTCTCCATTCAGCGTTGCGAATACGCGCCTTGCACATTTTGTTGCTGTTTATGCTAAGTACCCGTAATTGCTCCACCCACCGTCCCTCTGCCAACCCTATACCAGCAGCCTAATTAGCTACACAAACACGCCTTGGAGCCACGTCTCTGAAATCTTCAGGCATCACCACTATATGCACATCTGGTACATCGGCATTATGCATTATCTTTTCATTTTACATTTGTTTTGTATATTTTTTTGTTAAATATATTTGTTTGTCTAGTTCAGTTCGAATTTTGTGTGGCTCGTGTCATTGTTTTCTACATTTGTTTTTTACTTTTTTTCTTAGTCTTCAGTTTTGTATTGCATAACCCAAATTGCTGACCAAATTTATTTTGCCGAAAGTCACTGGTGACACATTTTGTGGCCGGTCTCCAGCAATGCCATTTTCCAATTAGGAAGTTGGCCGCCAACTTTTGTCAACTGTTTATACTTATTAAGGCGGTTATGGAGCAAGTTGGAAAAGTGGCAAAGATATTATGTCAACATTAAAGTCAATCCAATCCAATTGTCATAAACAATATTAAGTGAATGTACTATTGAGTCAAAGGATATTCAAAATTTATTGTCTTTCTTAACAATTGCTCACATTTCTTGACTGCCTCTGATGGATGGGTGTTAGTATATCTTTTAGTTATATTCGGTTAGTGGTGAACAAGTGTTTTGGCCATTACATAAGGCCCATAAATAACCAGAAGATTTACATATTTATGTGTGTACGTGATGTTGCATAACCGAAACTGCATTATTTTGAGCTGAGCTCGCCCAGCTCCCAGCGCCCAAGTCGCGTCACCAGGTCCCATCTCCCAGATCAAGGTCAACAAAAGTAAAATGTAAGCAACCACTACACGTACATCAATGGCGAAATTTCACCAGCCGGTAATCAAATGAAATGTCCAAAACCCTAAAAAATCTCAGAGCCAGGCCCAAGTTGCTACGCAAGTGTTGTACTTTTTCTGCCACGTACCAGAGGCAGGATGGAATATTGCTTCCATGAGATTGAAATATGGAGATGACAGGGAGGAAGTGAATTAGGTTGCCTGATGTCTGATTTAACCTTAGATATTTTTGGTGGTGACTTTAGGATTCTGATGTATCCTTAGGTCATTAACCTGATCTTCGGTGTAGTATTTCTGAAGTGACAATATATTGTGAATATAACTTGATTTAGCTGATGGCTGGAGCCTGGAATGATATAGTTGGGGAAACCGAACCTCAATTTTCATACTTGTTCAGTTTTACGCATTTCATCACACACACACACACACATATCCACAAAAACTGACAATAAATTTTTGCTCATCTGCAGTTGTTGCTGTTGTTATCTTTCATTGGCTGTAATATATTTAGTTTTTGTCGTCTCTTCTTTCACATGATCGTGTTCACGTGCGGTGTAGCATGTAGTATGCAGCACCCGCTTGCCCCCATTGAAGGTATGATATGAGTAGAGTATGTATGTATAGTATGATGATCTCATGTGGCAGTTGTGCATGCAGTCCAGTTAGTTGTTGTTGCACAGTCATCGACATCGTCGGCGATGGCGGCAGGTGCTCGGCACTCGTTACAGATATATCGGCATTAACAACGGATAATGCCGGACTACTTAAATGTACGCCTCGCCCATGTTTGCGCATGTTTATGTAAAAAGTTAAGTACTCCTCATCAACATCATCCTCATTATCATCAACATCTCATAATTATAATCATAATAAACAAGCTCTCGTTTTCTTTGACACACATTTCGAGCTTATCACGTATTATGTGCAGAGAGGAAAGGAAATCTAAATTTCGATCTACAAATTACATCCTTAACATTTGGAAATATTTCCTATATTACTCCGCTCTTCACGGCACTGACCTATTTAACTGTTGTTCAACTTTAACATTATGTTTTCCTATGAGAGTCACAATTATGACGTAGTATTAGCTAATTGTTTTGAGTGTTGAGACCTCCACGACATGTGTCTGTTGTGGGAAATGACACGCCCATGCCCGTGATGCCAAGTACCGTTAAGGAACTGGTCAATATGACACTTGAGTGGAGAGTTGGAGTGTTTCAGAGGCTGGGCTTTGTTTATTTATTAATGAAATTACTTCATGTTTACGCAATAATATTCCCGGACAACGAGTTCGCCCCTCAGAGATGGACGAGTCTCTGTAAGATCGTCCAATCATCGTCTGTCACAAGTACTGTTGGCGTGCGTGTCACGACACGCACCCACCTCTAATTGGCTTATGGTTAATTTGGTATTAAAGGAGAGAAAGTGAGAGATCCATGGCGTTGTTTATATATTTTTAGCCTTTTTTTTATTTTTGCATTGAAAATATTTTGCACAACTTGCATATTGTTTATAATTGAGATCGAGTCGAGTCTTTCTTTTCTTTTTTTTGTATTTTCAACTATGGTATTTGTTTAAGAAGAGTGCGACAGGTGCAGCCGGCCTAGTTCAATAGGTGCGAATTCAATTTGTTAATATTTGAAGAAATGAGCCAAGCCACTTGATTCGAGTACTCGCATTTTTCTCGACAACTACAAGTTATTATGTAAAAGAAGTGCAAACACAATTGGCATACCGTGAGTCCCTTGACTATGTATTATCGATTATGAGTTGGGAGTGCTTTAGCCAACTTGTGGCCCAATCAATGACATATTTTTTGGCCACCCAAAATGGAACAAAATATACTTATTATTTGTGTCAGATATAAATACATCTATGTATATGCATATGCCTATCAAAAATAATGATAATTAAAGTTGGCTTTATGTTCACGCCGTGAGTGGACTTTGAATAAGTCTGAATATATTTATAGAGTTTATTTGGAAATTATAATGTTTATTCTTGGCGCTGATATAAACATCATTGAGCTTATGCTAATTTCAAATTTAGGAAATCACATAATGTAGGCTATACTGACGGTTATTTTTAAATTCTGTTGAAATGCGTAGAGGTCGCCATTGGGAGGACAGGAGTTAATTATATCTAAATTCAAAATACAAAATCATTCTATATAGATTGTAAGAAAGTGTGTGCATTCTACATCTCAGATAAATACCAAATTTGGCATTTATCCAACTCGCATTTATTTATATAGTATAGTATA
Source organism: Drosophila quadrilineata (assembly GCA_018150725.1). Taxonomy (NCBI): domain Eukaryota; kingdom Metazoa; phylum Arthropoda; class Insecta; order Diptera; family Drosophilidae; genus Drosophila; species Drosophila quadrilineata. The sequence goes on from JAECWN010000375.1 coordinate 1,598,190, forward strand.
GTATAGTAGAGTATAGTAGCAGGTCTGAGCTTAGAGTTGCCTTTGAAGGTCAAGGCCATAATTTTTGTTACTGGGGCAACGACGCCTCTGATCTCTACTGACACCTGACGAGGCCCCTCCACACACACATACATACAAAAATTGGCGCCAATGATTCAAAAATACTGCGTGCCAACACATAACGTACATAGGAGTACATACCTGAATGTATGTGCATAGAAACTTTCATATATATTCGTTGATACGATGTGCATAATGATGAACACTGTCAGTACTTATAATACAAATGTCAATTAGGCAATAAAACAATATACATATGTACATATATATATATTTTAAATCAAAGGTTATAGCAACTTCTTATGGCCAAAATGATGTAATGCGGTAATATTCATAGTTGCCAGTGGCATGTTGTGTGATAGGTATTCCAATTGAATTTTTTTTGCAAGGTGTCACACGTTGCGGACATGGACGTGTATCAGCCGAAAAATCCGAACCACAATCGCATTTCAAATAGGCAACGAATGGCCTTGTGGCGGCACAATGCGCCAGTTCGTTCACGTGATATTTTAGGCGCTGGATAAATTTATGGTACATTTCGCGTCGTATGCAAGTGCCGATTAAAGTTGCACTTTCCTGGCTAATCGCAAAATACATCACTTGAAATGGACGTAATGAGATTTAAGAGGCGTTCGCCAATAATAAAATACATTATGCATGTCGTATTGCTGCAAAAATGTTTTGAGAGCAACACAAGTAAAATACGTTGAAAAGCTTTTTAAAATGTTAAAAGTAACCGTCAGTGAACCTTCTGAAAAGCTAGTTGCTACATAACCATATTACGTCGTTTACCAACACTGACACTATACTTCGACAGAATAGCGCAGGCATACATTACAATTTATCGACATTCACAGTGTCATCGTAGCTGCTGTGAAAATCATCTCTAAAGAAATTGCGTGATATGTTGTTTTGTGTAGCGTGTTGAAATTGCAATCAGTGAAAAGTAAAATATTCTCCAATTTGAAAAGCAAATAAAATAAAAATGGGACGCCGCTGCTGTGTTGCCGACTGTCCGTCAACGTCCCGTTCGTGGGAGCACCACGGGGTCACCTACCATTCCTTCCCAATGGATGCTGTCATTCGTGCCATCTGGATTAAGAATTCCCGCATCAGCCTCGACCGCCAAATCACAAAGAGTGTACTGGTTTGTTCTCGCCATTTCCGTCGGCTGGATTTCAATACCGTTCGCAATGGCAAATATTTGCTTAAACCACGTGTCTTTCCCACTGTATTTCCCTGGGGCAAAATGGAACCTGCCGATATCGAGGCGGACCACCGCGCACTGCAGCAAGCTGTGGCGGACAGCAGCGCCACCAGTAGTGCAGCTAAAAATGCAACCAGCGAGGATGTCATAAAGGCGACTGTCGATCGTATCGTTAAACAAATCCATGCTGAAACAGCGGAACGTAATTCCAGCACAACTGCGACTACGGAGGGGAAACCCAAGTCGGAGAACGTCGCCGACGATGCTCAGAAAGAGCCACCTAAAGGAACTGTCATTGAAAAACCAGATTCTGCCGGCACATCTGCTGACACTGAAAACACCGACAATGATGCCACTTTGGCAGAAGCTGCAGCTGCCTCACCAGATGCGTCCACAACAGTCAAGGCTAATGCTACATCGCCCGCTGATCCCAAGTACGGGCAACCAACAAATCTGACAATTGGTGCTCGCCTAGAAGCGACCAGTGTGGAAGGCAATTGGCTGCCGGCACGAGTCGTCGAGATTAACGAAGCGGAGCAGACTCTTCTGATTCGTTTTGAGAGAAACAATAAGATAAAAACTCCGCCATCCACGGCTGGTACGTACCAGGAATGGATCTCGCTGAAATCTGAACGCTTGAGGCAACGCATTAGCACGCGAGCCTTGCCCATTTTCGAAGTGGAGGAGAAGTGCATGGCTCGCTGGTCGGGACCACGTAAATTTCCGGCTACCGTCAAGAAACTGCTGGGCAATGACACGTACGAGGTGCTCTTCGATGATGGTTACACAAAGAATGTGCGTGCTGTGCACATGAACAAGCTGCCCAGACAGTTGGCTGCCACCACAGAAGCGGGACCTTCTCCCACCGGCAGTGGTGGCGTGAAACGTCCAAGTACTGGCACTGGCACCCCCAGTGTCAACAAGAAAGCGAAACCATCACCTCAGCGGAAGGATTGGCCACTTCTGGATATGTCCAATTTGGATCTAGGTATGCTTACTCCTGCTTGTTTCTTTCCAATGGGAATTACTAACGAGATTCCTTTTTAGAATCATTGGGACTTCCAGAAATACCACACGATGGTGAATGGACCTGTCACTGGGTGAATGACCAGCCCATTGGCAAACAGGGCTACCTCATGGTCGGAGATCATTACAAGCCAACAGTAATTGTGCAGGATTGGCGTCTGCCCGAGGGTTGGGTCAAGCACATGTATCAGCGCTCTAATGTTCTCGGCAAATGGGATGTCATCTTGGTGGCGCCCATAGGGAAGCGTTTTCGTTCCAAATCCGATCTTAAGATATATCTGGAGAGTCAGAAACTCGTATATAATCCGGACATATATGACTTTAGTATTCATCGTCGTCGCGCCAAAGATATCAATGCCTATGTCTACACCCATGACTACACGCCTCAGCAGCCAGTCAAGCCAAAGCTCCATGACGCCTCCATGAACGCATCAGCAGTATCCTTGGATGCCAGCATTGGTAAGCTAAGTAATCCTGCAACTCCATCAACTACGACACTGGGGACTGTAACTCCTCGTCATACTGATCCAGAGGAGAGTCAGTATATGGAGACACCAGTCGCATCGCTGGTGCCACCGGCCGAGTTAATGTCCCCCTCGCCACAAGCTCGTCCACCAGAAGCTCCAGTGCCTTCCTCTGATGCGGGAGACATAACTTCAGTCGTGAGTGTGGATACGTCGAGTTCCATGGTGGTCGAAGATGGATATGGTGAGTGATCTATTCCGCCATTGCAACTACAGATTAACCTAATGTTTATTCCAGCTTTTATTGGTGGATTGAAAGTGCAGATAACCGACAATCTGTTTGTTTGTCCCAGAGAGGGATGTGGCAAGACGTATCGTAAGGAAGACTTTCTACAGATTCACATTCGTCACTATCACAAGGAGTTTGCAGAGTATATATCAAATATAAGCTATCTTAATCATTATTTTTAACTTGTATTTGTCATGTTATTAGGCACGTCAGTCACTGTCCCAAGATGCAGGAGTTGGCTGTGAAGCGTACTCATCCTTCATCAATTGAGCAGGCCGATCAGACTCCGAAGAATCAAATACCCAATCAGCAGTTCTTTGCCAAGATGCACCAGCAGGACTTGCAGCAAACTCGATCGGTTCGCCGGCAGGTGCCGGGCGCAGACTCCTCGCCTACCACACTTGATGCTTCCCCACAAATTTCGCCCACCAAGGCGCCCGCTTCGCCATATGTTGAGCTACCCGCAACACCGAAAGCCACTTCTAGCGTGTCTACTTCCGCAGATATTGAGTCTCCCGTGGCAACCACCTTGACATCACCACAGACAACACCAGTGGTTAATCCAGTGGAGTCGTCGCCTCCGAAGACTGTTGGATCACCGGCTGTTCCTACGCCGGATAACAGAGGCTCCAAACGCGCACGGACTTCAGATGTGAAGCGGCAGTCGGGGTCCCGTAAGAGTATACGCCAGCGCACACAACGACGTCCAGCAAATTCACCGGTGATGAAATCTCCCGTAGCAACTATCCCGTCAGCAACAAGTATTGAGCTGGAGGAGCCACAACCACCACTTAATACATCTGTGTCTGATATTCGCAATGAAGCTAAAAAACGTCGGACTGGTACGCCAATTGGTTCGCCTCGGAACAATGATCTGATGTTGACACCAAGCAGCGATCAGATGGACATAAATGCAGCTATTGCTCCGCCTCCTCCGGCATCCAGTCAATCCGCGCAGTACATTAAAGAGAACGGTGAGCTGATTCGCATTGTGCGGATGAAGCAGGAGGAGATCATCAACTGTGTCTGCCAGTATGGAGAGGAGGATGGCCTAATGATACAATGCGAACTATGCCTGTGCTGGCAGCATGGTGGATGCCACAACATTTTCAAGGAATCCGACGTGCCTGATAAATACGTCTGTTATATTTGCCGAAATCCGCAGCGTGTGCGGGATTCAATGCGATTCAAGCATGATCAGGACTGGCTCTTTGAGGGTAAATTGCCAGTTGCTGGATATCACACACCCAATCCACAGGCGACAAAGAAGTTTGAATTATTAAAGCGTTCACATACGCTAACTGGAAATTTGCTAGACGCGAAGCGTGCAATGCACTCGCTATTGGTCAAGATAAATATTGCTAAAAATCGGTGTCATCCCAAGCTGTACCTGTGGGCCAAGAAGTGGGACGAAGATCAAACGGATCACAACTCTGTTACTCCTACTAAACGTCCAAAGACGGAACAAACAGATTTTCCACATGCTCCACAACCTGAAGCTGCTATAGATCCCGAGGAATGTCAATATCGTCTCATTGAGCATGTCAAGTTTCAACAATCTCTAATGTTGAACCGCCTCAATGACATCGAAGCAGAAATTGACGGTATGTAATCGTATGAATTGTAATTTTGTAATATATCTCTGTTCTACACTTTATTCGTTCATTAATAGATCTTGAAATGGAAGACAATCTAGCTGACTTAAAGGATGCAAGCCTTCCAACAGCTAAAGACGCAATTGCCACTTTTATCAAAGAATTGGAAGTCATGAAGCGCCTTGGCAAACTGAACAATGTAGCCAATATGAAAAGGGCACTAACTCAGCAAGAACCAGCACCAGTTAATATCGCCCATCCCTAAAAAGGACATTACCAATAATCAAAATAATTAATAAAAATAGTAAAAATAAAAAATATATTTCGTCAGATAAAATATATTCATACTGCATTTAATCGCTGACCATATAACATATAGATGGGACATTTCATACAAGAAATAAAACAGCAAACACAAATTCGAATATTTGCCAAAATGGTCATATCTGGGCGATTAGACAGTGGTAACCATCATGCTTTTTCGCAAAATTGGATATTTTGGTGTTTAATTGATAGCTGACATTAAAATATATATGAAACACAAAATTAAAGTTGATTTTATACTCTATAATTAAAGAAAACAGTGTATACAAATTGAAATATTTTTAAAATTTTTAGTTGCCCGCTAATCCATAACTCATGCGCACCAGCTCATCATAACCAAAACAAATGTAACAGCTGCATAAGTGTTACCTACTTATGACCAGCAAAAAAAATTGAAAAATTGTAACTAACTTGATTTTTGGTACAAAAAATTGAGGCTTTTGCATCTTTGAGAAGCCATATCTTAGCTAAAAATCAACCAATTTTCAAAATTATTGCATTTTTAATGATGGTTTTGATCATATTTTGAATTGACATCAAAAATTGTTGCTTACTGTCAGTTTTCAATTTTGACCCATTTTTGGTTTCTTTTGCATACTCACCCCTTGCAAAAATGTCAAAAAAGTGAAAATTTTACAATCCGAATTTTTTGTGCCCAATTGATTTCTGGCATCAAAATGAGTACAAAAAAGTGTACCGCACTTGAATTCGACCAATATTTTAGAAAATAGGGCCACAATACTGGAAAATTGCCAAAAACAGCTTTTTGAGCAAAATATGATATCTCACTCATCTTTGAGGAATCATAACTTTTCCACACCTGAGCCGATTTTCAATTTTTTTGGATTTCTGGATATGGCTTTGGTCATACTTTAAATCAGTACCAAAAGTTTATTACGTGTTTTGAAAAATGTGGCAAGGAAAGTGAAAAGTGTAATAAACTTGATTTTTGGTACAAAAATTGAGACTTTTGCAATTTTGAGAAGCCATATCTTAGCTAAAAATCAACCAATTTTCAAAATTATTGCATTTTTAATGATGGTTTTGATCATATTTTGAATTGACATCAAAAATTGTTGCTTACTGTCAGTTTTCAATTTTGACCCATTTTTGGTTTCTTTTGCATACTCACTCCTTGCAAAAATGTCAAAAAAGTGAAAATTTTACAATCCGAAATTTTTGTGCCCAATTGATTTCTGGCATCAAAATGAGTACAAAAAACTGTACCGCACTTGAATTCGACCAATATTTTAGAAAATAGGGCCACAATACTGGAAAATGGCCAAAAACAGCTTTTTGAGCAAAATATGATATCTCACTCATCTTTGAGGAATCATAACTTTTCCACACCTAAACCGATTTTCACTTTTTTGGGATTTCTGGATATGGCTTTGGTCATACTTTAAATCGGTACCAAATGTTTATTACGTGTTTTGAAAAATATGGCAAGGAAAATGAAAAAGTGTAATAAACTTGATTTTTGGTACAAAAATTGAGACTTTTGCAATTTTGAGAAGCCATATCTTAGCTAAAAATCAACCAATTTTCAAAATTATTGCATTTTTAATGATGGTTTTGATCATATTTTGAATTGACATCAAAAATTGTTGCTTACTGTCAGTTTTCAATTTTGACCCATTTTTGGTTTCTTTTGCATACTCACTCCTTGCAAAAATGTCAAAAAAGTGAAAATTTTACAATCCGAATTTTTTGTGCCCAATTGATTTCTGGCATCAAAATGAGTACAAAAAACTGTACCGCACTTGAATTCGACCAATATTTTAGAAAATAGGGCCACAATACTGGATAATGGCCAAAAACAGCTTTTTGAGCAAAATATGATATCTCACTCATCTTTGAGGAATCATAACTTTTCCACACCTGAGCCGATTTTCAATTTTTTTGGATTTCTGGATATGGCTTTGGTCATACTTTAAATCGGTACCAAATGTTTATTATGTGTTTTGAAAAATATGGCAAGGAAAGTGAAAAGTGTAATAAACTTGATTTTTGGTACAAAAATTGAGACTTTTGCAACTTTGAGAAGCCATATCTTAGCTAAAAATCAACCAATTTTCAAATTTTTTGCATTTCTATTAATAGTTTTGATCATATTTTGAATCGACAACAAAAATTGTTGCCTACTGTCAGTTTTCATTTTTGACCCATTTTTGGCCTCTTTCGCATACTCACCCCTTGCAAAAATGTCAAAAAAGTGAAAATTTTACAATCCGAATTTTTTGTGCCCAATTGATTTCTGGCATCAAAATGAGTACAAAAAACTGTACCGCACTTGAATTGGACCAATATTTTAGAAAATAGGGCCACGATACTGGAAAATGGCCAAAAACAGGTTTTTGAGCAAAATATGATATCTCACTCATCTTTGAGGAATCATAACTTTTCCACACCTGAGCCGATTTTCAATTTTTTTTGGATTTCTGGATATGGCTTTGGTCATACTTTAAATCGGTACCAAATGTTTATTACGTGTTTTGAAAAATGTGGCAAGGAAAGTGAAAAGTGTAATAAACTTGATTTTTGGTACAAAAATTGAGACTTTTGCAACTTTGAGAAGCCATATCTTAGCTAAAAATCAACCAATTTTCAAATTTTTTGCATTTCTATTAATAGTTTTGATCATATTTTGAATCGACAACAAAAATTGTTGCCTACTGTCAGTTTTCAATTTTGACCCATTTTTGGCCTCTTTTGCATACTCACCCCTTGCAAAAATGTCAAAAAAGTGAAAATTTTACAATCCGAATTTTTTGTGCCCAATTGATGTCTGGCATCAAAATGAGTACAAAAAACTGTACCGCACTTGAATTCGACCAATATTTTAGAAAATAGGGCCACAATACTGGAAAATTGTCAAAAACAGCTTTTTGAGCAAAATATGATATCTCACTCATCTTTGAGGAATCATAACTTTTCCACACCAGAGCCGATTTTCATTTTTTTTGGATTTCTGGATATGGCTTTGGTCATACTTTAAATCGGTACCAAAAGTTTATTACGTGTTTTGAAAAATGTGGCAAGGAAAGTGAAAAGTGTAATAAACTTGATTTTTGGTACAAAAATTGAGACTTTTGCAACTTTGAGAAGCCATATCTTAGCTAAAAATCAACCAATTTTCAAAATTTTTGCATTTCTATCAATGGTTTTGATCATATTTTGAATCGACAACAGAAATTGTTGCCTACTGTCAGTTTTCAATTTAGACCCATTTTTGGCCTCTTTTGCATACTCACCCCTTGCAAAAATGTCAAATAAGTGAAAATTTTACAATCCGAATTTTTTGTGCCCAATTGATTTCTGGCATCAAAATGAGTACAAAAAACTGTACCGCACTTGAATTGGACCAATATTTTAGAAAATAGGGCCACAATACTGGATAATGGCCAAAAACAGCTTTTTGAGCAAAATATGATATCTCACTCATCTTTGAGGAATCATAACTTTTCCACACCTGAGCCGATTTTCAATTTTTTTGGATTTCTGGATATGGCTTTGGTCATACTTTAAATCGGTACCAAATGTTTATTACGTGTTTTGAAAAATGTGGCAAGGAAAATGAAAAGTGTAATAAACTTGATTTTTGGTACAAAAATTGAGACTTTTGCAACTTTGAGAAGCCATATCTTAGCTAAAAATCAACCAATTTTCAAAATTTTTGCATTTCTATCAATGGTTTTGATCATATTTTGAATCTACATCAAAAAATTTTGCCTACTGTCAGTTTTAAATTTTTACCCATTTTTGGCTTCTTTTGCATACTCACCCCTTGCAAAAATGTCAAAAAAGTGAAAATTTTACAATCCGAATTTTTTGTGCCCAATTGATTTCTGGCATCAAAATGAGTAGAAAAAACTGTACCGCACTTGAATTGGACCAATATTTTAGAAAATAGGGCCACAATACTGGAAAATTGCCAATAACAGCTTTTTGAGCAAAATATGATATCTCACTCATCTTTGAGGGTTCATAATTTTTCCACACCTGAGCCGATTTTCAATTTTTTTGGATTTCTGGATATGGCTTTGGTCATACTTTAAATCGGTACCAACTGTTTATTACGTGTTTTGAAAAATGTGGCAAGGAAAGTGAAAAGTGTAATAAACTTGATTTTTGGTACAAAAATTGAGACTTTTGCAACTTTGAGAAGCCATATCTTAGCTAAAAATCAACCAATTTTCAAATTTTTTGCATTTCTATTAATAGTTTTGATCATATTTTGAATCGACAACAAAAATTGTTGCCTACTGTCAGTTTTCATTTTTGACCCATTTTTGGCCTCTTTCGCATACTCACCCCTTGCAAAAATGTCAAAAAAGTGAAAATTTTACAATCCGAATTTTTTGTGCCCAATTGATTTCTGGCATCAAAATGAGTACAAAAAACTGTACCGCACTTGAATTGGACCAATATTTTAGAAAATAGGGCCACAATACTGGATAATGGCCAAAAACAGGTTTTTGAGCAAAATATGATATCTCACTCATCTTTGAGGGTTCATAACTTTTCCACACCTTAGCCGATTTTAAATTTTTTTGGATTTCTGGATATGGCTTTGGTCATACTTTAAATCGGTACCAAATGTTTATTACGTGTTTTGAAAAATGTGGCAAGGAAAGTGAAAAGTGTAATAAACTTGATTTTTGGTACAAAAATTGAGACTTTTGCAACTTTGAGAAGCCATATCTTAGCTAAAAATCAACCAATTTTCAAAATTTTTGCATTTCTATCAATGGTTTTGATCATATTTTGAATCGACAACAGAAATTGTTGCCTACTGTCAGTTTTCAATTTTGACCCATTTTTGGCCTCTTTTGCATACCCTTGCAAAAATGTCAAAAAAGTGAAAATTTTACAATCCGAAATTTTTGTGCCCAATTGATTTCTGGCATCAAAATGAGTACAAAAAACTGTACCGCACTTGAATTCGACCAATATTTTAGAAAATAGGGCCACAATACTGGAAAATTGCCAAAAACAGCTTTTTGAGCAAAATATGATATCTCACTCATCTTTGAGGAATCATAACTTTTCCACACCTGAGCCGAATTTCATTTTTTTTTGGATTTCTGGATATGGCTTTGGTCATACTTTAAATCGGTACCAAAAGTATATTACGTGTTTTGAAAAATGTGGCAAGGAAAGTGAAAAGTGTAATAAACTTGATTTTTGGTACATAAATTGAGACTTTTGCAACTTTGAGAAGCCATATCTTAGCTAAAAATCAACCAATTTTCAAAATTTTTGCATTTCTATCAATGGTTTTGATCATATTTTGAATCGACAACAGAAATTGTTGCCTACTGTCAGTTTTCAATTTAGACCCATTTTTGGCCTCTTTTGCATACTCACCCCTTGCAAAAATGTCAAAAAAGTGAAAATTTTCCAATCCGAATTTTTTGTGTCCAATTGATGTCTGGCATCAAAATGAGTACAAAAAACTGTACCGCACTTGAATTGGACCAATATTTTAGAAAATAGGGCCACGATACTGGAAAATGGCCAAAAACAGGTTTTTGAGCAAAATATGATATCTCACTCATCTTTGAGGAATCATAACTTTTCCACACCTGAGCCGATTTTCAATTTTTTTTGGATTTCTGGATATGGCTTTGGTCATACTTTAAATCGGTACCAAATGTTTATTACGTGTTTTGAAAAATGTGGCAAGGAAAGTGAAAAGTGTAATAAACTTGATTTTTGGTACAAAAATTGAGACTTTTGCAACTTTGAGAAGCCATATCTTAGCTAAAAATCAACCAATTTTCAAATTTTTTGCATTTCTATTAATAGTTTTGATCATATTTTGAATCGACAACAAAAATTGTTGCCTACTGTCAGTTTTCAATTTTGACCCATTTTTGGCCTCTTTTGCATACTCACCCCTTGCAAAAATGTCAAAAAAGTGAAAATTTTACAATCCGAATTTTTTGTGCCCAATTGATGTCTGGCATCAAAATGAGTACAAAAAACTGTACCGCACTTGAATTCGACCAATATTTTAGAAAATAGGGCCACAATACTGGAAAATTGCCAAAAACAGCTTTTTGAGCAAAATATGATATCTCACTCATCTTTGAGGAATCATAACTTTTCCACACCTGAGCCGATTTTCATTTTTTTTGATTTCTGGATATGGCTTTGGTCATACTTTAAATCGGTACCAAAAAGTTTATTACGTGTTTTGAAAAATGTGGCAAGGAAAGTGAAAAGTGTAATAAACTTGATTTTTGGTACAAAAATTGAGACTTTTGCAACTTTGAGAAGCCATATCTTAGCTAAAAATCAACCAATTTTCAAAATTTTTGCATTTCTATCAATGGTTTTGATCATATTTTGAATCGACAACAGAAATTGTTGCCTACTGTCAGTTTTCAATTTAGACCCATTTTTGGCCTCTTTTGCATACTCACCCCTTGCAAAAATGTCAAATAAGTGAAAATTTTACAATCCGAATTTTTTGTGCCCAATTGATTTCTGGCATCAAAATGAGTACAAAAAACTGTACCGCACTTGAATTGGACCAATATTTTAGAAAATAGGGCCACAATACTGGATAATGGCCAAAAACAGCTTTTTGAGCAAAATATGATATCTCACTCATCTTTGAGGAATCATAACTTTTCCACACCTGAGCCGATTTTCAATTTTTTTGGATTTCTGGATATGGCTTTGGTCATACTTTAAATCGGTACCAAATGTTTATTACGTGTTTTGAAAAATGTGGCAAGGAAAATGAAAAGTGTAATAAACTTGATTTTTGGTACAAAAATTGAGACTTTTGCAACTTTGAGAAGCCATATCTTAGCTAAAAATCAACCAATTTTCAAAATTTTTGCATTTCTATCAATGGTTTTGATCATATTTTGAATCTACATCAAAAAATTTTGCCTACTGTCAGTTTTAAATTTTTACCCATTTTTGGCTTCTTTTGCATACTCACCCCTTGCAAAAATGTCAAAAAAGTGAAAATTTTACAATCCGAATTTTTGTGCCCAATTGATTTCTGGCATCAAAATGAGTAGAAAAAACTGTACCGCACTTGAATTGGACCAATATTTTAGAAAATAGGGCCACAATACTGGAAAATTGCCAATAACAGCTTTTTGAGCAAAATATGATATCTCACTCATCTTTGAGGGTTCATAATTTTTCCACACCTGAGCCGATTTTCAATTTTTTTGGATTTCTGGATATGGCTTTGGTCATACTTTAAATCGGTACCAAATGTTTATTACGTGTTTTGAAAAATGTGGCAAGGAAAGTGAAAAGTGTAATAAACTTGATTTTTGGTACAAAAATTGAGACTTTTGCAACTTTGAGAAGCCATATCTTAGCTAAAAATCAACCTATTTTCAAATTTTTTGCATTTCTATTAATAGTTTTGATCATATTTTGAATCGACAACAAAAATTGTTGCCTACTGTCAGTTTTCATTTTTGACCCATTTTTGGCCTCTTTTGCATACTCACCCCATGCAAAAATGACAAAAATGTGAAAATTTTACAATCCGAATTTTTTGTGCCCAATTGATTTCTGGCATCAAAATGAGTACAAAAAACTGTACCGCACTTGAATTCGACCAATATTTTAGAAAATAGGGCCACGATACTGGAAAATGGCCAAAAACAGGTTTTTGAGCAAAATATGATATCTCACTCATCTTTGAGGGTTCATAATTTTTCCACACCTGAGCCGATTTTCAATTTTTTTGGATTTCTGGATATGGCTTTGGTCATACTTTAAATCGGTACCAAATGTTTATTACGTGTTTTGAAAAATGTGGCAAGGAAAGTGAAAAGTGTAATAAACTTGATTTTTGGTACAAAAATTGAGACTTTTGCAACTTTGAGAAGCCATATCTTAGCTAAAAATCAACCAATTTTCAAATTTTTTGCATTTCTATTAATAGTTTTGATCATATTTTGAATCGACAACAAAAATTGTTGCCTACTGTCAGTTTTCATTTTTGACCCATTTTTGGCCTCTTTTGCATACTCACCCCATGCAAAAATGACAAAAATGTGAAAATTTTCCAATCCGAATTTTTTGTGCCCAATTGATTTCTGGCATCAAAATGAGTACAAAAAATTGTACCGCACTTGAATTGGACCAATATTTTAGAAAATAGGGCCACGATACTGGAAAATGGCCAAAAACAGCTTTTTGAGCAAAATATGATATCTCACTCATCTTTGAGGGTTCATAATTTTTCCACACCTTAGCCGATTTTCATTTTTTTTTGGATTTCTGGATATGGCTTTGGTCATACTTTAAATCGGTACCAAATGTTTATTACGTGTTTTGAAAAATGTGGCAAGGAAAGTGAAAAGTGTAATAAACATGATTTTTGGTACAAAAATTGAGACTTTTGCAACTTTGAGAAGCCATATCTTAGCTAAAAATCAACCAATTTTCAAAATTTTTGCATTTCTATCAATGGTTTTGATCATATTTTGAATCGACAACAGAAATTGTTGCCTACTGTCAGTTTTCAATTTAGACCCATTTATGGCCTCTTTTGCATACTCACCCCATGGAAAAATGACAAAAATGTGAAAATTTTACAATCCGAATTTTTTGTGCCCAATTGATTTCTGGCATCAAAATGAGTACAAAAAACTGTACCGCACTTGAATTGGACCAATATTTTAGAAAATAGGGCCACAATACTGGATAATGGCCAAAAACAGCTTTTTGAGCAAAATATGATATCTCACTCATCTTTGAGGAATCATAACTTTTCCACACCTGAGCCGATTTTCATTTTTTTTTGGATTTCTGGATATGGCTTTGGTCATACTTTAAATCGGTACCAAATGTTTATTACGTGTTTTGAAAAATATGGCAAGGAAAGTGAAAAGTGTAATAAACTTGATTTTTGGTACAAAAATTGAGACTTTTGCAACTTTGAGAAGCCATATCTTAGCTAAAAATCAACCAATTTTCAAAATTTTTGCATTTCTATCAATGGTTTTGATCATATTTTGAATCGACAACAGAAATTGTTGCCTACTGTCAGTTTTCAATTTAGACCCATTTTTGGCCTCTTTTGCATACTCACCCCTTGCAAAAATGTCAAAAAAGGGAAAATTTTCCAATCCGAATTTTTTGTGCCCAATTTATTTCTGGCATCAAAATGAGTACAAAAAACTGTACCGCACTTGAATTGGACCAATATTTTAGAAAATAGGGCCACGATACTGGAAAATTGCCAAAAACAGGTTTTTGAGCAAAATATGATATCTCACTCATCTTTGAGGGTTCATAATTTTTCCACACCTTAGCCGATTTTCATTTTTTTTTGGATTTCTGGATATGGCTTTGGTCATACTTTAAATCGGTACCAAATGTTTATTACGTGTTTTGAAAAATGTGGCAAGGAAAGTGAAAAGTGTAATAAACTTGATTTTTGGTACATAAATTGAGACTTTTGCAACTTTGAGAAGCCATATCTTAGCTAAAAATCAACCAATTTTCAAAATTTTTGCATTTCTATCAATGGTTTTGATCATATTTTGAATCGACAACAGAAATTGTTGCCTACTGTCAGTTTTCAATTTAGACCCATTTTTGGCCTCTTTTGCATACTCACCCCTTGCAAAAATGTCAAAAAAGGGAAAATTTTCCAATCCGAATTTTTTGTGCCCAATTTATTTCTGGCATCAAAATGAGTACAAAAAACTGTACCGCACTTGAATTGGACCAATATTTTAGAAAATAGGGCCACGATACTGGAAAATTGCCAAAAACAGGTTTTTGAGCAAAATATGATATCTCACTCATCTTTGAGGGTTCATAATTTTTCCACACCTTAGCCGATTTTCATTTTTTTTTGGATTTCTGGATATGGCTTTGGTCATACTTTAAATCGGTACCAAATGTTTATTACGTGTTTTGAAAAATGTGGCAAGGAAAGTGAAAAGTGTAATAAACTTGATTTTTGGTACATAAATTGAGACTTTTGCAACTTTGAGAAGCCATATCTTAGCTAAAAATCAACCAATTTTCAAAATTTTTGCATTTCTATCAATGGTTTTGATCATATTTTGAATCGACAACAGAAATTGTTGCCTACTGTCAGTTTTCATTTTTGACCCATTTTTGGCCTCTTTCGCATACTCACCCCATGCAAAAATGTCAAAAATGTGAATATTTTGTGCCCAATTGATTTCTGGCATCAAAATGAGTACAAAAAACTGTACCGCACTTGAATTGGACCAATATTTTAGAAAATAGGGCCACAATACTGGATAATGGCCAAAAACAGCTTTTTGAGCAAAATATGATATCTCACTCATCTTTGAGGAATCATAACTTTTCCACACCTGAGCCGATTTTCATTTTTTTTTGGATTTCTGGATATGGCTTTGGTCATACTTTAAATCGGTACCAAATGTTTATTACGTGTTTTGAAAAATATGGCAAGGAAAGTGAAAAGTGTAATAAACTTGATTTTTGGTACAAAAATTGAGACTTTTGCAACTTTGAGAAGCCATATCTTAGCTAAAAATCAACCAATTTTCAAAATTTTTGCATTTCTATCAATGGTTTTGATCATATTTTGAATCGACAACAGAAATTGTTGCCTACTGTCAGTTTTCAATTTAGACCCATTTTTGGCCTCTTTTGCATACTCACCCCTTGCAAAAATGTCAAAAAAGTGAAAATTTTCCAATCCGAATTTTTTGTGTCCAATTGATGTCTGGCATCAAAATGAGTACAAAAAACTGTACCGCACTTGAATTGGACCAATATTTTAGAAAATAGGGCCACAATACTGGAAAATGGCCAAAAACAGCTTTTTGAGCAAAATATGATATCTCACTCATCTTTGAGGAATCATAACTTTTCCACACCTGAGCCGATTTTCATTTTTTTTTGGATTTCCGGATATGGCTTTGGTCATACTTTAAATCGGTACCAAAAGTTTATTACGTGTTTTGAAAAATAAGGCAAGGAAAGTGAAAAGTGTAATAAACTTGATTTTTGGTACATAAATTGAGACTTTTGCAACTTTGAGAAGCCATATCTTAGCTAAAAATCAACCAATTTTCAAAATTTTTGCATTTCTATCAATGGTTTTGATCATATTTTGAATCGACAACAGAAATTGTTGCCTACTGTCAGTTTTCAATTTAGACCCATTTTTGGCCTCTTTTGCATACTCACCCCTTGCAAAAATGTCAAAAAAGGGAAAATTTTCCAATCCGAATTTTTTGTGCCCAATTTATTTCTGGCATCAAAATGAGTACAAAAAACTGTACCGCACTTGAATTGGACCAATATTTTAGAAAATAGGGCCACAATACTGGATAATGGCCAAAAACAGCTTTTTGAGCAAAATATGATATCTCACTCATCTTTGAGGAATCATAACTTTTCCACACCTGAGCCGATTTTCAATTTTTTTGGATTTCTGGATATGGCTTTGGTCATACTTTAAATCGGTACCAAATGTTTATTACGTGTTTTGAAAAATGTGGCAAGGAAAGTGAAAAGTGTAATAAACTTGATTTTTGGTACAAAAATTGAGACTTTTGCAACTTTGAGAAGCCATATCTTAGCTAAAAATCAACCAATTTTCAAATTTTTTGCATTTCTATTAATAGTTTTGATCATATTTTGAATCGACAACAAAAATTGTTGCCTACTGTCAGTTTTCATTTTTGACCCATTTTTGGCCTCTTTCGCATACTCACCCCATGCAAAAATGACAAAAATGTGAAAATTTTCCAATCCGAATATTTTGTGCCCAATTGATTTCTGGCATCAAAATGAGTACAAAAAACTGTACCGCACTTGAATTGGACCAATATTTTAGAAAATAGGGCCACGATACTGGAAAATTGCCAAAAACAGGTTTTTGAGCAAAATATGATATCTCACTCATCTTTGAGGGTTCATAATTTTTCCACACCTTAGCCGATTTTCATTTTTTTTTGGATTTCTGGATATGGCTTTGGTCATACTTTAAATCGGTACCAAATGTTTATTACGTGTTTTGAAAAATATGGCAAGGAAAGTGAAAAGTGTAATAAACTTGATTTTTGGTACAAAAATTGAGACTTTTGCAACTTTGAGAAGCCATATCTTAGATAAAAATCAACCAATTTAAAAAATTTTTGCATTTCTATCAATGGTTTTTATCATATTTTGAATCGACCACAAAAATTGTTGCCTACTGTCAGTTTTCAATTTAGACCCATTTTTGGCCTCTTTTGCATACTCACCCCTTGCAAAAATGTCAAAAAAGTGAAAATTTTACAATCCGAATTTTTTGTGCCCAATTGATTTCTGGCATCAAAATGAGTACAAAAAACTGTACCGCACTTGAATTGGACCAATATTTTAGAAAATAGGGCCACAATACTGGATAATGGCCAAAAACAGGTTTTTGAGCAAAATATGATATCTCACTCATCTTCGAGGGTTCATAACTTTTCCACACCTGAGCCGATTTTCAATTTTTTTGGATTTCTGGATATGGCTTTGGTCATACTTTAAATCGGTACCAAATGTTTATTACGTGTTTTGAAAAATGTGGCAAGGAAAGTGAAAAGTGTAATAAACTTGATTTTTGGTACAAAAATTGAGACTTTTGCAACTTTGAGAAGCCATATCTTAGCTAAAAATCAACCAATTTTCAAAATTTTTGCACTTCTATCAATGGTTTTGATCATATTTTGAATCGACAACAGAAATTGTTGCCTACTGTCAGTTTTCAATTTTGACCCATTTTTGGCCTCTTTTGCATACCCTTGCAAAAATGTCAAAAAAGTGAAAATTTTACAATCCGAAATTTTTGTGCCCAATTGATTTCTGGCATCAAAATGAGTACAAAAAACTCTACCGCACTTGAATTCGACCAATATTTTAGAAAATAGGGCCACAATACTGGAAAATTGCCAAAAACAGCTTTTTGAGCAAAATATGATATCTCACTCATCTTTGAGGAATCATAACTTTTCCACACCTGAGCCGAATTTCATTTTTTTTGGATTTCTGGATATGGCTTTGGTCATACTTTAAATCGGTACCAAAAGTTTATTACGTGTTTTGAAAAATGTGGCAAGGAAAGTGAAAAGTGTAATAAACTTGATTTTTGGTACATAAATTGAGACTTTTGCAACTTTGAGAAGCCATATCTTAGCTAAAAATCAACCAATTTTCAAAATTTTTGCATTTCTATCAATGGTTTTGATCATATTTTGAATCGACAACAGAAATTGTTGCCTACTGTCAGTTTTCAATTTAGACCCATTTTTGGCCTCTTTTGCATACTCACCCCTTGCAAAAATGTCAAAAAAGTGAAAATTTTCCAATCCGAATTTTTTGTGCCCAATTGATTTCTGGCATCAAAATGAGTACAAAAAACTGTACCGCACTTGAATTGGACCAATATTTTAGAAAATAGGGCCACAATACTGGATAATGGCCAAAAACAGCTTTTTGAGCAAAATATGATATCTCACTCATCTTTGAGGAATCATAACTTTTCCACACCTGAGCCGATTTTCAATTTTTTTGGATTTCTGGATATGGCTTTGGTCATACTTTAAATCGGTACCAAATGTTTATTACGTGTTTTGAAAAATGTGGCAAGGAAAGTGAAAAGTGTAATAAACTTGATTTTTGGTACATAAATTGAGACTTTTGCAACTTTGAGAAGCCATATCTTAGCTAAAAATCAACCAATTTTCAAATTTTTTGCATTTCTATTAATAGTTTTGATCATATTTTGAATCGACAACAGAAATTGTTGCCTACTATCAGTTTTTAATTTAGACCCATTTTTGGCCTCTTTTGCATACTCACCCCTTGCAAAAATGTCAAAAAAGTGAAAATTTTACAATCCGAATTTTTTGTGCCCAATTGATGTCTGGCATCAAAATGAGTACAAAAAACTGTACCGCACTTGAATTCGACCAATATTTTAGAAAATAGGGCCACAATACTGGAAAATTGCCAAAAACAGCTTTTTGAGCAAAATATGATATCTCACTCATCTTTGAGGAATCATAACTTTTCCACACCTGAGCCGATTTTCAATTTTTTTGGATTTCTGGATATGGCTTTGGTCATACTTTAAATCGGTACCAAAAGTTTATTACGTGTTTTGAAAAATGTGGCAAGGAAAGTGAAAAGTGTAATAAACTTGATTTTTGGTACAAAAATTGAGACTTTTGCAACTTTGAGAAGCCATATCTTAGCTAAAAATCAACCAATTTAAAAAATTTTTGCATTTCTATCAATGGTTTTGATCATATTTTGAATCTACATCAAAAAATTACGCATACTAACCCTTTGCAAAAATGTCAAAAATGTGAAAATTTTACAATTCGAATATTTTGTGCCCAATTGATTTATGGCATCAAAATGAGTACATAAAACTGTACCGCTCTTGATTTGGACCAATATTTCAGAAAATATGGCCACAATGCTGCAAAAATTGTCAAAAACAGCTTTTTGAGCAAAAAATGATATCTTCCTCATCTTTGAGGAACCACTACTTTTTTCCACACAGTCGATTCAATTTTTTTGCACTTCTAGATGTGGCTTTGAATCGGTACCAAATGTTTATTACGTGTTTTAAAAAATATGGCAAGGAAAGTGTAAAAGTGTAATAAACTTGTTTTTTGTTAAAAAAATTGAGATTTTTGGAACTTTCAGAAGCCATAAACTGTGATAAAAATCCACCGATTTTCAACAAAAAATTTTGATAAATTCTATAAGTGACGAATCTATATAGTTTAAAGTACCTTAACATGACATGGTTAGATTGTGTAAATGAAACCAAACGCGAATTCTATGTATGACGATTATAGTGATGTGTTACAGGTTAAATCAGGTTAAATTCATTTAATTTTCAAATTTTAAAATTTTTAAAGAAAATATATTTAAAATATATATTATAAATCTGGGTAAAATAATAAAATAAGTTAAAATAATTAAATAAACAAAACTGAATACCAATTAAATATCTATAAACATTATATTTAGGAAACAAAATATAATTAAGTTAAATTAATTAAATTTCAGTATTTAATAGAAAAATTGTAAAATTATATATAATAAAAATGGGTAAAATTGCAATTTAAGTATAATTAATTAAATTAAAAATGAATAAAAATAAAATATACGCATATTCAAATTTGAAATTAATAACACTTAAATTAAGTTAGATTAATTTAATTCAGAAATTATAGTATTTAAAAGAATTTGAATTAATAAATTGAATGAAATAGAGATGAATAAAATGTCTTTTTATTTCAAAATTTTGGAGGTCGAAAAATTCGAAAATCCATTTCCAAAATCGTCAAAAATTCCAGGGGAACAGAATTGCTCGGCAAGTAGCTTGCTCAAATCGCCAACACGTGTTTAGTTGAAGCACTGACCAAATAACTAAATAATGTAGCAGTCTTTGAAATCAGTAAATTTAAGGAAATTGAATTTTTCGACGTATTGACCATGTTTGCATAGTAACCCCTTGACAAAATCACCATAAATAAAAAAGTATTCGACCCTAATTAATTGATTTTGCTCGATTCTGGGACTCATAACTTGCATTTTGTTTTTTTTAAGGTGTTTCTGATGAGAATGTCCTGGGATATGTCCGAAAATTTACTTTAAAGTGTCTCAAAGTGCCCTTTCCTGAAATCAGCCTCTTCCAAACTTTGTACAGCCATAACTTGTCCAAAAATCATCCGATTTTCATGAAATTTAGATTTTCCTAAAGGGTATTGAATATGAAACAAATCTGCATTTAAATTTTGTCGGTTTTGGGAATTTTTAATTTTTTGACTTTTTTGAACATATTTGCATGTGGTAGTCACTTGAAAAAATCATGAATAAAAGAATAATTTTCGATAAAGAGAAAATCTCACACGGTTATAGTTGAATTTTAGATACTTAGCAACCTTTGACTGACATCCAGTAAAAATATTAAATATTTCCCCATCACACTAGTTCCATAAAAATATGTATTGTTAGTTTATAATTTTTCTTTTGGAAATAAATAAATTGTTTGGTAAAATTCATAACATTAATCAGCGTGTATCAAATATGTCGACATTCTTAATTACATTATGTAGATCAAAGTTGATGACCAGCAAGAAATTGTTTTCGCAGGTTCGATTTTTAGAATAATAATAACAACAACTATACATTTGAATATTAAAAATATATTTATTTAAAACTTTAGATTTCAAAAACACAAGGAACTCAGCTTCCAATAGTTCGACATTCCAGCTCTGCGTTAAGTAAATCCCCTTTGCAAATTCTAGAGATACCTCGATTAGTTCTGATGAATTCCTCAATTTACAGATCCACCGGTTCCATGGCTGGGAAAACCAAGTTGTGTCTTTTCCACACAAGCCGTAAAACATCATTGGGGGGTAAGTAGATAAGTAAAGTGTTTCCTCGAAAAAATATTAGTTAAGATCGTATAGGAAAAATATGTGGTTTACTATGTGTTCTACTCCTAAAATTTCAGAAAGTGAAACTAATAGATAGAATCTGTACTTTGTACACATATAGATCAAAATATCAAAAGGAATATCATTTTAGAATGTGCTATTATAAAAAGAAATGTGTTTCTAATGGTGTCAACTAAGAAATGAAATAATATAGGTTATGTTGTTTTTGACTATTCAAAACTACGCGAAATTTACAGTCATCGTTTCAAATACAAAATTGAAAATATTTGGAAAAGTTCAATTGGAGTTGAAATAAGTTGTGATGAAGCTAAAACCAAATGCACCAAGGTATATACTTGATCGACTACAATACAATGGACTATATATATATATATATATGTATATATTTTATGTGAAACATTTATTAAGTTTTATACGTATGTTTATGTCTATAGATGTATGTATGTATGTATATATATTACTGCGTGTGAAATTCGAATACTCTTTCATTGATTGCCAATAATGAAATTAGCAAAACTTTTTACGCAAAATACAATACCAATAACTGTGTAAAGTATGTATATGTATGTGTGAGTGTGTAGGTGTGTGTGTGTAGGTGTGTGTGTGTAGTCTAATCAACTATAGCTAAATATACGTTATATATGTACGTTTGTTAATAATTTAATATACTTGTATGTTTATTGCATAAGAAGAAGCTAAACAACTTTAGAAACAGCATTTAAACAATTTATAATTTTATAACTACGCGTTTAGTAAATGTTATAACACTTTCAAAATTGTTTCTTGATTCCGTTTATACATACCATATATGAATGGTGATTATTATTTTGTTCATTCATCTTTAAATTACAACTCGCAACGCAAATTCTACGATTTCCCAGAATTATGTTATAATTCTGGGTTCTGTGTTATGTTATGTTATGTTAATGATACATTCAAATCAACTACATATACACACAAATATGTATGCGGATCGCAGAATACCCAACTGTCCAACTGTATTGATGTATGTATGCCTGATGTACATTTATGAAATTGGTTCATCATTATAAATGTCGATCAACATTATGCTTAAGAACTAATGTTAGCTTCAGTTTTCCACTCTATTCTCGTCTAATCTCGATCTAAATCGAGTTACGTTAAAATTCATGCATTCGCTCGATTTTAAAAATATTTATGAATGTATATATCGTCTATGTATGTATATCGAGAATTGTATGTTTTGTATGTACGCATTGATGTACGGGGTTCGTATGCTGTGATGTCGTACAACAATATCTAAAGTGTCTTAGTATCAAATTTAAATACTATGTATGTATATTGCTTTTACTTCTAACATATTATATAATATGTATGCATATGATGTTTGTAGTATGAATCTATAGATGATCTATAGATCTGTGTATATATGTATCTGTATCTGTTTGTAATTGTTCAGAATTTGCACACATGACGAGTATATTGTCCACATAAGTATTTGTTGCTTTACCATATATTGAATAATATATAGTATTATAATATATTATATGCATAGATTGCTTCGCGTTTTCCAATTTGTAATCTGTTCTTAAATTATGTTCGAAATTTAAACTTAAATTTTCGAAATATGTCTTTGCAACATGCACTTTTTGTTTTTGGGAAATTGAAAGTGTGAGAAATATACGAGATTAATACTAATGTATAGTATATACAAAATAAATGTAGTTTTTCGAGTCGGAATCTGAAATTTACAAATTATAATGGATAATTAGTGGTCTAAGAAGCAGAGTAATAAAATAATACCATAAGATCTTTACTACCAAACGCTGAAGATAAAAGATTGGGGTTTGTTTGTGAATGTGTATGTGTGTGACTGTTTGTGTGTGTGTGTGGAAATCATTTAAAAGTTGAAGTAGATACAATTATGATTCAATAGATACAGTTACGATTCAATAGATACAATTACGAGAAACGAGCGTACAAAGTACATTTTACAAAGTCTAATATGACGGTGGTTTCTAATTCAACTATTAACTAATTGAGTTACTCGTAATACTAACATTAACATTAAATTGTTAATAACTTTCTCCCAGATTCTATCTCATACAATATAATACTTAATTATGTATGTAGTTACATTTCATTCATCTGTAGTGCATGGTACAGTTAGAAAGGCGTGCAATCTACTTACGACAAATTACAAATTACATAAATTACTTGTATATTTATAATATCAATATTAATGAAATTTATTGCTTCCATTTTTATTTCAATGAAATCAAATGTAAAAATTTGGTTTTATTTTTCAAATATCCTCTGTTCTGTTTGCTTTCACATTTTTCAAATATATCTTTTATTTTCACTTCAAAGGTTAAGAGATATAGTTCAGCATCTTGAGGGGAATCTCTCATTTTTGTTTTTGTTTTAGTCGGAGCTAATTTCAAGAATAAATACGGTTTACATTTCATTTGTATATATATATATAATATATATATGGGTGTATATATAGAGTACGTTATATACGGGGTATTGCTAAATATCGCTACAAGTATAGAGCGAGTTACAGAACGAGGGCAGTCACAGGAGTTCTATGCATATATCGCCTGCCTGTGGTGCCCCGCCTTCAGAAATACAAGTACATAAACAAATAATAAGTTGCAAGTTGTTGTCAATTGTACATACATATATAATTTATGCAGAGTTCTCAACTAAATTTCAATTTCAAATGAATTCAACTGGTTTATAGGGGACTTTGCTTACGGCCTAGGAGATATACGTGACAACTTAGCACTAGAACTTTAATATTCAATTTTATAATTATCATCGATTCTATACTTTAGTTTTGTATTTATTTTGCTTTTACGTTCAATATAATGCACTTGCTTATCGATTAAATATATATATATATATAAGAGTTCATTTAAGAAACAAATGTACAACAGTTCTTTTCATCTTACTTGTTTTTTTTTTTCTTGTATTAATCAGAGGGCCACAAAATCTTCAAATTTAAATAGTTATTAATGAAAGCAATTGATAAAACTAAAAATGTATTGGCGGATAGGGATTTATTTCTCACGAGATGAACTCATTAACAAACACTCACATATTGTGATTTACTTTTTAACTTTTAAATTCCTCGTTGCAAAATTGTACTGATAATTACGTCAAAAATATTTATCGGATACTTGATCATATAAGTTGAGCTTTTATTTGATTTTCATCAAAATTTATCTGTCGGGATCAAAGCAAAGTCAAATCTTATTAGGGAAGCATATACAAAACTAAACTATTGTACAATATATTAATCGAATTTTGGTTGAATGGTTTTAAAATTGTTTTCAAGGTCTTTACGGTTTTTATAATGTCAATTAGTTGCTGGAAGACGAGTCTAAGTTTACTTTCAATGAGATTTTTATATTCGCATTCAGATTTCAGTAATGCAATAGTGCATTTACCGCTAAGAAGAATTTTATATGGCTTTACTCACCTCTTTTTCTCTGGGGACATCATCCAAGTATGTCCTCAAAGTATTAAAAGAAATCCTCTGTTATTTTCTAATACATAAAAATTGAACTTGGTGTTGAATTCGTTCGTTTCGATTCACTGCATTTTTAAGTACATTTAGTATTGAGTTTTTCTTTAGTCGATTTTCAAAATATAGCTCATTATAATTGATATGTGACGAGCTGTTAAAAGTTATGTTCCTTGTTCTCATGTGTATATTTTCGATTTCGAAATTCATTTTTTGAATATACATATTTATACCGAGTATATATATATTTCTTAACACTTATATTAATTTCTCATTTTTAAATCATTTTTTACTTACTAGTATATGTTTTTATTTGTTCTGCTTAATATTTGTATATTTTTTCATTATATATTTTAGCATTGGAAAATAGCATAAGTAGCATTTCTTTTCGACAATCTGAATAGTAAGTATTTATATGTATATAGCAATTAATAATAAATAGCATTTGTTATACTCATAAATATGTGTTTGTTTATCTGCATTTTGCATTTAAATTAATCAACACTTTTCGACTTAACTTAATGCTTACAACTAATTTCATTATGAATCAAATAAATACCTCTGTAGAGTAGCATTTTTTTTAATAATTAAGTTTTTTATATTTTCCTCTTTGAAAATAATTGCTTTTATTCATTATTGTTTAAGTTTATACTTTTTAGTTTTTAGTATTTGATTTAGATTAATTTTTGGATTAAGATGTCTTCGGTTTAGTTATACTTACTCATGTTAGATTCGAAGAGTTGATAGAATATTGATTTGTGGCTACGCACATCAATTGACTAGTTTGTTTGAGAGTATTCTGTGTGTCGGTATTATCAAGTTTAGTAGAGTATATATAGTATATAATAAATATAAAAAACTAACTAAATGGCCAAACAATACACAAGAAGCCAAAAAATTAGAGGAATTAACGAAAATTTTCGAGTATCGTCAGTATTACCAGATATGTTCGAATACAGGGTATAATTCTCATTTCTGATCGAATTTTCTAAAATTTGGTCCTCAATATATCTCTATATTTATTATTCAAATCAACTACGTTATGTGTACCTTCTACATTAGTTGGCAATCTGTAATCTTTTCAAAAGCATATCAAAAATTCTTTACCGTTTTTCATGTGTTTCAATGGGGTTGATTGGGGGGGGGGGGGAAAGGGGAAACTGGGTATGCTCGGAGATGTTTCTAAAAAACAAGACACTTTTCGATTACCGAATTGTCATATAGGTATATCGTATATATAATAATTCTCGACACCTTCAAAGTGATATGCGTTTTGTAGGTTCACAACAACAGTTTAATGATGCACCTAGATTTCTGAAATGTTTTCGATTATATATTTTTTTTTGGTATTTCGTAATTTAGTAAGTAAGTTTGCCACAGTTTGAGACGCTGGCTTATATATATAATAGATATATACATATAATATATTTTAAGGTATGTTTTCTCTAATTGAATATATCACGGTCTTTCTAAATATTGTTGTATGCATGTAAATATCTATAAAGTTGTCATTCGACTTTAGATCTAATGTATATATTCCATTTTTAATATATATTTCATATATATATATATATATATATATAAGTATATAATTATATATCAGAGAACATCAACATTATCCAACTGGATAATATAGTACAATATAGCATAGCTAAAAACCGATAACCACTATCAAATTCATTCAAATCTGATCGGTCATCGTTGAGAGTTATACGAAAATTTTTCCGCTCTTTCTCTTCCTCTTTGTTCATCTATCTTTAGGTAATTTGGTTTACGAATACTGACACTTGAATGTTGAAACACAGTTGATCTTATTGTCATATGATGATGATTAATGTATGTATGTATGTATGTATGTATGTAAATGTATATAAGATAAGTCTGTATGTAGTTTTATCTAATTTGAAATGTTCTCTATAGAATAGTAATGTACGATATATATGTGTCTGTGAGAGAAGATGATATGGTTTTTGCAATTGGGAGTTCATTTTGTTGGATTCTCTTTGCGATTATATTGTAATTAAGTATATTTTAATTTGTATATATGTTTGTATATAGTATAAGAATCTATATATGCAATTGACTACTGAACATGTTTCATCATGCTTTTAAATATATAAGTATATTTGTAAGTATCTTCTAAATAGTATGTACTATATGCGAGAGTACAGAATACTATATATATATATATGTATATGTATAAATGTTTAACCTACTAGAAAACAAATGAACTCGAATTTGACACAATATAATTTTTGTGTTTAGGTGTATGTGTGTGTGTACATGGATATATATATATACATATATGTATATATAATACAGATATTTAGATCGAATAACCAACTTTTTTTTCAAAATATTGAGATGAGCTTTATATAAACGAAATGTTGCTACCAGAAAATAAGAGAAGTTTATTGTTATTGTAATTATTGAAAATTGAACCATCGAACTATATTAATGGATGTTTAAATACCAAAATTATATGTATATATTTACCGATATATATAAAGAGCGCTATTTTGTATGTATTCTGTTACTAATTACATATGTATGTATGTATGTATGTATGTATGAAGTATATATCAAAATTGGCAAGCTTCTACAAGGGATTATTGTTCTCAATTAGGTATCGAAATTGTTCATTTGATATAACAAATGCAAGTATATAGTATATTTAATTTTGATTTAATTTGGAATTGATTGTTTCAAACTGTTGCAACTGTTACCAAGTACAAAACTAATGTTTGGCGACTATTTATCACTTTGAATTAACGTAGAATATATTAAATTGAGAACGTAGGACGAATGTAGACAACGTAGAAAATGTGAAAACATTTATCAATTATTAAATTTGTTGTAGAAATGGAAAAGAAAATTTTTGGAAAATTATTTAAAAGCATTTCCAAGCTACAGTGCAAAAGGACTGAATGTTTCGATCTCTTAAAAATTACTAAAGTACTGAAAGATCTAAAGCATTTTGTGACTTCTTGCGCTAAAAATAAAATAAATGAAATTATGACTAAATGCAAATATATGAATATATATAGTTTATTATTAAAATAAATAGTTGTATATTGTATAACAATAATAATTTGTATAATAAAAATATTTGTTTTTGTTTGCAATAAATATACATTTGTATTGGACTGGTGGTAAATCATAAATTAAATATTATATCTGAAAATAGAATATCATGTGAGATATATGTATATTCAATACTTTCTTGATAATTTTTAGATCGTATTGAAAAAAAACGAATAAGTACTTTGTTTTGAATGGCACCAATCGGTTTGTGTGGAATGTTTGTTCTCTTTGTAAATTATCAACTAATATTAAATAAATTATTAAATAAATTAGTCCGGGTGTGTATTATGTTTTGGGGTAATCAGGTAGAAAAATGGAGCATTACGAGTAAAAAGTTAAGCCCAGCAAAATGTTCGTTCTAACGATCTTTGGTATACGAAGAAATGTGTGATCCCATGGGATAGAATATACGTAATTTATTTTTATTTTGGGATGCATACAAATTTCAACAGATAATAAGTACTATATGTATGTATGTAAGTGTGAGTAGTTTACCCGAAATTCACAAAAACAATACTCACCTTCAAATGCAGACAGCACAGTACATACAAATAGCAACACCTGGCAAATGTGATAATACAACATCTACGCATGATGATACAGAGAGAGAGAGAGAAAAGAGCACAACTTTTACAGGGTGTGTATGTTTCAGTGTATGTGTATGGGTATGTGTGTGTGTGGGTGGGTGGGTGTGTAAGAGAGTTCAACACAATAAGAAATGATAATCAACTATATATACAGACTAGTAAATGATAATAAAGGAAACACAAATACATCAAAACAATTCTTTTTTCACAATTTTTTGATGCTTAGATTCTTTAGCAAAATACATGTCTGTTGTTGGGTTGCGCTTTTTGTTGTTGTAGTAGTATTCGTTGTTGTTGTTGTAAGATCAGTTTAATAAACACAAAAAGTTACTTCAATTGTTTTTATTGTTTCATGTGTATACACATACATATAATAAACTATATATACATACGCAAATGTTTACTTTCAAATGAGATAACTAAGTAATAATTAATCAAATTAAAATTAATTCGAAACATGCAAGCGAATAATCAAATGTTTGTTGCTGTTTTTCTTTTTCTAAATAGAGTATGTGATGGCGTCTCCAACAACACCCTCTATTTCCTTAATATTTTCAATTTATTTTATATTTATATTTTATTAATAATTATTAATAAGTTTTTAATGAAGTGTGTTTATGTGTGTAATTTGTTTTGTATGCAAAACTCAAATGCAAATTCTACAATTAATCAATTACAAAATAATACTAAAACTATAAGGGGATAAGGATATCTATGCGTGTACATGTGTGTGTGTGTGTATGTATGTATGTTTAATTATATAGATGAACTACAAATATTAAGTGTTGGTTACCTGCATGTTTACATGTTATGCGCATCAAGAAAACAATCCAAATACAAATACTCGTAAGTTGTAAAGTTAAAGCCAAAACAATACAGTATGTAAAATAAAATACATATTATGATGTGGATTGATAGAGGGGTAGGGGTAGGTGTTGGGGCAGGGGATGGTTGGGGGAAGGTTGGCAAGTTTTTTTTCAATAATACAGCATTCAGAGACTGCACTCCTTGAGTCAGAGATACTTTCTAGTATCTTAACCCAGACAATTCAGTTGAGCATTTGGCTGGACTTAAAAAAATTAAAAAAAAAAAAATACAAGGCAATTAACTTATGGGGTGGGGCACATTAATCAATCATATGCCATGTAATGCTTACACAAGATTATTTAGTACAGTTATGCATGTAAGTATTGGTATGTGTGTGAGGTGGTGTGAGTTTCACTGAAAACACAGTACACAGTTAAGGAAAATCGCAGCCCGAATTCAATTGCATTTTATTTTCTTAAGTACAGAAGAGTAGGGATTGTGTACTGTGTGTGTGTGTGAGTGTGTGTGTGAGGGTTTGTGTGTGGGCGTGATGTCTTTAGAAATGGATTATTCATGTATCTGTCTCTGTCCTCGTCTAACTGCTATGCTGGGGTGAATTAAATTCGAGCTCAAAACTATAACTAATGTGATGTGTTTAATAATATTAATATTTAATGCTGCTTGAGTGTTATTTGCCTGATTTTTATAATTATTTTTCTTCTGACATTATTATTTATACATATAATATATATATATATATTTATATGTTTCCATAATGTAAGGCTTGAGCAAATTAGTTATTTGTGCAGCGCCTCTACTTCGATTGTTGTTCAATGAGCTTCGATGATTTCTGTTTTCATTTATTATTTAGATTCTTCTTTTCTTTTATAAATAATTTCTCTTTATGTATATATATATATAGATATATATATATTTTTAATGTATATAATGCATGTAGTTATTATGTAATATATTAGGTTTATGTATTAGGTATTATGCACTAAAAATTATATAAACTGCTACAATTAAACGCAATCACAATCGGTGGTTTTTTAAAGTTTTGTTTTTTTTTTTGTTTGTTTTCATGAATTTTTGGTTTAATTTTTGTTTAATTTCCATCTGTAGTATTCATTAATTGATGATATATTTATAATTTTTTTTGTTAATTTTTTTATATATATATTTTTTGTGTTGCCTCGACGGCTGCTTTTGTTGTTTCTTAATATTGCTTATCATGCTTGTTGCTGTTTTAGTTATTGTTTCTTTGTTATTAATATTATTTTGTAATTTTATTATTGAACGCATATAATTCGCCTTTGCGTGGGGCCCTTAAATATAATACTTAATATGCTTTCATGTATGCGTGTATGTGTGTATTGGTGTTCGTGTGGCACTAAGAACCATGTTAACCCCAAAAGGAAAACAAAGTTTTTTTATTTTTCCTGTCTGAGATGATAAAAGAGAGTGTATGTGAGGAGTTTGTGTGAGGGAGTTAGAACTAGCTTAGGTTTGTCTGTGTGTGTGTGTGAGTGTGTGTTAGTATGCGTGTATGGAAATTACCGCCAAAAGATAGAGGGGGAGAAAGAGTTGGGGAATCTGTTTGTAGTGTTGTATATTTTTGCGAAGGGATGGTGGTGGTGATGATGATAGAGATTAAATTGTGAGCACTGCTTAGACATACATGCCCATGCCATACATGCTGCTCCAGTCGACACCTTGGAAGCTGGACATGTCCACGTTGGCCAGCGCATAGTTGGGGTAGGCGGCGGCCGGATTGCCGGCAGCAGCAGCTGCAGCAGCGGCAGCATTCAAGGGATTGCCGGCAACGAGGGCGGCCTGTTGGGCAGCGGCAAGGGAATGGGCATTGGCGGCAGCTCCGGCGCTGTTGGCGGCATTGGCGGCCAAGGCGGCAGCGGCCGCTGCTGAATGGGCCTGTGATGCTGGATTGGAGGCGGCGGCGGCTGCAACGGCTGCGGCAGTGTGATGTTGATGCTGTTGCTGCTGCTGGTGCTGGTGGTGTGGGTGGTGCTGATGCTGCAGTCCGGCGGCAGCTGCGGCATGATTGTGTGACTGCTGCTGGGCGGCCACAGCGGCGGCATTCTGTGCCTGGTGGGCCTGCATCAGTGCAGCATTGGCAGTAGCAGCGCTGGCGGGTATGGCATAAGGTGCATATCTGCAAGGAGGAAAGACGAATGACAAGTTAAGTCAAGGATACAACCACATTTCTAAGGGGAGTCGAGTGGCACTCACCTGACGCTGTGCAGCGCTGTCTGTGGATATGTGGCAAGCAGCTTGCCAAAGTTGCTCGGATTGGCGGCCATGGTTGCCGCAGCGGCGGCGTTTTGTACTTGAAACGGATTCTGGGATATGAGCGCCGCTTGTTGGGCGGCCGCTGCTGCTGCCGGCGACTGCAGCAGCTGTGCGGGGGTCTGCAGCATGGCCAGCGGATTCATGGCGGTCACACCGGCAGTGCGGGCGCCAATCAACTGACCTGGAGCTGTGGGCAGCTGAACACCGAGGGTGCCCAGCATGATGCGCTTCTGGAGCAGCTGGGCAGCTGGAGTGACAGCCTCTTTGGGTTGTGCCTTCTTGCATTCGACCTTCTTGTTCTTGATGGTGTGGAAGTGGATCTCGCAGACGCGATCCACAACATCCTCATTCTCGAATGTGACAAAGCCGAAGCCGCGATGACGTTTCGTCTGCTGATCCATCAGCATCACCGTCTCTTCGACGGCACCAAATTGACTGAAGTAGGCCTTGACCTCCTCAGCTGAGGTGTCCTGCGAGACGCCGCCCACGAATATCTTTTTGGTCTTGTTGGCCTGACGTGGTCGATTCTTGGGCGTGGCATGCTTCGGATCAATCTTCTTGCCATCCAATGTGTGTATGGGCACCTTCAGCACCTTGTCCACGGTGCAGGGCTCTTGGAATGTGATGAAGCCGAATCCGCGACTGCGCTGTAAGTGTGGCAAGAGGTGGTTGACAAATGCAGGGGGGGAGAGAAGAGAAAAAAGATTGATACGAGAGTTTAGCGAGTGTCGATAAAGCAGTTTAGCGCTTCAATTGGTGTTAGAGAGGCGGCAATTACTTTAATTACTTTCAATATATATATTTGGTTGGAATTAATTAAATGTTTATATATTTATATAAGTCTAAATTGCAAAGTGATCAGCTAATTGCAAGTTAATAATTGTAAATGTCCTACAAAACGTTAGCAAAAGTCCAACAAAGTAAATATGCAATCCATTAAAATCATCAACAGCTCAAAGTTGATGTCACCAAAATATGTAAATATTTATATATAGATATATATATATGTATGTATATTTATAGGTATATGTATAGGTTATATAGTTATGTATTAGGTATGTATATAATATGCGTATATCGAAACTGAAATCAAAATTGTTTTATTAACATAGATACAAATGTACGCTGCACTCTCAATTGAGTTGACTGATTGATTGACCGATTGATTGATCAGGTTTTCTCTTTCGGTGAACGACAAGAAATTAACACAAATTTATCGAATAATAATTGAACACACATTAAAAATAATGCTTAACTAAAACTCAACTAAATACATTCTGCGATCAATCATTTTATATATTGTATATAACTCTATTGATATTACATCAAGGATCAACCTGCGCTAAGTATATACAACATGTGTTTGAAGCCCTTGAAAGGATTTTAATATATATATTTTTAGTAAAATTTGATGAGATTTTATGTATAGTAAATTGAGATCTTATTAGTTATATAAAGATTGAAAGAAAAGAATGGAGATAAAGAGACAGCAAGAGATAGATCGTAAAAACGGAACAACGCATTTACTAGGCCAGTTCAAGATACTTATACATATGTGATGATCCTAAAATACTAGTACGAGATAAACGCATAGCTGTTGAGGGCCCATCCCATACAATTTCTGGGTTAGTTTACAAAGATGTACTTAATACTATTATTATGTATATAGTATCAATTTTATACTAAATAATATATGAATAAATAGTTTCGACATTTCTTTACAATTATGTGTATACACTTACAAGTTTTACAATTTTGTTCGAAATAGATCACTTAAGCCTAGGGCGTTATGGAATATGGATTATATTGCCTTGCAGATAGAAACTCTAGATAATCTAATCTATCCGTATATACTAAAATTAAGACTGTATTTTTGATCGTATACCGGATTCCGTATATCATTTTTTTTTAAGTTAGGGTGTTATATAATCTATATATTTATGAGCTAGAGGGACAACAAAGATTTTGAATTGGAATTAATTTCTTTTTGCTATGATTAATAAAGTTCACAACCTTTACTGGAATAACGAAATAAATCCCAGAAAATAAAAATTAATATAAATAAATTTACTTATAATAATTATAATCGTTTATATATTTGGGGAAAAGTATCTACATAGTAAATATGCCAACGAAATAATAAAGCAAGAACTAAACACACAAGAAATATGTATATCTAAAAATAATACATACAAGGTATAGATATATTCTAGACCTCTAAATTCGTCGTACTTTTGTAAAATATATTATGTGTGAAATTGTATAATTCCTATAACAAATATAACGTCTGATACCGCTAAATAGGGGAAGAGATTCTTTTCTGCTTTGGGGTGAGATATAGTTTGCCGCAGCTAAATGACAGCATCTAGGATTCAATCTATATATGTTTGTATATATAGTAAATCGGAAATACATATAGATTAATAGGTATGTACATATTACTCGTAGGGCACTTTTAACTGCTTACTTCGTACACTATGCAGATAATCAAGATATTTAAGATTATTTTTGTAGTTGTTGGTTGAGAGAAACTCTAGTTATAAGAATACATAATACAAGAGAGTATGAGAGTACGAGTGAGGAGTACATTGAATTAGAATACGTTTAATACTTGTACGATAATTAATTAAGTTATATATATAAAGTATATGGAGTTATTATATTATGCATTAAGTTTGCTCGGAGTTATACGATATATACGATAGAGAGTACGATGCGCCAGCTGAGTACGAGATTATACGAGTACGAGTACGCTAAACGTTTTTTTATATTACAGATAAATATTGTTGATTCTCTTTTTTTTTTGTTTTTTGTATAATATACCTAAGAACATTGTAAACGAATGTTATCATCTTGATCCTTGTGGGGCTCGGTCTCGTGCCTCGTTACCTGTGCAACAGCTGCGTCGAGTTCTGTACTGATCGACAGCTGCGCGCACGCGTCGAAGGTCCTGTTCCTTTAACCAATTGGCCGATCCGATGTTTGCTCTCGTCACTTTTCAAGTTGGATTATATGTATGATCATATTTTTAGTATATTCTTAACATTTCGCTCAGCTACATAGTACATTTGGTGTATATACGATATACTCTATCTAAGTTGTTCAATCCTATACTTAAAACTAGCTGTACCTTATTTAACCTAAGAGGAGAAGGACACATTCAGGACTCGCAGCACACTCACACATTCATAGACTTTTTGACAGACAAGTAAAAAAGGAAGGTACCAGAGTTGTGCCAGTTGGTAAACCAGTTTTATTTCTCTTTTTTTTTTTCCGACACAATAGGTGTGTTTTGTATGTATGTGAGTAGTTTTTTGTGTAGTAAAATATCTTATAGAAGGAGAAAAAGTGAGAGCAAAGGTACCTCTGTTATTCCTGTTCCCCTCTCTACTGGCAAGGACAACCCCCGTTAGGATCGGCAATTGCGAATAAACATTTCCCGTTTTCCCTACACTCGGCGAATGTAATTGTATTGTGCAATTGCGCGCATCGGATCGAAACTACCCTAAGTGAAATCCTCTCGGCTGCCCAAGCTGCCATTGTCCTGTGCCAGTTCACAGCGCGTTATCGTATAATAAAAAGGGGGGAAACAGCTGCGCTCACAGGAACCGTCGCCTCTAAACAGCAGCTGCAATTTTTAATGGCAGAGAGAGCGCGCGCGCAACAATAATAATGCATATAACTTGTATACGTATGTTTTTCTGCATGTGTGTATTAGTTGGTATATATTGTGGTTAATTGGATTAAGCCGAAAAATTGCTTAATACATGTGATTGAAATGCAATTTCCGCTGCAACTGTGCTCACTATGCGTAGAGGCACCTGTCAGCTCTGCTCACATTTTCAGCTTATGCTTGAATTAGTCTAATAAACAGTACGACACACAATAGTGTACTCACTATGCACGGACGCCACTGTCAGCTCTGCTTACATTTTCGGCTTATGCTTGAAATAGTCTAATTATATTGGTACGACACGCAAAGAATGCTTGATATTGCGATTTAAGAAAATAACAGAAGCATGCTTTTAGTTCGATGTAACATTATACGCTCTCTCTCTCAGATACGAATATAACAGATTTATTATAATGAACCCTGCTGTTGTTTTTTGGTGGTCTCCAATGTCTTTTATTTTAGCACGTAGCAAACACTGTAACTCTAAACCAGGTAAACCAATAAATAATGTGAAAAAAGATGCTGAATGAAAGGAAGATGAGATGAGCCCAAACAAAGGGCAAGAGACTCAAAAACGTATGTCGTTGTTGTTGCTACGATTGCTGCTGCAGCTGCGCGCAGTGACAAATGCGAAAGGTGAGAGAGAGAGAGCTAGAGAGCTAATACAGCAGCAAAGCCGAAGAGTACGTAGCTGTAAAACCGAAAATCTGCTCAGAACAGCGAGCGAGAGAGACATAGGGTGCCGAACCGAGTGCGAATGAGACAGAGAGAAAACGAAAACAGAATACAATGAAAATAAAAACACGTATAGAGACAGTGATTAGTCAAATTCGCAGCAAGAGAGAATGCAAAAGAATTAGGTGAAGTGGGAATTAAATGGAATGGGAAAATGCGAAAATACGAAAAATGTGAAAATAGAATTCAAGTAGTTAACTACATAGACTACACTTGGCTTACCTGTGTCACGGGATCCTTCATGATGAGCACATCGGTAACTGTGCCAAACATATTAAAGTACTCCTTTAGCTTCTCGGATGATGTCTGCCAGCTGAGTCCGCCCACGAACAGTTTGCCTGGAGCCGGATCTGAGAGACTGCCGCCACTGTTGCTGGGCGTTGAGCGGCCTGAGGAGCTGCTCTTTATGCTCAAGTTGGCGGCGCTGCCATTCTGTGCTCCGGCACCATTCACGGTTTCCACCTTAAGCAGCGCCAATGCAGCCTGTTGGGCAGCCGCCTGCTGTTGTTGCTGCTGCTGTTGTTGTTGTTGTTGGTTGCCATTAGTGATGGCAGCATTCTGTGCATTTGTTTGATCCTGTCCAGCTGCTGTCTGCTGCTGTTGTTGTTGCTGCTGCTGCTGTTGGGCTTGGCCAGCGGCGCTTTGTTGTGTTTGCACCTGGGCAGCTTGTACCTGTGCCTGTGCCTGGGCAGCAGCGGCACTCTTTAGCACCGCGGCCGTGGTCAATGTGCCATTAATGGCCGCCACATTGCTGTTGGCTATGGAGGCGACCAGAGCATTGTGCAGATCCCGATTGTGGTGGGGATCAATGAGGCCGGCGGCGGCAGCGGCCGCAGCAGCGGCTGCATTATCAATCGGATTGCTGTGGGCAAAGAAAAAATTGTCAGCGGTGAGTAAATCATCGCGAGCACCCGGCGCCGGCTGCTGGGGCGGCTGATGGTGATGCAGCATGGTAGCGCCTTCCTTGAGCGCGTGCATTTCCTGTTTCAGCTGAATCTTGAAGGCCGTCACTTAACGCGTTCCAAAGACAAAAACTTTTAACTGCGATTCGATACGATTTACGAATATTTTTTTCTTAGATTTTTTTGACGTTTCGTTGTGTCGTGTTTTCAACTTCAACTGGTCGGTGGTTTGCTTTATTTGCTCATTCGTTGGATTTGTCTTTCTTTTCTTTTGTTTTATGTTTTGTTGCCAATGGCAATGCAGGAGCTTAGTTATTTAGTTATTTGTTTTCAACAAGCACATAAATTAATGCAAATGTTTGCACAGCACGAACTATTATTGTCTCTATATATTCTTTTTTTTTGTACTAATTTTAGCCTATGCTAATTTAATATCAGGATTTGCTAACTAGTTAATATTGTGTTTTATATACAATTATATTTTGCGAAAAAAGGCTACAATACGTCTGCGCGGCGCGACTGCTGAACTCAGAATGCGTCGCAGTCACAGGATGTGGATATGAGAGAGAAAACGTTGCTCGAGAGAAAAAAAAACGAAATACCAACAACAAAATTTAGCAGCAAAGCGAACGAATGAGCGTGCGCAGCGATATTCAATGACAGTCAGCACCTTTACACACACACACACACACACACACACACATAGACTCTTCGACGAAAAGGGACTGAGCAAAGACAGCTGTCAGTAAAACACACATACACACTCTCTTACTCACACATATACACTTCAATCTGTATACGTAAATGTATATGACTGGGGTTGCCCTGCTTTATAGGGTTGTCAGGTAGGTAACAGGATACGAAGCAGAGTTTAACAGTAGTGTTGCAGAGCTGCCGATACAGGTGCCAGTGTTGTTGAGTTTGTTATTAATTGCTCAAGTGCCACTTTAGATATCTTAATTGTCATGAAATGTGTGAAGACTGCAATATTATTAATAAATTTACTTTTTTAGGCATTACCAATCATAATAATATCAGCAGTCTGCTTGGGAATGGAAATATTGTGCATCGCACGTTGTGCTGTATCCAGAGATGATGTGTATTATACAAAAACGGCAGCATGTGATATTATTGAGACCCGAGAGGGCTATAAACCGCCAGTGCGTAAGGTAAGTGCACTTTGACAGATTTTTATCAAATCTCTATTTTTAATTATTTATGTGGTTTTAGTGGATGGTCATTAATCAGAAATTTGAGAATCCGCCTGGACTTATTGATGCACTTCGAGGAAGAGTCAAGGATGAGACTGGAGAGACAACAGGTAAGATTTAATTTGACTTTCGAGAGACAATTAATTTAAATTACAAATTTTAATTAATTAAAAATATTACTTTTAGTTGAAGAATCATCAAGCAGCTTTAACAAAAAACTAATTGCTGCCAATGTACTTTCAAGTGCTGCTGTCATTTACTGGGCCATGTTTATGTGAAGTCTATCATTAATTTGAAGAGAACCAGCCAAACCAAAAATACCGCTAAATTTCCTTAGTGAAAATAATAAAATTGGTAAAAAAAATAGATAAAATCCGTAGTGGTTATCATGTGCATGATCATTAACATATAAAAAACACAAGGACTATAAGTATATGAGCATGAAGATGCGCATGACAATTGAGGAAGGTCCACCAAATATTTTCATTTGAATGGCAATGGTTTGAAAGCAATTGGAAGCAGTTGACATCTCTTACAAGCAGTGCACACAGTTCGAGCAGCTGCACAAGCAGTGCACAAGATGGCTTGACAAGCAGTGTAGCGGCAGTTATTTCAAATATTGAAATTGAATATTTCATGAGCTTGCAAATATTGTTATATGGCCATGTACAAGTAATACATAATTGTAGTGAAAATATATATAATTTACTTAAGGAAATTTCATTTTATTTTCCATTTCCAGTGCAGCTGCGCAGTGCAAGCCATGGAAATATCCCTCGAAAGGTATGTATTTTGGCAGGACAATTTAGCTGCTGCTGCTGCTGTTGCTGCTTGTGACCGTTTACTATAAACGGGCCACATTAAATTGAGACAGATTTTTGAGGGTATATCAATGTGTGTGTGTGTGTGTGTATAGAATTGTGTAAGTGTGTGTGTCTATGGGTGTTAATCAAAAACAAATCGAGGTAAAAGACAGAGTCGCTCTGCCGTCCAACGAATGCGTTATGTGCGTTATTGATTTTTGACGAAAGGACACACACACACACACATACACATACATATATATATACATATATATATACATATATATATATTATGGAGGACTGCCGGAAAGAAGGCAGTAATGCCAGAGGACATTAAATTTATTAAAATAGATTGCAAAATAATTCAATCAAGTCAGCGCCGACAGACGTTGCATACGCTTGGTGTAAGGTGTGTGTTTGTGTGTGTGCTTGGGGGTGATGAGGGAGGGGTCCTTTGGGTGGCAGTCGGTTATTGAACTCGCCAAATTTTGGGCGTTGCTTGGGCGTGCCGTGCAGCAGAGCATTTGAAAAGAGGCAAAGGTTGGTGGCAAGGAAACCATTTGTTGTATGGCCATCGCTGCTACTGACCCAGAAAGTGTGTGCGTATTAAAATATTTATGGGGAGGACGACACACTGTCAATCTGAAATGGTGCACTGGCCACAAGGAAATGGATACTGGGACGATGGACAGTGGCGAGTAGTGAATGGATGGCAGGTGACCTACAGGGCTACGGAAATAGATTATTCCAGGCACAATTGATGATATCATTCCTTCCACATGCCACATGCCACATGCCACATGCCACATACCACATGCGGCACCACCTTCTAATTCTAATTCGATTAGGCGCACTTACAAGTGCCCCGCCAACACTCTCCTCAGCCGCTCCTCCACCCCAGCCATTACATATTTAATGGCCCAACACTTTAATTGCGTCAAATAAACATTCAGTCTTTAACGACTGCATTAAAAGGGACTCCCCGCTCCTCTCTCCACCCTCTCCATCATTTCTGTTTCAATAAAACATAAAGTTCAATAAAGCAAAGAGTGTCTGTCGAAACTCGATTTAAAATTGCATTGAAAATCCGATCACAGGACACGCAAACCTTGAAAGGCGACACGCCAACCAACAAAAAGGCAGAAAAACAAAATGAAAAGGGGAAACTCAGTAAAGCGGAAAAAACATATTTCCATCCTTATTTTCCGGCAAAAAAAAGATAAACAGAAATAAGGCAACGGCAGCAACAGCAGCAACAACCAGAGGGGCCAGAGAAAATGACAAGTTGTTGCCTCTGGGCGCACGCGGCGTATGCGTAACGTTATTTCTTACTCAACTGACAATACAGACAATACGTTGTATAACAACAACAGTTTTATCACAACAAATTATATATAAATATATATATTTAATTTGTGTCTGTAATGATTTTGAGCTGCAGTTGATGGACAACTGACATTATCAAGTCTGCAATTTTGGGCAAAGGAATCTCTGCTGATATTATTAATGAAAGTAGTTGAAATTAATTTAAATTGTTAATTAATAAAGATTGCAAATATTTATGCAAGATTCCTCATTTATTATTTAATTTTTAATTTAGAGGTTTTCCCTCTGCAGTTGAGTCTTCTTCACTTAAGTCCTCGACAACTGCTGCTCCTTTGATAGATGAGTTAAGAGCCATATAATCTCGCTTCGACTTTATCTGTGTAATGACGGCTTTGATTATAATTTGAACTCTTTGATGAGAGCACATCTGTTGGAGCAGGTGTAGCCGGTGGAGCAGAGATTACCCCGTCAAATTATATGGTCACACATACTACAAGCATCCACATGTATTTGTATTTGTTGCCAGCAATCAGCCAAAGCCGACAAATTGCAACTGCATTTTAAATGACAACACTCAACCTCAAAGCCGATGCAACAACAAGGACAACAAGGACATCAGCAAAATACTTGAAATACTTGCAGGCAAATTGCATGGATTTACAGGCATCACCTGACGCAGCTTACATGTATGTGCTGCCACCCACTACCCCTACTATGTGGGCATCCCCCACATCATAATTGCAATCCGAATTTGCAACCGGGTGTTGCCACAATGCGCATTAACAGGCAAAAATGTGGCGCTAAAAGTTTTTGTAGATAGAGAATTGCACAGCGTGAGAGAAAAGATAGAGAGAGAGAGAGATGCAAAGGGGGTAGTACTGGTTGAATTGGGGTAGTGGGAGACAAATAACGACAACGAAGCAGTGGCAACTCTCACATTTTCATTGAGTAAAATGCCAGCAAAATGAATACGAAAGCGCAGTGACAAAAGGGGGAGCTGCAGAAAGTGTGGACAGGGGGTGTGAAAGAGGTAGAGAAAGGGAGCACGATAGAGTGGGAGGCATGTAGCAAAGCTACCCTCACTCCTCACACTCTGCTCATAGCCTAGAGTACGGCATATGGAACAACTTTATTGTTTTTACATTTGATTTTTATGGGCGAGGGGCAGAATCCGGCAGAAGGGGAAGAGCATGCAGTAGGGGTTGGTGTGGGAGTGGGTGGAATAATACCGGGCACTTGCAGTGCGGTTTTTGCAAAGTGCACGTCGAACAACAAACGCATAAATTCAACACGGCAACACAACCAACGAACAGCACAGAACGAAGTCGTTCGGAAATGTCTATATATCATGTGAGGCAGGCGCAGAGAGCAGGGGTGGCAGGGTAGTTGTTGGGTAGGCGGGCAAGGGCAAGCTTGGGCGAGAACAGCAGGGGTGGTGGCGCCCCCGAACAGTGACAGCGTCAGCGGCAGCGGCATCGGCAGAGGTAGTTTTTGGGTGGGCTGTAAAACAGCTCACCAGCTTATCCAAAAGGGTGGGTGGTGCAAGCGCCTGGAAATGACGAGCATGGCAGTACCGAACTGGAAATCCACCCCCAGAGCAGAGCGAGCCAAGAGATACACAGCGAAAAATCAGCTATACATCCAGGCAGACAGCCACATTGAGAAGCGGGACTCCAGCATATGCAACTAATATGCAGAGAGATATTGCCCGCCAGCAGCAACTACCCTTGTCGCTGTCGTCATCATCATCAGCAGCAACACCAACAACAAATATTCGTATTGGGGGAGAGTTTTGCAATTGGAATGCGCGCGCAACCCTTGAAATTGGTGCGTGGTGACGACGCTGACGACCGACAAACGACAAACGACGACCGACATACGACGACCGAAGACCGTCGTTGGCCATGCCGATGACGACGAGGTAGCGACAACGACAGCTACGATGGTCGCTTCCTTGGCTGCCTTTCAGTCAACTTTGGGTTTTCGTACGTGCAATTTCTCCCGGCTCGCTGGCGGATCGTTTTTTTCGAGCCCCGAAACTGATTCAACAAAAAAAAAGAGAGAAAAAAGAAATGCCATTCATAACTTTTTGATTTTCTGTAATTTTGCGTTAGCCGTGGAAAGTGTTAAGCAATACATTACACTGGATAAATACTATACTATGTCAAATTATGTTGGATATGGAGATACACAATACCTATTGGCAACCTCGGAGGACCCCATCGCCGTTCCCTTGACGCTTGCCAGTGATATTGTCCTGTCACAGCAGTATTGTATCTTTGGCAATTGGTACTGCTGAGCCGGGGCATTAACATTGTTGAGCGTCGTTAGCAACCAGGCGAGGATTCGCGGAGGAAACTCTGAGAAAACTTTGGCATAAACTTCGTTGAGGAAAACCTATGCGGCACAGCGACGCACACAGCTGCGTATGAATGTGTGTGTATATGCGACCGGAAAAATCAATTTTCCATTTTTAATTCAACGCTGAAAGCGTCGAGAGAAAAACCTTCTTTTTCTCTTTTGTATGTATTGTGTGTATGTGAGTGCACAAGTGTGTATATGTATATGTATGTGTATGCGTCTGTGTGTGTGTGTGTGTGTGTCTTTGATAGCAGCCGAAAAGGATAAGCAGGATGCTGCAAATCAGCAGATAGGCCTGATACAGTCACAGAAAGAATGAGAGAGAGATATAAAGACAGAAAGAGAAAGAGAGAAAGAGAGAGAGACAGCGAGAGATTGCTAAAGCGAGACAAACATAAACAATATGAGAGAGCAACTGTATGATAAGAGAGAGAGAGAGAGAGAGCGAGAGAGTGCCAGTTGGAAAGAGGAAGCAAGCCGAGAGTATAGACAAAAGCGGAACGTTTCGGGAATTGGAACAATAGTCGCAAAAGCTTTCGAAATAATTCCCAAAATTAATTGGGATAAATTGCTAAGACTTTTGAGAATCTCAAAAATATCGAAATTTTAGGGACACACACATTTTAAATGGGAATTGGTGGGGAAATATTCTAAATCAGGGGCACGACCACACCCACTAACTGAAAAAAGGTGGTGGATGCTACCGAAGGGTGAGGGGCGCATTTATGCGCCGCGTGTTTCAATTGCCAAAATGTTGCCAGGCCAAATGCCGGGCCCGGGTCCGAGTCCGTGTCCGGGGTCTGAGGTCTGTGTCCAGGTCCAAGCTCTAGCTCTTGTCAGTGTGTCCGATGTCAGGCTGCTGTTGCTGGGAAGCTGCGCCTGCTGCAGTGCCAAAAAAAAAACACAGAAAGAAGGAAGATTGTAAAAGCAACCCCTAAATTATGCGACATACAACGCATTTAAGGACGTGAGGCCAACAGAAAACAACAACAACAATGAAATTGAAGAGAACCCAACGAAAAGAATGACAAAGATTTGCAACACAACAAAACCCCAACAGAGATGAATTGAGATCTATATATGTATGTATGTATATAACAGGGACAGCTGAAAAATGAGATTTACTCGAAATGCAAAAGAAACTGCAACTGCTGCTTGATAAATATTGTTAAGGGTTGCTTTCGTACTCTTTGCGCCCCCTTGTGTCCTGTTTGCCGCTCCCTCAATGGCATGCCTATTGTTATCCTGTTGTATGCATCGCATAACGATTATGACTATAATGATGATGAAGATGTGCTTGATAATGATGTTAATACTATGAATGCTGCTGTCTGGGGAGAGTTGTCTTATATATTTGGTTTACTTTTTTTTTATCTATCAAAGTAATGTATGTGTGTTTGTGTGTGTATGGGAGTGCATCCACTAAATACTTCAAAATTGGTTGAGCGATTGTTGTCTTTAATATACTATATACACAACGCTCTACTGTGCTTGAGGTAGCCCCCTTAAATCATCATCATCAACAGAGGACTCGAAAGTGCTGGGAGTATGTGAGAATATGAACTGCTTATCAGCTGCCCACTTGCTTGGGCTGCTTGCTCAACTGCTTGCCGGCTGAGATAGTAAATAAGAATCAAATTTGTTTAAAGAGTTTTAGTAGCATTTTCTGTGAATTAGCTTGATAAGTTGACAATTAAGTATCTGAGACTCTGAGACTCTGATATGCGAAATTAACTTGTGTACTGATTTGAAACTCATATTTTAAATTTTTAAATAAAATTTCAATAATCAAATCAAATTCTTGAAAACCTTTTTTATATAAGTAGTATTTTAATACATAAATATAGCTTATAAACTTTAATTTAATCAAAGCCACATTTGGTTAAGATTTAGGCTTCATTTAGCCCAATTGACCCAATTTTGGGGCATTAATGCTAAGCAATTTTCCTCGATTAATTAAAACGACAACGAAACCCACAAGTTGAACGAGTTTACGAAA
The DNA here is from genome assembly GCA_018150725.1 of Drosophila quadrilineata. Classification (NCBI taxonomy): domain Eukaryota; kingdom Metazoa; phylum Arthropoda; class Insecta; order Diptera; family Drosophilidae; genus Drosophila; species Drosophila quadrilineata. The sequence goes on from JAECWN010000375.1 coordinate 1,642,921, forward strand.
TTTGATACAGACGACGATAAACAGCTAAAGTACGGAAATGAAGTTGACCTAAAAATAAAGAAAAAAAACAATAAAAGAAGCAAAAATGAAACGATGTTGCCGGTATCGGCACGCAGGACTCTAGCAAGGACTCGCATACTCGGAAACTCACACATACAGATGTATGCTAATGCACATATGACACTCACATGTGACCGCACACTCCCACACTCACACACACACACACACACACACTTGCATGAATATAATAGAATTGGGAAACGGAAGAGAGGCATGGCAGACATGACGTAAATCCTTGTGGGTGTTGCTCTCGCTGAATAACATGTCTGTGTATGGATATGCTGCTGTGGGTGTGTGGGTGTATGTATGTGAGATGTGGGTAAATAGATGGAAAACTCAAGGGTTAAGGTAAGTGCAGGTGTGTCAGACACACACTCATACACACACACACACACACACACACACCCAGTGCACCTCAGTTTGTCATATGCAAATTGGCGGTGGTTTAGCTTAGAGCTTATTAAGTGCTTGAGAGTGCATAAAAAAGGACAACAAGGTGGAGAACAAAGGCAAGTATTTGATAAGGACTGCAAATGCAGCCACTCGGAAATGAGAGCAGGATCAAAATGCCAAGCAGTCAACTGACAGTTGACAGTTGAGAGTTGAGTTTGCAGTTGCCGCACAAAGGGACTAATCCTTCAAGTGTGTTAGTGTTTGAGTGTGTGTGGCAAGGATTCCTGCCATACACTACTGTGTATACGCGTCTAATTTCGTTAATTAAAAAGGTGTGACAGGGTGGGCGGGGCTAAGCCCCAATAATGCCACTGACAGGCGAGCCGCGACCTGTAAAAATTGTCTCAAATTTCCTAAGCAAACAAACCGAGTGTCACATGTGTATGCATGACATATTCCGGGAGGGGGGATGATGTCGAATCTGATACTCAATCTAAGTTTGGGATTGTGGCGAGAGGAACATTTAAGTAGAATCAGCTCATTTACATGCAAATCGAGGGCAGGCAGAAACAGTAGTCGTCCTGGCAGCAGCATCAGCAGCAGGAAGCTTCAGCGGACCTAAGCTGATAGGCTAAACACAGAAGCATCAGACAGGAAGACACACAAGTATCGACATTGCATGAAAGAGCTGAAAGACGAGGAGTGATGCTGAAGGACCTTCACTTCATTTCACGTTTCGCATCACTCCACTTCATTCGCTGGCGGCATGCCGACCGGAAACCCTCTCTACTGCCGCTCTCTTGGACCATTGATTAGAGGGAATGGCAAAGGGGGGTCCTCTGGCGGGAAGGGCAAGGATACTTTGGTTAATGATTAAATGTTAACTGCCGTTGGCTTAAGTTTAATGATTATTTATTTATAAATAGATGGCTGGGTGACATTTCGACGGATTGGCCTGAAAGGACCCTCCCATTTCCAATTGAATTTCAACTTTGTCATTTGGGTCCGTATCTGTTTCTATTTTCGGTGTTCTATTTTGATTTGTTTTGTTTTTATACTTGTTTGCTTTTGTTTGCCCTTAACTTTGAGTCGACGACTAGTGTAATTGAATTTAATATGACTTGCAGTCTGGTAACGGAACTTGTCACTCAACCGGCGCACCAAAGAGGGCATTAACAAGGGGTTATGCCTGAATTTAATTGTAAAAAATAGTCAAAAAATGGAAGTTTGCATTGTAAATATACAACTTTTACAAGTTGTCACATGTTCTCGTACTTAATTTGGCCACTTTTCCTATTGAAGTGGGTCAGACCAGTGGGAATAAGTATCCGAAAAAGGATAATCAGTCGGATAAAAGCTTTATTTCAACATCACTTTGAAGAGCTTTGTGCTTTTCGGTAAGTTTCGCAAGCTTTTGATTCCGAATGGGTTCGTATCCTGTCTGCAAAAGCTCTCGCTGCTATAAATATGGTTGGTAAGCAGTTCGCTGGAGATGTTCGGAAATCAAAAACTGAAAGCAGTTCATTTTGCTATAAAAGCAGTGCAAGCGGTGAACTGCTTTGTGAAGTGATGGCAGCAGTTGAATTTGAATTTTTTAGTTTATACGAAATTCGTTAGGCAGAAAATTCTGTTGTGCTTGTATAAATAAAATGCATTTAATTTAAAAATAAAATAAGATGCTTCATGAATTTTTTCACTGCGAGCTGAAACTATAAGTGGATCTCAGATTCTGCTAAACTGATGTGCCCGATTCAATTTATGCGGCTTATTGTTTACATATATGTGAATATATGTATATATAGCCACTATGGAGAACAACAAAGGCTAAAGCATAAGCTGAGTCAGCCAAACAGAGTCCTTTGAGTGCGAGCACAAGTAAACGCATCCTGCTCAAAGACGCAGGATGCAAAGTGGAGTGGTGCTTGAGAAAATGCTTCAGTGGCACAACAGAACAGCATAGTCGTAGACCCAGAATAACCACCTACTACATATACATACATCTACCCGTATCCGAACCCACTTCTAAATAGAGGCGGCACGGCACTTGCCTAGTAAACGCTGACACCAAGTCGGCTCAAGTATTTTGCGGGCAAATAGTCGTGGAACAAGGATGGCGGGGGGATCAACAGCAGGGTGTGAGGAGTATATGGGAAGGACCCGCAATGTAATAAAAGTCACTCGAGTGACATTTTTGAGCTTGCAGCCATAAGCAGTAAGCAAACAAAAGCTGCTGCCACAGCGCCCACCTCGTGCCGAGTTGCCATCCCCTTCATATATCCTGCCCCTGCTCCTACTACTGCTGATGCTGATGCCGCTGGCCTTTTTCAGCTGCTTTTAATCGATTATGGCGTCGAATATTGTTTGTCGCAAAATCCTGTCTGAGTGTTGCATTACAGCAAATGCTGCTGCAAACTGCAAAACAGACACAACAACAACAATCCCAATGACTTACAGAAGAAAAGAATAACAAGGAGGAGGAGAACTCAACATAAATATGATTGTACATTGAACTTGCCGCTTGCCGCCTATCGCATTCTGCTGAGCCATCATCATCATCATCATCATCATCATTATTATCATTATCATTATCATCTGTCTGCAGACAGGACGACTCGAAATTAAAATGTCGCCTGTCCAACACCTCCTGCATAAGCATAAGCGCAGAATATACAATGGATTCAATAAATGTATTCGACGATATCTATATGTGTATCTCTGCAGCAAAATCATCAAGTGTGCACTTGAGTATCTCATTTTTCAAGAACACATCCTGCTTTTTTTCACGTGATAAACCGAATCGAAGGGATTCTCATCTCCTTTGACGATTTCCTTATACATATATTCTGTTTTATGTGTTGTTGTTACCTTTAGGGCGCGTTTTCATTCCGTTTTCTTTTTGTTTTCGTCACGTTTTTTTGGAATACGTTTTTTTGTTTTCTGGCGTCAACCGATCAGCGATAAAAAATGCACATTGTTTAGCTCGTTTCGGTTTCCTCCAGCTCAGAGTTCTAACAGGAAATGCACGCGCCGGAAGTCGTTAAAATGGCGTCGACCATTTTCTGCGCTGCTTTCACCATATTGTTTTTCCTCGCATGTCGCTTGTGGCATGTGTGAACTTACCTGCAATATAATCAGTGAGAATATATTAAGATTGATTAGAAATGAAATCACTTAGGCAGCGTATAAAATTCTAAATGGTTTATTAATATAAATTTGATTAGATTCCGGATAATAGAATGTATATTAAATATGGAAAGGGAAGAACATACAGAACTGTTCTCAATTCCGAATCCGAAGAGATATTGCTTGCGATTACAAAATCGCACTTTCTGTTCGGTTTCGGAATTGAGAAGAGCTCCGATAACTTTAAAATTGTTAAAAATATTCTCGGCCATTTTACACGCTTTTTAAATGCGATTTAATAAAATGAAAGTTCTGCCCGAATTTCACGTACATTGACCTATCCCAAAATACCAAGTGCTAAATAACTTGGCAAAAAAAAAAAATAAATAAATAAATAAATGAATGAAGAAAAAAAACTTGGTCAGTGGCACAAAAACTCATTTGGGCAGCATTGGGGCACCAACGTACAGTAGTTTTTCGTAATGAAAGAAAGAAGAAAGAAGTTTTATTGACTCAACAGATTAGCGGCTAATGAGCTGGATGAGAGCCACTCAAAGGTTGCTCTGTGAGTTGTTGTCTTCATTTTTCTTCTTCTTTTTCTTACTCTTTCTTTTTTTTTGGTATTTTTCTTCTTCACTTTATTTCGGTTGAGTTTTGGTATTGACTTTGGGTGGGCGAAGTTGTCAACAATTACCGCTTGTTAAGCACAATTCCTGCAACTAAACTGAAAAATAAGTGTGAAGTGCTGCATATTAATAACTTGGCCAACACAGTCGCGATTCGCTCTTCAAGCCACAAACTATACAGCACTAGTCAGTGCTTAAAGTGAAGTTCATTCGAACTGATGGCTAAGAGAGACATTTTCAAAGACGAAAAACTGTGATTATGTAAAGTGAAAAATATTACCAAAAAAAAAATAAATAAATAAAAAAAAGAAGAAGAATACGTGAAACAATGCAGTTTCTGTTCTGTTTGCTGTTCATTTGTCAGTCAGGTGATTATGACCATCAACAGCAACAAAATCATCATCATCATCATCATCTTAAGTATCAACGTCATCAGTATCAATTGCTCTAGTTTCAACTAATGTAGAGCCTTTGGTTGCCAGTTTGTTTGTGGCACACTGCAGCAGAACTACATCTCAAGTCCAAATCACTGGGCAGACTTAGTCATGAATCGGTGGAGGAGTCTTCATCAAACTATGCTGATTACAAAACCCAGCTCGATGCAGACAACAATCAATTGGAGGAGGAGGAGCTACAGCTGCAACAGCAGCAGATTGAAAAGATGAAGGTGCCCGCAGTGCAAGTAAAAGTGACAAATGAAGTGGAAAGTGCCATGACAATGATGGGAGCAGATATGCAGCAACAGCAGCAGCGGCAGGAGGACAGCGGTAGAAGCCACCATTCTCCTAATGGAAATCGGCATGAAACTGACATGACTGACACACAAAATGTAATGCCATCAATCCAAGAGGACGACAACGATGGAGGCGGCGGCAACTTAATGAGTCCCAACACGCTGCCAATATCGTCGACAGGGCATCATCAGGGACATAACTTGGCCAGCAACAGCAGCGATGGCCAAATGGCCAACGATGAGCAACTGCTGCGACTGCAGGACTACAATTTGCTGTACAATGCCGAGAGGCAGACATACTTTCAGTTGCACACCACCAATAAACCATCATCGAATCGGACGAGTCCATCGATGACTGGTGGAGGTGGTGGTGGTGGTGGTAATCGGTTGCTGCACCAGGTCGTTGGCAACACATTGAGTGCCGCCTTTGGCCTGAATGCCAACATCAATGATGGCGGCAAGGATACGCTGGACACGATGACTACGCAAACAGTGCAGCTCTATGATGCCGCCTCCCTGCGTGTCTCCAACTACAATCCCTTCCAGCCAACACGGTGAGTTGCCACTTGCTATTCACATTTTTAGTTAATATAGTATTTAATTTTTGAAAAAAAAAAATAATAATTTTATTAATTAACATACATATGTACATAAAGTTTACTAGTTATATTATTCTCAAAAAAGAGAAAAAAATTGCAAAAAATAAAATAAAAAAATATATAAAAAAATTACTATATTAACTAAAAATTTAGTATTTTTTTTTTGGTATTTATTCATTTCAGTAACTCATATAAATTCACATCAATATTTCATTTCTAGAGGCAAACATTAATTATAACCCAATATGCATTTGCAGCATCCTCATCCATGGCTGGCTGGGGAATGCCCATGCCAATGTCTATAGTTCCCTGGTGCCCGCCTATTTGAAAGTGGGTGGTGGTCAGTACAACATATTCACTGTGGACTGGGGACGTGGCGCCATTGCGGACTACATTACGGCCAGCTATAGGGTGAAGCCAGTGGGTCAGGTGTTGGCCAAGTTTTTGGATTTTTTGCATGTGGAGGCGGGCATGCGGTTTGAGGATTTGCAGCTGATTGGCTTCAGCATGGGCGCCCATGTGGCCGGTCTGGCCGCCAAACACGTGCAGACGGGACGTGTCCCTATCATACGCGCCTTGGACCCCGCCCTGCCCTTCTTCCGCTACGCCCACGAGAAGGAGCGGCTCAGCAAAATGGATGCCGACTATGTGGAAGTACTGCACACAAGTGCCGGCAGCTATGGCTTCGATCGGCCACTGGGCCACGTGGATTTCTATGCCAACTGGGGCAGCCAGCAGCCAGGCTGCTTTTGGCACGAGTGCAGCCACTGGCGAGCCTTTGCTCTTTTCAAAGAGAGCCTTCAGCCTCCCGCATCGCCATCCACTTTGACCAACATCAATACCAATACTGCACCATTCGAGGCCGAAGGTTGCCTGACCACAGAGTGGCCGCAATTGACCCGCTTCAGGCAGTGCCGGCAGCCAACCGGTCTACAACTGCACATGGGCGGTGATTTGGCAGAGTTATCAATGGCACAGTTGGCACTGCGTGAAGGTGTCTATCATTTCGAGACGAATGCCCATCCGCCATACGATCCACGTTCCACATTCTAGGGTATCCATGGCGCAGTCTCAATTGTCCACATTTGTCCACATGGATGTGGAGTCAAAAAATACATGAATATGCCATGGAAAAATTCATAGAAAAAACCTTACCATATATATAACAGATAGGAAGAGAAAGAGAAGGAGTGAAAGACAGAGAGAGAGAGAGAGAGATAGACAGATAGAATGAGTGTGAGAAGCAACAACTAAAACAACGTAATGAGCAAATGTGCAGCGCGCATTTTTATTTCTAATTAGTAAGTGCATTTTTATGTATCAATGTGTGTGTGTGTGTGTATCTGCATGTACATATATGTATATGTGCGTGTATGTGTATGTATGTGAGTATATGAATTCCTGTGCATTTGTGAAAGCAGCATGGCAAAATTAAAAAATGCTGCCATGTGTAAAATGCTTTTCATGCCAGTCACAGTCACAGTCACAGTGAAAATATAAAAGAGACCGAGAGAATGAAAATAAGAAACTAGCAATGAAAAGCATGTGGACACAAAAAAAATCAACAATAACAGCAGCAGTAACAGCAACAAGCCCCAAATAAACACAAAAAAGGAAAAAAGAAAAAATTGCAAAACATATCCCAGAATAATGTAGTTTACTTCGCCATTTTGTGCACATTTCATTTAAACACATTAACCAAAATAAAGTAATATTTAATCAGAATTGACTAAATTTATTATGAGGCGAAACGCCATAAATATAATTGCATTTTTGTCAACAGCCTGTTTTCTTGCTAACAAATATTTCCAATATAATTTATTAAACACTTTTGAACAATATATTCACATATAAGATCGCAAAAACCTTTTATCTATATTAAATTACATTTTTTTTAAATATTTATCTGTATTTATAAAATTAAAAAAAAAATATATATATTCTCAAATTGTTTTGCAAGCTTTGCATTTTTTGCAAAAATTTAAAGTTAGGACGTCGGAAAGTGTCTCTGCAGCATAGCAAACATGTTACAATTTCTGAAGTCTTTTCGCCAGCCGCAAATTATGAGAGTGTGTGTAATTTGTAGTCAGCTTTTTGGCGCGAGACCTACATAAATTATACAAAACAGACAGCACTAGAAACGGGGGGCGCACCAGGAAGGCATGGAAGCGGGTGGAGGTGCAAAACTACTAGAAGCTTGCACAATGTGAACGATTTTTCACAGTTCTAATGCTAAACAGAAGCCCCAACAGTAACCCCCGCACCCCTTTTGTGGCTGACTCTCTGTTCGGCCATCCCTCCGTTCGTCCGTCGGCTTGTCGGTCCGTCTGTTCGCTTGTCTGGCTGCCTCTGCCTCTCTGGCTGTTTTTCTCACACTTTGGGGCATGAATTTTGCATGTTGCATGCACTTGTAGGCGCATGGCGCATAAATTAAAGATGGCGTTGCACGTTGTAAGTTGCAACGTGCACAAGTTAACGACTTGGCAGTGCAACGCATTACGCTTTAATTGGCCCACTGAGTGGCAAAATGTTTAGCATTCTATTTGCAGGGATTGTTGTTGCTGCTCCTGCAGTAGTTGTTGTTGTTGTTGTTGTAGTTGTGAGCATGCCAAAATGGCGCACGGCTGCCATTAATGTGATTTTTCCGAATCATTTGACTGAGCAAGCCAATCGCCAATTGCCAATTGCCCCGAGTACGAGTGAGAGAAAGTCGAAATCAAAACAAAATGCGCAAAGGACCAAGAAATAACAAACGTGAGCAATGAGAGATGACGTGCCCAAATATTTGCTCAAGACTGTGCACAGCCCCCAGAAGTAGGCAACACAATTCAAGTTGTACGCTGTGAAAAAGTTGCGAATTCTTTATATTCTATACATTTTGGCGAGATTCTTTTTCTTATAAATAACTTGAGTTAGCATTTAGATTACAATTTGTGCATACCTTGAGGTCAGCTGGCGACGAGCAACAAATTGTGTATAAATTATTGTTAATAAACTTGACAGAAACTTTTTTTTTTTTTTTTTTTTGAGACAACTGTGGAGACTGCCCCTTGAGCTTTGTCATAATGAAGTTTTGCACAGCTATGAAATGGACGAGAACTAACTACGAGAGGGAATAAGAGAAAGAGAGAGAGTGGGAGATTCTATTTATGTCTGAACTGTACTCACAGATGCGTGAATTAAGTGCTTAAATAGACTTTTTCGCAGAAGCTTAACTAATTCCAGAGGGAATTTAAAATTATAATTTCATGGCGGCAAAAATAGAACCAATTAATAAAATGTTTTAAATATTTGAAAACAATTTTATAATGAAATTAGTTTTATATGAAGTAAATCTTCGCTTGCAATATTTGCCATAATTAAATAATTATTTTGGTTTATTTTGATGTCATTAAAGTGGAAGTGATAATCAGTTTTCTTTCATTAATATTCTTTTAACTAGTTTTTAATATTAGTTATAATTTTGTGTAAATAGCTAAATATTTTATTTTGTTTTTTCCAATTAAAGCTTTCTCAAAGTTAATTAAAAGAAAAGTTCGGAATTTGCTTAATCTTACCAGAGCATTGATTCTAAGTAGTTCATAATTATTAATTGTTATCACTGCACACACACATACACACTCACTAGTACACTCTCACACACTTGCACAACCGCAAATTAGTTTCATGCGAGAAAAATAAACAAAACTCAATTTGTTTGCAAGTTTTGAGGCAATCTTCACATTCGCATTCACATTCACATTCAGATTGAGATTGAGATTCAGTTGAGTTGCGTTGATTTGAATTGAGTTGAGTTCAGTTTGTTGCACCAAGAGACATAAATTGCAGTCTGAATGAGTTGCAAGAACACAATGAATGTTGCAATATCCCGTCACTGTTGCCAGTTGGGCGCTGCAAACCAAACTGAATTGCCTGCGCCCTGGCCCTGCCCTGCTGCCCTGTTGCCACAGCCACAGACACAGACACAGCCGCAGTCACAGTCACAGCAAAAATAAAACCAACTGCAACAAGAAAAAAACACTCGCTAATTTGTAGTAGATTTTTTTGTTGCTGTTGCTTCTATAGTTGTTGTTGTTGTTCTTTGCCAAGACGCTGCTGGCAGCCAAAAGGGGAGCACAACAACAACAGCTGTACAGCAACAACAACAACAACAACAATAACAACAAGAATAAGAATCATAAGAACAAGCAAACGAAAAAAAAGGTTGGCAGGCAGGTAGAGAGACACTCGTCACATCACTTTGCTGAAGCCCTTCAAATATATCCACCCTTCACTGTACCCCCCCTCCCTCACTATTAACAACATTCGCAGGTAAGCCGAAAGAGTTGATTTACGTACTGGAGAGACGAAGAGCGGGAACAAAGCGGAATAGAACAGAAATGAACTGCACTGAGCGCAGACACAATGCATTCCTAATTCCTGACACAGCTACCGCTAAATGCGAATGCCCCTCCTCTACAACTACCACACTCTTTCTCAACAAGTGACTCTCTGCTCACCTAGGGTTCGACTAGCCTCTCTCCCATTCCCACTCTCACTCTCTCTCTCTCTGTCGTTCTGCGTTTTTTTCATTTGCTCGTATTTTGGTTTGGCATCGCAGTCACAAGCTGTCATAAACTGTCGCCCCGCGAGCTTCCGCTACCTGCCTGACTAGCGCTCCCTCACTCTGCACCTCTCCTTCACCACCCGTCTATATGTAGTATACCATGCCATCGCTGCTTTCCTTCCGTGGCTGTCAGTGCCGCTTCCTGCCGTGTAGGGTATGATATGGGGGTATGTTGGTGTTGGTGTCGGTGTTGATGGCGCTGGTGGTGTGTGTGCGTGCTTAACCCGCAATGGCTTCCGGCGTGCACGCAGCATTGCCAGCGCTGTTTGTCTTTTGGCAAGCAACGAAAAAAAACAAAACACAACTAAAATGCAAGTAACTTGACAAGTATGCATTTACCCCCCCACTCTGCCATGTCAGCAGCACCCCCTGTAAGCTGTGTTCTTGTTGCTGTAATGAGCATAAGGATTACATTTTCAACAGCCTTTGAGTGCTGCCTTGAGCCTGGTAAACATATGAGCTTCCAAACAGCAGAGAACTTGTCAAAGGCAATAACAACAACGGCTACCGAAGTGGTAGGAACAACGTAAAAATACCCTGTAATTTAAACTAATTAATTGTAAAATATTCTAAATAAATTATTGCTCTACTTTTCAGTATTTTCAACTTTAATTGAAATATTTAGAGCGTATAAATCTTAAACCTGCTCTTTGTTTATTGAACTGTTTCAATAAAGAAAAAACAAAACAAAAACAACAAAGGTTCCAGATTTGCAAAAAACAATAACGACAATATGGGGCATGCCCCACATGCACCCATCGGCTGCAGGCCTTGGCCAACTGACTGCGAAAATGAAGACCAAAATGAATGCCCAACAGCAGCAACTCGGCTATAGCCACAGCAGGGATACCCAAACGAGTTGAAAGGCGTCACTGCAGGTGGGCGTGGCTGCTGTCAGTTGACCAGGACTAAACTATTACTTAATTGTTCTTCTAGGGGCATTTTCCAAGCATAATCGAAAAGGTAATAGGCCAAGTCCTAGCTCAACGTGAACTCAGCGGGGCCTCCAAATGCAACTCAACTTGAAGAGTTCTCTAACTGTAGGAGGTTATCACAAAAATAGATGAGAGACATGGGAGAGTATCTGTGTAATCCAATCTGTGCCATTCACAAAGTTAGCATCTAAAACTGTTAATAAGTTGAAAAAGCTTTGCAAACAACATTCAACTAGCAATTACATCATCATTTTACAGACAATATCCAATTGAAGATAGTAGAGACAGAGAGAGGTGAAGAGAGGGGGCGGAGATAGACTTCAGCTAAATTTCAATGTAAAACCCTGAAATCCACGCAGACACTCAAACAATTAGCTCAAATTTGTGGATGAGCAGAGGGAGCAGCTGAGGGGGACCACTTCCCACCTGAAGAAGCTCCTGCCCGTCGACTGAAGCCCTACGAAAAAGTTTCAGTTTTTGCGCAAACAAATTGGATTATTCGATTACGTGTTTGTACCAGCGAACAGGTAAACAAAGTGAGGGTGTGTCAGGGACAGAGAGACAGACAGACAGAGAGAGAGAGAGAGAGAGAGTGAGAGAAATGTAATACTATACAGCAAGAGAAAAAGAGATTGAGACGTTGACGCTGTCAGTATTGTAAAGCGGCCAAGGGAACAACAGTTTGTGGCAGTTTTCATCGGCGAAGGGTGAAAACGGGCAACGCTGCAGGTGGAGAGCCGAGGGCGGTTTTTGTGTTCAATTTCGCCTTTGACTTGAATCTGATTTATGCGGTTTCAATGCTGCCAATTGCCAAATACTCAATTTCTCTACATGAAGCAAAGCAATGACATTTGAAATATGATATTACGTGTAAGTAGAACTTGATTATCAGTCTAGTTGGGGGATGCAATTTTGGACATTTTCTAAATTACATAATTTTTTATCAATCCTAAAGGTGGATCAACTAATTTTAAGTATTAAGTTGATCCAACTATAAATTATTAAATTATTAAAAATGTGTGTATAATTGTTTCTTTTTTTAAGAATATTTTTATTTAATTTTTAAGTGAAATCTTTTATAAAGCAACTATTAAACGTCAACAATTCTAATTGTATATTGGGCTGTAATTGACCAATTGAATTGATATTCATTTACTTCCATTGCTAAGCAATAGAATATTTGAAAGAAGTTGATTGACTAATTGAATGATTTGCAACTGGAAAGCATGTGTAAAATGGACATAAAAAACGAGCTAACTGTCGTTGCCACAGTTGTCAAGTGGGGCAATAAAATTAGAGCCATATTGAGGCAACCAGAGCCATAAGTTACCACTGGCAACTGCCACACACTCCCACCCACAGTACAATGTGTGTTCAGGTTACCTTCGGCACACAGGCAAATTAAAAGTCAATATGTATACATACATATCTGGGCAGACATACAAAGAGATAGATGGGGAGAGGGTGTGAGAGGGAGGGTAGATAACCCCATTGGCAGGTGCAGGCAGCTGCTAATAAAATTTATTGTTCCAAGCTGATTTCATAGTTGGAAATTGTATAAATTTTGGTACTGGGAATTGTCGCACCATATACACCATAGTCTGGGTTTGATTTTTAATTGATTTATGCGCTACGAGTACAGCATATTTTATATTATAAAACATTTACTATATATTTGTAGTTTGTGCAGGTGTCTGACCATATGTTGCAACATGTCGTTGCATATACATACATACATATACGTATTTATTTTTATTTAATTTGCTTCTCTCCTCTATGGGGTGCGACGATCCGCACTGGCCTTTTGTGCTGCCAATGGTGCGTATGAGTGATTCTTAATTTATATTTAAATAATCCACAAGCTACCCTCTAAGGTCAAAGTGCAAACATGGCATGGCAAGCCCTTGACTTGATATTTTGTCTGGCATGAAAAGTTTATTCGGTCTTCGTATTTTCGTTTCCTTTCGGGTATTTTCTCTTATTTTTTATGTTTGTTTATAATACAGGGTAGGGTTGGGGGGGCGGATGCTTCTAGGGGCGTGTTTGGTTGGGCGATAGCTGGTGGATAGTCCTAATGAGTTGTGAGTTGTGGGTAGCCCGCAGCAAATGCACAGGCAAAGGCAAAGGCGAAGTAAATGTGGCAACCAAAACAAACAAGCAAACATGCACGAAAGAAAGTAAGAGAAAGGCGTTAAAGTGAAGTGTGAAAGTAACCAGAAAGCATGTAAAGGACACGACACTGGCAGGACTAAGAAAGAAAACTCTGCCAGAGCAGAGAAAGGGGATGTAAAAATTGTGAGCATGTGCAAGTTATGCAGAATCGATGTATAGGCGACGGCTGCTGCTTCTTGGCCAAGTGTTTTGGCCCGTTTTGCTGACTGGCAGTCAATTAACCCTTTACGTGCCAATTGCCTACTAAATAAATTAATGAACATGTGCGTGTGTGTATGTGTGTGTGAAGGTTGATTGAATAACTGCGCATTAAAGGTTCAACAATGTTGTGTGGAAAATCAACGTCCCCCTCTTGGCATTTTAATTGCAGTTTGGCGCCATCATCAAGTAGGCCATAAAAGAGTTGACTTAAGGCCAGGCTGTAACCAGGCAACTTGGCCACATTAAATGCGCCTCAAGTTAGGCTCAACTTTTTGACTTTCTGCGCTATTTGGCCAATCAGCAGCGACTTCTCAGCCCGTACACGATTTCGTCTACGTATACGTAATTTAATTAATGTGAATGTTGTTTGCTTTTTAGCCTTTTGCCATTTGGCATCGCCCCATGCTCTTCGGCGAGTATTGTGCTTTTTAATGAGGTTAGGCAAATAATAAAATACGCACACGCCATGTGCAACGACGACGACTTTGTTGCAAGTTGAATGGCCCAGCTGCCATTTATGGATATTTGCAGGCGGTGCTCAAAAAATGATATAATTATGTTTGTTGAACGGAAACGAATTATGAAACGAATTCCATTCATTTACTTATGCAGGAATTCAGCAGAAGTAAATTCGCTTTTATTGAATCGTTTTAAAGTAAACATATGAATACTGTGCAAATGAAATTGCAGCTGACATGGCTAACAGAAAATCGTTTAGTTGCTCTCAAGCGGAATCTCAACTATTAAACATGGACACACACACTCTGATATTGAACTCCAGTCAATTGTAACGAGTCGTATGCAAATGTCCAAGGGAATAACACTGAAAAGTGTATCTATATACATATGTGTGTATGTAGGTGAAAAGAGAAGGAGAAGTAAAATAAGAGAAGGACTCTCGACATGCCACAATACAAATTGAAGTGCTCTACATTATAATTCATTGCACAGGCAATATGATTTCTGCCATTCCTTGCCCCATTCAAGCCCAACTTTTAACAATGACATTCAGTCTGCAAAAAGTAAAAAAAAATATATATACATACGTACATATATTATAAAAAAGAGGACATCTCGACATGGAAACGAAAACTAAACCTCACCGAAAATACACAGCGGAAACATACTCCATGCTGGAGAAGGAGTTGCAAATGCCATATGTCCGACTCTATGCGAGATTCAGTTTCATTGTTGCATAGTTGGGAGGAGACACCGCATCAGTTTGTCATGGGCATTTGGGGCTGCTGCTTTGGGGACACATCCAAAAGTTGCACCACCGCAATTTTTGCCGTTTGCTGGCATTTTGTTGCCGTTGCACAGTTTACTCTGTGAGTGTTTTTTTTTTAAACTATTTTATTTAATTTTATTTTATTTATTCTCTTTCACTCTTTCATGGTGCATGTCCAACAAGAGCACTCTCCACACGTTTGTAGTTGCTTTTATTTACTTGAATTGCAAGGATATGTGTGGAGTAGTATGTATTTCATTTCAGCACACGCAACAATGCGGGTTATAAAAAAGGAGTGTATAAAAATTAAGCAATTCAGCAAAAAGGCAGATTTTTTTTATGAATGCAGATTGTGCACGAGAGGGAAGAAAAAAGTCAACGCATAACAATTAAAATTAATTGCTTAATTGCAGTTACCAAATGGTTATTCAATTGTTGTAATCAGCGTATTAACAACAGTAGCTACTAGTTGTAAGCCATTTAACGTTTTCATTCAGAATCTCGATTGTTTTACGATCAACTTGTTAATAGTTTTATATTTAAAGTGCAATAAATTAGTGCGATTTTATAGCTAAATTATAAGAATATATCAAATAGCGAGAATTTATTATTTTTTTTTTTAACTTCTTTCAATTTGTTGCCTTTTTAACAAATTCAACTTGAACAAAGGCCAATTTAAATTGCGCTAATTTTCTTACATCTGTTGCTTCATTCTCTGATACTGTAAAACTCGTTTATATTTCAATTACATTATTTCATCCACAAGAAACGTGGCGAAAATTCAAGCGGAGCTCATCAGGAGTTTGACGAGAGCTTTATTCAAGTAAAAATTCATTAAATTTAAAAGCCGTTGAGCACTCGGAATTTAAAGGACGCAACTGGAGAACAGCAACAGATGCTGTCCTGTCGGCAGTGAGGAAGAAAAGTTCATCTAACATTTTTTTATATTTTTGTTTATTTACTTTGAAAATGAGAGGGAAATAATAATGTTTCGTTATATATTTCTTTTTATATTTCGTTTCGACTTGCTTGTGTTTTTTTTTTCATTTGATAAATTCTAATGCAATTGACACGGTGGAGGGGTGATAGGGGGAGGCTGGCAAAACGAAAGAAAAACAAAACAAAAACTGTTGGCAGAGGCGCAACTTTTGCCACAGCATTATGAAAATTAAATGAAAATAATCTTAAACACATAACGTATACGACACGTTGCCCTGCCAAGTTTCTAAACACACATACACACACATATATATATATATATAATATATATATGTATGTGTGGGTGTGGCCAAGTAGCCTTCGGCAACTGCCTGAATTCAGTTACAGTTAAGCCTTAAAGAGCATAACATATGTGGATATTCAAAAAACAGAAGAAAAAAAAAACATACAGGTATAAACCCAAAAGATTATGAAGCGAGCAAATATATTAGAAAATTTAAGAGATGTTTTATTTTATGTATCCGGTAACTTGCCACAAATGTATTAACTGTAGTGCTTACCCAAGAGTCTGTGCAACATCGGTGTCGTAATTATTAAGAGATACTAACCTGCAAAATATAAAGAAAATGAGAGCACAAATTGCGATTATAATGGGAATTATGAGTTATGTTATTAGCTAAACTAATGAAAGGATAACTCTATCAATATATATATAAATATATATATACATAGCATAGGAAAGCAAGGACACTAAGATTATAATACAGTACAGCAAATATTAACAAAAGGACTACGAGTATAAGTTTCGATTATAAATAATATTATACTTAACGCTTCTCAGCTTCTCAGTTTACAAGCAAAAGTTCACTTTATTATGCTGTGATCTAATGCAGTAAATTGCATTTGCCCGAGCGGAAAGGGGGGTTAGGGGAGAACAGGACGAAAGGACATTGGCGAAACAAGATAAGCACGACCGCTGTGAAACGTAAAACAACAACGCTAAGAAGATACAGTCCGCGCTCTACAAAAATAAGGGAAATAAAATCAACAGCAACAGCAACAGAGGAGTAAATGAATAGCGGAAGTTTAAGTGGGATAGATACACAGATAGACAGAGAAAAAGAGATGCAGTGTGAAAGAGAGAGAGACAGATAGAGACAAGTGGAATGGCAAGCAATATGAATGCTATTTTATGGCCTTACATTAAATCGAACTGACAGATTTAAGAACCCCACTGATTACTGCCAACTGCTGTTCTACAAGCCATGTTACAGTTGAACTAATTTCAAACTTGAAATGGACTTTTAAAGTAGTTTGACTGACTTACAACTGTTGCTCTCTCTATCTCATATTTGAACTGTAGCTTAGCATAATACGAGTGACTTGGACACGGTTTGTCTCTGGTAAACATGGCTGCCTTTACATTGTTAGTCTATGGCCTTTTTAAGAGTCCTGTCGTGTCACAATCAATATCACACCCCAGTCTCAAGTAAGTTTTTATTAAAAAAGAGCTGTGCACACCACATATGGTGTTGCCAAAGCACGTGCCTTCTCTACAGCTTGCCAGAGTTGCCATCGCTCTCACTCACGAAAATTTGATTTCTAATGCCAACACTTTTCTATTTTTCAGGCTTTTTTCTTTTTTTTTTTGCGCTCTTTCGTTAGCCAAAAACTTCTACGAGACGTCAACAGAGCCGCAGCTGTGTGCAACAGACTCGCATCTATCATATACAGTAAAGCCGCACTAAGGTGAACACAAGAATTCTTTTCGATTTGAATGTAGAATGTGTGAGGAAGAAATTAAATGCGACTTCATTTTAAGTAGAAAATAATTAAGTGAAAATATCTCATTTTTGGTCAATTTATCTTAGTAAGTGTCTACTGTAGTGTGGCCTGACGTAGAGCAGGTTGCGCGAGTTTCGTGCTTGCCACAGGCGAAACATCTTGTTGCATGTGTCATGTCGCTTGCTTTTCAGCAAACAGATAAACACCGTGTTGCATATTTATGTGCGCAGAAGAAGCTGCAAGTTTTTCCTCTACACGGTGCATTTATATTTTGTACGCATATCATTAAATTTGTATTATGTGCTGAAATTCTCTTAGGAAAAGGAATATATAAATTTTGTAGCTTGAAATTTTTAATAATTCTTTTGATTGCATTCGCAGCATCTCTGCAGCAGCTGCCGCCCATTTGCCTGGAGAGGGCATCTGCATGTCGGTGTGCGCCTTTTCACGTTTCCACGCTTTGGCAGCCTTTCATTTGATGAGTTTTTGTGGCAAAAGAAACGCTTAAGGATACTTGTGCAAGATTTATGACGTGTTAGTTTTTCTCTCTTTTCTCTCACATTTTTTTTCCATCTCGTTATTTTTTTTTTTGTGATTCAAGTAGAGTTTGCGGCAGCTCGCGTTGCATGGTCATAGCTCACACTTATGCTTATCCGGTGGCTCAACCCAACTGCAAACCACTTGCAACTGGCAAGTTGCAACATGCATATGCATGTTTAAGCAAAGCAAAAAGGACATGCAATTTTTGTTCGTTGACAAATGGCGCTCATTTTTTAATGAGCGCCCCGGAAATGTGGCATCTCGTTGATTTATGAACATCGCACCACAACTGACGTTCGCTATCTCTCTTTCACTCTCTCTCTCTATCTCCCTTACCCCCTCTCTCTCTCTCTCTCTGTCTCTGTTGGTGGTTTGATTTTGTGAGTGAAATGATGGCGTTGATGTGGCACAAAATTATTTTTAATATGACGAGAGTGAAAGAATGAATAAAGTGTGTCCTTGCCAAGGCAAACAGTCGGCCAGCGCGTCCTTTGTATCCTGTTTGATGTGTGCGCAACGCCAAAAAGTTGACTGCAAAGTCCTTAAACTGTATTTACGCACGCACGTCCATTAATCAAGCAATTTATCAAACATGTCATTTGGCACTCGCATTCCATCTCTTTCACTTCTAGTTAGTTTCCCTCTCTCTCTCATTCTTTCTTTATTTTGTGTTGTTGTCTCTGTCTGGCACGCTTACTTAGTATGGCTTCGGTTTTATTGACAAAAAAAAGAAAAAAATCGAAATGCGAGTGCCTTCATTCAGGAAGTTCACTAAATTGACTTTTGTTTGTATGCGTGCTTGGGTGTGTGTGTGTGTGTTTGTATATGAAATGCGTGTGTAACACGTTTCGATTGCTATCAATGTTTTGATGGTGTCCCTCTGTTCGATATAAGCTACTATTTTGTGCCATGTCAAAATCAAGTAAGACTTGTCAATCAGTTTGAACAAGTCGAGTAGCTCGAACCTCGAGTAGAGTGTGCGTGGGTGTGTGTGTGTGTGTGTGTGTTGAGTGTGTAATGCAAAACCAGCATTAGTCAATTATGTGCTCCCTTAAAAGCCATACAAATGCAAACAAGTACGGCCTTTGGCTTGGCTTAGCTCTTAAGGCAGCATTAGCCGCAGTTCCACCGACTCCTTCATTCAAGTTCCTTCTCATCTGCTCCGTTTGAGGCATAGACTTCGCCTCAGCACAAAAGTATGCTACACATTTCTTTTTGCGCATGCAAACATAAGCAGCTAAAGGCTTATAGTTCATCAAGTGGTGGGCGGAAAGAGAGACAGCTCAAAAGAGGTTAATAACTGCAGACTACAGAGACTGTAGACACTGCCAAACGGAGCTGAAAACCGAGGCAAAGCACAACTGTAGCTCTCGGATTGCTGCTACTTTGTTTGTAAGCTCCATATAAGAGGCATCCAGAGGAAGATGCCGCATGGAACAACTTTCTTCACAAGTGTTTGCCAGCTGTATATAAAAATAACATTATGTGTCAGTGTGTGTGTGTGAGAGGATATAGCTACTTTTAAATATTCGCTCGTGTAATGTGCTTTTCTTTACATTTGTGATGAGCTCAAGAAACTGTCATGTGAAACAAGGACACATTTTGAGATTATACAGCTGCTGATTTTGTAATTATTTTAAGTGAATTATAAGCTGACGAATATAGATAGGATAAGCAGAGTAATTTTATAAATTTATTTCCTTTTAAAGGGAAAGTGAATGCTTGCTCTATAAGTACATCTATACATATAAAGCTGTCAAGGATACTCATAATTTCATTTCATTCGTGACTGCATTTTAATGCATATTCTTTCTTTTCGTATGTTTATGCACAGCGTCTTTATCTCCTTTTGTCTTTTTCTCTATTGTACGAAAGATATGCATATTAAAGCATACTTCTTGCCGCTGCTTGGGTTTGGGAAGATTTCTCTTGAGCAGTTGAAAAGTTTCCTGCATTTTTTGGACAAAGGAAAGCGACTTGCTGCACCCTATTTCAGGCATTTATGTAAGCATCCTGTGTCACCAGAATCTGCATACATACTTTGACATACCCACATAGAAGTGTTTTATTTTTTGTGTATGATATGTTTTTCTCTTTATACAATTTGCATGTGTGTCAAAGCCACAAAACGTCAACACATATAATTCTGGCATACTTAGGACGACATTTTCTTTATATCTACTTTATTTTTTTCTTCTTCTTTTTTATGTAGGATCTTATGCTGTTGCTTTCCCTTTCGGTCTGTGCACCGACATGCCTCGTCATGCACATAATTGAATTTTTATGACTTCTTTGGATAAGTAAAGGCTAAGCAACAAACAACAGCAATAAAATGCCCAAAAAGTACGCCTAGTAGCAATTTTTATTAGCCGCCATAATCGAAGTTTTTGGTTATCGCATTTTCAGTTGATTTTTCTTTTTTTATTTTTTTACGGCATTTTAACATGCGACAATTGCCAATGTCTATCAAATGTTATGTGTATTCATTCCTACAAGTCTAAACATACTATATTCTGATTTCTAATTCTTGTTGTCTGCATAGACAGGAAACTTGGTCCGTCTAGTTCGCTCTCTCTCTCTCTCTTTGCATAGGCAAATGCCACGCAAATCCTTGTTGCAGCCATTTCCGTGCAATAAAAGTCTGGCGCATTTACAAATTCGCAATGGCGGCGGACCAAGTGCAATGAACCGGCTCCAAAGTACCACTGTGTGAATACACGAAAAACTTTTCACAACATTTCAGTCGTGATTTGCGCCTAAAAGCTCGCAACATTGTCCAGTCGCTGCTGCTGCTGTAACAGCTGCTGATAAGCAGTCGCCACGCCCACTTCGATTCAACGGAACAGACAAACCAGCAACTGGAAAGCAACAACAACAATGGCTGAACACTGACAGCTTTTAGCTGTTTTCTCCCTTCCATTGTTATTATTATTATTATGCAAGTTATTTAATGCCTAAATATCCTTTAAAAACTCTGGGAAAGTTGCATAGAACAATTGCTTGAAAATTTGTAATATTATAGGGTATGTTACCGTCGTTATTACTGCCGTTTCAGTTGAACTGCAAAAACCCCAAAAGCCACAATCCGTCCACACATTTTGTATGCCACCAGGCATTACAAAGCTTGTCTAAAAATGTGTATCTATTTTTATGCATCTTTAAAAAAATACACAAAAAAATTTTAAAAATAAAAATAAATGATATAAAACAAGTCAAGAATTTATTACGTTTTTTGTGTATTTGTTGCTGTTGTTTATTTCTCTTTGAAAGCTAAAGTGCACTCACTTCTCTCTATATGTGTGGGAGATGTTGTACTTTGTTCTCAAGAGAATTTATTTACGTTTGTGTGTGTGTATTTAGTGTGTGTGTGTCCATTTTTGTCTATTTAAATATTTATTTGAACTTTTTAAATACCCTACCATTCTAAACTGCACCTCAAATTGAATGAAAGAGCATTACAAATTTTGTTAAAAATATTATAAACGCAAAATATTTTTTTCTAGAATTTTCATTATATTAAGAGAATTTTATGTTTCTCAAAAATGTCCCTCTCAGTTTGCCACTTCCATATTTTGCCACTTTTCATTAGTTGTTATTTTGTAATTTGAAATTCTCAGTAAATATGTGTTTTTGAATTTCGTTTGTGAATCTTGTAATTAACTAAAATGATAATTTTTTAATGGCCACGTAAGTTGCCACAGTTACAAACAAACAATTTTAAAGAACATTATCATCGTCAGTTGCCTTGAATTGAATTTTCACTTAAAAAGATGTTCTTCATTCATTCAATTTCTTTTGGATAATTTAATTACGTTCAGGAGGGCCACACTTAATTTAGCAAATATGTTGTTTATCTGACGTTCATTCGATGTATTTTTTTTTTATATATGTATACCGAGGGCCAACAAAACTATAACATTTTTATAACTAATTGCAAGATTTTCTACATTTAAGAGATACATGAAAAATTAAACAAAAAATGGTTTTGGCTGGAGAATTTGTTTGCTAATTGCAGCTTTTTAGAATTTCAATTTCAATTAAAATACATTAAATATGTATTTACACAAAGAAAGTTAGAGAAAGAGAGTAAATATGCAGCTTAGTCACGTAGGTTGCGGGGCGAAATGTTAAAATGGATTAACGTGACTTGCAATTTATTTTATATTTTATCTTTTTGAGTAGTAAAAAGTTGCAGCTGCCACGTTATACAACCGAATTAGGGAAGTTGTGAAAAAGTTTAATTGAATTTCTGTCACCTGACAGAGAGTTAGTCTCTCTACTAACTCCTTTGCGAGTCGTTAGGAAACCTCAAAATTATATATGGTTGTGCTTAAAGCAAAGCTCGTTAAGATACTCAACGAACAATGTTGATGAATGCACTTTAAAGCTCGTTATAGGCCGGAGGACATTCCCATTTTGCCGCCACTTCCTTGAACTACATCAACTCTCAACTCGCTCCATCGACATTCCATTGACCCAACCAAACAAATTGCGGATTCCGAACGAACAACGTTGCGTGCATAACAAATATTCACTGTTAGTGTGTGTATATCAGTATATGGGTGTGTGTGTGGGGTGTGTGTGTGAGTGTGCAAATTTATTCATAGTTTCCGCTTTTTGACTCATCATCAACTTACCATAGTCATTGTGCAGAGAGTCTCTTATAACTATTCAGCTATCAGTTACGTGTATCTGCAGTTAGAACAGATACATTTCTAATTTGACTTGCCAATATACATACATAGCTACTTATATTCCCCCAGATCACATCAGTCATCAGCATGTATCTGTGACTATAGGGGAAGCCTTGACTTTGAGCTAACTCCTTGCATTAATTAAATGCACATTATGTGCAACGAGGCTGCATATCCTTGAAAGCTGCCTCATTGGCAAGGAGTTGAGTTGTTGCTGCTGCTGACGTTGAAATTTAATTCACAAAATTCTCTCTGTCTGCTGAACACTTTCCAAATAGATAAACGCATTTAAGTTTGCGATAGAAAGTGTGAACTTTACGACCAACCAGCAACCAGCAGCAATCATAGACAAAATTTATGTTGACAACGCGTGCTCGGCAAATGGCCAAAAAGGACGAGCAGGGAAATGACCACAACGACGAAGGCAACACGAGATCTTAGCATCAAATGCCATGGCTTTGCTGGGTTTGCTTATTAATGGGTCATGTGTGCGGTAAAGTTGTTGGCCAACTAAAGTTTTCTCCTCCTTCCCCCAGTACCAATTGCTGTCTGCTTTAAACTTTTACAGCAAAAGTTAACCAGCGAAAAGTTTGGAACTCGCGCTATTGCGCCAACTTGACACCATAACCATATCTATGTATACAGTCCCAATCTGTGGGATATTCTTCTACCAGTTTGCTCGGCATATCCTTTGACCAAAACGTAGACGTATCTGTAACGTAGCGGAACGCAACGTAACCCAACTCATTTTTGGTAATTTCCACAGCTACAAATTATGAGGCATATACTCCCAGGTATTTGCATATTTGGGGCCAACAACAAAGCAACTCTAAATTGAATGCGCGATTTCCAAATATAAAATTTGCATAAAACACTTTTCACTGAAGGCGCTACAAATGCATAAATCATCATCAACGCAATCATCATTACCATCTTCATCATCAGTTTCATTATAATGTCCTCGTCCTTACTCAACGAAGGAGTGTTAGTGTGAGTGTGAGTGCGAGTATTTGTATTCGTCATCAAATGGCAAAAATATGCTGTCCCTTTCTCTCCCTCTCTGCATTATCCCCACACTACTTTCAAATCACATTATTGCGTGTTGCTGTCATTCTCCACAAAATTCTCACTCTGGCCTAACTGAAATTTTTGAAATTCATGTCAAGCATCAAAATTGAAAATTTCAATGTGTTTGTAATTGGCAAAAATGGACCCAGACTTTGCTCTAACAACAATAACAGTGTCTAACAGAGTTTAGTGCTTTCAGATTCTGGCTTATAAATTCTGTTTTGTGTCGCACAAGGAAATTAAGCCAATATGCATACGCATTACGTATACGCAACGTTTGCCATTGCGACCATTGTGCTGCTCATAGCTTATAGCAATAGGAAATTAAGTGGTTACGGCTCCGATTCTGAATGCCAAAAGAGGCAACACTTAATGGCCATGAAGTTGATATTGATTAATAGACTGTTGGACAAGTGGGCAGCAGTTACTATTGGAAATGACTTGGCAAATTTAAAGTGCAAATAAAATGCCAAAGAAAGCATGAAATTATTCACTTGAATCAACTGACAACAGGACAAAAGACTTATTCCCTCGAGATATTCACGGTCCTCTTCTTTGCATTTGTATGTTTGTATATTTGAAATTTTCCACTTGCTGATTATAAGTTGAAATTTGGCGAGTATATCTTGAGGGGCCAATATAACTTTTTGGAGACTGGTAAATTTGTATACGCTTTCCATACAATAAGAAACTTACAATTTTCTAGAATAATAACAAATTCTGCGTTATTTGCAGTGTTTTCCGGCAAGTAAAGCATTTAACCCGAAACGCAGTCAAGTGGGTAAATACAGACAACAGAAATGTAAGCAGCAAGGACAACGACCGTGACATCGTTCAGTAGAATCCTGTAAGCAAAAAAAAAAAAAAAAACAACCCAACCTAAAGATTGGTCAATCCCAGAAGAACAACACAGACTCCGTAGCAAATGTAAAAAAAAAACTCGAACTGAGTGTAATTAAAAGTGGGCCCAACAACAGCAACTCAATTCAACTCAAACTCAAACCAACACCGGAAGTAGTTAAAAATGCGCTGCCCTTCCGTAACAATACACATCCTGTGGGGACCCATGAGTGCGTTGCGCTACACTACACACTGTTCTGGCAGCTTTTGAAGTGTGCAACAACAACCAAAAAACAGAAAGCTAAAAAAAGAAGGGAAAACAAAAAGAAAATAGAGAAAGAAAACAGTAGCTTTGGCAATTGTGGGTCAAAAGAGCTGACAATAATTGAAAACCAGTCGCAAAACATGCGTTGGCTTTGTAATATGTGTCAACGGCACAGGACTCATTCCCTCTTATTTTTTTGTAGCCTGCAACTGTGCAACTGCTGCCACATTGTTAAAGGTGCAAAAACTGGTTGGCTGCAATTTTGCCCCAAACTAAATGAAAGGATGTAATTGAAGGTGTAAAACAAGCACTGGCCCAACTGCAATGTGTGCCCATGACTTGATTGACAGTGTGTGACAGCTGTGCCAGTGTGTAGTCTGCTTTAAGTTTCGCAAGGATAAATAAAGGATATGCTACTTTAACATCAAACAAATTAATATATATTTATTTTTTATTTAAATTAACAATCTTAGATCTATTTTGAAGCTTTGATATGAAGATTGCTCAAGAGGCCCACAAAAGTAGGCAGCGTTTTTTTTTTAATTTTTAAAGACTTTTTAGTTTAAAAATTAAAATAAGACACTTTTTGTTAATAACTTTTAGATAATAGCTAAAAAATTAAATTATACATTTTTATAAAAATTAAACTGTTTCTCTTGTGTGTTGCACTTGTATAAATATATTGGCGAAATTATTCCAAATGAAAATGCGGCAAACTGTCAACTGCTTAAAATTTTGGTTGCAGCTGCTGCCACACCACAACCGCAAGTACAGCAGCAGCACCACCGCCAGCAATTGTTTGTGAATGCACAATATAAATTGAGAGACAATTAAATGACACAATTGTTGCTGTCAGTTTTCACTGTACCTGCAGTTGTGTTGGTGGTGGTGGTGAAAGTTATGCTCGCATGTTTAACACCATTTTGCTTAAACATGACATCCTGGCACCTCTGAAGCACAACTAGCGCTGATCGTTGGCATTTTTGTGAACTGCTTTAATCGGTGGCCCCGCCAAATGTGGCAGCTGCACGCATGCATCCACATTGCGTGGCATGGTATGGCATTGCATGGTGGTTTGTGTCCTTGCTAAATTGTCGCACGAACCATATTACATGCAACACAAAAATATCGCCACCCACAACACTGCAAAAGTAACAGTAACAGCAAGAATAACAACAATATACAAACAAAACATTTAGTTTTTTGTTTTCTCTTTGTTGTTGTTGTGCGCCATTATAAATAACAAACAACAAGAATTGTTTATAATTACACATTAGCGGATAAATTATTGCACATGCCACAATTGTTGTGTGTGTCTGCCTCCCACAATGTGCGTGTGTGTGTGTGTGTAGAGAGACTGTGCAATAACTGTGTACTTGCTGTGGGTGGCATGGGGTTGGCGCCATTTGTAATTGATGTTGTTATATTCCCCTACTACGCCATTTTTATTATCATGTGTAATATGGCGCTAAAGTGCTGTCATTATCGCCGATTACTATTGCGATTATTCAATTATTGCCACTACACACACATACGTCATTATCTGTATCTGTATCTGTGTAGTAAAAATGTTGAATTGCTTGGCATTAAAGTGCCAAGAATATGGTTGTTGAGCAAAAGGTAACTCTTGTTACAATTGACGAACTTAAACTTTATCTCCCTGCTCTCTTTTAGATTCTCCATTAATGCCATTTGATATGCTCTCTCTATGGGCCACCAAATGCCCAGATTCACCCAGATGATTTCTGATTTCAATCAGTGCATAACCCATTGAGCAATCAATTGTGAGTGAAATCGATTGCAGGCATTGTCTCTGCTCGTTGGATTTGTGGATTGGTTTAGCTTGAACTTAAGCACAAACATGAGAGATCAAGTTATGGCCACATAACAGTGCCTCCTCAGAACATTCTGGTCATGGCCATCGTCTAATTGACTGTGTGTGATGACGTTGAAAGCCAGACAATTACTCAACGCATAAATGTGTCTAATTACAATTGAAGCGGTCTCAACACCTTTCAAAACTCAAGAACTGAAACGTGACGTTGATTAGCCATAGTAACGAACCAAACAAAACAAACAAACAAAATAACAAACAATAGCCGGCCAAGTGTGTATGTTAAGATACATGCAATCAGATACGCACAACAACAACAACACACACATATACATATACATACACACTCCCTCTGGAATATACAGAGATAACGCACACGCACCATCCATAAACACGTACGAATCATTTATGAAAGATTAAAATGGCTTTTCAGATTGAAACATAGACGTACCCCCTACACCTACCCCCTCCCCCACCATCACTACGTTTAACAAATTCATTGTGGCAACATTTACTATACAAGTTCTACTGAAATATTAACAACAACAATGAGGTCTCATCATAATTGCAAGCCGAAATTCCGTCGTAGGCAAACGATTTGGCTTACAAGATGATGTCCTTTAGGCCAAGTGAATGCAGCTCGACTTGACAGCTGAAAATATTCATTCAGACATTTCACAATACGCTTAGTTAACCGTTATAGGTTTTATTGGCCGCTATACACATATAAATGTAACCATAATGATTTTGTGTTTAGCACATTTCGAATGTTGCCAACGTAGCGAATGCGTAATGCGTAGGTTACAAATTTATATTGGTTAACTTTTTATGGAAATTCAGAGTATTTAAAAATTCCCTTAAAATTACATTTATTATATTATATACGAAATATTTAAGTTCACTTCAAGAAGGGTTTCTGGTGTTTACTCAAATCTGTTGCCTACTTTTGTGGGTAAAGAAGTTCATATTTTCATAGATGTCCAAGAATTAGTTATAAAATAAGTGTTACAACATAAAACACACTAACATTAGCTACATAAATGATTACTATGTAAGAATTTAAGAAATTGAAAGAGAATTTAGTAAATTTCCAGTAGATCTAGCCAATTAATATAGAGAGTAGTAATTTTAAGACATAATTGGAAAACACTACGAAAAACGACTAGAAAATTGAACTATGTCATTAGAGGGAGGGCTACTACTGGGATGGATTTGCATTAATTGTAGAGTTTAGTGGATTGTGGACTGGGGGGAATATGAATATTTGATAATTGTGTCAGTGGTGAGCAGCTTTCGAGCTTACCTTGTGGCTGTCAGGCAGGCAAACGCTTTTATTGGTGTCTGAAACCTGCAATATAAAGAAACCAGAAAAGAGAATGTCGCCACTGGTGAGAATGTTTCATTGCTCATCTAGTATTTTGGTATTTATGGTCGATATTGGTATTTTTTTGTTCATTCATTCATTTTTTTTTTCTTTATGTGTGTATTTTTTGAGGATATTTGAATTTCATATTGGTTGGATAAAGTTCTGATAGTTTACTTTTGTTATAGTTGGAGCAAATGTTATTTTTCTCTCTATGCGAAACTACATGGGGTTGCACATTGCCATATGCATGGTTATATATATGTACATGTACAAGTATGTTTGATTGTGTGGAATATAGATATATAGATATACGAATGGGTTTCAGTAGCGATATATTCAGTATACGATACGTACTCAAAATAAAAATGTTTATAAATGGCCGACCACAAATTGAGAGATGGTTTTTGATTAAAGAGTATTTTGCTAGCGGGGAATATTTGTTATTTTGAATATGTTTATTTATTATTATTGTTGTTGTTATGCCTGCACTTAATGGGTATTTACAAAATGCATAAATATTATAGTATACTAAATATGTTAGATAATATGTGTATTTACAGATGTTAAGACACACAGAGTATAAACTCAGCTTGCCAAGTGGAGCATAACATTAATTTATGTATGTGTTTAACATTTGTTTATTGAGTTTTCAATATAATTTACAAAAACCTTTGCTCCACTTTGACAAGCGTCAATTGATTGCCCAACACATCCAAGTTCTTTATATTTTAGCCAAAAATTTTAACACAGCACAACTACCAAACAAACAAACAAACACAACCTGTTATTGAAAAACAACAACTACAGGTTTAACCAAATGATCTATATATATACTATATAGACATATTCACAATTATATATATGACAACAATCTGATGTTAAAAATGTTGATGTAAATGCAAACATGTTTGTGGCTAGCAGAAAAACAATAACATTTTCACTAATTAATTACAACCCAAACCAATTAAACAATATATGGTATAAATTTGTAAATGGGGAGTGGAGGGAGGCACATACACACACTAATGCAAATGAATACATACATTTATCAATATAATTATTCAACTTAATTTATTTGTATATTTAATAGATAAATAACTACAAAAGTTCACTTGTCAATTGAACTCCAACCCTCGCAGAGGAAAAGAAAAAATTAAATTGTGTGCATAATTAATGTGAATTGATATATTTTTAATTAGCAAGTGGCGAGCTAAAACTAAACTACATAGACTAATAAATACTGTAATTGCCATATAAATCATTTAAATGGTCTCCTTTAATATCGATTTTAACAGACATCAACTACAACTAGATATATGTAAATATTTCGAAATTGATTTGAATAAATATTGTGATTTCATTTATTGAAATGCCTGTTTGCCCTTTTTGGCAACTGGTGCGTATGCGTGATATTGGAAATATCATAATTATCTGCCAATTAGTGATACATTACAATCAAATACAACAAAATTCGGTATACATTGCAAATGTATTTGCCATAATAATAATAATAATTAATTTGCCACAATTTCTAATTCTGTTGACACAGTTTTAGTGCAAACATTTACATGGAATGTGTTATGTTAATTTCTGATATTTTTTTTGCTTTTAATTTCCATATTTACTGACAGCTCTTTAAAGCGGAAACACATTTGGCACCTTTTTTCTGCTGACAGTTATGCGTCTTCTACCCTAATTACTCGGAGTCAGAGCAAAAAAAATGAAAGAAATGGAAAAAATGATATACTACTGCTGTGAAAGGGAGGGGCAAAGAGAAAGGGAAGGAAAATAAATGGAACCCTTAGCCAAGTTGCTTCAGCACGGATGGCAAGCAAATTCCTGGCACCAAAATGTCAACAAGCATCTCTCGAGCTCGAGCTTGGTCTGAATCTCAATCTGAATCTCAATCTGAATCTGAGGCAGGCAGGGAGGGAGATGAAGCAGCTGTGGCAGCTGAAAAGGCTAATGAGAGAGGAGGCGCATGAAGCGGAAATGCCTGAGGTATACTCATAATTAGGAGCATAGCTTGTACTTTCAGGACTTTCAGTTTCTCTCCCCCATATTATGAAAATCACGCAACTGAGCAAATTATTTATGGGTGTATTATAAAAATTCATATGGCATTTTCTGCTACACATTTCACGCTAGCTAATTATAAAATTATATTCACCATACAGAAAATGAATATAATTTCCACATCCATTGAGGATGTGATTGACTGCGAAAGATGGAAATTCTTGTTATATTTGGCTGAACAATGTTTTTAATAACATTTCTACGTTTGCATTTAATTTTCAGCTGAGAAATCCAAAAACAGATTCAGATACAGAAACTTTTGCCTAAATGCGGATATACAATGTTTGGCAAATTGTCAAACAAAAGGAATTTTTAATTTCCTGCCTGAAATTGTATGCAAATACAATTTATAATGTATACGAAATGGATTCTTTTTCCTCTATTTCCCATTACGATTTGTGGCAATAGATAAATAATGTTTACATTTTAATTTCAGCTGGGAATAATAATTTCGGTTGCGGTTAGAAAATGTTTCATATGTTAATGCTGATCGAAGTTTTATCGAGTTATTAAATATGTGATTGATACAAAACTACAGGAGGTATGATTATAAATTACAGATGCTCTTGAATGAATTAGTTATAGGCATATATGCTTGATATAAATATTTTATGACAGGGTTAAATGCATATCGATTAAATGTTATATAGATATATCAGTACATATTTACGAGTTTAAGGGTATTTGTATATACTATTCATGTACGACTTTTAATTGCACCCTTCGCTTTGATTTCCTTTTTTATACAGTCAGAATTGTCGCTTACCTGAAATAAAAAAAGTAAAACAAATAAATAAATTTTATTAATTTATTACCATGTAAAAATATACATATATATATTTTATGCAAATATTTCAACTTTTAAATCCCGTCAGGATTGACTTGAAAAAAGCACAAAACAATTATGCAATCAGTGTTTATTTTTTCTTTTGTGCCTATTTGTTTAATTTTTGTTTATTCATTTACAGTTTATTTGCACAATTGTTCAATTAAAATGCATGTGTCTGAATGGGTGTGAGTCTTATGTATATTCTATTTTTTTTTTTTTTATCGCACAATCGTTGTTGTCTTTGCCACAGTTGACATTAAAAATGTACGCAATGCTTTTAATCGATTTAGCCGTAAACTGTGAGAGAGGAAGGTCTCGACTCCACGGGGCCCCAAACTCTAAAATGATTATGTAAAATGCTTTGCAAACTGTTTTCACGTTTTCTGGCCGCGAAAAGAATACAACAACCACTTGCATTAGAACTAATGGCATTTTGAAATAAAATGCAAATGTTATGAAAAATGTTAAATTCTAAAAAATAACTTATAAATTGAAAAATTTAAAATTATACATAAAAAAATGAAAATGCCATCTATATACTTTCAATTCATATTTAACTTGTTTTAAATATTGATTTTCAGAAACAGCAACTCCACAATAATATTGAGTTAACACATTTTTTGGCAGCTGTAAGGCCAATAAAGTTTTTTGTTTGGCTTTATTTGACAACTTTGTCAGCTCAATGTATAGCTATGCATTTTCACTGCAATTTCTCTTCTTTTTTTTTAGTTTCATTTGTTTTTGCGTTTCATTTGAGCTTAACGCACAAATCTGACAACGAATGGCAACGAATGAACTAACTTTGCTATCATGCAATATACCATACAAATCCCATGCGAGAAATAACTACTGCTGTGAGAGAGGGAGGAAGTGCGAGAAACAGAGTGATATTCCAAGTCGACTTATGAATGTGCCAATGAATATGACGAATTGACGACTGACAGACACTGTTCGAACTTGTATGGCTTAAGCATTCCATTGGTGGTTGTTGTTGGTGTTGTTGTTGTTGATATTGTTGTTGTATCTTTTTGATGGTTTTGCCTCTGAGGTTGACTGGTTAAGCGGTTATTGTTATTACTGTTGTTGTTGTTATTGTTGTTGTAATTGTTATTGCGACCATAAACTGCATTTTAATTGCATGCATTCGCATTCGCTGTTGTTATTTCAGTTCGCTTTGCGAGATTGTTGCTGTTGTTATTATATAGTTTGTTGTTATTTTTGCTGTTGTTGTTGCTGTTAACCTTGAGGGCCGACAGCGCCCCACATAAATCGTCGACGGCTTCAAATTGAGAGAATATCTGCGCGCTTGTCTGTAATATATTTACATATTTATATACTATATATAAGCATACATATATACATACATGTAGTATACATACAATTGTCGCCAGCAATGCAAATGTCATTTGTATACTATATATATTCACTTATAATTGTGATTAAAAGCGAGTTGCAAGCATTATGGATTGAACTGCATTTTATTTGTGCTTTTGGCCAGGTTTGTGCTTCCTGCACTGTTGGCAAATTCCGATAATGGCCAAAACTACATCCATATATATCCACACATTATTTATATGTTTATTGCATATGATTTCTGACAGGGTGGCCAAGTTGAGCTCATTTATGTTTTATGATTAACTCGTGGTCTGTAATCTGTTGTTGGCCAAGTTCCCGCGATATGCATACATAATTTTCTTAGCGGCTTTTCATCGATTCGATGCAGTTTTCCACGAGGACAAACAGGGACTCTGTTAACAGTAGCGTCACTTCAGCCAGTTTTATGGCATCATTTAATATGCGTTAATTATGCCATTTATGGCGGATGGCATATGTGTTAAATTGCCGCTTTTAAGAGCTCTCATCAATATTTCAATGTTGTAGGTTTCAAAGCCACATCGGCTATTAAAGTGGTTTCCATAATTCGCACCCATGTCAGCACAAATTACAAAAGACTTCAACTAATTTGGTCAATATAAAGAAATATGAGCTGAAGTATCAGGTTTAGTTATATTCTTAGAACAACAGCCATACTCTCTCGCAAATATACCCATCAATATACATACATATATTCAAACTGAAGCAAAAAAGTTTCAAATTGGATTTGACAAACAAATAAAACATAACGAATGCACAGAAAAAAGTGTAAAAACTGAACTCAACTCAATTTATATGCAAATGCACGTCAAGTTTGAATTTAATCGATGGTATTATATGATGTATAAATTGCTCAATAAAAATGTCATGCGATACAAACACACACACACAGGTATCAAAAAACCGAAGGAAACTTTTATATTTAAAAATGTGTTTAAGTGAATAGATTGATGTGGCAGCGTCTAAGGGGAAAATCCCTTAAAAAGAACCAATTGAAATTCCAGAAATTTATTTATCTTGCAACAAGTTGTCTGCAACTTGTCTGCATCGAAGTAAAGTTACAACAGCCACACACACACACTCACACACACACACCCCTGTCGTCACCTTTACATCATGTTGGTGGGCAAAAATAAGAATGTGATGCGAAATTTCAACTTCTTGGCTAAAGTATAAAATTTCATGCAGTTGGCAGTTGCGAAGGAACCATACGAATGCTGTCAGCTGCTATAGAATGCAGGGCACGACAACAAGCAACAACAACAACTATAACAGCAACAACAACAAACATGTAGTATAGTATCACAATACACAACAATAACAAATAACAAATAATCAGAATCGTAATAGAAATTGGACTTATCGCAGAGACACAGCAACCCTTGAAATGTCTATGTTACTTTTATATAAGCACATTTATATATATATGTGTGTATATATGCTGGCGTGTGTTTGTGTATGTGCAGCATTTGTAGGTGTTTTTTGTAGTCTACTTTTGGGCAACGCTTTTACGCTGTCCTTTTTTCGTGTTGCTGGAGCAGCAGCAGCAGGAGCATCCTTATCCTATGCCAAAATCTTAGCAATATGAGAATAGTTTCAGCTCTCGCATATTGACAAGCTTGCCAAAATCAACTAAAATGCGCGATATACTTTTAAATACCCTTCAAAAAAATCTATGTAATGTATTTAATGAATTTTGGAATGAAATTTTCCAAAGAAATTATCAAATCGTATTCATTTTATACAATTTTAAAGCTTTACTTTAATTATTGTATGCATTGTTTTTACTAAACTACGTTTGTCGACTTTACAAATTTTTTATTCTTTTTATTTGTAACTATCTTAATTTGCATAAGCAACATTAATTTTTAATAATGTTAAAAAATATTAATTAAACTAGAGTATTTTCTAGCCGTTCAGTTCCTGGCTTGTCAAGCATTTCGTTGAGCAAAAAAGCGGATATAGAGGTTCCATGCAAGAGTATATATCTGCCCTGTGTGTGTGTGTGAGTGTGTGTGTTTATGTGTGCTATTTGCGGGTGTGCGATATGCGAAGCGTAACGAATTGCTGCTCTGTGCCTTTTGCTACTTCTCTTTCTTTCTCTCTCTCTCTCTCTCTCTCTCTCTCTCTATCTCTGTGTGTGTTTGTGTGTATGGTGAGTTTCCCCTGTGTGTTTGTCTGTGTGTGTGTGTGTGTGTGTATATTTCGGCTAGAGAATCAACGAAATGCCAGTCCAAGTAAGAGAGCGGAAAAAAAGTTGGCGATACTCAACCGCAGGCACTGAGAGCATGTCAAGAAGACCCCTCATAGAGGGGGGACCACAATGAGGGGGAGAAAAGTAGCAAAACAGCCAAAGAGATAGCAAAGAGGCGCCTGAGGGGGGTGGTTGCAGTTAAGGGGAGATGGTGCCCAACTTTTTAGCTATTAGTGTGGCAAGCACACTCATACACACTCTCATCAGTTGCGCAAAGGGAAAGGATTGCACACACACACACACAGTTATACTTATACTATATACACACACACATGGCGTATAAGTAAAAAGGGGCTGAATTTTCGTTTACTGTAAATATAATATTTTATTGTACAATAAATACAAAAATGGCGCGCTACTTCGCCTTGGCCGAAAACGGATTCATAACATGAAATTGCTTTTCATGAAGGCACAAAAGGCTAACACACACACACACACACCTACACATACACACTCACACATTGCAAACCTCACACATGACTGGGCTTATTGTATGTCTGGGCCAAAAGGGTTACTCTCATTGTCGTCATCATAGTTACTGTATTACTTTCTTCTTTTTTGTTGCTGTTGTTGTTGAATCTATTTAGCTGCTGTTCTTGTTAGCAGTTAGACATGCCGACCGACCTCTGTTAATAGTTATATATTTTTCCCTCACACAGAAACTAAATTTCATAACTATTACACATTCCGCAGAACTTTGCACTCATAATGAGAATGTTTTTTGCACATCATAATATTACGCCATAGATATGAGTTACATACTATTATACAAGTCTTTTTAAAATTATGAAATCCACATTTGTTACCAAAGTCAATTTTATTTTAAGTGGAATTCCTATTGAAACGCACAGCAAAAAAATTACCAAAAAAATTGAAAAAATTAACTCGAAATAAGTTTTTTCCATACTACAACTATGTTTCAAACTTTGAATAGCCACAACTTTTGTCAGAATTAACGTATTATCACATTATTTAAATTTTTTAATAATATTTTAAAGTAATTGACAGAAATCTTAAAAATTACAATTTTCCTTTAACCGTGATTAAAAAATTTTGATAGATTTTTGACACTGTTTTGAGCTTTAATACGCAATGGAGCTTAACAGAGTTTCCCTTTCTATTGATTGCTTACTTAAGCTCAGTAAAAAAGAAGAAAAAAAAATTATATATAAATATTCCGGGTCAAAATTTAAAAAGATGAAATATATGCCGCTGGCTGCTTGTGTCAAATTTGAGAAGTAAACAAAACGTGTTAAAATTTGTAAATGTTTGCAAACATGCCAAAAGCCGTCAGTGGCAATTTATAGAATGCCAGAAGCGAATATTTATGCTAGATACGTCTGCATATGGAATATATATGGATGGATTTAGGATTTTTTTTTCAGTTTTTTAGTGAAATAAATTTGGGAAATTCGAAACATTCAAATTGATCTAATTTCTCAAAATGCATAAATCAAAAGATTTCCATCAAACAGTCGCGGATTTTTCAATATGAAACCAATATAAAAAATTTATATATTTAGACTTGGAAATTTTCTGATATAGTACATAAGATTTATTTTATTTCAAATAAATATAAATATTCCTCCCTATTGGAAATGCGAGTTTAAGTGCAAGGAGGCTTTTCTTTAGAATATATATCTCCTATATCTCCTATATTTGTCGGAAATCGTATGTAAAATGTTTTTGAAATGACGTCATCTACTATATGCAGGAAACATTTCCTCTGTCGACGGTCTTTGACTTTCATTTTCGTCAGCAATCGTCAGGCCATGTGAATGACTTTTTTTCACATTTCACATCAAAGTCGCAACATTATCAACGGCAACAGCAACAACATGACTAATAACAACTAGTAATAACACTGGCAACAACAACAACAATCTGTTGTGTAAAAATACAGATAGCTGCTCCCATTTTGTAGACCATGTTACGCTCTTTAGAGTCGGGCTAAAATCAAGTTGCACGCCGTTAACTAACTAAATACCAACGCAACAATAGCAACAACATTGGTGGCAGCAACAATTTAATCGACTATTTGCGGTTGTCATTGTTGGTGTTGCTGTTGGTGTTGTAATTGTGTTGCTCGCTGCCTGCAACACTTCTTTTATGAGTCTTAAACACTTTTAATTAATATCGTTACACACAAATGCACAGATATGTATGTACATATACATATATAGATATAGACAAGATACGAAGCTCGGCAGAGGCGTCATAGGAAGCGCCTGTTGAAAGCTTTAATTGAAATTGAATTAGGTGTGTATGTGTAAGTATGAGAGTGTGTATGTGTGTGTGTGAGTTTGATGAGTTGGGAAACACACCCACCCACCATTTTGATTGCATAAAAAAGTTATAATAAAAATTACTTTAGAAAAATCGAAAATAAATAAAATATTAAAATAATAAAAAATATTAATTAAACAAAAATATAAGAAAATATATATATTGAAAAAAACGGGATTAAAAAAGAATAAAAATAAATTAAAGAAATATTTTGACTTTTTTAAATATTTTAGAACCATATTTGTTTATGAATGCATACTGATTTGTTTTGATTGGAAACTGAAATAGTAGTGTTATATACACTGTTTTGTTTACTCTAGCTACAATAATTAATTATGTGTATACAACTTAAATATACATTTGAAGTTGTCGGCTTAAAGTGGACTTTTAACAGCTCGTCGTGTTGGGCTTTTTCATACGCTTTGATGCGCTTCGCTGACGCAGTTTTCCGGCCTTGTCTATGCATTTTCTTTTCATTTCATTTAATTTCATTTTTTATGTATGTTTTTGTTGTTGTTGTTGTTGTTTTTACCTGTCGTTACCGGGTATGTTGTGTTGACCCAACAGTGCCAAAAGAGTGAACTCTCTGGGCGAGCGTGTCTGTGATTTATGATATATGGTAGTATGGAGAGCAGAGAGAATACCCTTGACAGCCTCCTCCCCCCCTTGCTGGTCCCAAGGCAATGGCATGATCTCATGTGGGGCAATTCAATCCCCAACTCAGTTAATCTATAACAATAATTCATTTATGATTTCTCTTGAAACAGATGAGTTGTATATAATAATGATTGTTTACCCAGCTTCAATTTCAGACGAACTGCAAAGTTTTGGAGTCTAGGAATTTTGGCTTAAGCTTGGGAAGTGTGTGTGTGTGTGTGTGTGAGTTCCCAAAAGTCATATATCATAACCAAAAAAGGCTTGACTCTGGCTATGAACAGCTGTGGTATCTATTGAAGCTGCCATTAAATTGAGAGAGAAATCGTAACTATATTTGATAGTGAATTAACCCTTTTGCTGGGATCTGCCGAGTGTGACATAAATTACAGTCTCTCTTTCTCTCTTTTTTTATTTATATCTGTTCTTTTATATTTTGCTGACTTAACAAATGACTCTTGATGTAATTTTTCACTGGCGTGCCATTTGCATGGGGGGAAGTCTCTCTAGCACTCATACATAGTACTATGTAATTATGTGCTCTGGCTGCCACTAAAGACTGCGCTCAACCAAATGGGAGCACAGACCAACAAACACAACAAAAACAATAAGAAAAACCTTAAAAAAATAAAAAAATAAACTGTGAGTCAAAAAGGAAACCAAGCAGACGATGACGATGATGACTGAGCAGAGCAGAGCAGAGCAAAGCAACGCAACAATGACACTATGCCACAAGACGACAGCAGGCGAAGAGTGCCCGAGGGGGAGACGGTGTGTGTGTGGAGTCAAGTTGTGAGCAGAGGAGAGGAGAAGACTTCACCTTGAACTCACCAGTGAACTTACGCAGGCCAGGTTGCCTGCCGTGACTGGACTGAAGAGAAGAACAGCAGTTGAGTGTGAGTGAGTGAGTGAGTGTGTGAAGTTGTAGTCGCAGTCGACAACATCATGTGGCAAGAGAAACAGGTAACTGCATGCCACACCGCTGCTTGCCCCGCCGCACCGCCCAACAAAGTTCTGGCCAACTGGCAGCCTTCTTTCAAGCCCGTTTCCTTTTTTCTTCTCGCTGCATAAAGTTTTGTGCGTGGTTCCCATTTTATATTGTATGTATGAGTGTGTGTATAAATATGTGTATGAGTATGAGCATGTGTGTGTGTATGTATGTGTGTATATGTGTGTGTGCGTGTGTTTGTCCGTCCTTAACAGGTTTTGAGTTAAAGTTGGCAAAAGCCACTTGCGGAAATTGTGTGTGCGCCTTTAGATTTCACTTGTCAAGGTTGAAGTGGCAGCCAAAGCAGCAGCCGCTGTCAGCGTCGACGTCGCTGTCGCTGTCGGCGCCGCAGTTGACGTCTGTGCTCCGACCCAATTTAAGAGTGGCCTAAACCTTCAGTCTTGTCGCATGACAAATTAAACTTCGTTTATTAAATTAAACTGCAAGCAACGAGAGTTAAAAGCTTAACTTTAATTGAATATAAATTTCACTTTTATCATCAGTCAATCGATATACCCTCATAATTATAGTGTATACATTTTGTTATCTATAGATACATATACATATATATATGAGGTTTTCATCCAAAAGGCATTGACATTTGTCAACAATATTTTTATTTATTGATTGAATTGATATACTATACAGATACAGATATTTTATCGTATAAATGCATTCACAGAGACACTTTCACATGTTGCCTGAAGTGTTAAGTGGCTCAAAGGGAAAATATGTTAACAGAGAGAGAGAGAGAGAGACATAGAGAGAGTAAGATATATTAATTGCATTGAAATGTGTTTCGTTTATAAATTTTATTGTGGTCGGAAGTGTGTGCGCAAATAAATAAAGTATTTTTGGAAGACAATTTCACATTCGCATTTGTATTTAATATACTTCAAATTGTTATAGCTTCATCAGAGACCATAAAATACAGGGTATGAGTATGCATTTGTAGTCTGCACTTAATTGCATTTAATTTGCCATAAAGTTGTTTGCCTTAATGCATGCCAAAAGGGTATTTTTTTATTTTGGGTCGCTGAAGGGGAATACGTGCAACGCATCCGTAAGATACATTTCTTAGCCACGTCATGCGACAACAAAAAATACATTCAACTTTTGGGATTCATCGTAAATATCTCATTTCTCTCTCTCTCTCATCAACTTGAAGTTGGGTCAACATTCGGCACAAATATGTTATATGAACATGCAATAAAGTCAATGTCTGGCATTGTTTATCACAATTTATTTCATTAACAATTTCAATAAAATTTATTTATTAATTTATTTAAGTAGGTTTACATACTGACAAGGTTATCCACTCTTTAGATATACGTATGTATTTACATAAGGATTTTTGATATACATATATCATGCATCTAGACTCATGCTTGACATTTATGTGACTCGAGTGCTAAACAAATCGAACTTGAAGTTGAATAACCCGACAATATACAACAGAAACAGAAAACCAGAGGAACAGATACAGAAACTCTGAATGCACATTGAATCCGCACTTGAATAACCAAATTTTTGTTGTTTGTTTTAGCCATTGAATCGTGCTGAATGCAGTTGTGAGTAAGCCACAATATCATTTTATTTTTTCCTCTTTTCGTTGGTTTTACAGAATAGCAGAGAGTTCAGGGTGAAGTTGGAAAAAAAAATAATTAGATTAATGGCAAAGTGTGGAAGTTGTTGTTCAATATAACTTGGCATCAATAATTAAGCTAATGGTTGTTAGAATTATGAAAGACAATTAAATTAAATTTTTTTAGAATTGAGCAGCCTTGGGCTCAATATTATTATTATTAATATATTTTTAAAGTATTCGTTTCACACTCTACGTATTCGCAATATTTCTTGTCTTTTAGTACTTCTGCTTTCATTTGTTACCTACATAAAATATAGCATACTTAGTCGCGATTTCGCATTATGCATTATTGTATTTTAGAAAACCAAATGCATTTTTCTGTGTCAAGCACTAAGTTCTCAAAAAAACTAACAGCACATTCTATATAGACTGCATTTGTATCGACAGAGATAAAGATGTAGAGAGAGAGAGAGAGAATGAAATGGAAGACGTATGTATAGTTTCCAATAAAAATATGCAATGAGAAAAAAAAAACATTTTGTGTGCGTTTTGTAAGTGGAAAAATGCATTAGACCAACAACAGAAGTAAAATTGTTTGCCTGCCTTTTGTTTCATACTTAAGAGCATTTTGTTTTATTTTTTTTTTTTTTGCTTTTCCCCATTTTCGATGTATATGAAATTTCCATTTGCATTGGATGAAGAGATGGCTGCTCAAACCCGCATTGTATACGTCATTCAGGATCATCATCAGGCAGCACATCATCATTGTGATCATTAACATGTTCTATTGTTCAATAGTTGTTGTAATGTTTTTCTCTTGCAATTGTTGTTGTTGTTGTTGTTACTTGTTGGCTATGGCTTTTGAGCGCCATAATTGGAAGCATGCATATTCTCATTGTACGCAAAAGAAACAAGTAACAAGGAGCTGTCTGTATTGGTCGGTGGGTGTCAGGAGTAGTGATGGGAGAGGAGGGGAGAGAGTGCCAGATGATTGCAAAGCAAACAATGCCAAGTCAGAGCCCAGTGGCAATAATACAACAGCAACACCAACAAAGAAGAGGCCCCCCAAAGCCAAATAGCCAACATTACTGAACCCCAGCAACCTCAAACCCCAACCGCAAAAGCAACAGAAACAGAAACTGAAACTGAACAGAACTCAACACCCCATACAGTATGCATCCCAATATACCCCCATACGGAAACCCCAATAAGGCCCGAGACGAGACTCTATTGTATGAATGTTGTGCGCGCCATTTGGCAAACATTTTTATTATCATGCAACATTCAACGAATGCTGCAACAACACACACAAAGGCGGCTGGCTGCAATTTGTTGCCACAGCTAATATTGCACTAAAGCTTATTACCACTGCAACAACAATGGACACCAACAACAACAACACCTACAACAATAATATAAAGAGCAATAACAATATATGTGTCATTGAAGTCATTTAGAAATATACAAAAAAATATATATATACCAAAATGTAAAATTGAAAATATTTTTTCTATTTTTTTACATTTTTTTTATATATTTCTTTTTTTTTTTGTGTAATTTCCTTAAAAGCATAAAAACGATTTGCCAGCAGACGGCAGCTTGTTGAATTTGAAAGAAGTAAAAATTGTCAGTGGCTTTTTAGATGCGGAACCGTTGCAAGCAAATCGCAGCTTGCAACAGACACAACAGAGACACGCCGCGGCGCCCAAAATGGTGAATGTGCAACAAAAGCAACACGCAGGCAACTTCAGACTCAAGACTAGTACTTATGTAATAGACGACTGTCGACGTTTTTATATTCGTTTTCAACCTTTTTTTTTTTTTGATCTTTTCACATTTACGCTCAACAAATGTGTTTTCAATGCTATAATTTATCAATTTTCTGTTGGTCAAATATTGCAACATTTTGGTCTCTATATTATTTTTTTTTTTTTTTTATTTCGATTGCAACCCATAAATAATGCAACATGTTGGCGCGCTCATAAATGTTTAATACTAGATGCCATGCCACTGAAAATGTGCACGTTACAAACTGGAATTATGGTAAATATCAACAGTTATTTTCGTAGATATTTTTCAGTTCAATTTTAAACTGAAAACGAAAGGGGGAAAACAGAGATCAGCATGAATTCGGAACTATCTATTGAATTTTTCACTATCAGAAAAAAACATATCAATTTATATTTAATCAAAATTAATAATTTTAAATTTTTATTTTAAATTTATTAAACTTATTTATAATATTCTTCA
This sequence comes from Drosophila quadrilineata, assembly GCA_018150725.1. Classification (NCBI taxonomy): domain Eukaryota; kingdom Metazoa; phylum Arthropoda; class Insecta; order Diptera; family Drosophilidae; genus Drosophila; species Drosophila quadrilineata. The sequence continues at coordinate 1,685,227 of JAECWN010000375.1, forward strand.
ACTTGAAATAAAACTATTTTTAATTTATTTTTTTTTTTATTTTTGTGGCAATTTATTTCAATAAGTTGTTAAATTTTTGTGTTAAAATATTTTTCTCATATTTATATTTTCGAATTTTCAAATTTTAACAGAACTAGCCAGTGGTATTTCAAAGGATTTCTATGCACGAATCGCAGGCACTCAATGAGCGAAAGGAGGCAAAGGAGTCCTGCAGGTTGGCAGTCAACAAGGCAACAAAACGGAAGTCATTTATTTTGTGTTCGTGACATAACAATGAGAATGGCCATGCAATTATATGCTCAACTGAGAGAGATGGAGAGAGAGAAAGAGAGAGAGAGTGAAAAGGGCTGACCATGCCCATTTGAAAAAGTCACTCACTGTACTCAAGACATACATCATATTATATTATATTACATTGCCTCGTCTGTTTGGTATTTGGTTATTTGTTTTGCTTCCAATTTTCTTCTTTTTATTTTATTTTGTTTTGTTTTGTTTATCCTGCTGTCGTTGATGTTTTACTTCCTGTTCGCTGCACTAGTTGTTATCTAATTTAGCTTAAGAGGCAAGTCAGTCAGGCAACAACTAAACTTGGCTTTGGCTTTTGGCATCGCTCATTGTTAACGGTTTTTTGTTTGACATTTTTTAAATATTTCCGGCTACTGCAATTGTCATTGTTGTTGCTGCAATTTGGCCAACATTAATTACGGAAAATGTTTTAATATCGCTTAAGCGACTGCAGATCGACAGGATATACTATTTCTGCCAACTCGAGCTCAGCTCGTCAATTTCCTAATGGCTTTGCCATTCAAAAACCGTAGCATTTTAGCCGGAAATGCTTTCAACTTGAGGTAGTTTATATAGTATGTTGCCAGAGCGGGTTCACAATTGTAATTAACCTAAAAATTTCATATGCGGCAAAACAAAATACTATAAAAATGTATATTAATATCCATAACGCGACTTACGATTACGTAGTATTTTGCTGGGGTACATTAACCCCTCTCCATCCCCCTTTCTGCCACAAAACCTCAACAACTTTTTGACGAATGCCAAAGTCAAAACAAAACCAGAAAAAGTATATCGAAATTGGCAATATATATAGTATGAATCATACATGCGAACGATATCTCCTTCGAGTAGTATGTGCCATAAGTATTGTCATACAAATCAGTTATAAATTAACTAAATCTTCAGTTTCATTTCACAGTATTTTTTTTATAATAATGCCCTGTAATTTATTAAGCCCAGAGGTATGTGGAGGTGCTGTCATTAATACATATAATTTGGGCATCCACAATACAAAAAGTTGCAGCAGAAAATATTAAAAAAAAAAACCTGAACTGTCATAGCCATGTTTTATATTTTATTTTTTAGCTTTTCGTTACCTTATTTATTCGATTATAGTACGAAACCGTTGACAATGGCCAAAAGTGAGACAGACATGGGGCTTCGATGATGGCGTTGTTGACACAGCGTCATCAAGCTCCCAACGTCATGCATTAATATACATTTTATTTTTGTATTTTTTGTTGTGTATTTTTGCATCGTAAATTAAAAGCTTTAAGTATTATTCAACATTTTTTCCGATTGTCTTTTTTGGTCTGCTGCGGCTTTGGCTTGACTGAGTGAGACAGATTGGATTTAAATTAAAAGCGAAATACAACAAATCTAAAATAAATACAACACTAAACAGCCTATGGATATGCAAGAGGAAAAAAAACTACAAAAATAAATGGATAGAAATAACTGACGATTGGACATAATTGATTGACTTTCAATAGTTCAAAAATATACTTAGCAGAGATACAACAGGATTCTATACTTGATAGTCGGGCATTTTAAAAAATTGTCCTTAGAAACATTTAACTATTAACTTAACATTTTCGTAATTCAATTTCTATCCAAAAAATTTTCATTATCTTTTTTATGAATTTTCCATCACAGTAGTTTTCATTTGTCTGTTTTGTCAAAAAAAAAAATGTTGAAAATGGTGAAAATTTGTACATCATTATTTTTGCAACTAATCAATTTCTGAAATCAAAATGGTAATAACAACATAACACGGTTTAATTTGGGTGAATATTTTGGAAAATAGGTCGAGTTTTACTAAAAAAAAAAAAAATAATAAATTTCACACTATTAAAGAAATTTCAGTGAAAATTATAACAAAAATAGGAATTTTCCCTTTCCCAACTATGTCTTAAAAATATTTTGAATTTGCAACAAAAACTTATAACGAGCAATTTTCAATTTTTTTCTTTGAAAAATAAAGATAACTTATTTTAAAAATGATCCAATAAAATGAATATTATAAAATGTTTGGTGGTACATTTGTGGCCCTGCACTTTCTCATTTTGAAGGCAGTTTAGACGGCAAATTGCTGGCAATCTGACGATAATGATCTCAGAAATCGCATACGGAAGTCAACTAAAGTGCGTTAAAGTCAAGGAAAAGAGGTGAAAAATGAAAAGGAAAGTGCAATAAACAACAAGAGTTGACCATTAAGGTTTTGCCGTGCAGTTACACAATATGAACAAAAAAAAAACGCCCAAGCCCATAAATTGTTGGGAATCTTAGGATGGGAGTTGACGGATAAATGCCACAACGAAAACATGATAAATCGTGTGAATAATGGGCTAAAAACAATGATCGGCATTTATCATTCTCGCTATCGAGTCGAACTCATCGACTAAATTCGACTACAATAAACGAATTATAACTAATAAGCGTGTTTAATCCCATTGTTAGGCAAATTTGGCAGCAACAAATGAAGACAGTTTTGACTTTAAGAAATGCGCCATGGATTGGATTGAATATTTGTGATTTTTTATGTGATTTTGTTATATAGTCTAACCGATATTCTGTTCGACTTTTGCTATTAAACAAAATCATCAACAGCTACTTGATAAAATAATACGGTCGCCGCACCACACGCTGCGTTTCTGTATTTTTGTTTTGTTGTTGTTTTTTTGTTGTTGTGTGTAAAGCGCAGCGACCCGAAAATAAATGATAAAATTATGCAAATTTCTTACTTAGATTTGTTGTATGTTGATGCTTGTGTGTTTTATTTTGTTCGTTCATGATGAACTGCTCTGATTTGACAAAAAACATGCATGTAAATATGTGTGTATGTATATAAAATATGTGTGAGAGATTATTCGGGTGCCATAATAAATTCCAAGAGAAAGGCATTTTGTTATGAATAATTCGAGCTTCAAATGTTGTCGTCGAACATGCAATCGAGTGAATCTCAATTTGATAAATGAGTTCAATTTATTTTATTATTAAACTAAAAGCATTGAACTTTCATCTAACCGACTACGATAGGTATTAAAATGCTCTGATATGAGCAGGTGAAAGTGCATAAACTATGTTTTATAAAATTTGAAAATCTATTTAATTTCTAATAAGAAAAAGTAAATTTTATTTGCAGCAACAGCAGCTTACATGTTGTTTATTAGCCCAGTTAATGGCGCCACAATTTATGTTTGTCTACTTGTATTTATAATTTTCATTAAAAACTGATACGATTATTTAAATGATGGCATTACAACGACTGTAAACTGATTAAAACACACAAAATCTGTGAAACAACATTAAAATAAAATACGCTACACTGCGATAGACATTGGTTTGGCTGCTGCGAATGGCGTCAATTAACCCAATTAACTTGATCTATGCATAGCATGCATATTTAATTTGCACCTCTTTCGGATATTCACCCAATATCGCCAACAACAACAAAAACACCAGGAATCCTCTGCTTATGTATAATAAATAATTTAAAGTTGCTTGCTTATTTCTCTCAGTGTATGTCTGTGTGTGTTGGCATCAAATTATCATAAATTATGCTTCGATTTCTGCTCATGACAGTTGCGCATCTGTGGAAGCTACTCATTGTTATTGCTGTTGTTATTGTACTACTCTTGCCACTTTTGCTGTTTAAGATTTTGACAGATATTGTTTTGTGGAGTAGAGTGCGATTTGATTGAAACATTAGGTAAATAACTGTCAGACATTAGACGGCATTAAAAATTGATATTGAAAAAGGGCCTAAAGAGGTAAGCCAAGTAATTAATTTGAGGCAAATTCAGCAGGGAGACATCCGAACGGAAACTTTAATTAGGCCATTTTCAATTATCATTAGCATCGATATCAATAACAAATCAACTGGGTGGTAAGTTCATAAATTTTTCTATTTATAACAATATATTTTCATTCATAAGTTATAAATAATGTATTAATTTTAGACTGCCTAACATAGCTAAACATTTTGTGGTTTGTTCAACACGAATACTCTCACGATTCCTAAACAAATATGCACACACTGCAAATATTTTATAGTTTTTTGCTGCTCAGTTAAAAGCCAAGTTATGCGTACAGCACCGTTTTAAGCGCCTTCTGGAGTCTCTGAGTCCAAAAAACCCACAACAAATGACAAATATGTCCCCAGTGTGAATGACGTGGCAGCAGCAGCAAGTTGCCACCGGGCAACCACAGGTCGCACCGCAAACTAACTGCAAAAAAAAAGACAAGAAAAACCAAAAGCAAAGTGAAAAAAATTCAAGACTGCAACACACATTTGGCGCCAATTGCATTGCACTTTTATTTTTATGGCATATGTTTGCGGCAGTTCGCAACTAACTGCATTTGGCAGTATGCTTCACTGGCTGCCAGCCTGGCCATAAAGAAAAGGGGAGGGAAGAAGCAGTACAAAGCCATGAGAGAAAACGAGAGAAAAAACTACGCCCCATAATGCCTCAATGGATAAGGGGCCAAGGCTGCACGCAACCTGCAATGCTAAAAAAAAAATTCAAAAAAAAAGAGATTGGGAAAAAAAAATTGAAAAAGAAAATTTCTTTGCTTGGGACTTTTCAGATTTGAGCCAGCACAAAAAAACAAAAAACCAAAAAAAAACATGAGAAATAGATTTATGAACATATTTCATGATCTATGTGAATTGTTGACCGCAGCTTTAATTTGTATTTAACAAAATGCTGGCAACAAATTAAAATACATGCGTGTTTTTCATATTTTCCCCTCGTACAAAAAATAAGAAACACATTGACGACATTTTCATGAAAATATACATATGTATGCTCATTTTTTCCGTGTACTTTCCAAAAGATTTATTCTTGTGTCATTAGAACCCAAAGTTCCCGCACTCCACAGTCGGGTTAACCATGAAAATTGATTGCGGGCAGCAGCTGTTGATTGTGTATGCGTCTGACAAAGATAGATAGATATGATACTGTCCCTCTTCTAGTATTTTAAGTTCTTATTTTAATTTTGTTTGTGATTTTTCATGTTTTGCCGGAAGCGTTATGTGCACTAATTTTTCATCGCTTTTCAATATCGTTTTGCGTAAATGCTTATCCATAAGAAAAAATTAAAATATAAAAAAGCAATAATAAATGAAAAGATAAATTAGAAAATGGGGGCAGAAAGCAAAGAGCATTAACAACAATAACAACAATCCCGTTGTATGTCAATGTGTTTGCCTTAAATTAGTTCATTGTTGTCCAAGAGCTGTCAAGTGTCAGCGTCAACAACCCTCCAAGATCTCCGCACTCCCCAACCCCTCTAGTGGTTAGTGGGGATTTGGATAAGTCATCAGTGGGGAAAGTTGAGTCTTTAATGCACTTTAAAGAAGATTTAAAGACACAGAAAAACAGGGAGCTATGCATTCATGTTTATTAATTAGTTTTGTGAACTCAAGAACTATTTATGGCTCTTTTTTCTAAATTAACCTGCTTAAGTATTTTATCAGGCGATAATTTCTTAATATTTGTTAAATTGCTAAAAACTGGCTTCCCATTAATATCCAAAGTCAATAAATCAACTGCATGAGTCTGAAGTATTATATTTTTAAGACTTCAATAACCAGTTTGTAGTTGGCAGACAAATTTTAATTTTTGATTTCTGATTATTTTAAGATTATAAACCATAACCGTAAACATTTTAAAACAGCAGTCAACAGTTGACTAATTAATATCACTTGTCACTTTTCAATCTAGAAATTTCAAAAGTAAATGTGACAGATTTTATAAAACATTTAAAAGCTAAAAAGGAAATCAAAACACATTTCTTATGTAAGTTGAAGGAAAAATTGAAGCTTATGTTTTCCTTAGATAACATTTATCAGCATATGAAAAGTTTTGATAGGAATTAGAAATTAGAAGAGTGTATGAGTGGCAAAGAGGAGGTATAGTTCGACAAGGTTTCTCATAAATGAGGTCAACATAATCCTATTTCTTAATTTAAGCAATTAAGCGGATTACGAACAGTTACAAGTGCAGAGGCAAGAGCATAGGTATCTCAAACCTACCCACACTCAACAGAAGTGTGTGTGAGTGTGTGTAGTTGTTAGGTGGGTGTGTTGGGTGCTCAAGTTCGTATAATTTAAATTCAAAAGTCACAGTGCATGCAATTGAATCTATTCTGAGCTAAGCGACTTGCCTGAGATACATTACTCCACATACGTAGATACATACATGTGTCTATCAACACTTGGGATTCAAGTTAAGAGCGTGGGAGGAAGTCAAGTTTTCCATGTAATAACCAAAATGGTATATTGCTCTAGACTAGACTAGACAGGCAAGTAAAAGTCTCAGAGCGACTTGTTGAAATATTTTTAATGTGCATTTCAGAAATATACAACTAAAATAAAATTTTTGAAAGATTTAATTTATATCATTTCATGTGTATATCATAAATTCAAAAATCAAGAAATCAAGACTTGTTTTAATTAGTTTCTAGACAAATTGCATTCAGCAAAATATTTTACTTAAATTTACTGACACATTGAAAATAAACCGCCTGCATAGCCTCAGATACATTTGTGGCCGATTAAAATACAAATTGCTTCCGCGTGCCGCACATTCACGAATATAGTGTCAGTTATAAAGACACAAATATTTAAAAAATGCAAAAGAATTAATAATGAAAACGAATCTGAAAAAGAATTGCTACTTCAGAGACCGCCAAAGGGGCGAAATGCAGACCAATTGAAATGGATTCAATTGAATTGAGTGGAAAGCGCATTCAATACAAAGGCGCGCCATTCAGGCAAACGAGAGGAAGAAAAAGAGAGAGAGAAAGAAAGCAGTATACGGAAGAGATGAGAAGTGAGAAATAGTGTTGAAATTTTAGCTATTTTAATGCTAGATCTAGTAATTTTGTAACTTCGATACTAGAACATATACTGATATTCAATTAGTTTTTTTTATTGTTCGCTAAAAATGAAATGTATTTTAAAGACGACACGATTTTTATCATATTTATAATTTTTTGATCAAAATTTATGTATATTTATAGTTCGATCGCTCACGAGCAATCTATAGTATGTATGAACCTAGTTCGAGGCAGCTTCTAAAATAAAACAGTTAATCTGAAGAACAGTTCAATCTGAAGAACACATTCAAAGCTTCACTATTTGAATATTTTTTTAATATTTGAAGATCAGAATTACTCGTGTAATTAATACACCAATGTTGTTAATTACACAATCAATATCGATGAAATAGCCTAATTAGTTTAATAAAAGAGGTTAGATTATTTAAAATATTTTATAAAATATTCTGAAAAACTTTACATTTCTAATTTTTCCGTACTATATTCAAAATTTGAAATTATGTAAAAATAAGAGCATTTTTTTAGCAATATAATTTTCTTTTTAGCTATTTCTAGCTATTTTTCTCAAGAATTTCTGGCAACACTGGGGAGTAGTGACTAAAGTGGAAAAGAAGTAAAGCAAGAATATATCCAGAGTATAATGTGAAGCGAAATGAATTGTAAATCGAAATCAAAAGAATAAATATGCTCATAAGAAGAACTTAATCTTGCTTCAGATAATATAGCGAAGATAATATTTATGAAGATAGTCATGATCAAGATGATGAAGTTATTATTATTAGCTGTGGTTGTGTTTATGACATCTCAACTCTAGTTGAATTAAATTGTGGTACACACAAATTACTTTCCGGAAAGCAACATCTCAAAACTGTTTCAATTAATGCGGAAAAATATAAATTAATGATGTTCATGACTAAGCAGCACTCAAGCTCTATACAATTCATATTTTATCCCAAGAAAGATGAAATACTATATTCGAATAAAATCTACCATATATATAAAACCACCACTACAACTCCAGGTCTATGTCCTATACCTAAAAATTGGACTTGTAGGCTTCCCAAATTTTCGATATGTCATAACTTTGTCAAATATCAACCGATTTTCAAGTTTGATATCTCAATTTCTTAGTTTTGACCAGAACAATAAAACTGCATTCAAAGATTGCTCGAATTAAGACCTTCATTTTCGGACCCCTCCATAAGCCCCCGATCTATGGCCCATAGTCAAAAATTGGACTTGTAGGCTTCCCAAATTTTCGATGTGTCATAACTTTGTCAAATATCAACCGATTTTCAAGTTTGATATCTCAATTTCTTAGTTTTGACCAGAACAATAAAACTGCATTCAAAGATTGCCCGAATTAAGACCTTCATTTTCGGACCCCTCCATAAGCCCCCGATCTATGGCCCATAGTCAAAAATTGGACTTGTAGGCTTCCCAAATTTTCGATGTGTCATAACTTTGTCAAATATCAACCGATTTTCAAGTTTGATATCTCAATTTCTTAGTTTTGACCAGAACAATAAAACTGCATTCAAAGATTGCTCGAATTCAGACCTTAATTTTCGGACCCCTCCATAAGCCCCCGATCTATGGCCCATAGTCAAAAATTGGACTTGTAGGCTTCCCAAATTTTCGATGTGTCATAACTTTGTCAAATATCAACCGATTTTCAAGTTTGATATCTCAATTTCTTAGTTTTGACCAGAACAATAAAACTGCATTCAAAGATTGCCCGAATTAAGACCTTCATTTTCGGACCCCTCCATAAGCCCCCGATCTATGGCCCATAGTCAAAAATTGGACTTGTAGGCTTCCCAAATTTTCGATGTGTCATAACTTTGTCAAATATCAACCGATTTTCAAGTTTGATATCTCAATTTCTTAGTTTTGACCAGAACAATAAAACTGCATTCAAAGATTGCTCGAATTCAGACCTTCATTTTCGGACCCTTCCGCAAGCCCTGGCCTATAGACAAAAATTGCACATGTGGGTATTTCAAATTTTCGATGTGCCATAACTTTGTCAAATATCAACCGATTTTCAAGTTTGATATCTCAATTTCTTAGTTTTGACCAGAACAATAAAACTGCATTCAAAGATTGCTCGAATTAAGACCTTCATTTTCGTACCCCTCCATAAGCCCCCGATCAGTGGCCTACAGTCAAAAATTGGACTTGAAGGCTTCCCAAATTTTCGATATGTCATAACTTTGTCAAATATCAACCGATTTCCAGGTTTGATATCTCAATTTCTTAGTTTTGACCAGAACAATAAAACTGCATTCAAAGATTGCTCGAATTCAGACCTTAATTTTCGGACCCCTCCATCAGCCCCCGATCTATGGCCCATAGTCAAAAATTGGACTTGTAGGCTTCCCAAATTTTTGATGTGTCATAACTTTGTCAAATATCAACCGATTTTCAAGTTTGATATCTCAATTTCTTAGTTTTGACCAGAACAATAAAACTGCATTCAAAGATTGCTCGAATTCAGACCTTCATTTTCGGACCCTTCCGCAAGCCCTGGCCTATAGACAAAAATTGCACATGTGGGTATTTCAAATTTTCAATGTGCCATAACTTTGTCAAATATCAACCGATTTTCAAGTTTGATATCTCAATTTCTTAGTTTTGACCAGAACAATAAAACTGCATTCAAAGATTGCTCGAATTAAGACCTTCATTTTCGGACCCCTCCATAAGCCCCCGATCAGTGGCCTACAGTCAAAAATTGGACTTGAAGGCTTCCCAAATTTTCGATACGTCATAACTTTGTCAAATATCAACCGATTTCCAGGTTTGATATCTCAATTTCTTAGTTTTGACCAGAACAATAAAACTGCATTCAAAGATTGCTCGAATTCAGACCTTAATTTTCGGACCCCTCCATCAGCCCCCGATCTATGGCCCATAGTCAAAAATTGGACTTGTAGGCTTCCCAAATTTTCGATGTGTCATAACTTTGTCAAATATCAACCGATTTTCAAGTTTGATATCTCAATTTCTTAGTTTTGACCAGAACAATAAAACTGCATTCAAAGATTGCTCGAATTCAGACCTTCATTTTCGGACCCCTCCACAAGCCCCTGGTCTATGGCCTACAGTCAAAAATTGGACTTGTAGGCTTCCCAAATTTTCGATGTGTCATAACTTTGTCAAATATCAACCGATTTTCAAGTTTGATAACTTAATTTCTTAGTTTTGACCAGAACAATAAAACTGCATTCAAAGATTGTTCGAATTCAGACCTTCATTTTCGGACCCCTCCATAAGCCAACGATCTATGGCCCATAGTCAAAAATTGGACTTGTAGGCTTCCCAAATTTTCGATGTGTCATAACTTTGTCAAATATCAACCGATTTTCAAGTTTGATATCTCAATTTCTTAGTTTTGACCAGAACAATAAAACTGCATTCAAAGATTGCTCGAATTCAGACCTTCATTTGCGGACCCCTCCACAAGCCCCTGGTCTATGGCCTAAAGTGAAAAATTGGACTTGTAGGCTTCCCAAATTTTCGATGTGCAATAACTTTGTCAAATATCAACCGATTTTCAAGTTTGATATCTCAATTTCTAAGTTTTGATTGTTCAAATTGATAGATGCCCATAAGAAGAACTTATTCATGCTTTATAACCATGATAATATTTATGAAGATAGTCATGATGAAGATGATGAAGTTATTATTATTAGCTGTGGTCGTGCCTATGACATCTGATCTCAAGATGAATAAAATTGTGATACACACTAATTACTTTCCGGAAAGCAACATCTGAAAACTGTTTCAATTAATGTGGAGAAATATTAATTAATGATGTTCATGACTACGCAGCATTCCAGCTCCCTACAATTCATATTTTATCCCAAGAAATATGAAATACTCTTTTGGGATCCATCAACATTCTCATAACACTTTCAAGTGCAAGAAGGGCAGCTGCAACTGTCAGCCACAAAAATTAAAGTGGAAGGGAAAACTTCACGGCATTCGCTTCTCCTCTCCTCTCATATACTCTGCTATCAAGACAGCGGCTTTTTAAAGGGGATTGGTGGATAAAAAGCTAAAGTTTCGAGTGGAATTTTGATAAATGATATTGTATTTTTTCAGATTTTTTATGCTGCAAACGGCAGCAAATTAATTAAAAACAGTTTAACAAATTCATAGAATATTCATTTAGGTGGCCAGCTGACAAATTGTTTTTAAAGACTGCTCCCAATTTCGGATCGAACTGCAGATAGAGAGCGAGTGGAGGAGATTCAAAATAAAGAAGAAAAATGTAACTAATTTTGAAATGAGTGGCAACGGTAACCTTCGGAAAATTATAACGAAAAGTGAAATCCACTTAAGATAAATCCGTTTAGCTAAGACAATAACCTACCTACGCACTTAGCGGCTTCATTTGATTGAGAGCAAAAGATCTGCCCAAGTTAAATTAAAATTGCCGCCGAATATTGTTCCCAGATTATATCTTGGTATAAATATTGAATTGGCTTCAAAGAGGTCATAAAAATAAACAAAAAACCTTATAAATTGAAAACGAAAATCAAATATCACAAAAACAATAACAATAGCGAAATAGCAACAACTACTTGCTCGACTTATAAATATGCATGAATCTCGGAGTCTGTCGGCCATATTGGGCCATAAAAGCCGCAACTAGTGCTCACATTCTTATGTATCTACCTCCAACCGGCTAACCTTGTGACGCAGAACAACAGACAAACAAACAGACGGGAATCGTATCGAAAATCATATGGAGGAACTGCCTGCCTTTTGGGTTTATTTCTGATTTCAAATTGACACTTTTACTTTCCGAATTGTCAACCAAAAATACCTTCTGCTCATGATGATGATGAGCCAGACTAAACCTGATGAATGATGTTACTTTTGAGATCGCCATCCAGATAGTCAAGTTATATGCCATAATATATAAATTTATTGCTTTGCTTTTATTAGCTAGCAATTGTTGCTATAATTAGCATAATTTTATGCTAGTTTTAGTTCTAGTTAAACAATAAAGTAAAGGGTAACTCACAATCGATCATCGACTCGTGTATTTACTGGTTTCAATTTAATGACCAAGGCTGGTTTTTATTTCTTGAGTATATCTTACCTGAAATGAAATCAAAACAAGAATTTATCTAATAAGTCAATTAAACGTACATTTAAAATGCTATTTTGGCATACGTAAAAATTTAAAATGGCAAAAGTAGAATTATATAATAATCCAGATAATCGATAATGATAACAGCACCTACAACTCCCAAAAATTAAAAAAAATTCAAGCACATTAACTGATTCTCTTATCAATTCAATTGTTTGACCTTGACTCAATTGGTTATTTTAACACGTCTACTCTTAATTCCGAATCCGCAAGAAATGTGCAGTTTTGGCATAGGTACTTATAGAAAAACAGCACTTTTCGTTGGGATTCGGAATTGAGAGCAGGCTTGTATATAATTATAATCATTTTATGTTCCCTTTTGATTTTGTGAACTGAAGATGGCCAATCTGTTTCAAAAGTTGATAAATTAACGCTCGTTTGTTTGCTATTCAAAAGAAACTTGCTTATCTGATAAAATACTGTATAATTCAATATGAAAATGCAAATCGAATCAAGATATAAAAATTCATACTATCAATGTGTATTTCGATACATTATACAAATACATATAGTATTTGTTATATGTGTGTGTTATTTTGACTACCAGTTTTACCCGTGAAAGATACGGGCAGGAAACTAACGAGATAAAAAGGTAACTAGCCTAATTGACATCAATAAATTGGGGAGAATTCTACGTGCGGTATTTTCAATTAAATTGTCAAGTGCTGGGGCAACTCATTAATTACACATTCTGCGCAAATTTGGTCATTTATAAAATGTTCTACGGTATACCATGTCACACTATTAGAAATTCGATTACAGTAAACACTCAACATGATGAATATACTGAGTAAACTTAAATTTCTTTGCAATACCAATTAATATGCTTTACCATAAGTGTTGAATTGTGTAGGCAAGTTTTTTTGTTCAGTGTAAACCTAATGAAGTTCTTGTGGCTGTTAGCGACAGTTCACTGTACTGAACGACTGCGCATTTTAGCTCCATAACTCAATGCCAATATTTATAGGCTAGTTTGTATGCGACGACGATGTCTGTCTACCTATGAGTGTGTGAGTGTATCTCTCTCTATATATTTGACCAGGTACATACATATGTATGTTTATATGTTCATACTCTATATTTGTGCGCTTAAGCTTCCTAAACACACCAACTAATACTAATATATTGTCATCGACAGCTGAGTGTAAAAAAGCGACATTGTGGGCGTGAATAGAGGCGCTTTTTTATGCCGTATCAGCACTTCGATTCAATTAACGGCCTGTTAAAACTAGACATTAAAACGACTAAAACAAAAAAATATAAAAAAAATAAATACAATCACATTAAACAAAAAACTAGGTTACTATTTTTTTCAAGTGTGTTGTGGAAGTTGTCACTTTGGTATTTCGCAGCGTGTGCTGAGGAAGCCTAATTAGATTAAAATATAAAAATATAATAATAATGATAATCCAACAGAAAATTATGTAAAATTTATGTGGTTGCAAGCCTTTCAAAATTAACAATAAATTAATACAAATTTGAAAAGAAAATTATGTATGTACATAATGCATAACTAAATGCGACACGAGCCCAGCCAATTTGTTAAGTTTTTGTTTATTTCGTTTTCAGTTTGTAAATATTTTAATATTTTAGTTTTTTTTTAATATTTTTTTGTTTTTGTGGAGCCGTGACTAAATTGAAGTAGCTGCCATTATGAATAATGTGCGCATAAATTAAGCAATTTTGTGGCATTCGAGCTGATTTTATAATTGTAACAAAAAATATGACAAAATAATCAAAAACTGATTGGCTGACAAAAAACAACAAAAAAAAAGAAAGATACAAAAACAAACAAAATGCACTTAATGAATTTAGTGGCAATTTAAAGCAAACAAAAAGTGGCAGTAGAAGCAAAAACAGTTGAAATGAATGAATGAAAAATATTTGGTATGAATTTCAATTTCAATTTTTCAATTGGAGTTGGCAACGAGTATGCTGTTAATTGAGATTTTATTGGCTCGAACCTGCGGCACTCTAAATGGTCGAAATATTTAAGCCACTTAATGGTTTTGGTCAAAACCAAACCGCATTTCAATTGAATTATCAAAGTCAATCAAGTGGCTTAAAACAGATTAAATTTCTGCCAGACCAGCCACAAATTCTACAGGTATTACAACAATTAAATACCCGCTACTAAGATTACAATTTATGTTTACATTTTAAGTCAGTTTATATTGTGTAAAAGTTGAAAACTTTAAAATATGCTTTAGCTAGCTTAAGTAGTAAATAATAAATATTTATAACAATTCCTTCACACATTCACACTCTTAAGGCTCAAGTATCTGACACTCTCCATCAATCTCAAGGTAAATCGTAAACTCAACTCAACTCAAATTATTTCAACTGCCGCCCACAGGCAGCGAATCATATCAAACAAAAGTTAAGCTTAATTTTGGAGACTTAAAAACTTCAAACATCAAAAGTGTAAACAATAAATAATAATAATTATTTGTATGGAGAATTGAGAGTGGTTCCGCCTGCCACGCAACTCACAATTTGGATAGCTGTCAAAAAAGTTGTCAAAATGCTTGTTGGTAGCAAACGAAACCGTTTTTTTAACTCTTTAACACGTGTTAGTGTGTGTGTGACAGGTAACCATTTAAAGTTGGCCAAATGTGGCATATACATTGCCAAGTGAGTGAAATAATTTATAGTTACTGTTTCGGCTAAATGTTGGTAATGTTCTAATTACGTGGGCGCGTGTCACATTTCGGCTTATTTATCGCACCGCTTCAATCAAAATATCAACAGTATTTATGGTTCTCCACTCTTGACTATCTCTGTACCGCCCCGCCCCCCTTCCCTTCTTTCACTCCCCTTTCAAGGGGGGTAAGTGACAGCTCATTTGGTGGCATGTATCTACGTATGTATGTGTGTTGATTTGATTAGTATGCCGTGCATGGAATATCTAATTGTCTAAATGTAGAAAAAACTCTCACTGCGTTAAATGGGTGTTGTGACTCCAACAACAACAACCACAACAACAACAACAATAAGAACAACAACAAATAAAAATGTGAATCAATTGTTTCACATTGCATATGTGGGCTATATTCAATAGCCTGGGTCAAGGTCTCCCCATATATAGCCACAATTGACCAGGAAACGTTGATAAATTTATGATCAAAATCAATCAAACTGTGCTTGTAATGCAAATACATTAACAGCCTTGTAATATGCGCATTAACAACACACTGATAATATATAATGGATGGCAGAGTATTTGTAATAGCTTCGGATATAGTTTTTGATGATACCAAAACATACTACAATTCAAATAAATGCTGTTTGGTAAACGAAAAATGACATACATAACATGGAAAAAAATACTATAAAAATATAAGAAATCCTAGTAAAGAGTTCTCATTTAAAAAGTAAATAAAATTAAAAGAAATGCAAATAAAGTAAAATAAATAACAACAAATTATTAATTGAAAAAAATAAAAGGCTAAAATAAATTTAAAATATTTATAATAATAAATAAAAAATAAATACTAAAAAAATTATTAAAGAAATTAAAAAATAAATACTAAAAAAATTATTAAAGAAATTAAAAAAAATTAAAGATAAAAAAAATGTATTCTGCGTAAACCGCCATGTGAAACTCATAATTCAGTAGAAACTCGGAGCTAATCAAATACATACTACTATGGGGATACTAACTAAACAATGGCCTGGAACTGACAGCTGAAACATTTTCCATGTAAATTTGTGAGGACAGAAAAAAAAAAGTGAAATTTAATGCATGCCTTGGATTACACGCTACAATTTGGTGGCAAAAGAAAAACAATGTAAAACCAGAGATGCTCTAGGAAAATCTCGCAAAGTTTCTGCATTGTTTTTTAGTCTCAACGAATTTCTACTTGAATTACAAATGCAGTGAAAAGTGCAGCAACAGCAACTATAACCATGAGTGGATGAGGAGTAGGTGGCAGTTCATCCAAAAAGCAGAGAAGACATGGTGTGAAATTTCAAACGGCAATTTCAACTGCTTGACAGAAAGAGAAGCAGACAGTGAAAAGAGGGAGATGGGAAGAGAGATGGTCTGACAGACCCTCTGGCGACAATCAAAGCAGCTTAGAAACTTTGGGGATTATTCACAGCGAATTAAACGGCATAGATTGCAGGTTGTAGATTTTAGTTGGTGTTGTTTCTACATATTGCCACCAACGGGCAACGCCCGTGTTTCTCTTTGGGCCAATTCGACTGCCAACAGCATGAAAAATGGCAAAAACGATCAGCCACCATGTCTACACACATGTTTCATTCAATTGCAGCCAAATGTCAAAGTGTCGGCATGTATAAACCAACTTATAATTCACCAGCCAATACAACTATTCAACATTTCAAATTTAAACACCATGTTTTTTTATATCCATATTTTTTTTTTGGATTGCGAAATTCGCATTGATGGCTGCCAATCAAACTGCAATTTCCAACTGTCAACTAAACTGACGACAGACAACGGGATGGCTCAAAATCTCAAAAATCATTATGCGGAAAAACAAGTATTGGCCAATAACGTGAATGGAGTTTAAATACAAATTATAGATAAAATTCTATGATAGATAAATTTCGTAATGACTTTAAAAGATTAAAAAATTTAAAATTTATAACTGAACTAAGTTAAAATATTAAAAATAAATTGAGATGCATTAAAAAAATCTTATAACAAATGCAAATTCGTCGAACTTATAACATTAATAAAAAATAATATTAACAATAATTCAGTTGCATTTAAACTTATAACAAATGTAGTTGAGTACAACTTCCTTAGAGACTCCATAATCTTTTATCAGAGCTCTTCTACTCTCTTCGCTCTTCTTGTCTCACAATAATTAAGCACAGCTACTAAAAATTAGCATGACAAAGCTAATAAATGCAGAATTCACAATTAGCTCGACAATGACTAGACAACTCAGTTCAACATTTTTATAGTTTTTGTTTTATTTTGTGTTTTTCTTTTTTAAATCAAATTAAATGTGGCAGCTAATTTAAAGTAAATCAAATCTACAGAACAATACGAAAGAAAAAACTTTGATATTTATGAGATCTGAACTTGATATTGAACAAATAAATAAAATCAGAAAAATCAATCAAAGTTTGCCACGCAACAGAGACAAGACAAGGCAACAAAAATAAATAATAAAAAAAAGAGAGAAAAACAATTAACATGAAATGTGCTGGGCGCAACATAAACTCAAAAACAACTTTGGAATCTTAAACAAGTTTCAAATAGGTGAACAACAAAATCAAAAAGATAAGTTGTTGATATGTAAGAGAAATACCGACAAAAATCAATACTACGTCAGAGTTTTCAAGTGCTCGCTGCTGGTATCTGACTTCCTTCCCCTCAAAAATGTATATGCAGGAGGGGGAAAATAGCCAAAAGTGTGAAAAATACATGTGCACAAATTGATTTATGTTATGTTAACTATGCAAAGTCAAGGGCATAATTCAGATTTCAAAAATTCAAAATATAATAATATTTGAAAATACTGAAAATATTTACCCTGCCTGCGATTAGCATAAAAAGTGCATGTATTTTTAAAAATCCAATATTGTGAATATTTATTGTGTTTTTCTTTTATTAGCTTAAATTCCGCAGGGGGTGAAATATGAACATGCATGGAATTTCCATAGCATTTTCCACGACACGACACACCAAATTTGCATAAACAAATACCCGACACAACAACAAAAGCCGCCATCAGCTATTGGCCAAAGCCAAAGCCAACTGCCAAATTAAATCATATAAAATAAAGCGCGACATGCCACAGCAGCACACACCTGCGTAAATTGCAATAAAAAAAATATAAAAAAATATATGAAAAATGAAAAAAAATATATATACAAAAAAAAATATAAAACTGTAATGCTGTCAAATGTGTAAAAAAGGAGAACAACAATTTGAACTACATATAGTGGGCTTTGTCAGCCGATAGAGAGTGGCTTTAAAAGATGAATTCGAGCCAATAAACAGAGCAGATAGAGAGAGAAAATGAGAAAGAGAGAGATAGAGAGAGAACGAACGAGAGAGAGAGGGAGACTCCTGCTGCCAAAAATGCCGTCAGGCATTGAAATTTAAATGCACAGCGTATAGTTAACAGAAACGAACAACACACACTCACACCCAGAAAAAGAATTCGAAAAATGAAAACCCAAATACATACAGATACAACTGTATATATGTATGTATGTATATCATGTACATACATATGTGTATGGCAAATGAGTAAGCACATGTAGGCAGGAAGCGTTTGGCACACACACAGGAAGTCAGTCAGGAGACCAGTGAGGCATATCGAATGAAGGCAGGGGGGGCACGTCAAGGGCAGTGACATGAGCACTCCGTGCTACACTGCACAAAATATATAATAAACCAAAAAAATTATATACATAATATCTCTGTACAATTCTATTAATCATAAATCTCTCCCTATTTTAAATATTTTCTAACAAACGTAAAATTTAAGTAACGTAGTTCAGAATTTATATCTGTCATTACCATGGCAATTTCCATAAAATATAATAAAAATAAACAACTTTCTCACAGTGTAGAGCACCTTTTTGTGAACTCTCAACAGGCTACAAGGCAGGGAAACGGCAGCCTGGCGTATTAGTAATGTAATTTTAACCCAAAAACGTACCCAGAACGTAATATTTTAGTAAATGCAAATGGGCAAATTTCGAAATAAAATTGATGTGGCCATTTGTATTTATCTTTAATTTTATAACAGAATCAATCAAGTGGAATGCTCATTGTAAATGGTAAAATCATCAAACAGGTTCAATAAGCATTATATGCCAAAACCTTTTCCCAAATTGCCAAGAACGAAACCGAAAAAAAAAAATAAAAATCAGCCAAGAAAACTCCACGAAAAAATGTTATTTACGTTTATGCATGACAGGGATAAATATTTATGTGCAAAAACACACACACACACACACGAATATTCGTAAAAAGCTATAAGTTCTAATTATAAAGGAGCCACAGAGTACACAACAAAACAAAGAGCACCTGGATATGCAAGTCTCACAAATCCCTATAAGTAGTCTAAGTACCACATAATACCCGATATTCTTACTTATTTCAAGCAGTAGCTGCCAGGATAACAGCCACCTCACCTGCCCGACATCCTTTCGCCATCTTAGGCATTGTTTGTATGTCCCTAAAGAGAGCCTCTGCTGGCTCAAGTGGCAAATACCTGAAGCTGCTGCCAACCACCAGCAGGGGAAGCTGCTGTCACATTCACAGTCATAAGGAGGGCCTCCGCAGGACCCATAGTCTCTGATCAGCCAAGCAGGCATCGGTTGATGGGGGAAAAGGCAGCCTGTCTCTGTCAGAAACCAGAGTCAAAGCCAGCTGACGTCAGTATTTAAGAATTGCCAAATTCTCAGAGACAGCTTAGTGCAAAAACTTTTAGTCACAACACAAATATGTACATATACATACACATAAAATGGATATAAAAAACAATTACAAGAGCAATAACAGCAAATAAGAAGAAGCAACCCCGAGAAATCAAAAAACTACAAAACTAGCAAATCAACGAAGATTGTTGATGGCAGCCAACGGCAATAACTACAACTAAAGTTCCGTTTTATGATGATGTTGGCGAGCGGAAAATATGGACAAAACAAGAAAAACTGACGCCAATAGGTCTGGACCTGTCTCACAAAAGTGCTCGCAAATTTATTTGTTTTGTTTGTCTGCACACGCGCCCTGAAGTAGGCAAACCTTTTGAAACCAACTCCGCATAGAGTTGATCCCAAACCGAAATACCCTAGATAAGATGAAGAAAAGAAAGGATTTTCTATTCAAAAAATGTTTGATTTCAATTCTTGAGGTTTTATTTATCATTCAATTTATTTTTATTTTTTTTCTCTCTACTCATAAGATCTTTAGGTACTTAAGTTGTACAGATTTTTCATTTACTAATTTTATTTATATAAAAAAAATCACAAAAAAATTATTATTTTTAATAGAAATAATTTTATCATTTTTAGTTCAACTTTTCAAAATTAATAGAATTTGTGTTATACCCCGAAATATAGTTAAGCGGATGCCAAAGGAAAGACAAACAGTAGGAAAAGCAACCCCATTGGCGACGACAGCACGCAATCCCAGTATATTTACATTGAACACACAAATATATATTTGTATATAATTATACAGGGTGCTCAACTCTGTTTTCGAGTTTTATATCAATAGCTAGGGATTACCTTGGAGTTTGCTCATTTTTCTGTGCGCAATATATATATTTTTTTCAGAGTTGCTTTTGCGCCTCTATTCGTAACAGTTGCCGCTTGGTATTTATGGGACTTATGGCGGCCGCGCCTAAATGTATGCTTGCTAATTTTTATTCAAAAAAAAAAAAAATTTTTTTTGGGACGGGACCTTTGAGGGAGATTCTCGTGCGCAATAAAAATTAATGGGCTCGTCTGTGTTTGACGTTGATTTTAGTTTGCTTCCTGCTCTCTTTTCGCTGCTGCTTCTGGTTCTGGTTCTTTGCTGACTTTTATGGCCTGGCCCTATAGCTCGAGGGGAGGACTCTTGACTTTTTATGTTGAGTTATTGGCATAGATAAGTATTTAGTAGATGGATTTGCTCTACTGTCAGCAGTTTGAAGGTTAAACGATCGCTCGTTTTGGGCCGCAATGAAAAAGCACATTAAGTGTCTTATATTCTTCCTCTGCCACAACTATGCTAAACAACACTAAAAAGTTTTGTCAAATCTGAAAGGTGCCCTTGTAAACAAGAGCTCCTACAATAATCACAACACAATATCGTTATCTTTGGGGAGCAACAAATCAATCAAAGCACAAAAGCAGACCTATTTCGGAGACTGGCAAAAGGTTGCCTGCCACCTGGGGCACTTTCACCTAAACTAGTTGCGGAGTAACCCTTTCAGACCATCTTCCGTACTCTTATCGGAAAATAAGGAAAGCGGTACATATTTTGACCTCCTTATTTATTGAATATTATTTGATGTAGCTGGTACGGGATTCCATTAACAATCTCTCAAAGAAACATCTAACTTGACAAGACCTTCATGAATCTAGTTGCATATGCCAGCTGAAAATACTCTTAGACATACAAATTTAACCAATTGATAAAGTTAAAATTATTTAAAAATTATTTTAACCATTTAAATAAAATATTTAACAAAATATTTTTGAATGTGCATTTTCTATAACAATTCTAATTAAACAATTTATGATATTTTATTTTAGAACTGAACAGAATTATACTTGTATACGTAACCCTCTGCTGTAGAGCATTTGAACGACACATATATTTTTGTAGATTTTTTTTATTTACTTTATTATTTATTTGGCATAAAAAAGCAACCGCTCCAAGCAGGTCGAGTGCACGTCACAAACACATTTTATGGCTTGTTTATTATTGAGCCTACGAACATTTACGCTCCTCCTTACCCACCACGTAAACACGTGGCCAGGATGCTTTTTTAGGTAACCCCATACCCCACCCCCTCCCCTCGCCCTTTCTGTTACATCGTATTTATGCACATTAAGTATGTTAAATCAACATACCATAGTTATTTGTTGGCTTTATGCCTTTGTTGATTCTTTATGGCATAGAAATCGTTTACTGCCCTTTTTTACTATGTCACACTCACACACGAAGACTCACTTCTAAGCCAGGGTGTGTGTGTATTTGTTTCTTAGCCTTGACAGCGCTTCAATTGGTTCCCAGGTTACAACAATTTTGAGTGTCCTTGCCAAACTGAAAATCCATATTGAAACACACACGCGATAGCCGTCATAGGGAAACTGAAAACTTTTGCAACTGCAACGCAGATATACAAAAAATAGAAAAATGAAAAAGAAAAAAACAACAGAAAGAAAAAAACTCATTAAAATGAACTTAGTGCGCAGCGAAAAGTATAGCACCATGGGGGCGTCAAGACGACCTCGAATCAGAAAGACGGAGGACCGACCGCAACCCCATTTCAAATGAAGCGAAACTATAATAAGAAAAATCCAACAGTCTGCCCCCTCTGACTGACTGACTGTCTATTTGTCTAGAGCACAAATACTGAACTGAAACTAAAGTAAAAATCCATTTTAAAAGCACTTAACAACAATGAAAAATTGCCATGCTGTTGGTTGGGTTGCTCGGGTTGATGGGCCTCAACCCCCACAAAGCACATGTCTTTCGTGGTTTTCCTATAAGCAATGTCTGCCCCAGCTACTTGAGCTCTCAAGTCTACAACACTTGCTGCCAGCCGCAACTAAATGCAACAATTTTTTCATCATTCTCATTGTGGCACGAAGTGCTTAGCATACTTGTACCCCAACTAAGGCAGCGTGGGAATTAACTCGCTCTCAACCCAACCTCAAGAAAAGAATAAAAAAAAACCCACTAAACTCTAAGCTCTGAGACAACAAAAGTTCTGTGGTCATATGAGAATTGAAGCTGAAGTGGAAACTTGAATCATTTTTGTAGTGCAGCCAATTCAAAATTGCAGAAGTACTATAAGCAACTCTAAACAAGTTAAAAGTAAAAGTAAAAGCAGTTAAGAACTTGATAAAAGCCATAAAATGCAAAACTTTGCTCAGTTGACAGTCTCAATATTGTTAGCCATAAATATTGTCAACAATTTGATAGTTACAGCATATGTAAACAGCTTTTTATTGCAATTTAATTATCACTTTTGATTTTCAAATGTATTTCCAATAGTTCGATAATTTTTTTATGGGGCTTTTTAATAGCCTCAACTTGCCCAAAAAGAGCACATAAAGAGACTATAAAACTAAATGAATAGAGTTTACAAAATTTGTCAGCAAAAATTAAAAAAAAAAAATAACATCAAAATATAGTTTACCACGTATATAGAGTATCATTTCGTACATCAGATATATTTTTGTGGCAACGCACTTATTTATTATTAATTTCATTGTTTCCCAAGCCCGTCAAAATGAATTATTAACACTTTGATGGGCATTTGACTTTGTCAAACATAAATGCCAAACGGCGTCTTTCTTATTTTTAATATTTTTTTCTGTTATTATTTTTTCGAGTTTTTGCTTAATGATATTTCAAGTAAGTTGCGCTGTTAGTTTATCAAGTAATAATGATCGCAACGGAGCGTTGAGACTTCATCAGTTTACACCTTAAATTGTTTGCCATACGGCTTATAAACAAACTTCTATAACTTTTTGTAATATTTCTTATTATTTTTTGGTTTTTTTTTTTTTTTTTTTTTTGACGCCCATCAACTGTCGTCAACTGACAATTCTTTACCGACTGTCGAATTGTGTAAATATTTGTCAGCTGCGTAATTGCAGCACAACTAATCAAAAATACAAACAAAAAATGTAAAAAATAATTTTAAAAACATATTAAATAAATTTAAAATAAATATAAAAAATTAAGAAAAATATCAGTACATGTTTTTGAAAAGAAAAAATTAAGAAATATTCACTGGATTATTTGAAACTTATTCATGTCGGCGTTGCAAAAGGTAGTTAACCTTTCTGACGGACACAGTTGCCGCCACCTTAATGAGCTGCTTTTGTGCCGAGGTGATTTGTTTGCCAAGTCGTCAACATCTGATTTTCAGAGGGGGGACCCAGAAATGGGAAAAGGTCATGCAGGAAAAATGTTGCCCTTGGCATGTTGCCACACTCACACTAATGGTGCCCCCCATATTCTCTTGGATCTTGTCAAGGTATTTGTTTCTCTTATAACCCTTTTGCAGGTCTTAAGTAATTTTCTAATGACATTATATAATTATTAATGTGAGTTTTTAAGTAAAAGATTTAAATCTCTTTCACTCCAACCACTCACCAACTAAAGTAGAACTTTTAGGCAGCTGAACTCTGGGAAGTTTTGACTCTAGTAGCTCTTGTAAAGAACCTACAACGCACACAGAGAGAGAGAGAGAGAGAGAGAGAGACGCCTCCTCCATGCTTCATGTTGCTGTTGCAGTGTCGCCTACACTTTCAACATTTTACACTTTAGTTATTTTGCCAGAGGCAAGCTGCGAGAACCACAGCAAAATTGTTACCAAACAGACAGAGAGACAGAGAGAGAGAAATATACACCAAAAATAAATCTGAACTTTAAATTATGAAATCTTGCAGAAAAGTTTCTTTTGAAGTAGTTTCTTAGCTCATGTTAATGGAATGACCTACAAAAACTAACTCAACTTATTAATAATATGAAATATTAATCGAGCTTGCAATGAAAACGGAGAAGTGCAACATGTGGCAAAGTCAAATCGTATTAACAGTCAACTAAAACTATTAACAATATGATTATTAATTAATAAAACGTGTTAAAGTCAAACTCAACACTAGAGCTGTCAAACAATCGATGGCGCTATCGATAGTATCGATTGTTTTATTCAGCCTGCACTATCGATGGTAATTTAACTATTGCGACACCATCGTTGAATTTTGTAACCATCTCACTCTGCTTTAATATTTGGTGAAAAGAGGTGTGTATAAACATTTTTATGCAGAGTTTTATATTAGTAACTTTTATCTTTTGAATATAAGTACTTAATAAAGGCTCTGGTGGTTCTTAAGTTTTTGTTTTTACAGAGCAATGAAATTGATACGCAAGGTTTGGCGGAAGTGGCCGCATAGAGCTTATGCGTACCAGCTACTTCCTCTGAGTTGGAACGACTCTTTTCCAAGGCTGGACAGATTATTTCCGAACGCAGGACAGCTGTAAAACCCAAAGTTGTTAATAAATGTTATTTATTAACAAAAATTTGTGGATCTCAGAACTATAAGTACGAAATATTTTTTATTTTTAAGCTTGTTGAATTGGTTATATTTTTTGTTTAATGGAAAAAATGAATTTGTTTATGCTCAAGATTCTTATGTAAGATAATATTTAAGTATCGACTGAATTGATTGAAAAAAATACTATTTGTTTAAAAACTATAATCCTATATTTGTACTTATTTCATTGTAAGAGTGTGTATAAAAAATAAACAGTTTTTTTTTTAAATGAAGTTTATGATAAATTTTGTTAAAAAAAAAGTGTTCTTGTCGATAATATCGATAGTATCGATGGATTAAACTATCACTATCGAAACTATCGAGTGGCGGCACTATCGAAGTTTTGACAGCTTTACTCAACACATTGCGTATACGCACTGTGACCTTAATCGATATTGGCAACGACTTCAAGCCGAGTTGTTGTGTGTTGCATGTGGCATGTTGGTTGTTGTTATTGTTTGTGGTACACACCTGCAATGAAAAAAGAAAAAGAAAAACACAAAAATTAATTAAGCGTTTAAAAGGATGCGAGGCACTTTGCTAAATTAACTGCTAGGACCTTTTACGACCAGAAGAGTACCTCCACCTCCCCCTCTTTCGGTCTGAGCTCAAAATGCGTAGATTACCTTTGGATTCCATTTGGCTCAGTTTGACTAAGTTTGACTCTTGTGCCAGTTGCGTCAAAACTGCCAACTGCCAGTTTCCCAAAAATGCCCCAAATGCTCAAAATGCCAGCAGCTGCAGTGGCACCTCCACCAGCATCACCTCCACTGTCATGTTAAGTGCCACGTTAGTTACGAGGAAGAGAGGATTGGGGGGGGTCGGCGGCAGTTTCCAATCAAACGTTATAGAAATGCAAATTGACCAGTGGCAGTTGGAAATTGCAGCAGCTGCAACGGTGGCAACCGCACCGCATTTCCATTTACCCAGGTCTCTTGGACCTCATCAAAGATGCAAAGATCCTCCACACCGAGATTAGGCCAAGTGTCTAAGCAAGCAAATTGTAATTGATGTACTCTATACACACATAACTCGGAGCTCGGAACTCAGAGCTCAGAACTGAAACTGTGTTCAAGCGAGCCACACAACTGCAACACAGCTGACAGACAATTTAATTAAGGCATTTTCGTCTAAAAGGTTCATTAATTTTTCAGTAATTTTTATGACCAAAAAGAGGTACTCTTTGTAGACGGACTAAGACACGGCTTAAGTACACTGCCAAATTGCTCGGGACTTTCAAATTAGTGTGCTTAAATATTCTCAGATTTATATAAATATTCATTGAAAAATCTCTCGCATGAGATTTTCTATATAATTAAATCGTCTGCTTTCACACGAAAACTTTCTATTATTTATTGTAATACAAATAAATCTGTCAAGCATATAGCGTGACATTATTATGTTGGTATATGACCCCCATAATTCAAAACTATGCGTAGCTCAGTCTTTCCGCTTAATTTAAATATTTCCTTTGCAGAAAATCTTTCAGCGTAACCATAGAAAGTTTAAACTAAATAAACTAAATAAGTGGTAACATAAAAAAATGGAGCTTCAATTTCCCTGTAATGTTGTCAATTAAGGCAATAGAATGCATGTTAGTTAATAAATAAAATATGAATTTATATATATTGATAAATATTACTTATACTAATATTATAAGATAAAATACTTAAAAAATAAGTAATAATATTAAAAATAATATAATAAAAGAAATAATTAAAAAAAATTAAATTGAAAAAAAAAATTAAATTGAAAAAAAAAAAATTAAATAAAAATAATATAAATAAAAATAATATAAATAAAAATAATATAAATAAAAATAATATAAATAAAAATTAGGGTATCTCAAAGTGTCACCTTTCTCACTTGCTATTCTAAGACACTTTTATAGCTTCTCCTACCCAAAATACTTGCTAGGATTGTGTGTCTCCTCAACCTTTCCTGGCTGAGCCTTACTGCCTGTAAAACGTCACCTGGGATGCTTAGCTGATTGAGTCCTTCTTCCCCCTCCACCGCTTGCTCTTTACCTTCAACTCATCTATATTTTCTTCTGCGGCGTCGTCATCTTCTTCTGTTTCTACCCGTTTGTTGAGCTTTGCATATTTAATTAAAATTGTAATTGATTTTGTGTTATGCAAAAAGCAGGCCAGAGGCCATGGCAACAGCACCAACAACAACAACAACAACATGAAGAAAAAGTCGCCAAAAAGTCTGTTTTTAATTTCATGCTGTGTGGCAGCGGCAGCAGCGGTTGTGTCCCAATGTGCCTCATAATTTTTGTGGGCTGTGGCACAGTTTTCTAATTTGACTGCAGGCAGGCAACAATTTTATGGCAACTCAGGTGAGATTTGTTGCGACCTCATTGCTGCTACTGCTGCTGCTGCTGTGGCTATGCTAATGGCGCCCAAAAAAACCCTAAAAAAAAAAAAAAAGAAAATGAAACAAATCCACACACACACACACAGCATCACTTCTGTATGTATTGGTGTGTGTGTGTTGGCAAAGACGTTACGTCAATGTTGCCTTTGCTTATATTGATGGAATAACAACTCTCGGGGTCTCAAAGCAAATTCTAAAGCCCCTTGAATTGATTTTGTCGCCAGAAAATTTCGCTTTCGTTTTCGTTACCAAATGTAACGTATACGCCCCTTTGACATTCACACAACACTGTGGATGGCGTTAACGTTGTTGCTTTTTCTGTTGATGTTGATGTTGTTGTTGTTGTTACTGTTGTCGTCGCCAGCAGTTCGTGAAAATCAATTTTCATGTAGCTGTCAAAAGCAGGCTTAACCCTTTTTTTTAGTCAAAAAGGTAGGTACTTTATTTGGTAACGAAAATAGCAATCGATGTGTGTTTGTTTCTTTGCTCTTTTCAGTGGAGTCACGATTTGTGATTTTTCCAGTCGAAACCATTTCTATAATTAATTATGAATGGGATGTTGAGTGAGAATTCGAATTTAACAATAACAACAATAATTTATTTGCAGCAGCCCCAAAAGAATTAGCCAACATGATTGACTATTAGGTCTGTTGGTGTCCAAAGAAAAATATCACAAAGCGCGAATCTAATTAACTTATTTCAACAAACAAATTAACAAAAGTCCAACACAACAAAAATTAGATTAATAATAAATCTTCACGGCGAACAATTAATCCATTAAGACATAAATAACTATTATCTTGGCAATCGTGCTACATTAACTTCAGCTGACTTCAAATGATGCATCACAAAAGGCCAAAACAAAAGGCCAACACACACACACATACCAACAAATCTATTCATAATTTGGCCAACACATTTGTTGTACAATAAAAGTACAACCAACACCATCATGAACATTACCATCGGCAAACAAACACAAATTGCCAGAGATTTATGATAAATTGCAAGAAACTAAAACACAGAAACACACATTTTAGTTGCAGACTATCTAATTTATATAAATTTTATAAATACATATGTATATTATTTATCTGAAGGCTGACTTTGTTTTAGTTGATTGCGAACACTCATTGTGGGTGTGTCCCTCACATGCTAAGCCTCTTTTTAGTCATATGTAGGGGGCGGGAGAGGGATAATCATCGTCATCGTCATCATCATCATCACAATGAAGGTCTCTCAACTACATGACAGCAACCATCATTTGTGCAAAAAGGTCACAAATTGTCCTCAAGATGATGACACCAGCAACAGCATTTAGCTCCAGGCATATTTTTACAAGGTTTTGCCTAAGAAAACTATTTAGCAAAAATTTGCATATTATTTACAAGCTCCAAAACAAGATAACAAATAGATTTTATTATTGTTAAATTTGGCACTCTGTGGGGGGTATTTACTTATTTATGGAGTAGATTTGATGATTTCTTAAAGTATACATTCTATGTAAGAAATATGTAATCATTTCTAAAGTAAAAAAAAAGGAAAAAAATTTAAATAAATGTAATAAATGCATTGTATACAAAACAAGATTGAATAAAAAATAAAAAGAAATATGAAAAATATAAATATAAATAATAATAGTTAATAAATACAAAAATGAAAAATAAATTAGAAAAAAGTAAATAAAACTAAAGTGAAAAGAAACAAATAAATTTGGAAAAAATATTTATTATTATAAGCAAACTTAAAGTATTTGAGCTAGAAACTTTGAGAGAATATTGGGCACAAATTAAATTCTGACTCAGTAGCCTATATAACCTCCTCATAGTTCTCGGAGACAACAACTCCACTGAACACCCTCATACGTAGTATGTTGACCTCTGTGAACCTCCCACATAACATTATTTCCGCACGGCAGGAAATGAAAGTCAGTTTCGTACACCGAAATGACCATATGCAATAATTTATTTAATTCGAAGTCAAATAAAGACAATACCTGGTAAAATAAAAAAAAATATAGCTCCATTTACAGTGCGACATGTTAATGTGGCATTATTTTAATTCTTTTGTATTAATTTTATATAAGAGAGGAAAAATGAAAATGAAAATGAATCGGATTCATGGCTTAACAATTAATTGAGTCGTCTTTTATGAGCTGTAATGAAAATCACAAAAAGAAAAACTGATTTCAGTTGCAGCTAATACTACCAAAAGTCGTTTCATTATTACCATAAAAATCTGTTAATATTGTAGTTTTTTCAGTTTTCCACACAGGAGGCTTACCGCAAGTTAAACCTTTAAAGATCTCTGACTTGTCTGAATTTTAATGGGCAAAAACAACAATAATAAAAAAATAAAAATATAACAATCGAGAGCATTTTGTCTGGTGCTCCTCTATTCATTTGGTTTTAATTTTTGCGCTCGTAAATCGAAATGAAAACGAAACGAAACGAACTGAGAGAGTTGTCTGAGTCTGAGTTGAAACCGGTTAAGAGACGCTTCCCCACACCCCAGTCACAACCAGACAGATAGAGAGCCCAGTTGGCCAAGTCGGGCAAATCCAAAGCCAAAGCAGAGCAAAACCAGAGCCAACTTTACTTTGGTCGCATAATGTTGAACCGACGACCGGAGATATAGATAAAAATCAACTCCAAATGCTGCCAGCGTTGCTTGTGTGGCAGCAGCAACAACAACTCAACGGACACGTTTTGTGGCAGCTCGCAGCCGGTAAAAAAAACAGAAAAAAAATCGAGAAAAAAAAAAGATAGAAGTCGACTAACTGAAAGAGAGCGAAACAGAAACAACAACAACAAATTGAAAAACCTGAAATTGTAACGCAATCAATGCGAAAAACCAGAGGAACGCTGGCACAGTGGGCGTGCCACACTGCCTACCAAGAGTGTGTGCTGAAAATGAAAATCAACACAGTTTCAAGTCGAGTCAAAGCTCTTTTCTTGTTGTTATTTTGTTGTTGCAGCATTGCTCCAAACAGACAGTTATAAGTTATATATGTTTCGTTACTACTACTACTTGTTGTTATTGTTGTTGCAGGCAGCAACCACACGCAGTTGCCGGATTACATTTTATTCACACTTTCAGTTGTAACGCAGCAACCAAATAAAAAAAAAGAGATTTAGGGGGAACACTTTGGGGGTGGTTGGTTGGTTGGATTGATGGATGGCGGTGGAGGGATATTTGGTGTCAGGGTTGTCACTGGCGTTGCAACCGTCGATATGTCGGAAATTGTCAAGCACGCGGCAACACAGCGAGCAATGGCGTCACGTAATTTCGCATAAAAATGCTTTTTATAGTCATCCTCCCCACAAAAAAAAAAGTCGAAGTAAAATGGACAAAACTACGAAAGTTACCAGAGTAATGCGAAGCACAAATGCTCTTTTTAAATAAAACAAAATATATATGACAATTAAATAATAAATAATTAAAAATATATTACTAAAAATTAAAAATATATAAGTTTCTGATTTTCTAAGAATTGCAGAAGTTATTAGAGTACTTCACTTATTTTTTAAAGAAATATACACATATTAGCTAAAATTAAAAACAAAATATATTTCTAAATTTCTCAATTTTATTATTTTATAAGAATTATAGAATTATATATTACAATATATTCTTTTACAAAAAAAAATCAAAACTTGAAGCCTTCTTAATATTTCTTTTCTAAATGACTTAATATTTTTAGAGAACTAAGAACTGGGAACAGGTCTGTCACAAACAGAACTAGATATAAAGATTAGATTAAGATAATATATGCATATTTAAAGCCGCCGATAATAAAATGTTTAGTCTTATATCGAAATCGGGTAGATAATTCAATATAGACATACATTCAAAGCTATGCTTAAGCAAACACTTCAAAAATATATTGCGAGAGAGAAAAGAAAGATAAAATATTTTAATGCAAAAACACATTGAATTTTGACTTTTTTGTGCGAACAGCAGAAAAATGTGGGGAAAAAACGAGAAAATTGTTGGCATTTTCTGTCTTTTTTTTTCTGTGTGTGAGTGTGTGTGTGTGCGTGTGTGTGTGTATTTTGTTGCGGTGTGTTGAGGGCTTTTCACGCTAGGCGAGTTTTTGGCGCTGTTGGGGCCACAGACACAGTTACCAATTTCTTTGTTTATAGCCGCAACACGTGTTTTCATTTCAATACACACGCAATGAGGGCGGCTCCGAGTGGTGGGGATGGGAGGCTGGAGATGCGCAGAGGAGGATCTTTTATGTCTATGTTAATGAAATGATAATGGCCTGAGAGAGTAAAGGAGAACCGACAAAGAGAAGAGACTGCTGGGTAAAGGGAGAGTGCAGCTCTAATTAAAGCCAGTATAGAAAAGCCACTGGCATGCCCCGAAATGTTGAATGTGGCAAGTTGAAGCAGCAGCAGCAGCCGCCGCCAATTCTCTAGGCGCCCATCGGGGAGCCATCAAATTTGATGTGATGGGGCACAGAACACAGTCAGCAAAGTAGAAGAAGTAATTGCGAGTGCAAACAAAATTAAGAAAATGCCCATTGTTCGGAGTGGAAGGAGGGGGGTGATGGCCATATAAAGAGCGACTAAGCAATAGACCAGGAATACATAACAAAAGAAATGAAAATTGATGTGACTTGACTTCATGCAAATACTAAACACTTTTTTTGGGACGAGTGTATTTATTCTTGGACACGCTACTACATAACTGTTTAGGTTGTATTCCATGCATAAAACAACAACTTTTTCTGCCTAGAATTTAAAAGGAAAAGAGATTTAGTTAATTTAAAAAATGAGCTTCTGCTGATATTAAAAGATAAAAAGAATTTAAGTTAATTTAGAATAATTTATAAATATTTCTGAATAAAATGAAAAAAAAAAGCGAAATTAGCTAAGGAGCTTTTGCTGAGATTCGCAGCTAAACTGAATTTTGATTAATTTCGAATAATTAAATAACAAATTTAAAATAATTGTAATATGAAATAATTCTATTTTAAAAAAGTAGTCCCTTTAAATTGGCCCAAAAAAACCATTTGGTTTAATCAGCAAAACTCTTAATAAACAGCTTGCATTTAAAGCTCTGTTTTAGGGAGCTTTCCAATGGTGTTTGTGTTGCATTGTTAACTGTCCGTTGGTCGCATTGCATTTTTCACTTTCACACACCACTACACACACTCACTCACACACACACTTACTCACTCACATTAACAGTCATCAATTGCACACTTAGAAAAGAGCTGGAAAACTAGTTTGAAGTCTAACAAAAATGTGTTGGCAGTTTACACTGAACAACAAAAGTTGGGTCTGCATTTAGGTGCTGTGCAGCTAATTATTTAGCAATTATGTGAAAGTGAAACTAGTTGCAAGTTGGTAGCTGCCACTGCTGCCGTTACTCATCGCTGTTGTTGCAGCTTAGCAATTTAATTGGATGCTGCTTCAAATTGTGTGTGCCTCTTGTGGCGAGTGAAATTTTCTGGGGCTGGAAAATACATTTTTGATAAATTATTCAGCGGAATTCATTTGTATGGGGGGAGGGGGGTGTTGGTGTCACATTTATCGATGGGCAAAGCAGCTGCCACAAAATATTCTCACCAGCAATTGATGAAATTTTATGAATTGGAGCCGAACTAATTGCATTTCGAGTGTCGTGTTGATGATGCAACATTTTGTAGCCAGCTTTGTGGCCCATTGCATTTTACAAGTTAGCTAAATTCTTGCCACGGCTAAAATCATTTGATTTATGCCAATATATGTATGTATGTATGTATTTATCAACGAGCCCCAGCCCAACATTTTATACATATCGTGCAACCAATGAAGCATTGCAATAAACCACAAATTCTGATTTACAAAATTTTCGTTTTTTTTGTTTTTGTTCACACTCGATATCTGTTAGTTCCTCTCACAACGAACTAGATACTCTTTCATACACATACACATATTGACAGTCAGTGAAACCACAAAAAGACAATAAACCAAGTTCTTTAGTACGGCGGGGGGAGTGTAGAGTGCGGTGTTGTGTGTGTGTGTTTAGCTGAAAACTGGTTTTGGTTTTTCCTTTTATTTTTTTTGTGGGTTTCTCAGCTGCTGAGGCAGGGAGTGGAAGTTTATGGAGCGGGTGGCTCAAAATATTTGAAAATATTGCTTCGCTTTGATTTAGACTCTAAATTTTAAAGTGGTGGAGGGAACGGCGGGGGGGAGTTGAGCAATATGGTATTGCATAATGCTTAAGAAGATTTCAATTATGATTAAGACTCCGCAATTCAGCTTGATGGATATGAATTTGCGACTCAATGAGCTGTGGATTTACAAAAAAAAAAAAATAAATAAATAAAACGAAATTGAAGTTTTTTGTTTCTGTTGTTCCATCATCATAAAAGTTATGTTGAAATTGAATTTTTTAATTCAACGGAGAGACAAAACTTATTTATTTCAAAGCTAATGTTTTTTTGGCAAATCATTGTAATACAAAGTGCAATTATTAGTTGTGTAACTGTGACCGCCGCCCTCCTCTGCGCTTCTCATAAATTGACCTTACTCTATAAAGGTGTATTTCACACAAGTTCAGGGTCAAATTTCGGTGATTTACATAAAACCTTCGGTAAACCGAAATTTACGAATGTGGCCTAGGTTGTTGCCTCTGTTTCTTTTTTATAAGTATTTATTTAATTTTTTTTGGTCAACGGCGGAAATTCATTTATTTATGCATCCGGTTGTTGCAACACAGCAACAACATCCCACCGAAAAAAATGGAACATATATTATGAAAATAAAAAAAAAAAAAAAAATTATTTATTGTTGATATAAAATAGCCACAAAAAAAATATGATAATATACAAAACTATACTGGCGGTCTCCACGAAAAATAAAAGAAAAACTTTTAAGAGCTTCGACAACTTTTTATTTGAAGTTTTCAGCTATGGTTAAAAGACCAAGTTTTAAGTGTAAACTGTAAACTATTTGCATAGAATTTGTGATATGGAAAGTGGGCATTGTGTTTGTTTTATGAATAAGTAGATGAATATTTATTAAATGTCATGAAAATTACTCATTGTGTGACAAAATATAAAGCTTAAAATTCAAAAATAAAAAGTGCAACTACTTGAAACTGAAAGTATTTTTAAAATCTTTTTGTGTAATTTCACTAACCCCAGTTATAGCAAATTTACTTCCCATTCATTAACATTTTATATGTATCATAATTTTTTCATTATTTTGAAACTTTACAGCGGCGTTAACTTGAAGTGTTCTCAATTAAGTGGAAACAATGAAAAATGTAATAATCGCCACTCCTCTCTCTCTCTCCTATCTCTCTCGCTCGCTCGCCAACCTCTCTCTGCGATTCTCATACATGGCCAAGTAGTTAAGCTACTTCATTTGGGCTGGGAATTGTTTGCACATAAGTATTAGCGCTCCTGGAAATGATTCTTGAGGCTATAAACTAGCGAAACACAGGCAATCTTAATTGGCTGTGTGAAAGAGGGGGGGGGGCTCCAATTGTAGTACAAAAGATACGAGAATACTTGTATATAAGACCGCTAACCACACCCCAGTCGGAACAAAAGGGAACAAAACGATAACAATAACCGCTTGTATATATGATATTATTGTATCTTTCATATATATACTATATAGAGTATTTTCTCTATGCAGCTGACATGCAAATGGTTGGGCTGCCAACTGACAGTTTATTTATCCGTGAGATACATTTCTATAGATACTTTGGCATTTGGCATATCATATATTAGTTGGTGGTAAACTTCTTGTGGTCCCCCAGTTGCATTTTTCTGGCTTTTCTCGACATTTTCTGCATGTTGCATGTTGTTTAGAATTTTACGGCTGTTTAGATACTCAATTTGTGGATAATGCTCTACACCAAATGTGTTCAATTCGTGGGGCTTCCTTCGGTCTTCAGTCTGACAGATAGTTAGATATCGTGGCGACTCTCCATTCCCCAACCAATAATACACCCTTCTTAGCCACAAAAGTCGCCGTACAAGTTCGTGATACTTGATTACAATTTATCTATAAAATGAAAAATGTGCTTGTCGAGTTCTCTCTGGCTGAGTGGAGAGTTCATTGCATTTGACATGCCACACAAACCAATCAAGTAGAAGCTGTTTTCTCTGTGGCCTACAAAATAACAACAACAAAAAAACAAACAAATAACAAATAACAAGTAAAGTCAATTTTTGTCCGCTTTCTGCCATTGATAGAGATACACAATATCGTTATCTGGAAGTCGTATGTTGCCTGCCAAATGTATCTATAACTTTTTTTTGTATTTCTCAAGTACTTAGACTGTCAAATGCAACTCGAAGTTGAGGCGAGACAAACTTTTCTGTGGCTTTTGCTGTTTTTCCCCGAACAGGAAATGCGAGATGACCACAAACCGCACTGATATACGATAAGCGGACATTGAGAAGAACAAGTATATAATATTTGGAATACATATAATATGTAACAGTTTCTGAAAAGATCTTTACCAATTTGAACAAATTTGTAGAGAAAAGCAGCAGCTGCTACTGAAAGATTTGATCATTCGTTGATGACCTGTTTACAATTTGCAGCATCTGTTTGCCGATCATCGAAAAAACACACAGTTTATCAAATTTGTCAATTAAAATGCGAATGGATAAACATTCGAAATTACCATCAAAATAATTGCATCAATGTATCTGGCGGCGGGCATCAAAGGCATCATCATCAAGCTGGGCGCAGCAGCCTTCAAGCGAGATACAATTTTAGATACATTCATTCGCACACACTCACATTGAAAACTATTCACGGTTCTGACAAAAATTAAATACCATAAAATTTTTGCTGTTTTCGTTAACATTTCGCACAACTTTTAGCACTCAAAAGTCCAAATGGCGTAGGTGACAAATGGGACAAGCAAAAAGGAACCAAATGTTGCCAAGAAACCAAAACCTCTATAAATAAATTAACAGCAAAAAAAATAAATAAACATATATGATATAAAAAAAAATATTGCATGTATAAATGTCAAGATAATAATAGATAAAAATAAATTAATAATAATATATAGATAAAAATAATAGATTAAAATAGATATATCAAAATAAATATATAGAAATAAATAGACAATAATTAGTAAATAAAAATATATAAAAATAAGTAAATAAAATTAAGTAGATAAAAATAAATGAAAGTAAAAGGGCAGCTCAAATATTCTGGAAATTATTTTATAATTCATAATTGTAGCTAGGAAACCGGTCCGAGAGAGAAAATTGAGATATTTAACTTGGCGTAATTATCGGTTCTTGGGTATCTACAGACATCACTTATAAAGCGGTTTGTTTTTTTTTATATATGTATATATAAGCTACACAAGAAATGGGGTCAAAGTATTGCATGTGCCAGACGCAGCTAGAAAGAGACGGCGAGATATAAATATAGAGATAGCGAGATTGAGATACAGACACACACAAATGCCAATCAATTGATTTCATTGTCTTCAATTTATAACCTATCGATAATATAAATTCCTGACAGACGACGTCGCTGCGCTTTCCGAGCTCAAAGGCAGCTTGGAGCTCTCTGATAAATATTGCGAGAGAGAAATGCGGTAAATGTAAACCTAAGCTACTCAAATTTATATCTATATGTATATATATTATTATATACATATTTGTATAGCGTATATTATATATACACAGCTTTACACTTGACATTAATTAAATGAAATTGTTTTGTCACAGTTTCTATTTGCCTCCAATTGCATGTTGCAGTCACAATATCTCGTGAACAACAGTTGAAAAGAAATCTATATAAATAAAAAGCATCTATGGGATTGCGTCAAAAGGGTGTGAAATTCAATTTTTATCGAACTGTAAATATTGCTGTAATATCTATTATCTCTCTGAATCTTTTGTCTCATTTCTCTTGAGTTGTGAGCAACTTTATCATCTCTCGAGATGTTGCGAAAGAATTTGCATAAATGGAAGTAATACTTTTTTTCTTATTTGTTGTATCATTAAGTGGGGGGAAAAAGTTTATAGGGGCTGCCTCTTATAACTAATTTTAAATAATTGCCATAGATTACGCTATTATCCCAGCACTCCAGTCCAGTTACTGCAGCCTCTACACTTACCGTTCAAATGGCGCATACTACAAGAAAAAGAAAGCAAGACGCCCCCACACAGAGAGGAGGCATCATGCCGCCAATACCGTTGCGAATCGGGGCCAAGAGGCAGCAACAGCAGCAGCTACTCCATGAGCTGCTGCTGGTCGCACTTTAATTGGCATATCAGAGCATGGCAGCAACAATTTTTTATATCAACTTTTTTTTGTATTTTTTTTTGTATTTTTTTTATTGGTTTGTTAGGATGGGGGGAGTTGCGGGTTGCAGCTTTCTAGCGCCAACAATGAACCACAACCGGAGGAGAGACGCCACCACACAAAACTGTTGACGGGGCAGCAACAGCAACAGGGCAACTGGGCAACAGACATCGCCGTGCCACGAAAAATTTACAACAATTGTAGTTGAGAGGTTAATGAACTAAATGCGCAACGGGCCAAACTTACAACAACAACAACAACAAAGAAACATACTTTAGACCGCAGCACAATAAAAAGTGAATAAAAAATAAAAGGCACCGAGAGCAAAGAGAATAATCATAAAAAAAAAAGTAAAACTAGCCACAGTTAATGAGACGCTCATTACTTGGCTCGTTTCTTGAGAGGATTGAGGCAAAGTCGGTAACTGAATTGAGACGCCTCCAATGGCTTCATTTGACATGGTCAGCAGCTTTGCGTGGGCCTCAATAACATTGCTGTTTCAATTGATCGCATTTAAGTTTATCTATCTTTTCTTTTCTGTTTTTTTTTTTCATTTTTTTGTAATTGCCTCCGTCAGCATCATCAATCAATTTAATAAATGTAGAAATAGTCATGCGAGAAATGTCTAAGCGAAAATATGTTGGAAATATTTTACATTTATTTCACCTACATTTTTCTTCTCATTTTTTTGATGGCTGCCAAATTGCATTTGATTAATTTACACATGTGCTGCGTTAAATGGAAAAACAAAAAAAAACAAATATATATAAAAAAATATATAAATTAAAAACAAAAATATAATAAAATATATTAGGAAAAATATACTAAGATATTTTATAATATAAAATTATTAAATAAAAAGAAAATATTTTAAAAAATATAATAAATTATATAAAAAAAATATAATAAAATGTATAAAAAAAATATTTAGAAAAACTTAAAAAAAAATTAAACAAAAAAATAATAAAACAAAAAACTATAAGACACAAATAAAATAAAATAAAATTACTTAAAAAACAAAATAAAATAAAAGATCTATACTACGTATAAGTATAGTAACAAAATTAAAAATACAACTCGACGAATTCAAAATTCATACAAATTTGTTTTGGCACATAAAAGATATTTGTCGCAATTCCTTGCTAATATTGCTCAAAACATTTAACAAAATTGACAGCGACATGCGGCCCACAAAAACAAACAACAACAACAATTATGTGAGAAGACTCTGGCCCAGTTTAAGTACCCCGAGTAGAATGCGTTGACAGACAAGACACATGAAACTAATACTCAAAGCAAACTGAAATATATATAGACAAAAAAAATATTAACACTATAAATATAAATAATATTTTGAAATCTACAAATCAATACGAGTAAAAATATTATTCAGAGATTTTCGCAATGACTTGTAATTGCTTTTTAATTTCTTCTCTCTTTTTTTTTGCCACTCTTCGTGTTTATTTATTTCGTTCATTTTTCTTGCATTTTTTTCCTTTTCGAAGATGAATATCATAAAAATGTTCATGCACATTTCCGATGGCAATGGCATAATTTTTTCCCTAATTTTTTTTTTTTGTATATTTGCAATCGAATTGCGAAATGCAGATCGATAACATATTCTTCAAATGATAAGTAATAAGTATATATATAAATATTTATTTATATTCTTTTAAGAAACAGTTGCAACTCTTGAATATACAATTATGAACCCTAAGCAAACAGTGAAAATGAAATTGAATTTGCAATGAATATCAACAAACCAAGAAGCCAAAAGAGATTCAATATCGATTTGTAATTTTCCGCAATGTCGCCATATGGTAATCAAATGCCAACAAATAAACACGTTTCAATTAACCAAACACTTCCAACTGATTTTATAAATATTTATTGTCTCGGCATTCGATTACAATATGCACAGTTCCACATGATTTGCTCATAACACAAACTTAGTTAATAAGTTAAAGGGTCATTCAGCAAAAATCTGTTCAAACCAGACACGATTGTGAAGGGAATCGAGAAACCCTTTGCTTGTTCCTTTGGAATATCTAACAGATT
Source organism: Drosophila quadrilineata (assembly GCA_018150725.1). Lineage (NCBI taxonomy): Eukaryota > Metazoa > Arthropoda > Insecta > Diptera > Drosophilidae > Drosophila > Drosophila quadrilineata. The sequence continues at coordinate 1,725,016 of JAECWN010000375.1, forward strand.
AACTTAATAGATGTTCGTTTTCTTTTCAATATTAGCATTTTCAGTTACATATCTAATAAAAAAGGCTGCGATAATGAAATGAAAAAAAAAAAAAAAAACAAATTACCGAAAACAATCAAATTGTATCACATGCCACTCTTTACGCTTCAAAATTGATAAACAAAAAGAAGGTCGATTGGCTTTTTATGAGCATTTTATCAACTGGTGGTTAAATGTTTATTGTTTTTTTTTTATTTATTTATTTTCCTTTTGGGCATGGACACCATCATCATAGTTTTGGGCATAGTTTTCCACAAATGGTTTGTATACATTCTCTTTCTCACTCTCTCCCTCTCTGATGGCATTTTTTCATGTGTGAGAGATGCACTCTCTCTTTCCTTCTCTGGCTATCTCTATCTCTGTCTTTGGTTGCCTCAAGTGAAGCTCAACTTTAGTTGGCATTTCAATTAAATTGCATAACATACACGCAATTGAGTTGCAGCCTCCGCCCTCGCAACCAACACCCGCCCCACCATCACTCGAAACCAGACTGTTGCATATCGTGCAAATAATTGAAATACGCCCACATGACCATGCCTGCAGCAGAGAGAGAGATAGCTAGAGAGAGAAGGAGAGAAATACAGACAGAGAGAGAGAGAAGAATATGCAGCTTTGACAGTAGCCGGCAGGCAGCTGTCGATGGAGACGGAGATGGAAACTTTCTAGATTATTTATCTAAAAAATGCAACTGAAATACAAATCTCTCCTCTCTTCACCTCTCCTCTCTCTCTTCCTCTCTGAGAGTGTTATGGCAGAGACAAATCTCGCAATTTTGAGATAAAAGTCAATTGAAAATGTAACTCAACACAGAAATCACGACAAATCCCACACATACCGTGTCAAGTCAAAACCAAATATGGAGTAACTCTCTGAGACAGACAGTGAGAAATGTCTCTATATGCAATAAGTGATGACCGAGAGAATGTCCAGTAATGGGAACAGGTTAGAAAACAATATCTAACAACAGTTTGGGCTTCTTTCACATACACAAATGTGACTCAGATATTTTGGCCCAAACACTTGAAGCACGTACATATGTAACTATAACAATCACAACTTGGAAATTTAATGTATATAATGTACTCCTATATACTCCTACATGACTTATATATGTATGTAGTTGAGAGTGTGTGGGTATTGCGAGTCATATATCAGCGGATTGGCATACAAGTCAAGGAACTTTTAAGCTGCTTGCGTTGAGACAACTTTTACCAGAAAAATATTGCATGTCATGCCATATGAAAGATGAGTTGTCCATCAAAAAACAAACAAACAAATAAAAAAAGAAAAACAATTTCTGCGGCTAGTCAATTAGTTGCGGCTTTTTAGAATGCGAGCAAAACCGAACACAATGTGTGAACAATGAAAGCAATATTTTGAATAACCTTAAAAATAAACTATAGAAATCTATTTCAAAAATTTCAGATTTTTTGTTATTATTTTTAAGAAAAACTGGTAATAATTTCCAGCATAAGTAAATAATTCTCTGTTCAAACATTGTCGAGACACAATTTGAAAGTAAAGTCCAATGGCTTCTTGACACCTTTCTTGTGTTCAAAGCCACATGTTCACTGAAAATTCATTCAAATTTATAATACCATCATGCAAATCACAAAGTTCTCTTTCTTTTCTTTTCTTTTCTGCGCACTTTAAGAAACCACAATACATACGCAAAGTACTTAAATACAGAAGTGTATATGTATGTAAATACTTGGAAGTAGGTGTCCCCAGCATTGTTAGCCACCTTCATAAGTATTTGGTAGCTGTCGCTCCCCACGTTCCCCCCTCCACCCTGCCCGTTTAGCTGTCAGTCAAATGTCCCCAAGCTAGAACATAAATCCACATACACACAATGCCGCCTTATGAATAATCACATAGCATTTCAATGTAAATCTGACAATCTTTGCCAAAAGTGCGGGTATCAAAGCAACGCAAAATGAAAAAAAAAATACACACAAATATAATAAAACGAGAAATAATGAAAAGAAAAATGAAATGCGCAAAACTTACAGGCAGTAGCTTAATTACGACAAGTTATCAAAAAAAAGAATTAAAAATGTAATTAAAAAAAATAAAAATAAAATAAGAAAAAAAATAAAATAAAAATAAAATAAGATAAAAAAAATAATAATAATAATAATAAAAAGGAAAAAATAAAAAAAAATAATAAAAAGTAAAAAATAAAATAAAACGAAAAAAATAAAAATAAAAAATAAAAAAATAAAAATATAAAATTAAAAAAAAATTAAATAAAAATTAAATAAAATAAAAAAATAAAATAAAAAAAATAAAATAAAGTAAAATAAATCAAAAGTAAAAATTTTACAATAAAATTTAAAAAATGTACAAAATTAAACAATTGAAATAATTAAAAGCCAAATAATTAAGTCGGTTGTTTCTTTCCCAAAGACGACAGTTGCTGAATTTATGTAAATTGAAACAAATATTTTCATATTATTTCTTTAACTTTTACAACTTTGGCAAAACACATTTGCTTTTTAAATGTAGCGCAAAAATATATTTTACACACACTACAGAAACACATTGCAAATTAGCCAAGAAATTTACAAATTGGCAAGACAAAACTTACACTACATTAAATAAAATTGTAGCACAACCGAAAGTGAATAATCTCTGTGGATCTATGATATATACAGATACATATGTATATGTATATATGTATATATAATAATGGATGTGGAGACACCTTGATTAATATGCGTGCTGGCAATATATTATTATTATTGTTATTGTTATTATTATTAATCCCTATTGTAGTATTTGTATCTCTAAGCCGTGTTCTACGCGAACCGAATGGATTGCAAACATATTTGTCTAGTGGGATGCTAATTAATGCGGAAGTTTGATTTGATTTGATTCGATTTGATTTGTTGCACACACACTGGACGCATGATTGAAAATTTAATTAAACTGCACTTGACTTTAATCGGCATTCAAATAAAGTTAATTACTTTGAAACATTATGCTTACTTAATCCCTATTGCAGTTGATTGAATTAAATTCTAAAATCGGTGGGCATTGAATATTTATATTAACATTTAAAATTAATAAAATAAAAAGTAAAAATTTTCGAGTTTCATATTAAGCTTTAATCACGTCCACCTGCTATCTGTCAACATAATTAACCCACTGGAAATATGAAAAATCTTGGGCAAATGTAAATGAGGAAGACTTCCTTGAAGAAGCCTTCATATTTCTCACTCGGTCTAATTTCCTACAACAATCCATCTGTCATAAGACTTCTGGCATTTTGTTGGGGGGTGGGATGTGGGGGATGAGGAGAGGGGCCTTGAATAAATATCAATTTATTTTTATCATAACGTCAAGTTAGAAAACGTGGCCGCGTTTGCTTTTATTTAAATGAAAATTATTAGCAAGAATAATACAAAAAAGAAACCTAAAGCAACGGATACGAACTGTATTATCTTGGAAAATTCGGGGAAGGAAAATTAAAGCAAAAATGAGACCGACAAAAAATACTCTCAACAGCAGCAGCCGAACATAGACAAAGCGCTGATTGGATTTAAAGTGACAGTAATAAATGACAAGAAAGGCGTGTTTCATTTATAAATACAAAAAGCCAAAAAGTACAAGAAGCAGAGATGACAGCAAAAAAAAGCATACGCAATACACAGATTCTTAAAGACGATGGGGGAGGGTGATTGGGGGGGGCGCCTCTATATTGAGACTACAGACTACAAACTGCCTGAACTTGCACTACAAAAACTGAACCAAAAATCCAACAAGACTCTTGCTAAGTAAACAGACATCGTCGCCGTCGCCGTCGTCGACGTTGCCACATTTCGTCGCTGACACTGACAAGTCAAACAAATTGCAGGGAACCAAAATGGGTTGAGGGGAAAGACGGGTAGTATAAGGGGAGCAGGGGGGGGGTCCGTTCCCGTCCACGTCGCGTGAAGAAACCATTCATCGTTCGAGTTTTAATTATTTTTTTTTTTGCTTACGCGAATATATACTACACAAAAAATAAAACAAAAAAGAAAACTTATTTATTTTTATTTTCGTTTTGACTTTGTGAAAATTTTCTCAATTTCTTATGTGTTTCATTATGTCAGTGTCAGTGTTATGCAGCACTCTGTAATATGAATAATAGGGAATATGCATATATATATAAATCTGTATATATATATAGAAATATGCATTATATTGCAAGCATAATTAGCTGTTAAACGCTTCAAATATTTAATTATTTCATCTCTTGGCCACGCACAATTTCCCAACCACATGAATTGAATTTGATATTGAATTTTGATCCAAAACACATACATATAATACTTTGTTTTGGCTGCTGTTGTCAATGAAGCAGAGCACGAAATTCCACATGCAAAAATTAATTATGATATAATAATAAATACAAAAGCTAATTGACAAACAAACACTAAAAACTTTTAAAGTCTTAATTGTCTGGCGCCAGACGATCGTTATACAGTATGTGTTATACATACACCTCCTGCCCATCCCCTCCTATACACATATGTATACGATATATAGTGTTTTATAAATCAAGCCAGAGAGTGCTATAAACTTGAATGTCAACTTCAAGTTGTCCAAGTCCAAGCCAATGAATATGGGTGAGAAGAAGTGAGAGAAGAGAGAGAGAGAGAGAGAGATGAGAGTGTATATACACTCTCACTTTGACCTAAATGGCCATTATAAACGCCACTTGAGGCAAGTGCAAAGCATTAATAATCCAGGGAAATCCGCTTAAGACCATTTACCAAAAACGAATGGAAATGAAAAAAATACACTGATATGCACAATTCCCCACAGTGTAACAAAAATACAAGAAAAAATTAGAAAATTTACATACAGATACAGACAGATATCTAAATCTGAACTGCGCTTAAATCAACAACATGTAAATTCTGTTTTCACATGTAAAAATCTTACAAATTACGCAGAGTTCAAGAAATAACGCAGAAAACTTAAACGTTGATAAATAACATAAGTGAAGAAAAATAAACCCAAGAAACCCCAGAAGAAATATATGAAATATCCCGTTAAAGAGATTTTTAAAGAATTATTCTATATATTCAATATATCCTGCAAAGTTGTCAACTAAGGTAAAAATATGAGTGGTAATTAATCAATTTTTAAGTTTTTCCTCAGAAAAAAAATAAATAAATAAACAAATTAATAAAAAAAATATTATTTTAAAATAATCACCAAAATTGTGAGTTGTTTCGCACCACTGTAGCCAAGATTTTGTTTCCCAGCTGAATATTAAAACGATAACTTAGAAAAAATAAAGCTCAACCTAGGAGTCAACAACGGTTAACAAATGGATGCAATTTGGCCGAGCAACTTGTAAAAATTATAGGATAATATCGGAAGAAAAAAAAAACGTTCTTCTGTGCTGAGTGCCTGATGAAAAATTTAAAACTTTGGCGGCAAAAGCAAAACAATTTTCATAAATATGCCACAGAGGAAAACCGAAAACCGAATGCCAGAGAACGCAATGGCGGCAATGGAGCAGGAGAAACAGTGTGCAGAAGGGCCGGCAATGGCGAGAGCGTAAAAGAAGCGCGACGGCGACGGCGAAACCACAAAGCGCATTAACGCTTAAATGGCCTTGAGACCAGTCACAGAGCAGCACCAACAACAACCACAACAACTAGAGAAAGAAAGAGATAACCTTCATATTACTACTGCTACTCTCGAAGTTGTTGTCGTTGTTGTTGTTGTTGTTTCTTAGGTAGATAAGTTAGAGGGGTGGAGAGTGGAGCTTTTGACTTTACCTTAAATTTGGCACAGCTGCGGCAGCAGCGGCCGCTGCTTGCAGAGGCGGCGGCACGTTGTAGGGGAAGGGCAGCTTCGCCGCAACGGCTGGATTCTCGAATAGCATTCTGTTGCCGTTGGTTGTTGGATTGTTGTTGTTGTTGGGGCTTCCGCTGCTGCTGAAGATGGGGTTGTTGTTGTAGATGATATTGTAGTAAATTTTGCCGGCTGTTTCTATACTTCCGGTTGCAGCGCAAAAACACAATTTATTTGAATTATGTAAATTGAAATTCTTTTGCTCAGATTTCGTGTTAATTTCACTCTTTATATATTCACACTTTTAATTTTATACTTTTACACTTATAATTTCTTCTTTTTTTATCTAAGTTGTGCACATTTTTTATGAATCCCGTTGTAATATTATTTGAACGATCCGTAGATACGCACTAAATAAATGAGAAAATATAAATTTAATATTTTTCACATCAAGCATTCCAGATTATAGCATAAATTATTATTATCTCTCATTTTGATTTGATCTTCGGTCAGAGATAAAAAAAAATTGAATATGAAGCACATGTTTCTCATCGAAGAGTTTTATGTTCGTTTCTTTTGTGACTTTTTATTTCATTTTCTCATGCTCGCAATCTATCTGTCTCACTTACGCCAATACTGCTCGCTATCAATCGGCTGTCGATACTCTGAGCATCCTCAACTAGTTTTGTTTTAATTTGGAAGTTTGCGCCGTTTGTTGTTACTGTTGTTGCCCACTGCTTTTGTGCTTCTTTGCTGCTAACTTAACTTCTCTGCCTATGCTTTTACTTTCGTTCTTACGTTGCTGTTGTTGCTATGCTTCTGCCTCTGACGTCGCTGCCTACTTGAGTTCGTCGCTTCACATTGCCGGCTTTTTGACGCATACAGCGGCGAATTTGCTATCGCTGTGTTTGTGTGTTTGCCTGCGTATGTGAGCGTGTTTTCATGTTTATGCGAGAGCAACTGACGATAAAAATGCTTTTTGTATGCGATATTATCTACTGGTCCTGCTTCTTATAAACATTCACACACACAGATACACATACACTTATAGAAATATGCATATTCGCTAATTAAAATCTTATATCGCATGCGTAGAACAACAATTACTTTTTGGGAAATAACAATTTCGTTGTTGTTTTTTTTGTGGATATTCTTTCATTTTGGGACTGGTTTATGTTTTATTTTCACAAATGAAATCGATATGCGTGCATTTCAAAAAAAAAACACACACACAAAAGCCACACATACAGTTACAGCAAACGGACTATCAAAAACACAACACACATACAAACGCACACGATAGAGGCAAAAGTAATATTTTTGCGACGTCATTGAATTCGCCGCATGGAAAATAATATCTGTGTGCGTATGTGTTTGTGCTTGGCAAACTACCCAAAAAGCAAAGGCAGCTTACGATTCTTACATTTATTCCCCACTTATACTTGAGTCACTCTCACCGATACACACACACTTGCACGTACACAAAGCTTCGAACAAAACGTGGTGCGACGAACCGAGATAATATCGAACTGTGAACAAACGTCCGCTCAACGCAAGGAACTTTTGTCAACTGAAACAGAAGGAGCGCTTCAGCAAAAGGTGTAAGCCGAAAAGAGAGTATCCAATACCAAGAAATACTCTCGCGCTCTCACTGTAATTCTCTCTTGCTCTCTCTCTCTCTCTCTCTCTGATAATTTTGCAGGACAGGCGCATAAGGCAGCGAGAGAAGATAAACAAGTTCGCTGCGCTTGGCGGCGACTTGAGCAATTTTCTGTTGGCGGGGGTAATCGAGTGTCTCCGGCTGCGGCTGCTGTACGATATGTGCAACATGCGGCCATGTGCAACATGAGTCACTGCCCCGCATTCATTACTCCCCCTCAGCCATCCACTAGCTTACAATCATTTCCGACCTGTGCAGTTGCAGCAGCAGCAGCAAGCAGCAACGCAGCTGGCAAACAATAGGCCTGCGGGCCGAACTGGCGCAGCAACCGTCGTAGCGACAAAACGTCAAAGCGACCGCCGCCCGCGTCTTTTGTATCGCTCTTTGTTCTCTCGCATTTAGCTTTCTTTGTTTTTCTCGCAATTCGCTTAAAGCTCAGCTTAAGCTCAGCGTATGCATATCGCTTGACGCTGTATCGTATCGGCTTTTGTTTTTGCTTCTTATATTGCTTTTAAAGCAACAACGAAAATAATTGTTTAATTTATTAATGCGTTTCACTCACACAAACACACCGACACACACACATGTCTCGCTGATTTATGTGACTTTTCAAATGAAATTTATTTCAAGTACGCACAATCAAAGCGGACAGCTCTTGAGTTTTATTCGTTTTTGTTTTGTTTTAGCAATCTTTTAATTTAATTTTCACATTTAGTCGAAGGCAAGCAAAAATGGAAGTTGAACTTGAAATTGATCTTAAGGCAAAGAAGAGAGCGCCGAAAGCTAAGATACGCTCTTGAAAGCTCTCTCTCTCTGTCTTGCATACGTTCTGTTTTGCAATTGATCCTAATACCGTTGCTTGTGTTCTCTTCTCCATTCGAAGAATTTGAAAGCAAAGCAAATGTATTCGTTTTCCTCCATTTACCCTTTATTCTTTGTAGTTGTGTTCCGCATACAATTACCAAAAATAAATAGAACCATTTCCTAGAATGTCTAATGGAATTCGAGTTTCTTGTTTCACCAAAAACACACATCTTATCATGGAAAACAAACATGTAAGCAAATTGATAAAGAGCCACAAAAGAATTTCAAATAAGAAACAAAACCAATATTACATTTATTTGGTTCATTTGGAATTTGATATAATTATGTTGATTTTATATTAATTTAAATAATAAATACTCATTTCGGTTCATTAGTTAAACATATGTATAATTAACTAATAATTATATATAAATATATTTTTTAAATATTGCATTTTTTTAGTCATCATAATTATGCATCATTTGTAATCATTTTCCGATAGATTTTTTAAAAAATAATTCTAATTAATTTGCATGCAGGTTTTGTTTTCAACATTCGCAAACACTCCCTGGCAATTTAACACGTAATTTAATATCGTTCATGCAAATCTGAATTCGTTATCGTTTTTCTAGTTAATAGCCAACGGATTGCATGATGTGTTGAATCACAGTTTTATACACTCTAAAACTATTAGAACTGTTGTTAGAAAATAACGCATGTTTAACAATATCCAAATATGTTTGTTTTCAATTTGCCGCCATTGAGATGGCGTTTTGTACCGCGCAAAAAAAGAACTTAATGCGCGGTGGCTGAGGAAACCCACCACAAAATGAAAACGAGACGACGATGACAACAATGTTGTTGGTTAAGCAAAAGTAACAGCAACAACAAGAAATTGACAATCGACGTAGACGATTTATAATAACAGCGACGACGCACAAAACGTATTCTCCGCACGATAAACTTGACGTTGTAACGGTCGCAACCAAACTGACGACGCGACGCCAAAAAGCATGAACAGCAAAGTCAGTTCATGCGCTCTCTCAGCAATAACTTTGGGGCAAACATAAAAACCAAAACAAGAGCGGCAAACAATGTGCTCTCTTTCTACTGTTTGCTGCTTTTGGGTTTGCCATGTGATGGCTGCATTTGCTCTTTCTCTCTCTCTCTCTCTCTTATTTTTTTTTGGCTTCAACCACCCACCCACAATCAAGCAAAGCAGCAAACAAACACAATTAAAACGTTCAGAGCGACTGAGTGTGCAAGGTACACAGCGACAGAGAAAGAGCGAGAGAGTGTGTGTTTGTTTTTCAGTCTCGTTTGAGACGCGGCGAATTCGCTCAAATAACGCCAATTGGATAAAACAGTGCGAGACGAGTGAGAGACGGCACAATCAAGTTGGCGTCTATGTTGCCATCGCGCTTGCACTCATTTGCATTGCAATTGCGGCAGTTTCTCACTTCCGTTCAGATATTGTTGTTTGTGGTGTGGATAAGAGAGAGGCTTATCAGCGTTGTTGCTGTATAAGATGTTGGATATTTTGCGCTGGATACAGTATAAGATGAGGGAAATATTTGTATTTGAAATTGGGGAAATTTTCGATATTAAGTATAAAATTAGCAACAATTCAAAATTGCGTTTGTGAGTGAACACAATAAAGCCACAAAATCGATTACCCTCAATAAGGTAAAACTTTAAATTATATTTTTTAACCGCACCCTAATCATTACTAAATTAAATTTTGCGCAAATCAAAGAAAAATTCCAAACTGGGCTCGCCTTATTACAACGCCTAACATCAAAGGCCGCATATTGCGTTTGTGCTGCTGTCGCCATTGTTGTTGTTTTGTTTTGCTTGCCATTTTTTGTATTTTTGCATTCACTTTTGTTTTTATTTTTCTTCACGAAATTTCCAACAAAACGCGCAACAAGCGTAGCCCCAACGAGTTCTGTCTGCAGTTAAGCAGCTGACGACTAAAGAGTGTTTCTCTGTGTCTCTCTCACACTCTATCCCCGTCTCCTTCAACAATGTGTTGGGTTGTTGCCAAGACGCAGAGGAAAAGACGGAAAACGGAACATAAGAAACTTGTTTGCAGAGCCCGAAGCAACGAAAGAGACCCCAAAAAAAAAAAGTAAAAAGAATGTCAGTCGCAACAGCAACAACAACAACGACCAAATGCAGAAGTTGTAGTTAAAGACGGCGTAGGGGTGCGAATGAGACAGGTCAAAGGAACAGACGATACACGACGTCTCACTCTCTCTTTCTCTCTCCCTCATTCCACTGCACTACACTCCACTAAACTCCACTCCAAAGGAAGCAATAAATTTGCTGGCAAAAGCTTCGATTAACTGTATGCGTGCAGTGAGAGCGAGAGAGCGTGTGTATGGTTAACTGAAAGTGGGAAAGGGTAATGAGAGGTCTGCTCCAAGGTGGAAAAGAAGAGAAAATAAAAAGCAATCGACAAATTTATAACAAAATGCGCAGCTAGCATAAAATCTGCCAACAAATTGGGTCATAAAAGTAATTAGCAAAATCTGCTCATACTCAAGTGTGTATATATCAAATATATATTCGATATTTGCTCTTGTTGTTGTTGTTGCAATTGATTTGGTCTGCTTTTAATTAGTGGCACGCAGCCTATGAAAGTGCCCCCCTTCCCGCCCCTTGACTTTGTCTGGCAAACGGAAAAGTGATTTAGGGGGAAGCTTTCTTTTGGCACAGCTGCTGCTGCTGTGAGTATGTGAGAGAGGGGATGTGGGGGTGGGTCACTTACTGTGGTGAGCTTTAACCAAGCAAAAGTTCCGGCTGTTAGTCTATTAATTAGGCAGCCATAAACTTAAATCACGTTTCATTACACGCCCTCAAACCAGGGCTGCACACTGTGAACTTTGCTAACAAAGTTTGCTGGCTAATGATGAAATTCGTTCAGAATTTGTTATGATGTAAGGGAGGTCCAGGCTAAGTTAACTTTTTCCAAACAGGAAGTGCCAACTCTATAAAAATATTATAAAATTTTCTCGTTTTTCTTCTTTTTTTTTTTGCAACCCTAAAGAGTGAGCGGTTATTGAAATTAGGCTTCTGTTAAATTTCATTATCTGCATAAACTGATTTGCTTAAATTATATTTTTGCAGCCCTAGTAATGTGCATATAAAAAATGATGGCCTTTTTATGGCACAGAGACAGTGTTCCTCACATTCTCACAAATGTTCCAAACAAATTTGCTGCATTAGTTGTCCTTGTTGTGTCCTGTCATGTGCGTGCGTGTATGTGTGTGTGTGTGTGTGTTAGGCATATAACAATTAGCCAAGCTTAGAACAGAGTTGAAACTGCAGCATGTCAAACGTAACCCAATGTCATCTGGTTACATCACACACATGTGTTGCATGCCCCAAAACTCTGTCTGTCTGTCCGTCTGTTTGTCGCTCAACCTCTGCTATCTCTCCTCTTCCAATTGAAATTGGAGCTAGAGAGGTCTGTTTTCCATTCAAGAGCAATCTATAGACATTTGAATTTTCAGGAATTAGCATTTGTGTAGTTACTACTTGGCCAAGTGACAAGTTTATAATCGAGAGAGATTTGGCTTAAATGCATGCAAATTTGTGAGTAGTATGAAAAGGCAATTTAGATAGTGAATAGACAATACATAAATTATTGATGCTTTTATTATTATTATTATCATTATTATTATTATTATTATTATTATTATTATTATTATTATTATTATTATTATTATTATTATTATTATTATTATTATTATTATTATTATTATTATTATTATTATTATTATTATTATTATTATTATTATTATTATTATTATTATTATTATTATTATTATTATTATTATTATTATTATTATTATTTTATGGGCAGAGAGCGGAAATCGCAATCAAAGTAAGTACATTATAAAGCACTTGGGAATTATAGTGCCACAAAAATGAATTGCATACTTTTGTCAGCGTTTTGTATATATTCATCTTAATTATGATTATATTAATAAAAAATTTAATAAAACCTTGAGATGATAGTCATATGAAAAAATTAAAAAATATATATATATATTTATAATAAAATAATGAAGTTTAAATATTAAATTTTTAATTTAATTGTAATATATTCAATATGTGGGATTTATGGTTAATTTCAGTTCAAAATTAAACGAATTTCACTCTTAATTTACTATTCATATGAGCCAAGTTATAGACTCCACTTAGCGAAGTTAAGTGCTGCTCAACCATAAGCAGCAGTTGCGAATTTGTGAACGCTGGAAACAAGCGTAATATCATCAATCAGTGCACAAATTTGCATTTCCCTTTCCTCCATTCCTACACTATGTCCTTTTTTCCTTTGCCTATTTATAGCGACAGTCATGTGTGTGTATGAGTGTATGTGTGTGTGTGAGTGTGTGTGGTTTTGTGTGAGCGTCTGCCGTTGTCAGCGCATCAACATCAACATGAACGCGCTTCATCAGCGCGCCGATATGTAAATCTCATAAATCATGCACACCTGTCCTCGATGGCAGTCCTGGCGACAGCCACCTCCTAGACGTACTAAGGACGAGTTACCAATGACATTGTCAGCAGACGGTCAGTATCTATCTGTATATACATATGTATATGTACATATGTATGTGTGTCTCTGTGGGTGTATTTGCGTTGATGTGTGTGTGTGGTCAAGTCTTCATTTGTTGTTGCTTTTTTTTTGTTTTGGGAGGATTTTGCAAATTGATTAGCCACGTGGAATAAATGATTTTGGGCTAACGGTGAACAAAGTGTCTACAACATGTAGATGGGGCATATGAATAGCGCACCCAAATATTTAATAAAAAACATTGATGGGAGAGCAAAAAAAGGCAAAATTATAAATAAATTAATAAATACTTTTGGTATTCATAATAATTATATAATTTATAATTATCTATTCAATATATTATTTAATATATATAATATATATAAATAATATTGTATGTTTAAACTTTAGTATTTTGTTTTATAAATTCTTTATAATTATTATATCCTTTTTGTATCTTTTTATCTTGTTTATATCTTTTTTATATTTGTTTTTTTGTATCTTTTATCTTTAGTTATGAAAGATGGCAAATATTAGGAATTCATTAAAAGCTTTTATTCATTAATATATATTTTTAATAATTTCAATAACTTCGACACAGAATTATTTTCTTTTATTGGAAAGTATTTTTTTCCATTTTTAATAAATAAGTTTAGAATCCGTAAGGCAGTAAAATGTACCTTAACGGAAAATGCGATGTGGCGAATAGTAAAATAATATTAACTTTTAATTTTCTCTTTTTTTTCTCCTTTTTTTGATATTCAACTATTCGGAAATATCCTCTTGAGTAGAGTACAAGAAAGCATATCTAAAAGAAAAGGAAACTATGGCAAAGTAGTTAAAGAAACCTCATGAATAGATTCAGTTCAAAGTGGCAAGATGTCTGAGTATGTTTGTGGAGGTAGTATGTATGTGTGTGTGTGTGTGTGTGTGTGTGTGTGTATTGGTATGTTTGTTTTGTGTTGTGCTTTGGCCATTGGACTGCTCATAATAATAAAACAGGCTCTCACTAATTGCTCGACCGCAGCACCTGCTGCCATAGAGCTGCCTGAGTGCCTGGCAAAGGACTCTCTACAACCATCTCTCTCTCTCTCTCTCTCTTTCTCTCTCTCTCTTCTTCGCTCTCGTCTCTATCGTAGTTACGGCCTAGACGCTTAACCGAAAAAACCACAAATTTACATAAATATGCCACAAATCATAGCTGCACGCAAAGTGTCGCCCAAAGGCAGCGCCAACAACAAAACAAACAAGAAAATCAAAAAAATATATATATTAAAAGAAAATGTATATAGTTAAAAATTGTCGTGCTATCTCTTTCCCTTTCAACACTTTACGCCCCCTCTAACTACGTATATTTGTGTCTCTTTCTCACAGTTACTCTCTAACTTATTCCCATGCTGCGTAGGTGTGTGTGCGAGTGAGCGAGTGTGTGTGTGAGTGTATGTGTGTGTGGTCAGTGGTAACTGTGACAGCGCCAGGGAGTGCCATTAAAAATGCATGAATGGCACAACTTAATTTTTTATCCGCACTTTCAGTGCAATTAAAAGTTACCCAAAGAGACAGAGAAATATTCTAGATGGAAAGGGGATAAAAAGAGTAGAAAGAGGAAGAGTTGACGAAAAATAAAACGGAAATTTAAAAAAAAAAAAAATATATATATATATATATATATATTCTTGTGATATTTATGTGCAGCACATGTCCTAGGCGTATTTATGGGTATCTCCACCTAGGCATATAGACTCTTCTTTGCCAAAGGGTATACATTATAGTCAAGAATTTTAGAATTTTTAAATCAACTGATTTTAAACTCAAATTATAATTCCAAAGTTATCAATTTTTAAGCATTTAAGTATAATTAAACAATTTTTTTTGGATTTCTAAAACAAGAGGCATATCCTATATAAGATATCTCTCTTTAAGAAAATGTTCTCAAATATAAGTTTAAAAAATATATTTGAAATTTTAAAATTTGTTTTTAAAATTTTAAATTTCTAGAATTTTTGAGACCTTGAACAATGCTCAGAAACACGAGATAAAAATGGTTATACATTTATATTAAGTATACGTAGTATCTTCAATACGAATACTTTAAATACGAAGTTATTTTTGTTTGTTTTCGATTCAACATATTTTTTTTATAACGCACGCTGCATAATAATAATAATAAAAATATAATAAAAATTATTGCTCCCCCTACCGCACACACACAGACACATGCAACAACAGCCCCTGCGTCGCCATCATTGTTATGGCTGGACGTGCCACAGCCCCTATCCCCACTTGCCTCCTTCCTGGTGTCCTTGCAGTGTTTGTCATTAGCAAATGTTGCCTCTTGTAGTTTACAACCATTTGTTGCAGTTGTTGTTGTTGTTGTTGTTGTTTCTGTTGTTGCAGTGGTCCAGACGCAAAATTTGTGACTGCGACAGTTTTTGGTGTGCATTTTCATCCTTTTTATCCTCCCTTCAACTGCCCACACTTTTGTCATTTGGAACGCATCATTTGCGCATTTTATGTAGGTGTTGTGCAACGGAACAACAACATGCTGTTGCATGAATGAGTGTTGCAACAAGACCACAAACGGCGACTAGACACGAATGCATGCAACTGACCAACTACAAAACTTACAAATGCAGTGACTAAACACAATCGATGGGGGTGGAGGGGAGTACCTACGTTTTACATGAATTACAAATTTTGATAAAAATACATTTTTTAGATATTTTTTTTATTTATAAATTTACGTAATTTGATTTTATTTTATCTTATCTCTGTTTATTAAAAAAAGGGTAATTATCTAATAGGTATGAAATAAAGATAATTAATTAACAGGTAGCAGAATTCTTGTTAATTATTTATTTGAAAGGGAATAATAAAAATAAAAAATGAAAAATTATAATATAAAAATAAAATATAAAATTAAAAAATGTTTAATTTAATATTATGAAGTTTAAAAAAATGAAAATATAAAAAAAATAACTTAAGGTACTTAAATTGCACAGATACTCCAGTTAATAAATTTATAAAAATTATATAAAAAAAATTTAAAAAAAAGTGGAAAAAGGAAAAAAGTGAAAACATTTACATATTTTACAATGTTTATTTCAATATAAAAATGAGAAAATGTTAAATGTTATATTCATTGTTTACACTTTTACATTGTATAATATATATTTTTGCAGCTTTCGTTTAAAGAAGCGTAAGCACCATACATAAGGATTATAGAGCATTAACTCTACTGCTGCCCTTAGCATATCCACGCTCTATTTGTTGCCACATGCCACATACTTGCAACACCCATTGACATATGCTACAGTTTTATTCTGTAATTGAAGCATTTCAACAACTCTTTGGCAGAAACGAATGAAATTGCTGTCGAAATGAACGACAGTTATGTATGGTGTGGCAAGAATAATTCAATGTGCCGTGCAACAAATTGTTGCGTGCCACACTCACATCTGTACATACATACATACATACATATATAAAGCACGACACGTTTAATTAAATTGTCTTATTCATTTTTATTTTCTCCCGCACTCTGTTCAATTTTAATTTTAATTTTAATTTCACATTTCTTTTTGCAACTGCTAAACGACGACGACAAACGACGAAGACTGACGGCGATAATGAGTATGTAAATTAGTGGAAAGTTATGCCCTCCATTTTGGACTGTTACCGTTGTGAGAGGGGGATAGACAAGTTGCGAGGGGGTGGAGGACTATTTTATGGGCAGAGGGTCATAAAGTTGGCAGTGCCACATGAGTCCCGCGCTCATTAGAAACTTTTGGCCATCCTCATAGATTTAACCGAATTGTACAAGTGTGACAACAAATTGTGTTGCATGCAACATAATGCGCACTCCCAGGACTTATCCCATAGGCGCAGCTGATACGGAAAACTTAACTTCTTTTTGAGCAAAAAAAATGCACAAGTTTATTTTGAATTTTTGTTTTATACATTTTTTCATCATTTTTAGATTATTATAGAATAGACCAAAGTCAAGCAAAGAAATCTAAAAAATGCCGTTGAAGATTATGCTAAATATACACTTATTAAACTTTTAAAATAAAAATTGAAGAAAAAATTAAAAATTTAAATATTTTCGTTTTAAATTTCATATAATTGAAATTTTTAAGTTTTTGTTTGAAAAAGTTTATTTCTTTAATGGAAATATTATTTAATTTCTAATATAAAAAAAATATATATTTCATTATAAAAAAAAATTTTTAAAAATTTAAAATATTTTTCAACAAAATTTTACTTCCCCTGAGTTATTTTTAAATATTTTTGTATGTCGCAATAAATCGTTAATACCCTGAAAAGTAGAGTATATTTAAGAAAACTCTGGATGTTGGAATCTTTTGTTGGTATTATTTGTCGTTTGCTTATCAACGTACTTCCGCATCATTAAATAATTTTATCATTTACATTATTTTCACTTTCTAAGCACAGTCACAAAGTCCGTCGCTCTCAGCTGTTCTCTCTCTCTCTCTCAATCTCTCAATGTCTCTCCCTCTTCTCTCAATCTACTCCGTTTGCAAGTGGCACATACCATTTGGCCTGAACGGGGGGTAGATTATGGTTTCTCGGGTGCGCAGTTCAAACTGATTTTGATTTAACTAATTTGTAATTTATGCAATTTTTGTGGTCACAAACAAAGGACGAAAAAAATATATGGAATGATGATAAATTCATTTTTAATTAAGTGCAGCAAATTGAAAATAACGTTGTGGGAAAATTACAAAAGGAAATTCAACGGAAGTGAAGCTAAATTTAAGTGCCTCTTGTTCACGAAATAGAGAAAAGTATAAAAGAAATTATAAATAAAAATTACAATTATATTGATATTAAATTTTGTATATTACTATTTAAATTCAATTCAAATCTTGCAAATAATCTCGATTATTAAAAATTGTATATTTTTCTTTCTTTGTAACTGTTTTAAAAGCGGCATTAAATTTGGCTAAAAATTTCACTAGAAAGCATAATTATTCTATTTTTTATTGTAATAAATTAAAAAATCTTTTTCCTGCTCACTTCCAAGTACATTTCAAAGCCATTAAAGTGCTTCAGTCTGCCACTTGATAAAAAATAAAATAAGACGAGCAGAGCAAAAAGATACAAAAAAGTATATATAGTATGTATGAAAATGGAATGGAAAATGCCAAAAGACATGAGAAGAGCAGCAAACGATAATGAGGACACATAACAACAGCAACAACAGCAACAATAACAAGAGCAACAGCAACAGCAACAGCACTTGCAGCTACAATGATAATGTTGCACGGGCTGTTGATGACAACGGCAACAGTAGTGGCACTGCCAGTTGCAGTTGCAGCAAACAACAAACGGACGGAAATCAGCCAGAGAATACAGCCGCACTTCAACCACCTACACCCCCTCCAAACCCCCTCCACACCCCTTGGCCTATGCATGCGACAACCCTTCTTTCGCGGGCAGCACAAGTCCTTGGATACAGTCAACGTCTAAAACGCTGCTGCCACTGCTCATTTTCGCTACTAAATAAGACAGCACCCCCCACTGTCCCTCCCTAACCCACCCCCGTTGCCAACATTTTGACATTTTTTTCAGTATGTTTTTTTTTTCTTCGCTGCTTTCTATTTAGCAAGCCGTAATTTGTACGGCTCAAAGTGAGAGCAAAAAGTATATGCAGCTTGCATTTAGACATGAAAATGCTACGACAGTTGATATCCATCTTTTTTTTCTGTGTGTGTATAGAATTTTTCAGTATTTTTTATTATCACATTTTTAAAATGAGTTTTGTGTGTCAGCAAATTGAAATTTATTAAAGAGCTGCCGCTCAAGAGAATTTGGTCGAAGCGAGAAGGCAGCAACACTTTAGCAAATTGTTGTACCTTTTTCAGTCTGTCAAATGCCATACGCACGATTTAATCCAATTCGAAGCAAAACTGTTGGCAACAACTCCGGCCAAGTCAACTGAAATGTCAGCCACTCAAAAAATGTGCGGCGTGGCATGACAAATCTACCTAAAAGTAACAAACAACAACAACAACAACTCACACAATTGTGAACTAAAGTTTATTTGAGGTTTAACGATTCGGAAATAACTCACACACACACACACACACATAGAGAAAGCAAAAGAGAGAGTGAGAGAGAGAGGGGGTCAGAGAAAGAGAGACTCACATAGAGACGACAAATTATTTGGACATCAAGCGCAGAAAATTTGCACGACAAACGAGTGTTGTGCCAGCGACCAGGAGTAACTCACCCCTCTGTTACTGTTTGAAAAATTATTAATTTTCACAAAAGTCAACAGGACACACGCGCACACTCACACACGCACACAAACATACACAGTTTTGTTTATGCACATGAGTAAACACAACCAACGGGCAAGCCAAAATGCATAGCATACTTTCCAGCGCACTCGGAAAACTCCCCCATGCACTAAAAGGAGGGGGTGAGTGAGGAGAGAGGAGAACAGTTGCAAATTATGAGTAATTATGTGACGAGCAAGACTCAAAATCAACTAATTGTATAGCAGTTAAAGAACTCTTCCAACCACTAATGGAAACTTAAATTATAAGAAAAAATATGCAATCGAAATTATTGAAATATTTTCAAAACGACTTCTTGTCTTGTAAAAAATTCGATGATTTCTATTGCATATTTTTTCTTTTTTTTTTTTTTAAATATGATATTTTGTTTGAATCTGCTTAAATCCTTCAAAATTAAATTTTACTAAACAACAACTATATATATGCACAACAGCTAAAGAAATATACTATTGCTACCATATAAAGAAATTTATACAATATATATATATATGTATATATAAATACTTTATATAAAACAAAAAACTATATTTAATTTTTTCAGCTAGTGCTTCGAGTCCTATCCTTGTCAAATCATTTCCCTTAGTCCTCCAACAATCGCTTATACTCAAGTAATATCTCTTCATCCTTTTCGAGTGTCAAGTCCAAGTAATCCTGTTCATTTTCCGGCAGATCCTCATGAAAACGCTCGTAGGCTCCATACGAGGCCAACTCAAGTTGTGCCTTGTCCAATACCTCTTGGATCAGCTCCAGTTTGCTTGGTGTTACAGGTAAACTATTGTTGGATTGTCCAGAGCCACTAGAAGAAGCAGCTTCATTGTTGCGTGGTACCACGAACTTGGACATATTTTTCATCAGCTGCAATAATTCCTGCTCATTGGTCAAACTCTTGAGCAGAAAGTCCACAGCTGCAATCATGTTATTCCGTGTCGTCTCCAGTGCAGCACGTGCCGAGGTCACATGGAATCCCAGTTCCGTCAGTGTGTGTAGCATTTGATCATCGGCAGTCATGGGGCTGGGCAAATGTTGACGCAGTTCATCCGCACTGGATTGCAAGAGATCCAGACTCCGCTGCAGATCGTTCTTGGAGCGACGCAGTGCCTCAACGACGAGCGACCGCTCGTAGCCCAGTTCCATGAGGCGACACACGCTACGCGGATGAATCCACTCGGGTTCACTGCTCACTGTTGGCAATCTCACCAACTGACGATGCATCTCCCTCTCCGTGGCCGTATCATTTCGTGCTGTCTGCAGACGCTGTCGTCTCTCCTGTATCATGTCTATAGCTCGATCCAAGTGGCCGTTGGCGGAACGCAGCGCAATCCGAGCATCGGCAGTCTCGAAACCCATCTCAACAAGATGCATCAGCTGCTCGGGGTCAATCTTAAGCCCGGTCAACGTATCGTTCGCCAAGTTCAGGCGATGCAGTGCCTCATCCCGGCGATTCTGATGGTAGAGCAGCACTCCCTGGAGCAGTTGGAGCCGCATGATGAGCGCACGCTCCGGACAATTGTTGCCTTTGAGCGCATAGAGACGCGTGTAGTTCTCGCCGTAGCTGCGTTGGAAGATGCGCTCGCAGAGATCGAGACGACGCTGTGCATCCGGCAATTGGTTAAGGTTCTTCAGGCAGAGGTAGCACCACACAATATCCAGATGGAGAAGGGCATAGTTATCCACAGTTTCCAGATATTTTGAATTGCAGTTGCTGAACTTTTCATCCGCTTCCAGGAATATCAAGAGAGCCTCATCGTAGTGTTCCTTGCGCATAACAGCGCGTCCTTTCTCATAGTAACTCATGCCCATCAGCAAGGAACGATGCTCGCTGGGTGGCAGATGTATAACCGTGCCATTCTGATCCTCCAGTTCAAGAAAACCCAGCCCCGAATCCACAAGCGTTTCGACATCCGCCTGCAGTTGTCGCAAGCGTTCATGGAGCGCCTCCCCCTTGGCATCCACCTGACCCAGTATGACCAGGAGCTGTTGGTTGTTCTTCAGACCTTGAGCTTGCAGCGATTCCTGCTGCGTTAGAATACGTCCCGCTGATATGCACTTGACATGCTGCGCTTCCTCCACATTCAACTCTTGTGCAACTTTCTGTTGCAAGTTCGATCCAGTCTCAACTAGCGCACATTTCACCTCAAAACGCTTAGCCATGCCGCCAGTGGAGTCCACACAACGCACATGGAACGTGGCCAGTCCCGTCTCATCGTATTCACGTCGTGCTGCCAACTTCTGCAACGCATTCTCCTGGAGCTCCAGCAACGCCATCTTGCAGTCGGACACACTAATGTGCAACTCGTTGCTAAACTCCATCGACAGCAGTTCCATGGCCGTGTCAATGCTGCCCACACCCTCCTCATAGTAGGGTTCCTGCCACAGCTTGACATGCTGTTCCTGCAACTGGGCACGTACTCGTTGTAGTCTGTCCTCCAACTCGGACATTTTGCTTAAAAGTGGTGTAAGCGGAGTTACACAATCTCTAGGATTCCAATGAAAATTCGAAATCTCTGATTATAATTATTTTTAGTTTTGAAAATATGTTCCTTGAAAATGTTACAAAAACTGTTTATACTATTACATTGACTTTCTAAAAAATTGAAATATAAATAATAAATTTCCGTTTGACATAAAACTCCCTTTAAGGATTCCTTAATTAATTTCAGCCTTTCACAAATACATACAAATATTTCCCAAATATACTTAAGGAATTTTTCTTGTGGCCAACAAATCTCTAATTTGGTTGGCCTTGTGCGCGTTGCCAATTATCGGCACGCAGTGGTAAATGCGGGATGAAAATGGGTGGAAAAGAGCATGGAAAAGCAGAATAGGGAGGAAAAAAGACTTAACGAGCCCGAAAAAGTCGCGACGACAAATTAAAAGCGATAAACCACAGACAAAAGTCCTTACAAAATACAATCAAGCGAAACAGGCAGGACACCAAAACAACGTCAGTCCAACCACGGGAGGGGTAGGTGGGGAGGAGTGAGCAGGAGCAGGAGCAGGAGTAGAAAAAAATGTCATTGTCAGCTTAACGCAGGCGACTTTGTTTGGCCCTTGTGTGTGCCACAATGTGGGTAATAAATGTTATGTGTGGTTAAGGGTTAATAACTGCAACAAAGGCGCCACAAAGAGTAAGAAGTAAAACCGACAAGGCCAAGACATTTTATAGATACTTTTCGCCACTTTTATACAACCAACGCCCCCCCCCCCCACACACCCCTCCCCTCGCTGCTAATACGCTGTCCATGCCACTTTGCCACACTCATTTTCGTCCCCCATTCTATTTCTTTTGTCAGGCAAAGTGTGGCTGCTAATGAAAAGTGCCGCAGCTATTGTGTAAGTGTATGTGTGTGTGTGTGAGTGTGTGTGTGAGTGTGTGTGAAAGTGTGTGTCGCAAATGTCTGCTAGAAATAAGGATACCCTCAACTCAATCCAAGAGCAAACCACCCTCCCCAACCCCCCTTAGCCATAACTGGTGTGAATAAATGGATGGATGAATTTCTAACGCAGTTGTTGTCTGTGATGAAGTAGCCATAGTCTAACAAAAGGGATGGGGTAGAAGAAGTGAAAGAGATAGACATATTGAGAAAGAGAGGGAAGAGAAGGGAGAAGTTGGGGGCTGTTGAGTTGCTCTTTAATTGTTTGGCTTGCTCATTTCCACTTGATTTCTATTCAACATCCGTCTTAACGAATCATAGTATCATTCACAATTAGATTACATAACTTGGACCTCAAGGATGAGGATAAAGGATGTGCCTAAAAAAGATTAAACAAATTCTTTAACACAAATACAATTTTCCAGCACATTTTCTATTTATCTTTTGGTGTTTTGCTGGCAAATCAAGCTTATGAAAAGCATTTGAGTTGCATTATAATTATGTCCTGATGCCTTGGCTGTGGCACGTGCTGCATGTGGCAGCTGCTGGCTAAGTGCAGCTGACAGCCATGTGAGGCAAGCTGGCCAAGACACAGAGCAACTCGCTGATGAACTTGCAGCGACTTGGCTAAAGTTGAGTCAACTTGCAGAGAGAGAGAGACAGACAGAAAGAGAGAGAAAGAGAGAGAGAGAAAGAGAGGGGGAAAAGGAAAAGAGAGCATCCTTGTTAGGTTGTAAATAAAATCAGTTGCTTGCCAAAGGCGGCAAACTTTGATGCACTAACTGACTTGTTGTCATCACTCTTAAAACTAAAGTGAACAAGCTGCCACATCCTCATGCCATCGTGTCCGTGTCCACACCGACAAGGACGACACAAAGTTGACAACTGACAAGTCACATTCTTGTACGATACATTAAATTAATGAAATGATTTGCCGGTCGCCCTTATAGGTCAACATGTGCCCTGCGTCTCCAGAGATCTAGAGATGGAATCTTAAAATGTGACAACGATTCCAGCTCCATAAATATGCACAAATCAACAACAGCAACGGCCACAACAATAGTTGCCACAGACACCAACAATGATGCCACCAATTGTGTGTCATTAATCTTGTGAAACAAATGCGGTTCACTGTTTCTGACAATGGGGAGGTTGCTGCAAATGGCGGTGGAAGCACGACTCCCAAGGAAAGGGAAAGTTAACAAGAAGCAGAGCAGCCGGTGAAAGAAAGTAATACCAGACATGTGAGATACTCTATAAAATAAAGGAGATACTCTATAAAATAGAGGAGATACTCTATAAAATAGAGGAGGAGAGAAATTTGAGAAATATAAATCTGAAATCTGTAGGTAAAATATAATATATATAAGTTGTTCAAATAATAATGTTTGAGGAAATAACAACTTTTAAAATTTTCTAAAAATATTGCTCAAATTATTATCTTCATATATAAACTGTGAAGTTGCCAATTCAAGTAAAAGGAAGCATGTTGATTAATAAATTTATAGGTTTTGTTTTCTCACGGAAAAAAAGGGTAAATAAATAAAAAAAATTAAAAAAAAACGAAATATTACATAAAAAAATTGAAAAATATTAATGGTGTCGGGAGCAGCATAAGATTCAGTAGCTGTTAAACTGTAATGGTCAGGCTGCCGGCAGCGACTGCGCTGCTCTCTCTCTCTGTAACTGTTCTGCAGCCTCGCAGATCGGCAGCGACTTCTTACACTTTCTGCATTACAAACATTGTCTCTTAACATCGCTTACATATCAGTCGCATCGTCAACCCGTGTCAAGACGCCTATATACGTTCTTCACAGTTGTACAGTGCACAATAAACGATACAATAACTGAACTTCATCCCGTGCATTTCTTATTTAATATCACAAACGCCGCTAAAAAACCTTAGTGGTTTAACAAATGGATTTATCGCTAAATATCAATATAAAAAAATTGTGTTTTTTTTTTAACTGAAATTCTTCAAAGTTTATAATTTATCAATTTTTAGTTATATTGAAATATCTGAAGAACCCGTCACTATTAGCTACTCATCTATGTTACTTCTGATCCACAAAGGATCTCTACTTTAACAGTTTTATAGAGTATCGCAACAGAACCGTTAACAATGGCGTGTGCGATGCGCATTCACTTTTTCTCGCTGTCATGCCCAAAGATTGCAAAAAAAAGACATGAGCAGACCAGAAAAAGAGAGAGATAGAGTGAGAGAAAGGAGCAGACTGAGAAAAAGATAGATATGGAGAGGCAGACAGAGATGGAGAAGAGGGAGCTGCTGTCAGTTGCAAAAGTTCACTGAAGTATTCAATGTGTCTGGATCTGATGGTTGTTTTCAGCGGCGACATATTACTTCCTTATTTGTGGGCCGTCGACGACCTTTGACAGTGCCACACCCCCAGTCACCAACTAACGCCCCCTATCCCGCTCTCTCTCTGTCTCTCTTTATATATGTATCTGTCTCTGTTTAACCGTCACGCATCAAAAACTGAAACATTATGTGAAGCAATTGCGCTAAAATTATGCGTTTATCAAGGAATATATCTCTGTGTGGGTGTGCGTGTGCGTGTGTGTGTATGCTGATCTGTGTAGGTGTGTATGTGAGTTAGAATGGGTGTGTATGCGTGTGTGTGTGTTTGTGTTTGTCTGGCAAACATAAGCGTTAAAACAATGACTGGACATAAACATTTTGCGCTGACAGCGAGCCAAACATCCGCCAGATAAAAATGCTCCACACTTTTTTCGAAATTTGATTGAATCAACGGCCCGCGTCAAGGATATCCACCAGTTCCACGTGCTGCAGCAACGCACCAAATGAAGACTGGCAGGCTGGAAGGGAGTGTGGATGGGAGGGTGGAACTGTTGTGGACTCTCTGGGTGCCTCCTGCTGTCATTGCGAGCGCTTTGTCATCGTGCGTGGGTGGCCGCATAACTGTTGTTATCCTTGTTGTTGTTGTTGCTGCTGGCAGAATGACATTAGCACGACAGCGGGAATTGGGATTGGGATTGGGATCGAGCGAGCGGGAAGGTGCAACTGGGAAGATAATGATAAGCGTATAAAACCATTAAGTGATTCCACTTAAATGAGCACGTTAGGATAAATGTTTCGCACAGAGTACCGCTAACAATTTTACCCAATGTTTTGTTTTTCATTTCGCTTAACTTGTTTTTCATGCTGCATTGACTGTTAACGTTTTTTAGTTGCCGAAATCAAAACACAGGTTAACTCAATACTATTACTTTTACCCTCATTTTGACATCATTTTCAAAATATTGGCCAATTTCAAATCTGTTCATTTTGTAAACTCTTCTTAGAATCGATCAGAAAATAAGACAAGCGCAAAATTTATATGTTGACTTAGATTATACTCGAAGCCATTGGCAAAAATTGAAAATTTCATGAAAATCGGCTGATTTTTTGCCAAGTTATGGCTGTTCAAAGTTTGAAAGAGGCTAATTTCAGAAAAAAGGGTACTTTGGGACATTTTTAAGCACATTTTTGGTCATATCTCAGAAAATACTCATCAGAAACACCTCAAATAAAAAGCAAAATGCTTTTTATGAGTCTTAGAATCGATCAGAGTCAAAAAATTGGAGTCAAAAATTTTTCGGTTTTTGATGATATTGTCAAGGGGTTTCTATGAAAAATGGTGAAAAAAATTTGAAAAATTAAAATTTTCGAAAATGGGAAAAATTTAAATGCAGATTTGTGTCATATCCAATAACATTTACAAAAATCCAAATTTCATGAAAATCGGTCGATTTTTGGACAAGTTATGGCTGCTCAAAGTTTGGAACAGGCTAATTTCAGGAAAAGGGTACTTTGGGACATTTTGAAACACATTTTTGGTCATATCTCAGAAAATACTCATCAGAAACACCTCAAATAAAAAGCAAAATGCTTTTTATGAGTCTTAGAATCGATCAGAGTCAAAAAATTGGAGTCAAAAATTTTTCGGTTTTTGATGATATTGTCAAGGGGTTACTATAAAAAATGGTAAAAAAATCGAAAAATTGAAATTTTCGAAAATGGGAAAAATTTAAATGCAGATTTGTGTCATACCTAATAACATTTACAAAAATCCAAATTTTATGAAAATCGGTCGATTTTTGGACAAGTTATGGCTGTTCAAAGTTTGGAAGAGGGTGATTTCAGGAAAAGTCAAGGAGCTTCAATTAATCACCTACTGATTATCGTGCTTTTTATTTGACAGATTATAAATCATTGGATTACTTACTAATTGAATAATGCGGTACATTCAACATAAGTATATCTACGGAGATAAACTGTAAAGCTGAAAAAACCATGGGGATAGAATTGAAAACTTTCATTTTTTTTTCTTATTTTATTTTTTTCACTTTCTTCGAAGTGCCTCTCTTCACCTTAAAGGTGAAATCAGCTTAAATGGACGTCGCCAACGACATGACATGACGACAGGAGACAACTTTGAGTAGCAATTCCCTCCCATCGCTCGCCCCGAATGCGTGGAGGCGTGGCCCGTTAAATGGCCAACAAGGTGACAATGCAGATATAATGCGATATCCGCTGTGGGGTGGGTGGGGGTTTGGATGACAAAAACGACAAACGTGCCACAAACGACAAGCGCAATAACGATGCCGATGACAATTGCTGATTCCCAATTGATAATGCTTAATGCGAACTGTGTCGCAGTCAATTCCGATGACGAACTGGCGGCCAAAGGTAGCCATGGCAAAAACAGAAGCCAACACACACTCTTATCTCTTAACTTTACGCGCAATGTAACAGCGAGAAAGATACGAGACATGTTAAAAGGACAAAAGGACAAGCACGGCACCATGACAGAGTCAATTGAATAATATTGCTGCGATTAATGTTCAGGACGATGATGTTGAGGAATCGAATTTATGGCTGGCATAATAGGAAAGGGGTTAACAAATTGAATATCAGCTTAGTCACTGCAGATACACTTAACAACTTCATAAAAAAACAAAATGGAAAATCATACATTTAGTAAGAAGAAAATCTTTTTTTTTTCAAATCACAAAACTGAAACTCTGATTCTCCTAGGGTTGCCTTTCCACCCGCATCGGTTGGCACAACTTTTGGTCGTCGTTGACATTTGTTAATTGTCAGCTCTGCCAACATGCACTTGGCTAAAAGCCAACAAGGCCAGCAACTGAAATTTGGTGCAAAAGCGTTACAAGTCCACCACCCAAAATGGCAACAATTTCATTAACTTCTTGGTATGTAATTTTCGCTGTGACTTAAAGCACTTTCCAACTTGTTTTTCTTTCCCCATTTTTTTTTTTAAGTGTAAATGTGCTTGCCAAGTTAAATGGTTGTTGTCCTTGTTGTTGTTGTTGTTGTTGCTGGCAGTGCTAATTACGCAAATGTTTCAACTTTAAAATGGCGTCGGACGTTTTACACGCTTCGAGGGTAAAATTTACACCTTCTACCCAAAAACACATGGCTAACCCCGAACCCAAAACTCCCTCAGCACGGTACGAACTACGAACACTTTGCACTTTGTTTTGTCTGTTTAACTTTTGCTTCATAGCTGGCTGCGTTTTGCTGATTGTGCAACAGTGGAAAGAACTCAACTCGACTGCAACACATACTGAGGCGGAGGCTGAGGCAGACGCAACTTGTAGGTGCTGCAGTTGCCGCGTCTCACAAACCTTTGTCGCAATGCACTTGCAATTTATTTTACGTATGTACATACATATGTATATGTATATATTTGTTAGTTTTCAGAATTAATTTTTTTTTATATATTGTTTAAATGAAACACAGCGAAATTACATATTTCATGTGCAACAAGGCGTATACGTGTTGCCAGAAGTTTCATCTAATGAAGTGGCGGTTGTGGCGCCTCTAATGAACAAAATTCATATTCTGATTGTTTATAAATTTTTTTCTGTTATTATTAATGTTGACTATATACCACTAAAAAACTGATAGAAAATTTAAATTTAAATTAATGTTATAAATATTGACAACAAATATAAAAAAATTAAAAAAATTTAAATAAAATTACCTTAAAACAAGTATAATTAAATAAAGTAAATTAAAACTAGGTTGGTGGATAGTTAAAATCGTAATGGAGTATAAAGTATATCAAATCTGATCTACATATTCAAATTATTCTCTATTGAGACATTTTTAATTAAATTAAATTTTTTACTTATTAATAAAAAATTAAACTAAACTAGTTATAGATTTATTAATGAACAAATTTGAAAAAAATGTAATTAAAAAAAAATTAATTAAATAAATATTAATCTAATTAAGTCATGTTAAAATACTTTAAGCTGTACAGCTTTTTCAATTATTAAATTTATTAAAAAAAAAAAATAAATATTATAATAAAAAAATTCAAATAAATCTGTAAAACAGTATAGAGTATGTCAATTCTTATAGATATTTATCTACTCAGACATGCACACATTTTCAACTTTAAACAACTTCAATAGAATTTCGTTCCAATATTTTTCGTTGGGGATATTTAACTTTTCAGCTGCCAAACAGACTGTGCTCCCAATTGCATTTTATAGCAACTTCACTGGAGAAGAACACACACAAAAGTAAACAAGAAGAAAACAAAAAGCAAAGACATGGTCTTAGATTTAAACACACACCTGATATGCACACACTCCCACACTTCCACACACACA
Source organism: Drosophila quadrilineata (assembly GCA_018150725.1). Taxonomy (NCBI): domain Eukaryota; kingdom Metazoa; phylum Arthropoda; class Insecta; order Diptera; family Drosophilidae; genus Drosophila; species Drosophila quadrilineata. The sequence goes on from JAECWN010000375.1 coordinate 1,754,248, forward strand.
CAGACACACATATTGGTGTAATGCCAGGACACATTTGGCAGGTGCTGTCAGTCAATTTCCATTAAGTCAACACCTGATTGAATTTTATTGTAAATTGAAAAAAAATATATATATATATATATATATAATACACACGAACAACAACTGCAAGCTGAAAATTGGTAAACGAGGCAGAGGAAAATTCCAAATAATGTCAGATTTGTAAAGTAAATTGAACCACTGACATATAACATATAGATGGGACATTTTATACAACAAAAACGGCCACGAAATTTTCTACCAAGATACCCCAGTTCGATCCGACATACCCCGATCGTCTCACACGAGCAGCTCCCGACAATCTGCGAACATATACTGACGAATCTTAGAACTGTGTTTCGAAGCACAAAGTTGAGAACTTGTGGGCAATAATGCCTCTGCCGCATTTCTGCATTTGCATATCTGGATATTGCTTTGATCATACTTTAAATCGGTACCAAATGTTTATTACGTATTTTGAAAAATATTTCAAGTGAAAAAGTGTAATAAACTTGATTTTTGGTAAAAAAAATTGAGACTTTTGCAACTTTGAGAAGCCATATCTTAGCTAAAAATCAACCAATTTTCAAAGTTTTTGCATTTCTATCAATGGTTTTGATCATATTTTGAATCTACATCAAGAAATTGTTGCCTACTGTCAGTTTTCAATTTTGACCCATTTTTGGCCTCTTTTGCATACTCACCCCTTGCAAAAATGTCAAAAAAGTGAAAATTTTACAATCCGAATTTTTTGTGCCCCATTCATCAAAATGAGTACAAAAAAGTGTACCGCACTTGAATTGGACCAATATTTTATAAAATAGGGACACAATACTGGAAAATTGCCAAAAACAGATTTTTGAGCAAAATATGATATCTCACTCATCTTTGAGGAATCATAACTTTTCCACACCTTATCCGATTTTCAATTTTTTTGGATTTCTGGAACACGTAATAAACATTTGGTACCGATTTAAAGTATGACCAAAGCCATATCCAGAAATTCAAAAAAATTTAAAATCGGCTAAGGTGAGGAAAGGTTTTGGTTCCTCAAAGATGAGGAAGATATCATATTTTGCTCAAAAAACTGTTTTGGCCATTTTTTAGTATTGTGGCCCTATTTTATAAAATATTGGTCCAATTCAAGTGCGGTACACTTTTTTGTACTCATTTTGATGCCAGAAATCAACTGGGCACAAAAAATTCGGATTGTAAAATTTTCACTTTTTTGACATTTTTGCAAGGGGTGAGTATGCAAAAGAGGCCAAAAATGGGTCAAAATTGAAAACTGACAGTAGGCAACAATTTCTTGATGTAGATTCAAAATATGATCAAAACCATTGATAGAAATGCAAAAACTTTGAAAATTGGTTGATTTTTAGCTAAGATATGGCTTCTCAAAGTTGCAAAAGTCTCAATTTTTTTTACCAAAAATCAAGTTTATTACACTTTTTCACTTGAAATATTTTTCAAAATACGTAATAAACATTTGGTACCGATTTAAAGTATGATCAAAGCAATATCCAGATATGCAAATGCAGAAATGCGGCAGAGGCATTATTGCCCACAAGTTCTAAACTTTGTGCTTCGAAACACAGTTCTAAGATTCGTCAGTATATGTTCGCAGATTATCAGAAGCTGCTCGTGTGAGACGATCGGGGTATGTCGGATCGAACTGGGGTATGAAATATCCCATTGATATGTTATATGGTCAGTGATTGAACGAACGAACAAAATATGCGACAAGGGAATTGATTGTAAAATAACAGTCAAATTGAAGAATTTAAGGCAAATTGTTGAATGGTGAAAGTTAACAATTAATTTGCATAAATGGCCCCAAGAACGATTGTGTCGTAATTTCTATTGTCACATAAATTATCACCCAATGGAAATAGTTTAGTTTTCAAAATATGCAGACAGCATAACTGAATAACTATCGATAAATTATGCACAAAGCAACTGAGAGCACGAAATGGGAAGAATGTTGTGGGAGATGATGGGAAAAACGGACTCATTTTACCCACAATTGTGCTGTAGGTGCCCGACAGTACTGCAAATATTATGCACGTTATAAATCACAACGACGACATCGACGACGACGACGACGACGACGACTGCGAAAATGTTCACATTAATTGTTGCAACGTCATTTTCGGGCCTATTCTCCCAGAGTGTGAGTGTGTGTGTGTGTGTGTGTCTGGCGAGGGTCGCTGTCGGCCTGGCTAATAAAAGGCGTACCCTATGTGTGCTCCAGACGCCTTTGTGTCACGTGGCAATTTCGCAAAAGGAATTTCAACAATGTAGACGTTTTTACAACAGTTCAGGAGGACTCAGTTACAGTTGAGAGAGCGGAGGCTAAAAGCAAAGGAGAAAAACGAACCAACTTCAAACTATTTTTTTTTTTTTGCAGGTTTTGGGATAGGCAAATGTGAGTTTGGACATGGCTGGCAATGAAGCATGACTGTTTAGTGCCTGGATTTGGGATTTGTCAAAGGCAATGCGCCACAAAAGCCAACAAAGCCGCTCATTCTTTTTCCCGTGTCGCGCTTTGACTATGTTCATAATTTTACATTTGAGGGTTGCCTTTTGTTATAGAATGAGAAGTTATTTTCAGGTTGTCAAGTGTGGAGCGTATTAATATTGCGAACTTTAATAAAAAGTAACATTAAAATACAGCGATTTTCAAAAAGCTGCGATCAACATATCGATCAATCTAGACTACATACCGATTAGTCTAATCGATATTGCGAAATATCGCCATTATGTTAAGTCTATGTTAATTGCATGTGCAAAAAGTGGCAACGCCAATTAACAGTGAAAATGGGTTATTTTCAGCAAATGATAATTAAAATACGTTTTACTGAATTATGCATAACCACAAATCTTTAATAGCCATATAAAAAGTTAACAAACTTTATTTGGTCATAAATTGATTTCGCCTGATACAAAAGTTAAGCATTATCCATACTCCTCAACACACACTCTGATACAAATTTAGTTTAACATGGCGCTGCTCACATAAAACTTTACGCGTATGTAAGTGTATGTGTGTGCGAATACGCACATAAAATGCAGGCAAAAACACTCGAAACCAAAAGTTATGCATAAGGAGAGAAAAACAGCAAAAGGGCGTCGTTAATATTTCAAAAACAGAAACGGCAAACAAAACATAGAGATGGTCGAAACACATACATACTTACGTACTTTTATATGTACATACAAATATAAAACAAAAGCGAAGCCGGAAAATGGCGGGAAAAGCCACAACAACAATACATTGACACTTGACTTTTGCTTGGCATGTTGAAAATATTAAGAGGCATACATACATACATATATGTATTTGTATATTTGTTGCTTGGTCAGCAATTGACAATAGCTGTAACGAAGCTACAAGAGCACATCCAGAAACCGTAAAAGACAACAACAGCAAATTTTGACTTGGGGAAGATGCAAATACGAACGCATACATACATATGCAATTACACACACACACATACACATGTATACTTGTATTATGTTGTGTGTAATTTATGGCTGAAGTAAACACGAGAATAGGCTTACATCTGTTTTGTGTACAAATTAATTGTTGACAGCGGGGCTATAACGTCTGTAGTAGATTATTAGGGGTTAACTGCATGTTGACCCCAATTCAATTTATCACCTGTTTCGGTCAAAGTTTTTAGGGCGACAACGTCTTATACTAATTAGCAAACTTTAATTTTACATGCCTGACAAAATCCATATTTTGAAAGTTAGTTATGATGCACTGCACTAATAACACTAATTTATACAAATGCACTCACTAATGGTGAACAATTAAACTCAAGATTCTCTAGTCTTATAAAAATTTTAAAAGTTGCGGCACTGAACAGCTGCTTGGCCAAAAGTGTAGACAATTTATTTTTACTATGCAGAGAGTTGCCACTTCGTTGCCATAACTCGGTAGAGTTGCCAGTGTTGGAATTGCAGTGAATTCAGGTCACACTGCTAATAAATGTTCGCAGTCGATAACGATTACCGCGCAAAGATAGCAACTTCAAAAATCACTAAAAGAGTATTTGAAATTTATTGACAGGAAGCAGTCTTAATCATTACCCACACCATCGCGTGTTCACATAATCATACAAAATTTATTGCTTTAGTGGAAACGGCGGTACCCATCCACCAAAAGTCCGCTCCAGCTCTTCTGCCACCGCCAAACACAAGCGGTCATTGTTGTGGTTGGAGATCACCTGGATACCCAAGGGCATGCCGTTCGCATCCAATCCCATGGGTATCTGGGTTGCAGGTAATTTCAACACATTGAACAAACTGAAGTAGCTGAAGTCCATAAACTTGACCAACGGGTAGTAATGGAATGGAGCTGTGCGCGGCGAGCTATGGAAGAAGAGGACTCCATTGTCGCCCAGCAGTTCCTGCAGGAACTCCTTGCATTTCTTGGTGGCGGAACGCATTAGTGTCTCCGAATCCTTGGGCAGCACACTGTCAATTAGCGAGTATATCGCCGCCATACTGTATTCACTTTGGCCCAACAGCTTCTTGAAGAGTTCCACGAAAGGATTGAGCTCAGCTCCATTGCCCAGCATTAGATTGAAGTTGGCTGGCTCCTGGGTCATCCAGTAGCGCCACATTTTGCCCGTCAAGTGCGACTCGGGGGCCTTTGTCAGACGCACCTCCTGTCCACTGACGGTCTCAAAATGCTGGCGCACCCTATACATGACGCGCTCCGTCTCTCGGTTAATGGGATTGCATTGACGCATGCCAAGATTGGCCACATAGAAGTATCGGAGCTTCTTTAGATTAACAGGCGCGTCCAGTTTGAGTACTTTGTCCACGCCAGGCTGCAGAAGTACCTTCATGATGGGACGCAGATCGGTTGCATAACGCGTCATGGGACCAGCACAGACCATGGTCTCCTTTTCCTTGCCCGTGCGGAAGGTGCATCCCTCCATGCTGATGGCACCCGCACTGGGCTTATGGCCAAAGATGCCGCAATTAAACGACGGAATGCGTATGGAACCGCCAATATCTGTGCCCAGACCAAAGCCAGTACAGCATGCCGAAATGAGAGCACCCTCGCCACCAGAAGATCCTCCAACGGATCGACGTAAATCGTAGGGATTGTTGGTGCCCCCAATGAGCATATTACGCGACTCGATCCATTTGTTCACCTCCGGCACATTGCTGGTGGCCAGGATGATGGCGCCGCTCTTCTTCATCAGACGCACACACTCGGCATCCTCCTTGGAGCGCACCTCCTTGCGAGAGCGCAGACCCAGGGTATGCAGCTTACCCGCCACTGCTGTGCTGTCCTTGGTGGTGAAGGGCACGCCCAGGAAGGGCAATTCCTGCAGCTCCTGCTCCGTATAGCCATCGGCGGCGAGCTTCTCATCGATCTGCCTGGCCTGCTGCAGTGCCTCCGCAAAGGGGCCGTCCACGATAGCATTGAGATCACGGTTCACGGTATCGATGCGGTCGCAATAAGCTTTAACGGTGTCGTAACTCGTCAGTTTGCGTTCACGTATTTGTTGTGCCAACTCAACGGCGCTCTTGGTCAATATAACCTGTTGCTCCACGCTAAGTGGAGTTGCGACACGTCTATGAGGTCCCAAATACCAGCCTAGAGCAAACTCCAAAAGTCGATCGGTTACTATATGCACCAGCGTCAGCAGTGCCTCCAGAAGAATGCGCCAGAATGACATGTCGATTATGCTAATGACACTACTACTTTTTGTTTTGAACTTTGTGCGGTTTCTGCCTCAACTCCAGTCGCTTTTCGCAACTGTCCGCATAGACAAACGGCAAAATACTAATTAAGCTCAGCGTTACCACACCACGAAAGCTTTGGCTAAGCCGCAAATGTTTTCAACGCAATGGCAACTACGGGGGCAACAGATACGCTGTTAATCAACGCGGATTGATCTAAAAAATTTAATAAATACGAAATTCCAAAATAAGAATTGATTATGCTTACGGGTGTGGTCAAAAATATATATGTATGTATATATTTGTTAATTGATATCCAAAAATAAATTGCGAGTAGATTTTCCTCTCAAAATGAAATGTGATAAACGAATTGAGCGGCACACGTCATATTTATCGCTTATCAGTCTAATAAACTAATTCATTAATTAAATCGAAATCTAATCATTTTAATGTTAGTGTTCGCAACATTTAACAACTACTCATGTTAAGTCGCCGCACTGTTACTGCTGCCATAACATGCATGCGCGCTGTTAAAAATCGTAACGTGTATGGCCACTTCTGTAAATGCAAAACACGCCACCAACAACAATAGCACAGCCGAATATCGACCCATTGCCGCCGCAGCTGTGGAGTGGTAGTTGCTTTACCGTCGCGCTGCTTAAGCGTCGTCAACCGCTGTCGCTTTGCCAGTATCGAGTTTTCGTACGTAAATTTAGACTTGCAACATAGTAGAAAGTGAACTCAATTATATAGCGTGACATCTAATGCAAATTTCGTGAAACTAGTCTATTTAAATCTAAGTGCAAGTCAAACAGTTTTAAAGTGCAATATAACAAAACATTCCATTATTATTTTATGCAATTGTAGTATGTATGCATGAGCTAAGCTACCGTGTGTGTGTGTGTGTGTGTGTGTGTGTGTGTGCATGTGTGTGGGTGCTTTTAATGAAAGTAGGCGGCTTGGTGGGGGGTGTGTATCTGAGAAACGCAGCAACTGCTTAAATTGCATATTCTATTGAGTTGAATGCTAAGCAATTGTGCTATTAATAAACATACACAACAATGGAGGATCTCTCAAAAATGGTGCCATCGTGCTAGTGTCATTAACGAAATATGTTTGCAAAGCGTGTTTCAAAATAGCCGCTCAATTTTCCTCAAGTGTTTGACTTCAGAAAATAAACAGTTTCACAAGCATACCTACATACATATGTATATACTCTAAAATATACTCCGTCACAAGATCTTTAATGTATGGACTATGAAATTTCCTGCAAATGCCGCTAAACTGCGCAAATATTGCGAACTGCATGCGTCGCTGTCGACGTCGACAGCGCTGCTGTGCCGACGCTTCTTCTTCTTCCCTCTGTACATTTGCACTGCCCTAAAAACCTTTTGAATTGTTGTACATTAAACTTATATATAATAACTTTTAGTGCACCACATTAAATATGGTTTCTTTAATCTCTAAACATGTGCCCATATTTTTTAGAACTTTGAGATTAAAGGTATCTTAATTTGAATAGTATAAACAACAGCTGAGACTTGTCTAAATATTGTGATATAGTTACATGGTCAGAAATGCGATCTGTTATCAACAGCAGATTAAGCGCTGATAACGCTGTAAACTTTACAGATGTTCTGTTAAACGCAGATCCTGACTTATTTTCGATAAATAATCGTTATTTGAAAGTGACATATATACATTATTTATTATATACCAAGATTAATCTACATATTTATCAGTTGCCCCTAACATTTTCTAGACACACCTTATCATTAACAACTTGTTTATTCTTCAGATATACGTATGTGATTTTACTCAAGTGTTGCTCTAGATCATGAAATTATAGATCTATGTACCTTCCTAGTTCCTTCAACTGACATTCATTTAGAAAAATGCATGCTCTGTTATCACCTCTCCGGGGTACAGTCTAAAGTTTCTCTTCCGCCTTGTTAAATACCCTCTAATTGCTGTTGTTATGAGCATACCGATTGAATAGATAATTTTCATAAACTGATTATTAAATTCAGATTATTTAAACTCCCTCCCGCTGCGTCTACTTCAAAAATAGACATATGTACATATACTCTAAACTAGGGGGCATCGACTAACTGATCAGATTAGAAATTATCTTCCACATTTGAGGTTTTATTTGTTTAGTTTTGCTTTCGGTTTCATTCGTGAGCTGCGTACCGTCCCCCAAACAGTAACAGGTAACGGGTATTTCGAGTTGGTTGTTAAGAGCTAATTGCAATCTGGTATTGCCGCGCGCTTCACACCTGATTCCTGATAGGCCATTTTAGAAGGCAACCTGCTGATGATGAGTCGATGACGCTGATTACTTAGCCATAAGCCGGTCGGACGACGTTGTGCCGCCATCAGCTGAAAATACACCTTACCGCGATAAGTTGATAGTAAAACTCGAAATCATTCCTACGAATATATATACCATCCATATGGCGTACAGTGGGCGGCAAAAGTGATGTCACGAACAAAAATGAATTTATAATTCTATTTCTAACGATTTCAATGTTTGATCGTGAATCAGTTAAGATTTTTTTACTAATTTACTAATTAATGTGTTTCCATTATTAGATAAATAATTAATAAAGTTTAAGTTATTTTATCTAATCAAAACCTTTAATAAATTAGGTAATAATCATACTGTTTATGAAGATGCTAGATTATTTATATGCGCTAGTATTTTTTCTCTTTCACTATTTTACATGGAATGTTTCTGAATATAAAATCACTTTTGTTGCCCACTGTAATTGGGGGAGGGAGATGGCGATACCGATTGCCCGCGTGTGCGCGTCGCGGTTGCCGCTGCCTGCTTAGCAATACATTCCCCAAACAGACATCACAAGAGTCGCACGTTAAATCAAAAACTATAAACAATATCAACAAATTGAGATATTGTAGTAAATAAATAAATATAAAAGTGAATCATATATAGAAGTCATAGTAAATGAAATAGTACAAAATAATTGTATTATTCAAACCAAACTTACAACAAATATTTTTTGCAGATAAAAGAAACTCTTTAAAGTTGCCTGGAAATGAGTTCAGTTAGCTTGGAAACAGAAACCGCCGCTGGCGATGATTCATCCTCGTCTGCGTCGGACTATATGCAACAGTTTGTGAATATCATAGCGCCGGGCAATGAGGCCTCCATGACCAGAGAGTTTAAGCCGCAGGTGGCCTATGAATTTGAGCGTTACTCGAATCCCCAGCAGCTGAAACAGTATGTGCTCCGGAGTGATAAGATGCGTATGCTGCTGGAACACTATGCGCAGAAGACACAGGAGCCGATCCGTAAGTTGGAGCAGCAGGCTCGTGATATTATCGATGAGATCGGCTTGGATCGGAATATGGCCATAATACGTTGGTGCGGCATTGCCATAACGGCGATTGGGAAGCGCATCTGTGACGGCATCTATGTGAACTCGGCGAGCATGGCCAAGGTGCGCAAGGATATGGGCAGCTGTCCGGTACTGTATCTGCCCAGTCATCGTAGCTACATGGACTTTATACTGATGAGCTACATCTGCTATTATTATGACATTGAGATACCCGGCATTGCCGCTGGCATGGGTGAGTCCGACTCCAAGAAATGGGTTAGTAATTGTGTTAATGATTGCCCCCTTCATTTGTAGATTTCCATTCCATGTTCGGCATGGGCACGATGCTACGCAAAACGGGTGCTTTCTTCATGAGACGCTCCTTCTCGAATGATGAACTCTACTGGGATATCTTCAGGGAGTACATGTACGCGCTGGTCTCCAATTACCATATAGGTGTGGAGTTCTTCATCGAGGGCACACGCTCCCGCAACTTTAAGGCCCTCGTGCCCAAGGTGGGTCTGCTGTCGATGGCGCTGTTGCCGTATTTCACTGGTGAGGTGTCCGATGTGATGATTGTGCCTGTGAGCGTGGCCTATGAGCGTGTGCTGGAGGAGCAGCTGTTTGTCTACGAGCTGCTGGGCGTGCCCAAGCCCAAGGAGTCCACCAAAGGCTTCTTCAAGGCGCTCAAGATCATCGACGAACGTTTCGGCAAGATGTACATGGACTTTGGTGAACCGATCTCAGTGCGGGAATTCTTCGGCCATAACAGCAGCGATCGCATACAACGCGCTGGCATCGGGGGAACACTTCAAAAACTGAATCGTCAGGAGATCGAACTGGTCAAGCAGCTGGCCAATGAGATCATCTACCAGCAGCAACGGCGCATCGTCATCAATACCTTTAATATGTTGAGTCTGTTCTATGCCAGCAAACTATATGGACAGCATAGTGTGAATCTGGACGAGTTGTCACGGGGTGTCCTCCATCTGAAGCGCATCTTTGAGCAGCTGGGAGCGCATGTTAGCACCCGAACTGGTAACATCAAGGCGGACCTCATTGATGCCGTGGAGATTCATGGGAATATACTGCAGTTCCGTGTAGGACGACTTCAATTCACGCCCTTGGCAGTGGATCAGCTGGCGTCCAAGATCGATGTGAGGCGTCTAAAGGCGCATGCCTTGAATACCGAGACCATGGCAGTGGCTGTGCCTATGCTGGCACTGCAACTCTACGTAAATCCCTGCATGTTCTGGTTGGCTCGACCCGCTTACCTTCTGCTGGCTGCCCTCAAGGAGCAGCGACGTCAGCGTAGTCTGGATGTGATTGGCTCCTATGAGAGCACGTTGTCCTCGCTGCATAAGCATGTGACCAGCATGGATACACTGTTCCAGCACGAGTTCATAGTGGAGTCGAATCGCGAGGCAGTAGAATTTGAGACACATCTGGAGCTGCTGCTCAATGAGCGTGCGTTGGAGCTGAACAAGCAAACGGGACGCATCAGTGTGCAGGACAACGAATGCTCCCGCGTAATACTCGCCGCCTTGGCTCCATTCCTTTGCCTCTACTATCAGCTGGCGGTGACGCTGCGACAGGTGAGAGCAATGAGCAAGTGCATCCTCGACAGATATTCTCAGATTTTTGTGTATTTCGCAGCTGTCACAGGAGTGTGCCGAGTTTAGTGCCAAAGATCTGCTGGTGCGCGTGCAACAGCATGTGGAACAGTTGCTGCAACAGCCAGGTGGCGCCGCTGCCCATGTGCATCCTTATTGCCTGGCCCTGGATAATCTCAATATCGCCATCTATGCGCTCATCCAAGGCGGCTATCTGCACAAATGCCGCGACAGCGGCCGGATGCGAGTTGCCGCCGCCACATCGGACAAGTGCCTCAGACAGCTGGAGCTGCAACTGCTCGAGTATTGCCAACTGATGCCATTCGCCCAGTACTCAACGGCGGCCAACGAGCAGGCCCAGACTCACATAGCCAAATTATAACTGACAAATGGCAAGCGGTTGCCAACCGCATCTTCATCGGCATCCACATCCACATCCCCAACTGGAGAGTACAATACTAGTTACCTTTATGGTAGAATATCACAAATCATTCATTTCATTGTCAGCCTGCTCAAGAATTGTCGCATCATCTGCATCCTCTTTGTTTTCGTAGTTGTGGCTCCGCTTTGGCAGCTGCTGATGTATTTCATAGCATACATCTAGGCGTAGGGAGGCCCCATGAGAGGTTAGGTTTTGGTTAAGGGTTAATTTCAGTCCAGTTATATTTAGTTGATAAGCTCATTGATATTTTTAGTTTGTTGCCATAAAAAGAAACCAGAGAATCCATAAGCCAAATATACAAACTATGTCTATATACGATGCCTGTCGATCTTGCAGTTATACAGAGAGAAAGAGAGAGAGAGAGTTCCCAACGACAGCAAGTTAGACTTGGATATATGTACATACATATGGAAATGCGAGTCAGTGAAAGTTGCTTAAGCTGAACTTGAACCTGAGCCAAAACCTTTCAACCTGACTCTTAATTATTTCACATTCCGCCAATTTAATAATCGTTGCATATTTATTTTGCATATGTTTTCGTTTTGTATTTTTTTTGTTTGTTTCATACAAAACCGGCTACATTTTTGAAATAGTTGCAAATATTTAACTACGCAGTTGCTGTTATTTATTTGCAAACGCAGTATTTTATAGCCTTGTTCTAAAAGGTGTGTGGGGGTATTTGAGGGCAGTCTAGTCTATACCAAAAGTTTTGGGAATTTTACTGAGAATTTTGAATTTGAGCATTACTAGTTAAACCCGTCAAATATATTTGTATTTTGAAAATTATAGTATGATTGATGGTGCCAATTGTGCAGCAATCGGAATTTTTAAAAGTTAGTTACAGAATTCTAGTTCACTAGAGTCTAGACTATAAGTTGATAAATGAATATATATTCTCAATATTTTTTATAAAATATATATAAATATATATATAATGCAAAAGACAGGGAGATTCCTAGCACACAGAACACACACACAAACACAACAATAAACAAATAAATAACTAGTTAAAAATATAAACTAGTGACAACATTTGAATAGTGCAATAATTTTTGTTTTGTTTAAGTTTACGATTTTGTTTATTTTTATAAAAAAAAAAACAGAATATATATAAAAATATAACCGTATATTTTTGTAGCTAATTTTATATTTGTAAAATAGAGAACTTCAACACCAAGACACTAATTTATACAATATTTAAATAATAACAATAAAAACAATTTAGTGCCAGTTGCGCCCTTGTGAACTAAATAATATTATGAATCCTAGCAAAACTCTTTCTTAAACTGCTCCAAGTTGCGTTCGGTTAGCACCACCTGCATCAGCAGCCTCTCCGGATTCCGCTCATCAGCCGCAGTCTCCACCACTGCTGTATGCTTATAGAGCCATGCCATCTCTGGACCACCATTTGGCACACGCATCTGCAACTTCCGACGACCTGTCACACTCAGCACCTGCCGCTCAATGTCCTCCAGCAAGTGGTCCAGGCCAGTCTGTGCTCTCGCCGATATGTAATGCACGCCAGGCTTATCCTCTAGCTTTGTGTTGGCAGACAGCAAATCGCATTTGTTGTACACGTTGAGAATGGGTGGCATGTGGCTGGCGGAGGCATCGCCGCCAGCTATGTTGAAGGCCAATGACCGCAACGTTGACTCCACATGGGCACGTTGAGCCGCGTGACAGGGATGTGACAAGTCCTGCACATGTATGATAATATCCTGCAAGACACGTTTGATCGATTTCGGATTAAAAAGAGTGACTAAAAATGTCCCAAGGTACCCTTTTACTGAAATTAGCCTCTTCCAAACTTTGAACAGCCATAACTTGTCCAAAAATCAACCGATTTTCATGAAATTTGGATTTTTGTAAATGGTATTGAATATAAAACAAATCTGCATTCAAGTTTTTCCCATTTTCGGAAATTTCAATTTTTCGACTTTTTTAGCATTTTTCCTAGTAACCCCTTGACGAAATCATCAAAAATCGAAAAATTTCTGAATTCAATTTTTTGACTCTGATCGATTCTGGGACTCAAAACAAGCATTTTGCTTTTTATTTGAGGTGTTTCTGATGAGTATTTTCTGAGATATGACCAAAAATGTGTTTAAAAATGTCCCAAAGTACCATTTTCCTGAAATTAGCCTCTTCCAAACTTTGAACAGCCATAACTTATCCAAAAATCAACCGATTTTCATGAAATTTGGATTTTTGTAAATGGTATTGAATATAAAACAAATCTGCATTCAAGTTTTTCCCATTTTCGGAAATTTCAATTTTTCGACTTTTTTAGCATTTTTCCTAGTAACCCCTTGACGAAATCATCAAAAATCGAAAAATTTTTGAATTCAATTTTTTGACTCTGATCGATTCTGGGACTCATAACAAGCATTTTGCTTTTTATTTGAGGTGTTTCTGATGAGTATTTTCTGAGATATGACCAAAAATGTGTTTAAAAATGTCCCAAAGTACCATTTTCCTGAAATTAGCCTCTTCCAAACTTTGAACAGCCATAACTTGTCCAAAAATCAACCGATTTTCATGAAATTTGGATTTTTGTAAATGGTATTGAATATAAAACAAATCTGCATTTAAGTTTTTCCCATTTTCGGAAATTTCAATTTTTCGACTTTTTTAGCATTTTTCCTAGTAACCCCTTGACGAAATCATCAAAAATCGAAAAATTTCTGAATTCAATTTTTTGACTCTGATCGATTCTGGGACTCATAACAAGCATTTTGCTTTTTATTTGAGGTGTTTCTGATGAGTATTTTCTGAGATATGACCAAAAATGTGTTTAAAAATGTCCCAAAGTACCATTTTCCTGAAATTAGCCTCTTCCAAACTTTGAACAGCCATAACTTATCCAAAAATCAACCGATTTTCATGAAATTTGGATTTTTGTAAATGGTATTGAATATAAAACAAATCTGCATTCAAGTTTTTCCCATTTTCGGAAATTTCAATTTTTCGACTTTTTTAGCATTTTTCCTAGTAACCCCTTGACGAAATCATCAAAAATCGAAAAATTTTTGAATTCAATTTTTTGACTCTGATCGATTCTGGGACTCATAACAAGCATTTTGCTTTTTATTTGAGGTGTTTCTGATGAGTATTTTCTGAGATATGACCAAAAATGTGTTTAAAAATGTTCCAAAGTACCATTTTCCTGAAATTAGCCTCTTCCAAACTTTGAACAGCCATAACTTGTCCAAAAATCAACCGATTTTCATGAAATTTGGATTTTTGTAAATGGTATTGAATATAAAACAAATCTGCATTTAAGTTTTTCCCATTTTCGGAAATTTCAATTTTTCGACATTTTTAGCATTTTTCCTAGTAACCCCTTGACGAAATCATCAAAAATCGAAAAATTTCTGAATTCAATTTTTTGACTCTGATCGATTCTGGGACTCATAACAAGCATTTTGCTTTTTAATTGAGGTGTTTCTGATGAGTATTTTCTGAGATATGACCAAAAATGTGTTTAAAAATGTCCCAAAGTACCATTTTCCTGAAATTAGCCTCTTCCAAACTTTGAACAGCCATAACTTGTCCAAAAATCAACCGATTTTCATGAAATTTGGATTTTTGTAAATGGTATTGAATATAAAACAAATCTGCATTTAAGTTTTTCCCATTTTCGGAAATTTCAATTTTTCGACTTTTTTAGCATTTTTCCTAGTAACCCCTTGGACAAAATCATCAAAAATCGAAAAATTTTTGAATCCAATTTAATGACTCTGATCGATTTTGGGACTCATAACAAGCATTTTGCTTTTTATTTGAGGTGTTTCTGATGAGTATTTTCTGAGATATGACAAAAAATGTGCTTAAATTGTACCGAAGTACCCTTTTCCTGAAATTAGCCTCTTCCAAACTTTGAACAGCCATAACTTGTCCAAAAATCAACCGATTTTCATGAAATTTGGATTTTTGTAAATGGTATTGAATATAAAACAAATCTGCATTCAAGTTTTTCCCATTTTCGGAAATTTCAATTTTTCGACATTTTTAGCATTTTTCCTAGTAACCCCTTGACAAAATCATCAAAAATCGAAAAATTTTTGAATTCAATTTTTTGACTCTGATCGATTCTGGGACTCATAACAAGCATTTTGCTTTTTATTTGACGTGTTTCTGATGAGTATTTCCTGAGATATGGCCAGAAATGTACTTTAAAGTAATGTACCCTAAAATGTCATTTTCCTGAAATTAGCTCCCTTAAATGTTGAACTGACGTAACTTCACCAAAAGTTAACCGATTTTACGAAAGTTAAATAAACACTCACCGCCAGCATGGCATCCTCCAAGGTGGCCACAAAACATTCGAACAGACCCGTTGGCAAATCTGCCATGAAGCCCACCGTGTCCATATATATCAGCTGCAAATTGCAGGGCAGGCAGCCGGCGTGAGCCGTCACATCCAGTGTGGCGAACAGTTGATTACGCGGCTGCAGTGCATCCTCCACGGTTAGAGCCTTGATCAGCGAAGTCTTTCCAGCATTCGTATAGCCCACCACAGCGGCAATAGGATAGTTCTGCTGTTTCCGCTTCTGGCGCAGTAGCTGACGCTGGCGGCGCACACGTTCCAGTTCCGTCTTCAATTTGCGCTCCCGGGTGCGAAGAATCTCCTTCTGCAGATCGGTCAAAGCGTAGCCCTGACGTCTCGCTTGGGTCATGCCAGCATCCTTGGCCTGCGACCAGATATAAGGCAGCTCAGCCATTGCCACCTGTAGACGGGCCTCAGCACTGGTGGCGTGCAGCCGGAGGATTTGTATGACCACCGAGTATCTATCCAGCACTGGTAGCTTAAACTCCGCCTCCAGGAAATGTTTCTGGGCAAATGAGAGAGTGCCCTTGCTGACAAACAGGCAGGTCAATTGCTGTTGCTGGCGCAGATCGGCAATCAATAGCTTCAGCTCTTCCAGCTTGCCAGTGCCAAATAGCGACTTTCGTTCCAAGTTCTCCAGGGGAACTTTAATGCCTTTGGTCACCTGCCAGTTGGGTAGCGAGTGCACCAATGCTATGGCTTCAGCCAGTTGATCGCTGGGACGCACATCCTCCGGCGTATTCCGTTTCGCTGACCACTTTACATATGGCTGCAGGATGAGTACCTTCTGAGCTGTGGCCACATCCCGATTGATGCGCATGGCGCCGCCAGCAACCTCATCATATGCTCTGCAAATTACAGGAATTCAGTTCACCGGATTAGTGAAACAAATTGTGGACTTACCGATCCTCAAGGAACCGCATGTCCATGTTGTCTACACTGGGCAGCTCCTTGCTCTCATCCTGCTGTGCTGCCTGCATTTGAGCCTCATAGTAACTTTTACGGTTTCTTATGCCCTTCACCCCCTTATTCTGGGTATACTTGAACCTCGTTTGGAACTGGATGCAGGTTGCCGGGCGCAACTGGTTGGACCAGGACCAGGACATGCACAGTGCCGAGCGCAGGCACTTGGTCATGTCGAACTACTAACTAAACTTGTCTCTAAATATGTTTAATACGTCTTCTCGTTGAGCACCGAATGTTTGCCTTCGAAGGCCATCCAAGCGGCTTGACAAGATCGGGTGCGGGTTGTGGTGGTTTGGTAGGCGATGCCAGTGGCCACCAAGGAGGAAACTAAAATGTTATACTTGGCTGGGTAATGTATTTTCTTTTGTATCGCCTTCTGCGCAAAATAACAGCCCGAAAACCCTGTTAAATAAATTATTATGCAATTACATTAATAATTTGGTAATGGGAAATTCAAATACACACCTAAACAGAACGATGCTAAGCCTGTGAAAAGTGCACGTGTCATGCAGTCCAGATAGCCGTCAAAGCCCGGGTGCTTGTCGCGTTGTTGGTCCTTCAATTTTTTAATATCGTTCATAATAATGGTTTTAATTGTTCATTAAATAAAACGCCGATGAGACGTAGGAGCGTGTCTTGCCGGTTGTTGTTGGTACAACAAATGGGCAGCACTGGCGATTGTGCAACAGTCTGGCCACACTGCCTAAGTAGTGCAGGCACGATAAAATACGCGCTCTAAGCAAAATATAAAATAAACTATAATTAAAACAGCTATAACAATAAATTAATGTAGCATTTGTAATTTATATATTTATAATTTTATACAATAATTTTATTCAAATTGTTGTGCTAACAATAATTGTTGTGTCAGTTGAACCATCTGGCAACTCTAGCACATTTAGTTGTTTTGTGATTGCATTTTTTCCAGCGATTTTCTACGAATATGGATGTGGAGAAGATCTGTCGTACCTGTTTGAGTCTTTCGGGGCCATTTCTGTCCATTTATGACGATGGCTCCGGCAGCGGCTTGGTCGATATGATACGTGAATTCACCAGAACCAAGGTAAGTCCAACATCACAGTGCCATAAACACAGACGCATCATGTTGTTGTTGTTGTTGTATTGCAGCCGCGTCGCGAGGATAATATGCCAGCCAAGGTCTGCCTCAACTGCATCAGCGAGATCAATCATTGTTATTCATTTAAATTGAAATGTGAGAGTTCCAACCGCACATTGCGACAGCTCCTGCCCAATGCCCTGCCCGAGGAGCCCGATGTTGTGCCTGGAGCTGCTGCAGCAGCAGCCGTGAAACCAGCAGTAATCACCAAAGAGACCTCGGTGCAGACGAACGCAGTCTCCACCAGCACAAGTGAAGCACAAACCGATGTAGTGAGCACATCTGAGGCCGGGCAAAACACCTCCATTCTGGACACCACAGAAGTTATGGTGCCCGGGGTACTGGAGGCTGATGATGAGTTCGACTATGAGTTTAGCGAGGATCCGGAGACCGAAGAGACGCCGACCAAGACCTGCGAGGAGAACATAATTCTGCATGTGGAGAAAGACTATATCAAGTGTGAGACGGAAATGGTGTACAATAAGAGCACTGGAGAGCTGCAGGCGCAGGATTCGCCCAAGTCCAAGCAAAGGGAGTACAAATATCGACTGGTCAGCAATGGTGTGGGTGACACCTACATTGCACCAGAGACGACGGCGCCGACGCCGACGACGGCACAGCCCCAGGTCACGACGCGGAAGAGCGCGGCGAAGCTTCTCCAGCAGCAACAGCAACAACAACATAAAGAGGATCAGCAGTCATCTCAACCTCAGGTAGTAGAAGCAGAAGAGCATGCAGTGACAACTGCCAAGCGGAGCAGCAGACGTCGTCTGGCCGTGCCACTAGTGGATTCGCAACAACCAAAGAGGAGTGTGCCCACCAAATCCCAAGGTTCCACCGAAGCAGAGGATCTCAAGGCGAATTTCCATTGTGATCGCTGCAATGCCGGATTCGTGCTGGAGAAATCCCTGATCATACATAGGCGACAAAAGGGATGCACCAATCGCAGTTTCAAGTGCAACGAATGCGAACGGGTTTTCGTATCCGTGGAGCATCTCAACGAGCATCAGGCGACGCATGCGTCCCACAACTGTCAGGAGTGCGGTATGCGCTGTGAGTCCAAGGAGCAGCTGGGCAGGCACATGGTGCAGACGCACAAGCGGAACCTGCGTAACCAATGCAACATTTGCCAGAAGGGTAAGTATCCCGAATCCCCACAAGAAATCCTTATTTATAGCTTTAATCTTCCAGTATTTACGATGCTGTCCACTTTGAGGGATCACATGCGCATCCATACTGGTGAGAAGCCTTTCGTCTGCAATGTCTGCGGCAAAGGCTTCACCCAGAATGCCAATCTCCGGCAGCACAAGCTCCGTCACTCGGACATCAAGCGCTTCAAGTGCGAGCTGTGTGGAAATTCCTTCGTGACCAAAGCGGAGCTCACCTCCCATGCCCGCACCCACACTGGTGTCAAGCCGTACGAATGCGATGTCTGCTCCTCCAGATTCACCACCAGTTGCTCCTTGGCCAAGCACAAGCGAAAACATACGGGAGAGCGTCCCTATGCCTGTGATCTGTGCCCCATGCGATTTACAGCGTTGAATGTGCTCAAGAATCACAGGAGGACGCACACGGGGGAGCGTCCTTTCGTTTGTCCTTTCTGCTCCAAGAGCTTCACGCAGCGTGGCGATTGCCAGATGCATCAACGAACGCATCAGGGCGACAAGATCTACATATGTCCGGTGTGCAGCGAGGAGTTCAAGAACATGAACGAGATGCGTGCCCATCTGACCATCCATGAGCAGGAGGACAAGCGCCTGGTGCCCTTCACGCTGCTCAGCAACAAGGAGAACGGCAATGCAACGCTGGAGGAGGCTGATGATGAGTCCAATACGTCTGAGTTGATGTAGAAACCTTTTAAAGAAGAATGAGAGATCTGTGGGATAGGACATTTTAAGCATGGGGTTCCCCCACTATCAAACCTGTTGCCCGTGTTCCATGGAACATGTGTGATGGTAATGTTCGCATGAACCCCAGTTTCTTGGTGTGCAACAAGTTCCAGTGTGGATATCTCGCTGGCAGACAGAGGAACTGGAAGGGATTTCCGGCAGCGCCTGTTTAGAAATAGGGACACTGGTCACCGTTTTTATATAGAATTTTCTTAGGTTTTAATTTGTGGCTTAGAATCGTAGTTATTAAAATGCTTATGAATCGATATATCTATAGTATTTATATGCACTTGGTCAACGTCATCGTCCTCTTTGCTGGAGCTGCTGCTCCTGGTTTAATAAAACTGGCCAAACTGTTGCGTCTGTTGCTGCAGTGCGGATGTGGAGGCCTCGGGCAGAGTGAGTGCTGCACCGGTGGTCACCGGCGGATCGCCTTGAAACCAATTGACGAGCTCATGATGGGCACTTTGGACGCACTTGCGCTGATCCGCAATCAGGTTCTCTGAGTATTTGACATGGTTGGCATATGCCTCCTTCTCGTGCTGCGCATCCTTGGACATGCGATGCAGATCCTTAAGAATCGCTGAGCCCCATAGCTGGACATGTATATCGGGTATCTTGCTGGCCAACTGCATAGCTGGCGTCACCATATTCATGCTCTCCTTGGAGTTGCCAATGCTGAGGAAGACATGTGACAGCAGTACCAAGGAGCAGCTCGTCAACCGATTCAAATCCTCCGCATTGGCCATTTTCAAAGTCTCCCTTAGGAATCTCCTGGAAGAAAAAGAGGATATCATAATATAATCATAAGGTGTCCAAGGGTTCTCACTCACTTGGCCTCGTGGAAGCTGTTCTTGTGGAAGGCATGCAGTCCCTGGACATAGTAGAATCCTCCCATCAGCGCCTGACTGCTGTAAGTGTGCGTGTTCTCCGTGGAGACGGCGTCGAGTATTTGCTTCAGATCCGCATCCCGTTTGGTGCGTAGATAGATGATGGCCAGATTGAGATTGGCGAAGAGCTTGAGATCCCTCTCCGTCGTCTCGTTCACGCAGACCAGAAACTGCCGCTCGGCATGCTCAAAGAAGCTCGTGGACATCGAATAGAGACCGATGAGGCAGTGCAGCTGAGCCGAGTGCCGCTTGAGGAGACTCCGTTGGGGCGCCGCCAGGCAGACATCCCGGGCAGCGGCTATTTCCCTAATGGCCAGCTCGCGATTGCCCATGACCATGCGGCACATCACAATGTGTTCCAGCAAGATGACCTTGAACACGGACAATATGGACTTGTCCTCCTGCAACTTGAGTTTCTCGATCTGGGTGAGCGCCTTCTCCGTATACTTCTGTGCCTTGTCCATGTATCCCGCCATCATGGAGTGAGAGACGGTGACCAGATAGACTAACACATAGAGCTGTTCCTTGGGCAGCCAGACGAACATTTCCAGCTGATTGGAGCCAAAGATGACCTCATCACTGGGCCAATTGGGCGCCATTATCGTCTGTATGGACATCTGGAGCTGCTTCAGGCTTGGCTTCACTGTCTTGACCTGGCCAAGGGCCAGATAGTAGCACACTTGCAGCACTAGGAAGAACACTTTGAGGTACTCCTTCTGGTGAGGATTGGGTATGTTATTGTCTATGATCTGACCCGCCGAATTGAGCAGGGCCAGCACATCGTTCGTCTTCCGCTCGATCATGAGGATCATGGCGCGTGAGAGCAGAAAGAGTACCTTGAGGTATGTGGCACCCGCCTCCTCGGCGGACTCGGCACCAACCGCCAACAGGTCACTGGCCAGCGAGTATTCACGATCATTGGCATGGATCTGGGACAGCTGCAGCAACAGTTTGCAGTGCCAGTAGACATTGTTCTGGGACAACTCCACAGCTCGCCGGAGCATTGCCTTGGCATGGGAACTCTGCTCCTTCTGCAGATGCAACTGGGCCAGCAGTGAGGCAGTGTCAAACTTCACATCATCGAAATTCATGAGAGGCTCCGCTATATTCCACGCCTGCTCCAGATGCTGACGCGCCAAATTTATGTTGCAAGTATAGGCCATGAGCACCTGCCCCATTTGCAGATGTGTGCGTGCCTCCACCTGGAAACATAAACCATTGTATTTTTTGTTGTTGTAAATGACTTTCACTTGGAATCACCTTTGATGGCGGCTGGAAGGTGAAGAGCGCCTGCAAGCATTGTATGCACTTCTTGATATTTGGCGGCTGCGAGGTACGAAAGTATTCGGCGAGTCCCAGTAACGATATGTAGCAGGCATCCTGTGATGCCGCTGCGCTGTTTGCCACACTCATCACGTTTACTTATTTGTTTTTAACAAAAATGTTCGGCTTCCTTTTGTTTATCGCGTAATTTTGTTGTTGTTGTTTCTTTTGCTGTTGAATGGGATTATTGCGGTGGTTAATGTGTGTTGGTAAACGCGAAATGACAGAGTTGCATTCGTCACTATCGGTAACCAGTGTTGTCATTTTAGCCATTTTATAGCTAGATCTATCTGTTGTAAAAATGTAGAATAACAATTTTGTGAAATATTTATACTCATAATTCTTGTTATATTTAAAATAAACTCTGCTGCTATTTAAATTTATTTGTAGTTTCCATGGGTTGCAGTTTACAGATGTTTTTTTGATGTTGTATCAAGCAATAAATTTTCTAGAATTTGGCTATTTTCAATCATAAAATGCTGGCAACACTGTCGATAACTAGTATCGGAGTCGCGGGTAACTGTGACTTTCTTGCTCTAATACGTGATTTTTAAATGTGGTGACGTCACATACTAATAAAAATAAGTTATATTTAAGGAAGTAAAGATTTTCCACTAATTTGCATAAACAAACAAATAAATTTTCCTTTAAATATATTTAGTTAAATTATATTTCATACAAAAATGTTACCTGTATTATTTATTGACCATGGCCCCAAGTATTATTCGAGCCGAGCTCTGTCAAAAGTTCAGTACGAGGCCTTACGCGGTCGCAATAAGTCGTGTTTTTGAATTGTTGATAAAGTGAAGATAATTTATAAACGAAGCAAGGTAAAACTCAGCAAATGCAATATATCATTTGTGGAATACTCTAATAAAAGCAACATTTGAGACCGGTTTTTCAGAGCAGGAGCTCTTCAGTTCATAAATAAATATATATAGTTTTTTTCTTGTTGTAATCGCAATTTGCGATAAATAATCCATGATGAATTATTCGAATTATTTTTGCTGTTATACAATTATATATAATTTCCATTGTTATTGTGGTAACACGCAGCATTAAATGTGCCATTTGTATTGCAAATGAAAGTTTTGTTCTTCAAATTATTTGAAATATTATGAATGATAACATTTGCCCTAGAGTGTGATTGCAAAATTCTGTATAATGTAATCAGTGCCAGTAAATAAAATTACTTATATAAAGCTGACATTGCCAAGAACTTTAGCTTCTTCCGAGGGGAATGTCTATATTTAATAAGCAATTAAGAAAAACCCCAATACATTTATTCAGTGAGTTATTGTTTTCTTATTAACAGTAATTGCTTTTATTTTTATTTTCTATGCACACATATACAGATAGACAGTCATAAATACATATTGTGCACGTTCAATAATTTGCAGCAACTTTGCTTGGAAATTCCCGAAAAAAACAAGTAATTGTTTTTGTTGCTGCTACTGCGGCTGCGCTGTTGCTGCGCTGCTGCTGCTGTGTGGGCAGCGCAAGCGCAACTGCGGAGGCTATATGTGTGTGTGTGTGTTGGTAAACCGCAAACATAACAAGCAAATACGTGAGAGTGGGAGAGATATGCATTGACAGAGAGACAGACAGACAGAGCACGGCACGCGATGAGGTGGGAAAGAGACACTAAGCCAATTACAAAATCGCCAATACAGGGTCAAAATGTAAAAAAAAACGCGTATGCGTTGAAATGTTAAAAATTTCATGAATCACACATATTGTCGACATAAACCAGTTTTGAAAATGTTCACAATATATTTATCTTTGGGTTTTTTATTTAAAACTGTTTTTCATACGTCGGGAATCACGCAACTGTGACGTCGTGCAGTCGACGCTGTCAGCTGAGAAAGCTCATGCCGACAACTAAAGACAAAAGAGCCTCTCTTTATCTCAGCTGAATGCACAAAAGCAGCAGCAGCAACAATAAAGCGGTTATGCATGATGGAATCGCCGGGTGGCGTTGTTGTTGTTGCGAATTCGAGTGCAGACAAACGACAACAACAGTAATAACAGCAATGGCTTAACTTTCACTTTTCGCCGTCTGCTGCTTGGTTTGCGATGTGTTGCAATTACAACTGCGTTTAAGATGAGCAAGCTGCGTGGCGAAATTAATCAGAAGCACACATACAGCCCACGTACATAAATCGTTGCAGTTCTCTAAGATGGCCAATTCGCTGCAAATGCAGCAATTCGCCGGCAACAAAATGATCAACTTTGCATGTTAATAGGCTATTAATTGGGGCAACGGAAATTCGAACTTTTTGGGTGAGGAAATTTTGATTAACAGAGAGTTATTTGTAAATTGTTATGATAGACAACAAAATACTCTATGACGTAGTTTCGAAAAGCTGACTAATCCACAACTAGAGTAATTTCTGTGTTACAGATAAGCGACAAATAAATAAATTAAAAATTATCTATACATGTGCTTAACCCAATGTATTCCATTCACGTCTCATTTAGCAAGAGTGGTTGCTTTTATTTTTTGTTGTTGTTGTTGTTGACTTTTGAAGGTCGCTAACATTATAAATTTTACTTTCGTTGCAGAGTATCATGATGTTGTACCTGCCCTTGTTGATGTTGGCGCTACCAGCGCTGCTGAGTGCGGAATTGTGCGGTGTTATGCCTAGTGCACATATGGCGGGCATGGGTCCTAATCTGTACCGTGGTCAGCAGGAGTTCTCGGTGGCCATGCTGGATGCGATACGCAAAGCGACCCCCAATGATAATGTCTTCTTCTCACCGTACAGCACCTACCATGCCCTGTTGTTGGCCTACTTCGGAGCAACTGGCAGTACGGAGCAGGAGCTGGCCAATACCTTGCGTCTGAACTGGGCCCAGTCAAAGGAGGCTGTGCGGAGTGCCTATCGTTTGGAGAAACAGAGTCGTGAGTTCCGTGCCACGCAAATGCCATTGGAGTTCTCGTCGGCGGATCGTCTGTACTTCGATCAGCATGTTAAGTTGGCCAGTTGCCTGGATGAGCGTCTACATGACGAGATTGTGCAGTTGAATATCCAAGAGAACGCTGAGGAGACCAGACAACAGATAAACAGCTGGATTGCCAATGTTACCCATAACGAGATCAAGGATATGATTGCCTCGGGCGATATCGATTCCCGCACTCAGCTGGTCCTGGCCAATGCGGCGTACTTCAAGGGTCAGTGGACAAGCCGTTTCAAGGTGAAGGACACTCAGCAGAAGCCCTTCCACACGTCCGGCGATAAGGTATCATTCGTGCAAATGATGTATCAGAAGGGCACCTTCCTGATGAACCCGGATGATCGCTTGCAAGCCCATGTCCTGCAACTGCCATACCGCACCTCCTTCAAGGAGAGCGATGAGAATGAATCTGATATCTCGATGGTGATTATACTGCCCAGCTTCCGTCCTGATGCACTTGAGAATGTGTTGAACAAGTTAAATGCCGAAACTTTGGAGGCATCCCTACGGGAAGCCGCACCACGTGAGATTGAAGTGTGGCTGCCCAAATTCGATTTCGAGCAGCGTCTGGAGCTAGTGCCGGTAAGTCAATAGATACCAAGCCCAGTCGCTCCTGTGAATCAACTAATCCTTCCATTTCTTTTCAGATTCTGCGCCAGATGGGCATCAATAAGATATTCGACAGCGATGCCAGCTTCAATGACTTTAGCACGGAGCATGGCATCAACTTTGGCGATGCCAAGCACTTGGCCAAGATCAAGGTGGATGAGGAAGGCAGCACGGCTTCCGCTTCGACTGTCTTGGTCAGCTTCCGTTCAGCTCGTCCCATTGAACCAACTCAATTCCTGTGTGATCATCCATTCATCTTCCTGATCTACGATCGCAGATCCAAGGCTATTCTGTTTACGGGAATTTATCGTGATCCCAAGACAATGAAATAAGGTGCACTTGCCAAGCCCTCACCACAAGTGGACGTGGCGTGTATAGTATGTATGTGTGAATTTAATGCTGTCTCGACTATAACTAAAACTGTGCTTAAACTTATTGTATTTGTTAAATTAAATAAATTATGTCAGAAATTAAGTTACATTTCATTATGCGGCTTTTCCCGATCTATAGTTAGTTATTTATGGATTGTTGTTCTAACAAATGAATGGGTTTTCCATGAGAGATGGCATGAAGCCTGTCCCATAATTTTATTTTTGAATAATTTATAGCAATTAATAACTCGACATTTTTTTCAAAAGTCGATTGGAGTTTCCCATGGCCATAAAATCAGTAACTAAAATTGAATAAATAAATCCCCAGAAGTAAATACAATTTTGATTCACATTTATGCTTTGCTTTTTTTTACTAATATCTTTATGAAAATATTGAGAAATTCTTCAATATACATATTTATATAATTCTTTTTTTTTAAGTAAACATTGCTACATAATTACAAAATAAGGAAAACAATTCAATCAGCTATATTAGAGGAGCTTAGGCAACCTAATTAACAAGCATTTAGTAAATATATACAAAATACAAAAAAATTATAATTAATTTAATACTTAAAGCAATAGTTATTGGCTTTCAAACAGTGCTAAGTGATAAACGGAGACAATTTGTAAACGATTGGCAACTAAAGTTGTATGTCATGGCTGAAGCGAAAAGTACTGAAGGCACTTTCAGTTAAAAATCAAAATTCCGTTAATGAAAATTATTAGAATAATTAGCAGAAGGCTCCTAAAGTTTGCCTGTTACTCCTCCTCAGAGACTACAATTCAAAATTCATTTAAATTTTTGCTTAGGATATTTGCTTTGCTTTGCTTTGTTTTTGGTGGTCGTTAACAAACAATTTACTTCAATGGTGCTCCAGTATGAGGAGCCACTCCGTATAGATCTAAAGATCATCTGGTGGCATGCACACTGCGTAGATAGCAAAGCCAATAAATACAATGCCACCGACAATGGTGACAGTGCGCACCGAGATATTGGAAGCCACTAAACGACCGCCAATCACAGCCAGGCCAGTGCAAATGCAATGGCCAATAATACCGCCAACAATCACGCCATAAACATCCTAAAAGAAATATAATTTTAATGTTACTAATATTCATAAGTTAGTTTTAAAATAATAATTATTATTATTTTTGGCAAACTCAAGGTCCTGGCAAACAAATTTGCCATACAACTGCAACACTCACAAAAATATGCTTGTTATTCTATACAACAAGTCAGCAGAGAGTAGTAGTGCTCATGTATTATGAGCAACAAAAACCAGTTGGGAATTATAGTGGAACAGAAGTGAACTCTAAAATCACAAGAACAGTTGCATACTTTAGTGTGTCCTTTGCAGCCCTTTGAGTCGTGTTCAACAAAGCTTTTCTCCAATTACAGATGCCAAATAAGTTCAATGTTTTAATTTTTTGTTGGATATTTCTGCTTACCTTGCTGGCAGCAAGAATGATGGTTGTCAACTGGGAGCGATCACCCCACTCGGCAAGAAAGGTCATTGTAAAGGCCTGAGCGAAAATGCGCATGGTGAAATAGGATGCACTTCGCATCTTGTTGCGTCGTCCACTCTCCGGATCATGCACCAGTGAAGTATTAACATCACGATCCAGCTGAAAATTAAGTTTATAAAATCATTATTGCCATACACTGAACACAAATTCGAGATAATTGTCAACATTTGATGAGAAGAAATGTTCCGCAAAAATAACAATAAAGAAGAAATAAAAGAGAGCAATGTGAACGAAACTTGCAATAGCTGAGAAAAAATGATGTACTTATTTAAAAAATATTCTCTAAGAAAACAAGATAATAGCACAAACAATCACTTCAACACGAACAATAGCATAAAAAAAACCGACAACATGCAAAATATTTTGTAAATGTGAGTGGGGTGGTGTTGCGGTGTGTGTGTTGGACGGTGTAAATCTAATTGGCAAATGTATCAAAATGAGTGGAAATGATCAAAAGAAGCCAAAAATAAGTTAAACAAAGAACCGCTATCCGCTTGCCTGTTAATATTATTCGCTTACAAATAATATTTATAATAATTTATAATTTTAAAGATGACTGTGAGTCTGTATTTGTGAGTGTATGTGGTTTGTTATATATGAAAAAATTTGAGTTTACAGTAGATTCCGTTTTTAGGGTTGTCGAATAATATTTTTTAAAAAGTAATATATATTCAAATCGGAATATCACTTTAATATTTTTTAAAGGAGGATCTATTATCAACAGTATTTTTTCAAAAATTTAAATATGCGACAACCCTATTCTGTACAATAAGCAGATGAAAAGTTGATGGATAAGTACAGAGTTAACTGTGTCGAATTTTTGTGGGTGGCATGTGGCTGATTGATTTGCTTTAATTGGTCTGTTTTATTGCTGATCTCTAACCCGTGCTATAGCGCCATCCTCGCCAAGGCTATCGTGTCCGGTCAAGGATGAACGCGGCTCAGCCGCAGCTAGAACATGGCCGGCATTGGTGGTGGGATCGATGGAAGCGTTGGAATTGTTGCGTGGGCTATTATTATCACAATGGGTTTGTTCGGTCTGGTTCGATGAGGCGATCGATGCTGGGCTGTTGCCATGGAACGTTGTCATCTTGAGCTGTTCCACGACACGTCCGCCCTCCTTCAGCAGCACCTCGGAGTCATGATAGTCCACATCGTTGCCAGTCTTATCACAGCTATTTTGCTTACTATTAGTTGAGTTATTCGTGGTATTGTTATTGTTGTTCATGTTGCTGAAGTTGTTGTTGGGTTTGCGCTGACGATGCTGCATCTCTGCGGACGTTGTGCTGGGCACAACAGTGCGGCCATGGATGAGTGCCTGTTCGCTGGCATCCTCCTTGTCCGAGTTGCTATTCTTCCGTTTCCCATCGGCATCATCGTATTTATTCACTTTCCGCATTAGCTTTTTGAACGGTCACAATAATTTTGGGATTTTTTTTCGATGTTGTTGTTGATTTGAAACGTGTTTCGAGTTGGGTAATTTCAGAGACAGTAATTGATCAATTTGGTTTATTTTTTTGTGAAAGAAAGAATAATTAAATTTGACATTAGCTAAAATTCGTATACAAATCACAAACAATTTGCATTAATTAACTTCAATTCAAGTTCGAAAATTTAATTTTATATTTATTAATTTTTAGCTCTGTTTGTCTTTGTTGTTCTTGTCTTTTTTTGGTTTGCGTTTAAGCAGCATTATTTTTGGGAAATTTTAGTTTAGTAATTTCTTGATATACTCTTTTCTTGTTGAATCATTTCATGGCTCAGGCGTGCAATTAGTCACATAGGCATATATAGTAAACATTTAGTACATATGCGTGTGTCTTGTCTGTGTCTGTGTGCCTGTATGTGTGTGTACTTAGCATATTTTAGATCAGCAAATTGATCAAAAAAATTATAAACAAAACAGAACTGCATGGAACTCAATTTGATTAATGCCAAAGCGCGGCCAGTTTGCTTTGGATTGTGTGAATGACCCCATTCATCATATACATTCATATGCATGAATTGTTGTTTGTAATAGTTATTGTTAGTTTTAATTGATAATAATAACAAAACTATATTTAATTCGATATAAAATAAGCATGCAATCTCTCTACAATTAGTGCTATATTAAAATGCCATAAAAGTCGCTGGAGAGCGATCTTAACTTGTTTGTTTGTCCGTTTGTTTGTGAGTCAGCAATGAGTTTTCTGAGTTATTAATAATACTACTGAATATTTACAGGTTCGAGTACAAGTACAAGTATTTTACAGGCAATTGACTTTACGAGCAAATGAAGTGATCGCCTTGGTTATTGTTTGTATTGTTTGTTCGCCAAGTAAATATAATTATTATATACAACCAAATACTTTAAGCATAGCTATTAACATAAGCGAATATTCATCATTTCAAATCAAATATTAACAAAGCGGTTAAAATAGCAAAAGAAAAATAATTAAAAAATATGTAATAAAAAAGAATATCTTTGCTTTGAAACTCGATCTACAAATCTACAGCCAAGACATTGAGTAACATATTTAGTAATTGAAGTGGAGAAATTTGAACTTACCTCATCCTCGCGCTTACGCAAATCACTTTGAACCTCCTCGAGCTCCTCTTGGGCATCGGTTGGCTTCATTTTGTAACCATCGTACAACATTTTTAAACCAAATATTAAAAATAATGCAGTTGATATATAATACGTATAAATCTGTCGAAAGATAAGTCACAATTTAAATAGCTGCATGATTATCTAAGTGGAGAGATAAGCGTCCAGCACGAACCTTAGGAATAAAGTTTGCTGCCATGCCGAATACGCATGAGAGGATCGTCATAAGGGCCAAGGCGGTGATGGCACCGCCAAAGACAATCAAACGAGGATGGCGCATAGCCATTATGGCAGCAATAAAGAAAGTCTTATCGCCTAACTCTGTTAACAATATAACAGAGATCGATGCGGTAAACGCATCGATAAAGTTCCCCTTGGACTTGGTCAGTTTGTCCACCTCGGATGATTTCTCTTGTATTCCATTGTATTCCGTTGCCCGCTCGATTACGCCTTGTGATTCCAAATTCTACACCGAAAAAGATGATGAATTCATAGAGTTTACAAGTCTTCAAATTATATAATCAGAATTGTGTAAATACCTTCTGTAGGTCTGGCATGTTGTTAGCAATTTCATCCCCATCTTGGTTAAATTCCGCCGCACATATGGTGGCAAATGTGAGCACCACCATGAGGGCCATGGCCATATGCCACTTGGCCGATCTCTTCAGGTATACATTGTGTCTGGTCGTTTGCCAGAAATATGATTGATTTTGTGACATTTTGTTCAAATCGATCCTTCTCCTCTATTGCCTCATACAACTTGCTGATCAGATCTGTAGTCGCTTTATAAGTGAAACGTGTCCGATTCGCCCGGCTATCTGCAATGAAATGAATTGCTCCAGTTAAAAGTAATACTCATGGCTAATACTACAATACATTTCAAAAATGTGTGTGTGTGTGTGGTTAATCAGTCTACAAGTGTTCTCTCAACACTATTTGTATATGGCAAACTAGGCGTAACAATAATGTCCATGTCGGTGTTTAACGAGTAAATCTCTCTAGGAACACAGCCCAAATCGGCAAGAGTTCCACAACAATTGTGTGATGTCAAGATAAGCGCATACACTGCGACATGTGTCGGACTCCATAACTGTTGATACATGTGATCAATCTATGGTAAATCAGTGCACCAAACAGAAAAACACAACTACATCAACATACACGTGTAGTATATACAGTGGCTGCCAAATGATCAGGCCTACGTCAGAAGTGCTCGCCGTATCTATCGATTAGATAAAAATAAACGCGACCAAATGGTGAATACTATTAAAGCCGACAGGTGAATACTCTTACGCTATTGCAGCATATTCAAAATACCATAAATTTGAATAAACTTAAAACTTTTCTTATCTAAACTTAAACTTGTAAGTTCATTAAATTTATTGGGGAATCATAAATTGAATTTAAAATATGCAGTTTAACGAAGCATCTTTATATAAGTACTCAACTATTTGCTATAGTTGATGGAACTTGTTTGTAAGTGTATACGAAACCTCATAAGTATATTGAAGCTTATGCTATACGTGACCAATTGCTGTTAGATTTTGGTGGCAAATTTGTACATAAAGACATATTCGTTGGAAAACAGACAATGAATCTTATTTGAGCTATTTTTGAATGAAATTCATAAATAAAACAATTATTTAAAATTTTCATTAGATATTTCAATTATTATTCCAAGCTAAGCTAATAATGAAAATATTCTAAACTCGTTTGCATAGCTGTAACTATATTAATAGTTAAGAATTTGTATTTTGATTTATGAAAAAAGTGATTATATTATTTGACCTTGAATAATATACATATTATATTATAAATATGTAAATTATTTATTAAATGTTCTTTCCAGAAACAAGGGGGTTTCTGCATAAAGTTCTTTACGGCGAGTTCTTCACATTTGATAATCATAAATCATCATTTGTTCTTGTTGTTCTGTGTATTTTGATCTTATTTTGTTATCTTGTGTATATATTGTTTTAGTCACAAGTTATATACATACATATTTGCACAATAAATATATGATTATTGTGCGCTTACTTGATTTTTGTGGGATACACATTTTCGAGATTCACAAGAGACGCAATTAAATTTTATTTGTATGAATAATGAAATTGTTTATCGGTAACACATACTGTTAGCATCTACGTAGATGTGGGTGCATGTGTGTGTGCACATATACATACATATGTACAAGTGCAGCGCCTTCAACATTGGTTGTTGTTGGTCTGTTAACGACGTTACATAGAAAAGACGTAGCGTGGAAATAGAGATAAGAGAAAATGTAACGAAGACTGCATGCAAAGTACACGAGCAAAAGACGAGAGAGGGGGAGAGAGAGAGCCGAACACTACG
Organism: Drosophila quadrilineata; assembly: GCA_018150725.1. Classification (NCBI taxonomy): domain Eukaryota; kingdom Metazoa; phylum Arthropoda; class Insecta; order Diptera; family Drosophilidae; genus Drosophila; species Drosophila quadrilineata. Next base: position 1,786,293 of record JAECWN010000375.1, read on the forward strand.
TCAGAAATATCGTAAATGCTTTTTAATTAATATTTAATAGAATTCAAATTACAAATACAGAGAGATACAAACATCTCGTATTACTTATATAATTGCTTTGCAAAACTACAAAGAAACAGTAACATAAAATGAAAGGCGAACGTGCCAAGACAGCAGCAGATTGACCGACAACAAATCAATTGGCCGTTTCCATTGCGTGTTTTTCTAATAGTTTTTTTTTTTTACTCCGTAACTAAAGCTACGTCAACTACACGTACATATGGAATAGAATCACTTAAGCTAAGCGATTTGAGAACTGGTTGCTATATAAGCTGGACTTGGGTAGAGTATTTCATAGTCAACTATTCGGTCACTGTATGTTTTGATTATTTTATTCTTTAAGTGGGACTTGGGCACTAGAACACATTGCTGAATCTATTTTGACTTGATTTTCCTATTATATCCATTCGTTGTTGGCATTGATTTTCATTTATTATTCGCAATTTAGCTATTTTTATAACATAAGCAAGCAACAACATTATTAGTGCTGCCTAGTTGGCTCTTTTCTAGTTGAGCTCAACTATTTGCGTGGCAGCTATCAAAATAGTTTATATGATGAATTTGGCGGAATTCACAACAATTTATAGGCAATTATTAATAAACATTGCCAAACTTAACACTATTTGTATATTTGGCAATTCTCGTTTTAAGAACTAGCTATTTTCTCCGACACTTGTGGCAGCACTTATTATGCGGCGCTGACGATAGCAATTTTATATTGGTTGTTTCACGAAAATTTGAGTTTTGAACTCAAATCACTTAGCCACTTTCATAACATTCAAAAAATTACTAGTATATTATTTTTAATAATTATCAATTAATATTAATTAAAATTGGTTTTTGCGGAAAACCAATTAATGCGTGCTTACATCGCCAGAACTCTTTTTGTTAGTGGTGTTTCGCCGTCGATATTAGCTATCATATGTTAAGTTATCGATTGTGCGACACAATGACTTAACATGACGCAAAAATGCCCTACGCGAAATTTTGTTAACATGAGACTGTCGTCGTTAAAGTCTGTCATTATGATGTTAGTTTTAAAGATAAAGTAAATGATTTCTATTCCATATCTTATCGCTTCCATCAAGCTTGCTCCACATTTAATGATTTGCTTATGTATTTCCATACAAATTTCAATGGTTTAGAGAAATCAAAATTTAAGTTTTATTACAACATATCAGAGTCACAGGCTAGCAAAAGCATACACCAAATTACAAATGTTAATAAATATTAATATTACTTTGTACGCATTTAAAGCTAAATATGTTTACGATTTTTGGAATACACGACAGGAAATTGTTAAGTAGTTAGCAAAAAAGGCATGAATGGAAAATTTTGAGTTATGATTTCTGCTCTTCCTTTGGAAGGACTTTCGCAGCACGATCCTCTTTAGCACATTTTCTGATGATGCGATTGAAATGCTTATGAAGTCCGAAGCTCAGCAATCGCAGAGGTCCAATCACGATGGAATGAAGTAAAGTTGTGAAGAACCCATCCCAGGGTAATAAGGCTCCACCAAGTAATGTTATTATCCAACTCTCAGTTCCCACAGTGGAAACAAACTTTCCTTTCTGTAAATAATCCGATTAAGTAATTTTCAAATCAATCTGTTTGATAATCTGAGATGGGATCAGAGGATTACCAGTGCATCGTTGAGGATTGCCTTGGCCATGACTTCCGGTTCGATAAGTCCACCACCGCCAGAAATGATTTTGGTTTCTCGGGGCTTCGACTTCTCCTCTTCCTCGAATCCCGGCGTATTTGTGTCACAGGGCATGGCGAGGGTGACAGAGACTCCCAGATGTCGGGATTCCATGGCAATGGTTTCAGCCATGGCACGCAATGCGTACTTGGCGCAGGAGTATGGCCCATATCCATAAATACCGAACATGGCGGCCTGTGACGAGGTAACCACAATGATACCATCTCCAGCTTTCTTCATCTTGGGCAGCACATAACGTGTGCAATTGTAGCTGCCAAAGAAATTCACATTCATCAGTTTGTGGGCATCCGCAACGGAGATCTCCTCGAAGAGACCACAAATTGCCATGCCGGCACAGTTGATCATTGCATAGATATCGCCAACCGTCTCCTCCAGCTCGCCAAGAACACGTGCAACTTCGTCATAATCCCCGCTAATGTCGAGACTTCTATATTGGAATTTCTGTTCGGGCCTCTTGCGGACGACTTCCATTAGCGCTAAAGCGGCCTCTGAAGTTGCATGCAGCATAGAAAACAGTTTCAGATGAGGATGGAGCCCATCTATTTGGTTTAGTTACTCACTCAGCATTTTCTCATCTCTGGCAATGATGGTGACATGGGCTCCTTGCACGGCACATTCCACTGCCAGGCTTAAACCGATGCCTTTAGATCCGCCGGTAATGACAACGTGACGGTCAAGGATGCTCTTGGGTTTCTTAGCCATTACGAAGATGTATATCAGCACATGAACAAATATTGCAATGCCCAAACATAGAAGAACCTCCCAGTTGAGTTCCATAGTTATAATGAAGTGAAATAAACAAGAACCAGCCGCCCGCAGCTGTTATCAGTATGAATCAATTAACAGGAATGTTAATAACAGTGTGACCATACTGGATTAGCAATCGATGCGTTTGTTATCGATATATCGAACCTAGGCGCGCAAGTCATTCGCTTAAATTTTAAAATTATTAATCTAAATATATTACTACAAATTATAATAGATCACTTTTAAAAAGAATGTTAATAACTATTATTTATATTTGCACAAAAGTATTCTTTGCTACGCCTCTGCATGTTTAACATATGGTCTGTCATTGGACCTGTGTAACTTTCCAATGAGCGACCATCAGCTGCCAGAAAGTAAGCAAGCAAGACTTGTTCGTACCCTCGTCTGTTCTGCACAACTTCCAAGCGCTGCGTCAACTCCAACGCCGACGCTTTGGCTTCACTTTAAACATTCACATTCACATTAACATACACACTCTGGGTGGTTTGGCGGCGATTTTCAACCACTTTTATTCACAGCCAGCCGACGACAGTTAGCATCGAAAACATTTTGGTTCAGTCGTGTACGTAACGTCGTCGAGTTGCAAACGCTAGCGGTAATTCGCAAAATTATTTGTCCCACAAGCAGCAGTTAAAGCAGCAGTAGCAGCAGCACCACTAATCAGCGGTGCAGTCATATATAAAAAAAAGAAGCAAATAAAGAAAAAAAAACAGAAATGTGTGTTTTTAGTGTTAAGTTAATGAAAAGAATTGTAGTGCAAGCTTAAGTAAAAGGCAACCGTTGCGCTTCACTGGCCTTTAATGGCAAATTAGTGCAAAATATAAAGCATAAATCGAGCAGCGCTGCAGCGCAGTCAAAAGCGGCAAAAAAAGTATTGCATACCACACGGCTGTCAGGGAAAATAGATATCGATTTGGTGACTGTGACGGGAAACGTACGATATTGTTGCGGGGCCTCAGGCTGCTGCTGTGGGTGTACTACATTAAATATAAAAAAAAAACATAAAACGAAAATAATATTTTTAAAGCTATTCCAAATATTTAACGACAGGCAAGGCTGCGTGTGTGTGTGTGTAAGAGAGAATCGTACGCAGTTTTCAATTCAACATTAATTGGCTCAATTGTGTGACATTTGCTTCCTGTATAAGTATGCGTGTGTTTGTTTAAGTGTATGTGTGCTTAGGCGTATACATTCGCTCTCTACTGTGTAAATGAGTGTGTGTTGTATGAGATCATCATTATAGCAGCCATTGCCGTCGCCTGCTGGTATGCAATACTTATTCTAACGCTACTTTGCCACTTTCTCTCCACTTTCCCAACAGCTGCGGTCACGTTAAAACAAAAATACACAAGGAAAATCGAAACTCGTTGTTGGTCTATGACAATACGAAACGCACTTTCTTCGCAACGCATTTTGAAGGTGCGTGTGCGTATAGAGAGAAGCGAATAAAGCGTGCGTGGGTGCGAGCGAGAGCGACAGAGTTAGAGATTGAATTCAAAGAGTCGACGGAACGCGAGTGTGTGTCTCTCTCTCTTTCCTTACCTCCTTCTCTCTCCCCGCAAATGTGTGTGCGTGTGTGTGAGTGTGTGTGTGAGTGCTAATACGGTTTGATTGTTGCGCCTCAAAAAAAAAAGGAGAAGCGAACAAAAAAGGAAACACTTTACACACGATCGAACTTCTCAAGTTGTATAAATAAATCAATCAATCAAAATCTGTAAACGCGCGCGTGTTTATTTCATTTGTATTTTGGTAATTGTGTTCGACAACGATAAAAGCATTTCCCTATGATTGGCTCATTCTGGAATCTGTGTAGAGCGTGCCCATCAATGCCGGTTGACAAGGTACGTACTATTACTTAAGTTACTCAGGGATTTCTTTAAGTTTCTCTATTTTCTTTTAAATAAGTTCTTTTTGACATATTTAATAGATGCATAATATCGTGTGCAGTGTCTTAACCCAGTTTCAATTTGTTGATAGGGTTTTGTTCGTTGTTTGCGGATTGGGATTGGGATTGGGAGGGGAAATGGTTTTGATTTATGTGCGCCAGTTGTGTGCGACATATTTTTATTTTTATAGCATACTTGCAGGCGACAAGTGAAGGGTGCAATTCACATTGCAGACAAAAATGGGGTGACTGTCTATGAATTTATGGCTTGTTCGGGAGGGTGTTGCACTGCAGCAGAATTATATCATTGCTGTATATTATATTTCATTTCACTCAATTTTTCCAAATATCATAAGCCACAAATTGTGATAATCCCAAACATAATTATTCCAAAATTCCTGGAATACACGATTATTCAAATAATTCGATGATTAATTCATGTTGAGTGAAATGTTTAATGAATTTTTGTATATTTTATTATGTATTCCATGCGCTATATTTCACAGCATGTTATAAAAGTTTAAATTTATCTCGCTCATTTATAATTCGGACAGCTCCCCAGTCTAACTGTAGGCATAATCCTTGGAGTGTTACAAAAAGGAGTTCATTTCGCAAACATGCAACGCTCCTCTTCACAGCACACACCCAAAAGCAACACTGAACGAAACGTGTAAGAAACGAGAAAATAAATGTCGAGCATAAAGTCAGGCAAAAAATAACAAAATAACAAATCTGCTGGCATAGAATAAATTAAAGCACATTACAGTCGACACTAGACGCGTCAGGGTTCAGCATAGACAGAACGAAGCCAGAAGCCAGAAGTAACCAGTGGTAGAGCCTAATAGGAAATAAAAAAGATAGAAACAAGGAAAGCAAGAAAATCAATAGACATATCCATATGGTATATGTACATACATACATACATACATACATATATCTCTCCCGGGCCCGGGCCCCTCTTTTAGGCCGGCCGGGAGAGCGACTTAAGCTTTGGCACCCGGCACTGTGGCGACAGGCACCGAATTAAACGCTGGCACGACACGACTACAAAAAAATCCTCGCCTGCTGCCAGTTGCTTTCCAGTGCTGCAAGTTTGTTAACGTGATGTGGCTAGGGGGAATGAGAGAGGGGGGGAGAAACACTTTGCAGAACAGCTGATTCATCAAATTCTGTGCTCACGCTAACTTTAGTTTGCACTGTAATGCTGTTTGTTTTTTTGTTGCTTTTATCGTTTTCTGGCACAGCTGTTGGAAGCGGGCAAGCGCATGAGCAATACGTGAAAGAGAGCGACAGCGAGAGAGCGCAAGAGTTACGAAGACTGACGAAGAGAGGATTCGTAATGTGTGCCGGCTTTTAGTAGTGTACTTATATTGACTATACTTTGTGTTGTTGTTATTGCTCTCTCTTTCGCACTAACACTTGATCGTAGTGTGTGCGTGTGTCTGTGTTCGTTTACTCTCCCGCTCCCGTTTTGCGAGTGCTGCTGCTGCTGCTGCCTTATGACGTGCAAAGGCAAATTGTCTTGCGGTATTACATCAGCGCAGAGCAGAGCAGAGCAGCGCAGCGCAGCACAGTCAAAGTTTTATTGCGCCACCTTTACCACCATCTTTACCGTCAGTTTTATGCCAAAAAGTAACAAGAAGAAGAGTCTTTGGGCGCTGCCGGCTAAGTGACGCCAGTCACAGTGCTGCCTACGAGTAGCAAACACTGCCAGAGAGTTGAAAACTCTTGTGCATGCCATCAGCAGAGTTTCGTCGCCTTATCGATTCCGTCTCACTGTTAGTCATCCTTTTCTGTACTTAGTCCGTAGTCAGGAACCAGCTGGTGACGCCCAGCAGTAATGTATGCATTCCATTGTTGCACTTATCTAATGTAAACTTACACCGCAACCGCAAATACACACATACACAGAGACATACCAGCACGCACAGACACACTTGTTGTTACTGTAAATGCACGTGTCCATTGTCCTGTGCTGTGTGCTCTATCGTCCCATATCATCAGCGATATGGGTAGCATATAGTGCTTTGTGGCACGGTTCAATGTGGTTATACCGCTTGAGGGGCACTGAGAGTGGACAAAAGTGGTTTGGGAACTTCAAATTTGTATTTATGGTTGTATACTACATGTCGATAAATAAACTAATTAATACGATGAAAATAATCTGTGCATTTCTGTAACGTGCTTATCGATATATCGATAAGCAGTCGCAGACATTAAAACGCCTGACGCTATGCTACAAAAATGTAAAGAAACAGCAAATTATTTGTCCTAGTATATTTTTTTTCAAAACTTTCCTCTTCATTGATATGCTAGATATATACGAAACCCATTATTTACCTTCGTCGCACATTAATTTCAATTTTCCTTATTTCTTTTGCTTGGGATTTACACGCTTCTCTGCACAGTGGTAAAAGGTATTCACATTTGGCAAGTCCAATTGAAACTTTCTTCGTTCCAATTGTATTTGAATTCGTATTCCCCATGGTCTCGAGCTCATATTCAACTTGAATTCGAACTAGTTTGCACCACCATGACCACAGGAATTTGCACATTTCACTCTTTTTATTTGTGGCCCAGCTCTGTTTTCTAATCTCTTGAAATGAAAGCGCCAAAGTGGCAAACCCTGAGGAGAACCCCATTGGCAATTGGCTGGAGCCGCATAACAAAAGAGAAGGAAAAAGAAAAATACTGGAACTTTACTAAAATTGTATGGCCAATCTCTGTGGAAAAGCAGTTCTCCGACTGCATTACAAAACTTTTCTAATTATATGTGGTCAGTTGGTTGTTCAGTCACTTGTTTCTTTCACCACTTGAAATCAGTTGAAGCAGAAAAGTTACGAGACTTGTTATCAATGTTCGTTGAAAACATATGTAAATTACATTCGATGTCTAGTTAGAAATATATTCATGATTTCAATTCACTGAATAGTAAACATACTGAAAATTGAAAAAAATGTGTTTTCTACATTCAGTTTAATTTCTTGAAGTTTGGTTCCAGTTTTACTTTAGCAAAGGTTCTGCGGAGACAGCATAAATTTAATTCACGAATAAAAATGCGCAGACATGTTTTGGTGGTAATCAAAATTTGTTAAATTTGCACTTTTTAAGCTGCAAACATTTTTGATTTACAGCCTTAAATTTTTTTGAAAAAATTTGTGTATCCCAAAAGAGGTACGCTGCATGTAGAAACAACAATAAAATTTTTTTTAATTTGCATATTTTAAATTTATAAAATTGAATCAGGTTAAGGTACTTGTATAGATTCTTCCCTTACTAAATTTATTAAAAATATAATATTTATATATTTTTATTTATTTGTTAAAATTAACAATTTTAATTAGGGTATGCCAACTCCTTTAGAAAACCTGACTATATGTGCTACTTGTTTAATCGTTGAACAATTCAAATATTTGCATAGTTTTTACACAAATCTTGCAATTGCATGCAGGAGACATATAAAATTCTACTCTATAATAACTCTACTTAGTATATAATATTTTCCGTTTGTTTATGAGTTTCTTTTGCATTCGTTATAAGTATAAGTATAAGTGCATTTTGGCGTTGCTTGTGCTTTTTCCTGGGTTTTATGACTTCTTAAATATGAGCTTAAATAGTTTGTTTTCTTTTACGATCGTAATCTGCCTTGAAATTGTTAGCAGCGTAATAAAAGACAGAGATATTATTACATAATTGCCAAGTTGAGTTATTGTGGAGACCAAAAATCTTAAGAAAATTCTTAGAAATGGCTTAAGCAATTATTTTCTAAGTTTAGGCAAACTTATCGATCTATCTCTTAAAATACTAGGATTAGAGCTACTTCAGCCAGCCTTGTCTTTGCCTATGTACTATATATACTGTGCAACAAAAGTTGTGGCAACAACAAACAGTCAAGTCAACTATCAAATTGGCATGTGTTTAACTATTTGACTTGCAACTGGCGTGTTAATCAAAGCGAATTGCTTTATTGATTTTTTGGGCCAGTCATTAAAACCCACACGAATCCCCAGTCCATTCCCTCAGTCACGTTACACGAAATGTCTGTCAAAACTTTACAAAGCCCAACACGGTATCGAGAAAATTCAGTAAACTTACTTTGTTTTACTTTTTTCCCATTTTTAATTTAAACTAACTATAATCTAGGTTTTGCTCAATACTGGAAATGCACAAATTTATAATAGAGTAATTAATTCAAACTTTTCAGGTTTTCAATCAATTATATTGAATGAGGATTGTTTGTGAATCTTGATCGAAATTTTTTTTTTTGAATAATTAGAGTCTGAATAATGAATTTGAAATGAATCCGATATATTTCTTGTTGACTAAAAATTATATATATTTATTTTAATAAATTTAGTGAGTGAAGAATCTGATACAACTTAAAAGGTTAATGTTTGTCTTTCAATTCCTTGTGTTCGGTAAATTTATCTAATATTTCCATTTTCAGCCACATATTGCAATGTCAATCAAAAGTAATTTGAGCCCGTTATTTCCGCTGCATATAATGTTTATAAATTTCTAATTAAATCGTAATTTGTGTAAAAAGCGGAGATGAATCTTGTTAGCATGCCAGCATATGTACACACATAACATATATATGCCATATGCACTGATGTCAAGACATTCTGGCTGGGCAAAGTTATCCGTCAGTCAGTCAGGTCGTGCATCTTGCCCCATCGTGCTGCGACATGCTGTCGTGTGGCACGTCTGTGGCGTCTGCTGCATTTCAATTTCAATTTAAATTTTCTGCCAGTGAACTAATGCAATTATAATAATTTCCGCACATAGTAAGTGAATGGATTAGAGGGCATGGCATGGCAGGTGCTCTCCCAGCTGGATGATTTGGCTTCCCATGCCGCAATGTTGTCGTCATGTTGGCTGTCTACCAAGTTGCCCCATGCTTGCCTCGTTGTGTGGCAGTCTGCTGCTGCTGTCACTGCTGATAGTAATTTTATGCACTGCCAAGGAGAAAATGCTGCAAAATGCTGAAAGCTTCAATTTAATTCGATTAAGGCATGGTTGGTAAAGAGCAGCCAATGCATCTACGATATTAAAGAGTTCTGAAATGGATTGACCTCAAAAATGATATGCATAAATGAGAGCATATTTTCCACAACTCCACTGCTGGCAAAGTTCTCGTTTCGTAAAAGAATATCTGCATTCCCACACTGCTGTGGATAAAATCAACTCATACGAAACGTTAAATGTGAAAGGCATTCACTATAAGAGCACTTTTAGAAAGGTTTTTCTGCGAACAACGTATGTCCTTATATATCCTGAGCCATTTTACAGAGACGTACATAAGTATGGTACTTATATCCGCGTAAGAAGTTATATAACTTTTGCCTTTTGTGCATTTTTCATGCGTTGCAACTGCAAAAGCCAAAAAACTGTAAAAAAAATTAATAAAAAATAGCGTAAAATATTCAGTTGGCATTTAATGTTGAGATTTTGCCTTTGGCATTGCAACACAATGTTGAGTGTATTTATAACTGCCGTCGGATGACCTTATTTGCGTATACGTAATATTCGCCAGCATTTTGCAAGTCTCTTGGCAAACCACGCCAATTATCTAGAATTTGCAGATTAACTTAAAAAATATATTTTAAATTTTTGGCAACACAACACATTCGGATGCAATGCAAGTGTATTAGAAACATTACTTCGTTAACTTTACTTTACTTTACAATTCTTTTCACATCGGCTTGTACTTCAAAACAAATACTTGTATTTCTTTCCACATTATTCTTATCGAAGGCTTTAAATTGTATCAACATTTTAAACAATCCGTTCAAGGCAATGCCAGGATATGATAGTTCCAAGTCCAGATTAAATTTTTCTATCATATATACTGTCTGCATATAGAAGTTTCCCATTAAAATAGTTATAATTTTGCAATATGTGTACGAATACTTACACCAGGCACGTTAAAACAGTTGTTACGTAAATCATCTTGGTTGATAACGTGTCCCGAAAAATATTTGTATATATACGTATCTTTGTTCAGTAAACTTTCACAAACATTCCGTTGTGAAAATGAAACTATTTGCAATACCCATTCCCCTCGTTCAAATCGATATCCTGACACTTTAAACTATTTTATAACATATAGTATCATATAGTAATCAAGTACATATGTATATATATAAAAGTCTCAATATTTAATTATTGGCTTACATCAATACGATCTGTAGGCTGTATATTCCAAACACTCGTGACATTTCCCCTTGCAGTTATGTGCTCTTTTCGTACAATCGTCAGTTTTGACATATCAAACAACCCATGAATATTCAACACATTTTCAGGCTGATTTTCACATTCGTTAAATATGTGATCATCCTCAATTAGAAAATTATATCGATATGCACTCAAATTCCGACTCCAAATACAAAATAAAACTACTTGCAATATTAACTTTAGTTCATGCTTCATTTTCACTATTTTACTGAGATATATACAGACTGGCGATAGCTTTTTATACATCGGTATTATCTGAAAATGCATCTCAAATTCAAGTTACATCTATTAACATTTAAAATTGCTGGAAATTATATGAGATTTTTATCAAAAGAGCGTTTAACAGTTATTATTATTTACATCATTAAAATGATTTGCAAGCTGTTTTTACAGCTATTTAGATGTAAAACTATCGTCAATATGTGTTAAGATAATTATTGTTACACAATCTTATATACAGGTAATAGAGAATCAGTTTCTGAGTCAATTCTTTGCCTTATTTTCATAAATATTGCTTAAAATTTCAAAATTTTTTAAAAATATTAATACAAATCAATTTTGATTTAAATTTGATACAAGAAATTGATCAGCGGCATAGATTTTGTTATTATAAATTTTGTTAAATTTTCGATCGCCGAAGGAAATATGTGTCCTACATAGCATTTGTAAATGTTTTTGTACTTTGTTTCTGCTCCACACACATATATGTATTTCCATTATTTGAGCCACTATTAGATGGACTTATATATATAAATATGGTACTTATATTCGCATAAGGAGTTATATAACTTTTGGCTTTTGTGCATTTTTCATGCGTTGCAACTGCAAAGGCAATTGAGGAGAGAAAAATAAAAAAAAAAAAAAAAATGAAAAAAAAAAAAATAAAAAGTGTGTTTGCTTAACAATAGAATAGCGTAAAATATTTAAGTGGCATATACGAGGCAGAGGCCAGATTAGTTGGCAGGATGTTGGATTTGCCTTTGGCATTGCTTCACCATGTGGAACGTATTTATAACTGCCGTCAGCTGACCTTATTTGTGATAGGATATTCACCAGCATTTTGTTAGTTTCTTAAGAGGTCGAAAAATTCAAATTTCCATCTCTGAAATCGACGAAAATACAAACAGAACTGCTTGGCAAGTTACTTTCTCAAATCGGCATTCCCATGAAAATTTGTTTCATTAGTAACTCATGTATATTTTATGAGACTAGATTGAAAATTTTAATATAGACGCAAAAAAATATATTATAATATATACACAGAAACTAAAGTATCTATTTTCTTACTCAATTGAGTTATAAAGAGGTAAAGACGACTTTATGTGCACAATTATTTCAGGAATATAATTGCCAAATATATAAAAGACGTATCTTCGAAATTTCTCATGCAGTGTAAATGGATTTCTCTATTGATTCCATGTTAGAAGATATATACTCTATAGGGTCGAAAACGACAACTTCTCCCCGTTACGCATATTTGGCTTAGATTATAATACCCGTTTTTGATATTTTCAAAAAGTATAGGGTATAAAAATAGACACATTAACATGGCTTTGTTCTCTTAGGTAAAGTTCGTTGCCTGGCAATGGATATTTGATACAATGCGGCAAAATAGAAATAGCAATAGAAATAGATATACAAAGAATTAAGTAAGTGCACACAATAGAGAATTATTTGCAGAAAACTGAGCATGAGTATGAATGCTCCACAATCCGAGTACTTGTATTAATACCACGTACAGAATTGAATGGGGGGAGTTGACGAAAAGCGTCAATGGTATAAGGCCAGGCAACATTCAGCCAGAGGCATATATAGAGTATCTTTTAGTTGAGCTGCCTCGAGTTGTTGATGCTCGGCTTATGCTCGTACTTGAGAGCCACAGGGACATTTGCAGCTGCATTGTGCTAATGGCATTCAAGTTGAGTTTTCAATTGCCATCAGTGAAGGATTTCTCTCAAGGTACTGTTAAACGAGGGGGCCGAAACAGCTCGAATTGCATGTGATCTGAAATATCTAAGTTTTTATAAAATGTGAAAACATTTTACACATATTGAGAAATTATTAAATTTTTTCTATATGATTTTAAAAAGTTTCTTATATTTCAAAAACTTGGCTGACATCATTTAAGCATCTGCAAAGCTCATTATATTAATTGTTTGAGAGTGTGAGTTGTTGTTTTTTTTATAAAGACACGTGTATTTCTTGCCTGCCAATACTGGGATTACTGTTGGCTTAACGTCATTAATCAAATTAGATTTTGCATATGGGCGACACATAGGGACCAATAAGTGAAAAGGTCCTCGAATACATACATAGTTGATGTATTCGCCAAAATATGACCAAAAGTCTCCAAGCTGTCAAAGAAAATTTTGTGTCGAGCATTATTTATGATGTTGTAGAAGGAACTTTCTTTTTTTTGCTAAATATTGTTTGGCTTATACTCTATATACTCCAAATATATAATGTACAATGGGATAATGGCTTCAGCTGGCGCTAGAAACAAAAATGACTAAACAAGTTGTGGATGCTGGTCGAGGTCTTAAGTTGACGTCAGTCTTAAGACTCTCTTTTCCTATTTATTTTAATGTTTTCACATACGATTACGTCAGCCTTAGTAGCGAAACTAATTGACGACTACGGTTCGTATACGTAATATTGAAGTGAGCACTTGAATAAAGGAAATTAGTTTGAAATTCTCAAGCATTTTAAGTTTCACTATTGACTCTGACTTTCTCGATAAATATTAAAATTTTGAAAAATTCTACAAATTGTTTAAAATAAAAAAATGTACAGTAAGTATTAAAAAACATTTCTATTTAAATTTATAAGCTTCATAGATATGTGTATAAAAAATATATGAGGCAACCTGAGTGCAGCAAGCGTAACTCTTGAAGATCCACTCATCCGTTATATTGCACACCAGCACATTCAAACACCCACACAAAACGCAGTTACACACACACACACACATACAGATGCAGATGTTGGAGAATTGCAGTCGAGCAGCAATAAAAGACTTGAGTGACTGTAAAGCGTAAAGTTGTTTTAGAAGGTCTCTCAACAGCAACTGTATCGAGTTTCTTTGATAATTGCTGACATTAATGCCATAATATTCAGTATACATTGAAATGTCAACTGCAGATACATATGTTAAATAGAAGTTCTATGAATTCATCAGATACAACAGCAGACGCAGATTGTAGATACTTGTTGAAAATGAGCTGCAGGCGATGACACTCACTGGAGAATAAAACACACTGTGGATTTCTCGGAGGGGGGACTGACAGGGAAATGCAATTAAATGCAACTCTTTGTTGTACCCTGTTGTAGATTGATTATAGGGTATGCTGAATATCGTGAAATAAGTTGCTTTAATTTATAACAAATACCAACTAAATATAATGTGAACACGTAATTTGATCATATATTTAACTTTTTAGCAATTCATAAAATTAAATTTTACAGTATTTAAGCACCTTATATTTGTAAATATGGTTTTATGTGATTCTATGTGCTGCAAGTAAAACTTTTTAAAGTTTGTCTGGCTGAACTACCCCCAGTATAAAACGCAGTGTATTTTGATATTTAAGTGCATCTTGGTGAATATGTGTTTCTGCGAGCATTCAAGAAAGTTTCGCAAAGTCCTGCATGTCTCGATGTCTGAAAGATGTCGGTTAGAACTTTGCAACATGCACATTTAATAACATAAATGCTTTTTAATTTGGCAACTTCACCTTAGACAAAATATGCATAAAGTTTTAAAACAATCTTATACATGTAACCCATATATCAATCATACTTAAAGTTCAGCGAAAAAATGTAAATAAAAATGCAACGCATCTGTTAATCGAGTTCATTGTCAGGATTAAGTTCTCAGGGCAGCTGCTGAAAATACAACTTAAAGTATGTGTTTTAAATGCAAAGTCACAGATTCTGTATATATATGCATTCTTTTACCATTGAGGTTTTCAATAAATCAACCGTCAACGGCAATGTCAACACTAAGCCATAAAATCAGAGCCTTATACAGAAATAGAGATGTACACAAAGGTAACGGCAAAGACAGAGATATGGACAGATTGAAATTGAAAAGAACAGGATGCAGGTTGACAACTTGAGAACTTGACAGTCGACAGCTTGGAGTCGAGCTCATCTCATGTGCAATAAAAGCGTCTTAAAAGTTTAATGCCCCTCGATTTGCGGCCACACACAAATGAGGCTCGACTTAAAAGCCTGTGTCTGCAACTGTGTTAAAACTACTAAGACTAGATTTGATGTAGCCGGGAGTGTTCTACTTTAAGTTTCTGAAAAATTAGAACTATTACGACTACCCGAAAATTGCAAGGAAAAAGAAAATAAGCTTTAAAAAAATTGTATGTTAAATTTGTGTTTGGCCAAAAGTCACAAAATTTCCTGTAACTCGGCCATTTTAAGGAAGATTTCATTTCCTTGTCAAAATAATACAGGGCTTAACGGATTTCAAAAAATATATCAATATATCAATTTCTGTATTGTTTTGCCATATAAACTTAGCTTTGACTTTAGAATGTGTCGTTAGAAAGTGGAGGTCGTTGTTCAAGCAACTCTTTCAGCTTGAGTTTGAACAATGCTTTCGACTTTAGACGAAGTGGTGACGGTTACTAGCTTAAAGTAACATAGTTCTTCTTCGAGCAACGCTTTCAGCTTTACTTTGAGCAATGATTTCGATTTAAAATGAAATCATAACACGATTGGTTTAAAGCTATTTGATGTTGTTCTTTTTCGAGCAACGCTTTCAGCTTAAGTTTTAACAATGCTTTCGACTTAAGGTGAAGTCGTAACGGATCTGGTTTGAGGTTCTTTGCTGTAATCCTTCTTCGAGCAACACACATTCATCTTTAGTTTGAGCAACGATTTCAATCATAACGGAAATGATTTAAAGTTCTATGCTGTAAGTCGTAACGAAACTGTCTTGAAGTAGTTGATCCTTCGAGCAACGCCTTCAGCTTTAGTTATAGAAACGATTTCGAATTAAGATGAAATCATAACGGGATTAGTTTGACGTTGATCTTTTTCGAGCAACGTATTCAACTTAAATTTGAGCATCGCTTTCAAGGTATATATTCATATGTGTATTTCAATAAAGAATTGTTTTCTAGTTTATTGTGATTGTATAAGTAATTGTATAAATTCATATTAAGGTGTCCAGCAGTGTTTTCTTAAGCTCCTCATATTCCTTCATGTAAATAAACAACGTTAACTAATTAAATGAAGTTGTAGCCCGCAGTTCAAGCGAGTCGTGGCTAATGTGCATCTGCCAGAGATGGTTGCCGGTATAGTCTCATTAAGCGCCGACCTCGAGACCAGTTTGCCAATTTACTAGATAGTATTGCTCCTATTGCTGTAGTTGCTGTAGTTGTATGGCAGTTAAGTAGCAACCCTTGGGCTCGGTTTCGGCTCCAACTTGATGATGGGACACAGGGCGTGCCACATTGCTGTCATCTTGATACAGGTCATTTAAATTTGGGCAACGAGTGATATAGGCGAAAAAATGTTGGCATTCCTAACTAACTGAGGCCATGTTCTCGTAAATTAATTACAGCTGCACAAAAACACAGATGCACATCCACACACTCAACTACACAGACTATGTATACATATATGGTTGTATCGCGTGGTTAGTTGAGCAATCGAGCAAACTAAACCACAAACCAGTGGCAAGGTACGCATGGTGGAGGCAATATGACAGACAGTATGGCAGCCGCATACCTCCTAGGGGATTCTCCAGCTGTTTTTGTTTGGTTTTCTTTTTTGTTCATATATATATAATTTTTTTTTTTGACTTGTGTGTGCCGGTGTGTGGAAGCCATAAAAGCAAACTACAGCACATACTGTCTGTCTGCGCCAGACAAAATGGTGTCAAATGACGAAATGCATCGTAAACTTAAAAGAAAATGGAAAAACTTTACACTGCACACGTGGGCTGCACGATTAGTTTTCGAATGCATTTTCAATTACAATTTTGCAGCATATTAATTTTTCAATTTATTCACTTTGTAAATTTCAATAAACTAATTAACAATATTAAAAAGTTTTCATGTTTTCCCAAAGTGTTACAAAGTTAATATACACAGATTTTCTATCCCAAATTATCAGACAAAAAATCTTTTGTAAGAACTCTAGTATCTGCCTTCAGAACTCATTGGACAATGAAATTTTATATCCTTGTTTGTGTTTCATATTCTTTGCACTTTCCAAAAACACAAATAGAAGGAAAAAAATAACAAGGACCAAGGCAAAAAGCAATGCGATGACGATACCGCAGCAGGCAGTCAGCCAAGCGGCTTGAGGCTTCCCGTAGTGTCCTTTGTGAGCATAAAACTTGAAAGGTCCCTTTAGGTAGATTAAACACGCACATGAATTGCATATATATAACATAGTATAGCTAAATATCCACAAAGTATATACACAGTTTGTTTTGTGGTTTGCCACTTTTTGGGTTATACAACCGTGTTAGCTGAGGGATTATGGAGCACTGTAATCTGACGCCTGTAACTATGCTACGAAAAATATATTGCACTAGATTTAACGATCTATATAAGCAAGGATAAAAGTCTATTTCGTTCGGCTTTAGCACAGATTGCACCAAATTGAGTGTTATATAGAGCTTAAATTGAGAACTGAATGACTTTGTAAAGCTGGCAGATCATTAAAATTAGTTATAGTCCACAACAAATTGATATTGAACCGAGGCAAGTTTTAGGGGATAACCGAAATAAAAATAGTTAATTATGTGAATTACATCAAAAATCAATTTAGTAGACTGCAAATTATAAAATTTAATTTAATTTAATTTAAAATTACCACCTCAAGTTAATGAGAAATGCCATATGCAAATGATGCACAAAAATCAAGCAATTTCAATCAGTGTCGTCGTTTTCAGCAACTGCAACACAGTCCGACTTTTAATTAATTACATTAAAAGTTTAATCAATCTGATGAGCTGAACTGCTGCCAGTGAAGGACATCCATTCGAGCTGTCAGCGGGCTTATCAACATTTTCAAGCTGACTGCACTTAAATGCACTAATAGAGAGCCATAATATTTCAACAGTTATAGTTATAGTCACTTACAACTGGCCACAATTTGTTTACAAATTTATAACGCTAGTTAAGTATATTGAATGGGTGAAGAACAGTTTTTAAATGAGCCGCAGCACAATAAAATCACATTAAGTATTTATGCAATGAAAATGTTTTATTTGCACTGTGGTGTGTGGCATGCATTTTAGGGCCGCAATCAATTTGGCACACAGTGCATAAATCAGTTGAAAATTTATGCGTTTTCACCTTTTCGAACGTCTGCCGAATGACATGATAAATGACAACTGTTTTGGCTGCGAAATAAATATATGTATACTCGTATCTATGTATATCCTTACACATGTAGGCTGCAATAAATACATGAGCCTGCCCTGGGCAGGAGTGGTTGCCACGTGGCACAACTGCCGATTCATATGACTAATGAGCCGGGGGGCCAAACACACCTTCAGATCATCGATTAAAGTGCGTTCAGTTGCACTTCCACTTACAGTTACAGTTGAGAGTATAAAGATTTCAAGGGGTTGTTGCCGCCTTCTTGCAAATAATTTTTTATTGCATACTTCGCAGCGCGGAGTGGATGGAACGCGTTCCCTCGTGGATTTCAGCTGGAAATGCTGATAAATGGTCTGTTGAATTGATTTCTAATGGACTTTTTAATTGTTATTTGCTGAGGGTGGACTCTGGCTCTGTCTAGACTCTGCTGGGAGGGTTTGCCGGCAATTAGGTTAATTGCCAACTGAACTTTATTAAAAGTTGGGGAGTGTGAATGGTTGGCGGTTAATCTACTCATAACTGAACTGCAATAAGGTCAATATGGTTCCAGTATGATTACAATATTAATGGCAGACTTTAAATTCCTGAATTTCACTTAAGCTGAAAATAAGTGACCCGAAAATGAATTGAGTGACTTTTCGGCAATCAGTTGTAAGACGATAAGCTGGCCGAGACCAGTTTAAAAATTAAAATTAAATTTTAAAAGGTCGCTCCGAATGTATAATGATTTAAGGCAGTGAGGATGCGATTGGAAGTGGGCAACGACGACATTGGCCATTGTCTCTTTGGCTTTGCGTGCCGAGTGGCAATTATTTTGTGCCTCGGCGGAGTTCTACAAATGGTACGATAAAAACGATGAGACAGACCGACTGACGACCGACCAACAGTCCGACAGATATATAAGGCAAGTTACGAGTACAGACTGCGCACACGTAGCGCAGGTAAATAAATTGTATAAGCCAACTACGCCAACTACTTGGCCAACTTACACATCTATACATACTAAACCACAAACAAACAAAGAAGAACTGACGCCATAATTAACTCTATAAAACTGTCCAACTCGTCGTCCGACTATCTGTCTATCTGTTTGGCAGTCCAACTGTCGTTTCAACTTTTGCTCGGATTTAACACAATTTAGAGCTACATGCAGCGAATTATAATTTGAAACGTCCTCTATAGCACTTTGCAGTGGAACTTGGCTCGAATCGATATCAAAGCCAACACACACTCCAGCACTCCGTCAACAGCCACATCAGTTCCTCAGCACAAATTGGCCATTACTATAGATATTTCTTGCAGTTGTTCTCATTGGTTGTTGTTGTTGGTAGTGCAATTATCAAATGGTTGGCAGCAGTAAAAGCTAAAGGAAACAACCAAAAGAGGTGAAGAGGAAATGCGACAACCGCATTTTGGCTAAGCGCCCAAACTGGCCAACGTCATGACTGTGGCTATAACAACCATGACTGCCTGTTATTTTCATTGCCATTTTGCTGCCCTGTTCTGGCTATTGAAATGGTTATGGTATATAAATATTTATATATTTACACATGGTTAAAATGTTCATGTGTATGTTGAAATGTGTGTTAATTGCTTGTGGCTATTGTGCTATGATAATTATTTTTGTTGGGCAGTCTAGTAAACTGCAGTTATGACATTTTGAATGGCTAATAAATGATAGTATAGTTGTTGTTTCATGAGTTTGGCAAATATTGGAAAAGTACATGCATAATGCGACGGATGGCGGCAGCAATAAAAAGTTGTTTAACTAATAAAGTTGAAACAAATTTAAATATAAAAATTAATTATTGTTTTTTAAGTTAAAGAGTTCTCAATAAATTTATTGAATTCCAAGCATCTACTAATTTACTTAAAACCCACACACTTATTGGTGCGGGGTATTCTCCTATTTTCCAGCAGCTCCATTCGGAGTATAGGAGCACTTATCGATGGCATGAATTTACGGGCAATTCGAGGCCAGAGGTTGTGCGTCGGGCACCAGCTCCAAATCCAAGTCAATTTGTTGGTGCGTATGCCGAGAGTCCTAAAAATGCCAAAAATGCTTTGCCTTTAGCCTTTTCCTTGTGTGGCATTGTCAATGGCGATTTATTGATTGCAATACCATATATTATCTGTTCTATTCTTATACCATTGTACTCCCACAGGTCCAACAAATGAGCCGCCATTGCCACGACGGAAAAAATGCCCGGAATTAGCATATAAATCGCACGAGTTTATTATAGGATCCGAATATACAGATGCACGTCGGGATGCTAGTGCGCATCGTTCCGCGAGGGTATGTATTATATGTACATATAAATATATATAATATATGTATAAATATCTATATTCATGTACTATACGTGTGCTGTACAATTCACCTTTGAATTGACCTTCCCATGTACTTGCAACAATGTTGGCTAAAGCGACAGCTGCTGAGCCAATAAATTACGCTTTAAACAAAAATTAAAATATTATATATCCTAGCAACAGTCTCATAAGCAAAAGTGTTTAAGCTGTTTAAAGTGTTAAATTATAACAAAAATATGGAAATTATTTAGGAAATTTTTGGCTGCATATAGAGTTTGATGAATATGTATATACCTTTTGTAAATCAATAAAATTTTGTCAATTTTTATAATTTATAATATTTTATATTAAACAAAAATTCTATATTTTTATTTGCATATATTTTTTTAAGTCTACTTAAATTTTTTAAAGAATTTTTTCTCGAGTTCCCTAGATTTTTTAATGTGTATTAATATGAATTCTTCCACTCTTAAACTCTTTTGTCAGTGTGTATACATTAATATGAATTCTTCCACTCTTAAACTCTTTTGTCTGTGTGTATATATTACTATGAAGTCTTCTACTTATATACCGCCGGGTGCAAATTTTATTTAAATTATTATTATGAACCACAAAACGTAATATAAGGGCAACAGCCCCAAGCGTTGAGTTACCTTTTACTACTGTATGATATGGGGTGAAATTTGTTGGTCCCAAGCCTTTTCCGGATGGCAGCTGGCGTCCTTTTTGATTTCACACAGAACGAACACACAAAATGGACTCTAAATTTGACTCAAATTTGAATAAATATGCAACTGAAACTCAAGAGACCAGCAGAATTTTCTTGGAATAGACGAAATTGCAATAAAAAATATGACTCAGAGGTTGATTTACAGCTTTGATAGGAAGTGTGAAATTATTATAAAATATATAATTTGTATTAAAGTTCAATTTTTATCTCAAAATAAAGCCTTTACAATATTTCAATTAAATAAAATATATAATTTATATTAAAGGCACATTGCGATTAAAGTTTTTATTTATTTCAAAATTAGTCCTATAAAATTGTTTAATTAAATAAAATATTTAATATATAGTGATATGCGAAATTATAATAAAATATAGAATTTATATTAAAGGCAGCTTGCGATTGAAGTTTTTCTTTATTTCAAAATTAATCCTATAAAATTGTTTATTTATTTTATATTATGTGCCTCATAACCATTCTTATTTTATGCACTTTTAATTTTTGAAAACGATAATTTGTTATATTTATAGTTTAGTTTATTGAGTTTATTTTTAATTAAATCGCCAACTGTTTTTCAGTAATTCATAACATTGACTTTGAAATCGTACCATTTGATTTATAATGCAATTAAACACATGGAAAGCATTTATCAAAATCAATAAAGATATTATTATAATTTATTTGAAGTGTATTTCACACATCCATTTTGATGTTATGAATTGTTTTGCTTTTTTCATTGTATTTAATTGAATTATTGTATTTTAAATTTCAATTATTTATAGAGTGCTCTTCATAATTTTGCCTGCAGATATCTTAAATTTTTAAACAAAAAGAGCCATTGAAACTGCAAATTAAAATAACACTTTAAATTCGTGCAGCATTTTAAATTCGTTAAACATTTTCCAATGGCGACACGTGGCATACGCATATTTAAGACACATGTGACACCTCTCAAGGAATCTTTATAAAAAATATTAAAAATTGTGGAAATATGTATAAATGTAAAATGTCACGAAGCACATCTGAGAAGGGTCTTAAAACACATTTGGTGTGTATATGTATAATCTATAGTATATATGGTAGTGCCTGTTCGCAGAAGAGAAATTTATGCACTACCGAGATTTAAAGTGGGCCAAAAGAGAACGTGGAAATAAAAGTTGCAGGTTGCATTTTTCATTAATGCACAATGAGCAGAGCATTTGATAAAGAGCTTTTATATGCCGCATAAAAAGCGCGTATAGGCGTATAGGCGTATAGCTTGACATTTTGCTTAGTTGGGCATTGGGGTTAATGCGTTTATTCAGTGGGTATACTCTGAATATGTATATGTATTTGTAGGTATATCGTATATAGTTTATATAGTATAGTATATGATTGTGACCAAAACCTGGTGGAGGCCGCAACGAGCGGCGGAAGCGGTCTCTAATGTCACACAAAAAGCAATGGGCGGTTGGTTGTTTGGGTGGCTTTTCTCTGCCACGCTAATTAAAAATGCGCACATGTTGCACACACACACACACACACACATACACAGACAAGCCGCAGAAGGACGCTTGGTATGTGTGCGTATTTTATTACACAGCCTGGCAATAAATAATTAATTGAGTTGGCCTGCGCGTCAGACATTGTTGCTACCTGATAATGCGCGTCACCATGTCGTATGCGTAATATTAATGAGCTGCTAATTAACTCAAATATTCATCACACATTCATCTTCCTTTCCACTCATTATATATAAATATATATATATATATATATTCTCTTTTTGCAGTCGGAGGAGCGAGGTACGCCTTCTCGCCGTAGCAAATCCGAAGGACCACCCGTTGTGCCCAATGGAAGAGCCTATCCCGCTGCCACGGAGGTCGATGGAGCTTCAAGAAAACAGGTACACAATTGTCAGTTAGATATGTTGTAAAACACCTACTATAGACCCAATGCAGTACTTCATATTGTATATGTTATATATATATAAAAATAATATCGATTTCGCCTGCAGTTTTCTTATAACTCAATTTCATTCAAATCTAATGCATGTTTAACTTCCGTTTTTATGACAAATGCAGAAAAGTTATGAACGTTTCTTATAATATATACTATACTGAATATCTATACTTAAATGAATTTTTTTAATTTTTGAATATAATGAATATGAGAAATAAGTGGAAAAGAAATATTAAAGAATTTGCAAAAATTTAAATTCTTACTGACTGAGGGCTAAAGTAATTTATGATAATTTTCAAAATAATTTCAAATTTAAATTTAATTATTCACTTAAAAATAGAATGCAATCTGATCGATTTGTACTATATAAAAATATCTAAATTAATAGTAACAGCTGCTGAAATTACCTACAAAATATCTTTTCTGCAATTTGTCATTTTAAAATGTCTGTTGAAGGACTTTACGCACAATTCCGACTACATTTTAGATTCTTATGTTGGATAAATATATTCTCGGTATTAGTGTTATTTAATTCCTGGCTGCATGTGCATTCAAGTACTTATATCCATACATATGTATGTACATATGTTTGACTATCTAAATGTGAATATCTGCAATGGCAACGCCCTTATTCTTTTTGCAATTTAATGGCGTGGCAAGAGAGGGAGGGTTGGGCAGGAGCACGTCCTTATGGTTGTCAGTGTCGACTAAATTGCTGGCCAGCCATGATTTTATGCCTTGTCATGGCGCCACACACACACACACACTCTTAAGATGTGTCGTTGTCAATACCAATACCATCCGATCCGAGATCCGAGATAGTGCGCAATGTCTGCCTCTTCATTCGACCAGTGGACAGAGGACGCAGAGGGACGCAGTACGAAGGAAGTAACGCGCAACAATTTCTATTAGTGCGAATTTTTTTTCGTTTCTTCTTCCATCTTCCTTTCTACTGTCGCTGTCTATCAGCGGTTGGTTTTCTCCCCTTCTGCCTAGAATAGGCCCTCTATCTATATATACATGTGAGTATGTGAGTGTGTGTGGGTGTGACACTGTGTGTGTGTGTGTGTGTGTTACATAGTACATGTCGTTACATTTGTAACTTGTTTCAGTCTAGCCATTGCCATTGCAGCTATGGGAAATTTATGTGGCACATATACATATGAGGGAGACGTTGCCCACATATGTACATATTTTGTAATAGTGTGTGTGTGTGTATGTGTGTGAAAGTGCTATTCAACTGACTGTCGTTGCGTCAGTTAGTCAAACAGACACTCGACCTGAATGTAAATTTTTAATCTGCAAAACTCTTCAACATTTGCATAAGTCGCCATCGCAGTTGCCATTGCCGTTGCTAATCGATTTTTTTTGTAGACTATATCAGAAGTATATTTTATAATGATCAGTTGAAGTATTTCAGTTGTAATGCATGTGAAGAAAAGTTTGACACAGTTCCAAAAATATTTGATTGAAATATTTCATTTGTAATGCATGTAAAAGAAAATCTTACAGATTTTCAAAAAATTGAGCAAACATTTTTTGATTTTAATTTTCGCTACTTCTGAAACAAATGAAACAAAAGAAATTTTTGATTAGTCATTTTAAATAATACATTTATGTTTGTTTTATTTTTCTAAAGCATTGGTCAGAGTATAAAAATTGTAAATTAATTATATCTATTAAATATTTTATGGAATATATACAATGTACAAAATAATTTAGTTTAAGCTAACAAAACTGGCAAATTATACTTGTATTTTGTGTATTTTCTCTCTCTTCTCTCTCTCTCTCTCTCTTTCTCTCTCTTTCTTTACTCTTTTACTCTTTGTATGTGTTTTTTCTCGATCTTTAACTAACAAATTTCAACAAATTTCTTTAATAACTGTGCTCTGATTGTGCCTCGTAATTATTAACAACATGCATACTAACCATATATATATATATATATATATATATATGTATAAATATATTAAACTAATGCTAATGCCAAAACTAACAAATTAATTATGTGAAATTGTAACTGTAACTGTTTCAACTTGTTGAATATCTCTCTCTCTCTTTCTCTCTCTCTGTATCTCTGTTGGTTTGTTTATTTGCGAACGCTCTCTCATTTGTTTGTTTCTTCCTCTTGTCTTCTCGTCTCTTGTGATTCTGCTCTTCTCTTTTGCAGGCGGGTGAGTCAAATGGCCTATTCAAAAAGACCATCACTAAATTGAGCACTGAGTATCGCCTGCAATTCGTTTGGCCCAATGTCCGACGCATTAAGGGCGCCGATTCAAGCGGTACGACGACGACGACGGCGGCCAGAGCCGCGGCCGGCGATTACCCAAGGAAGTCAATATCCTTGGGCGCGATCCGCTCGGGTCAGCCGAGTCATCAGGGTCAGACGCACACGCACACACATCCATATCAATATCAAACTATGGGTGGCAGCGCCAGCGGCTTGCCAACGGTCCATAAAAAACGTACAACAAATCAGAAAGAAGGTGCGACAGCAATATGTCGTCGCTAAGCTTAAATCTATTTTACAAATACATACATATATGCATACAACTACTATATATCCTTTTAGAGCATAGTTTCTTTCAATAACTCTCGTATATGTATATTGTATGTAACGATTTACTAAAACAGAAAAAACAAATCAAATCAAAATCCAACTAAAGTCGAATCAAATAATTACTATTAACCAGTTAACAACAGCTTTTTTTTTTGGTCATAATAATTGAGTTATATTTTTTAACAATTATATTAATAATAATATTAAACAATTGCGTACATTTCGTTGATTAACCTTACTCAGTTGTATGATAATTGCTGAGTGCGCAATTTTTACTTTGTTTTCAAGTTGATATTACTAAAAAAACTAAATTAATTAACTAATTTTGTGCAGTGGCAGCAGCATTGAGAATTTTCCCATCAACAAAATTTTTTAACAATTTTTCATGCGTTTAATAGTGTTGGTAAATTATAAACAAATTTCGTATAATGTATTACATTCGTCTCAACACTTTCAATCCGCAATACTATATATTATATAAAAAATATCGCATAAATTTTGACTACAAATTCAAACAAACAGTTTTTTATGTACTCGTCGTCGTACATTTTGTTGCTTCTCTCTCATTCACAAAATATTCAATTATATTTACATATATACTAGCTGTAAATGGTATCGAATCGAATGATTTGTAACTGCCGAAACTTAGCTTAAGTCACCCTTAATATAAACATATATACAATATTTATAATAATTATTATTTTAGTATCCTAGGTACACATTTTCGGTTGTATAATTTATTGAAAGCAATATTTTGTGTTTAACGCTTTTAAAAATACTAATTTGTTGTTTGTTTCTTTCTTAAAGCAGTTAGCAAATCTTTATTGTCTCTCTCTCTCTCTCTATCTCTATATACATATATATCTTTGGAAGTCTATTGAAATCTATTTTATATAGAACGAAATTATGCTAAATTCCTTCCTAAATGAAATACTCATACACAAGAATATCTTTTTAGCCTAAAGCTGACGTAAGTGTTGAACTAAATTCATTTTTATTAGTTCTATATACCATATATATATTTAACAAATAATCAACGAAACGTGGTAAATTATATACCTGACATATCGTACAACTCGTTCGTAATTCATTATACTATATACATACATATATATTGATGACACGTAAAATTTCATTGAGCGATTTCATTTCGAAATTTGATGGGCTTCAACTGTGCCAGGACCTGTCGTCCTTGCCAGCAGACCATCACATCACATACTATATGTACTATCAATGTAATTTTACGCCAAATGATGAACTAGCAAAGTGTAGTCGGAGCATGTGGTCGCAGCTTCTGTGATCCATTAACTAAATTATATTTTTTAGTTTTTTTTTTTTTTTTTTTTTGATATTGCATTTTTACAGTATTCGGTTTGACTTTATTTCGTGATAAGTGTAGGAGTTACTTGCCTTCAGTTACTTTGCATGCGTGAAATGACATCATGAATTCTTCATCAACATCCATTCATTCAGAATTTACATCGTATAAACGCAGAGTACAATAATTCATCTGGAGAATAAGGATGTCAGGACGAGAATGAGCTCATAAGTGGGTGTTCAGAATTTTCTAAACAAAAAACTTGACGATTATATATAATTTCGTTTTCCATACATTTAGCTATAATTTTGTTAAAATTTAACTAAAATAAAATGCTGTAAATATTTCAATATGTTTCAAAACCGGCCATTTCCTTCGATCGGATAAAGAATATTATGTGGGGAATCGAGATAGTTAATATGTCTGGTTTTATGTAATATTTATTATAAATTAATATGCTTTTTATTTATGTATCACAAGTTAATTTTATTTCTAAATTATGAAAAAGAAAAACCAACACAAAACACATTTCACATAACTAAATTTTACAGTTAATGCAAAGATCGTAGGTAAGAAAAAGTCGAAAACGTAAGCCAAAATTTAAACATATCGTAAACATATAAGTATTTTATATAGAAAATAGCTGATATTCAAATGCAAACTTGATAAAGTTGCTTTCAATGCAAACAAAAAAAAGCTTTGAGTCTTGCCTTTAATCCTTGAGCTTGAGAAGCTTCTTTTTTTAGTGCAGCCTCAAAAATGAATTGGAAGTAGTGCTTAAAACAAAGTGAATAAATACAAATTATACACAATAAATAATATACAACAAATATAATAATATTAACACTGCTGCATTCAATTCGAAATGTTTATATTTTTGTATGTATTTTTAAAACAGCAAAAATCAAAATTGGTTCGAATTTCGTTCTATATTCCAAAAGAAAACAAAACAGATACAAAAAAAATTGACCCCTCCTTCCCCATTCAGAATACCAAACACAAGACACGCTTTGAAATACACTCTGAATCGATAAATCCCAAAAATCAAATATACTATGAATACTTTTGACTTTTCTAAGTTCAACTCAATGCCAAGCGAAACACAAAAACATATTGCCAAAAACATATTTCATTTGATTGATATGAATGAATTATGAATTAATGCTAGATTAGACAGTTTGCGAAACTAACCCAATACTAAAAGAATTAAAATGATTTGAAATTAATTCCCACAACCGCAAATAACCACTGCCACCCCCACCCCCACCAACCACATCCACAAATACCACAAAATTTAGCCACCACAATAAAACAAACCAAGCGCCTCCTTCAGCTCATTTAATTTGCTGTACAAAGACTCACCTCTCCTTCTCACCTTGAGTTTGAGATATTTTGTGTATGATTTTGTTTCTTGGTTTGTTTTTAGCGTATTCGAAACACTTTGCAAAGTTTCCAGTATCCTTTTGTTATACTTGATAAGAAGAATAACCCTTTGTCCTTTAGTTAACACATTTTGAAAGCAATTCTTATACTTTCCAAATATATCTTTATGTAAATGACATATCATATAAATATATATATATATATTTCTATTAATAAACTGTGCATTTCGCTTGTAGATGGAACAGAGATGATTAAACCTTTCGTTTGTGTGCTTTCAGCTACTCTGCATGAGCTGGAGCCTTTGGTTAGCGATACGGATGATAGAAAAACACATGAGAAGTATGATAACAATTTAATTTTAACAATTGAATCAAGTTTTAGCCATTTTGTATTCGAATATCTCAACTCTCATGTAATTCTCATTGTGCTTCAACCAACCATTCAACCAAGAAAAATGTAAAAAAAAAAAACATAAGAACATTTATGAGATGCCACCCACCCAGCAAGAAGGTCACATTTCAGCCCAACCACCACCCACATCCATCCAAGCAAATTACCCACCTGCCAAAATGTGTTGCACTTGCCACTGACATTCATAAATATTTTCTCATCCGTAATATATTCGATTTTCCTTTCATTCCTTTGCATTATGGGTACTCTCTGTCTCTGTGTCTCTCACAATTGCTGACTCACAATCTGTTTCCATGCAGACAAGTGAATTTTGTGGAGCGCAAAATTGCAACACGTCCGTTCTCGCAAGCGATCGATCAGGAGCGACTCAATCACTTCATAACGAAAAAGGAGAACTTTGGATTTGCCGCTGCGGCAGCTGCTGTCAAGGATGACAACAGGCAGCAGACAACGGCGGCAGCTGCTGACGGGGATCAGGGTCAGGTGGTGTTCATGAATGGCACTGCACCGCCGCATTCGAAACCGAATTTGGATTTGTGGTTCAAGGAGATGGTCGAGCTGCGCAAAAAGGCCGGCGAATATAAGGTTTCCTTTTAATCGACATGCCATTTTTAAATTATTAAAATATTAATAAAATTTCTTACAGTGTCGCGGCTGGGGCATAGAAATTGATCCAGAGTTGTATAAGAAGCAAAAGGATCTTTGGGATCAGGTTTCAAAGCGCAGCTCGCTATCGGCACTCTCATTAGCATCCACTGTGCACAGGTGAGCCTCAATATTATTGAACTTATATTTTTAGAATATATTAAAACTTATTGTTGCGATGAAGACCCATCACTAAGGAGGAGAAGGATCAGGAGAATAACAAGAAGTCAACGCCATTGGAGAA
This sequence comes from Drosophila quadrilineata, assembly GCA_018150725.1. Taxonomy (NCBI): domain Eukaryota; kingdom Metazoa; phylum Arthropoda; class Insecta; order Diptera; family Drosophilidae; genus Drosophila; species Drosophila quadrilineata. The sequence continues at coordinate 1,815,839 of JAECWN010000375.1, forward strand.
AACACCACGAGTTCCTGGCCAAGCCTACTTGATCGATAATAAGGATGAGATTTCAGCACTGCCAGCACGTTTTAGCAATATACGCCATCACTTGGAACGCACCACAGGTCCAGGTAAGTGCCACAACTGCCACCCACTTCGGATTCGAGTCGCATCATTTGATCACCTTTACCCAGCAGATGTCGAGGAGGGCGCCTTGCTGCCATCGCCAACCCGTGAGAAACTGATGCCAGCTATTACCAAACGCGAATCGGAATCTCAACGTGGCAGCCCCAAGAAAACTGCCCTATCTCGTCACGGCTCTCCCCAGAAGGGTAGCCCACAGAAGGGCAGTCCCAAGAAGGTCCTCAAAAGTGAGTAAACGACAAAAGCTTGCAATCTAAGCAAATATTTCCCTAACAATAATACTAATGATAACTGTAGCAAAATATACGACACGTTACAACTTAATAGCAAATTTATGTTTAAGCAATAATTACAAACCCCAGAGATATACACAATGCACTTTCAACTAGATACTTAACAATATATCGAAGCAGGTCACACAATTGAACACACGCCCAACAAAAACAATACCACAATAAGTATACGTCCCGTTCTTAATATGAGTTTTATTTCGTTAAATATGTTCATTTGGATTTTTACAACAATCGTTGTTATTTTGCTTAAACGCTTTCATATTGTTGATTTGCATCACTCTCGACTGGTTGATCCCGTTTGGAATTTTTATGAAATTAATTCTGAAACTTCTCTGTCCCGAAATGCACCACACTACAAACTAAGTATTTGTTGGCTCTCAGAATATTGTGCAATTTTACGTTCAATGTAGTTTTGTATTTATTTGAATATTATTTTTGGATAAAAGATGCGATTTTGTACATATTCAACTACATTCAACTCATTTAAGGAGATATTTATTCAGGCAAATGAAAATACATTTATAAACATTTTGAGGGCACTCAATCATTTGTGAATAAAGCACAAACATTAGCAAAGAAAGAAGTGAACTCAGAAGAACGAGCTGACAGAGTTACAATGTTAATGGATGTGATTAGGCTCGATGTATCTATAACTTTACACCCAGATACGTTTGATTTGTAGTGGATTGTATAGTACTTTATAGATATGAACACCTGTAGACATAATCTCACCCATTCATGCATACCAAAAATTATAATTAATTTTGTAAAGAAAACAAATTTGAATTGAAATTAAATTCATAACAAATCGTACTTTTATCATCAATCAAAATCGCCACAAAAAATCAACTCGAATTCAATCGAATCGTATCGTATCGTATCGTATCGAAAACTAAAACCAAAAACCGTATCAAAAACCAAACATCTCTTCATCCACTCCTGCGTGTGCTCAGCACGCTCACAATCTGTTGGTCCTGGCGTCGCTGAGAATGAGTCACCCAAGCGACAGATACGTTCGGCGAGTCAAGCGCCCACGAGCCGTAAAAAGGCACCGCCATCGGCGCCCTCTGCGACATCGGCTGGAACTGAGCGTAAGCCACGCCCATGTAAGTAGCTAAAGTTGCGCAAAGTCCCACCCACTGAAAATAAGTTAAAAAAATAATATGTAAAAAAAATTGACAATTTTTTTTTTTTTGTGTACAATGCAATACGCACGAGTATTTCGTACGTTGTTTCATTGCCTTAATTTTGAATTCAATTCATTCGTATTAATTCCTAGTTTGCATATAAATGTAATTAAAATGGTTAGTTCTTATGTTTATGAATTGTTTTTGAATTTAGTTTCATTTGCGGTAATATAATTTATAGAACTTTAGTTTAGTCTTTAAATACACCTCCAGTTTGTGCGTTCATTTCGATACATACTTCAACATTAAAATTTAGTTAAGTGTCTAACAAAACTAACTAACTAGTTAATAATACAAAAAGAAAACTAAACAAAAAATAAAACTAAAATTCTCTGTTAGCTTAGTATCTATGGTCATGCATTTATCTATTCAAATTATGTTTTCCATTACTTTATCATTAACAATTCATTTGGTTATAGTTTCCATTAAATATTTCATTTATCGTTCTGTAATGAAGAGTTTGATTGGTCTTTCGAATAAACATACTAATTATACATAGTTTAGCATGTTGAGTGAACAAATACTAACAAACTAATTTCGATTTAACTACTAATACTTACTAAAACAACGTTGATTCTAAATTTTAAAATTAAAATAACATTCTGTATTATAAGTAAGTAAAAGTAATAATGAAGTCGCGTGTTTCAACACAGTAAACTCATAGCATACTATTATATTATGTGAGAGTGTGTGTGCGTGATTTATAAAATATATGGGATATAATTTTATTCGTACACATTGTCTCCCAAATTCTCAATAAGTGAAAAATATTTATGTCAGCTTAAATTTATTCAAAAATAAGAAATTGGCCAAGTCTGATAATTTCCATTCGTCCCTGCCCTGAAATGTATGCTGTACATATTCGCATGGTTCGTACCTTTGAATGAATATGTTGAGAGGTTCTGCTAATAAAAGTATCAAAAATATTGCATACTTTTTGAGGCATCTGCAATGCGCAACTATGGAAACTTTATGAAACTTCTTATTTAAAGTGAAAAACAAACTAACAATGGTTGATTTTAGGCTAATTTAAGCTAAGTGATTGATGAAGATCTGTATGTTTTTTTTTTAACTAACATAAAACTGTTTGAATGTAGATTTCGATAAGTAGACTAACCCATTTTTGGAACCTCAATATGATATTATGAAAGTATCTTAAAACGGCGCAAAAATTCAAATTTTCTATTATACACTTTTTTTTAATTATGGTTAAATATATTACGTATTGTTTTTGTCAAATTATTTAATTAAAATTTTATTGGTTTTGTTTGCGTTGCGTTTTTAATTCGCCGACTTAAAAAACAAACTAAATAAAGAATAACTGAAAACTACAATCATAAAATTTATAATTAATTTGTTTTTTCATGTGGATTTTGTTTTTGGTATGAAAATGATTATCAAAATGTGACAACTATAATATGAAATATTACGAAAATCGACGAAAAATTCAATATCAATGCAAAAATTCCAAATCCAAAACAAACTGCTTACGTTTTTATAGCCACCCTATCCACAACATTCCAATCCCGCATTAAAAGTAGTTCCCTACCACCGCCTAACGATAAAGTAGCCGCCTCAGCGCCAGCAACAGCCGCAGCCGCAACAGCAACAGCAACAGCCGCCCGTACAGCAGCAACATCCAATGCTAATCATGCTAATCAATCACATATATCACAATGCAAGAGTATCAACAACAGGAACAACAAAAATAGCAGCGGCAGCAACAATAAATTTACTAAATCATCATCATCATCTTCATCAGCATCAGCTCAACAGCAGCAAAACAAGCAGCAGCAAATGCGTAAGAAAGATAAAGATAGATCCAATATTAGTTGCATTGGTAATGTTAGTCAAGTTGGTGCTGGTAGCGGTAGTATTGCAAATAGTGCGAAGCATCAACAAAATAAGCAAAAGCAGCAGCAGCTGCAGATGCAGCAAGAACAACAGCCACAACAAGTACAAGCTGCAGCCACAGCAACAACAGCATCAGCAGCAGCAGTAACAACAACCACAACAACAACAACAGACATGGCAACAACTTCTACATCAATTCCATCAACAACAACCACTTCGAACATGGCCCCGACCCGACCTGCCACCATCAACATCAAACGCCTTACGGTACCAGGTCAGGATAGAAAATTGGCTGAAAGTGAGTAAAGTTTTTCCGAAAACTTGACCAAAAATCAATTAAAAAAAAAACAAAAACAAAAATAAATTTTCTGCAATCAATTTAAAAACAAACAATTTGATACACCCATAACAAAAAAAAAATTATATACTTATCTAAAATGGAAATGCTGTAACCTGACATCTAAAGCGCGAATTATATGTGTTGCAACTTTTGTAAAATCAATTAAAATGAAAATCGAAATGAACTAAAATTTAATTAATGAGAATTTACTAATTGAGCATTTTACACCTTGTCAAAAATATATATAGTGATGCGTGTTTAAATTGGATTATTGTTTTACAAATTGGCATATTTGAAAATAGTATTCGAAATTGGGCATACATCAATATCAATGGGGCACCCAATTGCAATTGCGTGTTATTTTCTTCTTTTTTGTTTTGTGTTGATTTCTGATAACGTATTTGTTTCTCAACCATGTGGAATCATGTGTGTGTATTAGTTAGTTGATAATTAAACAGTAATCAAGATTGGCATTCATTTCATCCAATTGTAGTCGTATAGTACTATATCTACATACATGTGTCTCATCATCCGTATATTTTCATTATCAATTTAGACGTATTTTGAAATTGTCTTTATGCCCCGTAATTCCACAGGGTTAGATTTGTCTAGGCGTATTAAACTAAAATTGTCCCAAAAACCAAAATCTTACAAATTATTTAAATTCTAGTCTATTTGTAACAAAGTTGTTGAACATAAAGCGTACATGTTACTCAATGTTAGTTGTTGTTGTAATCAATGTTTGTACATGTTGTTGTTTTTCAGCCGTGTGATAAAACGTATCCCGTGTTGACATCAATGTCTCAATGTCCTTCGCTATCTCCTTACTAGTACATGTGTATCTCGCATATCATTTGTAGTTGTTTTACTTATAGCTACTTTTTGTTCTGACACTATGTTTAGCTAAATGTTTCTAGTAAGAAGTAGCAAACTCTGTCTAGTTTTGAACTCTATAGCAATACTATGTAAAAATAACTATACACAAAAAACATAAACAAATACAGAATCTTCCAGTTAAGCATAATTTTCTATTTCTCTATATTATAATACACATTGAGGTTTTTTTTTTTCAATTCAATTTAATATTTCTGCTTACTCAAATTTGAATTTCTTTTATAAGGACACTATTTGTAAGGTTTTCTTGCAGGACTTTAAAATCTTTCGCTGTCGTCGTTGCCTGCCTCACATCCCACACAGCTATTGCGAAAACATAATTTACAAATTCAAAATTCGACTCATTTTATTATTAAAATTTAAAATTCAATACAAGTTTTCGGCTACTTTTTGGTGCGTGCTCTAGTTAAATATTTTTAGAATATTTGTGATTGAAGCTTTTCTATGTTAAATGTTATTTGAATGTGGCATGCTCCCTTTTTGAAATGTTGTGCGCTTTATAAACATTACTGATAATTACAGAAAAAAAAGAAAATATTCTGAGCAAATATTTTATACATTTAATTTGAATTCAATTTTTACTAACGAATTTTGTTGCCTTTAAAGCTTTATGCTTAATACCTGCTTTATTTTAATAAGTTTCATTAAGTTTAAGTTAACAAAATAAGTTAATTTATTTGTGTTTCAGAAAACATAATAACAATTATCAAATATATACTCTCTTTTAAGTTACAACTACTAACCAGTATGAACTCAATCACAAAGTTTGCTTAAACAATTAAAAAATATAAAAGTAACTCAAGCATAAGAAACATAAACAGAACTTTAACAGAAAACTCAACAGCTCCTGCAGCATATAAAAATAATACCGAAAATATAATTTAATGCGCCTTGAATGAACTTAAGTTTTGCCACCTGACAAGCCAATAATGCATGAATTGCGTTAATAATTTGTTATAAATATTTTCCATTGCCAACAGACGATTCCGAAGATGGACGTGAGACAGCAATTTCAATTTCCAGCTGCAGTCCACAGCCAGTGCCCGAGGTGCCCGATGAGCCATTGGTGAAATCGCCACCGGAGCCCACAAGGGTTAAGTCACCCGAGCAGATTATAATGCGCTCTCCCGATCCAGTCAACTGGACGGTGCCCTTGGACACTGGCAAGACATTTACCGTCACACAGAATGTCAAAGAGGGTATTTAAATCAATTTCAATTTGGATTACCATCATTTTCATTCATGATTAACGATTATTTTTCCCAATTGCCTTTCAGGCGAGAACTATAGCCGACCTCAGAGCGAGATAAAAGCGTCGACACCGGTGGAAAAGCCCCCACCGCCACCACAATCGGCACCGCCACAACTAACCGAACAGGCTAAAATGGACGGTAAGCCATTAAGCACGCTTCAATAAACGCAACTTCCATAAAAATTCAACCAAAAAAAAAACATGAGATCAACATAAGAAAAGTAAAAAACACACAAAAGAAATAATAATAATGACAAAAAAAAAGAATGAGAAAAAATCGCTTTTACAAATATTTATATATTAACTCGTATTTAAATATATGTATCTGTATATGTATATGTATGTATCGCTACTCACAACCATCATCCAAATCCAACCAAAAAAATCAAATCATTGTTAAGCAAACTTCAAACTTCAAAACAAATCGCAACACCAACGCCAATGCCAATCTCAATAAGCGTAAATATAATGCAAAACTTTCCCCTCTCTCTCAGTATTAAGCCAAATTTTCGCAGCGCAAAAAAAAAACCAAACAAAAACCATAAAATGCTAATAAAAACAAAAAACAAAAAATCGAAAATTAATGCAAAATTCATAATGATTTTGCACATAGCGTATCAAAACGTAGTTCCTTACGTAACATTACAAAAACACTATTTCCAAAACTATTTCCCCCCCTCTTCACTGCCACCCACTGAACCACAACAACAACCACAACCACAACCACAACATCAGCCTGGAAGTCGAACAGCAGCCCAACCACAAGTGCCGCTGCCTATGGCAAAACCCTGACACCAACCCAACCACAGCAGCCGGGCGGTGCGGTGCGCTGTGATACAACCAGCAAACAGGATGTGGGCGCCATGTCACCATCATCATCATCAACAGCGACTGCATCCACGGCTCGATCCACGGCCGCCGATGTGCTGGAGAAGGCTCGTGACCGCTTCGATCGTTTTTGGGGAGGCGCCAGCAATGTACCCAAGGAGGAAAGTGTCTAGATTATGAAAAGAGATTTGAAATTAATGTTTCACGTGCAAAATGTATTTGTCAAATAGATAAAGAAAGAACAACAAAAAACAAAAAAAACTTTACTAAACTTATAAGCAATAACAAATAACAAATGACACATAATGCCGCCTGAAAGCCACATACTCCACATAACCTTGAAACAATTTACTATGCTCCTCTTTGGCAATTGTTAGCACTAAACTAAGGTTCAGAAAATACATAAATAACGGTCAGTAATTTAGTTGATTTTCGAAATTATATAAAGTTAGAATGCGCTTAAAAGAGTATAAATGAGAGATAATTCCACTATCTTATTGTTTATACCCCTTTAACACAAGGGAGATTTCCGCTGAATTCCGCAAAACCGATAAGAATTATTAATGCTATCGCAGAGACAAAAAATTTCTAATACATATTTAAGCTTATTTAAATTTTTTAAGAATATTTCTCAACATCTTCAGTCTCTACTGCGATAATATTTACAAAAGCTACAGAAAACACTTGCGTTCACTGCCTATTCCCATAGAAATAGAGAAGAATTTTAAAAGCCCCAAACTCAGAAAACTTTTCAAATCCACTCACAAATCATTCTGAAAATATATTAGCAAATGATAATGATATAAAAAAAGGACAACATCACCGCAGAGACCCGTCCAAAGAGAACAACACAAAAAGAGTTTTAGGAAATCGTAAAAAAGGAGAAATCAACCTCAAATTTTTGTAATTTTCATTAAGAATTAACACACAGAGATGGAAGATGAAAGGTATTGGCAAATACTGCTGAGTATATATTTGGGTAATGCAATGGGTGATTTATGCCTAAAAAGTTCGCTGATCCGGCAAAAAATGATATATATCTATATATAAATTATATAAAGGGAAATCTTCAAGCAAACACAATTTGAAAATAGTTTTTGCACATGGAAATACAAAGAAATTATATTAATAAATATTTTAAGTACATTTTTTGGCAATGATGGTACACACACACACACACACACCAAGGATACACACCAATATACACATACACAAGGAGATATCACTAATACTGTGTAACACAAAAAGCGAAAAGATAGATTAATGATGAGATACAAAAATGATATTGAAATAAATACGAGTATGAATTTTGCGAGCATCAGCTTTAAGAAACTGTGAAACTAGTTTGCCACATACATTTATGATATATGTATTAATGTAATAGTCCTACTTATAACTCGATTGAATACAATTTAGAAATAATATGCTGAAACCGAAATGCTTCCCAGACAAGAAGCAGAGTAAACAGCATAAATTACGAATATATTTCTGAGTACAAAACCAAAAAAAATCCAATCATAAATTGAAATTACTTTTATTATTTGCATATCGATTCACAACCGATTTCTAAGTTAAACATATTATATTTGTTTAAATTTCAATACTCAAATTGAATGCCTAAAATGTAGATTTGTGAGAATTGATTAACTGAAGTATATGTCTCACTACCAATAAGTTTGTGATTCGCTTCAGTATTGAGCTTAATTGTTGCTTACATTACATAATATTTATATATACTTACTATATACATAAAACCCAACAAAAAAAGAAAAACATATATGAAAAAACAAAACCAAAGCTTCAGTGGTATTTATTAAACAGTTGAAATATGAATATGTATTTTTATATATTTTTCATTGATGGGCTTGTCTGTTAGTTGAAATTGTGTGTTGAGTTGAAAATCCAGTTAAAGATCCGTGTTATCCAAACTGTAATACAAATTCCACATTTGTTTATTATGCGCAATCTATGAGATTTCATACATACATACTTATAAACCAACTATTTAATTGCATTAGTTAGAGACGATTACGATTTCGAAGCGAGTTTAGCTTAAATTTAATAATCAAACAGGTAAAACACACTCAAAAACTGACAATTTTACACACAAACATACAGTTAAAAAACAAATAGAAAAATAAATCTCTATTTCCAGTTACAATTTGATACTATAAACAGAAGGGCAAACATTTGCAACTCATTTAGTTTTAACTAACGTACTTAACAAATTTTAGGCAACATTAATATGAATCTATTTAAGAACAAACATGATATATATTCTAGCTTGTTTACAACGTGAAATGTATACAAAATAAATTTGAAAACATCAGATATTTCAAGTAAAAAAACAAAAACAGCTCAGAAAATATGTATAACTTGGCGATTAAAAAATAGACGGGAAATGCGATCCAATTTGACTACATTATTTTCTTTAAATGCCGAAAGTCGGAAAATTTTCAAACCAAATTAAAGTTCTCATCCGCATTTTAAAATAAACACAAAACAATTACCAGTTAATAAATAACAACAGGACTCCAGAAATATATAAAATCTATTTGATTGTCATGAGAAAAATAAAAACATATTAAATTCCAAGGCACACCACATAGCCTTGAAAATGCATAAGATGAAAACAATAAAAAAACACACACATTTAAACCGCATGTACCAATTTGAGATAAAAAAAAACCCCAGATAAACTGAAGAAAACTTAAATGAAACTTATAAAATAATTATCCCTTCAAAATGTGTAACAGAACTTTAATAAAAATAATAAATGCAGAAAACTGATGATTAAAAAATCAACTTAAAATAATTGTATGAGTCAAATAAATAAAAAGCCATATAAACGTTTTAAACAAAATTTCAACTTTGTTTTTGTGACTTACCCTATTTTAATTGAGGAATTCTGAAATTTTCAGCTAGAAGAAGAAAAAATGGAAAACAAGAATTTGCAATTGTTTTGTGTTTTGTTTTTATTTGTTTGGTTGTTAATATTATAATGTCCATCAAGAGAATGTTTTCTATTATAAATTCCATATTATTTTTTTTGGGTAAAACTTTACGATTGTGTCTGTTGCATTATTATCATCAATGAATTTAGTTTTATTAGCGGAACTGAAGTTTGGATCTTAATATGTTAAAGAGATCTTTTATTATCATTTATGTTGTTACTATTTTTCGTACATTTTTGTTAGATTTGCAAATTTTTTTTTCAAATTTGCTCACTTTGAAATTATATTTTTTTAATATTCATGCATTTATTTTAAATTTTGGTTTTAGTGAGTATTTTTTTTTTATATTTTGTTATGTTTAGAAAGCTGTTATCACAGTATTGTTAGAATAAAACTAAAATTGTTGTATGAAGGAATGTTCAAAATATAAACCATGAAAATATTTAACTAATTCTGAAATGATTTATATTTATTAAATTTCTCAATTTTGTTTGAAATTTTCTTAAAGATTTCTCGAAAATACATGTATCGAAAAAATGTTTAAGTGTCATAATTTTTTATAATTCTTTTATGGTAAGTTTGATTGTTATTATTAATGCGATTTTAAGAATATTTTGTTTGTCGTTTCGATTTCTCCTTATTTAAATCATTCACACAATTATAGAGTACTTGTGTGCCTGTGTTAGGTTAATTGTAAGCGTAAATTGTTGCACAAATATGTGATAAACTTGAGTATGTATATAAGTACTTGGATAGTTTATCGTGGGTGCTATATAGCATATAAGTGGAATCGGTAAAGTGGGTTGGGTTTCAACAACAAATCAATCGAGTTGGTCTGGGCTCATTTATACTGATATAGTATATCAAAAAATATAATATATTCATATATTTTTATATAGACGTCGCTCAAGAGATTTGTTATATGTCTGATTTTGATTTTTATACCATACAGTTCAATATTCTCACTCAATTGGAGACAGTTTGAGCAATCTTTTGAAAGCATTTTTGCCACGCATGTAAATACGCCCGTATGGATATAATATCTATTATTATATCATATAGTATTGTTTTTCATTTCATAACTTTTCAAATGAATAAAAACTGAAAAACTCATGAATATGCAGCTATACGTTTTACAAATATACGTTGTGTTTACGGTTTTGTTAATTGAAAGTAGATAACTATAAAAAATTTAGCACAATTTCTTATCAATTAATGGCTAAATGTCTAGGTATGACAAAATTAGTAGTAAATCATTAAAGGGTATACCAAAAGGTCCATGTGCTCCATATACTATCTAAGTTGTATATTATAATTACATTAATTTTGTTTTGCTTTTTGTTTTGAAGGTAATACGAAAGAAATTTAGGTCACGGCGCCCCGCACCAAGTTGACCATTTGCTTAAACTAAGACTTAATAGCTATATTAATTTAAATCGTAATTTAAATTCAAATAAACAAGTTAAGAGTTTAGTTTTTTGCTTTTGGTTAATTCTCAATTCGGTTACCACAAAAAATGACACGTTTAACAGACTTTTCATTGTTATCATTACAAGAATTTGTGTGTATGTTTAGTATACTTAAAATATGTCTCAGAGTATTTGTTAATTTTAGGGGTAAACATTTAAATTTTGTTCTCGATTATCTAAAGTTAATAATATGTCAGGGATTTACCTAGTTTTATTATATGTATGTAAATATTTATAGTATGTATGTATATAGATTCATGTCTTGTAAAATTGAAATTGCTTTTATAAATTTAGAATAATCATTAAGTTATTTAGTAGAGTTAACAGTTTTTGGATTTAGGTTGGATTTGGAATGGGCAAAAGGGGTTAATAAATATTTCAAAATATTTGCTGGGTATTGCAAAAAGCTGATAGAATTTATTTTAAATAATTATTACATTTTTTTATTTCACGTTGCAGGTGCCACTACTTTTAAATTCGTTAAACTGCCAATGCTATAAATGTTGTTAATTGTTTTTGCTTTTGACATACACATATATAAATGAATACATATATCCAAAATTGAATATATTCCATCTTAAATTACTTAAATAGGCATACTATGGAAAACAAATAAGAATAAACCAATTTACTTATAATTATATTTCTAAACCTTTCTGTTTCTGTTCATCTATTGCCAAATACAATAATATGTATTCATAAATTTCAATTGCATATAATACAGAAATATATATTTATATATATTATGTAGATAATGTTGCTTTTTGTTTTGTTTCTCAAGTCTCTGTCACTACGACTAAGCGTCATTTATTCAAAATCCAGATTAATCCAGATTAATCCAGATCTAGATTTTGGGATTTGTTTAACTTTTTAGCTAAGCTAGTCTCTATAAATAGTGATTGTTATATGCATTTTTTAATAAATGTCTGTAAATTTAAATTAAGTTTTTGCTAAACTTCCCAATTATCCAACTACTCCCCCACTCACCATATATAGTATAGTCTATATCATATATATATATATATATATATATATATGTATATGTAGGTACTGTATCGTACTATACTAGACACAATTCTTTGAGTACACTTCGAAGACTGCAATTTTGTACTTGCCGATTGTTGAGTTATCGTAACCAGGAACCATGATGCTGTTTACTTAATTCTCGCTGAGATCTTTGATAGCTTGCAGAATGCGCTTCACGTGACCCACTTTCACCACGCCCAGATCCTTAAGGTCCCGCCGGCCCAGCGTGAGCAACTCCTTGCCGCGTATGTCGTTCTTCATGAAGCTGTCCACATACTCCGATAGCTGCATCGTCTCCAGCCAGGTGACCACCTCGTTCACACTCCAGTTATTGGCCGCCTCACGTGTATTGGTTAGCGGTGGCTTGAATTGCTGCTGACCAGCGGTGGATCCAGACCGCAAACGTACCCAGAATGGACGAGACTTGCGACGACCATCCGGCTAAAAAGCAGAGAAATGATTAAAATTGAAATTTGGGGGAGAGATGACTGAGAGTTTGCCATTACCTCCTCATTGGGCGCCAACACGTTGAAGTAGGCACGCAGTTTACCATCGATGCACTTCTGCACCGTACACTTCTTGAGCTCCATCTCCATGTTGGCCAGGGCTGCACTTAATTTCGTCTCTAGATCCTCGCGAAGTATCAGACTGTGGCCCCGATCCCTCAACAAGGTGCAGGCATCGTCATACAGCTGCCGCGATGAGTAGATAACCTCCACTAGCTTGGTGCGCAGTGAAGGACCCTCTAGCAATTTGCCTTGGGGATGTATGGATTCTAAGGCTTCGCTGGCCCGACATGCCACCTCGTAGAGATCGTGTTGCAATGCCGGATGCGAGATGATCAAGAACTTCACCCACTTCACCAGCGAACTGACAGCTTCAATGAAATTGAGTAGAATGTAGCATTCCCGCTCCGATATGACCTCATCCGTAGAGGCAGCATGCTCCGAGGCTGTCGATGATGCATCGCGCTGTATGGAGATGCTATGCTGGCGTTGCTTCTCCTGCCATGACTTGAGTGAGACCTCCAGACTGCGATTACGGCAAAGCATTTGGACGCGATTCTTGTGCAGAATACGTATCATGCCAGGTGGCTGCAACCAGGCCTCGCCATCCACCTGGATGGGTATCTCCTCATCCCCCAATATGTTGATCTGGACACTTTGGCACTGGGCGATGCGATGATGTTGGAGATTTATCAATCTGGAGGCCGCCATCTGCACAGATCCAAAGACAGCCACCACCTCCAGAACACGATCATCGAAACTGGGTGGCAAGAAGATGTCATCCTTCTTGGTGCTGCTGCCCCAGAAATTGGTGCCGCCCATGAAGCTGGGTATATTCAGTATAACAATACCCTGTAGTTCTGGCAGTGGAATGCGCTGGCCATCGCACTCCAGCTGCACCCGTTGCTCCAGATTCTTACAGGTCTTCTGCAGCAGTTGCTTCGAACCCAAGACGCCATACCACATATAGTTGCGGGCACGAGATCGGCACTTCTCCGGATGCTCCTCACGCTTGTTGTGGAAGTCGAGTGAAATTTTGGCATCGATGCCAATGCCAAAATAATTGTTCATCACACACTTCTCATGGTAGCCAGCCAACAGAGTTTCATCCGGATCCATGAGAGGACTCACTGCGGCACATAGAGTGTCCGCATTGGCCAGCAGGCATTTCGAGATAAACCCAGTGCCATTGGCGAGGTCTACGGATATAGAATAATATAATCAGGTTAGAAAATCCATAAGATAAATGATAGCTTACTTGGCCAATTGGGTAGCCTCACAAGAGGATTTATAATGGGCAGTTTGCGATTGGCTTCCTCAGTGGGCGTCCTTTCCTTATCCTTGCTCGCCTGCTTATCATCCTTATCGGGGGCATTGAAGTGCTCAAAGCCGAACAGTGTCGAGCCCATAAAGAGACTCGACTTGGAGCCCTTCAGCGTCTGAAGATTGGGCAATGCTTCATTCGGCTGCAAGAAAGAGGTAACGATTAGACTCGGTTAGGAGCGATGAGAGATGTTTTTTTTGTGTCAAAGAGCAACTGGAAAGTCAGCACTAACTACGATACAAAGAAACTGGTGGATGTGGATGTCAAGGCGAGTATGTATTGGTATGTATATGTATATGTATATGTGTGTGAGAGAGAGAGAGCAAGTGTGTGTGTGTGTGGGTGTGTATGGTTGTGCATGTGGGTGTGCCAGTATACAAGTATAATGTCTATTAACGTACGCAGGGTATACAAGTGGAGAGAGAGAGAGAGAGCAGTTCAGAGAGACAGAGACAGACAGAGAGTGTGTGAGTGTGTGTGAGAGAGAGCATTAGAGATATAGAGCGCACTACTTGATAAATAATAAACCATAAGTTAGTAGAAAGCAGAGGCTATTATCATGATTTTGTTTTTGTTTATATGTTATTGTTATTTTAGCTGTTTGTTTACGGAAATTGTTGTTTAGTGTTGCTTTGAGTTATTAGTTTTTTGTTTATAGGGTATATATATTGTTTATAAAGAGTTGATTGCAAATATACTACTAGATAACGACGACAACACGTGTGAGAACTCAATTCAACAAAAATTCAAATAAACGAACTGACGCGGGTGCTGGAATCATACAATACTATATAAAACATAAACTGAAGGCGGTTTTGTTGAAGGCACTTTCAAGGCACGTCAATGTTGGCACTTTATACAGAGGATGTAGTATTACAAGTACATATGTTATATTATTTAGTAGATCTATATACGTATGTTAGAGTTAGAGACTTGGAGTTGTTCGTAGATGACAATTGACAATTGCTCAGGGGTGGGGAGGAACACACATCGAAAGAACGAATCAAGAGTATAGAGTATCAACGAAGGCAGGAACCAAGGAACCAAGAAACGAAGTAACGAAGGAACGTAGTAGCAGAAGGATATCCCGGACCTCTGGTTACGGGCTTACCAGCGGTATTAGCGGCCTAATTAGCGCCAAGGTCGCCAATCGTATATCGGGTTCGGCGACCACAAAGAAACGCACACTGAACAGTCCATAGGTGCGTTTACTGTTATATTTTTGGTTTCTCTTCTAAGAAAATGCATTAAATAATCTTTTTGCCATTGTAATATGCATACATACAAATGATTATATTTGGACGTGTTTGAGTGTGTGTGTGTGTGTGTGTGTGTGTTTTAAGAAGTGTAGATTGTATGATAGATATAGCATTTATTTATATTTATGTGTAGAGAAAGAGTGTCTATAGCTATTGAAATCATAAATCATAAGCTCATACAAGTAGTTGATATAATTTTGAAATACGTACCAATCGATTGTGCTTTTTATTAAAACATACATTGTATTTTTTTTTTATATATATTTATAACTATTGATATTTATGTTTTTCAAAAACAAATATTTTTTTTGGGTCGATGTCTTTTGTTTTTAATATACAAACTGAACTGTAGCTAAAATTAATTATATATTATAATCAAAAATAATTTGTTTTATATGTAATATATTTAATAAAACTAAACAACATATTTTTAATTTTT
The DNA here is from genome assembly GCA_018150725.1 of Drosophila quadrilineata. Taxonomy (NCBI): domain Eukaryota; kingdom Metazoa; phylum Arthropoda; class Insecta; order Diptera; family Drosophilidae; genus Drosophila; species Drosophila quadrilineata. The sequence continues at coordinate 1,831,590 of JAECWN010000375.1, forward strand.
TTTTAAATAATTTGTTTAGTATATATGTTATAAATTAAGGTAAGTATATTTTAAAATGAACAAAATAACACATACTATAATTAAAATTATAATTAATTTCTTTACCCATCCTTTCATGTCATAAATTTATAAATTTTGTTTTCTAAACAAAAAAAAAATATATCATTTTTATTTTGTGCTTTAGCCTCGTGTTTGTGAAAATAATCATATTAATATAATTGAAATTATTGGAATATGATATAAAAATAATATATATTAATCTGCTGCTCTATATAAAATGTATGTCGAATGTCGCGTTGGTTTATGATATTTTGAGAAAATCAAAAACAATTACCTAAAATCGCATATTGTGTGTATATTTGATTGATGTATCTGGTTACTCATTGCTCATTTTGATCATTGATCATTGATCAGATTGATAATTATGATCATTGCGGCTGACACAGTTGCTCACTTGCCGATGCAGTGCCACCGTAATGTAAACACGAGTATTATATATATGTGGTAGTAGTAGTAGTAGTACTTGTAATTGTTGTTGTTGTTGTTGCACATAGTACATAGTTGTGGGTGGGGTTGGGAAGGGGAGGAGTAACTGATCAGCGGCACTTACCTTGAAGAGGCTGCCACAGCTAATGCGACGACTTGCCGCCGGGGAGCTGCTGAGGAAGCGAGCGTGCTCGGGATCCAGTGTTAGGTAATTTGGATTGAAACCGGAATGACGTCGGTCTTTATCCTTGTCATATTCGCGAACAGATAAGCTGGGCGCATGACTCGAATGACGTCGGATCTCCGAGGAGTTCAGTGATCGCACACCTAACAGGCCGGACGGCGTCGTCAGGATGGATGACGACGACGTGGTCGGCTTTACGGAATCACCGCGCAATGGTGTTGGTGGTCTGACAACAACACTTATCTGTGGATAGTTGGGATTTACATCATCAAAGGATTCTTTCTTACACGACTCATCAAAAGTAATGCGCTTTACATCATGTCCATGGTTTGTTTTCTTCGTCGGCGATGCCATTGCCGATTCAAGAGGTTTCGTTGTTGTTGTTGTTGTTGTTGCTGCTGCTGCTGTTGTCGTTGTTGTAGTTGTTGTTGTTGTAGTCGTTTCAATATCTTGTATTTCGATTTTAATCGCCGTTTGCGTTGATAGCTCCTCCAGTTCATCGCTGGCTGTGTCAGCCATTGTCAAACTCGTATACGCCCTTGTTACATTCATATTCGAATTAGTGGGCGTGGCGAGGTCATCCTGATTGGAGTCGCTGATGCTATTGCCATTATCGAGCATTAGCTGCTGTTGAGATACGATTGTTGTTGTAGTTGATTTGAGTTTCTTGATTGAGATGCGTTTCTTGGAACGCTTCATTACAGAGAGTCGACAGGAGCAGGATATTGATTAAAAATTGATTCATTGATTGATTGATTGATTGGTCGGTTAGTTAGTTGGTTAGTTGGTTGGTTAGTTAGTTAGTTTGGTTTGTTTTGTTAATTGTTTTTTTTTTTGTGGTATTTGTTTTTTGGAATTGGGCAAGCAAGTTTTACACACGAAACCAAAAGGAAAAGGTGAAGAAAGAAGCAAACGGAGAGCAACAAAGATATTACCATAAGTGGCCACGTCTGAGCACTTCCGATATAACGAAACATAGCTATATGTAACTCTATATATTTATATATATATATTATATAATTTACGTATTTACAAGTTTACCTACTTAATTCGATACGATATATGATTTACGATATGGTTGTTACGATAACACTACCACATACCTTGAAACTCTGTCGCGCTATATCGTTACCTTCAACGAACTGCGCCAGGCTGCAGAAGCGCGGCGGCTCCCGAATCTTCTGATCATCGCATCGATTGTCAATCTCGAAGACGATATTCTCGAAGCCAAATTGCTGAGGATTGTCATCGCTATCCATGCGTGCCAGTCGCGCAATACGAGGTGGCGACGAGTTCCGTCTCAGCGGATGCGATTTGGGTTGGGTTAAGGCGCTCATGGATTTCTTGCGTGGCGGCTTGGGGGGACCCACATGCTCGGAGCAGAGTGTCGTCGTATCATCCGTAATGGTGTTGTCCTGCAGCGCATTGCTTATATCATGACCCAGCACTGAGCTGATGTCATCCATGAGGCTCTCACCAGGCATTGCCTCAGTCTCATCGCTGGTCTCTGGTGAATCAATATGCGTGAAATTGCTGGCATCCAGATTCTACAGTAAACATTTAAGATATATTTCTTAGATTCTAGATAAACAACTTTAAATATATATATGTTATTTGCAAAGAAATAAAGAATATGCATAATATTTGTAATCTACATCATTTTACCTGTATAATATCGCCTAGAGTCTGTCCCGTTTCGGGTTTATCGAATATCTCAGAGGCCACGCTGCATTCCTCATTGCTGATGGCCGAGAGCACATCACTGGCATCGCCGCCCATCTCCTCTGAGGATGATTGCTCCTGCAGAAATTGAAAGGAAAGGTCAATGAGCTGAGATTCAACTGGTTCTTCCCAGGTGTCACACGTACAGTGTTTGTCTGGGCATCGGTATCAATGATTGTGAGGCTTGCGCTTGTATAAACATTTTGGGAGTTGGGGGTAACGACAATGCCGGGTACCTGCAGGTTACATGTGTGCACCAGAGCCCGCTGTGGCTGCACCGCATTGCCCTTTTCGTTGGCACTCGCATCCTCCTTATCGCCATCGATGATGTTGCTGGTGTCGCTGCCGCCATCATCACTCCTGCGCTCCTTATCTTTGTCCAGCTCTCGAGTCATGTAGTAGGTGCGTTCGAATACCTCAATGGGTCGGTAATCGGAAAGTGGATCCACAATGGGATCACCCGTGATGATGGGCACACGCAGGAAGTCCACTTTGCGTTCGGTGGGTGTATTGTCGCCACCATCGCTGCCGGGTGACAGACGATTGCCGGCATCGTCAATATTAGCCCCACCGCTGAGCGACAGACGCCCTATACGATAGATGGTCTCCCCATTGGCGCCCTCCTCCAGCTCCTGAATGACCTCCGGCACGCCCGAGCTGCGACGGCTGTCAGCAAACTGTCGCGGTGCCGGCAAATTGATGCTGTTGAAAAAGTTCTCATCGACGGAATCGCGACGCGTATCCGGCAAGGGTGAGATGCAGGTCAAGCGTGAAGTTTCCATAGTCGGTGAGATTATATTGATGGGTGGTATTACCGGCAACGGCGAGCTGCATGGCGTCGACTCCCCCGAATTATTCGTGGGTATCTTTAACGCCTCGAATGGCGTTATTGACAGCTTGCGTTGATAGCGCTTGGGGCGTCCTGGTTCCGAGTGCTCCACCACATTATAAATTGCCCGCTTCACGCTATTGGCGCGGGACTGCAAGGCCTCCTTCTCGCTGGAGCGGAGGGAGCGGCTGCTGCGACGCTCCTTCAGATTGATGTGATCCTTTTCATTTTTCTCTATCGAGATGTTTGGATTTCTAAGTAGAAAAATATGGCTAGGAAATCAGTTTCTACCTTGAATTCTAGCTACTTACAGCAGGGATGGCCGTGATGTTGGCGGAGCACTGCGCACAATGAGGCTGCGTATGGTGGCTATCAGGTCATCGCCACTATGCGCTCCCATCTCCTCCTCTTGCAGTGCATCCAGCAGCATGTTCAGTTTCTGGCGCAGAATATCGCACTTGATGGTCAACTGGTCATCATCCTTATGGTGCTCACTAATGCGTGTGATCAGATCATCGATGGTGTCGCAGAGGGTCCTGGTGGAGCTGATCAAGGTTTGGGTATCGTTGGTTTCAACAATAAAACGAAGATTCTGATTTGCGGATGTAACCATGCCAGTGAAGAGCGCCTCCTGCTCTGTGGTTATCGACATTTTGGGGGCCTTGGGTACACTAATTGCCTTCTCGAAAACCATGATGCTCCATCGATCTAGCATTTTGGTGCTGGCGGATTCATAACGTTCCAGTATCTGTGGTAAATGCGTATCATCATCGCAGCTGGAGCCCCAGCCCAAGACTCTGGCGAGGTCGTTGCCAGTTCCCAACGGCATGACAGCCACTTGGCATTGTTTCTAACCAAATGAGAGGGATTAGAGTTGGACAAATTTGAGCAAAGATATTGCCTCTACTTACATGCATGTTGAAACGATCTATCTCGCTGAGAACCCACCCCACAGAACCATCCCCAGAGCACACAAGAATACGAAACATCTCAAAATGGCGAAAGAGTCGGAGTCCCAGACTGGGACCCGTCGATATCAGATCGAAGACCTGCGCAGGGTTCAGGAGTTGCTTGAAGCGACGCAGGAACTTAACGCCTTGATTGTCCCCCGACTTGGAGTTGACGAAGACAAGCAGTGGCGAGAAGTTGCCCTTGGGGCTTGCCACATCCCAGGCATCATCGGTACTAATGGAGTGCACACTTGTCGGGGGCACCACGGATAACTTGGCTGGACCTATGGGACAGGCAATTGCCATCTGCGGTCGACATGCCACATGAACCGTATCCCTGCACCACAGACAACGCCAGTCCTGCAGGCGTAGCACTGAACCACAGGTCTTCTTGCAAACCGCACAGATCGACGACACCGGCAGATTGCCCTCCATCCACTGATGTGGCATGATGATGCTGCCATCGGGCTGCTCGATGATATCCTTGCCAACCGTCGCCAGCGTTGTCCACTTGCAGTTGGCAATAGCTTTGGCTGCACATCGTTTATGCACCTTGCACTTGCACACCTCACAGCTTAGTCCATGCGACGTGACCCCCGAGAGCGCATCCCGGCAGACATTGCAGTACGTGGGTCTCGCATGCGACGTGGCATACCAGTGATGATGATTCGATAGTATATCGTGCTGATCAATCAGGAAACTATCACCGCGAGGTCTTTGTGGCGCAGTGGCCGTTTTCAGGGATCCCAGCCAATCCTCCATATCGCGTCTGGAATCGGCGCACAGCACCAGAGATCGGGTTGGAGTGATAATCTGAGAAAGATTTCAATAATATGGTTAATGTAAGAAATAAAGTTTAATTAAATACCTAATTTACGGGGAAAATGACCTTCCCAGTTTTGAAAGATCTTCATAGTTATGACGAACTCTATTAAACTGCATTCAAAAAGATTTCAAATACCGCCCTTCACATTGAAACTCCTAAACATAAATGGTATCTTTGGCAAATTTCAACCGATTTTTAAGTTAGAATCTCAATTTTTTTGTTTTGCCTAAAACAACACAACTGCATTCAAGGATTGCTCAAATTCAGACTTTCATTTTTGGACCCCTCCACAAGCTCTGGTCTGTCTCAAAAATTGGACTTGAAGGTTTTACCAAATTTTCGATATGCCATAACTTTTTCAAATGTCAACCGATTTTCAAGTTTGACATCTCAATTTCTTAGTTATGACCAGAACAACAAAACTGCATTCAAAGATTGCTCAAATTCAGACATTCATTTTTGGACCCCTCCACAAGCCCTGGTCTATGTCAAAAATTCGACTTGAAGGTTTTACCAAATTTTCGATATTCCATAACTTTTTCAAATATCAACCGATTTTCAAGTTTGATATCTCAATTTCTTAGTTTGGACCAGAACAACAAAACTGCATTCAAAGATTGCTCAAATTCAGAACTTCATTTTTGGACCCCTCCACAAGCCCTGGTCTATATCAAAAATTGGACTTGTAGGTGTACCAAATTTTCGTTGTGCCATAACTCTGCCAAATATTAACCGATTTTCAAGTTTGATATCTCAATTTCTTAGTTTGGACCAGAACAACAAAACTGCATTCAAAGATTGCTCAAATTCAGACCATCATTTTTGGACCCCTCCACAAGCCCTGGTCTATATCAAAAATTGGACTTGTAGGTGTACCAAATTTTCCAAGTGCGATAACTTTCTCAAATATCAACCGATTTTCAAGTTTGATATCTCAATTTCTTAGTTTTGACTAGAACAACAAAACTGCATTCAAAGATTGCTCAAATTCAGACCTTCATTTTTGGACCCCTCCACAAGCCCTGGTCTATGCCAAAAATTGGACTTGTAGGTGTACCAAATTTTCGATATGCCATAACTCTGCCAAATATCAACCGATTTTCAAGTTTGATATCTCAATTTCTAAGTTTTGACCAGAACAACAAAACTGCATTCAAAGATTGCTCAAATTCAGACCTTCATTTTTGGACCCCTCCACAAGCCCTGGTCTATATCAAAAATTGGACTTGTAGGTGCACCAAATTTTCGATATGCCATAACTCTGCCAAATATCAAGCGATTTTCAAGTTTGATATCTCAATTTCTTAGTTTTGACCAGAACAACAAAACTGCATTCAAAGATTGCTGAAATTCAGACCTTCATTTTTGGACCCCTGCACAAGCCCTGGTCTATGTCAAAAATTGGACTTGTAGGTGTACCAAATTTTCGATATGCCATAACTCTGCCAAATATCAACCGATTTTCAAGTTTGATATCTCAATTTCTTAATTTTGACCAGAACAACAAAACTGCATTCAAAGATTGCTCAAATTCTGACCTTCATTTTTGGACCCCTCCACAAGCCCTGGTCTATGTCTAAAATTGGACTTGTAGGTGTACCAAATTTTCGATATGCCATAACTCTGCCAAATATCAACCGATTTTCAAGTTTGATATCTCATTTTCTTAGTTTTGACCAGAACAACAAAACTGCATTCAAAGATTGCTCAAATTCAGACCTTCATTTTTGGACCCCTCCACAAGCCCTGGTCTATGTCTAAAATTGGACTTGTAGGTGTACCAAATTTTCGATATGCCATAACTCTGCCAAATATCAACCGATTTTCAAGTTTGATATCTCATTTTCTTAGTTTTGACCAGAACAACAAAACTGCATTCAAAGATTGCTCAAATTCAGACCTTCATTTTTGGACCCCTCCACAAGCCCTGGTCTATGTCTAAAATTGGACTTGTAGGTGTACCAAATTTTCGAAGTGCCATAAATTTTTCAAATTTCAACCGATTTTCAAGTTTGATATCTCAATTTTTTAGTTTTGACCAGAACAAAAAAACTGCATTCAAAGATTGCTTAAATTCAGACCTTCACTTTTGGACCCCTCCACAAGCCCTGGTCTATGTCAAAAATTGGACTTGCAGGTGTACCAAATTTTCGATATGCCATAACTCTGCCAAATATCAACCGATTTTCAAGTTTGATATCTCAATTTCTTAGCTTTGACCAGAACAACAAAACTGCATTCAAAGATTGCTGAAATTCAGACCTTCATTTTTGGACCCCTCCACAAGCCCTGGTCTATATCAAAAATTGGACTTGTAGATGTACCAAATTTTCCAAGTGCCATAACTTTCTCAAATATCAACCGCTTTTCAAGTTTGATATCTCAATTTCTTAGTTTTGACCAGAACAACAACACTGCATTCAAAGATTGCTCAAATTCAGACCTTCATTTTTGGACCCCTCCACAAGCCCTGGTCAATGTCAAAAATTGGACTTGAAGTTTTGACCAGAACAACAAAACTGCATTCAAAGATTGCTGAAATTCAGACTTTCATTTTTGGACCCCTCCACAAGCCCTGGTCTATATCAAAAATTGTTCTTGTAGATGTACCAAATTTTCCAAGTGCCATAACTTTCTCAAATATCAACCGCTTTTCAAGTTTGATATCTCAATTTCTTAGTTTTGACCAGAACAACAAAACTGCATTCAAAGATTGCTCAAATTCAGACCTTCATTTTTGGACCCCTCCACAAGCCCTGGTCTATGTCAAAAATTGGACTTGAAGGTGTACCAAATCTTCGATATGCCATAACTCTGCCAAATATCAACCGATTTTCAAGTTTGATATCTCAATTTCTTAGTTTTGACCAGAACAACAAAACTGCATTCAAGATTGCTCAAATTCAGACCTTCATTTTTGGACCCCTCCACAAGCCCTGGTCTATGTCAAAAATTGGACTTGAAGGTGTACCAAATCTTCGATATGCCATAACTCTGCCAAATATCAACCGATTTTCAAGTTTGATATCTCAATTTCTTAGTTTTGACCAGAACAACAAAACTGCATTCAAAGATTGCTCAAATTCAGACCTTCATTTTTGGACCCCTCCACAAGCCCTGATCTATGTCAAAAATTGGACTTGTAGGTGTACCAAATTTTCGATGTGCCATAACTCTGCCAAATATCAATCGATTTTCAAGTTTGATATCTCATTTTCTTAGTTTTGACCAGAACAACAAAACTGCATTCAAAGATTGCTCAAATTCAGACCTTCATTTTTGGACCCCTCCACAAGCCCTGATCTATGTCAAAAATTGGACTTGCAGGTGTACCAAATTTTCGAAGTGCCATAAATTTTTCAAATATCAACCAATTTTCAAGTTTGATATCTCAATTTATTAGTTTTGACCAGAACAACAAAACTGCATTCAAAGATTGCTTAAATTCAGACCTTCACTTTTGGACCCCTCCACAAGCCCTGGTCTATGTCAAAAATTGGACTTGCAGGTGTACCAAATTTTCGATATGCCATAACTCTGCCAAATATCAACCGATTTTCAAGTTTGATATCTCAATTTCTTAGTTTTGACCAGAACAACAAAACTGCATTCAAAGATTGCTGAAATTCAGACCTTCATTTTTGGACCCCTCCACAAGCCCTGGTCTATATCAAAAATTGTTCTTGTAGATGTACCAAATTTCTAAGTGCCATAACTTTCTCAAATATCAACCGCTTTTCAAGTTTGATATCTCAATTTCTTAGTTTTGACCAGAACAACAAAACTGCATTCAAAGATTGCTCAAATTCAGACCTTCATTTTTGGACCCCTCCACAAGCCCTGGTCTATGTCAAAAATTGGACTTGAAGGTGTACCAAATCTTCGATATGCCATAACTCTGCCAAATATCAACCGATTTTCAAGTTTGATATCTCAATTTCTTAGTTTTGACCAGAACAACAAAACTGCATTCAAAGATTGCTCAAATTCAGACCTTCATTTTTGGACCCCTCCACAAGCCCTGGTCTATGTCTAAAATTGGACTTGTAGGTGTACCAAATTTTCGATATGCCATAACTCTGCCAAATATCAACCGATTTTCAAGTTTGATATCTCAATTTCTTAGTTTTGACCAGAACAACAAAACTGCATTCAAAGATTGCTCAAATTCAGACCTTCATTTTTGGACCCCTCCACAAGCCCTGATCTATGTCAAAAATTGGAGCCCTGATCTATGTCAAAAATTGGACTTGCAGGTGTACCACATTTTCGAAGTGCCATAAATTTTTCAAATATCAACCGATTTTCAAGTTTGATATCTCAATTTCTTAGTTTTGACCAGCACAACAAAACTGCATTCAAAGATTGCTCAAATTCAGACCTTCATTTTGGACCCCTCCACAAGCCCTGGTCTATGTCAAAAATTGGACTTGTAGGTGTACCAAATTTTCGATGTGCCATAACTCTGCCAAATATCAACCGATTTTCAAGTTTGATATCTCATTTTCTTAGTTTTGACCAGAACAACAAAACTGCATTCAAAGATTGCTCAAATTCAGACCTTCATTTTTGGACCCCTCCACAAGCCCTGGTCTATGTCAAAAATTGGACTTGTAGGTGTACCGAATTTTCGATGTGCCATAACTATGCCAAATATCAACCGATTTTCAAGTTTGATATCTCATTTTCTTAGTTTTGACCAGAACAACAAAACTGCATTCAAAGATTGCTCAAATTCAGACCTTCATTTTTGGACCCCTCCACAAGCCCTGGTCTATGCCAAAAATTGGACTTGTAGGTGTACCAAATTTTCGATATGCCATAACTCTGCCAAATATCAACCGATTTTCAAGTTTGATATCTCAATTTCTTATTTTTGACCAGAACAACAAAACTGCATTCAAAGATTGCTCAAATTCAGACCTTCATTTTTGGACCCTTCCACCAGCCCTGGTCTATGTCTAAAATTCGAATTGTAGGTGTACCAAATTTTCGATGTGCCATAACTCTGCCAAATATCAACCGATTTTCAAGTTTGATATCTCATTTTCTTAGCTTTGACCAGAACAACAAAACTGCATTCAAAGATTGCTCAAATTCAGACCTTCATTTTTGGACCCCTCCACAAGCCCTGGTCTATGCCAAAAATTGGACTTGTAGGTGTACCAAATTTTCGATATGCCATAACTCTGCCAAATATCAACCGATTTTCAAGTTTGATATCTCAATTTCTTATTTTTGACCAGAACAACAAAACTGCATTCAAAGATTGCTTAAATTCAAACCTTCATTTTTGGACCCCTCCACAAGCCCTGGTCTATGTCAAAAATTGGACTTGCAGGTGTACCAAATTTTCGAAGTGCCATAAATTTTTCAAATATCAACCGATTTTCAAGTTTGATATCTCAATTTCTTAGTTTTGACCAGCACAACAAAACTGCATTCAAAGATTGCTCAAATTCAGACCTTCATTTTTGGCCCCTCCACAAGCCCTGGTCTATGTCAAAAATTGGACTTGTAGGTGTACCAAATTTTCGATGTGCCATAACTCTGCCAAATATCAACCGATTTTCAAGTTTGATATCTCAATTTCTTAGTTTTGACCAGAACAACAAAACTGCATTCAAAGATTGCTCAAATTCAGACCTTCATTTTTGGACCCCTCCACAAGCCCTGGTCTATGCCAAAAATTGGACTTGTAGGTGTACCAAATTTTTGATATGCCATAACTCTGCCAAATATCAACCGATTTTCAAGTTTGATATCTCAATTTCTTATTTTTGACCAGAACAACAAAACTGCATTCAAAGATTGCTCAAATTCAGACCTTCATTTTTGGACCCTTCCACCAGCCCTGGTCTATGTCTAAAATTCGACTTGTAGGTGTACCAAATTTTCGATGTGCCATAACTCTGCCAAATATCAACCAATTTTCAAGTTTGATATCTCATTTTCTTAGCTTTGACCAGAACAACAAAACTGCATTCAAAGATTGCTCAAATTCACACCTTCACTTTTGGACCCCTCCACAAGCCCTGGTCTATGTAAAAAATTGGACTTGCAGGTGTACCAAATTTTCGAAGTGCCATAAATTTTTCAAATATCAACCGATTTTCAAGTTTGATATCTCAATTTCTTAGTTTTGACCAGATCAACAAAACTGCATTCAAAGATTGCTTAAATTCAGACCTTCATTTTTGGACCCCTGCACAAGCCCTGGTCTATGTCAAAAATTGGACTTGCAGGTGTACCAAATTTTCGAAATGCCATAACTCTGCCAAATATCAACCGATTTTCAAGTTTGATATCTCAATTTCTTATTTTTGACCAGAACAACTAAACTGCATTCAAAGATTGCTCAAATTCAGACCTTCATTTTTGGACCCCTCCACAAGCCCTGGTCTATATCAAAATTTGGACTTGTAGGTGTACCAAATTTTCCAAGTGCCATAAATTTTTCAAATATCAACCGATTTTCAAGTTTGATATCTCAATTTCTTAGTTTTGACCAGAACAACAAAACTGAATTCAAAGATTGCTCAAATTCAGACCTTCATTTTTGGACACCTCCACAAGCCCTGGTCTATGTCTAAAATTGGACTTGAAGGTGTACCAAATTTCGATATGCCATAACTCTGCAAATATCAACCGATTTTCAAGTTTGATATCTCAATTTCTTAGTTTTGACCAGAACAACAAAACTGCATTCAAAGATTGCTCAAATTCGGACCTTCATTTTTGGACCCCTCCACAAGCCCTGGTCTATGTCAAAAATTGGACTTGCAGGTGTACCAAATTTTCGATATGCCATAACTCTGCCAAATATCAACCGATTTTCAAGTTTGATATCTCAATTTCTTAGTTTTGACCAGATCAACAAAACTGCATTCAAAGATTGCTTAAATTCAGACCTTCATTTTTGGACCCCTGCACAAGCCCTGGTCTATGTCAAAAATTGGACTTGCAGGTGTACCAAATTTTCGAAGTTCCATAAATTTTTCAAATATCAACCGATTTTCAAGTTTGATATCTCATTTTCTTAGCTTTGACCAGAACAACAAAACTGCATTTAAAGATTGCTCAAATTCAGACCTTCATTTTTGGACCCCTGCACAAGCCCTGGTCTATGTCAAAAATTGGACTTGCAGGTGTACCAAATTTTCGAAGTGCCATAAATTTTTCAAGTTTGAGCCGATTTTCAAGTTTGCTATATCATTTTTTCAGTTTTGACCAGAACAACAAAACTGCATTCAAAGATTGCTCAAATTCAGACCTTCATTTTTGGACCCCTCCAAAAGCCCTGGTCTATGTCAAAAATTGGACTTGCAGGTGTACCAAATTTTCGATGTGCCATTACTTTCAGAAATTATATGTGATTTGAAAGTGGTTCATATTAATTTACATTAATTTAAAGAACATAATATGTCTTATTTATGCTACACAGTTTTACTTTACAGGGTAGGTCACGCCTCCTTTTCCCTGTTACATTTAGAGGTTGGCGCAGAAAACTATTGTATTTTGGTGCTGGGCTACAGAATATGATAACTCGGAATATTGTAAATAGAAATGAATAGTGGAATGTGATATGTAGACAATGGTTTAACTGCCACGCCTTGCTTATTATTGGTTGTGTAATCAAAGGGGGGTCTATTAGTTTCAATGGCCTCATTAACATGCAAATAATTTCCATGTTTATGATAATGGCGAAAAGACACAGACAGGCACGCCCCAAACTGAATGTGGAAAACAATGCGGCAAGCCCCTAACTGCGCAATATTACTGTATACAGTTTATATATCTGAATGCGTAAGTGTGTGTCTATCCAAGGTAATATGTGACCTTCTGAGCCACATTCTCTCTCTCATATAAGGTTAGATAACCTCGCTGTAAAGCTAATTATTATGATAAGCTCCTAGTTAGCTGGCTAATTATGCTTTGCTTGAGGTATTGCCTAATTTATGGCCAGTGTGTCCTTCAAACATTGAATCCTTATGCTGGTCTCTCTTCTACTGGCAAGTTGTTTTATAAATTATGAGTTTTCCCCTACTCTTTCATGCGGACATTTAAATATTTAATACTCGACTTTTCCGCAATGCTTTCAGCATCAATAGCATCATTCGATTGGCAGCACTTTGGCCAAAAATATCTCTGGACACTTACCCCTGCCACTGTTGAAGAGGTATTGTCAGTTGCAGCAACCGCAGACAGGGACAGAGACAGAGACACTGGTTGTATGTAAAGTGCATAGAGCTCTCGATATACTCGATATGTAAGTACAGTTGACCCATTTAAGGGCAGTTGACATGCTACATGCTGCATGCCACATGCCACATGCCAATGTCATAGTTGGCACAGTGCCTGAGCTCAGCACTAAATGTCAAGAGAATAACAACAACAGTAGCAGCAGCAGTAGCAGCAACAACAACACCACCAACAACAGGGAAGGACATTTGAAAATGGATCATGGCTGAACTTCCTGTTGCCAACATCATAATCTGCTCAAAGTAGGACAATGACAACACTGCAAAATGTCCTCAAGCCGCAAAAGTTAACCACAAATAGTCAAAAGGCTAATCCATTAAACTCAGTGAACTGGATGTTACAGAGAAGGAGAAGGAGAGAGTACAATTCCCTCAATTCAGGTGTAAGTCAGTATAATTATGGTTAGGTTACCATACTATGGATCAGACTGCTGCTTGTTATCCTTGCCGCAAGTCATCCAACATTAATTAGCTGAATAGTTGCTAATTGGCTATAATATTTGCAATGCAAAATGGCAACTACTGTTCCTCTGAACTGTAATTAATGCCAACAATGTCGCAGTCCAAACCAACCATTGATATTTCTGCCATCATCAACTTCATCTTCTGAATAATCGAGACTCTTCACCTTACTTGGCGTCAGTCTTTCGATTCAATTAGTGCATAGTTGCACGTGCCTACTCAACTTGCCACCACCCCCCCTACCCTTTCAGCTACCTGTCTTCTGTCAGCTGCCATCAACAGCAGCTCTAAGTGGAGGCACAGACAGTGAGAGGGTGTGGAGTGTTGCCACTTGCAACATGAATATCCTTTTAAGCCAGCCTGGCTCGTGCGTTTAACTTGTCATTCACTCAACACCTACACCCCCGCCCACAACCACTCCGACTCCCCTTTACACCCCAAGCCCTCCCTCCCATTCATACTCATTAGGGCAGGCAGACTCGTTGCCTTACTTTTGGTTGCCAATTGTTTGTCAAAAGTTGCCATAACAAATTCAATTAACTGAAAACTGCCTGCAACTTTCGGCAGCTGCATTTAATTTCCTGCTAATTGAATTCTCGTGGTTGACTCTGAATACATTATTGTACATTACAAACCTTTCATTCGTTTCCAACTTTAATGTGGTATTATTTAAAAAACTTTATTTTACCTTGATTAAATGTGGCATTCAATTTTATATAAAATATTTTATTTGGTCATTTTGTGGTGAAGAAAATAGTTTCACTATTACATAGGTTTTGCAAGTGTTAAATTTAAAATTTCTTAAACTCAGCCAACAACAAATTGGTTTTCGATTTCCATTGAAGTCAAGTGAAATTCCAAAGTTTTATAAAGAAAATTGAGGTGCTTCAGAGTATCTTTTTGCACTTCCTTCAATGGTTGAAATTGTAGATAGCATTCAAAATTTATACCTTTTATAATAACCTGACATACTTAAAAAATTATATAGCTTCCTTTAAGAAAAATTCATATTTTCTTTTTAATTTCTTTCTATCTATTTATTTGAACAAAACTAAAAAAATGCATTTCAAAATTCAATTGATATAAGCTGCCATTCAAGGTCACTTTCGTAAAATAAACACAAAAGTTCATTGGCTTTGCAAGACAAACAAACAAAAAGCTCTTCCGTGTATTTAATTATATATGTATAGCTAAAGCTTATTATTAATTTATTTAGTAAAGTTTTTCTGTAAGTTGTTGCGATTTATAATATTGGGCCAAAAGTCGACATATCAGGCATTATATTATTAAAATTCAGCTTTGTTATGCGCTCTGCAGCAGTAACAGTAAATGTTGGTATAACTGTGTTTTGACACAAGCAAAACACACACAGACATACATACATACGTATTAGAAGAGAGAGCTGTGCACTCCAATCAAACAAGCAAACAAAAACAAACCGCTTCAAATGTTGAACAAGAGCTGAGACTGAGACACACTTGCTGCCAGAATTCATTACGCGCAAAACAAAAGACAACACAGAGTCGCAAAAGGAAGAACGAGTAAGAAAAAATAATATATATATATATAAATATATAGTGTGTATATGTAAGTTGGATGGAATGGTAAGAGGGGAGAGGGTGAGGAGACAAGGTCGACTGTTTCGCTTCATTTGCCGAAATATTCATGAGGCTGGTAGAAGCTGCCCTCAGCCTTGCCATGGCCACACTTATTCTCATCCACATCCACATCACAAGCAGAAGGAGAAGCAACAGTCGAATTACGCATACGCAACGTTGCCGGTTGGTTGTTGGTTGTCCCTTAACGCGCCGCATGCTCGCATCATAAGCATGGGAATGGGAAATCATTTTGCGTACTTTTGCTTACTTGTTGTAACAGTGCTTCTGAGTATTTTCTCCAACTCATGACTGTCCCTCTCTCTCTCAGTTGCCATCCATATCCATCCCAAGTGCATGTACACATTTCCCGCATATATAGTAGTACATAATTTTTTTCTCTCTTTTTCATTATCACACTGAGCCGCCCAACGCAATGTTGAAATTACTTTTGAAATTTTAATGTCCGCCGGCCAGTAACTCAGCACACACTCTGTGTGTGACGTGAACGTTTTACCCGCATACAAAATCTACATATATATTTATATATATATATGAAAAAATGTAAAGAAAAAGAAAAGTCGCAAAATGACGTATAAAAAACTTTTGATGGCATAAACTAAAGGATCTGGTGTATGCTCGTTACCTGCATAAATATTTACAAGTTCTCCTTCATTCGAAGGAGAAAGCCGCAAAAAGTTCAGTTGAAAGCATAACAGCTTTTGGATTTATCCAAAATAAATCGTTTTGTGAACGAATTCAAATAAAAAAAACTTTCAAATTTTTATTTTCCAAGAAATTAGAACAACTGAAGTAAACTGAGGTATATGTAAACATTCCGTTTGACTTTTGGCGAAATTTTGATATATTCATGCCCCTTGGAATGTTACAACTTTCACGGCGAACATTTCAAAGTTCAAGGCCTTATAACATTGACTGTGACTGTGTGTGTGTTACCTGTGTTGGCCTAAGGAAATATATAAAAAAAGACACCAGCCCACGGAAAGTTAAAGTTGGGCCCACATCTTATTATTGTTTCAAATTTCATATGGCAGCGCCACAGGACAATCGCGTCAACTTAAGAGCAACGAACATACAATTATTGCCTTTGTGCGGAGAATTCCTGGAATTCGAGGTAGTCAGGAGGATTCCTATTGGCTCATATGTGTACTTCTTTGATGATTCAATTGAAATCATAAATATGTTTATAAAGGCACAGATGATTATGATGCTATACTCCATTGAATAATAAATGCGAGTTTACATTTTCTTGTTACAATCAGCAGTAATAACAGTAGTAATCAATACTTCAATCATATCGTCAACTTGTCTTGCTGAACTTATAACATAATCAACAATTAGCAATGTGTTTTCTACTGAGTTTGACATTTGCCAACAATCAATAACCAACATCAACAACAAAATCTACAAAAACAAGAGCAGCTTCAACACCAAGTAAATTTTTCAATTACGCATTTTGTGAAAACGTTAACAAACATTTTGTGTAGTCGCATTTGAATGCTGCGTAATTAAGAAGCGTCAATTTGACAGGCAGTCAGCGAAAACTTTCTCTACTCAACTTTGGGCTACAAATTTGGCCTACGGATTTTCGACTACCATTCAACTTGGCTTAAATGGTGTATGACAGCTGATTTCTGATATCCTGCCGTCAACTTGTTTAAAGTCAATTTGAATTTTCTGGCTTAAATCTTCCATAATCTAAAACATTAATCAAAATTCTATAACTTTAATAAAAAATCTACAAATTGTTAAAATTTTTGTCTTTAAGCGTCATTTTCAAGTTGATCCACTGGTCATATTTTCGGCCTCTTAGCAGAATACGCAGCTGACGCTGCGGAATATTGCGTATACGCCACATGTGCTGAGGCGCAATTAACAAGCGCTCTTGCTTATCAACTGCCACCCCGTCTTGCATAATTGATGTGTCCTGTTGGCCTCATCCACACTCACGCACACTTGAGCACACTCACGCATACATATGCACATAGCAAATTGTTGAATTTCAAATAGAAAGGCAATCAATCAACTTGATTACTTGTACCAAATTCACCTACTTGACTGTGTAAATGTATGAATGTTGGGATCTGTGTGTTTATTCCAAATGCGGGGAATTTCCACGCAATACTTGGCATCGTGAAGTGAAGCACACAAATAATTTAAGCCATATTTGATTGGATTTCTACTTAGTTAACTCACATTCCGATATGGAAATAGTTAAGTACGGCCCACATCTTGATTCCCCCTCAACATTTCACAGTGACTTTAATTATAATTACATTCAGGGGGGGGGTTCGACACAGACACGAACATCTTTTGCACCCATTATCACGATTATAAAGGAGCCGAGCATAATGTGAATGACTGACAAGTCATAATTATAATGCCCTTCAAATAAATTAAATGAGCAAAGCCAAACAATAAACAATAAGAGACGCGTCGCATGAAGTCAAAGCCAAAGTCAGAGTCAGAGTCAAAATAAGTGGATAACAGCGATGAGAGCATTTTTCGGTCAACATTTTGCGCCTTTCTCGCTCCTTAGATTGATGAACAAAAGTGCAAAAGTACACAATGCCTCAAAACTGGCAGATTTCCTAGCTCTTTACAAAACGACCCAGCATTATTGTTTTGAGACTCTTCTGCGCACAAAACTGAAGAATATATATAGCAACGATAAGAAAAGAGAATGTAAAAAGGTTAAAATGCTGCTGTTATAAATGCAAATTGAAAAGTTTTCAAATGCTTTTTACTAAATTAAATACATTTTCAAAAGGGGACGTGCAAGAAACGAATAATGAATAATTTTTATTCAATCTATTAAAGTGTAAACTGTGTTTTGTGTAATGATTTAATATAAAATATTTTAAAAATTTTAAAAGGTATTAAAAAAAATGCTATACAATTTTTGAAATTAAAAGTTACGTAAATTAATTTTTTTTAAATTTTTGCATTTGAAGATTGAGTTATTTTTTGAGTTCAAATTGTGTATGTCTTAAAACATATACTGATATTTAACTTAGTAGATTCCTTAGTATATAATCGGCTTCATCATTCTTCCAATATCATAAAGTATATACTCTATCTATTTTTATATCTTTATGTATATTAGGAGAGTCGCATCCTTATGCCACCAAATTTATGTATGCGGAATACGTGTTGTACGTGGCTGCGGTGACGTATACCTCTGGTGTGCCGAAAGATAAAATGCCATGAAAGTGGAGAATGGGGAAAAAATAGAGAAATGGCGACGAAAAATGATAGCTTCAAAAAGGCTGGGAGGGAAGGAGGGAATGACAGGTAAATTAAAGAGCAATAAGTGTTTAAGAAATATCTGTATAAAGAGAAATGTGAGGGAGTATAAAATTCAAGGAAGGTAATGAAAAAATCAATGTGAAGTGAGCACAATTTTGAATTGTATAAAGTATTTCTTTATAGACTGTTAACGAGCCCAAAATTAATTAACTTAAGTGTAAAAATATAAAATGCATTTTACATTTATCATAAGTATGTTTACAGTTCCCAATGTATCTACTTAAGTGGTTGCAAATGCAAGTGAAACAGACATGGAGAATGCATTAAGCACTTGAATTTGTAAGCAGCTTTATTTGGATAGACATAAGATGTATTATAAACAGATTTTGAGGAAACCACAAAGAGCTTGTTGACAGAAAGTTCCGAAATATACGAAACATGCATTCAGACTAAGTACTTCAACTGGATAGATATAATATTTATTACATTTAAAATATATTAGAGTCTTGAAAATAAATCATGATTTTTGGTATACCTTAGACTTGAATTTACTGCCTTCGTTAAGAAATATGTGTATCTTTCCTAGCTACATTCATACAGATTTCAACTCCCCTGGCGAACTTATCTCTGACTGGATTGTTACAGAGTTTTTCAGGGAATCCACTTACATCCAATCATAGATTACGCGTCGCACCTTTATTTTCTTATTACCGCAGGGATTTGCCACCTAAAGCTCCTTTGCTATTCAGCCGATAAAAGACAATAAAAAAAATGTCTGGCAAAATGTCGCCTTAGCCTAATATCATTTGGCAACAAAACTCAAAAGCTCGCAAAGCCTTGAGGCAACATATATACAGAACATGGTATATGTGTGGGTTGGTAAATTTATTATTAATATCGAAAGTATATGAGTATGTACTTATATGTCCTTTTATTATGGCGCACATGCACGCAATAGCACACCCATACACACGCACACTCTCACATACATGTACAAACATGTATATATGTGTATATTCGGAAATATATGGAATTTTGAAAAAGTCGGCGAAGAAATGCGCTAATTTTGCGCATCAAATGCTGTGCATTCGTGTATAAAGAAATATAAATTTCAATATTTTGGGGTCATGGTACAGCTCCTCTTGGCTTTTGGAATAGGCCAAGTTAACATATACATATATGTATATGTGTATGTGTTTATGCCAATTTGACATGGAGACAGCGTCAAATGTAAATGTTTAGCATAGATTTTATTCCTTTTGTTTCCGACAGCCAATATCGATAGTGTTTGTATTTGTATTTGTATTTCTTTCAGTATTTGTATAGAAATGAAAGAGACCCTTCACCCGCTGTTGCTTCTGTAATTGGGCATAAAATCATAAGGTTTCTCGGGAGCACAACCCGTAGGATATGTGTGTATGTATCCGTAGACATTCGGGTATTTGCATGAGGAGAACCAAATCCAGGCAGACAATGGCAAACAGGAAATGAGCCTGCTTATATTATGGTTTGACAGCGTCAACATCTCCCAGACAGGCATCCTTTTGGCATCATTTTGCTGACTGTTGTATTTTGTTACTTTATTTACTGCGGCCTTTCATCTTTTGACACTTCATAGTAATACAACAGCTACATATACAGCTATGCCTCAAAGCTTATTAGATATATACTGTTCTATGTGAGAATTTAACAATATGCTTTTAATGTTGCTATTGTCGGAGCTGCAGCAACAGTTGTTGGCACATTCTGCGATCATTTGCTGGCCATAATTAAATGGACAATTTCACTGGGATGCCATAAATTATTTATGTCTGCCCAAGGAAATGAAAAAGTTTTCATATTAAACTTTTATTTACGACTGCCAGCTATGTGTGTAATTATAAATTAAGCAATGCTGGAGAACAAGAGATTTAATTCCTTTTCAAAAGATAACGAATTTATAATGAAATAGGCTCCTTAACAATTATATGGATAGCAAAGTTAGCTCTCATTTATAATTACCTGAAAACTATGATTTACGTTCTTGATACTGCACTCGAAGTAACACAGTTCTGACAGATCAATCTCATCGAATACATCGCACTGCAAATAAATAATCATAATATGTCATTATATGAATTTTAAATATAATTTATAAAGTATGTGGATTTACAAGTTGGCGGACAGTTTCCACTTTGATACATAATTTCGCCATTGGCAACCTGCCAAAGGTTTTCATTTTTGAAGGATGTTCTCGCATTTTATGTTTTTTTTTTTGTTTTTATTTGCCGGACCTTGTCGTCCTGTGCCGACTAATGAGACATACAAAGACATGCCAGTGGCGAATTTTTGATGTTTCGTGTTCCATGTTCCCTGGTTGGGGCCCTGGCCTTGTTAGGCTTGAGCAATGGTCGCCGACAAGGACTTGAGAATGGAATATGAAGGATTCGCATGCTTGGGGGTCCTTGCGGAAATTGAAATGTTTCATATAGTCAGGGCAAATAAATGTATATTCACGCTACAACAAAAGCCATAAGAAACTTCTTGTACACACAGATATAGACAGATCCATCGTGTTAGTATCTATATATATATATATTGTGAGTGTGAATATAATAGAAGTGTGACAATGGGAAGTGAATCGAAGAACTCTTGCCAAGGTTTACATACTCAAGTAGTTCTTGAGCATGCAGAAAATTGGTTTTCTTTAGGGCACAAGTGATTCCACATACAATAAAGAAAAGAAAAAAACAGAGAAACACAAAATTCGAATCGATGGCTTTCACTCCCACAATAAGTTACAAAAACACGCAAACAAAGTTTTTCACTCAAATACAAAAAAAAAATAATGCAATTTGTTGTTGTTTTTGCTGCTGTTGCCAGTTCGATTAATATTTGAGTATTGTTTGCTTTTTAGTTTTGCAAATTAAAGTTTTCAATTGGTTGTATGTTGTTTTTTTTTTGTATTTTTCCTTCACCTTTTTTTTTTTTTTTGCTGTTTTGTAACTTTGGAATTTGTTTTCGCTGAGCAGGGCCTTCGGAAAATAACTTCTCGACAGCTCAATGGCACATCGCTCATACGCCCCGTGTGCCGTTTGGGAAATACCTGCAGCGCTTAAGGCCCCGTGAAATTTATACGTATTTGGAGAAGCATGGCCATCTGTGACCTTTATATACTAAAGTTCTGAGTATTTTTTGGCTTTTTTTCTGAAAGCTTTACATAATTTATTTTCACATTATTTTTTCTGTTATTTAATAATCTAAATTGCCGTGAATTTGCAAACTTCTTGACAGGCTGACTTCCTGTGTCATTGCAGACTTAACACTAAGTACATGAGATTTATTTTGTAGCAATACAAATAAAATCCAGATGTTAATTTATTAGCCGAATTATTCAATATTTTATTAGAATTTAGATATAAACTTTTTTTATTGATGGTTAAGTATTATATAAAGTTATTCCTTTTAATTTGAATTTTAATTATTAAATAGGTAATAATTAAATAATGTATAAATTAATAATTAACAATTAAAAATCTCATAATGAACATAATTCATTGAAAACTCGGCCACCAATCAATAAAATTTATATGAATTAATGTGAATTCCCGAGAGAAGTTTCTTAATCCATGCAGATTGAATAATATAATAATTATTCTAATATATAAACAGCGCCCTCACATACACAACTCATGTGGAGGGAAGTACGTTTGCAAAAGGATAGCTGGATGGATTGATGGCAATTCGGCAATCCAACAATTTGTGAAAATTGCACGGAAAATGTTGAACGGCAAACGTCACTGTCAGTCAGGCACTATCAGGCGTAAAGGAGCTGCGGCATCTCCACTTTTTGAGGCACTGTAGTTGGTTGAGTGAACCGATAAATGGGCAGGACGATGAGGAAAATCGTTAAAAATCAGCGAGGATTTCAAGCGCTTTTAACGTTCAATGTAAAGCGCTGGGAGTGCCATGACATGGGGGTGTGGCCCGCCCACCCAGCTTGCCATTTGCTTTGCTTTTGCTTTCCATCTCCTTCTGTTGAATGATTGCAGCTTTAATTTCAACTCGATTTTTTCTCTTATATATTGGTATATATATATATGTATATATATGTGTGCGTGTGTATGTGAGGGGGTATGTGAGGGGGTATGTGAGGGGGTATATATTTTCTCAACTTTTGATGGCTTTCGCCTGAATTGCTTCTGCCACTGCCTTGAGTTGAGTTGAGTTGAGTTGAGCCCAGACATTTTTCGCTTAAACGGATGCCATAAATCTTTGCCGTCCGCTGTTTGAGTTCGCGTTGAAATCATTAAGAGCCTACAAATAATATTTATGTCAGCTTGTACACTTACATAAATACATACAGACATACGTACAATCTGTGTGTGAAAGTCAAAATAAAAATCAATAAATAAACACAGCTAATTAAAAAGCAAACTCACCACAACCACATGCGCATTAATGAAACCAAGACGACAGTCTACATCTTTTGTATTTTAAGTTGATTTCAAATATGTTGGATTCGACTGTGGGTTCATTAAATGCGGACTAAGTGGCGAAGATTCCTAGAAATTGAATAACTAAATCAGATTCTAACTGACATTCAGTTAGAGCTGCCAGGATTATTACCCCAATATTAACCTGTCATAGACCTAACCTATCTCAATTTCAATCACGGTAATTGTCTCTGTGAAGTTCTCTGGACAATACCCTACAATTTCACCTCTGCTTTAGCTCAACAATTATCCTTTTCCGTTGTGTTGTAGGGTATCTGTCAGTCGTCATTACCCACTACCTTCACTGTTTTCCCGTTTTGTATTGGCTAAGCTCTTTGACCTTTGGGAATTGGACATGAAATGGATGTAGTTATTCGTTGTAGCTGCTCAATTTTGTTCTGTTCTGTTTTGTTCAGTTCAGTTCTTGGGGTCAATCACAAACACATTAGGCAAATTGGTACATTTTTTTTTCTCGTTTCGGCCGAAACTGGCAATAAGCCCAAAAGGTGAAAAACTTTGATTGCATTATGCCGAGATTTCCCACACCCGCCATATATAAGGGCAGCTGCCCCCAGGCTAAACGTCTCCGGCATAATCATTAATTTGCGCACTCTTCGAGCTCCCTCCACCTGCCACAAGGACTTTCCACTCCGCTCTCGCCCCCTTTTGTATTCATCTTCGTGTTGTTGGTGCCCGAAATTCGTTTTTGCCACAGCTTGCATAAAACTTTCGGCCATTGATATCAATTTCTTTGCATTACTTTTCCGCCGACTTTCTCTTATTTCTTCTTTCCCACTTTCCTCTTCTCTCCTTTCATTTATTTTCTTTTTTTTTTTTTTTTGGGCCAAATCACTTAATGGTGCTCGCTTTTCTTAGCGAATTGCGAAAAGGAGCGCAAAAAAAGGAATGGAATTCCAGGATACTGTTAGAGTTGAGCGTAGTTAAAAAGTGCTGACCTGCCAGCTGAGTGCTCTAACTGAATGCGAGAAACTAATTGCGGATAATGTATTCAAAATGACACATAATAAAAGAGAGACCTTAGGGCACTTCATATGAATTATTCACTTCGTCCAAACAGAAACTCTACCCTCGTTTATTGCAATCAATTTTACTAGATAAGAGAGAGATTAAGTATACAAAGAAACGAGAGTGAAAAAATCATTCTGAAACTTACAATTCCCCATCAACATTCCCTATTAACACTTTTGTCGATGATTTTTTTAACCAGAAAAGTTTGCTTTATCAGCTTATAAAAACTTTTATAAAACTTGTAAAAAGGGAACAGAAATATGAGCTGGTAAAGCAATAGAGTAACAAAAAGTAGTTTATTATTGCATGTTAGAAACGCCAAAGTGCAATCTTTTAGTTCAGTTATTTATTTATTTACATTTTGATATAAATCTTGTCCATAAATTGTTCTTGTCAATGTCAATGTTGTTCTTTATGTTTCGCGACTTTTTAAATATGAAAGGATTCTTTGAGATAACAACTTTTGCATTGCGAAATGCAATGACTTGCATCGAAAGTTGATGGCCTCAAGTTTCAACAGAGACAGAAGGCACATGTCTCAGACTTACATATTTAGCTATATCTTTCAAATATATGTCTAAGAGAACTGTCTGTAAAAGGCCCAGTATCCTTCAAATGAAAAAGGAGTATGATAAAAGTTTGACAAAAAGCGAGAGAACCTCGAAATAAGAAAGTTGTATATTTGCGCCTTAAGCAGCTTTCAGGTGGGCAACAAAATGGAAAATGTAAAGTGGAAAATGGGAAATAGAAGATGGAAAATGGCATGACAACCCTCCGAAAAGGCATCTCCCGGGATGGCAAACAATTTTGGGCCTAATTTGTAGCAGCAGCCTTGGCTGCTCATGCCTAATGCGATGACTGATTGAAGTTGAAAGGGAAATGCCAGTTGGGAGATGCCCTCAAAAGAGAGCAGCGGGAGTGAGAGAGAGAGAGAGAGGGAGAGAGAGAGACAGTGAAGGCAGCCACTAGTTGGTTGAGATGGGCATAGAAAGGGCATAGGTGGGTAATAACCGTAGCCTTGTGGGCGTGTTACATTTCATTTGGCGTGTTAAAGTTGCGTGGCCCGAAATTGTCGAAATTCTACACGTAATGGTGTTACTTCTAATGGCCATCACTTAACTCTCAACGAAGTATGCCCTTCCCCCCTCTTCGTCACAGACCTGCAACAAGCTAGTTATTAATGTGCCATAATATTCATATTTATTTGTCACAGCCAAAGCGAATTCCCAACAAACTCATCTCCCTCTTTCTGAATCTTCGAGTGGCAATCGAAGCGCGTATAATTAAAAATTGTAATTTAAAATACGCAAAATATTTTAATGGCTGTGCTATTTGCGTAAGTCTGCCTTCCATTTGAAATTATAAATTTCTTTATTAAGCATTTGAATTAGGGGAGAATCCTTAAATAGACTTTAGGCAGCCTCATAGAATAAAGCTAAATATATTCCCTAGAATTTATTAATAGACTTCTGCTTAAGTATAGTCTACAGAATTAAAAACTTTCATTTACATTTTCATTTACATACAAATTCTTACACATAAGTAAATTGTTTATTGTTAAAGGCTTTATATTTAAAAAATTTATTAAATCTTTCTTGGAATGCATGAATAAATTACTTAATTAATCAGAAAATATAGAAGAATGTGCTACAAAGATACATTACATTTCTCTTCACAAATGTAATTTCACAGAAAAAAACATTTGTCTGCTTTCTTGGCATTCAAAGTGGAATGTCATCAAATGCATTGTCTGCCTCAAGAAATTTTATTTAATTTTTGTTGAAAATTTTCATAAAATGTCAATCATCTCAGACTACTGTCAGCCACCGTTAAATGAAAGAAACTCGTCTGAAAGAGCAAGTATTCGACTATTAAATAACCATTAACAAACAGCTCCAAGTCTTAACACCTGCTCCGATTATTGTATGAGAGCGCAGCTGTGTGTCATGCATTGCCTAATCTAATTCAAAATTTATCCTTTGAAAAGGACAGCCGTTGGGTAAGGCTTGGGCATATGCTGGGTTGATTGGAATATGTGTAATATATGGAGAGATACTTAGACAGGAGGCACTTGGCAACCCATTTGGATACTCGTGTACACAGCTGGCAATTTGCCATGTCGCGCTGCGATGCGATGTAATTCGCCATGATGGCTTGTGTATTGGGTTTTAACCCAGTTTCTGGCATTCTTTGGGCCACATTTGGTCGGGCTGACAGTTAACTGACAATAATTGTGATTAATAGAAGGTCGCATTCGTTGTGTTCTGTCTGTTGTCTGGTGCGGTTGTGCTACAAATTGCTTTCCAGAGACAACAAATGCAGCGTTAATGTGGGCGTAGTGTGAACCAAAGTTATTTGTCCCAAAATTGAACACAGTCACCGACTTATACAGACGACGACTAATAATATAATAATATAATGAAAATGTATCGCAAGCAAGCGAGCGTGCAATAAAATTGAATAAGCTAACTTCTTTGTATTGTAATTTATTGTCATGCTTACAACAATATACATACATACGTGTCAGTTGGAGAAGCTAAAATATTTTATCTACTTCTCCCGTATTCTAATTTTTGCGCGACCCGAAAAGTATGCTACGAAATTGAGTATGGAAATTGAGATAGTCTCTCCGAGAGATAGACTGCCTCGATGTATTATGCGTGTCAAGTATGTGTATGTTGTGCTCTTCTCCAAAGGACCATCGACATAAAACCGGCGTACATTCAACTTTACCCTTTTCACTTAGCTACAGTCTGTCTATGTGTGTGTTTAAGTATTACTCGGCGAATAAAAATCCATAAATAACACTTAAGTAGTGGTGGGCTAACAAAGAAATATGCTATCTCTATATATGTATGTATATGCATATATATTTATGTATGTATGTATCTCTCTGTATGTTCAACCTCAGCCTCTGGGACAGTCCTCAGGCAGAGCTCTAGTAACAATAACATGAAGAGCAAACCTTAGTGGGCAACTTTGATTGAGACCAAGTGTGGTCGATGATTCTTTGCTCTGTCAAATGGAAATCGAAATTGCCTTTGAAATGCTTTGAAGTTCTCATGTTCACGCCATTTTAATGGGAATTTCACTTTTCACATTCTTTTTACTTCTTCAACACCGCCTTAAATGTCTTTGTCAGTCACTAAAGTAAAGCGAATACAATAAAGTGAATATGATTGGAGAACCTTTGCATAAATTATGCTTCTACTTCGAGCTCGCATTACATTTATTTATGCTTTCATATAAGTTGCTGTATAAATAATAATAATTATTATTATTGGAGGGCATAAGCAATGCGATTACCTTAATTACTTAATCTGGATTTTCTCATTTTCGGCATTCGTCGTTTATTGCGGCCACAGTCTGGCGCAGACTTGCACCGTGATTTATGCAACATAATTTATGAGTCTCATTTTCGCCAGCTTGAGGAAAGCAACAACATCACCAAAGATATATCAAAATGTATATGTGACTGTGACTTCGAATGTGAGCCCTCTTTCATCTGGTAGCACAACATTTTTCAAATAATATTTTATGGAGAGGCGACAGCCACAGCTACAGCGACACAAAATACACATGACCTCGTTTTCGGTTTGATAAAATGATTTTTCCCATCCGGCATGGAACGGCTCAGCTCGGGCTGGCCCAGGCAAGTCCTGTCCTGTCCTGTGCTCATGCCATCCTGTCGCTTTGCTGCCTTTGCCTTTGCGGACTGTGACAGAGTGATGCCTGATAAAAACGAAAAGAAGATGCCGGAAATCCGGCCAGGAGCGATCAGGCCACACAATGGCGACTGACATCCAGAAAACTTGGCCATGTGTGTCCATTGTACGCTCCACAGATCCCTCACCAAATTTCTGTCTCCAGCTTCATGCTGAAGTCAACTAACTTTTTTTATGATTTGTCTGCCAAGTTGGTTGCCCATCCATGGCCATTACAGCTGACGACTGAGTTGCTGCCGAAAACATGCGCATTAATTTTCCAAAAGGGTAAAAGTTATTTTCCCCATTTTTTTTATTTATATATTTTTTTTGCTGTAGGCCTCACGCATATTATAAATTAAACATTCACATTGAGAGCGGTTTCTTTCGACCAACAAAAATCTCTCATAAAAATGCATTCGCCACGGGATCATAAATCATGACTGGACTACGAATATGAACTACTTTAGTTTTCCAACTCAAACTAAGATGAAACTATGACTAATAAATGCCAAGGGTAATTGAGCTCTATAAATTATATGTTTATATAGAGAATTACTGCAACCTTCAATTAAACTAGAACATTCAGATGGCAATTATAGTAAGTATAGACCGTGAGCAATGAGGTCTTTAAAAGGCAATTACTACCGATTTGTATAGAAACTATTTAGATAAAAAAATAGTTAAAGGTTGTTATTGTTTATTTTTGTATAGTAAGTTTCTGATAGTTTTTATATATAAAGAGCTAATGAAATGTAGCTTGTAATGCCGTTAGAAATCTATATGCCCCAATAAAATGGAAGGGTATTGTTTGTTGATAAAAAAAAAAAAAAAAAAAAAAATACTCGTCTCCCAAAACCTATCTCTGAAGGATCTATACCAGCCACAAAATAGGTTCATGCAGACACATAAAAACCACATTTAGGCCACATACACAGATACGGTTAGTTGGGCAGCTTGAGTATAAAATTAATATTCATAAAATTCATCTCATTAAAAGTACATAAAGTGTGGTGGGCAAACAGAACCTAATAAGATGGGAATCCTTTAAGCCAAACACTAATGGCTGAAAGCCGTAACAAAACATCGTACAGCATATTGTGAATGTCCGTGAAAGATTTATATTATGGCAGATATTCACCATAAATCCGTGCATAAATTTTAACGTCACGTAACACACAGGCCACAACGCAACAACACAACAACGTAAAGGACATTAAGGCAACGTCAAGGCATTAACCTTATAGGCGCAACACGTCAATTCGGAGCATCAATTCGCCTTTGGCATCTGCCAACACCTTTTTCGCAATTCTCACTCGGATACTACTCGGATTTCAATTTTGAGTTGGTCTGCGTGTTTTTCGAGGGTTTATGGCACACTTTCATGCCGGAGTTCCTCCCGTGTTGTGTTTGAGGCAAAATGCGTGCTGGCTGTGCAAACAGGCTGAGGACATTTGAATTTGAGGCGAAGACAAACGAGGCGAAGTCTAAACTGGATCGGATCTGTGAGGTGTTAATGATTACGCGTACAATTTCAGGATAGGCACGTGTGTGAGTAAGTGTGTGCGAGTGTGTGTTTGTGTGCGTGTGTGGTAGGTAAACTTTAGTTAAGCACTGACAATATTTATTTTTCAGTATGGAAATTAAACAGTTTTCAATTTTGATGACGCTGCAACAGAATAGAAAATGGCAAACTGGTAACTGGAAACTTTTGCTGGCAACACAGAAACCAAGTAATTAAGTTGTTGTTTAGGCTAAGGTTGTTTCACAGTTTTTGTTTTTTATGGTCGAGGTCCTTTACTAACTGTTTGACATGCAAATGCCAACGAAACTTTGCCAAGGTTTCATTTAATACATAGTTTCTCAGTTTAGGTCCGCATTTTTAAGCTCGTTTCTAAAATGCCAGACTACACTTTTAGTCGATCCATTAGATATCCTTAATAATAAATTATCCAAAGGCCATTGAAACTAATTCAGTTTTAAGTAGTTGGCAAAACTTTGCTCTCATATTATACCAACGACATAAATTGATTTAACGACATAAAGCGTGTGTTTGTGACACTTGAGTCAAGTTGGAAATTTGATAAAAGTCCGGCGTGAGAATGATCAAAATTTTGTACAAAAAATAAATTTTTTTTTGATTGATTTACTAAGCAACGTCGTCATCAATTGCCGCCAGCAGTAAACATTTTAGCAGCAACAAAAAGTCGTGAAAATAGCAAGAAAATAAAAAGCGTGTTCCTCAATAAATAAATAAATCAATAATGTTTGCCATGTCAACGAGCTCGTCAGGCTATACTCTTGTATGTTGTGCAGACTTGAGCTAAATGGCCGTGTAATTGAAAGCTGACCGGCTTCTTTCTACTTCTACTTCTCCTTCTCTTTCTCCAGCTCCAGCTCCAATTCCTCTCCTGGCTTTTTAGAAATGCGTCCCTTCAACACTCTGCGGGGCTGTCAATCTATCAGGTTCTCAACTCCCTCCTCTCGCTCCTACAACTTCAGGCGTCATTCTGTCACTTTAAAAGCGAAACAGATGCTGAGGACCCAGACTCGTACTCGCACTGAAACTGTGAAAAGGTTTACTTGTCCTGTTTACGGCATTGTAATTTCCCATTTGCCTCATTACCTATCGAATGTAATAATGTAAGGAAAAGAATAAAGGAAATTTTCCCATCACAATATTTCTGTACCTTGACAAAAAGTAAAAGAGTAAGAAATTTGCAATGCCTTTGAATTCAAAGCATTGAGCTAAACATTTTCCTGTCGCACGAGCG
Organism: Drosophila quadrilineata; assembly: GCA_018150725.1. Taxonomy (NCBI): domain Eukaryota; kingdom Metazoa; phylum Arthropoda; class Insecta; order Diptera; family Drosophilidae; genus Drosophila; species Drosophila quadrilineata. The sequence goes on from JAECWN010000375.1 coordinate 1,862,157, forward strand.
AGCCTCATTTTACCAGGCTGAAAACAAATTAAGGCTACAAAGTTATTTCAACCTTTTTTTTCATTCTCTGTCATTCATTTAAGAAAATTTCTGCTTGCTTGCATTTTAAACCCAAGTTTCAGCATTGTTCGAAATATTGTGTGGTAGGCTTTCAGACGGTTTAAAATTTTCAAATAATTTTAGGGCAAATCATAAATATTCAAAATGAGGCACAGTATCGATTGGAAATTCAGTGAAAAATTTCTTCATATTGCGGAATTTTTAATAGACCACTAGACTTACGTTTAAAGTTAATATGGTTACTAGAAAAGCTTTCTGCCTGCTGGAAAAATGCAATAACAGTTTCAAATGGGATTCTCCCTTGTGTTTGGCAGCAAATTCAATTTGGCAACTGCTCACTTTAGTTCCATTCACGTTTACAGTGCCAACCTAAAATAAATCTAATTGTAGACACGTAATTATATTAAAAATAAAATGTTCAGGCGTAACTTGGCCCTGATTGTTCGAGCAACTAAAAGGTAAAATGCAGTCAATCATGTACAAATTGATTTCTCTCCTTTCTGTTATTCTTCTTCTTTAACTTTGCAAACAATTGAGAAAGTATTTTCGAAATATTTCAAGCCTTTTACCAGCTTTGTTTAGAACAAGAACTCGTGCAGCCATTAAGTATGCATGAATAGGTCAAGGACCAGCTCGTGCCCATAACCCGCTGCCAAATGAATCCAGAAATATTTATAAGACCTCAGGTTGGAGTATTTCATGCGCCATGTATTGTAGTGAGTGTATGTGTTTGTGTAGATATAAATGTGGCGCAATAAATTTGTGGCATATATCTAAGACAATGACCTTGTCCTTCTGCAGGACACACAGCAGCGAAGCCAAATGGATGATTGAGTTGAGCAGAATGCGGGTTACCTGGTGGATCTATGGCTGCCTCACATTTCGCTTGTCCCTTTCGACCATTAATCACACCGATATGTCAATTTGGCGACACACACGTAACTCACAATTAGGACTGCTCTCTTGCCGTCGTTTCGGCCAAAATCTGACCTGCCGTTGCTGCCACTTCTGCTCTTTAATTATACGTTTCTAACACACGCACCACCACAAGCTGCGCACATAAGTATGCTACAAAAAGCTGCCCTCAGCTGATGCTGCTGCTGCTGCTGCTGTTGTTGATGCTGTTGATGGTGATGTTAAGTGCAACCTTGAAAAGGATCTCGTTGAGTGTGTTTGGTTGGCTTCTCAAAAGCCACACAACTGCTGCATTTCCGTGAGGCACACTCGAGTGTTGCATGCCACGTATCAGGTGGCGAGTTGCATCAATGCCACATTGATTCAATGGCTAACGAATTTTCCATTTCGCTAGCTGCACTAATGAGTTGGCCAAGTTTTTCTTTGGAATTGGGCTTGCATTGCAAATTGAATAGCGCAGCGAAATGATTTCATGGAATGGCACGACATTCAACATTTCTGTGGCCAGCGGACACATTGACATCTCAATTTTCCGCCATTTTCTTATATGTGTTTTTCCCCTTCACTTGCCATCCATACACATATCTCACTGTGCACATATGTATGTACATATGTATGTAGGCAGCACTTGAGCGTCGACGTCAACATCAGCTAAAACGTCAACGTTCATGTCATAGTTGTTGTTGGTCCTAGTTGTTGTTGTTGCTGTTGTTGTAACGCTTTTGTCGTACATTTAGTACGCTTGTTAGCCAAATGCACCCTTGAGGTATACATGAGTGCTGTATGGTTGACGCGTCCTCGTTCTCTGACATGCATCCTCTCCACCATGCATAGCCAAGCATCCTGCCTGCCAGCCTGCCTGCACTTATTTAAATAAATTGTTTATCGTGTTCACGTATAAACAGGCTTAAAATACAGTCTCAGTTGATGCATTACATAATTCATAAAATTCTACGCAGAGATGAGCTCAAGCTGCAGCTCAGCTTCCTTGATTGTCAGCGCTTTAAAATTATATATACAAGGATAAGCTGCAATCAAAATGCAAATGCGCTGCTCGTAAATGTTGCCATTGATCTACGCAAATTGAAAAAATTGAAATTGTATTCATTCTATTAAATCTAATTGAGCTTAAACTATTTATAAAATGCGTGAGTTGCAGTACAATAAAGCTTTATTCAATTTTCTGCTAATTCCTAGAAACTAACTGATATAACTTTAGAAAACAGAGACCCCAAAAAAGAAGAAAACACTGTCGACAAACATCTTGTGTAAATAGGCTTATTTATATACTTAGGAGAAAGCTGCTCAATTATTTATTTTAATGCCTGATAATTGTTGCTTTTAAGCAGAATTCGGTTTCATTTGCAGACCAACAAATAAAAAAAAAACATAATGTGGAAAAAATTGTACTCTATTTAGTGTAGCTGCCGGCATGTTGACAGAAAGAAATATCAAAGTGTCCTCGTCAGTGTCATGAAAATAATATACACACACACACACTCTCAAAAACACACACATATTCACACTCAGCGAAGCTTAATGCTTCCGCTTGTCTGCTAAGAAGAAAGTTCTTATTGTTTTTTTGGTTTTTTTTTTCATTTCTATTGTTTTTGTCGTTATTGTTGATATTGTTTTTGTTGTTGTTGTTGTTGCTTTGCATGGTATTGCGTGCTGCATACAAACGAGAGATTAGTTGCGCCCGCAGCGTTAACAAGGCTCAGAGAGAGAGAGAGAGAGATAAAGAAAGAGAGTGACTGAGAGACAGAGAGATAGAGAGAGGGACTGGGATGTAGATAAGGATGGATATGGACTGTGGATTGGACGCCGGACACGGCATATCAGCCGTATAACTGAACTGACTCAACTAAGTCCACATCATCTAATCATGGGCGTAGGTGGGCGTGGTAACAATTGAGAGCATTTATGCTTGGGCTTATTGTAATGCGAATTCGTTTATCGGCAGCGGACAACGCGTGGTATGCGTAATATTTGCCAAATAGTTAATGGGAAATCGCCAGGGACATGTCACAGGCAACTTTTCATTTCATATTTGTGTTATCCATCGAATCGAACATTTATTGCCCGCAATTATTTATTGCATGTCAATCGCTTTCTTATGGTTCTGACAAGTTGAAAACAAATAACAAATAACATAACATTTTCAGAGTCTTAGCCTGTCTGTCGTTTTGCCAAAGGAATTCACTTTGATGGCTACAAATGTTGTATTCACAGACAGGTGAAAATACGGCTATTATTACCAAAGTGAGAATGTTGAGTGATCTATTCACAGTTTTTGCTATTCATCTCAGTTATTGTGAAGATGTAAACAAAAATGTATTTCAATGTCAACTACATCATCTTCATCAGCAGAAGCAGCATCATAATAAGCAACTTATTTACTATGTCTACGCCACGTCGCCTTCAAATAGCTGTGGAAATATTGAAATAAGTTGAAACTGTCATAGGGAACATACCTTGTATACTTGAACTTATGTGAATATACATTGTATACAAGAAAATATCTCTTCAGCATAGTCAAGGATTTTATTCAGTACACGTGCAGTAGATAAACAAGTTCATTAAGTGCAGAAGCAGCTTCTGGGCAGAGGAACAGAAGAAGCAGACAGATAGACAGATACATATATATATATATATATATATATATATATATATATATATATAGAGAGAAAGAGAGAGTGAGGGGATCAAGGGACGCACAGTTTAGGCCCAAATGATGTCTCTATGTTTGCTCGTAATGTTAATAAAGAGACACGATGGGTATGCAAAGCAGGCTCTAACATGTGCTGTCAATGTTTATGGTGATTAAACTAGCGCCATCTGTTGACTAACGGCGGCACTATAGAGCCAACAAATTGAAGTAGTGCATTAGAGCACTTAAAATATGAGTAGACAATTTTGTCTGACTTTTACAATAAATTCACTAAACACATCGCAAAGAAAGACTGAAAACTGAAACTTATTGAAAATGTTCAGCATTTTTCTATAATACTTCAAGGATTGGAACACTACTATTTTGGGTCAACATTTTATTAAAATGTGAATGGCATGAAAATTGATTTATCAATTTCATACAGCCAATATCTGTGCTAAAATTCAAACGATTTTCAACATAAAGATGGGAAATATTTTCTCCTACCAATTTTAAATTGCCATAACGTTGCCTAAAATTCGATCGATTTTACAAAATTGTTGCCTGCTGTAAATTGTTTTAATCCTATTTGAAATCGAGGGCTATTTGGGGTGAGTATTTTGCAAATTCTGAACAATACAGTAGCCAAAAATAAAGTAAAAACACCAATTTGCCCATTATCCACATAAAAATCTAGTATTGAATTTCTCTGTAAAAACTAACTGGCAAAATGACTCAAGCAACTGCAAGTCAATAAAGTGGAATTAATTCTGAATTTATGGTTTTGTTTAATACAAGCAATTTTGCCACAAAATATAAACAAAACTCTTGTGTGTTTGTTATGTATTTGTGTGTGTAACATGTGGTTGAGCACTTTTATTTCAAAATCAATGCACCCACCTATTGACCTGGTACTCACATCAAGGATTTCACATCGATTTCGCACACAGCACGCAAAAAAACTGGGGAGAAGAGTAAAAGGGATAAAAGAGGCAAAAGGACGCAAAAGAAGTGTTGAGGGTCACTTTTTTTTAGCACGTGACTGGATGGGAAAGTTTTTTAGTTTGCAGGCACTTTGGCAGTTGTGGAAAACAGACTCATACATGTTGTGTGTGTATGTGTGTGTGTGGCACATAAATTAGGGAAAAACAAATACAAATGCGTATTGTGAGTAGTAAAATGTTGCAAATCAGCACACAAAAATTATACAGTCTGCAGCTGTGACTTGACAGAACAAATACAAATTCCAATTCGAGTTCGAGTATGAATTTGAGTATGGATGGAAAGAGGACTGAATACGAGTATGAATTCAACTGTAAGCTCTGAGTGTGATTGTTGGCAAGGGACACAAAATGTAATTTATGCTCATAAATTAGGCAATTTCAAGGCATTTCACAATTCGCATTAAGCCAGGCCAGGCACTTTGCAATTTGCTTGGCACAATATTTGTCAGCGTCCAATAGCCTTTGTTTAAACTCAGCTGCAATTCAGTCAACCTTAAATATTTTCTCATAAAATGCAAGTCAGCAAGTTGCCCCAACAACAACTCTATATATGCTTTCACAATTACAAAACAGTTTTGCCTTCTGGTAATTCCCTTCATGGCCCACATTACTCATCCGCAGTGTATGCCCGCATTTAGGCATGTGTGTGGGAAGGGATTCGTTTCTTTCATATGAGGTGTGAAATGAACATTTTCTTGCTGACTTTGTATACTACTAAAAACGACTATAGAATTCGCTGCAAAATGGACAGAAAACAATATTTCACTATTTGAATTGTACTTACACAAGAATTAATTTAAATGAGTGCAAATATTTATTAAAATAATTTTGAGCTATAAGTTGATTTAAACCCAACTAAGTACTTGTCGAAATATAAATAAATATTTGAGATATTTATGCTACTTTCACTTTAGCAGGAGTTTCATTTTTATTGTCAAATTGTTTTGTCATTTGGCATTTTAGTTGTTGGCCTAATCAATTATTTAGGCCAACATTTAGTTGCAGATCAGACTGTCAAATGCAATCAGAGCTATATTTATACAGAAAACATGAATTTTTATATTTCTGTTGCTATAAATAAATTTTATTTTGTAGAACATTTGACGCCACTTGCCACCTGATATCTGTTAAACTTTATATACTATTTGTGTTTCTCTAGCAAAAATACTACCTTTGACCTTCTTAAATAATTTCGGAACATAGAAACTTTGCAGAACTGTTAAAATTTTAATAGAAATTTCTAAGGACTGAAAGTAGCTAGGAGAGTGAAAAGAGCAGTTTTTAAAAATGATGCAAAAATTGTAACCTAATTAATAATAATTTATAATAAAATTGAAAGAAAACAATTACTATTGTACATTAATTTAAATAAATTTGACTGTCATTTCAGTAATCCATCTCAATAACTACGTGATATTGGCTGAACTGTCTTCATTTACTATGGAAGCACCATTAATATGAAATGGTTTCAATAATGGATTTAAATGCATCTGAAATGATGCCTCATTTTGTGGCAACAGCTACGATTGACGTCATCCGTGAATATATTCGGTGTGAATTTTAAATGTGGTTTTCATATTTGTAAATTGAAACGTTACCTTGGGATATTTGTGAATTTTTGGCGAGGTTAATGGAATTGCTAATAAGCAATTTAATAATTAAACATAAACTATTCAATTGGTTTTGTAAACATTGAATGGCATTTTTTTCAATAAATTGAATAATCTTTTTCTCATTTTTGTTCTATATTGTTGGGGAATTTCTGGCTGTCTGTTGTCTGTGGTAATGTCCAATGGCAATTGTTGTTTGACTTCAATTACAATTTTGTTGTCATTGTCCTGCCAGCATGTCCTGCCTGCGTGTATGTATTTGTTGGTCAATGACTTTGAACTTGCCTTCAGATTACGCTTTTATATTGTAACTCGGTGCGTGCAGAGCAACAATAAAACGTCTTTGAATGTGTGTTGGCCATTTTATTGGACATTATCCCGGCCACGAGCCAAATAAGCCAACACTGATGAATATATGTACATATGTGTGTGTGTGTGTGTGTGATTTCGCAGGTATCTCGGCCAAATGGGCGCCCATAAAATGTGGACTTAATCGCATTTTCAAAACGGAAACCGAAACAATGAAAGCAAACTGGGTGCAACTGGAGCACTCGGACATGAAGGTGGAATGAATGTGGATATGGAGATGGATAAGGTGCTCTGTCATTTAAATTTCGTTCTGTACAGAGTAAACACCATAAACATTTACACGTAGTTGCCGCAGGATAACAACACGTGCTCATGCCAAAGTATCTTTGGGTGCCCTGTGTGTATGTGTGTAAACAGAGCAGTCTGTTCAGGACATGCTGATACCATTCAAAACACGTAACAATCGCAAATATACACACGACACACACCGCACACATACTGATACAGGCATGCATGGACAATAAAGGACATTATGCTGTAGTGCTTTAGTCTATTATCAGGAGCACAGTCGAGCACAATGGCGAACTGAAAGCTTCACAGAGTTTCATGGGTTTCCCACCTGGCAGCATTAACACATGTTTTGTCATGTTCTCCATCTCTACTATGTTATATCTATACATATTTGTCTCAGAAACTCTTCTTCATTATTTCAATTTACACTTATCCTTTTGTCTTCGCTCCTGTCTACTTTATTTGTATTAACATGTGTGCATGTGTGTGTGTGTGTGCATACAATTTCGGGTAATTATCTCGGTATAAATGTCACTTTAGCTGATTGTTTGGCATCTCCCAGGCCACAAAAATTCTCTCCTCCCTACTTTCAGGACATCTCCCCCTCCTTTCTACTGTCTGTGTGTTTGTTGCTCTGTCTATTTACCATGTCTGTGTGCCGTTGTAATTAGCCACAAAGTGCTGCTGTTGCCATTAGGGGATGAGTCCCGACTAAAGGACATGCTCTGACAGACGAAACACAACTAGATCCCCAACAGGGCAGACACGAAGGGTCAGTGTTCGGTGTTCAATTTATCAGGATAATTCTTATATGGCAACTCTTTGCCCTTCGTCAAATTATACATTTAGTTTGCCGCAAATGTGTGAAGTTTCTTTAACAGCTTTTCTTTTCTTTTCCTTTCGTTTCGTTTCTTTCTTTTGCAAATTAACATCTGTCTATTAATGTTGCTGCAAACTAATTAAGTATATCTGAAGAAGGACTTCTGCAGAATGATCTGCTTTTATGTATGGCAAATAAAGGTACTTTAATGTAACATGAATAAAATTTACTACAAATATAATTTATAAGAAAAATACACCATTTGAGATTGAAGAAATCAGTTTATGCTTAAATTTTGAAATATTTAGAAAAATTTAATTAATTCTGTTTAATTAAAATATATATTTTATCTTCAGCATGATAGCAGATTCTCTAAATATAATTAATTTCTGAAAAATAATTTGGAAATTGAATTCCAAGTAAAGTCACCATTGAACTGTGGCAAATCTAAAGATATTCATTCTCTTTGCTTTCAATAAAGATTTCCTTTTGATTGAAATTTGTGGTGAACGTGAAACGTATCTATTTGTATAAAGTTCGACATTTTCCATTTTAGAGCTGTTGACACTCTGTAAACCATTAATTAATTTACTCAATTAAAACTTTTCGCAAGCCAAAAATGTCACCAGCCATTCTGAATGGATTTCGTATTCAAAAATTACTGGCTTAAAGGCCATGACCTTAATGTAGCCAAAGCCGAGAGTACTTGACGTGAAATAGGAGACTGTATAACGAGTTTCATAAGGATATTATATTGATAGACATGAAAGGCAAACTACGGCCCAAAAACTTACCCCAAAATAAGGCTAAAATCGGCTTAGCGGCTGTTTAAGACTTTAAGCCAACGATTTACACTGTTGCTGCGGGTTATGTTTCATAAAAATCTTTTTGTAGTTTTCTGGTTTACATCTTTCACAAAAGGACTCGCCACACATGGGCTCAACCTTTTCAAGAAGCACTAAAATGTTTACCACCGTTTCGTTGTTAAATTTTGTTTTTTTTTTTTTACTTAACTGTTTTTGTTTTGTGGCGACACAGAATTGAAATTGACAAATTAATCAGTTAGATATACTAGAAATCTATTAATTATTATGCTTTATTTTAGTTTCATGTATTATATTATTATTTGTTATAGAAAACTTGAATATTTTTATACATTTACATATATATATTTTTTTTATCAGATTTGTTTTTATTTTGACTTGGGTTTCTTTGGCTGCTTGAGCTCCGTTGTTTCACGTTGCTTTGTTGAGTTTACACTGAGATTGTCTTCGGCGTGGCAGTTGCTTTTATTGGCCGCCAGAACAGAACAGAGCAGAAACTCACCACGTACTACAGGCTACAGGACGACAGGACGACACGCTGACTGTCTGGCCCACTGGGGTCTCCCAGCAAAAAGGATACAAATATTTACAGGTGCATGACCAGAGAGGGGCTGCGAGAGAGCGCGCCAGAAAAGCTTTCGCCACTGTTATACACTCAAAAAAAAAAAAATATATATATATAATTACTGTCAATTAATATATGTATATATAAATTATTATAAAAAAAATTTATAGTTTTTAATTCGCAAGTAAAGAAATTTAATTAATTTGTTGTTTATTTTGTAATATTTTAAAATAAATATGCTTGTAAATATTAAGCTACCTTAATTTTGTAGTCTGGCAAGGCTGTGAAAAGCTCTGGATTCCTGCCGCTCTCTCACAGAACTGAAAGCTTTCACGTGTCAAAACAAAACCTTACACACACCAATACACTGACACAGTTACGCACAGCACTCACACACACACACCAACACACATATATATACACACAGATAGAGGCTCGCACATGTTGTCCGTCTCGTAAACGTAGTACCAACAACAACAACAACAACAATTTACAACTGTGGTGAGTATAAAATTGAAGTTGTTGTTGTTGTCCCGGCCGCGTGTCGCGTGCGAAGTATCTGACGAAGATGAGTAAAAGGCACTGGCAAAGAGAGTATGGAGTGTGATGGCAAAAGTAGCTAACGAAAAAAGGAAAACCCAAACAACGCTAAAAGAAAGAAAACAATGCAAACAAAAATTTGCGCTTTTACGAGCAAAGCGTCACCATCATGAGGATGAGCTGGAATAGGATCGCCTTCATAAGGGAGTATGGGTATGGGCAAGGACATGCACATGACCATCAACGTCATTTCGTCGTGGAACCTGCCATAGCTCATCATTGTCAATCTTTTGTCGTTTTGTCTGTTGGTCTGTTCAACAGCTCCGTCTGTTTTCTGTGTGTCTTATCCTTTTTTTTTTTGCTGTTTGTGATTTTGCGGTTCCCTTTTTTATTGAGATGCTAGTCTAGAGTATTTGGTTGGCTTAGGCTCGGCCTTTACCGGCAAATAAGGATGGATATCCCTTGAAGATGTTAGTGTAGTTTTCGCTACGTTCTGTGTGCTGTGCTGTTCTGTTCTGTTCTGGTCTCCTGCCACAACAAATTATGATAAGATGGGAGCTAAGCAACAAATTACCAAACAGTTGAGGCAGCAGCCTCTTGGCGCCATGTGGCTGGCGGTTCAACGTGGCGTATGCGTAATTGTAATTGAAATTTCGTGCCTACGTTTAATGAGTTTCTAAGCACTTGAGGTCGTTACCCGCTTTAAAGTGTTTGCTCTACGATATATTAACCTTTTAATAAAGCCCACTTTATATCTATTTGTAGAGCGTAATGAGAAAAAAGGAGAGCCCTAAATAAATTTGAGCCATTCTTATGATAGAAATGACAAACTAAATAGCTAGTTTCTATTAAGATGTATATTTATATAAGTTACTATTTTTAAACCAGAATAAAAAACCCTCTTCACTTATGAAGGTAACAAAGTCTTTGATTTATTGCACAAGTCCTTCGAGTGTGTGACAAAAGTCTTGCAACTGCAACATTGTAAATGTCATGCATGTAATGCCAAGATGACGTATGTAAGTTGTTTTATAGCGCTCTCATAACAACACACACACACACACACACCCACAATCTATGGCTATGAAGTGTGTATGAGTGTGTGTGTTTGTGTTTGACATCAGCAGTTTGAATTCTATTTTCATCTGAATGCACTTTAAGCACATTTCACATTTGCAACACGCGTGGATTGTTCGTGTTTATGTTGCATGATGCAATCAAATTAATTGATAAGGCAAAGCGCGTGTCGCAAATCACTTCAATCGATATATAATCCGATAAGTGAATATATGTTTGCAGACAGACCAATAACAACAGCAGTTAAATAACGAAAACAAGCTCAAGTTGTTAGAGATGCCTTCGGGGTTATAGTATTTCCTGATAGATGTAAATACAATTTACGTTTGATAAATTCAAAATTATTTCTACTGTTCTCCACAGACATATCGATAACAGATTTGTCCACTAATTAGCGTACTTTATTGTGTTTAATGATTGATGATTCACGCAGACTCAAATTAACAATTATGCCTCAAATCGTTTGAAGAGAAATTTGAGACCTGCTCAAGGACGCCACAATTTATGGCGTGGCACTTTATTGATGATTAAATGATTAAATGGGTAACCTAATACAAAATATAACACAATCACAATTACCAAAAAAAGCCCCCAAAACTCACACTCTAGTGCATTTTGGAAAACATTGTTGAGTATTTTGACATTTATTATTGATGCACGCAATAAACCAATTTGCTCGACACTCTCCAGTGGGTCCTTCTTCTGGTTGCTCGTTGTTCTCAGCCAAATTTTTATTGGTCTATTACTCTATTACATCTCTATTAGGTTGGATAGTGTGCTTTTAAGTTGCGGTAATTTCATTTCGCAATTTAAGTGCTGGAAAATGCCAAAGGTCAGACCCCATAATACAGCAAAGTGAAAATGAAAATGGAGGTGGAGGTGGACGTGGAAGTGGAAACGGAAACTGCGCATTTGGCGAAACCATCGATGTGAAGGGATTCCATTGAACGGGAAATCGCATAAGCCACAAATGACGATATCATTTATACCATTTACAGTTTGCTAAGTGCATCCTTTGAATGCTTCGATTGCCAATTTGGCGTCATTAATTTCAATGCAAGGTTCCACTCTAATTAGGCAATGGGTATGTCCTACATATTCACGCTGATGAAGGACACCCTGCTGCAAATGACAAACCTCAACGAAGATAACTGTTTTACCAACAATCATTTAGTTGAATGTTTTGTTATTCTTTTCCAACAAATAATGTAAATATTATTCTTGCAATTACCTTTGCATCCTTGGCGTAATAGAGATGATTGCGCTTCAAGCGAAAGTATCGACGTCGCCAGCGTTGAAAGGACCAAGTGTGCTTCAGCAGGAACCCCTCCTTGATAATGGATGCCTGAGTATAAAGAGAGAAAAAAAAATGAAGTGGGTTCGCAGTTGAACTAAGTGCAAGATTTTGTTTACGTATAAAAACACTCAATCTTAAATGAAATTTGCCGAGCAATTAGACTGCAGCTAAAGTCATTGGCCAGCCGAGAAGAATGCTGCCAATGTCACGTCACAGGACATAGATATGGACATGGACATGGACACGGATACTGCTGCGGACACGAGCAAGGAAAGTGAGAGAAACACCCGCCATATTCCATTGTCCGTCAGTTGCAATTCTCAGCGGAATGTCAACATTAATTGGCTGCAGAATAACAAAAGGACACTATAGTCGCCGCTCAATATGACAGCCAATGTGGCCAACAATCAATTGTGCAAACAAAGGACATTCACAGCCAGGACAGCCGGCAAAGCGATAGTGACAGAAAGAGGAGGTGAAACGTGGAAGGTCACAGCATATTGACCAGGCTCTTATTTGATTTGACTGCGCTTGCAATTTGTGACTGTAGTCCGAATATGAAAGTGTAAATAAGCGTAAAGCAAACGCCGATCAAATACACAAATAATCCAGTTCAATTATATGACAAATAAAGCATTTGATTAGAAATGGAATCGCTACGTTGAAATGGCTAAATTGATGTCGGTTTACGACCAACAATCAAAATACGTTTTAATTTCAATCCAATCCAATTGCAGGACAATTGAACTTCTTTGACAGACATAATCGCAAGTCAAGCGAATAAACGAAGGCAACGCAATTGCCAATCGAAATGGAAAAGGAAACTCGGACGTGGACATGGACACGGACACGGATACAAATAAAACCGAAAGCAATTGCATCAAATCATACAAATCAAAGTACAACGAAATATAATATTTAATATATGACATGCAATATGGCATGATATTTTCTGATATTCTCTCCGTATGTTCATGTGTTGGCCTTGAGTTCAAGTACTTCTTCAATTCCTCAACGGACAACTGGAGCTCCTTAAATGCTTTGACCATGACGAACAAAACACAACACAGTGTTAACTACTATTATGGCCTTTAAATGGCTCGACTTACTTTGAAGGGATATACCTATTTAGTGGTAATTAGCATATACACAACAAGAAATTCAAGGATTTTCTATGATTTAAGATTTAATGTTTTCTTTCGAACTCCGCAGCTCTCTCACAAATTCCATAACAGAGTTCAATGAACTCAAAAACATTAAGCGTCCTTGATTTTATAGAATTTTATATTTTCGAGTTTTCTCTTTCTTTTTCATTCTTGTTGTGCATTGCTTAACTTTGCTTTGTCATTTAAATCATAAGCTTAACTAAAAATCAAAGTTTGCAATATTTCGTTACGCATCAGTCGAAGGCAATCAATCATCTGCCATCGGCCAGCATGCGCTCAATCAGCCGCACATATCACGTATACGTCAAGTTGCCAACAGAAAATAAAATACTATATACATATTTATATACAAAAAGGAAAACATGCACAAAGAGCAGCAAACGCCTGATTCTGATAAGTGTGTTTGAAATTTTCCGTTAGCCGGTTATTGATTTTAAGTTCATGTTCTTCTTCTACTTTCACTGCTAACCAAAGATAAATAAAAGAGGAAATCGAGACGAAAAAGGAGAGGAGAGGAGAGGAGGCGAGTCGCTGAGCCTTTGGCAGTTCGTGCCTTAGATACAGATACGCTATGCCGAGATTGCTGCTCTCCTCCATCTTCGACGAGTCTATCAATAACGTAAACATAACGTCGAATTTCTGCTCTCAGTTCGTTGTCTTAGAACGCAACTTCCCCTACAGTGCCTGTAACTGTGCTTGTCCGCCATTATTTATTCTGTGTATCTGTTTGCTGTGCGGTGTTATGCGGTGTCTAGGTGTCGCTTTAAAAGGCATGCTTGATACGGTTGTCGTCTGTTATTTACGAAGGGTCAGCCCAAAAAAACACCGCCTTAAATAATATCGAACGAGAAATATATAAATTCGAGTATAGAAATTACTTTTGGCAGTCAACACGTGAGTTGCGAAAAACAAGCCAATTGACTGTGTAAATACTCGTAAATATTTAACACGGCGCCAAAGTTTTTCACACACACACACACAGACACATACAAATACGCTCACAGGGATACATAAATACAGAGCACGTGTCTGTGGCTTAAACTCTTATGTGTATCTTGAAGATACTGCGGCAAGTCTACAAGTGGCAGGCAGACAACAATGCCGTGTTTTTGCGAAAACTTCTCTCGCGTTTGCCGCTGTTGTTTATTGTTTTTGCCTCTCCTGTATTTTAAATGCTCCTCTCTGCCAGAAAGTACACAAATGGGGAGGAAGAGGCGACGAAAAGGGCGCACAGCCGTAGGCGACAATCTAGAAGCCAAGTTAAGATTCTCTTTGAATAATGGCAGCGCTAAATCATTTAACAAACTTAGAGAGAGATTTAATATTTTCTAGACAATTATTTAAGAGAAGATATTCATGAAATTGTACTCAAATCTTGGTATCTTCTAATGAATTTACTTAGAGTTTTCAATCACGAGTCTTATCTAGTCGCGACCTGCCCCTATTTGTATATTTCCTTATTTGTAGTTCCTTTGTTGTCTTGTTGATTTGAGTTGAATTTGTTGGCTGCAAACGCGACCATAACAATCCTAAAGAAGATTTCCTTCATATTGTTGTTGTTATTGCTTATTGTTTTGCGGTTTGACATATGAAAGGACCACGAAGGATGTGGGGGGCATGACGGGGCACACTCTAATAGAGCACTTGACTGCAGCTTGTCACAATCAGGCTAATGTGTTTTGCGGTTCACGGCAACAACAGTAACAACAAAGAGAAAGAAATAAAGCAGAGTGGAAACAACAAATAGATTACGAATGTTACTTGCCAAGTGAGAGACAAGGCAAGTGATAAATGTGCTCAATTTGAAGAGAAATTGTTGCCGGCAGACCACAAGTAATTGAAAAGGGTTGCACTTGGGAGTTGAGTTACATTACGATCTACGATTTCCATTTACATGTTAAGCATGGCCCTCATTCGTAATGCTAATGTTCAACATGGCGTATGATTAATGCCAAATTGTCATTATATATTCAAACGCCACGTTGGCCATGGACAACATGGCAACCGCCTAATTCCTGACTCGAACTTCATCAGGAAAAAAAGAGAGAGGCTGAAGTAAATACAAAGAAAAGTGAAATGAAAACCGTGAGTCGCCCCTACATTGTGTGTATGCACGGTAGAGTATAAGAAATAACTTAATTAAGGCGCTCGTTTGGTTTCAGATGCTTTAGCAGCGATTGCCTGACCCGTTGCATTTGTTGATGAGCATTTTGTGGTTTTCACATTTTGCGAGGCTTTGCCTTCTTATTTTTATTTCACGGGTTTTGGCTCCTGCAACTATGGCAACATTTAATTAAAATTAAAATATATGAAGACCACAGCTTTGGCGGATTTTTATACACTTTGTTGGCTCTTTTTTTCTGTTCACCCATAAATTAATTTCTACAGTTTTTTTTTGTCTTTATGGAGGGTGCCTGCGGAGTGCCACGTAAGACTGAAAAAAAAGAAAATTAAAAAAAAAGAATCTCAAAATGATTTAATATATTAAGTAAGAGAAAAATGAATTTAGTTACGGAAATAAATTTCAAAATAAAGATTCTTCAGTGACAGAAATTTTCAACTGCTTGCGATAACATATGCACTGCTTGCAACGCAACACAAGTAAGCGCAAAAGTATGCTACATTTTTGTGCAAATTTTCATTAATTCTGTTCACATTTTTATAGATGCTGGGTGCATTTAATGGGACTCAGTTACCTTTGACCTAAGAACTTTTCAAGCTACCCCCGCTTGAACGAAAATTCTCTGGCAAGCCAGAAATAAGATTTCAGAGTTCAAAAAGACTTCCAAACGAAAATCACGCATACATGTAAAGATATGTATACGCACAAGAAGCCATGCATGTGTTTGTCTATTGCCTGTCTGGACAGCGAACTACGCATACACACGAGCTCAAAACAAAAACAAAGAACATCATCAATGACAGTGGTAAGCAATAGAAACGGGGGTGGGTTGCTCACAACATCAATGACAAGAGTGGGAGTAGCATAGCGATATGCGATCTCTATAATGTTTTCTTGCTCATTAATTTGTGTTGTCTACGCTTCTAAAAGGCGTACATTCTTGCGCAATTGATGCACTCTCAGCAGCAGTCCAAGTAAGAATGAAACGAAGAGTTCGGCTGCCTTCGGCTCTGCTGAGACACTTCGTAACGACGCTCAGCCTCTGCTGGGACCGCTCGCGTACGACGCTGAGCCTCTGCTGGGACCGCTCGCAAGAAATTTTTGTGAACAAAACGTGTATATGAAGTGGGGTATCTATATGTTATTTGGTCAGTGGTCATAGTCAATAGAATGGCGAAGGCCAATGGCGGACCCAAGCCGCCATCTAATGGGGTAGTAGATAGTGAGTTGAAGGGTATATGGTATACTTACCAGATTGTTGTTACGTTTGGTGGACATGCGTCGATGGAATATGCGTGCCGGCTCCGTTTCAATTTCCGACTCTGACTCGGATTCATCACCATCCCGGCTAATCGCAATTATCGGTATGATGGGCACCGGTGAAATACTGCCGGAGCTGCAACCGCTGCTCAGACCGCTGCTCACACTCAGATTCCGTGGACTTAGAGTGTCCACGTGCAGCGTGTTGGGTTTTAAGTTGGCCATTGTTAAGCCACCCGCTTTTAACTTTTAGTTGTAGTTGCGCTTCTTGTTGTTTTCTTCTGCTGTTCTTGTTGTTTGAGCTTGAGTTCTTCTTTGCAAATAGCTAAGCATACTTCGAGGCGCTTGTCACTTGTCGCATGTGCGGGTTTCACGTTTCACGTTTTACGTTGTTGCCTTCAGCTGTCACGTTGCGGGCACGACGTTTAAAGTTATATAAAAAAAGAACCCTTTGTGGGGCAGCCGCCAAGTAGCCGCAGGTGGCCGTTGTTCGAGTTGCTGTTGCTGTTGCTGCTGCTCTGTTTGCTCCCCATGTTGTTGCTTATGTTAAAATATACAAGCTCACAAACACATACACACAGACGCACACGGATAGACAGAGAGCGACTCAGAGTGAGAGAGAAGAATTCCACATAGCAACAGACACGCCTCTCGTTTCACTTTAAGCGTTGATTAACAGGCATTTATTATTTTGTTTCTGTTTCTTTTGCTGCTGCTGCTGCTGCTCCGCTTCTTTTATGCATTTATCCGAGTTCAATTTCAATATTATATTTTTATATTTTTATGTCGTACTCGCAGGCGATTCGTAAAAAGAATGCCATCAAAATGTACTCAATAATAACAACAATATATAACTTATATATATATATATGTATATATGTATGTATATGTAGCAAAAATACACCACACTGATTTACATCGAAATACGTATACGTCTATGAAATTGTTTATGTAAACTGTATATAATATTTATTTAACTCTAACTAGTTTAGAATCAGAAAAGACAATATCCATTAGCTAAGCGTACGTAGAAAAACATTAATAAAATTTTTCGTCTCACACACAAAACACTTCACAGATACTGATGCCTTAATTATAATTGAATTGAATTATTTGCAATTTGTAAATAAATGTCCACATATAAAAATAAATCAAATTTGTCCGTTCACTATATTCACTATAGTACTTCAAATTTCTGGGGCTGCCAAATACCGCTTGGGGGCCTGACTTCAAGCTCAGCACTGGGCACTACAAATTTACCAAGAACTTTGCAGCTCGTCCCCGAAATACGCGTCGCTCTGAACGAGACCGCAACCCTCACTGCTGACTATGTGGCTCTGAGTGCGGCGAATACTTGCCGTCTCGCGGCTTCTAGGACTCGTGATTTCAACAGGGTTATCGAGCAACTCAAATTATGCTTATATGGGGTTATATTTATCGTACTTGTAAAGCAGCTCGACAACTCTATGAAATGAGAGCACAACTAACAGGAAACAGCTAACCTCAGCCAACAAGTTCTTTTGCTCTCTTTCTCTCTGTTTAGTTTGCCGGAGCTTTCTCGCACGCCTGCAAAGCATCAGCCCCGGCTCGGCAATCTCTCTCACTCGCTCTCTCTGTGTATGTTTGGCGCTCTCTTTGTCCTTTACGCTCTCACTACAAACGCTGGTGGAAAAGCCTATGAAGCGGCAGACATTCTGTAGCTCTCGCAATGCAAATGAAGCGAGCAAAACAAAAAGACGCAAATCACCGAATGCCATGCAAAACGTAAGACAACAATGTAAACAGCAAAGGTAATGCGCATCAAAGAGAGGCACAGCAACGAAGCAACAACGAGAGAGCGAGCCTAAAAATTATTACAACATAGTTTCAGGGGCAAGTCCAACAAGTTTGAATTTGAAAGGAGCTTTTTGCTTTGAGGCTTTTACTATTATAGCTTAAATTATAAATTGTCTTCTTATTGTTTTATTAATTTATTTGCAATCATTTTTTTTTTATTCAAATCTGTCTTCTAGCAAGCGGACTCTATACAACTGTCAAAAACCCAATCATGACACTCCGCATTCAACGTTCGCTCTCTTTTACCCTAAAAAATTATATATGTATTTTAATAATTGAAATAAATGATAAATTATGGTTATTTGACAACTTACACGTGGCAGCGTAGCACATCGTCGAAACCTCATGCACTGCGAGTCCTTGGAAAGATCATCCACATAATAGAACTCGTAGAACGACGGCCTCAAGTGGAAACCTCCCCAGTTATGTGGTAAAGGTATTTTACGTGGAGGTCTCTTCCACAATAAAAAACTGTTCGATCCTTTCAAATAAACCACTGCCCAGCGTGGGGTTTGGTGAGTATATTCCATGCCAATTCAGTTGTACATGACGTGGATACCTATTGAAGTGTTGATGCGCTTGCAAGGAGCACATTGGAGACACCACTCCGGCAACATGAATGCTTCTCTGCAGTTGCGGCCAATGGAAATGCATAGAAACATGAGGATTGGCTCCAATCTCGCCGGATTGTCGACCTCCCAATGTTGAGAAGAACGTTATGCCAGAGGGATCGATCTGTTCGACATTTGTCAGTCGCGTCACAGGCTGTCCACCCGCATCCACAGTGGCCAAACATGCCGTGCTGGGTTTACAGTGTGGGATATGCTTCTCTGCCAGGCGTATCCAACTCTGTAATATCCAGTAAGGCTCTTTCACGACCAGCTGACTATCACGGCTTAGCTCGGATGAAGCTGCTCGCAATGAGAAATGTTTAATGGCATTTCCGAGTCCAACTGGCCATATCTGGCGCAATATACAAGAGATTGGGTTCATGTAATTTTGAGATCATAAAACTTATCTAATATGCCTAGAACTTTAAAATCAAAGAGAACTTCGACTGAAAGAGTATTACTCATTTAATATAACTGAACAGCACATAACATAAACTGTTTTGGAAGACATGGAAGAGTCGCACTTCAATCAGCTCCTTCATGGCGCCAATCTCTCGTAGACCCAGTCATTCTCTCCCTTATGCACCAGTTTACCATCGACTTCGGCTTGGATATTGTCGCCTCGTCGAAAGCGGATGCGATCATGCAACCGATCGGTCTGTCCTTGCCAGAACTCGATGAGACTGGGACGCACCAGATATCCACCCCAGTTGGGTAGGGGAACTTCACCGTCGGATCCAAGCTTCTCCTTAATACCCGATTCAACTTCGTCGAGGTAACTGCGAGAGGGAATGCGTTGACTCTGGGGACTAGCCGCAGCTCCGATCTGGCTAGCCCGTGGACGTTCATGGAAATACTTTAGAGAAGCCTCTCTGGTAATCTTCTCAGCAACGCCTTCAATGCGTACACTGCGTCGCAGTGGCAACCAATAGATGGCAATGGCCACATTGGCATTGCTGGCAATATCCTCGGCCTTGCGGCTGCCATAGTTGGTGAAGAATGTGAAGCCCTCAGCAGTGGCCTCCTTTACGAGCACAAATCGGTTTGAGGGTTTACCCTCGGCACTAACCGTGGCCAGGGCGGCAGCATTCGGTTCAAGAATCTCTTTGGTGTTCAATGCATCATTCAACCAGTCGCGGAATATGCAAAATGGATCCTTCACTTTGATGTTCTGCTCCAGGAATGCATCCTTGCGCTCATGATATTTCAAGCGCAGCGCTGAAAAATTAATTTGAAACAGTATTATTTGTTTTATTTGTTTTTTCAACTCACCTGAAAGTGGTTCTATTGAGGCAGCTTCGCTCATCTTGCGCGCAACTTGTAACAATCTCACTGTATTTGAAGTTGTACAACGATAAGATATAACTTGGATTAGATTTAAATACAAGCACGTACTTTCTGAAGGTCAAACTTCATTGCAATAGGAAAGTATTTTGTTTTGATTACTGTTATTGCTGCAGTTTCATGTCTTGATAACAGCATGAACAGCTGTTCGCGCAGTGTTGCTTCATAATAAATACCAAAGAAAATACTAAATGAAACTAAACTGTTGAGCAACTGTTGAACGATTGACGGTGACTTTGAATTCAATAAAAATAAAAATTAAAATTCATTTAAATTAATTTAAGTTATATTTGTAAATATTTGATTAAAATAATATTATTTTATATCAATATTGATGTGACAACTCTGGCAGAGAGCATGCGTGTGTGTTTGTGTACGTTTTTTTTTGGCATTGTTGTTATTATTGTCGTTGAGCTTTCGTGGATTGTCGGCTCTCCATTTAACGGTTATCCTGCCACGCTGACGACGACGATGATGGCATCACAAGCTGAGAGAACAGAACAAATTCAACACGAGCGGCTGCTGGACGTGTGCGAAAAGTCAAGCGAATTGAGTGCGAAGCGCAAGCGAGAATTTATAGAGAAAGGCGGAAGCGGGGCAATCCATTCAAACACACACACAGACACACACATACACACACCGAGAACACACACGCATACATACAGTGACAATGGACGTGTGCATACATAAATGAATAATACGAAAATAATTTGTATACGAAAAGGCGAAAGGCGAAAAAGTTCAAAGACTTTGATAAACTTATAGTTATTTATAGTTGTTGCTGCACTTTGATATCATTATTACCGTGTATCGTGCATTGTTTGTGTTTGTGCCCTGCCTGTATATGTATAAGTGTCTGTGCATGTGCATGTGTGTGTGTGAAATACGTATGAAGGTATTGGTGCGTAAAGTAGGTTAAAAAGGAACGACGACAACGAGAGCACGAGAGTTAAAAAACAGAACGAGCACGAGAATCAGAATCAGAATCAGAATAAGAATGTCCTCATCATTTTCACTATAATAGTAGTATCCTTATTATTATTATTCCTTGGAATAATTGCATATGTGTATGTGGTGGCGCGAGGGGTGTGCAGGACAATGCAGTGCAACAGCAAAACCAACAAAAGCAAAATACAAATGGCTTGATACTGGCAACTAAAGATATTAATTCGTGAAAATCCTTGCAATCCAATTCGAATATTAACCAAATATAAACTAGTTTAACACAACCAAAACAAATAGAAGCGTGATATTTAACAGCTGTGTCCTGATTTTAGCGCAGTTGACCAAACACACACAAACACACACAAACATACACAAACACACAGATACACTCACACAAGCATACACGTAGAGACACAGTTAGGAAAAGTATATAGCAATATATGCCCATTGAGTGCCTTATATCATTCGATAATAATCCACAAGGTGTCTACTATGCCGGACAGGAACTATCTGGCATTGTTGATCTTAGCGTCGATGCCAACAAGCGAATTAAAGGTAAGTACAGTCACCACCCACCCACCTACCATTCCTCGTGACTCACGTGGCGTATGAGTAATATACTCGACTGCGACTGCGACTGCGAAACGAACTATGCACATTTAAATACTCGAAGGACATGCGTCCGACATGTTGTGTATTAAAAAATGTATGTACATACGTAGAAACAAACAATAATGCGACTCAAACTCCAAAACCTAACCTCTAAATAATTGTCGCCATTTTGAATGTGCTTTGCAATTAATTGCTGTTATTTTGCTGGCTATTGTTGTGGTTTCCACCACCACCACCATCACCACCGTCCGCCATGATTGTCGCATGTCCCCGCTGAGTTGTCCAGCTCGTTACAGTTGTTTACCAGCTGCACAGTTCGAGGTTTGCCTCCGTTTTTTTGCATGTTTTTTTTTGTCTTTTATTTTCCATTTTTTTAATTTTTGTTTCTTTTTTTTCGCTGTTGTCCTTTTTGCTGTTTTATGTGTGGCGTCGCTTTTGGCATGCCGCCATTTTTATTTATCCATGAACTCGTTAAAGGCGTGGTAAGTGCAATACATTTTTTGTTTTCTATTTTTTTAGTTTTGTTGTTGTTGCTGCCACTGATGACGATGTGATGATGATGATGATAATGATGATGATGACGACGACGATAAAGTTGTCCGTGTGCATTGCATTTTAATTTTGTAGTAGCTATAAGTTTCGCAGCCTTTCAGTTGATTAGTCTGCATATCCCGCTGGCAGGAAGCAGCAATGTGACTATGAGTCAGGACCGCAAATGCAAATGCACTGACTAATGCAACTAATTTTATTACTTTTCCGACAACTCCATTAATATGCAATGGCCATGCTTCAACTTCATTCCTCATTTAAGTGACTTCTTAATGCATTTTATGGGTTTTACGATAGATTTAACCCAGCGATAAAAATGCTAGTTTAGAATGGAAAATTAACTGCAAATGAATTTATTAAAAGGGTTTTGAATATTCATGTGAAATACTTCACAAGAGATAGCATCTTAAATCTCATTCATTATTTTTAATAATATTTATTTAAAAAGTAAAGAAACAGTGCAATATAAGTTTACTATAATAACCTTATGACTATAATTCTATTTTGAAAAATGTTTAGGGAGTAATTTTCTTGTAAACTTTGAACTATGCAAGCAACTGACTCAGGGGGTAACGCGAAATGTCTTTAAGGTCAATGTTACATTCCCAAAATTGACTGTCAATTGAAAATTTGATTTATTGCAAAGTCCATTCAATTCATCTTTACTTCAAGTAATTTTGATATAATTACAGTAATTGTTTTTTTTTTGTTTATATTTTGATAAATTGAAGAAATAATTTAATAATTTAAGTCCATTCAATTCATCTTTACTTCAAGTAATTTTGATATAATTACAGAAATTGTTTTTTTTTTGTTTATATTTTGATAAATTGAAGAAATAATTAAAACTAAATGTAGTTAGAACTGTTGTTACTTCTTATAAATCTTCTGTGTGTTATATTCATATTGTAATCTGAATTATGTCTAAGCCCAGTGAAAGGCCCTCTAAGCCAGTAGTAACCCCTCTTTAAGTTAGTAATCTATTTTATAACCCATATATATATTTTTTTGAAATTACTATTCAAGGCATTCATGTTACTGTCAGCGGCTATGCCAAGATACGCTGGATAAAAAAGGGATATCCACGGGACAGCGAACGCGCCATGTGCCGTGCCTATCGGTCGTATTTGTCATCGAGATCTTATGTGCTCGGCTCGTGTGCCGGCAACTCCTGCATCGACTGGCTGGCTGGAGAGTACTCGTATACGTTCCACGTCATACTGCCGGACAATTTGCCGACATCCTTTGATGGCAAGTATGGACAAATACATTATGAGATTATAACGACGATCGAGAGATCGGGTCGTTATCCGAAAGTGTTCAAGCTGCCATTTACCGTGATACAACCATTGGACCTGAATGCCGATGCCATCTACCGAGTAAGTAAAAATATCTGCCACATATTATTTCCTTTTAAAATGAGAGGTATTTTGTTAAGGTGCCACTGGAGATACTCGACCGGAAGCGTTTCTGGAGCTTTTGCTGCCCGACAGGACCGCTGACGGTGAAGTTTTCGACACCCTACTGCGGTTACGCGCCGGGACAGAAGATTCACTTTGTGCTGTATATCAATAATGAGTCATCGATTGACATAACCGAGTGCGAGGTGAAACTGAAGCAAGAGGTTAGCTACGAATCGCATGATCCGCAGCACGAGTACCGCTATGATAAGCATCTGATTGCCTTAAAGCAGTTCGGCAATGTGCTGCGCTGGTCAAGGAAGGTCTACAGAGGTTACCTGGATTTGCCATCGATACCGCCAACATCGGTGAAACCGACATGTCCCATTAGCGTTAACTATTCGATTAAGATAATTGTGAATCCAACCGAGTTCCATTGGAAGCTGAAACTCAAAATTCCGCTGACCATCGGCAGCATACCCATCATGGATGGACCCGAGGCTCTGCTACGATTCAATCGGGAGCAGCAGCAGCACCAAGTAGTTAGTCAAAATTTTCAAATGTCTACGCAACAGACGCAACGGCAACGTGATCGCAGCGTTGTGGCAATGTCGGACCAGCAGCGATTGACCACCACCACCAACAACAACAACAATAGCAACGGCAACGGCAACGGCAACAGCAACAATCAGGCGACACAGCATCGCTCGTCGGGCGAAGGTGCAACACTGCCGACCAATACCAATACCCATGCCACAACAAGTCCCTCATCAACGCCAACAACTGCCGCCCTGAGGCCCATGGCCATGCCTGCGATATTAGTGACAAGCGATAGCGATAATCCCCCAGATTATATACCAATGAGTAAGATGAGCCCCAAAGTATATGCATATATCATTTGATATTTAAGAGAATACTTTCTTATTTGCAGTGCCGCCCTCGTACGAAGATGCCATGGCATTGAGCGAGAAATTCAGCGATGATATCGAATTTCTGACAAATGTTAGCATGAGCAGCATTATGTCCACTCAGGGCGATGCAACAAGTGAGCGTGAGCCCTTTAAACCGCGTTACCCGGTCTATTACGATTACGAGACACCGACCATACCGCCCGGTAGTGATGATTCCACTGAATCCGACACATAAACCACAACAAAAAAAAAAAAACAAATCAAAAAAAAAAAGAAGTTTGTTAAAATGACAAAAAAAAAAAAATGAAAAAAATGTTTTCTGCAAAATCTAAAAACAATTGAATGGCTGAGTGGCATTTTATTCCAATTCATTTAATTTATTCGTTTTCTCCTCAAGTAGTTAGAACAATTCTTTTTCAATTATTAATCAACAATTTATTAACTGCAAAATGTTGAGCTACTTAAGAAGATAAAACCAGATCCTTTTCTGATAGTTGTTAGAACATACAGGCCTGTTCTCCAATCTGAATCCAAAAGGAACGTGCGGTTTTGAAATATATACCAATTTCGAAAATGAATCTTTTGTTCGGATTTGGACTTGAGAACAGGCCTGACAAAATACAATGTTACAAAATTTAAGATTTATTTCCGATCGTCTGTGTAATATTTAAACACCACTTAACGAAAGCATACATCATTTATCAATTAACAAAAATTTTAATTCGAAATATTTTTTTAAATGTTGAAGATTGTTTTCTATACGTGGTCCGATTTGAATAATTATCTTAACTTTGACTCAACGCTTTGCAATAATAAATAAATAATTTGTATTCCTTAAAGTTTCATCTTTCATATCAAATTGCACGTATTATAATAATATTAAATATATATATATTTAAGAAATTATATTTATAATAATACATAATTGATAACAATAATTCTACATGTATGCTCTGTTGTGGTTTTATTCATTAACAATTCTTTAATTATAATCAATATATTAATATATTTATAAATTTAACGAATTTTATGTACTTTTTGACAAATTGAAAGCCTTATGAAAATAAGTTTAGTTTAAAAGAAAACTTTGTATGTGTTTGTTGAAGCTTTATTCCGAATTCGATTTCAATTTTGAACAATTTCTCGCATTTTATTCCAAAGTTATAATAATATTGAATTTTCCACCATATATAATATTAAGCCAACCACAAGGGTTTCTCAAAATATACTGAAATTGTAAATCTGTTCTCTTGTTACCGCCCCAAAAACATGCAACATTTTGTACCGTCCAAACAATCAATCGACCCCTTTGGCCCAATTTTAAATCAACATAGAGACGCTCTACAGTGAAACCACAACAACAACAACAACAATCCACATTGCAGTGCAACAGGACACGACACTGGTCACATCGGATGAGGACTCGAATGCGAATGAGAGTGCCGAAGGAAGCATTGAAAAGAAATGATGCGAGCAGCAAAACAACAACATTTACATATTTAATCAAAATCAAAAATGAAATTTATAAGAAAAAAAGTTTAAAACAGAAGACATTGCGCGAAGATAGATGTTAAGTCTGAACAATTTTAATTGGAAATGAAAAAACATAGATAAACATACATATATATTTTGCAAGATCATGAATATTCATCTCGTAGAGCATATAAATTAATCAAATTCTAACTCAAATTCGATACATGCCCATCAGTTTTCCTATTCTTCAGCTATCTAAATTATTTTTACCTATTTATCTTACTGCTTTTTTCTAAAAACTATGCAAAATTTTCCAAGCATTTCCTGAAAATCTACTTAGTTATACATAAATAAATAAAATGTAGTTATTGCATACTTAGGAAACCTTTTAGGCGTAAGCAACAATATATTAAAATTTGCACAATTTTACGAAAACCAAAGAAACCAGAAAAACGATTAACATTTTCGAAGTTTACAATGTCTATGATCAAATTTAAACAATTTAAAAAATTAGCTAAAAATCAAATTAAACAAAACATAATTTAATTGGTTTATATTCATTTCTATTTGAATACTATAATGGCTATGTGAATTTTCTATACTTAAATCTATATTTTCGTTGTTAATTCTTCAGACAAATTACATTGATTAACTTGTACTTCCTTTGTTTTTGAAACAAGTCTATCCAGAAATACTTACTCTTAAGCATACTCTGTCTTCAATTAATTCAAAATAAACCCCAAATGGAGCAATATATATAAAAATATATAAAAATGATTATATGTACTTATATCCAGAAAACAGTATTCAAAACAAGAGTTAATTGACTTTTAACGATTTATATTTTTGGGGTTCAACAACTGAAACAAGTGGTTATGGTATTGCTGTTTTTAGAATCCGAAATTCAAAAAAAATATATATTTTTTATATAAATTTGTATATTATTTTTTAATATTTTTTTCTTTTATTTCGAAGTTAAATAAGTTATTTTTCTCAACAACAATATATATTTTTAAAATGATTGCATTTAAAATTGTTGTGATCGAAATCATTGATTTCCAGTCTTTGTAACACTTAGAAAATTTCTCAGTAAATTTTTTAATTTATATAATTATTTATTTATAAAAATATTCTTTCTATATTTTTTAATAATCTTCATTGAAAACTATTTTAAATGTAATTAAAAAAATATTTTTATAATTTTTTAATTGAAGTTACTTTTTGTACACTTTGTGGTCCCATTTGAAGCCTGTTTGGAAAGCAGCCATAAACTGCAGGTTCCTTAACTTTTTTTACTTTTTCTATAAAAATAAAGAGTATGCAGGCTCTAAACACTCATAATCGTGTTAGAACCAGTTTTGTAAAATCGTTTCAGGTTAGTAGAGTCAACTGGTTGTTGCCTCGATTACAGCAAGTGAAGAGAGAGTACGAGTAAGAGTACTCGGATGGGATTCGCATTCAGATAATCGGCTGAGAAATACAAATACTGTTCGTACTATGATACTCTATAAATCTCAGTTGGCTTAGGCGCAGTCGTAAACTAAATTTATCTTTATTTCGCGGCTTTGTGGTTGTGGGAGTGGAACTGAAAGCGGGAAGTGGGGGCTGCCGAAACACAATTCGAAGGCAGCTGGAAATATATTCATAAACAATTGAGGCACGGGCAAAGTTGTCAAAGTCAGTGGCAGCAACAGTTGTTGTCGTTCTTCTTCCCATTGTTATTGTTATTTTAGTTGTTGTTGTTGTTGTTTTTGTTGTTGTTGCAGTTGTTTGAGGCGTTGACACTGTCGCTGCCGCTGTCGTTGACATTTGCCAGTTGTCGGTGGAGGAGCTCGCACAGATTGAGAAGTAACGCGGCAGAGAAGGTTTAGAGAGTCGCGTGTTTGCGTGTGTGGAAAGTTCTATTCAATACAGGATTATCGCAACTATACCCTGTAATTAATACTCTTGCAACAATGACTATCAAATGCCAATTCAATTTGTCGCGTTCAGCTGGCGTCTACTACACTGGCGAACAAATTTCGGGCACAGTCAAGCTAACTGTGACGAAGAAGCCGTTGCAAGTTGAAGGTGAGTTGAACTCCATGTTGCAGCAAGTAGACAACACCTACCCCCTCCCCTACCCCTCTCACTGTTGCAGGCATCTGTGTTGAATTGCTTGGGGAGACCACAACAAGTTGGCAAGAGGATGTCAAGTGTCTGTTGCACGTCGAGCACAACGATGGCTCAGCTAGACAGAGAGATCCGTTGCAGATCAACTATGTTGCCACAAAGACGCATACTGAGCAGCGACTGCCACTTGTGGCTGATGCACTTGTCTTGCCACTCGGCAGCATCGAGTTGCGAAAGTTTTCCTTTGACTTGCCCCATGATTTGCCAGGCAGTTGTCGCTTGCCCCATGGATCCACCAACTACACGCTCAAGCTGACACTAGAGAGAAGAAGCAAACACGCCAAGATCTTCCAGCAACGTTTGTGCATCAGAGATCGCATTGAGTTGCCTCACCTGCTGCCTGCCACATCTGAGTCTGACGATCTCAGACTGAGCTTGCCACGCAGCGTCTACGTGCCCGGCCAGAGAGTCGCCTACGAGCTGGAGACTTTCAATCAGAGTAATCCTAAATATACCACCCGATTGTGCCAATGCATCAGCTATGGCAGTCAACTGCCTTTGGTGAAGAGGAAGCAAGTGATCCGCGTGCTTGACGAGAGTTGCCACATGGCCGATGCACTGCATCTGCCCTTAACAATGCCCATCATGAGGCAACTGCCAAGTGAACTCATTGAGATTAAATACTATTTGGAGACACTATGCAAGGACAGCCAGCGGCTAAGGCTGCCACTGCTTGTGGGCAATGTGGCGCCACCAATCGATGCCCCGTTAAACCATCACAGCAACTGCTTCGACAACCTTGGTAAGTGGCCATTTACTTACTTTCCTCTTGCCAGCTAACTGTTGTGTCTATATAATTTTCAGGTCTCTCCGAGAATGAGCTATTATTTTCATCCATCAATCAGTTGCAGCCCCATCCACACATTTCCCGGGAAATTGCCTCCACCAACTGTGGCAGGCAGAGCGAGCAGCTGCGCTTGTTGCGGCGCCGCAAGAAGCAGTCGTATCTGCGATTAGCACTGCGTTATTTCTCTAAAACTCTGGCTAACCATTAATTAGATATCTGAGAACTTCATAGGAACTAATTAAGCGGAAAAAAATATAATTTAAAACCGGAATAATATGCTTTTTCTCTTGAATGAGAGTTAAACAACAAATATGGTTTGTTTTTAATTTGAATTCTCGATGATGCGAGAGAAATATAGTTTATATTGAAAATAAAATATAAATAATTTCCAAATAACAATTAAATTCATAAAATATATAAAATTATTTCTCAGTCATTCTATTTAATTTTTATGATTTGAAATTTTACTTGTTTGCCACGATAATTACCAGATCTAAAGTGTATTTTGAAAACTATTGACAAATTTAAATTTAAAGTGGCATATATAAAAAGAAAATAATTATTTGTTAAATACATTTTATTGACATATTAAATTGATATTGACACATTAAATATTATGAAAACATTATTTAAAAAAATAAAATATTTTTATGTAAATTTCTATAATTTTTATGGTTGTTTGATTGGTTTGAAATGTAGTATATTAAAATGAACAATAAAAACAATAGAAAAATATGAAATAATTCCTTAGTTAATTTTATATTTTTTTTATGGCTTGAAATTTAGCTTATATGCCTCGATAAACACCACAGCTATATTGTTTATCCTAAGGACATGCCGAAGCCATAGCTGAGAGGGACAGGTCAAGGCGAAGCTCATTGCCTCAATTATGCACAGAAAATTGAGTAAACAGTGCGTGGGCTATGAACATGCCACAATGCTCAATATTCAATTTAAGACTTTGCCACATAATGTGGCATCAATGGGGCGGCAAAACCCCATTTAAAAATATACATATTTTGCTTAAGTTTAAGCGGCGTTTATTGCCGCCAAATGAAAAAAAATATAATTTGTGTTTCAATGTGGCCAAAACAAAACCCATGTGCTCAACTCGCCCCTCACCTCATCCTATCTATATATTTTTATTTACACACATATTTTGTAAATATATGTATTATTTTTTTGTAGTGCGAACAAAGAAACTGAAAGGGCCAAGCCTGAAACATTTGCTCCATTTTGGCTTAGGCTGCTGTGGCTCTCTCTCTGTGCCTTGAAATATTAGACCAGAAACAGCATCAGCATCAGCATCAGCACAGAAGCAGACAGTAGACAGTAGACAGCTCTATGCAGACACAAGGCGCCAAGTTATTGATTCGCGCCCCAACCGTCTGGCGAGCGCCCCCTATGAGCTGGAAAGCGAAAGCCACATTGCCTTCCGGATGCTGACCGAGAGAGAAAGAGATGGAGAGAGCAAGAGAGTGAGCATAGTTGAGAGGACAATAACGGGACGCACAACAAAGGAGCTCAGTGCGCGTCTGGCTGTGCCATAGTTCAGTTCAGTTGGGTTACAGATTTTGCCTTGTGTTGCGTCCATTTGCTTGCTGCTGTTGTGCTGCTGTGATGTGAACTTCCAACTGATTTATAGCAATCCCCAGTCGAGCCCAATCGCACACAGTCCGGTCCCGTTTTAGCCATGCCCACCACCTGTGTTTTTCAGTTGGATCGACTGAATCCAATCTACAATAGTGGCGAGTACATCAGTGGGAGGATTCTGCTACGCACGGACAAGGTGAAGCGAGTGAACGGTGGGTAAACGGATGAGGAAACTTCGATTGGAATTATTGTCACAACTATCTCCTTCAGCTGTCTATGTTACGCTTGAGGGCGAGGCCAAGGTGCAGTGGTCCATGAGTGGCAAGAGTGAGACCTCCAATTATTCGGGACATCAGCAATATCTCCACACACGCACAAACGTCTTTGACAATTCCTTGTTTCGGGCGGGGGTTCATGTTTATGTGTTGACCCTGCGCATTCCCCCCGACTGCCCCAGCACCTGCAAGGGACCCTACGGATATATTGCCTACAACATCTCGCTGACCATCGACAAACCCTGGGGTTTCGATGAGGTCTTTCGCAAGCCCATCAATGTGGTCCAAACATTGGATCTCAATTATAATTCCGAATTTGCGGTAAGTGCAATTAGTGCAAAAGGGATAATTATAGATAGTGCTATCTTACTCTTGCAGTTGGCGGTTAAGGATGAGAATATCAAATACCTCTGCCATTGGCCTTGCATATCCGGGCCAATAAGCACCAGTCTGGCATTGCCAGCCTCCGGGTTCACACCGCTCCAGGATGTGCCTTACTGTGTGGAGATCGACAACCAGTCGCCGCACTACGATATTATTGGTGTGGAAGTGTCCATTAAGCAGCACTTCGTCTTCCTCTCCCGCAAACCGGTGAAGCGTAATTTCTACACCCGTACATTGTGCAAGGAGCTACTCACGGATCGAACCTTGAGGTTGTCGAAGCGGGTCTACGAGTCCAGCATCTGCGTGCCCATGGATACGCCTCGGTCCACACTGAATCCCAACTACATAGTGTTTCTGCATTATACGTTGCAGGTGAAGCTAAAGACTGGATACTTCCACTACGACACGGATCTGTCTGTGCCCATTGTGATAGGTACCACCCCCTTGCAGACCATGCGGTCATCCATCCGCACCCAGCAACCGTCCAGACGGACACCCACGCCGGAACGCCAGCGGCTGATTGAGCGTGTGCAGCCGAGACCAGCAACGGTGGACGAAGAACCAGGGCAGGAGTCAGAAACGGCTGTGGACGAAACCCATCAAGTGCTCGAGGATGATGAGCCACCCTCCTACGATAGTTGCCGTAAGTTGAAATCGTTCAATTGCAACCCACATTATTTTTTGTCATGTACCCCCTTTTCCCATTTCCAGTGCCGCCTTCCTTTAGCTTTGCCACTTTGGCGGGCAGTCAACAGACCCTGGCAAGTCAACCCTCTGTTCATCAGCGTATACAGCTGCCCAGATTTCCTGGATTTAGCACTTTCATTGGCACTGCTCCGGCACATGGAGGCATCGCCTTGGAGGACTCTGGACTGGACATGCATTACTATCGATCCTATGGTTCGCTGGATACTGATCACACTGGACTCAGTCTTGATACTTTTGGTTCCCTTTGCGGTCCACTCTCCGAGCAGGTCGAGGCTGAGCACGAGGCAGAGGCAGAGGAGGAAACATCGTTATCTGTCCAGGCCCAGATACATGAATCAGCGCCTCAGGCACCTCTTCAGCAACAAGAGGAGCATCAATTCTAAGTGAGAAAAATAATCAAGTGTCTTATTCGAAATGGTGGTAATTATACGTAAGATTATAAAGATATTCTAAGTACTCGTATATAAGGAGAAGAAGAAGAGAAGTCCATTGTATTTTTTAAGAGGAGTACAACATTTTCCGTCATATTGGCAAACATTTTTTGTATTGACTGCCATCCAAAAATTAATTCGAAGCGAACTTAATAATGTGCCAATAGATAAATAAAGTTTCTTAGCTCATAATTCCATGGCTTTTTACATGCAAGAAAATACATTCTATATAGTACTTTATATTAAATTGAATTAATCTATGGATTATCAATGAAAATTATATACTTATATATTGATAAAAAGAAATATATTTAATTATTGTAAGCTCTACTAATGCGTTCATTATTGGACAATAAATATGTATACAACCTTCAACTCGATTTTAAATTTTATTATGAATATAGACTTAAAGCTGTTTTGAAATTTCCTCAAATTTTGAATACTTAACCGGAGTTCTACTTAAAATATTATTTATTAATGTTTAATCTAAAATTTCATTTTTAATTTATATTGATTTTTTTTCCACTTTTAAAACTATATATTCCATTTTGTTACCCATAAATTTATTGCCAATTTTATGGGCTGATGCCTGATTTCGCCTTAATGTAGGCAACGTTTTTAGCCATCTGGAGCTCCATTTAATTAAATTTTGCTAATTGTCATAAACAATCGTGTTTGGTTGCTATAAGTGCTCGTTATTCACAACCGACGACGGCATTGATCGTCCCAGACCCCCGATTAGATAAATATTTCTGTAATAATAACACTAGGCGATAAGAAAATCTATGGAAGCTATCGTTTAATAGGCCAAACAATTGTAGAGAATAAGTCAGAACGCGACTGGCAGTCAATTGGCAAACAGTGAAAATTGAAATAATCATGAGCCAGATCTGTGATATACAAGTGGAGAGGCCCAGTGGGGTCTATTATGCCGGCGAGACGGTCAATGGAAACATCTATCTAACCCTCACGGAACGTGCCCTAATCAAAGGTATGTGTTATGCCCATGACTCATAATCAACGTCAGAATTAACCGCGCTTCACTTCACTGATAAGGTTTGACTCATACCTGATTATGAGATAAGTTAATTGGAAATTGTAAATAATAATAACAATATTTTTGCACTTACAGCAATTGCACTTGAGTCGAATGGATTTGCCTGCAGTTCTTGGCTGAAACCTCAGAAACAGAAGAACAACTCCCACAAGTCCAAGAAACCAAAGGTGCCAAAACCTCCGATTGCCTATGAGCAGCGTGTGGATTACTTCGCCAAGGTCGATTATTTTGTGGGTTCTGAGGCTGCACAACCTCAGATCGTAAACGCCGGTGCCTATAGATACGACTTTAGTGTCCAGTTGCCTCCCAACTGCCCCAGCAGCTACGAGGGGGAACATGGACACATTCGCTACGTGCTGCGAGTTCGTGTCTATGGCAACACAGATCAGACAGCGGATGTGGCATATGTTCGGCAACTGCAGGTGTTGCATGTCAATCTTGGCAATCATGTGTCGAACCAGCTGGACACTCCCTGCGAAGTTCAGGCAATGGAGCACACGCCGAGTATGAAGTTCTGGCAACGGCCTTTGCAACTCCAGTTGGATATCCAAAAGTCCAACTATGAGCCAGGAGATTGCATATCTGTGCATGTAAGGCTGGAGAATCCTCAACAGCTAAAGCTGCAGACTCTGACCTACAAGCTGAATTTGGTCAGCAGCTACCTGGGCCAGCAGAAGGATAAGCCAAAGCGTGTGGACACCAAAGTGGATCGTCGCTATCTGATTAGCAGCAGTCATCAGTTGAAGAGCGTGCCACGACGAGAGTTGCTTAACTTCCAGCACTTGCAGACGTTGCAAGTGCCCCAGACCGCAGCGACACTGAGTGCCGCGGAATGCGCCTGCCTTCAGCTAAGTTACGAGGTCGAGGTCATCATTCAAACCTCATCCCCAGAACGTTTCATAGCTGCTCAAATCCCAGTGACAATCACCAATCCTCAGAATTCAAGCAAGCAACAAATTCTGGTTCGTTCTGTGGGTGTGGCAAGTGCGCCTAATGAGGCACCCGAGCCGGAAACTTCGGCATTGCCTACCAGAAATATGAGCGTCTCCATGTGCTCACTGGGTCCCTCAAATTTCCGTGAGGCGGAGTTCATGGTGGCCACCAATTTGAATAAAAGCGATAAACATGCGATGTCCGGGGAACATATCGATTTCAGACCCCGTTATCTGTACTATGAAATGGAGCACGCTGAGACGGAGAGGGTGCTATAGATAATCCTACGATTATCGTTCTGATAATCATATACTTAATTATTTTACTTACTTTCATAGTTTGTTTGTAGATTATTTTTAATTTAGCAAATATCTCAATATTAAAATATTAAATGTACAATATCATTATTTAATTTGAAAATAATCATATCATTGTTTCTGAGGTAGAGATGTTGCAGTTACAGCGTCTGCTTCTGGAGGCGGTGCTGTTGGTTCCGTAAACTGGGTATATACCGGATACTGGGGGACGAAATCATCTGTACGTTGTCGTTCATCGGTTACGTCAATATCAACGAACTTTTCCCCAATGTGCGTAGCTTCCTGATACGTGGGAGGTTCTGTAATAAAAATAACATCATATAATATACTAGTATATCATTATTATGATATTTTGAGGGCTGACTCACGGCTGTTGTCATAGGTGGGCGGTAGATCAGCAGATGCTCCATCTGGTGTGGATGGAATCCATATAGCTACCTGCTCTGGATTACTAAGACTCTGTGCCAATGGTATGGTTCCTATTACAATGGGTATATCGAACTCCGTGTCATCACTCCAACTATTTGACTTCATGCTGACTACAATTTTAAAGTGCACTTTCACTATGCGCGTATGCCTAGAAGTTGGAGGCACTGGAGGAATGATCAGATAACCATTCATTAGGCGCTTCGTCAAGCGAGGCACTGACTCCACTTGGTAGTCGGTGTAGAGATTATTTCGAAAGAGCTTGGAATGTTTTTCTGGCGAAGTGGCTGTGAATTTATATCTTTGAAGCAGGGATAGCTCGATGTCATACACATCATGCGCTGACGATTGATTGTCTATGTAGAGGCTGTAATTGATGCTCTGACCAGGTGCATATCCACCGAAAGGTATGCTCACTGTAGTTAACACAGGTCTCGCTCGAAAAGGCCAAAATCGAAAATATCTCATATGCTCATGCTTTATAGGTTTCTAAATAGTAAAAATAAATATATATGCAGTTTATACAGATTGAAATCTATATCAAAAGTCGTTGTACCCACCAAAATTTCTGAGTGCATATTAAGATTATAAGTTTGGAGTACGGTCAGGGGTTGTTTGAATACCATTGTGTCGTCGATCTTGAGAGTCAGCTCATAGGCAATCTTGCCGTACTTCTCCACACAGGATGTCGGGCACTCCAATGGTATGGATATGCTAAAGGTGTAGACGTGTCTGCCCGCAGATAATTCCCCCTTACCAAACACATTCGTAGTGGAGTTAACATAAGTCTCATTGCCCCGATAATATATAGAATATTTCTCAACTTTCTCATTGACGGTTCTTTCGCGGGGCTCTTCCCAGCGAACCTTTGCTGTGCCCTCAAACAACACGTCGACCACTGTTAACAACAAGAGCGTAAATAAGTATTGAGAGAGGCAGTGAAAGAAGAGAGAGAGAGAAAGAGAGTGCTTTTGCCGGTCGTGAGAGAGCTTAGAGTAAGTTTACGGCAAAAGCTTTACTTGCCGGTTGTTTTGTTTTGGCTAGCGATACAGTGGCTAAAACTTGATAACATTTGGGTAAATATAGATTTTTATTGACAATGTTTATCGCTTAAAACATAACTGTGCAATAACAGTAAACAAATATTTATTTAGGTATTAATTATCGTTTTTTTTTATTTATTTTTGCAAGATCGAAAGCTTTTTTATTTGTAGTGCTACGCGCAGTGCAAATATTTCAAACTCGTTTTTCGGGCATGCGAATTTTGTATTGCGTATTGATTTGAGCTTTTTCTTTGCAATTTTTTTGGCTCTTTTTTAATAACTACTGAAGGTATTCAAAACAAAACTAATTGGCTTGGGGTGGGAGCATGCACACATTATTAAAGATGAGTTCATGGTTTGCTAGCAAGTAAAAAGAGTATCCGATAAATACTTTGTAGATGTATAATTTTATTATTAGATATATGCAGTTCCAGAAAACTTGTGCAAATAAACATTGCTCTCGTTTAAAATAAAATGATAAGAAATACTTAAAATAAAGTAAGGCAACTGATAAGGTACGTAATCAGCGGCGTCTACTATAGATTGATTTGCTTATAGATAGTAAATAATTTTATAAACAAAAGCTTAAACAATACGGGCTTAATTACCATTTACAGTTTGCTTCTCTGTTGTGGTGAATGAAACGCGTCCATTAATTGTTTCGCCGCTGTGGTAAATTGGAATGGGCCGATCGAATTCGAAAAGGCATTGTGATGTCATTGTCTCGTTGTAGAAAATGGAACTGTTCTTTTAATTATATTTTGTCAGCAATGTTTTGTTTATATTATATGCGAATATTTCAACTAAATGAATTTCGCCTTTGGAGCGACGCACTCAGAAGATACCGCCCGGCAATGCAAACGAAATACAAATGGAATTAACGAAGAAACTCAAAATGTTTGAGAGCACCTAAAAAAAAGCTTTAGACCTATCCTATGCCCCTCTCTATTCATCTCTGCTCTCGGTGCCTCTATCTACTATGTATATACACATATCAGATGACGTCAGTTTGTTTTGCGAATTATTTTGAGCCGGTTCGCTCTCGAAGTGATCTGCATGGCTGATGTTTGAAAGCTTATTTTTTGCAAAAAAAAAAATAATATTATCTAATAAAATATGCTTATTTAAAGAAATAATGCATTTTATATACATATTTATGTGAGATCCCGATAACCTATACTATTATTAGTAGATTCCGAATGAAATAAACTTTCTGTTTATATCTTGTTTCAAATGAAAACACATAGGATAATTATTATAAATGCATTTAATATTTGAAATATTTGTAATCAATATTTCACCCACTGCAAAAGCAAATATTTAAATACATAAAAATATGATTAAGTGCAAGCTTTAAACATTTTTGTAAATATAGAATATTTATTGAGTTTCTTAAGTTGAGTTTCCCCGCAAAGTCGTCTATTTTTAAAAAGCAGGCGCTGTGGGATTGTGAGGTAGACTTAATAGAGGCACATTTGGTGGTAAATCTGGTGGTGGAGCCGATGGTGTCGCAAAATTAGTATACATTGGATATCGAGGTATGAAATCGTCGGTGCGATCGTGCTCATTGACATCGGTATCGACAAACTTCTCGCCAATATGAGTAGCTTGCTCAAAACTAGGAGGTTCTATAAAAGTACATTCAAGAATCAATACAGATGACGACTTCCTGAAATATTTCAATATTCTATACTTACTGCAATTGTCATAGTTGGGAGGCAAATCAGCAGCTGCTCCTGCTGGAGTGTCCGGCGTCTGGGGAATCCATTCGGCAACATGAGACGGATCCTGGGCACTTTGTGCCAATGGTATAGTTCCAATTGTGATGGGCATATCAATCTCCGAATCTGTATGACAACCACCCGTCTTAATGTCCATGGATATTATATAAGAAACTTTAATAATCCGATTGTGCCGCGATGTGGGCGGTATCGGGGGTATAACCAGGGAGGCATTAATCAATCGCTTCGACAGTCGCCGCACTGTTTCAGCCTGAAACTCGGTGGAGAGTACGTTCTTATGGATCTTCGTTTTGTGATGCGGTGAACTAGCTACGAACTCGTACACCTGAACTAAAGAAACTTCAATACCTTCTAAGTCATAGCCATGGGACTGATTGTCTATCTGCAGACTGTAGTTGATTCGTTGTCCAGGGGCATATCCGCCAAATGGTATAGTCAAAGTTGAGATGACGGGACCTGATGAACAGGGCCAGCAACAGAAGTACTTGATGTCCTCATTTTTCAGAGGTACCTATCATATGGGTTGGCGATTATAAATACTCTCAGAGTAGAAGCAGTGAACCTACCAACATTTCCGGATATTGATTGAGATTAAATGTTTGCAAAACCGTAATCGGCTGTTTGAACACATTATCAAATCGCCAAGATCGATCCAGAGTTAAAGACACTTCATAGGCAATCTTGCCATATTTCTCCACACATGATGTGGGACAATCCAGAGGAAGGGGTATGCAAAATGTGTAAGTATGTGTGCCTGCTGGCAGTTCTCCTTCCCCAAATACATTAGTCCGAGAGTTCAAATAGCACTCGTTTCCTCGAAAGTGAACCGTGTAACTTTGGGTCTTGCCATTAACCGTTCTCGTCCGTCGCTCCTCCCAGCGCACTTTGGCCGAACCATCAAATAATATGTACACGGCTGTTGGGATAGAGGAAGAATAAATAATTCGAATATACATATTTATATTTCTTTTTATTTTTTTTTTATTTATTGATCAAATATTAATGCAATAATCAATCCAATCACAGCTTTAGTTTAAGATTTTCAATTACTGCTTCTTGTGACTTTCTTCTCAAATTATTTGATTTATTTGCTATGTTTAAGTCAAGCCATATAAGTATTGTCATCATATTTGAATGTAGGATCAGTTTCTTATTGATATCTAAATACATTTGTTTACTGTATGTATTTACTTAATTCAGAAAGCTTGCCATAATTTGAATTATCGAGTTCGCCTGTACTCAAAAGCTCTTTGGCTGATGACACTTTCGACTTAGTTGAAAATTCGAAACTCGTTTAGCCCATGCCAATTTTTTTCGATAAATTTCAATTTTTCTCTCTGATACATTTCATGTGGGGCGTATATTGTTTGCTATGTAGGAGCTTTTTAAGTATCATGTGCACTCCCACATAACATACAACCCAATGTTTTAAAGTCATATTCGGATGACCTTAGCCTGGGCTAGAAATTAGTTCAGGCACGCCATAAAGTTAAATAGTTATATGCATATCTTTTATGCCAGATATTATCTAATGGAATGTGTATTTATATTCGTACTGTACACTTTTGTAATTCAATTTGAGTTTCACTTGAATACACTATTTTGATAAGTATGCTAACATAAGCATCTTTTCCATATGCATATGGCTTATCAAATAATGTTTCGAAAGTACATTTCACTGAATAGAGCTTTTCTATCAGCTGCAAAGTGAAGTATAGTCGTATCTCAGCAAAAGTTGAGTTAGACGGCAGTACTTACCATTAACAGACTTGTTGCTTGTTGTTGTTAATCTAATTCGACCATTAATCGTCTCTCCGCTATAGTATACGGGATTGGGTCGATCGAATTCGAAAACACAATTCGAGGGCATTGCAAAATGAGATTATTTATTGGTACTGTCGCTCTGTCACACAAAATATATATACTTTCTCAGCAATTTATTTTTTTTAATTGTATGTTATGTATTAAAACATTTTTCAAGTTCTTCAGCGACGCAGCAATACAGAATGAGAGACCGACGCGTCAAACAAGCCAAACACAAATGAAATTCCAAAGCATCATCTAATGTTTGAAAAAGAGCTTAACAAAATAGCCGATGGAACGAGTGCTGTGACATCATCAACTGAGAGCAGTAACAGAGCGTAGCCAAAAGCTCGCTCTCATTTATGCTCTCATAATTACTAACAACTCTTACGAGAGAGTGAGCGAGTGGACATGTGAGCGACAGAGACGTTGGCTATTCAGCCAATTTGTTGTTATGGTTTATTGTTGATTTTACAGCGCTGAAGTAGCAATTGAAAATGTAAACAACAAATTGTGTAAATCAGCTGATCGACAAGCCCCCTATTGATTTATATTGAAATGCATGTAATCTTTATTGCATTGAGCAAGGAAATTTCCTCAGACATTAATAAAATACAATATTAAAAAAAAAAATAATATTTAATATTAGTATGATGTTTAAACGGGAAAGGGAAACAGTTCGTCCCATATTTTATAACGATTTTCATTGATATTCCCCATTTTAACTGTCAAGTTGCTACCGATTTCCAGGTACTTGGGTTCATTTGGATTGTAGAGCGGCCAATGAACATCGCTTAGCACATCATCAGTGGCATTGTTTGGATTACTATAATAAAAACTTGATCAAAAATGTTAAATACTTAAATTTTCGAAATATTCACCTATTCTTGGCAAATCCGTTCCACATTCGAGTAAGTCTTTCAATTATCATATTCTCAGGAGAAGTGCTATTAAGTATAGGAGTTATTATGGGAACATGAAACAGATACAATAACTCATCATGATGAACAGCACCTGTATTAATAATATAGCAGTTTAACTTTGTCTTTTTAAATATATCTAATATTTACCGAAAGTCTCATTAGTTTTTGGATCCTTCAGCCAACTATAGCGCCCCTTGAAACGAAAGTGGTACGTATAGATAGGGATGTGTGGTGCCATTAAACGCATTAAGCGATTATATCCAACGCCAATAATAGCATCGCTATATAGTCTACCAAGCGCTTGAAGAGAACTTGGATTCTCAATGGGTCCAGTGCCCAGATATTCCTTGCGAAGTGCAGAACTAACCTCTCTGGATCGGAGGCTGCCGCGTTCGTAGAGCAATACTATGGGAGCAACTTGCTCCCAGTTGGAGTTCAACATATGCCTTATGGTGTCATTTCTAAGATCAACTGTTACATTAAGAAAAATAAAGAATCAGCGATAGTAATTTGGAGTACGAAAATATTCGAAAGGAGTTATAAAGCACGTTTTTCCATAACTCGGAAAATAGTCATCACAAACACCTCAAATAATAGGATTTTCCTAGTTATGAATCCCAGAATCGATCAGAGCCAAAAAATGGTGGTCGAAAATTGTTTCACTTGTGATTATTTTGTAAGGTTAATATGGAAAATCAATCAAAAAGTTAAAAATTTCAAAATTGCCAATATCAAATTTGAATGCAGTTTTATTACACTATAAAAACCATTGACGGAGGTTCAAATTATGAAAATCGGTTGATATTTGACAAAGTTATGGCTGTTCAAAGTTTAAAAAATACATTTCGTATAGAAAAGCACGACATTTTGGTAGTCTTTTTACCTTTTAGGTCATATTTTTCAAAATATTTGACCAAATGGTCTCAAGTAAAGTTTTTTTTGCCAATTACGAAAGCAGAAATCGATGGCTAAAAATTATTTAAAATCACTTTTGATTTGTAAATGTTAAGAGAGTTCAAAGTTTGAATAAAAACCCTCCCCTATTTTTTTTAAATTTTTACAGATTTTTGGCCATATTTTCTAAAATATTAGTCCAAATACCATTAGATAAGGTTTTTATGCCTATTTTGATGTCAGAATTCGATTAGGCACAAAAAAAATTTTGATTTGAGAATTTTGATATTTTTTGACTTATTATCAAGGGGTTGGTATGAAAAATCGGACAAAAATGTTGAAAATTTCAATATTGCCAATATCAACGAAATTTGAATGCAGTTTTATTACATTATTAAAACCATTGACGGAGGTTCAAAAATTATGAAAATCGGTTGATATT
Source organism: Drosophila quadrilineata (assembly GCA_018150725.1). Classification (NCBI taxonomy): domain Eukaryota; kingdom Metazoa; phylum Arthropoda; class Insecta; order Diptera; family Drosophilidae; genus Drosophila; species Drosophila quadrilineata. The sequence goes on from JAECWN010000375.1 coordinate 1,904,278, forward strand.
TGACAAAGTTATGGCTGTTCAAAGTTTAAAAAATACATTTCGTATAGAAAAGCACGACGTTTTGGTAGTCTTTTTACCTTTTAGGTCATATTTTTCAAAATATTTGACCAAATGGTCTCAAGTAAAGTTTTTTTTGCCAATTACGAAAGCAGAAATCGATGGCTAAAAATTATTTAAAATCACTTTTGATTTGTAAATGTTATAAGAGTTCAAAGTTTGAATAAAAACCCTCCCCTATTTTTTTAAATTTTTACAGATTTTTGGCCATATTTTCTAAAATATTAGTCCAAATACCATTAGGTAAGGTTTTTATGCCTATTTTGAGGTCAGAATTCGATTAGGCACAAAAAAAATTTTGATTTGAGAATTTTTATATTTTTTGACTTTTTGTCAAGGGGTTGGTATGAAAAATCGGACAAAAAAGTCGAAAATTTCAATATTGCCAATATCAACGAAATTTGAATGCAGTTTTATTACATTATAAAAACCAATGACGGAGGTTCAAAAATTATGAAAATCGGTTGATATTTGACAAAGTTATGGCTGTTCAAATTTTAAAAAATACATTTCGTATAGAAGGCACGACGTTTTGCTAATCTTTTTACCTTTTAGATAATATTTTTCAAAATATTTGACCAAATGGTCTCAAGTAAAGTTTTTTTGCCAATTACGAAAGCAGAAATCTATGGCTAAAAAATATTTAAAATCACTTTAGATTTGTAAATGTTATGAGAGTTCAAAGTTTGAATAAAAACCCTCCCCTATTTTTTTTTAAATTTTTACAGATTTTTTGCCAGATTTTCTAAAATATTAGTCCAAATACTATTAGGTAAGGTTTTTATGCCTATTTTGAGGTCAGAATTCGATTAGGCACAAAAATTTTGATTTGAGAATTTTGATATTTTTTGACTTTTTGTCAAGGGGTTGGTATGAAAAATCGGACAAAAAAGTCGAAAATTTCAATATTGGCAATATCAACGAAATTTGAATGCAGTTTTAATACATTATAAAAACCATTGACGGAGGTTCAAAAATTATGAAAATCGGTTGATATTTGACAAAGTTATGGCTGTTCAAAGTTTAAAAAATACATTTCGTATAGAAAAGCACTACGTTTTGGTAGTCTTTTTACCTTTTAGGTCATATTTTTCAAAATATTTGACCAAATGGTCTCAAGTAAAGTTTTTTTTTGCCAATTACGAAAGCAGAAATCGATGGCTAAAAAATATTTAAAATCACTTTTGATTTGTAAATGTTATGAGAGTTCAAAGTTTGAATAAAAACCCTCCCCTATTTTTTTTTAATTTTCACAGATTTTTGGCCATATTTTCTAAAATATTAGTCCAAATACCATAAGGTAAGGTTTTTATGCCTATTTTGATGTCAGAATTCGATTAGGCACAAAAAAAATTTTGATTTGAGAATTTTGATATTTTTTGACTTTTTGTCAAGGGGTTGGTATGAAAAATCGGACAAAAATGTTGAAAATTTCAATATTGCCAATATCAACGAAATTTGAATGCAGTTTTATTACATTATTAAAACCATTGACGGAGGTTCAAAAATTATGAAAATCGGTTGATATTTGACAAAGTTATGGCTGTTCAAAGTTTAAAAAATACATTTCGTATAGAAAAGCACTACGTTTTGGTAGTCTTTTTACCTTTAAGGTCATATTTTTCAAAATATTTGACCAAATGGTCTCAAGTAAAGTTTTTTTTGCCAATTACGAAAGCAGAAATCGATGGCTAAAAAATATTTAAAATCACTTTAGATTTGTAAATGTTATGAGAGTTCAAAGTTTGAATAAAAACCCTCCCCTATTTTTTTTTCAATTTTCACAGATTTTTGGCCATATTTTCTAAAATATTAGTCAAAATACCATTAGGTAAGGTTTTTATGCCTATTTTGATGTCAGAATTCGATTAGGCACAAAAAAATTTTGATTTGAGAATTTTGATATTTTTTGACTTATTATCAAGGGGTTGGTATGAAAAATCGGACAAAAATGTTGAAAATTTCAATATTGCCAATATCAACGAAATTTGAATGCAGTTTTATTACATTATTAAAACCATTGACGGAGGTTCAAAAATTATGAAAATCGGTTGATATTTGACAAAGTTATGGCTGTTCAAAGTTTAAAAAATACATTTCGTATAGAAAAGCACGACGTTTTGGTAGTCTTTTTACCTTTTAGGTCATATTTTTCAAAATATTTGACCAAATGGTCTCAAGTAAAGTTTTTTTTGCCAATTACGAAAGCAGAAATCGATGGCTAAAAATTATTTAAAATCACTTTTGATTTGTAAATGTTATAAGAGTTCAAAGTTTGAATAAAAACCCTCCCCTATTTTTTTAAATTTTTACAGATTTTTGGCCATATTTTCTAAAATATTAGTCCAAATACCATTAGGTAAGGTTTTTATGCCTATTTTGAGGTCAGAATTCGATTAGGCACAAAAAAATTTTGATTTGAGAATTTTTATATTTTTTGACTTTTTGTCAAGGGGTTGGTATGAAAAATCGGACAAAAAAGTCGAAAATTTCAATATTGCCAATATCAACGAAATTTGAATGCAGTTTTATTACATTATAAAAACCAATGACGGAGGTTCAAAAATTATGAAAATCGGTTGATATTTGACAAAGTTATGGCTGTTCAAATTTTAAAAAATACATTTCGTATAGAAGGCACGACGTTTTGCTAATCTTTTTACCTTTTAGATAATATTTTTCAAAATATTTGACCAAATGGTCTCAAGTAAAGTTTTTTTGCCAATTACGAAAGCAGAAATCTATGGCTAAAAAATATTTAAAATCACTTTAGATTTGTAAATGTTATGAGAGTTCAAAGTTTGAATAAAAACCCTCCCCTTTTTTTTTTTAATTTTTACAGATTTTTTGCCAGATTTTCTAAAATATTAGTCCAAATACTATTAGGTAAGGTTTTTATGCCTATTTTGAGGTCAGAATTCGATTAGGCACAAAAATTTTGATTTGAGAATTTTGATATTTTTTGACTTTTTGTCAAGGGGTTGGTATGAAAAATCGGACAAAAAAGTCGAAAATTTCAATATTGGCAATATCAACGAAATTTGAATGCAGTTTTAATACATTATAAAAACCATTGACGGAGGTTCAAAAATTATGAAAATCGGTTGATATTTGACAAAGTTATGGCTGTTCAAAGTTTAAAAAATACATTTCGTATAGAAAAGCACTACGTTTTGGTAGTCTTTTTACCTTTTAGGTCATATTTTTCAAAATATTTGACCAAATGGTCTCAAGTAAAGTTTTTTTTTGCCAATTACGAAAGCAGAAATCGATGGCTAAAAAATATTTAAAATCACTTTTGATTTGTAAATGTTATGAGAGTTCAAAGTTTGAATAAAAACCCTCCCTTTTTTTTTTTAATTTTCACAGATTTTTGGCCATATTTTCTAAAATATTAGTCCAAATACCATAAGGTAAGGTTTTTATGCCTATTTTGATGTCAGAATTCGATTAGGCACAAAAAAATTTTGATTTGAGAATTTTGATATTTTTTGACTTTTGTCAAGGGGTTGGTATGAAAAATCGGACAAAAATGTTGAAAATTTCAATATTGCCAATATCAACGAAATTTGAATGCAGTTTTAATACATTATAAAAACCATTGACGGAGGTTCAAAAATTATGAAAATCGGTTGATATTTGACAAAGTTATGGCTGTTCAAAGTTTAAAAAATACATTTCGTATAGAAAAGCACTACGTTTTGGTAGTCTTTTTACCTTTTAGGTCATATTTTTCAAAATATTTGACCAAATGGTCTCAAGTAAAGTTTTTTTTTGCCAATTACGAAAGCAGAAATCGATGGCTAAAAAATATTTAAAATCACTTTTGATTTGTAAATGTTATGAGAGTTCAAAGTTTGAATAAAAACCCTCCCCTATTTTTTTTTTCAATTTTCACAGATTTTTGGCCATATTTTCTAAAATATTAGTCAAAATACCATTAGGTAAGGTTTTTATGCCTATTTTGATGTCAGAATTCGATTAGGCACAAAAAAATTTTGATTTGAGAATTTTGATATTTTTTGACTTATTATCAAGGGGTTGGTATGAAAAATCGGACAAAAATGTTGAAAATTTCAATATTGCCAATATCAACGAAATTTGAATGCAGTTTTATTACATTATTAAAACCATTGACGGAGGTTCAAAAATTATGAAAATCGGTTGATATTTGACAAAGTTATGGCTGTTCAAAGTTTAAAAAATACATTTCGTATAGAAAAGCACGACGTTTTGGTAGTCTTTTTACCTTTTAGGTCATATTTTTCAAAATATTTGACCAAATGGTCTCAAGTAAAGTTTTTTTTGCCAATTACGAAAGCAGAAATCGATGGCTAAAAATTATTTAAAATCACTTTTGATTTGTAAATGTTATAAGAGTTCAAAGTTTGAATAAAAACCCTCCCCTATTTTTTTAAATTTTTACAGATTTTTGGCCATATTTTCTAAAATATTAGTCCAAATACCATTAGGTAAGGTTTTTATGACTATTTTGAGGTCAGAATTCGATTAGGCACAAAAAAAATTTTGATTTGAGAATTTTTATATTTTTTGACTTTTTGTCAAGGGGTTGGTATGAAAAATCGGACAAAAAAGTCGAAAATTTCAATATTGCCAATATCAACGAAATTTGAATGCAGTTTTATTACATTATAAAAACCAATGACGGAGGTTCAAAAATTATGAAAATCGGTTGATATTTGACAAAGTTATGGCTGTTCAAAGTTTAAAAAATACATTTCGTATAGAAAAGCACTACGTTTTGGTAGTCTTTTTACCTTTTAGATAATATTTTTCAAAATATTTGACCAAATGGTCTCAAGTAAAGTTTTTTTTGCCAATTACGAAAGCAGAAATCGATGGCTAAAAAATATTTAAAATCACTTTTGATTTGTAAATGTTATGAGAGTTCAAAGTTTGAATAAAAACCCTCCCCTATTTTTTTTTAATTTTCACAGATTTTTGGCCATATTTTCTAAAATATTAGTCCAAATACCATAAGGTAAGGTTTTTATGCCTATTTTGATGTCAGAATTCGATTAGGCACAAAAAAAATTTTGATTTGAGAATTTTGATATTTTTTGACTTTTTGTCAAGGGGTTGGTATGAAAAATCGGACAAAAATGTTGAAAATTTCAATATTGCCAATATCAACGAAATTTGAATGCAGTTTTATTACATTATTAAAACCATTGACGGAGGTTCAAAAATTATGAAAATCGGTTGATATTTGACAAAGTTATGGCTGTTCAAAGTTTAAAAAATACATTTCGTATAGAAAAGCACTACGTTTTGGTAGTCTTTTTACCTTTAAGGTCATATTTTTTAAAATATTTGACCAAATGGTCTCAAGTAAAGTTTTTTTTGCCAATTACGAAAGCAGAAATCGATGGCTAAAAATTATTTAAAATCACTTTTGATTTGTAAATGTTATAAGAGTTCAAAGTTTGAATAAAAACCCTCCCCTATTTTTTTAAATTTTTACAGATTTTTGGCCATATTTTCTAAAATATTAGTCCAAATACCATTAGGTAAGGTTTTTATGCCTATTTTGAGGTCAGAATTCGATTAGGCACAAAAAAAATTTTGATTTGAGAATTTTTATATTTTTTGACTTTTTGTCAAGGGGTTGGTATGAAAAATCGGACAAAAAAGTCGAAAATTTCAATATTGCCAATATCAACGAAATTTGAATGCAGTTTTATTACATTATAAAAACCAATGACGGAGGTTCAAAAATTATGAAAATCGGTTGATATTTGACAAAGTTATGGCTGTTCAAATTTTAAAAAATACATTTCGTATAGAAGGCACGACGTTTTGCTAATCTTTTTACCTTTTAGATAATATTTTTCAAAATATTTGACCAAATGGTCTCAAGTAAAGTTTTTTTGCCAATTACGAAAGCAGAAATCTATGGCTAAAAAATATTTAAAATCACTTTAGATTTGTAAATGTTATGAGAGTTCAAAGTTTGAATAAAAACCCTCCCCTATTTTTTTTTAAATTTTTACAGATTTTTTGCCAGATTTTCTAAAATATTAGTCCAAATACTATTAGGTAAGGTTTTTATGCCTATTTTGAGGTCAGAATTCGATTAGGCACAAAAATTTTGATTTGAGAATTTTGATATTTTTTGACTTTTTGTCAAGGGGTTGGTATGAAAAATCGGACAAAAAAGTCGAAAATTTCAATATTGGCAATATCAACGAAATTTGAATGCAGTTTTAATACATTATAAAAACCATTGACGGAGGTTCAAAAATTATGAAAATCGGTTGATATTTGACAAAGTTATGGCTGTTCAAAGTTTAAAAAATACATTTCGTATAGAAAAGCACTACGTTTTGGTAGTCTTTTTACCTTTTAGGTCATATTTTTCAAAATATTTGACCAAATGGTCTCAAGTAAAGTTTTTTTTTGCCAATTACGAAAGCAGAAATCGATGGCTAAAAATATTTAAAATCACTTTTGATTTGTAAATGTTATGAGAGTTCAAAGTTTGAATAAAAACCCTCCCCTATTTTTTTTTAATTTTCACAGATTTTTGGCCATATTTTCTAAAATATTAGTCCAAATACCATAAGGTAAGGTTTTTATGCCTATTTTGATGTCAGAATTCGATTAGGCACAAAAAAAATTTTGATTTGAGAATTTTGATATTTTTTGACTTTTTGTCAAGGGGTTGGTATGAAAAATCGGACAAAAATGTTGAAAATTTCAATATTGCCAATATCAACGAAATTTGAATGCAGTTTTATTACATTATTAAAACCATTGACGGAGGTTCAAAAATTATGAAAATCGGTTGATATTTGACAAAGTTATGGCTGTTCAAAGTTTAAAAATACATTTCGTATAGAAAAGCACTACGTTTTGGTAGTCTTTTTACCTTTAAGGTCATATTTTTCAAAATATTTGACCAAATGGTCTCAAGTAAAGTTTTTTTTGCCAATTACGAAAGCAGAAATCGATGGCTAAAAAATATTTAAAATCACTTTAGATTTGTAAATGTTATGAGAGTTCAAAGTTTGAATAAAAACCCTCCCCTATTTTTTTTTCAATTTTCACAGATTTTTGGCCATATTTTCTAAAATATTAGTCAAAATACCATTAGGTAAGGTTTTTATGCCTATTTTGATGTCAGAATTCGATTAGGCACAAAAAAATTTTGATTTGAGAATTTTGATATTTTTTGACTTATTATCAAGGGGTTGGTATGAAAAATCGGACAAAAATGTTGAAAATTTCAATATTGCCAATATCAACGAAATTTGAATGCAGTTTTATTACATTATTAAAACCATTGACGGAGGTTCAAAAATTATGAAAATCGGTTGATATTTGACAAAGTTATGGCTGTTCAAAGTTTAAAAAATACATTTCGTATAGAAAAGCACTACGTTTTGGTAGTCTTTTTACCTTTAAGGTTATATTTTTAAAAATATTTGACCAAATGGTCTCAAGTAAAGTTTTTTTTTGCCAATTACGAAAGCAGAAATCGATGGCTAAAAAATATTTAAAATCACTTTAGATTTGTAAATGTTATAAGAGTTCAAAGTTTGAATAAAAACCCTCCCCTATTTTTTTTTAATTTTTACAGATTTTTGGCCATATTTTCTAAAATATTAGTCCAAATACCATCAGGTAAGGTTTTTTATGCCTATTTTGGTGTCAGAATTCGATTAGGCACATAAAATTTTGATTTGAGAATTTTGATATTTTTTGACTTTTTGTCAAGGGGTTGGTATGAAAAATCGGACAAAAAAGTCGAAAATTTCAATATTGCCAATATCAACGAAATTTGAATGCAGTTTTATTACATTATTAAAACCATTGACGGAGGTTCAAAAATTATGAAAATCGGTTGATATTTGACAAAGTTATGGTTATTTTTCTAAAATATTAGTCAAAATACCATTATGTAAGGTTTTTATGCCTATTTTGATGTCAGAATTCGATTAGGCACAAAAAAATTTTGATTTGAGAATTTTGATATTTTTTGACTTATTATCAAGGGGTTGGTATGAAAAATCGGACAAAAATGTTGAAAATTTCAATATTGCCAATATCAACGAAATTTGAATGCAGTTTATTACATTATTAAAACCATTGACGGAGGTTCAAAAATTATGAAAATCGGTTGATATTTGACAAAGTTATGGCTGTTCAAAGTTTAAAAAATACATTTCGTATAGAAAAGCACGACGTTTTGGTAGTCTTTTTACCTTTTAGGTCATATTTTTTAAAATATTTGACCAAATGGTCTCAAGTAAAGTTTTTTTTGCCAATTACGAAAGCAGAAATCGATGGCTAAAAATTATTTAAAATCACTTTTGATTTGTAAATGTTAAGAGAGTTCAAAGTTTGAATAAAAACCCTCCCCTATTTTTTTAAATTTTTACAGATTTTTGGCCATATTTTCTAAAATATTAGTCCAAATACCATCAGGTAAGGTTTTTATGCCTATTTTGAGGTCAGAATTCGATTAGGCACAAAAAAAATTTTGATTTGAGAATTTTGATATTTTTTGACTTTTTGTCAAGGGGTTGGTATGAAAAATCGGACAAAAAAGTCGAAAATTTCAATATTGCCAATATCAACGAAATTTGAATGCAGTTTTATTACATTATAAAAACCAATGACGGAGGTTCAAAAATTATGAAAATCGGTTGATATTTGACAAAGTTATGGCTGTTCAAATTTTAAAAAATACATTTCGTATAGAAGGCACGACGTTTTGCTAATCTTTTTACCTTTTAGATAATATTTTTCAAAATATTTGACCAAATGGTCTCAAGTAAAGTTTTTTTTTGCCAATTACGAAAGCAGAAATCGATGGCTAAAAAATATTTAAAATCACTTTAGATTTGTAAATGTTATAAGAGTTCAAAGTTTGAATAAAAACCCTCCCCTATTTTTTTTTAATTTTTACAGATTTTTGGCCATATTTTCTAAAATATTAGTCCAAATACCATCAGGTAAGGTTTTTTATGCCTATTTTGGTGTCAGAATTCGATTAGGCACATAAAATTTTGATTTGAGAATTTTGATATTTTTTGACTTTTTGTCAAGGGGTTGGTATGAAAAATCGGACAAAAAAGTCGAAAATTTCAATATTGCCAATATCAACGAAATTTGAATGCAGTTTTATTACATTATTAAAACCATTGACGGAGGTTCAAAAATTATGAAAATCGGTTGATATTTGACAAAGTTATGGTTATTTTTCTAAAATATTAGTCAAAATACCATTATGTAAGGTTTTTATGCCTATTTTGATGTCAGAATTCGATTAGGCACAAAAAAATTTTGATTTGAGAATTTTGATATTTTTTGACTTATTATCAAGGGGTTGGTATGAAAAATCGGACAAAAATGTTGAAAATTTCAATATTGCCAATATCAACGAAATTTGAATGCAGTTTATTACATTATTAAAACCATTGACGGAGGTTCAAAAATTATGAAAATCGGTTGATATTTGACAAAGTTATGGCTGTTCAAAGTTTAAAAAATACATTTCGTATAGAAAAGCACGACGTTTTGGTAGTCTTTTTACCTTTTAGGTCATATTTTTTAAAATATTTGACCAAATGGTCTCAAGTAAAGTTTTTTTTGCCAATTACGAAAGCAGAAATCGATGGCTAAAAATTATTTAAAATCACTTTTGATTTGTAAATGTTAAGAGAGTTCAAAGTTTGAATAAAAACCCTCCCCTATTTTTTTTAAATTTTTACAGATTTTTGGCCATATTTTCTAAAATATTAGTCCAAATACCATCAGGTAAGGTTTTTATGCCTATTTTGAGGTCAGAATTCGATTAGGCACAAAAAAAATTTTGATTTGAGAATTTTGATATTTTTTGACTTTTTGTCAAGGGGTTGGTATGAAAAATCGGACAAAAATGTTGAAAATTTCAATATTGCCAATATCAACGAAATTTGAATGCAGTTTTATTACATTATAAAAACCAATGACGGAGGTTCAAAAATTATGAAAATCGGTTGATATTTGACAAAGTTATGGCTGTTCAAATTTTAAAAAATACATTTCGTATAGAAGGCACGACGTTTTGCTAATCTTTTTACCTTTTAGATAATATTTTTCAAAATATTTGACCAAATGGTCTCAAGTAAAGTTTTTTTTGCCAATTACGAAAGCAGAAATCGATGGCTAAAAAATATTTAAAATCACTTTTGATTTGTAAATGTTAAGAGAGTTCAAAGTTTGAATAAAAACCCTCCCCTATTTTTTTAAATTTTTACAGATTTTTGGCCATATTTTCTAAAATATTAGTCCAAATACCATCAGGTAAGGTTTTTATGCCTATTTTGAGGTCAGAATTCGATTAGGCACAAAAAAAATTTTGATTTGAGAATTTTGATATTTTTTGACTTTTTGTCAAGGGGTTGGTATGAAAAATCGGACAAAAATGTTGAAAATTTCAATATTGCCAATATCAACGAAATTTGAATGCAGTTTTAATACATTATAAAAACCATTGACGGAGGTTCAAAAATTATGAAAATCGGTTGATATTTGACAAAGTTATGGCTGTTCAAAGTTTAAAAAATACATTTCGTATAGAAAAGCACTACGTTTTGGTAGTCTTTTTACCTTTAAGGTTATATTTTTAAAAATATTTGACCAAATGGTCTCAAGTAAAGTTTTTTTTTGCCAATTACGAAAGCAGAAATCGATGGCTAAAAAATATTTAAAATCACTTTAGATTTGTAAATGTTATAAGAGTTCAAAGTTTGAATAAAAACCCTCCCCTATTTTTTTTTAATTTTTACAGATTTTTGGCCATATTTTCTAAAATATTAGTCCAAATACCATCAGGTAAGGTTTTTTATGCCTATTTTGGTGTCAGAATTCGATTAGGCACATAAAATTTTGATTTGAGAATTTTGATATTTTTTGACTTTTTGTCAAGGGGTTGGTATGAAAAATCGGACAAAAAAGTCGAAAATTTCAATATTGCCAATATCAACGAAATTTGAATGCAGTTTTATTACATTATTAAAACCATTGACGGAGGTTCAAAAATTATGAAAATCGGTTGATATTTGACAAAGTTATGGTTATTTTTCTAAAATATTAGTCAAAATACCATTATGTAAGGTTTTTATGCCTATTTTGATGTCAGAATTCGATTAGGCACAAAAAAATTTTGATTTGAGAATTTTGATATTTTTTGACTTATTATCAAGGGGTTGGTATGAAAAATCGGACAAAAATGTTGAAAATTTCAATATTGCCAATATCAACGAAATTTGAATGCAGTTTTATTACATTATTAAAACCATTGACGGAGGTTCAAAAATTATGAAAATCGGTTGATATTTGACAAAGTTATGGCTGTTCAAAGTTTAAAAAATACATTTCGTATAGAAAAGCACGACGTTTTGGTAGTCTTTTTACCTTTTAGGTCATATTTTTAAAATATTTGACCAAATGGTCTCAAGTAAAGTTTTTTTGCCAATTACGAAAGCAGAAATCGATGGCTAAAAATTATTTAAAATCACTTTTGATTTGTAAATGTTAAGAGAGTTCAAAGTTTGAATAAAAACCCTCCCCTATTTTTTTAAATTTTTACAGATTTTTGGCCATATTTTCTAAAATATTAGTCCAAATACCATCAGGTAAGGTTTTTATGCCTATTTTGAGGTCAGAATTCGATTAGGCACAAAAAAAATTTTGATTTGAGAATTTTGATATTTTTTGACTTTTTGTCAAGGGGTTGGTATGAAAAATCGGACAAAAAAGTCGAAAATTTCAATATTGCCAATATCAACGAAATTTGAATGCAGTTTTATTACATTATAAAAACCAATGACGGAGGTTCAAAAATTATGAAAATCGGTTGATATTTGACAAAGTTATGGCTGTTCAAATTTTAAAAAATACATTTCGTATAGAAGGCACGACGTTTTGCTAATCTTTTTACCTTTTAGATAATATTTTTCAAAATATTTGACCAAATGGTCTCAAGTAAAGTTTTTTTTGCCAATTACGAAAGCAGAAATCGATGGCTAAAAATTATTTAAAATCACTTTTGATTTGTAAATGTTAAGAGAGTTCAAAGTTTGAATAAAAACCCTCCCCTATTTTTTTAAATTTTTACAGATTTTTGGCCATATTTTCTAAAATATTAGTCCAAATACCATCAGGTAAGGTTTTTATGCCTATTTTGATGTCAGAATTCGATTAGGCACAAAAAAAATTTTGATTTGAGAATTTTGATATTTTTTGACTTTTTGTCAAGGGGTTGGTATGAAAAATCGGACAAAAATGTTGAAAATTTCAATATTGCCAATATCAACGAAATTTGAATGCAGTTTTATTACATTATTAAAACCATTGACGGAGGTTCAAAAATTATGAAAATCGGTTGATATTTGACAAAGTTATGGCTGTTCAAAGTTTAAAAAATACATTTCGTTTCATGAAAACGGCCATCTTCTTGAGATTATATCTCAAATTAATGACCAAGGCATCTTACTTGATCGTAAACTCTCATTCAACGATCACATTGAGTTCATGGTAAATAAAGCCATGAAGGTCTTAGGTTTCATTAAGCGTTGGTCTAAGCAATTCAATGACCCTTATACGACTAAACAGCTTTATGTCTCTCTGGTACGTCCCATCCTCGAGTATGGGTCCTGTTTGTGGTCGCCACAGTATCAGACTTATAAAGACAAAATTGAATCGGTGCAAAAGAAGTTTCTAATTTTCGCACTAAGAAACTTAAACTGGTCACCACAACTTAACCTTCCGCCATATCCTAGTAGATTACTATTAATTAATCTTCCTTCCCTTTCACTTAAAACTTATCAATGGTGATATTAACTCTCCTTTCTTGATTAACAAATTAAACTTTTCAATTCCTATTAGATCAACCCGTTTCTATTCCTTATTAACAATTAGCACTTGCCCTACTAATTACCTTATGCATGAACCTTTTAGAGTACTATGTTTTGAGTTTAACAGACTTTACGGGGTTATTAGATTAGTGTCTTATATTTCTACCAATAAACGATAATTTGGCGAGGAACTTATTATTCAAAAAAAAAAGCATTTTCTGCCACAATTTTTTGAATCACTTTTAAGTAACATATTTTAAACAAAGATTAAAGATCCAGAAGTTAACTTGAGTAAATAAATAAAGTATGTAATATTATTTTCAACTCACAGAACGCGCCCGATAAAAACTCAAACTCAGTGATGCCGACAATTAGCGGAACCTTGTTGAACTTTCCGCTGAGTGCCGTTTTGTGTGGTTCTTCAACGAGGAATCGCTCTTGACCATGATCCTGCTCGACAACTAATTGCCAGTTGGAGACGGGATTCCAGCCAAATTCAAACATTCCATTATAGGAGGTAACAAAGTCCAGCATTGGCTTTCCCCGCAAACAACTAACCAGATCCTTAACAGGAGACTCTGGACACTTCAGTAACCGTGCTTGCCGTTGGGCCACAGGAAGATCCGATATATTATATGTTGATCTGCCGTAAGGAGAGGCACTCATGCAGATTCCTCGATGGAATAACCCTAGCGACATTGGCGATAACATATGCAAGGCAATACTCACACTGCCGGCGCTGTAGCCAAGTAGGGTTACAGATCTGGGATCTCCTCCAAAGTGATGAATATGTTCTTGAATCCAACGAAGAGCCATTACTTGATCCTTCAGCCCAGCGTTTCCAGGTGCATCCTCAGTGTCTGTGGCTAGAAATCCCAATGAACCCAATCGATAATTCAGCGACACTAAAACACAACCTCGATCCATGAAGTGGGAAGGTCCAGCAAAATATTTGCTCTGTCCGGAGAACACATAGAATCCACCTGGGTGAAGGAATACAATGACCGGAAGGCGGGCACTCTTGCTTAAGGTCTTTGTATAGACATTCAAGCGGAGACAATCCTCAGACACGTCTGTCATATTGTCCCACGGCTGAGGACACATTGGACCATCCTCTCTAGCGTCGAAAATTGAAGGAGCCCATGGGCTCACCGGCATAGGATTCTTAAACCGCAGTTCTCCCAATGGAGGCTCGGCATACCGAATGCCGCGGAAGGCATGAAAGGGTACTCCCAATCTGGAGGTTAAGTTAACACCTTGAAGACGACCTAGTTTAAGCTCCACTTCAACTCCTGCAACACCTGTACTGATCGCTTCACAGAGCAGTAGAAACGTGAAACTATACAAAATGAGTTTCAACATCTTTGAGAAGCTTCTAGATTCAGACTGATATCTGTTAAGTACACGATCGCGTATTTATAGAGCTCAGTATACTACAAGTAACACAGTACGTGGATTTTCCCAGACGTTGAACTGCATTACATATAATATAACGACAGAATATGCACCAATATTAAGCTGAAAATAAATGAGAATTCCATAGAATATAATTAAATGAATATATTCTAGTGAAATTGTTAAAAATAAGCTGTTAAGTTGAGGTTTGCTACTCAAACTAGACCGCTTTTTAATAGAAACCCGAGTTGAATAATGAATGATGTATCATTATTATCATATTACCAGATGATTTAATTTGAGCTAAAACACTGACACTTATTTAGTTATGCTCTTTTTATTATACTTTAAATTTATTGAAAATGGAATTACATCATTTTAACAGGATTGATGTGATGATTTTTAATCGGAATTCTTACGATAACTTGGCAGGTTCTCTTCGTAAGTTGGAATCGGGAACAATTCATCCCAGATTTCATAACGATGCTCGTTGATATTCCCCATTTTAACAGTCAAGTTGGTATCGATTTCCAAGTACTTCGGTTCACTTGGATTGTAAAGAGGCCACTGAACATCGCGTAGTACCACATCAGTGGCATTGTTGGGATTACTGTAAGAAACAATTGAGTAACCGTAAATAGATTCATTTTATGAGTATTTACCTATTCTTGGCAAATGCGGTCCACATTCGTGTGAGTCTCTCAATAGTCATATTTTCGGGTGAAGTTCGATTAAGGTGGGGAGTAAGAAGGGGCACATGGAACAGATACAGCAGCTCATCATGATGAACAGCACCTATGAAAATACTTAAAAGTGTTCTATATGAACTTTAATATAATTTCTTTGAATATATGTACCCAATGTCTTGTTAGTATCCGGATCCATCAGCCAACTGTACCGCCCCTTATAGCGGAAGTAGTACGTATAGATGGGTGTATGAGGGGCCATGAGACGCATGAAACGATTGTATCCAACGCCAATTAACGCATCACTGTACAACCTTCCCAGTCCTTGAAGAGATCTGTCCTTTTCAATTGGGCCATCTCCCAGATACTCCTTACGAAGTCGAGCACTTGCCATCTTCGAAAAAGCCGTTTCCCGTTCGTATAGAAGAGCTATCGGTGCCACATAGTCCCAGTTATGGTTCAACATATAAAGGAGACTCTCATTCCATAGATTAACTGCAATTGTAAGAGGATTAGAAAGATCTTTTGATAAAGTGATCCACACTTACAGAAAGCAGCGGAGAGAAATTCAAACTCAGTGATGCCAGAAATCAATGGAACTTTATAGAAGTTGCCACTGAGCGCAGTTTTGTACGGGTCCTCCAACAGGAATCGCTCTTGTCCGTAGTCCTGTTCAATTACCGGACGCCAGTTTAGCACGGGATGCCAGCCAAATTGAAACATTCCATTATAGGAGCTGACATAGTCCAGCATGGGTTTACCGCGTAGACAGCTGACCAAATCCTTCACAGGAGTTTGAGGACAGTTCAGTAACCGCGCCTGTCGTTGAGCCAATACCAGATCCGAAGTATTGTACTTAATCTGATAATAAGGAGAGGCACTCATGCAGATTCCTCGATGGAACAACCCTCTTGACATTGGGGATAACATGTGTAAGCCAATACTTAAGCTGCCAGCACTGTATCCCAGCAAGGTCACAGATCTGGGATCTCCTCCAAAGTGATGAATATGTTCTTGAATCCAACGAAGAGCAATCACTTGATCTTTCAGCCCAGCATTTCCAGGTGCATCCTCAGTGTCTGTGGCTAGAAATCCCAATGAGCCCAATCGATAATTCAGCGACACTAAAACACAATCTCGATCCATGAAGTGGGAAGGTCCAGCAAAATATTTGCTCTGTCCAGAGAACACATAGAATCCACCTGGATGAAGGAATACAATGACCGGAAGGCGGGCACTCTTGCTTAAGGTCTTTGTATAGACATTCAATCGGAGACAATCCTCAGACACGTCTGTCATATTGTCCCACGGCTGAGGACACATTGGACCATCCTCTCTAGCGTCGAAAATTGAAGGAGCCCATGGGCTCACCGGCATAGGATTCTTAAACCGCAGTTCTCCCAATGGAGGCTCGGCATACCGAATGCCGCGGAAGGCATGAAAGGGTACTCCCAGTCTGGAGGTTAAGTTAACACCTTGTACTCGACCTAATTTCAGTTCCACCTCAACACCTCGCACTCCTCCAAAACTGGGCGAGAACAGCAAACCCGCGAACACGAAGATAACGAATCGGATCATTTCTGAGCCGCGTCGAGGAACACACTGACAGCTCTCAAGTGCAAGGTCGCATATTTATAGCACCAGGTTTTAATGCTTGGGATTGAGAACGTGGATTTTCCCAGAGATTTGAAGTGAAAGAGTTCAGAATCTACTCTGTGAATAACAGTGACTGTTAACGCTCAGTATGTAAGTGTAATTGAGAGATATTTAAAGACCAACATTTTAAGAGAGACTACGGAAAGTGCAGAGAGTCAGAGAGAGAAAGACAGACAGACAGAGAGAGAGAGAGAGAGAGAGAGAGAGAGAGAGAGAGAGAGAGATGGGGTGAGAGAGAGAGAGAGAGAGAGAGCAAGGCAGGTGGTAGTCGATAAGTCTCTGTATTCTCTTCAAGCTGTTGGTGCAATCTCAGCTACTCAGTGATTTATTTTTATGTCTATATATGCGGTTTTTTTGCTGCAATTGATAGCTTAGGACTGATAAAATTGTATTAGAAAATACTTGAAATCGTAGGAAAATTTTACAATAAAAATGTACAATTAATGTACAAATTATTAAAGACTCAAAATAGTTCTACGATTATCTTATATTTGGAGAAAAGTAATTTATAAATCATTGAATAATGAAGAGATAAAAAACTTATGAAATTTAAATATTTATTTTCTTAAATAAAACGTGTGATAATCGTAACACATTTTAAATAGTTTGTTTATTACTTTTTTAATATAAAATACTTAACAGAGTCATTGCTGTTCAGTTTACAGTGCTGTTCAGTTTACAGTGCTGTTCAGTTTACAGTGCTGCTTTTATAGTCTGTGTCTTTGGTGCTTAACATAAACTGCTTGCACAGCTTCGCTCACAGCTTTGCAATGCAAGCAGTTCGACGACATAGTTTCGTTGCAAGCAGTGCGGATAATCTAATGGAACAACACTGAATTCATAATTTTGCAAACGTGTTCGTTTTATTTTATTAATATCTTCATCAAGACATTGGTAAACGCAATATAGACAAGACTATGGAGAATTATATAAATACTGGGAAGATTAGATAAGTTGTGACACATTTCTCTAGATAAGAAGTGAGTCTCAGATCTCGACTGGACTTTCTACAGGTTCTCTATCCTCAACAAAGTTTTGGTCTTTCATTGGCTTTTTTTTCTCGTCGCGATGCTCCTCCGCACGTCGGCGACGACGACGTCGTTTCTTCTGTGGGGGATTCGGCGGTGGACTTTGGAATGTGTCCACATCGAAAACTGGATAACGGGGTGTAAATTGAGCAGCTTCACTCACTGTGTTGGCATCCGTATCGGCAATGTCGGCGGTCATAAACATGGCCTGCTCATATGAGGGCGGAGCTGTCAACAATAAAAAAATGTATTTTTTGTTTAATAAAATAAAAATATTTTCTTAGACTTACGTAGCTCTGGCACTGAATCCTCCACAATATCGAACTCATCATCGCCATCATCTGGCAATTCGTAATCCTCCAGTTCTTCAGTTTGTTCATATGCAACATTGTTGACTCCACCTGCCAGCTGCATGGCCCTGGCCGAAGTGCTTGGCAGTTCGTGTGGCAAGGGGGCACACATGGGAGATGCAACAGGTCCAACGGTAACAAGAGGCACATTTCCAATTGTGATGGGTATGACTACCTTCGGATTAGCCATCAGCCAGTTCATCGCAGCCACAATACGCACCTCATAGGACACACGAACCACTTTGCTGAGATGCTCACAGGTAGGAGCTGTGGCCGGAATCCGGAACGATTCCGTATACGACTTCTGGCAGTTGTGCATCACGGCACCACCTTCACGCTTGGTCAGCAAGATCTTCTCGGACACGGTTCGCATGGCCGGAGTATCGGCTGTGTAGGTGGCGCGTAGGTAGAGCATCATCATCAGCTTGGTGCAGTCTACATTGGAATCATTGCGCACATCCGCATGGATGAGCATAAACTGGCCGGGCACATAGCCCTGTTGCTGCAACGTCACCTTGATGTGCACCGGCTTCGAGTGCATGAAGCAAAAGTATTCCATGGCCTCACCGCTAGCGGGTTCCCGCAGGATTTTGTTCTCCTGATTCAAGTCAAGCAGCTTCAGCACTGTGAAACCCACATTGGTGGTACGATTGGAGGCTCCCGGACGTATAAACGTGACCTTGGCCAGATAACGTATATGCCCATAAATGCCCTCAAAGGACGATGGACAGTGATTGGGAATGGGACAGGCGAATGTATACGTATAGGTGCCCGCATCTATGCTGAACGTTTGACCCTGGTCAGAGCCCATCAGGTATGTGGTCGAGGCAATGTAGTCCTCCCGGCCAGTGAAGAATCGCTTTCGGCCCGGCTTGAAGTTGGCCTGACTTGTGGCCACCGCTCGGCCATGTTTCCGGCGCCATTGGGCACAGGCAAAGCCACAGATCTGTAGTTTAATGCCTAAAAATGTACATTATATTATTTTACAAATTATTGAAAATTATAAAAATTATTTATTTAAGAATATATTAAACTGAATTTAATTTTTATGCTTTGAAAAAATATTTAATTAATTACTTATTGAACTTAAAATAATCAAGATTAATCAAGACTATCAAAAAATACTCAAGATTCTTTGTCTAGACGCAGTCTAAGAGAATAAAACCTTATGACTAATAGAATATGGCATTTCCTGAACATTCAGGTTCAATCACAGTACTATCAGCCATGTAGATCCCCAATGAGTTGTTGTCGTGGGCAGCAGTTAACGCAATAATTTTGTGCTTTTGTTTGGCATCAATTATTGGGCATTTGTTTTGCCTCAAGCCAATTTGGGGTTATCACAAAGTTTTGAATGGCATAATGGGTGCGACATGCAGGCAAAAAAGCGAAAACAAAACGGCAATACAAAAAAAAAAAAAATAACAGCAAATAAAAATCAAACAAACATAGTTTCAGACTAGATAAGATTAGGGCCAGATAACTGCGAGGCCATAGTATCGCCAACTACAATATAAAAATATTTAGACTTTTAACTCTCATACTAAAAGTACTTGCAATTATTAAAATATTTCTTGATAAATATTTCAATATGTTGAACATACCTCGCAGTTTCTTGGTTTTATTGAAATTGACTATCACCTTGCCCGATACGACCTGGCCCGTAAAATAGGTTCCGTGCTCATTTTGATCGAATGTTATAATACAGTTGTTGGACATGCTAGCTGCTGTCTCGCTTATCTCTCGCTTTCTATTCCTCCGCCTCTCTCTCTCTATATATATATATATATATATATATATAATGGTATATTATCACACTCCCGATAGGAGGATTTATTGGGGCTGTCGGGTCCAAGGCAGAGACAGCTGTCCGAACCGGTTCGCGGCTAAACGTTAACTGAGCACAATTCATGATACCAAACCCGATATTGGGCGCCCCCTAACAAGTGCCGAGTACCTACTATCCGTATCTTATCAACAATGGTCTCTCTGTAATCCTAGACGTGGGTGTCATTATACCCCACTGCGGACGGTGGAAGGGAATTCGCTTGCTGTCTGGCTATGAGAGCCGCTGAATTTCTCTGTTTGTTATAAAAAAAATATGGATATAAACAAACAACTTGCGGCAATATATTATTCTTACAAGTGAAAATCTTAATCATTTTGACTTCTATTTGACTACAAAATTAACCACTTTTATATTAATGATATCCAACATGTTGTTATAACTCACTTACATTTTTCCCTTGTAACTCACCTTATTTTCTGGAAATTTATTTAATACATAATAATCATATTGATAAGATAAAATATGTGTGAACTTGAGCAGACCGAAAAAAAAGAAGCATTGATATTTTAAATTCAGTTTGTTTTTTGCCAGCTCAGCGAAGTGCAGACAATTTTGGAACTCAATAGACAATATTTGCTATTTCCGCATTCTAAAAATATATAGTTCAAGCTACTAACTATAATTGCGAATAACTGCAGATATGGTTGTCTACTGCGAGATACTTTTTAAAAACAATCAATTAGGCACCTACTATGCGGGACAGAAGGTTACGGGGAGTGTGATCTTCAATGTGGATAAGCCTAAGACTGTCAAGGGTGAGAAGTTGAAAAATTGAAGATTTACAAGTGCTGATATTGTCCGCTCTATAAATACAAATACGAATCATATGAACATGATTCATATTTCTATAAATAACCTTCGATAATAAACTGCGTATAATGACCATTAGTGCGGGGAACCCTCTGCGGGAATCAAATGTCTAACATATGTCATATATTACAATCAGATTCCCTTCCCTTTTCCCCAATTTTCATTAGCTATCGTCTTGAAGATAACTGGTTATGCCTACACTTTCTGGACAGAGGACTCGGCTGATGTGACCGACAATAGTAAGACAACCACAGAATTCTTCAGTGGACGTGAGGATTACATTAAATCCAAAGTGGAATTGCTTTCCACAAATGCTAAAGGTATGTATATATAAATAAATATAATAAATAATATTAATTATATATATTTCTAAAATTATAGATATTGCCCTTGAAACTGGCAAACATGTCTATAATTTTGCCTGTCAAATACCTGCTGTTTGTCCTTCGTCCTTCGAAGGCAGCTACGGTCATGTGCGTTACATGGTCTCTGTGAAGTTAATCAGACCCTGGAAATTCGATCAGACTTTTTCACGCCCCTTCACTGTGCTGAAAGTCATGGATCTCAACAGGGAGGGTCTTTTTCTGCGTGTAAGATGCCTACATAGATTTTTACTCCTCGTCTCATTGGTTTTTTGTTAGGCCCCCGCCCACTCAGAGGATCAGAAGACCTACAACTGCTGGCCTTGTCGCTCGGCACCGATGAGACTACACCTGTCGCTGCCGCAACGTGGTTTTGTGCCTGGCCAGAAGTTGCCAGTGACCATGCTGATTACGAACGATAGTCATATTCGAGTGGAACAGATCAAGGCGTCTTTGGTCATGATGGTACTCTACTACAGTCAGTGCAGCGTGGAGACCATCAGCGAGAGATTTGTGGTTAGCCAGAAGACTGGTGACGGCGTTCCCAGAAACTGTAAGAAGCAGTTCATCTATGAATTGGATGTGCCTGCAACGCCACCCACCTGCTTTGATCTCTGCCGCATCATACAGATCGCCTACCAGGTGGAGGTGGAAACTAAGGTCAAGGGTTGGCACATTAATGAGAAGGTTCACTTACCCATTACCATTGGCAATGTGCCGCTGACAATGCAACTGCAGCAACAACCCCGTGCAGGACCCATCGAAGTGGAAGTCGTGGAACAGCAGCTGGACGAAAAGGCTTTAATTTTGCTGGATGACGCGGATGCGGAAGAGGCAGCTCCTCAACCTACTCCTTGGGCAGTGGATACTACCATTCGTTAGCATAAAAAAATTTTAAAATTAATATATTTTTAATAGGCTCTTATGTTTCACAGCGCCCCCAAGCTATGCCCAGGCAGTACATGTGGTGCGGTCAGGTCCCCCCATATCCTCTAAGAAACAGGAGAGCAAGGGCTCTACTAACGGTATAGTTAACCCTGCTTACAAAGAGCCAGAGCAGAGCTCTACGTTTACCCCACTTTATACGGTCTTCAATATTTCGAGTCCACTGGAAGTTCCTCAGAATGAGACAACAGAAAACACAGAAACTGTCGATGGTGGTACTTGGATATGAAAATCTTTAAATAAAATTATATAATTTCAATGAGCTCTGTTCTTTTTGAATAAAGATGTAGAATTTTTTGTATGATTTTGTAATTCTTCAAATATTATTAGATGAACCTTATAAAGTTTGGCACCATTCTCTGATATAATAAATATTACTTTATTTCATTACCAAAATATCTTTCTTATATATACTTTCTACTATATTTCTTCAATTTTTAAAATAGATTTGCATTATTATTAGATTTAATAGTATCAAACGTGCTGGGAAAGCAAGTCATAAATAACTTATTGAACTTACCACAAAAATTACAGGGGAATCGTATTTTTCTTTATGCACTGCACTTAGCGAAAAGTATGTATAATTTATAATTGTCACACGCGATAAGATAAAGAGCAACTATTCAACATTGGCCATTCTCTCGGCTGGGAGCTCAGCAGTCTCCAACCAAATATGTTTCATTTCCATTCTGTTTCAAATGCGCAGCGCGGAACGATTAGATGTGAGACGAAAGCCAGCGGGAATATCAATGTGGTTTTGATTGCAATCGAATCAGTCGTGTTTTGGACTCCGATTGCGACAAGTGTGAATTGCGCTTGCCGGGAAAATAAACCAATTTGTTCGATTTGAGAATCTTTATCGATCAGCGAGCTGTATAACATCTGATAATGGGTGTTACCTGCATAATTGACTTCGATAACAACCCCTATGGCACCTTCTTTGCGGGTCAAGTGGTAACAGGGAAAGTGACACTTAAGTTGGATAAACAGAAACTAGCTAAAGGTAATATTTTTCACCTAGGTTAATATCAAAATTGTTTGAAATCGATTTCTGCTCAGTTTTGTACAAGATGAGTCATTAATGCTTATCTTATCACAGCTCTATATTCAAGATTTTTTAGCAAAGTTTATGCCAACATTGTAAACTCTGAGGATAGACCAGTTAAAAGTGGTGATTCATCAAAATTCCGTGTAACGGCGCGTGCTTAGCGAATTTATACAAATAATGTGATAAATTGTTATCAATTTTAAAATATCAATAATTGGCAATTTGGTTAATTTATTATGATCATTAGTTATTATGAGTATTGGGTTATTACCCATGTTCAAATAAATCCATTTGAATTAATTGCGCAATGTGAAAAATTTAAAATCAGTTTATTTTTTAGTATTTCAATATGTATTTGGAAATGTTGTGAAATTAATACTTGATATCATTGAGGGAAATTTTTGAAAGGTGTGATATTTCGCTTTAAAGCTCTTAAGAATGACTATTAATAATACAAATATGTTATATTTTGGTCATCTTTTAAGTAAATGAATTTACGATAATATAATTATTTATAATAATTCTCATTGAATTTCTTAATTAGTGAGCTCACCGAAATTCTTGTGAGAGATCTCTTAAGATGATTCGCGACCTATGCTCTCACTTAATATTTTTATTGAGAAATTGTTTACGCTTTTTAAGAGAAATCTTAAATCAAACAATGCTCTTTATGCAAAGTAAAGTAAATGAGAACCTAAGAGCTTTTTAAAATTATTTTTATCAAATATTTTTTGCTCTCTACACATGTGCATGCCAAATTTGTGCTATCACAATCTCTTTATTGACAAACATTCATAAATTCCACATACTTTATATAACGATAATGATACGATGATACTATCTACAAAAAATCCCCAATAAACAGTTTCTATATATTATTATTTTATAATATCATTAATAAATATTTATTTTATCTCAGCGCTTACCTTGACCATCAGTGGATTTGCCGAAACACACTGGACCGAATCCACTGGCACCGGCAAGGATAGGTCCACGGATACCTTTAGTGGACGAGAGGACTACATTGCCTCACAGACCTATCTTTCGGGTTCTCCCGTTAGCAGTAAGTCTAATCACCTCAATATTATTGTTTATAAATTTATATAATAATTTTAATGCGATTGCAGCTGAAGTGGCTTTAGAACCTGGAGTACATGTGTACAACTTTGCCTGCCAAATTCCCGCAACATGCCCTTCCTCCATCGAGGGACACTACGGACGCATACGTTATTTGGTGAGGGTAGCGATGGTCCGACCCTGGAAGTTCGATCAATCCTATACACGATGCTTCACTGTGCTTAAACTGATGGATCTTAACTATGATAGTCCTCTTCTGAGAGTATGTGAGAATCGATATGTTTACTGTTATGAAATTTAAAAAAGGGTTTCACTTTCTGTTAGGTTCCTGCTCATTGCGAATCACAAAAAACCTACTGCTGTTGGCCTTGCACCTCAGAACCGCTGCAGCTGCAACTGACTTTGGAACGCACAGGATTTGTGCCTGGTCAGGTCATTCCAATTACTATGCTGGTCACCAATGATAGTCACATTCGTATAGAGGACATGCAGATGAGTCTCATCATGATGATCACATACTACGCTTCACACTTGTCGAGAACCCATTCCAGGAACGAACGCATCGTAGTTACCAAAATGATGGGCGATGCTGTCCCGAATCATTGCAAGAAGCAGTTCAAATATTTCCTAAAGATGCCTGCCACGCCCCCCACTTGCTTTAATCTGTGCAAAATTGTACAGATTACCTATTCCGTGGATGTGGAGGCCAGAGTAAAGGGTTGCCATCGCAATGAAGTGATCAGCGTTCCCGTCACAGTGGGAAGTATTCCCCTGACACAGCATGTGCCTATGCAGCCACGTGAAATGGGATCCGGAATGGAACCTCAGTCACTAGACCCCAATGCTTTGACATATGCGCCGCAAATGCCAACAGCGCCTGAGGGCATTCCTTGGGATCCCAGTATCGGTAGGTTATACTTTATTATTTTCCATATTGTATAATAATTATATAATAATTTTTTCTTTTAGCTCCTCCAAACTATGAAGAGGCTCTGCATATGCGTGACACCTTAGGCAACAGTGCTAAGGGAAGCGGAGAAATCGGCGTCAATTTGAATGGCAGCGGCTTTGCTCCGCTTTATCCCATATTCAATATACCTGAACCCACGGCTCCAATGGATCCCTCACTACATACCGATGAAAATATGAATGCGCCTGCAAATACCAGCAAGGGAGGAACTTGGCTATGAGCTGGAAATCAAATTTAGAGTGTTAAATACAGGTTATTAAATTACTGCCAAAATCGAGATGAATCTGATTTTTATTCAGATTTCAAATCATGCAATTCAAACGATATTTGCCGTAATGCGGTTTGTGGCAGAAACCCTTGCACGAAGAAATACAGTATGCCTGTTAATGGCTATAATATCCTAGAAGCAAAAAATCGGTATATCAGAAAACTTAAAAAATTTCTTTCAACTGTATTTGAAAAGAGAAGAACTGGTTCAATGAGGAATTTGTAAATCCCCAAGCAACATAGTATTACTATAAAATGCTGTGAAAAGTTAAAAACATTTAGATTAATAAAATGAAGTATAACAATAATTTTTGAGTTTTTTCAAATGTACATCTAGAATTATGATTTTTGTATAAGTCTTCCATTCAGTTGGTTTTTATGCAAAGAGTTAACCCATGTTTTAAGATATTTCATTTCATTTCCGCATTAACTCGTCGAGCTTATCATATTTTGAGCAGCGGCATGGCTGTATTAAGTATACTACCCACTGTCAAGGTCTGCTGAGGGCTGATAACTACATGTATAGAGTACTCTAAGTAAAGCGAAGCAACTCTTCTAAAATTTCAATTCCGATTCCATTCCGTTTCATGGGTTCCATGTATAAGATACGAACCGATACGAACTTGCGTCCAGCCTTATCGCTAATATCGTTTGAGAGCAAAAGGCAACACGAGAGAGAGAGGGAGCAACTAGGGAGAGTTGAGGAGCTTCTACTCGGTCAATGGGTATTCCACACCTACTTAAATTAGTCGCAGACCGTTGCTCAACCTGAATGTGGTGCTTTCGGACTTGTGGGATTTTTTTGTGATTCCGTTTCTACGCTGAATGTATTTTCTTGATATTTATCGACAATAGTGTGTGGGGTATCCGTTTAAAATTTTTGGCCAATATGGTGGTAACGTGTGAGATAAGTTTCGATAATAATAAGGATGGCACTTTCTATGCCGGGCAGTTGGTGACAGGCTGTGTTACACTCAAATCGGATAAGGTCAAGGAGGTGCAAGGTAAGTGATCGGTAATTAAATGGGTTTTGCGTATTGGAAATTTTTGAAATGTCTGCAAAATGAAACTGGGCACTCATATTATAAATAGTTTGGCGATAAGGCCAAAGTAGCTGATAGACTAAATTAATGTATGTATATATTACTTTATATGACGACATTGATTTAGATAATAATTTCTGCTAGAGTACTAAAGCCCGCGAGGAGGTATGCCAAAAACTTACCCAGATAAGACAAGTGCGAGTATATAAATAAATATGAGCTCTTAAATCAATTCCTCATGCGACCTGGAAGGCCGTCAAACAATTCCTATATTCCCAATATACATATATTCGCAATTTGTCGGTTGACATAACTTGAATAATTATTAGGCTTTGATATTGGCTATCAGTGTGGGTTATTTAAAGGCCATGTTTATATGGACTCTGACTTGGCCAATAGATTGATTATTTTACTGCTTAGATTGCTTGAAGTGCATTTAAAAATGATTAAGACATTAGTTAATATCTAGTTGAAAAATGCCGTCATATCTGATGTATTTCTAAATTTTAATCTTAATCCAGCTGCCTTAGTTAAGGTCGTTGGCTATTCGATAACAAAATGGAGTGAGCGGAAAATGGCGTCAACAAAACTGTTCTCAGGTCGGGAGGAGTATTTGTCTTCGCAGACCTACTTGCTGGGCTCTGAAGAGTGTAAGTATTAATACAATATAAAATATATTTATAATTTTATAAATATATATATTTCTATTAATAAAGCTAATGACAGACACTGCATACAGGCGGGAGTGCATAATTACAATTTTGCCTGTCAGCTGCCCTATCAGTGTCCTTCGTCCTTTGAGGGTCGCTACGGCTGCGTACGTTACATTGTCAAGGTGGTGCTGATCCGACCTTGGAAATTTGATCAGGCCTACACACATGGCATAACTGTACTTAAAATGATGGATCTGAATAGGGAATCCCCAACTCTGAAGGTAAGTTTCCAAATTGCAAGTCAAAATATCAAAATTAATTTATGTGATCCTCACTCGCAGCGAGCCGCGCACAGTGAGAACTATCGAACCTTTTGCTGCGGACCATGTAAGACAGATCCCATCAAAATGGAACTGAATTTGCCCCAGGCAGCCTTTGTGCCCGGCCAGCGTATTCCTGTCACAGTCGTCGTCATCAACAACAGCAATGTGGCTGTCTCGGAGCTGCGCCTCTCGCTCGTCATGCTCGTCAGATACTTCAGCCTGACTCCCGAACACTCTCGCGTGGACCGCATAGTCATATCCAAGAGTAAAGGAGATTCCGTCCTACGCAGAAGCACTCGCTCCCTAACCGTTGATATGGTAGTGCCCAGCACGCCACCCACATGCCTCACACTCTGCAGCCTCATACAGATTGCCTATCAGCTGGAGGTAGAGGCGTTGATCAAGAGTTTGCGGGAGCAACAGCTGATCACCATGCCCATTACCATTGGCACCTTTCCCCTGGGAATGGAGGGCTCCAAGAATGGCGTCATACAGCAGCAGCCTCCAAGACGAAGTGCTCGCTATGAACTGCCTGCGGATGAGTTGCCCGTCATGGCGGCCATGACCAATGAACTGCGGCAAAATGCTGGGGATTTAGGTGAGTGCTCACATATGAATTTCTTTAGGTATTCTAAAAATTATCATTATCATCAATGTGTAGATCCGCCAAAGTACGAAGAGTCGAAGCATACGCTGCGGGGCAATATTAACGAGGAGGAACTTAACGCCTTCGGAAAGAACGAATTTGCACCCCTATATCCGGTTTACAGTATACCAAGTCTACAACCAATTGTGTCGCCCAACAGCCTCAATATTGGATACATCAACCAGAGTTACGAAAAATAAGCTTTCGGCGTATAAGGGATGAGTAAAAGCTTTCGCTGAGCCGATTGATTCTAAGTGAGAGTGAAATATATTTTGTGTATGTCTGTAATACAGGCAAGATTTTTATATTTTTAAAAGGGGTTGTTTTTATTTTATGTATGACAGTTTTAAGAGGGTGGAAAAGTTGGATAAATAATGGTATAACAGTTTTATTTATTGGTGATTGAAATTTTGTTGTTCCACGTTTTATATATCATATATTAGGGTGAAAGTGTTCTCTCTCTTATATCATAGCAGAGTCCACATATATTTTGTCATAATTAAAACAGTGTTTAGCACTTTTTTGGGGTGAAAATATAACAGTTTAGATTGATAATATTCCAGACTTATGTCTGACAGTTGTTATGTGAGTACGGTTTGCTGAATAATTGACTTTGTATGCCACATTTTCAAAGTAGCACAGGTTCATAACAAAATCTGCAAATAAATTGTATAACAATTATAATAACAAAACAGTGTTCTCGTATAACAGACAATTTAGACAAATTTAGTTCACCAACATATCTAAAAATTAAGGACAGTATAACACTCCAATTTATAACAGTATAACTAAAAACTATTATAATACTTTTGTTGGCTGTATGATAGAGTAGAATAGTTAACAGAAAATCAAATTAACAGTGAATGTACAACATTTTCAATAATTAAACAGAATATAAGACTGAAAGATTTGTAGCCAGAATTATTTGCTATAATGGCAGTAACACTGCTTGTGCCAAAAACTGATGTTAATTTTTTTGAATAAATTAAATGTTAAACTTTGCACTGCTTGAAGGATATTTCTGCCATATTACTATGCCAACCTACAGAATGTTCTTAGATTTTGGGATATTTTAAAAACTTAGCATATTCTCGTTCATAGATAAAACTATTTAAATGAATTGCTTGTTTACTTTTAGAGTTTACAGAAATTTTATCTGTTTTCCTATTGCATTAACACTATTTTTAGAAATTATATTTAATAGAGAGCAATGATGTCATTGTACTGCTGAGTGAAATTGTAGTTGATGTAAGATAGTGGGATTATTAGACGTCTAGTCGGCATGCATGCGATAACGAGCTCATCACATGCGGATTAAGTTTTAATCAGGCCGACTACAGAGTGATATTATCAACATGGGTTATCATAAAAGTCGGGGCTAAGCCCTCCCCCGACCGTGCTTGAGCTGCCACAATCGGGTGGGTGGAGTCAAGCCCATCCATAAAACGAGATTCCATTTTGCCACAAAAATGTTTAGTTTTTATCGTTACCTCAACCCTCCCCACAAAAGAGGGAAGGATTTATGCTCAGTTTTGGTGCGCGGTTTAATTGTCTCCTTTTTTCGGATCTCAAATGTATCTCAGTCTGAGGCCCTTTCTCTCTCTCACTTTCTGTTTTCTGTCTGTCTGTCTGTTTGTGTGTCCATTTGTTAGTTTTGCTTTTGTTGTTTTTCATAGAACATTGCTGTGTTTGCGGTCAGTTCGCTTATGTGGCAAAGTGATAGCTCAGCTCAACTGGGGCTAAAATGCAAATCTAAAATGTTTCACGAGTTTTAGTTTAACATATTTGGAAAGTTATAAAGCAGCTTATGCTTCACAGATTAGACTTGCATTTATTTAAATAGTAATTTGTTGGTCGGAGGAGGGGCATCAACAGAAATTAACCAACATTGAAATAAACTGCAACAAACTGATGCATTATTTATACGGAAAGTATCACGCTCTCCTCGAACATGTGGCAACAATTAGGCCAACATTTTGTTTAACTTTAACATGACTTAGCCGCAAGACATTTGTGGCCATTTGCGAGTGTTGTGAGAGTTGTGAGAGTTGAGAGAGGCCCAAACATTCGGCTAAGTCACGTTACATGTCTGGCACATGTTTGGCCTTAGTTTTGGGCCTGGGTCCTAATCCAGTTAACCAAATTCGCTACGGTAATGGTAATGTGGGCATTAAGTAATTTCCGAACCCGGTAAACCCCCAGCAAAACACTGACACGCAAGCCACATCGACAGGAAGAGAAATATATCTAGTTGTGTATCGTATTCCCGGGAGCTCAAAATCCCTGATTTTGACCAGAATTTAGGCCGGGAACTGAGAATTTAGTGGTAATTCGCAGACCGCTTTGACTTAGTTTTAGTTAAGAAGAGTTACCAAAGAGTTGCTTCCTATGTGGGTTGATGGAAGGTGCCCCTGCCTACATGACCTTTTATTGATATCCTGCTAGCATGCAGGTCATGATGTTGAAATTGATTTCTATAAATTATTGATTAGCAACAGTTGTGCTTTTAACTGAAGCAAACATTAAGAAAAAAGAAGTTTGCCAAATAAAGTTATGTTTCAGGGAATTAAGTGTTATCTCTGACTTTAGACACTTATCATTCTATCTTTGTTGGACTGTTTCGCTTACAAATTTTTTTTAATAAAATTGTTCAACTTGCTTTGATTATTCATTAAAAAATAATCGTATATCTTGTGCAATAATTTCTTTATGCCATGCCCAAGTTAAGCAAGTATAAATATCAATTTAATTTTATGTGACTTAGGCAAAGATTTATTGATCTGTTCAAGTGTTTTCCCCAAATTGATTAGCGTGCTTAAATGGCTTTTATTTTAACTGATTTTAGATACTCTCACAAGCATCCATACGCACACACACGCACTCTCGATAAACATGTACAGCGTGACATAAAAATATTTTCAAAGTTCTAAAAAACAACAACAAGAAGAACAGTCAAGGAATACAAAATGTGTTTTACATATATTTCGATTTGTTGCCAAAGCCCAGCGTGAGATGATTCTTTCCTTTTGTTTATCCATCTACTTTGCACCTTGTGCTCCAAAAAGCGCGCTACACTTTTTTCCCTCAATTTTTTCGTAACATGCATGGATTTGTGGGTGGGCGTCTGTGTGTGGGTGTGTGTGGTTAAACAGGTTTGTGTGGCTTTTACGGATATTTCACTGCTGGCTGATTGTGGCACAAGTCCTACGACTTCGACTGCTTTCCACTCGTCGTCGCTGTTGTAGTTGTTTTTGCTGTTATTGTTGTTGCTGTTATTTGTTCATTGTGTGTTTGCGGCTAAAACGCGGCTCTGGCAACAATCACAAGTGAATTTTCTTCGCAAAACGAATTTGAGTATGTGTGTCCCCTTCTGCTATGCTTTCCGTCTGTGTGTCTCTCTGTGTGCTTGTTTGGTTCTACACTTCTCGGCTGAACAACAAAGATGAGTGGGCACTTGTTATTAGTGCATCTGTTTTGACTTGCCAAAAAGGACCTTGACGTTTTCTACAACGCAAATCAATTATCGACAAGCACTTCAAACGGGATTCCTAATAGACTGTTGTAACCATTTCAATTTGCCCAGAATAAGAGCGATTTCTCGGAAAGCCCGCAATTACCAACGAGTATCCCTTTTAGATCTGACCCAAGGACTTTTTAATACGATGTTACATAGTAAGGCAACTTCTACTTAATCTCATTATGAATGCGCGTAGAGTTGACACCCAGCTAACATTTTCTTTTCAAATACCAAATTGAAACAAAGTTTGTTGCGTTGGCTTCTATGATTTTCACGAAACTTTTTCTAATGGCAAAAAGTCGTCTCACATTTACAACTAAAGTCAAATCCAAAAAAGATACAATGAATTGCAGCTGAAATTGCAACAGAGACGCTGAAAAGTTTTTCAAACATATCTATATGTGTATGTGAGTTTGTGTGTGTTGAGTAGAAACATACACACTTTTTATGTGAAACTTTAAAGGTGCCTTTCATAGAGCCGCAAATAAAAACCAGAGGCGAGAGCAAAAACAAAAATGAAACTTGTTGGTATTTGTGTTTCCAACAGATGAGAAAATAGTGCAAAGGCTCTAAGCTGAATTGAGCTGAAATATTGCCTGTTGCTATTCAATTAAGTGTGGACAACAAAGATCAGAGAGAAGTGAGCAAGAGAGTGAAATGTGGAAGGAGGGAAGAGTTCTGACTTCTACTTTTACACCGGTTGAACTAAAAGTTTGACTGTCAGTCGAAGCCAAAGTTTATAGCAGCTGCAGCATCAATGCAGAGCTACGTGTGTGAGAGAGAGTGAGACAAGGTGTCATCGGTATCGTCGCTGACCTAACGTCTCTTCGGCTTCGGCTTCGACTTCGACTTCGACTTCGGCTTCAACTTCGGCTTTGCCGACGATTTACTAAAATTTCATAAATCAAAGTGGCGCGAGAAGCAACGACTCAAACAACACATAGGAGAGAAAGAGAGAGAGTGTGAGTGAAGAGTGTAAAGAGTGATTGAGAAAATGCGAGCATGAATGGGAGAGGGGCGTGTCAGTCTGGGATTCAACTTCTACTCACGCCACAGTAATTGCTTTATGCTGTGAAGCGTGACGCGGTCAACAACGCAACGTGAGCAAACCATTTTGATATTACACACTCACTGACTCACTCACTCTTTCACATATACACTCACTCACACACACGCACACACACACACATAGTCAACCCTTACACGCACACATGCTTCCAAGGGAAGGCATGGGCAACAGGGAAAAAGTTGAAAAGTTTTATGATATTTTAGCTATTTGATGCGTTGCCAGAGTTTGTGCAAAGAGAGATAGAGGCAGAGAGACAGAGAGACAGAGAGGGGAGAGAAGTGCCCCAAGACCAAAACATATTTTAGCCAATATACAACTTGCTGTGAGCATCCTGCTTACACTGCATTGATTTTGTAAATGGACACTGCAGGACCAAAAGGAATACCTAAAACACTCGCAATCTATTTTATGTAACTAAAATACTGCTCAATTTTAGCAAAATAAGTACTGCAGATTTTTGTTGGCATATTTCTAACATACTTAATTTGAGAAATTCCAAGTGCTTGCAAATATTTATTATTCTTTAATATTAATTTTTTATATGGCAAATATATGACATACATTTTTATAATCAACGAAAGTGCAGAGAAGTCAACATTTTAAAATATCCGCCATATTTTCATTGCAATTTAAAATTGTTGAAAAAATGTTCCGTGAAGTGACATTAAATATAATGTAATTAAATTTTTATAGAATAACAATTGCGTTATTTTAAAAAAAAAAATGTATTTATTAGCCAATAACTTTCTAATCGTGATTTTCATTTAATATAACAATGGCAAGTTCAATTAAATATTTCACCAAAAAAATGCATAATTTTAATTAAGGTGCACATCAATTATTGAAGCCACTGTAACATGTTCAAAACTATTCACACACACATACACACACACTCACACACACACATACAGACATAGACACCTGAGTTAGCCACAAAATGTTGCTGACAAAGCAAATTAAAAAGTCATCAGCCCAATGGGGTTGTTGGGGGAGGGGAAAGGACGAGAGCAGTATGTGAAAATCTATCTAAAATATATGTATGTATATCAAAAATTGCATAGGCAACACAAATAAATTATATGATTTATTGTTGTTGTTCATTTTGGCTGCTGTTGTTGTTTTTGTTTGACTAGCGGCAGTTGATAGAAATTTGTGATGCTGCCGCTTCATCCTCTGCTTCTTCTTCATCATCAGCACTGTTTTTATGTGGCAAAGAAAATTGCAATTCGTAACGCAGACAACAAAACAAATTCCTTTATAAAGTGCATGTGGCACCACACTCACACACTCAGCCAAGGACTAATAAGCCGTTTCTTTTGTGCATTCCTCTTTTGCCCCAAAGCATCCTTACTTCCCCTGCCCCAATGTTGCTGTTTGTATTTTATATTATGACAGATTTATGGTAAAAATAAAAACCGCAGACGATGTGTGCTGAGAGCGATGATAGCCAGCAGGTGGCAAGAGTTTATTGCCCAACACATATTCACACATGTGAAGCTCCCACCTCAGCAGAAAGAAAGCTAAAAAGAAAGTGGCACATAAAAATGAAAAGAGAGATGGAGAGAGAGTGAGAGATAGAGAGATAGAAAGAGAGAAGAACAATTTGTGGAGCTGTCGCTCTAATTAATGGAAGACTTGCCTGTGCCTCTGCCTCAGCTTGTGGCACTGTCAAAGCACAAAGAAAATTTTGCTAATTAAAAAACTACGACCAACAGACGACTCTTTGCAAAACTTGCCTTTTCTGGTTTCACAAATCCCTTAACACAATTTATGCTACCAATACTCAGATACATATATATACTATAGAGTTGTGCAGCTTTGGCCATTTCTT
The DNA here is from genome assembly GCA_018150725.1 of Drosophila quadrilineata. Classification (NCBI taxonomy): domain Eukaryota; kingdom Metazoa; phylum Arthropoda; class Insecta; order Diptera; family Drosophilidae; genus Drosophila; species Drosophila quadrilineata. The sequence continues at coordinate 1,938,729 of JAECWN010000375.1, forward strand.
GTGATTATTTCTAACAAGTTGGCAGTTGGCCATGTTGCAACATGGCGGCAGGTGGCGAGTGGCACACAAACCTTACAAATTGCTCGCGGGCTGCAAGTAATTGTCACTGCTTGGCTGCTTTGAATATGGATTCGGTTGCAGGATCTGGATTCGGATTTTGGATTTCGCACTCAACATCATTAAATGTACATAATGGAATTGCTGTGATTTGTTTCACAGCTGAAGATTTATTATCTCAGTGCCATTTTCCAGCCGAAAAAATCGGCTTTGTGTTACGCTTGCCTGGTGACTGAGTGCACCCAGACGAGAGAGATGGAGAGGGAGAGGGAGGCAAGGAATGAGTGCTGTACAAGGACATTGAGATCCCTATCCATAAACAGCACCGAATGACAATCAAAGTCATTTGCACAAGGACTTTTGTGAAATTTATGGCTGCGACTCGAGTGCGGCAATTGCAAAACTTTACGCATTTAATTTGTTCCCAAAAATTTGCTTATGAGTCAAATTGAATTAACCTGAATGAAACTTTTGCAATTTGAAGAGCATTCCGTCAAACGAATTCACTTCAATTCCGCCTGCATGCTCGATTCCAGTGTTTTATTCAGTTGAATAATTTTTGGCCAACAAATCAGAATGCCTACGTTGTCCTTTAAGTTTCCAGCAGGAAGGAGGACCAAACAACATTGGAAGTTTTTCCTTTCCATACAAACAACAGTACTGAAAGTTTCAACCATATGCTTGAGATGATTCTACATATGACTTCATTTTATTACAATATGTTGGCTTCGAGTTGAGTAATGTCTGCAAATAGTTGGAATTAATTGCTGGCAAAACTATAAAATGTTCTTGCAACAAATTGTTGCAATGCCGGCACACATCTGTTAAGGTATCACAATCATTTCATAGTTATCATATAAATTAAATGTTGGCCATGACAAAAAGCTGTCACAGAAGCCGTTAAGTTTCTCGGTCTTTGCAAATTGATGCGATAATATCTGCTCTTACTTTAAGCCAAATTCGTTTCCATCTGTCATGCTGACACATTCTGAATTATTGGCCAACAAAAAGAAGGTCAAGAGCTTGCTTGTCCCATATGCATACAAATATTTTAAGACTGGCCCAAAGTGAACTCTACTGGAAATATGTTTTGTCATGTAATATTCTTTCTGCCTGTTCATTATATTTTAATTTAAAATTTGTTAAAGTTGTCGGTGGCAAATATAAATAGCTTTTTGCATAAGTTTCAACTTAATTAATAAGCCTGGTTAATACGCATTACAATCCGGGTATTAAACAGTCTGCTGGGACATCTCGTAATCAGCTGGTCATATTTTGTTTAAGTGGAAAAATCAATGGAAAAATGCGGAAAATGCTTTAATCTCGTAATTGCAATTTATTGTAATTTTTTAGACTAGCAAATAAATACCATAAGTGTGATTATTACTTAGTGATTAAATGGGGTATAATGTGTTAAGGAATATATAATTTTTTAAACAAAAACTATGCTTGTAAAATAAAAACTTATAAATTAAAAAGAAAAAATCAATAATTCTTTTAAATAAAATTTTTTTAAATGTTTAATGAATATAATTAAAGACAATCTTGTTGATATATTATTCATTGAGTACTTTAGCTGTCGAATTGAATTTGAATTCATTTTCCAAATATTTAAATAGATACTTATATTATTTTTTTTAATTGAATTTATTGATTAACTTGTCGTTCATCACACCGTATATTTTTTAAACACTCTCATCTGAGCATTGATTACTTTGCAGAGCTTTAAAATATTTCATGAATTTGACCTGCGGCGAGTGCATTGCAATCAATGTCCCGCCAATGACTTGAATAATTAATTAAAGTGCATTTCACTTTGAATGCATGATGTTTGCTTTTTTAAATTGTTTTATAAAAGTAATATTTTTATAATAAATGGATGCAATCATCAGCTTTCGTGCTGCATAATCAAGAGCTGCCAATCAGCAGTAAAAGAAATAATGTTGCAACAAAAAAATGTGCGATATTCTCTATTCACGCTTTTCTGTTCTTCGGTTTATCAAATTAGCCACATTTAGTGGCATTTGATAACCCAGTTGGAAATGGTGGGAGGGGGGAGGGAGTTGCACTTAATACTTGCTACGTGCCCGAATATATAATTAATGCTCATCGAACTTGTGTAATGAAATGGATTTGTTGATAATGTCAGACATGACAACCAACTGCCATTTGGGGTTTGTTGTTGGTTTCAGTTTTATTTTATATATATGTATATTTTTTATTTTGAATTTACACGCTGCTGTTAACCACATAATGACTTGATTTGGTTTACACATTGTTATCGATTTGTATTTTGAAATTCATCAATCAATTGTTGTTAACTTTTAATGAAGAAATTTTACTTGATGGCACTAAAGTCCTTGTATATTTCAGGTCATAGTTTAAAAACTGGCAAATTGAATTATTTGCTTTAAGTTGGCCAAGTTTTGCGTAAGGACTTGCTGTTTTTGTATGGCCATTGGCCAAGTTCATAAATAGTTGATTGCATTGCCATTAGCCTGGTTTTCACTTAGGCCCACTCATTCCTAATTATACCACAATATTTGGATCCTCAACTCCAGCTCTTTGACCTAATGTGTGCAATTCATTAGCTGCAATTAGAGTTCAATTCAGCTGCCAAATAGGGTTCAAGGTCTCCCCACAGCCACAACTTGAACATTGTGCGTTATGTGTGTGTGTGTGTGTGTGTGGGCACTTCATTATCAAGGACTGACAGGACCTGGCCTGCTCATTCTCGCCAAAATAATAGTAATAATAATAATAATGTGCTCGTTTGTTTTCCCAGAACACGTGCCTCCACGTTCTTAAATGCGTCCTAAATAGGCACTACAGCATTTGTGGGCATGTTTTTGTGCCGAGTCTCGACATGTTCAAGGATCACGATGTGGAAGTCTCTCCATCGAATTCTCGACACTCCAGTGGCTGTCCTGATGGCTCTTGTCCTGATGATGATGGCCGTGTTTCATCAGGACTTGAAGCGTATGCTGATTGGCGATTAAAGCGAAATGAAATATGTGAATACATATGTACCCATAATCAGTTACAACACGGGCAATAATTCTCGATATGTATGTGGACTGTGATTTTGCTTACATTTAATTGCAGAATTAATTGCACAATTCTACTGGGCATGCACAGAGAGAATAATATAACATTTTGAAGTAAATTAAATTAACAATAATATTTGTTTTAAAATGTATAACATTAATCAATGTTAATTGAACTTCCATTATGTTGAAAATGAGAACTGCTTTTAATGATGAACTTTTTTTTATGTTTTTCTTTTAAAATATATGTTTTTTTTTCATATTTTGTTAACTTCTATTAAGTTAAGTATTTAATTGAAACCACACTGAAAATAACTTTCAGCATTTAATACATTTTCTCTGATTATGAATAGAACACTTGAAATTATTGAGTACAATTAAACAATGTCTGTTTATTCAATTGCAGCCGAATTATTTTTATTAGACATTAAATTGTTAATTATAAAATTGTATTATTATGCAGTTTAACTTCGCTTAATAATACGTCATGTGAATTATATGTAAATAGCCACAGTTGCAATTCAATTTTAAACCGATTTTCATGAGTTTTATAATTGTTTTTCAATTTCATTTTATAAATTGAGGAATTTAGTTTGTTTGCTTTTTCTTAATTTTAATTAAACGTATTTGACAATAATTATCATGGCAATCCCAAATTATCAATTTCACTTTTGCTTCTTTTATTTATACTGTCACATAAACAATTGAAAATATAAAAGCAACAAAAGCTCTACAAAATGTGCAGTGGCAGTTTCAAAATGTTTATTGTCAAAATGTTTATTTATATTCTTACGTGTTTTATTATTGTTGTTTTATTTCTGTTGTAATGTCATGTTATTCACAAAAGCGCGAAATGCCAACGTTCTTTGTATGTGTATTTTATATATATATATATGTATTTTATATACATGTATTTGTGTATATGTGTATTTCGGAAATTTTTGAGAAGGAAGAATGCCATTTGTCAAATAATATTTTATGGCTAGTTTTCCCCATTTTCGTAACAACCTGTAAACATCCTTGTTTGACAGGCCATAAATGTTTTTAATAAGAGATTTGTTTTTCTTAACAAACAATAAATTTTAAAGTGGAAATCGTTTTTGTCCTCGTAAAAAGAGAAAATTGAAATCGGACACAAAGTCAAAAGTCATGCAAAATTCATATGCTATGATTAAAGTTAATTGGAGCTGAACATCAGCTGCTTTTTAAAACACAAAATATATTCTAAGTGAGTGTTTATTACCATAGAAATTAATTTACTGCTTTATCATAGATAAGGTTTAGTGTAGAATTTTGAATTTTGAAAGGTGTTGAAAAACTTCCCAAAGCATTTAATAAATTTTCAAGTTAAATGATAATCTGCTTTCTTCGTACACGTTGCCAAATCACCAGATACATGTGTACTTGCTGCACATTTCATTAGCACAAAAATTCAAATACTTTCATTAATGTTTAATAATAAGCACAGCTAAATTTTAAGGGCAGCCACGAGTCCTTTCCGAAAGGGTGCACATAAGCAATGGCGAACAAAATGAGCAAAAAGTAATGAAGCAAATGAGAGAAAAATCACAGTAGCCATTCCAGGTATCCGCAACTTTGAGCAATAAATTATAATTTCCGCATGTTGAGTTTCTATTTTTTCCTTTTTTTCAGTTTTATTTCTTTTTTTTATTTTTATACTTTCAGTGTAATCAGAGTACAGAGCCGACCACTGGGCAATCTCTCGCCTGGTCATTCCCGGTTTTTATAATGTTTATGACGGGACGCACAGCAACAGCAACAGCAACAGGGAGTGAAAGAGGAAGAGGGTAGCAAGAAGAAGAAGAAGCAGTGAACAGGAATTCGTTTCATGCTGCATAGCTGCAAGGTGTGCGCCAATTTCCGGCATGAGTGGGCATTGCATGAGGCGCCATATAAATTTAAATTTTCATTTCATATCTTTTATGTTTTATTTGAAATGTGTGTGCATGGAGTTAACACCATATGATGGCACACGTGTGTGTTTAGTTACGTATGTTATATGGATATTGCAGCCACTAAATTGTTACTAATTTACCACTCTGCATTCATTCAACCCAATTAATCAACTGTTTATACGTGCCAAGTGCTAATGTTCGCTAATCAACAAATCTGTCCTCCTTCTGCTTATTTATCATTTGAAAGAAATTTATTTTCTAGTTTATTTTGTATATAATTTTTTATTAGCTTCAAAAAAATTTCATCGTATTTCTAAAATCTGTTAAATTAATTTCAAGTCAGTTTACCTTTATTAAAATTGATTTAGTTAAAATTTGATTTTGGATTATTTATTATTTAACTGGAAAATAATTCAAATATTTTAAAAAAAGTTTCTAATTTTTTTTGAAATATTTGAAAAGTAAGAAAATACTTTCTGCATGGCTTTATCATATAATAACTTTCGCACTTTTGCTCTGTAATTTTGTTACAAGTTTTCTGCGATCAGAAAGTTTTCTCAACTTACAGTTTACTGCAGCATTCGATGAACAGTTTTCCAATCGAGCTGTAAATGAATGCGGTTGGTAAGGATGTGTTACATACATATTTAACAAGCCGTCTACAGTAAACAGCAGTTCTGGGTAATCATTGGTCGTCAGTGTTTTGAGTTCCCTTTTATGGCATAATTTTTATCATGTGCGTGCTGTTCCATACCCTGCAAAGTCAAGGCAAAATGGGGTAGCTAAGCATAGTCTAACAATATAAATATATCGAAATAATTTAAGAAATATATAAATTTTATTTTTTTTTATTTTGTTAACTAATAATTTTTAAGTGGTGACTCTAAGTAGCATCAGCTGCTTTAATATTCCCTTTACTCAGCTTCAACTCTTCTGCCAACTCCTGTATATGCTTCTGTATCTGATTCTGTTTGTGTGCGATTGTGTGTGTGTGTGTATGTTTGTGTGTTTGTGTGTGTCGCGGTCCTTTGGTCGTAACTTTCGCTCTGGGCACACACACACAGCACTTGAGTTTTGTGGCATTGCAAAATGCATTTTATACGCAATAAAAATACACTTGCCGGAGACTTTACAGCTCGCACACTCCTTCCTCTCAACTGCCGCCAGGCGCTTCTTTTCCCTTTTCTTTTCCACTATAATATTTTCTACTTACACTCTTACACACTTACATAAAATAAAACGAGAAGTCACCAAGCACAACTGCATGTGTGTGAGCGAATAAGAGAGAGTGTTTGTTTGTTTGTTTGTTTGTCAGTGTTGGTTAAGGAAATTTAATGAGCTACTTTATGTTGTTGTTCTCCGCTGCTGCAGTTTATTTTTTTTACGATTTTAACAAGTTGGCTGTTAAATAAATTTAAATTATGCTGTCGCTCCCTTTACTGACCCACTCTGGTCATTATTGTGTTGCTTTTCATTTGCCACTTTCCACTTGCTGCTTTCCTACACCCAAAACTTGCCACTAAAAAGCTCAATTCATTGCAATTCGGGCCCCAAAAATTATGCTACAAAATATTATTTACGAACACTTAATCATTTCAATAGGCCGCTTCAACATATTCAGGAGGAAAAAAAATTGAAAATATATGTACATGAGGGCATCGAAATGAAGTAAAGCATTAAAATTGCCACATCACATTGATTTACCTTAGATTTTTGATAGCCGATGACGGGCGAGTTTATTGTAATTGATAGCGCTTTAAGAGGTCAGACATTGAAAAATTATGGCTGAAAATTTAACAAACGATACACAACACTTGACAGCAGCTCATGATAAGCTGAAACAGATATACCATTGCTCTGGGTTCACAATAAATGTTGTGTAAAATTTCATAAATAAAGTTCATCCAAGGCTTTATCTGTGCGCAACAAACGAAAGTTTCAAGTGAACTCAATTTCCCATAGAAGAAACCTGATAACACTAAATAGAGCTGAAACTTTTGCATTTCACTATATACACAATATATACATACCTATTTATTTTGGTATATTTTGCCATCGTTTCACCAGACGATGGAGTCAAGATTTTGCATCTGTTGTGAAACTCACAACGCTCAATTGAACAAATTTTTATGTTGTTATTCCTATCTTTCTATACTTGTATTGTTCTGAACTCAATAATGTGATTTGGTTAGAGCTCAACTCGAGCCTTAATTGAAATATTATTAGAGAGATACTGTTACCCGATAGCGTATTCAGATTGCAGACACATGCAAATGGAGAAAATAGAATTTAATTATGTTGGAAAAATAGAGCAGCAAAAATACAAACGCAAAACACGTAATCAGCTGAAACTCCGACAGAAAGTAGAGGAAAAAAAATGTATATGTGAAATATAAATAGTTTTATATCGATATACAGTATATGCGAAATTCGAAATACGAAACTCGAAATGCAAATGAAAAGTAAATAATAAAATTGTGCTTTGCTGGACTGAAAATAGGAATCGGCAGGCAAATGATGTGGCTACCATCAACGGGCAACAATCAGCAAATGCCATTGACAAAACGAGGTCGCCACCAAATCGCATTAAAGACCATCCAAATGCCCAGAAGCGGTAATCAAATGTGCAACACACACACACACACACACACACACTCACACACACATACGGAGAAAGAGAGACATCAAGAGAAGAGGGAAATAGAGAGAGATTCTGGCATATATAGAAAATTATAGTGATTGCGTTCCTAGGTCTCGATTCGCAAACAAGTTGCCAGCAACGGAAAAGCCAATTAAAATATGAATTGATTCGATTACAACGGAAATTTATTTACTTTAATGGTGACTTTTAATAATTAAATAATAACAATTGCCACATTCGGACAATTTTACACATACATAAATTACTGAAACGGTTTATTTGTAATTTATTATGATTTTTTTCATATATTTAAAAAATGTGAATTTTAAGATTTTACTATTTACTGCATTTTCATTAAATTTCAAAATTGTTAAATTTATTTTTGCAATTATTAGAAAATATTCTTACCTTTGACTATTTCCATATGGAAATTGCCCAACAAATATCGCACATACGCCCTGTATGCTTGTATGGGAGATATATAGAATGACGGAGAGAGAGAGAGAGAGATGTTGGTGAATTGGCTATGAAATCGATTTGAGAGAGTCTCGAAATCGTTGCGCACTTGGCGGTGTAAAAACGAGAATTGCTGCCAAAATCCACTTTGGCATTTTGACGGGCTTTTGCATTCGAATGGGGCCAGGAGTGGAAAGTTTAGTTTATTCAGGCCAGAGTCATAAATTGCATCGAATTCTGGATTCTCTATGGGTTTGACGGACTGCGGAGGGGGTGACAGCTTTGTGCAATGCAATTGTTTGGCTATGCATGTTAAATGAAATTATTGTTAGTTTTTCTAAAACATTCTTTTCATTTTTGTTGGTTCATGTTCATGTTCTCCTTGCAGTATGTTGACATGGCGTATGCGTAACGTTTGCTCAATCCATCAATCAGCGAGTTGAATGGAAGTCAAAGGCTTATTTTGCACTGTGATACACACTCTTTGGCCAGAATCGGCTTAGATTTACGACATTCCAAATCAGGGCTGGGCGTTTTGCAACATTTCAGTTGAATCGCAACAGATTTTTGAGCGCTGCCAGCATAAAACAGACAAAAAGAGCATCAGCTTCATTTAAATTTTAATACTGGAAAATTGTTGAAGAACTTCTTTCTTCCTTTTTAATATTGGCATGTCTGAAACTTTGTTAGTTTCAGAGCTTAGGTTAAAGGAGCAGCCAAGATTTAATCTTGAACTCAAGTCAATTTTGTAAAATTTGTCTTGATTTAACTTTTTGCATTTGAGCTTGGCTCCAAGGAGTGCAACCGTATACATATGAATTATCTTACAGTAATCCCAGAGTGGAAGGCGCTCATCTATCTAAATCTATCTAAATGTATTTGCCAAAACTTTGCTTTTCTTGGCCATCCGCATTCAAGGCCAGGAGTGAGTGGCTCGTTAGCGCCGGTGGCTATTTTAAATGTTGGGAACACAACTCAATTACCCAATGCCGGACCACTCAACCAACCACCCAACCACCCACCAAGCCTGTTCAATCCCACTCTTAACGTTGGCCGACAAACATGGCCAATTCTCTGCAGGCCAACAGAGAAATTTACACATGGCACTGGCAGTTGTGAGAGTTTGAGTTTCGATGTTTTTAGGGCCAATTGACGGCGTTCAGTCTGCAGAAAAGCAGCAGGTGCAAAAACTCATATATATATACATATATATATATATATATATATTGGAATCCATATATATGTATATATATCTAGACTGCCTGCAATTTCAGCTTCGCATATATGTGTGCGTGTTAATTACATTTGGCTTCCACATTTGTGTAAAGTTGCCTAAAATTGAATTACAAGTTTTTGCCAACATTTAGCCAAAGTCTACAAATATTCAGAATTTTTTCATTTTTTTTTTGTCAAGCCACATGTGTCCTTTGGCCAAGAGCACGCGGCTTGGCAACAGTTTGTGGCAAGTTGTTGGCAACTGATAAACCTTGGAAAAGTCTGCTTGCCACTTTTTTGCATACCATAAGTACGACTTGAAGATTTATTAAAAACTATTTTGCTATGGCAACAAAAATGGATTATCAAATGAAATTTAAGCTGCACTTAATTAGCTAAAAATTGCTGAGAAAAATAGAATTTATAAGTTCGAGACTCAGAGTTGATTCTTTGTTAAATGCGTTGCCTGGAGGCCTCATTAACCTTACACACAATTATCTACATTGCTGTTGTTGTTAATGTTGTTGTTGTTATAGCTGGCCACGCCCACTCATTAGGCAGCCCTGGCATAGTGCTGGACGCCAAGTGTGAATAATAGAAATCGCACATTGCCAAATTGCAGAGAAAATCGTTGAGAGGGTGCGAAAGCTGTCTCCGCCTCTGGCAACTGGCAACTTGCAACTTGGCAGCATACTCAAGACAGTGAAGTGGCAACAACAACAACAACAACGTCCATGGCAATAACAATAATAAGAAAAGCAGCAGCCACCATTACATTAGCAACTGCAACACGAATCGTTTTAATTACCGCAAAGCGCATTACGTATACGCAACGTTGCAGCTGCCGATAAAATCGTTCCTCATGCAAGTTAATTAAAATGCGTCGACTTGGTTAAGTTTTTTGGCCCATCGATTTTCATTTAATTAAAACTTTTGTCTCTTCTTATACTTCTTTTACTTTTCTCATTCCTATTATTTTGTCTTTCTGCTCCTCCTCAATATTCTAACAAAAGGTGCATTCTTGAAAGTTTCAAATTCGTTTCGAAATTTCCATGTCACGGCCTTATCGTTTGCTCAATCCAGTCAATGTAGTCGGAGACACGGGTGTAGACACCTGGCCAACCCTCGAGACCACAGCGATTGCCGAAGGAGACGACACCCTCCAAGTACCAGACATCCTTTTGACGCATCAACGGTCCTCCCGAGTCACCATCGCAGCTGTCCTGAATATATTCTCCCCCCGCACACAACTGCGAACTGATCAGATTTATTTGCTTTGTGGCAAACTTATTTTTGCAATAGGTGCTGTCGGCAACTGCCAGATCCAGGCGTTGTTTAATGTTGCTTTGACGTGCTGCAGAAAGACACAACATTACAAGTAATTCCTATATATATATATATATATATATATTTGTTTTAGGGATTACTCACCCATTAAAGTACGACCCCAGCCGCTGACGACAAGTATCTCGTTTGTATTGATGGCCGATCGCACATTGGCCAAGGGCAGGCAGACTGGTTGAATGTAAGCATCGAGAGAAACAGGTTGTCTAAGCCGCACCAGGGCAATGTCATGGTAGCGATTGTTGCTATTGGCATCGTACTGAGGATGAGCTATGGCCTCCTCCACCTCCACCTCAATGATGGGCTTGTTGCACACGTTCTTCACGCAGTCAACATTCGAGCTGATGTCATACTCTCCCAGGCGGACTCGAGTGCTAACAAATTATTAACATTGATTAATAATTATTATTAAAGTAATTATCTGTTAACTTACAGTCTTCCCACCTCGGTTTCGATTTTGCCCTTTACGCAGTGAGCAGCTGTCAGCACATAGTAATTGTTGATCAAACTCCCGCCGCAGTTCAACAGAGTTTGGCCCCTATCTGTAAAGTAAAGGATATTCATTCTTAAATATCAGTCGATTTTTACTAAATTGACAATTTTTGTAAAACTTTTTTCACGCTTTTAGCCATATTTTTTAAAATATAGCTTCAAATTAACTTGTGTATAGTTTTATATATCAATTGTGATACCTAAAAGTGATTTGCCTAATTTATTGAAAATCCGTTGATTTTTGCAAAAGTTATGGCTATTCAAACTTTGCAATGCAGTCGTATTACAGAAAGTGTCAATTTGTCAATTTGGCCTTTTTTTTCAAAAATATTGGTCCAAATTTAGTCAGGTTAAAAATTTTATGACTATTTTGATGTTAGAAATCGATTGAACACAAAAAATAAGATTTGAAAAAGTTAAATTTTTTGACATTTATACAAGGGGTATAAATGCAAAAATTGCCAAAAATGCGAAAAAAATATAAATGTGAAATCACAAAAAATTTATTGATGCAGATTCGATCTCTTATCGAAACCATTGACAAAACTGCAAAAATTTTGAAAATCGGTTGAATTTTGGCAAAGTTATGTCTAAATAAAGTTTGGAAAATCCCTGTTATTTTGAATATAAGGATTTTCAGTTAATTTGGTAATGCTTGAAGCCTTATCTCTTCTGATCGCTTTGCTTGGGTAAAATTTGCGAATTTTGCAGAATATTGAAATTTCGAGATGTCTTGAGATGTAATTTTTGTGGCCTATTTTTGATTTTTTTTGTAAAATTTAAAAAAACTGTGTTTGAAAATAAAGAGATTCAGTGGGGTATACTGACTATCTGTATATTCCAGCAGTGCCATCCATACGAAGTCATCTATCGCCGTGTCCCTCCCACTGTAAATCTTATCCGTGAATGAGTTGGGTCCACATGCCGGCGCTACGGGCAATTGATTGCCGGGCTTCACTCTTCCATCCGGAGCTGGTTGTGGGTTTCTTGTGGGAACGGGTGTTCTAGCTGTGGTTGTTGTTGTTGTTGTAGTTGTTGTACGATCTGCGAAATTAGTATCCGATGTGCAACAAACAAAGGGTGGTCGTCCAGCTCCATTATAGCACTGAGATTGTTGCATGAACTGCCGTTCATCGCTGGACACGGAGTTTGTTTGCAGTATTTTCAAAAGTGGTTGACATTCGTAAATCGATATACAGCTGCCTGGGTTCTGGTTGGGATTGCGGCAATCTGTGAAGCAAGCGAATGAATCAAAATTAGCTTGTTCAATTTGGTTTATTCTCAGGGTCAGGTTGTTATCAGCATGAATCATGAAGCATTGGATTAGCATGAAATCAGGTTTACTTATTTCATTCAATTCCTAAAGGCGTTGACTCTCGTCAGGTCTCATTCACATTCTCGGACAAATTGTATTCAGAAAACTGATCGACAATTCAATGATGATCAATTGTGCTGGAGTAACGGAGATAGATCGATTGTAAAGGCTAGCTCAATTCAAGCTTATACAACTAGCATGTGAATGAGAATATATATTTATATACGGAAAAACCTGTTGATTACGTGTTCTCTGGGTACTAACTGTATTGTGCGTGAACTGCGCAGTGTGAGAGGAACAGTGCGCTTAGAACAAGGAATCCCACTGATTTTAATACCGACATTATTCCGGGAATTCACACACAGATACTCTTTCCTATATACTAGCACAAATCACGTCACACCAAAATATCAATAATATTTTAAACAAATCAAATAAAATAACGGAGACTGTGGAGCCACCTCGACAGCGGCGATGATGAAGACGAACTGATCTCTGCAACAGCTGTGAGCGGCATTTAAAAGCTAAGTTAGCTCATCAGAGCAGAGAGCAAACAAAGAGATGAGCAACAATGAAGAGAGTAAGCATAAGCGAGCTTTGACTGCTTAGGCATAGGAGTGCAGAGAGAGAGAAACAAGGCGTGATAAAGAGAGTGAGAGAGCAAATGAAGCTGATCAACAACTTAAAGAGCAGCTTAAGTAAATCTGAGATTAAGAGCATAAACAATCTAGTCTCATTTGCAAAATATGTATTTTTAAAAATTAATTTTTAAATTTTACACAGATAAATGTTTCATTCAGTTAAGCTTTTGCTTTTAGTACAATCAGATATCCATTTTTAAAATTGCTCATAGATATTTCTATATTTATGGACAACATCTAATTCTATAGAAAGGTACATTTTTACACAATTTTACACCAAGATTTCAAGCAAATTCTCAAACTATAGAGACCTTTTATAATGATTGAGCGTATGAGTCACCTGGCATTTGATAAAGTATCGAATAAATCTGCTGGAAGCTCACGCAGAACATCCGTACAGTTTCCGCCACAGACACAAAGACAGTCACTATATCAGTTCAATCGTCGAAATTCTGAGGAACCTGGAGGAGATTATCGCTACGAGAGTTTAATTTCGGGAGTTGATTCCCACATCAAGTATACGCCCGAAGACAGTCCCGATTTGCCAAGTAGAGAACCAAGCTACTCGAAATTTCGTATACCCTAGTAAGTTATTATTGTATTATTAGGCAAATATACATGTACATATGTATATCTGTATCTGATATTTAGTAAATTGATCTGTTCTACACGCTTCTCGAAGTCGATTAAAGCGTACGAGGCGCAGTTCAAAAAAGAAATAAACAATTTGATTAATTCTCAACGATGTGCGGCTGATGCCTGTTATCTAGTACGGTAAGAGTAAATAGATTAAAAAGACAATAAGTTTTCTTAAAGATGCTCTTTCTTAGTTGTATGGCAAGAACAACATTTTGGCCACCTTTGCATAACAGAAGAGAAATTAGTCACATGAAGAAGAATTTCTTTCAAATCTCCAAAAAGGATCGGCGGCGTTTAAATGATATAATGAACACAGATGTCATATAACACCAATCTAAAGAAAGTTAAAAATAATATATATATTTTAAAGATTTGTTTTATTTCTAAGCATTAACTGCTTTTAAAAACACACAAATTGAGAGTAACATAATTTTAACATTATTGTGTAACATCATTCTGTTAATTACACAGCTCTTGGTAGTTGCTGGAGTTTCAACAAATGAGACTGTAAATTTCGGCACGAATGCAAATCTCAGCTAGTGTAATAAATCTTAGCTGCAACAACAGCGCTGTGAGCGGGAGAGAGTAACAATTAATTGCTCTCATTTTTTTGCAAGCTTGTTGCTGGGAGAGTGCGACTGCGTAGCTTCGCAGTTGCGTCGCTGCTGCTACAGTTGATCGACGAGCCAGACAAGAATAGCAAGAGGCAGTGTGAGTACATCGGCCTTGCTTTGTATCAGCAGCGCAGTCTGTTTGCTAACATCTCTCTCGCTTATCTGCAAGCTTTTGTTTGTTGTGAGAGAGATGCAAGCAGCCTAAGCTCTGTTTAGCGAACGAAACAAAAATGAATCGTATGTCGTCGTAAGTACGAGTAGAGAAACAACCACAACTCGTAAGCACGATTAGAGAGTAGAGTATGTATTGCTGCATAATGTTTGTGCTGTTAATGTTTGTGGTTTATTCATTGCTTGCTTGTTGGTGGAGGGGTGTAGGCAGTCTTATCATCGAACCGAGAATGGATCGGATCAGTTCACAGCATTTCGCACACACTCTGTATAGTTTCATTTCTGCTGTCGTCAAAAGGGGGTAGAAGAAAGAAGAGCTGCATCTCTTGACTATGAATGTAGTAGAGTATTCTAAAGCTTTTCCATATTTTCCGGTTCCAGGCTCAGTTTGTTGTATCTTTTTTTTTCATTTGCCATGATAGTCATAATTCTTTGACCTGCCTGTATGGCTTAAATTGAAATGCAAACAAGTAAACAGGTTCGGGGTGCAACTCCACCCTATATTGTGATAGCTGTGGATAGAAACTCTCTGAGAATGTGAGATTGTCTCTCGACACGACACTCCACTGACACTTTGTGTCGTGCTGTGTCTGTATGTGTGTGTCGCCGCTTGTTGCTGTGACATTCTCTGTCATGTTTGTGACGCTTACTCTGCAGCAGCAGCAGCAGCAATTGTCTCCCTCACTCCCCCTCCATCCCCTTTTGGAGTTGGCCATTTTATTCGTTGCCTTTTGTGTCATTTTGTTTGCAGACTTAGGTCAGCATTTTGCTGTTTCATAGCTACTACATTCACTGGCTTTCATCGCTGATGTCAGTTGTTGTCCTTTCGCCTGATCCACAGCCTGTGTCGGTGTCTGTCTCTCCGGCCCTTTTGTCGAGTTGTCCGTTGTCTTGCTGTTGTGTCTATGCTGCATTGTTTAATAATTTTCCTGCTTAACCAGGTTTTTGCAGCATGTTGCTACCGGATGATGCTAGGCAACGGCAAAATTTGTGTTGTTTTTTTCTGTCTATTTTGAAATTTTGTGCTGCATGGCAGAAAATTTAACAAAAAGCCGGCTAAACCAGCAGGATAAGTTTGCATTATGTTGCACATAATGATGAAATTACAGCAGCTTTTTTAAACTATATGGTCTATAGGTATCAGCGTGTCAGCTAATTTGCGTGTTGGCCAACAACACTTGGCCAAAGCTTTTCTGCCAACCAAAGAGTTCTTTAACCCAAGGTGACGCCTTAAAATGGTTTACCTTAGTTTTTGCTCTTTAACTTAAAGTTGAATGTGAATTGAGTGTCATTTAAATAAATTAGATAAAGTTATAATGTTTTATTTCATAGGTTAATTTACTAATTTATATATAGTTAGGCCAAAGAGTTTCTATACATTCTATCAATGGAGTTTCTATAATAATATATTTTAATATATTGCAGCACAGAGTATTCTACATAATCTACATTCATTAATTTGCTGATATTACATTATAAAATAATTATCTTGAGCTGTCATCTATTAACAATTTTTGATAATTGCGACTGTCAATCTGCTGTCAGAAGTTGAGTTGACAGACACTAGTGGAAACATGGCTTAAATATGTTTGAGTTAAATGGGGCTTGAAACTTTTCTAATTGCTTAACATATTCCAAAAAGAAAACAAGCGGAACAACTAATACAAATGCTGCCGAAAATGTATAAACAAAGACAATGTTTATATTAAATGGAATAGTAAGAGGACTTGTCCTCCTCATACTGCTCTCAAATTTATGGATTCATTTGTTTGTTTCTGCTTTAAAAACTGCACTTTTCCCGGTGTCAGCCATAAATTGTGCGGTAAACAAAAAAAACCAAATATTCAAATTAGCTCGCAAAACGGACAATAACAAAGAGACAGCTACAAAATGAAAGCAAACCTGAAAAACATAACAAACATGGCTGGATTTGGCTTTTAATTTGAATTTGAAACAGCACGGCAACCACCTCGAGCTCCGAATTAATGAACTACAAAATGGGTCAAAATGGGAAATGCAAAAATGTTAAATAATGAAAATATAAAAAATAAAGAACAGCAAAGGGACAACAAAATATGGAATGTTTAAGGGCAGCAACCGCAACTCGTGCAAAACACATGTTCAATTTGTTAAATGCGCGTTTTCTCTGACATTTTTATGGCAATAGAATGCGGCGACCACAGTGCGTATGCGCTATTCAGCGTATGCATATCTTTGCTCCAACATACAATTTAATTAGCATTCGCGATTTCATGCACATGCTGGAATCAAGTTGCTGTGAAATTCCAACTGCGGTTCTTTGTCTACCAGGTAACTAACGGCAAAGGCATTTCTCACACCTTTCGCCCAAATGCGCATATGAATATGAATATATGAAATTTCAATTAGCTGTGCACTCTACTGAATACACTGACTCTCGTTTGATTGTGGACAGCATTCGCAAAACTAATTGCAAGTTTAGAACTGGAAGCATATATTTTAATAAATACATATATTTTATTAAGATTAAAAGAGCCAAATACTTATGAGAGATTGCGGTTGATATTACAGTTTCTACTTGTCTAAAAGTAAGTATAGAATAATACTACATTACATATATTTTTAATTACTATAAGAAAATTGAAGGCTTGTTTATAGCGATGCAGCTAACGAATTGCTTGTTCATACTTTTATTATATGCTATACACTGATTTATAAAGAATATACGCAGAAGATATAAATCCATAGAGAGACAGCCCCAAAAAGTAGGCAACCTTTGAACGCCTACCTACCAATTATCTCATGCGATAAATGTGTATTGCAAACACAAAATTTATTTCTCTCACTTTCGATCAATGCTTTTCTTACATTCTTTGCTGCATTATGAAATTTACCAAATGTCTGTAATTTTCGTATCTATTTACTGTTTGTTAAATGTTAAATGTTTGTAATTTTCGTATTTATTTACTGTTTGTTACTTTTGCATGCTTATGATTTTCACTCCCTTTCTGGCAATTCGATTAGCATTTTCACTCGGCCAGAAGAATAAACAAAAACTTCAACACACGTACAGAATCTCAAAAGCACTTACACAAATACAGTTATGTAGTTGAATAGGCCTAGAAATTGGATAGTTGTTGTAATGCAAAAAGAGAGCAACTTAAAACCCATTAACCCACATTTATGCTCACTTTAATGCTCCAATGGGGATTGCTCTCAACTGTCTGGCATGCGAGCAGCATGTGAGTGCGTGTGTTTGTTGTCTGTTTTCTCTCTCTCTCTACAAACAACAACAATAACTACAACCATAACAATGACACTGACAACAATCAGAGCAGCAGCACTAGTAACAATAATAGTAGACACTACCCACTTGAGAAGACTTGAAATGCATTTCACTGTCGCACAACCTTTTCGTTGCCATTGCACAAATCCCCCAAAGAGCAAACAGCAGGCGACAAACGGTGACTAGGCCACTAGTCAACACTGTCCAGCAACAACACTGCATGCACCAAATGTTGCACACACACACACACATACAACTGCATTCTGTCTAAAGGCAGTCTCTGGCTCAGCCACATGTCGCATGCTTTATTAACATTTGTTGTGCCAAAAGCGTCACAAGTGGCACTTGACGCAGCTTCCGTGATGCGAGCAGTGCGGCCTGCTATTGCCTGCCCGTTCTGGCGGCGCAAGCAATATCTTGCCGTACTATTTGCACAGTTAAGAGCGCTCATTGCGCTCTCTCTCACTCTCTCTCTCTCTGCAAAGGCTAAGAGAGCGAAAGCTCCGCCACAACCGAAGCTGACATCGGCTCGCATAGCAGCAGACAAACTCCATTCGTTTTCAGTCTCGTTCGTTGGCTTGAAATGAACACTCGGCAGACGCGCACATAACTATGCTACGCTTTTTGCCACATTTCAAATGTTTTACGAAATGTTGAACGAAAGAAAAGTCGCATCACTGCAACACTGTTCATTTGGTTGGGCCGCATACGAAGCGTAAAATTGATAACTGAGTTGAATGGCTGGGATGGAGAGGGGAGCAAGGGGCATGCATAGTAGACTGGGTGCATACAATGCGCGTATAAAGACATTGACATACTTCTGGGCATACTTTTGTTAAGGGGGCGGGCGGGCAACGTCAACGGGCACGCCCAGTACCTTCAACATCCAAAAATCATTCAGGTGTGCAACAAAACGTATAGCGAAACTTTGTCTGCAGGTTGCACTTTCCTGTTGCAGAGAAGTCAGTGCACAGCCAAGTTTCGTAATACGATTTTTTGTATGACTATTTTTATTATTATTATTTTTATTTTTATTTTCGTTTTTTTTTTTTGTGCCTCAGTCTGAGCGCTTGTATTTATTTTTATTGCTGTTCATTAGTTGGCACTTGCCATAATTTCAATTTTATGGTTTCACCTGCATATTAAGTTATGGCCGAATGAGCCGAAAGTTGCCTGGCTGAAAACTGTGCCACAGGCAATGCCAACCATGGCCATAAATGGTTGTCCTTTTCCCTGTCCCTTTTTGCGGCAAGAATTTCCCTTTTTTCCTCAGTTAAATGAATTTTATGAAAATGTTGCTGATTGGCTTTTCAGTTTGTTAAGTCAAACTTTTTCGTTTTTAGTTAGTTTATGCAAACAGTATTTATTTCATTTTTGTGATTTACATGAACATTTGTAACAACAATTGAAAATTTAAGAGCACTTATTAGAATATTCACATCAAAATTTCGCTGGCAACTCCCAATTACAAACAATATGCAATTATGTTTCAATTTTGAGAATTATAGCAGATTATTTTGTTATGATTTCTTACAGATGCCCCCAACATAAATAACCCGAACATCTTTCTGTTCTGCATAAATTTGACCAGAGTTCGAATATAAATAATGGCAACAAATTATGTTAAATACGCTACGAGTATAAGCAGCTTTTGTCTGAACAATTTGCATGCGAAATGCATAAGACCCAACGAACTGTCGGCATTTGTTATTTGTGGGCCAAATCGTTAACCAATTGACCATCAGCATGAAATTAGAAATCATAAAACATGCGATTTTTGGCCCTTTTAACAATATTTAACTTTTATACATATATATATTTTTTTTTTGTTGATGAATTATGATTGTGGCGATTTAATAGAAAAATTTATTAGTTGAGCTATATATTCTCGGTAGTTTTACGTGTGTGAAATCTATGCGTGGCAATAATTTTTTTTATTTTTATTTGTATTTTTTCTTGTTTTTGTTGGTGGCCAACTTGCAAACACGGAAATTCTGGCAGTCATAAATTTAACGCTTTACGCCCGAAAGTAGACAACAGTTTTTGGTTTTGTGCCACGTGCAGTTTTTCGTTTCGGCTTCGTGACTTTTACACATGCGGCACATGTTTGCATATGGAAGTGGCCAAGAGAATCAGAGAAGCAGCGCGAAATGGATAGAAAAAGAGAGAGAGAGAGAGAGAGAGCCAAGTTGAGTTGAGAGGGATTCGTAGAACAGCCAATTGCACCGTATTTAGCTAGTTGTTTTGAGAACTCTATTTTGAATTTTTTTTTTCTTATTTTTTCAGAACTTCTTTTTGCTCACGTCTCGCTGCATTTTGGGTAGGTGCCTTATTGCCTGCCCGCTGTCTTTTGGGTGCCAGGCTGCTCCTTTCCCTGTTTGCGAGACTCTCTTTCATTCTCCAACGCGTCGCATTTTTCAACTGGTTTTTTTGCTTGGCTGCTCCGAGAACTGCCTGGATGACTGTGTCCAGTTGCGTGTCGGATTTCTGGGGGCAACACAGTAGCAGCCCCAACGATTTTCAGCATTTAATTTAAGTTACGGCAAAAGCCACCGAGATTTATTACTGACCCTTAACAACACAACTCGCCAAAGTCCCTACCATTTTCATACCCTATTGGACTGCTCAAGAGTGAGAAATCATGAGCAGAAGTTGAGATGAGGGAGCAAAAAGTTGAGAGCAGGAATAAATATATAAAAATAATTCAGTTAAGCTGAATTATAAATCTGCATTATTCAAAATGAATATTGTTAAATGCTAAGCGAATAGTTTAAAATAGTTCTATGTTGATTTTGATGAGCAAATTAAAACTGTTGAAAACTTTAGTTAATTTAGATAACTTTAGTTTAGATATTTGTTTTCATATGCATAAACTTCCATTTGTACTTTAACTCATATCAACCCTTTTAAATGGAGCTCCTTGACCTGCAGCAGCCATGAAAGTGTAACTTTTTTCTAGTGTTGCACTTGCCCCAACCAGAGGCAGACCCCAAGGCGGAGTCAGAGGAGTCTCCTTCTCTGTTGGGTTCAATAAATTAAACCAAAACAATTCATTTGGTCAAAATGGAAGGCGTGTGGAAGAACGCATGCTGGCAATATTGCCAAGCCGGACAGTATCTCTATCTTTCTCTCTTTTGGTTGTTCTCTTTCTCATGATGGAGACAAGGAGGAGGAGAGTATCGACCGTCTGGGGCAATAAAGCAGAAAGCGACTTCTTAGTTTGCTTGCAGCTCATGCGGAAGCCACATAAATGCGGAAATGATAAAAATGCCTGCAAACATGTTGTCAAAGCGTATGCGATAAATTGCAATGGCTGCCGTTCACCTTCCACAAATGTCCTCTCACATCCCCATATACCCTCTTGCCAAACTTACCCCTCTGCCAACCGACAACTAGCCATGCTGCATTGAGACAATAAAATAATAATAAAAATAGAACAAAAGTGGAACACAGACAACGGCAACGGCAACGACAATGATGAGGACTCAGCAGCAAGGATGGCAATCCTTTCGCCATATTGAATACTATATTGTATAGTGTTGGATATGGTAGCTCAATAAAATGTATATAGATAGACAAATGGAGGGAATGCTCACAAAGCTGATGGCATCTCGCTGGTCTCGCCCCTAACTCTCGGCTTAATGAAATTGTTTTACACTCAATTGACTTGGCCAACTGCAAAACAAGGCAACAATAGACAGAAAAGCGAAAATTTGTTTTCTGTTTTCTGGGGCAGCCAACAAAATGAGAATCACTTTTGCATAGATCGCCAACCCACAATATATATATTTTTGATTTCTATAGTTAATCCGATTTGAGTTTTAAATATGTTGAGGTGGTTTTCTTTGAAGCAGAAGGTTTCCCAGCTAAAAATAAAAATAAAACTAAATTAGGCAAAATTAAGTTGGATTCTCCGCAATTTGGCATAATTTAAAATTATTGGAAAAATAAAAATAAATAAAATTTATTATTAAACAGTTTTACAGGTGGAAGATAATTTTAAAAGAATAATTGGAAATTCTCTGGAGTGATAGGACTCTCTCTCCCTCTATATATATATATACTCTACTATTCCAATTATAAAACTGAGTCCACAGTTGTTGGCAGTAGCCAGGATATTAGCCACCCACAAAGTGCTGCAATCCAGAAGTCTCCTTCGGGCTCAGATTTAACTTTTACGATTATGTTATGGTCGAGAGAGGTGGAGGAGGTGGGAAGTGGCAGCAAGGACATGGCCATAAGCTGTTTCTATTACATTTGCTTATCTGCATGTGACGCTCACATACATACACATGTGATAGGGTGTGTGTGTGTGTGTGTGTGTGTTGGAGTACCAGGATACAGTAATAATCATTTGTTCTTTAGCGAAATTACTTGACTGACCTTGACTGTATCGCCGTCTAGAAATTGCTGAGATTATTTTGAATTGGTTTCCAGGACCCAAACGCACACTAGAGTGAATCTGACCTTGTTTGCCCAATGAAGTTATAGAGAGAAAATTGCTTGTCGCATTTATTTGATGGCAAACGACAAAGCTATGAAAATTATAAAGTTTCTTCCATTTAACTTTTTTTCCTCCTTTGGTGCTGGCAAATTGAATTTGAGTGACATTTGCTGTACGGCATGTGATAAAAGTAGACAAATATGGGAGTGTGGGAATATATCTCAGTTTGGTCGTGTTTGAAGTTCAAACTTAGAATGTCTTCGTTCTGTTTGACAAAGGTCACAGAAAATAAATCAAATATTTAGCCGACATTCGTTTATTCAAATTGAAAAGCCACTGACTGTCGCTTGATGTTCAGACCTTTTGTGTGATTCCTAAATCCCAGAAACGAGTAAAGACAGCAGCTCCGACAGACACCGACTACGAGATGGACAGATAAATATCTATGGCGTCGATTGCATTACGCATACGACATGTTGCCAATAAAAAGCCGAAAAATATATATAAATATATATACAGTGACTGGGGGCAACACTCTTCCAACTGGGACTTGGAAAGATTAAAACGCAGAGGAAAGAAATAACAAGAGTTGGGTTCCCTTTTGGGTACAAATAAATGTTGAAATGAATGTCAGTCGACCAATGCCAATAGAATAACTTATTTTCGTAACTATTCACAACTCTGTTCTGGGGAATTGAATGATTGCAATAAAATTTATAGGATATGTAAAGCCCTTTTTCTATGAGCTTCATTGGAAATCCCAATAAGTAGTTGTTTAAATAAAAATTAAAATTAAATTTCTCAACCATTTTTCAGTGGAAAAAAGTATCTTTTTTTTTTTTAATCCACAAACTGTCATTTGAACTTGACTTGAAAAGTGAACATCCTCAGAAAATCCTTATTGATTTTGTATCTTTCTGTACAGCACTTGAACTTTTTCATCGGTTGGTTTAATTGCCGAGGCACTTAACTTAGCCAGACATTGGTCTTAAGATGTGGGAATTGTGTGGCGTCTCAAATATCAAATTTCTCGATTAAATGTCAGCATTTAATTAAAGAGATTAAGTGGCCATAAAACCCAAAGTTGAACTCTTCGCCAGATGGCTTCTCTGGCCCGAGGCGAACCGATTATGAGCTGATACTAAATTGAACATAAAATGTTTGGACACAAAGTCAGGGAATGTGTTCGAAGGATGTGAGAAGACGTTTAACAGCTCGTTAAGTGTTCAAGGATTCAGGACAACCACTTTACGATATGTGCTGTAATCATGGCTCTGCAAAAGGACATCAGGCAACTCCTCAGACTGTGGTATTTGCATCCTTCATGGGAATTGCAGAAAAAGTGCATCAATTTAAATGCTGAATGCATTGCAGCCAGCTGCCGACAATATATAATTCCCTCCAAGGTAACGATATACAGGAAGGACTCCAAGGCATATTGAACAGCCGAGAGGATCTTTTGAACATAGGGAGGGGAAAGGGTTGATGGTGAAACATGTCGAAATGCTTGGGTTTAAATCACGTTATGAATGAGAAAATCTTAAGCCGCGTACGTGTGCATAGGACGACACAACATGACAAACAGGACACCAGAGACGCAGGACACACACACACACACAGACATACACAGGATACAGGATAGGAAAGAGGGGAAGAGGACATGGGGATGCCTGCAAAACGAAGCAAGCCAACAAAATTGGAAACGAAATGTGATGCCATTGTTGTTGGTCGTGTTGTTGGCCATGTTGGCTGGTTGTTGCCTGGATTTTGCCTGGTTTTACCATTTAACAGGATTATTTATTTTATTTTGTTATGCGCGGCAAACAGCTTGTGTAAAGGATTTAACCAACTTGTGCTTGTTGTGCCTGCGACTTCCTAAGATTGCGGAGGCGGCATCAACTAAACTACGCATATAAAAACGCCACATACACAATGAAATAAACAAATTCAAAACCCAACGAAAAATATAAAAATGTCACCAATATTAAATTCCAGCATTTCTTGCAGTTGGTCCAAGATAACCACAGAATCCTTTACAACAGCACATAAAAGGCGATCCCTTGGATAATGAAATATTATGCAAGTGGGATTTGAATTTGGCGAGTTGCAGTATTATCAAAATGTTTAAAAAGGAAACTCTTGAAATTAACAAAAGATACAGTTCATAATAGACAAAGAAAAATGGATTATAAAAGTGGCAATAAAACAAAGGAAATCAGGATTTATTTGTGAGAATAACAATGATTTCAACTTCACTTGAAATTTCTCATAGATTAAAATTGCCCAAAATAAAAGTAAATTTTATTTAGGCCCAGAATTTTATAAATATTTGTGCAAAATTTGCAGGCGAATTAAGTAATTATTAATTTAGTAAATTTTCAAGAAATAAACCATAAACACTTGAACAATTTGAAGTGCATCAATTGCATTAAATGTGACATTGATCCTGTAATTAATTGCACTGTGGACTGGCATAAGGACAATGAGAGAGTTTGCCGACAACTCAAGAGCATCGAAACTTTATTGAAGCTGCACTTTTGAACTTAATTATTATCAGTAGATTGTCATACTCAATAAAAGCCATAACAGAACATCGCGGTCATTGTTCCTGACAATTGAACCATAAAATGAAATGCAATACTCAGAGAAAGAGACAAAGAAGTGAAGAGACAAAGAGAGAAGAGCAGCTGTTCGCCATAATACCATTAATACCTGCTCAATGTTGTTGAAATGAGACAAACAGGCGTGAAGCCGAAGTAAGCCATTGCCACGCCCACGCCCATGCCCATGTCCCGACAGGACTCCAGTTTGCCTGCCAGAGTCTCATTAAATTTTGTGCTGCTTCTCTCAAGAATTAAGCAATAAAATATTTAAAAATGCCAAACGTGCCAAAGAAAGCCAATTTCACCAGGACCTTACTTGCTTGCCTCCTGTTTTTATTCTGTTTATGTAGATACCCTGTAATTTGTACAGTGATATCAACGACTTGTTGACAAACTTTCTCAGCTTTCATTGCAGTACACGGTATAATCATGTTGTCTTCAGTTTGCGAAGTTTGCTTTTTGTATATTGGCCATTGCTCTGCCTTTATTATCCTTATTATTGGTGTTTTCTTCTTCAGCATTATGTTGTCGAAGTTACGCAAAACAGAACTCAAAGGAGTCAGTGTCTGTTGTGGCTCAGCTCGACGTTGATCCTGCAGCTGCAAGAGGACACCCTGGTGATGTTGGTCTGGCCATTAGCCAGAGACATGGTGGCAGTCCTGGCAATAACCACTGTAATCGCAGTTGACGGAAATAACACACAAGTCAAAGAATGAAGTGAGTTGAAGGACTCTCCATGATATCCCTTTCAACTTGTCTATAAATATTTTAAGCTCTGGGCTTAATTCATAACAAACTGAAATTAAGTTATAGACGATATTATAAAGAAAAATATTGAGAAAATTATTATTAAATTTTTTTTTTTTAATTGAATATACAATTTTTCAAAATCTTATATTATTGTTTTAAAATATATATCCGTCAAAATATTTAATTATTTTAGCTGTCCTGCTTTCAGTAACAGGAGACTCAAAGCACAGCGTAGAGAAACTTTAAAAAAAAATGGAGCTGCAAAAAGGAGTAACAAAAACAAAAACAGAACTGACCACCTACAAAAATGTGTCTGGCCAAGTACCAGGACAACAACAAGAACTGCTTGCAACATGTGGCATGCACAGACGATTGTAAAATTACTTTGGTTAACACCTGCAAAGTGTTGGGCAGCAGCAACCTGCAGGTGCTCGTAATGTTTTCCAAGTAAACAAGGGAAAGGGGGTATGATATTCAGTGACAATAACAAAAGAAGTTGCAATTCA
Source organism: Drosophila quadrilineata (assembly GCA_018150725.1). Classification (NCBI taxonomy): domain Eukaryota; kingdom Metazoa; phylum Arthropoda; class Insecta; order Diptera; family Drosophilidae; genus Drosophila; species Drosophila quadrilineata. The sequence goes on from JAECWN010000375.1 coordinate 1,964,845, forward strand.
AAAAAATGAAAAAAAATATATAGTAAAAGAAAATGAAAACAGGACAAACCATGAAAATTAATTATTTTTTGCGCCATAGTAAAATGGAATCGGACGAACCGAAAGGATATGTTGTGAAGTGTAGACGACTGATGTATGCGGAAATTGTGCTGGTGTTGCCAACCATTCGTTTATTGTATAAATTTTCAACTTACTTACTATATATGTATATGTGTGTGTATGTATGTATGTGTGTTTAAGTATCTGTGTTGTATCTGTGTGAAGTTGTTCTTGGCTTTGTCTGCTGAGGATGGCAGCCAAAAAGAGATCAAGAGGGGCTAGCGGGTGCTGTTGGTGGTGAAGGTGGTAGTGGTGGTGGAGGTGGTGGTGGTGATGGAGGTGGAGATGGTGGCTGCCACTTCCGGCAAACTCATGCATTTTTCAGCAGTAGCAGCAACAACAAAGAAGCTGTTGCAGCCACAGTTGCAACAATGTTGCCAGGCAATGACAATGACAACAGCTTTGCAGTTAATTGCAAGCAACGTTGCAAACATTTACAACGACACTTCTCCCCCCGTGCTCCCCTCCCTCACCGTGAATGTTAGATGCTCTGCATATATAGTCCTCTGAATCGGTGAGTATATAACAATAACGGCAACAACAATAACAGCTACCATTTTGTTTTGCATAATTGAACGCTTTGCCATGGATTTGCATTGTGGATGGAAAACAGAGAAAAATTCCTAAAGCCAATACAAAATCATTACAATAATCGCAGAGCATTAGCTGCCGGCATAATAAATAGATATTTAAGGCCCAGTCTGAGCTGGCTATTACAGTTGGCCAAGATACTTGGTATTCTCGGTGGCAGCTGTTCAGTTGTCATGCAGAGATGTCATGACACAGGACTCATCAGGCTTGAGGTTGACAGCATCGTAATGAAGTTTGACATGCTCAGCGTCATTTCGTGTTGATAATCGATAACTGGTTGTCCGACTGCCAATGCTCTTAATTACAGCAGGTCCCGTTTTAATTAAGTTTTTAAAGTATATAATAATTAACCTGATGTCCGAACAGATCTCCGATTTCAGTTCAATGCACAACTGCTGGAAAAAGTTCAAGCCATAATTTATGCCAGACATAAAGAAAATAAAATATAAAAAATGAATTTACTGCTTTTCGACCAGCATAATTATACAAATTATAGAGAGAATCCTTATGCTCTATATAAAGTTTATTTTTTAATAAATCTTTAAGCATCTCTGAAATCTTTGTAAGTTTGTTGTCCTATTTTGCCAGTAAAGCGATTTTTAAAACAAAAGGAACATCATGAATGGGAAAGTCGAAAACAGAAGGACAAGAAAACAGCACAGCAAAAAATATAGATAAATCAATATCATGCCAATCATTTCATTTTGATTAAAGTCACTTTGGTGACTCAAAAAAAAAGAATGAAAAAAAAAAAATAAAAAGAAATTACCAACAAATGAATTCTATCGGCTTTCTTCATTTATTTTGCTACTGAAATTCAATACTAGACAAAACCATTAACTGAAAGCAATTCTTTATTATTTTTATCCCCTTGCTGTATGTGTTGACTTTGTTATTTATTTCTTCAATTAAATTAAATCTGTGAGCCTGTTGCGAGAATACCCGTACATTCGATATGCGAGGCCATTAATCATGATCATACTCGTCCTTTTTTTCATGTGCTTTGCATTTAAATTGAACAATGTGTAAAATGTGGAACAATCAAAAGATATTTTCAACAACATGGCCTCAATGACATCCTGCCATAAAATTGAGCATATGACAAATAATTTAAAGAGTGAAAAGCATATAAAACCGATATTCAAATTATGCTGCAAAGTGCTGCAAAACCTAAAAATAAAGCGCTGTCAGAAGGAAATCTGCCCATATTGGTCATTAATAAAAGTTTAAATTTTTTATATCAATACCTGCGTCAAGCAATCCCAGCGAATAATGTAAAAAAAATGTATATAAAATACAAAAAAATATATTGATATGAATATAGTTTTAAGTTGACTGAAGTGTAAAAAATAACAAAAATATGGAATGAATATTCCACACAGCACTGCAAATAAATAACAAACAAATGTGTGAAAAGGCAACCATAAAAGAGAACACAACTGAAAATACTTTGAGATGGGCACGTGAAATGTAAAAAATATATTTTTTAAAAATATAAATAAATATTAAAATTTTTTCTTTTTATTGCTTATGATATTCACAAATGTAAAATCGTTAATTTGTGAAAAAAATTATTAGATGAATGCCAGGGAATATTTAACTTCAGATACATAAATGAAGGCTGAATTATTATTAATTATAGAACATTTTAAAATATTGTAATTCAGTTTTATGCAATTATATAATAATATATATAATAATATTAGTTTAACTCTTAAACATTGAATACTTTCGTGAGTCGTGCCTCGCAGCACGTGTCATTTTCATGCTCCTTTGCACTCCGTTGTCATGGCAGCCCTCTATGAAATATGTGCTGGGCTTTCACCTCATCAATTTATCTCCCTTGCCACTGCTCGATCTCTCCCGCTTCCGCAACCTCGCTCACTCTGCCCTTCTCATTCTTTCTGATTCACTGTCTCTCTCTTTCGCTCTCTTTCTCTCTCTCTCTCTTTCCATTTCAATCGCGCTGTAAGCGTTAACGTGCGCGCGATTGCGAGTCAATTGTGTCGTTATTTATCAGTCAGCATAAATGCCATATATGTATACAACTGTGTCAGTGTGTGTGTGTGTGTGTGTGTGTGTGTGTGTATGACTGTCTGCCTGCCTGACTGTGCTACAGACACAACAATAACAACAACAATAACAACAACAACAATATTGGGTTGAACAATAGGTGGCTCCACATGCCGCTGCCGCCATAGGAATATTTTTCGCATTTTGTATTTTTGTGTTGCATGCTTTTAGGCGTCGTTCGCCTTTTGAAAGGTGTAATAATAATGTGACCACAGTAAATAAAATATTTATGCTCTTTGCCATTTGTTAGTCAATAATTGTTGCTCTCTAGCGTGCTGTTGTCTCACTCAATATTTACTTGAATTTCCCTTCACTATTTCTGCCTCTCTCTCCATTTAAGTGTTTTGTTATTGTTTATTATTTTCATTTGTGTTATGGTAAAAGCACGGTAATTGTCGCCATTCTCTGTAGTTCATTAAATGCATTGTATAAAATGACTGTTCTCATACACTAGAGGGATATTCCTTTTGTGGCTTTTGCGGTTGCACTTTACAAGCTCTGATGACTCACTTAACTGGGTGTGAACTGAATTTAATTTTTAAAGTCAACAGATTGAAAGTATCCGTCTATTGAAAATTAAATGAAATTGCAAAATAATGAAAACAGGATTCATTTCAATTTCACCTACAAGGAAGATTAAAGTATTCACTTGACAAAACAATAAAACTCATCAAAATAGTGCTGAGTGCATCAGAATTTGTTTTGCTAAGCCGCTTTGGGGCAACATCAACAACCCTTTGGTTTTCTTAAGTTAAAAATCTTGAATGTGGTTTTTCGTATTTTATTGTTTTGGGAAATGACAAAATCAATGAATACCTAATTGGCTATTTATTATGTATCATAATAGCAATTCATCTTTAGTTTTGTTCAAAAATATTTGCTTTAATTTGGTAGCTCTTTAGTTATTTGATAACCTGCTTAAAAGTCATACACTTACTAAATTTGCTCTCAGCTCGCTTGCTGTAAATATAATTAAAGCCACCGTGGCGTATGAGTGATATGTGACTCGAAATAACTCATTCGCCGTGTCGGCTGCCATGCAAAAGAGATACATTTGTCTCTACCACAGACAGCATCCTCTCTCTCCTGCCAGTGTATGTTTGTGTGTCTGGCTGTATTTACATGTATAAGTGTGTGTATGTGTGTGTGTGAGTGAGTGTCATGTGTAACTGTGGCAGCTGCAGCTTAATGATTTTTACGCTCTGCTCTTGCACTTAAGTTGCACTTCTCCTACTCCCATTTTTTTTCTCACTTCTTCTATTTTTTTCGGGGTCTGTAGCCCCGTTAATGGCAAACAGTGGTGACAACAGCTGTCTCACACACACACACACACACACACATGTACTACTGAGTGAAAGAGAAGGAGAGAAATATGCTCGCTCATTTGGCTGGCGGGCAAAACAAATTCCAAGTCATTAGTCGTTGTCCTAGGTCCTCGACAAAACTGACTGGGGTGCTGTGTTTTGGGGCGGATCATGAAAAAAACATTTCAACTAAATTACAAGGGCGGCAAAAAGCATTATTTCCACATATGAGATTAAAGCGACAACCCCTTGAAAGGCCCCAAAATCTCTAGACTCTTCCCGAAACACAATTCTCCAAGAGAATCGCTAAGGTTTTACATATTTATTTTGGCTTGAAAAAATACAAAATATCTGACACTTTAACACATATCGCGTAGCTCATATGGATTTATGAGTTTGTGGAGAATGTATCTTTTGAGAATAACCCAACTACTGTCTACATTGTCCGAGCGAAACTCCTCTAAATGTAGAGTAACCCTGAGGGGCTGGGGAAGTGGGTGCTTTAGCAGCTGCTTCTGCTGCGGGAATTTAAAACATATTTCATAAGCCAAGAGCGACAAAAAAATTTATCAACTGACTGATGTACATATATGTTCGTGTGTGTTTGTAGTTGTGTGTGTGTATACATCATATCTGCTGACGAAAGCCGCCTGTCAACAACCGGAGACGGCTGCCATTGTCATCGTGTGTATATCCATACCCATATCCATACCCATATCCATATACATATCCATTCCCATATATTCCAGGACTGTCATTGCCCATCAACGTCATCAACATTGCTTCAGCTTCAGATTTTCCCCTTTCTTCAGATTCTCTTCTGAATTTAATTAGTCAAATATTTCATAATATTAAAGCTATGTAATTATACTTCAGAGTACAGAATAAGTTTAACGAATTGCTTTTGCTTGTTCCCCTAAATCAACTGTCGCATTGTTTAATTAAATTCATGCCCTTTCTCATGTTGTTTATCAAGTTAACAATAGCCTTTTTAATGAAGCGACATGGCAATACAATTTTTGAGTTCCGGCGGAAGTACGCGAACTTTCCGACCACATTGGAACCCTTTTAACCTTGGGTCATCAGACGAATGTGTTGTATGTGGTTTTCCCAGCAAAAGCCATTTACATATTATGAGAGAGAGAGAGAGTCGAGATTGAAGTCTGTTTTTCTCATTTTTCACTTTTACTTTGAGTACCTGGACAAAGTTTGTATGTAAATTTGGTGCCACCACCTGAAAAAGTTGTTTGTTTTCACTTTTTATTTTTTTTCTCCTGCATACAATATATGTATATTTTGTTTATTTTCTTAAATTTTTGTTAAATATGTAAATTGCATTTAAGCGATATCTACGCAGTTGCCTTCGTAGTTCGCCAACCAAATTTGGGTAACTCACAAATTTTTATGGGCTTAACTTTCATATCGCGTTCGCATACCTCAGAGATTCTTTTGTTTTTCGTCCTTAACATATACAATGTTTTTTTGTTATAAATTTAGTATGTAAGTTATCACATTATTTAAAGCTGTATTTGGGTTCTTTTCGCGTTACTTACGCTCTGATTCGTTTGCAGTAAAGTTTCTGGCATAATAAACAAATTTTCTAGACTCAGGAAAACTCATGCAGTTGGAGTTTCAAATCAAACATGGACAGAGACAGACTTTGAAGCGAATATACCCTGTAATAAATGTGATGTAGAGTATAACTGAAGTATCCCAAATGATTATTGTTTTGACATAATATTCCCGATAATAGGTTAATATTTCAAGCATTTATAACAAATTATTAACTTGTGTGCTTATTGGCAGCTGCTTTTCCTTTAACTAGAAAACTTTCACATACTTGCAGCCATTTATAAATCAGTTTTGTCTATTGGACGTTAAACTGGCTGCTCCCATTGCCATTCAAAGGATACTACTCTGAACTTGGTTTCATGAATTATTCATGAGAAGTCTGAAGTCTGCAGAAACAGCAGCCAGACTAAAACTGAATCCAGAAACAGAAAACAACAAATGAAAATGCGAATGGAAATGGAACTGTTTGAAAAGATTCATCATGTGGGCCTGCCATTAAAAAACAACAATGAGCCTCAACCTGAGTGGAGTATGAAAACAGATTAAATAATGAAAAGTTTATAATTGTTTTTGTTATTAATACAAAACGATTACCATGGAATTGAAAATGGAAGGAAAAAGAGAATGAAAAACCAAAGCTAAATTAGCGAAATAATTGCCAGCTTATTTAGTAACCACGAAATAAAGAAGGAAGTACCACAAGATATTCTAAAAATGAGATCAATTAGGCTCTTCACTGGCATTTATAAATAACCAAAAACAGTTAATGGCAGAACCAAGCTCCACCTCAACCTTTTTAGCCAAAATGCCGACCATTTTCACCAGAAAATTTATGACTTTTACGCGCCATTATCGCTTTAATAATTTAGTTGGCTTTCCGCTAAAGAGCAAAAGCAGCAACAAGCCGACCAAAATGGAAAAAAATTGAAAGAAAATGGCGGAAAAAAGAAGTGGAGTAAAATTTATAAAGAAAATTGCAGGAAAATGAAAATGATGTTGAAGTGGCAGGCAAATAAGTTGAACTTATAGAGCTGCACTGGCAAATGACTTGCTGCAATTTCGCTGCAAAATGATCCACAATAAAGCTGAAGTCAAAACAAACAACATTTAAATCACATTCAACAGCATTTGGCCCAAATGCTATCGACGAAGGTCAGGAATCCGCTTAGCCATAATTTATGAATGGTTTGCATAACAAAAAAAGAGAGAGAGAGACATTGAAATGCATTGGAATGTAGCTAAAGAGAGTGAGATAGAAACTGAGCGAGAGAGGGAGAGAGTCAGATGGGCAACCAAAAAGGGAATACATAAAAAGGATATTAGAAACCCTTCCACCTGGCCTTGAATATCGTATTCTATTGCCAAGGCAAAAACCGGCAAATGTTTGCTCTGTGCCATTTTTGTGTGTTTTGTACTTTTTAATTAAAAACTCTGTGAAGGCATGTCCTCCCGGCCTGCCCGTCCTGCCCCGTCCCCTCGTGGCCTGGCCAGGTACATATAAACTTGGCGAAAAAAGGCTTCGCTAATTAAAAATTTGCGTGGCCATTTTAAAGATGTCAGCTCGTGAAAAATTAATCGTATTCTTAAATAGACTTGAAGCTGTCCCCACTCCGATTTTGTTTAATTCTTTTGCGTTTCTATTTAATTTTTGTTTTCCTTTTTTTCTCATTTTTTGCGTAGTCTGAATTGAAGACTCTGGACTGTGGAAATTAATTAAGGCAGCCGAGAGGCAAGGTCATGGGAAAATTGTTTTCATTTGCACTTGCTTTGAGGAAAATCAACAGCTATGCAATGAAAACTTGGGGAAGCTTGAACGTGTTTTTCACCAGCTCTTGACCGAGTGTTGCGAATACGCCAAGGACTTTGTTGCCAGGCTCAACTTTAAGCAAACTTAACGTCTAACATTTTGTAATTAAGCAAATAGTTTCCTTCCAAGTCAATGCCTCAGTTCGTAGCTTCGAGGTTCAAGTTTACTTTAAAACGCAACTAAGCTGCTCTTTTCTTATCGTATCACATTTCTAATACTTTATGCTCATTAGCCAGTCAAGAGAATAGCCCTAGGATAAGAAATATATATATATACCATATTCAGCTTAAATCATTTTTATTACTCGAGTTGGGCAAATCAATTTCATGGCCACACATGGCCAGATGTCGAAACAGTGCCACGCCCACGTACTGTCCACAGCAAACAGGATGCGAGGTGGAAGAAGCAGAACTCACTAAAATGGCGGAGCTGCAGCCATAAATAAAGCGATACGCGTGCGGATGGTGTATTTTTAATACAACAATTAAATGCAAATAGAAGAGGGTGATGGGTTGATGGGGGGGATAGGGATGCGCATCCCGAGCATCGGTCAAATGTTGAAGGTTCGCCAACAACCAAACACACACAACCAGCAACAGCTGGTGGAGGAGGGTGTGTGTGTGTGTGTGTGTGGGGGGGGGTAGTCGAGCGCCAAGAACAACAATTCCCAATTGGGCTGCCTATCAACAACTTTTTCCCTCTCTCTCTCTTTGCTAGCACAAATATTTTTGAAGCTGCTCCTGAAAAACAACAAGAGGAAAAAAATGAATGAAGAGGAGGAAATCACCAAAAACAGGCAACAGCCTGACTGAATATATGGACTATGGCCACGCCCTCAAAACCGAACCCAAACCATTTAGCTCGGAGAAAAAATGAAATGAATTTATATATGAGACTGAGAAAAAAGGCTATGATGGAATGAGATGGGTGGAAGGACTTTGTATGGGTGGACTGCCGCATCCATGTGGTTAAACAACAAATTGGCTTAAAAAGAGAATGCAAGAGAGAGAAATAAAGAGAGGGAGAGAGAAAGAGAGAGAGAAGGAGGTAGCCCGCCCTCTGAATCCCCTTCGATCCACAGCACTATATAAACGCTTTAATATAATTTCAATTATTTAAGTGAAAGCATATTTTTAATGCGCTTTATTGGCAATTTTCGTTTAACAAAGAAAACTTCGAGGATAAATGCTCGCCAGTTTTCTGCCAGATTATATCTTCTCTCGTTTTCCTTCTCTTTCATGCACTGTCTCTGTCCCGCACTCTGCATTGTGCTGGAGATGGACTCTTTTGTTGGCCAAAATTGCGATTGGATGAGAGCTAAAGTCCATAAAATACTTGATTAATACTGTGAAGCATATTAATTAAATTGAATCAACATTAAAATTAAAATATTAAATCTTTATCAGTTCAATCAAATTGTCACAAAGGCTTAAAGGCCTTCGGCTCGGCTCCGGCTGCAATGGGAATGATATTAATTACTTTCAATAAATATTAAGAATATTAAAAAAATTATTTTCTTTTTTTTTGAGATTGCAAGAGCAATTGATTAATTGTATGAAAATTGAGAAGTGAAGTGAAATTTAATAGATTTTAATTATTTAGATTTTAATGATTTAAAAAATTAAATATAGTGTAATTAGGTCAAAAATTAGGTTATAAAAAAAGTTAAATTAATTAATTTGCACTTATTTAGTAAAATACAAAGCTATTTATATAACTAGACAGATCTTTTTCCTATTTTCTCTAGCTGTCAGTCAATGTCAGTTTAGGCTCCCATCCCTAACTGACAAACATTTTCACAGATTTTTTCCTATTTTGGCTTGAATTTGTTGCTTTTGTTTTTGGTCTACTTTGCCAAATTGCGGTCAACATAAATAGCAGTTGATTTTTCATTTTATTTTTATAATATTTTCACATTTTCGTTTCACATCGGTATGCCTTTGCAAATTATGCTTGTTTATTTTTTAAAACAATACAGCAAATATTCCCTTGGGAAAATGTTCACAATTTTGCTTTTGATTAAAGTCGTGTCAAAAGAGGAGTAGTTTTTTTTTATTATTGTGTTCATGGTCTGTGGCAATGCAATTAAAACGTCCCCAATCAATAAAAACATTTCTTAATTACTTATACGATATTTAGTTTACTTATTGTTGATTTATTTGAGGCCATTTGCTGCACTTTTCCTACCACAAAACGTGCAGCTTGGCAACATTTTTGGACTCTTGACCAGGCCAATTGTGCGCTTTGTTTGGACTTGGCACGAATCGAAATTGGCGCTGTGGGCATTTGAACCACTTTATATATAAATATAAATTATTTTTTTAGAGTTGTGCTTTTCTTGGGAAATGTGAACCTGACATGGGGAACTGGGAACTGTTCAGACAGTGGAGTGTGCTGGAGAGCAATTCGATTAATGTTCAAATAAGTGGAATTGAAATGGGCCATACTTCAGACTCTTGACAGCATTTCATTTCAGCTGAAAGCAAACATGATCAAAAACACCAAAAATAAACAAAGACATACAAAAGAATGAGATGATGATGAATTGTTACTTTACACATAGGCTTATGTTTAACTTATTCATTTGATAAGAAGAGGTGAAGAATTATTATTTTTAAAACGATTTTTTATTAAAATAATTATCTGTTATCCATAAATAACTTATTTAAATATTTATATACATTTATGATGAAGCCCTCATCAATCTCATTTCCCTTCAGCCTGTGTGAAAATGTGAATTGAATTGAAGAGAAGCCACTCAGAGGAACCACTCGTCATTTAATTTTCACACATGTCACACAGGCAGCCCTAAAAGTATGCAAGAAAATTGAATTTGATTTCCAAAGAAGTCCCTCACAACAAGTGCTGGGAAAAATAAAGTAGTATCAATATACATATATTTAAGAACTATGCAGAAAACCTCAATTAATATCATCGTTGTTTATCAATTTTGTATCTGGATTGACTTCGAGCAGTTCCATGTTGTGCTTCCTCATATTGTAGTGGAAGAAGTAGGACTTGCTGTATTCAAAGGAGCATATCATTATGGCACAGGCTGGAGCCACCTTGATTACCCTAGGCACTGCTCCAGCAAATAGTCCACGTATGCCAAATGTTTTATGGATGGACTTCAGACGGGCAAAGGTGGATTTTTTCATCGTCTCCTTGACGAACGAATTCTTCGAGGTCGTGCCGAACTCGATTTGCTCATGGGTCTTGACCACATCGAAGGGGCAGGTGGCCAGAGCAGCAACTGAGCCAGAGATCATACCGGCCAGGAATGTATCGCCAGGTGAGGGAAGCATTTGGTCGCCCTTAAAGTACGCCTTGAGGTGCTCGTAGATGGGCCAATAGATGCCCGAAAAGGGTACATCGCGCAGTATGGTGGGCAGCAGGCCACGCCACAATCCCCTGATGCCCTGGACCGCAATGGTTTTGCGCAGGAATAACCACACCTGGCCGTAGCTGAGACGCTCCGATTGCATCTTCGTGCGCACCATCTCGATGGGACTGACGAAGGTCACGGCACACATGCGAGCCGTAATCCCCGCCAGCATCGGTACCACCACTCGCAAATGCATGTCCTTGGAGGCATCCTTGGCCAAGTGCTTCTGGTGGAGTTCATAGTAGTAAAGCTTGAGCTTATCATAGGCAACGAAGTAGACAACTGTCGAGGGCAATGTGGAGACCAAAGCTGGTCCCAAGCCCGACCACAATGCGAAGATTCCCTCCTGTCGGCTGATCTTGATCAGCGCATCCAGCATATTTCTGAACTGTGGCCTTCCACGTTTTCGTTTAGCAGCTCCATCAGCGACTATATGATCCATCAGCCCACTGGTGTAGTGAACCCGTTTCTGGAGCCCCGATTGATTCGATGGAGTCTGCATGCGGGTCTTGATCACATCCAAGGGGGTTGTGACGAAAGCAGTCATAAAAGATCCCCCGCAGGCCGATGTCATCTGCTGGATGGGTTTCATCTTGAAGCGTGGATCACTGAACATCTTCTGTGGCATTGCCAGCTTGGGAGCGTCACTTGGCATGATAACAATTTGACTGCTCCACGGTTATGTTATTTTTTTTGGTTTGTGATGTGCACTTAAATTGAAATTTTGTAAGTTACCGAATCATTTGTAGAGTCACATCAGATAATTCACAGCTCACATTGACATATGATTTGATTTTTACTTCATTTTATGGCAACTCTCAACTTAATTTTCAATTATATAAATTTATTGTTATTTAAGGACTTCACATCGTCTTTAGCTTTAGCTGATTCACTCTTTTTTTTTTGGCAATTACCTGCCAACTGCTTTCAGCTCCAACTGCAATTTTCTGCTCCAATTTGACAAAGCAGAAACTCTGTGCAGCTTAACGAGTCAACCAAATAGCGCCTCAATGGGGGAATACAAACAACTGCGACATGTTGGATTCCATGCAGAATCCACCTGAAAGTCACAGCGCCAAAGCAAAGGGGACCATTTACCAATAGAATCGCTAAATCTATGCTGAGTCTCGAATGCTGAATAATCTCCCCCTCACTCCCTCTCTCTCTCTTTTTCTCTCTAAATATATCTATCTCACTTTTTGTGGCCATTAGCGTATCACAGACAGTGGCAACGTATTCCCATTTTTTTGCACAACTCTTGTGGATTCTTTATAAACCCTGTCGATAAAATAATTGACATCAAAATGATGCGTATGGTTTTTTGCCTGACAGAACAAAGTTGCAGGAATAGTGCAAGAAATCCAGGACGAAGGGATATAAAAGTCTCGTTAGTTTATTAACTTCAATGCACAAATACAACAGAGGAGCAGTTATATTGCTTAAAATGTTACTCTAAATAAAGAAAAAATTTCTTTAAACATAAATTCAAATTTTTAAATTAATTTTGTTTAACATTTAAAAAATTTTAATTGAAGTATGGTAATAATACTCCCACATATATTGAGTAAATACTGTGTTTTTTTTTAATTTTATTTTAATATGTTAAATTTAATCTTTACTGTTCATTGTTCTTAATTTTCATTATTAGTTGTCTTCATATCATTTTCACATTGAAGCAAAGTTTAAAATTCGTTGGCAAACTATTGCAAGCCTTTAGAGAAAGTTGCACTTTTATAGAAGATAACATAGTTGGAGCGAAAGAACAAACAGCAACAGAAAGAGACAGCAGCAAGAACACTTGTGTGTATGTGTGTTTGAGTATGTGAGAGTGTTAGTGCTAGTGCTGACAAAATATGTATAAAGTTGATATGATTACGTTGTAAAAGACAGGCCTGCAAGAACAAGAAGTTTCTGAGCAAAAAATGGAAAAAAATATACACTTCAAATAGCTGGCATAGGCATGTATATTCAGAGGAGCCCGAAAGGCGCAGAATGTAAGCATCCTTACACACACACACACACACATGTACCTTCACATACACATTTCGGGGACATTGTCGAACATTTATGAGTAGCCTGGGTATTCGGGAACTCGACACGTAGTCGCTGTTGGTGGTGGCGGCACGTAGTCAGAGATTGGCAGGGGATTCACTACAACCATGTGGGAGAGCAGGAAGTGTTAGCGGTGTGGGTATCTGGTAATTGTGGTGTAAAATTGTGGAATAACAACACTTAGTTGCTCGCTAATACGAGCACGTGTTTGACGCGTTACACAACACTATACCGCACACTCCAACACCAACTAACAAATGGAGTAAAAAAAAGCTAGATCCATTAGCTAGAATTTGACACTCTCATTGCAATTGAAGTATAATTAAACCATATAATTATCAGTCGATAAATAAAGTGACAGTTGGGGGAAATGAAATGATTCCGCAACAGCTGCTGATTGCAGTCTGTCAACAGCCTGTGGCAGGCAGATGTTGCATGCTACATATAATCAGCTTATGTCAATGTAACGCAGTTCAAATTTAACGTATGCGTATTTTTATTTAATTAAAGTCAAAAATAAATTGAATGAAGCGACACACAAAATGTTAAAACATTGGCGAGCACACAACCACCGCATGCACCGCTCACTCACAGACACTCACAGAGATACGGATATGTGGAGGCAGCACCCAATCCTCCCACCTCACGACCCCAAAGCCAATTGAAAGCCTCCGTATTACGGCAATCCATCCATCCGCCAAGCCAAACCAAGGCAAGGCAAGGCAAGGCAAGGCAAGGCGAAGTGAAATTCACAGACAAAAAGTCAGCAAAACGAGAGAAGCAGAAAAACGAAAAAAAAAGAAATGGAAAAGAAAAGAAAAGAAAAGAAAGGAAAAACGCAAAGCGAAACCAATTCGAGGCGTGCCAAGGCGAAAATGTAGCGAACACCATTCACCGCACAATTCCATTACGTAAAGCAAACATCAGCTGCCGTTTGGTGGTCCTGCGAACGAAGTCCGTATCGACATGGCTTCGAATTGAGATTGTTCTCATTCCCATTCGAATTCGTCTTTTTCTCCTTCTTCCCTCGACTCTGGCTCTTCCCATCCAGCCCATGCTACTGCCATTGTAATGCTGAGGAGGTGTGCAAAAAAAGGGGCGGGGATTGCAAGTAACGGCAACATATTGAATATTGATGCGCATCGATTTCGACTTGAAACGGCGAAAAGTTAAAATCCACACTTTCACCCTCACTCGATATAGACTGGCACACATTTGCTTATAATAAAAACATTTGCTTTTCCATTTCACACACAATGAATTGTTTTCCCCTCATGATAAACATACAATTATAAAAAACAGGGTATAATAATATACAAATTTGATAATTAAGTGCATTTATATTTGATTTCCGATATTAATAATAAAAAAATACACATAATTATCATTAATTAATGAACATTTCTAGAAAAATATTGGCAGACAGCTCTCACACAAAATGGTGGCCATATCTCGAGAAATCATCAGCAACACTGGAAATAAAAAGTAAAATGTTAGTTGTTGAGTACCAGAATGAATAAGAGTCAAAAAATTTGATTCAAAAAAATTTCCAATTTATATTATTTTGACAAGGGGTTAGTAAACAAAACTGGCCTAAAAAAGTGAAAAATTGAATACGCCGAAACTGAAAAAACTTTAATATAGAATTATTCCACTATAAATACCATTAACAAAACTACAAATTCCATGAAAATTGGTTGAAAACCAGTGTTTCGGGTCATTCAAAATTTCGATGAGCCATAACTTCGTCAAATCTCAACCGATTTTCAAATTTGATGCCAATTTTTCCAAGTTTCGGCATTTAGAACAAAACTGCATTCAAAGTTTGTTGAAATTAAAACCATCATTTTTGGAACTCTGCACAAGCCCAGAACTGTATACAAAAATGGGTGTTTTGGGTCTTTCAAAACTTCGATGAGCCATAACTTCGTCAAATCTCAACCGATTTTCAAGTTTTATGCCAATTTTTCCAAGTTTCGGCATTAAGAACAAAACTGCATACAAAGATTGTTCAAATTAAGAGAATCATTTTTGGACCCCTCCACAAGCCCAGAACTGTGTGCTAATACCAATGTTTTGGGCCGTTCAAATTTTAGAAGGGCCATAACTTCGTCAAATCTCAACCGATTTTCAAGTTTGATGCCAATTTTTCCAAGTTTCGGCATTTAGAACAAAACTGCATTCAAAAATTGTTCAAATTAAGACTATCATTTTTGGACCCCTCCACAAGCCCAGAACTATATAGAAAATCAGTGTTTTGGGTGTTTCAAAACTTCGATCACCCATAACTTCATTAAATCTCAACCGATTTTCAAATTTTATGCCAATTTTTCCAAGTTTCGGCATTTAGAACAAAACTGCATTCAAAGATTGTTCAAATTAAGACCATCAATTTTGGACCTCTGCACAAGCCCAGAACTGTATACTAAAATGGGTGTTTTGGGTCTTTCAAAACTTTGATGAGCCATAACTTCGTCAAATCTCAACCGATTTTCAAGTTTGATGCCAATTTTTCCAAGTTTCGGCATTTAGAACAAAACTGAATTCAAAGATTGGTCAAATTAAGACCATCAATTTTGGACCTCTGCACAAGCCCAGAACTGTATACTAAAATGGGTGTTTTGGGTCTTTCAAAACTTTGATGAGCCATAACTTCGTCAAATAACAACCGATTTTCAAGTTTGATGCCAATTTTTCCAAGTTTCGGCATTTAGAACAAAACTGCATTCAAAGTTTGTTGAAATTAAGACCATCATTTTTGGAACTCTGCACAAGCCCAGAACTGTATACAAAAATTGGTGCTTTGGGTCTTTCAAAACTTCGATGAGCCATAACTTCGTCAAATCTCAACCGATTTTCAAGTTTGATGCCAATTTTTCCAAGTTTCGGCATTTAGAACAAAACTGCATTCAAAGTTTGTTCAAATTAAGAACATAATTTTTGGACCCCTCCACAAGCCCAGAACTGTATACGAAAATGAGGGTTTTGGGTGTTTCAAAACTTCGATCATCCATAACTTTATTAAATCTCAACCGATTTTCAAGTTTGATGCCAATTTTTCCAAGTTTCGGCATTTAGAACAAAACTGCATTCAAAGTTTGTTGAAATTAAGACCATCATTTTTGGAACTCTGCACAAGCCCAGAACTGTATACAAAAATTGGTGCTTTGGGTCTTTCAAAACTTCGATGAGCCATAACTTCGTCAAATCTCAACCGATTTTCAAGTTTGATGCCAATTTTTCCAAGTTTCGGCATTTAGAACAAAACTGCATTCAAAGTTTGTTCAAATTAAGAACATAATTTTTGGACCCCTCCACAAGCCCAGAACTGTATACTAAAATGGGTGTTTTGGGTCTTTCAAAACTTTGATGAGCCATAACTTCGTCAAATAACAACCGATTTTCAAGTTTGATGCCAATTTTTCCAAGTTTCGGCATTTAGAACAAAACTGCATTCAAAGTTTGTTGAAATTAAGACCATCATTTTTGGAACTCTGCACAAGCCCAGAACTGTATACAAAAATTGGTGTTTTGGGTCTTTCAAAACTTCGATGAGCCATAACTTCGTCAAATCTCAACCGATTTTCAAGTTTGATGCCAATTTTTCCAAGTTTCGGCATTTAGAACAAAACTGCATTCAAAGTTTGTTCAAATTAAGAACATAATTTTTGGACCCCTCCACAAGCCCAGAACTGTATACGAAAATGAGGGTTTTGGGTGTTTCAAAACTTCGATCATCCATAACTTTATTAAATCTCAACCGATTTTCAAATTTTATGCCAATTTTTCCAAGTTTCGGCATTTAGAACAAAACTGCATTCAAAGTTTGTTGAAATTAAAACCATCATTTTTGGAACTCTGCACAAGCCCAGAACTGTATACAAAAATGGGTGTTTTGGGTCTTTCAAAACTTCGATGAGCCATAACTTCGTCAAATCTCAACCGATTTTCAAGTTTTATGCCAATTTTTCCAAGTTTCGGCATTAAGAACAAAACTGTATACAAAGATTGTTCAAATTAAGAGAATCATTTTTGGACCCCTCCACAAGCCCAGAACTGTGTGCTAATACCAATGTTTTGGGCCGTTCAAATTTTAGAAGGGCCATAACTTCGTCAAATCTCAACCGATTTTCAAGTTTGATGCCAATTTTTCCAAGTTTCGGCATTTAGAACAAAACTGCATTCAAAAATTGTTCAAATTAAGACTATCATTTTTGGACCCCTCCACAAGCCCAGAACTATATAGAAAATCAGTGTTTTGGGTGTTTCAAAACTTCGATCACCCATAACTTCATTAAATCTCAACCGATTTTCAAATTTTATGCCAATTTTTCCAAGTTTCGGCATTTAGAACAAAACTGCATTCAAAGATTGTTCAAATTAAGACCATCAATTTTGGACCTCTGCACAAGCCCAGAACTGTATACTAAAATGGGTGTTTTGGGTCTTTCAAAACTTTGATGAGCCATAACTTCGTCAAATCTCAACCGATTTTCAAGTTTGATGCCAATTTTTCCAAGTTTCGGCATTTAGAACAAAACTGAATTCAAAGATTGTTCAAATTAAGACCATCAATTTTGGACCTCTGCACAAGCCCAGAACTGTATACTAAAATGGGTGTTTTGGGTCTTTCAAAACTTTGATGAGCCATAACTTCGTCAAATAACAACCGATTTTCAAGTTTGATGCCAATTTTTCCAAGTTTCGGCATTTAGAACAAAACTGCATTCAAAGTTTGTTGAAATTAAGACCATCATTTTTGGAACTCTGCACAAGCCCAGAACTGTATACAAAAATTGGTGCTTTGGGTCTTTCAAAACTTCGATGAGCCATAACTTCGTCAAATCTCAACCGATTTTCAAGTTTGATGCCAATTTTTCCAAGTTTCGGCATTTAGAACAAAACTGCATTCAAAGTTTGTTCAAATTAAGAACATAATTTTTGGACCCCTCCACAAGCCCAGAACTGTATACTAAAATGGGTGTTTTGGGTCTTTCAAAACTTTGATGAGCCATAACTTCGTCAAATAACAACCGATTTTCAAGTTTGATGCCAATTTTTCCAAGTTTCGGCATTTAGAACAAAACTGCATTCAAAGTTTGTTGAAATTAAGACCATCATTTTTGGAACTCTGCACAAGCCCAGAACTGTATACAAAAATTGGTGTTTTGGGTCTTTCAAAACTTCGATGAGCCATAACTTCGTCAAATCTCAACCGATTTTCAAGTTTGATGCCAATTTTTCCAAGTTTCGGCATTTAGAACAAAACTGCATTCAAAGTTTGTTCAAATTAAGAACATAATTTTTGGACCCCTCCACAAGCCCAGAACTGTATACGAAAATGAGGGTTTTGGGTGTTTCAAAACTTCGATCATCCATAACTTTATTAAATCTCAACCGATTTTCAAGTTTGATGCCAATTTTTCCAAGTTTCGGCATTTAGAACAAAACTGCATTCAAAGTTTGTTGAAATTAAGACCATCATTTTTGGAACTCTGCACAAGCCCAGAACTGTATACAAAAATTGGTGCTTTGGGTCTTTCAAAACTTCGATGAGCCATAACTTCGTCAAATCTCAACCGATTTTCAAGTTTGATGCCAATTTTTCCAAGTTTCGGCATTTAGAACAAAACTGCATTCAAAGTTTGTTCAAATTAAGAACATAATTTTTGGACCCCTCCACAAGCCCAGAACTGTATACTAAAATGGGTGTTTTGGGTCTTTCAAAACTTTGATGAGCCATAACTTCGTCAAATAACAACCGATTTTCAAGTTTGATGCCAATTTTTCCAAGTTTCGGCATTTAGAACAAAACTGCATTCAAAGTTTGTTGAAATTAAGACCATCATTTTTGGAACTCTGCACAAGCCCAGAACTGTATACAAAAATTGGTGTTTTGGGTCTTTCAAAACTTCGATGAGCCATAACTTCGTCAAATCTCAACCGATTTTCAAGTTTGATGCCAATTTTTCCAAGTTTCGGCATTTAGAACAAAACTGCATTCAAAGTTTGTTCAAATTAAGAACATAATTTTTGGACCCCTCCACAAGCCCAGAACTGTATACGAAAATGAGGGTTTTGGGTGTTTCAAAACTTCGATCATCCATAACTTTATTAAATCTCAACCGATTTTCAAATTTTATGCCAATTTTTCCAAGTTTCGGCATTTAAAACAAAACTGCATTCAAAGTTTGTTGAAATTAAGACCATCAATTTTGGACCCCTCCACAAGCCCAAAACTATATAGAAAATCTGTGTTTTGGATATTTTAAAACTTCTATAAGCCATAACTTCGTCAAATCTCAACCGATTTTCAAGTTTTATGCCAATTTTTCCAAGTTTCGGCATTTAGAACAAAACTGCATTCAAAGATTGTTCAAATTAAGACCATCATTTTTGGACTTCTCCACAAGCCCGGAACTGTATACGAAAGTGGGTGTTTTGGGTCTTT
This sequence comes from Drosophila quadrilineata, assembly GCA_018150725.1. Lineage (NCBI taxonomy): Eukaryota > Metazoa > Arthropoda > Insecta > Diptera > Drosophilidae > Drosophila > Drosophila quadrilineata. The sequence goes on from JAECWN010000375.1 coordinate 1,984,179, forward strand.
CAAAACTTCGATGAGCCATAACTTCGTCAAATCTCAACCGATTTTCAAGTTTGATGCCAATTTTTCCAAGTTTCGGCATTTAGAACAAAACTGCATTCAAGGATTGTTCAAATTAAGACCATCATTTTTGGACCTCTCCACAAGCCCGGAACTGTATACGAAAGTGGGTGTTTTGGGTCTTTCGAAACTTCGATGAGCCATAACTTCGTCAAATCTCAACCGATTTTCAAGTTTGATGCCAATTTTTCCAAGTTTCGGCATTTAGAACAAAACTGCATTCAAAGATTGTTCAAATTAAGACCATCATTTTTGGACCCCTCCACAAGCCCAGAACTATATAGAAAATCAGTGTTTCGGGTCATTCAAAACTTCGATGAGCCATAACTTCGTCAAATATTAACCGATTTTCGAGTTTGATGCCAATTTTTCCAAGTTTCCGCATTTAGAACAAAACTGCATTAAAAGATTGTTCAAATTAAGACCATCATTTTTGGACCCCTCCACAAGCCCAGAACTTTACAGAAAATCAGTGTTTTGGATCTTTCATACCTTTGATGATCCATAACTTCGTCAAATATCAACCGATTTTCAAGTTTTATGCCAATTTTTCCAAGTTTCGGCATTTAGAACAAAACTGCATTCAAAGTTTGTTCAAATAAAGACCATCATTTTTGGACCCCTCCACAAGCCCAGAACTATATAGAAAATCAGTGTTTCGGGTCTTTCAAAACTTCGATGAGCCATAACTTCGTCAAATCTCAACCGATTTTCAAGTTATATGCCAATTTTTCCAAATTTCGGCATTTAGAACAAAACTGCATTCAAAGATTTTCCAAATTAAGACCATAATTTTTGGACCTCTCCACAAGCCCAGAACTGTATCTGAAAATCGGTGTTTCGGGTCTTTCAAAACTTTGATGGGCCATAACTTGGTCAAATCTCAACCGATTTTCAAGTTTGATGCCAATTTTTCCAAGTTTCGGCATTTAGAACAAAACTGCATTCAAAGATTGTTCAAATTGAGACCTTCATTATTGGACCCCTCCACAAGCCCAGAACTGTATACGAAAATGGGGGTTTTGGGTGTTTCAAAACTTCGATCACCCATAACTTCATTAAATTTCAACCGATTTTCAAATTTTATGCCAATTTTTCCAAGTTTCGGCATTTAGAACAAAACTGCATTCAAAGATTGTTCAAATTAAGACCATCATTTTTAAACCCCTCCACAAGCCCAGAATTCTATACGAAAATGGGAGTTTTGGGTCTTTCAAAACTTCGATCACCCATAACTTCATTAAATCTCAACCGATTTTCAAATTTTCTGCCAATTTTTCCAAGTTTCGGCATTTAGAACAAAACTGCATACAAAGATTGTTCAAATTAAGACCATCATATTTGGACTCTTCCACAAGCCCAGAACTATATAGAAAATCAGTGTTTCGGGTCTTTCAAAACTTCGATGAGCCATAACTTCGTCAAATCTCAACCGATTTTCAAGTTAGATGCCAATTTTTTCAAATTTCGGCATTTAGAACAAAACTGCATACAAAGATTTTCCAAATTAATACCATCATTTTTGGACCTCTGTACAAGCCCAGAACTGTATCTGAAAATCGGTGTTTCGGGTCTTTCAAAACTTTGGTGGGCCATAACTTCGTCAAATCTCAACCGATTTTCAAGTTTGATGCCAATTTTTCCAAGTTTCGGCATTTAGAACAAAACTGCATTCAAAGATTGTTCAAATTGAGACCATCATTTTTGGACCTCTGCACAAGCCCAGAACTGTATACGAAAATGGGTGTTTTGGGTCTTTCAAAACTTCGATGAGCCATAACTTCGTCAAATATCAACCGATTTTCAAGTTTTATGCCAATTTTTCCAAGTTTCGGCATTTAGAACAAAACTGCATTCAAAGATTGTTCAAATTAAGACCATCATTTTTAAACCCCTCCACAAGCCCAGAATTCTATACGAAAATGGGAGTTTTGGGTCTTTCAAAACTTCGATCACCCATAACTTCATTAAATCTCAACCGATTTTCAAATTTTCTGCCAATTTGTCCAAGTTTCGGCATTTAGAACAAAACTGCATACAAAGATTGTTCAAATTAAGACCATCATATTTGGACTCTTCCACAAGCCCAGAACTATATAGAAAATCAGTGTTTCGGGTCATTCAAAACTTCGACGAGCCATAACTTCGTCAAGTCTCAACCGATTTTCAAGTTTGATGCCAATTTTTCCAAGTTTCGGCATTTAGAACAAAACTGCATTCAAAGATTGTTCAAATTAAGACCATCATTTTTGGACCCCTCCACAAGCCCAGAACTTTATAGAAAATCAGTGTTTTGGATCTTTCAAACCTTTGATGATCCATAACTTCGTCAAATATCAACCGATTTTCAAGTTTGATGCCAATTTTTCCAAGTTTCGGCATTTAGAACAAAACTGCATTCAAAGATTGTTCAAATTGAGACCATCATTTTTGGACCTCTGCACAAGCCCAGAACTGTATACGAAAATGGGTGTTTTGGGTGTTTCAAAACTTCGATGAGCCATAACTTCGTCAAATATCAACCGATTTTCAAGTTTTATGCCAATTTTTCCAAGTTTCGGCATTTAGAACAAAACTGCATTCAAAGATTGTTCAAATTAAGACCATCATTTTTAAACCCCTTAACAAGCCCAGAATTCTATACGAAAATGGGAGTTTTGGGTCTTTCAAAACTTCGATCACCCATAACTTCATTAAATCTCAACCGATTTTCAAATTTTCTGCCAATTTTTCCAAGTTTCGGCATTTAGAACAAAACTGCATACAAAGATTGTTCAAATTAAGACCATCATATTTGGACTCTTCCACAAGCCCAGAACTATATAGAAAATCAGTGTTTCGGGTCATTCAAAACTTCGACGAGCCATAACTTCGTCAAGTCTCAACCGATTTTTAAGTTTGATGCCAATTTTTCCAAGTTTCGGCATTTAGAACAAAACTGCATTCAAAGATTGTTCAAATTAAGACCATCATTTTTGGACCCCTCCACAAGCCCAGAATTCTATACGAAAATAGGGGTTTTGGGTCTTTCAAAACTTCGATCACCCATAACTTCATTAAATCTAAACAGATTTCAAAGTTTTATGCTAATTTTTGCAAGTTTCGGCATTTAGAACAAAACTGCATTCAAAGACTTTCCAAATTAAGACCATAATTTTTGGACCGCTCCACAAGCCCAGAACTGTATCTGAAAATGGGTGTTTTGGGTCTTTCAAAACTTTGATGGGCCATAACTTCGTGAAATCCGATTTTCAAAATTATTGCACTTTCGTCAATGGATTTGATCCAAAAATAATTCTGCATTCAAGTTTCTAGCTTAACCGATTTTTTAAAATTTTTTAAATTTTTTGACATTTTTGCTATGGGCACTGATCAAATAACATATAGATACCCCACTTCATATACTCGTTTTGTTCACAAGAACTTCTTGCGAGCGGTCCCAGCAGAGGCTGAGCGTCGTTACGAAGTGTCTCAGCAGAGCCGTAGGCAGCCGAACTCTTCGTTTCATTCCTACTTGAACTGCTGCTGAGAGAGCATGAATTGCGCAGGAATGTGCGCCTTTTAGAAGCGTAGACAACAACAACTAATGAGCGAGAAAACATGATGGAGATCGCATATCACCATACTATTCCCACTCTTGTCATTGATGTTGTGAGCAACCCACTCCTGTTTCGTTTGCTTGCGACTGTCATTGATGATGTCTCTTGATCTTTTTTTTGAGCTCGTGTGTATGCGTATTGTCCAAACAGGCAATAGGTAATACCCCACCCAGCATTTGGAAGATCGTTTTTGAATTAATCTCCTAGAGGAGTCTTTTTCGAGTCGTTGAAATGATTAAAAAAAGAGTCATTTTATAAGCGACTAAAAAAGGGCTCGAAAATAACTCGAAACTGACTCGTAAATGTTCTTCAAATACGATTCATGAAAAAGCAAAAACAAAATAGTAAGGCAATCGAAAATTGATCGCCCCGGTGATTGAAATGAGATAATGCGTCTTTTGCCTTGCACTTAAATTCGGTGAGAAAGCTGAATCGCATGCTCTCGCTCTTGCACGCATTCTGCCATCTGCCTTATCTCATCGATCTTTTGCAAACTGTACTTAACATGTAAGCTTAAAGCTTTTGATCTAATGTTCTGCATTTTTGAACATCAATTTTAGTTAAAGAGTGAACTTCGGTAAGTGCAGTGAAAAATAAAAATGCCTCCTAAAAATATTAGAATTAGTGGAATAATTTGGTATATTTTCTAACTATTACTATTACTATTACTATTACTATTACTATTACTATTACTATTACTATTACTATTACTATTACTATTACTATTACTATTACTATTACTATTACTATTACTATTACTATTACTATTACTATTACTATTACTATTACTATTACTATTACTATTACTATTACTATTACTATTACAATAATTAATTTCATACATTTTCACTACTAGTCATAACTTAATTTTCATAAGCATATGTATATAATTGCATTAATTTATTATTCATATCATAATAAATAAAGGAATATATTAATAAAAATCTTTCTTATTTTCAATTACATTATGACTCGAAGAAGAGTAATTATTGCTAGAAATATTACTCGTAAAAGAGTCGTTTATTGCTGGAAAAACGACTCAAAAACGAGCGAAAATCGATTAAAATATGACTCGAAAAAGACTCGCTTCATGCGAGAAAGAAGAGTCGAAAACGACTCTTCCTGAAGTGTCGAAAACGACTCTTTAGGAAGTGTCGCGGCTAGGGTTCCATTTTCTCCCGAACAGAGTATCATTTTCGATCAGAAAACGCGCGCATTTATGCTTATTTTAATCTTCTAGAAGAGTCGAATAAGACTCGAATTCGATCAGAAATTTCATAAAATGCTTGCTGGGACGCGCATTGCTTCTTGTGCGTATACATATGTGTTTATGTGTATGCGTGATTTTCGTTTGGAAGCCTCCGCCCTAGACGACGTACAAAACGCTATTAATTCAGTATAGGTCCGCACATCGAGAGATCGAACTTGTCGGAAGCTGTTCGTGTAAGCCGATCGGGATATGTCACATCGAACTGGGGTATCTCGCTAAGAAATTTGGTGGCCGTTTTGGTTGTATGAAATGTCCCATCTATATGTTATATGGTCAGTGGTTGTACATAGTACGGAGTTGGGTAAGCGCCATTGGCGCCTCATTGTTTTGGCAAATTCTGGCGTCTTAAGATGCCTCAAAGGTCAAATGGGAATCAGATTTCGAGCAAGTAAACTGCGGTGCCCCAGAAGTTGTGTCTGTACTGGATCTGTATTAAAAAAATTAATTTTTGTAATAAAAACAGCGAATAAAAAAAAATTGATAATATGAAACAATTTTGGATAATTTCAATTTAATATTTAATTTAGCAGAGAGCTCTGACCCGCGAGAAGCTCTGTAAGTAAACGCGATTAAAGTTTTCGCGTTGAGCATTTTAAAACAATTGGTGCCGAGGAATTACGGAGGGAAACGCAGTCTGAATATGGGTTTGAGTTGATGGTGAGGGGTTTTCGCGGCAAATTAGCGACAGATGTGTGGCAGACAGTTCGCAGCAGGTCGACCCAAATTGCAAATTGCAACAAACTTGGCTGCAACTGGAGCAATGTTGGCGACAACGTCGTCATGCTCGGAGGCAAGTTTCAGGTTGTTCGTTGGCAATAAGTAAATTGAACGTGAAGACCGAAAGTCTCTCCAAACTATGCTGCATAATAAACATGCTCCGACTGTCGGCAGTCGTTGCATACGACATGTGGCAAGTGGCAAGTGGTAAGTGGTTGGGCTGTCAATGCGTCTCATTTGGCATATTAACGCTACGCCATGTCCCATACAAATGGCGGCCGCATGCCACGTGCCATACGAACCGCAATATCATGGCGTTAATTGCTACTCGAAGAAGCCAGTTATACGCGTAGTCATCATCAACATAGTGGTGGCAGAGAGGGGTGGAGATGTTGCCACGAGTTGCAGCCGGCGCCGCTTCTAGCCCGTTGGTTTCAATTCAGCCTCCACTTCCACTTCAAGTCACGTTTTATAAACTTTTTGTCTGCCCCATCTGAGATACTTAAGGAGTCTGCAACTCAGCCTGGAAATGGGGTACAAAACAACAAAGAGGCTAAATAGTTTTATATAATTTTTAATTTTTTTTTTTTTCAATGAGTTCATTTCCCTTTCCTTTGAGTACTTCTGTAGGGAAAAAAATATTAAAGTATTTTAAATGCTGTTAATAATTGTACAGCAAATGCAATTATTTGTTAATTTGGTTTCCATTATAATCAAATAGATGCGGCATTTTCCAGGCCATTGAACTTCGCCACAAATGGGAAACCAAACTAAATAAACAATTATGCAGATGAATATAATTGAAATGGGTTTGATGATAGGTGCTCCAATGACAACTACGACCAATTATATTTAATTAAATATTTATATAATTATTTTAGCACGATTATTTGCAATGTGTGCGTTTCGTATGTAAATTATTGCATTTGAATACAATAACATAAACTCCACCACAAAATTACGTTTCATTTTCAAAAAGAGCAAAAATTTATCACACGCAGACTAAATATACAAATACTATATATACTACTAATATTGTGATTATTTTTCTACAACACGAAATGCAATTAATAAAATACACTTTAATTTTATGCCAAAAATGCCATTTAGATTGCAGTCGAAATTTCCATATATGTTGGCGCAATTTATGCATATGAATAATTATTATCATCTAATGCAGATGTAAAATTCAATTTCATTTATCAAACTCGCATTTCTCTAATTTTGAAATTTTTGGCTTTCTAATCAGCATATCGTATCAGAATTATGCAGGACTCTTTGGTTTGTTTGGCTTATTTATCACAGCGGATGGCACATATTACATATTTATTCATTTAATATAGTATGAATAATTCATAAATGTTATAATGTGGCATTTGGAAATATTATTTTCACTTTTCAGCTGCAACTTTTCGGAGAGGGATTGAACAAATGTTGGTTTGTTTAAGCCTCAAAAAATATGTATTATAATTATATATTTGACTATATTAAACATATTTTTTTATAATTTTCAGACTTTAACAATAATTGTAAGTCCTTTACGATATTTATTATTAACCCATTCTATGCACTTTGATCTGTTCTTTAGCATGCTTTTAAATTATTAAAATTTTCATTAAAAAGTCAAACAATTTGCAGCTCATCACGAATAAAAAAGAAAAACAGCAAACAAAACAAATAAAAGTGAAGCTCAAAACATAATTTGCATATTTGCGTTTTGTTTGTCGTTTTGTTGTCAATTGTTTTATTCACTTTATGTGACATTGTATTATTCCATTTTTGCTTTCATTTGTGGAATGTTTAAAAAGTATTGTTGTTGAATCCAATTGAATTTAAACTGTTGACCCCGTTGTTTTGGCTTTTGAATATAAATTTGTATTCACATTCTTTGTAGTAGGCTTAATGTTGTTAAACTTATAATAGTAATTATGAAGTGCATTAATTAATCATGACGCATTTAAGCCGCCTAATTCATAAATGAAAATATTAACAACAATTTGGCTATTTGAAAAAAATCATGCATTCCATATGCATTTATGATGAGCAATTATAATCACGTACCTTTTTCTCGCCTGTCGCCTTTAATTAACACCAATTTATAGAATAATTTTTGCTTAATTTTCTCATTATTATTTTATATGAAATTTAAGCCACACAAAATTGTTATGGAATTTTGCTTTGAGCGGATGTGTTGTATCACAGTAGGAGACATATTCTGATATATCAAAGGAAACAAGTCACTTTAGAGTCTTTTAAATCATTGTTGTTATATTTTCAAAAATATGTCTCAATTACAGCAAAATTCTTCATCCATTTGAGCTTTTTAAAGAGAAGTCAAACAAACGCTTCAAATATTTCCTTAATTTACTGAGAAATTTGCGGTTGCCTTCAATTATGGCAAATAGTTTATGTATGAGAGAGGAAAAGTAAGAAAATTGAGAATTTTTTTTTGAGATTTTCTTAAAGAAAACTTCAGTTGATTTTTGTGGCTTAAAATAGTTGTAGTAACTGAAGAAAAAAATACATTTTAACCTTACAAAGAGGAGCTTCTCTATTTCAGAAATTCATTATAAGAGAGCTTCTGCAGTAGATACTAGTATCCTAGAGAGTCCTTATAACTGTCATTGCATGAGAGATAATTCACAGATTAAAAAGTATATTCATGTTGCAATTGTGGGAAATCAGCAAAGCAAGGAATAGCAGGAAATCGAGTTCGTCGTTGAATAGAAGAGATTCAGACATTGACACTGAGTGAAATGGGTTTCCTTAAAGGTGCAAATGAATGGCACATCTCCATTTCTCCTTCTCTTTGTCTGGTCCAAAGACATGTGACCATAGACCATTGAGTGACATCTGTCAAAAGCCTTCTTGTCATTTTTGTAATTCATGTGATTCCCTTTGATGAAACTTCCTTTTTTTGTATCTCAATTAGTTTCGCCTTGGAGCGAGCCACTAATGAAATGCCATCCGAGCCAACAAGTTACTTAACCAAATTAGCGAAAAATAGGAAATAAATATTTATGTAAAACAAAAAATAAGAAACTGATTGAAACTCCCTCTGCCTCCGCTCAATGTTTTTTGATAGAAAGAAACCTACCAAATGGGCGGACAATTTAATTACAACTTTTACGAGTTTTTCTGTCTGGTTTCAGAGTCTGAGTCTGTTGATGGCAAGGATTTCAATTTTTCGTAAAAATAAGAAATAGAAACAAACTTTGTTTCACTTGGTCGACAAAAGTTGCTGCCACGGCATAAAAATGTTCTAGCAACAATTGCATGCCACCAATTTACATAAAATACGCCACGACACAAGAACACGAAATGGAAATGTGGGGGAAGAAATATAGGAAAATGCCGACACAATAACTCAATTCAATGGAAACCCCCAAAAGCTTAGACAATGCCAGCAAACATAAAATAACATAACTTTTCACAGGCTTGAGGGAAAATGCTTTCGGTATAGAAGAGTTCATGCAACAACTCAACTATTTTGCGGTGACAAGTTTTGATACAACTCTCGTTCTCTCCGCCTCCCTGGGGATAACAACTACGAGTATATTATGCGAAATTCGAAATATTTGAAAAATTTGCAGTTTCACAAATGTTGACATTTTGCAGAGATTTACAGCTGCTGATTTGGTGCGACAAAATTAAGTTGGCAGCTTCAAGAAAATTGCTTCTGCTTTTGCTTATTGTGAATTTCCTAAGACCCGAATTCCCTCTTGACAGCCCCTGTTCACCAGCATTTGAGACCACTCCGATGCCAAATTGCTGATACAATAGTTGGCCAAGTTTGGGTAAACTGAAATTGCGTATTGTTATGCTTATTTTCAGGTAACGGGAACTTTTCCGAAACGCGGTTAAGGCAACGACAAAGTTTCCAAACGGCAAATAAACAAGAACTTAAATGGATAATTATAGTAAATACTATGTATATGTATATATATATTCAAGTGCTTCTACAAAATACTCACAATTTAGCTTAATTTCTAATTATCGTAATGACTTAATCCCATAATGTATGTATGTAGATTTTTGTGAATTTATTAAGTAATCAGTTGCAGCTCCTTGCACATCCCATAATACTTGTTAATGATTTCGTTGTATGCCAAGAACACAAAATCGATATTTTCTACAATTTGGCCTGAGCTCTTAAAAATATATATAATTTTTTTTTGTATATTAAATTTATATGCTATGGATATATATATATTAAAATATTTTATATAACTTACTTGTAATTTTGATTTTCTTAAATGTAACTCTAAATGGAAATTTTATTTTTCTTTGTAAATATTTGCTTCTAAATTGTAGTCTGATTTTTTTTTAAATTTTTTTAATTGTGTATTCAATTAAATTTTTTAATTTTTTTGTCAATGAATTTATTAATTAAATTCTTAAATTTTGTTGCAAATCCAATTACTTTTTTTGGATTTTCTGCCTTCAGTTATTCGTTGGCTGTCCTTTTGCCCAACACTTTTAACTTGCAACTTGACAAAACCATTGCGACCACAAGTTGCCTCCACGCAGTTGCAACAGGATTTGAAGGAGCTGGAATCCAAGTCGTCAAGTCAAAGATAAACTTGAGACCGAAATGTTTTATTAAATTTACAAAAACAGTATAAAATCCCGACAAGTTGTGTGCGTGAGTTGCAGACGTCAGCAAAGTCAAGGAATCTATAGCTGTGGAAACTTCGAGAGGCATTGATGACGTCGCCTATCTAGATATTCGTTGTAATACTTTTGCCCAGAGGCTGTTGACACTGTTGCAACTCGGTGCGCACTGTGCCCGTCGAGGAGGATGAGGATGAACCCGTTGAGGAGCACCAGGAGTCGGTGCCTGTCGACGAGGATGACGAGTCGTTCGAGATGCTGGATTCGATGCGTGAATTTAATGTGGACGACGTGTTGCTGCTGCCACTTGCAACAGCTTGTGGCAGCAGCTCCTTGGTGGATGCTTGACGTTGCAACTGCGGTATGCGACTCGGTGTCGTTGGAGCAGCTGTAACTGGAGCCGGAGCTGCAGCCGGAATTAGTGTGGGACTTGTGGTCGGATTTGGATTTGACAGCTGCTGTCCGCCTTGGGTTTCGTTTGGCAGCTCCGACGACGGCGTCTGCAGCAGACGTGGTATGAGCGATGTCCTGGATGCAGACTTCGCTGGCTGCGCATAGAGGTCACCATTGGGCGCCGACCAGCTCTTGGGTGATGTGGGTGAGCTGGGCAGCCCCGGCATCGAGCTCACACTCTTACTGGCCGCAATCGCATAGACACATTCGGTGCGTTGACCTTGGGGTGGAGTCGTCTCATGTGCCGGTGGCACCGACTCGAATGACTGAAAGGAGCCACTTAGCGTGGAGTTGGGGATGGTGCCCGCATCAGGGAGTGCCTCCTCAAGCTTGAAGGAGGCCGACTTGTTGCGCTTCAGTGAGGTGGCCGGCGACTTGGGCACAATGGGGCCCACAATCAGCGTGTTCTGCGTAATCTGTGGCTCGCCCGGCTCATCCTCGCCACAATCCTGGGCGAGCATTAGTGGCGATGTGGTTATGTTGCTGCTGTCGCGTCGTCGTCGACCCAGCGTGCTGCTGATGGTGCGGGGCGGCGGCAGTGGCGCCACAAAGCTCTGTGGCGGCGGCAACGAGTTGCGTTTGTAGGCGTTGCTGCCACGTTGTTGCAAATCCTGTGCCGTGGGCAACACTTTGGGGTAATTGCGTTGTCGCAGCAGCTCCAGTTGCTGAGCTGCTGTGAGAGGTTGCAGGTGGAGTGCATCCTCTGACTCGTCTCGACTGGTAACGTTAATGTCCACATCGTCGGCATGCACAAAACTGGTGACCTGCTCATCAGCAGCCAGGATCATGTCAACGGGATCCGAGTGGGAGTGACTGTGGCGACGCAGCAAGGTGGCATCGCTAGGCTCCGTCAGAGCGGAGTGTTGCCGCTGCAGCAGCAGCTCATAGTGCATCGCTTCCTGTGAGGCCTCGTGCATGTGCTGAGGCGTCAACAGCGCCGCATCCGCCACCTCAATGTCCTGGCAGATGATGATGCGTCCATCCAGCTGAGCTGCTGGCGCCGACAGCGGCGGAGGCGTTGTCTGAAAGCTGCCCGACTTGGAACCCAGACTCTGTTGCTGCGAGGACATCCACTCACAGACCTTGGTGTGGGTGTCCACGGTGGAGCTGCTCAGCTGTCGCTGAATGGCGTAGCCATTGATGGGTGACCTCTGGCCCGTTTTGATGGCCTCGTAGGTGTTGGTCTTGCGCATGTCCAGGATGTAGCTATCGTCGCCATCGCGGGATTTACTGCAACGCTTCAGTTCGTCATCGTTGGCGCCATCGTAGCTGAGGATGTTGCCACCCAGCTTGCGTTGCAGGGATGTGTTGCGCTTGCGACGCTGCCGCAGCAGGAAGGTGGCATAGATGGCCACGTTCAGCACAATGAAGATGGCAATGAGGACGATGAGTAACTGCAGCGTCGTCTCCGATTTGGCAATGGGTTCCGTGGGTGGAGATGGTGCTGGAGCTGGAGCTGCTGGCACTACAAACTCGCCATAATCAGTGAGGTGTTGACCAGGTTGGGTTACCTCATCGCCGGACATGGCGGACACCCCATCCATGCCACCCTGCTGCTGCCTGTGGACATGTCCGAATGTCGGTGGCGCATTGTACATGTTCTCGGCCGCAGTTTCCACAGCACTCTGGTCGGAGCCCGTTGCCAGCGGATCCTGCAACAGCAATTTGAGAGTACGCACCGGATCCTCGGCTCCATTGTCACGTGGCCCGTATTTGCTCATGTGACCCGTAATCACCTCGTTGCCATTGGTCATCATGTGGCCCTGTTGGCCATGCTGCTGCACTTGTATCGCCGCAATTTGATTCAGTTCATCCGGCAGCTCTTTGTTCCAAAAGTTCATGTAAATCTGACGGTACTTGTAACCAACTGTTGGCGGAATGCCTGCCACATGCCACAAAAACCAAAGAGAGAGAAAAAAAAGAACGGGAATTGAAATTCAATTGCAAACACAAAACATTTTCAACAAGTTGCTTACCTATATTGAGATACGCCTGGGTACGCTTATTAAACTCTGGCCAATCCAGGTCATAGCGATCCCATTCCAGTCCATGGGAATTCAGAAATGAGCCCCTCCACGGCGCCTTCGGATTGCTAAAGTTGTAGATAATATTTTTGATAAAATTTTTAGCAATTTGTAGAATTGAAAATATTTCAAAATTAAAGTCAAAGAGAATCCGATCTCTTCCAAGCATTCCAATATATTAATTAATTTCATACGTAAATCTATTAAATATCCTTTTTCCCCAAAATTGATAATATTCGTAAATTAGGAATTATGGCAATTTGAACTCTATACTCCCAATTATCCCTATTCAGACTCTTTTCTCCCAATATTGCTTTTATTTACTTATGTAAGAACTATTCCTTTTTAAACTCTATCCTCCTTAGTTTAATTCTATATACAAATTTAATACTGATTCCTCGCATATTTGTTTTATAATTGAAACTCCTGTTGATCTTCCCAATTTTGCAAAATTTATAAAAATAAAAAGAAAAAAAAAAATTAGTTTTTAATACGACTTTATCTCTTTTATGATCAAATTTCCTTTGACATAAATACTTTTTTAAATGATGTCATAATTTTAACTGCCTTGGACTCTGCTTATTATAGAACTTGACCCTTCACATTCATGTTGACCAGCTGTCCTTTGGCATAATATCCATTATGTCTCTGTCATAATCTTTACATTTATGGGATTCCATAGCATCATGTCGCTGCTCTGAGATTATGTTGAAAACATTTCCTCTAATTTCTATGGTATTCTTTTTTTTTTTTTTTTTTGAGTGGTTTTGGAGTAGTCTTGATTTGATTATTAGAGCTCATGGTCATGTGGCTAATAAGTGCTTGGGACGGAAATGAATGCCAAAATGTCTGCTAACGATGTCTGATTTCAGTTTTGATTTCCATTTTGCATTTGGCGGGATTTCTTTTTTTTTTTGCAACTAATAATATTTGCATTGCAGCAGCCACTATAGTCTGGCTGTTGCAATTGCTGCTGCTGGTGGTGCTTATGGCCATTACATTTCATTTCATTCGCTTTTGCTTCTGGCGAAATAATAATAAAAGCGGCAGTAAAAATTCTATTCATTGCACTGTCCGAGCGTTGCAGATTGCAAAACGTGCCACACTGACAGAGATGGAGATATTCGAACTAGAATTCCGAACTCGCAGTTTGCATTTGCATGCAGAGCTGCAACTCGTCCTGTTGATGGCTGCAAAGCCTGTGCTCCCCGCCACACAGCCTGCCTCCATCTCCATTTCCATCTCCAACACCTCCTCAGTCTCTGGCAGATTTTCAATCGCCAAAAACTTTTACCCGAATGCAACTAGGAGTTGTAGTTGTAGTTGTAGTTGTAGTTGTAATACTCACCCAGTCTTTACGAAATTCGTCCAATATGCCATTACCGCCTCGGAAAGCAGCTTTTCCTGCACGGAATAGTTGTGGCTGGCAAATGGGCCAGCAGGCGCCAATGGTGCACCAAAGACGAATGCCAGCTCCTCTCCCATGATGCTGTGTGGTAGCTGCAAAATGAATGGCCGCATCATGTCATCAATAACTTGTGGAATTGACTGATACCCTAACTTTATGAATTCTATGCATTTCAATAAATCAAAAAAATATTTATAAATAATTCAAGAGTTTAGCGAATGATGATTCTTATTGCCCGAATCAATATACCCCTTTTTACACGGATTTTTAAATTTTTGAATGGAAATCTTTCAATTTTCAAATCAGTGTAAAAAAAATCAACGGCTATGCTGTTGGTGCTTTTGGCCAGTCAGCATCAATCTTCTTGGGTTTCCTGCATAAATATTTAGTCACTGTGGCAGACAGTCCAACAGATAGGCAGCATCGAGGGCGAGGAAGAGTGGCGCGAAGGGGGGTTGGGAATGTGGCAGCAACAACTGCAGTAAGTAGGTGGGTAATAAAGTGAACATTTTAGTGTTCGCCATGAAAAATGTAACAAAGTCACAAACCATTCTGGCTTGGCGCGCACATAAAAATGGCAGCCAGTGTTGATGTTGCTGTCACTGTCACTCTCACTCTCAATCTCAGTGTCTGTTTTCTGTGGTTCCTTCGGTTTCCTTTTTGGCAAGCTCATTTTCGCTGATTTTCATTCTTGTCGCCAGCTTTTCAGGCGTTTATGGATGATGAATGTCAGTTTTGATTTTCATTTCGATTCTATTCTATTCTATTCTGATGAAATGCGAAAATATGCTAAAGTATGTATATATTGGCTTAGACGACTTTTTATTGTGCCATTTGATGATGAATTTTAGGTTCAATAACCTTTTTTTCCCATCTCCTCAGAAATGTGATTTGGCAGACAGACAACATCGTGTGACTCGTAAATACAATTTTATTATCAGTATGGATCGCAAATATTTATACTTGAATTTCGATCAACTTTGACAATAGAGACTGTCATGCCAACCAAATAAATTCCTAACGATTGAAGAGAGTAAATTGAAGCACAATTTAACACAAAATTTAACTCAGTTATTATTGTCGAGATTCAATTTTATTTGTAATTAAGTTGCATTTTTGTATTTGATGAATATTTCATGTGTTTGCAATCTGCAAACATTTCATAAATGGCTGTTCAATTAAAATAAATTGCGAATTAATTAATGATTTTTAAATACACGTGTTGAAGAAGATTTAAGAATTTGTGTTGAAATTTGCAAATTTATTTTTTTGGAAAAATAATTTATTTCGCAGGAATACCGTGAGCACTTCCTGTCCGAAATTATTATGAAAATTGAAAAACAACAACGGAAAGGACAGCGAAATTAATTTGAACTGAATGCGTTAATTTTGTAATTTATGCTCTTGTTTGCACACTCCTCTTGCCGTCCCGCTCTGATATTCGCCATCTCTATTTCCGTTCGTTCGCTCCCAACAGAAGAGGAAGCTACAATTTGACTAAGCGCCATTTGTCCTAATAAACCTAATGGAGTTGATGCCACACTCTGAGTGTAAAATTACCAAAAATGTTTGCCTAATTCGCTAAATGAAAACGGCAGCACAGTGGGCGTGTCTCACGCCCATTGCCTTGTGGCTGCCAGTGGGTGTTAAGTGGGTGGCAGAGCAATCGAGGTGAATAATTTGCTACTCATCATGTTCACCAGGGCTAAGCCCAGAGCCTCTTGGCCTCTCATAAGATTAAGTTCTCTGCAGCCCACACCCAAATCCATGTTCTGTTGATGCTTAATTCTCATATTTTGGTATTGGGTAATTAGAAAATTTGGCAACAGCGGCAGATGCTTTGTTTCCCTCGCTCAAACTTAGAAGATTTTATGGGGTGCCCCATAAAGTATGCAAAGCATTTAATGTCACGTAAAAAGTTGTCGTTATTTGGCACAAAAGTCGACAAAGTTCCTTTATGAGTGCGGTCAAAAAGTTTTCGCTTGCCGGCAAATATAATTTTAGTTTCATTTCTATTTTTATTATAATTATTATTTTTATTTTTATATTAGCTCTATTATTTTATATATATATATATTATTTTCATAAATTTCTGCTTCCTTCCTCACACAATTTATGGCGTATTCTTATCAAAGCCGCCATAGTAGAAACTTTTGCCAGACTACGAGGGAGAGTCAAAAGAGCAGCAAACAGGACATACTTGAAATTCCCGGAATGACTTCAGAGTCGAGGCCGTGTGCTAAAAATGCTGAATTTAATATGCAGAAAACATATTAAATTGCGGCCAAGCAATACATAACAAGGTCGAGTTTCTCTTGCAGTTCATATGAGAAAATATTTGAATTTGAATTTCAATTGAGCTCAACACAAGAGACACGAGTTAAGTTGCCAGACAGATTGATAATATTATTGGTTATTCGCAAATATTTTGCTGATCATATTCAAAGAGACGCATACATTTTGCAGAAGGCAAGATACAGTCAATAAAAAAGATGTTATCATCGCCCAGAGCCACGTAGGTATTTTTCAATTTATTTTATTTGATATTTCGCTCTCATTTGATTTTATTATCAAGTTAAGTTTCAGTTTATAAATGCAATTGATTTTAACTGGCAAAGAGCCACTTTCGATGTGTTTTTGAACATCTTCTATTCGCATCATTTTCACTATTTGAACAATTGCCCACAGTCACTTCAGTTCAGTTCAGTTTAGACTTGGCCAAGTGTGGGAGCATGTCTCCCATACAGTTCTCATTTTTGGTGAAGTGAGCCACTTGGACTTCAGTTTCTCTCTTTTTCTCTCTTTTTCTCATCTCTCGAGCTGCAAACATGCAAGACATGTGCCAAAAAGTTTTACAATATGCCCGCGGCATCATTCAGTCCGATAGTCGCAACGAAAATGCCAAGACACTGTCTGACAGTCAGACTGTCAGGCAGTCAGACTGCCAGACTGACAGACTGTCAGAGAGTCAAAGATTGCCAGCCGGCATTAAGGCCAAAGACATTGCTGAGAGAATGTGTCCGTGGGCGTGGACTCCCATTGGATACTTAAACATCAGCCTAGCATGAGAATGAAACTTGGCCACAAGTGCAGAAGAAACGCAGTTTATGCACAAATATCCTTATATATACTACTATTCAGATTCTGATACTGACTCGGAGTTGCCTTCGCAGTCGCAGCTGAGTTTTTGGTCTGCGCTGAAATAGCCAAATAAATAAACATAAAATGTCTGGCTAAAAAGAGAAAAATGTTTGCGGCATTGTTAGAAGACGTCCTTCTGCAAATATACATACCTATACATATGTATATATGTACAACAGTGTGTGTGTGTGTGTGTGTGTGTGTTGGTGTGTGTAGAGTATGTCTGTTTGTTTATTTGTCTGGCAACGCCCCCAAGCACATGGGTTCTATGTGCTGTGATAATTCGTAGGCAAGCCTCTTTCTCTCTCTCTCTTTCTCTGATACTTTCTCTCTCTTTTTATCCCAATCTCTCTCTCTCTCTCTGTCTCTCTCTCTCTCTCTCTCTCTCTCTGTCACTTGAGCTTGAGCCTGCTTATCCCACTTGGTTGCTTTTCATGTTTAGCGAAGCAACAACGCTTTTCCTTTGGCTTTGGATTTAGCTTTGCTTTCTGCCATGAAATATTTAAGTGAATTTCATTTTTTCATAATTTATTTGTAACTAATGCGCTGTGGCGCTTTGCGCTGATCGTCCTCGCATTTTTCCTCATATCAACACACATAAATATAAATGTCGTTTAAGCCACGCGACATGCTCTCATCTATTATTTAGTTAGTCTCTGCCCAGTTGCCCACTCTCTGACAGACACACTAAAAAAAAGCACTTTAAATGCAAGTTTTACACTGGAAAACATGTCCAGTTGAAATTGTAGAAATGTGCCACAATTTAAAAGTGGAAATCGAGGCAACTAACTGAGTTGCCATTCATTCTGCTCGACGTCTATTTTCATTTAGTGTTGGCTTAGTCGGTACTCGGTCATGGTTTATGGCCAGAACTCAGTGTAACTCAAGCTGGCAGCCATAAAAATCCGCTTAACACTCGGCCAAAGTTGCCCAAACAAAACTCTAATGCCAAATAATAACTTTATTTTTGGCTTCTGAAATTGTCCTTTTTATTTAGATTTTTATTTATGTTTTTCACGCTGACGATTAATTTAGCTTGGGATTTGTTTGGGGGTGTTTGAAATGATTCATAATAATTTCTGTAAGTAGTAAAGTAGTACGTATATCTATATTCTGTATTAAATCAGGCTAAATTGTCATTCATAGACCGACTGGCAAACTCAATTCAATTCGAAGGTTTATTAAATTTCCATTTGGAAAAGTTGATTACAACGCCTCAGTCAATCATTTCATCAAATTTCGATCGTTGTCTCTCAATATATAGTATCTATGCCTCGGGTCTAATTACAAATCGATATACGCATTTAATCATATCCAACCGAAGCTGGCAAATCCTTAAGCGTGACTGAGCTATCAAAATAAGTGGCCAAGGAGACACTCAGACAGCGTTCAAAGGACACAAAATAACCAGACAACTTGCTTGTAGTCAAGGCAGCAGCCTGCAAAATACTTTTGGCCAAGAGCCCATCCACCCACTGAATCCCAACGACTTTGGGCCCAAAGTTTAAGTTATGTTTGTTGTGATGTTTGTGTTTTTGTTTTTTTGTGTTGTGTCTTTTGGGAAGCGAGTTCATTGTCTTTATTACAATCGTTATGGGCCGCGGCCTATATACAGCTGCAAACTTGTGAATTGTTTTGCCGAAAAGCCAAAAACGACGACCCAGCCAATGATGGAATGACCCGGCAAACAGCAGACAGAAGACATCAGACAGACGATGGCCACAAGGAGAGAACCAGTTGGCAGACCACATTCCGAAAGGGAGTTCTCGGGCAGGCACAGCAACAGCAACAGCAACGGAGTACATGAAATATCATTAAATGCCAGCTCATGCTGGTTATTTCACTAAACAAAAAAATAAAATACCAAAAACAAAAAAAGTACTTCTATTGCTGTAACTGTTCAGTGTGTTGAATTCTCTCTCCTCTGACCACAGCATTTAAATTAAACGCTCCGCGTAATTGGAATCACAATTTGACGTGCTTACAATGCGTCCATTATTGGTCTATATACAGCTGGATAGACTGTCGGACAGATGGACAGACTGTCTGACCGCATACTGCGAGTGGACATGACTTGTTGTGCTATACATTGAAATGAGTACTTACATTTGCATAGGGACCCGTTGCGCTATTATGGCCAAAAACGTACATATAATTACGCCGATCCACATCCGCATGGAACATGCCCGTCTGCAGTAGTGGGCCCACAACGCGTGCATCCGAGAGTATGTCCAGCACAATGTCCCGATGTTCCAAATTGGTGGCCTTAATCGGATTGTTGTACATGTCCTGGTATCTGTGTATGGCGAGAAATGCACAAAGCAGCCACAACACGGCGTATGCGTAATTTGGCATTGTTAACAAAAATGTTCAGCAACAAGAAATACAACGAACTTAACTTAGAATTACACTAGAAATTGGCAAGCATATATTCTTAATTAGTATGAACTCTTAATTTAATTAATTAACATAAATTTATTATATTAATAGATAAATGACGTGGTATTTTCTTAGGTTTATTAAATAATTGATTTAATGGCTTGTCTTTTTTTATAAATTTATATATTATACTTTTTTTAATAAATAATAGACAAATAGTAGTAATATATATTTAAGATATCATCTGTTTTGAGTTTGCCTATCTATGCTGAATTGCCAACAGTCTCCGCATCCCCTTTGGGAACAGAATGGCGTGTTAATTCAGCATGCCCCTCAAACTATGCTACAACTTCTATTCAGGGTATCCTCTCAATGGGTTTGCACATGTCAAGCACAACACTTGGCCTTTTGCTAGCAGCTGCTCAGTCAGGTACAACAAGCAGGCAAACAAAGTGTGGGCCAAGACATACAACACAGATACACATACACACACAGCATAAAGAGAGACACTTAGACAAACGTGGTGGGTGGCAGAGGCAGGTAGTGGGGCTGCTGCGAGTTGTTGCTGTTGGGCTGTCTTTGGCCTGGCCTAATGTACAAATAAATAGAGCCATATTTTCTAGATTCTCACTCAGGTTTTCTTTCATTTTGTTTGTTTGTTTTTTTTTTCTATTTTTTTCTTTTGCCATTTGGCTTGTATGCCATGTTATGCATTTTATTGTCGGCTACTTAAGTTATGCGCTTTGACCTCAATGCAGATACGAGTCGAGAGGGGGTTGGTGGTAAGCCGCGCCCACTCACACGCCTTTGGGGCGCACTCATCATATATATATATATAAATATATTTTGCCGTAGGTGAAAACATCTCAAAAGACTTTTTTCTGACATTCGCCACTTTTCTACAGTTTGTCTTTTCTTTTCTCCTTTTTTTGGCGAGTGTTGTGTACTCTTTTTTCTCTTTAAGTTGCTCTCTGCATCTATATAGTGACGCTTGAGATACATCTATATAACATATATGAAGACAAAGCATATGACATGTTATAACCATCTAATGCATATACAGTTGAGAAATAGAAGATAGAGTATATTAAGGAAATTAAGAGGGAAAAATGAGGTACAAATAGAAGATTTCTTATGTGTCTTTCCTCTAGCAAGACTTTAAAATAAAATCTGTCATAGAACTAAGTAGGGGCAACATTTCATTTTACATAATATTATACTAAAAAATTCTCAGTAAATTTTTAAGTCATGTCTTTTAGTTGAGCAAACTTTTCTTCGTATTCTTAGTTGTTTTTTAGAGCCATTGCTGTGGTTGTGTTTGCGGTGATTGTGGTACGCGTTGTATTTATTTGCCGTTTCTATTATGTAATCGCACACACTCGAGCAAATGCTTAAGGCATGTTTCCTACTAGTTGTTGGCAGGATGTGAGCAACTCTCAGCCTGTCCTTGCCACGTGGTGAGTGTAATAAATAAAATGGAAATGTCAAGTCAAAGCTAGCTTAAGATACTTCTGAGTGCCTTACATTTTTAAATTCTTAAATGAAACTGCAAAAACCATTGAAAGCTGAGGAATTTCTCTAGAATTTAAATTATTACAAAATTCGACAAAAACTTTATGCGAACAAAAATAAGAGACCAAATAAAAAAACAGAGCATATTCGTTTAAGCGAATAATACTAATACATTGTAAAAAGTTTGATGGGAAAAATGTTGGAAATGACCAAAACCTAGATGAGATTAAATCGTGCGAGAAATTCGCCTGGAACTGAGGCGCAAAGTTACTTGAAACTAAACCAACCACGATAGTTTAATTTAATAAATACGAGCCACACATACATGTGTATACACACCGCAGAACTGGGCCACAAAGGAGGCCAAACAAACGTAAGCTCCCCTCCAAACAAACCACAAAACACTTGAAACCCAAAACGCAAAACGCCTCTGGAAGCGACCACCAAAAATATGCACAACAAATGCTCCAACGGCATGCAATGAAAAACAGACCAGAGGAGAGGAGAGTAGAGTAGAGTAGGTGAACGGAGAGTGGATGTGGAACAGACAGGAGAAACAGGAGAACAGTAGCAAAACACTGTCATTTGGGCAGCAGCCACACCCACTGATAGAATGGAAGAGAAGATGGTGAGTTCATTCAGAGTCATTCAGACACCTTGACTCTGGCGGGCAATGCTGCCCGTTCACACCGAACGTAGAGAAAAGTGTGCAAATTGTGTTGCCAGATGAGCACTGCCCAACCAAATTGTAGTTTTCCAAATTTAAAAAAAAATCACTCATGGATTTTTGAGTAATTTGTTATGAATTTTAAGAAATTCTTTAGAATAGATAGCGTCTAAGTTGAAATTGTGCTCAAAATTTGATATTTAAAAAAAAAATGAATTGAACTAAAATAAATAAATAAATAAAAAAAAACTTTAAATTTTATTTCCTTTTTTTTTGAATGGTTTGGTTATATATTGATGATTTTGATATGTTTGCAATATGTAATTATAGAAAATTTTAGACATGGGAGCTGAAAAAATTTGGTAACGAAAAATTTTTGACGCTTATAATTAAAAATTTTGTAAATAAATTCAAAAATTTTTGACACTTATCCAAAAACGGTATAATAATACTTTAGCGACATTTATTTGTACTAATAATTTTAATATTACGAAGAAAAGTGAGAACAAATTTCTGAAATATTTTATTCTTAACTTTAAGCAGTCATGATTTTGCCAAAACCCAATTGATTTTCATTTAATCGATCATATGTTTTTTTTTTTGTAATTTGTTTCCTAATTATGTAGCGCAGTGTAACTGCCTGAGTATGTGCTCGTTCTCTGAGTCACCGAGCATAAGCAATGCTCACATTTAATTTCCGAACAGCGTGTGTGACACTTTAAATATTTCCGCACTCGAAAAGACATTTCAAGTGCCTGTCTCTGTGTGTTTGTGTCTGGAAGTGTAGGTATATGTGAGTATATATATATACTAGGTGTATACATATATAGATACTAGGTGTTGTGGCTGTGAAGTGGGGTGAAGATGACAGTCAAGTTTTTGGCATAGAATGCTCTCACTAGAGAGTGCCCTACATTTTGATAGTCATTGGCAGAGTCGTAATGAATTTGCTGAAGAGTTTTGCTAATGAAGTTGTGCAAATAAAATGCAATTTGATTTCAAATTGCATCAAATGAGACTGTACTGTGGAATGATACGACAGCATGTTCTCATACAAGGTGTTAACACTCGACGTTAGTTTGTTGTCAGACGATGATCCTAACTGGGAGTAGTTTGCGATTCTCATATACTTCCAGCACTTAATTGTTGTTGCAGCTAAAATGGCTAAGCAAAGTGGCTTATTTATATGCAAATTTGCGCAGAACGTTGAGCGGAGTCGGAGTTTATTAATTTATTATGTTTTAATTGAATCGTAGAGAATTTCTTTTGTCAGCAGTGGCGTTGTCAATTTGCTCGGAAATGCGAATTTCGTAATCCTAAAACAATCTCAGCCACAAATATACAAAAACATTCATTAGCATACATAAACAAAGTGGAATCAGTGCCTCTGATAGTCTAACAGTCAAATCCATTTAATCGCCCCCAGACCTCATCCCAAACACTTTACACACATGCCATCAGATATGGGGCATGAATACTCCGAACATTTGCCTAAATAACTGGCTAACCGAAACGAGTTGTATTCGCCTAAATATGTACGCACACCCATTGACAGACTCAACCAAACACTTTCAGACGTTAATGTTTATGTTGGGTTAGGGTTAAGAGGCAGTCTCTGATCCGATGGAGTTCCTGAACCCCACTTAACACGACTCGCATTGCCGGTTACATGAGGCAGCCATTAAAAGTCGAAGCCCGAAGCGCTTGAAGGCACAGTTTTAGTTTAGCTAAATAGCGAACACATGCCGCTGGGTTGTCTCTATATTTTTCTCTTCCGTTTACACTTTTATTTTGCAAATATTCAGACACAGTTGAGTATGGGTTCGAGTATCAGGCAAGTTGACCTATTTTGCAAAATAATCATATAATTCATATACCAAAACAGTCATGGAGGGGTGTGCGGGGGTTCCTTGCGCTTTTAAAGACCCCATGAATTCTAATGCAACAACTGAAATTATTTATTGTTACACGTCGTCTAGCATTTCGACTGTCCGAGGGAAACTAAATACATTGCGCATACGCCACGTTAGCCAAAATTACTCTACCGCAAACTGCGGCCGTTTTGTGTACAGCATTCGCTGTTGTTGTTGTTGTTGGTGTTTTTGTTGCTCTTGTTGTATGTATAGAGGCCAATAACATTGCCACAAAATACGGGCAAACGATTATGAATAACTGTTGGTAGCCCAGCTGCATAAATACTCGTATGTTGTGCCACGCAACGTGTGTGGGTGTGTGTGTAAAAGTGTCGAGGGTGTGTTTGTATGTGTGTTTGCTGTCTGCACACAGGATATGGAAGATTGCCTGCGCATTTATGATATCCTCAGCGCAATAAGCAGCATTTTATTACCCTTCAGCACTTACACAGCACAACAAGTTTGCGGATTCTGAATTAATGCGACAGACAAAGCACAGCAAATACAGTTATAAGTTGAGTAGGATTTCAAATACATAAAATTTTAAAGATTTTAACTTGCAGATAAATAAATTATAGATTGAAGAAATTTGAAAGAAATTAAGAAGAATATATTGAATAGGTTTTTAGATTAATTCTAGCATATATCTGAAGATAGTCCAAATTCTAAAATTATCTTTTAGATCAATTGCAAGTTTTAGAAACCAAAGATAAAAATGGTTCCACAATTTTTCTATGGTTGTGTTGGCGAGTGTAACAAGATTAAACAGCAAGTAAATTTCACGCAATTTCCCAGTTGTATTTCAGTATTTTCATCTCCATCTCAATATTCATCTGTGAAGTGCCAGGATAACTAGCAACTGGCAGACTGACAATTCCTGGCATACCGCGCATTGCATTCGCACTTCATGAATAAAATTTGCGAAACATTAAAAATTTTTACCATTTGCAGATTTATAGGGCCAACAAACATTAATATAATAGTCGCATACAGCATATTTTTCCCATATTCCGCGCCATTCGCCAAATGCTACTCTGCATCAATTGCATTCTGCATGCAACATGCTGCACCAACAACTGGGAAAGCGCAAAGTTTACCATATGCATAACCCAAGCCAGTTGTGGGTGCACTCTACTCAATGGGTATGGAAGGGGTTAAAGGGGCAGGGGGATAGGGAAAGGGGGCACCGGAGAGTGTTGAGCGTGGCAGATTGAGTTTGAGCGCGTACACACAAGAGGCGTGTGGCAAAAAGCACGCATGTAATTTATGATGTTTCAGCGAGCAAACAACACGTTCCCCAACAGCAGTAGCGGCAGCAGTGGCAGCCACATCAGCATAAAGAACAAGAAGAAGAAGACCACGAGCTGCTGCAACAGCCCAAAAAACTTTATGAAACACACAAACTATGGCATCAGTTGAGCCAACGACACTTATGCACATGGGATCAAAAGCGAGAGAGATGAAGAGAGCTAGAGAGAGAGAGAGAGTAAGAGAGAAAGAGAGAGAGAGAGAGTAAGAGAGAAAGAGAGAGAGAGAGATAAGGAGGGCTATAGCACTATATGACATACAGTATATCTATTAAATTGTGCAGAAAGTTATAAAAGTTGAAAACAAAAAAAAAATCAATTAGGCAGTCGAAATACTATATTTTGTAGTTGAAAAAAATATTATGCAAATTTAGAAATTTTAAGGTTGAGTTAAAAATATTTTATTATTATGGAATATGACATTTTGTATATTATTGAATGGTGTAATTTTCACAAGCAAAATATATTTTATTTCAACAAAAGTTCTTACAGTGTAGAGTTACTTCTACCAAATTGGCAAATATTGAATTTAAAAATATTAGTTTATAGTAAGGAAACTCAAATATTAATTGGGTGACAAAAGTTGTTAATATATTTGTTGAATCTATAAATTTAATTAGGTTCAAAATCAAAATTGTTAAATATTTTGCACAGTGTATAGTTTTTTCTTTAAATTGTCCAAAAAGAAAACATGTAAAAATCTATTTATATAATTTCAACATCAGAGTGATTGTTATCGAGCTAAAAATATTAAATATTTTTTAATGCTATATATGCTATACTGTGAACAGAATATTTTTTTTTTTGTAGCCCAAAATTGTTTACAGTGTAAAGTTGCTCCTACACATTGTCAAAAACATATAGGGCTCGCCTCGTTTTGGAAGATTTCGCACTCGAGATAGACAAAGAGAGAATTGAGTGGGAGTAAGCGACACAAAGTGAAACAGATATAGTAACTGAGTGAGGGAGATAGCTGACTAAGAGCGCCAGTTGTTGGCAAACAATGTACATATTTAGCCGACGTATTAAAGCCAACAACATTGGCAGAAGCAACGGCAGCGTCAGACAGTGGCGTTTAAAAGTTTATGGCCTTTGTATTGGCCACCCTTTATCCGATATGCTAGCGGCCAGACGCTATATAGAGCCATGGCATATAGCCATAATGTATGCAACTTCCGGTACCAGGCAGCCCGAGGACTATAAATTAAACAGCATACTGAGCCAATGCTCAGTTCAGACCCTCAGACCCGGTTCCATCCGCTGTCTGTCGTCATGGCCATGGGCCCGAGGCTGCAGTCTCCTCAACGACAACAGCTGGCCCAGCTCAGGCGGTGCTCTTCTGCATATTCGCCATGTTCTCGTTTGTTTATGCTCTTCGTGTTGTTGGTTTTTATAAATAATAATATTTAAATAAATAAGTTTATGCCATTAAGCGTCTGTTGGCCAACAACGCCTGTAGCATTTGTCGCCGTAGCTGTCGACCCAAAGACCCGCACATCAAGGACCCCATGGACCTCTGGTTGGACCGGAACCTACACATCTACAACTTCAGCTCCAACTAGAGCTCCAGCTGCTCTTATCTACGTGTCTGGCGGCAACATTTGGACTCGTTTTGGGCAACATTGTGGCCAAGAGTAATTAAAGAGCTCGACGCTGTCGTTGCGGTTTATAAATTGGTAAAATTAAAATGACAATAGAGCTGTCAGCGACACTTTGAGCCGGGTTTTAGCTCCACTGCCTGATGGCCAAGATAAGCCATCGACCAGGCCAGGCCAGGACATGCAACAGTTTCCAACGCCTTGGACACTGATGAGCCATGTGATGGACACGGTACACGGATCTGTGAAATGTATTTAAAATGTGATGGGATAACGAAGATTATGCTGCGCATTAAATTATATTAAATAAACATTTTAAGGCCCCGTTTCATGCCACAATGAAGGCCAAACTGGAGGCTGCCTGAATTCGTGGCTTTAATTCATTGGCCCAGTTAGCAATGAAGTGTGTGCACTAAATAAATACCTCTAGGCCATCTCCATCAGAGCCCATTTCTATGGACCATTTATCTCTGCAGGCATTTGGGAATGGGAATGGGAATGAGTGTCGGCTTTACGTTTCAAAACAAGACAAAATGCGCTGTTATGCCGAAATGGCCAATTTCATGGCTAGTGTAAATCAAACTCGCCTGCAATTAGATACAGTACAGGAGGGAGGTGCAAGAGGAGGCGGTAGAAGAGGAGGGGGAGGAACATGCCAAAGCTCGGACAGCCCAATTTAGCCTAATGTGGAATCCCAAACAATTTGAGGCAATTGCTTTGCAACTCATTAACATGCCACAGGGGAAGGGGCAAGGGAAAGGGCATGGTCAGCGACAGGCAACCAACCTTCCACTCGCCTTCAATGGCTGCTGTTGTTGCCATTGTCGTGTTGTATTGTGCAATTTTTGATGTTGCTGCAGCTAATATTGTCCACCTGCTCTGTTGCACAACATCCAAACGTGCCACCTCTACACGCATCCCCTGTATCTGTGCCGGTATCTGGGCAGCCATTAAATGCAGCATGAAAACATGTCCCAAGCATGCTAAAAGCGTCTCTCCTCCACGCCCACAACTACCAACAGAGGGTGCCCCGAGGTCGACGACTATGCGGGCCCAAAAAAACAAGAAAAAAAGGTAAAGAGCACACAGAATGTTGGTCCATACAGCAAAAGTGTTGAAAGTGGCACACACAAAGAGAGAAACAGATAGAGAGAGAGAGAGAGAGTCTAGAAGTTAAAATGTTGGGCCCAAAAAACTTGCGACAGCGGCTCAGATAAAATTCCAACTAAAATGGCACAAAACGCTCTGTGAAGGATGCTTAAGGATGCTAGCTGCTCGTGCGCCTCTTAACCATGAGGACGAGCTGAAATGAAATAATGCCAAGCCAAGGTGAAAACAAAAGAACTGCAAGAGCGCCTCTTAAAGTGCTGCCCCAAAGTGAAATTATTAGAAATTATGCACAAAGTTGCAACAGACACAAAAGTTCAAGTCAAGTAGATCCTCTTCTTCTCCAGCCTCAATTTCTACTCCTCTTTTCACTTATACTGCCCCCAAGACAGGAAATGTAAAAATTATTAAATATTTAGAAGTAGTTATAGTTGGCAAAAGGAAAACGTAAAGAAAAAGGCACATTTCAATTTAGAAAGAGACTTTTGATTAACTCTCTCTACAGTTGATGGTACTTTAATAAAATAGAGTAATAAATTCTATAAATAAATAAAAGAGTTCTTTTAACTTAAGACAAGCAGACTAAAGGGTAAACTAAATGTTTCAAGCCTTTACAAATTGTTTTCAATTAATAATGGTTAGTAGCAAAATAGAGGACTTTAGATTAAACTCTTAAAAATTAAGAATCAGTTAACTGATTATATATATTTTACCACAGAAAAATTAAACAAAATTCAGTCAATAAATAATCAATAATTTGAAATATCTATAAGAAACGAACAAAGTTTTAATATATTTCCGCCAATATTTCAATTTTGTATTGAATTTTACTAGAGAAAATTTAAGATTTTAAAAATGTTCCCCTTTAATAAAAAATCAATAACTTGAATAAACTCAAAGTTGTTATGCACTCTTCAATATCTATCTACATATATCTCATTTTATATATATTTATTTTTCTCTCCCTTCTTCGACTGCATTGACCACAGACAATAACTCAATCGATGGTTGCACTCAATGACCCTTAAAACTATATATTTTTTATCCGAGCTCCCTCTTATGATGACCCCCAGTTGTAATCCGTATTATGCGGACAACTTGGATGCATTTGAAGCGCACTGTGTAAGCTTTTAATGTTATATCATAGTACCAGGGGTCAGAATGCAGTTCAGAAAAAAAGAGGACATTGAGAGACTCTCCCTCTCCCCTATGGCTGGAGGAATATGAGGCACCTCTCACGGTTCGGTTTCTCGCTGCGTGTCTGTCCATCAAACACTTTGTCTGTCGGAATGTCGGCCTGCCAGTGCGTCATGTTGTGCAACAAAACAAAAAGTAGCTTTGCATCCCCTCTGCCCCCCGTGGCAGTACAACTCTCTGGTTGTTTGGACTATCATTTAATTCAATGACGGACAACAAAGCGTTGCCACTGGGATGCACTGCAGCAGCTGTTCAGCTAAAGTTCCTCGGAATGAGACACATGCAGTGAGTGTGTGTATGGCTGTGTGTGTGTGTGTGCAGGAAAGCCTCGCAAGCAACGTCAGGGAATGTGCCATACAAAACAATTTCCCTGGAGAGTTTCCATGTTCAGTTATTCGTATGTGAAAAAGCGCATCTGTTGTTGATTGTGTGAACTTCCTTTCAATCGTTCGTTTGTTTGTCGTTGTTTTTCTCATTGTGTATTGCCATTGTTGTTCTTGCTATTCTCATGTTTTTGTTTCTTTCCTTTTTTTACAAGTTTTCTATTATTGTTGTGGGTGTTATTGCTGTTATCCGCCAGAGGCAGCATACTACTAACATAGTTGGCCCAGCAGCTTAGAGTATGCCATAACCGACTCTATTTTTTCCAGCCTTTGACAAAGTTCCTTCATTTCAATTTCTTCCCTTTTTTTTTTGTTCTGGCGTAATAACTGCACAAAAATATTTCAAGTTGGAGTTGAAACAGATCCTTGCACGACTCTTGTTTATTACTGGGATATTTGGCATATGTTAGAGCATCTGCAGTTCGGCCTTTTTTGTTGCTCTCGGAATTAGTTGACGTTTACTAAATGTAGTATGGTTTTTGTTGCAAGTTATGTTGTTCGACCAATGCGATTCCATTTAGAGTCCTTGCCGTGCGTCTTTAGAAACAATTGCACTCTTTTGTGCAAATAACTTTATAGGACATGCTACTACTACTATATATTGCACTTGCTTTCTGACCAAGTCCAGGCTCTCATCTCCATGGAATGCAATTCCCTTTCTGTATATCTCTCTTTTTCGCTTAAGATTTTTAGTTGTAATGTTGACATTTGGGGCTGGACATGGGTTGGATTCGGGGTGTGCGAGCTTCGAATTCTCTGCATTGTGCCATTTATTTATTGAAGGCGACGGCAGGCGAAGGACTTTATTGCCATCGTCGTCCTGGCTGCTGGAAATGCGATAGTCACTGCCATTGTTTTGTCCAAATGAAATGAACGGAATAATGAATGTGCACACACGCTACACGGACAAGGAGAAACGGGGAGATAGGGAGACAGATAGAGGAAGAGTAAGAGGTGGAGAACGAGAGAGAGAGAGAAAGAGAGAGTGCTCGCCTGTAGCTAAAGTGATAACTAACTTACTCTTGGCATAATTGTGTATGGCCTTCGGTTTGTGTCCCTTTCATAAACAATTAAAATTATATACGAGATATGCCAGTGCAGATATTTATATATATGTTAGATATATTTGTGTAACCACTGACCATATATATGACACTAATTGGAAGTCAGATGTTAGATTTAGAATGCGACAATTATGACCACCTACTTTCATAAACATGTGCTGCGAGGAATTTATTATAAATAAATTATAAATTGACCAATAACTTGTATTTTGAATTTGATTGTAATTTGATTGAAATTTAAGTACTTAAAATTATTTTAATAATATTTGTATATCTAATAATCGATCAAATTAGCCAAGTAATTTGTTAGTTATGGGAAATTTTTATAATTGCCACCACTTTTCAAGTTATCATCATAAGTATGACTTAAATTTATTGAGAATAAACTGCTACAACTTTTCAACTTGATTTTGTCGAACTTTTTATTTTTCTGCAACTGTTGAATAAATTTTAATTTAAAGCGAGCTTAAGGCTTATGTCTTGATGACGTCAATCGCGCTTCGTTTGCATTTGCTTAGGCGGAAGGAAGCAGGAGGAACCTAATCCGGACCACTTAGAGCAAACAAATGGCCACATAAACAATTCTAATTGTGATGAACGATATGGATATACTCGCTATGCTTCTCTAACCACATACATATGTACATATATAGAAGGAATGTAAGCTTTGAAAGTCTAAATGCAAGTTAGTTGTAGGATATGATAGAGCGATGGAGGGGGTTAAAATTATTATATCTTGGGCTGGTTTCAATTCAATGCCATTGGAGCATCGCATCATGAAATAGCGCATAAATTTCACTTACTTTTTCAGGGTGGCAGCCAATGCCAAATCGGGGCGTACATCAAATCGAGTCTGCATATAGAATCGCAATAAATTATCGCGTTCATTTTCACGTAATCCTTCCTCGAGTGCTAATGCGGCCAATGTATGATAGGATTCTGACTCCGTGATGCCGAATAATAAATCATAACTGCAAGAGACAGCAAACAGTGGTGTAAGCGAATGAAAGACAGAGAAAGAGAGAGAGAGAGAGCGAACGTGTGTATGAAAGAGAGAGGGATTGATAGAAAGTGGGAGTGAAACTATTGAGTCATGTTACGCTATCTAACTATAGTATGTGAATAGTTATGCTGCCTTTACGAAGTAATTTTCTACACACAGCGAAATCAAAGCGGAAAATCTATTTCTATGCAAATCAATTCGAGTTTAGCAGTGTACGATTTCTTGCAGTGTAACATTCGCTTACTGCAGTGAACCCTATAAAAGGACTGTAAGCGATGCGACGCGATGCGAGACGACACGATGCCCAGTCAAAAGCTCTAAAAATAATGGCGAGGTCCTGCGGCGTAACTTGTTACACTTTGAGATGAATGGCGAGAGTGGTCTATGGGCCAGTGGAAGCTGAGTTGGCTAGTTGAATGGTAATTCCCGGCCATGGACAGGATGTAACGGCTGCCCAAAGCCCTCTCGCTGTGTGTCCTGTTGCTCGCCAGATATCCTGCCATGGGCATAACAAAGCGCATTGAAAGTTATTAGTGTCTGGGCAAGTTTTGCGTACTCTCGATAAAACTAAATGCCAAACTTGTTAACTGTGAGAAATTCAGAAAGAGAGAGAGAGAGAGAAAGAGAAAAAGAGAGAGGATGAGGTATAGAGGGAAAAAGAGACGTGTGCAAACGGACAGATAATTGTTGTCCTTCGTTAACGCCTTATTTATTTGAGAGCGCTTTGATCTATGGGCATTTCATTAAACTGCTTAAAACTGAAATGCGACCCCAACTACAGAACCAAATGTATCTATGCGAATTGCAACTCAACTCTCAACTCAACTGAACTCAACTCAACTTTAATCGTGCGAAACGTGCTTTCAATTTAGTTTCCCATCGACTTTACCTTTTGTGGCGACTGCCGTCGGTTGTTGTCTGTCCACCTTTCACTCTATTCTACTTCGTCTCCATCTTCATCTTCCACTTTTACCTCTATTTCTTCGTCTATATGTATAGTACACTTTCGTAATTAATGGCACTTCCTGTCAGCTATTATTCTATCTTGGCGTCGACGGCTAAAACACGTTCGACTTGCAAAAGGATAACAATTAAAATCAAATTAATCACGCATTTTATTAGATTATGCGGAGCTATGGCAAATGGACACGTGCCGCCATCTTCTCTCCACTTCTCTCCACTACAGCCTAACAGTACCGAGGTGCAAGAAGCAGAGAGTGAGCGATAGATAAGAAGCAGAGTGGATAAAGAAAATGGTAGATTGACCCCTTTTGTTATGGCCTGAGTTATTACTTGTTGCCTGATTGATTGATGTGTATACATTACAAGCGCAGCTCGATATTATCACAAATCCTTCATCAGTCTGGCAAGGATACGTTTTCTTTGGCTTCTGACGAGTCTGTCTTATAGCTAAAATCAATAAAGACTCCCCACGGAGTTGCCAAAATCGCAATGAAAGGCACACAGCCCGCATTCAGCTTAAATTTAAAGCCGGCAACAATTTTGAAAAGTTCCTTGTGAATGGGATTTGAGGTCGCATTTTAATAGCATTACGAGCTTGATGTTGGCATTATGCAAGGTATCGGCATCATTTGCCAAATTACTCAGTAAATACACTTCACGCAAATCAATTACTTTTGGGGGACAAAAATTACCCATTTGACGAATTTTCCTCAAGTCTGTCTGCCAATCAGTCGGACAATCGCCGTGTGTATTTTTAGCATCCCGATAACCTTTAGTGTGACCTACGGCATGCCCCAAAATGTCCCTAAGCTGTTTGGGCAACATAAAACATGCCATTAAGTGGAGTGTTAAGTCCAACAAGTGGCAATCCATGTACCTACCATTCACCATCCACCTGATTCACCTGTTTCATCTGATTCATCTGATTCACCTGTTTCACCTGATGTGGCCCAATGCCAATCGCCAAATGCATACTTGAATTTCACGAACCATTTGATTTGGCCCGAGGCAACCCCTGAATTCCGAATACCGAATACGGAATACCAAAGGCCCAAACATCTAATCAAGTAACGCACAATAATAAATAAATACTTGTAGTCCTTGCAATAGGTATGAATGTGTGTGTGTGTGTGTGAGTGTGTTTGGCAGGTCTAAAGTAAATATTAGACGGGATAGGGTAGGGACTGTGTGACAGCAATTGCTTAACAAACCGACTGAAATGCTCCGTATAATGCCCCATGACCTTGTACGGTTGATTTGGTATTACGTGTCCATCGACAATTGGACCCAATGATGTTGAAAATTGTTGAAACGATGTTGGTATGTGCAAGATATCCTGGTAGCTGTAAAGAGTAATAGAAAGTAAGTATGTTGTGTCAGAGAGAATGGCGTAAAAAGGTCATATAACTGGATGAATGATTTGCTTTTTGGTCTCCGAGTGCGAATGCGACTGAGAATGCGGCTTTGAGTTATTGAGTGAAAGACTCCAAATTCTAGTGTGCCAATGTGTGTAAGGTCTGACAGCGGCTACTTTTCACTTTGATTTGAAATTTCTAATAAATTTTATGTGTGATTTGTTGCTGGACACGCAGTGCCATTCCGATCCCATCTCCAACCCTTAGCAGCCCGAGGACTGACCTTAACCCACACGTGCTTCACATAAATATACATCCACGCAGATACACATATAGTCTTTAAGACCGTATTTTAACGAAGATCCTTAAGCAGATGTTACTTAAAGCTGCTCAAAAATTAATAAGATACAAATATTCTTCACACTAAATATTCAACGAAAAACTAGAAAAAAATTAGCTCAACATGGCCATCAATTGGAATCCCCAAGTTCACATTCAGCATTCGAATCGAAAACTTTAAATTTATATGTAAATATTCTCAATATATGCAATCAAAATAAAACCAAGTGAATTTTCAATTTTCGACCTGCTCCAATCGTACTGCAGTTGCATTTACCTCATCTGCATCTGCCCACACGTCGAGTTTATGCCACATTTTGTGGGTAAATGCCACAGTTGGGTGCAATTTTCCCAACTCTATGCATAATAATGCAAATTCTCAATGCAGTGTGAACTACGTACATATATTTAGACATACTTATATATTGATGATATATAAAATTCGTAGAAATTAAACATTACTTGGCAAGAAATTTGTTGGACTTGCAGTCAATGAAAATTTCTTAATTTTATCAGACAAATGCATGAAAAACAAGTCAATAACTATAAAATGTATATGGTATTGACGGGTAAGATTTTTATTAAACTGAATTTAATTGAAATAAACATATGAAATTTTTTTTCTTCGTTTCAGGAAAGAAGAGCTTTAATAGCCTAATAATAAATTTTAAAGAAATGTTTTTTTTTCTTAATATTCACAAAATTTCTGAAGTTTATTTTAGACAAGCACAAGAGGAATTTTTTCAGTCAGGCATACTCGTTGAATTTTATTTTGATGAAAAGCAAGAGAATTACAGAGCTGTAATTTAAAATTGAACGAAGTGAATAGATCACAGTTGCATTTTGAAGTTTTGAAAGAAGAAATTTATAAGCTGTAATTGAAATTTGTATTTTCATATGTGGTTTATTATTCCGGGTGAAAAATCACAAATTCTGTATAAAGTTCGCAGTCGTTACATAGTTTTTTCTGTAATAAATCGAAGGCAACTCTATAATAATATTATATGTGCCTCGAATAGGTTATTTGCACTCGACAGATAATAATCGATTTTCTCTGAGGCAATCGCAATTAATGCCGCAAATGAACGCCATCGGAATCCTGTTGAGCTGCCGGGTAAGTGCAATTGGAAGTATCCTAGCCATCTAAAGAGACCGCAAACACTTCAAGGCCCTGTCAATCGCACTACTCCACACTCACACACACTCGCACACACTCTCACACACACACAGGTGGCATTTGCTGTAATCAATAGCAGGACATGCTTCAGTTGCAGTTGCGGTTGCAGCCTCAGCTTCGGTTCAAGGAGAGAGTGTTTGCTGTGGTCAACATCGTCGATTGCCGGATGCTGTGAACAAGCTTATCACCCTCTTGACAATTTGTGGCTGCCTTTAAGTAAACCATGTACATATGTATGCAGCTCCAAGTGAAACTCCAAGTAAATGAAGTCAGGTTTCGTATTTACTTTGAAGTTATTGAAAGGATTTGAAGCACATCGTGTGTGATTTATGATATTATATACGTTGCTTGCAGTTGAGATTTCTGTTGTATCTTATTAGTTGCCTCAAGCAAAACTGTCACAACTTGCTGTTCAGCCAGGAATAACATACTAAACATGGACAACAGAGTTGCCTCAGAGAGCAGCAACTATCCGGGTTAAAGGAATAGAAACAGCAATGGGAAATTGGAAATTGGAAAAAATAATAAAAGAGAATTATTATTTTATAATTAAGAAGATATAATAGAAAGATCTATAATACTTTTAAAATTTTGTTCTTTATTTTTCTTTAGTTTTGATATTAATTGAAGCAAATACTGTTTGCACTTTCTGCTCATAAATTAAGCTGTCCAAGAATTGCAATAGCTGACAAATTGTGTTTCTATTTTCCTGCCTGATATATCTGCCTTTTATTTATATTGCGACAGTTTTGTTCACACAATTCGCACACAATGCACAAATTTGTCTGGCAAACTTAGAGGCAACAGTCCTTATATTCCTGATGATGTATTTGTGTGTGTATGTGTGTGTGTGTGTGGCATCTACGAAGATTGATGACTGTGCTTGTTTGCTGCATGCAGCTACTTAAATAACTATGCTTTACTCAGAGAAGAAGCCCCACAAATATTTAGACTGCATGTGACCTTGTTTTCGTATTGTCTTTGAGTGTACTCAGTGTTCAGTATTCAGTATTCACTATTCATTACTCTGTATTCCATTTGGTATTTGGTATAACGTATTCTGTATTTCATGCTTTCTATTTAATGAATTTTTAATATGCTTTGCTTTTTATTTTGTCAATTAAGTGCGCTGAGCTTCTACAATGCAAACATTTCAGTGCGCTGGATTATTTGTGGGCCAACAGGGCGTATGCTTGATGTGCGCATATAGTATTCTTTCTATTCTATTTTTGTATGGGATGGCATACCATCTATTTGAATTTTCTTTATGCCCTCTATTGTTTGCGAAGTAACCATATTAAAGACGATTAAAAATGTGCACTAAATTGCAAAGCATTTAATTGCTATTCAAGTGCCGAGTGTCCACAAAAAAAAACTGGGTTTAGCTGCATCTATTTAATGAAGCATATGTTTCTTAAATACAAATTATTCTGAATAATTGATTACAGCTTATACTGGCCGAATGCAATTTTCATAATTTAAACACAATGCATACTTCGAAGAACAACAAATAATATTCAAATGAAGGCAATAATTAATTGAAATATTTGCTGAAGGTGCTGACTGTGTAAATAAAGAACTCAACAACAGATGCGACTCCATTATAGATTCCAGATGAGAAAATGAATGATTTGAATAACTAAGACTGCGTTGGGCATAATTAAATATTTAAAATTGGTTTTCGCCCAGACAAAGACATAGCATGGCTGACACCCCCTGCAACTTTTGGCCCACCCACTGTATCACAACTCTGCAGTTGTAGTTGTACCCAAAATGAGACTGTATGAGTGTATAAGTATAGGCGTATGTGTGTGTGTGTGTGTGTGTGTGCCATTGCCATTCACATTTGCACAGTAATTCATACATAATTCATTGCATTCATTCAACACACACTCTCTCTTTCGCTCTCGTTCTCTACCCATTTACTTCTTTGCTGCTTTATGCACTCATGCCCAAACATACACACACTCACAAACTCACACACACACACACTTATACTTGCTGGTTTGCCTCTGGCTGTACTCATTCATTAACACATTTCTGCAGTAGGTCCTTTTGAAGGATATCATTAGCTTAGCATGCTGTTTGCCACACATACAATTCATATTCCCATTCAGTTGAGAGACACACTTCAAACAAAATTATACATGATACTTAGACAGTAATCAAACTGCAATTTAACTTCAATTTGCGTTAACCAAATACATATAAAATAATTTATGCATAAATGTTCATCAATTATTTATTAACAAAACTGATATGCTGTCAATTCCTCAACCTCCTACCCATTGGTTTTTTTTTCTTTTGCTGGCGTATCTGGTTCTAATTAACATAAATATTTCAATGATTTATGCAAAATAAATAATAATTGGTTACCAATATCTCATTAACTCTATTTAATATATTTATTTCATTTAAATTAGGCCAAACCAAAATTGAAAAAAAAAAGTAAAAATAGTTTGAGTAATTAAAGTTAGTGTAAAATATATAACGTTTCTAATTTCGTTACCATTAAAACTTAATGAAGATCTTTTTTTTCAATATTAATGAAATCATTTATAAATTATGCTTGGCAAATTGCAAATGAAAATTTAATTCATAAACTAATTATAAATTTGGTCTAGCGCGTTTGATATATTTGCTAATTAGTACTGATTATTTTCGGATTAAGTAGTCTGCCAGGAAGTGAGTGTATTCGAGAATCGACTTGAGAATTTTCAGTGAGGACTCTTCATTACTTTCCCCTCATTGGGTAGAAAACTCTCTTTAGGTCGGGGTTTGGTTTCAGTCCCAACTCCAGTCAACAGTTTGCTAACTTTCTCGCACTGTGTTAATTTGCGAATGGCAAAAGAAAGCAAGTAATGGTTACACACTAACACACACCCACACACACTCACACACAGTCCCACACACATCACTTATGCACTCACAAACACAAGCAGACACAAACACACACATGCATAAAGCAGTGACTGGTGCATTGGCATGTTTGCCTGGTGACAGCCACAGGGGTGTGTGTGTGTGTGTGTGTGTGTGTGTGTGTGCGTGTTTGGAGTGTGTTTGCTTGTGCTTGGAATAATTAACATAATTACTATTATTGTTCCGTTGTTGATTTTGTTTTACATATATTACAAGTAAATATACACATATATGTACATATGACTATATATTTGTGCACCATTTGCTTTGCATTTACATTTTTCATTTTGCATAAACATTTTTTTATTTAATTTCCGCATTCTACATTATTTTCGATGTTTCATACTATACTATATAATCTTGCAAAAATATGGAATACAATAAATTTCCCTGGAAACATGTGTTTTCGCCTCTAAATGTGTATCACATTTGGAAATATAACTTTATGATATTTTTATAATAATATTTATTTAAAACGAAAAACATAAAACAATGTAAATTTTGCTTAACATAATAAATGCTATATAAACAATTCTGTTTTTTTTTAAAGGTTTTGTAAAATAAATTAAAATACCAGCAAAAATGGGTAGGTGTAATAAAATTGCTGTTAAGTTTTGAAAATTTTGGCAAAAATATATAGAAATTAGTCAATTAACTTTGTATTGCAAGTTACAATGGGAAATTTTCTAAAAATAAAAAATAATCTATATAATTAATAAATACATTTTAAATTTGAATATCATTGAGGCCAAGTGAAGTCTGAGCTTCCAATATTTGAGTGTTTGGCAAGACTGTTCGCAGTTATTGCCATAATTAACAGATAAAATCTTAGCCACTGTTGGGCATATAATAGTGAGCTAAGTAGCTAATAATCATTAGAAGTCATAAGTATTATTTATAGCCGCTGATAAATCCCATGAGAGTTTTTATAAGTATGTGGGAGTCTTTGTGCAGATTGGCAAAGTTATGTAAATAAGGCGTATAATTTATTGAGCCTATCACCTAATGGGCTGTTAAGTGGATTGACCCCGGCCTAAATAACAGCACAAAGAAGAAGCTATGCGATCCAAAAACGTGATTAATTGAAAAGCAATTAACTGAGACCGACCTCTTGCCCCTCCCAAAATGAGGCAGGGACCGTGGCAAGCGCTTATTAGATGCGTGTTTTGAGTGCCGCGGTTGCGATGGGCAGAATGGACACAAGGGATTACAACTAATCTGGTTGCAAAACAAACAGGCTACACACCCACGCCCACACTTATTGGATCCACGCATGATTAGCTATGGCCAGGATAAGTTGAGGGCATGTTGGCCTCTCGGAGTACGCCTCATTGAGGACGCGGCGCGACAAAACTCGTAAATTTATCGTATCATTAAGCAGCGCATAAGAGAAGAGAGAAATCAGATAGTGAGGAAGAGAGTGTATGAAGGCAGGCAGGGATTGTTGATAAACTGACTGTTGAGATGATGGCAACGTAAATTAAATTGGCGCCATCGGACAAATGCATGTTAATGGACACGAGAGTACTCAAAGGCATTAGCACGCATTCAGCTGCGATTATAATGACCGCAGGAGCTACGAGGACTCGCACTCGCACTCGGACTCTCGGACTGATAATGGCACTCGGAGTAAATAATTGAATTGGTTGGACTCACTCACCGACGCTGGCGCAGACAGTCCAGCAGAGAATCGTCCTCTTCGTGGTCGCTGAATGGACAATTGAGGGCATGGGCGATTTGCATGGTCAATTGCAGTGACTGATTGCTGGCGGCCCAGTCGGACATGGCCGAGCCGGACATGAGTATGGCCCGATGAAATAGACCTGCAAACCAAATAGTTTACTCCAATTACAGGCAATTATAAGCCGTAGCTAAATATACATACGTATAACTGGGCTTACCTGAGGATACTGGCGACACCATTAGATAATTGACGCAGGCGGCTCCCGTGCTGTGACCCATCAGCGTGACCCGCGTGCTGTCACCCCCAAACGAGCCGATATTCTCCTTGATCCAGTGCAAGGCAGCTATCTGATCCAAAAGTGCATAGTTGGCTATGTTATGGGCATCAATGCTGGGACGCATGAACCCTACATTTACAGAGAGATGAGAGGAAAATCAATTAGTTGGAGATTCCATTAGCTGACGACAAGCACAGGCATCCCTTACCCAGCACTCCCAGCCTATAGTTGACCGTGACCACAATGACCTCGCCGTAGCTGGCCAACACAGAGCCATCATAGGCATTTCCACTGTTCCACTCAAAGGATTCACCATGCAGATAGACCAACACGGCTCGTAGCTTGGATGTGGCCATTATGGAAGCTAAGGAGTATAAAAAGGATTTCCCGTAACTTCAATGTGCAGAAGACAGCTCAGTGCATGATTAACATACCATCGTGCGGTACATATAGATTCAGATACAAACAGTCCTCACTCTCCGATTTCAGGTACGGCATCAGTCGCATCAAATGCTTGTAACGACCCCGTGAAATATTCACGCTGCTCTGGGATGACATATCCGGTAGTTTTTGCGGGCAAACCGGCGGCAGGTGACGTGCTATTTTCAGTCCCTGCCATGGTAACGGTGCACCTGAAAGTGTACAGCATCGGGGAGAAGCATGAGGGGGGTTTTCTAACACCAACACCGTTTGATAAGCTAACGCAAAACTTTCATAAAGAAGTATCTCCTCCCGCTGTGAGGTTAGTCTGTTTTTGCAGGTTATGTCCCATGGTACAGTGGGCCAAATAATAAAATAAGCGCAAGAAATATTTAGTGACTAAAAAAAATTTATTCTATTATATATAAGAGATGTTTGTAAATTTTTTTTAATACATTCAGATAATGTAAAAGATATTAAATTGAAAATTTTTAATTTAAATCATTACATAATGTGTATTTTTTTTATATTTAATATTATATATAAGAGATGTTTGTAAATTTTTTTTTAAATAATGTAAAAGATATTAAATAGAAAATTTTTAATTTAAATCATTACATAATGTGTATTTTTTTTATATTTAATAACTGCTTTTACTAACAAATTTTATAAAATAATTCTATATGATTTTAGATATATTTAGCTTCCATAAATTATGGATATAATAAAAAATCAATGTTGGCAGGTATCTTTTGTATTTTCTAAAGAAAGCTTTTATAAAAATATGTTTCACACTGTTTGTATTTTTTATTGAACTACTATTCTTTAAATTTTTAATTGACACACTAAATATTTTTCTGATATTATTTAAGTTTATATTGAAATAACTTTGAATTTTACTAAATTTCTAGGCAATTATTTCTATTTTTTCTTTATAAAATATTGGACTAGCTTCTTTTTGAAAGAATAAAAGTTTTGATTTTAAAATAATTCTGAGTTGCCCATGGTGACAGTTGTAAGCAATGACTACATGCTGGGATATTTCTGTTCATTTTTTGTTCAGTTGCTATCTCTATTGCACTCATGTGCCATCTCTTTCGGTTTAGCTGCAACATCTCACGCTTTGGGATGCCGCGGAAAAACAGCATTCGATTGGTTTGCGTGGCAATCAGGCAGCAAAAACGTTAGAAAGAGCAAGGAAGATGAAAAGAGAGAGAGAGAGAGAGAGAGAAGGAGATGTAGCGGGATAAAGTCAATTTCGTATTTATGTAACACGGTCAACGGGCACTTGGAAGTGCAGTAAACAAGTAGACAGCCACATTCAGTGGCACACTGGCACTTCCTGCACACAAGTGCTGGTCGAGCCGTGCAATGCCACTGTGGCACCGTGACACCACCAAGTGGCAGCAACATTCAAAAGGCCACTGGGGAACTACGGCCAAGTTGACTGCGGCTAGGTTTGGGTTTGAATTTGGCTTTGGTTTGGTTTGGTTTCTGGTGTTGCCGTATTACGTTGCAACGTCGATATGTGTCGAGTATGTTCGCATGTATGCGCACATGAAGGGAATAATATATGGTGTTGCAACCACAACCACGATCTGGTCAACTTAGTTTGGATTCCGTTTGCCATATGCTATGCCAGCCCTGGTTGGCAAAGGGCAGCTAAGGTGGCAGCAGTTGCCTTGACACACCCATACAATTGCATTATTTGATTGGCATTCCGCATTGCAAACATATTTTGATTAGCGACAATTCTGTAGTATCTGCATCAGGAATGCCACAGATTAATTAATGCTGATAAGCCATTTGTGCGGTCAAATGAAAATACAGAGATATCAGAAGTAGTGGATTACATTTTAAATAAAGTAAAATTAAACTACATTTTCATGAAAATACATTAAATTTCAGATGACCAATTATTCACTTAATTACATTATTAAAATATAAATAAATTGCTGTTTAGCTTTAGTTATTAGTAATGAAGTTGCTCAGCATAACTACACGCTTATAATTCTCAACTACTTTGTCAGCCGCAGACGATGTCTGAATATTAAACATCTCAAATATTTTTCATTTTAGTTAACTTCTGTGCAAGTATTTGCGTAATATTTCATAACTTCTGCGGAGTCAATTTCAGTCCTGTTCTAAATAACACTAATCTATAAAAATGCTACGCCTAGAGACAGACCTTAGACATCCATGTTTGGTGAATTTGCGACTCCTAAAAATATGCAACATTTACACTTTAACATATCGCATATTTCGGGGAGCGCAGAAATTTCATTTCGCTGTCAAATGTTTCACGTTATTGTGCTCATAAAAACATGCCAAATCTACACACATGGCCAAAACACATGCACACACACAGAAGCACAGAGTTCGTACTCGGTAGAGATATCTCTATGGCTCAGCCAGGATTAGAGAAGCTGCCAGGACAACGCCAACAAAATGGGCGAAAAGCAAAGCGCGTCAGTCGGTGGCGTTATTTGCATTTTGTTATTAATAAATTCGGCAACAGGCAGAAGGACTCGCTGCTATAGTAGCGATCAAATAAAAGAATAAAATAGGCAAAGTGGTTGAGGGGGCAGGGGTCGAAGAGTTGGGGGGGGACAACTAGAAACAAGACAAATAGTACACTTAGAAAACGCAAAACAATTTTCTGACGTGTTGTCGAAAACTTTTCTATTTGTTTGTCAGATGCCTCATACAAACAGCAGGCATCTCTCACTTTGTTTGACTTTATGTGTGTAAGAGTGTGTGTGTGTGTGTGTGTGAGTGGGTGTATCTACTCTGCATATATTATGTATACACACACGAATCTCGTATTTGCATTGGCTTATATTTGCTTGGCCTAATTCAACGCGCATTGTTGCATCAATGTTGTCTGCAACTCTTATTCACTCTCTTCTCCTCACTCTCTTTCTCTTGTTCTCTCTTAGTATTTTTGTGTGTATGTGTGTGTGTTTGTGTGTGGACATGTTTGCAATGGCAAACAACTTCCGCTGACAAATACTCCACACTCCATTGTCCCCTC
The DNA here is from genome assembly GCA_018150725.1 of Drosophila quadrilineata. Taxonomy (NCBI): domain Eukaryota; kingdom Metazoa; phylum Arthropoda; class Insecta; order Diptera; family Drosophilidae; genus Drosophila; species Drosophila quadrilineata. Next base: position 2,027,760 of record JAECWN010000375.1, read on the forward strand.
TCCACTCACTACTTCAGTGGGAGTGGAGCAGAGTCCGTGGCATAGTCATGCTCTTCGTTATTGTTGCAGTTTGCCGCATGGATTGAGTGTGCGACACTCAAGTGCTCAATAAACGCAACGCGGTTGCCAACACTCATCCACAGACACCACACACACACACACGAAATCACACACACATTCAGCTCAAACAGACACAAATACAAATCGTGACAAGCACTTTTGTCACGGCCTGTGGCATTGGCTGTCGGCTATGTGCACTCAACACACATACACACTCAGACACTCACTCTCTCTGTTTCACTCTCTCTCTCAATCCTGACGCATCCTGCGCTTCAGATAATTTATTGTGCTTACTATGTTGGGGCTTTACGCTTCTTGGATTGCGCATACTAAAAGTGTGAAATGACAGGATTTCTTCTCTCACTCTCTCTCTCTCTATTTCTGATCTCGATTCTCAGCAAATAGTTGCATTTGCGGTTTTACATTTGTGTGTGTCCTGCGATGTCCTTAGTCAGTTTTCCATTTGTTGAGGTTGTTGTTGTTGTTGTTGTTGTTGGCTTAACCAAGCATTCAATGGCCGGAAATGCCATAGTTTGCTGAACAATCTCTACAATAAAATGTTGTTCAATGCCAATTGCCAAATATTTGCAATTGCTCAGCTAATAATTAGCATTCTCCGACTCAAAGTCCTTCCGGCAAAGTCCATTACACAACTTGTAGGCTCTTTATCCCCAACTCACTTTCCAGCTATATGTTGATAAATTCGAAAATGCCAAACATTATCCAAATAGCTGGCAGTATGAAAAGGGTTTAGTAGACAAGAGCAATTTGCATTGAATTGCCAAAAATATGGCTAGATAATGGCAGCCCAAATGGATGTGGCCAAGATATGTGGCCTGTGCATCGACATGGCCAAGGAGTGGAGGACTAAGGACATGCCGTGTACGTGTCAAGTCTTAAAAGCCTAATGCCAGGTGCAGCTCAAAGATAATTGCCCAAAATTGCCGGCCATGCCCAGCAGAGGAGGAGCATCGAAACATGGCCAACAGAGAGTGTTGGCTGCAAGTGCTGTGTAATTTACGTTGTGATTTTCATTTTGGCCCCCATTTGCTGCAAAGTGGCAAATTGCCATCATATTTGTGGCACTTGACAGTGCTGCAACATTTACTAAACGATCTAGAAAAAATGCCAACCAAATAGTATATTTTAAATAACAAATGGCACGTATTTAGTGTCACAAGAAATTAGGGGTGCCATAAATAACAAATCAATTAAAATTTAGCAAGAAAAATTATATAAAATTTGTAAACATTTAAAAAATGAATTTTTGGAAATATAATATAAAATTATCACGAATTCTTGATTAAATTTCAGTGAGTTAACTTCGAAATAAATTTTTTATATTTTTTAATAAATTTCTATTTTTACCCATAAAATAAGATTTGTAAATATAATAAATAAATAAGGAATAATAAGTAAGAAATATGAAATATTTTTTTAAGTGAAAATCCAATTTTCAGCTATATTTTACTAGTACTCTATTCTAGCTATAAATAGCTAAAGTTTTACTTACTCTTAGGGCAACACTATGATGACTGTGATTTGTTACTCACCTGGAGGCATGAAACGTCGACTGCCTGTGGGCGCCTCGGCATAGGGCAGGCCCAGAAATTGATCCACATCGTGGAGACCACTGGTCACCTGAAAGCGTCGGGTGATGCCCATCAGACGTCCTTGTTTGATTTGTATCTCCTTGGTGTACTGCAGTTTATCAGGTACGACATGTCTACGACCAGGATGATGTGTGCTGGTACTACCCCCACTCGAATCCGAAGACGACTCCTCATTCGACATGCCTGCTGCTCCTGCTCCTAATCCTGTTGCTGTTGTTGTTGGTGTGGAGTCGGTTTCCCCACTGAAAAACAAGCTGCTCAAATGGTCTTTAATATTAAGCTCCAAATTGTGTGTGGTTATTTTGGCTGGTTTGATTTTTCGATGGGCAAATGTTTTGGCATCCGTTTGACCTTGGGTCGATACTGTTGTTGTTGTTGTTATGTCGCCAATAACTGGCATTGAACTGTCCTCGTTGAACGTTTGCCATGCGGTGGCACGCAATTTCATGCCATTTTCCAGCTCATTTCCGTTGTGAATGTGACCGTCGTCGGGATGCGGCATCGTTGCCTCAATTGATTTTTGCTTTGGAGTTGCATGTGCAACTGCAGCAGCTGCAGTTGGCATGCCCCAAGTGACCAACCAGTGGCAACAATCAACGCTTAATTGCTTCTGATTACCGCCAACTGTCAACAAAAATAACCAAAATGCTTCCAAACGAAACTTCATGGCGCCTCTTTTGAATTCCCTTGTCTCCCACTTCCCCTCTTGACTGTCGTTCTCCTTTTCCACTGCTCTTTATTTTCGTATTTTGAATTTCAATTTCAATTTGGGAATAGAGCTTTTCACATTACGTTTCTGGATACTTTTTTTTTCGTTTCTGCTGTTGTTTGTCTTTTGTCGGGCTTTCCTTTTGTTGTTAATTGCGTTTTGTGCGGTGCCCACCTCCCCGCATTCTTGTGTACTTCATTTACATGGATTTTCCAGGCTGCCTAAAATAGTTTATTTTCGTTTCTAGTTTCCTCCTGTTTCACTTCACTATTTACTTGAAATTGTTGGCATACTTCTGGCCCAGACACAGCTCAAGTGCATTTCAGTTGCAAAGAAATTGAGAAACTTTCATTCAGGTTTTCCTTTTGCCGCAAAACTGTGAAAAAGAAGACTACAACAAACGATAAAAAAATAAAAATAAAGTAAACCAGTAAAAATGGGTAAACAATTGTTGATGCTGTTTTTATACTTTATTTATATATAAATTTTTTCTTATTTTATTTATTTTTTTTTTTTTGTTTTTCAGCCATTGCAAATATTTACGTTTAGTCGCTTTTGCCGGAGCATTTTGTGTTTGTCAAAGGAATAAAAGATTTAAAGGCGACATTCTGGGAATTGCATTTAAATATTTACGAGACTTTGACTGGCAATTGTTATTTGAATGTCAGAGTGACAATTTCCCAGCTATTATTCTATTTTTAATTTAAATGTATTTCTGTCGAAGCATTCACTTTTGTTTCTCAATTATCTTCTCACAGTTTGTTATATATTTTTGGCCATTTTATTAGAGATATTTGATTGAGACTCACTCCAAAATAGTTTAGCACTTTACATGCCAATGTCTGCTGTTCATTTTCCAGAATATTTTCAATTGGAAATTGGGAAAAATTTATGAACAAAAGCCAATTATGTTGCAAGAGATTTATGTACCATTTCATTCACACACTCAGTTATGATCTCAACAGACACTGGACATTGTCACTTTGACTCGGTTTCAAGATTTCCTTCAAGAGTTCTCGAGCATTTCCATAAAAGAACAAACAACCGTCATTCAAGTTGCGACACATGCCATTTTTTTGAATTTCAGTTTTAGTGTCAGATTTAAATGTGACGTTGTTCGGTAGAATAAACAAAATACCAAAAATAGACAAATTTCCCATGACGATTAATCATAAAAACACCAATAAAAATTCAATTAGATTCTCATGTTCCTCCCCCAAATACCTTTAGACACTCTCAATGCACACTCTCTGTGTGTTGACACCAAACGAGATCTGGGCTAATTTCGACGTACATTTATATATCTCTTTCTATATATATATACATATTTCGTATAAAAGCGAAAACCAATGCAAATATCTTAAAACGTAAAGCAAAAAGCCATTCAAATGATTTTCTTTCTTTTTTCCTTAATTTTTTTTTTTCATTCTTTTACGAGCAAATCGACGCAACGGAACATGCGACTCACATGTGGGACACCAAGTGTGTGTGTGTGTGTGTGTGTGTGACACTGTATGTGTGTCTATTTGAGTGTGCGTGTGAGTGTTTGACTATATATCAAAATAAACACTGCGCGATGAGGCGCTCTAAAAGCATTTTTCGCAACAACAAATTTAATAAAAACAAGTAAATTTTCTGAATAAAAAAAAAAATATAGAGCGAATATAAACTTGGTATCAAAACAAGAAAACTGAGAAAACGAATACAGAATACACTGCAAAAAAACTCTTTAAAATTAACTTTGGCAAGTCTAGTAGAAAACTAACTAAGACATATATGACTAGTTTAGTTCTTTAGAGTTCCTTCTGAGTTGCAACTCCAACAAAAATAGACAAATTTTCGTGATTCCATCATCTTTCTTTGCCTTCACTTAAGATTTTATATGTGCTCCGCAAGCATATAAAAATAAAACTAAGAAATATTCTTGAAAAAGCAAAGATTGCGTCTTGAATGTTTTCTTTTTATTTATAAGTTATTTGCTTTAGTTTTTCCAGCAGCAGTTGCTCTTATTGTCAGGATACCTTGCCGGAGAGGAGGATTCTATTAAATTGGATTTCCATTCAATTGAATTGATGCCAGTTTGTGGGAAAAGTTACACAGGCACTTAAATGAGACCGCGAAAACAAAAGACTCTGATGAAAATGTCTCATAAATTTTCCTTTTACACGGCGGCTAATTGAGTCAACTTTGACAGAGTGCTCCGTTAGTTTTCTGGGCTATTTTAAGAGCACGCATGTTAAATGAAAATGGAAAATGTTTCTTCTACAATTTTGATATCAGCTGTTGGCATTTGATGACTTAATGCACTTTCACTTGCACAATAACACGAAAACGAAAACTAAATGCAGCTCGTTAAAAATAACTGAAAACAAATTGAAAATACAATTGTAAATAGAGAACTCTATGCACATTTAAATAAATGCAATGCATTAAAAATAAACGCTGAATGCGTAAAAATAAAAGCGAGAGAGTGGAAAAAATGCGAGGAATTTCCTTTCCATTTTACAAAAAAAAAGTAAAACGAAAAACGAACAAACGGAAGAGCACACCAACTGCAACAACGAAAGTGACAAAATGAAAATAAAATAAAAGAAAATAAAACTAAAAATATAAAAGCATTGAGAGATGCAGTCAACAGTCAACAGACGGGGACAGGCAGCTGCTAAAAGCCAAAAGGCAAAAGGGATTCTCATCGCATTGCAATTGGAATTTAAGTTAAGTAAATTGATTGGATTTGGATTAAGAAAGAGCATGAAATTGGGCACAAGAGAAGACAACTAGCTACTCAGCGAAAAAGAGTCAATTATGTAGTGTTTCACAAAGACAGTCATGAAATTTTAGTTAACAAATATTTTCGAAAATTTCACGAAATTAAAAAAATGACGAATAAACATGTTGGTTTGCCATCTGTTAACGTATAAAAAGACATCGGATTGAGTATAAATTTGATTCTGGTTGCCGCAATGTGTCATGAATAAATGAAAATTTAAAAATTAAAACTAATACATGGACTCTGATTATATATAGTTTCTATGTATATTGGATACACTATAAAACTATAATGTGCATTCTGTCAGAAATGCCATAAATCATACTGAGGAAACTCCAAAAGGAGGATTGTCACACTTTGCAGCAGCCGCATTTGTAATGCAAATAATGTCAAAAGAGGGCAAAGACTGGTGACGCCATTGGGGTTTCACTGTATTCCAATCACACATTGTCAATCTCTATATATATGTGTGTGCGTGTGTGTGCGTTTATATAAGAAAATTTGCATAATTAGCATAGAAACAACGACGCATTGAGAGCTGTCACATTTGACACGCAAGTCAGTGAGGTGAGGTGAGGCACGACGAGAGGGGATGAGGCGAGGCGAAAATTTCAAGACAAAAAAAAAAAAGAAAATGTGTCCCCACTGTAGTATTATGTATGAAACCCAAAACACAAACAAACCGCACAACAAGAAGAAGAAAATGAACACAAACAACAACAAATTATCTACAACTAATTTTAGCCTCTATGCAAAAGTGATTGAGAGGGGGAGTCTCAAAAGGGGCACAAATATTTGTACGAAATTTGAAATCGAAATTAAGAAAAATCCAAATGCGAAATGTATCCACATCCACATCCAAGTAGGTTCAATAAACCCCAAAACCAAAATCCGCATCAAAATGCGCCCCGCACATTATTTCGAATTATGAGATGTATTTTTGGCACTATTTCGGACTCGGTATGCGGTGCAATAAATGCAAAATACTCGGAATGAAATCAGGGGGTGGCGGGGAGGTTTAATAACAAAATTCATAAATCTGGTCCATTATCATGCAAATTAAGTGAAGCAAATACTAATCATTTTGCTCAAACTGCACTGACAGCCATTTCAACACAATCGCATTCTTGCAAGTAAAGAAAAGATACTCTTTCTCATTCTCTGGATTGAGTATATATTTAGCTGGTCTAAATTTACTGATAAATAATCGTATATTTCAACAGACATTTATGACATTTTAAGCATAACAAATGCCGTCTGCGAGTATATTTGTGGCCAAAATTCATTGCGATCCTTGATGATGATTAAATTTTATGAATTTTTTTCGTATCAGAATATTTGTATAACTCTAAAATATTTAGTAAATTTGTACACTTTTAGTCAATATTTACTCATTTAAAATATTATTGTATTTAATGTCATTTAAAAATAATTTTTTAGAATATTTATAATTTTCTATTATTTTTGTCACTCCCTCCAAGTTTTATTTGCGCTGCGGCATTTTAAGTGCTTGACGTCAGTTTATTGATGGATTTTTCACTCGACTTGTGTTTGTTTATATATTTAATATAGTATTTATCTGCAATACAATATCATGAAAATTAAGTGAAAATATTGAGTTGATTTATGCCAACGAAGACGAGAACAAAAAAAAAATAAAAATAAAAAACAGATTAACACATTTTCACAGTAATTTTGCAAAATGAAATTTTTACTGTTTTCCGGCCATTTGCCCATATTTTTTTTTCGACCACGAAATTATGCATTAATTAATGCATATTGCAGAAAATGAGCTGAAGGTATTGCCGGCTCTCAACAGCAATATGCGAATTGTAAATATTTGCAATGGCCACAGGTTTCTCGGCATCTATATTTTTGCAGTTTTTCAATAATATTCTTTTTTTTTTTTGCACATTTCTGCCATAATTATACGCATTATCAATTTCGAGCAATTTGCATTTACCAATTTGCGCAACGATTTCTTTCCGCTTGATTTGCTTATTATGATTGGCGAAAAAAGGCACTTTGATCTGAAATGTCGTCGCTGTGAACAATTTTGACAAACTTGAAACACTTTGATCGGCTTGAATTTTGGCTCAGCTGTTGGAACGTTTGGCAGCGATTAAATATTTATCTTTGTCACTTGGCATAATTCTCCCAAAACATAAATAAATAAATCTGGCAACCAGTAGAAGAGCCAACAACAAATTCCGAAAATCAGTTGATTATTTTTAAACTGCGGCACATAAATTGATTGCATAAAACAAACTTCCGCTTTCCACACGCACTCGCACAATATAGGCAATTTCACATAAGCATTTTTATTCTCATTTCCATATTTTTCATCTGCTCTTTTTTTTTCTTGTGAATTTCTTTTATATTTTCCTTCTTGTGTGTTATTTTTTATAAGGGGTCTGACCCTTCCTTTTGCACTTGGCGCGCGCGACTTTACGTTGTGTTTTTGTCCCCTTTTCTGAACAGATTCGTTTATTTTTAGCCCGTGCCAAAGATGTATCTTTTAGATACTTTTTGCCTGCCGTAAGTTGTATTTCCCAAGATGTTGCACACACATTAAGCAGAACACACGGAGACGCAGATCCGAACAACAAGCGGCACGATCGACGTTCTAGCGACAACTGTTCTTATATTTTGCATCTACGTTGGGAAAGATCTCAATTTTTGTCGTATGTCTGAGAATGGCAGCTCCCTCTCTCTCTCTCTCTCTCTCACGGTATGTGTTTCTCTTAGTGTCTCTCATTTTATGGCAGCCAAAGATTTATGTTTATCATTATGTTTATAGCAAACTAGTATCTATATGAATTTAGTTCTCTCTTGAAAATTTCCTTGACTTTTCAGTGAGTTTTAATCGAAATCTATCTCGTTTTAAAGATTGCATTTCCTTTGATTCGGTATTTGTATTTGAATTTCAATTTAATTACCTATGCAGTCAGATCTTTTGCACGAGATACTTAAGACTTTTAGCCGATAAACCGGAACTGACGGAACTGAGAAATGTGCTGTGTAAGTGAGTCGAGAGAAGTCCTTTCAAGCTTCTTATCGGCAACTTCCTGCCACAAATCTTTCACTTTGGTCTAAGTGAAGTGCACAGCACAGTCAGAGTAAAAGTGCATCGAGTGTGAACAATCTGAGTTAAAGTCTTAAATCAGCTTGGCTTTTGTCCAAAAATACAACATCTCTCCCAAACACACACATGAAATACACCTATGAGTGTGTATGTGTGTGTATCAACTCGGGTCCTCCACTGTCACCAGCAAAAGCCGTTCACAGGTAAAGTTTTTGGGTAAAGTAAAGTTTTCATTTCTTTTTTTATTTGTTAATATATTTTCTGTGCCATCATACCAATTTTTGCATGCTCTGGCTTGGCTAAGTGACTTGTTTGACTTCTTCATTGTGTCTGACTGCCACTTCAGAGCCACTCGGGCTTGGGTAAAACCGTTTAAAGGTGATTGCCACTGCTCCCGATGCGAACCCTGCAACCTACTTCAACCTCTCTTACCTGGGCAACCCTTCAACACATTTTTTCGGCAATTTTGTGCTTCACACTCTGTGGGATCAACGTAAAAGATGTGTATATGAGAGTGTGTGTGCGTTGCACGTCACTCATGTTGAGCTCCAACATTGCTCATACGCCACGTGGAACGGCGAAAAGAGAGCATAGAGAAGAGAGAGTGAGAGAATGGAAAAGTGTTGCCCGCTGTTGGCCTTGGACCCGAAACTGACACGTTACAAGTTCAGCTTGTTGGGTACTGTTACTCGGTGGAAAGTCTCGCGACAGCTTTATAAATTGATTTGCTCTCCGACATTTTGGAAATGCTTCGAGTTGCTAATTTACGAGCATCAAAGTGCGCCAATAAATTTCACTTAATTGCGAGTTAATTAAAATTAAAGACAAGTCTCAAACGCATTGCCAGAATGTATTTGCACTCGCTCTAAACTAAATCACTGACCAAATAACATATAGATACTCCACTTCATATACACGTTTTGTTCACAAAATTTTCTTGCGAGCGGTCCCAGCAGAGGCTCAGCGTCGTACGCGAGCGGTCCCAGCAGAGGCTGAGCGTCGTTACGAAGTGTCTCAGCAGAGCCGAAGGCTGCCGAACTCTTCGTTTCATTCTTACTTGGGCTGCTGCTGAGAGAGCATCAATTGCGCAAGAATGTACGCCTTTTAGAAGCGTAGACAACACAAATTAATGAGCAAGAAAACATTATAGAGATCGCATATCGCTATGCTACTCCCACTCTTGTCATTGATGTTGTGAGCAACCCACCCCCGTTTCTATTGCTTGCCACTGTCATTGATGATGTTCTTTGTTTTTGTTTTGAGCTCGTGTGTATGCGTAGTTCGCTGTCCAGACAGGCAATAGACAAACACATGCATGGCTTCTTGTGCGTATACATATCTTTACATGTATGCGTGATTTTCGTTTGGAAGTCTTTTTGAACTCTGAAATCTTATTTCTGGCTTGCCAGAGACTTTTTGTTCAAGCGGGGGTAGCTTGAAAAGTTCTTCATTCGCTATGAAATAATATTTGTATATACAGTTTTTATGGAATTATTATAAATATTTTTTGGTGGTTTATGTATAGGAAGAGCTATAAATTATTTTGCATGTTCATTAATAATTATAATAAATATTTAGAAAATTAATTTCTAAAATTTAACATTAAATAATTATTATTGGTGGACATTTTCTGTAATTTCAATAAATTGATAAAACTATCACCCATCTAATAATAATAATGAAGCTATAAAATAGTAATTCTAATTGAATGACATTTGAAATTATAGTTGCGAATGAAGAACTTTTCAAGCTACCCCCGCTTGAACGAAAAGTCTCTGGAAAGCCAGAAATAAGATTTCAGAGTTCAAAAAGACTTCCAAACGAAAATCACGCATACATGTAAAGATATGTATACGCACAAGAAGCCATGCATGTGTTTGTCTATTGCCTGTCTGGACAGCGAACTACGCATACACACGAGCTCAAAACAAAAACAAAGAACATCATCAATGACAGTGGCAAGCAATAGAAACGGGGGTGGGTTGCTCACAACATCAATGACAAGAGTGGGAGTAGCATAGCGATATGCGATCTCTATAATGTTTTCTTGCTCATTAATTTGTGTTGTCTACGCTTCTAAAAGGCGTACATTCTTGCGCAATTGATGCTCTCTCAGCAGCAGCCCAAGTAAGAATGAAACGAAGAGTTCGGCAGCCTTCGGCTCTGCTGAGCAGGGCTGCCAATTCCGCTTTTTTCCCGTCAAAACTGGCTTTTTTTGAAGGCCAACTGCGGGAAAAATTTGTGAATTGCGGGAAGCGGGAATTCTGGCTTTTTTAGAAATTCACTTGGCTTTTTCCCGATTTTTTTTTATGTAGTACAAAATTAAGTACAAAATGTGGTGCGTATCGATTGTTTTTCTCGATATACGCTATTGTCATCACTTGCTTACTGTTCCATCTCTATATCAAAAAAGCGTAAATTGTGAGTAAGTAATATGCCGAAGGAATATAAGCAAAAATGCCGCGATGTGTGGCTCAAAAGTGAAGAATTCAAGGCGTGGATTCGCAGAGACGAAATAGACCAGCAGAGGGTTTATTGCAGCTATTGCAAAACAACGATCACAGCCAAATTAAGTGATCTTCGAGCTCATGCTGCTACAAAAAAGCACACAAGTGCCATGAGTGGCTTTACCCAGGCGAACAAGATCAATTTCGCAAATGCTTCACAAAATTATATCGTGCAAATGAAGGAAGCATCATTGTGCCTTTTTATTGCACAACATACAGCAATGACGCAAATTGACCACTTGGGGAGCCTGTGTAAAAAACGGTTCAACGAGGCGAATATAAATCTGCACCGGACAAAATGCAGCAACATTTTAAAGAATGTATTAGGACCACACTTTTCTGAAGAGTTACGCGAAGATATCGGAGAATCAAAATTCAGCCTCCTCCTCGACGAGTCCACAGACATAAGCGTTACTAAACTTCTAGGTATGTATTATTGACAAAATTTTTAATAAGAATTAATTTTATTGAATTAAATATTTTTTAAATTTATTTTGTGAATGTATATATGTACATATATTTATGTAGGTGTAGTCATCAATTATTTTTCGTTGCGACGGGGTGTATTCGTCTCTACGTTTTTAAAAATTGTAGCTTTAGAAAGTGGAAATGCCGAAGCCATTGTCGACAGCGTCAAAAATGTATTATCATTATATAAATTAGATATAAAAAATCTGATTGGTATTGGGACAGACAATGCCAATGTCATGACAGGCCGAAACCATAGTGTTTTCACAGAGTTGAAAAAGGAAACTCCAAAGCTAATTTTGATAAGATGTGTGTGCCATTCTGTGCAGTTGGCTATTAGTCAAGTTTGTAAACATCACCTCCCAGAGAATTTGGAATTTTTAATCTATGAAACGTTTAATTGGTTTTCAAAGAGTTCAAGCCGTCAAACAGAATATCAGAAAATTTATAAATGTTTAAACGATGATAAGGTATTTCAAACTATTGTTACAGACACTTGATTTTCTGTCTTAACATTTATGTATTGTTTTGTAAGTGTTCGTGCGTATTCCGTTTATTAACTTTATTGTGCCAATTATGTACTGTTTGTTCTGTGTGAATTGTCCTGCATGATGTTTTTAACAGCGTGAATTATTGTTTCAATAACATTTTTATTGTATAAATTAAATTTATGTAACTATTTTAATTATGTAAATTTTTTCTAAAGGTTCCTTTGAAAATTCCCAGAGTCAGCGACACAAGGTGGTTGTCGATTGAACTGGCAGTGTCGAGAATATTGGATCAGTGGGAAGAGCTGAAATTGCACTTTGGCTTAGCTGCAACTAATGAAAAGTGCTTTAAAGCGCAAATGCTGCACCAGCAATTCAGCGATGTTAATTATCTCTACCTGATTTTTTTAAAGCCAATTCTTTGCGACTTGCAAAAGGTAAACAAGTCATTTCAAAGCAACAACACCAACGCAACAGAATTGCTAAATGATTTGGAGTTTGCCATAAATTCCCTAAAGAATGGAGTTATACCACCAGGAGTTGAATTTGATATATTTGAAACTGATGATATTGAGAAGTATGCGGACACAACTCTCCAGAAGGGCTACGATTTTGAAAAAAAGATAAAGTCCCTAAATATTGATCAGAATAAAGAAAAAGAAATTCGGGACCGCTGCACAGATTTTACAATTGAATTGATTAAACAATTAAAACAGAGGTAAGCAATTTTGTGTTATTTTTTATAAGCGACTAATTAATTTGGTTATTACTTTTAGGCTACCGGATAACTTTAAAATTCTGAAGCAGATTGATGCTTTTTCCGTTACAAAGACATTGTGCGCAGTAAAGAAAAATATCACAGAAATATTTGAGTTCCTGGAAGTTGATAATATATCTGAAGTTGAACGCCAATACAACAACATCAATTTAGTCAGATGGGAAAACATCAGCGACACAAACAAATTTTGGTTTGAAGTCCTTAATTTTAAAGATTCTGGTGGTAACCGCAGATTTTTTGAGTTGGCAACTGTGGCCATTCAAATGTTGTGTTTGCCCTGGTCGAACGCAGAAATAGAAAGGACTTTTAGCCAAGTCAACTTAATAAAATCTAAATTGAGGAATTCGATGGGCCTCAGCACCATTAACAGCATTCTATGCATAAGGTAAAGTGTTAATTTTAAACAAATTATATAGTTCTGTTATCATTATTATTTTAATATACAGATACGGTTTGCGAAGAATCGGAAAATGCTGCGTCGATTATGAAGTGCCTACAAAATATTTGCGTATGATAGGCACAAATATGTCATACGCAAATGATGATCCAGAATATATTGATAACATAATGGAAATTTTGTAAAATAAAGAAAATAAAGAAGGTCAACTGTTATTTTTTTTGGGATTTTTTCGCATTTTTGATAAAAATTTTGTTCAGCTTTTTTTTGGATTTTTTTATAATTTTTTTTGGCTTTTTTTCAAATTCTTCCAGTCAAAAACAGCTTTTTTTGCTGGCCAAAAGTTGGCAGCACTGCTGCTGAGACACTTCGTAACGACGCTGAGCCTCTGCTGGGACCGCTCGCAAGAAATTTTTGTGAACAAAACGTGTATATGAAGTGGGGTATCTATATGTTATTTGGTCAGTGACTAAATGCAATGTACACAAATGGCAGCCAATTAAGCTCGTAAATTTTAGCTAAATGTAATGTAAACTGAAACATCGAACTAAATAAATCATTTTGCCAATATCGAGTAATTGACCTTCAAAAAATCCTTGAACTTGTGTATTTGCATATGCTGCAAAATAGAATCGCATTCGGATTTTATGAAATATTGAGATTTCAATTTTTCAATTTCAGCCATTATTAATTATAAATCAATTTCCAATATTGCTCGGAATTCTGTTTGTTTTGTCGATATACATTCGAATGAATTTGATTTGCATAACAAATAACAAATTTTAAGCAATTTGTATGGCTTCAATCAAAGTATCGAATTTAAAGTGTTCCACTAAGTGGGCTTAAACTGAGTTAAACGATTTAAATTTGAATTAGTTATAAGCGAACTGAAGCCCAAAAATGAAAGCTACATCAATAAATTCACATAAGGACATTGTGACCCTTTTTTCACAAGTGACAGAGTCACTCACTCTCAATAGAGATAGAGAGGAAGTGAAGAGCTTTTGTTTAAGCCGATTGGCATTTCTCATGTTCAAACATTGGTAGCTTGGCTCATTTAATAAAGAGCTGACATTTTTATGACCCTTTCAATTTCTTGCTTCACTAATTCCTTTGCCAAGCAATTTGTTCCATTCGCTCAGGCAGTCCTTGGCAGTCCAGTGGCAATCGAGTCGCTCCTCCAAGGGATTACAATTTGCAGCACAGTTACGACCTAATTAACTTCGATTTCGATTTCTCCTCCGCTGGCATTTACATAATTGCATTTCCCAGTGCATAATTTTACATACCTCACCAACTCTTTGATCCCCTTTCATCCCACACACCCACTGGTTGGCTTAACGCAGAGATAATGAAACCAAAGACAAAATGTTAAAATCAAGTTGAAAGTGAAAGTCACAGAAGAATAGCGTAGAAATTACGGACGAAAGCAAAATAAGTGAAAGAAATCTGTAATTGCGCTTTTTTTTAACCGACTTCTGACTTTTATACTCCTATATTGTGGACATATGGCAGTTTATCTGTGCGTCCTGGAGGAGAGAAGACAAGGACTGTGGGTCAGCAACGAACTTTAATTAAGCAGTGCAATGGGCAAATTTCAAATAGAAAATGTGCAAAAACAACAATGTTGAACAAATTATTACAGATGTGAACAAAAAAATGAAAATCTCATCTTCTACGCAAAAAAATAAAGCAAGAGTGAAAGAAAGTACCATGAAGAAAGAAATAGCAAAAAAGCAGAAATGCAAGAAAATGATTTAATTCAAATGCAGCACGCAAATGCAAACTAATTTGGCGGTAATTATAGCCGGACTTAGTCTTGTGTCTCTTTATGAATGCCGTGAGTTGCTCTTAAGCTGGCCAATAAAATTGCAGATTTTAGCCAAAAAACACCCTGAAGCACTCGGCAGACCCAAGGCGTCTCAACTCGACTCGCCTTTCTGGCTGCAGCTCAAGTGTGTTTGCAAGAACTCTGCATAAAGTGAACTGCAAATAAATTAGCCGAGAGAAATTTGCCAAGAAAAATGTGCCATAAAATGCTTTCAGCTCTCAAGTCGTTTATGTTTGTGTAAACTTGGCTGGTAGCTTTCCAGCTGCTTTCAATTTTTCAGTTGCTGCATGATGCCATGATGAAGACTCCAAGTGCAGGAAAATCAACACAGACAAGATTAAATAAATAAACTTAGTATAATACCTACAGTAAGCATAAGTTTTTATTTATGCAAGATTCAGCAAAGCATAGAAATAGAGTAAATTTAACAACTTTAAATTACTCTAATCTAAGACTCATTAAAAAAAATTAAAATCAATCATATATTAAATGACATTTTAAAAACACAAATTATCTATTCATTATTTTTGTAAATTTTTTAAACACGATTGCAAAATGATATTGTTCGACGTGAAAAATTTAATGGTGTGAACTGAAAATGCCAGAAACTCTCTGGGAAAGCATATTTTCAAAGCTTTTCAATTTGGCGAGCTAATTGACTTGTTAAATATGAAAATTCTCGGTATACGAAATTCTATATATTGATGAACATCAAAACTTTAATTAGAATAGTTCGGAAACTCATATGAAAATGGCTTCTGTACTGATGGCAGTAAAAGAAATTAAGCATAAAATATAGTAAGCTGAAAGTGCAGTACACTTGATTGCATTTTGAAGAATCCAATTACCAAAATGTAGTTAAATATTGATTTTGCAGCAGTTAAACCGTAACTAAACACTTGCAACTTAACTAAATTATTGACTTAGTGAACTGCCAAATCCCTTTGGCTAACCATCGTCTTGGCCAGAAAATGCCTTAAGCTATAGCCATTTGTATAAGGACTTGTGTGTATATATATATGTATATATATATATGTATATGGCACACAATTCATGACAAAGTCCTGACAGAAGTTTTACAGGACATTGAGACTTGGAGCTTACACAGCTGAACTGAAAGTGAATGCAAAAGCGCAAAATAAATGACACTCATTTACACTTGTCGCCCTCAAGAAGTGCAGAGAAAAGAGTGGGGAAAACAGGAAACAGAAAAACACTCCAAACGAAACAAAATGAAGAAGGGAAAACTAGCGAATGATGAGTGTTTTTATGTGTGAATGATTGTTCTTATGTATGCACTATATTTTTTTTTTTTTTTTTGGGGTTACATAAAAAAAATTTGCAGAGAAAGGAAACTAATTGCCGACTAAATCAAAATGAGTTTAGAGATACGAGGAAAACCCCTTAACAAAGTTTGGCGTACGACGGACCACTTGTAGTGGACAGTCGAGCTTTCCACCCAAAGCTGCCATGAAAAAAGAAAACACACCCACACACCCAGAAACAGAAAGGCAAAAAAGCATAAAGCAGAAAACAAAAATAAAAGTAAAAATGATAAAGAAGAAAAACAAAAAAACACGAAGGACTGACTGTCCACTTGTATTAAAGGAAAACGCTGCAGGCATTTTAAGTGTTGTTAATGCCGCTGCGGTTCAGCTCAAAACTTTTTCCACAGCGCCAAATGAAACAAGTTTCCACAATTTTACAGTGCACGTGGCTAGCCACTGGTCCCACCGCGCCGCCCCACCGCCCCGCCGTTCAACCACCAACGCGCCGAGTTACCCACCATTCCAACCACTCCGACACTTGGTCTCCATCTCGATGCTCCTCACTGAGTTTTATGCATTTTCTCTCGGCCATAAAAAACGAAATTCAAAAACAAAAAAAAAGTATGTATAAAACTTGCATCACATCTCGGCTACGCGTGGCTGAGTCGGTGTTGTCATCCTAGTCGACAGGATCTCCGGCCCATCACATTTTTGAAGGTAGTGTAAAAACTACAATCATGTTCAACACTTAGGTCAGTTGCCATTAAAGTACTATAAGTACATGCAACTAACATGTGGACCAGGCTTATTCGCAAACTCCACTAATTCCTTAACCGTTCTCATCATAATACATATTTTAATTTTAAATGAACATAACTTGGTCAAAAATCAACCGATTTCGTAAATGCTATTGAGTATTAAATAAATCTGCATTTAATTTTAACATATTTTCGAAAGTTCATTTCATTCCAAGCTTTTACCATATTATTATTACCTTGACAAAATCTTCAAAAATCGATCAATTTTGGACCCCATTTTTTTGATTCTAATCGATTCTGGAACTCATAACTAGCTTTTTTTGAGGTGTATCTGATGAGTATTTTTCAAGATAAGGAAAAATTTACTCAAAAATGTCAAAAAGTCTGATATATCTGAAATTATCATTCTTTGTACTTTTAATATAGTTGAAATTATTTGTCGTTGTTAATTACTTCAGACTTTTTTTCAAGTCGATTTTGAACGACAAGTCTTTTCATTTTCAATTAGTGTACGTCGATAATGAATAATTATCTATATGGTTTCATTGCATTTACATTCCATTAACCATGTACGTTCATAATTTTCTGGAGATTTGCATTCAAAATTCGAATATTCTCTTTTAAGGTCTTTATCGTCAATTGTGAAAATTCTTATAATTATGCTTTTGGCGTCTGCTGGAAAAGATAGAGATTGTCGCCAAGTTGAAATGGGATGGTGAAAAAGGAAAATTACCATAAAGGAACGCCAAAAGATATGCGCATCTGTTCCGCATTAAATATGTCATATCCTGTTTCCTCTGCAGACACACACACACACACACACACACACAGAGACACATACTGTTGCAGAGAGACATTGTGCAGCTTATCAACGACAGGCTTCAGTGCAGCAAGGGAAATGAGAGAGACTGAGAATGAGGATACGAATACGAAGAGGCATCGCAACGCATCGGAGACAAACTCTATTTGTGAATGGTGTCTCCCAGTCCAGCTGCCAGCTCCAGCTTGGGAATTGAATTGGGAGTGGGAATGGTATCCAGTGTGTGCCAAAAAGACACAAACATCCCAAAACGTGGCAAAAGCCAAGGGAGTTGCCCCCAGTGCATTGAAATCGCAGAAATCGCAGATTGAATAACTCTGTTCAGTTTAATGAACTGGCGATACTCTTTCACCCCCACACTTCCAAGTCTGAAATCCTCTATCCAAATGAAGCTTTGATATAGTATACTCAAAGGTTGCCCCCAGCAACGAGTGTTTAAAATTACGAATTTCAGATATTTTTAGATATGTTTTAATAATATATCCGAGAGAGAATATCTCGTGAATGGAAACACTTGAATTGAGGGTATAGAGAGTGTGAAAATGTCAGCCTGAGAGTTTTCACGAACTGAAATGAATTATTTTATATTTCTTTGTTGCACATTGTTGCCTCCCAGTTCACTTCAGTCTGTTGTTGCCTTAATTGTTGTTGTTTTTTTTTTTATTTTATTTGTGTTTGTTGATTTTTTTGTTTCTTGTTTTGTAGGTGGGCACTTGCCTGGCTGTGATTGTTGACGTGGCTGGCAAACGCACACTTAAGTGCACTTGAATGTTTTTAATTAAATCGCAATTTTTGAAGCAGCATCAGCTGGAGAGCCTGAGCAAGGACCACGAGGATATACAGTAGAAATTTGTTGATGTCCCTAGATGCCACTAAAAGCTGTTGAGCAACACTTCTTTTTGCAAAATATTCCCCTCGCAACATTTACAAATTGTCCCTCCATTTGCATAAGTCTTACATGGATTGCTTGGAAAATCAATGCAGGAAAGTGCAGCTAAGGAGTGTATCAATCATGCAGCCTTGAGCTGAGGGGCAACGCTGCCAATATTTGCCAGTCAATCAGCGTAGTTTGGACAGCCTCAAGCTGCTGTTGTTTCCCATATAACATAATCAACGTCCTCAGCTTGATCATTATCACCATCATCATCAGCATCATCATTGTCGAGCCAGCAACAATATTGTCGTTGCAGCAACAAAGGCAACAGCTCTCCACTTTGCCCCAATCTGTGGTTATTTATACTCTGACTACTACCCTCCCCACCTCTGCGGCATGCCAAGCTGATGAAGATGGAGGCGATGATGATGATGATGATGACGACAAGAAGTGCACAACCCTTTGGCCACGAGAAGCAGCACTACTCGTACTTGTATCATCTTCCCTACGATTTGGCCTGTGGCATGCAGCACGTGCCTCAGCATGTTGAGTTGCTTTGGCATTGGCACATTACAGAATACACGCTGTTGCTGCAATTGCTGCTGCTCTTGCACTTGCCACGCATGCCACAAAAATAAACAAAATGCGACAGATCGGGGAAATCTTTGGCCAACAAAACTCAACAAGACCATTTCATATTCCCCGCATATCAATATACTCCATATATATTCATATTAAAAGGAATTTCGAACTGACATTAGCTTTGGGAAGATATTCAAATATATATGTATATATGTATATGTATAAGCCGTTTGTTAAGCCATCATCCGATCCAGAATTAATTGCATTTCTCTGATTTATTCCATGACAAATGCATTCAGTTGGCGTATCACAAAACGACAAATTAACAATAACTAATTGGAAGCTAATGGTCAATAGCTGCCAACAGTGTTATGGCCAAAATATCCATTTATTAAACCCGACTAAATAACCAAAACAACAACAACAAGAGCACAAGGGGAAGTGCTAAGATACTTTGGCTGAGCGCCCAAGAGGCGTCAGGCTTCACTTCCGAGTCGAGTTGAGTTTAGTCGAGTTGCCGACGCCCGAGCTGCCAAATATGGTAATATCATATAGCCAAGCATATGCATATATAGACTACATATATACATATATAAATATACATACATGCATACATATTTTGGCATAATTAGCAGCCGAGCTTCAGGCGCCAATTGAGAGAAGGCTGCTGAAGAAGCCTCGTTTAGTTTATACTCTGACAAATACTCTAACAAATGACGGGCTACAAGGAAACAGAAATATGCTTTGCTTCGAAAATGTTAATTTTATGTTCTAATACTCGTAGATATTTATTAGGTAAATTATATGTATAACTCAACCTAGAAGAATAACCTTGTCGACTTTCAATTGATTCTAATCTTGCCTCTGGTATTATCAAGCTGCAAAAACCTCTATTTGAATTTGATTATGAATTTTCTAAATGAGTTTCACTTCTTTTTAAATGAATTTGAGCTCTTGAAATATTTCAATTAAGTTTTACTGCTGAACTTCTTACATTTTGATTATAAAGTAAAGTCCCGAAAATTAATTGATATTTATAGAACAACTTGTAAATTATAAAATAAATCTGATATTAAAATTAAATTTAATCTATTGATTTTTTTAAATTTAATAAAGATAGGCTTAAAACTAAATATCTATGGCTGTTTTATATATAATATTTGATTTGCAAGCTGCCTCTGTTCTTGCATATGCCTATATTGTTAGAGTTCACATATGGAAGGACCACAACATATTGACTGGCATGTGTATGTGAATGAGCTGACAGTGTGTTTGTGTGGTCCTATGTGCACATAGATATATTTTCGGAGAGCAACATCAGGAGAGGGTATAGTTGGAGATGGGACTACGCTGGGCATACAGATTTGGCGACACGTCCTCGGGGCCAGACATAAACATGTTTCTAGCAAATGTGTGAAGTCATTTACAGAAGAAGAAAATTGGAGTGAGAGAGAGAGAGTGAAACTGCTCAGCAAAGTAGGTGAGAAAAAGGGAGAGATATATAGAGAGGGAGAGTGCGATGGAGACATGGGAAGTTGGGCGACACTCAGCTTCCAAAGAGGCAATTAGAAAATGATTTAGCGCAATTTTCGTGTGAGATTATAAATAGATGGCAGCGGAGCAGGCAAATCAGAGCAACTTAAATGTGGCACGTGCAACGCCGAGTGGCAAGTAAGTAGGAAAACAATCATCATTGAGTTGTCAACTGGGAAAATGCTCAGCAGACATATTTGTTTAATTGTAATAGCAGACAATACAAATTAAAATCGTAAATAATAAATTAACCTCGTCGTTGTCAAATCTCTGTTTGTGTTGCCTACATTTCAGGGCTGGATGTGAAAATGGTGGCGATGAAGAGAAGATGGAGGCATAGTCAGAGTCGTACGTTCCGTCGTCTGTTGTCTGTTGCCTGTGTGGCAATGTCGTCGTCGTCGTCGTCATCGTGGTTGTTGTCGTCGTCTGGTGTTGTCTTAATGCCACAGCATAACTCAAGTGGCATCCACTGATGTTCACTTGAGTGGCAAGACAGTTTGCATACTGTTAGTTACAGCGCGCTCAGCCTTTTTACTGTTGCTCCACACAGACACACATTGGCTTTGACTGTGTGAGCGCCATTTTGTCGAGTGACAGCCATTGGCGTCGCAATCGCATCAGTTGTAGTCGCCTAATGGCCGCTTTGCGGCTTAACTGTGGCATGAATAAGGCAGACAAAGTGAGAAGCACAGAGCGACACTAGGAAATGTGTTGAATGTGTGCGAGAGAGATAGATAAACAGAGAAAAAGAGAAGGAGAGAGAGAGAGAGTGAATGTAGACAGCCCTGAGGTATTTAGAGGCAGCCTGCAACTTGGCTTTGAAATATTTTATGCAGTCAACGTCGCCGCTGACGTCACGACTGCGAATGTTGGTCAACGCTTAAAGGATGCCTTAGTGGCTTCCGGTTGAAGCTGTGTAGGGATTGTCAAGTGAAATTTCCCAAATGGATAATTGATTACCTTCAACTTCTCAACTCAAACCTTAAAGTAATCCTTTTGAAATATGTATACCACATGTTGAATTAAAGTTAGAATTTAAAGTGGGAGTTCATGAACCCCGTCAAAATCTGTCTCCTTTATGCTAAAATTTAAATTGAATATAATTTGGGTTTTGATTTCAACTCACGTAATGTTTGTCCACCTCTTTGGTTCATTCAACCGGGAAAATTGACCGAAATCAGTTTGGAATTCACAGAGGGGGCTATGGAAATTTATGGCCGCAATTGCATTTTGTGAAGCAATTGAGATGTTAATAAATTTTGCGGCCTGAAATCAGGACAGACATTTGCCAACTTTGTTCGCTTGCAAAACGAAACTGAAATCAATTTGCATCGAAAAGGCTCTTGGCGAATTGTGGACAGCATTTTCATGTAGAAGGGAGATGCGTTTTTTGGTTGATGTATCACCGTCAGCTCTATATCAATCACTTAACTACATTCCCTTGAAATTCATTTTCAACCAGCTAAAGCCAGAAAATAAAAACGAAATTATAAAAAATCCAAATTCAAGTGGATTTAAATAAAACAATTGGGCAGGACATGCACAGTAATGCAACAAAAAAAAAATGTTATAAAATATAAGTAAATAAAAAGAGATCATATAAAATTTTCATGCGAAAATTCTGCACGTTCTGCGTTTTCTATTTACTTTTTTCGCTGCTCTAATATTATTTTCTTCTATTTTATATTTTCGTTTTTTTTTTTTTTGTGCTGAAACATACGCCAAAACTGTGTCCCACCAGAGAGCTTACTATCCCATCCATCTCCCCCTTGTTACACATTTATTCCGCACGTTTTGTTATTCTACAAAAATGTATATATTTTTTATGAAATTTATTCGGATCTCTGGTACTTTTCTTTCTCTTTCTCTCAGAACTGCTGTCATTGTCCATCTCGTGTTCGGCTATGAAATGAACACCAAATATTTTGTTAACAAGAATTTCGGACTCCACAAATAATTGTTTACAAGGCGGATTATCCTGACACATTGATGCCCTTTGTCTGGGAGCATTTGTTAAGTTTACAAATAACATATACATATATAATACATTTTATATTGTGTTGATATCAGAAAGTTTGTTTAGGCTTAGAATCAATATGCTCAACAATGAACAAATCTATATGAAAATATATGTCAGAATGGTAACAATTGTAAGGAAATTTTAATAAATTTTAAAAAAATGTAATTTTTATCTTTCTTCTTAATTTGATTAAAAACAAACTGAGTAATTAATAATTCAAACTTCTTTCCAGTAAAAAAGAAATTTATTTTAATAATTTGTACACTGTATTAATAATGGAAAAAAAATAACAGAAATAATTTAATAAATAAATTTAAATTTTAAATAAATAAATAAATAAATTTGTCAAACTTAAATACATTTCCTCTACCTTCCGCCATATCCTAGTAGATTACTATTAATTAATCTTCCTTCCCTTTCACACCGTCGCACTATGCTGGGTGTTACTTTCATTCTTAAACTTATCAATGGTGATATTGACTCTCCTTTCTTACTTAACAAATTAAACTTTTCACTTCCTATTAGATCTACCCGTTTCTTTTCCTTATTAAAAATTAGCACTTGCCCTACTAATTACCTTATGCATGAACCTTTTAGAGTACTTTGTTCTGAGTTTAACAGACTTTACGGGGTTATTAGATTAGAGTCTTCTATTTCCACCAATAAAGCCTTAATCTTAGAACATTTACGCACACATTAATAAATTAATCTCTGGTGGTGGTCATTGATTTGATTGGGTTTTCCTGGGTTTCCCCAATCCTAGCAACAAATGTTGAATCAGTTTACATTTACTCACCCCAGAACTATTTATTTATTATTTTTATTTCATATTTTCCTTTAATTTAATTCTAATTTTATATTTTAAATATTTAATATATATAATTTAATCATTTTTCAATTTAATTTTAATTTTACATTTAATTTTAAATTTCTGTCGACTGTGTATAGTTGACATTAAATAAAAATAAAATAAAAAATAAAATAAAATAAATTTTCTTTAAATTAAATAACCATTGAAGTCTTTGTGGAAATTCAAATTGAATTGACTTTTATCTCACAACCGCAATCACTTGATCGTCTTTTATTGAAATATTTAATACATCACACCAGAAATATCAAACAATTTCCATAGACAGATAACATTTTGTTATTGTCAAGACTGTTGTCATGGGTTAGAGGGCTGGGTTGTTATACTTTTGGAAGCCATTTTGCGATTTGTTGTGATTTCGCATTTATTAAAAATCATTGGAAATAATTTCGCATAAGTGTTTCGTGCCAGAAGTTAAAAATACATGCAAAAAGTGAAAAGGGAACATTTTCTTTCTTGTTTTTTGCGCATTACGAAAAAGGGTGAAAACACAGCAAAATGTAAAGCAATAACTACAACGAATTCTGCATACTCTACTCTAAGAAAGTGAGGGAAATTTTAAGACCTCTACTATGGGTGGAGACTAATGAGAGTCTCAGACAGCTTATGCTAATGATCTGCCCCCATTTAAGTCGACTTACGAAGGTAGTGTGTAGGGCAGGTTGATGTTAACAAAGTGCTGAGTCACCGTAGGGCATTGAAAAATCGAAAAGAATAACGTAAAAGAAATATTGTTTACCTTTTTCGCGTCATTCGCGGCGACAAAATGAAATCAAAACACGCGCCGTTTGCTTAGTATAAATACCCCGAGCGGGTCCCCAAAAAATGTTGCACTCTTCGCAGAGAAAGTGGCAAGACACAAAAACAGAGAGAGAGAGAAGTAGAGAGTGATAGATATAGAGAGTGGGGGAGAGCTGAGAGCCCCACAGGCTGGTGTTATGCTAAATTTAAAGCATGTTGCGGCTGAGATTAGAATAAAGACAAGGCGCGTGTTGCGACTACGACATGTTCGCTGTCGTTTGTTGCAACTAGGGTGCGATCTTCATGCTCCCCCCCTCCACTCCCCCTCACTCCTAACATACTTGAATATACATATATATGTATATGTGATGCGATGCGATGCGAGTTGGGACTAACATCTGGCATGGCATATCACACGCGTGCGCGCTTTAATTAGCTTTGAGGTTGATTGGGGCAACGAATAGAGTACAAAAGAGAGCGAGAAAGAGAGAGAGAAAGAGAGAGAGAGAGAAAGAGAGGGAGATGCATGCAGAGAAAGGGAGAGCAGTTGTTGCTTTGCTTGCACATGTCAAATGCAATTCGTGGGCAAGTAATATATGTGAGTGTTTACTTCGGTTGTCCGCCCATCACACACACACACTCAGTACACACAACACACAGCATGTTGTGTTTATGTTTAGACATTGCAGTTTCAGATTGTCCAAATGCTTCGCCTAAATGTTGATTATTTGAAATTGCTCATTGCCGCAGACACGAGTATCCGAATGCATATTGAAAGCCCAATACGAAGCCACAAATCAAACACAATTGCCAAAATGCCAAGTTCAAAATTAAACAAACATTCTAGCCAAAGAGCCCCCCCCCTCCTCCTCAGACAACACCCCTTTCCACAATTTGCATTTCCCCCATTAGTCAACTCAAATTGCAGGCATTATTCGTAGCAGGAGGCATTGCAAAGGAGAAGTGGACAAACTATATAGAAAACTATGATTTAAGGTACAAAAAATAAACATAGATTAAAATATTTAACTTATTCTTAATACAGTCGATACATACTTATAGTAAGTTAACCCTTAAGCTGTTACATTTTAAAATTTTAAAGTAAGTCCCTTTTGAATTTTCAAAATCGACGTTTTTAGACTTAAAATCAATATCTAATTCCTCTCGTTTCGTAATTAACGTTAAAAACCATCTATTTGCAGTGCTGCCCATCATTATGATGGATGGCTTTGGTGCAAATTAAATTCCTTATTGCTCCTGGCCAGCTGCAGGGGAGCTGCTGCAGTTGGTCCAAAACCGCAACAGACACCAACATGAAGCATTGCTTAGGTCCCCCACCTCATCACTCCTCCACTTAAAACTTCCCCTTGCCTTGCAGACATTCATGTGCTCAGTTCAAATACAAATTTGTAGTCGTATTCACAGTAAACTTAAGCTGAGCTGTGCTGAGACCTCAGAGCTGCAACTGCAACTTGCAACACAAAATGTAAATGCAAATGCAACTGCAAGTGCATTTCATTGGCTTCGGCTTCGGCTATGTCTAAACGGAAATTGCAGTTGGCTTAAAGCGAATGTTAGTTGGCAACATTAATCAAAACATGTTATTTTTGGGTCACAAAGGTGTGGCATCTGCATAAATTAGATTATGGGGTGGCAAGGCAGCTGAATATATGCCACTTGCAACTCGCATGAATACTTTCGTATTCACTTTAATTCTCGCCTTCAATAGCAGACAATCGAATCACACACACACACACACAAATTCACACACACACACACATATTTCCGCTTCCGTTTTGTCATATTTTTTTATGGGAATCCAACAGACTTTTGTCGTCCTTGGCAACAGACGAAAAAAATGTCCCGCAAGCTGCAATCTCAGCCAGACTCATTGTAATGCAGCCAAAAATCGGTATCTATATCTGTATGTATATATATATATAACTGTATCTGATTCGGAATCAGATGCGGTATCAGAAACAGTAACAAATTCAGGGCCGTTTTCAGTGTTTGCCTCTGTTGCAGTTTTGGCGTCTGCCACAGAGGAGGTTAAATTGTCCGTGAAGGATTTATCTGCTGAGAATTATGATTTATAAGCTCGCCCAGTCAGTTCCACTCACAACTTGCAAACCCCATGCATATACATATTTACAAGCTATGTAGTGGTATCTCTTAGATGCACCAATTTCTTTGATTGTTTCTGGCCATTGACCCCAATTGGCACTGGGTCACAGGACAAATAAAACCACATTGAGCAATGAGAAAGCATTGCATCCCCTTCGCTCGAATGCCTCGAGAAATATGACTGGCACAAATCTAAAATTGAATTGAATTACGTTTTGCTTTTAACTGTAGGTGAAACTATATATATCCATTGTCTCCAAAAAGTAGTAAAACAACAAATGGAAGTAGAGCTGCAAGATATTTTCGCCTAGCATCATAAGTTGCAGCAATATTGCCAATCTCACTCAGTTTTAGTTTCTTAAATTTTAAATACAGTATTTACCTTCACCATTCTTAATTTTGTTAAATTCCTTAAGATCAACACAATCCTGTGTATTACTATTTTGAATTCGCCCTCTAATAATAATATTATTCCAAATGGTGATAAAAATTAGAACTAAAAGAGCTTTTCAACAACAAGTTTTAAAGGATCAACTTAAAGTTATAAAATTGTATTTAGAACTTTTTCTTGGGCAGCTTTTTAGCTAAGATTACTATTTTGCTACGCTGAAGTTTCGCATTAAGCTCTATAAATTTAACAGCATCACTTACAGCAAAAAGCTTCTATTTCGATTATTTTTAGCGAATACATAAACCTAAATAATACATTCTATCGACTAGAGTGCTCGACTTTAAGACATCCCGTTCAGATTGAGTCGTTAGTATGTAAAATTCACGAAGATCAATTGATTGAGTTATGGCAGTTCAAAGTTTAGAATAGGCTAATTTCGGGAAAGGGTCACTTTGGCACATTTTTATGTACATTTCTAGCCATATCTCAGGAAATTCTAAACAGAAACACCTCAAACGAAAAATTGGGGTCAACATTTTATATTTTTATTTTTTATGAGGGGTAAGGGGTTAATATGCAAAATTGGTCAAATTAAAAAAAATTTAAGTTGCCGTAAATGAAAATTTTTAAATGATGTTTTATATTGTCATCAAAATAATTAAAAAAATTAAAATTTCATGATAATCGGATGATTTTTGACAAAGTTATGGTAGTTCGAAATTAGTGAAAATGAAATTTTTTGAAAATGGCATTTTTGGTCACTCTTGAACACATTTTTGGCCATATATCGAGAAATACTCATCATAGTAATGAGATTAAAAATAAAATGGTAAAACTGATTCCAACAACCAATCAGATTTAGATTTGCAATGATTTTCAATCCGTTGACAAAACATCAAAAATGTGAAAGCTGCGTTACACTTGATACCTTTATGCGAGTTGAAAGTTTACTGGGTGATATATTTAGGTGAATGAACAGAACAAGTTCAAGTTAGCTTTCATTTATGGCATCTAGTGCAGTGGCTTTTAGTGAAAACACAAACCTTTCTGAAATTTCTTTCAGTGCTTTTAAAACCTTGCGAAAGCTATCGCGGAACTAAATATATATGGAGCACAAAAAAAAACTCAACTTTTGGATACCCTTATGCAAATTTAAATTAGATTAAGATACACTTGGTAGTTGAAATCTGTTTTCCAATTTAAATATGAGTGTTATTATATATACACTACTTTTGCTTGCCATGAACGGTTTCGAAATAATTTTCGAAGAGGAGAAACAGAAACCAATAAACTAGAAATAAATTCGAAGCATTCTCATTTCTCCTGAGTCCGCATACTGGGAAATTTATCCCCCTTAACTGAAGCGTAAGGAAATTTGCTCAGCATGTAAGAGTTGTTTGGCATGCGCGCTCTCTCAGAGCAAACTTTTAGTTCCATTGAGGGCCGTTTGGCGCCAGTGTGCCGGAGAGTGACGATTTGAGGCATTTTGCGATGGCTGCCGACGCAAGTTTGCGAAACGGTTGAAAACGAAGGGCACGGCATGTGTGGCAAGTGGCATGCGCCTCCTTTTGGCCGACTGATGTAGCCAAGTGGCATGTCAGTTCACGTTCGATATTTGTGTTGTTTGGTAGCGGTGCACGACGGGCGCATGTTGCAAGTGCCGCAAAAAAAGGAAGCTGAACGAAGCTGAACGCGTCGCGTCGCGTTTTTCAATATTTGTACAATTTCTTTCTATGCACGCGTCTGCGAACGTGTGTGCGTATACGTGCGAGAGTGTGTTTCGTCCTTGTATGTGTGTGTACGTGTGCGTGTGCGTGAACGTGTGTGTACTTTGGGCCAAAAGGCATTACCAGTTGTTGCATTGACCAAAAACAACGCCCAGGCCCAGGCCCAGTTGCGAAAAGTAAAAGCAAACACTTTGTTTGACCACACGAATAAATAAGAAGCAAAAATAAACGAGGAAAAATTTATGAAAATCAGATTCAACATCAGCCGCAGCCACAGCATCTGCCACAACCGCAGTCCAGTTCATGTGTACATATATATATGTGTGTGTGAGTGTGCGAGAAAGTCGAAGGCGCCAATAAGTCGCAACTCGAAAAAGCAACGCCTACTCTAAGGCGCTGTAACCCGCAGAAAGTAAATAAAGCAAGCAAAGCAAAAATATACAAAATAAATACGAAGAGCAAAGCAAAAATAATAATAATCGAATACAAAGTAGAGAAGTCGAGAAAATATTTCTAGCGTAGCTAGAATTGTGTGCAGAGTGTTCAAAGTGAAAAGTGAAATTAACTGGAACAGCTTCTGAATCTAAATCAGACCAAGGTTCGCATCGCTTCTATTCGATTTGGTTGATAGCGCTCGGATCACGTCTTAAGAAACGGTAATTGAGTTCATAAATCATTCATAATTAAAGCACATTCGCCACGCGGAATTTAACTTGAAATGGATTTACGGGTCTCTTAAGTTCTTATCTAACATGCGAATCTGTCATTGCCGCAGGACATGTCAGCTTCGACTAAGGCTTGATTGATTGGCCGCAGATCTGAGTTGGCAATCACCTGCCCACAGCTTAGTTCCTTATGTCGTCCTAAGTGTTTGTCGCCAATTGCCATTTTCTATGGAACCTGACTTTTCCTCGTTCGTTGACAGTTACACAATTAGTACAAGTTCCGAACCTATTCCAGGAATCGCAACTATGCCAACCTTATGCCCACAAGAGTTTACTGAGTGCGTGCTCCTCCGTGTATTTTTTCCAATTATCCTTCATTGAACCCCAATGACCTGCTCTCGAACTTACTAAGAAGGACTAGAGATGAGTTTATCGACAGTGAAATCGCCAAATATTGAGAAAACTACGAATACATTTAATTCTAATTAAATAATAATTTAATTTTATTATATTTGCTTTGAAAGTAATTTGTTTATAAATTTTACATTAGGAGAGATTAATGATAGTTTAGGTATTGGTAAAATATTTAAAGACAAAAGTTCTTGGACCTTAAATAGCATACTTAAATACTTGTCTCCAGTTGATTGATGGTTGATTGATATAGGTATACATTCATATGAAATTCCAAACTTATATTATAATTTTAAATTAATATATTTCCATAATATATTTACTGCATTTTTTCCTTTTTAATAAATATATATTTTTTAAATGCAATATTTTATTTTTATTTATGTAATATAATTTTATGTAATATTCTACTTCCCTCTCTCACACTCTCTCTCTCTCTCTGCACTGTTGTTATTTGGTCTTTTAATTAAATATTTATTTTTATGCGAAATAAAATGTGTGGACATTATCGGTTCTTGGCCAAAGTCCGGCGGATGTGGACCCCGTGGGCGATGACTATTGTAATTATTTGTTGGGACGGAAGTGCTCACAATCCAAGCACACAACCTGGAGGGGGGTACGGGTGGTGGGCTGGTCTGCTTAGTCGCTGTGATTAATAATGCTTAATTGCAAGTATTTGCGTGGCAGAGTGTCCACACAGAGAGAGTGAAGAGAGTGAAGAGAGGAAGAGAGGAAGAGAGGAAGAGTGATTGAGAGAGGGGGAAGGCATTTGCCGTGGCTGTACGTTTGATTGATTACAACATTTTGTCGCACTAATGCCGAGAGAGCAACAAGAGAGAGCCGGATTAATCCTCTTGATAAGTTTTGCGTATACTTAACTTAACAGTAAAGATTAGTGACGCTCTGGGGTATCAAGATGGTGGATCCAGGGAGACGCAGAGGCAGGTCGAGGAGCTGTGATTGCTGCCTTTAACCACTTGAAGGCTAATCAACAATTAATGAGCAATTAATATGCAATTTACTGAAAGCAACTTCACTGTCCATTGCACTGATGATATCTCCATATATCTCCCAGCATCTCTTTCTCACACTCTCTTGGTGTGCATAAATTAATGCTGAGAGGCTCTTGCTTCAAGCTTAATTGATCAATCGCTCACAACTCACAACAATTGGGATAGGGAATAATTTATAGACGTAAACAACGTATGATTATTAATTTTCAAAAATTTCCATACTGTTGACGGAGTTTTTTAAAATTGTAATTCACATATCAAATATCAAATAAACAATCGGAATGTTTGCTTAAAATGTGTAAATAAAAAGGGAGAGAAATGAAAGGTATTTTTAATTAATTTTTAATATTCAACAAACAAAAGTGTTCAATATAAATTTGTAAGCAAATATTGTATAAATATGCAATTTGTGTACTCCATAAAAAAAAAACCGTCACAATTGGAATGGCAGCACTTACACTTTAACAGTTTCTGTATAATTTTTAAAGCCACATGATGTTAAATTCTCTTCGTGCAGGTGTATACTAAATAGTGAAGACCATAAATCATGTTCATTGGCCTTGTCAAGTGGCAGCTACAAAGTTCCAATACAATGGCATCAGCTACACGCAAAACGTAAGAAGGAAATCCAAAGTATCGAAATTACCTTGAACTGGAAGTAACATTATAAATGAATTAGCAAAGCTCTCAAAATATACATTTTTCTGTACAGCACTTTTAGTTAAGTGTTTGCTCATATACTTTAAATATCAACTGCAGTCAAATAAAATCATCTGTAAATCTGCATAATTAAAACAACAAAATGGCACAACAACAAAATCGAGAGCATATTCACATGTGTTTCACATTTGAGGCTGACTTCAATGCAGTCAACTCTCTGCTGCTGCCTCTGCATTAATTCAATTGTTGTGTTGTGATTTTCCTGTCTCTCCCCTCTTTTGCTGCTTCCTTGTTGTTGTTTATGGGAGGCAATTAGCAAAAGTTTTCTGGCTGAGTGCATAAAAAGTGTAGCATACTTTGCTGCGCACTGCCAGTATTCATGCCCTACAAGCGCTGAAAGTGTATGTGTTGGCATAAGCATGTCTGTGTGGGTGTGTTGTGTGTGTGTGTGTGTATGTTGCAAATGCAGGCTGCTTGTGCCATGTAATTGAATATTAATCATACGGCGCCCCCTGGCCATAATTCATACGACACGTTGCACGTTGCCGTTGACTCTGGGCAGGTAACGAGTCTCGTTCAATGCCATAAAGTACTATAAAAAAGGGCAAAGAGATGTTTGCGGAGGGAGAGAATTGCTGCTCAATAGCGCGTGTGTGGCAGTTGCACATACATGTATGCAACAGCAGATCGTTTAAAAAAACAACAAGCTCTCCCAACAACAACAACAACAATGACAACTCATGCTCATGTCACTGGTTGCCTGGAAAGGCATGTATTCATGGGAGCTATAAATAAATTTGCTCATATTTCAGCACATGAACAATAATTAAATTCGTTTATATTGCAGATGGGAGCTGCTAACCATTTCCTGCATTCCTTTTCGTTTTGCACCGCATTCTCCATTCCTCCCCTCCTCGTTCTCTTCCCAATCACCTCTTCTTTTGCGATGTTGTCTTTATGGTATACTTTTTTGTCTGTTGACATTTATAATGGAAATGAATGCTGATGCTGCAATTGCTGTGGCAGTTGCAGTTGCCGTTCCATTCTGCCACGAGGCATTTTTTATGCAGCCCAATTAATTGTTTTTCTACATGCTCTGCACCCACCGAACTGCCAAAAAAAATTAAAAAATTAAATAAATAAAAAAAAAATGTTATGCAGTTAAGGCAAAAATTATTACACCACACAGAAGTGTGTTCGGTTTGTTGAAGTTTATGGCTCACATACACACACACTCACTCGTTTAAATTCAGTTTGTATCGCAGATTTCCATCTCGTTTTTTGGTAGAAAATTGACAATATTGGAAATTAATTAAGGCGCCATTTGTTGAAGCCTCCTCCCTGTTTCTGAATCGAAGCTCTGCTAATGCCCACCAATTGGAATGATTTGGCACTAACAGATCCATAAATACAGTGAAAAAAATATATATACCTTATATACATCATAGTTTATTACGCAGAAACAAATTGATTTAAAAGCACAAATTAAGTGATTTTTTCTGCGACTTTAACTGTAGAAAATCAAGTTGTCCCATAAATATATACATTTTATGGAACTTAATAATTTTTTGAATAAATCAAGTGTTCCACAGTTCATAAAAACACTATCATAAACCTTTGACTTTAGATTTTAATTTAAATCTTGAAATTTATCGGTTTTCTGCGATATCTTAAGGCAGCTGAGAACAAATGAATTGCATGTCCCGTAATGGAGCTAACGGTCTTCAGGATTTCTGGTAATAAATTTTAGTGGGCCTGCAATTAAATGACAAATTTCCTTCTGCCTCAACTCAACTCCTGTTCTCTCTTTTCTTTTAATTAAATTAAAAAACCGCGCAAACACATGATATATGTGTGTTTTATTGTATATATCATTATTGCCCCCATATGCACTGCTGTTTTATATTTTAATTATAATATTATGAGAGTCTGCACATATATTGAATTAAATGTTAAAGTCAGTTAAGCACACATACATACATACTTTGTTTAATTTGTATTCGCGCGGAAAATGTAAATTTATTTTTATTTATTTATTTTTCTGTTTTTTGACAAGTTGTCCGTGAAAAGCAAAGACGCAAAACGGCAATAAAAATGACACGTTGAACAATCTCCAAGGAATCATAAAATACAAATTCAAAAAATGAAAAGAAAGTAAAGCTCTCCGCTGTTAGCTTCAATTTTGACATAAGCTGAAAATGTTTGACATCTCTTTAAATTCAAATGAATTAAAAAGTAACCAACAAAGATATGCATTAAGACACATTATTTTAAAGAAACTAGAGTGCTTAAGAAATAAAAGTGAGCTAAAAATAAATTTCGTTGATATTATCTATTGAACAGTTACTGCCTTGGATTACTGAACTATCTGATTGAAGTATTGTTATAAGTCAGTGAAAATAATGTTGCTTTATCTTAATCAGCTCTACTTTGTAGCTTCAAATTGCCTTGCGGAAAACAACATTTCGCTTATTTTATTTTTTTATACTTACTTCATTTTATTTGAGTCGTAAATTTAACACAGCAAAAAGCTTTGCCTCCTTATGACAAACACTCACTCTGCTCTTCTCTCTTTCCCTTTTCTCTGTGTCTATTTCTCTCTCATTTCTCTACTCGCCGTCTCATGTTTTTATTCTCTCTGGCCCACAATCGCTTACTATGGAGATGTCGCGGCCTTTGGCACTCATAAAGTGGGGACTTGCTTCCCTCTCGTCCTTTTTTATGTACGCTCTCTTTTGTCATATACTTTAAGAATTTTAATTTTGAAATGTCTTGCAAATGTTTCTCCACCTTGTGGTTCTAAGTGACTTGGCGACGAGTTAATCCACAAATATTAAAATTCTGTCGCTGACACTGTGCACGAAGCAGACAACATCGAGGAGTGCTTTAATTATGTGTGTATGTCTCTCTCTCCCTTTCTCTCTCTCTCTCTCTCTTTTTATCTTACATCGTTTCTCTCGCTCTATGTGTGACATCTTAGGTTGTTAACACAAACATTCCAACACGTTAAGGACTCTCGCGTTGACAGACTTGACGAACATCCCTGTCACAGCTATCGGTGTCACAAACAGAGATTATTAGTTAATTAAGTCAAATAAATTTTGTGCTTGCAAATCATATGAAAATTTTTAAAGAAACTCTCAGCAAAAGTAAATACAAGAAAATATATATATCTCCTCTTTGGAATTGTTTGTTCAAGTATAAAGTTACATTAATTAAGTCTGCTTAATGAAAGGCAATAAATTTGTGTGTTGGTCGCATGCAAAGCCAAATAACCGTGACTAAAATAAGGAAGCACGTGACAAGCTGCCACGCCCATGGTGCCCACAAAGCAAAGATGGCGTCAATCTGCCATACTTATAATATATACATATAAAAATATACTTTTTTTTGGGCTTATTTATGTGATTAGGGAAGTGGGGGAAGGAGTCTCGTGCTGCCACTTGCTACTTGCCACTAGCATTGTGGCAAGAATAAAAGCGATGACGACTATGATATGCATGTGTGGCATAAACGAGAACAGTGAAAGCCCTGAGATTGCTCAAGATAAATGGCACAAGTTGGCTACGCTTGGCCATGTCCTGCCACAGTGGCTCAACTACTTGTACTGCTGCTCAATATCGTATCCGATCCACAGCATAACTGAAGTGGGCTAAGACACAATGGCAAACACTTGATTTATGTTTATTATGTTGCCCTGTCAATATTACCCACCCAACCCACTTCCCCAGTCCCATTTCCCCTCCTGCTCTTTTGCTTCCTCTTC
Organism: Drosophila quadrilineata; assembly: GCA_018150725.1. NCBI lineage: Eukaryota > Metazoa > Arthropoda > Insecta > Diptera > Drosophilidae > Drosophila > Drosophila quadrilineata. The sequence goes on from JAECWN010000375.1 coordinate 2,062,687, forward strand.
CACATCCACTTGTTTATTAAAAGACAATGGCGATGACAGGCGACGACCGAGAGAAGAATTATGGCCACGTTTGCAAAATATCCAAATAGCAAATGGTAAACTATAAATGGCAGAGAGTATGGCAATTAATATTCTCAACAGCAATATATATATATATATATATATATATATATTTGATTCGTGTCTGCCGATGTCTGAGAATTATTCGTGCATTCAATCGCGATTTTCATTCGTTCACTCGTTTTGAATATTCAAGTGCCTCGACCTTGAAATGAGAGACAGCTACTCAACTCATCTTTATCCCTGCTCCCTTCTTACTCTCCCCCAGTCTGCGGCTGTTCACTGCAATCTGCCATGATTAATTGAAAATATGGCAGACTTGGTCGACAACAATGGAAGTACATCATTATCGTCAGTTATGCTCATCATCGTCAATGGGAATGAGTTCGAGGAATATATGTATTCATACTCATGCCAACTATTAATATCCATTTGTGTAATGCCAAACAATGCAAATGCACAAACAGGGGAAATGAAACTTTTCTTTCTCGTTTTTTTTTTTGGTACTGCTTTTATTTTTTGTTTGTCTGATTTTTTATTGTTGTTGAATCAACTAAATAGAGTTGGGTATAAAAGACACATACATACGCAACCAATGAATTTTTCACTGAATGAAAATGCAGCTCGCTTTGTTGCAGTTGAATTTCCATAATTACTCAAAAAAAAAACAGAGGGAAATTTCTTTATATGTATATGAAATATATTCAGTTCGCACACATGAACTCAACCTTGAATTAAAGGAAAAAATGCCCAAAAAAGAAAAAAAAAAACAAAAACTGAAAGCCGCATGTATATGTGAGTGAATGAGTCTGAGTGTGTGTGTTTCTGTTTGGTGTCGTATGCGCAATTTTTATGCAAATACGCAAATAATACATACACATACACATACACACATGTATGCACACACATCCACACACACATACAGAGAATGAAAGGGATAGGGGAAAGTGAACGGATCAGCAAACAAACCCGAAACCATATCCGTATACCAATGTTGCCTCTTTTAACAGCCTCAGTGATTTTTCTTTTCTCTCTCCTTCCCTCTCCCTCCCTCTCTCTCTCTATCTCTCTCTCCGTTTTCCACATTCTCTTCGTCCGTTGCCTTCGTCCTTTTCTCTGCATTGTTGTGCTTTGCTGCTTGGGCAGGTTTCGCTTTATTCTCGCTGGTGTTGGAGTGTGAAAAAGCGAGCTTTAAATAAATTAAATATAATATATTTGGCCTGGAAAAATGCCACACACACAACAACACACACCATCACACAAATAAGAGGAATGAAAACCCAGAGTTATGTGTAAATGTTGAGATCCGCAATGTATTCGAAGTGTATAAAATCAAACTGTTTGATTTGTCAAAAGAGTTACTTACTTAAATTTAACTAAATCTTCAATAATATTTAGGAATCTTTGGCAACAATAGTTGGATTTGCATTCAAAACTGGGGATTTTTTGTCATTTTGACTTAACATAATTTTTATGGTTATGTAAAAATATTTACATTTAAAAAGTTTCCTGAGAGAGTAAAGCCTTACTCGATTATCTCTTTTTTAATTTATCGAATTAAATTAATTTTGATTTATTTTATTATGACACTGGGAATATTTGACAATTGTTAGATTTACATACAAAAGTAAAGATTTTTATCATTATGTGATTACAAAAATTTGTTAGTGAAGCACTAGAATATCTTTTTCAAGTTGTCCCAAAAATGGGAGTTCTTAGCGTATTAACTTTTTTTGTATTCTGTTATTTAATAATATTTTGTTCAATTAATTTTATAAAAATAACATTTAGTAATAATTGTTAAATTTATATTAATATCAGAGAATCATGTGAGTTAAATAAATTTTCGTTTGTAAAGCGTAAGCAAGTCTTTTCAAAAATGACTTAAAAAAAATATAATCCAACTGCATTGAATTAGATTTTATATAATTTATCAAATTACTTTTCTTTTGTATGAGTTTTATCAGATTTTTATATGCATTTGATAATAGTGTAAATCAAGTGAAATAAACAGCAAAGAGACAGTTGCTGTTCATTATATAATCAGTGTATGAAAAGGGAGTGAAAGTGAGCGACATACTGTGCTAATTTGCTTTTTGAGCTCGTTGTTGGTTCTGCTTTTTTGTTTTGTTTCGTTGTGTCACGGTCAGCTGCCAAAAAGTAAAGAGAGTGAAGAGTGACGAGCGAAGAGAGTAAAGAGTAAAGAGAGTGAGAAGACAGCAGGAGGAACATAAAGCAGACGGCATGTCAATCAAGCAACGCTTGTGCGCAAAATGAAGAAAAAAACGTAAACAGGATGAGAGCAAAAGAGAAAAAGAACACATATACAGAAGAGATAGAGAGAGAGAAAGGGAAGAAACTGCAAACAGAATGTCTTCATTTGGCAGTGACACACACCAACACACATACACACATAGAGAGAAAGGAGAGAGTGTGTGCGGTAGGCATGAAAGAGGTAGGCAGGGAACGAGTTCATAGCCCTGTGGGTTGTGCTATGAAAACAAAATTAATGTCAGCTGGCGACCCAACAACGATGATGTTACATTCCCCAGCATCAGCAGCATCCTTGGCTCCTCCTTTCAGCCTTGGCCAGATAGAGATAGAGATACAGCAAGATGCCTCTCTGTTGCACTCCCTGTTTCAATGGCATGTAACAGCTTTCTTTCATCAAAGCGAATTTAGTTTTGCTCATTTTTTTTTATATCACATTTTTTTTCTACTATTTTCCTTCTATTTTTTTGTGGAATATTTTTCGTTTTTGTTTCGTTTTGTCGACCTTGTTAATGACAAACAATATGCATAGTTTTTGTAGCTGCCTGGCTGCTGTCTCTGTGTTCCATTTGTTTCATGTGCCATTTCGAAAGGGGCTTGGGGCACATTCACCGCATTCAGCCAGGCAGCACAGCAGGCGCACCACAGCATCATTTTTTCCTCTCTTTTTTTTGATTATTTTTTTTTTGTTTTTTTGAGGCCTTGCAGCTTGCCCCACGCGCTGTCTGTTCTCATTTAATGGAGAGCAATAAAAAATATAGCCGCTTCACGGGGCACAACAAGCTGGCAAGTAGCGAGTGGCAAGTAGATACTCACAACAGCCTCAACAGTGGCAAAACATAAATAGGAAAACATTATAAACAAAATGCGTCCGTGTCCGAGATTCACTCTTAGCTGAAGTAAGAGAAGGAGGAAGAGACTTGAATTGAAACAGAAGCTCAAATTGAGAGTCCTGTTTGTGTGTTGGTGTGTGTGTGTGTGTGTGTGTGTGTGTGTAACCCCATTGCCTAGTTTTGTGCCCAGCGGAAATGTCAACAAGAGTTGAAGAAGTGGCAGCATGCTTTCCAACTTGCCTCTTCATCATCAGCTGATTCTTCTTCTTCTTTCTCGGCACCTTCTTCTTCCTCTGCTTCGTCGTTCATTTTATGGCACACATTATGCAAAATTTTCGTTACGAGTTTTTATTGGCGTAACAAAAATGTTTTTAATACGCAATGGTCTGGAACCGGAGTGATAAGCTTGAATTATACAACTGTCTCTCTTACTCACTATGTCTCTCTCTCGCTCTCTCTATCTCTATCTCTCTCTCTCTCTCTCTCTCTCTCTCTATATATCTGTGCCTCTTTCTTGGTCTGTGTCCGAGTTGATATTCTTTATAGTGTCCCTGGGCAACGGTTGCTGATTGTTGTTTTTGTTGCACACTATTTGATGTTGGCAAATTTATCTCAAAATGTGGGTCACTCCCAGCTGTTGATTGAGCTCTCTCTTTTCTCTCTCTCTCTCTCTCTCTTTCTGTCTCTCTCTGTCTTTCTCTATCTTTCTTTCGCTCTCTCTCTGACTCTTGCCAACCTCTTTCTCGGCCTGTGTGTGGTCACTTTTGGGCCAGACCAAAACAGTTGAGAAAAGAAAGGCCAATGCCAACCATTTTGTTTTCGATGTTCGTTATCCTGAAATTTTAAAATACAACTAAAAACAAGCTCAACTCAAGTCTATCTCTCTGTCTGTCTGTCTGTCTCTCTGTCACAGTGTCTGACAGTTGTCTTTGCCAAGTGTTTGTGTGTCTGTTTCTCTTTCGACAGTTCTTGTTTGTTTTTGTTACTTCCATTCAATTTTTTGTTGTTCATTGCTTGAAAAAGAACAAAATAAACTGTTGAAAATATGTGAAAGCATTTAAGAGAAAGAGTATTTCTGAAAAAGGCCTAAAACTATTTATGTGTGAATTATGTATGTAGATTTGGACAATAGAGAAAGTTTGGAAAGGAGAGTTTTAAAAGCGTCTAAAATAAGTTCATTTCTAGAGCTGAGTGGGCAGTTGATAAATGAGATTATATTTTAGAAGATGATAGAGAAACGTAGAGATAGAATCTCATGCGTAAATAAAGACTGACGAAAATATTTGAAACTCTTTAAAAATTCGAAATTTGAGTTGATTTTAAAAACTCTTAATTGCGACTTCTTCTACACGCAATTTTATAACATATTTAACAAATGGCAGCTGCAGTTGAAACTCTATTTAAGTGAAAATATTAATATGTGAGTCGTGAAAAAAGTAAAAAAAATAGATTCACACAGATCCTCCCACATTCTGTCGTATGTGAAACAATAAACGCAATTAAATGCTGCATAGATTGTTGTCCTGTTTCTTGGTCTGTGGCGCCTGCTGCATGCCACATGCTGCCTGCTGAATATGCTTCTGCTGCTGTTGCAGCTTGGCCCGCAACGTAATTTCATTGCATTCAATTACATTTTGTGCAACAATAAAATCCTTGAACTTTTGCTTTAGCAGTGTGGCGGTGGTGGTGGTGGTGGTGGAGAAGTGGAGCTGTGGAGCTGTGGAAGCACTTGGGCTGACCCACTTGAGAGATGGTTGAGCGGCTCGTTCAGCTCTTGAAAATGAGTCTCGAAGGAGCACGAATGGCGTCAGCAGTGCTTGTGGCTGCCACAGCCTGGCTGCCTGGCATGCCTGCTCTAAATGTCCTTCTGTCCTTCTTGTGCGCCATTTTATAATAATTGCAACTGAGACCTCCAAAAAAAAAAAAAACAACAGCAAGAATAAAAACCCAAGAAGAAGCGAACAAAATGACAGAAAATTGTAAACGCGGCCCTTAACAACAATATTTCAAGCCAACACAATTTCGCCTTTTGTATTTGAACTGCGGGTGGCAATTTGATAAACGCAGGGCGTGGCAGGCAGCAGCATGTGGAGTGTGTGGTGGCATGAGGCATGTAATTATGTAAGTGGAAAATTGAATATGACTTGCCTGAATTCAGCTTAAAGTGTGCGTTGAATTTGTTCTTGTAATTTTAAAGAAAATCACTATCAATTGTAAATCAAGTGTTTAATATATTATTTTTTTATTTAGTTTAATTGCCAAACAAATTATATGTATATTAATTGAAAATTCTTTAAAAATAAATTCTTATCTAGTAGTAACCAGAGTGAAGGGAGCCTTGCAAACCACTACCAAGCTTCATTAATTTGGAATATTTTCGTCCTGTTTGTTAGATAGTGCGGTGAATGCGTGCAGGAATACTCCGATAAGAGTCGATAACAATGGCAACTGAGAGAAGTCGGGGTCCTGTAGAAGGCAAATAAAACGCTTTGTATGCGGGTGCTAGAAATGCCGCAGGGCAACACCATGGATGGATGTATATAGAGAGAGAGGGGGGAGAGCGTGAGAGACCCAATTTAACGGATGCCAGGACATGCCAGAGCAGACCACAACACACAGCACAGCGGGCTGTCCGTTTGGTTAGCACATGTAAAATGCCAAAAACTTTGAAAAGGAGCAAAAGCGATAGAAATCAACTTGAAAAATGAAGCGAAGAGCATCGCAAACAATGGCCCACGTCCAACAAACACAAACAGCATTAATGTTGTTGGGGGCGTATACTTGACGTTAGTTTTACTCGCCAAATTTTAGAGCATAAATTTTGACAGGTTGAGAGACATGCCACAACACAGTACATGAGATATGTATATATATATATATATATATATATAGAGAGAGAGAGAGAAAGTGCTTGAAGGTAACAAAACAGGAAACAGGTAATAAAAGAAAAGCGAAAGCCCTCAACAGCGAGGGTTCCTCGGACGGCACATAGCATAGAATAGAATAGATTGTAAGCCATAACAAATGTTGAGCCATGCGTCACTCATACGCCATGTTGCACAGTCAGGTGCCGGGTGGCGTGTGGAGGGCAGGTGGAGGGTGGATGGTTGGCCCGTGCTGTGCGGCATGTCTTGTGCACTCGAAATGAATGTCCTCTAGCAAATTGCCAGCGTTGACGCGAATCCAAGTGGGTGAGAGGCTCCACTACGCCGCCCAGTACAAAATTCAATAAAAACAAATTGATTGCTTCGAAGGATTTGTGAGGGTGTATGTACGTGTGTGTGTGTGTGTGTGTGTAAGTGTGTGTTGACGAAAAAGGTAAACAGCAAACGGCAGTAGTAGTGGCAACGTCATTCTGTAGGCGTGCTACAACGTGGCATGTTTTTATCTGCAGCTTTATGCTAAGTGCCACATGAAAGATTGTCAGCACAGGCGACAAATAACCAAGCTGGCAGCAAGCATCTTGGCATCCGTGTATTCTGGCATCAAGCTGCCACACGTACCCCAGATCAATACCTGGCCAAAGCCCCTTCCAAGCCTCAAGGCTCAAATGTGACGGACTCAGCTTGTTAGCCTCGACTGGATTAATGCCAGCTCATTTGACTGCTCTCAGTCCCCTCAACCTTCTCTTCTCTTCTCTCGAGTCAGAAACTTGACAACTTGATATCGACATGAAACAGAGTCGAATATCCAACAGAAGCTCTCGTTTCCACTCCCATTCCGGGACACACTTAGGAGTAGATGAGCTACACACACGCAGAGAATTCTCACATAAATTCATACGCATATTCAGCTGGCAATGGACAAGGATATATTGGCGAGGGCAGAAGGAGAAGAAAATGCTTGGAAAATGTGCTACTCACGCGTAATTCCGTTTTGGGGCACTGTGTTTTTGGTATTTGCCGTGGATTTATGTGTAGGCCAAGCTAAGAGCGTATTCTCTGTTGGCCCGCTCTGTTGGCCATTTGCGTGGTCAGCCTATTGTGGCCTGTTGACTTTGCGTTGGCGCGCATAAAACACATTAAAATCCTTTTTATGACCAAACATAAAAGTCAATTCCGATTTCTTGAGCCTGGTCACGCCAAAGCGCTTGACCCAAAAGGTGCACTCTCTCTACTGGTTCCAACTTCTCTTGTTTCCTTTTTCTCTTTCTCCCCCACTCTCTGTCTCTCTCTCTCTCTCTCTCTCTCTCTCTCTCTCTCTCTCTCTCTCTCTCTCTCTCTCTCTCTCTCTCTCTCTCTCTCTCTCTCTTCTGAGCAACACTCACATACAAATTACTGAAGAGTACATTAAAAAATCATGCCATCTCAGGCTGTTGAACATTTTGTTTTAGTGCCGCCTACGTCTACTCCCACCACCGCCACCTGCGCCACCAATTTATGTTAGAGTCCATGTTGGCCTTTCGATTTTCCATTTCACCTTTTCAAAAATTTAATATTTAATGCGAACCCCAGAGATTAAATGTAAGCCACACACCGTGTCCAATTGGACTACATGTGGCAATAAAATGCCATCTTCTTTGAGCTATTAAATGCTCTGCAGGAGTTTCATTTGCAAACTATTGAATAAGTCCTTTCAAATAGTTTAACAAATGAATTAAAATTAATCTTTTAAAAAGTCTTATCTAATTTAGATAATAACATGTATTTTTTGTTATTTTTAAGTCAAGATTTTCACCCACGAAAATTTCTAATTTGACGGCTGTCTGTATTTGTTACGTAATCTTGGTCACGAAATCGTTATGACATCTTATGGGTTTTCTTATTTATTTCTGTATATAATATATATATGCGGGTAACGCCTCAGGCTTCTGCTATTTTCGACATTTGCTGCCCCGATAAGTATGCTAAGAGCTTTCGGCATCGCATATCCTTGGCACGCTTCCAAATCCCGCACAGCATTTAGCAGGCCACACAATTAGAAGTCCCAGCGACACTTTAACCCAAAAATAACCCAATTCTCATACAGAACAAGAGCTACATAGAGAAGAAAGGGATCAGAGGGAAAGTGCCAAAATTGGGGTAGGCAGCCGAAGGCATTCAGTAAACCATAAAAATCCATGCAAACATTATTTAAATGCGCCCGAAAATATGCTCTGGCAACAAAAAGAAAAAGGAAAGAAGTGAAAAAAAATAGAACTTAACTGAAGAGGAAAAAAAAAAACAAATGGAAAAACGAGAGCACAAAAGCGAACAGCAAAAATCAAATAAATGGCAATTTAATACACTCAACAACATGGCATTTTCTCTTACTTTTGTTGTTGCTTTCTACCGAATCCCGATGCCCGTTGTCTCATCATCTGCTTCATCTTCTTCATCATGTTCTCTCGTTGCTTCAGTTGTTATTCTTTTCAAATTGTTATTGAAACAACATAAATTTGCTGCTCGACGTGTGCTCGACGTAACTTATTTGAATACAGAGCGACAATAACAACACAAAGCAGCAGGCTTTGCACATAAATATAAACAAACACCCACACACATACACACATAAGCACATATACCATATATGTATAGCATGACAAACAATTGTAGGAGGGAAAACAATTGTTGTGGATTTGGCAGCCCATTCCAGAGAAAGGGGTTTTTCGCAGGCATAAAACAAAATTAAATAAAATGTAATACAAACGCGCTAAAAATTTGTTGTTGTGTGTGGGTGTGTGTGCGTATGTGTATGAATGTGTTAGTGTGTTGACATGGCAGGCTGTTTGCTTTGTGCAAAATGTTATCGGTAAGCCGACGAAAATGAAATAAAAAATCTGGCGACCAGCCGCGATCGCAAATGCGATAAAGCCCAACAACAACAACAGCTAAAACAAATACCAACACATGCATAAGCGGGTGTGTCTGTGTGTGTGTAAGCATTGCCATAGCTTCACAGAGGCTGACTGAACAATTTGTATAGCATACTTTTGCGCGCTGCCACGATTTACATTTACAGCAGAACGATTGCCCAATTTGGCTTATTTAATTTTGGTCAGTCGTAAATCGGGCAAAGTAAGAAAGAGAGACAGAGTGAGAAAGAGAGAGAGAGAGAGATAGAAGAAAGAGAGAGAGAAAGTGACTACGATTGTAGCAAAATACACAGTGATTTCACGCACAATCAATTAGCATCAATTAAGAGCAGCAATGATGCGACATTGGCAGCCAATGCAGATGCGGGCAAGTCCTGACTGACCCGCAGCATCTCATTAGAGCAGTTACTGCCAACAAGAAGAGCAAGAGAGGAGAATATACTGGAATAGAGTCATATGAAAGTTGCATTTCCGTATGTCAAAAGTCAAGCTTGTCCTTCTGTCACTTCTTCTGTCCTTTCCCTCTCCATCTCTCTCTCTTTTTGGAGTCCAACCATGTCAGATGCGCGTTGATGCTGCGACAACTCGTAGCGGAGATGGTTGTGTCCCTGGTGAACAGGACTGGCAGCGGGATTTTCAAATGTTGGCCGAGTTGGAGCAAGTTTATGGCTGTCAAGTGCTAATGCAAATGATGTCTAATTAATTGCAAATTAGCAAATGTTGTTTGTGGCAGAAGTTGCTGGAGCGTCGTGTCAAGTTTTTCGCATAGATAACGAGTTAATGAGTTTGCCAAACTAATTAGTTTCACTTCAGATTCGCAATATCAAAACGACATCGAATTGCAGCTGATTTGATTTGATTTCCACTCACTTGAAAATAAATCCATAAAACAACAAAACTTTTATTGTTATGATTTCCAGTTAAATCCCAAAACTCGCTCAGTTGCCCGGCCAATAAAACATTGTGGCACAGCTGCCAGTTGAAGCTGCCTGCAGCATAAAGTCATAAAAAACAAAAATAAACTATCGTTTGCCACAAACACACATACACAGAACAATAAAGAGTATAAAGCAAAGGATATATATTTTTCTAGACAATATAAAATATATTGTGCCTAAATGCGACATGCGTGCGGAAATCGTGCCATGGCCAAGTCGCCATCGATACTCGCACATTGGCGTCGACATAAAATACTCGCGCTTCAATGCGAACAATAATTTTGGAAATTTATTGCACAACTTCAGCATATCGCAATGAAATTTTACGCACTACTTGCTGCAACAAAAGCGCACAAACACAAATACAACCAGAAGCAGAAACAGAAACTGCCACAAAGAAACTTTTGCAATAAGCCAAAAAAAAAAAAAAAAACTAAAAAAAGAAACAGAAACTCAATAAAACAAAGTAAAAGGGGGCCGACAACAGTGGGTCACATTTTATGATACAACTGATTCGGCAACTGCTCCAACCGTAACACTAAACCGCAACAAAGTTATGTTATGCCGTGTAGATCCTTTCAAGGACTCACCACCCACTACGACCCTCAGCCCAAACACATAAAACTGGGTGCTTTGGTTTAATGTGCATACTTTTGACTAATTCATTTATACGACTCATTTAACTGGAGGCAACTCCATTTCATTTAACTAAACTAATAAATGCCATACTCATAATTTAATTAAGACATTTTCGCGTTCTCACTGCAGGATTTTGCAATTTAAATTCCTTTACATGAAAACTTATTTATATTCCATTCGATATATTTCAAACAGACTCAAATTTGATTTGATTTCCTTTTTTTTTAGTTGCATAAATTAAAATATTTATGCAGTTATTTTCAAAATAACTCATTAATTGAAATCAGGAATTTTTGCATATAATTGGCAATTAGAGATTTCAGGCTAATCGAACAACATTTGCAGATCTGATTGAGGTTTTCATTCAGTGACAAACAACAATCGATTTCTATAAATAGAAGAATTTCTAAGGGCTCGACAATTGAAATCTAATTTTAAAAATCGTAATTGATTGATTGACAGACATGCTCTTTTCATTGAAAGTGAAACAGACAATAGCATGAAGGAAAATACAAAAGAATCTCTTTAACAAAATGTCACAGTTTTTGAAGTATGGAAGATAACAAATTAGCAGAAATTTTAATTTTGTTGGATTTTAATTAGACATTAAAGTAAATGCTGCTGATTTTTATAAATCTACAGTGCCAAGCTCTGATGAGTTCTTGGCCAGAATGTGGACTGGCAGCAGAAACAGAAGCATTTCATGTTGATTTCTATTATGAGCGCTTAATGAAGCATTTTAAGATGGCAGCCGCATAAAGTCACACGCCCAACTGCTGTCGGTTTATTAGCCAATTTAAGAAACAGGCAGATACTCTCACTGACAACCCTCCCAATCCCCCACTCTTCCACTCCGATTCATCTTCCTCGTCCCGCTCTTTGCCGCCATAATGCGAGCACTTCACTTGTGGTGCGTTTTATGTGCTGCTATGAATTCTGGCGGCACTTTTTTGGGTTGCCATTCGCTTAATGACTTGGGCACTCACACATCCTCGCACTTTCACATTTGAGGAGACGAAAAATGCAACTATGTGGCTTGAAGGACACAGCTGAGGTCTGCCACTGTATCCTTGGGTCTGCAGTTAAAACAGTGGCAACTGCTGTTAAAGTGTGTTTGACTTTGGTGCCAGTTTCTGCCACAGTATCGTGTATCCATCTCAGCTGCTATCACAGCTTTTGTCTGGCAGCACATTAATTATACGACTCGTTGACCGCGCTATTAGTGTCGCATCTTAGCTTGGAAAATGTGAACAAAACTTTGTCATACTTAATGCTGAGGTTTCTGTCTTGATTTCATGTGCTTGGTGATCATTATAATGTTACTAACTGTTGTCCTCTTCTAACACTCTCTTTGCAGGTATGTGACATTGTCTGTGCATCTGGCAATCGTATCAAAAGGTACTTAATTCATAGCATGATAATTCAGTTGCCACAAACTAGCTCATATATATCTGGCAGCAAATATTGTACATTTGAAGGAAAACCACAAAATTTTATCATCGGAGAAGGCTGCAGCCTCAACTGCCAAATGCAAATTAGTTGGTCAAACATAGTATGCAGCCGCATTTCATGCATGCCTCACATTCCCTCAGATACTTACGCTCCACAGTCAACTCCAGTGGCAACCGCACTTGCAACTGCAACTGCAACAGCAACAGCAGCAGCTGCTTTTTGCTACTTGGTGCGGTTGTCAGTATGCCTTTATTTAGCTGCCTGGAATTTAAACAGAATTATTTAAATATGTGTATGCCATGTATTTGAGAAACATATCACAGCTTAACGCATTCAAACAATGCTGTGCATACAAATATGTTCGACAAGTGTGGCAAATGTTTGTCAAATTAATTTTCAATAATTGAGTTGAATGATTTCAAAAAAGTTCAGTTAACTGTGCCATTAATTGGAACTCGTTGAATATTTCAACAATTCACAAATTTACACACACACACACATATTCATTGCAGTTTCAGATATTCACTATTTGCAGATACTGCCAGACTTTGTTCTTTATGTTTATTCAACATCCACCACTAATGTGTATATGAATATGTATGTGCTAATATATATGCACACATATACATATGTATTAATATATGTAGATAGTTTCTGCTTATATAACTGGGTAAATATTTGTTTTACTTAATGCTTCAAAGACGGCAAGCATTTCGCACTTTTGGCTTGCTTGCTTATTCCATTAAAACCAGACACACAGATACATACACATACACATACGAAATATCATTTATTATTATTGAATAATTGAATAAGCAAACCAAAGACACACATACACATATATACACACACACGCATTATGCTGAAACAGCTAAATTTATAATGCATTGTGGTTTGCCTGGACAGCCTCTGATGCTCCAGCTGCGGCTAATGAGGCCGACCACTGGTGGCTTCGACCGAGAGGTGGTTACCCCAAGTTCCCCCAGGTTCCCCCAGGTTTCCCCAGTTCCCCAAAAGTGCCTTTGCTCACACATGTCTTACACCTGAAACAGACAGAGACATACTGACAGAGAGCGAAAGAGAGAGAGAGAGAGAGAGCATGTCTGCACTGGGGACCAAAACATGCAGCTGTGGTCTGTGCCAATTTTGGGTTTGAAAAGAGATTTCCCTAACTTTTCATTAGAGTGCAACATTTATATATATATACATATATATACAGGTCCATTGAAATAATTCATGGCATACTGACTATATCTTTTAGTATTTATGAACTTGTGTGTGCATCTTCACTTCATCTTGTAATTGAATATTTAAGTTATCTGCCACAGTTATCGCAATTTACATAGTTTTAATGAACTAGCTGATGTTGAAATAAGTTTTATCAAATTTATTGGCTAAAATTCCACAAATGCCGAACTATCGCATTTCATTAGAATTCACAAATTTTTCCAAACTCCAATAAGTTGGCATTAATTTGTGTTTTTTGAACTATAGTTTTCTCAACTATTTCTCCTTTATTTTTAGCTACTTTTTTTAAGCTCAAAATAAGCTAAAACTCTGAAATCTGTACAAGCTTTAGCGTCTGCCTCAGTGGTAATCCTATCCACACATCGTATATCCCTTTTTATTATTTATTTCACAGAGCTTCGGGGACGCATATATAATAAGCAGCTGCAATATTAAGCAAATTTTTCCTTAAATTATTATTTTTTTGTTGTTGAAGGGTATAGAGGGCCGAAAAGTGTTAAATATTTATGCGGCGTGCTCGTGCAAATGTGACAAATATTATAATTCCAATATATACTAACGAATTCAGATGCGAGACAGAGTTGTCGCATCAGTTGATTAAATGGAAAAGTGGCAACCCTAAAATATACACTAGCTTAAAGCCAATGCTGCACCTGCTCTGTCAACTCTGGCAATCGGAATCCTGTGGTCAGGTAATGCTCTGAGTGAGTCTGAGTTCTTGGCATCGTGCGTGCCTCACATGCAAATGCTATTAGATTTCTGGCTTGGGGCGTGTCTGCGCCTTAATTATGCTGCAAACTTGCCACGCCAACACACACACTTGGAGGTACATATGGCGAGTGGTAGGGCCTGGGTGTGGACACGGACACAGAGTCCATTCTGTGGCAGTGCCATTTATAAACGTATGCCTGACTCTCAATTAGCAAAAGTTGCTGCAGGTATTTTATGCACAAGTTGGCAGCGACAACGGCAGCTAGCTGAAATTCCCCTCCATAACAGACTCAACTGGTTTAGTATATGACTTTGTCTCACTCTCTATCTCTTTTCTCTTTATTTTTCTCTATTTTTTGTAGTTTGTGTTGTGGCATCCCCTTCCGTTTGGCACATAATGAAACCTGATTTAGCTGACAGCTAAAAGTCACGTACAATGGTGCGTATTAGTAATCTTGTGCTAACTTTGTTAGCAAGCACTTGAGAGGCATAGAGAGAGAGAGAGAGAGAGAGAAAAAAAAATAATGGTTGAATATCTAGATATAGTGAGATGTTCGTATCTAGCTTAAATTCGACTTTCTTTAAAAGAAAAATCGTTGCATACTTTCTGGCGGCCTTTGGTTTTGTGTTTTCCATCAATTTGCTTGCGGTATGCATAAATTTGATTGAATTTATTATCGTTGGTCTCTTTCTGGCCATAAAGTCTTTAGCGTTGGGTGCCGTTGACCATAGTTACGAGGGAGTCTGTAAATTACTTTCACATGGATGCGTGTTTTGCCATCCCTCGTTATTCTTTCTCATCCTCCGCGCTTTTTTGTCGCTGCTGTTGCTGCTGATGGTGGAGGTTGTGTTTGTTGTCTGGCGTAATTGCTACACGGTTTTCAAGCTAATAGAATTAGAACATAAACCGCTTTATTGTCTAGGCCAACACATACACATACACATACACATACACCCATCACACATACACCCATCACACATACACACACTTATGCACATAACAAAGCGTTTTTATGACAGGCCAGCGGATTGAACGTCATGAAACCGCCGTCGCTTTTGCAAGTGTCCGCTATTAAATTGCGCAATTATTTTCCCTCTATGTGTGTGTGTATGTGTATGCGTAAGTGTGAGTGTATGTGTGACCACATCATAGAAAGCAGGAAACGCACACATACATACACACACAGACACGCACACACACACATCTTTCGAATGGCAAAATGATGGCCTTCGTCGACGCAGTGCAGGTGCTGCCATTTCGTTCTGTAAATTTGCAGGAATTTGAGCTTTATGTCTCTGGACCATTCTCTGTTTGAGCTTAGATATGCATATTTGCTGTAAAAGTATCTCTATAATTGAGGCATCATAATAAACGAGATGAAAATGAAATAAAATTTTTAAATGAAATAGGATTATTTGCGAAGGGCTTTCTTGTGATTCTTGAGGGGTTTCGGGAGTCCACTTATTTTATTAACTTATTTCATTTTTGAGAAATAAGAAAGGTTAATATTAAAAGTATAATGATGAAAGATAACTAATTTTGATCATTTTAAAAGATGTATTTCAACGTTATTTCTTTATTTTAACACACATAAATGTCTATAAAATAAAATAATAATATATCGAAATATTTTTGCAATTAAAAATTAATATTAAAGTCAATCTTTCAGTTTGTTTCTTTTTGTTGAAAAGAGTTTTTTTCTTTATGTTATTAAATACTATATATTTTCATGCTATTTTTGAGTGAATTACACATGGCATACAATGTATGAAAAAATAGTTCAAAGTACTTCGGCTGTGTGTAGTTAAGCGGCATACACAGAGGCATATTCTCACTCACACACATATACACATATACATACACGCACACATACATACACACATATAGTACACGTGCCTCCATATACATTTTTTTCGTTCTGCATTTTCGTTATTTTCCTTTGCCTGTGTACAATGAAATCACAATATGACCTCTGCAAAATGTTGTTGACATACATATAAAAGCCAGCAACAATGACAAAGGGGAACAAGAGGCAGCCGGGGCGAGAATGAGTGAGAGAGTGAGAGCAATTGGCACAGTCTGAGTCCTTTGAGAGTACTTGGTTATGTAATCCCCGTCAATGGCATTGCGAAAATTAAGCAAAAGCGCAAAAATGGCTACATGAAAACCAGCCAGAAAATGAAAGCATAACGACACGAAGCACTAATAAGGAAAATAATCGTCAAACGCTACAATGAAACCGAGAAGAAAACGAGTGAGAAATGTTTTAGATTTTTTTATTTCAAAATTTTACTTAAGAACAATTTGAATTTCTTAACTGTTTTTTCAATTAATAAAAATTAGTCTGATCATTGATTTAGAAGAGTATTTAATATTATATAAAAATAGGTCTTTCAGTTCCTTAAAATACATTTAAGAAGAAATTAAGAAACCTGAAAAAAAAGGGAAATAAGTGAACCTAAGGCAGAAACAAGAAACCCCTAGAACCGTAACGAGCTATCCTGGCAACTGCTAAATGGAAGTCCTGATGCCTACGGGAATTAAATGCTCGAATGTGGTGGCTGTTGCTCTGTAGTTGAGTATATGGCAGCGCAACCTAGGGACCCGTGGCACGAAGGTACAAGTATAATTATCGGACCTGCTACAAACAATATAACGAACATTTTGAGCAAACAATACCAACATTTGACGAACAGCAGCAGCAACAGCAGGTGACTGACATCACTTTAAAACGAGTAAACGAGCTGAATATTCCTCGGCCAGCAAATATAAGTATGGAGTACTTTTACCAGGATGAAAACACTGTGCAACATATAATATTTCAAACCTAAAAGTATATTTAATTAACATATAACTTAAAGAAAAGGTTGAGCTAGATAATTAAGTATATAGAGATAGAAATCTGTATGTATATTGAAAAACATTTTTCAAGCTTAAAACTCAGAGTTGTACGACTTCATGATTTGCGTTGAAAATACACTGTTCAACCAAGAAGCACAGTTTCGAGTGCCACAGTTATTACTGACAACACATACTTTGTTGATTAGTGTAACTCTTATACACAGACAGTTGAAAACACACTGTTCAACCAAGAAGCACAGTTACGAGTGCCACAATTATTATTGACAACACATACTTTGTTGATTAGTGTAACTCTTATACACAGACCTACGTATACGATTGTATCTAGAGCGTGAAAAATCACCGACACTTGCGCGCCTTTTGGCTTGTTAGCCAGCAGCATCTGTTGCCATTGCTGTTGTTGGTCCTGATGCTGATGCCGTTAGGATGAAGCCAAAGGCAAAGTGAACCCAGCCAGTACACAATTGTGCCACATCCTGGTGGTGTGGATGGATGAGGATGAAGAGAAGGCAACTGATGCCTCTGCTGGATCTACACTAACAAGATTCGACATTTGAACGGCAGTAATCCATCAGCGGGTGGCGAGTATCAAAATAGATTAAGAAGAAATGTGTGTTTTTACTTCGGTTTCATATCGACTGAGGCTCAACTCTCCCAACCCCCACATTTTTTATGACTGCTTCCATTTCGTTCCATTTTTTTTTAAATCGCATTTAATGTGTGGCATTTGCGTTCAGCTTGAAACTCTGTGTCATTTTTCAGAGTGGCATGAAAGTTCAATTATTTGATTTGACAGCCAGTCACAGCCAGACGAATGCCAATGGAATGAAGACTGAGGCTACAAAAAATAAAAGTTCGATGGGTTTGTCTCAAATGAAAGCGAGAAACAAACTCCTTGGGTAAATGTATGTGTGTATATAACGTAAAATTGGTTACGTAATTGAGGCAATAATGGATGGAACAATTACAAAAAACTTGGAATGAAAAAAGGGAAATTGATAACAAATCTTTTAAAAATAACTATTATATACTTCATGAACAGAAAATACTTGAAAGGGGCTAGAAATGTCGTAATAAAATGGTAAAATATAGAAAGGCATGGGCCATAAAATGGCCACAACTTTGCCAAATTTCAACCAATTTTGAAGTTTAATATCTCGATTTTCTAGTTTTGACCAAGACTACAAAACTGCATTCAAAGATTGTTAAAATTCAGACCTTCATTTTCCGACCCTTCCATAAGTCCTAAACTAGTCAGAATTTGGGACTTATAGGGGTGCTTAATCTTCGATGAGCCATAACTTTGCCAAATTTCAACCAATTTTGAAGTTTTATACCGCGATTCTCTAGATTTGACCAAGACTACAAAATTGCATTCAAAGATTGTTAAAATTCAGACCTTCATTTTCCGACCCCTCCATAAGCCCTAAACTAGAGATAATTTGGGACTTATAAGGGTGCTTAATTTTCGATGAGCCATAACTTTGCCAAATTTCAACCAATTTTAAAGTTTTATATCTCGATTTTCTAGTTTTGACAAAGACTAAAAAACTGCATTCAAAGATTGTTTAAATTCATTTTCGGACTCCTCCATAAGCCCTGAACTAGAGATAATTTGGGACTTATAGGGGTGCTTAATCTTCGATGAGCCATAACTTTGCCAAATTTCAACCAATTTTGAAGTTTTATATCTCGATCTTCTAGTTTTGACAAAGACTAAAAAACTGCATTCAAAGATTGTTTAAATTCAGACCTTCATTTTCCGACCCCTCCATCAGCTCTGAACTAGTCAGAATTTGGGTCTTATAGGGGTGCTTAATCTTCGATAAGCCATAACTTTGCCAAATTTCAACCAATTTTGAAGTTTTATATCTCGATCTTCTAGTTTTGACGAAGACTACAAAACTGCATTCAAAGATTGTTTATATTCAGACCTTCATTTTCGGACTCCTCCATAAGCCCTGAACTAGAGATAATTTGGGACTTATAGGGGTGATTAATTTTCGATGAGCCATAACTTTGCCAAATTTCAACCAATTTTGAAGTTTTATACCTCGATTTTCTAGTTTTGACCAAGACTACAAAATTGCATTCAAAGATTGTTAAAATTCAGACCTTCATTTTCCGACCCTTCCATAAGCCCTAAACTAGAGATAATTTGGGACTTATAGGGGTGCTTAATTTTCGATGAGCCATAACTTTGCCAAATTTCAACCAATTTTGAAGTTTTATACCTCGATTTTCTAGTTTTGACCAAGACTACAAAATTGCATTCAAAGATTGTTAAAATTCAGACCTTCATTTTCCTACCCCTCAATAAGTCCTAAACTAGTCAGAATTTGGGACTTATAGGGGTGCTTAATCTTCGATGAGCCATAACTTTGCCAAATTTCAACCAATTTTGAAGTTTTATACCTCGATTTTCTAGTTTTGACCAAGACTACAAAATTGCATTCAAAGATTGTTAAAATTCAGACCTTCATTTTCCGACCCATCCATAAGCCCTAAACTAGAGATAATTTGGGACTTATTGGGGTGCTTAATCTTCGATGAGCCATAACTTTGCCAAATTTCAACCAATTTTGAAGTTTTATATCTCGATCTTCTAGTTTTGACCAAGACTACAAAACTGCATTCAAAGATTGTTAAAATTCAGACCTTCATTTTCCGAACCCTCCATAAGCCCTGAACTAGTCAGAATTTGGGACTTATAGGGGTGCTTAATCTTCGATGAGCCATAACTTTGCCAAATTTCAACCAATTTTGAAGTTTTATATCTCGATTTTCTAGTTTTGACAAAGACTATAAAATTGCATTTAAAGATTGTTAAAATTCAGACCTTTATTTTCCGACCCCTCCATAAGCCCTGAACTAGTCAGAATTTGGGACTTATAGGGGTGCTTAATCTTCGATGAGCAATAACTTTGCCAAATTTCAACCAATTTTAAAGTTTTATACCGCGATTCTCTAGTTTTGACCAAGACTACAAAATTGCATTCAAAGATTGTTAAAATTCAGACCTTCATTTTCCGACCCCTCCATAAGCCCTAAACTAGAGATAATTTGGGACTTATTGGGGTGCTTAATTTTCGATGATTCATAACTTTGCCAAATTTCAACCAATTTTGAAGTTTTATACCTCGATTTTCTAGTTTTGACCAAGACTACAAAATTGCATTCAAAGATTGTTAAAATTCAGACCTTCATTTTCCGACCCCACCATAAGCCCTAAACTAGAGATAATTTGGGACTTATAGGGGTGCTTAATTTTCGATGAGCCATAACTTTGCCAAATTTCAACCAATTTTCAAGTTTTATATCTCGATCTTCTAGTTTTGACCAAGACTACAAAATTGCATTCAAAGATTGTTAAAATTCAGACCTTCATTTTCGCACCCCTCCATAAGCCCTGAACTAGTCAGAATTTGGGACTTATTGGGGTGCTTAATCTTCGATGAGCCATAACTTTGAAAAATGTCAATTAATTTTCAAGTTTTATATCTCGATTTTCTAGTTTTGATCAAGACTACAAATTTGAATTCAAAGATTGTTAAAATTCTGACTTTCAGTTTTGAACCCTTTTTAATTTAAGAGTATATGGAAATATAATACATGCATGAGACTCTTGTTTCAACTCAATTCAAATTTGTCTATTTTAAAAAGAAATATAAAATATTCCAGAACCCTTGCTATCTTCATTGTAACTTCTGACAAATAGAAAGAACTCTTGCTCTGGATTGAGTTTGATGTGCTTGGTTTAGTTTGGGTTAATGTTTGTGATAAAGACCATAAAGAACGCACTCAGCTGCCTCCATAAGCCGACACTACATGGCACAACACTTTAGTGGCACACACACAAACACACACACAGTCACACACATCAATCTCAATCCCCATCCGCTGAACCACATATTGAAACCACCTTTTTGACTGTATGGGTCGTGTTGGCTTTGATAGAGCATCTCAGAGTTTACAACACAACATTTTAATGAGTTCTCGTATTCGAATAATCCACATGAGTGTGTATACCACACACACTCACACACACACCCACACACACATACACCTATGAGGCTGGGCCATCTGTGGGTTCCCTGCAGTCAGCCATAATTTGCTTTTGTTTGGCTTTTGTAGTTGTTTGAATTTGGTTTGTTTTCGTTATTATTGCTGTTGTTGTTATTGTTTTTGCTGTTGTTTTGCGGTTTCTGGTAACTTTTTAGATTTTGTTTGCTTTGTGGGCGATAAGTGGTTGACAATCGTACTACAGTTGCTGCCATATAGCCTAATACAACATGTAACTATCTCTCCATCGCAACTTTTCAAATTGGCAACTAAATGAACTGAAAGAGTGCCCTACAGCTAAATGAATGTATTGAGAAGTTTAAAGAAGCAGATTTGGGCTTTTAACATTCCCAAAATCAGCACATAGTTATGCCTTTCTCTCGTTCGTCATCAATAAGTCAAGACGTGCGCAACAAATCAAGCTGCAACTTGGCAATTGCCTAGTGTGAAAACCAATTTGCAACTATTAAATGCGCGCCAACAGTTCTATAAAAGAACCGAGAAATACAAAGCCAAAAAAAAAAAAAACACAGCCCAGTTTAGTAACAAAAGCATGTGAATGTGGCATAGCAATCTCAGACGACTGAGCCGAAAATCTGAAACCCAACCAGGACAAGAACAAGAACCAGAAAGGATCCTAGGCAGACTCAGCTGTCGACACACAGAGCATCCAGTTGAGATTCGAGTTCAGCTGGAAGGCAGGGCAAACGCAGAAAAGTGAGCTACAAATTGCAGCACTTGTATCAAGATACAGTCAGAGGCAGGCAAAAAGTCAACGACAGGATGTTTGAAAAGAGGACACAGCATAGGGCATGACATGACTTCCTCCCTTCACATATACACAGATACATAGATTAGGGTATGTATGCGTTTCTCCCCATAACATTTGCATACGATAGGTACGAGAATCTAGTTGAAATCATCTCCTGTTCTTTCCCTATCTCTAGTGTGTATTGTGGCATATCTTTGTTTCTCTTTGGCCCTCTGCACCCTCGAGGCGTTTCGGCTCAAATATATTGAAATGCTGCTCAAATTGCAATTCAGGTTAGATACACTAAAACTGTTGGCCCAGGTAACTTCTAGAGTGTTTGGCATATTTTAAGAAGAACCAAATAAGCTGATAAATCAAATGTGAATTTAACTAGAATATTATGTGAGCTAAGCAGATATTCTACTAAATGATTAAAGTCATACAGAGTAGGTATACAGCACACTTACAGTCATGTAATTAGTTCACGTTGCGTATACGACCCGTGAGCTGTCTTGACTGTGTTACTATGTAGTTTGTTCGTTGCCTGGCAAACTAATTAAAATGTGCAAAACTTGCCAAAAATACGTATGTGTACGAGAATGAAAGAGAATCACAGAGAAAGACAGAGATAAAGAGAGACAGAAAGAGAGGGGAGGGCTGTATATGTGTTGTTGTTTGTTTACAAGTTTGCAGCAAAGGGAAACGCAGTTGGTGCAATTTTTCGCAATTTTCCACTCAACAGATTTCTACGCTGCTTTCAGCCTCTCTACCTGCTTTCTCCCTGATATTCTCTCACTATGTCTCTGCCAACTACTTAGCTCTATGATATTTATGCATATGCCTTGTATGCAGTTAACAATGTTTGTTGCCATGGCTCAAATGCAATTTAAATAAGCCCGCATTTTCTGTTTCTCCATAATATTATTTGCAGTTGCCGGAGAAACTAATTTGAATTGATTTTAAGTGAATAAAGCTTTTAGAGTTATTATCAATCAAGTTGATCTACGAAATATGCTGGGATTACAAATTCAATTTGAATTTGCAGTTTTTGTCTATGCTAAACTCAAACAGAAAACATCTTGTTTTACATACTACTAAATTGTATTTGGATGCAGTTCAACATTTTGCAAACTAGACATGGCAAAAAGTCGAAAGTCGAACGCTGTTTTTGCCAAAGTTTTTAACTAATTTTCTTGTTTGGCTCGGCACGGTTCCTTCCCAGAGACAAAGGGCTTCAAGGAGGACTCGGCGGAGGGGTGTAGGAGAAACTGGAAACTTGTGCAGCAAATTGGCGTACAAGTTTTTGCCGTAGCAAGCACAACAATTAAAAGGATTTGCTTTCCAGTTAAAAAAGAATTTATTTCAACTTTTGGCTACTTTATTACAAAGAATTTCCCGACAGGTAAGCGGAAGTTTTCCCACTCATCTTTCCCTTAAAGCTCCCATTCCGGCCATGTTCTACGATATACATATATACGGGTAGTTGAATTTTAAGCTGAGCTGCCAAAGAGCCAATAATTTAATTGAATGTGGCAATTGAGATGCTTTGCCGCTGGTTATTGGCCAGCCAGTAATTAAAGCCAAGCCAGCAACAACACCAGGGAAACTATACAAATGAAGAGAGAGAGAGAGAGAGAGAGAGGAGAGAGTGAGGAGATTGAGTTGGGGAAGAGGCCATTCAAATTAAGCCAAAACATTTGGGCCTTGGCTTGGCTTCAATGCTGTTGCCATTGCCGGCTGTCAAACCAGCAGGCCACTTGACGCCTAATGACCAGTTTAATGGGGCTCTACGCAGTGCAGAGAGACTGAGAGTGTGAGAGAATGGGAGAGAGAGTGACTGTGAAGGGAGAGAGTTGGAGGATTGTAGACAATGTTGGTCGATGAGTTGGCATTTGAGTGGCGCGCGCGGGCTCTTGCCTTAATATCCAGAACATTTGCCAGTGAAATGGCCTAAACAAAAGACAGGGCGTGAGTGAAATGCCAGCCGATTACCTTTTCGGGTCGTTAATTAAGTTTTGGGTGGCCAAATGTTACGGCCAAGTTTTCTATTACCGACTACAACTCCCCTAGGCACACGTGCCCTAATGAGACACGTAGGCGTATGAGTAACGCACAAATGGCCAGCACAGGTAGTAGGGCTCAACTCGATGGGAACGTGACGCTGCCCACGGGGCGTATGTGTAATTACCAAATATTGAGTACAGCTCGTAGAGCTGAAACTTGAGAGCAACAAAGGCACATTCCAAGACTGCAATTCGAGCTCCTATTCGACAGGTTTTCAGCTCATAAGCGAAGCCTCCCCTCTCACCCCTTGCCTGTCTTCTTCTTCGCAAAATTCTTTCAATTCTGTACTTTTGTTTTCTTTCTTGGCTGAAACTTTCACTGCCAAAAAGTTTTTTACACACGAGATTCAAATTGCTGAACGAGCTGTGGAGCAGGGAGGCAACAACTGAAATCGAAAATTGTTTACCAAGCGAAGCGCTTTGCTAAATGTCTTCCGTGCCAGTTTCCCGGCTCCCCTCAAGGGAGGAAGTCATTTGACTCTGTGTACAAGTATCTGTGTAAATGTCTCTGTGTGTGGGTGTGTGTGTGTGTTTGTGTGCGTGTAGTTGTTGCTTTTAGCCAAGTTGAGCAGGTGCAGCGCTTGTTTAGCCATAAAAAGCAACGACAAGTGCAAATGCCCCACAACCAGTCGACATACACAACATTCCCCAAATATCCCCCCTCATTCGCCAATCTCCATTCCGATTCTCAGTCAGAGAGTCAGAGTCGGAGTCGAAGTCGGAGTCCCAGCTGTCGTTGCTCGTATTTACATGCAGACAATATGAAGCAGCAGTATATGTTTATAACATCCGCAAATTGTTGAAGATAACAATTATTGTGCATTGAGAGCAAAGGCAAACACACAACCAGATCCAGATCCACATCCACAACCAGAAGCAGAGCCAGGACCAGAAGCAGAAATAGTAGCAGGAATTGCAGAAGCTACCCAAAGCATTTCAAATCGAGTAGAGTGTGTGTGTTTGTGAGTTTGCCGCTTGTTAGACTTGTGGCACAGTCACAGGAAATGGCAGTTTACGGAAACATAGAGATTTGGTGGAGAAGAGAGTCTGGGAGTATGTGCCACAAAAGCCAAGTCCAAATAGCATGGAGATGTGCCATTAGATACCAGCTTTAGTTTTGCGGTTAAACATTTGAAAAAGTTGTAAATTCTGCAGAATGTGCCGGAATACCCCAATGTCTGTGGGGCATGCCACTGCCACTGCCCCATAGCTGCCGGCAGATGTTGCATTGCTCAGGTGTGTCTCATTACGACAATCAAAATGGCATCCGGGGTCTGTTTAACAGCTTCAATTATTTATATTTGAGTTTGTTCGATAACAGTTGAAAGCGTAATTAATTATTGTAATTATCAAATATACATATATGATAATTTAATTAAATTAAATTTACTAGTCAAGTTGACGAAAGAAACGAAATATTCGTGGCAGAAACAAAGAGCCCAAAATGGCTGCCAGGAAAGTGTATCTCTACACACACACACAGACATACACACACAGACATACACACACAGACATACACACACAGAGAAATACATAAACAAAAATACATAAACCAGGCCGTGTAGAGATAGATGTATTACAGAGGGTGAGGCAGTTAGGGAGAGGGTGGTAGTGGGGGGCTGTCACGCTGTCATATCGCAGCAACGCCCTCATTGAGTAAACATTGAGTCAACACTTCCGCTGCGATAACATCAACATGGCGCCAACATTATGGCGGACAAGGAGCGACAGCCAAAATAGATAAAGCAGTCGAGATAAGATGGCAACCAACCACCAGTATTTGGAATTCGGCTTTCAGTTGAATGGAATCAAATGCTTAGTTTCTTGGCCAAGCAATTTTTACCCAATAAATTATTTTATCTGCCAAGGCATGGGCAGCGTTCAGCCCGCATACGGGAGAGAGTCCTTGGTACTTGGTCCTTGGTCCGCTGGTTGCTGCCACGTGGCATAAAAGCAAATTAGAGTCACATCAAGGCACAATATAACTGCGGCGACTGTTTATGAAAATGTCATTAAAATACCCGCTAGCGTCCTCCTCACACCAACATACATACGTATAATATTCCTGAATGCCACTAAAAGCGAAACAACCAAAAATAAAATCCAGTCAAAGAAAACACAAACAGAGAAAGGAAATTAATTAAGACCAATGTTCAAGCTAAATAATTATCATTGACTGTGTGGGTGTGGGTGTGTATGTGTATGTGTGTTTGTTTAGTTGAGAAATTGATATTCCTTTGAAATTGTCGTATCCTTGACTGGCATTTTTGGTCGGAGACAAACTATTGGCAGTTTAAAGAGCATTCGGTTGTCGGCAATGCGAATACAATATTTAATGCCATTTCTTATTTCTTTCTTGAGTTTGGTATTGTTATTTTGTTGTATTTATTTGTGTTGGCAACGTTGCTAGGATAGAATCCTTGTTATTTTCCTATGTGTCTTCGCACATGCCTTTTGTTGTTCTCATCCTCATCCTCGTCCTCGCCCTCGTCCTCGTCGTCGTTTATTTGCGTTTTGTGCTGCTACTTGGATTTCTCATTCTTCTTCTTCTTTCAGCTGTCTTTCTGCGATTTCTTTCATGCTCTTGGCCTTTTAAGTAATGCTATAATGTTGCTTTAATAATGTTATGTTATATCACAATTCAGAGTCGGCAGCCAGAGGCAAATGATTCACTCTGATATTCCCTGGCATAGTCAATTCAATTTGTGTCCTGCCAAAAATTGCAACAAGCGCAAGAAAACCGATGCCATCGATGTGACGTCCATTTTCCATTTCCCATTTTCCGATTCCCGATCAAAATTGAGCTGAGTATGAGAAACGCTGCTGGTATTGGGCAAATTATTTGCCAATATTAAGCGATAATTTATTTCAGCATTTGCTTTTAAAATTTGTTAGGCCCCGAGCTCTAAATTTATGCCAGACAGCTCACAAACATATCCACATACATACATACATATATCGTTTGCATGCGAAATCAGAGGAAAATTAATTTTCCTTACATTCGCTTTGGCACAATCACAGGCTCAATTGTGCGCGAAATTTATTGCTCAGCTAATGTTTGGCCCAAGGATAAAATTGTGCAGAGAAGTTTTGCATAAATTATGCTTTGATGTAAGGCTCCAACTCTCATTCAATTCAAATTGCATTTTAACTAAATTTATGTATATGCAACATTTTCTGTTTCAAGCACAACACTAATGAGTGTCAATTAAATTCAGTTGCCTTTTGGCTCAAATCTCAACAGCAAATTGCCTTTGTCGTCGCATTGCAGTTGACTAAACTACCACCAGATTGATTAATTTCAGCCTGACATTAAATCGACTTAATTAAATAAATTATGAGCTGCAAACTTTGATTAAATTCTGCTGTGCATCTAATGAACTAAACTCTTCGTAAATGGGAGAAAATTTAGAAAATTTAGAATTTGTCTTTGAAATATATAAAATACTTATTGTAATAAATATGTATATTAATGTTTTAAATTATATCATAAATATTAATATATATATTAAATATTTTATACTATTATAAATGTATAATGAAAAATTTAAAAAATTAAATCACTATATTTACTCAGTTCATATTCTCCTAGGATTAAAGTTGGTCTATGGTTTCCTCATTACTCTTCTCTACTAAAGTAGTTTTCGTTGTTCATTTGAATGCCGCTGCTCTTGTAATGCGGCACCATTATTTTGTCATTTTCTACAAAAAATATAAAAAAAAAATCAGATGAGCTTCAGACAGCAAGCCCTGACTTCAGCTCAACCCAGTATTTGCCTCTTAATATACTTCCATATAAATAATAAAAAAGCCGCCAGAGAGCAGCTGACGACTTATATAAAAAAAATAAAAAAGAAACAACAGAAGACAGAAATAGAAATGCAAAAATGAAGAAAGAAAAAAATACTGAAATAATTATAAGCCATTGTTGTCAGCGAGCATAATAAAAGCCAAGTAGAAAATTCAAGGAGGAACGCTATGGAATCTGCTCTGCAGAGAGTCAAGTACCAAATGGCATCAAGTGCCGCATATTTAAGTAATTTTATTTTATCAAGAGTCTAAAGAGTCTGTGACATGCAAAATGCATTTCAACTAGTTATAAAGTCGCATTATTTGCCATCAAATTCAATGCACGATGTGAGCGCAGTAAAGTTTCTCGCTCTTAAAGATTGCACTTGATGGTGGTTTCCCTCTTCCACAACAATTTCACAAAAAATTTTACATAAATCTGCATGAAAAATGACTTGCTGCGGTTCAAAATTTGTTATCTTGTTTTTCATTTTTTCCATTTCATTTTTATTTTTTTTACTTTTTGTCTTCCATTTTTCCGCTGCTTTTGTTATCAAACATTTCATGCAAAACTATAATTTTCCGGCACTATTTTGTTGGCTTGCTTTGCATTTATTTTAACCAGACTTAAAATTTTACTTCAACCGATTATTTAAGCAATAGAAACACAAGTGAATGAGGAATAAAACTTAAACGTCTCTTATCTGACTCTTGTACAATTTTATGATTGCGTTGTTGTCGGAATAAAGAAATGCCAATAAACATGAATAATAACAAAGGCAGATAGATATATTTTTTTGTATTTCTATTACACTGTGGGCAACTGCCAAACAATTTTCTCACTCGCTGCACATTTCTTCCTCCTGAAACATGAAAAGTTGTTGGTGCATGAAAAATGATTAAATTCTTCGAATACTAGAATACATAGAATACATGCATGCAGCTTGGCTATCAATCGGTATGAATCATTTCCATTTCACTCTCTATCTCGCTCTTTGCATGTTTCTGTCTCTTTCTCGTTTCCTTTATAGCTCCGCTTCGTTTCGTACCATTTCGTTTCGTTCCATTTCGTTTCCTTTCGTTTCGTTTTGGCTTTCGCCTAGAAAAATGATATGAATTATAACGTATACGCAGCGTGTGCGCCCTTTCAATGTTTTTGTGCCAGAGCAAGACAACATCTTTAGTTTATCATGCTTTTGCTTTTATCAGCAAACATTAATAACTATGAATATGTGTATGTGTATGTGGTTGCATCTGTGTGTGTGTATGTTACACTATACAATTTCGTATGATAAATGCGCATTGTGCTTGCGTGTGTGTTTTTTGGTTTTTGTGTGTTTTCATGTTGTTGGCAGAAAAGTTGCATTTTCGTACGCTCTACATATTTCTGCATTTATAGTTGCATTCTCATTTTGCCCCTTTGCGAAAGGGGCGTGGCATATTGCAACAATTCTTATTTATGCCACACATTCATTTCGTGTTGCCTCGCACGCAGCAAGTCATTGTCAAGCGAGAGACTTTGATTTAATATATCCCCCCCTCCTCGTTGCGACAAATATACATTTTTCGATTCCAGTTTTTGAAATTCCTTAAAAAGACTTAATCAAGGATAAACACAAATAGCTCGACATTAAATCCGCTTTGAAGATATATCTGAACACGACTTGGTACATTTCAATGCCCATTCCCATGCTCATGCCCGATTCCGTTGCCGTTTCCCATTCGCTTCCTCTTCCCTATTTCAATTCCCACTCCCCCCACACCTATTAATTGCCCTCTCACCTTCCCTCCCCATCGCACTTTTCTTAATTTAGTTGTGCTACTTAAGCAGTTTAATGCCACGTCGGCTCTGCCCATGGCAACTGCGTCGGCGGCCTCTAAAGACAAATTAATGACCCTCGGACCGTGCCACCGGCACAATTGCTCCTCTTCGCTCTCTGCAAAATGCGTATCCTGTCTGGGCTGGCGCCAGAATTTATGACACAAAAGGCTTGGCTTGGCTTGGCTTGGATTGTCCTGGCTTGGCTAACGCGGAAATTGCCTGGAATTGCGTTTGGTACGCGAGTCGGAAAATCGGAAAAGTCAAGCCGCAGCAGAAGAAGCAGCATTATTTTCCACAATTACTCGCATTGTTGTTGGTTCAACGGTTCTGTGACTTTCATCTTGTCGCCGTTCTTATCGCGTTTTGATTTTTAATTAAAGCACAAATAAAATGTGCTTTGCGAAATGAAATTTTGTTTATTCAAAGACTCAGTCTTAAATTAAGAACATACAAAAACAAACTCCCATTCCAGTTATATTTCATAAGCCCAAAGAGTTATTTATCTAGTTGAATAGAAATTCAGAATATTACAAAAAATTTACAGTTAAATAATTTTAAAAAAATAATTAAATTTTTGGATGTTAAATTATTGCGAGCATTTAAAGCTTTTTAAAAATTTCAGAAGCATAGTTTTAAGAGATTTCATTTCCTTGGCCTTAGCAACATAGTCACCTCGGAAAATATTAAACTTTCAAGCCTTCCTGTCGGGGGGCTATAGGTATTTTAAAAATATAATTAATATGCATAAAATGTATTTTAGTTGCTCTACTTACTAACGTTCACACCAGTCATGCCACCAAGCTCCATACTGTCCGCAATTTTTAAATAGTGAGTTGTCGTTATCCTTGTCGAATGTGGTAAATTTCGTGCCTGATTTGGGGAAATATGGCGAAGAAAAACCTTTTCGTTCGCCCAAATCTTGCAGTTCAAAAAATTCATTTTCATTTCCAACTTTAAATAACTTATAATGCGTGTATCGCAAACTATTTATGGCCGTATTTACAATAATAAGCAATTCGTTTGGCTGATCATGGGTTAATGCATGTATTTTATTAAGACCCAACCAGAACTCTCCTGAAAGGTCCCCAAAACCTTCTTTGTACTCTGCCCAATCTCTATCAAAATTAACACTTCCATCATGTCGACGCAGAATTATCGTCCATCCATTTTCATCACTGTCAGGTTCACAAACCACTTTGAAAGGATCCGCGCTATAATTTGGAATAATTATTTCATAAATGCCACTTTTGCCAGGTGGAACAACATTGGCACAGTTTCTTTCATAAATCTGATTATTTTGATTGCCAATCGATGTGTTTGGTTCACAATTATTCTCTATTTTTACACAACTTTGCTGATCTTGCTTCATCTGCTCAAAATCTACTTTAATTTGTTTCACATCGTTGGTGATATTAATTAAAAATTGTTTGATTTCAATTAGATTTTGTGCGATCTGCATCTGTTCATCTTTTGTTGATTCACACGAAACTTTTAGCTGACTTTGATCTATATGGTTCTTTTCGGATTTCAGTTGTTTAAGAGTCTCTTTGATGTCCTCCAAATCTTCTCTTATTTCCTTAAACTCTTTTAATTGCTCCAAATCATTTTTGATGCTCTTTGTAAATTCATTTAGTTGCCATCGATTATTAGTGATTTGCTGATTCATAACCTTCTGCTCGGATCTATTAAGATTTGTACTTAAAAGTCGACTTAATCACATACTGAACTATATTTTACTTGATGTCATCCATAATTGAATTAGCACAGACCAAAAGATCCAAGTGATCTTCCATTGTGATGTCATCCATGTACACCAAGTTTGGCTTCACAAGGGCCATTAAAAATAGTACTCTCCACCACATATTTCTCAATGAGTCTATGAAATAATGAATCAAATGAATTCTTAAACAACACTGTTTTGAATCGGATTGCACTCGTATTTTTATGAGACAAGCGCTTTATTAAGTAAATAATGTAGCTCGATGCAACTCATAGTTCAAATAGATAATGTCCCGTGAATTATAGTACTATATATAGCATAAATGCGATAAGAAAAGTCTGATCATTATTATTATCAACGAGCAGACTTTCAAACATTTCGCTAAGTTAATTTATATTTTAATCTTAAAAAATGTTTTAATATAAATTTTTTTGTATTTCTAATAAATTTGTATTAAACATTTCATTCAACTTTAATATATCCGCCGCTTTAACGGTTTACTTATGAACGTCACCTTCAATATAAGGTATTTTTGAGATCATAAGAACCCACTCTCTGTTTGCCTGAAGCAAACTATTCACTGGAATTTCATTCTTATTTGCATAAATAAATTCGAGGGCAAGTTTCGCTTTCATCGAGCAAGTTGGAGCGTTAATAAAATGAGGAAACAGCTCAATTTCCACCCAGACAATTAATTCAACTAGTGAGACTTGCTGGAGTACTTAAAGGATTCCTCCACGCGGAAACCCGTGTCAACTGAATACTTTGCCAATGATGTGCATAATAATTTACTTACACTTGAGGGCGCATTCTCATTGTTGTATATAATTATGGACTATTTGATTATGAAACGCTTATCATTAAATTTAGTATATGCATAAATTGAAAATCTCGCAAGATTGTCTTCAAACTAATCAAGCTGTGACAACGGTGCTCGTCGCCTTGGCTTGATAAATTGTTTGTGTAACGCGGCGGCTACTTAATATGCATTTAAATAGCGCATGCTTGTGCGCACCACTTAATTAATCATAGTTCAAGTATCATACAATGTAAGCCAACTCCTCTCACTCCCCCATTTTTGTTCTGCTCTCCCCTCTGTTTACTGCAGGCATGTGGCGGCAGCTGCGTGAGGAGGCAACAACGTTGAGCACGTGAGAGCCTTGAAAAAATGCCCGCTTGCATGACAATTGTAGCGTGCAGGCATCCAGAGATCGCAGCAGAAGCAGCAGACAACAGCAGACAACAGCATCGTACGTGAAGTGTATGCCAAGAACTTGAGGCAGCCACATCCAGTGGAGGCACAGCTGCTGGAGCAGCACTGGCAGTTGTGGCAAGGACAGTAGCCCACATGCATGTCGAGCACAAGGCTTAGCACCTGCAGATAGACAGTCAGACAGCTAGACAGTCGGACAGTCAGAGACAGGCGCAAAGACAGCACCACACGTACGGCATAACTAAGTGAGTATACAGAATTTTCTTGCTTTTTTTTATATTTTTGGAGACCAAAAACCAACAGAAATGGCCAAGACACGTCGGGCTGGGTTATAAAATAGAGAGAGTGCATTACTGCAAATAATGCTAAAAGCAAACGCAGCAGACAGAATGACAAATGCTAAAAGCAACAATCCATGAAACTTGAGTGTGAGCATTAAGCATTATTTCTGTTTCAAAGCTTAAATCAATTTTCAATTTCTTAAATTTGAAGTACCACTCCCACAAAAACAATTCACATTCAGCTGTGTGTGCTTTTGGTTTAAACTGAATGTTGTTAGCTATGCACAAAGCCCACATAGAGCTGCCTAGGCATTCAACTACATAGGCTGTTGAGTGGTAAGAGGGCAGAGGACACGTACCTCTCATACATGTCTGACATATGCAAAATGCCAACTATATATGCCACAGCTTGTTGTTGTGTTTGTCTGCAGAAGCAGCAGCAGTGGCAGCTGGAAGGGCAAGGACATACACTCTCAAGTACAAACAAGGTGATGCAAGAGCACAACAACAAAAGCCAAGCTACAAATAAAGCATGGTTGTGCGTGTGTGTAGAGAGATAGAAAGCAAAAGGCAAAGACAACGCCGTCAGCAAGTGAGCTGATTGAGGGAGGCTTGTGCGGCGGAGAGTGCAAGAGAGAGCTATTTCCACAACTTGATGGGCAAGACTTGAGGAAATTTAAAAAAGCATTGCCTGCTTTTTGGGGCTCAGCACAGAACACGCTGCAGGCGCACACTTTTCTAGCCACTGTGAAGGCAACTTCACAAGAGTGTATTCAATTTATGGCACTCAGCATTTGTATTTGCAGGATATTTAAATTTATGTTCAATGTGCAAATTATAAATATGTTTTATTTATTTTTTATTTGCAGTTGAACTGCCATTGAAATGTGCAAACGAATTGCTCCGCTTGATTGAAAAACAAAGGCAGAAATCTTTACAAAAATTAAGGACACGCCACAAACAGCAATATTGTGGTCAATTATACAGCAGCAGCAACAACAACAGCATTTATTATAACCGAAAGTCATTAAAGGACGGACGGACAAGCGGCAGCAACATTGCAACATCGCCATTTTGACCAATATTAATAATGGTAATGTTGCTGCAATTCCAGCGACAACTGCCGCCAGCAGCAGCAACAACAGCAACAGCAACAACAACCATAACAACAACAAACAGAGCAACAAGAACAAGAAGAAAACTGCTGCTGCTGTTGTTGCTGTTCCTGCAGCAAACAAGTGGCAGCTGTGGCAGCAGCATAGCTGGCAATCTGAGTGCCACACCGCGTGGCAATGCGGTGACCAGCAACAGTCTCGGCGGCAACGGCGGCCTCGTATTGATCGGTTCCAGCAGCATCACTGGCAGCAGCAGCAGCACAGGCAGTGGCAATAATCCAGCAACATCCAGCGTGGTGCCCTCATTATCGCTCACTTCATCATCCTCATCGTCATCGTCATCGTTGTCGTCATCTTCCTCGTTATCATCGCCATATGCTACGTCAACCAGCAGCAGTTCGTCATCATCCGGCGGCTCAAGCAGCAACCGCAGCAATAGACTGTCTAACAGCAACTCAGCCAGCAACAGCAACCACAACAGCAATAATAACAACAATAACAACAACAACAACAACATTAATCATGATCAATTACCCGCACAGCTCTCATCGCGCATCATCCACACACGTAATGGCGCCATCTCGGGCGTAATTGTGCAATTAGATGGACGGCATTTGGATCCGGTTGAGGCGTATCGTGGCATACCCTACGCCTCGCCCCCCGTCGGCAATTTGCGCTTCATGCCGCCCGTTTCCGCGGCCATGTGGTCGGGCGTGAAGAAGGCGGACAGGTGAGTCAACCTTAGACTTTTAAATATGCGGCCCCCAAGGCCATATAAACTACTTCTTTATATACATCTATGTATATGTATATGTGTGTGTGTGTATGTGTGTTGACCGTTAGTCAGGCAGTATGTTGAAAGTACACCGGGCTGGCGGATGTGACTGGTGTAAAGTTTATGAGGGAGCGCACTTCCTTGTTAATCATACGACCCGTGGGACAGGCATAATATGTGAAGTAACAAGTCGAGACACGGCCATTATGCTTAAACTAAATAAGCTCGTTTCTTGTGCAATATATAAATATTGTTTTATGGCCAATTTAAGTGAAACGTGAGCTAGAGAAACACTCCCTTAAAGCAGCAGAATATCTCAAAGACTAAACAACTCAGTTCACTCTATATTATGCAGGATCCCCTAGCAGAAGAGAATCAGTTATTTGCTCATTATCCAAATCAGAATCTGTTTCATCATCCATTTTGCTGCTTCCTTTACCCTCTATTCTCTTCATCTTCATTTTCATTTTGATTTTCATCTTATGTTGTTGTTTGCTTACCCTCGTCTTTGGTAATTTAATGATGCCAAGCTGTAACAAAAATTCAACCCCAATGCAAATGCGCTGTCAATTTAAATGCGTTAAATCATTTTCAGTAAGTTGAGCTGACTTGCCCGCGGCCATGAAGAGGGTAGCCACTGACTGAGTGTACTCCAAATACATAAAATGATCAAAATGCCATAACTCAAGAGTGCCTTGGACCACTCGAGTGGTTCGCCAGCCGTTGCCCGACAATTGTCACCTCAATTAACTCGGCTCATTATTGTCGAGTGCGCGTCCAGCCAGACTGCGCTACAAGAGTCCTCTCAAAAGCCAAATTGCGAATATACCAAAAAAAAAAAAAACGAAAAAATACTAAACATATATACAGACAAGTATACATTATATACAATAGCAATAATAATGATAAGGCGCTGCGAGAACCAAATGAATGAAGAGAAAAAACGTCAAAGGTCAGCAGACTCGCCGGGCTTCTGCATGAAATGTTTCACAAATTAAATATTTACGCTGCCTTCGGGCGGCAGCAGAAGCAGCAGCAGCAGCTGTGCGACACTCAAAATAACAGCAACAATAACAAAAACAACAACAATAGATACAACAAGCAGAGCATCTAATTTACAAACGCTCCCAAGTGGCAAATCATTATTCACGAAAGATTCCCCGAACTCCCAGTTCTATTATTGTTTGCCTTTGTAAAAGGGTGCCTTCGAAATTTGCCCTTATTTTCATTTTTTGTGAATACCCTTCCTTATTGTGAGTTATTTGTGAATGGTTAGTGAAGCTGTTAACATGACTAAAAACTAAAATAATTATTTTTGAAAACTCTTTTTCAACTTAAAACTCTGTTTTCACTGTAATTCCCTTTAGTTGCCATCTCAATTTCAAGCTAATGAAAAAAGGGAGTTGGAAATCAGCGTGCCGCAAATAAATATAATATTTGGGATTCTGTGCGGCAACTCTGATGAATGACACCGACTCTGAAATGTGTCACCTGCTGCCTCTGTTGCCACTTGGGACCGCTGCACGATTTTCGGCTGACATCATCGCAATTGTCAGACAATCTCTGTTTTGTCAGACGACTCAGCATTTCAACCTACACCTCTGACTGTCCCGCAGAGTGTCCTTTCCCTCTTCCTCTCTAAGAGACTGTCTGTCTCTTTTCGTTGGGAGGTGTACCTTTCACAGGAGGGGGGGGGGGTATACCTTTTGGCTTTATTTGTCAAGCCGCATTGCTGTGGGCCCGTTGACAGCGTCAAGCTGCCAGCCCAATAAACTCCTTGAGTAATGTTCAAGAGATTTTTCAGCACGTCAGCGTAATAAAGTTGTTGCCACTGGACTGGCCAACGAGCCATTTGCCCAAGGTACGAAAGATCATTAGCCGACTTTACACTCAAATTCGAAATATTTACGTTCTTTTGGGGTCGCATTTTGTGGTCCGTTCTCGGCAATTTCCGCGAATGTTATTTAAGGCTTCTTAACCTTTTTCAAAGGTGAGGCCATAAAATTCAGTTGGGAATATCATAATGGATAACTTATTTAGTTATTAAATTTTGCTTTGAATTTAACTTATTAATAAAATTTAATACTCGAAGTATAAAATTAATATATCTTATCTAATTTTAGTTTATTTTTAAAATATCAAAAGTAATAATAATAATTACGATTTCAGTTGTAATGCTATAAATAATTTTTACTTACTTTGAAGTAAAACTACTTAAAGCTGTACAGATTCTTCACTTATTCAATATATTACAAAAAAAAAAAAGAAAACTGACTTTACCATAATTTTTTTATTAATATTAAATATATTTTTTTTTTCTTATTTATATTATATTATATTTGCCAAATACATACTGCATAATCGTAGCATGTAGTTTACAGCAATTTTAATAGTTAATTTTTAGTACGTTGTTGCCTTCTAACTACAGTTCTGTTGGTTTTTGCTTTGACAGCCCACGCGTGTCACCAGCAAGAGCGGCATCCACAAAGTGCTCTTGGCCCCCTTTTTCTCTCTCTCTCTCTCTCCCTTTCTCTCTGTGTCACTCCTCTCACTCTCTCTTTATATCTCTTTTCTCTCTTTGTCTCACATTCATCTCTTTAACACTCTCTCTACCCCTCAACTCTGTGTAATATTGTTGTGTTTGACAGTGTTGTTGTTGTTTTGAAATAAATTTTCCAGCCACTTTGCACTTTGGCCGTCATAAAGCTTTTGCTTTTGGCGTAAGGATTATAAAAAAACAAGCGGATTAACAGGGACTGGAACAGCTAGCCAGCATTTCCTGCTTACCTGTTAGCCAACATCACCCAGCTGAAGCAACATCTAGTTATGGAAAAACAACACTTCCACAAGTAAAAACGAAGAAAAAATAACGCAATAAACTACGAGTTTTATGCATGACGCTTGTGCGTTTTAATATTAAATGAAAAAGCTGTTCGCGGGAAACTCTAGCTAACGATTTTCCTAATAAAAAGCCTCATTAATGAGTGCGCTCGTCTTCAAGGCTACTACTCCTCGCGGCTGTCGTGGCCTCGGGAAATGCGTGCACTTGAGAGTCGCCTGCTGGAAAAATATACATACAGAAATATATGTATGTATATATGCAGGGGAAGAAAAAAGATTGCTTCCATCATTAAAAACGTTAATTCAAATTTCAAACTCAAGAGCAGGCAGTATTAGGAGTGGGTCGAAGAAGGGGTATGCACCACCCGGTGGTTATACATAAATTGTGGTGCTGCTGCCTGTTGCCTGTTGCCCAAGGTGGTGCCTGATTTTGTGCGGCCTGCCGCACTTTACCGTTGTAAATGAAATTGCGAAAATTCATTTTAAATTGGATTTTATTTAATTTGACTGCGGCAAGCAAGCTTTATGCGTGTCCTTCCTCACTGTGTCTGTGTCTGTGTCTGAGTGTATCAGAAAATTGTAGACTGGGCGCGACTGCCAATCTAATTTGTAAGCAGCTAGCTGGCAGGCAACAGCAACAGCATCAGTTGAGGACGAGAATGAGGACGAGGACGAGAAGCGGCACGAGGACAGATTTCTGCCCCGATGCCCACAGGTAAAATTAATCTATTTTGCTTGACGTGGCCGCAATGTCGCATATCATTTTCGGTCCGCTGCCACAGCTCCTTCTCCTCGCTCGCCCCCATTAACTACATAAATATCTGAGTTTGTAAACCGCCACTCTCTTCCTTTCTCACTCTCCCTCCTTCTCTCTCTATCTCTCTGTATGCATGCATTTTTCCGCTTGGCTGAGATTATGCTTCTGTTTGATGTATTTAAGCCAAGGCAGGCAGAGCAAGTGCTCCAAGTCATTCAGCCGCTTTAGCGTGTCTCCACTGTGGCTGCTGTTCAGTTTAGCGTTCTATCCTGTGCCATATGATGATGACTTTGCCACCTGCCTATGCCACATGCAGATTATGCGCGCCCCATGGCCTAACCCGAAATATATACACACACCAACCGTATCCGTATCCTCAGACAGATTCGCATAGCCATCGCCATTGCCATCAAGTTCATGCGAATCGCACGGTTTTGGCGGCTTTCTGAATTTCAATTGCATGTGTCCACCTCCTTCCTCCTCTATCTGCATGTCCTCGTGTTCGGGGCGTGTCCTGCGACAGGTCTGCTTTCGGCTGTCTGCCTTCATGTTCTCTGTCCTTCGTTGACCTGTTTGCTTTTGGACGTGTGATTTATATGCGTGGCATGTTTTCTTTTTTATATTTTCTCTTTTTTTTGTTTTTTCTTTCTTTACTTGGGTCGCCAACTAAAAATTGTTTGTTTTCTTTGGAACAAATTTACGCGCTGTTTGCTTGCGGGTAAAATGAAAAGCGATAAGCCGCAGCAGCAGCAACGGCACCACCATCACCAGCAGCTAAATGGAAATTATGTGCCTGAATAGAATTTTATTCAGCTTGCTAATCATAATAATAACGAGTCAGAGCTCACTTAAGATTAGTTTCAAAAGTCAGCATGGCATAGAGAACTTTCAACTAATTAACAAACGGATATTAGGTGTGGGCAACACGGATGAAGGATATCTTGCTTTAAGTGGCTATCAATGGAAAATCCAAGTCTATGAGGAATTTTTAGTTTTATGCCTTTAATTAATATTGAACTTCCTTAAACTGTTAAAGCATTCTTGAAAAATTAATTTGAGAAACCTTGAGAATTTAAGTCAATAGTTGCACTCTTTTTAGTCTTAGTAAAGTCCCGAATAAATATTTATGAAAAATTTATATCAATAATTTTTGACTTTCTATTAATTGCTTAAGCATTGTTAAGAAATAAAATTGAAAAAAAGAAAACGCTGCTACAAACTATTCACCTTACGCAGGAGAGAAGCTGAGAAAACAGAGACAAAACTTGAAACTTTTGCAACATTTATCGATGGTAGTAAAAATCCTGATGGAGCAAAGTGTTTGTCTCCTCAGTCCCCCCACAAGCTGCCCCGGTTAAGCTGACCCCAATTGGCCCACTCTGCTGCCACTTTATTAGCTTAATTCCCATTCCCAATCTCCCCCAGCCAACAGCAGCTAGACGCATCTTATCAGGAGAACTGCCAACTCTGGCCAGGAGCACACAAAAGTCGCATAAACAAGATCGCTGCCACTTGAAAAACTGAGCACATTTGGTTTGTTTGTGGGTCGGGGGATAGTCGGTGTCAGTGAGAGAGAGAGGGGAAGGAAATGCATTAAAAATTCAAAATGTGGCTTTTACGACCTGTAGCTGCTAGCTGAGAGTTGTGTGTCGAGTGGGGACATGTGGCATGGGGCATGGGGCGGACTGGGCGTGTCACCTGATGTTGAAAGTCAAAATGTGTTTGGCAACAGGCAAGAGAAGTAAAGTAGCACACAACTACTTCAACAGTATTCCCCCCGAACTCTCAACTTTTTCACTTTCATTTTATATATATATATTTTTTTTTGTAAAATATATTTTCGTTGCAGAGAATGTCTCTTATCCGGCCAAAGTTTCTCGAGAGCAGCCAGTCTCCCTTTCCGTCTCTCCCATTAAGTTGGCAATATGGCAGTATGAAGCCGAAAATTAAACTTTTATTACCTGCCTTATTGTTTTGCCATAAAATTAATGATTATTATGGCAATCGGACGGGCCACCGCCACCGCAAGCATCCATTAAACTGTGAGGTCACGGGGTCACTTCATGGTCATTTCGCCATTTCAGGCATATTCTGTGAGCCCGTTCCGAATATAATAAAAATTAAATACGAGCAGACTCCATCTTCCGCCAAATACCCAACAATGAAATAACAAAAAAAAATAATAAAAATTAAGGAGAAAGGCAAAAGGGGAAATTAAATAAAATAAATTCTCGTTTCGCAATATCATTAATGTTTATGCGTTTTCACTGGAGTGGGAGTTGGGATTGGTGTTGAAGTTGATGTTGATTGTGATGTTGGCCCCCAATGAACCCTCAGCTCATGCAGAGATACGCGTACTTTTTAATGTTTCTATTGATTTTCCCCTTATGGCAATTTGATGTGCCAGCAAAAGGATGCGTTGGCCATTAAGAGGCAACGGAATCATAACCAGAACAGTTAACTGAACTTTTTTAATGGAGGTTGTTCGAGGCAACTTCAATTAGATACTTTGCAAGAATTTCAACATTGATTATATTGAGAACAAACACTTGTTATTTAAATTCGAGGTTTAACAAGCTTGTATGTTTTGTTTATTGTTATTATATAATGACAACTAGCCAGTAATGATAACAACATTTGAATTCACATTTCATGAATTTCGTTTGCTCATCGAAAGCCAAACAACTGGTTTGACATTTAGGCCTCAGGATAGTCAGTTTGATAGCGCTGTCACACGGCAGATTAAAAGCAAATAATACAGGAAAATGCCAACGAGTTCAAGGCAGCTGTCAGAGAGAAAGAGAAAGAGAGGAAGACAGAGACAGAGAGAGAGAGTTAGAATGAAATGAGCACAAGGCCAATATGGCAAATGGCAGAGCAAACGTTGATTCTGGCAGTTGCATGACATGGCCAGAATATCACTGAAATGCAACTGAAGTCAGGCCAATGATGGACGAGGGGGAGATTGTGAGGTGGAGGGTGCAAGAAACCTAAATCGAAAACCAATTTTGGCAGCTGGAAATAAGCCTGGGCGAAATCGGTTTGGTTTGGGTAAATAAATTATAGCCAAAAGTTTGGGGGCTCAAATCAAAAAGTTATTATGACCCAAAGACAATCAGGCAAGTCTATAGAATGTTAAAATTTTGACATTGCCTCCGCTCAGAGACTGCGGCAAAAGATTACACAATACTAGCAAATTAATCTGTTTATAACGACGAACAAAGGCCTCGGCATAAAAATAAGCCTCTTTCCGAAACTTCCCAAAAAACAAAAGACAAAAAAAAAACCTTTCCCTTTTGGCCTGTTTTCCCACTTACCAAGCTTCCCAGCGAGAATGAGACAGCTATGAGTAAATAGAGCGAGAGAAGCAGTCAGAAATGTCAGCGAAAAACTTTTGCATTTAACCAACATTTTTCTCAATTTTTCCATCCTCTTCTCCATCGTTGCAGATTCAGTCCCGTGTGTCCACAGCGTCTGCCCGACATCCACAATGAGACGGCTGCATTGGAGCGCATGCCCAAGGGTCGATTAGAGTATCTGAAGCGATTGCTGCCCTATCTGCAAAATCAATCAGAGGATTGTCTCTATCTAAATATTTATGTGCCCATACAAGGTGAGTGCGAGCAAGTGAGAGGCTTATGCCCGCCCATCCCCCAAATAAGTATGCTATCATCTCTATTTTATTTTCCTTTTTTTTCCCTACGCCAACATCTTAAACCAAGAAAAATGATTCACATATACATCGCCCTGTCACTGCCTCCCTCTGGTCAACCCTCAAAATGCTTGTGGGATAGAGTCAAAAGAGAGACCTAGGCATTTTTCAGTCTTGTTTATTTAGCACTTTGCAAGGCATTTGAATAAATTGGCAAGCGGTAAAATGAACGAAAATGGTTTGGGTAACTTGTTTCAATTTTTCTTCGGCTTACGCCCCGGCCGCCCTCTAATCCCAGAG
Organism: Drosophila quadrilineata; assembly: GCA_018150725.1. Taxonomy (NCBI): domain Eukaryota; kingdom Metazoa; phylum Arthropoda; class Insecta; order Diptera; family Drosophilidae; genus Drosophila; species Drosophila quadrilineata. The sequence goes on from JAECWN010000375.1 coordinate 2,104,637, forward strand.
CGATGGAGACAGACCATGTTAGAAAAGGGTCAGCAGCTTTGGCAGAAGTTTTCAGCTTTCTCTTATTTTTCGCACAATTTTTTTTTGTTGCAGCTTTTGCCTGTTTTTGGGCTATCCTGGCGCCCTATCCATATCGCACAAATGGACAAATGTTTCGACATTTTTCTAACGCCAAAGAATTTGCTAAGCTGTTGGCCTGAAATCCAGCAAAAAAAAAAATATGGAGACAAAGTATCAGAGGAGCGAAACGTGTATTGAGGCCGACTCAAAGTGGCCAAATTTATGCAAAAAGCGTATAAACGATTGTCTGTCTGTCAGTCAGTCTGTCAAGCTGTCCAGTGTGGACAATCTATCCATTTTCGCGTGCTTACAGTGGAACAAATAACACTAAAATATAAATACTTTAAAGTTAATATTAATAACGAATTTGTTAATTCAAATTGAAATTTTAGTTTATGATTTAATATAGAAATTTAAAAATTAATTATATATTTGAAATTGTAATTAAAAATCATCTTGTCCCACTGTGCCTTCGGTATTTTTGAATAAAATATTTTTATCAATGCTCAAATATGCGCGTCAGCTCTGCAAAATTAATGACTGCCGAAAATGTTGATTTGGATTTGAACGTTGCTCTGGAATGGCACAACTGGCAGCCATGTCAAGTGCCGGCAATCAGTCATAAATGAAACCAATTTGCGAAAGAAACTGGCAGACAGACGGAAGAAATTTGATTATGTTAACCGAAAGCGGAAACATTTCTGGGGCTACAGTTAACTAACTAACTGACGATGATTTCGCCAACCAAACCTATCAGACGGCCAGAGATAGTCCTGGAGAATCAGCAGAGAAGGGAAGGGCAAAAATGAGGGAGTCAGCTGCCAGTTAGCCAATCAGCTGAGCGCCAGTCAATCACTCAATGCACTCTCTTACTCTCCCACCTAGACTCGGTTGCAATGACCGTGCTCTCGACATGCCTGTAAATTACATTTTAATTAAAACGCAAAAAGCTTCAATACAAACCCCACACTACATGGAGAGTGGAAAGTGGCAGAGTGAAGAGCGAAGAGCGAGGAGACATGGCCTTAATGGAAACCATCAGACGCAGTCTCTGGACTTGCAACACACCTGCCAGACCCCAGGCCAGAGATGTTGATAAGTGTAAAGGCATGTTGCGCTCTATATTCTGCTGAGGCAACAACTAAACTAATTCAATTGTCTATCAGCCACTGAGAGAGCAGAGTTTAATGCAGACAGCTCTGAGCAGTTAAACAACTGCCATTCAAAATTCAAGCAGACTTCAACTAACCCCAGCTATCAACCATTTGGCAGACAGTATGTCAGTCAGTCTATCAAGCAGACAGTCAGTCGTAGATTATTTTGAAATCTGGCTACAAAATCAATTAACAAACCAGAGCCAACTAGGCGTATGCTTAATATGATTAAGTGTATATAGACAGACGCGTTTAAGCTTAAGCATTATATCAATATTTGAAGTCAGCTTATTTTTTGCCACCGACTCTATCCTCGATATTTACCTCGTTTAACCGAGCTAATTGCATTTCCATTGAGAGTTTCTACTGAAAGTGTCAATTTGTGTTTTATTTCTTAATTTGTGGTTAATCTAATGGTTCTTTTTCTGACCAAAAAGTCTGTTCTTCTTAGAAAATGGTCATGCTTCAACAAAAATCATAGTAGTCTTTAAATTTGAAGTCCAAAATAGGTTGCTTACTGCCAAATAAACCACTTTTAGGCTTAACACATGAGCTCTAGAATTATTTGCCATTGATTAAATGCCATTTCTGAAATTAAAGCAAACTTTCTCTTAAAGGCAAAAGGTGAACGAAATGTCGAAGGCATGAGAAATGTAAAAAATATATCTCAAATCGTTCAAGTATGACAAAATTTACATTTGTCCGTAATTTGTCATCGATGGCAGACATTTTGGGTACGGCAAAAAAAAAGGGATCAGGGATTGGCATCTGGCGTGGGCAAGCAGGTGACCCATCCTGAAGTGTCACCGTTTGTCTCTCCGTCTTCTGCTGAATTGCAAGATTTTTTATTCGAAATTATGACAAATTGTTCAGTGACTGCCTATACCGACCCTCGTATGGCTATACGAAGGGTTCTCGGCATTTGTTTGAGTGCAATGTGCGCATCAAGGACGGCTAATTGAGCCTTGAGCGCTCTGAGTGGCAACTGAAAAGGAAAATTAAATGTCTGGGCTTGTTAATTGGATGGCCAATTACATTTTACGTTACAGCATTTTCTTGCTTCTACTTACTGTATTGCTTATCAGTTCCATGTCAGTTGCCATACCTTCTCTCTGTGTCCATGTATTTACAATCTGATTAGCAAGAATACGAAAGAAGATTGCAAACTTTTTCAAAATGTACCACCAAAGGGTCATGGTGGACGATGACCATGTGGCAACCTTCGGAGGGATGCGTAGTTGGGCAAAAGAAAGATTATAAATCTTAAAAGTGGCTGGCAATTTATAAATTTTTGACAGTTTAATGCAAATCACCGCCGCCACAAAACCGAAACACTTAATGAGCCCTCAGATGGATTCACCTTTGGCCGACAGCGAGTATTAATGCAAATAAATCATTATTTATTTGGCTGTCATGTCAAAATGAATTGCCAGATAAATTTACACAGATAACAAAAAAGTAAAAGGGAAAACAACAAGACGGGCTAACGAAACTTGAAAAGAAATTCCCACTTTTATTGTCAAAATTAATGAAACTTTTTTACAGATGAGACGAGATGAGCTCTCCCTTTCACTCTCAGTTGCACTCTATCTCACAGCAAAGCATGCAAAGTTGAAAGTATACTTTAATAGCCACACATAAGCACAGTTACTCACACAAACACACAGATAAATACACTCACATGGACAGAAACATGAGTGCGGAAAGTTCTTAATAAATCCCTTGCGCCTTTTATGTAGCATACTTTTGTGGGCTCGACACGACAAGATTCGAAGAGTGGTGGTGGGGAGGACTCTTGGAACTTGAGTCTTGGCTTAGCTTGATTCGGACATGCAGCTAGTTTAATCTACTTGGACATGACAATAAAATTTATATCATCTTTCCTTTTCGCCTGCTTAGTGAAGTCCTTTCTCGCCTCTGTGGGTTTTATTTGCCTTTTGCTCTTGCCTTCGCCTTGTTTCGTTTCTCACCTCACCTCACCACACCGAAGCATAGCTCATCTTATTTTATTTTATTTTATTTTATTTGCCTTTGCTGCCTCATTTTATGATTTTGTTGTTGTCGCTTGGCATTTCTTTCAAATCTTGAGCGTGTTCGCGCTGCCAGCTCTCAAAAAAAGGCAAGTGAAAGAAGCAGAATAAAGAAGAATAATAATAATAAAAACCAGAAAATGCCACATTAAGCATGATTTGCCGCTTCTCAAGGCAAAGTCCACTGGGCTCTGTCCCAATATCAGTCGCACTCGAGTCCTTGAGGAGCCTTTGCATTTGCTGCCCCTATTGCCACCCCTCAGTTACTCTTAGTCTTGTAGTTGGCTTTGTGGGTTCGTGTTACAGATTTCAAGTTTATCAGCTGTTTGCATGTTGGCCATATTTTGTGCTTAACTGACTTTTGCATGGCGAATGAGCCAAATAAATGAGACGCCATTGTATGGCATTTGAGATAGATTAATGGAAATGTCATATTTTCTAATCTTCAGCATTTCCATCCGATTAACATCTGCTGGCTTCGCCTAATGGCTCTTAAGTATTGCCTGGCCATTGGCCAATAACCTGCCCTCTTTCTCTCTCCATTCGAGATTTATGAGCCAATGGCTTGTCTACGTGACCTTCGCACAGCCAAAACAAAACAATTGCAGGACACACATACCACACATATCAAGGCACCCCTCGAAATAAGACTATAATGCAATTTTGTCAGTTGCTAGTAAACCTTCTTGCCAATACTACGTATACCTCTAAGGCCTCTAAATATAAATCAATGAGGCAATCAAGTGCCGGCAATCAGCAAAGTTTCGGTGCGTGCCCACATAAACCAAACAAAAATTCATCATACGCACCGTGTGCCGCAGTCATCCTACTCGCAATCGCATTAAATTGATATACGAGTATGACAACAGCGTGTGATAACAATATCGTGCCTCAATATAGGCCTCAATACAATATTATGAGTTTGTTTTGTGCTTGCCGGCGACTTGCTCCACATTCTCATCTAAAATCGAATAGATATAATTCTGGTATAACTTTGCCTCATATCGATTTTGAGCTGCAATCGATGTCTCATTTTAGAGTTAAGCTAGAGACATACAGTGGTGAGTTCATGAAAAATTTTCAATTGAAATGGAGGAACATAAAAATTTGTGGCAGGCAGAGCAATAAATATGCATGCGCCATACTTTATTGCTCAGTTTACATTATACTATAAAAACCACATTTGGCTGTAACACTCCAAAATCCCATCGCAGACATGTGTCATATAACAACACGGCATACAATATGCATGAATTTGCCATGTGTTTGTGTGGGTGTGTGTGCTTGTAGTTGAATGTCGATGATAACGGAAACGGAAATCGATGCACAGACTGCGTGTTGCATGCGGAAATGAAAACGTTGGTCAGAAATATCCATACTGACAGCAGAGCGACGATAGTTTCTCGTATACCTTTCTTTGCTTTCATATCTCGAACAAAACAAACTCAGACAAAGTGCTGGAGAAAATGCTTGGAGAAATAAAGTAAGAAACGAGAAAATGCAAAGTGAAGCACAACTAAACTTTTCACTTTGCCTGTGAAAAACTTTGAAGTCAGATATTTCAGTTCTTGCTGCCAGCGAGTTTTTCTTTTGGTTGGCGTATTGTGTTCAAGCTCATTTGCTCAGTGCCAGACAATTGGCAAAAAGGGAATCGTAATGGAGAAAATCGAAATTTGAAAATTACATTTATTACATTTCCTTTTGAGCGCGCAAACCTTATCAAGAATTCTAGCAAAGTTTGGAGCGATTTATCTTTAAGCTTAAAGAGCTGCTCTGGAAACCCAACAAATGTTGATTTAAGTCATGCATTGATAATCGCATAACAACACGATTTATACGGTTTCATTATAAATTTTAAATTCCTATCAATTTCGCATTGTAAAATGCAAATCACTTTATAAATATTTCAAGTTTTTCCAAAATACAATATTATTTTGAATTTTATACAAAATAAACTCATAGAGGCAGGCCAACGTAGCTGCAAAGTTTCAAACAAAGCTAATTAAAAAGTCAATTTAAATGCAAACTAAATGAAATACGTGTATTCAACAATATTGCAACTAAATTATTAAATCGTCATATATTGTCATATATTTGATTTTTTGTTATATTGAAGAGTTTCATGCTGCATACAATATAAAAGAAACTATTTCTATCACTTTAATATTTTTGCAATAAATTTCAAAACTAAACTTTTAAAAGCAAAGGAATAATAGTCTCACATATTCACTTAAAACAGATAGTTATAATATTAAATTAATTAAGAAAATATTGTAAGCGATTTATTCAAAAAATACAAAGAATTATATTGTTAAACAATTTGGGATATCTGATACAAATTAAAGAACCTTTAGAAGCTTGGAAATTGACAAACTGATATGTGGATGACATTTTTTATTATTCAAGAATATTGAAGAATTTATGTGCTTGCAAATTTGTGACATAAAATATGTATTTGCACTGAAAGGCGTTGTTTGAAGCGCATAGCTAATGCTTTGAGTACGGCTCATTGGAAATTGTATTGTATTTGGGTGTCTTTTAGACTATGAAATTTACATAGACTCTCACATACATAGATGCACAGATGTATGTATACAAAGCTTACTTGGAAAAGGTATAGTATTAAATATGCATCAAAAATTTGTCACTCTGCCAGCCAAATGACCGAAAAGTTCACCTTCTCAATGGCCACTTGACCCAGTAAAGTCAGCCTCGAACTCCCACATAAATACACACACACACATATATATAAACACACACACATACATATATAAAAATATATGTAAGTGTTTACAAGTAAGGAGAGGACGAAGCATTGAATTTAAATTGCGCATTAAACGAAAACCAGAGGAATGTCCTTTCATCCCGTCATGACGTAGCTTTATGTGGCTCTATGTGTTTCTGTGTATGTGTGTGTGTGTGTGCTGTTGTCCTTTTCCAAGAAATTGATAAGTCAAAGTTCATAATTGGACGTGCCTGAAGGTCCAAAGCGAAGACCGCACTATGTTGACATTCCCTGCAGCTTAATTTGCCAGCTTTGAATATATTTTTTAGCATACCAAACTAAACTAACCGTAACCACACCCCCCACTTCACACTCCCCAGCCACCATCACAATCGATCCTTAGTTGGCATCTCCACAATTAAGTGACGAAAAATTATAGAAAACTAAAAAATGTGTGCAAATTGAATTGGAATACTTGGAGGACAAAAAAGAAAATAGAAAGAAAAGGAAGCAAATACATAGGATATGTTGAAAGTGGCAGCAAAGCAAAAGCAGTTTTGTGGCATGCAACATTTCAGCACACCTCTCTATCTGCACTTTCTGTCTCTGTCACTCTTTCTCTCCGTCTCTCTTCGTCGGTATCTGTGCACTTAGCATGTCTCAGGCTAATTACAGGGCGTTACTGACTGCCATTTTGCATGCCACGTGTGCATTAAGAATGCGCTATGTGGCACGAATATCTAAGAGTATGTTTACTCAAGAAATGAAAAAGCAGAAAAGCAAGTGAAAACCACATATACATATACGTACATACTGAGAAATGCGAAATAAGAAATTGATGTTGGCTAAAAGCCGCCAGCTCAGCCAAATAAAGTGAGCAGTTAAGAAGTTGAATATCACGTAATACACAACGGAATTGCATAGATTGCTGGCAATTTTTTTATGTGCAGTACTCAACTCAATCGTAACACGCAGATGTGTTAAACAAATTTCTAATTAAATGTTTTTGTTGAACAAATCAGCATTGAATTTGTGAGGTGCAGTAAGGTAAAAGTCGAAAGTAAATTGAAATTTGCAAATTCAGAGCGATTTTTGGATTACACCATCAATGGAAAGTTTTTTAACCTATTTTTTTGTCTATGCCCAACATATTTTATATCAGAATAGTTGAAATATTTTATATTAATAACGGGTTGATACTCGGAAATTACCGAAGCGTTATATGTGCAGTTTTAACAAAGGAAAATAACTGTTAACAGAAATACAGAAATTTTAAAATTTCCATAGATTTATTATAAAGTTACACCAGCTCTAAATTTATAATCTATCAATGGGTTAAAATATCTGTTTTGCAGACAAATTGTAACATTCTGTGTTGTATTTAATAACCAATTTCTGAAATAGGAAAGTAATAATGTTTCCATCATTTCAACATTTTTTGGTAGACAAGAGAAGAATTTCGAAGTGAAAATTTACTTCAGATTTCATTTTCATTCTCTATCTCCCTGATTTAAAGGCACTTTTCTAAGCTGTACAGACTCTTAACTTACTAAATTAACAAATTATTCAAATTTTAGTTAAATAGAGCAAAACTCATTTGGACTACTTAGGCAAGATCTCTCTTCGATAACTAATCCAAATATGTTTGGCCTCATGTGGAACCCACATACTATAGTATATCTTCCATCATTTACACAATATTAGGTTGCTCACACACATACACACACAATCACACACACACACACACACACATATTGAGGCACACACAGAGACAAACAGTGTCATTTATTACCTTCCGTACACTTGGCTGCCAAACTGCCAAGGAGCATATACAATATTTCATTATAAATTACACACGACTTACGTCAATTTGTTTTGGTGGCCGGCAAAGTGAAGTTGGCAGCAAAAAAAGAAAGCAGACAGGAATCTCATAAGTAAGCCATAACATACACACACACACAAAGGCACACACACACACTTAACACTCGCTTTCGCTTTGAAACATATGAGGGCTCAGTTTATTAGACAAGCGCCAGCAGAAAAACGGAAGTGGCCATAATTTACTAACGAAGCCATAACAAAAATGCCCAAACAGCAAACACAATACAGAAATGCCACAAAAAAATATTGCGCACAGCAGAAAGAGAGCGACGAAAGATAGTGGGCGAAAGAGAAAGAGATATAGATATAGAATGCCACTGAAAGTGGGGCGCTGTGTGGGTGAAAGTAAATTTATCAATCAAAGCAGCGAAAAACACTTTCGAATAGTTGTAGCCAAATAGACAAGTGGAATAGCTGAACAGTGGAGAAGAAAAACTAAACTTGATGTCCATTAATATTTGACAATTTCCTCTCCATGGATTGATGATATCCGACATTGTTATAATGCCAAGTGTGTGTTGCCAGACCCTTGATATGATTTTGATGCTTATTTCCCTATATTACGTATACGCAATGTAGCGCAGGGTAAGTCAGTTATTGATGAGCCAGCTGCCACATGTGCCTGCCATGTCTTCTACAATTATGACAAATACACAAACAGAGGCATAATATGCCAGAGGACGCCTCCGACTGCCATTAAAATGCAAGATAAAAAATATTATGCATACGCCATGTTAGCCAGCACTTTGGCCTCAAATACCGTACAGAAAGGCAGCAGAAGGAAACTTGCAAATTGTGCTCAAAATGTAACTGGAACGCAATTATGTGGCAGGAATTATGTGGCATGGCCTGACGGATGACGGGAGGCAGCTGCAAAAAAAGAAAGCCAGCAAATGTATTAGGGCGGTGGCAAAGGGGAAGGCAAAAGGTGTCAAAGCGTTTGCAATGGCTTCGAATACAGCGTCTTCCAACCGATTTCTAGTTACAATTCTGCCAACATTTCTTTCCTCTCTCTCTCTCTCTCTCTCTCTCTCTGTGTCATTTCTTTCCCTTTTGGTGCAATTTTCTTAAGCAGTTTTACGCCTGAGCGCTGACATAATGCTGTTAACCGATAATACGTTGAAATTGAAAAGTGCAGCCGAGGCCATATCCAACCAGTAGCTGCTCTCCAGACACACTCACACAGACACATAGATATATATATATATATATATATATATAGTAGAAGAAAATCTCTTACGACAAATTGCATATTTCAATTTGCAACAACATTGAAACCAGTTGGGCGCCCTTACTGGTTTTCCATTTCTGGTCCAGACATTTCTTGTGCCCCACTATTTTTTCACTTTTTCTTTCAGTTTTCTATATATTTTTTCAATTTTTTCTATTCGATTTTGCTTGGCATCGGCCTGGCTGTGAGTTTGGCTTGGCTTCTGAATCTGCAGTGTGGCAGTTAACTGTAGTGGAGTCAGGTGTCTGGCGCATATTGGCCTGGTTAAAATGTGCTCACACTCTAGATATGGCCAGCATGCAAAATGCAGTAGAGTGCAGCTTCTTCTGCCTTTTGCGGTAAGTTAAGCCAGAGTTAAGCTGATGCATGGGTTAAACTGTAAAACGTATTAAGATTAAGTGGCATTCAGTGGCAGCTGCCACCACCGTTGTTACTATCAGTTCTTTACACTGCCATGACTCCAGCACAGAGACTTCTATATGTATTACGTATACGCAGCGTGGCGCAGCTTCAACTCCAACTTTAGTTAATGCCATTGTTATACAACGTGAAAATGATGATGGCACTTACATTTTATTAATGACCCCTTTTAATATTAATAGTTTATTTAGAAATGGCAAATCTCTGCATTTTGCAGCATTATTTTTGCACATTTTTCATTTTTAAGTTTGCAAGTGAAAATCGCTTCAAGACTATGACATTTATGACACAATTATCGTTTTGAACGCATCGTTTGTGCCGCAGTCAGCATAAAATGAGATGCTCCCAGAGAATGAGAGAAATTCGTGTAAAGGTCTTTTCATCATTTCCTAGGTGCAAATTTACAGTCCTGATGATTTCTTTCCAATAGCTAGAAGCCAAGTCAAAAGGCCAAATGCCAAATGTCCTGTGCACATATCATACATACGGAAAGGAAATGTCAGAGTGTGGTTGGGGTGTGTATGTGCTTGGGTTTTTGGCAATATGTTGAGTACGTGTCTGTTAGTCATCATAATATTTTACATTTTTATGAAGTGCGAGACAGCGCTGAGGGGCTCTGCAATAAAAATCTTATTTTGTGGGTTATAAAAGTGAAAAAGAATCGACCAAGAAGAACAAGTGAAGAAATTTTAGAGAGAGCGAGACTGAGAGAGACACAGAGAGTGTAGATGGAGTGTGAGTGAGAAAAAGTTGGTAACATTTTGTCATTTTCTCAGCATTTTTAATGCTGCTTTCCTCTTTATTATTATTATTATTTCTTTTAATGATTTATCGGCATTTAAATGCGGCTTTTGGTTGAGGGGCAGCCCAAGTGACGCATCGTAAACTTTTTGTGCGCCTAATTTAATGCAACAATTTTTTTTATTTTTATTTTCTCTTTCTTCTCCGCTTGCTTTACCAAACTCTCTCACTGAGACTGACTCTCGCTCTCTTTCTTGCTCACGATGTCACACACTTTGCTCTTATCAGCATGGGACGTATGTGTGTGTGTGTGTGTGGGTGTGCACATATATAAATGTAAATTGAGTTTGGCGGGTAAAGTACTTTGTAATTTATGGCGTGCAATGTGCGTAAGGAGTCACGTGATAACTTCATACACACACACACAAGCACGCACTCTTTTTTACTCTCTCTCTTCTTTCTCTCTCTCTCTCTCTCTCTTTTTGTTTCTTCCTGTCTGAAACGCACTCATTATTATTTTATGCGTCTGTATGTGTGCGCTTATTTATGACTGTTTAGCCGCATTTTGCATGACGAAATCATAATTTTCAGAAGCCTCTCGTTTTCCCTCAATCTGTGCCTTTTTTTTTTTGGCGGCCATTTTGTTTGTTTCCTGCGGTTGCTTATAACGTATACGTTAAGTACGTGCGATTTATTAAACTCTTCAAAATTTGCGTGTTGAGCTTATTAACATTATCAAGCTTTGCATTTGTTACTCGCAGATTACTCCAGATTAGATGGCTCATTTAGAATGAGAATGTTTAAACACTTGGCCTACATTTTAAATATATGCATATTACATGCATATAGAAAGTAAATATAATTGAATACTGATGACCTTGCATAGCATTCTCCAACTAAGGGAAAGTATCATTTGAATAAGTTTATTTGCTGAGCTGAGTTAACAATACTTAACATCAACTTTAACCGCTATCCATTCACAATGATTTAACCAAAAGTTGCCTGGTGGCTTATGCAACTCGCCCAAAAGCAATTCAAACATTACAAACTTTGGCAAATTCACAAGGATATGCGATGCGAGTCGGGACGAATCGAGAGTGTTCAGTTATATAAACGCATGTTATATATGACATAGGCAAACTTTTGCATTAAATTTGTTGAAAAGTTGCAAGTAAACTGTAACTTTCAATGACTTTCAGCAGCATTCAACAGTCCATTCACCCATACTCAGATACATATGAGTATCTGTGTGTGTGTGTGTGTGAAACAAACACTAAGCAACAAAATTACGTTCGCAATGCCTTTTGACCAGAACTTTGCCTAACTGTTAAATAAATGAAATGTTTTCTGTAAATAACAAGCAAATATGAAGGGACATTAGTCCTAAGCTCTTTAAAATTAATTAGAAATATTGATAACCATTCTGAGTAAATATATAATCTCTATCTTAATTGATGGCAATGAACACGTGTCTGAAGTGGTTCGAATTAAAGAGAAATGTTTTTCCGATAATCGATGCTTAAATAATTCAACACGTTATTTTGAACTTTTTGGAGTCAGTGGAAAATGGAAAGTTTTCGCAACTTCAACTTTCATTGTGCAACATTTTTAGAAGTGAAAACTTGTGCAAAACATGTTTTCTGCTAATCTCCAACAAATGGCAGGAGGTGCACCCCCAAAAAGCTCAATCAGCCAAATTTGTTCGATTGAATAAGCATATAAAAAAAGCAAGGAATTGAAGTCTGACAAACAACAACACTGAAATGAGTTCAGCCAACTTTTACATGGCATAAAAAATTGAAAAACCGAGAGACAGACAGACACAGAGATACAGGGGAGAAACTCAGAGAATTTAGAGTTCAGCGAACAACGAACAACGAACTGAGCAATGGAATGGACAACATTCTGAAAAGGGCAAAAACTTCAGAGAAAGTAATAAACTACAAAACTGAAAATGCACTTTACACAACGCGAACAGCCTGTCCCGTGTCCCCAATCCTGCGGCTTATCCTTCTTGTTTCCAGCGAATTCGGCGCTAAAAGTGGAAGCATAATAAAAATTCAACGGTGGCCTTAACTGTGTCAGCTCAATATATCCTAAAAAGCTCAATTTTTCAAGCTCTCAAAGAAAGTAGCACACTCTACCTAAAACCGAAGACATAAAAATTTGAGACTCACTCAGAGAGCTCGCAATTTATTAAATCGATAAATATGAGATACATTTCAAATCATACCTTAAATTTTAAATACATGTACTAAAATTTAAGAAAATGTTATATTGAATTTCTTCTTGAATTTATAAAAAACAAATGAATTCCTCTTAACTAACTTTTGAAGTACATGTACATCTATAGTTCAATCTGCACTCAATCTATATTCTATATTCAATACAGACAAAGGGCGACAATAAACTTGCAAAAGTCAGAAAATGAAATTTCGGCCGAAAACCATAAAAAGAAATGAGCTAGATATTTTTTTGTCTGCCTCTGTTTCTCTGCAACTTCTGCTTCTTCATCTTCATGGTATTCAATCGAGCACAAGTAGAGCAATGAATGGGTTTAAGTACTTTCGCAGGATCTCAAGGACTCGACTGAACACAGCTCGAGCAAGACAATGACGAGACACAAGTTGCGGCAAAGTCCAGGGCCCAGGACAATGACTTAAGTATATTGATTTCACCTAGTTTGTGATTTCAGCAGACTTGGATAGAAGGAACCGTAGGAAGAAGAGCACAGCTATAAATACTGAAAGAGGAGAGGAGAAATTCTAATGGATGAATTGAAATGTATTTTAATAATGCAATCAACAACTTACTGTTAATTGAAATGATTTTAAATTAGTTGAATTGAGTTTCGAGTTGCGAGCTCTATTTGCACATTAAAACAATTTCCAAATAGCGAAGTTCTCACTTTAATTAAGTTTGCCAAGTTGAAAGAGTGGAGTTCTTCCTACTCTGAGGCCGAAAAATATGACAAAATTTGTGCCTGCTAAAATAACATGAAAGTGACTTGGTCTAGTTTATGTGCCCGGGATAAAGGGGGAAGCTGATATGCCCCAAGCGGTAGAATAGAAGAGGGTGCAAGTTTCACATCACAACTACAAGAAATGGCACCAAATGGCAACAGGCAACATTTTGCTGTCTTAGAGAATCAGAGGGGAATGTGTATTAAAACATGTTCAAGTTATTAACAGGCCCCCCAAAAGTCGCATTAGTTTTTGCCAGTTAGCTCTTGTCTTTGTCCTTTGAACCCTCTCCTCAGCCACCACCCTCAACTAGTATTTATTTGCACAAAATATTTACATTTTGTAGAAATGTGCGGCAAAAACTTAGCGGGGGCAGCAACTAGCGAGAATAATTCACAAGTTTTTAGGCAACACATACACGTGCCTGCTTTTCATGTCTGTGTGTGTGTGTGTATGTGTTGACTTGTAGGAAGTGCCATAAAGTTTTCTGGTAAGTAGCACCCCCGGGTGCAACGACATGCAAACACTACAGAGACACAGACGTCGCCATACTTGTCACAGCACAAGGCATGTTGAAATGGCATCAAAAACTTTCTACACAGATCGTTTCGGGTTTTTAGATGACTGAGAGGTAGACAGAGGGGGGATGGAGTTCTGATTCCTTTAGCCCAGTTAAATGTGTGGGTGGTGGGGGGTAAACAAGTTGCAAGACAAGTTTTTAAATGGTGTTTGCATGTTGCGCGGTTGCTAAGCCTCTTTTTGCCCCGCCCCGCTTCCGTTTCCGTTCTTGCGAAATTAACGTAATTTCTCGCCTCATTTGTGAAAGGAAACAAATGCTAATTTATTTACAAGTGAGAAGATTCACAAATTGTAGCTTAGCACTTTTCAAATTACTGCAGCACAAGACATTACTTTAATTTTTTTTTTTTTATATATATTCATTTATAAAAACAAAGTGTAAAAAGTCAGCTACTTTTTAAAGTTCGCTTTTTTAGTGCCTTTTGTTGTGGTTGGCAACACCTGCAGTTGCCCTGAAAGTCATTGAATTAGCGTACGAGGTGTGAAACTGAAACTGATTCTGTGCCACACGAGCCCAGAATAGATATTGACATTGGTTATGCCGACGACACCCACCCACCATTCCAGATGCCGAGATACAGTCCAGATTAAAAGACCGAGCAAAAGAGATAGCTATAGTGAGTGAGTGAGAGAGATAGTGAGTGAGGAAGTGACTCGGCCTGGGTGTGCTTTGTGGCATTCATTGTCTGTGGCTCGTGTGTCATTGTTGGCGCTATTTATAAAAGTCAGTGACACAGTAACTCGTTTTCCTTGCATCCATCCTTCATCCCCTTTGGGCCAAGTTGCCTTGCCCTGCTCAGCCGTTGCTTACAACTCTTTTTCCGCTTTGATAAGCAAGTTCTTTTGTTCCTCTATATATACAGTATATATACAGTGTATATATACATATATATATATAAAGTATATAGTCGAAAAAAGAAGAGAGCGCAAAAATTGAGTTTTATATATGGGCACGAAGAATTCATTCTCATAGTCCCTTTGTTATCTTTGTTGTTGTGGCTTTTGTTCAAGCTCCGCCCGCCCCTCACTGGCCCCACTCTTCTTCAGTCAGCTGACTCGTGCAGATACATGCACTCAGATACAGATACAGCCATAGCTATAGATACTGTGGATATGTATCTGCAGCTGGCAAAGAGCTGCATGCATTTTAAGTGCAATTTTGTATTTTTAGTTGAATTAAATCTGTGAATGAAATCCCAAAGAGGGAAAGTTATGATCTGACTAGAATCCCACTTAAACTGATTTAATTCCAACTGCTGAAAGGCTTCTCCTACAGAATTGATTTGCCCTAAGCCTTTTCCAATGGAATCCTGTGTATATATATGTGTGTGTGTATATTTGCAAATACTTTGTTGAGCCGAGGCACGTGGCATAAGTGGGGATCAGCCCTTGATGACTTTGCACTTTAGAAGCTTTCACATAGCAGAGGTGGTGGGTGACGAAGGGGAAGTTAAGGCACTCGAAAAAGAGTTGTTTTCTTGTAATTTGCCTATTTTTGGCTTAGACGCTCATTTGTCTTTCGCTTTAGTGCCAACTAAATCCGCTCAAAGACATTGTTTACCTATACTCTGTCTCCCTCTCTATCAGACTCTTATCTTTGGCATGCCGAAAACCCTTTTGCCAGACATGTCAATATTGATTAATGGCCAAAAGCAGGGCCTTGGTGGCAATAAAAGTGCTTGACAGATCGAAATTGGGATTTCAACATTTAAATGCAAATTCTCGAATATAAAAATTACTTTCAAGTATTTTTACTCGATAACCATTATCTGCAGTGCTGCCATTACAAACAGTTGAAAATGTTCGCCACAATCTTTTGACCACATATCTGGACACAGTCCATTAATGGAATTTCTGCTCTGCATTCAACTAATTTCTTTTTATGTACTTTCTGCCAATTATTTTTTAGTTGGTTCCCGTGATTCAACTACCAGCAGCAGTAGCAGCAGCAGCAATGGAAGTGGAAGTGGAAGTGGCTCATCATCGAGCAGCAGCTCCTCATCAACATCATCGAGTGGATCCACCAAGTACCCGGTGCTGGTGTTTGTGCATGGCGAATCGTATGAGTGGAACAGCGGCAATCCCTATGATGGCTCGGTGCTGGCCAGCTATGGCCAAATACTGGTGGTAACCATAAATTATCGCCTCGGAGTGCTGGGTAAGTGGCATGCCACACTCGAATGCTAATACTAATTGATATGCTGCTGCCTTGGCAACCCAATGCCACTCCCCCAAATGGGCTGGCCAAGTGCACTGAATTGGCCAAATGTATCTAACGTGGCCAATGTCCGATTTGCTTTTAAGCTACTGCAACATAGCAGCAACCGTTGCACTTCCGTTTGCCACATCAGCAGCAGCGGCAGCAACAACAACAACAACATTAACAACAACATGACGTAGGTCGAGAGCAGCAACAGCAGCAGCAACAACAACAACAACAGTTACACAATTGCATAAACTAACCAATTTAGTGAGCAGCAAGTTGGCAAACATTATATGTAATACTGTGGAATAACATTCATGAAACAACAAGCATTTCATCAATATCGAAAATATTATTTTTAAAACTTTTAAATAAACTTTTTATTTATATTCATATGTAATATATTATAATACATAATTTTGTTCACTTTTATTAGTTGTTAAAAAATATTATTAAATAATTTGTTAATTTGAAATTTAATGAATTTTTACTTAAAATACTAAACAATTATTTGAACATTTTCCAATTGAGTTTTAAATACCTTCCTTAATTCTAAAAAATTTAAGTATTCAAATTATTGAAAATTGAATTTTTCCTTAATAAATCTTGTAAAATATAAATATAAATAAATAGCCACTATTTTTTACGTTTAATGTTGAAAAATTTCAATTTGATTTTATTCATCTTAATAAGTACATAAAAATGAACCTCAAATACCTTTATTTTATATTTTAATTTATTACTTTATACTATATTTTCATATATATTAATAAAAAAAGTCTCAAATATCATTCTGAAGTGTGAAAACTATGAACATGAAAGTTCTAAAAATAATTAGTATATATATTCTTTTCATCTTGTTTTGGTATTTTAATATATATTTTTAACTTGAGCCTAAAATACGTTTGTTTAATATGGAAAATATAAATATCTAAAAATCAATAATAAATTTATTATTTATTTGTTTTTATTTATTTTAAATTTGCTATCATCACTTTCACTGACTTGCTGTCACACTGTCCTGATATTAAAATGCACATGAAATTAGTGTGACCTCATTTACATAGTTAGCCATTCCAGCTGTCTCTTTTTTTTCGCCCTCTCTCTCTCTCTCTCTGTTACTCTCCCTTTCTCTTTGTCCGCTCTCGAAATGTTTTTCATTTGCAATGGCCGCACAGGCTGCGCCGGCTGCTCTGCTGCTCTGCTGCCCAGCGGAAACGGAAGTGCTGACATCATGATTTGCACGCGTGACTGTACACACGTTTTCAGAGAGTGTTGCACTCATGTGTCTGACATTTTCAAATGGCTGTGAAAAGCGGGGCAAGCCGCCCGACACGTTGAAATTTTCATTGAAAATGACGCTGCTGCTGTTGTTGTTATACATACATACATACATACATACATACACACATGGATATGTATGTAGTTGTTGTCACACAGCTAATCGATGTGCAAGAAAAAGCTGATGCTGATGATGGTAATGATAATGATAATGACGATGAATTATGTGGCTCTGGCCACAACTATTTTCAGGCTTTCTGAATGCCAACACGGATCGGTATTCAAAGCTGCCCGCTAATTACGGACTGATGGACATTATTGCGGCACTGCATTGGCTGAAGGAGAATATAGCGGCGTTTGGCGGGGATGCCAACAGCATTACGTTGGCCGGACATGGCACTGGTGCTGCCTGCGTCCACTTCTTAATATCGTCCATGGCGGTGCCAGAGGGTGAGTCCTCCAATGTTATGCTTTATGCTTGCAAATTGTATTTATAAAGCAAAGTGCATTTCATCGTCAACGACAGGTCTGCTCTTCAATCGCGCCATGCTCATGTCCGGCTCGGGTCTGGCCCCATGGTCCTTGGTCAGCAATCCGGCCAAGTATGCTGCCATTGTGGCACATCACGTCAACTGTGCGTCGGACTTGCCACATGCCCATCTCATGAAATGTCTGCGAGAGAAAACCCTTGACCAGCTGCTCAGTGTCCCCATACGTCCGCCCGAATTCGGGTTTGCCTTTGGCCCCAGCATCGATGGTGTGGTCATCGATGGAGGTGACTACGTGCCGCCCGCTCCCGGCTCACCTGCTGCACAGGCTCAGGCCCAGGCCTCCACAGCGGCTGGCAATGGGCTGGGTGGGGAGGCGGGCATTGCAGCAGCAGGTGGCTGGGGTACACCTGGTCAACTGGAGAATATCGGTGAGCAATCAATCAAAAGATACTCAGATGCCTTAAAAATAATATTGATTATATTTTTATATAAATACAAATATATACATATATTTTTAACGTTATTTCTTTACATGCCATTTCATTTCAATCCATTTAATTTCTTCACATGTCGACGACGACGACGACGACGAATTGCTGCCGGATGCTTTTACTTTTCAACCTGATGACGACTTGCACTTGTGAACTGCCATGTTTGTTGACGCCATTAACAAACACACACATGCCCTTTACACACACACACTCACACACTGTCGCACACGTGTGCGTTGGCGCTTTTAATTAATGCAGTATTAATGAGAAAAACTGCCATTAACAAGTTGTCAAGGTAAGTTTTTTGCGGCTTTCGTTTTTGCTTTGGCTTGACGTTGACTTCGCTTAATTATTTTTGCTTTAACTCACGCATACACGCACACTCGCGCATATGGGTGTTTGCAGTCGAAGGCCCCAAAAAGTATGCAATGTAATTAATTTAAAGTTTTCGCCTCGTCTTTCTAGAGGTACATGTATGTGTGGGGCCTGCTAAAAAGATGTTATCCCGCCACGGCGAACATTCAAAATGGCGTCAGCTTAGGCAGCGATAAGCTTCGAGTTTACACACGTTCCAAACATTTTGACCACACACACACTCACACACACACGCAGACTCGGGCACTTGTTATTAATTTATGCACATTAACCACGCAAATGTGCGGCTTCCTTTTTGCCATACAATTACCACTACGGGGAAGAGTGTGGATAGTGGGCGAAGAGGGTGTGTCGGGGGGCCATACGATATATTGTTAGTGGGCGTGGCGTATTGTTTTTGGCACCGTCACTTGATTTATGCACTTTGCGTTGGACCATTTTGCATTGTTAATTTATATTATTAACAGCTAATTAGCTGCGATTTCATAAATGATGTGCATTTTACACGCGTTCGTTTCTCTGTCCACGCAAAATGCACAAATTGCAACTAGGTTAAATTTCGATTTATATAACGATAAACAATAGGGCCGAGCATATATTATTATCAGGATTATGAATTATGGGCACTAGAATGGAAATCAAATAGAAAGAAACTATAGTTTCGAGCAGATTTTAGGATTTCAATTGAATTTTAAAAAATGTAGAGAGAGAGAGAGAGAGAGAGAGATGAGATAGTAAATTAAACAGAAAATTTAAAATATTTCAAACAAGCTTAACATTTTTATCAACAATGATTATAATTAATCGCTCTATTTTTGGCAACTCATATTCTGTCAAGTTTTAAAAATTAAAAGATTTACGAAATTTAAACATTATTTTACAACAAACTTAGGTATTTAAGTAAACTACATAAAAGAGTAAAAAAATATGCGCAAAATATTTGAAAAAAAGAAATTAAATAAAAATGAATGTATCAGAAATTTGCGAAAAACTTTTAAACAGCAAAAGTAACTTGAAGTAAAAGGAACTCCGGCGGTGTACTATAAATTAAAGAGAGCGTAAAAAGAACACAGAAGAGAAGAACTCTCTGTTAGAGACAGAGAAAAAAGAAGAGCTGTAGGCATTCCTATGCCCATTTACCTACTTAAACACAAACAGAAGCTCTGTTAGTTAATACAACTAAACACTCACACACTCTCTCTCACACACACACATACACACCCACCAGAATGTGCATAGAGACTTAAGGCAACACTTGAGTAGGCTGCTATTTGGATGCAGTTTACATAATGTAACCTATGCAGCTGCTCCTGCTGCTGCTCCTGCTGCTGACCTCTTGGAGCAAGTATCTCATTCTTTTGGTATTTGGCTCTCTTGCTTTGTAAGCTGTCAATGCCCGAGAGGCTATTAGTTAGTTCGCTCCGAAAGGAGTATAAATAGTTCTTTGTGCACATTTAAAAGCAATTTGCTTTGAGGGCAATATTCACGTACATCTATACCGAAAGCACACGTAGACAGACAAAATTTAATACAAATTTACATTCTACACATGTGGGAATAACTTAGTTGATACATTCAAAAGGAATTTCATTAAGTACGTAGTTGAAATGAAATAAAATTTGTAGAAAATAAAATAGTAGTATTTCGAACAAAAGTGCAAACAACAAAATTCAACAGCAACAACAACAACGACAGCAACAACATATCTAAGGCAAATAACGAAAAGTAAATTTCAAGTAGAGCTGACAGCATTTGTTGAAGTACTCGTAACTCAAAGATACTTTCTGGTCTGGTCAAAACTAGCACAAAATTTTCATGCAAAATATCCTGAGTTGCGTCGCCAAAAAGTTGCGGATGGATGAGAAGGACTTGAAACTTCTCTACTCTCCTCTCAAGTTGCCACGCAATGAATGAGTTGAACTTTTTGAACAATTTTGTTGTTGTGTGGCTTTTGCTTATGTTGAGATAAATGTTTGCCAAAAACTTTTCACTGATGAATCACTTGATCAACTTCTTGTGACAAATTTTTTAATCCGTTGAGTTGTATGAGAGGCCAGGCCAACAATTTAATGCCTAAATTATTCAACACACCTTTTATCGTGTCCCGCTTGGGATAATCGCAGAATGCACGATTTGAGTTTTCGTGGAACTTTGCATAATTTCACACAGCTAACAGAGGAAACCCTTCCTTTTGATTTCAACTGGGATTCTTGGCATCTCATCTACATACGTACATGTATTTACGCATTTCACGCACTTTCTCTCTGCTCATTTACAGATACGACCTGATGGCGGGCGTGACACGTGCCGAGGCCTTTTTCAGCTTCAATTCGGGAGACGTGCAATATGGCATCGAGGCGGATCGACGGTCCAGAATTTTAAAGGCCTACGTACGGAACACGTACACATTTCATTTGAACGAGATATTCGCAACGATTGTCAATGAATACACCGATTGGGAGAGACCGGTGCAGCATCCAATTAATATCCGGTGAGTAATTGCGTTTGTTCTCCGTATATAGTGCTCCAAGTTTTATTATTGTTGTTGGTGCTGTTGCTGTTACTGTTGATATTGCGAGCCTGTGGCAAAGTTACCCTATTTGGCCCTCAGAGGCTGTGATTGCCTCGTCTTCCATCCGAAATACATTCCTCAATCAGGCGCCAAAGGTGCTCAGCAACGTTTCTCATATGCCCCATGGAGTCATTTCGTGCCAAATAAATATTTCGTTCTTAATTAAATGCGAGCAGTTACATACCCTTTACACTCCCCCACACACAACCCTGTTCGATTGTAGTATATGCCCCACTGTTTGTAATATAAGCACTGTTGCTGGCAGAGAAGTTTTCAATTAAAGCGGCTTAAATGAATCTTGATTTCAATCTTATGGCAAGTGAAATGCAAATTTTTATACTGCCTGCTTCATTCTCTCTGTATCTTTCAGACTGTTTCGTCTGTCCGTCTGTCTTTCTGTCTTTATAAATAATGACTCTGGCAAATGCACAAAGCTCTCAGTGCAGTCAGTGGTACCTTTCTCAATTTTCAATTTTCAATGTTCGATATTCGATGTTCAATTCAATTTATGGCAACGCAGTGAGGGACTTCGTCTGGCAACCTGGCGCATAAGTGATATGGAATTGCATATGTGCAATCATAAATGATTTGCATTTGATTTTTATCAATATTTATGTTTGAGTCTAGCCCCTTACACACTCACACAAAAACACACACAAATAGAATCCTATACAAATATTGACTTTGCATTGAACTAGGCATTTTATTTGTTTTGTCGAAATTTCAATACAAAACACGAGGCATGTTCGTTGAATGCATAATTTAATCAGTATACATTTTTGGCCTCTCAATAAAAAATCGAATTTCCGTAGCTGCGCGCCAAAGTTCTCTGAGTTCTCTTCATATTTTCCTTATTTCAAAAGCCAATTCAGTATTCGATTTATGCAAAGTTGTTGCTCTTAGCCAAACGTGCGTGAAGTCGCTTGCAATGAAGCAGCAAACGCTTTACGCTTGATCTCAGCTCGAGATGGAATGGATTGTGGATGAACTCAAAATTACGCGAAAATGGTTACAAGATATATTTAGACTGAATATAAATATTCTGCACGTTTCGACTTAAGTAAGTTTAAAAATAATAAAAAGATGAAATTATCATTTATGAGATTTTGGCGAATCTACAATTTGTCTGCCCATATCTCAGGCAATAATCATCAGAAAAGCCTCAAATAAAAAGCAAAATGCTAGTTATGAGTCCCACAATCGATCAGAGTCAAAAAATTGGAGTCCAAAATTTTTCGATTTTTATGATTTTGTCAAGGGTTTACTATGCAAAAATGGTGAAAAAAATTAAAAAAATTTAAATTTCCGAAATGCTAAAAATTTAAATGCAGATTAATTTCCTTTTCAATATTATTTACAAAAATCCAAAATTCATAAAAATCGGTTGATTATTGGCCAAGTTATGGCTGTTTAAAGTTTGGAGGAGGCAAATTTCAGCAAAAGCGCACTTTGGGACATTTTTAAGTACGTTTTTGGCCTTATCTCAGGAAATAATCATCAGAAACACCTCAAATAAAAAGCTAAATCCTAGTTTTGAGTCACAAAAATTGGGATTGGAAAAATTTGGATTTTTGATGAGTTTGTCAAGGGATACCTATGCAAAAATGCTAAAAAAAAAGTTGAAAAATTTAAATTTTCGAAAACAGGAAAAATTTTAATGTAGTTTTGTATCATATTCAATATCATTTACAAAAACACAAATTTCATGAAAATCTGGTGAATTTTGGACAATTTATGGCAGTTCAAAGTTTGCAAGAGGCAAATTAACGGTTATTATTTTTACAAATGGTTTTTATTTAAATTTTCTACTAATAAATTTGGAATGCATAAAGAAAATAAAAACATTCAACAGCAAAAGCAACTCTGAGAGAATAGTTAGAGTGGAAAATATAAAATGTTAAAAATCAGTCGTAAAAAACTGTAGTTCTCATACTAAAAAAGAGAAAAGCATAGGCTTAACTAAAGTTGAACGCACTTGATGGTGGCCTGGAGCTGCTTGCCATGCGGGGCAAGTAAACACGTTGTCAAGTGCAACCAAAAGTGGCACTTAAAGTGGCTTGTTAGTGCTGCACAGTTGAGCTCAGACTCGATATGCGTCAAAATAGCCAGAAAATTGCACTACGAAAATTGTTATTTTCATTTTAGCATTTCTTCTATGTCTTTATTTCATTAGTTTCTCACTTTCTCTTTTTCCAAAATTTACAGGGATGAAACTCTAGAGGCATTGAGCGATGCTCAGGTTGTGGCACCTGCTGCACAAACGGTCGATTTACATTCCACAGATCATCGCAACTCTTATCTATACGTGTTCGACTATCAAACGAGGTTCGGGGACTACCCGCAGGTTGGTTTCCATATCGAAACAAGAAATTTAGAATCTAAAATAAAACTTATTTCTATATGTTACTCAGCGCCAGGGCTGCATTCATGGCGAGGATTTGCCATATATATTTGGTGCACCACTGGTCGGTGGCTTCAATCATTTCAGTCGCAACTATACGAAAACCGAAATCAGTCTGTCGGAAGTTGTGATGTTCTACTGGTCCAACTTTGTGCGCACCGGGTGAGTGTTGATTGGTGTCCGCGGTCCGCTGAACACATCCCAACGGGTCACAAAACCTCAATCTCATTTTCACAACTTTGCAACCTTCTTTTCCCCCCCAGCAATCCGAATGAACAAATGGAAACGGAGCATGGCAGTCGACAAGAAAGGAGTCGCTACAAGACCATCGAATGGACAGCTTATGAGAGTGTGCATAAGAAATATTTAAACTTCGGTAAGTAAATGAAAATCTGACTCCTATGTTAAGGAATTCTATTACCAGAGTTAAATTGTAATTTATAAAATTTATATATTTTATTTTATTTTTTGTCTATTTATACTTTTAAATGATTTTTTTTATTTGAAATATATTTTTTTGTTAATTCCTCTGATAGATACTAAGCCCAAGTTGAAGAATCACTATCGTGCTCATCGCTTGTCCTTCTGGCTGAACCTGATACCCGATCTTCATAAGCCGGGCGGCGATAATGTGCCCGCTGCACATCATCAGCTGCACGATGAAGACGACATGGACAACAATATTGCCAGCGATGCTTCTGTGAAGCCACTGAACCCCTCGTATACCTCTAGGGGTGCCAATGCCGCCGCAATGGGCAACTTTACTATATTCACGAATCAGGTATTCTCGCTGCTGAATCTCAGCTCCCCCTCATCCTCCCTGCAGCGCAATGGCACCCGTTATGGCGGCGGCAAGATATATCCAGATGACATGATGGATGCGGAGCAGGCGGGTGGCGCCACGAGTGCTTCCCAGGATAGCGATGGCTTCGCTGCCTACTCGACAGCGCTGAGTGTGACCATTGCCATTGGCTGCTCCCTGTTGATACTGAACGTGCTGATCTTTGCGGGCGTCTACTATCAGCGGGACAAGACGCGGCTGAGCGAGCCGCGCACCCAGACGAAGCTGAAGCGGCAGGAGAATGGCCAAATGCCGAACAACATATGCGGAGATCTGGAGACTTTGACCATTCATGCCAAGAGCGATCCGGCCAGCATACTGTCCCATCATCATGCCATGCAGCATCATCAGCTGCCGCCGCCAGAGTTTGCCGACATACCACATCGAGCTCCCCCGCCGCCTAAGCACATGAAGTCATCCATGCAGGATGCCGGACAGGGCACTATTGGTGGTGGTGGTGGTGGTGGCGGCGGTGTCGGAGGTGGGGGCGGGGGTATGATGCCACCGCCCCATGCATTGCAAGTGTTGGGCAATCAGTGCGGCACGCTGACCAAGAAGAGCTGCATGAAGCAGACCCAGGCTGGAGCACAGGGTGCACAGCATTCGCCGGCTCAGCAGCAGCATGTGGTGACGCATCAACAGCATCAGCAGCATCAGCAGCATCAACAGCATCTGCAGAATCATCATAATCAAAGTATGACCACTGTGCTCACCACATCCGGAGGACTCATACCCGTTGTGCCCACGCCTCCCACAGTGCCCGTCATAGTGGCAACAACAACGCAACAGCATCCCCAGCAGCAACAACAACAACAACAACAACAACAACAGCAATCACAGCAGCAACAACAACAACAGCAAAGCCAACAGCATCCATTGATGGATGAGCTTCGTGTGTGACATTAATTGACGGTGCGTTTTAAGTGTGATCTGTAAGGATTCCCATTGAACGCACGGTCCACCGCATAACTGTTTCAACTCCTTGAGAGACATATAGTGAGAGAGAGGGGGACAGGTAGAGTACTTCCTTTACTATGTATGTAAGTGATTGTGTGTGTGTGTGTGAGTGTGACTGAAGTGTGTATGCGTAATTAGATAACTGTGTTAAATTTTTGTTCTCTCACATACAAAAATTCGGATTACTTTGCATTGCTCTTGCTGTGAATTTTGAAAAACTATTTTTGCTTCTTTATTTTAATTTTAAGTAAATTCTATTTAAAAATTATTAGAAACTTTTATTGTAAATAAATGTGTAGGCAAGCTTTGTTGTTGTTGAAACATTACAAAGCCTGAAACAAAATCGTTGAAAATTGTAGAGAAATATCAAGAATTTTATATAGATCGGAGAACAGTATTTATAATTTAAATAAGAATGCATTGAAATCTATTCAAAAATAGATTTGTTCTATTATTTTATAAATAGGACCAATACATGAGAATCTCTCCTATATGCGTTGGTCTCTCATTTGGCTCGAAAAAAAGCAAAACTTTGTAGAGTGTGAAACCAAAAGCACAATATAATATAAATAATATATAAATAGTATTTAAATGTATAACAAATAATTATGTATTGTATAAAAGGGAAACCAATATAAATGTTATTCTTCCAAAGACTGAATTATAAAATCGTATGTGTATGTGTGTAAATAATACTTATTAATGCCTAGGCTATTAAACATTTGTTATAAGCTGTACAACAACAACCACACTTGACATATATGGCATATATCCAGACTCATATATCCCAGCAGGAAACATAATAATATTATATTGAAACCACAATAGAAACCAAAATGTTTGTTGCGGTCTAGTTCATATCCTTTGAATTTCGCATCCAGTTTTTATTTCAATTTTGGCTAAGCTGCAAATAAATCCCGCTTTAAAACCCTTTGTAGCCAAAATTCAATAGCAAAAAGGACAACAAAGTGAAAACTAAGAAAAAGGATAAAAGGTATTGTTAGTTGCCAGTTACAGCGACATTGTTATGTGACTAAAAACTAAACTTGATAAATATTTAAATAGATATACTAATAATAAATATATAAATACATAAATAGGAAAACTTTTCTTGTCAAAGTCGCTCAACCAGCATAAACCTTCTAAACGAAACTTTAGATACTCTACATTTAATTTCCCTCATTTGCCATTAACACAAATATGCTGAAGAGTTTCGGAAATATCTGTATGAAAATTAAGAACACTGAAAAATAGCTAAAAAAAAATCAATTAGGTGAAAACACATACTATATAAAAATGTTCAGTTATTAATTTTAAGTATCTATTCATACTAACAGAAAATAACCCAGAAGAGAATGTAATTACAAAAGAAATTAACCAAAAATGAATATGGGTTAAATATGTAAAAAAAACTGCTCATTAAAATGAAAATAGCTCGAAAATAACAAAAATTTTATAAAAACAATTTGTAAATTATTAAATGAAAATAAATGGAAGTTGAGCAAAAATTAAAACGATTTAGACGCCGTAATACGAGATTATATAGAAAACTAAATGATTATGTGAAACACTATAAAGCTTATGTGTATGCGAATAATTTCATACATACTTAAATATAGTTAATTATAATGATGTAAAAATAGCATAAATATAGCAAAAATAATGACATACATATACACATATATTTATAGAGTGCTGATAAAAAAAAGATAAAACAAAATGATCTAATTATAATATAAATTAATTAAAATTCATTGCATTAGAAATGTGTACAAGTGAAGGCATTAAACGAATAAACCGTAAACTGAACAAAAACAAAAAACAAGAAAACACAAAACTAGAACAAATTCGAAATGCAAATGAAAACTGTTAAAAACGAGAACAAAAACAAAATGAGAAACTGTTTATCCAACAGTTGGAAATGAACATTTCAAATGGAAACAAATTTAAGTAATAATAAAGTTGCAAAAATGTAAAAAAAATATATAATAAAATAAAAATAAATATAAAAAAATAAACCTTCATTTTCTTCATTGTAGTCTGTAAGCTCCATTAAATTTGGAGCTGTCAAATTAAAGACGATGCCCGAAATTCGCTGTCAGCGAAAAAGGATACAAAGTTGAGGAGCATGCAGGACGCATGCAAATGGAAGCGTAAATAAATGGCAATAACGAGGACTTTAAGAGGCAGTTAAGGCACTGGATATATGGCATATCCATCCATCCATGCATGTGTCTGCTTTATGTGAAACAAATATGGCTGCACACACACCCACACACACACACACACACACACACAGTTGTTAACCAAATATGCTGATGGCTTGGCAACTATATAAACGCACTGAGACCCATAATGCTCTGCATTGATACATATATATATATGTAATATAGAAAAACGGAACGATAGATAAAAACCAGACACACACACAGACACATACACACATGTTACACAAACACAACGCAAAAAAAAACCATTGAAAATAGATTTATTATGCAAATTTGCTAAAGCATAAGTGAATACATACCAGACGAGTCTCTCTCTCTCTCTCTCTCTCTCTCTCTCTCTAAGATACCCTACAGCAGCTCCTACATTGGGTAGCTTAAATCAAAAATAAATCATTTTATTTGTAAGTCCCTTACCACAACTTGAGCGAGCTACAATGTTTCATAATTCATTCACATCCAATTCATATTTGGGATACGTGGTATGCCTTAGTCGATCACACATGCTGTGCTTATTTTGAGATTGTTTTATTGCATGCATGGTGCAAGACTTAACTGCTTAATTTATAGAAAAAAGAAAGAGAAAACAAGTTGAACGGAAGGAGACGAAATGGAAAGGGCATGGCTAAGGAGAAAGGCGATGGAGGAAGTTAAAAGCGGGCGTGGCTTTTGTCTACTCCAACTGTTTGCCCAACCCCAACAGAGTGTTGTTGGTTTCCCATCTTGGCTGGAGACTCCCTGCCTCATCTATGCAAAGCTTGCATAATTCACATGCGTAATTGAATAAAAACATTTTGGCCAAATTGCTGCCTGGATGTCTGTCTGTCTGTCTGTCTGTCTCTCTGTCTGGCTGGCAGCATCGTTTTGCCGTTTTCTAGCCATTTTCTTGGCTTAAGATTTGCGTGATTTTTATTAGTTGCGATTTTCAGCTATGGCAAATCCAATAGCGCCACACATTCATACCATAGTGACTACAACCCATCCGCTAGGCATTGGGCCAAGGAGTTTGCAACTTGGCACATAATCCCTTTAAATGTCTAAGGGATGGCAGCTTTATGGGAAGAGAGAGATGCGATGAGAATTTGATTTTAGTGGAAGTTTTCTCACAGATTTTTCTCCTATAGTTAGTTTTTGCATGTGTTGTGTTTCGTCTTTGCTATGGGCGAGGCAATTGGGGGTGCACATGGGGAGTGGTGTGTAAGGGGGGTGGGGGATGGCAGAGCATTAGCTTGAGTTGCAGCCTGCCACACACTGTGCCTAATTTATTAGCACAAGCTTGAAAATTAAAAAATAAAAGCTTTTGCAGCAAGTGCCACTCTGAGGATAGAAATTATCACTTTTAATGTTGCCAAAAAGGTCACGACTCAACACCATGCAGACAGCTACAATATATATATATATATATAGATATATTCTGAAAATACGCTGTAGGTGGATGGGCACGGGTTAATGGCAATTTAGGTGGGCGTGGCGAGAGACAAACTCCCAAAACTTGCAGCGAGAAAAGTTGGTAATTTATGCTGCCAAATCTGTTGGAAATTGCTTTATATGTTAATAAAAAGAATTCGCAAAATAAACAGCTCTATTCCAGGTTACATTATATCTTCACCTTAATTGAATATATCTATAGAGAAGAATTTAACTAAATATCAAATTGAACTAAGTTTAAATGTTAAATACCAATACTTTATATATTGCAATTCAAAATTATAAGTTCATATCTTAAAACAAATGTTGCACAAGTCGCTTTTATTCTTCTAATATTGCCCAAAAAACAGTGAACTTCATGGCAGCGACTTTGTCCAGTTAAAAAGTTTTTAGCACTTTTCATTTTATTGCACATCAGCGATAATCCAAACCAAAATCGACTGCAGACTTCAGCACAAGAAATCCAATTTGGGCTACTGACAAAAAAGATGATAAGAAAAAAACTCGAAATCCATACCAATTCGAACTCACAAAACAAAAAACGCTGAACATTTTTAAAAATTCCACACAATTTGCACAACTTTTAGATGCAATGTAATAAAAAAAGAATATGTTAAGTACAAAAACTAGATGGAAAGTGTAAAAAGTTGAATGGAACTCAGAGTCACTTAGCAGTCGTCGTATCGTGGCACTTTCAACGGCAAACTTTATTTCCAGCAATTAGCTATTTTTATCTTTTTTACATACACCATTTTTTCAACTTTTGAAATATTTATATATGCTTTTCCGGTACAGGTATTCGGTGGATATCGTGCCCCTTCTACTCCCTGTGATTGCAGCACACAAAGTTTTATTGGTTGTTGACCAATATATATATATATATATATCTGTCTTTTTCGTATCTCATTTTTCATTGTTTTTCATCATTGCAGAGGAAAGAAGTACATTGCAAGTTCAAAGTTTCTGCATTGTCTTTATGTTGTGGAAATAACTTTGCAATTCTGTGCATAATTCGCAAATACCACAGAAGCTCCTCTCACGTAATATTTTACATACAATTCACCCAATTGGCAAAAACTTTCAGATGAATATGAGAATGCAACAAGAACTATGAGAATATTAGAAATTTGTAGAACATTTGATTTTTCTGAATTTTTGAGATTGTAAAATAAATCAGCTGCAATTATCCTCAAAAGTCAAATTAATATAAATGAAATAGCTTTTATATTTAAAAATTAAAAAAAAATAATTATCATGTTGCTTTTTTGACTTAGGATTGAAAATTATTGCTGATTTTCTGTATAAATCTACAATAAGTTTCATTTCCACACAAATACGGGCTCATTTAATATCTGTCAAAGTTGTAGAAAATACTTGTGGGTTGCGCTAATTAGAAACTAATTTGACATTTAACGATTAGTTTAAACTGTGTTTATTAACCTTCTTAACTAAAACTTGATTAGCAGCCAAGACAGATTTTCATTTAGTTATACCTGTCTCTCAGCGCATGTCAACCTCAATTCATGCAAGTGCAATGAAGTCTTGCTAATTTCGAGCCAAGGTAATAGAGACAAATTTCGAATTCAAATTCCACTTCCAAATTGTTGACTGTCTGTCATTGAAGTGAATCTCTGCGCTCTGCATTCTCGATGTCTGTCAATGGAATTGACGTTACTGCACCGACAAGTGTCGCATGTCGAACTATCTAATGTAAAGCTACTTTTCATGTACCTCCGAGCACAATATAGCCCACCACCACCACCACCACCACCACCATCACCATGTGCAGTAGCAGTAGCAGTAGCTCTCTTCAATCTTAATGCCCATTTCTCCTAAGCCTCCTCCACTCCCCAGCCCCCTCAATAACCCTTTTATGTGCTCTGTCGAATGTTGCGCACGATTGCACATTCAGAGCGGAGAAGGAGGAGGAGGAGGGATGCAACAATCACGAATCCTCGGAATCCTCTCCTGAGCTTTCAACGACGGTTAAGCATCGCAATTATTCATGTTTCTGATGCGATGACGTTGTAAGGTAATGAAATCCCTCCTCATCACTCCCACCACCCCTCTCTCATATAAACCAGTTCCTGGTTAATACTAAAATAATCAAAGCGGTTCAAACACCGCACTGATTGTCAGGCTTCCCAGTCTTCTGTGGATACTACGAAAACATAAGCAAATAAATTGCAGCTTAATTTTAAATAACATTACAAAAAAAATTAACCTTTATGTTTATATATCAAATAAAATAAAATTGAATATTTCGTGTTCAGTACCAAAGTGGCGTATACTTAATATATATCAAAGTTGATGGCAGTTTCTGCGTCTGTTTTTATGACATTATAAGCCTGCAACTTACCTTCCAATAATATAAATCAATAAAAGTCTAAATATCTTTTACCTCTTAGTTTTTATTGACATATGCAGACATTGTTCAACAGCAGACAACTTAAAATTTTGCTAAACTGCACAATAAAACAAATTTTCAAAGATAAAATGATGGAATTACAAAAAAAAAATTAAGTGTAGAAAAAAATTATGTTTCTCCAAACGAAAAATGAAATTTGCACGCTTAATGGAAAAAGTTTTGATGGCCGGGAAAAAAGCGGCTAATTCGATTGTCATTAGCTAAAGCAACGCGAAATGGGTGTCGAAATCTTGCAGCAAGCTGATGCACCTCCAATACTTATACACTCTCACATACACACACCTAGCATACTTTATATACCGAAGCAAGTTAATGCATATAATTGAATTTTCATACAACTAAAATGCCTACACAGATCCCGCTCGCGTCTAGCCTTCAAATTCATTCTTACTAGATACAAAATGAATGTGAAAAAATAAAGGAAAAATGGTAAATGGTGGAAAACGGCCCAGACGCAGGCCGTGCAGTGAGTGAAATTAAAGTGAAATTGAAAAAGTTTTATGAGCTTTTCTTTCATGCAGCGGTAAGCGGCAAGCGGCAAGCGACAAGTGGCAAGTGGCAAGTAGCAAGAAGCGGTAAAGCGGCAAGTCGGGCGATGAAAGAAAAATATCACACAGCCGCCACCAACGCGAAAAGAAGACAAAGGCATTGCCAGCGATTTGTAGTCCCCCTTCGGCCACCTTAAAGAACAGCTCCCAAACATCAGTTCATGCTATTGTGCTTCATGTTCCTCATTGTTGTTGTTGCAGGTTTTTTGTGCCACCGCCGACGCCACTAAATTGGCTTCCTGGCTGCTGCTGCTGCTGCTGCTGCAACAGAAGTAACGCCTCCTACTGCCATTTTCCATAACTTTGTGCAGCAGGTTGCTTAGGTAACAGTTTTATGTAGTTATCCTGGCAACCGGCGCCGACTGTCAGCGTCATCATGCCTGTAATTGCATAATAATTGCTGCAACTGAGGCAGCAACAACAGCAGCGAGGCAAGAGATGACGACGACGTGGCAACTCTGGTATCGGGGCTGACTTAATATAATTTACCTATAGAATTACTTCAGATGAGTTTGGTAATTAATGACAGTAACGCTGCCACTGTACAAATATCCAACAAATTGCTCATTATATTTTGCATAAATATAAATAAATGGAAGTAACTGCCAGAAAATACCTAAAAAGATGAGAACTCACTTTGAATAAGATATTTAGCTATTTTATTTTGATTTAACTTGCATTCCTATCCTTATAATTTTTCTTAAAATTTTTTACGAGTTTATTCGAGTGTTCATTGAATTTAATTACACACATTTCTGGTTTTAACTGCAATCGCAAAATACCAAAAATATATTTGCTGCATTTTATATATTTATGTTGTGCTCTTTGTAAATTGTGTCATATGCAGCCAAATTATTTGCAAAGAAATCGTAAAGCAATTTTTCTCGTTAATGTAAATTCATTTTGGACTTAGTATTCGCCTTGCTTCGAATAATGTTGAATCTGCAATTTAAAGTTTTCTTTCTGCGCAACTCTTTTGTGAGAGGCCAAGGGCAGCATCAAAGGATACCAAGTATATTTTTGCTACAAAAACACAGTCGAAAGTTTCTGTTTGCATTTAAGAGTAAGAACTCTATATACCCAGAGAAGCTCCTTCTCCTCGCTCCATACTTTGTATACATTTTCGGCCATGGCCAAAATAAATCTGCATGCAGTTCTCTGCATTTCTCAAGGCACTCTCAAACTGTCCGAAAAGTGTCAAATCCTAGCGCATGTTGGCCTACAGACTAAGCCCCAAAATAAAATCTTATTCTTAGTCGGCTCTCCACGTGCTCCGCAAACAGCTGTTGTTGACCAAGTCTGTGCATATACTCGATATACAGAGTAGCAATAGAGTCCTCCATCTGTAAGGATAAACAGGTCCTGTATAGAGCTGGGCATCTCTAGAGATTTGCGCCACTTGAGCTCATCCTTGCGGCAGTTTATTTGCCTGCAGCATCCTCACATACACACACAGCTCTCTGCAGCTCTTCTCATCCTCGCCTCCAACTCTGGCTTCGTGTCAATCCGCTCCAAGCCCAACACTCTGATGCATTTCCTTACAAATATTCGTCTACTTGGCACGAAATTGCTTTATTCGCCTCTCAATGTGGCTCAAGTATTCACACATTCAATGAAGACAACATCTTGTTAAATGCCATTGAAATATTTTTTAACATAGAAAATGTTTTCCATTCACAAAATCACATCTTACATTAAAATTTTTTTATTGAATTTATGATTTTAAATTTACTTAATTGATTAAACCGATATAGTGTGATGGCATGGATTATTATATATTGGCATATGAATATCGGCAAATATTTGTCCTTGAATTTATTTTTAAATAATTTTAGATTTTGTAAACATAATTGATGAAGTTTAGAAAACGCTCTATTGTTTGCCATGTGGTTATTTTAGATTTGTTTATCTTCGATTTTCTCCATTGTTTAACGTTGAATGCACAATTTCAATAGGTAAATGATGCCTACTATATCTCTGTTTATCTTTGGCATATTAATTATAATTTGGCAGTGTTTGTTTTATGTTAATTCAATGAAATCAATTATAATCTGGCTATGCTAATTCGATTTTCCACAGTTTTTCAATATTCAGCAAGGCTTTCAGGACGAGTTAATTTCAATTTTTAGTATGCGACAATATTTAAGTAGTTTGTAATTAAAATCTGTGATTATACGCCAAATCTATCAAAGGTATATGGCATAATTTTTGATTTAAGGCAATATTTGAAATCACGCAAAACTAAAAGCAATTTACACTTGTATTACTACAAAAAAAGATTTATTTTTGTGTAGAAAAAATTATAATCATTTTAATAATTGTCGATGAAAATTCCGCAAAAAATATGCAATGTGGTGGAAAAAGCAATAGTCGACAAACATTTATTTGCAATTTCAATAGGATATGTGATACGGGTATTATCTAATAGGTATATATATATACCTATACCAGTTTTGGCCACAAAGTATGCAAATATATCACTGATATACTGTTCAATAAAAAAGTGTAATTTCACAATTAATTTATGCAAAAAAGAATAACGCTTTTGTGTCTACCAACAATCAAAGGTATTAAATATAAATCGCAAATATTTTTCAAATAGATTTACGTTCTACTAGGGGGCGAGATTGAATTGAGAACCGACAGAGCTGTGGTTAGGATATTTACGGGCATCGCTTAGTTTAATGCGTATTTCAATTAACAGCAAAAATGTCAAATGAATCATTAAAATATCAATTAATTTTCATACACTGACAGCGGGAGAACATTTGTTTTAAGTACATATTTGTAATTTTAGTAGGCCTCTCAGTTGGGCCTCAGTTACTGTCAGCTGTCATTATTATTCCGATTATTATGATTGTAATTATTGTTATTTTTATTTTTATGGCATTTTGCATTTTATATTGGTCGATTAAAAGTTTGTGGGTGCATTTGTTACAAGCTTGCAATTAAATTGACCAAGTTAAAGACCCTTTTACAATTTTAATACCAAATTCCCTCTGTCTCATTGGACAGTGCAGAGTCATCGCAGCAAGAGGCAGCCTATTTGTTTTTGCATAAATTTTAATGCAGCGCACGCAAAATATTTATATGCACATATTTGCACAACGGCCCATTGCACATTTGCCCCATTTGCTGGGACTCCCCCCACACTTCTCCGCCCTTCACCAGTCAAATAATCGAAAATACAGGTGAGAGACAGTCCACTCCCCACGTTTTATTTGCCACGCTTGCCTGAACCCACTCGTGTCCTCGGAGTCCTTTAACGGAGGAGCATCACACAATGCTGCAGTCTCCGCGCTCAATTTATAACATTATACAAACCCCGAACAACTTCACGACTTTTGGATACACTGCAATCAAATACAAATCGTATACATTTTTTAATAATATATTAATATTTCATATTTATTTATTGATCAACAAAAATTAATGGAAAATTAAGCATGTTGTCAAACAATTCCAGTGTTTTCAATATACCCTAAACACAAATCTCCATGTGAACAGGGCACAATAATAAAAGTATTGGATAATTTAGAGCGTTTTCCATTTGCTGTTCCCATTTGAAGGTAATACCATTTAATTGTAACGCACGATTCACGTTTATGGTATAAAGTATATGGTTAAAAGATATATATGTGTATTCACATTTGTATATAGAGCGAAGTCCTGAGGGTTTTCCAGCATCCATGCGTTTTTAGTTTTGCGGAAATATCACAATTTGTTTGTTTGTTTTAAATTATTTACGGGGAATGTAAATAAGCGATGCTCAGAAAGCTAGACTAGTTAGCACTTTATATTATACATATATGTATTTAATGAAACATAATATAACACTTTTGGATATTCAGGCAATATAGTCAACAAATCGCATGAGAGGTTCAATCTAAGTGCCCATTAAATAGTAAAGTGACAAAAAATTAAAATTTCTCTTTTACACGCAAACAATAAACTTGCGATAACAAAAACAAAAAACCTCAACAAACAACAAAAAAAATGTTAAGCTCGTAAAAAAAAAACAAATACAAAAACAGAAATTGCATATTTTTGTTTCTGTGTGTTGCCGCGTTGAATCCTGTTTCTGGCTGGTAAAAATAAAGCAACAAACAGGCATTTGCATAATGAGGCTATTATAATTTCAATTAAATTTTCCCCCTATATACCATATTCTTGGCCGGTGCATGACCAAACTGTATACAATTATAACAAAAGGGGCGTTGGGCAGACAGGAAGGCCTATGCCGATTATTATGATGAACAATTTTTGGACCAACTGCCCCCACTGATATAAGGAATAACAACAATCATATAGTTGGTGGTGGTGAAAAGGGGGGGAAATGGGAAAACATGGGACACGCATGGCACTTTTAATTCCATAAATAAATAGAAACGTAAACAAAATAGAATTGTTTACTTTTGCCACCAAAATTGTTAGCAAATGAGGTTATTCTACCATGAGCAAAGAACGAGAAAATATTTCTGCTGGTAGCTCTGCATATAGTTATTAATATTTATTTACTTAAATTAATTAATTCAATTTATAACAAATTAACTTTCACAGATGCTAAACAATTTTGGCAGTATTGTAGATATTTTTAAGAAACTTATTATTAATAAAGTAACTTGAATGAATTAAAAAAAAAATCAAGAAAATTAAACTAAATTTGTAAATTTATAATTTATCTTCTAAATTCAACTTAATTGATCAAACAATGAAATTTCCATAAAACGTAACTAAATTCTACTCAACTTCATGAATGTGAGTCAAGGCCTCATAAGAGGGAATTTCTGCTTCCATATATCCAAGCTGCCACTGTCAATGCAGCCAAACTGCAATAAATTTGAGTGCAACAACCACACATAGATGGGGGCAGTCGATGCTACCAATGCCAATCGCATGCTCCACATCCAGCAAGGATACTCTCCAGGCGCAGAGAACTGAGGCGTTGCTTGCTTCGCGCAAATTTAATGCCAATAAATTTAAATTAGCAGAAAGTCATCGTTGCCGGGCAGAACAGGCCATGCCGGGCCAGGACACTCCACACCAACATGTCCTGGCCACGCAGTATTTATGATAGCATTTGTTGAACACCCGGACGAAGGGACGGAGGACAACCTGACACAGCCACGAAAGTGTTGCACTATACAAGTATCCCCCCCTGAATACCCCTCTAGAAACTTACTCTGTGGCAGTGCTGATGTCTGATATTGTAATGAGGTGGGCAAGCTCTGGGAATAGGTGTCAGACACCTAAGCCCATTATTCTATTGCTAATTAGTGAGGGGTTGCCTCCTCCCCTCTGTGGCTATGTCTGCAGATAATTGAGGTAGTTTAACTTTTCGAATACGATTTTAAAATTTGATTATAACTAACCAGTAGTTTAATTTGATAAATATTTCAGCATTTACTAATAGCTGGTAACATGATGTAATGACAATGGAAAAAATGCAGAATGAGTCCAAAGTGCCGAAATAGAGTGGGTGCAGTTGCTGTGGTCTATCAAGCAGAGCACAGTTTATCATTGTGCTCAACAAGCCTAGCGAAGGATGCCGAATCAGTGAGGACCATGACCAGCAGCAGGAAGCTGAGCCAGAGCTGAGCAAAGTGGGGGGAAGGATGCCTTCCACTCCTCTCGTCGGTCCTTTGTCGGCTTCATTTATAACCAACAAACGAGACGATGCTTGTGGGTCGACAACGACCACAACGAAGCTCAAATGCAAGACCACAAAACTGTTTGGGTTTTTCTTCCTTGCATTTGCACTTTTCACCAACAGCAACAACAGCAGCCAAAATGAAATTTGGCCCATTGCCCGACAGCTGTCATCATGAACAACGCGTCGATACGAAGTGGCACGACTGTGCTGGGAATGGGGTGTGGAGAAGAGGGACAGTCGAGGGCACAGTTGATGAAGCCAAGCAGAAACAGCAGTTCACTGAAGTCTAAAGAGCGAAGCCCAAGAGAAGGGACAGACAGAGACAAAAAAAGAAAGACAGATAGAGAAAGAGATAGAAAGAGAGAGAGAGAGAGATAGAGAGACAGATAGATAGTAAAAGAGAGCGTGTCTCTTCATTGAAAGTAAAAGTTTGTCAGTCAATTTTGTGTTTGACATTTTGGCACGCCCTTCGCCCCCCCACAACACTGACAATATTTTCCAACACTGTCAACTCTGGCTAAATGTGCGAATAAGTGAAGCATTAATGGTCAAATTCAATTATGGCATAGAAAACTAAGTAACAACTATGCAAAACTTTACAATTCAATTAATTTCATTCAAAAGAAAATGCCAAATTTCCCAAACCACGTGCCGTGAAATGGAAACTATTTTCACTTCACAGCGAAAATTCCAAATAAACTAGGTATTTATTCAGTATTTGATGATAAATCGCAAAGTACTGACCTAATTGCAGCTAATAAATTATATATATTCTATATATAGTAAATAAATTATATTAAATCAAATTTTAAGTGATTTCAAAAGCAGTTGCATTTTTAGTTGAATATTCAATGGGAAGCCAAAAATAGAGATGTCAGTGAGTCAAGAGAACGCTTGGCAGCAAAGCGTGAAATTTCAATTTGCCATATTAATAAACTCGGAGCATGCAGTTGAGAACAGACAATAGAGAAAAGTAAGTGAGACAGAAATAAAGAAAGAGAGAGACAGAGAGAGAGAGAGAGAGAGAGAGAAATTGAAAGCAGGAAGAGTATCTCGCATGAGCAGAAGGCAGATTCTGACTGACAGTGCTGCAATGTGGCGGCCACAACACAACAGTGAACTACATTTCACACAGCAGCCGCAACACACACACAGATACACATAATATACCCCGTGCCCAACCCACTGCCACGCCCACAATTCAAACAATTTCAAACAGCAGCAAAACTAGAAAGAGGCGCGAGTAGAGCCAGTGCAAGGCTGCTTGGCTGCATAAAGGATGATACTGGCTGGGATAGTTTATGGACCGACGGGGGGGTAGGAAGAAAGGGGTATAGAAGAGAAAAACACTTCCGTTTCCGCTGGCTTGCGCTGATTGTTTTATATCCTGTCAGAGGACACGCTACAGTTGCCGAAATTCGCAAACTTGTTTTGCGCTTTCTTGGCCCAACTCCTGACTATTTGACTTGTCTAAGGAGGCGGTTTCCTCCCCCCCCCCCGTGCTACCATTCCCCCTTGTGACTGAGATGTTTGCCTCAAGGACTTGCCCTGCAGGCTGCAGGCTGCAGTTGCTGTTGCAACTACATTGTTGCGGCATTTTAATGTGGCACTTCTCTTTCTGTCCCTCTCATGCCCTCCTGTGCCACGGCATATTTAATCAAAGTGAATTACAAATGCTACTGACAACGACGCGACCATTTAGCTGCCCCACAGTGGAAGTGGAAGTGTTGCAAGCAAGAAATCAACCCTCAACTAGGCTGCAGGCTGGGAGAAGAGCGCGTTGTGGCATGTAATTTGCTTGGAAGATCAAAAAGTGGCTTCAGTTAATCATAAGGCGAGAGGCGAGTACATTATTTGGCAATTGAAGACCCTCTGCCTTTCTAAATTTTAATTTTCTCTTTTTCTCTCTTATTCAACTTCAGTTAATTTATGGATGATGCATGGTTGTGTGTGTTAGTGGGCCGAGTATTTCTTTCGTACTTCCCTTTTAGAGCTAAGCCCCAAAGTTGCTCTCTTTTCTTTTCACTTTTTAGATTTTATTATGAGGTTGGGCTTTGTCTTAAAAAGTTTTGACTTGTCTTTACCCTCCCTCAAGTCACTCAATTTAATAATTACCCAGTTGCGTTTTTAGCAAAATTACATTTTCTGGAAAAATGACAAAGGGCCCAACGGTTTACTTTGGTTTTCCTTTACAGGTGAAAAGGTTGCCAAAATCAAAAATCAAATAAATTGTTTCCCTTCTTTGCCAGTTAGAGGGTTGTAATAGGATTTCAGGGGTAAGCAAGGTATGTGAGCAATTGTTTTAGGGTTTCGTCTTAATTAAAAATGGGAATCTATTTAGTTAACCAAGTGAAATGATAATTTAAATTTAATTTTTAGTTAGTTAAAAAGTTGTGCCAAGTTTCATTTCGATTAATTTAATAATTGACATGAAGTTGTCAAATCACTTTGAAGCGCACAACACAAAGCAGACACAAATTGAAGCTGTTTAAAATTCTTTAGAAAATTTTACTTTCCCCCGCTCAACGAAATAATCAATGCTCAATTCTTTGCCAACTCCAAACAAGCAAACTTGGCTCAAAGCGAAGGTTTCCCCCTAAAGCGCACAACAAAAGCCGCATAATTCTGACGCATAGAAATTTGTCTGTAATTTTTTTAGAAGTCACAGGGAATGGACTACACATGATACCCTCCAAAGTGTTGATACTTTCGAAATCTCACAGCGACAGAATTCAGATTATTTTCCATTTGGCTGAGGTCGCTTATACCCCTCGCAGTGGGGGTATAGGGTATGCGAAATAGTTTTAGTGGCGAAAAAAGGACACTGGAGTAAAATTCATGTGAAGCAAATCCCATCGGGTGCAATAAGCAACAAACGAAGGACAGACAAACTCTATATACTATAGCTTATACATATATATAAAATGGAAACGAAATAAGATAAAAAACTTTCAGAGAACCCAAATTATTTTTATGCACTGTGCGGAGGTTCATGAAAGGAACCTCAGCTGGGCATTGGCTCCAGTTTATTATGGACACTGATTTTATAGCACTCACAAATGACTGCTGCATATTTTACACATCTTACTGAAAATATGGAATGAGACAGACAGAGATTGAGAGAAAGAGAAAGCCAGAGAGAGAGAAAGAGAGAGAGAGTATGTATGTATGCTGCTTTCGGGTTTACTTTGAGCTACTTTCACTTAACCCTTTGACATTCAATTTACTTCCATAGAGCCCCACTGAGCTTGCAGTGTCAAATTTCAGGAGCGACGAGCTTAAATTGAGATTAGTATGCCGCTTGACATTGAAAGCAAAATACTTGCCTCCTTCCGCCCTCTTTCCCCAGCTCCACTTTAGTTGCAAACTCGTTATATGTACATAATTTAATAAGCCACCTTACCCACTTTGAGCAGCATGTAACCAACAAAAGGAGGTGGGGCAGATTGGGGCGGATTGAAGACTCTCTCCTCTGAATGGGGTTGGAGACGCCTTGACAGCAGGCTTAAGCCTATAATTTACAAGGTTTCGGCTCACTTTGACTTTGCCAGCCAGGCTAATTTACATTTTCTTTGTACCCGCCTCCCTCACGCCTATTAATTCTGCATTTTTTATTCTTTTTCTTAGGGTCGTCCCGAACCAAACTCGAAATTAAAGTGCGCGCAAGTGTAATTAAGTACTTGAGCAATACGTTGAGAATACTAACAAAATGCTGGGCTTGGCCATCACACAAAAAGAATTAACCGAAAATGCTTATTGCCATTTCTCACCAGCCCAGTCGACTGTGAACGGGTTAAACTTGTTGGATTTATGACCAATTTTTTAATTAACAACTCTCTTAACTCGCTTAGCTAATTTCAAAAATTCAACAATATCTTTTGATAGCCTATGAAATTTCAAATTGCAGCAGTAATACCGTTTTTTCATTACATTCTTCCTACTCATCAACCGCCCCAAAAAAAATTGTTACCAATGAGTTTATAATTTGCATTTTCTCTATTTTGCATTTGACATTTACTTTATCACGTCAAAAGTTTTATTGGATTTTACACATTGATTGCAAATTGTTATAAAATTGAAAATTACGAGACATGTTGAAGTTTTGAGATGAAATGTGAAAATAGAAGTGTATCAAAATCACACATAATTCACAAATGTAAAAAATTTCTCCTACGACACACAATCGACAACGAACAGAAATACTGCCAATACTGTACATTTAAAGGCAAGTGCAGTTTTCTTTAACGGATATGTTCTCCTTTTGCAACGACGATTTTCGATTTTTTTCTACTTCGAACAACGCGTTCAGTATAACTTCGAACAACGCATTCGACTTAAGATGGAGTCAGAACGATGTTCTTCGATTCTCTTTTACTTCGAACAACGCTTTCAGTTTAAGTTCGATCAACGTATTCGACTTAAGATGGAGTCAGAACGACGTTCTTCGATTCTCTTTTACTTCGAACAACGCTTTCAGTTCAAGTTCGATCAACGTATTCGACTTAAGATGAAGTGGTGTCGACATTTTTTGATTCTTTTCTACTGATAGTAAATATTTATAGTAAGAAGTCGTCTTTGAGTCTTCAATATTTATGAGATGTTGAAGAATTCGAATATAATAAATAAAAAGCCTTTCAACTTTAGTTTAAGTAACTCAATTAAGTTGAATGTTAAGTCGAGAGTATAGTTATATTTCGCACCAGAAATGATCACATTATGATTTCAATATATTTAATTAACTTCGTGATTTGGTACCATCAGAAATTCTATATGTATTTATAATATACAATTATTCTCATATAAAAACATACTTAAAAATAGACGTACTGAATTTCTTATCAACAACAAAAAAATTCATTTTTTTTATAATTATAAGTCAAAATTATAACTGGAAATTGATGAATTTAGATATCATACAAT
This sequence comes from Drosophila quadrilineata, assembly GCA_018150725.1. NCBI lineage: Eukaryota > Metazoa > Arthropoda > Insecta > Diptera > Drosophilidae > Drosophila > Drosophila quadrilineata. The sequence continues at coordinate 2,147,235 of JAECWN010000375.1, forward strand.
ATCAGATTGATTGTGAGTCAAGAATCTAACAAATTAAACGCAATACAGAAAAGGGTGCACGAGTTCTTAACATTTTAAACAAACAATTTTTCCTAATCTTATCAGCTGAATAATAACAAACCTTATATATAGCTATATCGAAAAGAAAAATTATATATATGAATCTGATACATATTCGCAATTCATGCACAGTGGGCTTTTCAAACTTTTTCTTTTCATCATGATTTGGCATAAATTTGGTGGACTTTGAATTTACGATAATAATAAAACATCTTTGGAATTTCTCTCACAGTTTCTTTTTGTACAAATTGATGCTATTTAAATCCTTAATGACTACACAGCAAATTTGACAAAGTCCACAGTCTGAGAAATTCAAAATATAATGATTCTATACTAATGTTTGCCAAAATTAATACTAAAATTAGTCTAATATTGCGCATTATTTTAATAGACAATTTAGTGGACAATTAAAATAAAGCAGCATTAAAAATATGAAAAATGTTCATCAATTAGTAGCTAAACAACACTAGATTAATATAAATATATTTAAAAATGTAATATTATTTATTAAAAATGTTTCTAATTCTAAAATTTGTATATTTGTACATAATTTTGTTATATGTTATGGACGTCTTAAGATTCACGGAAATTCAGAGACTAAAAGCTATAAATTGCATTTAAATTGCCTAAGTATGCGACATGGAATTATTATGGAAGATCAGATTGAAGCTGTGGGAAAGCGTGCTAATATAACGCTTCCCTGTTATAAAATGTATCCCAAACGGCGAGAATCTGTGCCTCTGGCAGTGCCATCATTTTCATCTCCTCATTGATGTTGTAGCAGTTATGTTCTCCATTCGAAGTGTGTTCTACGGGTGTCCAGGCATCGTGGCTGGTGGCCGAGCAGTTGGGATTGCCGCTGGCAGCAAAGGATGTCCACATGCCCACCATGCGCTCAATGGTGCGGTATTCCTGGGACGATTTGTTCAGTTTGGTGGCCAGCACATTGTAGAACAGATACGATAGCTCATCGCCATGGGAAACGCCTCGAACCCGCTCTCCGCAGACCAGCCAACGGAATTGATTGAAGTGCGGAGAGTCGAAATCAAAGCGATAGAGATATGTGCTGGAGCTGGGAGCATATTGTAGCCTGGCCATGACCGTCCGATGCACATCGTGCCAGATCTGTCGATGAGAGAATATGTATAGAGCCTCGAAGAGATCCATGTGCTGGCGCTGCTCGTCGTTAAAGTAGATTTTCTTTAATCGACGAACCAATTCATCCATATGTTCTGGAGTGTTGATGTCTCGCACTTTATTTGGAATGATGTTATCAAAGTGCGTCATGACCCACGGATCGTTGCGTACCAGCTGATAAGAGAATAGCCCCTCGAATGAATTGCCGCCTACGATAAGCGGTAAACTGTTGCCCCAGGCACTGGCCAACATTTCCCTATGCGGCTTGGGCACCACACAGTGGTCGCTCTCGTATGGCTCGACGACTGGTCCAAAGGCGAACAAATAGAAGCTATGAATCTCGTCCAGCGTCACAATCTCCTGATCATAATTGGCAATCTGTCGCGCCGGTGCTTTGCTCAGAAATATAAATATCTCCTCATCCGATTGGCTGCCCTTGTAGCCCATCTTTTGTGCTAGACGATAGGCCCAATTGCGGTCGGGAGTGTCCGCCCATTCGGACAAGGCACAGCCGGACTGCAGTATTGCCTTGTGGAAGAGACCACGTGTCTGCTCTGTGATCATCATGATGTGGGTAGAAGCAGCCCCGGCACTCTCTCCCAGCAAGGTTATATTGTTGGGGTCACCATTGAAGCGAGCTATGTTTTGGCTAATCCAACGCAGGGCCTGCACCTGGTCCTTTAATCCAGCATTCCCGGGCACATTTACCTTTGGATCCCTTAGACTCAGAAATCCTGGAAGAGTGAAAATCCCATGAGTATTTTTATCAGATTGGGCTACACAATCAACTTACCCAGTGCTCCAACTCTGTAGCTAATGGTCACCAACACCACGGGCTGCTTCATAAAGTAATCTGGACTGTAGATATCCCTAGACGCTTCACCCTTCTGGAAGCCACCTCCATAAATCCAAACCATGACTGGCAACGGCTTCGGTGAGCCCATATGCTTGGAATAGATGTTCAGAAAAAGGCAGTCCTCTGAACCCTCTATTATACCCAGCACCATATTCCGTTGCAACGGCTTCTCCGCGTACGTTGTGCAATTGCGAATGCCCTCCCATGGCTCTGGTGGTTGTGGTGCTCGGAAACGTAGTTCACCTACTGGTGGCTTCGCATATGGAATACCCTCGAAAGCGTAATATGGTTCCTGATCGTAGACTGTCTTTCGCTGAATACCGCGCACTCGTCCATACTTTGTCTCCACAATTACTGAGTGATTGGTGGACAATCTATACTGTTGCACCTTGTGCCCAACCAGCCTATATGGGGGGCAAAACAAAGTCAGAGATTATAAATGGTGTATGATAAGGCATCGTATACTGATAAGAATGTGGTCCAGAGCCAATTCCATTTCCAGGTCTGGTTCAGTGTCATTGGTATCAGATGTAGTACAAAGTCGATTATTTCGCAAGTCATGATGAGATTTCATATTGAATTGTCAATTCCCTGGTATCCCCCTTCACTCACTTGACTCCCATCTGAAGCAGCTTTGGAATTCCGACATGCACTTCCATATTTATAGCAGAGATGAAGAGCACAAACACTTCTATTTAAGTCCACTTTAACAAATTAAAATATTTTATGTACTTGTTCAAAATTAAAAGTTTTCTCTGCTTGTTGCAATTCTGTTGACCGTCAAAATTCATTTAATCGAATATCGCCGCACTGCTGGCAAATTTATGCGATGCCTTTCGCCGTTGTATTGTGCCACACAGAGTTTTTTCTCGTTTTTGTACTCGGCACAACATGTGTTTTTCTTGTATATTTGTACAAAGTACAATGAACGTCTGGTCAAAACTTATCTGGCCCATTCCCTAATATATGGAATAGTATCATCCATTGCCAACCACAAACAAAAATAGATCGTCTAATACTAATAGCGGCTACGCGCGCACTCCCCTGCTCATAACATAACGTAAAACTTACACACAGCAGCGCTGTTACTGTACAGCTCTGGGAATGCGCTTTATGTTAATTAACAGTGCGCGAAAGCACTTAACAGCGTTGCGCGCTGTAAACTTATTCCTGCCGTGATGGAATGACAGTATCAAGTTGTTCGTTAGTGCTGCGCAGACAACTTTACAGTCTGATATAGATAGAAAAAGAAAATCAATTAAAAACAATTCAAATTAAATTAATAATTTATTTATTAGTGTTTAATAATTATAATTATGGGATATAATTAAATAATTATGAAAATTTTAATTAAAATTTAAAAATTAATATATGGTTGAGTGCCACTGTTTCTTATCTCATTTGGCATCTGTTTTTTCTTTCTTGGTGCGGAACATTACAGTTTGAGGCGAGTATTTGGAAAACTCTCATCTCAACTCAATTTATTAATATTATTATTATTTCTATCAATTTGGGCCTGTTGTCGAACCATATTTGGGCGAGAACTGTGTCATACCCAAACATACCATGAAGCTGGAGGCATCATCTTGGGGCAACACGATTCCAGTGCTAATGAGCGAAACTTCTTTCGAGGGTCTCTTCATGTTCGACCGAGTTCGAATATTTCCATTTCTACTCACAAGTATACAGAATAAACCAGAGATTTGTTTGCCACAGTCCTTGAAGCGTTCCTTGCCCCTTGAGATGGCACAAAGACTAGGAAAGCGTCTAAAGCAGCTACACTTTGGTGAGAAGACCATCGAGTTGGAGGATAAGTGTGTGCAAGCCTACTGTGAGGTATGAAATGATATATATCATTTTGAAATAAGTTTTTTAATTAATCAATTGCAGCATGCTGGTTAAATGATTTTCTGGTACCGATTCTGCAGTTCATCAAGTGCCGCTTAAGGAATGGCACGCCTGAACATATCTCTATCGTTTCGACTTTGCTTCGGTCAACTTCAATCATAAGAGACATTGATGATCACTCCCATATCTGGTACGGTGACTTCTCCTGGAAACTGCACAAACATACTTCCGAGTTCCTCACCATTGAGCGCATGATTGTTATTCTGACCTCATTCGCTGCCACCTCCAATCCAAATTGTGCTAGCGTCCAGCAAGACTTACCTAAAGGGAGTCCTTGGCAGCCTGTGCCCAAGGACATCATTGAGTGTCTGAACATTTCACAATATTTGAAAATTGTAGAGCTGCCAGAGCTGGGCAGTGTGTGCAAGACAGCTTTCTAACCCAAAATTATCTGTAGAAGTTGCTATATATTTAAATATAGTATTCTCTAATATATATTCTCTAGAATATTTTAACTTTATATATCAACTTAATTTACATATGCAAATCGAATTTTGTGACTGAGTGGCTAGAGAGCAACTGCATTCGTTTTGGTGTCAATGTTATGTTATATAACAAATTTTGTTTACTTATACATTTAGGTGCTCTTCTAAATTATACTTATAATTTTGTCTAAATTTGGCAGCAACTTATAAAAACAATTTTATGGAGTGAAACTAGTCAAGTTTATATGGGGTGCAAGAGAAAATCAGCGCACAAAAAATTTCAATATTTCACCTTCTGGGTTGAAATACAAAGACAAACATCGTTAAAGATAAGTTAACATTTTGTGGACATACCCAACAAAAATAAAAAGGTTGAGAAACTCATACAAAGATTAGAGCTTATCAGTTTATCAAATGCTTTATCTGCGTTAGTCCAAATATTTAAAATCACACCAGAAAGAACTCTGCTCAGTTGTACCATGGAATCAGAATAGTTGAGTATAAATTGTAAAAAAAAATGGAATTATAATGACAGCTTCTTTCAGCACTGAAAAAGCGCCTGTTGTGAATACAACTCTAGGCAAGGTGAGAGGTACTCTCAAGGAATCCCTCTACGATGAGAAATACTATGCATTTGATGGCATTCCTTATGCCCAGCCACCTCTGGGGAACCTTCGGTTCAAAGAACCCCAGCCTGCGATCGCCTGGTCTGGTACTTTAGATTGTAGCGAGCTGAAAAGTAAGTGTATGCAATTCAATAAGGTTACGAAAGTGACCGAGGGCTCTGAGGATTGTCTCTACTTATATGTGGCCGTGAAAAGAGTAAGTGTTCCTATGAAAAAAATAATTATAACTGATTTTATCGAGATTTTTAGCTAACTAGTGAAAAGCCATTGCCAGTGATGGTCTATGTGCATGGAGGCGCCTTTAAGTCAGGAGACCCAACGAGGAGATTGTGGTCCCCAGAATATTTGATGAGAGAGGATGTTCTTTACATTAGCATTGGATATCGACTAGGTCCATTTGGTGAGAATAATTTAAAAAAACATTACATTTTTTAAAATCATACATTTATCAATTTTCATTGAAAGGATTTCTGAGTTTTGCGGATCCCTCCCTGGGCATTCCCGGCAACGCTGGACTTAAGGATATAATTTTAGCCCTGAAATGGATTAAGGCGAATGCTGCTTTCTTTAATGGAGATCCTGATAATATAACTTTATTTGGTCACAGTTCGGGAAGCATGGCGGTGCATCTGCTGTCAGTGAGTCCACAAGCTGAAGGGCTTTTCCATAAGTTTATTCTTATGGCAGGATTCATAAATGAAGTGAACCGCCTTCCTAATCTTGAATATCGATTGGCAAGACAGCTGGGATACGATGGTGAAGATAATGATGTTGATGTATATCACTTCATAAGTAATTCCAATCCAAGTGACTTGGTCACTGCAACCATATCTACAGAAGAGGAGAAAATACACAGCTTACCTTATACCACATGTACTCCTACCATTGAGCCCTATCCCACTCCATCAGCTGTGTTATTGGATGAACCCACTGTCCTCCAACGCACTGCCTGGAGTAACCACCTCCCGCTTTTGCTGGGCACTACCTCTGGGGAAGGACAATATTTTATGTCAACAGTTAGTCCTGCCTATAGAGATCATCCAGATTACTTGCTGCCACGTACTCTTTTATTTCACAAGGATGATCAGCTTCGTCTAAAGATGGGACATCAGCTGGTCAAGCATTTCTGTAAAGTGGAAAGTAAGGATCTTAGCGACGAGCATTACGTACCTCTAGGACACATCTTTACGGAGACAATGATGCATTATCAGCATCGTCTGATTAATGCCCGATTGGCCTATGGAAATGCCAATAATTTCTTATACTGCTTCGACTTGTATTCAGCAGATTGCAATTTCCAGAGACTGCGCTATAATCCTGAAAGCACAGCTGTATTCCATACCGATGAGTTAGGCTACATCTTCCTGACGCCCTATACGTTCAAATTGGACAAGTCCAGAATAGAGTACATTACCATGGAGCGTATGGTATCCATGTTCGTTGCGTTTGCTCGCAGCTCTAATCCCAATGCTAAGTTGACACAATCCTTGATAGAATGGCATCCTGTGGCAGCCAATGAGCCCAGAATGTATTTGACCATCAACGAAGAGCTAAGGTTTATTTTGCAACCTCAGCTAGATAACTTTGAGATGCTTGATCAACTATACAAGCAGGCTGGTATCGACCTCATTTAGAAGCTTAATTTTTTGAATGCTTAATTAATGTATTAAAAGATAAGATTAATTAAGATTTATATTAATCCATATTTCTCTGTCAGTTATCAACTGCTTTTGGTTTAAAGGTAAATATTTTTATTGGTTCACCAAAAATCTTCCCAAACAATTTATTAATTAAATAAGCTCCCTGTTAAACCACAATGTTAGTATAATTTGAGTTTCTCATAAAAGCTATCATAGAGTTCGAAAAGGTCTTGTTCGGGGTAATCAATGATAGAGAGGCGTCTGTTCAGATTCATACATTTGATGGGTCCATTACGATCCATGGGCTCCCATTTGATAGGAGCCGCAATGCCAAAATTGGGATCACCGTAAGTTGCAAATGATGTCCAGAGCTCAATAATGTTCTCAGTGACCTGAGATTCTGGCGAGGACTTATCCATATCGACGGATAAGATATTGTGGAACATAAAGTAGAGATCGTCACCATGACAAACACCACGAGAATCGGGGCCGCATAGCAGATTCCGTATGATGTTGTAATCTCGTGATTCGTAATCGAATCGATATCGATACGTAGTAGAGGCATAGGCTCGTCGAGCTAGTGTGAAACGATGTATGGGATGGGTGAGACATTTGGTGCCTTGGAAAAGTAAACACTCCATAAAATTCATTTTATCAGTGTTGACATCATTGAAGGCGAACTGTTTCAGACGCCTCACATATTCCTCGAGTTCCTCTAGAGTGGCTGCATCTCTCACTTCGTTTGGAATACAGGTGTAGAAGTCTTTGGCAAAGTGATTGTAGTCACGTTTAACCATAGTATATACGAAGAAGTCCTCGTTCCTGGTAGTGCCCAAAATCAAAGGAATTGCATTGCCCCATGCTGATGCGAAGCTCTGAACATGCGGTTTGGAGATGACGCAATCCTCGGTCAAATAAGGTTCAATGCAGGGCACAAATGCGAACGTATTCATCTTATGGAATTCGTCTTCATTGTATAGTTGGTGAACGCCCATTATATCTTTAGGAGAGGCCTTCTGTAGGTACCGTAAAACATCTTTGTCGTTATCCTCGCCCTTGTAGCCCAACGCGCAGGCTAACCGATAGGCCCAGTTCGCCTCGGTTTGAGTACACCATTGGAACAGTGAGCTGCCTGATAACATAATGGCCTTATGGAAGAGTCCTCTTGCCCGCTCGGCATTCATCAATACATTGACACACATGGCGCCAGAACTGAAGCCAACCACAGTAACATTATTTGGGTCTCCGTTAAAATTCGCAATATTTTCCTTGATCCAGTGTAGAAGTGAAATCTGATCCTTGAGACCCGCATTTCCAGGTACATTGCTCTCTGGATCGGAAAGCTTTAAGAATCCTAAAGTGAACGAATCGATTAATAGGTTACAACTTATTTATATAGACCACTTGCCAAGTGCTCCCACTCTAAAGTTGAAGGTAATTAGAATCACATCTTTTATCATAAAATGATCCGGACCATGGACATTTTTTGTCGCCTCGCCAACTTGAAATGCCCCGCCATAGATCCAGACTATCACTGGAAGCGGTTTCTCTGACTTCAGATGTTTAGTGTACACATTGAGGTAAAGACAATCCTCCGATCCTTCAACATAATGCAGCACGGAATTAAACTGCACCGGACAGTTCTTTGTTTGAGTGCAATCTCGGATGCCTTCCCAAGGATCTGGCGGTTGTGGGGCTCTGAAACGTAACTCCCCTATGGGTGGCTTACCATAGGGTATACCCTCGAATGCAAAGTAAAACTGTTCCTTGTAAAAGGTCCTGCGTTGCCTGCCACGTACTTTACCATACTTAGTATCCACAACCGCCGTAGTTCTCGTAGTCATGAGCATCTGATTGACTTGATGGATAGCGAATCTATAATGATATAATTTAATTTATGCAAAATTAGAAAAAAAAAGTATTTCCATAAATTGCAAGTTAATTAATATATAAGTAATTTAACGCAATATTTTCAAAATATTGCTAGTTAAAATAGCACTAATTTTCTTTTAAATAATTTCAATATTTGTAATTTAAAATTCTTACTTGCAAGCCACATTTAATAGGTCCCAAAATGGCATATCAAATACCATAGTCATTGTTTTGCCGGTTAAATTTATTTAAAAGGTTCCGAAAGATTTCCAGCTCTTCCAAGAGACAACTTGAAACTGAGGCTGAAATGAAATAAACGCAATAATATCGCACAGTAGAATAGAGTTATTAAGAAGCTTATGAATATTAAACAGGCTATAATGTTCCGCCAATGTCATGCTAATACTTATTGGAGAGACTATAAAGCAAATCTAAAGCAATGGCAAGGTTAGAGAATAACAGAATAGTAAATTGCTGAGAGAAATGTGGATTTTATTTCAAAAGTAGAAATCGAAAGTGAGTTAAAATATTGATAGGATGAGTATGAACAAACACAATTAAAATAGAGCAAATAATGTCAAGTACTATTCACACTAACATATTGTAGTGCCATAACTTTACAAAAAATCAAACGATTTTCATATTAACTGCTTGCTTCTGTTTAATTTAACAATAATTTCTAATAAAATCAATATAAGATGTGTTCCTCATAACTATGTTAAAAAGGAATATATCTAAAAGTGACTTAAGTACCACATATCCGAAATTTTGGGAAATCATCGAAAATCAGAAAATGGCCGACCCCAATTTTTTGACTCTGATCGATTCTGGGACTCAAACCTAACATTTTGCTTTTTATTTAAGGTGTTTCTGATGAGTATTTCCCGAAATATGACAAAGGTACTTTAAAGTGGCCCAAGTGCCCTTTTCCTGAAAGGAGACTTTTTCTAACTATGCACACTGACCATATAACATATAGATGGAACATTTAATACAACGAAAACGGAAATTTCTTAGCGAGATACCCCAGTTCGATGCGGGATACCCCAGTTCGATGTGACATATTCCGATCGGCTCACACGAACAGCTTCCGACAAGTTCGATCTCTCAATGTGCGGACCTATACTGAATTAATAGCGTTTTGTACGTCGTCTAGGGCGGACGCTTCTTATAGAGCCCGCATGTTACTCTTATGATAGAGAGTCCCTCACAACCAATCCTGTTCGCTGTTGAGAGCTTGCTTCTTGCTTGCCTCTATATTTCTGTTGCCAATTTTTTAGCAATGACAACAAAAAACACATACGCTCTCCATCATCTTGTACCATCATCTTGTATCTTTACCCTGTGTTTTGAAGCACAAAGTTCAGCATTTGTGTGCAGTAATGCCGCCATTATTTTTCTTACAGGATATGTTTTATTTTGTCATTGCTTTACATATCGCTGATTCTGAATTGGGCTATCCCACCAGATCAATACCTGCCAGAATATACAAACACAAGCTTTTTGTGTGTACACATAATTTCATGTATGCGTTACTTTGTTTGGGACTTCTTCTCGAGTGCCAAATTAGACTTTTCATGCTTGGGAAGACAATTTGAGACCCTGACCTTCAATACCAATTTTTGGAGTTGGAATAATTTTCGAAGTTGGTCCAAAAGATTGTTGAAATTAAGACCATCATTTTTGGACCCCTCCACAAGTCCAGATCTGTATACGAAAATGGGTGTTTTGGGTCTTTCAAAACTTTGTAGGGCCATAACTTCGTCAAATCTCAACCGATTTTTAAGTTTGATGCCAATTTTTCCAAGTTTCGTCATTTAGAACAAAACTGCATTCAAAGATTGTTTAAATTAAGACCATCATTTTTGGACCCCTCCACAAGCCCAGAACTGTATACGAAAATGGGTGTTTTGGGTCTTTCAAAACTTCGATGAGCCATAACTTCGTCAAATCTCAACCGATTTTCAAGTTTGTTGCCAATTATTCCAAGTTTCTGCATTTAGAACAAAACTGCATTCAAAGATTGTTTAAATTAAGACCATCATTTTTGGACCCCTCCACAAGTCCAGATCTGTATACGAAAATGGGTGTTTTGGATCTTTTAAAACTTCGTAGGGCCATAACTTCGTCAAATCTCAACCGATTTTCAAGTTTGATGCCAATTTTTCCAAGTTTCGTCATTTAGAACAAAACTGCATTCAAAGATTGTTCAAATTAAGACCATCATTTTTGGACCCCTCCACAAGCCCAGAACTGTATACGAAAATGGGTGTTTTGGGTCTTTCAAAACTTCGATGAGCCATAACTTCGTCAAATCTCAACCGATTTTCAAGTTTGTTGCCAATTATTCCAAGTTTCTGCATTTAGAACAAAACTGCATTCAAAGATTGTTTAAATTAAGACCATCATTTTTGGACCCCTCCACAAGTCCAGATCTGTATACGAAAATGGGTGTTTTGGATCTTTTAAAACTTCGTAGGGCCATAACTTCGTCAAATCTCAACCGATTTTCAAGTTTGATGCCAATTTTTCCAAGTTTCGTCATTTAGAACAAAACTGCATTCAAAGATTGTTCAAATTAAGACCATCATTTTTGGACCTCTCCACAAGCCCAGATCTGTATACGAAAATGGGTGTTTTGGATCTTTTAAAACTTCGTAGGGTCATAACTTCGTCAAATCTCAACCGATTTTCAAGTTTGATGCCAATTTTTCCAAGTTTCGTCATTTAGAACAAAACTGCATTCAAAGATTGTTCAAATTAATACCATCATTTTTGGACCTCTCCACAAGCCCAGAACTGTATACGAAAATGGGTATTTTGGGTCTTTCAAAACTTCGATGAGCCATAACTTCGTCAAATCTTAACCGATTTTCAAGTTTGATGCCAATTTTTCCAAGTTTCGTCATTTAGAACAAAACTGCATTCAAAGATTGTTTAAATTAAGACCATCATTTTTGGACCTCTCCACAAGCCCAGAACTGTATACGAAAATGGGTATTTTGGGTCTTTCAAAACTTTGTAGGGCCATAACTTCGTCAAATCTCAACCGATTTTCAAATTTGTTGCCAATTTTTCCAAGTTTCGTCATTTAGAACAAAACTGCATTCAAAGATTGTTCAAATTAATACCATCATTTTTGGACCTCTCCACAAGCCCAGATCTGTATACGAAAATGGGTGTTTTGGATCTTTTAAAACTTCGTAGGGCCATAACTTCGTCAAATCTCAACCGATTTTCAAGTTTGATGCCAATTTTTCCAAGTTTCGTCATTTAGAACAAAACTGCATTCAAAGATTGTTCAAATTGATACCATCATTTTTGGACCTCTCAACAAGCCCAGAACTGTATACGAAAATGGGTATTTTGGGTCTTTCAAAAGATTGATGAGCCATAACTTCGTCAAATCTTAACCGATTTTCAAGTTTGTTGCCAATTTTTCCAAGTTTCGTCATTTAGAACAAAACTGCATTCAAAGATTGTTCAAATTAGTACCATCATTTTTGGACCTCTCCACAAGTCCAGATCTGTATACGAAAATGGGTGTTTTGGATCTTTTAAAACTTCGTAGGGCCATAACTTCGTCAAATCTCAACCGATTTTCAAGTTTGTTGCCAATTTTTCCAAGTTTCGCCATTTAGAACAAAACTGCATTTAAAGATTCTTTAAATTAAGACCATCATTTTTGGACCTCTCCACAAGCCCAGAACTGAATTCCAAAATCAGTGTTCCGGTTTTTTCAAAACTTTGTAGATCCATAACTTCGTCAAATCTCAACCGATTTTCAAGTTTGATGTCAATTATTCCAAGTTTCGGCATTTACAACAAAACTGCATTTAAAAATTGTTCAAATTAAGACCATCATTTTTGGACCTCTCCACAAGCCCAGATCTGTATACGAAAATGGGTGTTTTGGATCTTTTAAAACTTCGTAGGGCCATAACTTCGTCAAATCTCAACCGATTTTCAAGTTTGATGCCAATTTTTCCAAGTTTCGTCATTTAGAACAAAACTGCATTCAAAGATTGTTCAAATTAATACCATCATTTTTGGACCTCTCCACAAGCCCAGATCTGTATACGAAAATGGGTGTTTTGGATCTTTTAAAACTTCGTAGGGCCATAACTTCGTCAAATCTCAACCGATTTTTAAGGTTGTTGCCAATTATTCCAAGTTTCGTCATTTAGAACAAAACTGCATTCAAAGATTGTTCAAATTAATACCATAATTTTTGGACCTCTCCACAAGCCCAGATCTGTATACGAAAATGGGTGTTTTGGATCTTTTAAAACTTCGTAGGGCCATAACTTCGTCAAATCTCAACCGATTTTCAAGTTTGATGCCAATTTTTCCAAGTTTCGTCATTTAGAACAAAACTGCATTCAAAGATTGTTCAAATTAATACCATCATTTTTGGACCTCTCCACAAGTCCAGATCTGTATACGAAAATGGGTGTCTTGGATCTTTCAAAACTTTGTAGGGCCATAACTTCGTCAAATCTCAACCGATTTTCAAGTTTGTTGCCAATTTTTCCAAGTTTCGTCATTTAGAACAAAACTGCATTCAAAGATTGTTCAAATTAATACCATCATTTTTGGACCTCTCCACAAGCCCAGATCTGTATACGAAAATGGGTGTTTTGGATCTTTTAAAACTTCGTAGGGCCATAACTTCGTCAAATCTCAACCGATTTTCAAGTTTGATGCCAATTTTTCCAAGTTTCGTCATTTAGAACAAAACTGCATTCAAAGATTGTTCAAATTAATACCATCATTTTTGGACCTCTCCACAAGCCCAGATCTGTATACGAAAATGGGTGTTTTGGATCTTTAAAAACTTCGTAGGGCCATAACTTCGTCAAATCTCAACCGATTTTCATGAAATTTGGATTTTTGTAAATGATATGGAATTTAAATAAAATATGCATATAAATTTCTCCTATTTTCGGAAATTTAAATTTTTCATCAAAAATCGAAAAATTTTCGTCCCCAATTTTTTTTGACTCTGATCGATTCTGGGACTCATAACTAGCATTTTGCATCTTATTTCACGTTTTTTTGATGAGTATTTCTCAAGATATGGCGAAAAATGTGCGAAAGTGGGGGAAAATCCTGTTTTTCTTTAAGATGCGAAAAGTCAACCCATTTCTATGAAATTTGAAACAGGGATTAATTTAAAAATATATTTTGACAATATCCTTAGTATATGTTATTGAAATAATTATTCCTTGAGAAATAAATAAAAAAGTATATAAGAGTGATTTAAAGTCTATATTTTCGTAATAATTTCCTGGAAGTAGAATTTATTTTTTCATTTGTTAAGTCTTTCCCGCGATATTGCGTAAACTGTATAGCTTGTATTTTCATATCCATAATATATATATAGATTTTCCAATGATTTTGTAGTGAGCGATACATAAAAACCTTGTACCCAAGACAAGAACCCCATGTTCGCAGTCTCTGTTAAATCGAGCTAATTTGAGCTGAGAGTTATCGTAGATAGCGAGTTGCGCTCTCTTTTTTACTGATTTTCTTTCTTACATTGATAACTCTCTTAACATTGATTAGCCTTTCATAAGTACAACATACAACCCACAACACTGTTTATTTGTCTGAACTACATATATAATTTTTTATTATGGCACAAATGTCATTTGTCAATTAAATATTTCACGTAAGTGAGCTAAAATGATCAATTGATCTATTATTTGGGACACCACTGTACACAGTAAGCTTTTCCATTGTATGGTGGATTGATTATAAAACTATACAAAAATTTTCAGTTAGTGAACGGCACTCGAGTAGTACGGACGGTCAAATATCACAATGACGGAAGGGTGATTATCATATCATTAGTTAGATAAAAGTTTTGGTTTAATAAATCTTTCACTGCATTTAGTTTGGAGACATATGAAATTGAGTTGCCCTTGGGTAAACTAAAGGGCGTCAAGCGTCGCGGTCTCTATGACGATGAGTACTACAGCTTTGAGCGCTTGCCCTTTGGAAAGCCTCCAGTAGGTGAGCTTCGCTTCAAGGCACCTCAGCCGGCAGAGCCATGGAGTGGTGTCTTGGACTGCACGCACTACGGCAACAAACCGGTGCAGAGGGCCCTGCTGACCGGTATTATAGATGGTCATGAGGACTGCCTTTATCTGAATGTGTATGCCAAAGAGGTGATAATTAGTTACAAATTTCTTTGATCGATTGTCTTAAAAGTTGATTTTTTTATATTTTATAGCTTAACACGGAGAAGCCTCTGCCGGTAATGGTTTACATCTTTGGGGGTGCCTTCAGTGTTGGGGAGGCAACCCGCGAGCTTTATGGACCAGATTACTTTATGGCCAAAGATGTGATCTTGGTGACGCTTAATTATCGTGTTGATTGCCTGGGTAAGTTCACCCACATCTAATCACATAATGTTATCAAAATGTTGATATAATTTTATAAATTTTATAAATATGTGTTATGAACTGTTATCTTTTGATAAGTCACGATGAGTGGACAAAGCTTTAGTTTTGTTAGATTTTTTCAGCTTTCTGTTTTGTTTATTCCTAAGGTTTCCTGAGTCTCAAGGATCCCTCATTGGATGTGCCCGGCAACGCTGGTCTCAAGGATCAAGTGTTGGCCCTCAAGTGGGTTAAGCAATACATCTCCTACTTTAACGGAGACGACAACAACATTACAGTCTTTGGAGAAAGTGCCGGTGGCTGCTCTACCCACTATATGATGTGCACGGAGCAGACCCGAGGTCTCTTCCACAAGGCTATCCCCATGTCCGGCACATTGCTCAACTACTGGTCTGATACACCGCCCGTTGACTTTGCTTTCAGACTGGCCAAGTTCAATGGCTACGAGGGTGATAATGTGGACAGTAAGGTCCTAGAGTTCCTGCGTGGTGTGGAACCATACAAATTGGTTAATCATAGTCTGCTCACACTCGCTGATCGTCGCAACGGTCTGATCTATTCCTTTGGACCTACGGTCGAACCCTATATCACTGAGCACTGTGTCGTGCCTAAATCGCAGCTGGAAATGGTTCGCGAAGCGTGGACCAATGAGATCCCATCGATGCTGGGCGGTGTCTCCTTCGAGGGTCTGTTTATGTATCCCGCCATGAAAGCCAATCCAAAGAGCATGGATACGTTGCCCCAAGATCCACTTCGTATAATACCATTCGATGCACAAAAGCACAACTCAGAGGAAAAGAATCTGGAGTTGAGCAAGAAACTGATCAAGCTCTACTTTGGAGATGCCACCCCCAGCGCTGAGCATTTAATGATTTTCCTTGAAGTTAGTTACATATTATATCTCTGGTTGCCTTTTTTTTTAACAATTTTTATTTCTTAGTATTATTCATATAAAATATTCTGGCATGGCATCTATCGCACTCTGTATGCTCGTCTGGCGTATAGCAAGGCCCCAACCTATTTCTACCGTTTCGACTTTGATTCGCCCAACTTCAATTTCCATCGAAAGAAGTTCTGTGAAGAGGACATTAAGGTAGGAGTGGCTCATGCCGATGAGCTGGGCTATTTGTTCCGACAATCACAGTCCTGGAAGCTTGAGGAATCCTCCGGCGAATATCAGACCATTAGAAGAATGGTGGCCATGTGGACGGCTTTTGCAACCAAGTCGGATCCCAATTGTGAGGAAATCGGACATCTGAAATGGGAACCATCCAGCAAGGATCAAATACAGCGAGTCATCAACATCAGCAATGACGTCGCGATCGTGGATTTGCCTGAGCACGATAAACTGCAATTCTGGGATTCTTTGTACAGGAAAGAAGATCTGTTTTAAGTAAATCAACTTAAATGGATTAATGTATAGATCAGCCATAATTTTTGCCACAACTCACTTTTTTAAAGATTTCATTTTGTGAATCGTGCTGCACATTTCTAAATAAAAAATATTTGTTCCTTTCAAGTTATAAATTATATACTCTTCGCATAACTATTAATATATCTTTGATGCTAAAAAAAAAAAAAAAAAAAATTGTTAGACATATGGTAATTGCATTTCTGACGAGATGCATTGTTATAATTATTTTTCATCAACTTTTATTTACCTATAATCTATTGATTAAGCTATATTTCAAACCGGTTTTACAAAATAATTGCTTGCATTATTAAAACTATGATCATCACACTGAAAATCATTTTAGAACAATTTCAATTTGTCGTAGAAACTATCCCATAGTTTTAATTGACTATATTCCGGAAGTTCAATGAACTCAAGCTCTTTACTGATATTGAGGCATTTGCTAGGAACATTGGGTTGAAGTTTCCGCCATTGAGGTATGGATGTGTTTTGTGTATTATTGGGATCACTATGATTGGCAAACGCCGTCCACAGATCAATCATGTTCTCAATCGTTTTATATTCCGCTGAGGATTTGTCGAGCTTATAGGCCGGAATGCAGTAGAACAGATAGAAGAGATCGTCTGCATGGGACACGCCACGTTCATGACGACCACAGACCATGATGCGATATATGTTGAATGTGGGGGAATCGAAATCAAAACGGTATAGATACGTGGATGATTTGGGGGCGTAGGTAAGGCGTGCTTGGGTGGTTCGATGAACTCCATGCCAAAACTGCTTATATGAGAGCAGCTGGAGGCACTCTTTGAACTCCATGCGGCCACGCGTGGCATCCTCGAAGTTGTACAGCTTGAGTCGACGCACATGCTCCTTGAGCTCAGTGGGTGTGGATACCTTTCGGACTTCTCTTGGAATGAGTGATTCGAAGTCGCTAAGCAAGTGCGTCGAATCTTGCATAACTTTTTGATAGGAGAAGAGACCTTCAAAGGAGTTGCCTCCGATCATCAGAGGCAACTCATTGCCCCAAGCATCCGCAAGCATCTCAATGCTTGGCCTGGGCATGACGCAGTGGTCAGTGACGTATGGCTCGACGACAGGTGAGAATGGAAAGAGTATGTAGTCTCGTTTCTCCTCTTGTGTTAATATGTTATTGCAACAGGCCAATTCCTTGGCTGGGGCATGCTGCAGGAAGCGAAAGATCTCCTTCTCATTGTCGGAGCCCTTGTAGCCGAGTTGGCAGGCCAAGCGATACGCCCAATTTCGTCGGGGTTCATTGGCCCAGGGACATAAGGTTGAGCCGGACATCATGATGGCTTTATGGAAAAGACCCCGAGTCTGCTCAGTGCTCATCATCAACTGGACAGCGGCAGCTCCAGCGCTATTGCCCATCAGGGTTATATTTTCAGGATTGCCATTGAATTCGGATATATTCTCCTTAATCCACCGCAGGGCCAGCACTTGATCTTTAAGGCCAGCATTGCCGGGCACATCCAAGTCACGGTCTGTTAAACTGAGAAAGCCTAGAACAAAGCGAGCAAAGTTAATTGAAAACTTATTTAAACTATTACGAATAATAATCATATTCATGTCATCATTAATTATACGAAAATTCAGAGGTCATTTTGTAGATTATTTGAAATTATTGGGCAACTAAAGTTCTGGACTGATAATTATAGCGCATATTCAACTCACCAAGTGCCCCAACCCTGTAGTTCAGGGTAACCAGTACGATGTCCTTCTTCATAAAGTAATCCGGACTGTAGACATCCCTGGTCGCTTCTCCAATCTGGTATCCTCCACCATAGATCCACACGATAACTGGCAGAGGTTTCTCCGATTTCAGTCTCTTCGCATATACATTGAGATAGAGGCAATCCTCGGATCCTTCGGCCATATGCAACACAATATGTTGCTGCATGGGCTTGGATCGGGTATACGTGCAATCTCTGATACCCTTCCAAGGCTCTGGTGGCTGTGGTGCTCGAAAGCGCAGGTCCGCTAGCGGTGGCTTGGCATAGGGAATGCCCTCGAAGGCATAGTACAACTCCTCATCGTAGAGAGTCTTCCGTTGCAGTCCCTGCACCTTCCCATACTTTGTGTTCAGAATTATAGTTAGTTTTGTGGCAAGATTGTGCTGAACTATCTTGTGCCCGATTAACCTGTAATACACACGAATTATATATGGTATATTTATGACCTGCCTAAATTGGGTTTCCTAATCTTATCTCTCCAAGTGCTCGATCCACTCGAGTCAGTCGATAGGATCTGGAATGCGATACCTACTTGGCGGCCAGCTTAAGTAAATCGGCGAGGCCCATATGTATTTCCATGTTTGCGCTTGGATAATGGATAATTCAGTGACTAACAACTATCGGCTAATGAATTTTACAACCCACTGATTGGCGGCAAGTCGCTTGAATCAATATCGTGTTCCCGCCGTGCCTCCGTGCCTCCGTGCTTTCGTGCTTCCCACTTACGACACGAGCTGCAACTGATCGTTCTGCTAGAAGTCAACGCTGAACTATGAATGCGATCGGAGAATACGAAAACGATTGTGTGTGTACTCGCACCCAATACTCATATACAGTGGTCACTCGCTATGACTTTCATCACTAATAAATACCAAATATAATTAATTTAAAATTTAAGAATTATTCAAGTAATATTTTCGAATATTAAGAATAACTTTTTTGAATATTTAGAAAATTAATTAAATAATAAATAAAATATAATCAGTTAGTGCTATAATATGAGAAAAGTAAACATATTTTTGTGCATAAACAAAAGTTACCCTTTTGGTAGGAATCTAAACTAAGATTATTTAATTTAATAAATTGATCAAATCGAATATCAAATTTATTGGATTATCTCAACAAATTACTTACTGTGCTGATATATAATTTAATTATAATTTTTATTCTATTGCTTTCAATACAACTTAGGCAGGCTTCACTGTTTATCTGTGGTTATTACAATCTTCAGAGCAGACGCTGCTGTTGAGGCTTTAATCACGAACGACAAAAGCGAAAGCTTATCTTTGTAGACGATATTGTTGTTGTCGGTGTTGTTGTTGCTGCACTTATTGTTGTCACTGTTCTTATTGAAAACCATATGTTTGTTGTCATCGGGTATGGGAAAGGGGAGTCGAATACTTTATTGATAGCAGAGTACAGAGAGCGCTGCTCTTTATAGACAGCTGTTGCTTTTAATAACATTTAATGAGCCCCACTAACAGCTGATATTATTCATAATGTTGTTCTTATTGTTGTTGTTGCTGTTATAATTGTTGTTGGGTTTAATGCTGATGTTGTAATTGCTGCTGTAGTCATTGTTGCACTTCCAAAAATATATTATCTTGAACTTTGAAGTGGACACTAATATGCAAATACTTACTCAAGTTAAAAGATCACATTACACAAACTTAATTTTTTATTAACATTTAATCTGAATCTGTATCCGAAGTTTAATCTCTCGAGTTGCACTCGATTCATTCACATGAATCACTTAGTTAGCCATCATTTAAACTCAAGTAATAAGCAATAACTGCTATGTAAATTTGTTATTCCGCTAATTACTTGTGCCCCCTTGATTTTGTTTATTCTAAATTTAGCATTGTTCTGCGTTATCAATAAGAACATTAATTGAAAGTAAAATATATGAAATATAGAATTTAATTAAACTTTTTTTAATATCCTTAAGGAGGCTTTGAATTTGTAACTAAATTTGTTGTTAAATATTTTCAAGTATGTGCCTTATGAATTTCGACAAGTTTAATTTGATTTCTTGAAATGTTGAAGTTTGCAGTGCGAAATAAAGTTCGAATATTGCAGAAATTTGTTAACAAGTTGAACTACTCCAAATGTCCAGAGCTCTCTAAGATCGTGGAGTTGCCTGTGGGTAAAGTTTTGGGCAAACATCAGGTTGGCTGCTCCGGCCATGACTTTTATAGCTTCGAGGGCATTCCCTTTGGCAAGCCACCCATAGGTGACCTCCGTTTTCGGGCACCGCAGCCGGCAGAGCCTTGGAAGCAGTTGGATTGTCGGCAGGAACGGGAGCCGCCAGTGCAATTCGATAGAGACACGGGTCAGGTCTTTGGCAGTGAGGATTGTCTCTACCTAAATGTGTATACAAAGCACGTGGGTGAGATTTGCATTTAGTGTTTGGAGCTCTCCTAACAATAATCTTATAGTTGGACACTACCGAGGAGCTACTGCCTGTCATGGTTTACATCCATGGAGGAGGCTTTCGTTCTGGCGGTGCCATAAGGGAAAAGTATGGTCCTGATCATCTGCTGCGCGAGAATATTGTTTATGTGGTGTTCAGCTATCGTCTGTGTGCCCTGGGATTCCTCAGTCTGAGCAGCCCGGAACTTGGTGTGCCGGGCAATGCGGGTCTGCATGATCAGATATTGGCACTACGCTGGGTGAATAAGTACATCCAGTGTTTCAATGGCGATCCCAAGAATATCACTATTATGGGTACAAGTGCTGGTGCAGCCTCCGTTCACTTTATGATGAGTGTGCCAGAGGCATGTGGACTGTTTCATAGAGCCATCATGATGTCGGGCACCATGCTGAATCCCTGGGTTCAGGTCCCGAATACCTCTAGTTTTTTCTGTCGTCTCGCTTTGTCCCAGGGCTACACAGGTGAAATGACGGAGGAATCGGTACTGCACTTTCTACGCTCCTTGTGCCCGGAGGCACTCGTGCAGCATCATCTCTTTGGAGCGGTTGAACGTTGCTTTGGTCACTTGTATCCATTTGTGCCCACACTGGAGACTCCCCAGAGCGGGGGACTGTTGCAGCAGCCATATTTGCAACTGATGAGGGAGGCGTGGTCTGGCCAGGTGCCATTGCTTATAGGGGGCACTTCGTTTGAGGGATTGGTGATGTATCCATATTGCATAATGAATAACGGCGCTCTGATGGATTTGCTAATCCAGCATCCTGCAATGTTGTTGCCCTTCGAAGTGTACACTTGTCTGTCCGAGGAGGAGCGCAAGGAGAGGTCTGAGCTGTTGTTACGGTTCCACTATGGACCACGACCCATCGATAAGTCAAATGTGATGCAAACACTGGAGGTAAACAGAAATGAATATATGTACATAATATAAAAATATATAAATTTTTCTTCAGCATTTCAGCTACAAACTCTTCTGGCATGGCATTAATCGTACAGTGATGTCCCGACTGAACTACGCCAGTGCTCCCACCTTCATGTATCGCTTCGATGTCGATACTCCCACATCCAACCTGATGCGGTCCAAGTTGTGCGGCAATGATATTAAGCATGGAGTCTGTCATGCTGACGAGTTGGGATTCATTTTTCCCAGGCGAGGAGTCAGCCTCGAAAAAACTGAGTGTCTGACTATAGATCGTATGGTTAGCATCCTCACAACCTTTGCACGCACGGGTAGTCCGACTTCTGCGGTTGATGAAATGGAGGCTTGGCCTCCAGTAAATCGAAGACAGCCATTTAGTGTGATGAATATTGGCCACAAACTGGAGCTGCAACCACAGACTGAATGGGATGGCATCAAGGTATGGAATCAATTGTACAATAATGATTCCACTTTACTCTATGGCGCTTCAGTATGTCATAAAAATCCAGAAATTTCTTAGTTGTATAATACACACTGTAAAAAGTTCGACGAGTTCACGAGGAACGAGTATTATCATACAACACAAAGTAATTGCTATAAAATTATAAACTTTGTTGTAAAATTGATGCAAATATGCCAACTGTAATCTTAGCTATTTGTACACTGTAAATTGAAAAATCAATTATAAATATATATGATAATTAGGTAGTTTTTTCATTTCTCTAGTAACAAACTCAGAGGATATTTATGAAATTTAAAAAAAAAATTATTATAAGAAATTATTAGTTATTATTAAATATTATTTTGGTATTTAAGTTTGGGAGGTTATAGAGCACAAAAAAGTTCAAAGGTAGCCGTTGTCAATAATATTTAATTATTTATTTATTTTAGTTACATTTAAATGTTGTTTTTCATTCCTTATTTGCCAATGCAATTTACTTCACTAATTGCACAGTAAACTAACTACATTTTTCCCACCTGTATATAATAGTGTGATCCACTAGTGTACGGCTTTGTGCTTTTGTGCTTAAAGCTTAAGCGGCAAGCTGCTGAATAAGCTTTTCGCAATGACTCCCCCCACTACCCACAACATGCCAAAGTCGCTGCTGGCGCCGCTAAAAACAACAATAACAATAACATTCATTGGCGTTTGTTGTGTTTTGTTTACATTGCCGAAGCGATCAAGTGCCGCTGACCCATTGAGAGTGGGCCACATACTCTCTGTCTCGCTCTCTCTCTCTCTCCCTCACTCTCTCTCTCCCTCACTCTCTCTCTCTCTTCTTCTCTTTCTTACTTACTGTTGCAACAAGTGTTGGCAATTGATTGATTAATTACGTGGTCTCCGTTAGGCAAGTCTACAACAAGTTAGAATTGAAGCTCTATTTTATACAGAAATAGTAGCAGAAGTAATAAAAGTAGGAGAAGTTATAAGAGTAGTAGAAGTACTAGTACTACAGTAGAAATAGAAAAAGTAGTAAACTTTTTAGAAATAGAATAAGTAGTAAAAGTTGTAGAAGTAGTATAAGTAGTAGCAGTAGTAAAAGTAGTAGAAGTAATAAAAGTAGTATAAGTAGTAGAAGTAGTAGAGGTAGAAGAAGTCGTAGAAGTAGTAAAAGTAGGAAAAGTAGTAGAAGTAATAGAAGTAAGAGAAATATGTAAAGTATTAAAAGTAGTAAAAATAGTAGAAGTAGTCAAAGTAGTAGAGTAGTAAAAGTAGTAGAAGTAATAGAAGTAAGAGAAATAGGTAAAGTATTAAAAGTAGTAAAAATAGTAGAAGTAGTCAAAGTAGTAGAGTAGTAAAAGTAGTAGAAGTAATAAAAGTATTATACGTAGTAGAAGTAGTAAAAGTAGTAATAGTAGGATAAGTAGTAGAAGTAATAGAAGTAGAAGAAATAGGTAAAGTATTAAAAGTAGTAAAAATAGTAGAAGTATTCAAAGTAGTAGAGTAGTAGAAGTAGTAAAAGTAGTAGAAATAAAAGTTGAAGTAGTAGAAGCAGTAGAAGTAGTAGAAGTAGTAGAAATAGTAGAAGAAAAAGAAGTATTAGAAGTAGTAAATGCACACAGGAGTAGTTAAAGAAGCAGTAGTAGTAATGGCGTCACACGACCTGCAAAGCCCACACGCTTATTCACGCTTCATCTCCGAGTATCAGTATCTATATGAATTTGTATCTGTATATGAGTATTCGTATCTGTATCTGTGACTGTGACTGTGTCTGTGGCGGTGCGCCGGCCGCTTTAGCGCGCACTTGAATGTTGTCAATGTTGTTGTTGTTTGTGATTATTTTGCTATTTCTTTTATTATTATTATTTTCATGCTAGGCGGTTGCTGCCTTTTTTGTTATTGTTGAATATTTGTATTCTGTTTTATTTGCCTTATTCTACAATGTCGAGAATCTACATACTATATAATTGTATATAGTACATACATATCTGTATATTATTTGTCTCTCTTCGCCGCTTGTTTCGCTTGCGCTGTTCGCCAAACACTTCAGCCACTGAATCCACAAGTTTATTATTTCAGATTCAGTTTCAGTTTGAGTTTGGAGCTGGTCCGTTACAGTCCATACTATATCAGAGAGTGGGGTCTCCGGGACAACTATAAATATACACAGATAGTGCATCTAATTAATAATATTATTTGAAACAAAACATGTATAAGAATCTGTCATTTGTGGAGAAGCTGCGTTGGCGTCTCAAGTGAGTGTAGAGATGAATATCATAATTTGTTTTTCAATTGTTTGGAAAATGTTTTATATGCATAACTATAATATTCCTGATCATATTCATATATTTTGTTTGTATTCTGAATTAAAACTACGAAATTCTTGGATGGTATTTATCATGCATGTTAGTTTGAATTTCTCAAGTGGGATGACCTAAGTTGCCAATGTCCGTGATCTAATCGAATCGGGTGTGACCAAGAGATACCTATATCTCTGGCTTATATATATATGTATACATATATATTGTATATATTTCGAATACTTGTGCAATATGATGCCAACTCAGAAAGAGAGTCAAGTATAAATTCGGCTGTGGTTTTGTCATATCAGGTTTAGTTGGCAATGACTACGAACTCGATATATACTCGTAATGAAATTTATTTCTTTGTGCACAAAGTCTGATAATTACAATAAATTATTATTCAATGTTTGGCGATGGAATTTTGCTTATCATTGCCAGAAATTATAAGACCATTAAATGTTGTTGTATTCCAGATATCATTCATGCTTTGTTTGTCTTGCTGAATCCATAAACTTTTTATATGCTAACCATAAAAATGTCACATAATCCCTTAATTTATTCTTCCCACCCCCCTTCACAATCCCCTTCCCTACACTACTTGTCTATCTATTTATCGCTTAATCAGTTTTATTAAAAACATATTTCGCATTTACGACCTTTCTTTCATAAATGCGTAGTTAGCAATTATTATTATTATTATTATATTTCTTTTTGTTTGCTCATACATATTTAATTGTTATACAATTAAAGTGTGTTCTCTTCACATTTTAATTAAGTTTTAACAAATAAATAAATATTTATTCATTGTTGGCTTCATTTTTCTATCTGTATGCAAGAGGTGTTGTCTGTCTGCTCCATTCAAACGTGACAGACACTCAACAATCCAAGTATAATATTGCTTATCATCTGGCCCAACCTTAGAACACTTCTAGTATTTCTTATCAAGGTTTCACATTGCCTTAATAATTAATTTAATTCATATGTATACTATGGTTAATAGTTATCAAGGTATCTATCCATTTACAGTGCCTTTGTTTTATTTTGTTTTAAATTTGTTGGCGTTAATTGATAAATTAACTTTTCTAGCATGTCGACAATTAAATGAGTGTCTGTAATTGCATTTAATTATTTGATCGTAATTGAAATGTAATCATTTGAGTTTCAGTTACTGCATCACTTTTTAAATTATATTTAATTTTTAATTAAAAGAAATGACTGCCCCAAGCAGATGCCACAGCCGAATCTCCCCATACATATTTACCTTGAGGTAGGGTATTTGCGGTTGACAAAAACATGTAATATTTACATGTGTATATAGTATCGATTTTATTACTGACCTCTGATTAGGTGTAGAGTTCTCGCAATCTATCTATAAATATACTTGACTTGACTCCCTCTATCTATCTCTCTTATCTCTACACAGTCTCAGATTGGCCTGTCTTGTTTGCATGATAAGCAAGGCATACATATTCACTGGCATATAGACTCAAAGTTCATCTTGGAGGATTACTGACAGAAGACCTATTCCTGAAGTGAAGACACCAGTGAGATAGACAGATGATAGAGAGAAAGAGAAAGCTGTAGCGTGACTCTCAACTCTCCGTTTGTCGTTGAGAGAGTGTCATAGCTGCGAGCTTCAGTCAATAGGCTGTCAGCTTGACAGACAGTCAAAATAATTTCTATTTATTGCTTTTCATGATGACTAACTGTCAGTTGAATATTTTTTTATAGTTAATTAAAGTAATTAATATGCAGTCAGGGCCTTTGTAAATTCTGTATCATATTAACTAGGCCTCCATCACATTGCGCTATAGTTATAAAAAGGCACATTTATTGTTATGTTAATTTTCACATTTTCACATTTTGCAGAACCATCGAGCATAAAATTCAACAATATCGTCAGACGACCAACGAAACTGTCATTGCCGACACGGAGTATGGCAAAGTGCGGGGCGTGAAGCGTCTGTCCACCTACGATGAGCCCTATTTTAGCTTTGAGGGTATTCCATACGCTCAGCCGCCGGTGGGTGAGCTGCGCTTCAGGGCACCCCAGAGGCCCACACCCTGGGAGGGCATTAGGGACTGCAGTCAAAACAAGGAGAAGCCAGTGCAGGTGCAATTCGTCTTTGACAAGGTGGAGGGCGGTGAGGATTGCCTCTACCTGAATGTGTACACCAACAATGTGAGTTGATTGATTGATTGATTGATTGATTGGTTGGTTGTGTGTGTGCAATGAACTGAACAGTACTCATCATATACGATAGCTAAGTCCTGCAAAGCCTCGTCCTGTCTTAGTGTGGATACATGGCGGAGGCTTCATCATTGGCGAAGCCACTCGAGAGGCTTATGGACCGGACTATTTCATTAAGGAGGATGTCGTCCTGGTGACCATTCAATATCGATTGGGTGCATTGGGTAAGCTGAGTAGTAGCAGGCGTTTGCCTTTCAAATTGCAACTTCCCTCCTCTTTCTCATTCTCTATCTTGAATAGGATTCCTCAGCTTGAAGACGCCAGGTTTGAATGTGCCCGGCAATGCTGGTCTGAAGGATCAGGTGATGGCCCTCAAATGGATTAAGAATAATTGTGCCAGCTTTGGCGGTGATCCCGATTGCATTACCGTATTCGGTGAGAGCGCTGGTGCCGCCTCCACCCACTATATGATGCTCACTGAACAGACCCAAGGTCTGTTCCATCGCGGCATTCTGCAATCGGGCAGCGCCATGGCCCCCTGGGCCTACAACGGCGATATCACAGACAAGGCCTTCACCATCGCCCAGCTGGCTGGCTACAAGGGAGAGAACAACGACAAGGATGTGCTGCAGTTCTTGCAGAATGTCAAGGCCAAGGATTTGATACGCGTCGAGGAGAAAGTGCTGACCCCTGAGGAGCTCAAAAAGAAAATTATGTTTGCTTTTGGTCCCTCCTTGGAGCCATTCCCGACGCCCGAGTGTGTGATACCCAAGCATCCGCGTGACATGATGAAGACCGCCTGGGGCAACTCCATACCCATGATGATTGGCAACACCTCCTATGAGGGCCTGCTGTGGACGCCAGGTGAGTTGAGGTCACAAATATTTGCTGATAGTGAGTTACGAATGAAAGATTTGTATTTCAGAGGTCAAGATTGATCCCAATGCTATAAAGACCTTAGATGAGGGCACTCCATATGTGCCACGGGAATTGGCCAAAGTGAACAAGGACAAAATTGGCAAGTGGGCTGAGATTATACGTCGTACTCATGTTACGGGCGAGAAGGCCACGCCGGATAACTACATGGATGTGAGTGGAAATTTTAGATCTTACTGGATTTTCATATTTGTATATTCTTTCTCTCTCTCACTTCTCATTCTCAGTTGTGTTCGATGGTGTACTTCATATTCCCAGCTCTGCGAGTTGTACGATCTCGACATGTCCATGCGGCCGGTTCTCCTGTCTACTTCTATCGCTATGACTTCGACTCGGAGGAAATATTATTCCCCTACAGACTTATGCGAATGGGGCGTGGCGTTAAGGGCGTTAGTCATGCCGATGATTTGACCTATCAGTTCAGCAGTCTCTTGGGTCGTCGCATGCCCAAGGAGAGCCGCGAGTATCGAAACATTGAGCGAACTATCGGCATCTGGACACAGTTCGCGACCACTGGCAATCCCTATAGCTCTGAGATCAATGGCATGGATATGATCACATGGGATCCAGTGCGAAAGTCTGATGAGTCCATTAAGTGCCTGAATATCAGTGATGATCTGAAGTTTATCGAGTTGCCCGAATGGTCGAAGGTCAAGGCCTGGGAAAGTCTCTTCGATGAGAACAGGGATCTGTTGTTCTGATCAACATTTGTACATAAATGTATATTTAAATTAGATTTTATTAGAATTTGTAAATACTAATATGACTTTCTGGGTGTAACATAACAGGCTAATCAAATAGATTCATAGCTAATCCAAAATTGTATCTCTGACGAAATTCACATTTTCTCTCTACAAATAATAAGTATGTTAGCTTCACGTCGATTGAGTCAAGAGTTGAGCGACGTCGTTATCGCCACTGCCAACTCGAAGATTCTGCGTAATTTGGAAGCTTCCGATGAATCCCTGCTGCTTTGGACGGGACTATTGGTGCCAGAGAAGTCACCTTACGACAGGGGCGCCTTCCATATTGAGATCCATTTTCCAGATCAGTATCCATTCAAGCCGCCCACCATTCACTTCAAGACGCCCATATATCATCCCAATGTCAATGAAAAGGGTGAGGTGTGCCTATCGATTGTCTCAGCCGAGAACTGGAAGCCAACCACCCGAGTGGAGCAGGTGCTGGACTCTCTGGTTGAAATCGTGCATAGTCCACAGCCCGAACATCCCCTACGCTCCGATTTGGCGGAGGAATTCATTAATGACAACAAGAAGTTCATGAAAAATGCCGAGGAATTTACCAAAAAGCATGCAGAGAGACGTCCTTAAAAATACTCACAAATTCACACACTTCTTTTGGTTAAACATAATTAAATTTAATATTTACAAAATTTAACATAAAAATAAAAAATTAAGAATATGGTATAAATTTATTAGGATATTCCGGTACAGTTTTTAGAGAACTTGTCCCATTCTAGACAAGCTTTGAAAATATTTTTTCAATAGTTTAATTAACGTCTGCAGATTCCTAGCAGAGGGAGAATTTTTACTGCCTTCTGTTTATTAAATATAAAAATAAATGGTTTTAATTTATTTTAAACACATTTTACTCATTATGTTCATATATTTCTATAAATAGCAAAAACTAATCACTATAGTTGTAGATCTTTAAAATGAAGTGTAAACGGCAAATTATATGTTCTGCAAGTGTTAATAAGTAATTAAATGAATTACATTCAGGGGTCTAGTTTATTAATGCATTAGAGCTGGCGTTAGAACATACATTAAAAATTAATTACAATATTAAATAGTAACAAAAGCTTGCTAAATTTTATTATGCCAATTTAAGATTACAGTTGCATTTAATATTGCTTTTATTTTAACGGTGATGTCAATAATGATATTAAAATCATAAAAATTTTTATTTGACTATTTAATCTTTCTTTAAAATGGGTTTATCAACTGATTACTCCAACTATTACATATCTATGTGTATACATTATAATAATAGTAATGTACAAATTTTAACAATAATTGCTCAAACTTGAATTGCCAATGAATTGAATTGAATTGTCTGATAATCATATATTAGAGTATCTTAGAGTGCGTCTATAATCATAATTCCCGGTCGTAACCCACATACTGTTATTGAGAGGCCACAACCCTACCGTTTTTACCGTTTTAATTACAGTAATTGTCTAGACTAATGTCATGTCATATTTGTATACTGTAATCATTTGATTAGAGTGGAAATTGTCATGCCAGAAAAGTCATTTTCACGGCTATACCAATGTAATCGCATGTGAGTAGTAAAATTTTTTTTAAAAATATACTATATGCCAATTGATATATGATAATGTTTGCTAACACATTTAAGTCATAAACTCCTGGGAAACCCTTGATGAACATTTGCTAAACAATGCACTAGGATTACACGTTACTCATACGACATGTGTGACACTATGGAAAAAGTGCAATTTATACTGAAAAGCTGCCAAAAACATAACAGAGGAACTGAACAAAGGCATTTTCAAACGTAAAGTCAAACACAGTCAACAGAACAACAACAACAATGGCAACAACGATAGCAACAGTTGAAACTATTTTGTACACATGCCAGTGCCTGGGCCAGTGCCTGTGCCTGTGCCTGTGTGCTATAAACAATAAACAAAAGGCAACAACAAAAACGATAACGTTTAAACAAAACATCGGCGCACAGCACAGGCAGCAAGCGAATTCACTCGAGCAGACAATGCCATGGGCATTTGAGTGCGAAACATGGCTGTGCACAACCACACACACGCACACACACACATACACATATGGAGAGTGCTATATGTGTGTGTGTGTGTGTATAAACTCAGCACACACTGAGAGACAAACACACATGTGCAGATAGAATACAAACAGCGGCTAGAATATCACTCATACGCCAGCTAGACCCGCAAAGAGTAAATGAGTGGAAACACCAACAGCAGCAGCAGCAACAGCTCGCATGTAAATTTGAGTTTCTATTCGAGTGTGTGTGTGTGTTCATGTGTGTGTGCGTGTGTCATTGTACGTCTGGCATGTCCATACAACAGTAGCAGCGGCAGTCCAAGCGACGAGCGTCGAGCGTCGACCGCACTAAACTTAGCCGGCGCCTACTTCAAATGCTCAGTAGACGAGCAACCCCTGAGTAAAACGCAACAAGCTGAAGCCGAAGCTGCAGCTACAGCTGAATCCGAAAGCCGGTGTTGATGCTCTTTATTTTTTTAATTTTATTATAATTCATTTTATGGTTTAACTTTCAAAAAAAGAACAAAAACAAAAAATAAGGCAGACGCTTTCAATTCCAAATTAAAAACTTGAACAATACGCGCTTCAATTGTTGGAACGAGTTGACTTGATTCGTGTACTGTGTGCGTGTTTGCAATAAGTGCCTGTGTTCTCAATAAATCTAAATAAATATTATTTAGTACTATATGGAGGACTAAGTATTAGAAAATTAAGAAAAAAGAGAAATCAATTCAAAAGAATCGCAACGTTGCGCATACGCCGAGTGGGCGTCATTTATATTTTATGCTCGCCACTTAAATAACAAGGAAAACATCGCAGACTGTGTGAGTGTGGAAAAAGTGGCCCTGTTGTGTTTATTATTTTCAGTGGGATTTCAAGAAAAACTCGTCAATCGCACTCTATCTCTAACTTGCGGTAACGTGAAATTCAACTAAAATGTCATTCGATATTGCCATTGCTGATCAGATGCGCATCGCCTTAAAGTAAGTCAATACCCATCAGTGAAATATATTTATTAATATCAACTTGAAATTCAAATGCTTGAGAACAATACCCCGAGCTCAGTGAATTTATTCATCATTTAGTTCTCCCTCTCTCACTCTTTGCTTATATTATGCGGTACTCAAGTTTGTTTTCAATATACGATTTAATCTCCATTTGCTAATCATAATCAGTCTTAAATAATTTTATATATGACAAGAAACACCTTGTGGATTCTTGGGAGGCAGAGTCAGTCAATGCTGCGTAATTGAACTATTTGACATTTGCTATCTATGCGATGCATGAGGCCTCAATCAAAATGCCTTCTCGTTGGGCAATCAAGACGTATAGTTCAAATGCTGATTGAACCTGAATCTCCTCTGTCTGTCTCCGCCTCTGTCTCTGCCTCGGTCTCTGTGGCTGTGAAAATTTCTTATCGCATATTCTTGAAAAATCAAAGCTGAAGTATATGAGTTTTACTGTATATACATAATACATGGCAGCTGCGTCAGAATCTCTCTCTCAAGAGCTG
The DNA here is from genome assembly GCA_018150725.1 of Drosophila quadrilineata. NCBI lineage: Eukaryota > Metazoa > Arthropoda > Insecta > Diptera > Drosophilidae > Drosophila > Drosophila quadrilineata. The sequence goes on from JAECWN010000375.1 coordinate 2,178,849, forward strand.
CGCTTATCATGGACTGTCTATAAATTGCAAAAGAATCCGGTTCATTTTCAGCTGAAGGTAGTGTTATAATAAAAATACAAAATTGCATCCTTATTATCTCACATCTGATGTATCATTAGACTGTCTGGGAATATTCTTTTTTTACTCGTACTTTGCACCCTTCTCTGGACACATTCAGACTGAGTATTCCAAAATTTGAATGAGACACGTTTTTTTTTTTGTTCTGTTAGGGGTTCATTATCAGCAAAAGTGGCTGGTTTTATTTCTATAAAATATCAATTTGAAGTGAACTGATAAGATTTACAGCACCTTCTTAAAACGACTTCTGGGTGCGTGTGTCGCTATCATTATCGATATTAGCTGAATAAGTTTACCATGAGTGCGTCATTTTTGCCCCAGTACATAAATCATATGTTTTTAGTGGGTTTACCACATGACACTCGTACTCACACCCCAGACTAATGCCCACACCTACATATATATAGTCCAACTTATAATTTCATTATCACCTGCAACTTGGGACAACTAATGTGAAATGGCGGAAAGTCGGGCAATGTCAAGTTCACAATTTCATATATGATACAGTTGACACTTTTAAGATCACGTTTGGGTCTGTAGACCGACAACTTCTGCAAATGTCAAGGCAACATTTTGTAAAAATTCGCAAATTGTGCTAAATTTAAAAAAACAAAAAAATATGCGACAAGTCGAAAAAGAGTCAACACAATGTTTACTTTAAAACCTGTCTTCTCGCCAACTTATTGCCCAATCTCGTCTCTGGTTTAACTACCAGAAACTCGACAGAATGTAATCAAACTTTGGGCAATTTGCCATTTGCCAGCTAACAAATTCCTGGTATAAGCTGTAAAGAACTGCTTAATGAGCAATGTCATATAAAAAAAACAACAAATTAATTTTAATTTTCTCACAACATTTGCTTAAACAAAGTGACGAAATTTGAAGACATGAACTTGAATAGTAAATTTGAATAAATTGCAGTTGAATGATGTAAAATATAATTACAAACAAAAAAATGTTGGCACCGTTTAAACTAAAATTGAAGTAGTTTAATTATAAATTAAGATTTGTCATATATTCAAAAGTCTGAAAAGTTGTATTATTTTTTTTGAAATTGTTATCCATTGCATATGAAAATATTGTTTATTCAATCATGATTTGGAACTTTTAAATTGAATTAATATTTAATTTTGCAATAAATATTTGTGAACAATTTGCAAGAATATATTGGCTGAGCGGAAATCTATCAGTGGCTTCCAAAATTGCATTTCATATTTAGAATTTGCATTACTTTACACTGCACGAATTTGATAAATGGAAATTTTTCAACATTTTGACAATGAAAATAAAATGCGTTCAAACCAAATGCCGTTGACCTGCATCCGTGATATTGATGTATTGAATTATTGATTGATTTTTCCATAGCCCATTTCGATTTCCATTGGCATATATTATTTATTATTATTTCTACACTTGCCATCAACATCGGATATTTTCCACGTCAAGCAGTGAAAATCCAGACTAATTGGCAACCCAAGTTGCCATATTCTATGGCCATTAAAAATGGGTAATAAGAGTCTCTGGCAATTCACAAATAAACAGGAAAAAATCGCATGCAACTCAGCTTTGTTATTTATTTATTTATTTATTATATAATTTCGCTTCCACAATTGAGGTCAAATATTCCAATTAAAATTACAAATGTGCCTAGAATTGATTTTTTTTTTTTTATATATATATATCCGATTGAAATTAAGTTACAATTGGAATTATATTGTACGTAGTTGAAATAAATTTATTATGGATCTTCTCAAAATTATTGTCTAGTCATTGTAGGCAAATCTTTTCCGTTGTTTTGATATTTATATTTTAGATTTAACATATTGAACATATATATACATTTTTTTATTTTTCGTATGATTTGCATGCAAAGTCAATGTCGAATTTATGTTGATTTTCTTGAGCTTTTGTTTGTTTGGGTTTCGTTAAGCATACAAATAGTTATAGCCACTGGCCAGGGATGGGACCCAGAAACAGATGTGATATATTGAGAGACATCAAATAGACTTGTATGTAATCTAAGCAGTTAAAGATTCATTGAATAAACCAGTTCCAAAAATTGACAAATTCTAGCTAAACTACTTCACTACTCACCTCTCAATATATTTGATTTCATTTGAGGTTTTTTCTGTTGATCTGAACTTGTAGAACTCGTTGAGCTTGTAATTAGCACCTTAAATAGTATACACATAAGCCCAATTTACACAATGAAGTACAGATTCTCTCAAGGTTACAAGAACTATATATATATATATATTTGCATATAGAAAAAAGAAGAAGCTGCTGGCAGCTGCTAATTAATTGCCACTCATAATATACACTTAGTATTCAGTATATTTAAATATGGATATATATGGGAGTGTTTGACTGATTTGTGGCCAACCAAATTGCACAAAATGGAGCATTTTTATTTAGTTGAAATTTATATTATTCTATATATACATGAGTATTGCTCCCGATCTCTGCTGTAGATCTACTAACGCATCGTATAACTGGCACGTTCCTAATGAAAACGCACTTGAAATTTTAAATGATTCAGTTACCACCCCCCTCCCCAGTACCTTCCTTTCGTCTATCTAAATACCCTGTATTATGTGAAGTATTAGCGTTGTTTGTCTGTTCGGCATAGATAATTTGAATTGTCTACTGCCTAATTGTTTTCACATTGATAATAACCATAATATATTATCTGTCTGTCGTAGCTCATTGTAAAGTATTACCTGATTCTTATCAACAGAATTTCTTATTGCACTTTTCTAGCGTATCTTCCAGTCAGTTATTGTCAAGTTAGAAAAATATATTTATGTGATTTTTTTACTACTTTGTATTGTATAAATAAATGAACTGAAACAATTTGGAAATGTTTACAAACAATGCGTAAAAATATTGTGTGTTTATCCAAACACCAATTGAAATTAAGTGCACTCACCTGTCGTACTTTACATGCACTACAATGTTCCTTCTCTTTCTTAAACTATCTCTCTCCCTCTCTCTTTCTTTTTTTTTACAGCTATGTCAAGTTCAAGACAAAACAGCAACGTCTGCGAAGCAACGATAAGGTTATTGCGGACACAGTTTATGGCAAGGTGAAGGGTGTCAAGTGGCGTTCGATTTATGGCAACAACTATTATAGCTTTGAGGGCATACCCTTTGCCAAGCCCCCCCTGGGTGACCTGCGGTTCAAGGCACCCGTTGAGCCGGACCGCTGGACGGAAGTGAAGCGCTGTACACGAGAACGTTCCAAACCTTGCCAGGTGAACCTGGTGCTGAAACAGGTGCAGGGCAGCGAGGATTGCCTCTATCTGAATGTTTACACCAGAGAAGTAAGTTTAGAATCTCATCAAATATATAAATATTTTATTTTAATTGTATTAACATTCCTTCCCTCTTCAGTTGCATCCGCAGAAACCGCTGCCGGTGCTGGTCTGGATCTATGGCGGTGGATTTCAAATGGGTGAAGCTTCACGAGACCTGTACAGTCCGGACTACTTTATGATGGAGCGAGTGGTGCTGATAACCATATCCTATCGCTTGGGTGCATTGGGTTTTCTCACGCTGGACGACGATCAGCTAGATGTGCCCGGTAATGCAGGTCTCAAGGATCAGGTGTTGGCCCTACGATGGGTTAAACGCAACTGTCACTTCTTCGGCGGTGATCCGGATAATATCACGGTCTTTGGCGAGAGTGCCGGAGGTGCCTCAACGCATTATATGATGCTCACCGAACAGGCACGCAATCTATTTCACAAGGCGGTGCTCATGTCCGGCTCTGCTATGTCACCGTGGTCCCTGACTCCCAAATACAACTGGGCCTATCGTCTGGCCCAAGCCACCGGGTTTACGGGCGAACTCAATGATCGGAATGTTCTGAATCACTTGAGACACTGCAAGGCCAGCCATATGCTACGAATGGCCGAGGATATTATCACCATGGAGGAACGTCATCAGCGGAAAGTGATGTTCTGCTTTGGCCCTACTATCGAACCTTATCAGTCACCCCACTGTGTCATCGACAGACCTCCCATCGAAATGATGCGGCACTGCTGGGGCAATGATATACCCCTGGTCGTGGGCGGCAACTCCTTCGAAGGTTTGCTTGTCTTCCCAGAGGTCCGCAAGTGGCCAGAGCTGCTCTGCGACCTCGGTGACTGCGAGTTCCTAACGCCCGAGGATGCCAACCTCGATGCCGAGCAGCGACGTCAATTCGGCAAACAGCTGAAGTCGGCTTACTTCGGAGACAAGGAACCAGGACAGAAGACCATTCTGGAATATAGCGATGTAAGTGTACTAAAAATATCATATTGTCAACAAAATTTAAATTGTAGAACGAAGAATATATTCATAGGGAGAATGACTGCTATGACTCTTAAGAGGTTAATGTTTTAAAAATTTCAATTTTAGCTTAATGGGTTCTAAAGGTTTGATGAAAATTGCATATTAAAATGAAGTAATTAAGGAACTTTTTTTAAAAGTTTATATAAATTTATATAAGTGACGTGTTTGCACAATAAGATAAAAAAAATATTACTCACTGTTTGTAGTTCTGAATGTAGTGCTTTTCCAAAGTAGAACTACTAACTTAACTTGAATTTAGTTAAGAACTTTATAAAATCAATAACGACTCATAGGCAAAGTGATTCTTTAAATATCTGTGATTTTGTTAAACTCACTTTCAGTATAAACAAAAAACTCATTTACAATTTCAAGGTCGCTACAGAAGAAGGCTCCATAAAGCTGATTGTTACATCAGTGAAGTTAAAATCCACATGTCATCATTTTATGCATACGATTAATATACTAGTTTCCCTTTCAAATGAATTATGTAAATTCAGTGAATTTATAATTCTAAACCTGAATCTCAATTTCATTTACAGCTCTGCTCCTACAAATACTTCTGGCATGGCATCCATCGCACGCTGCTGTCCAGAGGTCTCTATGCCCCAAAGGCCCCAACCTATCTCTATCGTTTCGATTTCGACTCAAAACATTTCAATATTATGCGAATTATAACCTGTGGTCGGAAGGTGAGGGGCACGTGTCATGCCGATGATTTATCCTATTTGTTTTACAATGGGGCTGCCAAAAAACTGAAGCGTCGCACGGCTGAGTTCAAGACGATCCGACGACTGGTGTCGCTGCTGGTGCAGTTTGCCGCAACTGGGGATCCCAGCCTGGCGCTGGTCACGCACGAGGAATCATCGGCCCAGGAACAGACGCCGCAGACATGGCTGCCCATATCCCAGAAGGATGGGGTATTCAAGTGTTTGAATATTTCACATGATGTGCAGGTGATTGATCTGCCGGAGGCCGACAAACTCAGGCTCTGGGACAGCATGTATGCGGACAAGAGCCTCCTATATTAGAGAGTGTTATATATTTGCACTATATTTACTTGTAGTTATATATCAATTATATATATATATATTAGATGGCCCTAAATGCACAACATACCCAATGGGAATCTGTTTGCGCAGGCATCAAATGTGCACAAATGTAAATAGGAATTTTTTATAGCCTAGCTATTAAATATACAAACATATATGTATAGATATATGTATATCTATATGTATAAATATTCACACACGCACACACAAGTGCAGATTTATATATACTCTAAGGCTCACATATATGTACACTTGATTGAGCAAATAAGAACATAATATACGTTCTTTTTTTACACATTATAAAATACATGCCTGTGGCTATTTACGCTCCGTTTGAATTGTTATCAAATGGCAAAATGTGGAGAAATGAACCCGATCAAAACTGTAGACATATAATATAGCTTTAAATTAATCCGTAAATATACATAAATACGATGTATGTATTTTTATATAGATGATAAAGTGTTGTTAACTGACATTAAAGCCACAACAATCAAATATATTAAAATAGTATCACAAAAAGTTTAAGCCACGTTTTTCCTTGGGCTCCGCGATTGTGAATCCAATTTGAAAACACCTCGAAGCGATTTAATATTAAAAATTGTTGGTCCTACGCACCTACACAGAGGTAACAAAATCCAGAAACAGAAAAAACAGAGACAGTCATAGCAATACAAATGTAATCACAAGACATAAGTTGAGGCGACAACTGTATGCTCTTATTTTTTAATGGAATAACACGTTTTTAAAATGTATTAATGTCAGAGAATAATAAAATTGGCATTGTTTTTTTAAAATATATTTACATTTTGAGCAAACAAAATAAATACATTTTAATAACCTTGTGCTTCTCACACACACTGTAATTATGTTGCTCTATTTACTGCTTAATTTGCAGGTCCTTTTCCAGCTGAAAAAAAACAGCTTTTCATTTGTTTGTTTGTAATTTTTAAATGTGACAACTCAAAAGGTCGCTTTGTCTCCCTTAAAGCGAACTCCCCCGCTTTCCCCTGACCTTACAAACCATGACTCGGCATTTATTGTAATTAACAACTTACACGTGCTTTACATATACAAAGCTCTGCGACCTTCACCCACTGCCGTAGCAAGTTGCGAAGGACCTTTTTTTGCTTTTACACGAATTCAGTCGTATTTTCATTGTAGTATTTTAATTAATATTTACAGTTTCCCTCCTAAATTGTTTCAAATTTATTTACGATAAATGCTAAGCATCTTTTAGGCTACGGCACAAACTAAAGAAGAGGAATTCAAGCGCAGCCAAAATGTAGGCAACATTTTCTCTTCACTTCGTATGTGTGTGAGAGCTTAAAGGTTTGTATGTATGTGTATGAGGATTTTTTATTATCATGAAAAATTTAACATGAAGTGAAAAACATTTATTAAATTTGTTGTTTACAAAAATTTATGAATACCTAAACATATTTTTAATTTGCTAAAAAAATTCATATTGCTTTTTTCACATACTTATTTAGACAAATCGATTTAGTTAAAAATCTCGGAAGAATCTGTTTCTCTATTTTTGAAGTTATTCAAGCTATCTAACCAGTCATGACATTGGCTTCTTTTACTATGTCAGAAACTTCTGAATTTTTAAAATCGCCGACAATGCGTTTTATATTTTGTCACGTGCGGATAAGTCTGAAATGAGAAAAAATCCAGAGCAAGGGAGAAGAGAAATGCCAACCGAAAAACTTCTCAAAATTCGACTCATTTTGTGGCGGGATGGGTATTGCTGGCAGCGGCATTGCCAGGACGAATATGAGAACGAGGACGAACCATGTTATCCGTGTGCCATAATCGAGTCACGGAATGTTTTGAGAAAAGTCACGCGAGATTGTTGAACTGTCTCAAAATTATGACTCTCATTCAGGGAGCAGAGTCCGGGGTTAGACTTTTGCTACAAGTAACTGGGGTTCTGCCGCCTGTTCCTCTGATTCGATTTTAAAAAATTCATAAGGCAATTGTTGAGCGCGCCAAAAAGATTTTATCATTTCGACCTCCCCCGACACCGTGCAACACGACCTATGTGACAGCTGACACTTCCTGTGGCACTGACATCGAGCACCTAGTAACATAGTTAATCAGTGGCAGCTTGTTATGCATTTTTATACATATTTAAATAGATCAATTCCGCTGATTATGCGCGAAAGTTCTTTAAAGAGAAAATATTTCTGGATATTATGAGTCAATTTTTAAACAAGCTAAGCAGCGTACTTCCCCCTTTCGAACAGACAATCAAAATTGATAATGTTTCTCTTTCTGTGTAAAAATCGTCTAATGTAAGGCATCCATCCACCTGTCTCTCTTACGCATCACATTTTCAAATAAACAGTAGGTTTATTCTTGGTAGGAAATTGTTTACACAAAATGCAGAGGGGCAAAGTTCAGCAAAATCTATTTTCTAGGCGAACTCAAAAATAAAATAACAAAAAACTATAAATTAAAGACGCTGATGAGTGTGAATATATCACAATATGTGCGAAGAGTCGTTAAGGGGAACCGTGAATAGAATGATGAAAAAAAAAAGTACTGTCAGGCACTTAAATCTCATTAATCAAATTCATTTAAAAGCTACCAATGTGCAAATCGAGCTGACAACTGAGCCACAGACAGAAATAGACGCGAATTTCAATTGATTTAAATGAATTTAGTTGGTCGAGAGGGGAAATAAAACGTGCAGCTCGCCAAGTGCTCTGAGCACGAGATCGCAACGAGAGAGCCTCGTGTGATTCACATGTGTGTTGGTGGAAGAGAGGGTGTGAGGGGGTGACAGCCGAAGAGAGAGATCATGTTCGTTTATGCTGAAGCTCTCGCTACAAAAGCTCGTTGAGCCGCACATGGCGGAAAGAGAGAGATAGAGAGAGGCAGAGACAGATAATCAGTGTGTATTGCTTTTGGGTATGACATTCTTTTTGGCAAAAGTACTGCTCAAGGTCATGCAGCATATGGTATGTACATACATATGTGAAAGAAAAGCATGGGAATTCTCTTTAGGACTACTTTGGAAATGAACGGGGAATTGTTTAATGAGCGGAGCTATGGCGGGGCTATTTTCTTCTAGTCACATTGAGTTGATTAAGCTTAATCAATTTTGATTTAAGGCAGCCAGATTGCGTGCTGCAAGTATGGTGTAGTGCCATGATTTCCTTAATGAATTCGCTAGAGTTGCGTGTTGGTCTCAAGTAACGGCAGCAACTAACTTTAAATGGCCATAACTAATTATAATTGCCTGGTCATTGCAATCAACTGACCTATTTTGAAAAATTGAAACACTCGTGGCGCGACGCGTTGGGAGCTTTTCGAGCTTTTGCTGTGTTGGTGCAGCAACAGGAGGGCTCATGGTCGAGTCCTTCGAACAGCTGATTTGTCCTTACACTAGGTTAAAGCTTTTCACGCATATATGCATTTTCTGAGTTTATTTATTTTGGTCATAATATCGATATCTAAGTTTAGCGCGAACTTTGGCCATGTTCCCCTGACAGACTCATAATCCTCAATATCAAATGTATTGACTGGTGTTTCCCTGTAAACCCAACTGACTCACAATCAACACAAATAGCTGTCATTCTGCGAACAAACTTTCCTTATCAGCAAATAAATTATTATTTGTACTTCATGATTTTTGCGGAAAGATTACCCCCCCCCCCCAAAAAAAAAAAAAAAAAGAAGGAGCGCGTGTCATGAGAGGGGTACCGCAGAATACTTAGAGGAGAGGGGCGTGTGTGCCAAACACTCATTATCATTTATCAGTATCGATAAAGAGATACGAGGTGCATTTAATTATTATGTTAATGCCATGTGAGTCAGTGTTAACCTATGTATGAATCAAAAAAAGTATGAAAAGCCCATTTGCAAGTATCGATAAGACTTGTGATTACACTTGCCTTTGACTTACGCACGGAACTGAACAGCAACAGAAATACAGCAGCAGTTGCTCCGTCACTCTCTCTCTCTCTGTCGTTATGCTTGCTGCGGGGGCTTTTGAGCTTTCGACTATGTAGCGAACATGTGGATGTGCTTAGAACTTTTACGCGACGGCGACGCTTTTTCAGTTTGCTGCTTTCAAAACAGTTGTCGAGCTGCTTTCATGCCCAACGGACGTTTTCGAGAGCTTTGCCAAGAGTGGTGTAGTGGTGTAGCAGTAGCAACAAATCATAAACAACAACAGGCAAGCGAAGCAACAGCTAGCAACAAATACATTATAAACTAAACTATAATAGAATTCAGCAAATTTATTTAATTCCCTTGGCAAAGAGCACCAAACAAATCCGAATTTTCGTTCGCGTCTCGTGTTCAGTTTCTGTGTCTGCGAAATTGAAAGCAAAAGTTATGTGATAAGTGAAATTCTGTGCGCTTTTTTTCGCAGTGAAATTATCCTGCGTGTGCCCAGTGCGTGTGCTAGTGTGTGTGTGTGTGTGTGTGTAACTGCGCAGGACGTGCCATTGAAAGCTCAGTGTGTTTTATCAGCGAAGCTGCAGCAGCAGCCTGTTTATAATCAGGCAAAAGCAAGGTCAAGCAAACAGCTGGCTGCCTCTGACGAAAACACACAAAAAAGTATTTTATAAACAAAAATAAAAAATACATTTGGCGAATTTGCATAAAATACAACACGGGCAAAAAGCAAAAAAAAAACAATAAATTTTTTTATTAATTCATTTGACGACGTGACAACAAAAAATCAAACAACATGTCTTCCATGGCTGCATTCGATCAGTTCAAAATTGGACTCAAGTAAGTTGAAAAGTAAATAAAATTATTATTATTTCAGTTTAGATCAATTTGATGTCTGTACTTGTTAGGCAGCTGTACTTAATATACGATAATTAGTTGGTCATTAAATATGAGATCAAAGAAATTATTATTTACTTAAGGTATTGGATATAAAAAAGCGATTCGAATGAGGTTACCTTTTTGGCTAGGCAAAAATAGAAAAAAAAATAGTGACATCAGCCCTGGAGTTGTGTCATCAACCGCAGAAACATGCTTGTTCATACTACATTTTGTAAGCATACCATGTTGGGACTCACTCTTGTCATATTCCACCATAAATTGCAAAATATATAGCACAAAATTCAAGCGAATCAAATATATATATTTATTTGCACTGTGATAAGCGATACAAATTTAAAGTTGAGCCCAATCGCAGTAATAAAATATTTATATTGCAAACAAGTTGGGGTTGTGTTTGCCTTTGCCCAACACAAGCTACAATAGATTCTATAAATTGTATGATTTCCTTAGCCCCAAATTACACAGCTGTGTCGTTGTCCTTCGCTAAGGATAACACGCAGTGTGAGTGGAGTCGTTGGAAAGGGAGTGGAAGGAACACACCTGCAAATGAGTTGTGGCATACAGCGAAAGTGACAGCATATAACAAATATGTTCACACCAGGAGCTCCAATTTAGCCATATAGCCTCAGGTCCTTTGCCTTCTGCGCTAGTCTTTTGTGCCGTTCTATCGATTCCCAGAATACTGTAATTTGTCGACATGATGAGCAAACATAAACGTTGAGCTGACATACCACATCACAATCCCAACCCCAACCCCAATCCCCAGATCTAGACCCAGGCACAGACCCAGAGCACATCTGTCATTAGAGGCACCTATTGTGTGTATGTACATGGTGGGGTTCTTTCTATCGGTCTCTGCCTTATTTTCTCTATTCTCCTATTGCGTGTGCTTTTTTCTGTGTGTTGCCGGCACTTAAAATGCTCAAATAATTAGCTAGAGCAACAGAGAGAACTGCTCTCAAAAGCAGCTAAAGAAAAAAAAAAAAAAAATTGGAAAAAAAGTTGTATAGTAAACTGTACACTATTCATGTAAATTTTGTCTATTGTTGAAGCTCAAGCTGAGTCATTTGTGTCATAGCAGAATGTTTGAGAGAATGGCAAAGAGATTGTGCCATGAGATCAGCAACAGGTTTGCTTGCCAAATAAGCAAAAATACGAATATATACATTTATATATAAGATACTTGCTATATGGCGAAAATCTTGAGATTTCAATAAATCTTCTTTACTTGAAATAATACTTATTAAATTCAAAATTTAATTTAAACTACTAATCAATTACTAGGGATTGTAAACTACAACCAACATGATTTATCATTTCCATTTGAAGCCCTTAGAATTATTTGATTAACACGAGTACTATAAATTTTATTTTGAAAATATATTTGTTTGGCACAATTTATGTAGTTGATATTTTACCTTTGTTATGTTAAAAAATTAGTGTATATCCATATATATTTTTTGTTTTAGTGGCAGAGTTTTTATGCAACTTGCCATCCCGATGGTTTCATTTCACTTCAATTTGCATATTCATTGTTTGCGCTGTGATTTATGCGGTTGGATATCAGTAGGGCACTCATTGTCATTTATATTCACAAAGTCTACATTGAATTTATAAATAAATAAAAATAAAGTGATGCTGAAAAATCTGCAATCAACAAACTTAAATGGTCAATTTAATAGCTGCCAAATAACACAGAAATATTTATTTAATATGAAATTTCATTTCAAGTTAACGAATTTTTATTATTCCTTATTTATAAATATATATATATATATATTTATTTTTTTCTGTATCGCCATTAACCTGCGAACTGATCAAGAGTTATATTCTTGGCACACGTTTGTCACTCTATCAATTAATCAATTTAAATTTGACCTCCCCAAAAATTTGAAAATCATTTGAAATTCTTTTCATTTATTTATGATATTTTTATGGTTGTCGATTTTGCAATGTTTTATGAATTAACACAAATTTCCTCATTTGCGTCTACTGCCAAAATGATATTCACTTCCATCTCTCTCACTCTGTATCTCTACTTCTCTCTTTCTCACTGTGACATTGCTCATACGCCACATGGGACGGCCAAGTGAGCATTTGCTGCTGTCGCTCTTGCTCAGATCATGTCGATCGCCCACACACCTACACACATACATATGTATCTATACACAAATTGAGTGTGTGTGTGTGTGTGTGTGAGGTTGACAATTTCATTTAATTTTTGCCGCTTTCTGTATCATTTATGTGAGTCTTTTCTGCTTGTTAGTCCGAATGAATGAAGAATGAATGCATTCAAACACGAACCCACACTCGCATACAGTGGCAATCTTTTATAAAAGTATTAACGATTTATATATTATATTGATGTATACAATATTTTTCTATTGGCCCCACATATATTCATTGAGATATTATTGTGCTAACTCATTAAGTGATGATGCCGGCAGCTAAATCAACTAAACGAAAACTAATTTCATTTTGAGTTGCCTGAGAATAGATGGATGTGTTTTGTTCTGTTGTTGCAGGTGGCATAATGGCATAATGGCAACTCCTTGACCTGTTGAGACCTTAAAATGCAAGCACAAGTATTACTTGGCAAGTATCCTTGCTGGTATCCTTGCAACACTTGTGAGAGCTTTTTCATTCATGCCCACAGCCACTGCCATAATATCCAAAAGCTGTCTCGTAAAGCTTTCTTTGTTTATTTTCATGCATACCAACTTATATATATATCTAGATATATGTATTATATTTTTGGGCCTGGTTTGCGTGCAGCCTGGCCAAGGTCAATTGCCGCTGACCAAGAGAATGGACATGCAAAAACTGAGCAAACAGTGTCCGCCTTTTCTATGTACTTTCATTCTCTACTCCAATTTCATTTTTTTCTATAATGGAAATTCCCGTCATACATATAAGTATTTTATAATTCTAATATAATTATTATACAAATTGTTTGCCAGTGTGAAAAAAGTTCCCATCAACTTGATTAACTTAAGACATCGTCGTGTTCACATGTGAGATAAGAGATGAGATGTGGGAAGCACTGGTGCGGTGTATTGAGGGGAAGAGCGGGGTACATAGCAGCACGTCTAGTTATGGAAAATTAATGCAATCATTATGACATAATCTGTTACATTCACTGCTTATCACTTGGGGCCACATTGAGCGTGAGCTGGGAAACCAACAGAGAGTTATTTCTAAAACAATTCAAAAAGTAACAAAGAGAAAGAGCTACAGAGAGTAAATGAGATAGCTAGAGACAACAACTGAGATTACAACGAACTTACTGCAAATTGAAGCTGTTCAACTATCTGACTAAGGTATTAAGGGTATTAAGTCGGGGCTAGAGGCCACAACATTCGGAAGATTAGTTTGTTAATAATTATTAAGGTAGGACTACTCAAGAGAACAGATAAATTAGATTGTTATAAATAAATCTATTTTAAAAAGAAGCTAAAAATAATTTAACTAAGGAGCGCTAACTTATAAAATGAATTGAATTCAATTCAATGTGTCAATTCAGTCTCATTTATATCAAATAATCAGACTTCGTAAAATTCTAAATATTAATAATAATAGTGATTAATGCTTAATTAACAGTTATAATTTTATAATATTTTGTCAAACGCAAAAAAATTAAATTTAAAATTTTTCTTTTAATTTGTATATTTGTATATATAATTTAATACTTTTTTATGTGTTAATTTCGTTTAATTTGAATTTGTATAATTTAATATAATGAAATATTGATTAGCATTCAGTTGCACCAGACAAATATTTGACAATTTCCAAAAAAAAGGGGGAAAAACATTTGAAGTTTCCTACTTCTTTCGCTGATCTCCCGATGATAGTATGACAACGAGGCGTATGAAAATGTTGAGGGCGTCCATGTAGATGCCCATTGCCTGATTGATGGGATCAAATTTGCTGCGGCTGTACTCCGGATGGGTTTCGGCGGCCTGGATGATGCGCTGAGTGTCATAGAGCAGAAATCCGCTGAATAGAATGATTCCTCCGTACAGCGAGATGGAGGCTAAGCCGGCACCAACGGCTGTGGTGGGTGGCAGCCACATGGAGGCCAGCGATGAGACAAACAGTATGCCTAATCCGATTGCCAATGGCCCGCCCATGTTGAGAAACTTCTCGCTGGGCGCACAGACCGCCAGCGTGGAGAGGCTACCCACGATTCCGGCCGTATATAAGAGAGCTCTTATTAAAATTGGACCTCCAACGAGGCACATGGGGGCCACGACGGCGCCCATGACAGCAGTGTGGAGGGCCCATGCCAGCTGCTTGACTCCCAAGCCCGGCTCATATTCCAACGCCTGGGCCAACGCTCCCGTGCCCATCACCAATCCCAGGGTGATCAGGGTGGCAACCCAACCAGTTTGGGAAATCAGCCTGAGCAGCGCTTCCGATTGAAAAACAGCCGCCGACGAGAGACCTGTCAGCAAACAGGAACCTCCAAAGTAAGCATACGTGGCATGAATGCGATCCCTGACGTACTGCGGCCACATCATGGAATGATCATAGATGCTCGTCTCCTTCGACATGCCCATCCCATAGTAGCACAGTCCGAGCAGTCCCATCATTGCGGCCCCCGCCAATGCCCCCTTCCCCATGGAAAATGCATTTTCGCTGGGAGGTCCCATCAGCTTTTCCTTCAGAGTGCGTGTCCGTTGCTGTTGCTGCTGCACCTCAGTGCGATTAGGTTGCCGTGGCTGATCTGAATAATTTCGCCTCGAATTCGGAAAATTGGTTTTCAGGCAATTACCTTTGCCACGCCCCGACTGCAGTGTTGATTTCCATAATCCCGCCATTGCGACGGGTTTGCGGACCACCAGGAGACGGACTCCACTTGAAGCCGCAACGAGCTGGCTGACACGTGCCAAGAGCATTTTGAATTGAAATCAATTGGAAATATTTGGAAACTGAAATTGATTTTTGTTAAACAAATTAAACTAAATTTGTAGTTGAAACTCGTAGCCAGGCACAGTCAGACTGCTTGGACCTTACATTCATATGATATTTGATTTGTAAATAGATTATTTCTAGTAGTTTTGACTTTTTCCCAAAACTTGTTGACTCATGCTGTTATGTTTGAGATTATTTTGTATATATGAATTTCCTTAAGGTTTGAAAGATCAGTTTACGCTTGACCCCCAGTCACATGGTTTTTAAATGAGCACTTACTTTAATCACAAATACATTTTAACAAGATTTAACAAAGGTCAGCTGAATAATGCATTTATTTATTTTTAAAAAATTTCACAATAAGTGTAGAGTTTAAAAAATGTAATTTCATACCGCAATTAAGAATTCAGAAACTGCACAATTAACAAGAAATTATTTTAATTAACATTCATCGCATTCAGTTGCAGATTAATCTAAAATCTAACTAGTTCTAGTTGAAAATTTGACTTGTATATTTTTCTACATTATAATTTTCAATCAATTCCATTTGCTTGGAGTCAAAAATATTCAAAAAATTCTTTGTACTTTATTCTTTATTATTTCATTTTTTGTAGACATCTCGCAGATGTATTGCCATATCTTCTGTCGGCAAATATCTGGTTTCTGGCTGCTTTTGCAGATACCTACTTATTTCTCAGCTTCAGCAATCTCAGCAATTGTAGTTTGGCAAATAAGTGAAAAGTTGCCACAGTTTGTGGAATGCCACATTGCAGAAATGAGACTTGGTTTCACATGCCTCTATACATTATTCGATTGGTTGATCTGTTAATTATGGGAATGACGTTCCATGTCATTAATTTACGAGCCTATAGTTTATTTGTCTTCCATATGAGAATCAACTGTTGTCGTCACAAATTCCCCATGAAATTGAAAAACAACAATTTGTTTATTATTCTTTTGGAAATGTTTTTCTTGAATATACAGATATTCACATGTATGCCAAGACAAACACGTAAATCAAAAGAAAGATGTTTTTGCTTGGAATCAGTAGCAATGCTCTACGACAGTTAAAAATAAATTGGGGAATTGGGATAAAAAAAATTGTGTTTATAGATTCTTCTGCCTCTGATCTCTTTTTAATTTTTAATCCATATCAATTTCATCGCAGATTTTTATGGGGTTTCCACCGAGTTGTGACCTTTGCAATTTTCCCAAAAAAAAAAAAGTGTGTTAAAATGTTGTTCTTATTTTTTGGGTGTGTCGCAGGGCAAATTCAAGTGAAATGAGTTTGCCACACGCAAAGCTGGCATTAGAAATTTCCACTTTTATTCTGTGTATTTTTTTTATGACACGCGTCTCGTCATGAACATTATTAATATTGACCTTTATTTTTTATATCAGCCTGGCCATTTGCTAAAGCGTTGCTTTGGTTTGCCCATGGCAAGGTTCAGGGCTACAGTGGCGATAGTAGACATAAAAATCACAATCATTGCCTTAAACGATAGCCAAAAGCAAATAGAAATAAATATAACAGCCCGACAGCCTATTAATAAGCATAAAAATGACATATTTCTGCCTCTTGCTTTTTGCTGACATTTCCAAGAAAAAAAAACAAAAAAATAAAAATTGTATACATTGTATACCATGCTGTACATTTGTGTGCGTATTTTGTGGTTTTTGCTGTCTTTGACTATTTGAAATTTTGTTTAACAATATTTGCACGTCTCGTTTCGATGAGCTCACAACTTTTGTTGCCCACTATAATTATTAAGCAAAAACCTGAAATAATCGAATTGGAAACTTTTTGTGTATTATTTTTTTTTTTTGGCGGAATTTCTTAGACTAATTAATTTCACTTCCGGATATTGAAATAAGCCTAAAGAAGCCTAAAGCAAACCGACAGCTGAATACACTTCATTCAAATAAACATTAATAACGTTGTGGTGAATTTTCAACAAACAAGAATACAACATTTAGTTAAATTCATTAGATAACCTTGAATCTATATTTATGGCCAATGTTGAGTGCGAAAGAAATTTTCGAAAATGCATAGCAAAACAAAACATGATTCAGAATGAGTTGAAAATTGTATGATAAATTTCAAATTACAAAATTAATATTTGAAATATTTTAAATAAAAAAACGAGTAATAGAGAATCGAATAAAACTTTAGCTTTTTAGCAAAGTATCTTTACCTTTCTATAAATAATTAGCGATACTCAATGTATATAATAAACTGAAGAAAAAGATTATAAACAAATGGCAAACGGAAATATTGGGTAGGGTAGGGTATTGAGGGGGTATGCGAGGCTGATAAATTGCACACACCTGTTTGGAGTCGAGGGGCTGATAAAAGTTTTGCTTTATCACTGTGTCCATATATATTTTTGTGTTTAAGTATATTCATATATTTACGATTATAAGCAAATGGCGTTCAATCAATATCAACATAGATAGCGGAAAACGCATCACTTAGATTAATTGATTGATGGCTATAGAATAGGTTCAAAGTACAGCAACTAAACACCATAGACTAACATTAGTTAATCTGTTTATCTACTTGCAGAATGGTCGACTTTAAGGTTCAACAGCGCCGCAATCGCACAAGCGAGAAGACTGTTGTCAGCACCACATACGGACCCATCAAGGGTGTCAAGCGGAAGTCCATCTATGGCCAGTCCTACTTCAGCTTCGAGCGGATACCCTTCGCCAAGCCGCCCATCGGGGAGTTGCGGTACAAGGCACCACAGCCGCCAGAAATATGGACTGAGGTCAAGAGCTGCACCTCTCAGGGCCCAAAGCCATTGCAGAAGCATTTTGTGTTCGAGATGACAGATGGGTCCGAGGATTGCCTCTACTTGAATGTCTACACCAAGAATGTATGTAAAGAGATTGAATAAATTTGAATCGATTGTAAAAGTAAATATACATTTCAGTTATATCCTAACAAACCTATGCCGGTCATGGTTTGGATCTATGGCGGCGGCTTTCAATTTGGCGAGGCCTCCCGCGAATGCTACAGCCCCGATTACCTGCTCCGGGAGGATGTCGTCGTCATTTCCATCAATTATAGATTGGGACCACTCGGTTAGTCTCTTAAATCAATTCGTACCTCTTCTGAATTGTTTATAATTACCTCCTTTAAAATATTTGTAGGCTTCCTTTGCTTGGAGGATCCCGAGTTCGATGTGCCTGGCAATGCTGGTCTCAAGGATCAGGTGCTTGCCCTGCGTTGGGTGAAGGCCAATTGCTCCCGTTTTGGCGGAGATTCCAACAACATCACGATCTTTGGTGACAGTGCAGGCAGCGCCTCAGTCCACTACATGATGATCACCGAGCAGACACGAGGACTGTTCCACAAAGCCATCTGCATGTCGGGCAACACACTCTCCCCCTGGGCCGTGACCCCGCAACGCAACTGGCCCTATAGATTGGCCGTGCAGGCAGGATATACGGGCGAGAATACGGAACGTGAGGTGTGGGAGTTCTTGAAGAATGCCAAGGGTTCAGACATTATCAAAGCGAATGGGGAACTGTGTATCGATGAGGAGAAGAAGGAACGCATCGGTTTCTCCTTTGGCCCCGTCATCGAGCCCTATGTGACCAGCCACTGTGTGGTGCCGACCAAACCCATTGTGATGATGCGAACCGCCTGGAGCAACAGCATACCCCTCGTTCTGGGTGGTGTCTCCAATGAGGGACTGCTGCTCTATTCCGAGACCAAAGCGAATCCCAAGTGTCTTAATGAGCTGGGAGACTGCAGATTCGTGGTGCCCATCGAGCTGAACATGGATCGGGACAGCGAACTGTGCAAGGATTACGGTGAGCAGCTGCGTCAGTGCTATTATGGCGACAAGACGCCCAGTCTGGACACGCTGCACGAGTATCTTCAGGTGGGTAAACGAGCTACATTTATAAAAGTTCGATTCAATGGAACTCATTGTTATCATCTTGCGTTGCATTCTGCAGATGGTGTCGCATGAATACTTCTGGTTCCCCATCTATCGCACAGTATTGTCGCGCTTGGAGCACGCTTCGGGAGCACCAACCTATCTGTATCGCTTTGACTTCGACTCCAAGCACTTCAACCATCTGCGCATTCTGAGCTGTGGCAAGAAGGTGCGAGGCACCTGCCATGGGGATGATCTCTCCTATCTGTTCTACAACTCGCTGGCCCGCAAGCTGAAGAATCATACGAGGGAGTACAAGTGCATTGAGAGATTGGTGGGACTGTGGACACACTTTGCCACCTTCGGCAATCCGAATTTCGATCCAGATCAGTCTGAGCTGTGGCAGCCGATCTCGGCCAGCGCACTCGAGAAGCATCAGCTGAAGTGCCTTAATATATCCGATGATCTGAAGATCATTGATGTGCCCGATTTGCGTAAACTGATGGTCTGGGAGAGTTTCTTCCGTCGTGATGAGCTGCTGTGAATAAACCGATCCGATTAACGGATTCTCATCGTTATCATCCTTATCAAATTTTATCTAGATTGTGTCCCCGCTTTGGGGGGCATATTGGCATTAGCTTTATGTTTTGTAACAATGCAAAAGCGTAGCTTTAAAGCTTTAGATACTGTATCTGATACAGTCACAGATGCAGATACAGATACAGACACAGACATCGTATTCTCGTATCCGTGTGTGTGTTGTTAAGTTTTGTCCATGAACACAAATTCTATATTTAAGTCTGTTACAAATTAGATGAAATGTTTACTAATCCCATGAATTGAATTGA
The DNA here is from genome assembly GCA_018150725.1 of Drosophila quadrilineata. Classification (NCBI taxonomy): domain Eukaryota; kingdom Metazoa; phylum Arthropoda; class Insecta; order Diptera; family Drosophilidae; genus Drosophila; species Drosophila quadrilineata. Next base: position 2,198,775 of record JAECWN010000375.1, read on the forward strand.
TCATGATCATGAATATTATTCGAGTACCATACTACTAATGTTAGTCCTATTTATAAGCACATTAACCATCAACTATGGAATGAAGTGAAATAAGTCGCAACTGAAGTACCTTTTGATAGAGCGAATCGATACTGAACAGCTTAAGAATTGTAGGAATTGTCCAAAATCAGATATATCCATTAAGCTATGTTCCTCTCGCCAACCGATTTCTAGACATACATATGTCTATATGTACATATGTATGCAATAGTCTGACAAGGGCACCGCTTAAACTATTATTATAATTTATATTAGCTATTATTCTCTCATGCAACATTTTCTTATAGATATTGAAACATTTTTTATAATTACAACTATAGTAGGTAACAATTATAATTTTTGGATATATATTTATATTAGCAAAGCTCGTCCAAGTTTTACATATTTGGTAACATGATTCTTGTTACTCCAGATATATCTACATCTGAATGTATTTGTATTACGATTAATTAAAAGCCACAAATTGATAAACGAGAAGAAAAAACACAATGAGATTTGATTATCTGTTTCGCCACCTTGAAATGTTATTGAAGTGCACAACAAAAAGTAAAAAATGCTAATCGTAAATGTTTCGAAAATTGTTTTTGATAGATTTCAAGAAAGTAATAAAAATGAAAGAACAATTGGAGCATCTAATTCCTAAAGTAAGTTTGAAAGAAGTAAATATGTGATGCCACAACAAAAACTACAAAACTAACAAATTTAAAATCCATATTTTAGTAAGAAAACATTTGAATGGAAAACTGAATGTATTTCAAATAAAAATAATTCTATTGAAAATAATATCATATCTCTTAAATTGACAAGCCCGTCACTGATTATAATAATTGAGTTTCTCTCTATTCTACCAAAATCAGTCAATGATAGTGATGATAAGATTCGTGTTTGCCATAACAAGAGTGAAACTGTTCAGTAACTATGATTATTTACAAAAGTGAGTAGTATTATTAATCAATCAGCTGCTGGATATTCCCCACCATTGACGTAGAACCTTATCGCGATCCGAATCCGAATCCAACTCAGGCTGATTCATACACTCGTCTGAATACTTTCCCATATCAGCTGACTTGCGACAAACTTAACACTTGCGTTCGTTTCAAGCAAACAAAATAAAATTGAAAAAACATTTTTAAAACATTTGTTGAACAGATTGTGAGAGTGAGAGCGTGACTAATTGGAGTGCAAATGGCAGGTTAACAATTAGCGGCGTCTAGCTGCTATCTGGCCTTTTGGAGGTGTGACTTGATTCTGGCCGATAAACTAATTATGCCACATAAATATTTATGGGCAGGTAATGGACTCCGAGTGCTGCCACATTATCTAAAACTTTATGGTTCAAGTGAATACAAGATACGAAAATGCTTGTCAAATACGGTACAATAATTATGAAATTATTTAGAATATTATCATAGATTTCGTCATGCATTGAAGATAATATATCATATATATTTAAAATGTTACAAATTTCTAATGAACCCATTTTATTTTGATATTCAATTATTTTTCAAATTTTCCATTTTAGATTTTCTTTTTGTATATATATAAAATTGTCACTATGCTAATTGAAATTGCAAGCAATTACTTGCTGAACTTTTTTAGCTTTTTTTAGAAATATTATTTTAGATTAATAGACGTGTCTCATTTCTCGAGTTAGTTGCGAATTAATCACTTTCCGATACAGTTCAAATGTGCTCCAAACTCGTATATCTACTTGTGCTCAGGTTTTTAGTGTATAACATATATTAGTAATTATTTAATAATAAGTTCTCATCTTTATAAAATTAGTCTGTTGGCTGCCTGCATACAATTAATGAAATGTCAAGATGATCCTCAAGTGATTACGGAGAGCGAACCTCTGCATACAACGGCAGATGACGTTCATCTCTGAGATACGCGCGCTGAAACTAAGCGGAAAGTTGTCATTAGTTTTTTTAGCTAATAAAATTTAAAATTAAAAAAATAAAAAATACAACTGTTAAATAATGCTAATTCGAAACACAAACTGGCATAGAACTGTCTGCGGTAAAGATTAAGTTAGGGGAACTAAGAAACTGGTTTCCATCGCCAGCCCGCAAATTGCAATAGACGTAACATCATTTTGTCAAAAATTCAAGTTCAACAGCGCGCATATTTAATTGCTCTGACTTATAACTGTATCTAAACAGTTGTATGTCTAGCTAATTCAGAGGGAGGTCTTTGCACTCCGCTCATTTTGAAAGTACTTAGTATTAGATTACGTATAACTCGGGCATTGCTTTATGTTTCGATAGCAAGGCAAGTTTGTTTCTCAAGGTGGACTTTTATTTTTATTTGCTTTGTGTGCGAAGTATTTTGATGGAGGTTGTTCTAGGCAAACTCGGGAGTGAGACGAGGAAGTGCTGAATAACTCCACTACAAAGTATTATAAAACATATTTTTATAATTATTGATGTATTAGTTGCCATTTAGTTAAGTATACTTAACTCAAGTAATTACAGAGCAGTCGTTATGATAACATAGTCACTTAACAGCGATCTGCAGCTGTCGAAGCTTTACAGAAAGCTTTCACTTAACAGACAGCTGTTAAGCTATTAGCTTTCTGGCAAAGCGACTGCACAGTCGTGTCCAAGTAAAAGTGACAGCCGTCTGCAACCGGTTCACGCTCACAGAAACACGCTCATTATAAAGCGAAAGAGAGAGGGAGAGTGAGAGAGACTGAGAGAGAAAAAAAGAGAGTAATATTTCTAGGCAATAACGTGCGACAACTGTTGGCTTACCGTCAATGTTTTATTTTATTGACTATCTCCCGCGCCCAGTGTTGGCTGCCGTATATAGCTAGAGTCTGAGAGAAAATTGGCTAGAAGAAGCTAAAATGTATAATAATTTTGGCCAATAAATATTTTTCGATGCCCCTCCCTGTTCACTTAAAATTTGTAAATTGCTATTTTTTTACCTTTTTTGGCTTTTGGAATATTGAATTGTAACCAGTTTAGCTAGATTCTGAGCTGCCACGCTTTTCAATACAAGTTTTGTTAGGTTAGACGCACCTACGTGATTTATTTAAATAACACGTATTATTAAAAAAATATACCTTTCTTTGTGTAGGTTTAAGAAAATGTTTGTTTATTATATTTAAAGTTCCATTGAATACCAATTGTTTTCGAATGTCAATTGCTCTTCAATTATATTATTACAAAATAAATATTATTAAAAAATTTAATGCAAGTGAACGTGCCTAGCCTATTGAGCAGCAGTGTATATATAAAACTTAAAAAGCTCCGATACCATCTATTGTTAGAATATGCTAAATCATAATTTAAAGTAAGCTCGATTTCAGGCTCAAAGCAATATATATTTATCTATATCATATTAAAATCTAGCTTGAAATCAGTTGATATGGCAGCACTGACCATGCTGCTCTCTCTCTCTCTCTCTCTCTCTCTCTATCTTACGGTCTACGTTAATTTACCACTGTATTATTATCTTTTGCTTTCAAGAATTGAGGGGGACATTGTTTTCGCTGCCACAGCAAACCGATCGCAGTCGCATGAATCAGTTGTCGGCACACTCTCGTCAGCGTCGGTTGTTGATTGTTTGTCGTGGGTACCTTTTTTTTGAGGCCCATTCGAGGGTTGCGTGCACTGTGGAACTTGCATAGAAACTCTTTCCCCTGGATAAATCAAAAAATAATACTTTCGCCCACCAAACATATACATATATATATATATATATATATTGTGTATCCGATTAGTAGTGCTAAGCAAGAAACTTAGCTATGTCTATGCGGTTTGTGGATGTGCTGAAGCTGAGCTTCAAGTAAGTTTTCAAAATCAAAATGGGAAACAAAAACAAACGTGATTTGTCGTCGGGTTTTTTTTTCTTAACTTCCTCTGAGATTTGTGCCTTTGTATAGAGTGTGCAGATTTCTTGGCTGTGATTACATTCATCTCTATCTCACTCTCTTCGTCTCTCTGTCTCTCTCTTTCTTTGATACAACTCGCAACTTGGGTGAAATTGTTGCGCAAGGTTCGTAGCGAGTTTTTTGCTGCATAAACTTGTCCAATGTGTTTTGTTGTGTGTTGTATTTGATTTTGTTTTTGTTTACTACTTTGTCCCGATTTGTATAAATTAATTTGTTATTATTTGCACGTTTTGCCTACATTTCAAATTGTTTATTGGCCATTAGGCGGCAACTGTTTGAATGTATCGTTATTTTCTGTCTTCTGTCTTTGTTTTCAAATATTTATATACGAATATTACATATTACAACATTGTTATACACAAGAGGGTTAACTAATAAATTTGTTGTGAAAAGTCATGCAAATGCTGAAGAAACTGAAAATAATTACAGCTTTTAAGTCTCCCCATTTCCATACAACATTCATTATTTTATTATTTGTAATTTTCAACTCTACTTTTCTTTCATGCACTATTAATTTGAGTCAAAATGTCGCTTTGTGAAGTGTCTAAAATATGTTAAAAAGCTAAACTTTGTATCACATAAAAGTAAAAATCTCACCTGTGGCCTCCCTCTGATTATAATTCTATAGAATTTGCATTATGTCTAAAAGCTTCTAGGAGCTAAAATGGGGCCTCTTAACCCTTAGGTTCATCAGATATGCCCCAATTTTACAGCGGCATAGTTAATTAGAAGAGGCTCTACTAATTGCTCGTAATTAAAAGTCTTTTATATGTACACTATTATTTCTATTACTTCGGTATATTCATACATATATGACTATTGCCCGCCTGACAAAACATTGATAAAGACAACGAAGGTACATAGTTCATTTTTTGATTTCAGGTGATTTTTATATAAATGATTTGGAAAACGGCATGACTTTGTGAAATATTTGCATGTATAATTTTTCGGTTGACAAATTTTGAATTCGAACTTTCATTAAAGCTGTCGTCACATTACTTAACATCGCCATGCGACCTTTGTTAGCCTTTTGCAAATGTTCATCAAATAGTTTTTGGATTTTTCTTATCAGCACAACCACAAACTTATCGAAAATTGTTGATAAGTTTATAAAATTATAATCTTAGGTGAGCTTCTGAACATCTACTGAACATGTGTATTCCCAAGCACTTGAATTTTGGCAATTTTACTTGCTGATTAAATATAGATCATTAATCAGAGTTAAGGGGCAAAATTTCAATTGCTGAAATATTTCACAATATATTTATAGCCATAAATAAAGTTACATTTTAATTGGAATTTTTTACTTTTAACTTGTTCTAGGAATTTCAGAATTTTATTCTATTTTTATGGCTTGCATCATAATTATGAATACAATTTATCTAAATTATGTATTTGCGGAATAATAATCATTAATGATTTTCTTGTTCTCAATTAGGCAAATCTCCAATCAAACCTATTATTTGGTCGGCATGACATGACAAATGTAGTATTTTTTATAGTTATTTTAGAACAGGTTTACAAATAGCATGAAATTAACTCTAGTTGAGTTTTATTCCCCTAACGAATTTAGAAGCTGCTACTGCACATGGAATAATAATCCTAAGATCATAAAAATTATTGTATTTGCATTTAAAATGTGTATGGGAAATAACTAAGTAAAGTTTATTACTAGAAATGAGAGGAGAAGGCAGAAAGTGAGAGTTTTGAGAGAGACTTGGACTAGAGACTAGTTGTTAGCAAGTTTTTTAATAAAGTGGCAAGTTTCTCTCATTTCCAGTGTCTCTCTTTCTTTGTGCCACAAACACTTTAACAGTTTTCCATCTTTCTCTCTCAGTTAATTTCCAACGTGTGTTGAATTTAATAGTTTTAATGCAGTTTATTTTATTTTTTTTTTCAATTTTTAATTAATGTGTTATTCTTCGTGGAAACTATGTCAGTGCATTGGGCTGGGAGTGTGTGTTAAATATAAACTGTTTGATTAATTCCTGAGCTGCGCAATTGAAAAGCAACAAAAATGCCATAAAAATCCACACCGCACACCCACAGTGGGGCAATAAAATAAAAAGAAGAAACACACACAAAAACAATAAATAAAAGTGTAATAAAAATCATCAGTTGTCATGCATATTAAGTGTGCAACAGTTGAGGTTGGTCAAAAAGCCACTGACAGTTCACCAGGCAAATACTTTCAAAATATATTACAACGATTATATTATATTATATTATGTTAGCTACGAAGCCCAAAACACGCCGTTAGGTGACGAACTTGAGCTTTAGTTTCGGTTTCTGTTTTGAGTATTCGTGCTTTGCCGGCAACTAACGAGTCATGGCCACTTGACCACTTGTTCACTTGGCCAGCAGCCAAAAAGTAGCAAACAGTTAACAGCTTGTGGCTCATAGCTAATCGGAAACTAATCTTCGCATTTTCCTCGTTCCACATACAGGGTGCTTCAGTTCAAGTTCGAGCAACGACGTCTAACCACAGCCATCTACTCGGTGGTGAAGACGAAGCTCGGCTCAGTGCGAGGCGTCAAGAGGAATACCATTTGGGGTGGCAGCTACTACAGCTTCGAGAAGATACCATTTGCCAAGCCTCCGCTGGGAGAACTGCGTTTCAAGGCACCGGAGCCGGCAGAGCCATGGGAGCGAATACTCGATTGCACATCGCCGGGCGAGAAGCCTCTCCAGACACATATGTACTTCAGTAAATTTGCGGGCTCCGAGGACTGTCTCTATCTAAACGTCTATGCCAAAGATGTGAGTATCTGTAGCGAACAGCTTTCAACACAGATCTTTAACCTATTTCGATCTTGATTACAGTTGCAGCCGGACAAACCGCGCCCTGTGATGGTCTGGATATATGGCGGAGGCTTTCAGGTGGGAGAAGCCTCTCGGGACATGTACAGTCCGGATTTTTTCATGTCCAAAGATGTGGTGCTGGTCACAGTCTCTTATCGCTTGGGTGCCTTGGGTTTTCTCAGTCTAGAGGATCCGGAGCTCAATGTGCCCGGCAATGCGGGTCTCAAGGATCAAATTATGGCACTGCGCTGGGTGCAGCAGAATATCGCGGCATTTGGTGGCGATCCCAATAATGTGACAGTGTTTGGCGAGAGTGCTGGAGGCACTTCCACGCATCTCTTGACACTCAGCCACCAGACAGAGGGGCTCATACACAAGGCCATCATTATGTCTGGCTCGGCGCTGTGTCCTTGGGCCCAACCCCCCAGCAATAATTGGGCTTATCGACTGGCCCAGAAACTTGGCTATATGGGCGACGATAAGGATAAGGAGATCTTGAAGTTTCTGAGTGATGTCAAGGGCGGAGACATTGTGAAAGCAACCTCAATGGTGCTCACCAAGGAGGAGAAACACCATCGAGTGCTCTTCGCATTTGGACCCGTTATGGAGCCCTACATGACATCACATACTGTATATACCCGACCGCCAATGGAGCTGATGCAACAGGCGTGGAGTAATCGTCTGCCCATGATGTTTGGCGGCACCAGCTTTGAGGGGTTGCTCTTCTATCCGGAGGTGCTGCGTCGCCCAGCCACATTGGATGAGGTGGGAAACTGCAAGAACATGTTGCCACTTGATCTGGGCGAGAATCTGGATCCCAAGCTGCGCGAGAACTATGGTCTGCAGCTGAAGCGTGCCTACTTTGGCGAGGAGAGTTGCAATCAGGCCAACATGATGAAATTCCTGGACCTTGAATCCTATCGAGAGTTCTGGCATCCCATCTACCGCACAGCCCTAGCTCGCGTTCGCCAGAACAGCGCTCCCACCTATCTATATCGATTCGATCACGACTCCAAGCTGTGCAACTCCATCCGCATCGTTCTGTGTGGGAAGGAGATACGCGGAGTCTGCCACGGCGATGATTTGGTCTACATATTCCACAGCATGCTGTCCCATCAGTCAGCGCCAGGCTCTCCGGAGCACAAAGTCATTTCGGGCATGATTGACATCTGGACGAGTTTTGCCACCAGCGGTGACCCCAACTGCAACAGCATCAAGGATATCAAATTCTCGCCTCTGCAAAACGAGACGGAAATCAACTGCCTCAATATCAACGAAAACTTTGAGTTCAAACAGTTGCCCGAACTGGAGAAGCTTCAACTGTGGAACAGTTTTTACACTAGGGGTAAACTGTAGTTAGGTTAAAAAGTGGATGATCCCCAGGGCATGGGATATAATATAATGTAAAAATCATCATAGCTTTAGCTAATATATCGAGGCCTTTATAATTTGCTTGTACATATATGTTATTCTAATTATTATTGTAAATATGTGTTAACTGTACTTAATAAATATTGCTATATTTCAGTATAGTTTATTTAAGAAACGAAATTTTGTATTTATTACAACAAAAATTTCACTTAATTCTTGAAATATAAGAATAATTTTATATAAATAATTGTTCTTAAAGCAATTTATGTTGATTTTTATATATCTCTGATATCTCGAATTTGTAGTTTTTGCCAACACATAGAAATCCCAATTCATTTGTAGCATCTGCCATAACTTCCTCAAAAATCATCCGATTCTCAAAATTTATACACCAAAATGAAGGTATTGAAATTCCTGATCGATCGTTACCAAAATCTCAAAATCGATAATTTGATCACACACAAGTAGAATTTTGAAACAGGATTTCCATTTTATGGCACCCTCCAAACTTCAAAACGCAATAACTTCGTCAAATATCAACCGATTTTGAAGATTGACACCTCATTTCTTAGTTTTGACACACACTTCAAAACTGCATTCAAAGATGGTTGAAATTATGATCTTAATTTTTGGTCCTCTACACAAGCCTCGCTCTATGGTGAAAATTAACACTACAGACCTTCCTAACAATCGATCTGTCATAACTTTGCCAAATCTCAACCGATTTTGAGGTTTGATACGTTTTTTTTTTAGTTTTAATATACACTATTAAACTGCATTCAAAGAATGTTTAAATTGAGACCTATTTCAAAACATACCTTAAGCCCCATTCTATGGAATATATATTATCGTGGAATAGTGACAGTTATTAACCAAGGGTAACTCATAGTCAGGTCTACTCAACGTCAACTGTCCCTGGTCTTTAACCTCTGTCAGGCTGCGGTTGTATTATCTATCCCTCTCGTATATACAACACACAGACTCACACACTCATACAAATGTAAGCATGTGTATCCTTTCACATAGATAAGCAAGTGTGTCGGCATTTATATGTGTAAGCCTGTGTTTGATAATCAAAGTGTAACAATGGCTGCAATTTTTGCGAGAGAGGGAGAGTTCCAAAATGGTGTAGTTGAGGGGGGTAGTGAGTGCAACTGCAAGCTGACTAAAAGAGAAACAAAATTCTATTAAAATTTCTGCATGGTTTTAAACCATTTTTTGCCTCCATTTTTATTTGTGTTGTTCTTTTTTTAGATCTGTCGAAATGTTGGTGTGTGGTAAATCCGAAAGGACTCCACACATTCAACGTGGTCAAGGCGCGTGTTCTGTATGACGTGAAAATGTCATTTGTCGACACGACACTCCGAGCGGCAAGTCTGCATCGGCAACACACGAATTCATTTTATCCTTTTCGTTGTCGTTTTACATATTTTCATTTCATCTACAGTAGGTTTGAGGGTATAAAGGTTTTGTGCCAAGAGAATTCAAAAATACCGTATATATCAGCTGAAAATTTAACATATATATATATATATTTTATTAATTATTTTTTATATATTTGACGAAGTTAGAACTGCTGAAAATGAAAAACGGGTAAATTGTGGTATAATAGGGCACTCTGGGTATATCTTTTGTAATATATCCAAAAATAATAATATTCATCAAAAACGCTTCAAATAAATTTCAGAGTGCAAAAATGTGATTCCAGGAATAATGTAGTTGGATAGTCCCAACTAGAGATTCTGCCAAGTTGCTTTAAGCTGTATTTTTTTATTTATTTGACAAAACTTTTTTTAGTTGTTTTTTTTTTCTATATTTTCATTTTCAATGTTTGGGGTTGAGAGGGGCGTGCCTGCCGGATTTTCGACCATGAGCGGAGCGTGTAAAAATGGGCGTAAACCCAATAAATTAGAATTTTTCGCTAGCCTCCAAAAATGGTGCAGCATTTTTTCTCCGAACAACTCATACTATACACCCGCTGTGCAATGACATAAATGTTTTATTCCAATTGGTGCAGTATTTGAATTAATATTTGAAGGAACATTTTTAAATTTCCAATGTGTTTCAGAAACGTTAGTTAACTGATTTTCAATGGAATATGAATTCATTCGTTTAATTAAATATATAAAAGAAATAATAGAAATATACACTTCGTTTAATAACAATGACAAAAGTGTGATATTAAATATTTCAAATAATATTTAACAAAGTGACAGGGATTTTGGCTTTTATGTGTTTTTCATATTCGTACTTCTCAAAATAAGTTATAATTATGTCGTTGCTTTGTTAATTAAATAAATGTACCCAGAGTGGGGGGTTTATCAACATATTCAATCCTCCCATTCATACGTTAATAATATATGCCGTTTTTGGATGTGTGTAGCTGAATTTATAGTATGCACCTCAACATTTTGCACTTTTGGGGGCAACCGCAGTTGGTGTATTTTTGGTGGCCGCATAAAAGTATGCAGCGCTTTTTTGCTTAAAGCCTTTCGCGCTGTGTTTGCATGTGTCGCTACCTCTGAATATGTATCTGTGTGTGAGAGGGTGTGTGTGTATTGGTGTGTTTGTATAAGCTATATTCATCCGCCATGTTACCACTTATGCAGTGTTTTTTGTTGTTGTTGGTATTGTTTTTCTTTCTGGTATTCAGGATGCAGCCAGGCTGATGTCTGATCATATTTGTTTGTGGTTTTCGCTGTGGTCGACACTTATCAGAAAAAACTTGGCCCATATACATATGTAGATTTAGTGTAGAGTATATGCTATATAATGTATATGTACAAACAGAGAGATGGATACGTAGTATAACCACAACTATAATGGCCCCGGCCAGCTTTGGCACTTATTGAAGTTCAACTTTTATCAAATTAAATTTGCCGGATTACAGGTATTTAGAGCTGAACAGTCTGTGGTCTGGCAATGCAAGTGGCAATACAAGTGGCATTAGCGGTTGTAATTGAATTTTAGCTATGTACAAAACACACACATGCACACAGAGACACATTTTTTAGCAGCTCTTGTCGGCTTAATTGAATTTACCTCACATTTAAATACTCATAAAAAAAGGGCCCAACTATAGTATCGTTTTGTACATTTATTATTATTCCAGTTGCAGTTGTTGTATTCGATTTGTATTCTGTTATCGATTGTCTAATTGAATGATTGCGACAGCTCTTTGTGCTGCATAAAATGCCAAACTTGATAAATATCAAATTGAATAAATGTCAGTTAAACGCGAAATGAAAATTGCATGTGTTTTTATTTTTGTTTTTTTTTTGCATTTTTGTTGTTGATATTTTTACTGAACTGCAAGTAAAAATAAATACAGCATTGTTTTGTTGATTTTGTTGAATGTTGCACTTAAGTGACCCAAAAAGGGCTTAAAACACGCAAGTTTGCGACTTGCTGCAACTCAATTATGTTGCAAAACATAAATTATTTAGCTAAGTGTCTTGAATTACCAGCGGAAAGGATGCAAGGTGCAGGATTTCAACAGAAAATCACTTCCAGCAACACGAACGCAACTCAATTTGAGCGTAAATTTCGTTCGCTGCAAGTGAAAACAACACGAGGTAAGAACAGAACATAACAGGAGGGCACTGTAAATGGACTGGCAGAGGGGTGTGCTAGGGAGTTTAATAACAAATACAATTTAAGTGCACATAAAATGAGTTGCCAGGCACAAGCTCACACCCGTCACCCCCCCTCCAGCACCGGGAGGAAAGGGAATTATGCACTCCAAGGATACGACCCGCATTTTATGCACTCGCCACTAAAGTTATTGAGTAATCAGCTTTAAAATTCTGTGCTGCTCTTGGCTCCGTTTGTTTGTTTCTTGGCCACTCATTGCTTGCAGCTTGCAGCTTCCATGTGGCAACTTGCAACTTGCAGCTAGCTGCTCGCTGCATAAAATGCGAGAAATGTATGCCCAGGCACGTGGCAGCTGAAAATGATTGCGCGACATGGTTGCTTTATGCTTTTTGGGTGCCACAATTTATGGAGTTGCCATTGCGAGTCGCATTGCCACTCCCATTACCATTAGCAGTTGGCAACTCTGTGTGAGTGGTAGCTGCAACTAGTAGTTGGTCAGGCAACTGGCAAGTGGCAAGTGGCAGCCAGCTGGCGTTGTGGCGTTGCACGCAGACAACGTGACGTATGAGTGTTAATAAGTTGTGGCACGTCGCTCTGAAAAACTAATCGACATACCCCAAACAGCAAGTGGAGCTGCAATTGCAACTACAAATAACTCATTAACTGGCAACTGTGTGGCATACACACTTGCCACATACCACTTGCAACATAACTTGACTACAGTTTGATTTAGTTGAAGGTTAAGAGCAACCCTGGCTTTGTGTGGCACATTCCCCAAGGGTATTCGTAACTATTATTTATTAAGGCTGCTTGACCAATGGCAACATAAATAAGACGCAGACAATGAACAATGTACTGCGCCTTTTTGCATGCTACACAATTTTTACACTCTTCCTCCTCTTCATTCGCCTTCGCCCACACTTACTTTCATCTCTTCTCAACTACTTCTTTTTTTTTTTTTTTTTTTTTTTTGGTATCATATCATCTTTGCTTGGTTCCTTTTGGACTTGGCTGGACTCATTAAGCCCAGTAATGACACTTTAGCGCTGAGAGCACGTTCTAAGCGCCAGCAATAATTCATGCCACTGAGTGATTTGTGGTAGCCACGAAACAGACTTGCTTGCCCCGAACACCAGCCAAAGTTGCTCCCAGGGATACTTTGCGGATGACCATCGGTATCGGTCCGAGCCGTCGAAGTGTGAACATTATTCGTATTTGTTGGCATATTTTAAGGTGAATATGCTGGCGCTTTTAGCCTGCTCTCTTGCCACCGGCCTCCTGCCACTCTCCCAGCTTCTGGGCAACACAAATAACGAGTCACAGTCCATTATTTTTTATAAAGAGTCGTGTTGTTTCTTGGGTGGGGAGTTGCCTGCAAATGATTGGACTCTGAGTGCCTGATCAAAAATGCAACGCAACATTGCCAATGTAGCCTAATGATGGCAACAGAGATACACTCACATGCACTCACACAATCACACTCACACATGTGCATGTGCATAATAACTGAAATTAACAATTTTCTGGCCAAAAAGCACAAATTTGACCAAAAACCGAAACTTTAATGTGCCGCATACGCATAAAAGCTGATAGCGCATATTTTTATATGTATGTTATATATTTATACATATGTGTGCTTTAGTGAGTGTGTATTTGTGATGTGGTGAATAGAAAATAAAAACACTAGGCATAAACAGGGCGTGGCAGTCCAGGCAAAGCAACCACAACCAGCAAAACCACAGCAAACTAATAATAACCAGTAAAGCCACATGGAAAATAACAAAAAAAATATGTGGTGTGTAAGAGTGAAGAGTTAAGTTCAGAGTGTAGAAGAATAGAATAGAAAGAGAGGCAGCGGAAAGAGAGAAAGGGAAAGACGGAGAGGGAGAGTTAAGAGTTAAGTGTGACGATGGCAAATGGTTTGTGGAGTTGGGCAAAATGTAGGCGTGGCATGGCAGCTAACAACACAGCAAACATAATTGCAACCACGAAATTTACAAATAGCTTTTAGTGTCAGCGCAAAATACAAGGCACACACACACACACACCAACATACAAACACACATACTGACAAATACAAAGTACACACAGATAATGCACATGCACTCAATGCATATCTGGCTGTGGGTCAGCGCATGCTGCATACTTTTGTGGGCGGCCAAAGATGTCGTAAAAACAACAGCAGCAGCATAATATTTTTGCCAGCACTGTGAACTGCGAACAGTGCTCTCCAGAGCACAGCACACATCTAATTTGTCACGGAGCTGAGCGGTAAAAATAAGAAAAAGCGCTGCAGAGAGAGAGAGAGAGAGTGTCACAACTAGTGAGAGAAAGAGAGAGGTACTGTGGAAAAAAGAGTGAGAGATGTAAAGAGAAGGGGAGAGAGAGAGAGAGAGAGAGATAGAGATAAAGGAAAAGAGTGTGTACGCTGCTTGTCCTTGGCCACTAATTAATGCGGCTTGTTTGGCTGACATGTCCTTGTTGGCCCGCTGCTTGCTGCCTATGTCCTCTTGTCTGGCAACTGTTGTCCTCTGCCTCTGCCTCTGTTGCAGCTTTTGTCCAGCCCCGCCCCGTGCTGTGCCGCCCTGCCGCACTAAAAATGTCAGACGACAAAATTTCCGCTTCTGAAAAATTCATTTGGCGAGTTTCCACAGCAACATTTGCCAGCTTCAAAGCCAACAACTTGTTAATTTGCCATGCGAATAGTATGTGAATAAAAAAATGGTAATATTTGACGCCCAGAGCAAATTGGTGCCACATGTGTGGCACACATGTTTAGCGAGGGTGGCACGCCGCAAAAAAAAAAAAAAATCTCAACTCAATTTAATTATATTTTCTATTAGTTCATGTCTAAATAACATGTTTTATGGCTACAATTAAAATTTATTTAAAAATTATGATAGTCTGTTATGCAAAATTATGTACTTATAAATTTTATATTTTATATTTATTTTCCCATTTAAGCACAAATAAATGACAAATACTTTTGACCCAGCTAGACAGACAACCTTAGGCATTTAGTGCATGCCAAAAACTTTTCCCATTACGAAACTATTGTAAAAAATAGCAGTAAAAGGAAAAACTAAAAAATATATGCCATTTGAGTTGAAAGCGAAACGGAAGGAGGGTGGGGGGTAGGAGACTCCCTCATGCAGCACGGAAAAGGCAACAAGCAAACATTTGTATAAAAGTAAAAACAATGCTAAATATTTGTTGTAACTCCCCCTTTCAACATTTTGAAGTGGCAACTTTGGTTGTTGTTGGCAAAAAATTCGAATGCCAAAAGTGCAAAGGGCGAAACAAAAACAAGCAGATAATAAAAGTTGAAGCACCCAAAAGCGGCACATGCCCCACACAACTACACACACACACACACACACACACAACCAGCGAATGAAATGAACAAATATAAAAGCGCTGAAAACTGTGCAATCAAATTAGCCAAACTGCCTAAAACATTTCCCTTTCCGATTTGCCAACATTCTATTTTTTCTATTCTTTTCTTTGGGCACGTATTATATGCACATGTTTCTGGGAATATTGCATGCAACATTTCGCAGTTAACAATTTACTTTAGTACATGTTCATGCCACAAGTGGCAAGCACTTGCAGAGACACACCTCTGCATATTCTTATGAATAATGGGAGTTGCAACAGAGCATCCAATGCTAATTATGTGAATCCTCCAATTTGCCAGCTGCCGTCTTCAATTTGTAAGTTGCACAAGTTGGCAGTCAACATAACATACACTGAAAAGTTTTAAATGAAGACAATAAAAAGTTAAAAAATTAAAATAACAAGAAAAAATATATGTATGTATTATTTATAAAAATCAAAATAAATAACAATTCAGACAAAAGTAAAAAAAGTTCATGCAAAATTAAGAATCCCTAACTAATTTTCCCTTTTAGAACAAACTATTTGCTCTTTCTTGGCCTAATTAATGGCAAAGAATAACTGCAATAAAGTTCAAGAAGTACGCAAGATAAAAGACCATGGCATTATAATAATAAAGAAATTTAAATGAGCAGAGAAAGAGAGAAGAGACAAGAGAAGAGTGCACTTTGCAGGTTAAGATAGTGTGAAAGGTTTTCACAGGAGCTACCTACAATTTGGAGGGTAAGGATGCCTGTCAGGCAGATGCTACAAATAAGCCAAGAAAGCGTCTTGCTTTCGATTATCTGGTAAACACATTAAATGGTGTGGCAGACAATGGCAGTAGCAACAGCAACAGCAGCAGCAGCAGGACAACGTGCCGCGAGAAGAAAGGTGTGGCAACATTTTGTGGAAGGTAAGGAAAAATCGCGTGTTGCAGAAAAATATTTATTGGCTTGCAGTCGAGTCTTGGCAGCTGAGGGGTAGTCAGGTTGAAGAGGGAAGAGGCAGGAGGCAAACTAAAATAGAAATCAGAGCTAAAAGGAAATGCTAAAGAAATGCCGAAGAAATAGAGGAAATACAAAGTTGAGGTATCAGGTCAGGAAGCGTATACTATATATATCGCGTATATATGGCAAATGCAACGCCAGCAACAACAACAACAACTACAACAACAAACAGCAACAACAAATAAACAACCACAACAATGCCAGGAGCTCGTAAATAAAATGCAATACAAATGTGCGATGCCAGAGTGCAAACAAACCAAAACTGATACCAAAAGCTGTGTGACAGCAACTACAGTCCGACCTACCTAAAGCGAACACATATCACGTATAGTCAATAAAAATAATTTTTATATATTTTTAATCTATACTTAATATATATATTTCTAAATTATGAAACGGATGAAAATTTTTAAGTCAATTGTCATTTGTCGTATTTTCATTGATTTGCCTGTGAAAATGTGTGAAATACGCAAATAAAATTGGTTGCGCAGAGAAATCAAATGGGCAACACTTCCAGTGCTGCATTCGGACGAACAGACGGGCGGACAGTCAGGCAGACAGACGGACGGACGGACAGCAAAGCCACAAACTGTAGAACTCTTGATATGCCGTGGCGTAACTTTATTTTCGGCTTTTGGCGAAATTGGAAAATTGCAAATCACGTAGAGCAAAGAAATAGAAATGCGCGTTTTGCGTATTTGATAAGCAGTTCTTCCCCCTCCTCAAATCCACCCCCTCCCCAATCCACCCCCTTTGTCATACTATCTCTATTTGGCTGTGAATTTAATCTCAGCTCATTGTGGGCGTGTCACTGTTGGGTCATAAAGACTGCGTTTTTATTGCCGCCTCGTTGGAGTTTATGCCTGTTGAAAATTGGCAAAAAAAAAAAAAAATAAATATCAAACGCATTTACAAAGTGAGGTGGGCAATGTTAGTCTGGCGGAGATCAGATCCAGACAAGACGTAACTGCAGTGGGTTGAGCTCATTTGGTAAGCAATAAAAAAACTTGTTGCCAGGGCTACAATGTTTGCGCCCAGCCCTTTTGCATGGCTTCTTTGCATTGTTGTCACTGCATAAGTCAGTGCGAATTTACATTTTCTAAATCAAAATACTTTTAACATGCCCTCAGACAGCCAAGTTTGCAGCCGCAACAGTAGCCGCCTCCAGAGTCAGAGCCATGGCTAGGACTAAGCTGATCCTGGGCTCGCCCATTTGGCCAACATTCGCCTTGGATGTGTCAACAAGAGCGGCAAACAGGAGCGTTAACACAACGCCAAGTTAACCGCTTGCCGGTAACTGTCTGGGATGGGCGCCCACGCCTAAAAGTATGCAATGTTTGCTTAGGCGTCTCCGTAAACATTGCTGCCACCTTTACGCCGCCATTTTGCTTGTTTGCGACTTCGTGGGCGAAGCTGGAACAAACTTTATTGCACAAGCTCCTTTCTTGCTTACGAGTATATTTAAAAGAACACACTCATAAAAAAAAAACAGAATAACATACAAAAAACAAGCAGAAAACCGTAAGAATTTTCAAAATGTAGTTGTGGGGGGCAACAAAGTAAATGGGCGTGGTTGAGGTGAAAGTTGCCTCAACCCGGAGGCCAGAGGCGTGCCTTGCCCTCAACTAGTACAACTAGCAATAATGCTTTCTGCTTTATTAGAGCCACCCAAAGTTTACTTTCCTTTAACTGCTCTGACCCAGAATCTACTAAAGGATGCCCAAAATGTCATTTGCGTTAAAGTTACCAAATAAATAAAGCGATAAACGGGGCATCTCTATAACTAGCAACTTTATAAAAATATATAAAAATTATCTTGGAGTCAAAAATAAAAAAAATTTAATAATTTAAAAAAAATTATCTTGGATTATGCTGTATTTATTCAATAATTAAGTAGAGGCTGCTAATTTTTTCAATTAGCTATCGCATCTCATTAAAGTTAGACGCAAAACCATGAATGTCAATTAGAAATGAGTGTGAATCTGTTGAGTTGTGTTCACTTGATTTGAGTTGATTATTAAATTATCACCAAGGAGGCTGTTGAACTAATTTATCTACTAGTTTGCATATCAACAATAATTTTATATCCCATAATAGTATTATTACAATAAACTGATATTTCCATTTCAATAAACACACACAATTTCATTTGATTTTATTTCTGTTTCGACAATGGAATTGCAACATTTGGCAACAGCATTTTCAATTAAATATATTAACGGCATTGCCTGCGAAAATAAAATTAAATACAACACCCTCTATCACATTACAATAGCCTATATATTTTATTAAACTTAACATCTGACTGCACCTTCCACACACTTCGTAGTTCATTCTCGCATTTCCAATTTAATTAACAATGGAAAATGTGTGTGGAATCCGTGAAAAGTTCATTGATTAGCAGTTTGAGCTGCATTTATTTTTTGTATTTAATTACATGCATTTGAAATTCAATTATTTGCATATTATATGCAAATTTATAGCCAGGCCATGTTTAGTTTTATTCGAATGCTGTTTTAATGTTTTCAAATTATAACCGCAAAATGCGCCCAATGGCGTCAATTATGTTTATAAAACAACGGAAATGATGATAATTATCGCAACTTTTATACAATACAAGTTTCAATCGAGTGTGCTTAATTATGATATAATAGCTAAAATAGCTATCTTTTCAAATAATTATATACATTTCTCTGGGAATTCAAATTGATGTCGAAAATATCGATAAGAACTTGATAGTGGATATCATCAGCCCTGTTCTGAATTCCGAATCCAAGCTATAGCATAAATAAATAAATGAAATAAATAGTAAAGAAGAATACTTAAATATTCTATAATTTTTCTTAATTATTTTATATTTTAATTTATATTATAATTTATATTATTAATAAATATTTAATAATTCATACTTCAAATTGTTACTATTATTTACATACAATTAAAAAAAATCACTTTGAATCGTTTTAATTACGAATTTATTTTCCCTCGTATTCATAAATAAAGTACAACATTTGCTTTTTCATTTTACAAATAACAACAAATTGCACTTGAAATTCGAAAGTTTTCGATGCCTGCCAAAGGGATTCTAAGAATTTGCCTGAATAAATGTTTGATGTTCAAGTTGTGTGTGTGGTTTGTGTTGGCGTTGGGGTTGGAATTGGGGGTTGGGGTTGTTGTGCTTGTATCCAGTCAGGACAAGTTTTATGGCACCCAGCATGCACATAAAATCTTAACAAATCCCTTGGCGAACATAAAAGCTAGTTATGCATAAAACACATGCATATTCTTAAAATCGTTGTCCCTTTTCCTCTCCACTCCCTTTCACAGTCACTTACATAATTTCTTTCGTATAAAACATTTTAAGTCTAATGGCAATTAACCTTTCGCGTTGCAAAATTAAAATCATGTGCCTAAAATAACCCGCGACTTTGGCTTCACATAAATTTAAAATGCACACACACTCACACACACACATAGAGTCATGTAACATTGTTAGGCTATGTATGTGTGTGTGTGTGTGTGTGTGGCACGTGAATAACTGAGGGATGGGTTAAAGGCTGGCAGAGATGACACGTATTTATAGCTAGCCGAGGACCCCTCCAGCAGTAGTTGGGCATATTGCTAATACGCCATGTTGCCTGCTCAGCTACGCGTCCTTTTGTTTTATATGCCACACACTCACCCTCATCCAGACAGATTCAGATACAGATACAGATACAGATGCGACTTGAAGTGGCATTCGAGTTGAAGACAAAGCAAAGCAACCTCTGCATGTGCACACACTTACACACACACACACACTCACACTGACATACCGAAGAATACACATACACACTCATATGTGTGTTCCACTTTCAAACGCCCCTTCAACTATCCATGTATATGTTCTTTTTGCTGAGCTTGTGGCAGTTGCAGTTGCAGTTGCAGTTGCTGCTGCTCGTAAATTGAATAAAAGTTCAAATGTTGGCAATTAATATAACGAAAAACTTAATACCACATATGAGAATGTGTGTGTGTGTGGGTGTACGTGGTTGTGTGGCAGCTACAACCAACTGTGGCATTGTGGCAAATTGTGCCACGATTGCAACTAGGTTGCAGTTTAAATATGTATATATTCAATTCAGGAGGCATGACTCGTCATCAACTTTCTCTGGCAATTAACTTAAGTAAGGCAATGATTAATTAATTACGCATTTGATATGATAACAAAATTATGTAAATAGAATTCTCTAGAAGAATCTTTCTTTAAAAGCAAAAATGTTATGGCCCAAAGATATATTCAGACAGTGCCACATTCTATTCGTATTTACACTCGTTTACGCACAGAGTCAGACAATTCCTTTGCTTTGCATCTGTGTGAGTGTTAATGTGTGTGTTTGTGTGTGTGTGTGTGCATTTGCAGTTTCCTTTTAGCCTTTTGCTGAGATTGTGGCACACGCTAATTACTCGAAACGTTTATTTCCTCTCTCCACACACAAGCACACACCCAAACACACTTCTGCTTACTTGGCGTATACGTAATATGCGAGCAATTCGCTTGCCAGCACTTTGATGGTATTTAAGGGGAGTTGAGGGGGATGCATACATACATACCCATACATACCCATACATACCCCATTCAATTGCATTGAAGACGTGCTTCCATTTTGTAATCGCCTCAGTGGGAACCCTAAAACAATGCCTCGTTATTTAGCACAAAAAACTTATTGCACATTTGCTGCAGTTAACACTTGTTCTGATTTTATTCATGTAATTTAATTGCTGTCTAAGTAGTTTTTGTTGTTGTACCTCAAGGATACCTAGCTCAGAATTCTCTAAAACAGAAATACTACACAAATTTCTGATATAACACTGCATACTGATAACATTTAATGCATATTTAAAATTGTGAGGAATTTTTAAAAATTTCTAGTAAATAACATATTAAAACTTCTGAAATATTTTGTAATATCTGTTAAAATCTTTGGTAGTTAAGTTTAAAAATATTTTCAATTTTTGTTGCTTAACATATATACAAAATGTTTGTGGTTTGTTAGCCGAACATGTTGGCACAGTTATTATCGGCCATTAAGTAAATAGCTGAAATTTTGCAATTTAAAGGCAAAGTCTACTTAGCCAAAATGCTTTAGTTAAATCACTTAACTGTTACATTCATCAAAACGCAATTTGCATAATCTTGCCTCAAGCTCAGTCTCAGTTTTCACAGGCAGAGAAACAACATCCCCAAAAGAGAGAAACAGGGAGAGTCTCTTCTAGGCATTTATATAGAAGAGCAATGGGAAACACGTTTTTAATTCCCAGTCGTCAACAAATATGGGATTTGGCTTGTTGTTGTTGTTGCTGTTTGCACAGACTCAAAGCGCACAAGGCGAAGGCAAATCTAATTTCTAACACACAAAAAAAAAAAAAACAAAGAAAAGATTACGCAAAAAATGAACGAAAGAGCACAACAACAGCAACAACAAATATAATCAACAATAAGCAAAAGCAACAACAATAACAAACATAGAGAACATAGAGAACAGCAACAACAAGTAGCAGGCAGTAGCTAGAAGAAGAGAAGCTGAAGCAACGCAGACAGTTGCGCCCCAAAAAGTATGCAATGCATGTGTGTGGCATAAATCAAAGCTAGACAATTTTGGCAAGAGAAAACACGAGCTGCGAAACATACATAAGTAAAAAACAGTACATCTACTATGATCGAATTGCAGTTACTCCTTAGCAATGTTTGAAAAATTATAAAAAAAAAATTGTTAAATTATTTTGTTAATTATTTTCTTAATTCTTAGTTCAACTCTTAATTTTCATCAATATTAATTTTCTCATTACATTAATACTGCTAGTAAATATCTATTGTTGAAAGGGTATTTAAAAAAACAAAACTGACAGAGCGAGACGAGACGAGAGGCGATGGGAAGGAAATCAAAAGTAAGTGACAAGCAGACAGGCAGACGCACATAAAACACATGTGCACCGCAAACAAACAGTATGGCAGAAGTTTTCCATAGCGTTGCCATGTTTGGTGGAGTGGGAGCAGCACTCTCTACTGAGAAACATAGAAAGAGAGAGGGAAAGAGAGACAGAGAGACAGAGAGAGAATGAACATAGCTGCTGTTGGTGCGTTGTGTCAGTGACAAGTTGCCCTTTGAATATTTACAGGGCTCCTTGCGGCTCCTGACGCGCCTAAGTACTTTAATTGTTTGTGCCGAAATGTTGACAGTTGAGCAGAATGAGAAGTTGGAGTTGAAACTGAAGGTAGAGAAGTTGGAAGGACACATAACAGGAGCTTACTTTAGATATGGGATGAAAGAGAGAAGCTCCATAGAGCTTCACAGAGAAGCTTAAAGTAATGAACAGGGAATGCAAATTGAAGCAGATATTAACGACATAATAAACTAAGAAAAGAAGCAGTCTGGGAACACATTTGTTGAAGAGCTAAAAATATAAAAAAATCAGTAATTTGTAGTTATTTAAATTTAAATATTTTCTAAATATTTCCATAAGAAAATAAAGTTTTGGAATACTAAATATTTTTATTAATTGCATTAAATAGCTATTTTTACTCATGAAAAATATTAAATTACTACCTAACCTCTTTTCCTGACGTTATCTTTCTTGTTGTGAATAACATTTTTTTGTACTTAAAAAACTCTTATTATACTTAATCCTTATTTAGCAGCCACTAAAT
Source organism: Drosophila quadrilineata (assembly GCA_018150725.1). NCBI lineage: Eukaryota > Metazoa > Arthropoda > Insecta > Diptera > Drosophilidae > Drosophila > Drosophila quadrilineata. The sequence continues at coordinate 2,221,555 of JAECWN010000375.1, forward strand.
TCTGTTTTTCAGCCCAAGTTGACACTTTTAATCACTGCGCGAGCTTAAAGAGACCCGCTGTTCTGGCTTTTGGCTATCCGTTTTAGCCAAAACAATGCTGACCGAGAACAAAAAGTAGAGGACAATTACAGCCAGAGTGCTGGCCAGACATGGTCTAGACAATGACTCTGCCTGTCAGCCACATGTCTGCCTGTCAGGGAAAGAGCTTCACTTGGCTTTGTTCCTCGTTGATTCCTTGGTTCAACTTTGGTCCACACAAATTATGCACAGCACGCATACATAATCCAGAATACACATAGGGAATGTGTGGAGCAGTGTGTGGAGTAAAATATTTAGCAATATCCACATTGGAATTTAGTTCGAACCCGGCATTCGAATGAAATGGCAAACATCTTTCTGTGAATTCAATACATTTCGAGGAGCACACAGATGCAATAGCAATTATAAGGGTAAATGGTGAACAATTGCAATTTCGCATTGATGACATGCCTGCCAGAGTAATGTATGTGGCTGAGATAGGATCAGCCAGCAAGGATAACTTCTCGAAATGTTCCACTTTAGTTGACGGACTTTAATTAATTTTAATGCTCTCGAAGTGAACTTAAATTTGTGAGAAAGACGTATAGTCATAGGGAAAGCAACCACCGAAACCACATAGGTTTATGGGTATATCAGCAAGAAAACCACAAACTCGACTAATGCAGCTAATACGCATAAATAACAAGGACTCACAGGATGCTTGTCTGTCGTTTAATATTTATTAATGGCACGAGAAAACAAATATAAAAAAAATAAAAAAAAAAGTGGGCGGGCTCAAAACCAAATTGAATGCATCAGCGAGCCAGTTAATATTAAATTGCCGCATCGATGAACACAACAACAACATGGGAAAATTATAGTAAAAACTATGCACAGATTTCATGTTGAGATTTTTGTTGTTCTTCAGATTATTTTTTTTCTTTGCCTGTGCAAAACATCAAAAGCTTCATAAACGCGTAAGGCAGCCCAAAAAAACTTATGACTCCCGGGGGAGACACTTGAGTGAATACAACAATAACAACAACAACAACCACAGCAATAACAGTAAGAACAACAAGTTTAGCAATGGAAACGGAGCAACTTAACTGGTAACCCAACAAACACAGTAGGAAAACTGTGAAAGATAAAAAAAAGCAAAGAAAAAAATAAGACAAGACTCAAGTGAGTCAAGAAGAAACCGAAACTATTTCTTTGCGCAGCGTTGTGGAAAATTAAAAACGCCCTCCCACCATTTCAAATTCCGAGTCACTTCTATAAACTACTACAGAGAACAGCTTAACATGCAGAAAGAGATAGATATATACAGAAAGAGACAGAGAGAGAGAGAGAGAGAGAGATAGAGGGAGAGAGAGAGAGAGAACCGCCTGCTGATTATTAATAACCAAGCCGAGCATCAAAAGAGTTGTTAGACTAACACAGTTAGAACACACATCAACCGTTAGCCAGGATGAGATGCCTGGCATGCCTGACAGACAGACGGCCAGAGGGACAGAGAGAGAGACTCACTGACGGCACAGATTTCCCAAGGGCCATTGAACTCGTCGAGAGCATCTAATGAGCAAAATCTGCACTCCAAATGCAACAGAGAGAGATCCGATTCAATTTCTTATCGATTTAATGACGATACAAGCGGTCTCTTTCTATCTCTCTCTTCTGTCTCTCTCTCTCTCTCTTTCTCTTCCTCTCTAATTACTGAAAAATTTTCCGATTGATTTATTTGCATAGAACTGGGCTGTAAATTTATCTCATACATTTGCATAAATTACCAGCCACTGGCAGCGAAGCGCGTTCGAATGCAACTATAATATTTGATGGGCCACGGCGCGTATACGCAATATATTTGCATGTGAATTGATTGACGTTACAACTTCACTACACACCATCTATATAGATAGATATAATGTTTGGTGGGTTTGACATGGAAATGTGTTGGAATATTTAGAAACATTGAAAGTTTTTAAAATTTGTTCACATATTAAAAATTAATCGAATACAATAAATATTAGCAATTATTTGTAATGATTTGAATTTTTTTAGTATGATATTTAGTTTAATATTTGGCAAGAAAATTTCTATTCTTTTGTGGAAGTGGAAATGTTTTCCCGCAAAATTTCTCTTAAAGACCATTTTGCCCTACTTAGCCCAGATAATTGAGGGATTACAGACATTTCACTCACAGCTGGGCATGAGCTGTAATCGACATTGGCAGCCAGCAAGGAACATGCTGCCAGTCAATGTCACACTGCGTTTAGTCAGTCTTAGCCTTGTGGAACATTGATTTAAGCCAAGCCGAAAACATGGCAAAAATGGCTGAAGAATGCAATTGTACTTGTGAGCTGATAACTGAATGGGGGCACCGACTGACTGAAGCAGTTTTAAATTGGAGTGGGAGTGGCCAAGAGGAACTGAGTCGGCTAAGGGATGGTGGGAGGGGGTTGCAGTGGATAAAGCACGGTGAACATCATTTTTTAAAATGGCTCGGCATTTGCGGACGCGGCCGTGCAGTGAACAGCGCGAGACCAAAACGCATTCAGGCAAACAATTGCAATTGTAATTGAGCCGAGAGTCGACATGGTCCTGAATATGAGTGTATGGGTATATATATATATGTGTGTGTGTGTGTGTAAGAGGGTGTGTGTGTGTGTTTGCATTGTTATTTCAACGTTGGTCGCTTAGTGGCAATAAAAAGAATGCGCATTCCATAGGGAAATTATGAAAGCGGATTTCTTTTGTTTAGAATCGTTTCTAGATTGCATGCAGCGTCACGATATATATCTTTCGCTCTCGCCAACTTTATATGAATGGGAATATGGTATATATGGTGTATATGCCTTTATGACTGGGTTTGTTTGAGTGTCTTTATCTGCTGCTTTATAGCCATTTGTGCTTATTCCTAATGCGACTGCAGTAAGTACTGCAAGCAGGCACGTTGATTGAGCTCAGGCTCCGTAATCCTATTTAGAGGCATAAAATAAATAAACAGTTCCAAATGAAAAGCACATATTGTTTAAAGATATAAGGTCAATTTGCTATTATGATATATCTTAAATAACTTAGTTTGTATTTTAGGAAAATAACTTGAAAATTCCTGAATTCCCAAGCACTTTGTGGATTCATAAAATTATAAGTTATTTTTCTTAAATAAATCTGATAATAGGAAGAAATTATTTATACTATAAGGTAATATATATTTTAATATCTTAAATATATGCATCAAATTTATTTTAATTCTCTAATTTTGAATATTTTTAAAATATAGTATATATTTTTAATTAACAAGTCTTTCACTAACTTCTTCGCTTTATTTAAAACTAAATTTAAAACAAAACCTCAACTCCACAACTTTTATCAGGCCTTAAATATAATGTCAGATTGCTTTTTTGGTATCATTCTTAGCCTGTTTTCAGTATTTTTTGTGAGCATAAGATTAAGTTCTTAAACGAATTACCGTCGAATGTTTGGCCGTTTCAAATTTTATGGCCATGATTGAGGCAAGTATCGTGCCAATTGACAACCCCAAGCGGAGCTCACTGCTCCTCACTTCAAATGTGCATACTTGGGCTCATATGTATATGAAATTTTACCACTTTTTCCGCACTCTTTCCCCCCTGCAGAAGTGCCATGAGCACACTCCATGGAAAGCTGACTGCCAAGTGCCGCATGAAAATCAAATTTTTATGATTGAGCAGCCATGCAGCATGCTGCCAGAGTCGATGGGCTGCTGCTGCTGCTGCTGCTGCTGCTTCTGCTCTACAATGATACAATTGCATGCCACATTCCACATATACTACAAATACATATATGTGTGTTTGTGTGCGTGTGAAGTGTATCTGTGTGAAGCACTGGCAATTGGTTGCGATTTTGTATCATCATCATGCAATATGGCCCGGGACGCACTTTGACTTGATGCCAATTTTAGTGCAACTTGCTGATTTCATTTCCTTCTTAAGCGCCAGCGCGAAAATATAATTTGCATGCTGCACACACAGATACATTTACAGATACAGATACAATTCCATATGCAGATACACATATAAGGATTCATCTCTTAAGGATGCAATGAAATTTGCAATGGTTTGCTCATAAGGGAAATCGAACTTTTATCAAGTGTATCAATTTGCATTGTATGACTTAAAGGACATACAAACTTTGGCCTGATTGTAGCTTATTACTGCGCAAACTGAAGGACGACACAAAGGTCGCTCCACCAGAGACTGGCAAAAGTCAAAGCAGAAACGACAGTGCCTGGCATCATTATTGTCACACAATAAACATGGTCCATGATGAAGGACTTCACTCCGATGAGAGACCTATTAAAAAGCATGACATGCGTCGAATGCCAAACGAACTTGATGCACATTTTAGATTTGATAAGAGGATCAAGTGGAGCATAAGAAGAAGAGGTAAAAGATTTGAATATAAATTGAGTCCTTGGTATCGTGTTGGATAAGAAGAACAATACAATCGATGGCTAAACAAAAACAATGGCATTGAGATAAATATTTTCACACGCGACATTTTCAGTGCATAATGAAATTTTGCTTTCAGCCAAATTGGTGTCCGTCTGGCTGCAAAAGGACATCGGACAGGACTCGGGCACACAATGGCACAAAATAAAATTAAATAATGCAAGCACTTTTAGGTTAATTAAACTTGAATAGCAACAAACTGGCAGCAAGTAACGTTGCAACACACTAAGCCAAAACACTGCCAACTACTCTCTTCCAAGATAGAGACAGAGACATAGCGAGAGAGAGAGAGGGAGCAACATTTGAGGCAGAGAGTTGCAGGAGCTGCTCTTCTTGGTGCTTCTCTAGCTCGGTTAGTTGTAGTTGTAATTGTTATTACAATGGTTGTCCTTTTGCATTGTTGTTACTGACAGTTGTTTTCTGTTGTCCTGTCTGGGCCTGCACTATTCACATAATTGTGTGCCCAGAGATACCAAAAAACATGAAAATTCAAAAATTATATTTTTTTATATACCCATATTCTAAACTCAATAAATGTAAAAATATAAATTTAAATTCTGAAAAACATAAATAGAAATTGAAAATTCTGTTTAAATAACTTTGAATGTTGGACGATTTTGTTTTCTGGAACGTACTTTCTTGCTTGGTTCTGGTTGCTGTTGAAATGTGCAAAAGTAAACAAAAGTGTTGCCAACTTGCCGTAGACAAATACAAGCAACCAGATACGTTGGCCGACAATCTATATAACTCTCCCTCTCTCTCACTGCCTTCTATCTCTGTCTTCCTTTTTGAGAATACTGCTATCTGTGAAGTCGAACGAGTTCCCATTGGTGTTGCTTATTATAATTGCCAGCATTTTGGCTCGTCTCTTGGCCAAGTTGTTGGCTTTTGTTGTGGTGTGTGTTGAGTGTTGTGTTTGGGGGTGTTGCAGTTGCAAGACTTTCGGCCGCCTATGCTGCAACAAATGTAAGCAACGACATTGATGCTGTTTGCAAAATGTACTTTCTTCCTTTCTTATATTGGCAAAACATTGCACTTTTGTTTTTCTTTTCCATTCTCTACACTCAGAATACACTCAAGTTTTTCTATATGCAATAATCTCTGTGTTTATGTTTTTGTCTGTGTGTTTTGCAAGTACTCAAATTGCAGTTTAGTTGCTTTTATATGGTGCCGCAATTAGTTGCAGCTTGCAGACAAATAGATAAAGTCCCCAAATCTTCCTTTAAATGATTTACATTTGTGGAACATATTTCCCATAACTTTTTATTCTTACGACAGAAAACCAGAAAAATCTGGAAAAGGTAGATTATTTAAATATTTGCTGAACCTGAATGGGATTCTCAGTGATAAAAAATTTGAGAAATATTTAACAAAAATTTTAATGTGTATATTCATCATTTAGTGGGAATCTATATATTAACATACTCCCATAATTATTATTTCCGTGGTGTTCTCATCATGATATCACACCTCAACGAGAAAAGAAATACCCAAAATGCCAAGTGACTTCCTTTCTATTATTTTCATATAGACCAGACAAATTGTTAAATAATGTGAATATTTTACTATAATTTCAGACATCGATGTGACACATTTCTTGCTTAAAGATATTTAGCTGACAATAATAATATAGTACATCAAACATATGTGCAGTGATAAATTTTTAAATATTTTCTTTTAAACGATGCCCTTTCCAATTGCGAAAAAATTATTCTTTGTTTTGATAGCAAATTAAAATCGAAGAGTTGATGATTGTTTTGTGTTTGTAGTTTACGTATATTAAATATGTAGAAGCTGTGATTATTTTATGATGGCTTTTACAGATTCTTTGTCTGTTTTTCATGGCCCAAACCGACTCTATTGTGCTGTATTATATGCCATTATGCATATTGCATATTGCATTTTATATAAATAAGGTGCAGGCATAAGCAATTATTTGCCATGACTGCAGCTCTCAGCTATTGTTTTTAACTCAAACTCAATTTAAATTCGGTGAAATTATTATTTTAATAATTGTAAGTCTGTCAGGTTTGTTATCAGCACAAGTTGCAGTCAAGTCTTTATTTGCTTGAAAAGATTGATTAAAAACCTAAAAAATGCTGATTTAAATTGAGACTGAAAAAAACCCTCTTAAGAAAATGCTGCAGTTTTAAAGAGTGGTTGAAGTTGAGACTCTTAGGGTTACTTATGCGTTGACAATTTTATGGCAATTTTATGGTTAACGCAACTGTGGCAAAGACAAAGCTGAGCTGTAATTTTATACTTTCGAAATCGATAAAAATGCAAATTAAACAGCACGAAAGTGTTTATGAGGGTGTGAGGGATTACAGTAAAAACTGCCATATGTGTCTATATGGCATATATGTATATAGCTCAAGATTTGGCGAAAGATATAAGCCAGACTGGCTCGTTAAAAGCACAGTTAAAGCGAATTCCAAATACCGGAAAATGTCTTTTGTTTTCATACATAAATATGAAAATATGCATACACACAGCATATATACAGCCAGAGGGAAAGCGGAAAGGAACTTTTCAAGTCACATGCTCCAGCCCTGGTAACTTCAAAGAGGAAGCAGTCGAGCGACAAATGAAAATTGCAAAAATGATCGGAAATGAACAATTTGAAATAAAAAATGTAACCAAAATATGAGTTCATTTTGGTTTTCTGTGTGTGGCACTCTTGAAAATGTTTAATGCAGCTACCAGATAGTTGCATACCCCCTTAGATATACATACATACATATGAAAGTATGTATGTGTGGAACTTACTTTTGGTTGTGCGGAAGGCAAGTGCTTGATATGCACATCATCTGCAGATGGAGAGAGGCAGCTGCATGTTTGCAGAAGGATGTGCTCGGCATTTGGCTCATTGGCCTCCAGGAAGCAAACCGAAGCATTCTATTGCCATGGCTCGGAAGAGATTCGGCCATGTCACATGTAAAAGTCAAATGCACTAGCCGGACAAAGAAATATGGCCAGATCAAAATCGTATCAGCTGTAATCCACATTAGATGCCACTGCGAACTTATTGCCCATCTGCCCTGCTGACAGACAAATTAGAAATTTGTCATCTCCCTCACTTATAGATAGAGAGAGAGAGAGAGCGAGTGAGAGTCAGTCTCTTTCTTTATCTCCTTTTTTCTCTTCAATCTGGGCTATGTGACTTATAGTTATGTTATGCCTGTATCTTGATCAGTAAAGTAAAGTGTCATTGTACTCGTATTTTTACGTATACACTTCCCAAGGAATGAAGTGAAGTGCATTGACCTCGGTGTAGTGCACTCCCCATCGACCCACAGCTCATAACTCAAAAGATGTCATCTTATGTCGGACTCGAAAAACAATAACTAAGCTAACACATACATATACAAAACTTCAGATACACACATATACATAGATTTTATAATAAATCAAGAAAATGTTTCTTTATGCGTAACTAGAGTAAAACCCTTTTCCACAATATGTCTTGGAATAATTTGACGTTGTAGTTTTTTTTTTTTGTAATTGTAATTCTGCATTCATTTGAAATTAAAAAAAAAAAGGAAAATTCGCTCCGTATTGTTCACAGCTGTCCAAGTTATTTAAAGTAGAAACGTATGTTAAAATGAAGCTGAATTTTTAAAATGGTTTCTAAATTTAAAAAAAAATTTCAAAAAAAAATCAATCTCGCATTTTTTAAATACCTATCGTTTCTTCCCCTTATTGTTTACTTTGGCAGATTTCTTGCAGAGCTTCAAATTTATTTAAAAATGAGTGAGCCACAAGATTACACACAATTAGCTAAGGTTTTCAAGCTACATCTCCAGTTTTGTTTCATTTTCTAAGCAACATTTCTAATTTTCCAATGCAACATTAAGTTTTCAAACTAGTTAAATTTACTAAGAGTCAAATATTAAATTGCCCGTCGAAATACATATGTGAGTGAATGCAAATGCAGAGATACTCAGTGCAGTGCTGATATTACACATATGTCCCGTTAGCCGGGATGCCCTCCCAGACATCTAAAGCAACAGTTCGCACAGCTGCAAATGTCCATTTTTTGCACTCGCACTCGAACTCGCATTCGTTTTAGTTTTATTAAGTTTTTAATTAATGTATGAGCAGTTAAAACTTGTAAAAGTGCTGTCATGATAAACTAAAACAATATTTCTCACTGGGGAACCATCTCCCACACACACACACACTCATATATGTATATATATATATATGTGTACACGCACACATGCTCGTAGACAACCATGACGACAGACAGCGCTTGGCAGGAGAACAGGGTGAGGGCGGAGCTGAAGTGTTGTAAATAAATGAAGTTAAGTCTACATGGCGGTGTGTGTGTGTGTGTGTGTGTGTGAGTATGTGTGTGCATGTGCTTAAGGGTGTGCTGGTGATTGGTTGTGCCATTAAAATATTTTCGCCTCATTATTCACTTAAGCAGAATGTGTAGCTGGTAAAGTTCATTGGACAAGCTCAAAAAAAAACCAAATAAAATAAAAAATTACTAAAATAAAAAAAAAAATAAGACAAAAAGTGAGAAATACAAAAATTAAGCTCTCTTGGAAATTTTCAGAAAATTATTTCAAATTTGGCAAGTTATTTTATTTTTTACTTAGTGCTTTACCACAATATCTGCTCGATGTGCATTGTTGAATTTTAATTTGAATTTATTACTTGGATTTTCATTATTACTATTAAAAATATATTTCAAAAATATATTGCGAATAAAAGTGGAAAGCTTTGTATATTTAAACTGTAAGTGCGTCAAGCACTTGAGTTCTCTATCTTATCAAGGAAATTGAATTTGTGGTCGGAATCCATCGAGTGTGCCAAGTCATTTACCAAATACTGCCAGGAATACACACACACACATACACACACACCTTTACTTACACACATATTTTTCAGAAGTCCTGTGTAGCAAGTTTGCTGGTTTTGCGGCAGCGGAAGGTGCAAGGTAAGGAGCTTAGCTTGCTTTGTGTGTGGTTGTGGGCTTTGGAGTAATCCTTTATGCATTTTGCGCCCCAGACAGAGACTGACCCTATTCAGAGAATTTAGAACGCCATCTATCAGCAACTCTTACACATAGAGGAGTTGGACTAAAGGACATGAAAGCGACATGGTCAAAACTTTGCACAATTAAAGTTTAAGTGTTACACAAACTTGTGCCATGTGCTCAGGGGAACTGTGATGATGATGATGGGGCTGCTGATGATGGTAGTAATGATGATGACACTGATGACAGGGACAATGCGTAAAATTCATTTTGTTATTATAGACTTGTTGGATATGGTGGAAGCTACATAGGGAAAGTGCATTTTCGTTTTCCCCAAAATAACACCTTTTTGGAAAAGTTCAAGCGTGTCGTCTAATGGTAGAGCAAAGTGTAATTAAAAAGTTTTGCCAGCAGTTGCAAAAATAATCAAATCGATTATAAGTGGACTTTGAGCTTTAGGTTAAGATAATATCGAAAATTCAAACTCTACCGAGCAAAAACAACACTCAAGGAAATTAAAAAGATATGCAATAGTTTTTCGATTTTTATTCTTTTTTATTTGGTCTTAATGTTCTCTTGCCGATGCCATTTGCTTTTGCCCAGGAGCAGACTGCCAATTGCATAGCTCTTTGGCCATTGTTTCCATGTCATTTCTGTGTGTCTGTCAGAGGCAGACAGTGAGCTTGGAAAATTCATTGGAGAAAATTCGTATCAGAGAACGTAGCGAACTAGAGAAAGATACTTTTGCCAAGTGCAAAAGCTGCAAAAACTGTCAATAGAGGCACTTTTATGCAATAATTTCTTTTGCCTTGTCGGCATACACAAAAAACTTGAAGAGTAATTGAAAGAGAAAGCAATGAAGAAATGATAATGCAATTGCTTGAACATTTCCACAACTTTTCTTACGCATTACGAAATCAAAATAAAGCTCATTAAATATTTCAAATTTCTCTTAAAGATCTAATTAATGAAGTAATAAAAATGGTATAAAGTGGGTTAATAAACATCATCCTGTTATTCTAGAGATATCACTATAAGTATCAATCAACAGCAAAAAATATCAACAAAATTTAATTGGCATATTTATTTAAAGACAAATTAATTATCATAGTATGATATTGTCCCCAAACAAAAGTCTTTATTAATTAAGTTGAAAGAATATTTCTGACTATGTGCGAAATCGGTTAGTTATTGATTTCAGGTTAATTATACATTTAAATTTACATAAACTGTAATTAATAAAGTAGATTAAGTGACCAAAATAAAATAAAAATTGCAGTTACAAACCAATAATTCCCGACCATTAATAAAATTAATAAAGAATCCCCAATGCTGTTGTATTAATAATATTTCAATCAGACAGCAACTTTACTCTACGAAGTGAAGAATATGTATTTTAAAAATTGAAAAATTAAAATATAATAAAAATTACAAAATATTTTCTTTCTATTTGTAGAAAATTTTATAAATTTTTATAAACTAATGTTAAACATCTATTATTTTTATACAATCAATAATTTACTTTGTAACCTTTCAACCTGATTCAAATATTAACATATTTATTTCATTCATTTTAATTTTTAATATGATTTTCGAAAGTGTCATAATTTCATTTATGAATTTAAAAATTTCTTAATAACAACTGCCAACTGTTTATGAAAATAATTCATTGATTCGCCCATATAAATACATATATTATATTTGGTAATCGGATCAACTTGATACATGTTACTCATCTGTTTTGCTGACATGCCAAACAATATTCAGTAAAATTGTTAATAATTTCTTTATGTTTTTGTTTCTCATAATTTCATTAATTAATTTTTTATGTGCGTTTAAAAAATATGAACAGGCCCCCAAAGTCATAAATAAATCGACGAAAACATGGTATGCAAATGCGCAATTGCACATAAATAATATTTAATACGCTTTTCTTAACACCAGCGACATATATTAATATTGAAATGCTGTGAATTACGGCCAAAGGACCACAAAATGGCTTAAAATCAATAAAAGGATGAGCAAATGATGTGTGAAAAATTAATGCATTCTGATAAATACGCCAACAGCACAGCCAGTTTTCAAGATTATATTACAAGTCCAAAACAAAACGAATTCGTGATTTCATATATATACCTTTTTTTTGTAAATTTACAAGTGTGTTTTGTTAATTCAGTCACAGCATAATTTCTTATTGCCAGTTAAGGACTCGACATAAATAAATCCTATGAACAAGATAATCACTTTTAAATTGTTGACAATTCAAATTTTCAATATATTCCACTTTTGTCTCGCAGTCTGGTATTTGAGAAAATAAACGATAAAATGTAATTTACAATAGCAAAAAATATTTTCTATTTATTGTTGCTGTGGTTCTTGTTGTTGTTGCGTTTGAATTGAAGTGACATGCTGAAAGCGGGATTTGCTCTTCAACGTCAATTTAAAAGCAATTTTAATGTTTGTGATGCATTTATGTCGTTAACTTTCTGAACTTGTTTGCACGTGTGCCACGCCCCATCAACATAAGTGCCCTCTCGAGTATCTATTTGAGTGGGTGTCTACACATGTATGTATGTGTGTGCATGAGTGTGTTTGTGATTGGCTGTCCATAGCATGTAGGCTGTTTGTTGTGGTTGCCCTGCTGAAAAGTAGGCAATGAAAATTGCGGTTTTGGCTGAGCACGGTTCTATCCTTCAGCTACATCAGCATAAAGCTAGCATATAGCTAAAGCGTCAGTTGCATATGGAAAACATGGGGCTGGATGAAATCTACCATCAAAGACAAGAAACCACTTTGAGCCCAAAAATCTGGCAAAAGAAATCCTGCTATGAGCAAAGATGTTTGGCTTGAAGTGGATCGTGATATTTCTATATTTCATTTTATTTAGCTTATTTTTTGAAGGGTTTTTTTTAGCTTTTTTTCATTTTTTGTATTTGGGTAACTGTAATCCAAAACAAACACCTGCGTCATAAACTTTAAATCCGCAGCAAGAGCAAACAAAGTTTTATGTAGCTTAAAACAAGCAACAACCCAACCAGAAATAAAATCATTCGACTGTAGCCGAAGCTCGTCTCTCTCTTTCTCTCACACTAACTCTATCTCTCTCTCTCTCTCTCTCATTCCTGGCTGACAAAAATAAAACTTTTCGATTTGCCGCAGGTATTTAGGAATTACTTTATCGCTCAAGGCAAAGAGAGGGAGATAGAGAGAATGAGAGAGTCAAACAGAGAGCGAGAAAGAACCTTGCCACAGATTTTGCCGCACGTTTTAAATGCAAATAAGAAAATTGAATGTGTTTTGGGAGTAATTTATTATGCTTTTCTTTTACCCGAACACATTTTCACCTGCTACTTAGAGTGATGATGACGATTTGCTTGCATGTCCTTTCGCATCAATGCCATTATCCTGGCATAATATTAAAAGCCTTAAACCGTGCTCTCGTCTAAGGCGTCTTTTGATCATCATCAGCAATAGTTACATCTAAGCTTTGCCAATTATTTTCATTATCATTAATTTATGAATACTCCAGTCATTGTCAACGCCTGCCCCACACACACACTCACACACACACACACACATAACGTAGTGGGGTACACCTAGATTAGAAACGTGTTCAAATTCAATGGCAGCTGATGAGCAGCAGCATCCTTGTGTTGGCAAGGACAATCATCCTGCTTGTCGCACATTTAGCTGGTTATTGTTTTAACATTTGCCGCAGCCACCGCCACAGCCACCACCACCGCTACCATCACCGCCTTTTTGGCTGTCTTCGCTTCGCTTTTATCTTATCATTATTAACGTTCATTTTATTGTCATGCTTGTTACTCCATGGAGTATGTCCTGCTGTTGCCAACTGCCATCGAGAGGCGACTCGCAGGAGATTGTCAACTTTGGGTATGAGAGACGTGGCAGCGGGACTCGTAGTTGCTGCCATCATGTTTGCTGTGTATTTTAAGAGTGCTTTTTATTATGTCATTATTGTCATTTACTTAGCTACCTCCCCAATCTCCGACTGCCGCCTCTCTATGAGTCTCTACCTCCCTCTCATTGGTCTCACCCTGATCGCTTCTCCAGCTTGCATTATTGTGATTATTTGTGACTTCTAAATGGTTGCTTTCAGCACATTATGCTCAGACTCAGTTGATATTTTGATGGTCTGGGATTTCATTTACAGTTTCATTTCCAGCTAAGGCTCTTTAATGACCAACTCTCGCTTTATCACTTGTTTTTCCTGTTACTACTGATTCTGTTTCTCTGTCTCCTGACAAAGATTTATGCTTCTCACAGATAAATTTAATGACAAATTTCATTGGATGTGGCTAAACGTGATAGTATATGTGTATAACAAAAATAATAGATTTAGCTAATTTTATTCAAAAAATGTTGAAATTGTGACCTAATTTCAGGACCCTCTCAAACACTGATACATAGATATGATTGGGACTTTCAAAAGTTCCAAATATTGGATTTGACATAACTGTCATAAACTGTAATCGAAAATTAAATAAGTAACGATTTTCAAATTGAACCATCTACAAGTCCTAGTCTATTGGAATTTAAGGGGCCCGTTGTCTTTGATATGACATAACGTTGGCAAATCTCATCCTAAAGATTCATGTCTTTTTTTCTTAGTTTTGTCAGACACTAAAGAACTGCATTCAAAGATTGTTCAAATTCACACCTTTATTTTTGGACCCCTCTATATGTCCTGGAGTATAGACCACATATGGTCAAATTGGAAATTATGGTATTTCGACATCTTTGATCTGCCATAACTTTGCCAAATCTCATCCAAATTTAGAGATCGATGTCTTTTTTTCTTAGTTTTGGCGAACACTAAAAAACTACATTCAAAGATTGTTCAAATTCACACCTTCATTTTTGGACCCCTCTATATGTCCTGGAATATAGACCACATATGGCCAAAATGGAAATTTTGTAAATATCCCATCTTTGATCTGCCATAACTTGGCCAAATCTCATCCAAATTTAGAGATTGATGTCTTTTTTTCTTAGTTTTGGCGGACACTAAAAAACTGCATTCAAAGATAGTTGACATTAACAACTTCATTTTAAGACCCCTCTATATGTCCTGGAGTATAGACCACATATGGTCAAATTGGAAATTATGGTATTTCGACATCTTTGATCTGCCATAACTTTGCCAAATCTCATCCAAATTTAGAGATCGATGTCTTTTTTTCTTAGTTTTGGCGAACACTAAAAAACTGCATTCAAAGATTGTTCAAATTCACACCTTCATTTTTGGACCCCTCTATATGTCCTGGAATATAGACCACATATGGCCAAAATGGAAATTTTGCAAATATCCCATCATTGATCTGCCATAACTTGGCCAAATCTCATCCAAATTTAGAGATTGATGTCTTTTTTTCTTAGTTTTGGCGGACACTAAAAAACTGCATTCAAAGATAGTTGACATTAACAACTTCATTTTAAGACCCCTCTATATGTCCTGGAGTATAGACCACATATGGTCAAATTGGAAATTATGGTATTTCGACATCTTTGATCTGCCATAACTTTGCCAAATCTCATCCAAATTTAGAGATCGATGTCTTTTTTTCTTAGTTTTGGCGAACACTAAAAAACTGCATTCAAAGATTGTTCAAATTCACACCTTCATTTTTGGACCCCTCTATATGTCCTGGAATATAGACCACATATGGCCAAAATGGAAATTTTGTAAATATCCCATCTTTGATCTGCCATAACTTGGCCAAATCTCATCCAAATTTAGAGATTGATGTCTTTTTTTCTTAGTTTTGGCGGACACTAAAAAACTGCATTCAAAGATAGTTGACATTAACAACTTCATTTTAAGACCCCTCTATATGTCCTGGAGTATAGACCACATATGGTCAAAATGGAAATTTTGGCATTTCGACATCGTTGATGTGCCATAACTTTGCAAAATCTCATCCAAATTTAGAGATTGATGTATTTTTTTCTTAGTTGTGGCGGACACTAAAAAACTGCATTAAAAGATAGTTGACATTAACAACTTCATTTTAAGACCCCTCTATATGTCCTGGAATATAGACCACATATGGTCAAAATGGAAATTTTGGCATTTCGACATCGTTGATGTGCCATAACTTTGCAAAATCTCATCCAAATTTAGAGATTGATGTATTTTTTTCTTAGTTGTGGCGGACACTAAAAAACTGCATTCAAAGATTGTTCAAATTCACACATTCATTTTTCGACCACTCTATATGTTCTAGATCTATATTCCATATATGGCCAAAATGGAAATTTTGTAAATATCCTATCTTTGATCTGCCATAACTTTGCCAAATCTCATCCAAATTTAGAGATTGATGTCTTTTTTTCTTAGTTTTGGCGGACACTAAAAAACTGCATTCAAAGATTGTTCAAATTCACACCTTCATTTTTGGACCCCTCTATATATCCTGGATATATATTCCATATATTGCCAAAATGGAAATTTTGTAAATATCCCATCTTTGATCTGCCATAACTTTGCCAAATCTCATCCAAATTTAGAGATTGATGTCTTTTTTTCTTAGTTTTGGCGGACACTAAAAAACTGCATTCAAAGATTGTTCAAATTCACACATTCATTTTTGGACCCCTCTATATGTCCTGGAGTATAGACCACATATGGTTAAATTGGAAATTATGTCATTTCGACATCTTTGATCTGCCATAACTTTGCCAAATCTCATCCAAATTTAGAGATTGATGTCTTTTTTTCTTAGTTTTGGCGGACACTAAAAAACTGCATTCAAAGATTGTTCAAATTCACACATTCATTTTTGGACCCCTCTATATGTCCTGGAGTATAGACCACATATGGTTAAATTGGAAATTATGTCATTTCGACATCTTTGATCTGCCATAACTTGGCCAAATCTCATCCAAATTTATAGATTGATGCCTTTTTTTTTTAGTTGTGGCGGACACTAAAAAACTGCATTCAAAGATTGTTCAAATTCACACCTTCATTTTTGGACCCCTCTATATGTCCTGGAATAAAGACCACATATGGCCAAATTGGAAATTTTGCAAATATCCCATCTTTGATCTGCCATAACTTGGCCAAATCTCATCCAAATTTAGAGATTGATGTCTTTTTTTCTTAGTTTTGGCGGACACTAAAAAACTGCATTCAAAGATTGTTCAAATTCACACATTCATTTTTGGACCCCTCTATATGTCCTGGAGTATAGACCACATATGGTCAAATTGGAAATTATGGTATTTCGACATCTTTGATCTGCCATAACTTGGCCAAATCTCATTCAAATTTAGAGATTGATGTCTTTTTTTCTTAGTTTTAGCGGACACTAAAAAACTGCATTCAAAGATTGTTCAAATTCACACCTTCATTTTTGGACCCTTCTATATGTCCTGGAGTATAGACCACATATGGTCAAATTGGAAATTATGGTATTTCGACATCTTTGATCTGCCATAACTTGGCCAAATCTCATCCAAATTTAGAGATTGATGTCTTTTTTTCTTAGTTTTGGCGGACGCTAAATAACTGCATTCAAAGATTGTTCAAATTCACACATTCAATTTTGGACCCCTCTATATGTCCTGGAGTATAGACCACATATGGTCAAATTGGAAATTATGGCATTTCGACATCTTTGATCTGCCAAAACTTTGCCAAATCTCATCCAAATTTAGAGATCGATGTCTTTTTATCTTAGTTTTAGCGGACACTAAAAAACTGCATTCAAAGATTGTTCAAATTCACACATTCATTTTTGGACCCCTCTATATGTCCTGGATCTATATTCCATATATGGCCAAAATGGAAATTTTGTAAATATCCCATCTTTGATCTGCCATAACTTGGCCAAATCTCATCCAAATTTATAGATTGATGCCTTTTTTTTTTAGTTGTGGCGGACACTAAAAAACTGCATTCAAAGATTGTTCAAATTCACACCTTCATTTTTGGACCCCTCTATATGTCCTGGAATATAGACCACATATGGCCAAATTGGAAACTTTGCAAATATCCCATCTTTGATCTGCCATATCTTGGCCAAATCTCATCCAAATTTAGAGATTGATGTCTTTTTTTCTTAGTTGTGGCGGACACTAAAAAACTGCATTCAAAGATTGTTCAAATTCACACCTTCATTTTTGGACCCTTCTATATGTCCTGGAGTATAGACCACATATGGTCAAATTGGAAATTATCGTATTTCGACATCTTTGATCTGCCATAACTTTGCCAAATCTCATCCAAATTTAGAGATCGATGTCTTTTTTTCTTAGTTGTGGCGGACACTAAAAAACTGCATTCAAAGATTGTTCAAATTCACACCTTCATTTTTGGACCCCTCCATATGTCCTGGAATATAGACCACATATGGTCAAAATGGACACCTTCATTTTTGGACCCCTCTATATGTCCTGGAATATAGACCACATATGGTCAAATTGGAAATTATGGTATTTCGACATGTTTGATCTGACATAACTTTGACAAATCTCATCCAAATTTAGAGATCGATGTCTTTTTTTCTTAGTTTTGGCGGACACTAAAAAACTGCATTCAAAGATTGTTCAAATTCACACATTCATTTTTGGACCCCTCTATATGTCCTGGAATATAGACCACATATGGCCAAATTGGAAACTTTGTAAATATCCCATCTTTGATCTGCCATAACTTGGCCAAATCTCATCCAAATTTAGAGATTGATGCCTTTTTTTTTTAGTTGTGGCAGACACTAAAAAACTGCATTCAAAGATTGTTCAAATGCACACCTTCATTTTTGGACCCCTCTATATGTCCTGGAATATAGACCACATATGGCCAAATTGGAAATTATGGTATTTCGACATGTTTGATCTGCCATAACTTGGCCAAATCTCATCCAAATTTAGAGATCGATGTCTTTTTTTCTTAGTTTTGGCGGACACTAAAAAACTGCATTCAAAGATTGTTCAAATTCACACCTTCATTTTTGGACCCCTCTATATGTCCTGGAATATAGACCACATATGGCCAAATTGGAAATTTTGTAAATATCCCATCTTTGATCTGCCATAACTTAGCCAAATCTCATCCAAATTTAGAGATTGATGTCTTTTTTTCTTAGTTGTGGCGGACACTAAAAAACTGCATTCAAAGATTGTTCAAATGCACACCTTCATTTTTGGACCCCTCTATATGTCCTGAATATAGACCACATATGGTCAAATTGGAAATTATGGTATTTCGACATGTTTGATCTGACATAACTTTGACAAATCTCATCCAAATTTAGAGATCGATGTCTTTTTTTCTTAGTTTTGGCGGACACTAAAAAACTGCATTCAAAGATAGTTAAAATTAACACCTTCATTTTTGGACCCCTCTATATGTCCTGGATATATTCCACATATGGCCAAAATGGAAATTTTGTAAATATCCCATCTTTGATCTGCCATAACTTTGCCAAATCTCATCCAAATTTAGAGATTGATGTCTTTTTTTCTTAGTTTTGGCGGACACTAAAAAACTGCATTCAAAGATAGTTAAAATTAACACCTTCATTTTTGGACCCCTCTATATGTCCTGGATATATATTCCACATATGGCCAAAATGGAAATTTTGTAAATATCCCATCTTTGATCTGCCATAACTTTGCCAAATCTCATCCAAATTTATAGATTGATGCCTTTTTTTTTTAGTTGTGGCGGACACTAAAAAACTGCATTCAAAGATTGTTCAAATTCACACCTTCATTTTTGGACCCCTCTATATGTCCTGGAATAAAGACCACATATGGCCAAATTGGAAATTTTGCAAATATCCCATCTTTGATCTGCCATAACTTTGCCAAATCTCATCCAAATTTAGAGATTGATGCCTTTTTTTTTTAGTTGTGGCGGACACTAAAAAACTGCATTCAAAGATTGTTCAAATTCACACATTCATTTTTGGACCCCTCTATATGTCCTGGAGTATAGACCACATATGGTTAAATTGGAAATTATGTCATTTCGACATCTTTGATCTGCCATAACTTGCCAAATCTCAGCCAAATTTAGAGATCGATGTCTTTTTTTCTTAGTTTTAGCGGACACTAAAAAACTGCATTCAAAGATTGTTCAAATTCACACCTTCATTTTTGGACCCTTCTATATGTCCTGTAGTATAGACCACATATGGTCAAATTGGAAATTATGGTATTTCGACATCTTTGATCTGCCATAACTTGGCCAAATCTCATCCAAATTTAGAGATTGATGTCTTTTTTTCTTAGTTTTGGCGGACGCTAAAAAACTGCATTCAAAGATTGTTCAAATTCACACATTCAATTTTTGACCCCTCTATATGTCCTGGAGTATAGACCACATATGGTCAAATTGGAAATTATGGCATTTCGACATCTTTGATCTGCCAAAACTTTGCCAAATCTCATCCAAATTTAGAGATCGATGTCTTTTTATCTTAGTTTTAGCGGACACTAAAAAACTGCATTCAAAGATTGTTCAAATTCACACATTCATTTTTGGACCCCTCTATATGTCCTGGATCTATATTCCATATATGGCCAAAATGGAAATTTTGTAAATATCCCATCTTTGATCTGCCATAACTTGGCCAAATCTCATCCAAATTTATAGATTGATGCCTTTTTTTTTTTAGTTGTGGCGGACACTAAAAAACTGCATTCAAAGATTGTTCAAATTCACACCTTCATTTTTGGACCCCTCTATATGTCCTGGAATATAGACCACATATGGCCAAATTGGAAATTTTGCAAATATCCCATCTTTGATCTGCCATAACTTGGCCAAATCTCATCCAAATTTAGAGATTGATGTCTTTTTTTCTTAGTTGTGGCGGACACTAAAAAACTGCATTCAAAGATTGTTCAAATTCACACCTTCATTTTTGGACCCTTCTATATGTCCTGGAGTATAGACCACATATGGTCAAATTGGAAATTATGGTATTTCGACATCTTTGATCTGCCATAACTTTGCCAAATCTCATCCAAATTTAGAGATCGATGTCTTTTTTTCTTAGTTGTGGCGGACACTAAAAAACTGCATTCAAAGATTGTTCAAATTCACACCTTCATTTTTGGACCCCTCCTTATGTCCTGGAATATAGACCATATATGGTCAAAATGGACACCTTCATTTTTGGACCCCTCTATATGTCCTGCAATATAGACCACATATGGCCAAATTGGAAATTTTGCAAATATCCCATCTTTGATCTGCCATAACTTTGCCAAATCTCATCCAAATTTAGAGATCGATGTCTTTTTTTCTTAGTTGTGGCAGACACTAAAAAACTGCATTCAAAGATTGTTCAAATTCACACCTTCATTTTTGGACCCCTCTATATGTCTGGAATATAGACCACATATGGCCAAATTGGAAATTTTGCAAATATCCCATCTTTGATCTGCCATAACTTTGATAAATCTCACTCAAATTTAGAGATTGATGACTTTTTTTCTTAGATTTGGCGGACACTAAAAAACTGCATTCAAAGATATTTCAAATTAACGCATTGATTTTTGGACCCCTCTATATGTCCTGGAGTAAAGTCCAGGTATAGTCAAAATGGAAATTATGGGGTTTCGCCATCTTTGATCTGCCATAACTTTGCCATATCTCAATCAATTTTATAGACTGATGTCTTATTTTCTTAGTTTTGGGTTACACTAAAAAATTGCATTCAAAGATTGTTCAAATTCAGATCTTCATTTTGGGACCCCTGCTAAAGCCCTACACTATGGACCAAATATTGTGAAATTTCGATATTTGGCTTTACTTAACTTTGATCTGCCATCATATCCTTGAGATATCTTATCCTGTTGACATGGCCTACAAAAACTACATCTAGAGTATTCCCAGTTTTAGAGTTCTTTGTTTGAACCTTTGCACAGAACCTATTATTTAGATCATATAGGGGTAAATTGGGACTTTAGACCTTTGAATAGTCGTTCAAGTTAGACGAATTTTCTTTGAAATGGACTACAAAATTGCATTTAAAGATTGTCTTATTCAAAGTATCTGAATATATTACATAAATACACTTAGTTGTTAGGTATTTAATACCAACATTTCGGTTTTTATAACTCATTTTCTTACTTTACATGAGAGCACCATTTCATGCTTATCCTACTCTGTATGTGCGTTAATGAGTCAGTTGGCTGAGTGAAATCAGCAGGCATAAATTGATTACAGTATCAATGGCTGAACTCATGACTTTTAATTAAACCAAAAATAAAGTATCATCGTCCTGCCAAGGCAATAAAAAACGGTGGATGCATTCGGCTGGCAATTCGGCTTAAAGTGCAGGCAATCATGAAAGCCGCCAGAGAACCTCATGCAGTACTTATTCGAGTATACTACGAAAGTATTCAGTATTCAGTT
Organism: Drosophila quadrilineata; assembly: GCA_018150725.1. Classification (NCBI taxonomy): domain Eukaryota; kingdom Metazoa; phylum Arthropoda; class Insecta; order Diptera; family Drosophilidae; genus Drosophila; species Drosophila quadrilineata. The sequence continues at coordinate 2,243,447 of JAECWN010000375.1, forward strand.
GTGGGTTATAATTTGGTTGGATGTCGGAGGGCGTGATAGGGCGTGGGCGGTTTGTTTTGGGTTTCGGTTTCGTTTTGCGCTGGCAAAAGGCAAACAGGACGCGCGTTGGCAACAGGAAAAGTTAAAATGCGACGCTGGAAAATTATAAATCAATTTAACATTGCCATTGCTGGGGTCATATAGAGAAAGAGATAGAGCGAGAAAGAGAGAGAGAGAGTGAGAGAGAGAAAGAGAAAGAGGCATAAGTAAATGTGCGGACAAGTTTCCATTTCCATTTACAAGCAAACGCGAAAAACTGTATAAATTGCCAACTCAAACGGAAACCCAATGACACCGGACGCCATTGACCGGCATAGCACTGGCTGCGGCTCCAGCTCGGCTCTGAACCTGGACCTGGACCTGGACATGGACATGGACCTGGAGTTGACTTTGTGGCGAGTGGCTGCATGACGCATGCGCGCCATTGTCAGGCTCTTCATCATCCGGCATGGTGCCGTCACCACGGATGTATGCGCTTTAATCTGTAAGCCACTATCGTCAGCATCTGATATAGCAGCCGCAGCAATAGTTTAACAGGATTCAGTGGAGAGGTCGCACCGAGATCGAGACTGATGTAGGGGTTGTTGGGCGGTTAGCTTCGGTTTGTGTTATTGGGGAATCTCGCAGGCAAGCATCCATTTCAAGTCAGGCAGTTAAACAAGTGCTTGTAATTGCAGGACCAACAGCAGTGGCAGGACTTATCAGTCCTGTGATTGTGGTTGGCATTGGTTTGGCTGCGCTCTGGGGTCGTTTTGGCCAACAAAGTTGACTGGCCGAAAGTGCCTGTTACCGGATGTTGTGCAATAAAAATGCAAAGTATGCAAAAGTTTCCTGCCCGGCATACTTTTGTATAAGTTTGTGGCATGCAACACTGTTGCACAGTGCGTATGTGTGCAATGATAAGCCCGAGAGGGAGAAATACATTTTTGAAAGCATTTCAATGACTACCGCACATAAAAACTTATCAATGAAAAGTCTTAACTATTTATAACCTCAAACTTAAATCTGAGGATTCGCTGAAAAATATTTCTTACAGGGGATTTTCAGCTGTTTTCAATCTAAGCTCCTGATTAAACATGAATTAAGGGAATTAATCATGATGGTCAATGAGTCGAACAGCTGTGTAAATAATGACAGGATATGCCACCGAACGAAACTCAATTGGACGCTTAACAACTTAACAATAAGTCAGAGTATGTGTGTGTGTGAGTGTATGTATGTGTGGGAAAATCACAAATTAAATTACTTATTCAAATGTGATTATGCACATTATTTACGGAGCGGGTGAAGGGGACAACACGATAAATGCAGCGCCCCCAAAAACGTGTGCTGCATTTTAATCGCAACGGGCATTACGTATACGCAACGTATGGCAACAAAAGGGACGCACTGCTGCTTATCGCATGCACGTCCTCCAGCTGGGACTGCCAGCGAATGGCAACTTGCAACATGGCAGCATGTTTGGCATAATGAGCGCTGCTCGTTTCAACAATTCAACATGGAGCATTAGTGTTTGTTGCATGGGGTAAGAGGATGATGGGGATGAAGTTGTGGCTCCAAATCCTAAGTACAGAACGTCAAATAGCAAACAACTTCTTGCACCTGGAATGCATTAAATAAACATCATTATCGCTAAGACTTCTAGAAGGTGCAACCCTGCCACACACACACACACACACCTATATATATATATAACTCTCACATATAATGACGTGTCGAACAATGGAAGTCGGGAAGTATTCGCATACTCACAGTCACAGAGAGTGCGAGAGAATGGAAGAGAGATTTGGCAAACAAAAGGATTTTGCGGTTGAGATGGATATACATTGAGGAAACTGCATAACGGGAACCTGCAACAATCCAAATCCATTTATATGCAGAGAGTTTTCGTTGATGTTTGAAGTTGTCTAAATATATTTTTGGTAGACATCACTTCTTTCTATATTTAATTGACTGCAATAAAACAAATTGAATGAAGAAAATAAATTAAGAAATATGAACAGATTTAAGAAAAATACAATATTCTATTGATCTTTGCAACTATTTATATTTCTGAAGGTTAGAAAAAAAAGACAAATATTTTCAAATTTTACTCATATTATTGTCGTCTTTATTTTCACACATTAGACGGCATTTCTATGGTTCTTTTTTGCAACTCACACAAAGCAAAATATATAAATATATATATGAAGTATATATATCCAAATTCACACTCACTTAGGAATATCCAAAGAGAAAACGCAGCATGGCCATTTATCATTTTCGCCCTATTGAAGTTTCAGACTCGCGACGGCGGCGTCGACACAACGCAGCAGTGGGCTGTTGAGGCCAAGTAGGCGTGGCAGTCATAAGCCAAGGGAGCCAAAGAGACGAAAAAGGAGCTGGCCAAGTAGCGAGCGAAGACACAAAACAGCAGGGTTGCCAAAAACAAAAAAAAACCGGAGAAAAGAAAAAATCTCCGAAAAACGTCGCAGTCGCTCCACAAAAAGAACAACGTGCAAGTAGTTCAAAAACTTTGGCCTAAAAGCGAGAAGAGAAGGCAAAAAAAAAGCTGCGAGAATGAGAAAAAAAAAGGAAAACATGTTTAGTGTGAGAAGCAGCAGGAAAAGAGAAGAGAGAGAGAGGCGGGAGGCGTGGCGCGCAGAGGAAAGCATTGGCTGCCATTTGAGAGCGTATGACATTATTTATGGTTTGTTATTTGTGCTCAAAAGAAGGGAAAAAAAGCGAGAACAAGAAAAGGAAAAACGAATACCAGAATGAAGAACGAGAACAGAAATACATATTCTGCCCTCCTGCCAAACACCAAAAAAGTATGCAAGAAAATATGCTGCGACTCTCTCATAATTCTCGTTCGTTTCTCTTTCAGCTTGTGCTTCGAGGCGCAAGCAAAACGAAACAAAAGTTTGCAATCTCACAACCAAATGATGCCGGTCGACTTTAAGAATTAAATGGCAGACATTGTGAGAGATCCTGACTGAACTTGAGCAACTTGGCCTGCGGCCTTATGCATCCGGCATGCATTAATTAAATGTGAAAACACAAATCGATAGAGGAGAACAGTGAATGCAAGTGGATGATGGACATTGGAAATTGTGCATAAATTAAATGCTGTCATTAAATAATGTCATGTTATATAGAACGCAAGCTTAATGACCATTAATCGAAATTAATGACAATGCCAAGTACCGTCTCTTCCCTCCCCTTGTTTGCTTCACCATCTAGCCACGCCACCGTCATGTCCAGGAGCGGCTTGCTCCACTTCCTTCTGTGTCGCGGCGGCCTTCGGCTCCATTTATGACCCGCCACAAAATGGACGCACCTGCTGTTGCCATTGCTTCTTTTAACGTTGTCGGGTCAGGGGCAAATTGCGACTGACGTTAATGACACCTGCGAGACAATTTCAATAACCGATGTGTGTCGTTTTTGGGTCTATCGACAGCCAGACAGATGCCAGGCAACGTGCGGTGGCATTAAGTAATCAATTAACTTTCCACATTTACTTTTCCTTTTGTGGGTAATAAAAATATTGCGTATACGTACGATATAAAAAACAAATTAAATACACAGACTAAAGTATAATATTAAAGAAGAAGATGTATGCGAATTCTATACAATCACATAATATGAATTTAATAATAATAAGAAATAAATAAATAAAGAATGCATGCATATATTTAAGGCATAAAAGGCCCTTTTTGTCTAACTTCGAAAGCATGAAACAATAAATTGCAAATAAAATGTAAGGAAGAATCTCAAAGTAATTAAATTTGAATATATTTATATTTATTTATTTATATTTGACCAACCTTGAATTAGATAATTTCCAACTAAATCCAAATTCGACTCTTAACAAATCTAAATAAAAAAAGCAACATGTACTTCGATTTTTGGTTTAGAAATAAGTTGCTTATAAAAATTTGCATATTTCATTGTGTTCCTCTCAAGCAAAATCCCTTGGCGACGTCTTTAAGATATAGGCTTTAATGTTTACCAAAAAAATGACATAGCTGCCAGCAGCTCTGCCACTGCCACGCCCACCGATAGCACAATGAGGTGTCAAAACAAAGAAAATTCTTCGCTGAGTTTCTGTTCGCTGTTTTTTCTGTTTAGTTTTTTCCTCTGCTGACTCGACTGGATTCTTTGCCCTTATTTTCAGTTACTCGCTGCTCTCGCAGCTGTTTACTTTGTTAATGGTCTTTTTCAGCTAAGCTTGTCAGTCGCACGCGTCCACCCTGTCCCCTCGTGTCCAAGACCCACCCAACGGCGGCATTCGGCCAAGATGCGAGCCATTGAAATTTGCTCATTTTTTGACCTCCAAGAGCTTGGCTGAAAAAACACGCGGCATTGAAAAGCGAGCGAAGGCTTTTTGATTTGTCCCAGACTCGGCCTAAGTTCACAGAATTCTTTTTGTCTATTCCATTTGTGAGATTTCTTCATCTCCTTCTTCTCAGATTTTGTTGCTTAGTTTTCTTCAGTTTCTTTTTGTCTGCGGATCTGCGATGCGTAAAACAATTTATACAAAACTCCCGCTGATTTCATTTGCTTTTATTTCAATGCGATATTTAATGGCCAATGGAGCTTGGACATTGGCAAGCCGAGAGTGAGAGGCCGAAAGGAAGCGAAGGAAAAGCCTGGAAAATAAAAGGACATATACATATTCATTACTTTGTTGATTTTGTTAAATATTTTTTGTTAGATTTTCAGTAACAGTGTCCAATAACTAAGGCAATTTATGAGTTTCCTAACTTTTCAATCACACTGCCAAGCTGAAACTAAAAAAAAAAAATATTTTTAAGCAGCTTAATGAGAAGTTAGAGTTTTCCCGTCATAAAAAAATGTATATTAAATTTTTGCTTCACTTGCAAAGTTAAAAAGTTGTTAAGTCGAAAAGTGAAAGCAAAATTCAATTCAAGTTATGAGAAATTATTCTGACTGTAATAATTTCATTAAGCTAAATGCTTCATACAATTTCCCATCTGGAATTCATTTCCTTTTTTAGCATTGAAATTAATTATACCCAAAGTTGGCAAAAGTCTACGAAAATCATCTTAAATAACGTAACTCGTTCGTGTGTAATATTTGTCATTGATTTTGGCCAACAAAGTTCTGGCAACAGTTTGTCGAGCACTTAGCACATTTGACCTCCACCAACCTCCACGACAGTAAACCCCAAGTTGGAATGGAGAGAGAGTAACTCAAATTCAACGCCTTCTTCAAATTTATTACATTTTCCGAGAGTGGAGTATTTTTCCGGTTTTGTTGCCCGGAAATTGCCGAAACGTGTGGCCGGTGCGCAAAATCCTTGAAATGTGCTAAAATAAATTATTAATAATTTCTATGTTTTGCTCCTTCATCTCGCAGCAATCTGCTTGTGCGGCCCCAAGATGCCAGAAGAGCCAACCTCAAGTCGACTTTCGGCATTTTACACGACTGGCCATGATATAAATGAATTATTTATTTTAATGTCAAACATTTCTGCCATTTGCCCAGCCAAACTCAATTGCCAACTTGTGTACGAACAACTTTGTATATTTATATTTATTCGAGATAGTCATAGTTAAACGAAGGCTGCTTAACTCCTTTCCAAGATAGATTTGGGGACAGTTCCTATTTCCGAATGACAATCCATTTTGTCATTTTGCTGAATTTGTTTGTCGTCCAGAACAAAAATTTGCAATCAATTGCTTTTGAGTGACTGATGTTCATTTCCAACCCTTTCAACTGAAATTCAACAAAATATTTGCTGTAAGTTTGGCATTAGAACAGATTTCATGTTTTGATATTCATCGTAAGAAAGTAACATCTACTATTTTGTAATTTTATTAATTTTTGAATGCCAGAAGCTGTCACTGCGTAGGCAAACAGAATGACTGGAAAACATTTGGAAAACTAAAGAAATGCGTTTCAAATTTTCTTCATGTCAATGGCAACTGCTGTCAATACAGAGTCAAGAGAGACGTCCTCAACTGCAATTGAAAGACGCACATGATGAAAGGAAATGTAATTCAATGGACTTGTGGCTTTCACTTTTCAATTAAAAATTAAAATAAAAAAAAATATTCGAGAAAAAAGCTGAAAGAAAATCAAAGTAAAACAGCTCAGACCCCACGCATACACATATGCAGAAGCATCAGAGAGTTTGAGTCAAGGTTTTTTATTTCCATTTCAATAATCATTTCAGAGCTGGAGCAAGAGCAGCAGCTGCTGTCATTTATTGTGGGCGTGCCTCGGCCTGAAATGAAATTTAATGATATTATATCAATATTTGCACATTGGTTTTGGCATATACAATCTGTATGTGTGTGTATATGCTTTCTGCTTAATGACATGCAATTATTTTGACATTTAAACCCATTTCCGTTGTTGTAACTGAAGCGAGGCATTAAGGCTCGCCCACATCCGGCAAACATCTATGAGAAAAACTGTGGATGGCTGTGTTAATGGCAAGCAAACAATATTGACGTTTCGTTGATTAAACAATCAATGCTTCAATCGTCTACTCAGCTCAATACTTTCATAATTTTCACTCCCTTCCCCGCCCGCCACTTGCAATTTTCATGGAAAGTGCTCATCTCCGCATTTCACACCCAGCAATAAAAGCGAATAGCAAATAGGGTTTATCTGAAATTCTAGCGAGAGTAACTAGAGGCAGTACCAAGGGGTATCTGACAGTCGTATATATTATTTACAACTTGCACTTCTGTAATTATAGTGATATGTGGGTGGCCAGACAGACAGTTGCAGTTCCCAGGCTCATCCACATTATGATTATCACCGTCAGCAACATCCTGAAGTTGAAATTGAAGTAGGAGCCGGAGTAGCAGGAGGACCCTCTACCGACATTGAAGCTCCATCCAACCGCAGAGTCCTTGCTGGCGCCCAACATGTGCATATTAAAAATTATTTTTGTATATGCAAGCAAAATGAAAAGAGGAAGTCAGAAAGAAAAAGGGAGAATGCAATGCAAAATTTTGGAATGAAAAAAGTTGAGTGGAAATTGCATTTGAAAATGAGCGTCGAGGCGAAGCAGGCAAAAAATTTCATTCGTCACTTTAAAATTTACTATCAGTTTCTCGCAATTACTCAGCCTGTCCACCACATTGGCTCATTAATTCAACAAGAACTGCGAATGAAACTCCGACTGACCTTTTATCATTGACTTCTTCTTTATTGAAAAAAGTAAAAAACAATTAACATTGCAATTGTCAGGAAATTTTATAATTAAATTGCTTTTTCAATAAGATGCGGATGAACAAATACTTCCTCCGGAAGTGTTAATAAATTTTAAAGAATTCTTAAATTATTTTTAAAGATCAGTTCACATTATCATTTACCAAAAAAATAAACGCAATAAACGCATGACAAATTTTATTGAGACAGAGTTTCTCAAACAGACACTGCCACTCATTTCGAATAAAATAATAAACTTATCCAATAATTATAATTCATTTATTTAAATTTATAATAAAGAAGCACTTGTAATTTTTTGTTTAATATTTATGGCTTTATAGGCATATTCATTTTCTGGCAGCTTAACATTTCATGTTTTTCTTTTATGTAGTGGTGAATGTTTTATTTTGCAGTTTGGTGGCTTTTCGAAGATAATTTGTTTTCGCATTTCTTGTTGTTTTAATGGTTGAGCTGTTCATATAATGTGGCAATGTCTAGACACTTCTAATTTACACTTGTACTTAGACACACTTTTGCCTTGGGCACATTTATGGTGGGCTCTTGTGGGTGTTTCTGCAGCCAGTCTATGCCACTTTCCGTTCAACTTGAAAACACTCATACGCCGCGTTGTCCACATAAATCTTCCACCACACACACACACACTCACAACACACACACACTGAAGCAGCCAACTATGCGTGTGCATGCACATTAAAAGTTCGTCTAAGAGCTTATGGCACCATTTGTTAAAAGCGATTTTTAATGCAGCTTCAAAAACTTCGCTTTCAACACTTTCAACACAACGTGGCACAGGCCGAGATTGGCAACACCAATGCCACTGCCACTGCCACTACCACTGTTGTTACTGCCAATGGCCTCTAATGGCTTTCCATGCATTAGATGGCAAATATATATTTTGTTAACGAGAACACGCTATTAGGATACTCTATATTAAGGTAATACAATAATCTCTCAAACCGTTAGTGAAACTACAATTTTTCACTAATGTAAGTGTATTTCCCATTCGTTGTTCAGTATTGTGTTTGAATCTAAGCAGTGCTTAGCATATTTTTAAATTGATATCCAGTTTGTTTTACAGCTGAAGCCACCAGACAGAGAATTAGAGAGACAATCATTGCCTTATAGTTATCTAAAGCGCATTAGATCGGAATTAAATGAGTTTTGTCGGAGCTTGACATTGGCGGAATTCACTTGAAATTGTAAATTTGTAAATGGGTTGAAGAGAGTTCCGTCAGCAATTGTGTTAGAATGTTAAATATTAAATATCAAAAAGTATTTTGGGTATTTTAATTGAAGGACTAGGCAGCATATCTAAAATGAAATCAATTTCAGGACATGTGATTGTATTTTATTTTATGTGTGTAAATTGTTTTGCTGAAAAATATATGATTAATTAAATTTCATGCAGTGACTGCCGGACATAAAACAATATGAATTTAAATAGATGCAAAATTTAAAATGGAAATATGACTGAAATAAAGATACTTTAAAATACATGCAATAAAAAATATATAATAAAATAAAAATATAACATAAAAATAAAATATAAATTGAAAAAAAAAATTTGTGTAAATAATTTAAAATATTTGGCAAAATTCAACGAGTTGTTAATTTTGGATATACCCTTTGCGTTCACTAAATTCCAGGAGAAACAATCATTACATATGAATAACAAAAGCTGACGAACAATGTCAGACAATAAATGATATAGAAATGTCTAAAGAAATAAATAAATATTTTTAAGCAAATATGATAGGAAACAGACAGTTAAAAATATAGTTTCTCAATTTTACATAACATAATTGGTCGTTTTTGAGTAATTTGAAAATGCAGTTGTATATGCAAATAAAAAAAAAATATATGAAAATAAATAAAAATAACCACGTGACAGTTTTACATTTAATGGAAAACCTCAAGCATAATTCAAGTGACAAATTTAATGCCAGCGAATGGCATTTATCATTCATTAAACTGTGATGAACCAGAGGTCAGAGATGTGTATCTGATTTTGCATTGACTGCAACAATGCATTACTGTCAATCCGCTGTGTAATTAACGCGGCCAAGCACAACAACACCAATCAACAACAGTAACAACAGCAACACTGTTACCAATAATCAATTCGTGTGACAAACAGCGACCATAAATATGGCTAATCTGTCCGGCAATGATTTGATTAGAGCAACAACTGATGCCACTAATTCCAACATTCGATCTGCCTGCCATCGTGCACTCTGATGCAAATGCGACATATTTGTGGCAGCTCGAATGTCAGCAACATCATCAACAACATCAACAATAACCAAACAACATCAACAGCAATATTAGCTTCAATCAAGGCAGGGTGAGGGTAATAATTAGCACTTGACAGCTTCGTTGAACAGCGGCAAAGGGGGGAAGGCAGAGTGGCAACCGTGGTGCAACTACAAGAATTTTGTATCTGTATCTGTATCTGAATCGGCAAACGTATCTACAACTATATCTGTATGTAGTTGTAGTCATATGGATGCGTGTTTTGGCAGACGCCAAAGAGGTTTTCAATGTCGACCAACGGCGCCAAATTATTTGCCTCAAAGCAATTAATTAAACGCGGTGATAAATTCCGCTTTTGCACAAATACTCTACATTTTTGAGGGTATGCTTGTTCTACGAAAACGACAAAGTTATGGAATGTTTCTGGCTGTAGTAAATATTTTGGACGACAATCTCATTGGAATGTTCTTCTACATACAAAATTGAAATATATATCCACACAAAATAACTTAATAGATATCAAAATATATGCAGATATATGTATATAGTAAATGAAATAAGTGAAATACAGTGATGCCCATAAAAAATATAGTAAAAATTTAATAAAAAACATGTTTAATATTAATATAAATTTTAAAAATTTTTATTTTAAATATATATTTTTATTATTTAATTAATTATCATTTAATGTTCTCGCTCAATAAATTAATTTTTTCTTCTATTGACTCTACATAATTTATAGACCATATATCATTCCAATATTTATACTCAATGCCCGAGTTCAGACTTATCAAATATATAAAAAAAATTGGATTCATTAGAATATTAAGTATATTCAAATGCTTCATTCACATAACATGTTCGTTCACGTCATTATAAGTGGAACTTTATTTCGTGAATTTTTTAAGAATGATAGTCGGGTCTTGACCACCTAATTTATTATAAACATTTCCCCTTTGCATAATTCCAGTTGATTTAAGAGTTTGCTCAAAATATAAAAGGAATCTAAATCGATGCCCATAAATAAAAAATAAATTTTAAAGACATTTCCTAATTGATTCTCGTTCGTAATATTTTATTTAATTTAAGTTAATTTTAGATGCTGTTTGCGCTTAACTAAGAGTTCTCTTAAATTATAACACATTCTCTATTTTTTAACAGAGTTGGAGAAGGGTCTCAACGTAGGCAAGGGACCGCGCAGAGGACGGTGCGTGGTAAACTGAAAGTATGTTGCATATTGAGCGATGAGATCGGGGGTAAGTACACCTTGGGAAGAGGAGTGGGAGTCGGGATGGTAGTGGGATTGGGAGTGGGGATGGTAGTGGGTGCTGGCTGGAGTATCGCTGGCAATGCTGTTGGGCCGTGCCACGCGTGCGTGCAACTGCTCTGGCCTTGCAACATGTGGCATAATGCTCCTAGCGGTTGCGGTGGGCAAACTGCTAACAAGTGGCCGATGTGTTGTGGTGTGAACTTCTTCGTCGCCTTGCGGCTCAAGTGAATCATTGCTTGGGGATTCGGCGAACGGTGGCAGCAAATCCAATGTCAGCTGCAATTCGGGAGCCGCAGAGCCTTGTTGGATGTCCTTGCTCCTGCCCTGCTGCTGTTGCTGCTGCTGATAGTAGGATTTTTTCGTCGGCTTTGTAACCAGAGTCGTCGTCGGTGATGGTGTCGCTCTCGTGGTAGTCGTGGTAGTGGTTGTTGTCTGCTCTGTTGTGGACTCCTCTGCCGGAGGGGGCAATAAATCATTGAATGGCACCAATATGTCCTGAGGCGTCTTTTGATTTATGTGGGACACATCGGCCGTGCAGAGGCAAATCATTGCCGCAGATGCGATTAATAACTGTGAAATAGTTTGTAAATGATGTTAAGACTCAAACTACCAGTCCAAACAAATGAAAAAAATTTAGAAAAATCAACTAGAAAATAAAATGAGTGATGGCTTTGGTTGTTAGTGGAGTAGATTTGAGTGTTGTCAGTTTGTTTGCATAACATAATTGGCTTCGCTTCGGTCACAAATTATGCAGTTTTGTACCTCGTCCACATTTGGACTGATTTGTTTTTCATTTTATGGCAGCTCATTTGCTTAGACGTTTGATTTTGGCCCGAAGTCGTGTTGTGGGCAGCACGTCTTGAAGCAAATTAACCTTGATTGTGTAACCTTGCATTGTATGCTAATCAAAATCAAGAGCTGAAAAGATGCCACATGCCATTCTCTTCCATCTCTCTTAGAACGCACTCGAATTTATATCATGGGATAAATCCGGCAAGGTCGTGCCACATTCTAAGTCTGTGAATGGTTGACATCAAGTCAAATTAAATCAAATCAATTATACAAAACAAAATGAGACAAATGGAGTGCAGACACTATCGGCAATCAGTTTGGCTTAAATTTATGAACACGCTCAACGCATTAGTAGAAAATTAATGCAAATTTTCTATTGCCAAACAGGTGAATTTTATTTGACCATCGAATACGAGTTTTTGTGCTATATTTTTGGCAAATTGAATTTAAAATAGTTTTGGATGGAAATTGAATACTTATTGATTTGAATGCATTATGTATACGTATGTAGGTATATAGCCACAGTGTGGCAACATAACTCAAACAAATTGTTGTCATGTTCAAAATGCAAATCCAGAGAGGTCTATGAACGTTGTTCTCCTTCTCTTCCTGCATTCATCTAATGACATGTCATTTTTTTTTCCTCTGAAGGCAATCAAAATTATTTAACAAATTTTCCAGTTTGTTATGCAAATGCCATTGAAATATACGAATTATTCGCAATTTATTTTTAAATCAGTCTTATCAATCTTTACGTCAGAGAAACACGTTTTGTTCAAAAGAATATTTCATTGATTTTAACACCTGCTCCCTTTGAAGCTCTCACACTTTCACAATTAATTTCGACATCATCAGTTAATATTAATAAAAAATTCCATGAATTATGAATGAATCTTTATTATCGGCACTTACAATGCGAAACGTCATGTTCTCGTTAATATAACTTAACTCTTGATTTTTAGTCGAGTTGTTGTCGCGATGAGGAATTTAAGTCGACTAAAAGATGCGCTGCGTCCGCGACTTGCTTTTATACTAAAAAAAATTAAATCACTAACTTAAAAATCGAAAAACTAAAAAGTGAAGCACATTTAAAGAGCGAGAATTTACGCACAGCCAGAGACAGAGACAGAGACACAGTCACAGATGGCTCTGATCGAGTGTAAAGTTTAATAACCGGATTAGGTTTTGGCAACGGGTTTCGATGCTGATGAACATCGGACTGCGGCTCAATTGGCTGGGGAGGGGGACAGAGGTAACTTGTGTTTTTCATATTGAGCATAAATCGTCATCGCTGCAGACACAGATTCAGATTCACAAGTATCTTGTCTGAACTCTTGTGGTTCATGGTCGCCCATGAAGCTGTATCTACAGCATGTTCTCTCTCATAACAACCAACGACATACAATCCATTCTAGGGTATATATTCAGTATTTTCCTCGCCGGATGTAATTTATCCCGCTTAGTGATAAGTGAAGAAGCTATAGTCTGCTTTAAAATGGAGCTAACTACTTCCTAGTTGCTACCTGGTATCTCAGAGTCTGTGCTGAATTTTAAGATTGATTTTATGAACTCACTAATTGATTTTCGTCAGGCCAAAAACTGGTTAACCACACTTTCAGCACAGTTTTGCTGCTCTGCTTATTTATAGTTAAAATATATATAAAAAAAATATATATATATATTTTATGTAGACAAAGTGAACGCCCTCATTTGCATATAAATTGACCCCTCAAGCAGACAGAGACAGACATAGAGGAAAGAGAGGGAGACAGAGAGAGAGAGGCCTCTTTAGCTTTCTATACTTACTTACTTATATTATCCTCTCACATTTCCACGACTTGTTTATAAACTCCATTCTGTTTGATACATCTGCAAATTATGCAAATTATTTGGCGTTGATTTTTAACACCGCAGCTATTTTTTGTTGTTTTTGCTCATAAATTAAATAAACAAATGTCGAGTGTTGTCGTTGTTGTTTTTGTTGAACCGGATTTCTTAGACAATTTGCTCTGTGAGATTAATTGCTCGGCAGCACATTGTTAAGTTAAGATGAGGCACTCAGCCATGTCTGATAAGATACGATATATGCATAATGCGATACAATGTTAGTTGCCATAAACATTTTGTCGGTCATCAAATCAAAATAAATATTTATAGGCTTTCCTACGCCAATTTGCAATCGAGTTGCCATAAAGTCAAAGTAATAAACTCAGAAAAACTATTTCGAAACATTCCATTAACTTGGAATAAAATACAATTTAAAAGTATGTCAAAAATTTGGTATACAATTTTCATTTAAACAGTAATTTATAAAATATAAATGCCTTTATTTATTTGCTATTTTTTTTATTTTTGCTATTTTTATTTATTTTTAATTTTGAATGCAATTTGATAAAAATGGAAATTTATTTATATTTTTTTTGCTGTTTATTGTTTCAATTGTTGCCATCGTGTTTTGCAATTTTAATACTGTTTTCATTTGTTTTCATCTTAACTCCCTTTTGTGTTTTATTTATTTATATTTATATTCATGTGTGTGCTTGAAGAGAGTTCACTCTTAACTCTGTGTCTTTGTATATTTCCTCCTTGCGTCGCCTATTATCTGTTCATTCCCCACCTTGGCAACCTAGAGTTCTTGTCGGTTATTTTTGTTATGTTTTGTTTGGGGGGCATATAAATCGAAAAATTGTTGTTTGTGAAAATCGAAGATATTGGGGGCAGCGAAGCGTTCAAGAGTTTTCGAAAAGTTTCATGCATGGAAATTCCAGTTGAAATTGAAATCGAAATGAACTTGAAAGAAATAATTCAATTTTATACGACATGCGTTTTACTTGTCGCTCTCTCTCTCTGTGTATCTCTCTCTCTCTCTCTCTCTTTCTCTCTCTCTCTCAGTCTCTTCATCTGTTTATTTCTCTCTGTCCCTTATCCTCATTGTCATATAACTGATTAAGTGGCCTGGACTCACTTCATGTTGTTGAGTTCATGGCAAACGCTCTGAACATGCCTCACTTCCTGTATTTTGTGGCAACAACGCGACGTCTTTGCCTTTGTGCAACATTTTACTTTTGCAACAACCGGAGTAGCAGTTGTTGTTGCTGCTTTGGTTTAGCACTTGGCAGGTAAACAACAAGGCTGCCAGCACTTCCTACTGCCATGTATAGTTTTTGACCAGGCGAGGACCTCATTTTGCCTGCCAATCTGTTTGCTCACGAACTGGCCAAAACCGAGTAACAAATGGCAGTTGAAATGGTTGGCAACGGGGTGGGTGGTGAGGGGCATGGTGGTCATGTTGTCGGTGCCTTTGTTTTGGCTGAGCCGTTTACAACTTCCTGGTCACGCTTTTGGCCTTGCATCGCCTTTCCTTGCCTTGGCTTCCTTGCCTTGCCTTGACTTGCCTTGGCCTGGCTTCGGATGCCTCTTGGCAGCCTTTGGCTCTTGGTTGACTTTTTGCTTCAGCAACTGCTGCCACTTCTCTGGGACACCCGCTGTTCCCTTCCCCATCATTCGGCTTATGCCTGTTTGTTGACTGTTTCTCGGCCACAAGTTTATTTTCGTTTTCAGTTTCTTTGTGGAGCTGCGCTGTTTGTTGCCAACTGGAGTGCGTCGTCCATCAGCCATAAGGCCATGCGCTCGAATCCTGCTCTTAACTTGGCTGTTTCCTTGTAATTAGCACAAAAAGCGTAACCCAAAATGTTGGCAACTTAAAGTTTTGTTTTTTTATTTGTTCTTTTTGGTGGCAAGTCGCGGCGACCCGCTGCTTGACTTCGAAATGTTGCCCGATCATTTGCGGCCATCTACCCTCTACCCCAGCCCCACTTCAATCCCCCTCCCATGTACCCCCCAGGAAGCTGAAGCGCACTCCGAGCGCACTTCAAAGTCATAAAGTGCAAAAATTGTTACACTCAGGCAGAAATGAATTATGAAAGTTGTTTTCCACTTTTTGTTGCACTCCCCCCGCACATCTCTTGGACATTGTTGGTCTGGGGGCGTAGGCAGAACAAACTGCATAAGACATATTTTCTTCTTGGATTTTTGTTGCTCGCCAAACGGAAAGTTTTTTGCAAGTTGCCAGTTCTATGCTGCATTTGCAACTTTGCTGCATATAATTTAATTCAATTTGAGCACAAAATATTGCTGGCCTAATGAACAAAACTTAATAGACTTTTAAATGTTTTTAACTCCAAACTGCCAGGTAACAATTTGATTTACACCGAAGTCTACAAAAGTAAAAGTTCAATGCTATTAAAACATGTGTATAAATAACGCCGGACAACAACTTGAACTCAAGACAAACGAATCACAAAGTATGGGAATTTAATGTTTGGAATGTTGTTCATATCATATATCACTCAGAAGATTTTATGGCCAGATATAAATTACTCAAGGAAATTGGCGTAATACTTTAATCTTAATGATAAATGTGAAATATTTGTAGTATTTAAAATCATGTTTTAAAAATAATTTTTCTTTTATTAAAAATAAAATATATTATTTTTTAAATTTGTTGAAAATAGAAAAAATAATTTTCAATCAAATTGAATTATATATTTTGTTTAAATGTATAATAAATTTTGCAGACAGACTGTAAAAGGTACATTTTTTGTCGGATTTAATTTAGGTTCATTTGCTGACTATTGATGGTGCTGTGGGCTGCCTAATTGGCCAGGGGAGGAGAGGCTAACGAGGTGCCTCCAACCTCAGCCACAAATGCAAATGATTTTCAATTGCCAGCATATAATCCCACTGAAGCCAGACCCGAATTACAACAACGACGACGACATAAAAACCAAACACACGTGAAAACTTGACAACTTTCGTAGGAGGTGAATTGGGGTGCGGGTTGCAGCGACGATGAGTTTCGCTGGGTTTGAGGTTATTGCCGCACAAAAACTTTAATTAGAAAGTTTTTGTCACATGCTGGGTGCCATTGCCGCATCGCGTACTTGTGTGTCAATGCTGTTGATGTTACACAAAATGTTCCTCTCAACACGTGAGTGTAAAGAAAGAGACAGAGCAACAACGAGAGTAAGAGAGATGGGGATATTCGCAACACGGTTGGCGAAACCTGTGACGAAATCTGTGCAGCGAATTTTAGAAGCCATGCCGGTATCAAACCACAGAGACAATCTAAACTTTTCGAATCAATTTTAATTACCATAAATATGGTTGAACTTTTCCACGAAATACACACACCTCACTGAAGTGGTGAAAAGGATAGATGAGGGGCAGAGATAGAGACAGTCAACCATTCACAAGTCGAAACTCGCGTATTTGTCATTTTACTGCCTACTGACAGTCTGGCAGACAGACAGACAGACAGACAAAGACTGTTGGACTGTCAGTTGCCCTGTAGCTCTATGGGGACCCAAAGTTTTTGGGGTCTTGCAGTGCAACTCTCTCTCTCTGCCACAGTTGACACATTGTGTTTTGTTGACATTGTGCGTACAACATTTTCGGCTTTGCCACAAAGTGTTTGCAATGCGGGCACAAAGTCTGCCACAGGTAATTGCCTCAAATATTGAAATGGTTAACAGCGTATCAAAGGTAGAAACAGATTTTGAAAATATTTCCAAAATCAATGCTTAAATTTTCTGCTTAAATGTGGAAAGTTCTCAACTACTACGGCACGTAGCGAGTTGTGCCCCAGTGAATTTCGTTTATTAAAGCAACAACTATGCAATGTTATCCTGTTGTCCAGGCTAGAAGAAAAAGAAGAAGAAGAATCCTTCAATGTTGCAAAATTTCATTATGAGTTATGCTGTTGGGGACTTACTTCGAATACTCGAGTTTGTGTGTATTTCATTCGAGGTAACAAATTGTGAATTCTGCAACTGTCTTGCCCGCAGAGAACTTTTGAGGGAAACCAAGACAGAGCAAGAAAGAGAGAGGGGGAAAGGGAGAGGGAGACTAACTCCCTCTTGAACTCGTTCGCAATTAATAGGCAAAATGTGTTACAATATTTTTGATGGGAACCCAAGTGCTCTTTGGCTGTTGACTGTTTTACGGGTTTATGGCCACAGCTTATGACTGAAATGAGAGAGAACGAGTTAAGGAAAGGTCTGGGTATTTCTTACCGTTAGAATGGCTGTGTGGGGAGAGTTCGAGAATCCAGGAACGTGCTGAATTTTAATTAGCTTCAATTTTAATGGTTTTGCGGTTGCTTACTTAGTTGCAGGAGGGTTGTCTCTCTGAAGATGCCATTGTCACTTAATGGAGCCAACAAGTTTTCAGATTGTCCCTCGCTAACAGAAGAAAAAGAAAGTTCAAGTATTCGGCATTTATATGACATAATAAACAATATCGTATAGGAATTTATCATCAATGTCGGGACATATGAACAATTTGCAACCTCAAATGGGAAGTGAGAGAGCAGAACAAGTAAAATGAGAGGAAACAGAATTATACGCATGAATCATCAGAATTATCAATCATATTCGAGTGGCGGCAACTTGGCAAACATCGGGGAACCGATACTCGGCGCAAATATCACAGGACCAACATAAGATACACTGCGAGGATAACAGTTACATGCCACAGTGTCGTGCTCACATTAAGTGCAACATAAGTGGAAATCAGCAAATATAATCTAAATAAGTGGTTGTTAAACAAAAAATTCCTTTCTTCAGCTTTTTTTTTGGCTTTGTTTTCCCAAGCAAATCAGCGGAAGAGGAAAATTGGGTGAGAAACAGAGAGAGAGTGAGGTAGGGAAGGAGTCCTTGTGCGTTGACATGTCTTATATAAATTTGTTTTGGCAACGCTGTCAACTATAATGGACTCTTGTTGAGTATCATATCAGGATTGGAAATGGATCCACAGCAAACGTCATACTCCAAATTGAATAAAAATGTTAATGCGCACAACATGTATGAAAATCGTTGAGGGGAATGTGGGGGAATGAAACGTCATGCAATCAAAACAGAAAGTCAGGCAGGTAATCAAACTTGTGGGTGAAACAATTGGGAATTGAAAACAAAAGCGGCTCACGTTTAATGAAAATGAGAATGAAAATGAGAAAGAAAATGAGAATGAAAATGAGATCGAGAATGCGATTGAGCTGAAGTATGTGTATGTAGTATATAGTATGCGTATATATTGATGTATATGCTCACGAAACGATAAATCAAAATGAGAAGAGTGGAGTAGAGGTGAGCAGAAAAAGAGAAACAGAGAATTATGTACAGAAATAAACACTTGAAACGTGGCAGCACTTAAGAGGCGCCCGAAAGCAGGCTTTAAATTTAACGCATGCTACACAGTCTGTAGTGAAGTTTGAATGCGAGTGTGTGTGCTTGTAGTGGTGTTATGTCGGTGTAGCGATGATGAGTTGGCAAAAATAAAAGAGGAACTGACGCCCAAAATGGCTATCAACTGAATGGACTCCACTGCACAGACAGACACTAGTCCGATGATGGAGGGAGGCAGTGAGGGATAGAAGAATGGATGTATAGCCGAATGAATGTTTCACTGGCCAACAACTGGGTGAGGGG
This sequence comes from Drosophila quadrilineata, assembly GCA_018150725.1. Taxonomy (NCBI): domain Eukaryota; kingdom Metazoa; phylum Arthropoda; class Insecta; order Diptera; family Drosophilidae; genus Drosophila; species Drosophila quadrilineata. The sequence goes on from JAECWN010000375.1 coordinate 2,262,479, forward strand.
CAAGTGGCAAGTGGCAAAACTTTCATTGCTTTTATTCGCTTATTTAACACACATTTTTCGGCCATTTTGCGCAGCATTTTATAGCAGAAGCCACGTGCCAATTGAGTTCCAGCTGAAATTTGCATTGTCATTTTGAAACAATTAGCAGCAAGAGCAGCAATTTTGCCACAGCTCGGCATATGATAAGCATCACCATCAGATTAAATATGGTATATTCATCATCGCTAAATTATATGTAATGAAGTTGCTGCTCTTGTTTTTATGACCACGTTCATTCATTCATGTCTTTCCTTGCTGTATTAAAACTCCCATTCATTAGCTGCATAAATTGCTCTTTAAGGGTTATTTTTATGGTAGGTGTATTTTTGAAATTCAAAGATGAAATGAGAATTAACCATAAACTTAAAATCATTTTTATTTTCAACTGTTCTCTTCTGTAACTCAATTTTGTGTCTCATGCGATTTAATTCAACTTTTCAACAACTGTTGGTATTATGTGCGCAATGAAATAATTGATTTACATTCCCCTTGAATTTTTGTCATTATGCACAACATTGACATTCATACTTCATATATATTTAATTATTAAAGTATAATGTATTATGCTATTCCATGTCTTTATTTGCCGATATGTCTCCTCGTTTTGTGAAATCTCCTCCATATGTCGGAGCATTTTTCATGATTAATAAATCATGGCATAATCCCGAAGGCATTAAATGTTCGGCATGGCAGAATGCGGGCATGGGTAATCGATACGGAGCAATCCTTTTACTAAATAAATAAATAGATTAATGCCTAACTAATAGCAAAGGGGGACGCCTAATGAGATGCCCCAATGACATGCAGGTCGCATCTCGGTGATTTATTGCCTCTAAAATGAGATCGAATGCGAATATGTAATTTGTATTTATGACTCGCCGACAAAAATGTACAATAATTTGTTGCATTTTTATACAAGTATTGTATTTTTTTGTAATGATTTAAGCTGACCAGAAAAGTGGAAAAATCACATGGACATGTGTGGCAGGAAAGTGTAGCTAAAGCGTTTTTCAATTTATACCAGAAATTCGACAATTTATTTCAATGAAATTGATTTGAGTCTGGTACCGCCCTGCCATTGATGTGAATTGTGTTGGGCACGGGATGCCACAGTCCATGCCAAACGACCAGCAATAAAAAATGTACAAGTATCAAATATGTGTGTGTATTTTAAGAACAAAAAAATTGTGCAGAAAATGAAGCGCATTTTGAATGCGGCACACGTAAAACGTTGTAACAATTCAATCAGTTAGCGTCGAATAAAATCGTTAGCTACCAAATTGATAATATTTGAATGCAGCACATTGCAAAAATTTCTACTGCAATGGACAAACCAGAAAATCGGTAAGGATTTTAACAAACAGAGAGAGTGCCAGCAAAGTATCTTAAAGATACACTAACTGGAAGTACGTTTCTTTTTGTTGCTCTCAGCTTGATACATGGTAAAAGTTGCAGCTGAAAGTTTCCCGTTGCTTAAATTTGAATTCAAGCATGAATTTCTTATGTAATCAGCGCTGGGATTGTCGGTCAACACAACTTTCCATGGAACTGCAGTCACAGCCAGGAAACCCACTCACACCCATACACACACCCTCCCACACACGAGCACTTCATTAATGTGAGAATGTCAGGAAATGTGCGAAGCAGATGGCGGTGCAATGAATGGATGAATGGATGATGATGCCATTCCAATGCAGGAGGATTGTTAATAAGCGCACTTCCACTTTGCCATTGGCTACGCGACTGCAGCTCTGCGACTCTGAGATGGAGACTGCGACTACTCTCCTGCTCCTGGTCAGTTGGGACTCTCCTGGCACGTGCATACCCTGATTTCAGCTAGTTGCTGGGGCTGGATGAGCTCTGATTTTGTGGTTCGTTAGCAGGGAGCATTTCACAGGCTACCAGGCAAGCAGGCAGGCAGGTGATAAAAGTTCAATCTGCCAGCCAACTTTCAATATTGACTTTAAGCAGAGTTTTCCAAATAAAGAGAAATTTTGTTTGTGGGCGTGGCATTGAGTTTGCAATTCATTTGTGGCAGCACCAATAGTAAGGCAAACAAAGCTTGGCCAAATCAAAGTATGTAGTCAAATGGAAGCCAACAATTACTCAAACAAGGAAAAAGCTAGAAAACGGCAAAAAATATCGCATGCATTTTTATTTATTGCATGCAATTTATGTCGTTTTTTTTATGAATTTATTTTTGTTGTATGTTTTTTTTTTGTGCAGCCATTTGAAAGCGGAAACCTTTGTCATTATGCATAGAAACAGAAAAATGCAGGTGAAGGGGGAATATGAGCTCCAAAAGGGCGAATATTTTATATTTTTTTTTTTGCAACAAAACTCACTAATTTTCTTTTCGGCGAGCTGAAAACAGACAACACGAAGCGCTCGACAACAGTCACAAAAAAATGAAAAAACAGGAAAAAAAATAAAAGACAACGTTTTCAGTGACGAAAAATGAAAAACCAAATGTAGGGGTGTGTGAGTTTACTAGTGCAAAAGAAAAGAAAAAGATGGTTGCAGTGACACGGAATCAGTGTTCAGCCAACAGCAACAGCATCGACAACAACAACAACACATGAACAACAGCAACAACAACAGCAACAACAACAGCAACAACAACAGCAACAACAACAATAAGAAGTGAAGAAATGCCGGCAAAACGGGAAACACAAACAAATGTCACTCAACAATTTTTATGAGTCTGACAAAAGTGAATTATAGGAATGGACCCGGGACGCCGACTCTTTTTCTAACGCAATTTATCTACGTTAGGCGAGCGTGTTTCTTCATCCTGCCACCCCCCTGTCCAACCCCTAGTCCACCTTCCCATCACTGAAGTCGCACATCCCAACCTAGACAAATGGAAAAGTGTTGAATTTTTAGTGCACTATGTCGCCATGTTGTTATTGTTATATTTTTTTATTTTTTCTTTCTATTTGTTTTTTTTTTTGCTTTTTTCCAGCATTTAATTCTAGCTCTGTTTGTTGGGTTGTGTTGTTGCTGTTTCTCTGCTTGTTAGCTGCTCAGCAAATGAATTACAATACTTTCACACACACACACACACACACACAAAGACAAACAATCACACTCACAGATACATACATGCTCACAATCCCATTTGTGGATCATAATTTTCACTAGTTTGTTGTTTTTACTTCTGAGTAAGGTCAAGAGAATTGGCCAAGAGTTTGTTTGGCAACGTCTCGTGTTTGGGCCATTGGGTTGACTTCTTTTTATTTATGCTTTTAATTTCCTTTGTTTTCCTTGTGTCTGCCACTCTATCATGTGTTTTTCTTGCCTATTACTGTTTCTGTCCTTCGTTGTGTTTTGTTGCCCGTTGACATGGCCAATATTTGAGAGCTTTGTCAATGTCTGCATTTTGAGGTTGGCCATTTTTGGGCTTATTGGTCAAAATATTTAAGTGAGTTTTATCGGCTACAATTGTTGGCTTGGCAAAATCAGCCAAGTGACTTTATAAGATGGTCTTACTCAATAAACAGTTATTTCTAACAAAGTAACTCGAACAACTAATATTTGAATATTTATGACTAATTATGAATTTGAAAATATTTTTCAATTGTATTTAATTAATTTATTATACTAGTAACATGAATAAATTAAACAACAAATTAATTCTTATTTAAGAAAATCAATATATTTTTTGTTTATTAAATTATCTAATTAAAAATTCCAAAATCTTTCATTTTTATTATATTTTTTTATTTTTCTTCTAAGCAGTAAATTTTTCATTTGACGTGCAAGTTTAATTTAACGACATATGAGGCTAAAATACAACGTGTTTACCATACGCAGCTCTTAATGTAGACGGCTTTTATTGGCCATCTGGCTTGGGGCCCTAATGTGGCAAGTCATTTTGGATGTGGAAAATCTTTTACGGGAAGCAACACATTAAAGTTGTCTCAGCTTCTTCAAGAGTGAAGCACCTACACACATACACACACACACATACCTACACACAGACTCACATAGATGGAGGAGATGTTGGGTTATTGCTAATCAACTCACGTTTTCGCTGCTCGTTTCAAAATGTATTTTGTGACGCCATTTTGAAGTGAACTAAGCGACATCGCGTCTGCCATGTGCTTATCAGCAGGCTTATCAAATTCATCGCCATCCTTTTTGTATTTGAATGGCGAGGGACGAAGGACATCGAGAGAGAGGAGGGGCGTGTACCGAGTGCTAACCGGTTTTTATATGCCCTGTGACACTATTACATTTCCTTTTTAATAGTTCTGTTTTTCGTTGGTTTTTTATATATTTTGTGGGTGTTCTTTGTCAGTTGTTGTTGTTTTTTCTTATCCATTTTTTGTCAGTCGCTGATTAAAAGTTGAAGTCGATCTGAAGTACATCCCTCAAGTTGGTGAGTCAAGTCACGCATTGAATTGCCATTGTCTTCCCTGCTATTTATAAGCATTGTCTATATCATTTTACTCTCCCTCTCTCTTTCTATGATACATACATCTACCTATCTCTCTCTTTACGATTTCAGACGGGCCTCTCTTTGTGAATAGTCTCCAGCCAGTTGTCTGTCAGCAGCATGCGCATTTATTTGATTTACTTGTGTCCTGAAAGGACTCCACATGAAGACTCTGCATGAAACGGAGTCGGCAGCAGCTTGCCTTTCAGCTTTATTACTGCTGCACTGCCTCCAAGTGGGGGGCAGAACTCGTTTCACTTTTGTTTTAAGTTATAAGGAATCATTGTGGGCGCAATGACAGATGCCTTGCATTTTATGGCCAACGATCTTTATTTAATGCCTGCTATTATTTCTAAGGAGTATGTGCGAAACCTAAGGAAAAGTGTCAGGAATATAAAATTAAAATTTGCTTACGATATAACTTAAATATGCTATCAGAAACTGTTCTCGATTTCACCCCAACTTTAAATATTTGAACAAGCAGCTAATTATCTGGGAAATTCTCATGCTTTCCCTTCACAAAGTATGCAAAAACGAGCGAAAAGTTAAGTAAGTGAAAATTTCAATCAGATTTTCGATGCTCAACTTAAATTTTTAGAATTGTCCTTACCAAAAATGTGAGAGAATTCTTGATGAAAGAAGTAGCAATAGAGTTGACAACTTCATTAATATCTTTGCTTTAAAGTCGAATATGTTGACAACTCTCAAGGTTTCTAAAAAATAAAACCCCTTTAACGACATTTTGTTGTTTGAATGACGAAAGCGTTTCATCAACAGGACAACTGGTTTCTGGTGGTGATATCCTTAACATTTTCTGTCTGTGTTTGCTTTATGGCAAAGTCCACACAACACATACATGTAGAGAAAATTCTATTCTAAATTTGCAACAATTTTGCTTGTTGCAGTTGGGAGGGAAGGCAGGCTGTCTGAAAATATAAATAAATTGTTTGTTATACATGGCATTGGCCAGCAAATTATGGCTGTGCCGGGAACCCATTCCTTGGGGTGCACAGTGTCCATGCCGACGCCCACGTTGAATCTAATTTTCCGCAGATTTCACCATATATATATGCGAGGAGCACTCTCTCAGTGCCTGAAACAAGGAATTGTATGTGTGAGTGTGTAAGTGTGTGTGTGAAGGGACTGTTGTCATGCATTCAACTGTGGTTTGGTTATCCTTGTTGCCCGGTTGCCTGGACTGGCGACAGTCGACAGACGACAGGCGGTAGCCCCTGGCTTTTTGACTCTAATTTGCATGCACTTTTCCAACCAACACTTTAAGCTGTCCCCAATGACGGGCTCTGCTCTGCTCTGCTCTGCTATGTCCTGGCCCTCCTTGTATGGTTGTGTAGCTGCTGGATACTGGTGAAGTGACTGGCTTTGTCTTCGATGCGGCAAGTGTCGTTCATGAAATTGGCCAACAGATTTAAGTGGCCAAAATGCATCCAGATAGATGCAAACACATGCCAACTGAAAAACACTTTTCTTAATTGGCAACACACTCGAATCTCGAAATGGAGATGGAGATGTAGATAGAGATGGGAATTTATATAGAGCAGAACTCGTACCTGGAGTTGAGTTGAGTTGTACCTTTAGACTAATGCCCAGATAATTGCAGTTAACAGTTGGCATATGACCATTTATAACATGCCACATGCTGCATGCCACATACCATTGCTTTATTTTAAACGCTTTCGCCCGTTTGGCATTCATGTGACGCTCTCCAGGATTAGTCACAGCATAGCCACAATGTGAATGCCACAATGCAACCAAGAGGCACGTAAAAGCGCGTCAAGGCGTCACTTTACTACATATGTATGTATGTACATATATACCACATATTATACTATGTATAATTGTATCTCGTTCGCTTCACACTCCTGTATGCCTTCTGTCTCTTTTCACAGACTGTGAGTATCTCCATGTCTGCCATAAATCTTGCTAACCTGCATTGTCCTGCGGCCGGCGACGCAGCCTTTGAAATGCCAGTTGCCAGTTCAACTTGCCCATAAGTGGCTTAAATGTTGATTTTCAAACACAATGCGAGAAAAAGGACATTGCAGGAGGGTCGGTCCCTAGCAGGGGAGCCAACATTGTGCCGAGTGGCAAGCCTCCTCCCCTCGCACAGCTTCCAACTCCATCTTTAAAGCAATCTCATCTCATTCCCGGATCCACAGGCAGCTAGCTAGCAAGCGTTGCCTCTGCCTGTGCCGTGTGCCATGAATGTCCTTATAAATTGTCTGCAATGTTAAATGTTGCATGTGCCTCTCAGCGTGGGTTGCCTTTGACTCTCTCTCTCTCTCTCTCTCTCTCTGTCTCACTACAGCTATCTTCCCTCTCTGTGTGTGTCTGTTGTGCACCACAGAAATTTATGGCGTTGCCACATACACACACACACACACAGACACCAGCTTGCAACAGCAACGAGCATTGCAACTGCCCCAGCAAGGACTGTGCCACTAATCAGCACACGTTTTAGTTGCCGCTGCCAAGTAGCGGAAGCTCAAATTGTTAAAAGCAATAAAGCTAATAAGTGATGTGGCAAATGTGCGGCCTCTAAGCTCTCCACGACTCTCCACACCACCCACCACCTGCCTCTTTTAACACCATCTCCATTCCTTTACCCTCTGCTTCCACATTCACGTGCAGGCTTTTAACCATGACAGACTCTGCAGCATTTCCATTTCTATTTCCATTTCCATTTCCACTTCCATTTAGAGTTCTTCATACTAGGGCTAAGTGGAAATACGGTGTGAAAACGATCAACAGAAATTATTCCATTTGAAAACAAAACGATGTTTAAAGTTGCATAAATGCTGTTTATAATTTTAGAATATATTTTTATTAACAAAATTAATGTAGTTTAACAGAATAATTAATATTGCATATAAATAAGAATAAAATAATAAATTAAAAAATTCAATTATTAAAAATAAAATCACACATAATTATAATAGTTCATAATAATGTCTGTCTTACCAAAGCTGTTTGTTACGAACTAAAGCCTTACTTCATGACAAAAGCTCAAGTATTTGAAAAACCAAAGTGTACAAAATTAAATGTAAAATCTAATAACATAGGCAATGTATTGTATTTTTTCTATGATTATCCATTTAAATGAAATTTAATTAAAGTATTTACTTAGCATTTCAATATTTATTTTAATTAAACAAATGTGCCCCAAGCGATGAAAACGTTGTTGTTACGCCAGTTGCCAGTTGCCTTTAGCCAAGGACGGGAAATCAGCAATTAGTGACAGACAGAAGCAGGACCAGACTGGGCCAGGGCAGGGCCAGGGCAGGATAGGGCGGACCCGGACTCGGCTAGTTGCCCTGAAGCGGCCACAGTTAGCAGCCAACAGTTACCAGATGGCGCCACCCCCCAATCACTGGGACAGGCACGCATTTCCGTAAGCGCCAACTGCTTCCGGTGGCACTTTGCACTTTGACTTGCCAGCCACACACTCACACACACACACACGCCTGTCTGTGTTTGTATGCCGTTTGCAGGACCTTTGTGGGCTGTTACCTCCACTGGCTGTGCATCTTCTGCAGGACTCCTCTGCTGTTGCTTCTGTGTTCTCCATCATGTAATTTTATGACTAATTAGTCAGCTACTACGTCAAGTTGGCAACTGCAGCAAATGCAATGTTAATGGGAAGAATGGGGGGAGGGTGTGGGGGGCAGAGTGATGAAAGTGGCTGCGTTTAAGTTTATAACGCATTGTGTGGGCGTCTCTTGATCATTGGGGGGCGTGGCAATTTATTTGCTTTGCTGCGCTTTTAATTGCTTGCAAGCAGAAAATTTTGCTGCCTTTTTTATGGCATGCCCCGTCTTCAACAACGTAACGTCACCAGAGCAATCAACAGCAGCAGCAACTACAACAACAGCAGCAACAACAATTTCTACAACAATAACAAGCTGAGCATACTGCATAATAACAACAACAAACAACTGCCTCCGGACTGTCTACAAAGTTGAGTTGCAGTTTGTTAGTTGCCTGCTGCCAGTTGCCTTCATTGTGCGCTTTGTTGCCATGCCCCAAACGCCTTATTTCCTTTGCCCCACACCACTCTATATATTTCACAACCATTCTCTCCATCTCTCTCTCACTCTCTATCGCCGTCTCAACTACAACATTCTTTGTTCTTAGTGGGCTTTGTGTAATTTTGCCGTAAACGAGCACAAAGCGGCAGCTTGAAGACATTTCTGATCCCACTCCCGATAACAATTTGCGTTAATTTGTTATCGCTTTAAGCCGATTTTAAAGTACACATTCCCAAATACAGATCTCTTAAATAATATGCTGCTTATTAATTTGCAAGCACAGACAAATCATGAATCATGTTCATTTTGCAGCTGACAAATGATTTCCGCCACCAAATTATTCACTTCCGTTGCATGTAAACAGAAGTTGGCCAACACCTGCTAAATTCTGGCCCAAATACAGTCAACACAGTCCGTGTTGTTAAATTGTGTACACGAAAATTTGAATGACAAGCAACTAATAGAAGTTGTTAATAATTTCGAATGGATGCAGCTGACAAAAACTTTGGTTACTGAAGAGGGACCTTTGGCGGCTCTTGGCAACCTTTGGAATCTGGAAGCCTTTGCATCAAAATTCAGGCAAGAGGACAACAAATGGCTTCATTTATTTGGCAGCTTTTGTTTGCAATGTCAGCAGCTCAACTTCCGGCCGAGAGCTAAGAACGTGGCCAACGAAATCGTGCTTTGTCTTATTTTGCAGCACTAAAACTTTACCTTAAAAGAATTAAGCTCAAAAGTCATACTGTGATTGCAGCACTTGTAATGCCTGAAATAATGTAGAGAAATTTACTTATTTATGGTTCAATCAGAAAAGTGAAGATCTTGTCACACTTTCATTTTAACAGACTTAATATACAATATATTAAAAACAAACTAAAAGTTTACATAACTATTAGGGAGACGTACTCAATCTTGTTGATGTTCTATCAAATTTACAAATGTCATTAATTAATGATGTTTATTAATTTATTAATTTAATTACAAAACCGCTCTTATTTCTATAAAAGCATTCTCATTTTAATTAAGTGATATATCATACTCCTTGAGATCACCTGTTATTATTGTGTAATAATTGTTCATTGAAATATATGATGTGCCATTCGATATATGTGTCAAGAAATATGTTTGCAATTTGGAATCAATATGGACCTCAGGTTGTCCCAGTTCAGATGGTGTATCCCCTCGGTCTGTAAGCATATATCGTGACTTCGGCATACAAATGGGCCGAACCCTCGCTGAAAGTGTCAGAGGTTTCACCAGTGTAAGTAAAGCCAAGTGTGTGCTTTTAAAAAAATATATCAAAAACAAAATGTTATGAAACTCATAATTTCAATAATTCACGTATAGACTTACTAGACGTTGAGTTCGATTTTGCGAATTTCAGCTTTCTCAAGTCCATGCTCCTGCATCACATCGAAGTCAACGGTATGTTTGCCCAAGATGACAAGGGTGCGGTAAACCTCATGCGATCTCTTGAAGCATTCGGCGGCAGTCAGCACCATGGATGGGTGTATTATAACTGCCAGACATGTGAACTTGAAGGTGGTGTTGAAGCTATAGTAGTAGATGCTGACCAGCCATGGATCTCCATCCACAGTTGGAAACTTCCTGCCACAATCGGGTTTACAATACAAATCCGATGTGGAGCTTCGCCTCCACTCTCCACTACTATCGCAAGTCATTTGTGTCTCATTTCTCTTCGAAATGTAGCCCTGTTTGCAACTCTTGGCTATTTCGGTGCCCACGTCGAGAAAGTCCCTCTTGCAGTCAATAATATTACCTCCTTTGCTGCAGATGTATTTCACACGCAGGTTCTCCTTAATTTTGCAGACTTTTACGCATTGGGGAAATGCTGCTTTCCACTTTCCATTCTTACAAGTATTTACATCCTCACCCCGTAGCCTGTGATTCACACGACACTTGAACCGCACCGTGGTATCATGGGACACATTGTATCCTTCAATGAATGGTAGTCCATTGTACATGGGTGTGATTAGAAGTGCTTTGTCATCAGATGGCACCTGACAACTCTTTGGTATATTCGTTGGGGCACTGAACTTAGCAGTTTCGGATGGATCACTTGAATCATCTGGTGGTATATCTGAGCTTCCTTGATTAGTTCTTTGAAGCATTGGTGAGAAAGGCCAATTGGCGTCAAGATTCAGGTTATTGTGTGTGTTGCAGATCGATTGAATCTCGTCGCTACCATCGGCACAATCTTGCCGATGATTGCAGAAGTTTTCTCGGGAAATACATCCCCCATATTTGCAGCGAAAATAATGTTCATTGCAAAAGCTGGAGATACATATGTCAGCTATTTCATCGGATCCGTCAGAACAATCGGGGACTCCGTTGCATACTTTACTTCGTTTTATGCATTGCTTGTCCGAATTGCATTCAAAATCTTGGAATGCCTTTGAACTTGTCCATCAAATAATTAAATAATGATAAATCAATTTTACGATTAGTATATAATATCATGAAAATTATTGTATTACCCACAATTGCTGCCAGATGATTTCTGCAGTTTCTCCTGTTCGGTTCTATTACCGCACTCGAATGGATCCTCATCAGTGCCATCCCAACAATCCTTTCTCCCATCACACTTCATTAATTCACTGAAACAGGCTCCATAAACGCATTTATTCTCCTCACATTTGTTGTTGTAACAATTCTCAAACGTCTCATCGCTTCCATCTGAGCAATCCAACTTCGTATCACAGAGAGCCTTCTTCGAAATGCATTTTCCATTTGAGCATTCAAATTGAAAATCAAAACAGCCAGTTACTATAAATTCACGTATATTAAATAATTAATGATTTATCTTATTAATCGTTTTATAATTTTCATAAGTACCCATTTGTAACAACTGAAGTGTTAGGCATAGGCCTAGTTTTGATTTAAATATGTTTAACATTTCAATAAATTTATTAAATTTTTATTTTTTCCAGATTCAAACTTCACACAATTGCTGAGCTCTGCCGACTGAAATTTCAACAATTTAAATTTAATTTTATATAGCTTTATTTCATATCGGAAGCGTGCACAGTGTGTGCTCCTATTGAGCAATGAAATATGTATAATAAATATTCCAAAATATTTAAAATTTTTATTTTCGTTTGCTTTAAAATATAATTAAATAATACATATCACGATATGTGTATAATTAAAATATTAATTTGAAAGTGAAGTTGGCATTTAAAAAAATTGCTTCAGATTTTCTTTTATTAGTCATTTAATTATTATATATTTTTTTTGTTATTCGTTCATTTTAATGATATTTTCTTTTCCATTTGAACCACTGTGACTTTGATAAACAAATGACGTAAGTTATACGCAATATAATTTATACTTATATTTTTTTAAGAGAAATGCTGATAAATGCTTGATTCCCCAGGCCATTGTTCGACCTACTCTTTAAACTGCTGGTAATCTTTAGAAATTTTTAAATTTTTTATATTTTTAATGTATATATATATTCTAAATATCACAAAGTTTTTTTCTGTATTTTTTTTGTATGCCAGAAACTCGATTGTTAGGTTCGCCTTTAATTTGCATTGCAATGTTCAACTAGTTTTTTAATCAATAGGCTCCAAGCGAGTGAAGTGCGAAAAAAGAACACTTTTATCAATTTTCAACAAAGCCCAGAAATAGCGAATAAATAAAAGTGTAAAAATATTACTAAGGAACAAAATACTAACTGAAAATAAAAACGAGAAAAATTAAAAATCTATGATTTGGAAATGGAAGCGTGTGCAGTTGACTGTGTGAATCGTTTGAATTGTTATTCTTTGATAGACGTGCCTCCAAATTTGCCTTCATAAATTGAAAGGCAATGCAAAACAGAGCCACATTGGAAGCCAGCCCTGTAAAACTCTTAAAGTACTTTAAAATTTTTCTATATCTATTATTAAAAATTTAGTTATGTTTTAAATTTAAAGTTCGTTAAGTTTGAGTAAAATATCGGTCTGTGACTGTGGCAAATTCTTTTTTTTTTTAATAAATAAATTTAATAAGTGAAGAATCTGTACAGCTTAAAGTAACTTAACATCAAATTCTGTTGCTAAAAACCAAATGCACGATAGTTGCTCTTTGATGGGAAGGAAGGGTAGTTAAGAGTGGGGGAATAAATAGAGCAACGAGCTCACATAGAAGAACAAAGTGCACAAGTGACAATGGAATTGTTCGCAAATTGACAAACAAAATGCGCTTTTGTGATTCGGCAAACGGCAAAGGACTTCGACAAGCGGCATTTCACATGGCCAAGGGGCGCATACGTTATTTGGATTGACATGAACAACCACACACACACATACACACACATACACATACATATACACACAGTCACTAATACATGGGCAAACTGACAAATGAGTACAAATTGCAGTTGTAGTTTGTCGTTGTGCCACTTGCTTTATTCAGATTTTATGTTTGTGCATCTTCTCTAAGGACAACTGTATCAACTTCGATAACAACACACATATACCCATTTTCACTCTTTTTCCAAGAAACAATATTAGCGATAATAAAAATCGGAGGGAGTATCCATTTTATTTGCGTCATTGATTTTATTATTTTCCACTGTGCCTTCATATTTTATTCATAATTATTGCAATCATTAATAAATAATTATTTCACATAGTATACGCCAAATGAAACTTATCGTAATTAACTTATTTGTTTATTAAAGGGTTCAACTTCGATTAAGAACCCGCATATTAATTGAGCAATAGCGATAAGAAGTAAAAAATCAAAATCAAATGAAAACTTATACAAAATAACAATAATCTCAGTCGGAACTCAGTTTTCTTTACATAACTAAAATACATATTATATAACAGCTGCCTGTGATTGTTTATACACGATATTTAACAAAAATACAAAAAAAATAATAATAATTATAATAATTTGAATAAGTTTTTGATTCACATTTGTATTACTCAATTAATAAAGCTTAAAACTGTGTGGTGAAGAGCAGCTGGAATTTTTGGCCATGGCCAACACAAAGCTGTCAACTCCTGCACTTAGTCAGGACCAGAAACTCGACCAACCGGAACCGAGAAAACACGATCTTGCGGCCATTTAAAGAGATGAGAAAATCCCAAAAAAAAGGTCGGGAAAACTTTTAGCAAAAGTTTCCGTTGCCCCAGTGGAGAAGGGATGTGCCAGGGAACTGACTACTTGCTATGTAGTAGCGGGGAGGAACAGCGTGGTATGGTATGCTGGCTCTTATCCAATTAAGTCATAACTCAATATGTGCTGAGAGATATGCACTTGGTCATTACTTAGGCAAAAGGCAAAAATTTTACCCTAATAACTTTTGAGCTGAAGCTTTCTTCCCACTACTTTTCGAGTTGGCGGCAAGCAGATAATTTTCACACCACCAGCTAGCTACGTTTCCGTGTAATTTCACCAGCACAGTCCTGGCCAGGACACTGCAGTGAGAGCTTCACTTTAGTTTATGCCGAGCAACAGCTAGCCGAAGTAGGTCCTGGATTGCCTTGGCTTTTACGGCACCAACGAGGCGCTGCCGCAACTCATTTGCCACTGGCCGAGCCCATCTCCAAAATTCCAAAGTACCCAACCCAAACCCCCAAGCCACATACTACAACGAGATGAAGCTCCAACTACAGCTCCAGCTCCAGTTACAACTCCATCCATCTGCAGTTGAACGCGCTCATAAATTATTTATTTGAAATGTGCAGTTGCTGTCTGTGTTGTGGGCTAACGACGTGTTGCCTGAAGGATGGGGCAATGTTCGGCAAGGGAGCAAGTGTGTGTGTGTCTCAGTGTGTGTGTGTGTGTGTGTGCACTTTTGGCACAGGATATGACACTGACACTCAGCGCCCGGCGCTTGTCCTGCGTCAACAACTTCCTTGCTGAAACTGGACGAAGTTCCCACTCCCATTCGCTCTTTCGCTCTTTGCGCTTACTTTGCTTTGTAATTTCCTTCTGGAGTTTGCGAGAAATGGCCGAAAACCCCAAGAAATACACAGCAAAGGCAACAGCAACAGCCGCCGGGCAGCCTTGGCTTGAGTACGTTGCAAATGACGATTGCAACTATAGAGGGGGGGTAGGGCAGTGAAACAACTCCAGTGAAAAGTCGAGCAAGCTCGTCGGTTTACCACCAGACCCGTCTTTGGGGAGTCCCATTGCTGCAATTGCAAAGTTTAAAGTTTGCGCAGAGATCTGCAGCTGTGTGTGAAAAGTTTCATTTGTGAATTGAAAAATTATTTCCAGTTTCATATGCAGGCGAGAGAGCGAGAGAGTGAGAGAAAGTGTGTGTCATTTACAGGCGATGCCAACAGACACATAGACAGACAAACAGACGGATACACTGATATTCAAAAAGACAGACATTCAGCATTGACAAAATGGAAAGTTGTTGACTTAGTTTCCGCTTCTTTGGACTGCTGTCGGTGCTGTCCTCTGTCTTGTGTTCTGGCTGGATGTGGTGTTTGCCCTGTTTATGTGGCTTGAACGAGTCTCGAGCCTTGACTCTTGAGTCTTCAGTCTCCGTTGCCGGCAAGTAGGCAACACTTTTAATTATGCCGCTTGCCTCGCTCCCTCTTAAGTTGCCACATGCAACTTTCTGGGGTACAAAGATGCTGCCTGCACATATGCAAAATTTGTTCAATTTTGTAATTAAAATACTTTGTCAATTGCGGAAATATTTTAATAAAGTTTACAGCATCAAAGCAAAACAAACTATGAAATAGAAACTGACGTATATACATATATTTATAAATTAGAAAATTTTAAAACTGTATCATATCTTGTTTCTGTCACATTTAATTATGAAAATTGCAATAAAATGCAATTAAATTTATTTTAGGAAACTACAGCATTCAGGCAAATGTAATTAAAAAAAGTTTATGAAGGGACAGTATATTCAATACCCGACAAGAGGAGATATACCGACAACAAATTATTTATTTATTTATTTTTATTTTACTTATGAATTATTTCTTGGTATTTTTTTGCTCGCTAACCGCAATCAGAGCATGTTAAAGAAAATATTGTTTATACGTAGAACAAGAGGAAGACACTAAGTTATTTTTTTTTTTTTTGTTCTTTATTTTGTGACTTGTTGTCGTAATTTATTAAGCTTGTCATGAAGTTGACTGCAATTTACCGCACAATTGTCAACAAAGCGAGCCTCTTACTCATACTTACAGATATACTCAGATATTTGTAACCGCACCGGAACACACACTAAAACAAATACACACACATACATATACACGGACATATATGTATGTATAAGTGTGTGTAGAGCCGCAGACGCGCACGTGTGCTGCAAAAATAAACCGGAAACGGAAATGGCAACGCGGTTGACTGTCTGTATACACTTAAATACATGTGCAAGTGTGTGTGTGTCGGTATGTGTGTGTGTGAGTGTTTGCTTCTGTGAAACTGTGCCCTTTGACAAATATTTCGCTCTCTCTTTGTGAGTATGTGTGTGTATGGGTGGTTATATTAACGGATGCAAAAGTTTGTTGCAAATAAAAAGGTTTCGAAATTAGCAAGTAAAATATGCACACGAATTCCATATGGACAAAAGTGTTAGTGTGAGTGTGTGGTGTGTGTGTGTGTGTGTGTGTGTCCTCTGTGCCTTTTTGGATGCACAGCATCTGCGGAAACAGACTCTTGTGGTATGTGGCATATTTAATTTATTTAGAAGCATCAATAAAATATTATAAAATATATATTATAAAAATATATAATAAAATTCAATTCTACTTAAAAAATGTATCATCAAATAAAAGTGAAGTTATTTATTATATTTTATAAGTAGAAAATACAACTAAAACAGACAACTTAGTTGACTTATGTGGTCACTCTGCATGTACAATCAAAGCTCATAATCAAACAAAATGTCAGAGTGGTCATTGAATGTATGGAAGGGGGAACACGGAGGCAGTTGACAGGACACTGGCTAATTAAAATGGCAAATCGTCAACAGCAGACAGAACAAAACCAACAAGGCTCGTCGAACAACAACCAATTGAAATGCAAATTTATGCAGCAACTGGGCAATTGAGCAGGGGGAATGGAGTGGAGGAGGCGGGCAGAAACCACCCAAAGACCGAATTTCAGACCGAAACCCGATCTCAAATCCAAATGCAGAGGCATAACCCAAAAAACAAAGCATTCAAATTATGCGAAATACATGCAGTCATGGCACAGATACAGCTGCAAATACATCTACAGATACAGCTGCATTTTTAGATACAAATGCCGTTACAATGGCAACTGCAGTTGGAGCTCGGATTTTATTGTGGCAGCGACTGGCCATGATTAATTTGTGAGTCGCGTTTTGTGTTTTGGTCGAATCGCAAATAAATTTTAATTTGATTAATGAATTTCGGCTCACCACTCTTTTCATTGAGTTATCTCTTAAGTGGAAGCTTCATTTGTCAATAATTACATTCAATCTTTAGTTCATTTGCATTCGACACTTCCATTCATTATCTGCCATAAGACGCAGTTCCTTCCGCTTAACTTAAGCATGGGCATCACTGGCATTGTTTGCATTCAATTTCATTCAGTAAAGAGGTCACCTGTCGAACTGCCGCCTATCAGCGTTTATTATCCTTGTCACGTAGCAGGACTAACGCGTCTGCCCATTGTTTACCATGGTAGCTGCAGCTGCTGCTATTGTTGCTGCTGTTGTGCAAACAATTTGCTTGAGTGCTGCAAATGCTCCCAGGTAAATGCACCTACAAGCAGCTCAGCAACCGCAAATCACACTCACTACACACACACACACACACATACTTAGTATCAGACAGGATCAGCGATGACGAGACACACAGATTGTCAGATAATTGGATAAAAGGACGAAAACGTCAAATTGCCTAAAAACCACTAAAATTGTATTTTGATTGATTTTATGTTTTTTAACATTTATAAAAATCCAAATTTCTCGAAAATCGATTGATTTTTGACTAAGTTATGGCAGTTCAAAGTTTAGAGGATGACAATTTCAGGAAAGGGCAATTTAGTCTACTGTTAAGTACATTTTTGGTCATATCTCAGAAAATACTCATCAGAATCACCTCAAATAAAAAGCAAAATATTAGTTATGAGTCCCACAATCGATTAGAGTCAAAAAATTGAATTCGAAAATTTTTTGATTTTTGATGATTTTGTCAAGGGGTTACTGTGCAAAAATGCAAAAAAAACCGAAAATTTGAAATTTCCGAAAATAGGAAAAATCTGAATGCAGATTTGTTTCATATTGAATACCATTTACAAAAATACAAATTTCATGAAAATCGGTGGATTTTTGACCAATTTACGACAGTTCAAAGTTAGAAGAAGAAGGCTCCTTTCAGGAAAAGGGCACTTTGGATTATTTTTAGCAAATCTTTGGTCATATCTCGGAAAATACTAATCAGAATCACCTCAAATAAAAAGAAAAATGCTAATTATGAGTCATATGTTCATATCTCGGGAAATATTCATTGGAAATATTTCAAATAAACAACAAAATGATAGTTATGATTCCCCGAATCGATCAGAGTCGAATATTCTGATATTTGATGTTTTGTAAATGGGTCAGTATTCATGTTTAAAATGTGCAATAATATGAACATCTTTTGATCTTTGGGTTACAAAATAAAACTCAGAATATAACCCATTGAAGAATCTGCGTCAATCTCAGTTGAAATTGAAACTCAACATTAAAGATAAATAAAATAGCTACAGAAAAAAGGGAAATCAAACACAGACTCAGAACGAAATAAACAATGTAACATAGAGGAGAGCTGAAACCAGGCAAGAAAGCAACAAGAACCATAATTTCCTAAAGGACTTAATTATTTTATAATAAGCACATAACACAAGCGAACTGCTCCTGTAAGAGAAACGTTGTCCCAAAGGCGCTAGGAAAAAAAAGGAATCTGCGCGATGGCAAACTGAAGTTGTAAAAGGCAAGCAGGAAACCGTGTAAATGTAACTGAAAAGTTTTCATAGTTCGCTTTTTTTATGTTTGGTTTTTACTTGGACAGAACAGAACGACGAGGACAGACCAAGCCGAGTAAACGGAGACAGGAAAAATCGTAAAAATATTGCAGATTGTTGTGATGTTTAGTTGTGCCATGCTGCCTTTAATAACGCTTTATTAATGTGTACTTAAGTGCAGTTGAGCAACTGCCATTGAGCTGTTAAAACTGTTGAAGCATTAAATGGTTAAGCAAAATTATGAAAATGAAATCGAATCCTCATTTATAGCTGATATAGATAATGCAAGGCTGGTCTTATTGATTTGCGGCTCCACTGATTAAGAGTATCTGTCAATGGAATTGAGCAGAAATATGTTTATCTTAAATATTAGTTGACCTTGTTCTATTTTGTCATAGGACTCATTTGCATAAACCACTCTGTTGCAGTAATATTGACATTCAGCTCTTAATGCGGCAACCGTAATAAAATTGAACGTGCTGAAATTCTATTACACATACGCCCTGTTGGCCAAACCGTAGTTACAGTCAGTCGCAGAGACATGGCCACAGACATGAAACAAACATTTGAACACTTGAAAAACAATATAAATTCATTCAGTGTGGAGCAAGGCATTGGCAAAACTATGAGCATAAGCAATAAAGTACATGCATAGGCCACATGCAGACAGCCAACAATAACACCAACAACACAAACAACAGCAACAATGAGATATAAATAAACGACAATGCCCCACAATTGATACTTGTCCAAAAAGGAACAAGCAAATGGCCAGGCCATCGGGAACAAATTCAACAAATTTATATATGTGAGTCGAATAACAGTTGAATCGACTCTGGCTCAGTATTTGCTGTGGCAAGGGGCGGTGTGTGGTGTGTGGTGTGCGGTGAGAGGGATGGCCAAAACACAGACAGGGATAGTTAAAGCCAAATAAGACAGAGGACGCCCTAGGAACTGAAGAAAATTCATTTGAATTGCTAAACAAACAAACAAACAGGCCGTCGCCCTGGTTGTGCCCTAACACCAAAGTCGATGCTGAAATGGAAATCGAAATCGACGTCGAAGTCGATGCTGAAATGGAAGTTGAACAAAACGAGCTTAATCATGTTGTAAATTTGCATAATTTGACGTGTGTCGAGACAACTGAATATACATATATCGAGCAGAAATAGCATACAGAATCGACTCGAATTGAAATTCAGCTAAAATATACATATATCACTAATATGTCTGTATAAACATATTTCAATCAGCTGAGGCAATCATTGCCAACTCCCATCACAGCACAAATCGATTTACCCACCAAATACAAATACTTATATTTAAATGTGAGCATGTAACTTAAGATGATTAGCTAAGCTCCTTAATTAATGTGAAAAGTCAAGTTAAAAATATCTCTTGATAAGCTCAGTTCAACTTCATTAAATTCCCATATGGTTCATTGCCAAGTTTTCTAATTAATCCACCCTAACTGGATTAAGTAGTTGAAAAACAAGAGGCGTTCTCACTTTTCTAGCTGTCAGTTCTAATGAGCTCAAACTCAGTCTGGATCAAGATCAAAACTCAGCTGGAAGTTGGCCATTTGTATGTGTCGCTTTATGAAATTTTAATCGAAGGTTGCCCTCATGCCACTACGCGTTCAAAACTCATATAGACGAGGCCATAACCATTGCATTTTATATAGGGGACGCTCAATTGCATTTTAATGCGTTCATTTCTGCGATTATTGCAACAAATTGCAGTTCACGTTAACTGTTGAATGGCCTCGGCTTAGTTTGCCATTCAAAGCTATTTAATATATCTGGCTAATGGCCCACCAAGCTGCACAATTATAAGAATTGCATCAGTTTGAAAAAAAAGAAAAAAAATTATAATTCAAAGTAAACTATGTTTAATACATTAAAAAATATATCGGTAGAGATATAAAAACTTTTATGTAAACTATTTTAAATATATATGATTGAAAAGCTCAGTTTATTTTAATTTTTATAACTCATCAAAATACAATTTTAACTATTTTTAAAATATTTAAAAAAAATTACCAAAAATATTAAACTTGTAGGTAAACTATATTCAATAGATTGATTAAATACTTTACAATTTTTATAAACTACTTAAATCAAAGTTAAAATAGCTTTAATTTAAAAATATTTATTATGACATATTTCTAAATCTAGACAAATTATGTTAAATTGACATTAATATAGATAATAATTTTTTATTCATTTTTTTCTTCTATTTAAATCGTCTGCTTTTATAATTTTCCCGTAATTTTTTTCACTTTTCCGGGCATTTTCCTGTTGCTTGTTAAGGACACATTATAATTAAATGTAGCCGAAGAGAGTGCTACATTTGGCCTTCTCCTCCTTCTCCTCCGTTGCAAATGCCCTGCAGTTTAATGGAATTTTTAATTTTTAGCTTGCTGCTCTCCAGCACTATTATTAAACATTTTTCATTGCGATTAAAAATGCAATAAGGCAAAGAAATTGCAAGTGAAAGTGACAACGTTATCAACTCACTTAGGTGGCCATTTTCCGCTAACCCGAAACTTGAGCCCCATCTCAACCAGAAACACCACCGAACTGCCCATCATGGCCAACAACAGCGCAAAGAGAGCGGGTGCAAAGTGCTCCAGATCCACTTCAACCTCGGTTGCCTTGACCAGCGAACAATCTGGCTTGGATATGCTCCACTTTTTGTCATTGTACTGAAGGAGTCCAGTCTCGCTTAGGTGTAGGATGGCATGGGCAATATGCTCACGATACGGCGAATTCTTGGGCATGATGGAGGCGGCTACATAGGGGGGATTGAACATGACCTCCTGCAGTTCACAGAACTCCTTCTCGTCCAGTAGATCAATCAGCAACCTGTAGATGCGATCAATGGCCGCATGAAATGCGAATCCTCCACTCTTGATGCGCAGCGCTCCCTGATGAATGTCGAGTATATTGAGCTGGGATCTAGCACAGATCCGCTCTGTGTAGACATCACGGACCAGCTGATTGGTGGTATTGGTGAATAGTCCATAATTATACGAGATGTTCTCCATGCCAATCTCCAGACTGCTCTGGTGCAGTGCCTGCAAATTGACTATGCTGCGCTGTGTCTCGGAGAGCAGAGAGCCCACGATGAAGGCCCCGTAGAACTGCATCAGCATGAAGCTGAAAATGCAACTGGTGCTAATTAGCACTCGAGTAGATGGCAGCTTGAAGAGATCTACGGCTGGTCCCTGCTGCAGATACGTTTCCATGATGGTGAACCAGCCGAAAGCCACTTGTCCTTCCGCGGCAATCTCAGCGCGCACTCGCCTCTTTTGCTGCTGCTTGGACTGGCGCTGCTCCTGGCCTATGTGCAGTGGCAGCAGCAATGTGGTGCATGCCACCAGAGCCAGCACGCACCACCAGACACGCGGACTCAGTGGCTCAAAAAATATGTTGCGTATGCTGTTTCTACGCGGATGTCGAAACACAAAGTGGATCCTGAGAGGAGCAGAGATTCAATTTGATTTCGATTCGAATTTAGTTCGAGACCGAGTTCGAAATTAATATTCAAATTCCGACCATGACTTACAGTTGTGTGTGCAGGACAGGAGAGTACTGCACATAGTGCTGCCTGTCCAGGACAAAGCGGATGGGACAGAGGGCAAAGTCCGCCTCGCCATTTGTGATGTGGCCCATGACACCGGACCAAGTGCCATTCTGGAGCAACTGCCCCCAATTGTCGGTGAGTCGCACATCGAAACTGCAATCACAGCAGTTGATTACACCCTCTCATCTCGGCTGATTGACTTACCTGAGGTTATAGAGTTGGGCCATGAGACTGAAGAGTTGAAAAGTTTTTCGCTGCATGGGATCCAGCTGAAGAAATTGTCCATCGTTGCTCAGATAGCTGTAGTCGTCATAGCCCGATGGCTTCTCAGTCAACTGTGAATGCAGATTGAAGTTAGGTAATCAAATTGGCATTGCTAAGAGCCGGCATAGAACTTGCCACCGTGCTGCCAATCAGCGTAATGTTGGCCAAATTGCTGCGCCGTCTCCTCCAACTGCTGCTTTGATACTCTGGCGAAATCCTGTAGCCATCGGACGGACTCCACATTCCTTTGGACTCGATTCGCAGAGCTGTTTGCTGGTCACCACCCACCAGGCCGTATACATCGTAGAGCTGCAACCAACTGAAATGGAAGGCAATTATAATTAGGCAAAGGCAAACATTACTCATACGCCGCATTGTACACAACTCACTTGGCTTTGCTGCGCATTGCCACTGTTATATCCGCATCAATGTTGATACTGTATGCTGATAAATGCTCCACAATGATACTCTCATCCGTTCGATTCGTCTGACTGTTGCCAACCATGAACCATGCCACACGATTGTTAAAGTATCCCGAGTCAGAGGCTGCTTGCAACATGCCACGCTTTGCATGCCCGCTCTCGAATATCTCCACAAGAATGGCAGTTCTCGGTGCCTCCTGATAAAATAGCTCTGTGATATTCTCACTCATTCTTGGCGTGAAAAACTGCACAGTGTAGTTGGCTAAGAGTTTGCCGTAGCTCTCACTTTCCCAGGTCCTGCTCTGCTTGCGTCCGGGGAATCGTGGAAGGAGCGCATGCTTTAAGTGCTCGGAGCGCAGAAAGTCGCTGAAGGCGAGCAGGTCATTGGAATTTATGTATTCAATTTTCAGAGCACATAAAAATCTTGCCAAAATTATAAAAACCCATAGAATTATTTTCACTTGCAACTTAATCATTTTATATGGCCACTTGCTCGGCTTTTTTTATACTTTCATTTATTGTTTGTGCTGTGAGCTTAGTTCGAGGATTCCTTTCGTTTTATATATGGTTTTGGAAATGCCAAGGCATATGCATAATTTATTTCTGCCACACGCAACAAATTAATGTGGTATGTGGCAGACATGCAAATTGTGCGTGGGCTGCAAAAATCATGTGACAGATTAATTTGATAATGAACAAAATTAGCCTGTAATAAGATAATCAGTTAATCAGCTAAGTAGAGAGTGGAGAAGTTCTAAATAATTCTAGCAAAAATAACGTAGGCAATTATTTGAATAATAAATTGGAAATCTTAATTTTTAAATCAATTTGTATATGCATACCTTAAATTTTCAGATGTATATTTAGAAAATAAAATGAAAAAATTATAGTCAGGAATTAAGTGTATTTTTAATACACTAAATAAACAATACTAAAAATTTTAATTAAGATCATCATGTATTTTGGAGCATGTTAACTTTACCTTAGATTGATTTCTTTTTACTTTCTGCAACTATGCGGTAAAAACTTTTATTAAAGATTTTTATAAACTTCCCTTAAAAGTTAAAGAGAGCTGCGAGCAGGAATTACCACAAGTAGACGGCACATTAAACAGGACAAAGCTGGCAGCATTAGCGTGACATTATCCGACTGAAGTCAAGAAGCTACGCGGAACGACAGAAACGCGTGTTAACATCGAGGGAAACTTAAGAATCTTCCTGAGTTTCTCTACGTATGTGTCTGTGTGTGTGTGTGTGTGTGTGTGTGTGTGTGTGTGTGTGTGTGTGTGTGTGTGTGTGTGTGTGTGTGTGTGTGTGTGTGTGTGTGTGTGTGTGTGTGTGTGTGTGTGTGTGTGTGTGTGTGTGTGTGTGTGTGTTTGTGGGTTAGTAAAAAATGCAGCACGGCAAAATTGGTGAAACTTGAAAGCAAATCCTAGAGCTTGCAACTTAATTTCGTGGCAGGGCATGCGGACTGGTGCAACGGGTCGCGTTGCATGCAACACGCTGCAGTTTCATTCGGGCAATTTGCTGCAACAGAGCTTGCCACGTGCTGTGGCAGCTAGAGGACTAGACTACGAAATGAAAATGAATTACATTTAATTTGCCGACATTCTGTTGAAAACGTCTTTGTTTTCGCCTTTCTTCCCTTGCTTTCTATCCGTATACGTATTCCCAAAATATTTTTCTATTTTATTCTCCTTTCGTGTTTTTGGTAATCTCTGTGGGCGTGGCCAGAGCCGAGCTTAGTTCTCTGCACCGGTAATGACAAAAACATTCGCTACAAGGCCACATGCAAATGCACACAGCAACATCACAAGTTCTCACTAGCACAGTTCCTGGATGGTGCCAAGTGACAGAGAGAATCACACAGAAACAGAGAGAGAGAGAGAGAATCGACTATGTAGAGAATTGTATGAGCAGCGGGTGAGGGCAATTTCAACATTTTATCGCAGATTTTCGCATCAAATACGAGAGCTGCATGCGAAAGCAAGCGTACACTACAACCAAAAGGAAAATTTTTCTACTTAAAAAGAATGAAGAAAAAAAAACGGCAGAAGAATGCAGCGCGGCACACATGAAGAAAGATATGAAAATTGCGCATACGCCATGTACGCGCGAAGAGCGCAAGTGACATTTAAATATTTCGTTTTAAATTTTGGTCGAGCTGCTTGTGCTCGTTGATTTCCTTTTCTCTTACTGCTTTCCTTTTCCTTTCCTCGATTATTTTGTCTTTCTTTTTCTGTTGCTTCGTTTCGGTTTTATATTAATATGTATGTATGTATATATGTTGATTTCTGTGTTTGCGTGTGTGTTTCCTTGTATTTTCCTTTTGACATTTTGTCACACATGTCAGACGCATCGCACAAAAATCCGCGAAAGAGCAAAAAAATGAAAATGAGAACAACAAAGTTTTCATTTAATTTTTCATATGATAAATATTCTTGTTTGTTGTACGACAGACAGGCAGAGAGAAAGAGAGAAAGAAAAAGAGAGTGAGAGATTGAC
Source organism: Drosophila quadrilineata (assembly GCA_018150725.1). Taxonomy (NCBI): domain Eukaryota; kingdom Metazoa; phylum Arthropoda; class Insecta; order Diptera; family Drosophilidae; genus Drosophila; species Drosophila quadrilineata. The sequence goes on from JAECWN010000375.1 coordinate 2,287,752, forward strand.
GAAGTCAGTGTTGGGCAATGTCTCGATTATCCTGCGGCAAATGTCCTTCACTGTCGTCTGTTTTAGCGTATGCATTATGTTGACTGATTTGGCATCTGACTTGGCAAACTTCGCATGTTCTGACAGTTAATAAATGTTAATTTACCCCCAGCAAACAGTATCTCCTGATCTTATCGTGGATGGATTTTAGCGACTTTTTGGCCGTGTAATTATTTTTAATAGATGGCACATTGATAACACAGTATTTTCCGTAAATTTTCCATTGGGTCGTTGTGTTATAAAATGTTTCTGATTTTCACACAATTTCCACGACAGCTAAAGAGCTTTAGGTGTAGCCATGGTGAGGTGGGTGGAGTCCCAAGTCGCAACATCAACAATGTGTATTTTGCTGAAAAAATAAATTTTAATTAATTTTACAATAACGGACATCATTATAATAATTTGCATATATATTTATAAATTTTTTCTCGCTCATTTTTTTAGGCGTTCGCAGTTGACCTGCTCGTAGTAGGCTCTAGAGTAAATGAAAATAGCAACATTCACAAATACAGATGAAAAAAAAATAAAACAACAATTAAAAAATGGAAAGAAAAAATCGCCCCTGGCTTTGAAATGATTCAAGCTCCTGCAGAGTGGAACTTTCCTCATTTTATTTATATTCTCTCACATTCAGGTACCCAAGAAATATTCCTGGAAATATATGAAAATTGCTTCAATTAAGCGCGAGAAATGAAAATCAACAATTCGTGCTAGGTATGAAAATAATAAAAAGAAAACTACGAAAATCTGAAAAAACAGCAACTGTTGGAAAAAAATTACAAAGAAAATTCAATTTACGCCCTGGAGTCACACATTAAATTGTTCTTCGCCCACAATAATTTAGTCAAAATTTTTAAACGTAATCACAATTTTCTATATGCTATATACTATGATTGTTTGCTCTACATTTCATTGTAATTTAATGTTCGCGTGAAAAGTTTGATGCGAGTTGGGGAAATGAAGGAATTTCCCTCAACGGCTGAGCAACATTAAGTCAACTCATTATGAAATTACTGCTGGCAAAAACGAAAGGAAAACATTTGCGAAAATCGTAGAAAAGTAGAAAATCGCAATGACGTTGACTGGAAGCGCCAGAAGCCGACAAAGAAAACAAATTAAATTTAATCGATTTGTGAAAAGCTGCCAACAAAAATCAACGCAAAAAAAATACAACCAAAACTAGAACTTGGCCAAGGCGCATAGGAAATTAAGTGAAGTGCTGCGACAGGGTGCAGACCAGACCAGCCCAGACCAGACCAAACCAAGCTCAAACCCATCCTCCTTACCAACCCCAATTCACACCAACCACTTGCCTTGAAACAAGCTGAGTTGCTCTGTCTTTCTCTCTCTAACTGTCTCTCTCTCTCTCTCTCTCTCTCTCTGTCTCTCTCTCTCTCTCTGTTGGCATTGCTAAGCGCATCCTAAACAAATTAAAATTCAATTAAAAATAAAAAGATGAAATGCCATTTCAGTGCTTAATAAGTACGCAGGGAGTCCAGAGATTTCCTGCGATATCTAACTGACAAGTGCCAACACGTCTCACTATTTCTTTACACTCTACACTGTGCTACAAAACTATAATTTCCATTTAGAGGATATTAAAAATCGTTCAATAATTAGAATAATCCTAGTTTGAAATTATGAAAAAATATATAGTGTAAAATACACTAAAATTTTAGAAAAATATTGAAAATGAGCTATATGTCTAGCTGCACAGTGCTTGTCGACAGTATACAGACAACAGAGAGTAGTCGAGCTGGATGCCGTTTAATCTCGGCTAAGAGGCATCGCATTCAATTCAATTCATTTGGCAGGAACGCAACACGTTAGCACAACCATCCCATTCACAATCATCAACGTCATTCTCGTTTGCTGCTGATGCTGTCGGATTGTCATTGGCAACACTGGCAAACAGAGTTGCCAACAACAATAACAATCAGTTCAGTTTTCGGGGCGTCATTAATGCCTCACGCAAGTTCAGACTTGAAGCATCATTTCCAATTACGTATATTGCCACTGCGGACACTTGGACACATTGCCGCTTATGATTTTTGGTCAGTTCGTTTTTGAATTTGGCCATTTTCAGTGGCAGCTTAGAGCTGGAGGGGCTGCTGTTGGTCTCATGGTCATTGGTTGTTGCTCAACTCTCATTGTGTCTGCTGTCTCTCAAGGCTGCATTAAAATCTGGCAGCAATTTGCCAACCATCACAAATTATTCGCTAACTGGACAGTGATTTTTATGAGAATACCCTGTAAGAAGGGAGGGGAATGGCAAGTAGCATAGCCATTTGAAAGGTCATGGTTATTTTTTATATATACTATTGTCCTTTCCCCTTCTCTGTATTCATTTCCCAGCATACTTTCCAGTCTATCAGTCTCTACTCTTCTCGACTCCAACTTGAATTTTAACAAGACTCCTCTTGGGTTCTGGCCGAGTGAATCTGTAATATCTAAAGTCGAAGTCAGTTCCGTGTTGGAGCGTGAAATTGTCTGAAGTTTGTTGTGCGAAATCAATTTCAACTGAATTGCTGTTCAAGCAGAGCAGGACACAGAGAGAAAAACAGAGAGAGAGAGAGAGAGAGAGGAGAGAAGGAGACTTTTAATTAGTAATGCAGCAAATAATTATTAATGGATATCATTTTGAATGCAGCTTCAGGTGGTCTCAACTTGGTCAGCAATAATTTCATTTCTTGGCACTCCGAGTGGATTTCCAAGTGGATTAGCAAATCCAGTTGAAGTCCTTTGGCTGCCCGGCTGCCAAGTGGACACACTTCAAGCGTATCTCAATGATCAGACAATCATCTTTGTTCAATTAAAGTTGGCAAGTCCTGTATGACTGAAGGCAATTAAAGGGATCAATCCGCCTTATCGTTTTTTTTTTTTTTGGTCTGCTTTAATCTTGGCCAACAGTAAGGACCAAGTTTGAATTAAAATTTAACCCTTTTACTTGAGGCGATGACCACAAGGCATCCTGTCCCTGACCGGTTCAGCGATGCAATCATGAAAAAATATTTTCTTTCCGGCAGCCACGTCGGAGTTGACGATGACGACAGCAAGGCAAATAATTTTTACAAATTATACGCCCACATGGCAACTGCAAGGGAGAGAGCAAACAAAGTGCCAATCAGCTAAAGTGATTGACTCAAACATACCCATTGATGAACACTTAAGTGTATAGGTGTAGAGTAATTTGAATGATTTATATGATATATTTCTTAACTTCCATATCAATTTAGTATTTCAAACCTGTTTAGTAGTCTAGCTTACCCCCTTTGAGCAACTTTAGTTAGGGGGTATAAGAAACTGAAGAAATTGCGAAGAGAGCAGCAAAAGGATGAAAGTCAGAAATCAGTCGATATTCAATGAGAAAATGGCAGTAACAAGTCAGCCAGAACTTAAAACTTGGCTATTGGGATATTGGGTACTATATTATTCCCCTTCGATTGTGATTGTGATTGTGTTTGTTTCTCTTGCTGCTCCAACTGTACCAATAATAAGTTCAAACAATGGCGGCCAAAGCAGCTACCAATCGTTGGCCATGTTTGTTTAATTTTTGCCACCGCTGCGCCTTCAGTCACTTTTCTGTTATTATTGTTGTTGTTATTGTTGTTGTTATTGTTGTTGTTATTGTTGTTGTTGTTGTTCAACTGGCGCTGCAATTGTTCCAATCGGCCGCCAACTGCTCGTTTCCGCTTTTGTTTTTCGTCCATTTTTTTTGCAGTCAGCTTTTCTTCTACTTGGCCAACAAACAGGCTTCAAATTGAACGGAAGCATGGCACGAGTTATGCTCCAGTCAGGACCAACCGCCCTCAAGCTACCCCTCAAAAACCATCGCCCCCTTTTCAACAGGATAGTCCCACCACTTGCAATCGCCGTCAGCCGTTGGAGGCATTGTTCCATGTCCATGTCCATGGCTGAGCCGAGCACCGTTTCGGCATCTTTTGTTGGGCCATGGCTCTTTATTTTTATATGCTTCTCTCTCATTCTCTGCTTTCTATCTCGCTTTGGGTTTAACCTTCTCTTTCTCTGTCTGTCTGTCGGTGTGTCTCTCAGACCGGACTTCATAGTTGTGCCCAATTTTTCCTGAGCTACGCCGTTTGATTTGCGCTGATTTCTTTTCATTCTGTGTCTCTTTCTGTCTCTGTGTGTCTCTTTTTCCATTATTCCCTGTGTTCTTTAAAGGTTTCTGTTTTCTTTTGATTTTTTTCATCAATTTTATTTTGTTAGTTTCCATTTCATTGAATTCTCACATATCCGTTGCCGACCCCGCCTCCTGGCCATGTGCTTATCCGCATCCTGATCCTCATTCTCATCCGCATCCGCAATCCAGGCATTCAGCTAGTTGCTCAAATTGTGCCATTAGCCGCCGTTGTCCTTGCTGCCCCATTTTCGGCAATACCCCACATTATCCTTGGCGGTAACAAAAGGGTTCTTCCTTCAAACCCATTCCCACACCTCCTCTCCTGTCGTCCTCGTTGTGCGGCCATAAAATAACCAATTTGCATAGTTTAGTTTAGTTGGACGCATCCGATGGCGACACTTGTGCCTCTCTCCCTGCCTTTCTGTATTCCTGCCTGCCTGACATGGTTGGATTGCCACTGGTAACCCGCCCATTCACATCTATGCCTATGTGGGTGAGTGTGTGTGCATAATTGATGACTGTTGACAACAGCCACAACAACAGGAAACCAGTTCAGTCAAATTTTAAATTATTTTCTGTTTTCAGTTTTTCCTTTTTATTATTTTGTGGGAGCTTGTAAATTTCGTTTCGATATTTATGGCGAATCATTCAAAGCGATGGATTAATCCAAAATACCAATCGATGGGATTTACACGCCTCTCATTCTACCCAATAAGAGAATGATCGATATGATAACAAAATTGCGAATTTCGGAGGGATAACAGCGCCATCTAGCGTACAGCTGCGACAATAATTATGTTGGGCAGCTTCAGCTTTCAATAGTATCTCAAAGCTTCAAGTCGATGCTTGAAAAACACTTGAAAATTATTTGGGCGTGACCTGTGGCAACTGCTCAAATTTAAAGTGTGTGGTTGAGGTCATTGCGAGTGGGCTGCCAACTATTTTCATAATCATTTAACGTTCTCTACTTTCTATTTTCTTTCTTTTTTTATTTTTTTGGTGAAGTACAGTGGGAGAATCGAATAGAGATGTGTGTGGCAAGCGAGTTGCCGCCTACACTCAATGGCCATTAAGTTCATCGAAGACTGTTCAAAGACTGAACGGTGTACTCGAGATGTGATGGGGCTCTACTTTTAGAGGGGGGAGTCGTTTTGGGTCGAGAGGCACGAAGAGGGGTCGCCTTGCTAGCGAGCCAAGAACTTTGGCCTTTGGGTGCACACAAACCGCACACTTGGCTCAACAAGGTGGCTGCCAGCACCTGACTCTAATGGCAGCAGGTGGTAACTTTGAGAGTGTGTCTCTTCCTCTTTCTAGTTGACTCTGACTCTGCCTCTGCCTCTCCCTCATCGCGGGCCGCTCTCGTGGTGGACTCTTGAGAGTCAGCCGACCAAGAAATGCGGAAATGACGCACTGTGCCGCGATGGGAGCAACAGTAACGCCATCAACTTTAGAGAAGTTTCAAGGCACTTGAGACAATTTCGCAACTTTCTTTTTTTTATGGTTGTCTGGCGGGGCAAAAAAAAAAAAGAAATTAAGTGAGTTGTGATTGCATACGAGTCCAGGTCTGCAGATTTCAACAGCGACTTCGACTCCGTCTCCAAGTTGGGGTATGTCAAACTAACGACCTCAGCTGACGAGTGTCCGCTTATTGATTTTCCAATATGGCTGCTGCATAATTGCCAAGTCTCTCTGAAACTCAGCGAAATCAATGGAGCGCATTTCCCTGAAAGACGTTCACATTATGGAGCATTATCATTTGACGTTAACTGGCGATAAGCTTGGTAACGGCAACGGCAACGGCAACCGATAATGGGCCACGTTTGCTGCCAAATCGAAGAAATGAAGCTGCACTTAACGCCGACACTTTTGACAAGTTGCGTTGGCGTCTCCCTCGCGCACTTGCCACTTGCCACACCTTTTCCTTATTCTGCTTCAATTTTTTTTTTTTTTTGGTGCGCTGCTTAAATATACCGACCCCAAATACCCTCCCCTTTTTCTCTGTAGATCCATCTAGCAGCTGTCCAACGTCACACTGCAAAAATTGTGTTTTATTTTTGGACGAAACTTAACAGCGAAAACCCAGCTGCATTGCAGGATCTCCTTTTCTTCTCATCTGCCATCACTCCCAAGTTGTTTTTTTTTCCAACAAATTGGATTTGTGAAAAAATCGCTCACCTTTCAGACGGATTAATGGTGTCGAAGCGAACAGCGCACAATAAAAAAAAATATATATATCAAAAAAACACAAGGATCTAAAAGGAAGTGGGAACAGAGATTGGTTTAACGGCTGACAGCGGGTGGCGGCACCTGCTCCACCTCCTCCACCTTACATGGCAGCATCTCGAGGGGATTTCGCCAGTTTGGACTCTTGTAATACAATGAATAAATGAAGTGGTTAAGTAATTGAAAAGCGATTAAGTGAATGCGATTGCATTTCCACAAACGGGAAAAACTATGAAAATCTGTAAATTGATTTGCATCAGTTTAATTTCAATTATTCAAGCGATTAACTGAATGTGTCTTTTTCTAAGCTAATACTCTGAATTTATTCCAAAAGTATTAATAGTGCCAAATGTGCTACATTTTTATTTATTCAGCCGCTTCTTTTAAAGCAGCTTCTGTCTTCGAGTGTCTCTTTAGAGCCTTCTTTGTGCCTCCAACTGTGGCACATTCCAGCTGAGTGCATCCCACACACAAAACATTGAAATGTATCTCTGTGCCATTTCTCAAATTCAATAACATAATTGTTGCCATTTATGCTGCCTGCATTACTTCCATTTCCAGTTTCACACACATACATTCCCCTACATATCTGGTTTCATGGATGGGGCACAATAGATTCTTTCTTATATTTCCTTTTTGTCAGTGCAGCCCTGGCTAATAGCAAGGCATACAGCCGTCACGCCCATGCCGCTAAACGCCCACTCGCTCACAGAGCCCAGTCATTGTTGTCAGCATTATTTGCATATTCTGTGTAAAATTTACTTCCTTTCATTTATTTTAATGCAAGCTCAAAGCACCGACTGAGGTTTTTGGCGCAAAAAAGAAAGAAAAAAAGAAAGGGCATTAAAAAATTTATAGAAAGCAACAGAAAAGTCAGAAACCAGAAATAGAATTATATATTTAATAGATGCTCTGCTGGGGAGTTATTAAAAAATTTTGAGTTTGTCAAATATTTTTAAATTATTTTTTGAAATCATTATTATCAATTTAACTATTTTTAAATAAAAAATATAAAAAAGTTGAAATATAACAAAATAGAATTTCAGATATTAAAAATATTATATTCATACATTTTGTAAGTGTATTTGAAATCGAAAGGACTCTATTGAAAATCAGAATACCGTATTTGCTTACAAACAAATTTGCTTCTTATTATGTCGCTCTTTTTTTCTGTGTGTCTGTAAATGTGTCTATTTGTGTGTGTGTAAATTTACATGGTTGGGGAAATTTTGGCAGTCGGCTGAAGGGAGTAGAAAATCCGGCATGTCCCCCATTTTCCATTTTCTTTCGTTTAGGGCACTTTGTTGCTTTGTGTGCAGTCGCCTTTCGTTTGATTTCAGTCTTTTTTTTTTTTGTTTTCTTAGCTGTTGCAGGCGTCGTCTTCTTACAATAAACTTGGTTTCTTGTAAAGTTAAGTGAAATAGAAAAACGCCGAAGCAACCAGGCAATGTGCATAAATAAAGACCACAAAAACGAAATTTGCCAATAACACCAGGAACTGTGCATGGGACCTGAAACGTGTTCACCGAAGAAGGGGGTTACAAAAAAGGACACCCGACATTGAAACCAATTTTGTTGCTGTATAGCTTTATTTTTTCACTTTTTGTGTTCATAATCAGGGCATTAAATTAAATGCCGGACTGAGTCAGATATCCAGCAGTTGCAATCCATTGACAGGACATCCGCGGGTCCCAGCCAATTGGCAACATCAAAGTCGGGCTCACAAATTTATGTGCTCCTTTTGTTTTGTTTGTGTATTCAGTTTTGTGTTACAGGTGATTGCATTTGGTTACCCCAAACTCCAGGCCCATCCAGCCCCTTTTTCTTTGCCTTTCTCTTTACTGTTTATTTAGGCCATAACATTTCGACTTGTTGGGGTGTTTGCAGCAACCAGAAAGTTATTCCTGCTGGCTTGGGAAGGCAGAACTTTGCAACGGAAATAATTTCTGTTTGGTGGCTGAATTTAAAAGCAAATATTTATTGGCAATAATACAGCTAATGGCTTGCAAGAGTGCCAATTTAAAGTAATCAATATTCACAAATATATAGAAAAATATTTTACGATACTTAAAGGCACGATATCTTCGAAATCAATACTCTTTTAATTTATTAAATTTCATACTTGTATTTAAGCCAAAATATTAGATGCAGGAAAATTGATAAGTTCTATAAATTGCGGTTGAAAATCACAATTTACAGGTAATATTGCCGGTCGATAAATTGTAAACTGCAATCTGTTTACATCCATATACTGCAGTAGTGTTGTTTGCCATTACGTATACGCCCAGTTGTAGTTGAAAAAGTTAACTTGATTGATGTGAAAAACTCTCGCTGAATGTCAATTCAACATAATTGAGTCCTCCGCTTCACTTAAAATAAAACGAAGGAGAAATTCGAAAAGGAAAAGCAGTGTATTTATATATGAGGCAAAGTCAGCGTCATGCTAACTGTCAGATTCGCCACATTAAGAATGCCACATGTCGCGCCACAGCTGCAGCTCAAAGTCACTCGACTGCAACTCGCCTCTGCAACACGGCAACACATCAATAAACCCAACATCGACAGACTTCCAGACCCCCGGAATCTGCTGCTTAAGGCACCGAGGTGCCACACACTCAGATTGATGTTAATATCAACTCCCACATCGCCCCTCAACACTTCTCTTTGCAAAATTAATGACCACAAATAAATGCTCTCGACTTCAGCCCCAGGATGATCGGGTCAAGAAATTCTAGTCAAAGTTAAGTGCCCAAAACATGCATCAAACTAAATATATACATGCATTTTTATGTGCTCTCTCCTGTGTATAAGGATACATGAGCATCAGCTGTGGCTGGTCTAGTTTAAATGTATAGACACCTCTTGGTATTCTCAGCTGGACGCAGTTGTTGCTCCTAGGCTCCAGCTCCACACAGCTTCTAGAGACCATACATCACCTGCCTTCTGTTTGTGACCTACACCAAGAGAGTTCAACTCGTCGAACGTCGGGACGGAGCACATATTCCGACTGATGTCTCTCAGATATATATTATAGTATTGATACTCTTCCGGGAGTCACGTGAAGGGGTAAGTGAGAAAAATCCCCTTTGTGAAAAATATTGGGAAATTTTCAGTATGAGGGGCATTTTCGAAAATGAAGCAGGACAATTATAGAAATGAGAATGAATTATGAAAATATTTTACTATAAAATTACAAAAATATATTTTATTTTAATAAAAAAAGAACCATCTAAAATATTTCAGCCTTACAACATATATGTGTAGTATATATCAAATATGAATTTCATCATTTTGCTTTTGGTAAATTTTAATCTCTCACCAGATTTCTCTATATCTTACTTTTATCAAACTGCGCATGTGCCAAATTTTCTCAGAGTAAAAAGCATTTGCCGAAAACGAACCATTTTTCAGCCATGGGTAAATTGGCGCTTTAAACCAATCGGGTTTTCAGAAGCGGTTAGAGAGAGATATTTTGAGGGTCTCTCTCGTGAAAACGGCAAATTGCCGCTAGACGAGACATTGAACAATCCTGTCCAGAGAGCTCCAGCATACAGCATAGCCCCCAAAAGAAAGCCGACCCGAGAAGCATGGATTTCTTAGTGATGATGCATTGAATGTGTGCGAGAATATTGAAGTTGGTAAATCCAAGGCGATCCGGGCAACGGTAAAAGCAACAGAAACAGCAACAGCAACGATGACTGCTGACTTGGCTCGACTTGCTACACATGCCTGCCAGCAACAATATGCACACACACGCACACATACATATGCATATCAGAAGCCTAGCTAAATGCCACGCCAAAAAGTATGCAACGCTTAGTAGTCTTGGCATATTGTGGGTTTACCATTGAGTATTGAGTCGCATTCACCGAGTGAAACTTCAATGCACCTGACGCTTCTCTCGAAGTCTGACAATCTAAGCAGTTTACTGTGTCAATATGTTGCGCTGACAGAAGCAGCGACAGAGAAGGAGACAAGACATAGACATAGACAGAGACAACGACAGCGACAGCTCTCGACCTGTGCCAGTTCCCCAATCCCTTGGATGGTTCCCAGCCGAGTTCAACTAGCGCATCCATAACTTATGCATGCAAATTTCTCTCGTTGTTGACTTCGAAAAGGTAAGAGACAAAAGCCACAAAAATAAGGAAAGCAAAAATATACACAAAAAAAGCGAATATAAAAAATGTGCAGATAAAAACGCTGTTGAAATTTGTGCAAAATGCGGTTATTGCTGCGATTATTTTAATGGCTCCTCTCAGTTACTCGTCACGCTCCCAACTTGACGTACTTAGCCCAAAGCTTCACTTTATTTTGCATTGCAGAAATATTTAACACCTACAAAGTGCACCACGAAATTCACAAAACGATTCGCAATTTACATTCACCATAAAATATACAGACATATATAGTTTCAATTTTATAAACATTTTGCATTTTTAATAATTATTTCGATCGTATTTTGCGCATTCTATACAAAATATATAAATAAATAATTACATCTCTCTCTCTCTCTCTTGTTAAATTTAAAATTATTTCCACTAAATTAAACCTAACACTATTGAAATACGATTTTTTCGTAACGGTAGTTGCTGCAGAACCCTTCTTCCAATTTTGACATACAACTCCATAACTCAGTGAGAAACTTTCTCTGCAATTTTACAATTTTCTTAAACTACTTTTAGCACGACTTTCTGCATGTATTTCTGCATTTACGTTGCTTATTTTTAATTTAAGCTAAATATTGCAATGACATTTGAGGCGACAGAACAACGCACAGTTGCAGTTTCCCAGCTGCCACGCCCACGCATCTTCCCCCATACCACCTCCCCCGTGACCTACCCCATGGAATCATTTGTGGAGCGCGTGTCAGCCCTGCTTATATTTTATTTGTTGGCAAAAATTGCATTCATGAATAATTCATTGAAGTGAAAAATTTGCGTTCACTGTGCCTCATTTTTAGGAGACTACTTCTTCTCTTTTTTGGGGTATTTCGTAACAAAATGAAATATACAAAAAAATACAAAAAAAATATATATATATAGTATGAAGATGGAAATTATATTTACTTTTTTGTGTTGTGAACATGAGTATACACAGTTTCCACACCGCTGTCCGTCCAACATGTTTTGTAATGTGTGGCGGTTATCAGCATTTTGGGTTAATATTTAATGTAAATGACAGGCGGCGTGGTGGCCAATGCTGTGGTTGCCCCGATGCTGCTCCCAGCACAGACACTCCCTTCAGTCCACCCAGTTCACCCAGTCCATATCCAGCCACCAAGAGGCACGAATATGCAGCTGGGAGTAGCTTCAGCTTCAACTTCAGCTGCTGCTGCTGCTGCTGATGCTGCTTCTGCGTGTTATGTAAATGTATGTTGGTTGGTTCCCCGGAAGAGGCAACTCTTTATGTAGATCGAATATGCAATGAACACTTTTGGATGTTTCTCTGTTTCAGCTACTTCTCCTCTGTTCACTTTGGCTGAATTTATGCGGCTGTTTTTGTCCACTTTTGGTGAGAATAAACTCGTGTATTCGAAATGCACTCTGTGCCAACCACAAGGAAGGACATTCTCTGTTTGCATTATAATTGTAAAAATATGCAGACTGTCTACAATAACTTTGCGACATTCCGCACGCTGCCAATCGCAATGGCAGTGAATATGCCCACACTATGGATATGGAAGTTATCAAAATACTTGCAAACTATCTAGTCAAAATTCTGAAGAATAGTTTACAAAGAATTTTTGGTATTTTACAACACTTTCAGACAAGCAATTTTAACTATATGAAAAGTCATTCAACATGATATACTCCAAACGCTTCTTATCATCTAATGGTAAACTATAGAAACGTCGACTTGTATCCTTAATTTCCGTTCTATTGTGATATGGTGGCCACAAGGTTGTATAAGACATGATCCTGGTTTCAATGAAACATAAAGTTTGACAATTTTATTTTTCATAATATTTTATCAGAACTTACTTCACAAAATAGGCAGAGTCTCTGGCAGTTGATTGGTTATCGATTAATTTTTGAATTTCGCTCGCAAATTGCCTTTCGTACTTATTCACACTTTTTAAGTAACGCTCTTTGCAAATCATCTCACTATAAAAATATTTCATGATTGTCAGAAATTAAATTGATCTCAAAGTAATTACTAAGGCACTTTGAATTTGGTGTAACTTGGGTAAGTACTTAAATATGCAGCACGATTCACATATGCTTGATAGAGAGAAATATCACTGACATTGTATTCTTTGATGAATTCCTTATCCTTCGAATTACGGTGATTGAAGTTTTTAAATCTGACCAAGACATCCTCATTGGGAACATCGATTTTGGATTCATCCGATGATCGTATATACGAGTAAAAGCGGGGCTCCAGTGAGTGCTCGGTCCGAGTGGTTCTCTGCGATGTCATAATGGACATTTTGTCAATCTACAACGACTTAGGGAAAATTTTGAAGGAATTTAATTTATTTTTAAGTTGGCAGATCACAATACAGGCGTGCTTTGAATAGTTTTCTAAGTAAGGTAGTGTCGACTAAAATAATCGATAAGTTTTTCAAAGCTTAGTTAGTTACAAAAAACCTTTAAAATATAATAGGCGATTTACTGCCTAAATACCTTAATTTAATGAAATAAGTCTTGAAAAATAGTATAATTTTGGCATATTGACGATAAATGTTTTGTGAATCTATACTTTTATTTAATAAACTTTTGGCAACGTAAACTATGTACATTTACAGTTTTTGTAATGGTAATATAATTTAAAAAGTAGACGAATAAAGTTATAAATATTTCATGAATCTTAAGTAGCCCTCCACAACTCTTGGCTGATAATATATGCGATTCATTTTCCCAGCTGCCGGTAAAATCAATAAACTACAGTAAACCATAATGAAATTATCAACTATGTATCATATACTTGGTTGAACCCGCATTGACTCGCGGGCAGAACTCTGCCACGCCTCACGCCCCTTCCATGCCACACACCATGCCGACAACGCTCTCGTTCGTCTCCATCCCTCAAGCTCCTTTCAAGCTCAACATTCCCCGTAAAAATATGCAAAATATTTTAACCGAAAACCTTTCAAAAGATTGCTGCGTGAAGGGCGTTTAATGTGTGCGTCAGAGTCAGTAACCGCCGTGAGTATAGGAAACTCCCACAGAGCGGGTTTACGTGGCGTATGTGTAATGTTATTAAGAAGCCAAAAGTCTATTGCCAATGACTCGGAATGGAAAGGAAACCAAACAGGTTTATATATGCTTCCCAGTTTTGTAACAGTAGAGAAAAAGACAGATAATTGAGAGGAGTTGTTGAGAGGGGCATAAATAATGCAACTAGTGCTTGTATCATAGAGAGAAATGCATCTTAATATAGTCATAAAATAATTTTTTGACAATTTGAAAATTAACCTAAAAATATAAATTTAAAAAAAAACTTTTGTTCTTGTAATAACAGAAATATATTATTATTTAGAGTAGAAGTGTTGAATCTTTAAGATCATAAGCAAATGATATCATAATTTAATAGCAGCTTCAGTTTCAACTATGCTGCAATTTTATATTTGCCTTTAGTGTTAACAGCTCTCATTGTTCTTCATACTATTTTTTTTTCTCTCTGTTTAGCACCGCTAACCCTTGGCCAGTCCCTGCTTGTACTACTAAGCGCAACAGAATTTATGGTTTTAATCTTTTGGCTTCAAATTTTTTCGCCTGCCAACAAAAATGCCTGCAACAGAGCCTGGCACTAGCCAAGCCAATGCCAAAGACGATGAGAGTGAGAGTGGAAGTGGAAGTAACCCGGCCTACGACGACATGAGCCAAGCACGCTGTGAAGATTTTATGGCTCAAGGACGTGGGGCTCATTCACACTACACTGCACCACACAACACTACACCATGCCGAGGACCATGGACCAAGCACCAAGGACCAAGGACCATACCGCATCGCAGTGTGAATTTGGATTTGTGCTTTCATTATAAATGAGCGAGTCCTGTTCCGTTCGCAGCTCCCCTGGCATGGAGGCGTTAACCGAGGGGCGTGTCCCGCCAACATTTCACAAGCGGAGAAAATCCAAAGAAAAAAACTAAAACGATGAAAAAAATTTGGTGAATTGTGTAAAAAACACAAGAGTCAAGCGGACGACCAGCAAATAAATCAAATTAAATGAAATGAAATAGTTGAGGATTTTGGCTGCTGACAATGGAATCCCACTGCCATATTTAGGCCACCTCATTTCCTAGCCCCATGCACATTTCCTTACCGTCGCTACGCGGCGAAACCTCTGCCCTCCCCCCGCAGTGAATAACAAATAAAACAGTCGGCTCACCAGGCAGGAGGTGCAGGACGACAACTGGAGCTGAAGGCAACATCGAAAACAACGAAACGAAATAGTCCCCAGACATTGTTGTCATCTTGTCTGTTTATTCCCGCCGACGACAACAACGACGACGATGATGACGATGGCACGACTCAGCGTAGGTCATTCCGTGTGTCCTTGCCAAATCAGGCGTGAAGCGGCATGCCTACGCCGAGAATGTCCTTGGCTGCCATACGCATGCCAAAAGGATAACAACAACCACAGCAACAACAGCTCCTCTTGCCGCTCTCAGTTAGTGGGCCGCAATTTACCGTGCTGAGTGTATTAAACACATCTGAATAACTATTAAAAGGATGCCAACCGATATACATACAAGGACAGGACATTTATAAGGCCAAGTCACACACAGTTATGGTGTGTTGATATTCCTGTTAAACTCTACAGATAAATGTTGACTGTGTGTCCAACACCCGATAATGCTTAATGCGAAAAAAAAATAAAACATATTACTTTAAAGTCAAGCTCAAGTAGAGTCCTTTAAAGTGAGAGTAGCATGAGGGCAATTACGCCGCTAAGTAGGCAACATGCACATGCCAAATTGCATTACCCATTTTCTGTCATTGCTCCTTTGGCCGTTGCTATAAATAGTTTCATAGAATAGCATAAATAAAGTGGAGAAGGTATCTGGAAGTTGGGGTGAAAATTGGACACGTGGCACACTTACCGTTAGTGCTCCTATGTAACTCGGCGGCAATCGACCGGCACTTCATATCCTGTAGTTACACAAACACTGGCGACACATCCTGGCACAGATACAGCTCTTTGCAAAAAACAAATACAATAAGAAAAACTAAGAGTATAAAAAAGGAACGAGGACAACAGCAAAAGACACTCAATACTCTGTCGAATATTACACAAAATGGCAATTTTGTGTTTTGCTTTCGAAAGTGGAAGTGAAGCGATGGTTACATTTTGGCAGCGTCAATTTTAATGGCAAACGAGACCGCAACTGCCCATCAAGGAGAGGACATGGCACAAGGACTTGGCAGCAAGTTACCTCTGACTGCTCAAAATCAAATCAAATTGCACACTCAAGTTGCAAGTTGCAAGCAGCAAGTTGCAAAGCGCCTCCAACGCGACAAATCAAAATGAAAATCAAAACCAAAATCGAAATTGCCGAAAAAAGAAAGAAACGAAAATCGAACAACGAAATAAGAGACAGAAAAAGAGAGAGACAGAGGCTAGAGAAGATGGAAAATGCTGCAGGTGCCGCTGGGCAGGATGAAAATAGAGCGAGCGACGAGCGACGAGCAACGGAAATAAAATCAAGCAAATTGAATGCGATGAGTTGAACGTGGGAATACGTGCCAACAGCAATAATAACAACAACGACGACAACAAAAATAAGGACAACAGCAACAACAGTTAGGATAACAACAACCATAAAAGAAGTCGGCGAAAAACACTTGAGATCATCGGTAATTGCTGCTGACAAATCTACAGGCAACTGCTATATCTACAAGATACATACTATATACACACACATATATACAGATATATGTATATATATACAAGTTATACGCACTGACATAACAAACCGAAACGTGAAGACTGCGACGACAACTGCCATTACCATCAGAGTCAAAGCCCAAACATTTCAGCTGGACAATTCACAATTGTCGTGTCTTTCGTTTCCGCGTTCACATTTCGAATCTATTTGTGGCTCGTCCCACTGCCAACCCCCTGTCCCTTTCCCTACCTCTAGGACTCCCCTCGTCTGCCTCGTTTTGGGTCTCTTCCGCTGCTTGTTGTCGCATTTTGGGCACTTCCGCTGCCACTCACCAATGTCTATTGCCATACATCAGCGTCAGAGCTCAGTGTTGGACAAATTAGAATTGCTTTGAGTTTGGCTTCTACCAACAACGTGCTGATTCCTGCCCCTGCCCCTGCCCCTGCCCCTGGCCCTGGCCCTGGCCCTGCCCCCGTCCCTACCCCTGTTCCTGTTCCAACCCACCGAGAGTAGACGATGGCCACGCACCTAGTTGCCAGACGCTGTGTGTTAATGTCCTGCAAACGGATTTGTTTACCATTTCATTGAAACTCGCGTTGGCAAGTGCCAGTCATTTCAATTACACTAGTCAACAAAGTTGCTGTATAAATTATCAAATTTATATTATATAATTTTATTGAATAATAAATAAATCATAATTATTTCATTTCAATTTAATTGACTAAATATTTGTCTAAGATTTTCTCAACTTTAATTTTTTTTTTTTTTTTTTGTAGCTTAGTGCCTTTTGGCTACCGCCGTAAATAAAGGAGACCTGCGTGAAACTGGGCAATAGATAACTGCAGAGCATTCAGCAAGATTGAAGTTGGCCCAAAATTTCCGACTGCATAATGAGCGGCTCTTCGTTTATTTATGGTTTTAAGAGTTGCAGCCAGAATATGCCCACAGTTCACAGTTCAATGGCCATAAACATGTCCAGCAACAGCAGGAGTAGCAATAGCAGCAGCAGCCTCAGGCTCAGCTTCAGTTGATAAGTGATTTCTTGGAATCGTTCGCCCAAATAGATCCATTGGCAACAAATGCGCTGCCATGCAGACGTGACAGCAACCCAATGTACTGACTCTATGGCTATATTAGACCATTGGCAATGGCATATTTAGTAGGGCCACAACGCACTTTTTCGGTTACTCCAAGTTGGCCTGCCCAATGGACTGAAATGACGATGACGATTATTGTGACTTTTACGGCAATTTGTCTGTGGGTGCAGTTCAATGACAACGAAATACAACGAAATACAGCACAACTGCCACTCATACACACAACACAGGGTCAAGGACTTGGCCCTTATTGAGATATGTCCCAGTCATCCCCTGCCCATTTCCCATTTTCCATGCCCTATAGAATATAACAAAACAAAACAAAATGCCTCAAGGACGCAATCAAGACAGCTTAAAAGTTTTCTAAGCTGCTCGCAGAAAACCAAAAAAAAAAAAAAGAATAAGAATAAGAAGAGTAGGAAAAACAAACGAAAATAGAAAAAAAAAGCCAAAAACTTGCAATAAATATAGCAGAGAGCTGAGTGGAAGGAAATTGGTGGCAGGATACAGCGTACAGGAGAGTAGCAATGTTATCGGTTGATCAGTGCGCCATATTGAAACTGTTGCTGCAAATCGTAATAAATATCGAATGTGTGAGAAAGTGTGCGTATGTGCGTTTCTGAAGCTTAAAATTTATTGCCCAGCACATAAAATTCCTGAGCGTTTTATGTGCTCACAAGATGTACTACGCGCTGAGATTTCAGCAGCTTTCCAAGCAATCAGTGCAGTTTAATAGTAGTCTAGCTCCAAATTTTTAAAATGAGTATTATTTAAGGTAAAATTCAAAATCTCTTTAATTTGTGCAATTTTCAAATATTTTTCGTATCTTTTTTACAATCTTTTCGATTCCAATATCAGGCTAATAAACACTTCAATCAGCACATAATTTCCTACGTAGGCCAATTCAAGTGCCACTCAATGAATGTTGACTCTCTTTCAGACTCTTCAGTTGTTCAACTAGAAATGTATGCCACACACTCACACATACATATAAACTCTCATATACTGCCACACACCCACACACATTCAGCCAACTCAGTGTGTGGCAGCCACTTCAGTATCACAAATGTTTGGCCTAAAATGAGGCCTATTTAAGCTGAACAATTGCTACCATTCGGCACCTTACAGCTGTTCCCCCTTTCCCACCACAACTCGAACAGTCGATTTGGCCAGCGACAGACGCACACAGAGCCAACCGCTTGGCATAGTTGTTGGCCTTAAAATAAACATTCGAATTGAAACAGGGGGGAGTGCGCAAGTGGGAGCGTATGAAATGCAAAAAAGTGTTGCCTACTTTTCAGCGCGCGCTCCCACTAAAACGTAGAAAATCAGGTGAATGAGCACTTTAAGTCTTTGTTTCGGCGAATTGAAATGAAACAGCATACAAACGAAGCCCAGACCAATAGCAGCAGCAACAACAACAGCATCAAAAGTGGCATTTTAATAGGATTACAACAAGCGAGCACCAACAACAATGCCACAACAACAATGACAACTGAAAGCGCAATGCGAAAAGTTAGTAAAGCGGAAGCTAACCACCGTTGTTGGTTGTTAGCCATTGTTGTTGCCATTGCTCGTTTCAGTTTGCTGCCCTTGTTACTGTTATTGTTGTAACAGGCGGTAGTCGATTGTCTTTTTGACTGCCTCCTGGCTAACAGAGACCGTCTCTCTCACACTCTCTATCTGTTGTTAGAATTGTCTGAGCAGGGCCTGACTTTAGGTTTCATCATAGTTCCATAGTTGACTGTCAACTGAAATTTTGAATTCCAACTGTAATTTCTTTCTCTTTCTTCCTTTAACATCAACTTTATGCCAATTAATTTGCCTGTTTACATTCTAATAAATTGTAAATGTAGATATTTATTATGTTTATAGTGCAGTGCCTGACTGTTCAACAAATTTACATACATAAGTAGAAAATAATTTGAGAAGGTAGTCTGCATCCCTCGCTAACCTGAAATGTTGCATTTAAGTCCCGCAATTGGTCAACAACATACCCTAATTGTATAGCAAACGTTGCCCCCACACCAAGCAAGGACTCAACTCTATTCTGTTGTGCTCGTCAATGCATTTGAATAGTCCGAACGGATACGGTCATGTAGGGGATGTGCAGATAGAGAGGGGCACCCTTTGTTGATAGTAAGCATAGCAGCACTGTAAACCGAGTACCCTACACTGAATTCAATTCGACATGGCAAAGCCAAACCCAAAGCGAAAGCCAAATGATAACAACACAGTTGTCAGCAACAGCCGTCGGTCAAGTTGCAGGATGTCAAACGTCAATGATGTGCCCCAGACAGACAGTGGCAGCAGTTTGAGGCAATATTACAGGGGGAAACATAGAAGGCCTGATCATGGTTTACTGACACGTAATGACAGCTAAACATTCAACACTCGACAGCTACTGTTACTGTTACAGTTAAACAGACAGAGGCAGGCAGAGAGAGGGAGAGGAGGAGAAAGAGGAGAAAATGAGTACAGGAGGTAGAGAGTCCAACAGTGGGACAACTGTAATCATTTGCTGGTGGCAGTTGCCATTAAAATCGTCGCTGGCGAAGCCAATGGACTTGTGCAGGTCGCCTTTCATTCGGCAGGATCTGCCATCATTTTTCGGCCATCAACCAGCTAACGTAAATGCGTGACTTTTGGCCATTTAATGATGATATAACGGGCATTGTCATTGTGCTTTGTGCACAAATAAACAACCATAATCAGCATCCAGTCCACAGCCCCTCTTCCAGTGCCTGGCAGACAGAGAGACGAAGAGACCGAGCAGAGTTTGACTCTGCCTCATTTGATGACATGGCCTTTCAATGCCGTTTGTTATTAATGCGCTTGTTTGTTGCCTGCGCAACAATAACGCATTTAAAACAACAGCAACTACACCACCAGCAACAATAACAACAACAACAACAATATCAACTACATCATTACAATGGCCAAGTAATACAGCATGACCTCGCTTAACGCCCCCGCAGCGACTAACGATGCCCGATTAGGCAGCAAACGGCAGCAGCTTCAGTCTCTGCCTCTGCCTCTGTTTCTGTTTCTGCCTCAGCTTCAATGGCCACCAGCAGCGACGCCATTGCTTGTAGCGGAAACGGAACTGTACAGCAATTTTCGAGTGCCTAAGCAGAGTCGCTGTCGACTACTACCACTACTCAGCAGGTCATTTGTACGGCTGATAAGTTGTTGACAATTTCACTTGGCTGGAGTTTATTGTTTCGACTGAACTTGGACAACTTGGCTAATTTAACTGAATGTTTTGATCTCGTTATCATGCGTTGATTGATTATGCACGCACCCAACTTGCTGACCGTTACATTTATTTTTTCATTAATAATTTATTATCATGTTATCATTGTATATTTTAAATGAGCTGCATTTATTACAAACTGAGCAAATCAAAATCAAGGAAATTTAATATAAAATTCAACTTAATTCAAAATGTTTCAAGTAGTCCTCATATCACACTTTTAACAATATAAAAATAAATAGATTTCATATTATATTTATATTTGTAAATAAATTCCACAAAATAAATGTTTATATGTGGAGCATTTAAGCACTTGACATGAGCATTTCCTGTTCCGTTTATCTCGCTTGTTTCACGTATGATTAATGCAGTTTCCAGGTTTAATATCAAATTTTTTTTAATAGAATAATAATATTTGAATAAATCTGAATTTATAAATAAAATTAACGACACTGACAGCAGGCAAACACAGAGTCAAAATGAAAATGTAACTTCCAGTTCCTGCACATGTAACGGATATGACAACGGATACGTTCAGAGAGAGTTTATTGCATCAATTCCAATTGAATTTTGTAACCGAGAGTATCTCTCTTTCTTTCTGATGAAGTGACCGAAATACCCCATCGAGACACTCGGGAAAAGAGGAAAAGAACAACCCAACCGGACTAAAATGAACGGAGTAGTAAAGTTCATTGCGTACTATAAAATCGAATCGAAGCACTTAACAAATACTTGATTTAAACTAAAGGCCCACGCTTCAATAAGTTCGCTTAAAAAAAATGGAGAAAAATAGTAAAAAAGAAGGAAAAATGTAAAACAAAATAAAAATCCCTTTAGCAAGTCTTTGGCGGGCGTTACGGCATTCAAAGTCTGGTCTCACTCAAGCAGCATAAGTAGAAGTACAAGTACATTGACTTTCGGAGAGCACTGTGAAAAGTTGAAGCTGCAGCTTGCTTTGCCTCTTACATACATATTTAAAGTTGTGCTGGTCAGTCATGTGCATGGAAGCGTTTGTGAGCTGAAAGCGAATGAGAATGAGAACGAGGAGGGAATTTCAGAAAGAGAGAGCAGTGTGAGTGGGTTGAAGGTTGCAGGAAGTGAGAGTATTAGCTGTCCGGTTGGAGCTGAAACGTTTTATTTCTTAATTTTGTTTTCGGCTAATACTAATTTGATTTTGCTGTAAGCAGGCAAGCTTATTGACCCGTGTCAACTCAGCTTTTACTTTCTCCACAAAACGCAATTTGCATGAGGATTGGCATTGGGATTGGTGCTGGGATTGCCTTTGGAATTGGGTATGGCAATTCGCATTTGCCACTGGGATTGTGTTTGGGATTGGGTCACTGCAGTTTCTCTAACAACAACATTCAACTGTGTGCACTCTTTCCCCAATCACTCTCTTTCTCTCTGTCACTGTCTCCGTGTATCTATTCACATTGTGCTCTCTCGTTATTAGCTGCCCGTGTCAGGCAGTTTGTCGTACATAATGAAATACATGGCTTACATGTTTCGTTGAGTTCTTCTTCTTCACCCTCGGCCCCCCCTTGGTGCATTGCATATGCGAGATGCATGTTGCATAAAATGCCATTTGAATTTGTGTTTTGTTGCACACATACAACTACTGACAAAGAAACGTAGACAGTCAAACAGACATCAGTTCACGCATACTGTATTGCCTTACAGTGGCTGCCATAGTTTGGCGTCTCCAATGCAAATACGTAATTGAAAAATGCGCATATCTTAGAGCTGGCTTATTGACTTCTATTGGACAGTTAGAAAATGGCATCCAGTTCAACTTAAATGGCTGGACTTTTGCCATTATTCAAAAGGATACAGGCAACCCCAACTTAAAAGCCAATAAGCTGAGTGCTGCCCTTAAGAGTGAACTTAAGCACCATGGCAAGTCAACTGATATTAAATGATGAAATAGACAGTTGCCTTTTTAATAAATACATTGAAATACAATTCTCTATCTCCATTTTTAAACATAAACACAATTCAACTAGAATGAAAATTAACGAAGGTTATATTATAGATTTACTTCAGCTTCGAATTTCATGCAATGAGAAACAATCAACTTCCATATATATACGGAGAACTTTATAAGCAATGTTGTTTAAATTCTGCATAACTTGGAAAAAGTCTTCGCATAACCCAAAATATATACTATAAATTGCAATAAAAGGAAAAATGCAAAGCCGCAACCAAGTGAAATGAAGTCAAGCAAAGGCAAAAACTCGCTCTGATTGTGAGTTATTGGAATTTTGAATAACGAAAGAAAGAAAATTGAATTCTCTATGGGTTATGTGAACAGGCAAATACGGCTCACATTTAGATATGGCCATGTATCTGTGAGAGAGAGTGTGTGTGTGTGTGTGTGTTGGTGGAGCGTGCAAATATACGGATTATTATTGCCATTGCGTAAATAACAATCATTCCGGCAACGGCCACGTTTACGGCCTTCTCGGACTCAAGGGGTTGCCCATTGGCCGATGCCCGTTGAACTCCGGCACTTTTATTAAAAAATTGTACGCCTCGACAAGCATCGAGAGACGAACATGGTGTTAGGTTGGAGGGAGGAGAGCGTAAATATTGGAGGTTATACAGCTGGCAAACGACGTAGTCGAAAAAGTTTCTGGCCTCCAACTTTTAATTATAAATAATTTTCAACATTTTAAATATGTCGTTGGCACGCAAATCTGTGCGACATTGCGCCAAATGTTAGAATAAATCCAAAAACCAACAAAGTTCAACAAGACGAACATGTGATACCCTAAATTGTAATATTATTTACATTATTATGTTATAGTATATTTTGAATACATATCATAGAATTTTTCAATTGAAATATTTTTTTTTGTGTAAAAAATTTTCTTTGCATGTTTATTGTAATTTTTTATAACTCTTCCCTCTGTTAGCGTACAAAGTGAACCCAATAAAATATTTTGGATACTGCAGCTGACGCAGGGATACAACTGAGCAAGCCTCTGATGATGTAGTTTGCCTTCGGCGACAACTGCCAAATGCAGTTTTTTATGGCTTCGAAGCTGCTTGAAATACTTTTTGTTCTCCTCCTTTCTCTCTATATATTTTTTGCTTTTCCATTTATATATATATATATATATTTTTTTTTTTTTCTTGTTAAGCTAGGTCACCAGGCATTTGCGACTGACTGCGGTTAAAAGTGCGGAAATACATTGAAATGACAATAAAACTAAAAGTTGCTGCTGCTTCGCCATTTCATTTTTATTTTCCTATTTTTTTTTATTTATTTCTCTGCTCAATTTTAAAGTTTATGCCCCGGACAGCAAGCATGTGCAAGAGAGCAACAACATCAAAGCCTTGGGCAAATATTTATGATATGATTTTTTTTATTTTTAGGATTTTTTCACATTTTTTATGCTCTCTGCATATACTTTAAATGTGCTGCTAATAGCAGTTTCTACTTGTTTCGAAGCATAGAGAGTTTATTCTAGAAAACTTTTTAGATGATAAGAGGAAGAATATTTCTGTTTTCGTTTAGAAAACTAAAATTGAGTAAGTTCAAGAATTTTAAAAATTTGCAAAATAAAAAATATCGCTGATCGATTTTATATAGCTAAGCTAAACTATACTTATGTTGGCTAATTCTCATTGGCCTCGTCTCAAAGTCTGAAATAGGCTTGTAGTGTTTGCCATAGTGTTCACCAAATGTGCATGTGTGTGTTTGTGTGACTGTGTGTGTGTGTGGGGGGGTAGAGCTAACCACAGCAAAAGCAACAACTGCATCAGGTACTCGTAGTAGGCCATTACTTGCAGCACACAAGACATGGCCACAAAGCAAACATGACTTTGCAATTAAGTTATTGTTGGCCACAAGACACTTGGCCTCCCTCCCGCCTGCATTCCACCTGAAATCCGAGCAGACAACTCTATGCAACTCCATGGAGGAGACGAATATATGACAGAGATGAAAAAGAAACGAAGAATCCCTTGATTTATAGTCCAAGGCAGTTGCTTTTCCGGCTGCTGTTGCATCTTAAATCATGCCACCATCTGACGTCTGCTTGACTCCAAATTGTTGCTAACGCATTTATACACTTGGCCTAATAATGCTCTGCCAACAACTACAAGTAGGCTTCTAATTGAAACAAATTGTTATGCAAATTTGCCACTCCTTGTTGGACTAAGAAACACAAGGCAAATGGACATTGGGGAACAATGTTTAAGTCGAGTTGTTTAGCCAAATTTAAATTCAACTTTTTTTTCTAAATTGAGCAACAGGCAAAAAGGCAACAGCAGCCTGACAACTTGCAACAGGCAGATTCATGTCTGACGTTTAATTTAGGCTGGAACCTATGTCAATTTTTATTTGTGATGGACGTTTGCTGGCGAAACAACAACAACATTTCACTGCCTCACAAACACACACACACACACACAGAAAAAAATCGTTTAACTCTCCCTCGTCTTTTGTGCGTGTCGAAACCACAACATGCTGTTGCACTTGCCACAAAAAGTGGCAAAGAACCAAACAATATGCGGCTTAAATTGAGGTTGTCACATTTCATACTCCTTTTCCTTTCCATGGAGTCCTTCTCCTCTTTGCCTGGCATATCCTCAAGTTGTCCTGGCACTGCCATCCCTGAAACTCAATCTCAGCAAACACTTTAGTGTATTGCAGAGATGACTCAGCTCAGAAGAAGGCAACTATATGTATGCATTCTAAGCTGATATATGTTTTCCTATGCAAAATGTTATCAATTTATGAATCTTCACATTTTTAAACTTTTTTTTTTTTTATTTTCAAGTGCTGAAGATACTCAGCCCTTCAATGCAATGTTACTTTTAATAAATAAAACATGAAGATTGTTTTTAAATTTAATAGAAATATGTATTGAAATGTTCCATTTGCAATTTTACTGGTTATCATGGCACACATTTTTAGTTTCAGTTGGATTGTTTATTTTTAGAAATATTTTTTTCGTTTTTCCGGCGTATTTGATTTCTGTACGAGGCATTTGCAATTTCGATTGCAATCGGAACGATTCATGGCATGCAGATATGTACAAGTGTTTGCATAAAAAAGGTAGTCAAATAATGGCAAATGAAATAACAAAATGTTGGCAAATAAAAATGGACAATCGTGAAACGAGACTCGATTTTCAGATTGGCCACGAATCGAGCAACAATGAAATTCATGCATTGCGTATACGCCATGTTAGGCAAGAAGGCAGGCAGGCAGGCAGGCAGGCAGGTGGTTTCTGGCATGTGTCGTCTGCTTTCTGTGTGTGTTGAACGTGTGAGAGCTGGGCTTTTGATATATAAAGCCATTGAACTATAACTCAACATTTATAGTTGCAATTTGATTATTTTTACGGCGCCAAAAATTGAAAAAATATTTGCACAGAATTTACTTATTCAATCAAAAAGTTTTCACGTCTCACACAGAGCTTGCATTGGAATTAAAAAGTCAACAGTAATACTTTTTGGAAAATGCCCTTAAACACAGTCTGCTAGCTGAGTTTATCTAAATGCAGATACAAAACTTTATGAATGTCATAAACTGCAATAAATTCTATTTAATTTCAATAAAAATTGCATTCGCATTATTTATTTATCCGTACAATTTCAATATAATCCTCTCTCGTGGCAACAGACCTCAATGAAGTGTTATAGTTGAATAGGGGAAAAAAGTGCGAGAAACAAAAACAGGATCGGAAATTATTGCAGCTCAATAAAACATGTAAGCAAACAAATACAAATGCAAATACAAATACAAAAGCACACAGGAGGCAAAATTGTAATAAGCGTCACGTATCCGCCAGGTGGGACAGTGTAAAGATACGAGTGAGATGAGAGAATGAGAAACTGAAACAATTGGAAATACATTTGTCAATAACCACACGCAAAATGATGCCAGTGGAGAGAAACCAGAGAGACGAGGGAAGAGAGAAGAGACAGGTTTGCCTGTTGCTGCCTGGGGCTATCAAACCTATATAACATGCTGCCCCACTCTCTATCCCTCTCTCTCTCTCTCTCTCTTTCTCTCTCTGTCTGTGGGTGTGTTGAGGTCAGAGAGGGCAGGATAAGTTATGGCAGGCGGGTTTGTGGGCAATGTAGCTTGTAAGTGCGGTCAAGGGTGAGGGGCACAAGGGGGCAGAAAAGTGCAATGAGTGTGTCACACCTGCGATACAAATCTATTTTATTTCAATAATGCATTTGCTGGGGCCGCATAAATAAACAACCGCAGCGTGGGGATCGGTGGAGGGGGTGCCTCATCACACACATGGCGGCAATCATAAATTTATGGTTAATTTTCATATCCCAGATACATCAACTGCAACTTGCACATGTTGACCTACATTTCAAGTGAATGAAGGGCTAAACAAATTGAATACGTCCCTTTAATACAGAGATACCTACCATAGTATACGTATTGTATAAACAAGCTACTTTGTTGCCTGTCTCAAAATTTAAATTTGAATTCAAATTCGAATACAAATATTTTTTATTGACAGTTTTCATTTTGGATATTTGCCCAACTGTAATAATAAATTGCACGCTTGAGCAGCTACATGTCTGTCCAGTTGTCGGCTGACAAAAATATGAAGCATACGCAGTGTGTGTCGCCAACACAAAAGACAAACTGCGTATACACATTATACATTTGTGGATATATCACATGATATATAAAACGAAAAAAATGTGTATGTATATACAAGGAAAAGTTTCAGCCATAACTGTGAGGCAATCCCGCCTGCCTTTAAGACCTCTGCGAGTTATGGCAGAAGGACAAACGAAATTGGCTCAATTGAATTAAGTTGCCATTTGTCATCGCAACGGAACTGGTTCTATGATATGTTGTGTGTTGTTGTCTATCGAAATGGCACGAAATGCCATAAACAAATTCCAAGCATCGGGGAATATACGTATTAATAGCAATCTAAATATCATCGACGAAAACAAATAATCGTTAAATTTTATATCATTTTACATTTGTAAACATGATACAACCACATGGAATATGCGTATACGCCAAGGAGAGATAAAAATATGTTCACATTACAACAATAAATGGACTTTTTGAATGTGAAGATGCCCTACGAATTTCCTATATTTTTAAGTAAATTATTCAGTTTGCTCAGTTTGTTTTCCAATTAGGCAATCTTAAAGGCAACACATAGTAAAAACTGTGAGAATTGCCTGAATTTGGCGTGTCCTGTTCTGTGTCGCATGTGGCACGAGCTGCCCGAGTTATTATTCTACTTGGCAAACAGTCGAGTTGAGGCCTTTTGTCTTTGGCAGCAGGACAAACAAGTCGACTGTTTTGTTATTGTTTATCTTACAAGTAACGACACATTATAGCTTTTTATGCCATTTACGTTTTATGTCATGTTGGTGTAAAGCAAAGTCGATCGTCCTGGCCAAAGACCAGTGCCCCAGGTCTTGCTTCTTTAGTAGTTTATGACTGATGGCCACGATATGTGATACATTTCCTCCCCGTCCTCTACTTATTTCACTCAGTCTCCAAGTTGTTGGCAAGTTGTTGTTATGATTGTCATCACAAACACACGCATCAGAGACCACGACTTACACAACTTCTGTCTCGTGTTACAAGACATTGTTAAAGACTTTTCTTGCTCAGTTCCTTCTCTTTCCTTTGTGATTCTCTTTGTGACTGTTTTATGTCACATTCGAATGGCTTTTTAATATTTTGCAACTGGCGTTGATGTCCTGTCACGTAAATGGTTTTAATGTCCAATAAAATTATCGTGCCAGATAAAGCCGTACAGGCAAACAAATAAATATAAAAATTCAAACTTCCAGGAAAAATACTGAAGTGGGCAATAGGCATATGAGTGGCTGTCGAAGGACCAAAGGGACCAAATAAAAATATGTAAATTTTTGTAAAACTTTGATTGCACTTAACCCAAAAATGGGGTTTTAAATTTGATACAAAAGTTTCACACTAAGCAAAAACTTTTCAGAAATAACCTGAGGATATTTTTATCTACGATTTTTTTATAGGAAAAATTAGACTGCAAGTAATTTGTCGATTGTCAATTAAGAGGCTATTAAATTTGACGTAAATTCAAGTTTTCAAGTGCATTAAATTTTTAAATTTTTATATTTATTTCATGTATTCTCTCCAATTTTTTCACTCGTTGTGTGGTTGGCAAATTGTTTTCCAGTTTGACAAGGAAAGCGGATTTGTGCAATTCTGTTTGGTCCAACAAAGTTCAAAAAGCAAACGCAAACGCAAAACTTTTTGTCATCATCATATTTTTTTCTGTTTGTATGCATATATAATTTTTATGCTCTCTTCTTTTTGCTCTGACCCTATGGCAGACAGAGTCACACACGCACATTACGCATACGCAGTGTCAGCCTAATTGAGAAGGGTACAAAATGGGTTGGCAGGCAAACTCCTCTGTCCAAAATATGTCAAATGTCGCTTGTGAAAAGCAACAATATAGAAGAATATGTAAAAACAAAAAGTTTTTACTATTTCTTTAGTTGGTTTATCCCTTCGCTTCGGCAGCCATGGCAAGTGACATTAAAATGCTTTGGAAAATGAAAAGTTACTTGAGACCAGTTTTGTCAACCGAAAAAGATCAGCAACATTTTTTAAATATTTGTGTGCCTGCCACAAAAATGTATGGAGCTCAGCTCACCTAACAACTTCAACAGCAACCCTCTTCCCCTCACTTCAACTCTCCAAACCATCCAAACTGGGGATGAGTAATGTCCTTTAATGACAAATTTAGCCGCTGTGCCTAGAGGTCATCTCATGAAAATTTATCATAAATGCAATGCCAATAAAAAGTAAACTCTGTGTGCACCACGAACATCGAATATCGAATGTCATCGAGGACTCGAAGGCTTCTACGCAATTTAAGCAGCTCGCTGCTTGTGGCAAGCGCAAGAGCTGAGGCAGCCCAGAGGTAAACAATATTTCTCAGTTCATTGAACGGAATAAGCTCGTTTCCGATAAGGAAAAACCCAAGCCAACGAACAAGAAAGCTAGAAAAAGAACATACTTTTTTCTTTTCCACACACACATCCAGTCTTGTGTTGTGCGGGTGTCAGTTGGTTTTGGTGTCCATGTTGAAAATGCTCGGACAGGCAGCCATTGCAATCCACAATATCCTCAGCTGTCTTCCATTGCAATAGTACTAGACGTATGTGTGAGTATGTGTGTGTTGTACATGGCACAACAACAGCAACAAAAACATGCACAACAACATCATCATCAAGAACTGTAAAGCATTTTTGTGCGCCAAATAAGTAGCCAGAAACCCAAAGCATGCTATCAAAATTTAAGCTCTGATATCCAACGATTGCTTGTAGTTTTTCAAGAGCAGGATACAACAAATAAATCAACAACACCAACTTATACTACAACAACAACAAAAAGAATAAAAAAAAAACAATAGAAAATTATTTGAAATACAAGCACATACATATATCTAGTTAGAAAGGATTTTTGAATTGTCTGCTTTTTACTCTGTGAAAGAGATGAGTTAAACTCTGACTTCGACTTGCAATTGAAAAATATTCAGAAGCAAAAAATATACCTAATTGATATTTGGTTTGATTGCAAAAGTTGATTTAAAAGTACTTGCAGAAATTTTAAAGATATTTTGGAATAAATTTGACAACTATTTTGACTCAAATGGAAGCTTCTTATATTTCAGATTGGATTGAGTAAATTGAAGTCAGTTTTTATGAGACATCAGCAAAATTAGAGCACTTCAAATGCAAGAGATAGAACTGCAAGCACCTGTCTACTCCCAGATAAGTAACATGCTCCCATCGAAATTAGACATCACTTTCATCCATCCTCCCAACTCAGCCAAATCCTCTCCAGAATCACTCAACGAATCACATCACGTGCTTATCCTGTGGGAATTAGTGCTTGTTTATAAAATGTGGAAAATATTATAAGGGAAGAGAGAAGGACTGAGACAAGATAAGCAACAAGATATTAAACATCTTGGTTTACTCCTGGTTAATGGCAACAGATGCAAATATGTGTGGCAAGTGAGGCAGTGGCAGCTGCATAAGTAGCACAAAATATGCGAGATTTGCGTGTTGCCCTTGCTTCGTTAATGCAACATGTGTTGCAGGTGTTGCCACAATTTATAGGTTTAATAATAGTGTGTGGCAATTGTGACTATGTTTTGTGCTGCTTCACTCAGTGTCACTCTCTGTCTCTCTCCATCTCTCCTCTTCCTCTCTATCGCCGTACAGATTGTTCAGCCATCGAAAAATTAAACCGAGACACCCCCCAAACTACCCCTCTCGGTGCCCCTCGGCACCATCGACCGACTTGGAGCCAAAAAAAGAAAGACAAACAATGCTGGCACATGGCAGTGTCCAACTATTCAGCAGAGTAAGCAACATTTGAAATTCGACTAAAAGCTGCAAAAAAGAGGGGCACACACCCCCACACACTTAGACACACACACACAGACTAACACATGTACAAAGATAGAGAGAGGGAGAGAGAGAGAGAGAGACCCTAAACACACAGAGGAAATGTTGCGTTGCACATGTGACAAGTTTTTGTGTGTGCAACTCGCTGCAAGAGGCAAAAAGTATTACTACCCATCCCACCCCCTCTCACTGCTTGCATTCCCCGCTGTACACTCCCATCAGTTCATTTGAGTTCAGCTGAGGTTCCCGTTAAGGTGCGCTGCCATTTCGCAGTTGGTATATCAAAGCGGGCGTCAGTTGACCAAAAAAGTATGAGTCGGTTGCCAGCATCCCAAACGACATGGAAAAAAAAGGTAAACTGGGTGACGACCAGAAAAAAAAACGAAACAAATAAAAAACAAACAAATTCTATTGCATACTGCGCGGGGTCAGGACTCCAAATCGTCACCGTCACAGAGCTGTGGCAGCGACAGCAACACTTTTTGTGCCCTGCAACTTCTAAAATGCATTTCACTGTGGCTTTCATTTTCCTGCTTGTTATCCGATCCGCCACACCCACACACCCACATACCCACAGCCCACTTTTCTACACATCCCTGGCAGCATCGCGTTGGTTATAAATTTAAACCCTTTGTGGTTTCCTTTTTTTTTTGTTAAGCTTTTTGCTGCCCCGACCGAATCTTGAACTATCATCCCAATTCTCACACGTTCAAGCTTTGTCTCAGAGTTCTTATACGGTTGCAGGTGTTGCTTCAGTTCCTCTGGTTTTGATCCCAGCACTGGTCTGGTCTTTTTCGCCGTACATACACAGGACACGGGGTCAAACGTGCTCACTCGGTTCAGTTGGGGTTTAAATGGCTAAGTGCTGGCGAAATTGTTTCGCTTTCTAACCCCGATCAGCTCTTCTCTCTTACCTCGCAGCGAAATCAAATGTTTTTCATTTCTGTTTTTTTGGTTTTTTTTTTTGGTGTCCTGCACTTTTGTATCTTTTGTCATGAGCTGGCAGCTGCCCCATCTTGCCGAGTCTAAGGTTAAATTGCACATGTTGTACATGCGTTTGTCTTCTTCTGGCTGGCGAATGGTTTAACCTGAAGGTGTTAAGCTGGCATGATGTCCTTGCGAAGGTATTTCGTCTGCTTTTTGCTTCAAGTTTATTGTAACATAATTGCCAATTGATGGCAGACTCCGAAAGAACTACTTTTCGTTCATAGAAATTGAGAATTACTATTGCAGTTCCCCGTAGATTGAACTAGAACATTCATTGACTCGCGGCCTCTCTTACTCTCTGTCTTCAATTAAGCTGCCTAGTTCAAACTGAGAGGGATATTGAAATACGAAACCAATCCCCAAAAGCCAAGCCAGCAAAGCAACTGCCCAGCAGAACAATATAAAACGCTTCAGTGAAGCGCGAGCAGTAAATAAAACCGCATACGTTACGGATCCAATCGATTGTCCCAACATTTGCCCACGGTAACTGGGAACAATGCACCGCAATAAGGCCCAAAACGTAAGCTGATACAAGAGAAACAACAAAAAAAAGCCATATCGATATGTAGAGTGAAAACTGCAAAAAAACGGAGAAGCTAAAAAAATGGTGGAAATGTTTCACAACATGAATGAAAGCGAACGCAGATTCAAAATGAAGAGTTATTCCTGTGAGAATCTGAAGCGTTGAAATACGAGGATGTATTGTCAACTTGCGGTATAGAAATATGTACTTTATATCTACATATGTATGTTCTATATGTATGAACTTGGGGCAAGTGGTTGTGGCAACAAACCAACAGCAGCTGCAGTTGATATCACCAGCCTGCCAGGCAGCAGATACATAGTTGCATAGATAAAAACCATTTATTAACCAGCGGGTGTCTTTTCATACAACACACTGCGTATACGTAATATTCCATAACTCGACTGTGGTGCCGTTTTTAGCATGAATCGAAACAAGTTTTCATAGGATTCTATACTGTGAAGTATGTTGGATATTCCACAATAATCGTAGGCAAAAGATTCAACTGAGGAGAGGAAAACTTTAGTCAATATTTCAACAGTTCAACAAGTGATTATTAGTGCTAATTATGTTGACAACCGTGACAACAATATGACAAATTCATTTCCGTCTACAGCAAAATATTTAACTGTCACATTGAATTTGGCAAAAGGTTGGTACGGAATGGGGCAGATAGATGACAAAGACGAGCCAAACAGCTACGGATACGGATACGTAGAACGGATCTAAAGCTTTCGACTTTTGAACTGATTTGATGCGTGAAAATCAGGAAACGGGAAATTGTTCGTTAAAAATGTACTTTGGTAAGTCATAATCGATAACAAAATTCACATCGATGGCAAAGGAAATACTTGGCAAATATTGAGGCAAAGTTTTCGAATATGTATTTAATTAATATGTACTTAATTAACCTAATTGATATGCCAAATAAAATCATCGAATTTCAGAGTTGAAGTTGTTGACTCTTCATGCTCTTTATTTACAGTCTAATCTCTTCACACCTCAGTTTAAATAATTTATTTTGTTATTTCGTTAATTGCTTTTCTTCTACATTATTTGATTGCCTCGCAATCACTAAATATTTCATAGAGTCTGTCTCCCATTCCCAACTAAAGTTTCATCTAATTACACCCTGTTTTTTGTGTTGTGTCAATGACCGCAGTGGCAGCTTAACTATGTAATTTACAATTTGTGGTTAATAAAATATGCGATGGCAGCCATTTAAAAACAGTGTTATGAAAATAAAATGTTTATTTGCTTGTTATTTTATTTATAAAAATGTTCATTTTGTATTTATTGCGCGAATCTCAAAGAGTTGGAGGCAGACAAATCAAGGGGACTCCGACCAGAAGTTTTGCTCTGACATGGATGTATTTATATACGTATGTATGTATATGTGAAAATCAACACACAGGGTGACATGTGTGTGTGTGTGTAAGTTATGAATATATGAATGGTTGGCTTGATAAACAGTTAACAACTTTTGAAAACATGCAGCATTGATGGCTGCCTGAGGGTTTCAGTACTTCAGTCGTCACCGAACTGAACCGAACAAGTAAATCTGTAAAATTAAAACAAAATGTCAGACATGGTCTCCTCTTCTTCCACTGCTACTACTACTTGCTCCTCTCCACCTTGCCCCTCTCCGGTCAGAGTTTGTCGTTGTTGATGGTGCTGACAGTGGCAGCAAACGAAATAAAGACTGAAAGAAATAAAATAAAAATAAAAGAAGTGAAACGAGGACGAGAACGAGGAAGATGACGACGACAGACGAACAGATTCGTCAGTTTTTTTCGAATATACATATAAAATATAAATATGTATGTATACACATATATATATATATACAATATATAGGCATGCACATGTGTCTGTAAGTTTATGTATCTGTGTGCATCCATGCGTTTGTCTGTCTACTCACATATTTATACGCTGCATGTCCTGTTGCTGCTCCTGACTGCTGCCATGTTATATTTTCGAGATTTATAAGCACACACAAACATTCACATAGCACATAGCACATCCCACCCAAATATTGAGTGTGGCATGAGCGGCGAGGGGTAAATGTAAGTGCCATATTTATGCATACATTGCATTGACACAGAAAAAAAAAATATGTAAAAAAAAGTCGAAAAGGCAGCAACAAATCTCCACGCAGAGAAAGTATTCAATGAACATAAGTGTGCAGGGAATCAACGACTCAAAGTTACCCTAACTATGATTGCCGAATTCTGAATCGCAAAAAAAAAACAGAGAATTCATGCGTCGCCTACGAAGATTATTAAGTGCTGCATGCAGTTTTAATTTGCAAATTCTTTAAATAGCTCTTGTGTGGCAAAGATGATAATTTTCATTGAACAATTTGTTGAATCCTGCAAATTTACAATATGCAAATTATTTGCCCCAAAGTATGCGAAATAAATTTCAATTATTTAAAATTAAACCAACATATACATACATACACATTTACAATAAATATAGATGTACTGTGCCTCACAAATTCAACTCATAAATATGTAATTAATTTCATCGACAATAATTTGAAAATTTCTCATGTGAAATTCTTATTTAATTCAAGGATGCTTCTTGCCGTTCACTGTACCATAAATATAAGTCCACTTAATTTATGTTCATTATCATCATTATTATTAAAAAGTATTTACCGTTTTTTTTTTTGTAATTTTTGTCAAGTTTTCTTGACCTCTGTAATCCTTATTGATAACATGTTATAATTTGCAATTAAATTTTTGTATTTATTCATGCTCATTAAAAATTTTCAACTGAAATATTTCGCCGGAAACTACGCTCCAAATATATGTACATACGTGTGTTTGTCTCACTCTCTAACTCGCCATCTCTTTCCCCTACAGTCAACTGTTTCTCTCTCTCTCTCTCTCTGTCTCTATATTTCTATCTCTCTCTACATCTGTGGCTGCACGTGTGTGTCCTTAAAGTGGCTCGACAAGCGTATGCATAGTACAGTGACATCGAAAAGTATGCACCACTTTGCATATGCATATTTATTTATGAAAACCGATGGCATGCATAGACTTTTCGGCGGCAGTGTGCGACGCCTTTACGTATTTGAGTTGAACCCACATTTTGCACAAATTAAACTGCAAAATTATATGTGGATATATTTAATTAGATGCCGTACACATATTATGTTTTATTTAGAAACTGCTGCAGTTGCGGTTCTTTTGGGGCATATGTCACATTCATATGTACATATGTATGTATATGAGCATCCCTCGGCGTGTCGAGACATGCCTCATCCACACAGGTGTAAATTAAGTTGCCACTTTTAAACATGGTGTGGCATGAAATGAAATAATCAAATTTGTAGCAAGAGAGAAAGTTGCTGTAGTTCTTTCTCATGATTTATTTGACTGTTTTAAGAACTTGGGGGGAGTTTATGCTCTCCTCTTCCACTCCATCCATCTCTTGAGCTGCTGACATTTCACATTTGATAACATTTCGTATCGACATTTGTGTTTTTTTTTTTTTGTCAGCTTTGTCTCTATAGTAGTTCTATTCTGATGCTCGTCGGCATCATTACCACTTTTATTGCTGTCTTCAGTGTCTGCTTGAGTTTCCTGTGCCCGAGTCGTGCTCCTGCCATATATCAATGACACACACACACAACAACCACTACTAAAATCATATATAGACGTACAATATATATATATATATATATGTATATTTGATTCGATTCGCTTGTCGTCTTTCTACACACGTTCGTCTCCCACTCTCTTAACTCTTTTCTAAGTTTTTTTCGCTGTCTCTGCCAACAGCTGTTTAAGCATTTTGCCTCGAACTTTTCTATAAAATCGTTGTCACATCTATTGCCAAAGAGAGTTTAAGACTTCTTTTTATGCTCTATCACTGAGTAACTTCGATTTCGCTTTACATTTGTGACAAAAAGACATCTGCCAAGTATTGTTAAATATATACGACACATGGAACCAACTTTTATGATCTAGTTTATTACTTGTCTGACATGAAACTCCATTTCGATCTTTTGTCTGCCCTTCATTTAGTTATGCAAAGGTTTCACTTCATTTGGCTTAAATTGTCAGACCTTAGTCTGATTTTAAGCATGTTGCCACATGGCACATCGCAATCGATACAGAGAATTCCTTAAGGACTCACTTAATTCATTTGATGCATTACTTAAATTGCATTGTCAGCACCTTCAACCAATAAGAAAAGAAAAATATATAAAAGGCGACATTTTATTAGTTGGTTTGAACTATTTTCCCTTATCTACCCTTAACCTTAACCCATTTAAAGCCCCACAATGCGGTGATTACTTGCGGAATTGGATTGAAGGTCAAAAGAAGTAATTTGAAAGAAGTTCAATTGCGGTCTGCTAAAATGAGATTATTTCTAAAACTAGTATCGAAATGATTTTCATATTATTTTCAATCAATTTCCCATTGCTTTAAGTGTTAATTTTTGTTAGCTTCGTAGAGCAAACGAAAACATTGTTTATCTTTCAGTTATATTTGGCTGAACAGTATCAAAATTTCAGTACATTCCAAATTTCAATATCCCAAATTCCATCTTAAATTCCTTCCATTTTTTTCAGTATTCCAATTAAAAATTTCAAAATGTTTATCGGTCCAGTTCAGAAGGGTATTTATATAACATTTATATTTATTTTCGAAATATTATATAATTTTCAATAGAGCACTTCCATAACATGATCCTGGGATGTGGTTGGCCCTGTGGATCACTTAGTGGACCTTGTTACTGCTGCAACAATGGCTGCTGCTATGGAGGCTCCTGCGGTGGAGGATGTTGCTGAAAAATTTCAAATTATCAAGATAAAATAACAGGGAAAATCTGGATTACAAAATGTTATATCTATACATATAGAAAATACAAATAATAAATTACAGTTATATTTATTAAACAAAAAATATCCTTTATTTTATTTGTGTACATAAATAAATCGAATATTTTATATTCGAGTGGCATGTTGCAAATACGATTCTCTTGCCACTTGAGTAAACCCGCAATGCCAGAGGAATGTGAACACAATGGGAATCAAAGAGCCAAGAAGCAAAAAGGTTACTCAAGGGGGGGTGGAGTAAATGCAGGTAAATGCTTACAATGGGATTACATGCAGCGACAAGGAGTGGCAAGGACAAAAGGAACGCTTAATTTATGCCAACATGTGGCAATTAATTGTGGCAAAGTGGAGCTCTGCTGAAAAATGAAAGTAGTCGGAAAAGTTGCTTGCCATTTAAATTAGCTAACGAGCAATTTTAATTAGTGCCAAGTGCTTCAAGTGTTGCCGAAATATATATATATGTGTGTGTGTGTGTGTATGCTGTGGCACGAATCGGTGTATGGGCGTGGCAAGACTGGGCAACATGCCGCATGTAGTCGCATTGTTGATGTCAGCGTTTGAGTTGATCAAAGTAAATTACTCTGGCGTCCCATGTGAGGCCATGCAATTATTAATGACTCCAAGAAGCGCAACAGGAGCAGAGTATCCTGGCAGCTTGCATCCTGCCAGCAGCAGCAGCAGCTAGGCAACTAGGCAACTGCTGACATTTCAATTCATTTTTCGAGATCTCAGACAAGTGGCGTGTAGTGCAGAAGAGTTGATGTTTCGAATATCACGTATTAGAATGTCGGTGAAATGCCTGGGGAGATGATTTCCATCATTCATTTTCCATTCTCCATTTTCTGTACTCGGCGGGAGCTACTGTCGACTTCAGTTTACAGTTTCAGCAAAAGTGTTGCCACTTTGAATTATGAAGCAACAACACACGCACACTCTCCCACACACACACTCACACCCACTCTTGATATATTTTTGCACAGCTGGTGTGTTCAACATG
Source organism: Drosophila quadrilineata (assembly GCA_018150725.1). Lineage (NCBI taxonomy): Eukaryota > Metazoa > Arthropoda > Insecta > Diptera > Drosophilidae > Drosophila > Drosophila quadrilineata. Next base: position 2,326,130 of record JAECWN010000375.1, read on the forward strand.
ATGACGCAGCTCTGGGAATAAGCAACTGAGCCAGCTGAGTGGCAACCAAATGAATTCTTCCGATGGTATGTGGAAGCAGGAGGAGGAGCTGAACTTGACTGGAAGTACTCCCAGTGGCAGCTGGCAATCGAAGCGTTTAATAAGCCCAATACAGTACATATCAATATGAATAAGTAATACGAATACCTTCAAATATGCTGGCAAAGTTAATTGGATGAAAGGAAAGCCACTGCCAAGGGGCAACTCCTACCTCCACTTACAACACTTTCATTTCTTAGCTGCCCGAAGCTCAGATACTCTTACTACATGCATTTCAAAAGTATGAAGTGTTATTTCTATTATTTATTTGAATTTTGGATTTTCTCGAGTAAAATAAAAAAATGTTCTCAGCGCAGAAATATCTCCTGGAATGAGAGTTTCAGTAGCGTCTCGGCCAACAAGAGCAAGGCGACCCCGATGTAGATCCTCCAGTTGCAGCAGCCTCGCTCCTGGCTACTTGAGTGGTTCATCATTCCAGAACTGGATTCGTTGCTCACCAGAGTATCCAGATCGTGAACAAGCGAAGTGTCATGGCTCCCGAGTGAATTGTGGTGTGATGAATGCGTGAAGGGGAAATACTGTCGCACTTGGCGCCTCATGTAGTCGTTGCTGTTGCGGCTCACATATCGCAGCACATGGCTGCCCAACACCGTCACCTTGTGCACCAGGACAAAGGGGGGAGTCTGCATGAGGGGCACAGCCTGCATTTGAACCAAGTGGACGCCATCACCGACCGGCTGATGCTCTTTAATGGACGCATTTGATGGAGTTCGATGGAGGAATTGAAATTCTGGCCGGCGACTCATTTTGGCCATAGAATAGAGTATGGGGTAAAATTTTGATAGATCTAAATAGAATCAAGGTATGTAATTTTATAAAACAAGTTACTAATTTTATAAAACAAGTTACAGATATTCAAATTGAGACTGGAGTGTATGTTTGCTGGGGTCGTAAACAAATATGATATACTTTTTTACTGCCTGCTTATACATATATATTTTTTTGTATTCCCACAAGCCCGCCTCACAAATCACTTGCCGCATATTTCAGTTGTATGTTGTGTGCTGCATGCTGCCCCAGCGGATGCATTGTCCGAGATCTTGAATCACGCAATGTGTCGCTGTTGAACATTTATGCAAATCTTATGGCTGCCTGGCAGTGTGTTAGTGTTAGTATCCGTGCCACATGCTGCAAGCGAGCAAACAACTTCATGGCCAAGCGCTGCAACAGCAGCAGCAACAAAAAAAATATAGAAAGAAATGCAGAAATGCTGCCACTGGCTTACACATGACGCAAGTAGAGCACGATGCAACCGAAAATAACAAGAGACTTGCCCCACACACACACACACACACACAGTCATACACTGCCATGCAAAAGTCGCGTTCATTTTCAGCCTTATCTGTGTGGCTTTGTGTGTGTGTGTGTGGCCGCAAGTGTTGTTGCTCGCAATTGCCGCAGCGCTGCAGCGCCTGAAATTATGCTAATTTTTTGGCATTTTATGCAGGCGGCGAACAAAGTGAAGCCAACATTCAGAATTCTCCCAGCTGACGCAGCTGATGCTGCTGCTGCAGATGCTGCAGATGCTCATAGAGAACCATGAAATTTATAAGCAATGTTACTTTCGTGCCACAATTTGGGGACCCCGACGACCGATAACGTGGCATTAATAACCCTGCCCCCGCATTGGGTATTTTGATGATTGAACATTCAACATGCAGCAGCATTCATTTGCTTATCTGGGCTGCCCCCTTTCTTGAGGCGCCTCCACTATTTGTTGCACATTTGGGAGCCAAGGGTAGTGCCAAGTTGTACATGGCACAATTCTTCCAGCAATGATAAACCCTTGACCGACTCGGACAATGCCGGGCACATACGTACGTATGTAGAAGCAATGTGAACAGACCGAGCCATGAATGTCCTTGTCGATTGGTGCTTTGAGCTTGGTCCTTGGCTAGCTGAGTGCATTGCATATTCAACACTCCGGCTGCTGGTTGAGCATTTCAAGTTTACGAGACACTCTCTCTAGTGGCTACTCCAACCAACTGAACTCCACAAATGTTGCCTTTATTTTCTGTATCTATTTGTATTGTGTCTACAAATTGTTTGCTGGCTGCAAATACAGAAAAATATCTTTAAGCTCAGACTTTTCTGGCAGTTAATAGAGGCAGTAAAACTAATACTGACAAGTGAAATGCCTTGAAGCTATCAATAATTTTGTGCTTCATTAATCAACAGCAATTGAGCTGTCTGGCCTTGAAAACATTTACCGGCAGGACACAGAGTTCATTTAACTGACGCACGCAACTTGTTTAATTGATTTGTAGGAGCCGCATTTCATTAAAAATGCACACATTCGCAAATATATTTATACTATTTTCGAATTTATTGCACACTGGCTGCCCCAAGCAATGCCCAGGGATAAATTAAGTCGATATGGTCAGCCTGAAAGTATGCAACGATTTCCATTAACTGTAAGCATTTGCATGGCAAACTTGCAGACTCGATCTGTCGATATGACCATCCTCATCCTTATGCTCATCCTTCGGCAGTGACTCCCTCTCCCCATCATTTCAGGCAACACTTGCTGGACTCATCATTCCCGCTTCTCGCATATACATACTACATCCTGGGCATCTTTTGTTTTTACATTACACCACTGGCCATATAACATATAGAGGAGACATTTCATCTGACGAATACGGACACTACATTTCTTAGCGAGATTCCCCAGTGCCTAATAGATTTCTGGCATCAAAATGAATATAAAAAACCTTACCGCACTTGATTTGGAATAATATTATGGAAAATATGGCTTCAATACTGAGAAAATGGTCAAAATCAGATTTTTGAGCAAAAAATGATATCTTCCTCATCTATGAGAAACCATAACTTTTCCACACCTTTTCCGATTTTTCATATTTTTGGATTTCTGGATAAGGCTTTGATCATACATTAAATCGTTTTCAAATGTTTATTACATGATTTAAAAAATATGGCAAGGAAAGTTGAAATTGCAATGAACTGGTTTTTGGAACAAAAATTTAAGATTTTCGCAACTTTGAGAAGCCATAACTTAGCCAAAAATCAACCAATTTTCAAAATTTTGGCATTTCTATCAATGGTTCTGATCATATTTTGAATCTGCATCAAAAAATTTTCAATACTGTCAGTATTAAATTTTGACCCATTATTTGCCATTTTTGCTTACTAACCCCTTGCAAAAATGTCAAAAAAATTAAAAATTTAAAAGTCGAAATTTTTTGTGCCAAATCGATTTCTGGGATCAAAATGAGTATAAAAAACCTTAAAGCAATTGATTTGGACCAATATTTTAGAAAATATGGCCTCAATACTAAAAAAATGTTCTCAATTTTTTGTTCCAAAAACCAGGTCCATTACAATTTCTCACTTTCCTTGCCATATTTATCAAAACATGTAATAAACATTTCATACCGATATAAAGTATGATCAAAGCCTTATCCAGAAATCCAAAAATGAGGAAAATCGGAAAAGGTGTGGAAAAGTTATAGTGTTTCAAAGATGAGGAATATTTCATTTTCTGCTCAAAAAATGATTGTTGACCATTTTTTCAGTATTGAAGCTATATTTTCTATAATTTTGGTCCAAATCAAGTGCGGTAAGGTTATTTATACTCATTTTGATGCCAGAAATCGATTTGGCACAAGATTTTTCGACTTTTAAATTTTTAATTTTTTTGACATTTTTGCAAGGGGTTAGTATGCAAAAATGGAAAAAATGGGTCAAAATGGAAAACTGACAGTATGGAAAATTTTTTGATAAAGTTTCAAAATATGAACAAAACCATTGACAGAAATGCAAAAATTTTTAAAATCGGTTGATTTTTAGCTGAGTTATGACTTTTTAAAGTTGCAAAAATCTAAATTTTTTGTACCAAAAATCAAAAGAAACGACGTACAAAACGCTATTAACTTAGTATATTGTTAGATCGAAATTGTCGGGAGCTGCTCGTGTTAGCCGATCGGGGTATGTGGCATCGAACTGGGGTATCTTGCTAAAGAAATTGCGTGGCCGTTTTCGTTGTATGAAATGTGCCATCTATATGTTATATGGTCAGTGATTACACACAATGCAACAAAAGTGGCCGCAACCTTACTCAGTTGTATTGTAACGCCCCGACCAAGTTTGATTAATGAATGGCAGGCTTAATTATTTGGCCAAGGGGGAGTCATGGAAATCGTTATGGGGAGGCGGACAATCAGCAGCCGTGGCCCCATTGTTATGGATACCCTCCAGTCGACGGTCGCACCGAGTCGAGGGTTGCTTTTAATAATTGTTTATATCAGTCCGATGCAACTTTTTCCCTCCTCTTGTTTTACTTACTGTTCGTATCGTTTTTTCATCTCGTATTGGACTGGCCGTTTAAATATTCCAAGCGTGGCAAAGTTTCAATTGTGTTTGCTGTTATTGTTATTTCTACCTCTCTTTGCTCTTCTGTTGGTTGTATATTTACCATTGATATGGCGCTGCCAATTGACTGTTGATTTTCTGTTTGTATTTTTTATAGGCTAATTCACATTGCATATTTAATTAAACGATTTTATTCCTCAGTTTGTTGTTTTTATTTCCGATCAATTACTGTGAGTTTTCACCAAAAGGTTCGCCACACTTCACATTGTCTGCTCTGTTGTGCCAGAATTATTTATCCCAAAACTTTAACCTCATATAACTAAATGTAAACTCATATTCCAGCTACATCCAATTTATGGCAACTATGTATATTGATTTTAATTTATTATTTAAATTGAAAACAGAACGCACAACTACAACATTTCTCGAAATGCTGAAAAATTGTTCACTGTTGCTCAGGGCAGGATACATTTGGCCAACACTTTATCAAGTTCACACGAGTCCATACAAATCGATACACCTGCATCCCAAACATACCTCACAGTCTACACGCATCCACGTAGCCACCATCCACCCCCTTTGTCATCCAAAGCCAACAATCTAGACTGAAGCCGTCGACCCACGCCCTTTGCTGAAGAGTTCGTCGCTTTCAATGCGTCAACGTCTCTTTGCCTGCATCGCTTGTCATGCATTTTACGCATGAGAAAATATTTTCAGTTAACAAGTTAGAGGGAAAAAGCAATAAAAACAATAAACATGAAAGCCAACAGAGTTCGAGATACCCTTTTTATTCTGAAGTCACAAAAATTTTGGATAATATTTCGAAACAAACTTACGACAAGCACCTCAATGAAAAAGCATTTGACAAAAATCTGAAGTTGAAATCTTATATAAATCGATTTAAATTTGGCAAAGTTATGGCAGCTTAGAATTGGAAAACAGCAAATATTATTTTACTATCAGACATATTTAAAGAGATCAGTGTTAACTTAATCCGAAGATGAAATTTCAAAGAAATCGGTTGAATTTTGGCAAAGTTATGGCAGTTTAAAGTTGGAAAATAACCAATATTATTTTTACTTGAATTTTGGCAAAGTTATGACAGTTTAAAGTTGGAAAATAACCAATATTATTTTTGCTTGAATTTTGGCAAAGTTATGACAGTTTAAAGTTGGAAATAATCAATATTACGGAAATGGGGTCTTAGGTCACATTTCGATTTTCCCATTTTAAAAATCTTAATGTTGTAGTGTTCACATCACCACCTGCTATGATATATGCGATCTTTCCAGGGTATTAAAAGCAGAACGTAATACAAAAAAAAAAACGCAATGCAAAGTGCAGAAAGAAATGCACATAAAAATAAATCGAAATAAGGCGAACACACAACACAAGTAACAAACGATGCGCCTGTCAACGGCAACACCACCAAATCGGAGGTGCCACCGAGGAGCAGCACGTTGTGGATGGGGGTTTGGGGGCGTACTGGGTATTGCCACTGGCTTTGTTTATGGCCCGATATGAATGACACGTGACTGGGAGACAACTAGGAACGAGGAGCAAGAACTGGAGCTCAAACTGGAGCTGGAGCTGGAACAGACGTCGCAATCGCTGGCAAAAATTATGAAATTTAGCGCAAGCCACAGAGCAGCAGCAGCAGCGGCAAAAAAAGGACCCGGCAGACATGCAGTTATATGACAGGTTTTGCGATATCGCACCTGCTGCACACCCATCGTTGTCAGCCGCACTCTCTCACACCTAACTGCCTGCATACACACCTACATACATACATACATTCGTACGTACATACATAGATGTTGTTGGTTGTGTAGCATAGGTAAAGGGGCAGATAGATGTGTTGGCCAATGCGCTTAGTACTTTCATTTCGTTTCGCGCAAATTGCTTAACCACAATGCATGAGCCTCAGTATCTGTGTGTGTGTGTGTGTGTGTGTGTGTGTGTGTGTGTGTGTGTGTGTGTGTGTGTGTGTGTGTGTATGGATGTGTGTGTGCATACATAGATGTGGGCTCAAATATTGTAGCATTAGCAAAGTCAGCCTTATGATGCCGCCTGCCTTCCCTCTTTTGCTCTCTGGATGGGCTTACAGCAACTCTCTCAATTCTCGGTAGGTGTCGCCAGCAGCTGTTGCTCAATGTAGCTGCTAGAGGTTTAACGCCTGGTTGCCCTTTTTTTTCCTTACACTTACCATGCTTTCATCATTTCACACCTCACACACACACACACACACACAGCATACTCACGCACACACATGTAAAAGTCATTTACAGTTGCTAGGCAAGTTGCGTGACGTTGACAGGCATTACTTGGTTGAGGTTTCGACAGGACGCGGAGGGGTTTGCGTATCTCAAACAGATGTATCATCAGCAAATGCTAAAAAATGAATTGTCGTATAATTAATATACAACTTTATGCCATCGGATACATTTTAAAGTAACTCTCCTAAGCTGTTATAAGCTCAACACCTTCCCTTTTTCCACTTTGAAGATACTTTGGCGCTTTCAATTTATTTTTTGCCCAAGTCTGCTTTTCGTAATCCCTTGCTTAAGACGCATTAAATCTGAAGTTTCTATAGCATGCTTACAGGCGAATTTGCATTTGCAGAGCCGAGAATGAATACATCAGACGATACTAAATACATAATCAGCTCTTAACATATGTATGTGTTGGAATAGAAAGTATATCTAGTGTAAGCCTAATAAACTAATTCCAAATAATATAGTATATATTTAAAGCCTTTTATCATGTCACACTCGACAAAGGGACAGACACAGAAGTAGAGATGGAGACGGAGTCGGAGTCTAGTTGGAATTTATGTTGTTGACATAGCATTGTTTGCTTTATGGTTGTGCTGTATAAGAGAGAGTGGACAGGTCAGAGGGGGTCAGGGGTCAATGGAGTGCAACATTGTTTGACTATGCAATTTATGATTATACGACACGCCACGGGGTACACGAATGTTGATTAAATTTAAGTTTTGTCAGCATGCTTTTGTCTCTTTATTTCCTTTCCTTGCCTTTCCTTTCCTATCGTATCCTTTCCTTTCCTTTCCATTCACAAGTAAACACATTCTGACAATTGGCTTGTGGCAAATCTTGTAGCCTACTTATATGCATGCACACTCATGGAAATTGATTCAAGTGCAGTTACCGAACAACCACACACGCACACACACACACACACTGATATAGAAGAAGGATACATGTTCGAAAATGTGTTGTCCTGGGGCAAAGGAATTTACGAGTTACCTTGCAGTTAGTGAGTTAGTGAAGCTGCTTCGCAAATTGGTAAATTGACAAAGTTGCATAATTGTTCGGCAGCCGCAGGATAATTGTAATTAATAGACTCAAAATTATTGTCAGAGGCCTTTGCCTCAATTCGTTGCAAGTACAAGTGCACAATGTCTGTTCCATTGTCTTCAATGCACAATCGTTGCTTAACTAAATTACAAAAGTAAATATGTATAATCATGATTAATGGCAAAGTCAAATAAATTCTACACTTTATTTATTTGTATTTATATGTTGTTTGCGCCTCAAATATTGGTTTACTTCCGAATGTCCATCACTTAATTGCAACTAATAATTGCAATAAATAATTTATCGGTTTAATGAACAAGCAAAATTAAATTCAAATTTAAAATCAGAAATTCATATACAATTGTGGCTTACTTTAAGATACTTTTGATTTTATTACAGATTATTTTACTTGCATTTTAAAATTGTTAAACAATTATGACTGAATAGCTTATTGCGTCAGAAATACTGTTAATATTATCAGCTTGATTTGTTAATAAATTTTAAATAAAATACACAATATATAGTGAATAAATAAGCAAACATATATATTATTATTAATAATATTAATAAATGACTGAAATGCTTGTTGTTTCAGAAATACTGATAATATTATCAGATTGATTTGTTAATAAATTTTAAATAAAATACACAATATATAGTGAATAAATAAGCAAACATATATATTATTATTAATAATATTAATAAATATTAATATTAATTGTTAATCTTATTTCTTCAATTAAATTAGAATATTAGCATTTATATTATTTATTCCAAAGTAATTGTAAAAATAATATATGAATAATAGTAATTTACTTTTTAACTTTGTTTCATTTATTGATGCTCCATTCTCCTTCCGCAGGACTTTATGCTAGTGTCGCCAAAACCGGAAATAAAGTTTTAGCGACACTTCCTGTTGACCTAATTGAAATACATATACACATAAACTTCACAAACTTTAACCACAATTCAATTTATTTTGTAAATACACTCTTCTTCCTTAAGCCGTAATTATAGTAATAGTAATTAAAGTAATTATGATAAAAGCAAAAGTCAACTAAAAAAGTATCCATCTACTTTCTGCTACATTGTTTCATTTCAAAAAATAATTTGTGGATCAGTTTAGAATTTTAAATAATTTTTGAATAATTATATTTAATTTGATACCGTCATGTTCTTTGAAAACTTGCCCATTAGAGTGACATTCAAACTTGAGGTGTGGCAGGTTGCATGTGCCCCTGCCACAGATTATGTTCATGATTATCACAGCTGTCTATTTACAGTGCCAATAAAAGTTATGGCACATGGCAGGAATTGTAGTTTTGGAACTGAAACTTGCAACTTTGTCCACTTCTTCTTCCATTTAACATATGCACCTATACGACTCGCAATATGTTCGTAGTTCGTCCTGTCCATCAGTTTGGCTTAAATGTTTTTAGTTTTATCGTCCTGTCAGTTTGCTGTTTGTTACCTTGATTACAGTTCAACTTATTTTTGCCAGCTTTGACTTCTTGGCCGGGAATGTTAGTGCATAGTTGGCCAAAAGTTATTTTAGCTGCATTTTTCTGGTTCTCTGCTTTTATTGCATCTTGTATCCATTTCCATTTCTATTTCGATTTTCCCTTTTTTATTTCGGCTTCACAAGCCAAAGTTTTTCTTTAATGGCAAATTGGAAATTGCATTTCATTTAATTATTTCCCAACATTTTTATATTGAAAATATCTTCGCATATTTTCTAGAATTCGATCTAAAAATTTTAGATTTTTAAATAAATTTTTAAAAAAATATATATTTCTAGATTATATATCTTGACACGGACATCCTTCTGTTATCCTTCAGAGAAAAGTAAGCGAACAAACCGCAAGGTAAAGTAATTTCTACTTAGCCACAATTTCTACAGTTCCCAGCACTGAGAAGTGGTAACAAAACAAGTTTAGAGTGCGATAGAGAGAGAGAGAAAAGGAGAGAGAATGAATTAAAATAAAGTGCCAAGAAAGTAAAAGGAGAGCTCTTCTTCTTGGCCATCTTCAAGTTGGCTTTGGCCAGAGCCAAAGTAACCTTAACTTCCGGACCACGACTTTTCACTTCTCTCTTCACTTCTGTGAGACCCGCATAACGGGAAACTCTTGCCATATTCTACACAGGTGTGTGTGAGAGAGAAACAGAGTATGGGTGCTTTATAGTCATCTCCATCTCTCTCTCTCTCTCTTGGCTGACTTTTTAATAATTTTTTAACTCATTTCGCACTCGAGGAAGAGAACAACAACTGCCACTAACTCTTCACCTTTTGCGCTTGTTTCACTTATGAATTGGACAAAGACGAGTGCAAAGTTTTCTCTGACCCAAAAGTCACCCAAAAACTTTCCAACACTCGTACTATATTCTCTCCAAGTGCACTACATCCTCGTATTCAGGTTAAGAGTCAAATTATGTAATTTACGCCTACTCCAGCACCACCAAAAGCACCTCAGTAGCTAACGGGAGATCCTTCAAGCGATCTAAGGACAATTCTCCAGCAGAGAAACATTTTTCAGAGCTGAAAAAGTTGAAAAACAGAATTGTCTATATCTTCAGATATATATTGTAGAATTCAGATTTCAATATATATTTTAATGGATATATCTTCAGAAATGTATTGTACAAGTCCGATTTCAACAGAAAATATTTTATAAAATTCTGTGTATATATTATAAATTAATTGGTAACACCAATATTAATTAATATTATTTTCAACAATTATACTTTAATTTTTCCCGATTAGTCGAAACTATGTAAATCGGGGGTTGTAGTTAATATTTTCCAAAATAATACCTACAGCTTTTGCTTAAAGCAGTAACAAATAAATATCTCCACTTCACTCCGTTAACTCTTCGATGCGATTTAAAAGCGAAAGTTTTGTGGGCTTGGACTGTTTTTCACCGTAATGATGATCCAGGATATACTTCAGCTGGGCCACAGTGCAGCCTTTAAGCCGTTTTTCTCTGACCAGTTGTTCTACAAAATCGAAGCTCTTGATCTGGTGCTCCTCGATCTTTGGCACCTTGGGTTCGGATGCACCATCGCCAGTGGATTTCGCCGGCCGCTTCTTAGCAGGCTCAACATCTGGAGCGAATAAAGTTGCGTACGAGGGCAACAACTTCTCAATGCGCTGATTCTGGACAGAAGCATCCGGAAGTTGGTTGAGACCATCCCTATCCGTTTTAATGTTGAGGGAGAGAGCTAGTAGGTTGGACTGTATCACCTCCAGATTGGGATCATTAATCAGATTGGGCTGATAGTCAACAGTTAGCTTCTTGATGACCTTCTGGAAGAATTCAACTTCCTCCGGTGCGGCGGTGTTCTCAATATTGTTCCAATCACAGAAGTCAATGTGGCGAATATCCATCGCCACGGGCAGATAGAAGATTTGGAAACCATCGCCCGACAGGAGTGAGTGATAGTTTCTATCATCGGGCTTGGCTGCCTCAACGGGCAACAGTGCCACATAGCGTGGCACAGACTTGCGTTTGCTCAAGAACAGACAGATGGCGATCTTCTCGCGCTCCAAGCAACGTTGCCAGAGAGCGCGGAAAAGGCGCTTGGAGCCGATGATACTCTGGTCATCAGGATACATAAAGTTACAGGGCTTGCTATAGAAGTGCTTTGGCAACGAGCTCCGATGCTTGAATCCCAGCAGCATCATGCCAGGCTTACGCAAGTTCCTCACCCGATTCAGATGATCCGTGGTGACCCGGAACGTCTCATCCCCCAGCTTGCATTCGTACCAACCCCCGGTCATCTTGACTTGATACTCATGGGTCTCCTGTGTCTGTCCATCCGTCTGGCGCACCATAATCATGCGCCGCTTGCTGACCACGCTGTTATCCCGGCGCAGGATGTGCACCTTGTGTGGATAGGAGCGTCGCTGGAAATAGTTGTAGAACTGGGCAGAGATGCTGAGATTCGGTCCCAGCGAGAATGTGAAGTGGCCCAGGCAACGTCGCAGATAGTCCTGCCGCAGCTTACGATCCTCCAGAATCTCCCGCTGTAGCTCAGCATCCGGAACTCGGAATGAATCCAGGTCAATGGCTGCAAGAGATTTCAATTAGCATCTGGGAAACTATCATCAACTCCATTTAGTCGGATGTAAGCAAGTCCAAAAACGCATACCAATACAACTTCACTTGGATGCGGGTGAATCACTTGCTATGCTTGCTCTGCGGCATCTTAAAACCTCGAGGACTACGACTGCTCGTCGCCAAGGGGAACAGATGCCGCTTATGCGGAGAGGGAATCCATGATACTTGCCTCGTGACAGCGTTATGAACTCCTTGTAGAAGGGCTCGTAGTCGAACTCATCCACCATGGGTATCACCTGGAACTCGAATTCCTTGCCCTCCAGATCGTTGGCCTTGTGCATCGCCGTCTGGAACTCCTTGCTGTTGGAGCTGTGCGGCTCCTCCACATTGGTCATGTACACAATCTTGGCATTGTTGAGCTTCTTGCCACACTTCTCCAGCAGCTCTATGCACAGCCGTATCATGTAGGCGAAACTGCCACGCCCATCTGGTTCAGCGATGCCATAGTCACTCTCGAAGGACTCGTCAGCCTCGCCCATGAACTCCAGGTAGTGCTCCACAATGGACTTGGTCAGCTGGCGCATGGGCAGGAACACGGCACAGTTGGCGGGCACCACGATCTCGTCCAGACATTGGAGCTCATGGGGCGGGGGACTGTGTTTGGTGTTGGCGAAGATGAGTCCCATTAGATCCTTGTCGTTGACCATCATGCCCGATATGAAGGCGCCTCGGATGATCTTCAATGCCTCCATCAAGTGATCTGATGACTGTCAATTCGCCAGTTATTATCTCCATTGGAATTGTGGGAATCTTAAGGCACTTACCTGGAGATTGGCATCGACGACGAAGAGAATGGCCTCGCGGCCATTGAAATCCTTCTTCATTTCGATTTCATCCTCCGAGTCGGTTAACTCTACATCTCTGCTAGGATCCCAGGTGGTCATCTTCACTCCTTTGTTATACGAACAATATTAATTTATTTTATTCCGCCAATTTCACAACATAATCCATGAAATGACGCCGGTGGCAATAGTGTGACCAAAGTTCTCTCATCCGCATGTTAAGTTAACAGGGTTGTTTTTTGAAAACCAGATGGCGGTTCATAATGTTTAGCATGACCATTTGAGTAAATAGTAACAGTGCCAATTGAGTAAAATGTTAAATAAAAGATGTTAACTCAAAAAGTTATGTTAAGTTATTACACATTTGTTAATATATGATGCCCTGGTCACACTTTATTCGTTGGCGCAATATTTGAAATTTATTAAATGTCCAAATATTTTTTTAGCACATTTTAAATCACTCTATTGTGTTGAAAAATACAATTCACAATATTTTAATTAAAAACTTATACACTTTATAATATAATAAATTTAATTTTCTGCTGCCTTTATTTGATAACAAAACATGCATTTCTGTTAACTCAAAAGGTGCTGTTAACTTAGGTAAAACGGTTATCCCAAATTACTGATAAGTAATAGTTCGGTCACACTTTATTTCTAGGCGGCATGTTCAAATTATTGAAAATTTGAAATATCTATAAATTTTACATAAAACAATAGTTAGTGCAATGCCGAACCAAAAAATAAGTATCTTATATAAATGTTTATTGTAAAAAGTTACATTTTATTTTCTTACGAAACAGTAAAGTGCAACGAGAATTAATAATCCCTTGGAGACATTGATGGAGGACGCTGCTGACTTTGACTTCTGCTTCTTCACCGTCTTCGAAAGCAGAATAACGTGAGGACCTCCGACAGGCGCAGCTGCATGACTGACGACGACTGGAGCAGCTGCATGTACTGCTGGAACGACCACATGATGACCTGCTGCTGGATGATGACCTGCAGTACCATTCGCATGAGTTTGGTTTCCATGTGTCCCGTTATAGGTACCGTTATGTGGCACCACGAATCCAATGGGGGGATGGGCAGCAGGCGCAACTGGTGCATGAGCCACCGACACCACATGGACGGGAGCCACTGCAGCAGGATGTACATGAGCAGCAGGCACGCCACGAGGACAGACCAGATGAACCGTCTCCGTATACAACTTGCCATGTCCTGCGACGGGCTCCTTCACTGTCTGCTTATAGCAGCCGTTGGCATCTGGAACCCCATTCTCGACAACTTGAGCGACTGGTGACGCTGCTGGAGCTGCTGCCGACTTCGATGTTCCCGTGTGCTTCGCCACCGCATGACCAACCACAGCTCCCGCCAGAGCCCCGCCCAACATGCCCATGCCTGCAAAGAAAATCAAGTAGAAGAAGAGGAAGCAAAGAGTGCGGATTTTGAGATTGAGATTTACTTACCAAAGGATCCTCGCCGGCCACGTATTGGGGCTGCGTGGCTGCCGACAGTGGCAAGTGCCAGGAGAATTAAAACTCTGAGAAATTGAGTTCTTGACATCGTGAATTTCGTTTATCCAACTTGGTAGCTGACTTCATTCTGGCTCGTAGTCGACATTCCATGAGAAGCAAGTGAATCACCTGTTGAATGAAAAAAGTTGTTCAAATATTTACACAGTTGCTCCCAAAATAATTCACGATTTTTTGACGCTTTAATTTAATTTAACGTGCCAGAACAAACGCTCGTTAACTGTTTTCCTATAAACAGTTATATTATGATATTAGCCAGAGTCTGAATAACGGGGAACATAAAAATAACAAGCTGGAAATACTATGTATTCAGTATTCACAGAGTAAATAAATATTATTTCAATATAATTTCAAAACTTTTAATTAGTTCCCAAAATGCTATACGGGTCATGATATTTTCATTTCATTTATGAATATTTTAAAATTACGCTGACTAAATTCAATATTTATGATAGCAAAGTATATAGTAAAAATAAATATTTTTGAATTTTCAAATTTTGTTGAATAAATCGAAAAGTACTCCAACTATTTGGATGTACATTGCATTATTCTACATGGAATTAAACTTAAAAAATTAATTTTAACACTTTTACTTAAGATCAGCACAATTTTTAATAAATTTTATTTTTTTGTATTTTATAAAATTTATAACTATTTTTTACACCCTTCTACGCATATGATATTAAGGTACTTATTATGTTATAGAGATCTTCACTTACTTAATTTAAAAAAAAAAATATCTTATAATGACCTTGAATATCCTGACGTTTATATCTTATATCCTGACGTATGACCTTGTATATCCTGTATTAGACGAGCACTGACTCTAATCTGACTTAATAACATTCAAATTATTATCATATATTCTCAGTATTCAAGCTTTTAAAAATATAGTGGTTTTCATAAATTTACTAAAATCCAAAAAGTATGCTACAAAATAATTGAACATCCTGGTCGGTCCTATGTTAATTTGTGCGCCTCAACAAGGACCAACACCTGATCAAAGACATTCAAATATTTCTTGTGGTGACTTGCATAAGAATTTTTCAGAACCAATTAAAAAAATAATGTGATGGAGTTTCCACATTAACTTATGCCAAAAATAATTTATAGGTCTGGATTCAAAAATTGTTGTGATTTAAGTCGAAAATTGACCGAAAAAAAAAAACGAAAAATAAATTGAAAAAAAGGAATTGAGCAGAAATGGTATAAAAACTTTAATTGTTTAATGACTGAAAGTCCATGTTGTGCTGTCCCTCTCGCACATTTTGTGTGATCGGCGCCCTTTTAAAAAAAAAAAATATGTATTTTTTACTGATGGACTTGCAACATGGCAGCCGACAGGAGAGCAGCTGCCACATTGCATATGGCACGTGAGGCATTTCACTTAATTTCGATCAGTTTGTAGAAAAAAATACTAAAATACAAAAATACAAAATGTTGCACGCAACGTGGTTTATGTTAACAACAAAAAGAGAAGCCTCAAGTTTGCTTTTGGGCCCATTGATTAAATGGGCTTAAAGCATTGACTAATGACGACTGAAGATTGGTGGGCGCGTTAGAGCGCATAATTCGGCTGGCCAATAGTCGTTGACGGAATGTGCCACATCATGTGGCAGGTTGAAGGCTGAAGGATCTCTGCAAAATCTCAAGTCATTTGTTCCGTGGGATTATTGCCAGCTCCTCGCCTTTAATTTGCTTAATAAATATTTGTTTATTTAGTTTGCTGAGCAGGTTGATAGCCAAAGCTTTAGCCCCAGAGCATCAGCCAGGACAATTGTCCTTCTCTCACTTGGCTATTTTAGGGTAGGTTGGCTTGGCTTGGGTTCTGGCACTTGAGTTCCAGTTTCGAGCTGCTGGCCATAAATCATTTGTAGCGCTGAACGATGACGATGAAAATGTCAGGCGCAGTGTCAGGATGTGCAAAAGGACAACGGCAGCACAACAGCAGCGATTCGCAGGCGTTGCAGCGTCTTTTACTCTTGATGGACATTCAGGCCTGCTGGCAATTCCACACACACTCACACACACACACACACAATCACATAGATACACAGATATTGTGCTGCCTGCAAGGATAATGACGCGCAAATCGAGCCCATCATCAGTCCTCGGCCCGTGCTTGTCTCTGCTTTGTTTCATGTCGCTGTGCTTTGCTTTTAGTTGCCTCTATTATCCTTAATGCGATTCACTTTGTTTGAAACGTCAGTCAGCCTGGCCTGCAAGCGCCATTATCATCATGTCGTGTCCTTTTCGCAACAAAACACGCAGAGCGAAAGAGAGAGAAATACAGAGAGAGTGAGAGAGTGAGAGAGAGAGAGCGAGAGAGTGAGAGGGATAGATATTTAGACAAACGAGCCACATCGGAAAATGGAAAATGTGCAGACACGCCGGCAGCAATATATACCCCCTCTACCTCCTTTCTCGCTCGGAGACGCGTCTGCCAAAGAAATGTGTCCAAAAATGCACGAAAATAAAGATAAAACATGACAGGCAGTTCACATTCAGTCATTTATAATAAGCCAAATATGACCGCGACCGCATGTGGTTGACTTTTTCCTTTACCTCTGCCCGTATCCTCCCACCATCTACCATCGCCGCCTTTAGGCCAAGTTGCCGGGGACTTAAATGTAGTCTATTGACTGTGCCAAAAATGAAGTTCATCTTCGGATTGTCAAGTATTTTTTTTTTTTTTAAAAGATGCAGCAGCAGCATCTTAAAAGGGAACACATTTTACAAAAAAAAAAATATATATGAAATTGAAAATATTTAAATCAATTTACAATACAATTTACAATAATATCTGAAAAAGTATTTAAAATGCATATTTAAATAATTTTTAATTTAACTGAATTCAATTCTAAATATTTATCTAAATTTTTATATCAATGTTTTTTTTTTTATAATTTTCTACTTCTGCGATTTGTGTTGAAAATGAATCGAAATTTAATTGAAAGTGTTTTTTTTTTCTGAAGACTTATCACCTACGTATGTAGACTTATGTAGGTATGTAGATGGTAATGATGTGTCCGTAGTAGTGTCTCTATCCGAGTTGAAATTTTCGCAGACAATTTGGCAAGCTGTCAGCGCCACTCACTGCCACAGGGGGGCGTGGCAGGGCAAGAATGACACACAGACAAGGAGAATCCGCAGCTAATGACTGTCTACAAATGCCTCGAAAGCAAAGACATCAATCAACTTGAATTGAATCAACCCCGTCGGAGAGGAGATTGAGAGTGAGAGAAGAGACGTCACTTGGCTGCTGCTGCTGCTGCTGCTTAAATAAATAAACAAACTTATAAACTCATTCAAATCATATTTAAAATCATCGAACAGCAACAGCTGGCCACATGCCTGCCCAGCTCCTGCCCAGCTCCTGTTGTTGCTCCTGTTCCCAACTCCGATTCATGAATTATTTGTGGCAGCTTATCAAACGTGACCAAACTGGGCAAAAAGTTAATAATAAAATATGAAAAGAGGAAAAACCTGACTTGGTTCTGGCTGCTCAACGTCAAGTTGCCACGTAGTATATCTGAAATGAAATAGAAATTATATTTTTCTCTACAACTCTCCAGCAAATAAGGCAGACTCCGCTTTCCCTTGGTATTCTACTTGGCATGGAATCGGGGGCAGGGGTGGAGGAAAGAAGTGTGCCAGCTGCCCGAGAAGAGCCAGTGGACAACATCTGGAGTCCAGCAGCAGCAGCAGCATCTCCGGCAAGTGTGAAAAATCAGCTAAAAGATGGCAAAAACTGTGTGATAACTGCAAGGACATTCGGGACATTCAAAGGCAACTCTCGTCAGCTCGATTTTGAATATCAGCGAGCAGAAATGTGGAAAAACTAGGCCGGCTGCGTTATTATCTTTGGCCTGACCACAAGACGTGTCAGCACACAGAGATTCCCAACATGCTGTGACTTGGAAGGGGAACTCGTTCTGGAACACTCCACGCAGGTCATATATAAATCATGTGCAGAAAAACTTACGACAGAAACAGTTGAGGCTGCATGTCCAAAATATTTTATAGTATTTTTGAAAGCGGCTTACAAATCTCTGGAACTTGTAATATTGTATGTCAATCCGCTTATTGACCAAACAAAGTTAAGACTTTGACTTGTCTTTAAGAGGACAACATGTCACTTTGTTCGTTGTGGTCCCCAGGATGTCTTTACTTTAAAGTGCAGAGAAATATATGACTATAATTTTAAGTCAAAAATTAAGTAAGAGTAATGTATATATACTTAAAGTCGTTGAGGAATACTAGCAAAGGTCTCTGAGGTCTCTCTTGTTGCAGGATAAATGCCAGGACACGTTGGGTGTGTGCTGCCAAGGTGACGTAATTATAGATGTACTCCGAGCAGCTCGGAGTGCAATGCAACCCTCCGACTGGGAATGGCAAAACATGAACTGGAGTCAATGTCAGGGTGTGAACCACATGAACTGCAGATTGTTGGCCACAAAGGGTTGCTTGGCCATGCCCAACCAAGTGGGCGTCAACCAGACGCACACAGACACTGAGAACGGAGGACATGCAATGCCTAAGTCGGGAGACTCTCTATCTCTCTCTCTCTCTGTGTCTTGAGAGAGAGGTCGGAGCACACGCATTGCCGGAGTTGTTGGCCAAAGTGTCTGTCTTGTGTGTCCTGGCTAGTTGGCATCTTTTGGCGCATATCCTTATCGAGCAGTGATGACGCTGCGACACATTTGCATAAAATCAAAGACGAGGCTGTCTTAAGCCTTTTTGAAAAATTGCTCACACACGACACGACCAGCATCGTGCTGCGACAGGATGCCGCTTAAAATGCAATTTGTTTGTATTTCCATGCCATGGTCATCTCCAGAAGATGTTCCCGATCTCGTTTCTGTTTCTGTTACTGTTTCCGTATCCGATTCCTCTTCCATCATCCTCAAGTTTGGTAACCTGCAAATGGCAAGTGGTTTTCGGTGGGAAAGTGTCATTAGCATTGATTAATTTGTCGCACGATTTACATGGGAAAACAATCAATCAACGGTATGTCGTCGACTCCGCTCAGCTTCTCCAGCTGCCATTGTCTCCATTAGTCAATCTTGAGTTGCAGCCAGCTACTTGAACTCCGTGTCAACTATGTAGACCACCCAGCCATTATCCTTGCAGCCATTCAGGCATTCCCTATTCATCCATCTCCTTAGACGGGCATTAGCAAATCGCACCATCGCAATCATCTACCATGGTGCACATCATTAACGAGTCTCCTTCTCCTTCGGCTGGGTGTGGCCGCAGCCACTCCACCTACGACTCCGGCTGGACAGTTGCTCATCAGTGGCCCCCAATCCCAGGCAAATTTACTCGCTGTTTAGCTTTAATGAATTATTTTCATTCTGGCTGTAATTAAAGTTCTATGCTGTCTGTGGTGACCTATGTCGTCCTGTGGTCTGAACCTGACCTGAAGACAGCGGCAGCTAAGCAGAGGGGTAGCTGAGGTACTCTAAAAGGGGGTCATTATTGGCCCTGAAGTCAGTTAGACTTCATTTTTATTTAATAAAATAGTTAAAAATATCTAAATGTATTTATTTTTATAATTTATTCTTTTATTTTATTTATATAATTATTTATTTGTATTAAATAAAATGAAAATACTTAAATTAATTAAATTTATTGTTATTATTATTTATAATTTGTATAGGTTGGCAACCCTGTAATAGTCTGCCTCTACATTATAAGGTTTCAAGCCAGTTAGACTTAATTTATGCTTAAATAAAATACTTGAAAATATCTAAATATATTTATTTAATAATTTTCTCGTTTAATTTATTTATATAATTATTTATTTGTATTAAATAAAATATAAATACTTATATTAATTAAATATATTGTTATTATTATTTATAATTTGTACAGGTTGGCAACCCTGTAAAAGAAGCAGATCATCTGCAGCATAATTAAGCAACATCAATGTCGTGTTAAGTAGCCAGCAAACTAATGATAGCCACATTTACAACAAAGGACAATTGTTGCAGCATAGCCAGACAAGCTGATGAAAATGCCCAAAAGGAGAAAGAAAAAGATAGATAGACAGAGAAGGAGAGAGAGAGATAGAGTGTAGAAAAAAATGGGTAGCAAAAGCAAACAAAAGCACAACGACTTTAATTTTTATGCGTGAAAACACAAACCAACAATGTCCTTAGAAAGAGACAGAGCGGAAAAGAGAGAGAGGGAGAGAGAGACAGGGAGAGAGGGAGAGACACTTAAAATGCGAGACATTCATTTTTCTACAAGTGAACAAACATCATCAGCAGTAGCATCACGGCAGGATAAAGTCAGTGGGTGGAGCGTGAAAAAGATACGCAGGACACGTGGACCGTGGCAATCTTTTTGTGCAGGAAATTCAATTAGCCAGCCCAACAAATGGTCAAGTTGGGAAAGTCCCCACTCACAGCTTTTGCTTAGGTAATGTTTCAATTAATTCATTTGTGGCACACAGACACACACACACAGAAGCTAATGATGCCTCCGATGATGTATGTATGCTTATGGTTTGGCATATTGGATGATAGCTTCTAAGGACTCACACCCCGCCATAAACAAATGAAATCAATTGGCCGCAATTAATAACACCAATTGGATGTATTCGCATCTTGAACTGCATTTCATTATTTGTTATATATTTCAAAGATATTTGTTTGATAAACGCCGACATCGCAAAACGACGACGAGACGCCAAAAATCTCATCGCTTTAAGTGGCTCATTTTGAACTGGGGCCAAGGAATTGGGAGACTGAGGAGCACTACTACTGCCACAGCCATAGCCACAGGCGGCACAGCAACACCAAGGATCAAGGGGAGGGCACTGCTCAAATAAAATATAAAAAAAGAAAGAAAAAAAAAAATGAAACTAAAACAAAAAATTGCTCCGCTACCGGGTAACATATCAAAACGCCGCAAATGGGCAAGTCAAGCAATAACAGAACAGAAAACAAAAAAAATTTATATGAAATGAAATCATATGAGAAAAAAAAGTGCCAAAAAAATACAGAGAGGCAAGCATGCGACGTCGTCGTCGTCGTCTAAAGGATTTGCCAACGTTCACCAGACGACGGAACAAAGACAAAGTATCTGTAGAAAAACTGAGACTTGCGGGCATATAGTCAGAGTTATCTGTATATGTGTGCGCATGTTTGGGAATTTATGCTGCGATTTGGAAATTGCAAAAAAAAAAACAAAAAATGAAAAATATAAAAAAATAAAACTGAAATAAATGCAATCCGAGCAGGCGGCAAGACTTGCGGCATTATCAATTCGGTAGCCAGAGAGGGAAATTCCACAGATATACCCAAAAAGCCCCCGAACAGATTAACTATAATTTAAGATTAAAATTTAAATGCACCCAATTATGAGGTACAATTATATTTAACATTTTTTAATATTAAGTGTTTATCTAATAAATAAATTCTCATTAAATAATATAAAATAAATTTTCTATTGCTTGACAATAATATTATCAAATATATTATATATTATATTATTATATATTATATTATATTATATTATATTATATTATATTTAAATTTATGTTTAATAATTTTTATTTTATATAATATTTTTTAAATTCTTCTACATATTTTTTTAATCTCACATCTCACGCATTGAGTACTTTAACACTGAGCTCTGTTAATCCTCTGCCATCTAAATGCCGTGCAGGGTATAACAATCCAGTATCAGTCGCAACTTGAAGTCACGTGAGTCACCATCGCGACACATGCAACATACAACACACACACACACACATACTGATACACACACACTGTATAAATGTTACTCATATTTGTAGCATGCGAGAAATTGCAGTTGCCGTTGCGATTGCCTCTAGGCAGCTTTAATCCTGCGGCTGAGATTGAGGGGACGCTTGACTTAAAGCATCTGTTAAATTGGCTTAATCTGCACAAGTGTGTGAATGTCCCACTCTCTCTTTCTTTCTCTCTTTACGTGTCTGTCTCTTTCGCTCTGCGTGTCTGTCTGTTTGCCTTTGTAATATGTATCTCCCGCCGCCACTTTGTAACTCTTGTCATTTTTATTGCCCTGGGAATGTTTTTTGTCCACCATTGTGAGACGCACACGCCCCGCCAAAAGTTTTTTTCCTTCCTTCGCTCAATATGAGTGTGCGTGTGTGTGTGTGTGTGAGTGTGTGTGCCTGGCTGGGTGTCCTTTTGTAGTTCGCAGCGGCTAAGCAAAACTTTTGTTGTTGATTTTATTGACCAATTTTTGGCTGCGTAAGTTTATGCTTGACTTTTTTTTCTCCCATGCTTTTTTTTCCTTTCTGATATATATATTTTTTGTCTCTGGTTTTCTCTTTTCCTCTCGTTGGCTTAATGCCGGCATGTTTTTTGCATGCTGCCCATGGGCCAATGACAGTTGATTTGTTTGGATTTCTTTGGGTCTGTCTGTTTTGTTTTCATAAGTTGTTTTATTTTTTTATGGCTTCATCTGTGGGATTTAAAGTTTTATTGTGATTTAAACACTTGTTAATCGTGTCTGCATATGTCAATTGCCTGTCGCCATGTGTGTGTGCGTGTGTATTTGTGTTGTGGGTATCGCTTTTTGATTCCATTTATATTGATCTCAGTTTTTTTTTCTTTCCTTCTTTTCTTTTTTGTTTGTTAAGTTACTGGATTAAGTCGTCTTCAAGCTCCGTTGGCCATGTAAGCTGACAAGATGCTATTATTAGTGTGTGATTTGAATAAATGTGGCATAATTATATTAAGTAGAATATTCCTTTTACTTTTCAAATTGAGACTTCATTAGCCAAAAGCAGACTTTGAAATATCTGTGCCACAATTTACATGCCGCATCTGTGAATCCATCGTTTCATTGATAAATTGTCTTACAGCAGGAGACACACGACGACAGGAACAACAACATCCACAACCACAATAATGGTTGCTGGACAGGTTGGGACACACAAATAATCACTACACTTCAATCTGGACCAGCACGAGAGGAGGTAGGGGCGGGGAGTGGAGTGGAGGTGCTGGGTGTAGGGGCCACTGTGCCACAGCTGCCCGGTTGAAGCGAGTGGACAACCTGCCCGCCGATTGTAATCAAAATGCAACAAATTAAGGAGCAGGAGACACACAGGAGACACAGGCAATGGAAATGGAAATGGAGATGGTGATGGGAGCAGGCGCAGAGAGGGAAGGCCACAAGCTGAGCTCAGTTCTCTGGCCTTTTCTTTTTCTCTTAAAATATTTATTTATGCAATTATTTTGCAAGTAGCTCAAAATAAATAAATGAAATGAAATAAAATAGCAGGCAACGTGGATGTTGTGTTACCTTTTCATACCGTGTTCACAGTGCTGTATGCAAGTTCGAGTGAGAAAGAGAGAGAGATAGAGTGATAGAGAGTGATAGAGAGAGAGAGAGAGAGGGCTACTATAGGACAGGTTTCAATTGACGACGATGGCAGTAAATTAAAATTTAAATTTATGCCATTTGCTGTTGCAAAAATGTTGCTTTGGTGTAGCCCCAAAAAGAGTTTCAGGACGCAATTAGCCATTGACTGACCGTCACACACACACACACACGCACACACACTCGCACACACAGATACAGCTACAGATATGTGATACCTCAATAGTTTGTATGAATTGTGGAGCGTAACACTTGAGGAGTCTTGTCATCATATTTCTATTGTCACCATTTGCGGTCTGTCAGGGAATTATTTATTTATTTATGACAGGTTGACGGTTGAAGTCTGCAGTCTGAAGACCCTAAGTGAAACGTCATTGCGGTCACATTTCGCGCGTTCACCTGCCGCTCAGCTGCGCGCAATTGCAGTCCCATACCCGTCCCCCCCACTGCCCGTCTCCGGTGTCCATAAGCTGTTGACCCAATTAGCTGTAGTTGGTTGGCTTTAACTGCTTCCTACAATGTACTTGAGAGTGTATGAGCTGAAGTAATCGCATGAGTTTATGGCTCGTAAATGT
Source organism: Drosophila quadrilineata (assembly GCA_018150725.1). Taxonomy (NCBI): domain Eukaryota; kingdom Metazoa; phylum Arthropoda; class Insecta; order Diptera; family Drosophilidae; genus Drosophila; species Drosophila quadrilineata. The sequence continues at coordinate 2,350,272 of JAECWN010000375.1, forward strand.
CTTGGCTGGCCAATTTTCATCTTATTGCTTTTAATTACACACGTATACGTTGCGTATACGTAATGTGCGCCCGAATAATATATTTTTCTGGGGCGTGTCGCGTTGCTTTGCCGATTTCGATACTGATACTTACACTGATGTTTGTTTACATTTATTGGGTATAGAGACTGACCGATAGTTTGGCTCATTAGCCCAATGAGCTGGGAACCAGAGGCCATTCATAACTGTGAAGCTGTAAAACCACCAAAATCAAGCGGCTCAGCATAATTTCCATGGGCCAATAAATGGCAATCAGGCGGCATCAGCGGCAGACAATCAATGGGTTAAACCCTTCCTTGCCTGCTTTATGATCTGAAAACAATTTAAGCTTTTATTTGTTTTTGATTCCCCCCTCCTTTATGTCGGCAATCAGGTGGAGATGGAACTTCTCAAATGGTAACAAAGCCAAGCCCCAAACACCAAAAGCCAAGCCCGTTTGCAATGAGCGTATATCATGGAGCTGCAACAGCTCCATCTCCATCTGCAGCAACAGCAGCAGCAGCAACAGTTGCAATTGATGGATCACCAAAAAGCAACAGCCACAAATGCCAAATGAGTTGAAGTTGAAGAAGTTGCGTAAAACGAAAACTGCGATAATGATCATACAAAGCGAAAAACGCGTTAAACTTTTCAACGTCGTCATCAGTGGCATCCACAGCAGCAACAGCAACAACAACAGCAGCTACAGTAACGGGCAACAGTCTGTTCATGCCCCCAAGCTCCTCCAGCCCTCCCCATGCACCTTCTCCTCGCCAGCAACAAACTGACCCAACAACGACCGGACGCAGTGCATGCAAGTCAAGTGCGATTGCAAATGCACGGAATTCACATTCGAGCCAGGTAAGCTGCACTTCCCCTTGCCCCCACCTTCACTTCCTCTGCTCTGCCCCGCCAGAACCAAACCGAAAAACTCTTGGCCATTAAAGCTGTTTGAGTTGCCCACTGGAGATCGGCTACCGTTGCTACCGCTAACGCTTGAGCTGCTGCTGTTCAACATCTTCTGGGCATCCACATCGTCAATGGTGGCTTCTGGTGCCGCTGATGATTCTCTGCTGATGGCCAGTGGCCAGACTGACAGACTGACAAACTGACTGAGTGTCTGACGGCCTGCCACATTTTGCTCGTCGTGATGAGTTTAGTGCCTCTCGCTGTACGATGATTTGTAATTTTTCGCCGTCTCCAGTTGAGAATCATAATAATCATAATAAAACGCAGCTATATACCCATTTTAACACCAAAATATATGCAGGTGTGTGTTAGCTCTTGCAGTTTGAAGTTGTTGCAGTTTGAAGCTATTGAAGTACTGCTGTTGTCATGTTAATTTTGTAGCCAAGTCTCTCTCTATCTCTCTTTCTCGCTGAACATCTTCTCTGTCTTTTGGAGACCTGTCGCATTAAACTTGGTAATTTGTGTCAAGCACGGACGGTAGCTACTGTTTAAGTGCCGGGCTTCTGGGTGGCTTCCCTCTTTGATCTTAACTTGGCTAATTAAGTTGAGCTAAACGTGCTGAAAGCGTCTCTCCATCCCTTCAATTGCTCATCTGTCGCTCACTTTACTCCTGGCTAATATGCTGCCCGCTGCTCTTGGCCATTTTTGCATTTGGCTTAAACTGTAAATCACAATAGAGAATATTTTGCATAAGAATTATGTATTTAGTGGCTGACAGATGATCGATTTTATTATTAAATTTTATATGGAATTTTTACCCAAAGTGAAGAATCTAAAAAATAGCGAAATTGACTTTTTTAATATTAAAAAAAATATATATATATCTGCAGTGAAATATATTTTCTTTGCTTACTATGAAGAATATAAATTGTTTAAATAATTTTGCAAGCAATGTAAAGATTTTTATGATGACATGGAGCCAATATATTTTTTATCTTAACAACAATCTTTTAAAGTAATTATTTTCTTAAAATTTTAAAATATTAAGATAAGTCTTAAATGTATTAAATTTGTGTTCCTTTCCCTGTTTTCCGTTTCCTTCCAACTTAATGGCCAATGACATTGCCAAAAAATGAAAGTAAACTGCGCTTCTTGAAAGTACCCCACCAAATGAGGGATAATTGATGTCCGAGAATATCTAAAGGTCTATTGTGAAGAGAGTGTCTTATCAATTGGCGGGAATCAGGAGTCCATTGGGATATGATGATGACACCGCAATGACACCGCAAACAAACTCAGTTAGTGGCAAAATGGAAAGCAGCTGCGAGGACAGCATTATTCCTGCACTCGCTACTGGGGGTAGCAATTAAACTGTCATCAGAGTCAAAATATCAAAATGTTGCACACACAAATTTTATAAAATTGATAAAATTTGATTTTAATTGGCCAAAGACAAAGTGCCAAAATGTGGGCGTGCCCACGACCACGAAACTGAGCAGCTGTCACTCTAATGTGACATGGGCTGTCATTTCCCCCGTCCAGCCCCCCGCACCCTATTAAATACCCCCTGGAAAGTGGTGGCGGGGCATGGCCAATGGCGTGAAACCGCTAAAACTAATTTCCGGATTGTGAAGTTGGTGGTGTTGCCACATATTGCGCCATTTTGCCAACTTTACGCATCATCACTTGGGTTAATTTGATGTTGCAATGTGGCAGAGAGAGGGAGAGGGAGAGAAGGTAGAAGTTGCCTCATGGCATGACCTTGGCTGTGATTTGGACTGCGCTGCGACTGCGGCTAATGATGCCGCCCGTTGCAAGCTGAAGCTGTAAATTTGCAACACAAATGCAAACAGTAAGCGGCAAAGCGATTGCAATCAGCGGCCCTGCATCTCTATCACATCGCATCATTACCATCACTTTCAGGAAGAGGGGGGAGAGACCAACTTGTGGCGGCTACTGTGGCTGTGACTGTGGCAGTTGCAGCATCCGTTCTTGACAGCCTCCGCTGACTGCTACGTTTTACGCGCATCAATGATTTGCTTGCGGCTTTGCCACAGCCACGTTCAACCGTCTGTTGCAGCCAGATTAAACGTATGCAACTCTTAACCTTCGTTTAAATCTGCTCTGATTGACAATCATCAATCGATACAAATGGTATCTGCCTCCAGCAGCGAGTCCCAGAGGCAGACCCACAGCCAACTTGCAACGGTTTCAGTTTTGTGCTTGTTGCAACTAAATTTGTTTTGCGGTTCTTCTTCTCCCATTGATCGCTGCTCGCTGCAACATTTGTTTGTTTTGGTTGCAATGTTTCTGGTTTCGCTAATTATGCATTTAAGAGGGAAGTGGGTAAGGACTTTGAGTGGATAATGGCCAAACAATTGCGGCTACTTAAAGCTTGAAATCATTTTCAAACTTGCTCAATTGGCAGTCAACCAAAGGAGCGAAAGAGAGAGATATAGAGAGATAGAGAGAGAAAGAGAGAGAAAGAGAGAGAAAGAGAGAGAGAAAGAGAAGAAAAAAGAGAAAGGTATATATAACCTTGAAACAAGTTCAGGCAGGATCTTCACTTATCATTTTGTTTATGCAAATTTGCCAGACAGATAAACATACAGTTGCAGCGACACGCACCAACATGGCCAAGGCCAATCAGCGAGTTGGCCTAAATGCACTACCGTTAGAAGCGCCAAGCAGTTAATCAAAACTGCCAATGAGGTGAATATAAAATGTGATATATTAAATACTCTAATACTCTACTCGATATCATTATATTATTATTCTATTATTCTATTATTATATTATATTCTATCGGATATATTATTTTATTTGAATATGTTAAATTTGAATATTTTGATAATATTTTATGAATTTTATACAGATTTTCTAAGTGATTCTTTGAACATAAATAAAATTTTTATGAAACTTCGAAATATTTCCGAATTATCTAATTGGAATATTTAAATTTTTGGAGATACGTAACATATCCAATAACAAATCTCATATACCCTTACTAGTGGAACCTTTGAAAATTTGCATGTGTTTTGAAGTTAAGAAGTGCCTGCAGCAACAAAGCCAGTAGCCCAATAATTTCAAATTATAAGTCATAATAACGCAACAAATTAGAATATCTTCCATACCGAGTTTATGTTGAGAGAGTTCTGTATGCGTTTAGCTACTGCAATTTCGAAATCGGCTTCGTTTAAATTATGTCCCAACACGAAAGGACTCCCGAAACTAAGACTAAAAACGTATAATAATAATCAAAACGAGGGAAGCAGCAGAGTGGAGGATTTTTTGGGTTAAAAAAGTAACTGTTCTTTGATTTCTGTATAGTCTGTTAGGCTGTATCTCTACGTGGTTATGGATGTGGCTGTGGATGTATCTTTTGCATAATCGCTGGGCAATCGCTGAATGGTTCTCAGGGGCGTTTGCCCAAAATTTTTGTGCTTTGGCCAATTGCATTAAATTGTAATTAACCTTAATTGATTGAACGATTATCATTTGCGGCTCTGCAAATTTCACTTTCAATCAAAGTTCTCTCAGTGACTTCCGATTACCATTGACATGCTCTGCCCACAGCACGTAAGCACTAACTATACACTAGGTATCTATCTATCTATCTATCTATATGTATAAGTATCTGTATCTGTATGTATGTTAGTGAATGGGTGTGGATCTGTGTGCTCTCTCGTCTATCATTACCATCAAAAAGCTATCATCATCATTACCAAACTCAAACTGCTGGCCTCAAACGAGATAGCACGAGGCAGCTCTTTGTCTCTCCTCCCTCTCTCCCCCTCTCTCCCTCTCTCCCTCTCTCTCTCTCTCTCGGTGCACGCGATGAAGTTGTTGGTTGTTTGCCAATTGTTGTTGGTGTTGGAGTTGTTGTGTTGTTAGATACACACGCATACTATAATCAGTATGGGGTCTAGCAATCATAGCAGTTGCGAGGTGTTGCTTTGTTAACTGCAGTCTAAGCATTGCCTATGGCCAACATGTTAGCACTTGCTGAGTATCTCATAGATACAATTAAATTGAAAGATATATAATCAAGTTGCTGGAAAGCAGAGGCAATAGAAAAATTAAGTGTGAAAATAACAAATGAAAATTAAATGCGAAAATCATAAAATAAAATTTGGTGTAAAATTTATATTTTTTCTTATGTTAATCTTGATATGAATTGATCAATTTTTATTAAATATATTAAAACAGTTATACATTTCATATGCACTTCAGTTTACTCTAAGCTATTTAAATTCATTTTTATAGTTTATATAGTCCTATAATTTTTTAAAAATCAATGAATATAATAGATAATATTATAAACTGATAATAGTTGACATTAAATAAAATCAAAATAAAATACAATGGGAAATAAAATGAAAAATATTTCTACAAAATATATTTGAATGCTTTTAAATTTACTCTAGATTATTTACATGAATTTCTATGATTTCTTAGAGTTTTTCAACAATTAATTGTTAATTAAGTTGAGCACAAACTACATGAAATTAAATGCAAGAATTGATTTATTTATTTCGCGCAGTCCTTTTATAAGCATTTTCACATGTCAATCTTCAATTGATGCTCAATAAGTTACCATGTGCCACTCAAGTTAGACTCCGACTTGGACTCAGACTTGGACTCGAAGTTGAAGTCGTCGCATAAGTAAAAGTTTTTTTCTTCTTGTCTTTTATGCTATATGTGGTATATTAAGCTATGAATTTTCATGTTATTGCAGCTAATTTTCATTAAATGCGTTTTGTTACCATGAACAGCGCGCAGAGGCGTAGCTCAAGTGTATCTCTAAGCAGGGTGACATGGTTGACATGGTTGTGTGTGATCCCCTTGGGGTGGCAGCTGCGCTCCTGGCAGCACCAACGTCGTCGCCCGGCGACAATCTCGTAATTTTAATTGTGGACCATAAACTATCGAACGTATCGCATGCGTATCGCTGCAGTAGGAGTAGGAGTCGGAGGTAGGGGGGTTAGGGAGAGGGAGACAAAGTCATATCTAATGCCGGTGGAAACCCGTTCGCAAAGGAAACCGCTCAGACAGTGGACATTAGATTTGCGCCAATCGCCAAACAGATTCTCACAGTCGCCAGCAGAGGCAATCCTGAGCTGTCCATGTCCACGTCCGCTCCAACGAAAGTGGCACCACCTGATTCGAGAGGCAGTTGTCCACGTCTGTCACTCAGCCGCTCTGGCGGCCATTCAGTCCGTCATTCAGGCGCTCATTCATGCATGCTTCGATATACATTATTGCAGTAGCAATTGTTGGATTCGTAGTCGTAGTCTGAGTTGGAGTTTGGAGTTGAAGTTGGAGCTGGAACTGGCAACAGCTTGGCCAGGCATAATTCAATTTCCGCTGGCCAAGAGGCCAGATTGCCACGTTTGATCTCTAGTGTATCAGTTACCCATATTGTCACATTGATTTAGTGCTTACATGGACTCTGAACTAGCATTTGTTTTGATATTGATTTATATTTTTAGTTATTGATACGTCTACTCCGACTTGGACTTACTCTGATTGAGCGATTAACGTGGCATTCCATGAGATTGTAAAGTTTGTCAATCTACGTCAGACACTTGAAAGCCTTCAGTTCAAATATCATAATCTTCTCATCAAGCTAACTATATAGTAAATATTTGTTTTTTATTATTTTGCAGAATTAAATTTTTTGTTTTAATTTTGTTTTACTTTTCTGAGTCTCAAATTAAATCAACGTAATTAGAGTTACGATTATCTGAGTTATGAGCTGTAAATGGAGTAGGGAAGTCAATGAAAATGAAAGTGTCACACATACTGATTACTCCCAACATGTCTAACCACTTTCGATAGGCAAAACTCGACTCAAACTGCCGCTATTCAAATGTAAAACTCGATGGAAAAAAACACTGTTTTTAGAGACAAACTCAGTTAACACTGAGTGCGGACGGAAATAGGAAGTGTGGCAATTAAATGGTGAGTGCCAAGTGAAAAGTGTGGAAAATGGCACACAAACTGAGAGTGAGACACAAATACACAGAAAGAAAGAGATAGATAGAGAGTTAGAGAGAGATAGAGAGAGAGGCAGCTAAATGAGAGAAACTCAGCGATGCAGCAAGAGAGGTATTAGAATTATTATTGTAGGTTAACTGAAAATTTTGTTTATTTGTTATAATTCAGTTCGTTGTTGTTTTTTTATCTGTTAACATTTTAAAATTTTGTCTGATTTGGGGCAAATAGTGCGGAACGTAAAAGCAACTCAAAGTGGTCCCAATGACCGTCAAAATACTCGTATATTTGCCCTTCACATGGATGCCACACATTGCTTGATCCAAATTATTTTATATATACGTATATATGGATTTTTTTTCGTTAACCTCTCATTTTTATAAGGGACTGCTACTGTTCGAAGCAGCAGAAATATTTGAAATATTTTGCTTTAGATTAGCAAACTCTGCTGCAGCTAACGGCAGCATCTGGCCAAAAAGAAATCCATCAAAGGATCATCAAATTCGCGGTGACGTATTGGGTTTTTCGGCAACCAGAATTGGGAACCCAGACAGCCAGAGGAATGTCTGCAAGCTACCTAACTGACTGTCTGTCTGTTTGCCTCTCCGTCTGTCTATATGTCTGGGGCAACTGCAGTCAACGAAATCCAATAAAACATCAACACGACCAGAATTATAACAACTAAGTAAACGTCTGTCACTCAGTCCAGAATTTTGATCAGCCAAAAAAGGATGGTTGGCAGAGAGGTTGCCCTGGGCACGGCTGCCGATCAAAGGCTCCAGGCTCCAGGCTTGATTGAAGTCCGAGGACATTGACGATTGCAGTGCAAATGATAATTTATTAGATTGTGATCTTTAGGCTCAGCAGAAATGTTTCGATAACAACGACTACAAAAAAAGAGAGAATAAAATGAAAAGAGTAGTTTTAGAAACGAGTAGAAAATGGCGTTTTTATTGAATTAATTTCATCATTGTCTGCATTTCTAATTAAACCGAATTAATCATGAGCACACAACATTGCACTAATTATGCGTAGACAAAACCGATCTCGATCTGGATCACAGCACACTATATAAACATACATATACGATATATAGAAGATGTCTCTGCTCGACTCACAGCAGCTGCTCCACAGAGTTGAAGTGGCAGCAACTTGGCGGCAGCCACAAAAGCATTTTGCAGTCGCTGCCAATGATGATGCCCCCGATTATGATCAAGAGCTCCCTAGCCGGGGCAGAGCCCCCCGCTGTTCCTCCCCTCTGCGAACTTTGATGTTTTGCGACATGCACGACACACTTTCTGTTAGCCTTAGTTATGTTTGAGACTGCCATTGATGCCAACAAATTGGCTTGGCGAAATTGGTAAGCAAAAGTGAGAGTCTAAACAAAAGTGGGTACAAAATTTTGAGAAAATAACAATTATAATAAAAGTGGAATTATATGTTATTTACTAACTAGCAACATTATTTATTTAGTCATAAAATCTGAATCGAATGATGAATTTAATCAGAGCAAATTATTTTTTTCTCTGGCTAATCTACAATATTCAATTCGATTTATTTATCGGGGCAAAGTACTTTTTCTAGCGAACTGACAATATATTCTAAGTCTTAAATTATGTTAGCTAATTTTGCCTGAAATATTTCTCAATTTACTACGCTTAATAGGCAATTTTGGCAAGGGTCAAAATCTGATCAAATTAAAGCCAAAGTGAAGCCCAATCCGTCATAATGTTGGACACGGGCTTAGCTGTTACAAAGTGGCCGGGTTGCAGTCCCAGGTATCCTTAGGTACCCCACGGCCAGGATTAAGACGTGTGTTTTGCCGACGGCATAGTCATGGCCGCAAACGATGGCCACAGACATGGCCACAGAGCTTAATGACCGTAATGACCAACAGCAATAACAACTCCGGCTAGAGAGTATAACGGATACACGGATACAGATGCGGCTGATAGTGCGTATTCCTATGATAAGGGCATGGTCGAGGACACGGACATGGACATGGATATGTAGAGGAGCAGGAGCAGCACACATGATGCTGCTGAAAAATTGTACAAATTACTTGAGCAAGCGAAATGTATTCCCACAAATGAAATCATTTCGGACACAACTTCGCTTGTTTGTATAGGATCAAGTACATGGGCCGTGCAGGACGAAGGACGAAGGACTCAGCTTGGTCTCGGTCTGGGCTTTTGCGCTTGGCTACGTCTCCGTTCTGGCAAAGCAACCCCCGCAGTCAGGGGCAACTTTTATTAATGATTCACAATTTTATGTAGCGCGTATTTATCACATTTGAGTGTGCAACACACACTCACACACTCACACACATCCACAGGCATACTCTCACACACACATAGACATTTAAATGATGGCGACAGGTATTTTGTAAGCTGAAAACTTGACAGACTTGTTTGTGATCCTTTCTTTTTTTTTTTGTTGAGTGTGTGTATTATGACAAACGCGCAGCAAGGACAAGCCCGGGTCACAGGCAGGCATGTGGCAGCAAGGCAGGGGTGGGGCAGGGGTGAGGACCTGTCGGCTTGCGCCTGTTTTGGGCGACATGTTTTGCAGTTTTCCGGTTGACCGCAACAAAAGACATGATGTCACGCTGCCTGTGGCAAGGCATGCCTGTGTATGTGTGAGTGTGAGTATGAGTGTGTGTCTTGTAACAGCAACTACAAGGACAACGCGACCGTAGAGCCTTTGTCAACACACACTCACATACACACATAGCCATAGACACACTCTACTCGTGTCAATTGTAAGGTAGTCAAAAGGTCGGGCTTAAGTGACTTTATTAAGCGGTTTAAAAAAGGGGCAGGTTACTCCCTCCATCTGTATGGATGTGTATATGCTTATGTATGTGTGCGTATATATATGTATGTGAGTGTGTGTGGCAGTTGACAAGCTTGTGGCAAGCCTGACAGCTTTTGTTTGCCAGTGCAACCTCAGGAGGCATAACATATAACATACCTACAACTGGATTAGAAGATACTTAGCTGATACTTTAAATAATGCCAAAAGTTTATTGACTTCAAACTTGACTTTAAAATAATTTCAAAAATATTTAAAACTAATATGTTATTCGTAAGAAAAAATATATATATATATCTTCGACTCACAAACAATATAATCTAGTTATATATGCTTAAACTTCATTAATATTTTCTTTGTGCTTCTTAAGTCCATGGAGCTTATCACCAAGGATCTAAATCATGTCGACAGCAGTATACAACTCATTAAGAATTTTAGAAAATACATACATGCTACTTGAAAAAAAGTCAACCCCATCTGTGGCCAGAGTTCTGCTTTTGATTTTCATTTTAATTTTCATCACATTTTCATTTAGACTTCCGCTGCTTTAAATCACACATATTTGTGTGTTCCTTGTTCCTTATAATTTATGTGCCACATGTTACCTGACAAAGGCGACACTGATGCGAAAAAACCACACACATTTGGAAAAACAAAGCAAGAACATTTGGAAAATGGTGGCCAGTAAAGAGAAAATTCCTATGCTACCTTTTGGCCTAGAATTTCACGCTGATTTATGAGATTCCAGTTATGCGAAATGTATTTTTTTGCCATTTCAAATAATTATATAATTTTTTATAAATTTGCTAGAAGTCAAGTCAACTGGCATGTGTTAATTTGTAGAGCTTTAAGCTATTGAGTCAATGACCTTTAAGCTGTAGATTGTCTGGGCAGACAAAAGGAGCAGAGCATATCAATATCTGGGATGATTCACGAGTCATGCCGAGCACTTGACAAATGAATTAGCGCAATTCGGATGAAGACCATCAATGGGAGAATGATGTCGCATACAATGCGTGTCTTTCAATGCTAAAGTCAAAGTGTCAGGCCAATGTTCGGAATAACAGTTCACAGAGCACAACAGCAACTGCCAAACAAAAGCAACAACAATACCAACACACACACACACACACACACACACACAAACACACACTCATACAATGAAGCGCTTCCTGTTGAAACATTGCAAACTTCCGACTGCCAAAGGAACTGGCGAAAACATATGGCCGCGGTGTGGGGTACTAACCCCAAACCGAATCTGAATCCGAATCTGAGTAGGAACCCAACTCCAGTTTGGGTTCTCCAGCTCGAAGTGTAGTTGAAATATTTTTGGTGATTTATTTGCAGCGCGTAGTTTGTGGCATGTTTGCCGACAACGACAACAACAACAACAACAACAACAAAGTCAGCGCCAATAAACAAATTGCCGACGCATTTTGTCAGCCTTACGGGCCAGGATTATGTTAAACAAGCAAGCCGCCTGTTAGCTGTTTGACTTCTTGGCTGTCTGTCTGTCTGTCTGTCAGCCTTTGTGGCGCTCTTGGGGACTCACAGTGACTGGCATGTGTTCCTTGGACTCCCAAAACAACAACCAGAACAACAACAACAACAACTTTTGCCAAGTGATTTAAATGCGTCGCTTTATAGCGCCACTTATTATGCCATTGTCATTGAATTTAAATCAATTGCACAGTCAAGTAAAGGAAAAGAGTTGAAAATGGCTAAAAGATTATTGTATAATTTTAGTTACAGTGTCAGCTAACAGTATTTTCTAATGTGACTCAGCTCAGCCCAAAGTCCGACCATCGGGCCGACATGTCCGACAGTAGCGCCTGCAGTTAAATAAATCACAGAAAAATGTCTTTAATCTTGGCGCCTGCAGTTCGCAGTTCGCTGCAGTTGTGGTACTTGCCACTGCCACTGCCACCGCTTAGATGTTGCCACTGCTGGTGCAGCTGCGGCAAGCAGCGCCTAAACGCTTGCCATACATCATCGGGTATGCCAGACGCTTGATGTGCCACGCCCACTTATGAGTGTTTTGTCGCCTTAATTACTAGTCGCTACACTGTGTCGGTCTCTATTTGTACAGCATGGCAATGTGGCAACGAAATCTCATTCTCAGCCAGCGTTGCCAGCATCCAGGTTGCAACTTGCAACTTGATGAATGAATGAAATGAAATGCGGCACAATGTGCCACAATATGTGGAGACGTCTCTGGCTGATGGCCATGTATATCATTTGTCAAGGAGTGCATTGAATGCACTCATAAAGCGCCTGCGGTGCCAGCGGAAGCTGTAATGAGTTAAGTTATTCAAGTAAAGCGTCAATTCACAAATCGCAATTAACTGGCCCAAGTCTCCTCGACCTTATCGCTCTTTCTCTCTCTCTCACTCTCTCTCTCTCTCAGCTAACCACAGACCAGCTTTCACACAGAGAAATGGAGGGAAGCCTGTTGACTTTATAAACCACTAAAAATAATTTACGACTTTCTACGGAATTTAAATTTGAACGCCATTGCTCTCAACCATCTCTGAGACTTTTTTACCACAACTCACAGAATTTATGTGTGGATTCTCATGTGTGAGACAACTGTCCCTCCCCCTTCTCTTCTCGACAACCTGTTCATAGTCGCTAACTCCCCCCAAATCTCACACACATGTACTTCAGTACTTGAGAAGGGCTTTTTATTTCCGCTTAGATAAGTTTATTTCATAAGCGACACTAAATTATATGCCAAGAATGTTTGTTGTTCGCTGTTTGTAAGTGTTCCTGGTAGACATCTTACTTATTGTTCCACAGCTACTGCCGCAGCGGCTGCTGTCGCTCTTATTGTAATTTATGTAAAAATATTTTCGTTGAAAAATACGATTACCCGCCTCACGGCCCACACCTTTTAAAAATTTCTCTGTGAGACACAAATGCCCTATCTGTTGTGCTCCAAGACTCCATTCTATCTGCATCTCCATTCTCTAGTCTCCTTTGGAATTCTCTTTCTCTATATCATATTCGGGCCCAGCACGTACTACACGAATAGTTTTGATAAATGTTGAACTTGTTAAGCGCATGTCGGAGTTTCATAGCAATGGCAGCAAGACAGATAATAAAATACACACGTTTTGGCACAGGGTTATTTCAGTAATATATTTTAGAGATACATATATACATTCAATTCATTTGTTAACAATAATTATGTAACAAATTGAATGTGATATTAAATCGCAGTGAATAAATTCTCAATTAAGTTTCTAGTTAACAATTTCAAGCTTGAGTTGAACTCTTTCTAACTTGTGGCCAAATTTAATTGAAAGTACATATTAGAAGAAAAACTATATACAATCACGTAGACAAAACGGACCTTCTCTAGACATGCGCTAGAGTGAGAAACAAAATATATGTATACATATATAGAGAGGAAGAGGGAATTCTGCAATGTCAAAACTGCAATTTCCTAAATAAATCCACACACGTACGCAACTCTACAAAAAAAAAATAGTATATATGATTGCAATTGGAGCAACATGAGTTATTTTTGAGCTTATTGTGGGCGTTGCCCAAAACTAATCCAGTTTCATTGATGTGGCATGTTGAGTGAACTTGCAGCGTCTGCAAATCTGCATAGACGCCTACTTTTCCTGGAGGAGAAGTTGCCTGCGCACAAAACACTGCGCCAAGGCTCTCAGACAAATAACCACGCCCCAAAATGCAACAAAAAGTCATTTTGAGGGTGAATTTAATAAACGAATTTTAGATACGTGCCAGGACACAGCAACAGCAACAGCAGCTGCAACTGCAAAGCGAAACTATTTTGCCTTAGACTATGAGAGCATTTTCTTTGTGGGGAAAAAGTAAAAACAACAAAGTTGACATTGATAATATAAAGAATTTTAACAGTATACTGTTCTTTAAATAAGAACTTCATTCTTTACGAAAAATCAACCGATCTTTGAAATTGGGACTTCAATTAAAGCTAACAAATATCAATATAGTATATCCCTATAAGTCCTAATTTCGGGGCTTGTGGAGGAGTCCGAAAATGGAGGTCTGAATTTTAACAATCTTTGAATGCAGTTTTGTAGTCTTGTTCAAAACTAGAAAATCGAGATATAAAACTTGAAAATTGGTTGAAATTTGACGAAGTTATGGCTCTTCGAAGATTAAGCACCCCTATAAGTCCCAAATTCTGACTAGTTCAGGCCTTATGGGGGGTCCGAAAATGAAGGTCTGAATTTTAACAATCTTTGAATGCAGTTTTGTAGTCTTGGTCAAAACTAGAAAATCGAGATATAAAACTTGAAAATTGGTTGAAATTTGACGAAGTTATGGCTCATCGAAGATTAAGCACCCCTATAAGTCCCAAATTCTGACTAGTTCAGGCCTTATGGGGGGTCCGAAAATAGAGGTTTGAATTTTAACAATCTTTGAATGCAGTTTTGTAGTCTTGGTCAAAACTAGAAAATCGAGATATAAAACTTGAAAATTGGTTGAAATTTGACGAAGTTATGGCTCATCGAAGATTAAGCACCACTATAAGTCCCAAATTCTGACTAGTTCAGGGCTTATGGAGGGGTCCGAAAATGAAGGTCTGAATTTTAACAATCTTTGAATGCAGTTTTGTAGTCTTGGTCAAAACTAGAAAATCGAGATATAAAACTTGAAAATTGGTTGAAATTTGACGAAGTTATGGCTCATCAAAGATTAAGCACCCCTATAAGTCCCAAATTCTGACTAGTTCAGGCCTTATGGGGGGTCCGAAAATAGAGGTCTGAATTTTAACAATCTTTGAATGCAGTTTTGTAGTCTTGGTCAAAACTAGAAAATCGACATATAAAACTTGAAAATTGGTTGAAATTTGACGAAGTTATGGCTCTTCGAAGATTAAGCATCCCTATAAGTCCCAAATTATGAATAGTTCAGGCCCTATGGAGGGGTCCGAAAATGAAGGTCTGAATTTTAACAATCTTTGAATGCAGTTTTGTAGTCTTGGTCAAAACTAGAAAATCGACATATAAAACTTGAAAATTGGTTGAAATTTGACGAAGTTATGGCTCATCGAAGATTAAGCACCCCTATAAGTCCCAAATTCTGACTAGTTCAGGCCTTATGGGGGGTCCGAAAATAGAGGTTTGAATTTTAACAATCTTTGAATGCAGTTTTGTAGTCTTGGTCAAAACTAGAAAATCGAGATATAAAACTTGAAAATTGGTTGAAATTTGACGAAGTTATGGCTCTTCGAAGATTAAGCACCCCTATAAGTCCCAAATTCTGACTAGTTCAGGACTTAGGGAGGGGACCGAAAATGAAGGTCTGAATTTTAACAATCTTTGAATGCAGTTTTGTAGTCTTGGTCAAAACTAGAAAATCGACATATAAAACTTGAAAATTGGTTGAAATTTGACGAAGTTATGGCTCTTCGAAGATTAAGCACCCCTATAAGTCCCAAATTCTGACTAGTTCAGGGCTTATGGAGGGGTCCGAAAATGAAGGTCTGAATTTTAACAATCTTTGAATGCAGTTTTGTAGTCTTGGTCAAAACTAGAAAATCGAGATATAAAACTTGAAAATTGGTTGAAATTTGACGAAGTTATGGCTCTTCGAAGATTAAGCACCCCTATAAGTCCCAAATTCTGACTAGTTCAGGACTTAGGGAGGGGTCCGAAAATGAAGGTCTAAATTTTAACAATCTTTGAATGCAGTTTTGTAGTCTTGGTCAAAACTAGAAAATCGAGATATAAAACTTGAAAATTGGTTGAAATTTGACGAAGTTATGGCTCTTCGAAGATTAAGCACCCCTATAAGTCCCAAATTCTGACTAGTTCAGGGCTTATGGAGGGGTCCGAAAATGAAGGTCTGAATTTTAACAATCTTTGAATGCAGTTTTGTAGTCTTGGTCAAAACTAGAAAATCGAGATATAAAACTTGAAAATTGGTTGAAATTTGACGAAGTTATGGCTCATCGAAGATTAAGCACCCCTATAAGTCCCAAATTCTGACTAGTTCAGGGCTTATGGAGGGGTCCGAAAATGAAGGTCTGAATTTTAACAATCTTTGAATGCAGTTTTGTAGTCTTGGTCAAAACTAGAAAATCGACATATAAAACTTGAAAATTGGTTGAAATTTGACGAAGTTATGGCTCATCGAAGATTAAGCACCCCTATAAGTCCCAAATTCTGACTAGTTCAGGCCTTATGGGGGGTCCGAAAATAGAGGTTTGAATTTTAACAATCTTTGAATGCAGTTTTGTAGTCTTGGTCAAAACTAGAAAATCGACATATAAAACTTGAAAATTGGTTGAAATTTGACGAAGTTATGGCTCTTCGAAGATTAAGCACCCCTATAAGTCCCAAATTCTGACTAGTTCAGGACTTAGGGAGGGGACCGAAAATGAAGGTCTGAATTTTAACAATCTTTGAATGCAGTTTTGTAGTCTTGGTCAAAACTAGAAAATCGACATATAAAACTTGAAAATTGGTTGAAATTTGACGAAGTTATGGCTCTTCGAAGATTAAGCACCCCTATAAGTCCCAAATACTGACTAGTTCAGGGCTTATGGATCGGTCCGAAAATGAAGGTCTGAATTTTAACAATCTTTGAATGCAGTTTTGTAGTGTTGGTCAAAACTAGAAAATCGAGATATAAAACTTGAAAATTGGTTGAAATTTGACGAAGATATGGCTCATCGAAGATTAAGCATCCCTAAAAGTCCCAAATTCTGACTAGTTCAGGGCTTATGGAGGAGTCTGAAAATGAAGGTCTGAATTTTAACAATCTTTAAATGTAATTTTGAAGTGTTGGTCAAAACTAGAAAATCGAGATATAAAACTTGAAAATTGGTTTAAATTTGGCAAAGTTATGACTCATCAAATAGTCCTTAAGCCCCCAATTTAGTAATATTTATCATTTTCCAACTTTTAACTGTCATAACTTGATCAAAATTCAACCGAATTTCATTAAATTTGGATTTTTGTAAATGATATTGACTTTCAAATAAATAATAATAAAAAATATTTTAATTTAATTATTATTTTTTCTATATTAACTAAAAACTTCGCTACCTGATGCCGTTCCGCTGAATGACTAATAAAGCACCACATCCAATGGGTTTAACTACGAATTCGAGTACGAATTCGAGTATGAGTATGGGTATGAATATGAGTGTTCGTAGTCTGAGTCTGAGTACTTATGTACATGTAGTTGGGATTGCACCTGCAGCTGGCTGTATAATCAAGGAAAGAAGTGAACGCTAAGCGTTTACATTTGCGGCTATTAAGCCATAAACTGAGGGGATCATGGGCCAAGAGGGAGGAAGCGTGTCTGGCTTAGAGACCGACTGAGCTTCAGACCGAGTCTGAAGACTGAGACTGGGATTGTCTGAGCGTTGAGCACTTTCATGCTTTTAATTATTGTTTACATTAAATGGTCATGAGTCTGACGAGCCGAGTGAGCACATTGGGCGTAATTCGCGTTTTAGCCACGACCGTGTACTTAAACAGCGATTAAGCCCGACTTGGTTCTCGCTTTGAGACTTGTAATTAGCTACTGCTGCGGCTGCTGTTGCCGAAGCTACTCCTGGGGATCCTTGCCACTGTGAGAACCTCTCGGGCAGATTAGTGGGGCAACAGGTCAATGCGGACAGGCCGAAAAATCGGCAAGGAACCTGAAATATTGACACTTCCTGTGCCCCTTTCATTCACGCTTCAAATGCTGTGGCAAGTTTTGCTGAAAAGTTTTTTAATTAAACACTTACCAAGTGCGAGTGCCATTCAGACTGTGAGTGTGTTTTTTATTTGTGCCTCATCATTGTGGCCTGTGAAATTCTGCACACGTCATTTCCCATTGGCATGAATTTGCATTTTCACCAACTCATTTCAATATCCTTTTGCTTGTTTTCATTGAGTAAACGTTGTGGGGGGTTTCGCACAGTCCTAGAGCCCCGGCTAGACCTAGACAGCGACAACTACAACGTCGAAGACGCAGAGCAGGAGAACAACATCGACGGAAGTCATTTATTTAATATGCGCCGACATTATCCTTTATTATGGCGGTTTTGCATTTCGCTGCCTTATGAACTGGCACCGCAAACGGGGGGGAAAATCTACAGAGCATGATATCCTGATTGGGATCCACATAGCTACTTCTATGCCTCTTTAAGCCAATTCAATTTTGGTAATGGCTTAAGTGAGTTCTTTTAAAATTGTTTGTGCTCAATACCAATTATATGCTTTAAGATTTAAAGTACAATATATGAAACATGAGAAAGAAATTTGCTATTGGAAATTCATTCTTTATCGTGGGTCAATATCTAAATCGTTTTATGACCAACATCATTGTCATTTTTACACCCAAGGGCCAGAAAACTTTTATTGTCTGGACAAAAGTTTTTATTGCCCAATTCTTGCCATATTACGAGTATATTTGACTACACTGCTCTTTAATATTATTTTGATATGTTAAATTGGGTAATTTCCCCAACTTATTTCTATGCTGGCTAATTATTTAAGGCTGTAGATAAGTTGATGTCATGATTTATGACTCGTCTGTGGAGTTTAATAAATATAAGAATAATTCAATATCAAATTTTGGCAGTGTTACTCCAGCGCTCTCTTCCCCTTACTTTTCCTCCATTCCCCGTCTCTTTTCATACCCCTGCTTATTGCCTTCTGAGTTATTCACAGATTTGTCGCGCTCTCTTCAATTCGGGGGCAGCAACTGGGATTCCTTTGAGTTGCAGGCAAGACGACTTTAGCATGTCACCAAATTCTCATATGTCTTCGTGTGGTGGCACGCCCCCAACTCTTTAGTGCCCCTCCCTGCCCTCGACTCCGGTGGGTTGGTCGGTCTACAAAGGGTCCTGCCACTTACTTTGCCTGCTTCCAGGATTTTTCTTTTGCCGGTTTCTGGTCCACATAAATCATTATTGTCGCTGCGTTTATTTTGACTTTGACAGCACCAACACTTATGTACTATACGAAGTATCATTGTGTGTGTATTTAGTATATATATATGTATGTTTGTGTGTGTGTGTGTGTGGGTGATAGACGAGACATTATGCCATTTTAATGTCTGGCAAATTCAACTTTAAAATTCAGCAAAGGACATAAAGCAAATTCAAATACTCACTGTGGGTCTCTCAGTTTATCTGTGATGTTTCACTTTTTATCAGCATCTCAAGCCACATTTGGGAGCATTTAATTAATATATTTTATAAATCATAAGCACATCCTCGAGAACAGCCCTTTGCCTTGGAGCAATCGTGATGTTTCCATTTATGCTGACTTCACCCACAACTTTTCATGCCGTTGCCGGACATCGTTGGACATTTGCTAAATGGCCACAACACTTAGGCCAAGATTTATAATAGCCAAGTTGTTTGTGTCTCTCTCTCTCTCTCTCTCTCTCTCTCTCTCTCTCTCTCTCTCTCTATTTAAAAGTGCACACTTCATTTAGTCGGTTGCCTTTTAGCCTTTTGGCCAAGAGCTCAGACCCTGAATTCCGGACCAAATTACGAGCGTTGATTAGTTTAGCTAAGCTAAAAAATAAGACCCACTCCAAGAGAGAGAGAGCTGGATGAGTTGCAACATGTACCAAAAAAGGGGCAAGAGTTATTTGTAATAAATTTAAGTGTATGCTCTCGGACTCCAACTCCACCACATGGCAAGTGGAGCACTGGCCAGCCAACAACTTGCAACTGGCAACTGGCAAAAAGGTAACACCCCAAGTTACAGTTTCTAATTTATGACAATTGCACATGTTCGTCTTAAAGTTTCGACCTGGTCCAGTCCAGTCCAGCCCATACACAAAACTTATTTGTCGATGGCATTTGTGGTTGCACAATTTTCAATTTACTAAAATTTGCATACCAAAGTATTGTGCAAATTGTTGTTTGTTGTGTCGGAGACTTGCAATGTTGTGCAACATGATAAATGGCCCAGCAGCAGGAAAACACAGCTTAAAATTATTTTAAAAATATTAAATTTACAATTCACGATTCCAATTCAACTGTAGAAGTTGCGTCTCTTCCATGTAATCAGAGTCAAGTATCTTGGACACGCCTCTGTCTCTGTTGGCCAAAAACTATTTTCAATTACGAGTCGGAAAATGGAGAAATACATACACATCCCAAATATCCTGGATTGTAGTTTTGAGATAGAGCATCCTGGCATAACAATTTAATCACAGCATGTGGTCGGAATATCAAATTTTCGTATCGGAATCATATAACTCACGAACTACCGAATGGCAAATGGCAAATGGCAAAAGTCAGCAATTACTTAAAACAGCCTGCGAAAAAGGATAATAGTGCTGAGACCAACAATTTGGAATTTGGAATGTGCAATGGAGACTTGGCGTATTTATTTATAGAGGAGCATTCTCGCAAAAGATGGCCATAAATCACGTGACAGGCCTGGCTAAAGGATGTGAATTATATACAAATAATTTGACATGCCGTACGCTTGTGGGCGCCAAGGACACGGCCATGTTGCCACATGCCTGTTGGTGATGGAAGGGGAGGGGAGGGTAGGAGAGTGGCATGTGCTCGTGTCATGGAGACGATGCCAGAGCTCCAGATAAGCGTAACTAGCAAATATTTCGTTGACTTTTTAAGACTATTCACAGCATGCGCACATTTCCCATTGATTTCAAGTCAAATCTAGAGCTGAGCCAAACTCGTGTCACGATTGTTTCACGACAATATCACTAAAAATATTTAAATGGCGTAATTATGTTTTTAAAATACTACTAAATAGTTATAGTTTAACATTTTTGTAAAAGTTAAGCTATATTTTAAGTAATATCTAAAGCTGAGCTTATCCAGTGTCACGATTATTTCACGACAAAATCACGAATCAATGTCAACACACATTGTTTATATTTAATATATGTAGCTAGATTTTAAATAATCTCTATTATTCAATTTATTGATTTATACTTTTTTTTAAATTTTTTTAAATATATATATTTTGATGAAATGCATTTGGTATAAAAATACATAAGTCGCTTTTAAAATCTCAAGTTGTGATTAATTAACCGGTATATGCTATTTATAGGTTTAATAGATTCCATCTTTATTCATTTGTCTACAACTGATCAAACTCTGTCTGGCAGATTTAATTGGCTTCAGATATATAGACACTCCATATGCATATGGATATGGCACTTAGTTCCTGTTCATTTTGAATTTCAAATCAGTAATCAGAGCGACTCTCTCAGTCAGTGTTTTCTTCGGACTGAAGTCTGTTCTTGAAAAGCTTTTTTGAATTATGTCATTAACATTGCAACTTGTGCCGGGACTGGTTTGACTTTAACTCTGGTTCTGGGTTCTGGGTTCTGGCTGAGATAATGTTATGGAGTTACCAAAGAGAGGTGAGCCGGTTCCTCGAGTGAATTCTCGTAGCTGTAATTATGGCATATTTTAATTGGCTGCATTTAGAAATTGTTATTCGAATACTATTGGCATTAAGTGCTTGTAAATAGTTAACAACAATTATTTCATTAGATGCGGTTCCTCTATTGTTAAAACATTTTTCTGCAAATCTTCTAGAAATATAGAAGTCAACAAATGATTTCATAACTAAAAGAAAATATCATATTTAACTTTTTATTTGCACTTAGCGGAAAGCCATAAAAATATTATCTGGAACTAATGGCGTGAAATTGACAGAACAAATGAATTAAGAGTTGACCGGTTGCCAGAGGTTTAATTTGTTGAAGCGGTTCAGTTTTTCTTTAGACCTCCGGTGATATGTTTCAAAATCTTGAAAATATTTTAATACTCATTGTTGCCTCGTGTCACCTTCTGCAGACTGCAGCTGGAGAAGCCCTGTTGTTGAGCAGAAAACTGCTCCAGGAGACGATAATGCAGCATGATCTCATGCTGGTTCTATACTATAAGGAATCCTGCAAGTTCAGCATGAATGTTTTGCCCATCTTCGATGAAGTCTCGAAGGAACTGCAACTGCTCGGCCATGACTCTGAGAGAGTTGCTTTGGGTAAGGTGAACTGTGGCATGGAACTCATCATGTGCAACAGACACAACGTAGGCAAATATCCCACCATCAGGATCTATCGATATGGCAGGTTGGTTAGGGGGGAATACCGAGGACAGCGATCAGAAAAGGCAATCTTGGAGTTTATCAATAAGGAATTGGAGGATCCAGTTCATGAGTTCAAATCCATGACCGAGCTACAGCAGTTGGAAAATCAAAAGTATATGATTCTTGGATACTTTAAGGATATGGATGAGTTGGATTACGTTGTGTTTCGAAAGGTTGCTCTAACTTTAAGAGATCATTGCCAATTTAAAGCTATTTTCGGAGAAGCTGCTCGATCCCTGAATCCGACTGGGAAGAATAAGATTACTTTTTATCGAAATATGGCCGTTGATAATGTGGATTATGTCAGTGAATTTACCGGATCTCTGACCAGTTTCAGTGATTTGGCAAATTGGAGCCAGAAGAAATGTAGCCCCATAGTTAGAGATCTTACTTTCGATAATGCCGAAGAGATATCCGAGGAAGGACGTCCATTAGTGGTGCTCTTCGTTCTTGAAAGTGATGTAAAGTCTCCAAATGAATTCGAAAAAGTTATCGAAGCTGAGCTCAAGGATCAACTGAAGGATATCAACTTTGTAACTGCAGATGCCGAGGTCTTTGCCCATCCTTTATATCATTTGGATAAATCGGTGAAAGATCTGCCTGTCATCGCCATTGATTCCTTCGAGCATATGTATATATTTCCAAAATACGAGGATATCCACAAACCTGGCAAACTGAGATCATTCATTATGGATTTACACTCCGGAGAGCTTCACAAGCAATATCATGGTTTGGAAACCCCGACGAATGAGTTAAGCGAAGACAGGACAGATGCCTTGGAAGAGATCAAAAAACAGAATTCGAGAAGCTCAAATAAGCCTCCAATCAAATCGAAATTTAAGGATCTGTTGCCATCCAAAAATCGTTATACTTTCTTAAGAGACGAATTGTAAAAAATACATTCCAAGAAATATAATTTTTGAGTCATACCATTAAATTTAAAAATCTGAAATGAATCTTGTAATATTTTGAATGGAAATGCATTAGAAATTTTAAGATCATCCCGAAAGTTAAGTTTAAAAATAGTTTAATTTATAAAATATATTATAAAAATTTAAATTTCTTTTTTATATCCGTCAATTTCTCGCCTAATAATGTAATGTTCCACCATGAACCATAATTGCTGGTCTCTAGCAAGTCGAGTGGAAATCTTCCTCTTTGGCATAAGGATTGCGGAATGCCCGTCCCCAGTTCGGCATGAGATGCCTCTTTATGGCCACTGCGACAAATCGAACACCAGCCTATATGGACATAGATTGCCATTGAGAATCGAGCAAAGGCTGGGCACGTGTTCTCTTCATTCCAGATGTGGCCAGATAGATAGTTCCAGGAATTGGCTCAGCTCATGGGTATCAACAAGAATCGCAGGTATTTGAATATACAGCATGGACGAATTCTATGAAAATGTTAATGAACTCATTAGTCAATCAATATGACAAGTGATCCTAGGGGGTCGCAAAAACTAGTTGATGTCCTTGGAGACCTTGGCGACGGTTAAGGCAGCTCCACAGACCAAACACTTTTACTCATGAATTGTCATAATTAATAACAAATTTATGGTCATATTGTATGCGATGTTGGAACTGCCATAACGAGACTTTCATAGTACATGATGCAGTAAATCCGTGAATGCAACCTGGTTCCTTGATCTAATGAGCGTCGCCAGCGCGTGCCACGCGCATGTGCCAAATGCGGCACCTACGGCTTGGCCTCCACTGCAATTACAGAGTTTTCCATAGTCGGAGTCTTCCTCTTTTTGGTGCGCAACGCTGCCAACTGCCACCAAAAAGGTGTTGAATCTATCCATCTCTATCTCTATCTCTCGCTCTTAAGCTCTGACTGACCATGCCCACAGCCCATAAATAACTGTCAATAAATGTCAACGTTTTTGGGGCGCATTAACATAGTCCGATGCCACTGACAGTTAACTGATGCCCCAACCTCCATCCACATCGGCAGCTCCATCCAAGAGTAACTGCTCCAACTTGATGTGGTGTTGGCCATCCATCGCTGTCATCGCTGTCCACCGCAATTGATTTAATCGCCTTTTAATCGCCTACGCCTCAACTGCATTACTCTGGATGCCCAATTATCTACAAACGCAACCTCTATACATAGTTCCATCTCCACATCGTTATACCATCATGTGGCATCACCTGCCCCATTGCTGTTGTTGTTGCTGCCTCATCAACTGCTGCTCGCGGAAGTCACGTGCGGAAGCTTTATTTTATTTTCAAGTACTTCGTTTTCAGACTTTCTCAGTTTTTTCATTTTATATATATATATTTTTTTTTATATTTTTATGTAGCAACATGCAAGTTCTAAATTAAAGCCATATGTAATTTGGCTTCCGTTTAACATTTACACACTTTGATTTTCCGTTGAAATTAACCTATATTTGAGCTTGGCATTATGTATTTAAGTGCAATAACTTAAATATAATTGCACTAACTAGCCCCAAATCGTAAATTAGGTTATGTTATTTTTACTAGTTTTTTACAGCTTAATTTAAATGGGGAAAAATTTAGAACTTTTTTGGGAATTCCCTTGAGCTTGCATTACATGAATTATTATACAATGAATATAGCTAAGTATGTCCATAACTATTAATTGCATTATGCATTTTCAGAATTTTAAAGATTTCGAAAAGATAACTCAATTATACAGAATAGGAGATATTCTAGAACTTATTAGTTATTTCGGATTCTGTGGGATTCACATTACATGAATAATTACAGAATAATTATTAAGCTAAATACATATGTACATTGACATTATAAAATGTTCTCTATAGTTTTGCCAAGTTATTTGTATATTAAAATTAATAAAAATTTAACGCAATTCTAGTTGAATATAATTTATTGCTTTGAGCTTTAGTGGCAACACGCGATGTGCCAAACGATGCCAATTACACTTAGAATAATGACGCAAGTTGCGAATTGAAATAAATACAAAATACGATTGCAATTGCAATTACTGTTTGCAATGGCGATTGGTTTTCATGTCGCAATGGCAAAATGTGTGATCTCTCAATTAAAAGCTAACGGCACAATTCATTAAATGCCACAGACAACAACCAATCGTGTTGCAAGTGCAGACAACATATTCAAAATTGTCCACGACGATGAGACGCGTCGCGACGGCAATCAAATGCGCTGATTCCAATTTCATGTTGGCCGGACAAAAACATCTGAAACTGTCGATACGAAAAAAACACAAACAAAACGTTTTTGTTTAATTAAATTAACAAAATACGCGACCGATAGCAACACACAGCGAAAAAACCGCATATTTTGCAAGCCAACAACGTGTATATAGCAGCAGCTACAGCAACAACAACATGTGCTGTCTGCCTAAGAGAGCAAAGAGAGTGCCATTTGCGCGCTCTTAAGCCGAAAGCTCTCCCGCTCGCACTGGCAAGCTTCGCTCTCGCTGCCTCTCGCTCGCACTGTTCCAATGACAAAGCTGTTTCCACAATATTCAAGTCCATTATCTTGCTGCTCGCTCGCACCTGTGCGCGCCCAGTGCATGGTATTGCCATCTCGCTCGCTGACTGGTTTCAACCCGTTTCCACCAATCGGCAAAAAGCGGCCCGAGACCGTCTGCTCGCCATGTGCGCACAAAAAAAGGCGGAGCACAAAAGTTCCCTCGTTGTCGACCGAAGTCCCTTCGATGCCGCTGCTGCTGCCGACGACCCTATGGCTGCGCTGCTCCTGCGCCATTGCAGGCCATGCTGCCAGCCAGTCTGTCAACCAATTTGGCGTCCATGACCAACCATGACGATGCACCCGACTTTGACTCTAGTCTCCAATTCCAATTCCACTTCACAGTTCTAGCCACAGCTCCCGGTGGAAGTGGCAGTGGCAGTGGCAGCTCCAACTCCAGCACCAGCACCAGCTGCACAACTGAAACGTTGCGGTTTCAAATTGTCAATGGCGCCGCACAGCTGTTGCTGTCCAATTCCCTTTCCCATTTTCTTGCGGTTATATATACATAGTATAGTAGTATGTAGATATTCTCTGACATTTTGTTTAATATTTCGAGATGCATTCTCAAGATTTCTCTTATTGTGGTTTCCAATTTTAATGCCACATTTCGGTGCATGCGTTGCTTTTTTTTTGAAGAATTTGTGTTTCAACTTAAGGCGATTGTGGTTAAGAAAGAATAAATCAAAGGATTTCAAAATATGTCTTCGCTAACAACTTTATAGAAATGATTTTAATACGCAAAACTTAAATATATTTCAGATAGAAAATTGGGCAACCCTAAGTAATAAATATATTTTTGCAGTTATTTAATTTAAAATAATTGATAAAAAAAAATATAATTAGAATTTGAAAAACTTGCAATAAATATGTCAGCAAACTAATTAAGTACTACACCAAATTATACTCATAAATTAATTATGAATGTATTTGTAATTATATTGTTCGGTTGCATATATCATATGTGCATCATTTTGAAAATGTTTTCTAGATTTCCACAGTATAAGTCATTATGCACACATTGTCGTATGACTATCAAAATAGAATCAGTAATAATAAACTCTGGTAAAAATTGCATTGATGACAGTGCAAACAAGTGAAATGACAGTTGTCATGCGATAAGGAAAATTGTTATTGCACTTAAACCAAAATAAAAATGAGAATGGAAATGGAAATGGAAAAATGCCACGAAAGGAAAGTGCAAATGTTGACTAGACGCGAGCCAAATGACGGAGCATTAAAAAATTACCTAATTGCTGATGGACAGTGTTTGTTTATTAATAATTTGCTGTGGCAATTGATTGAATAATCAAATTAGTTGATAAGCCGATAGCAGACAAACTGATTGCAAAACAGATGGACTTCATACCCATTTATTTATTTCACTTGCCGACGGAGTTTTCAATTTGGCAAAACGATGTGCTAAATAAAGTAATTTCCTTGTAATGCAAAAATGGCAAACATTGCAACATTGTGAACGATTCGCATTCCAATTGTTGTGTTCGACTGCAGCGTATAATCCCCCAGGTGGCAGTGTGGCAGCTCCAGTTGCAGTTGCAGTTGTAGTTGCATTGATTAACTAACCTGCCATTGCATAATGATTTTTTTTTAATTTTATGCAGGCACTTTTCCCCATGGATTTGTTATTGTTGCAGTTGTCAAGCAGTGAGTGAGCGAGCCGAAAATCTTCTTCAATATAAGGCTGCTCTCTTCCTCACTTCCCGCCTTCACCACTCAGGCACCCCTCTCAAAAGCAGCCATAGACAAAGAACTGAAGAGCAAATGCCATCGTTGCAGCTACAAAAAATACCAATCGAAAGGCGTCCAGAAAGAGAGATACACAAAAAAAGTGAACGAAAAACACAAAACAGACAGAAAGTAGGAAAGAAAGAAACGCCAAGTGCTCCAATAAAAATTCCGCCGCCTTTACACGCTGCACTGCTTGCACCTTGACGCTGTTTGCCACACTCACTATTGCTTGCTCACTCTCACCCACTTGCTAGCTAGCTGCCATACTATCCGCATTTCTTTCTCGCTCTGACAGACTTTTTTAAGAGCGCGCTTTGGTGCTTTTTATGGCTTTTGCTCTTGAGCTTCGTTTGCTTTGCGTATGAGTGTTTTTATGTGCACTTGAAATGAATACGTGCGATTATTGGCCGGGTATTTCTGCGAGTGTATGGGTGTACGTGTGTGTGTGTGTGCGTCTCTCTGTAAGAAAAAACCGTATTTATACGGTTATGTATTTGATTTTCGGTTTTTGTTAACGGTATTTCACTCTTTTTTGCGCCTTTTGTGCTGTAGCTGCAAAAATTTTAATTTGAATATTACATGTATTAAAAACTCATTATTGCAGCTCGTATAGCTCGATCCTCAAACTTGGTCAATGGGTTAATGTGCGTCGCACGTATCGGATGCCTTTTCAAGTTTTTCTTTTTATCATTTTTTTATATTTCCCCTTGCACGCCCCCAGAGTGTTGATTGATGATGTTTAACCCTGAAATGCATAGGTCTTCCATCATTTTCAGCTGTAAAGAAATCTTCAGCTTACTTTGTACAAATATCTGAATTTCCCCAATTATTTTTACCCTAGTTTAAATCAAATTAATTAAAATTACGTAGGAGTATTGACGATTTTAAAGATCTGATCGGTATCTGTTTTATTGGGTGTTTAGTAGCATTTACGACCAAAACATTTCCAAAACCCCATATTTACTAAATCGGAAACAAATGTGCAGCCGACCACAAAAAATGCGAAGGAGCGGAAGAGGCGTAAAGCGTATGTCCTGTTACTATTATTATCATTTTCATCGTCATCACCATTTTTTTGTAACGGATCCTTTCCTTTCGGATTATTCTTCAAGTTTTTCTCATTGTTCGGCTCAACATAGGTACTTCTTGGACTTAACGGATGCTCTACACTAATTTTCCTTTCTCGAGTTGTGTCGTCTACCTCCGCCTGTGAACCTGCCCTTGTTTTTCTCTTAATTCCTTCATTTGGTGGTTCTTCAATTGTGACTCCATCTGCCGAATTTATCCGACTTTTCCGATCCTCGGGTTTATTCATATCCTCACTCATACGACCCCGATTTTCTGAATCTTCGTTGGGACGTACATTCATTCCGCTTACGCTTTCTAGTGCATCATTTGTATTTCGCTTTTCTCCTTCGTTCGGTGGCTGTGCAGTTGCATTTCCTGAACTACGCTCTCCATCGACGTGGTTCGCTTCTTCTTGATTAGAGTCTGGCATTGTCAAAACCTAGACAAACAATTTGTGAAATCTGAATTTTGAAACTAAGCACTAAATCTACGAGATACAAAAATTAATTAATATTAACACTGATATTATACCTAACATGACTGCCACGCCTACTTACAGAAATTAACTCTAATTTCGCACCTACGCCTTTTGCCTATGCCCCAAGAATTGCAGCAACATGCCCATTCATGCTCAAAAGTCAAAGCAAAAGCACTCAAGCAAAAAGCACGAAATGAAATCAAATCTGCTCAAGAGCTCCCAGTACAAGCAAAAATCCGACGCAATACGAAAAACCACAAACAATTTTTTTGTTCTACAAAGAGAGAGACCCTCTCAGTGTCTCTCAACCCACATGAGAGAGAGCAAGATAGCGAGAGTTTTTTTATGCTTGTTGCTCGCGCCAAAAAGGAGTAAAAAGCTGCGCATGCGCCGTCGCTGGCTTCGTTTTTCCCCCAAAGAGCTCAGTCAGAGCGAGAGCACAGCAGCCGTGTTCAGCCGAGAGAGAGCAAACAAGCTTTGCTCATGTTCGTGTATATATGTGTGCGCACATGTGCGAGTGTGTCTGTGAGTACTCGTGGGGCCAGTGTCGTCGGCACTGCCGTCGTCGCAGTGGCTGCGATTTGGCCGCTTGGCGGCGAGGCATTTGAATGTTTTTTTCGTGGCAGCACTCAGCATTCGAGTTCGGAATTCTTGCGAGCTGGCAGCAACTTTTTGCTCGCGCCTTGCTTTGCTGCGAGCGCCAAATTAACCAGATCAGACTACCGACTACTGCCTCAGACTGTCTAGCCCCAGTATCGCAGCATTGCAGCATCGCAGCATCGAGTGTCCACTCTAGTGTCCAGTTCCAGTATCCAAACTACAATATACCGTATTCAGTGTCCAAACTTGCCACTCTCCAGCGGGGCACAACGTAACTCGTGTGTCGGAAGAGCGCGCGTGTTTTTAACAGGCTCTGACTCCACAGTGTATTCGCGAAGACGGCTTGTAAAATTGCAAGTTGCAGCTTGAAAGTTTTTTGTGCGTAACGCGAAGAATTTTGTTGCAGTCGCCAAGTGCAACGCATATTCGTCATTCCACAGTTGCAGCTGTTTGCTGCATTACAATTAACAAGCGCGCTAAAGTGCAACAAATCCAAGTGCAATACGGCAACAAAATACCCAGAACGTTGCTCACCACCCAGAAAGAGCATTCAAATCAAACGGCGTAATTCAACAGTGAAAAAAGTAATAATTGTGAATGTGAATCAACACAGCTCAATTTGAATGAATATTGTGTGAATTATTAAAAAGAAATCATTATAATCATAAATACAGAGTCATTTCGTCTATACTCTGCTCTGGCAATTGTTTTGTAACACAACTGAGATTTAGAAAGTGTTAATTGGATTTATGAGGAGTGAGAATAATAAAAAAGTATGAAAATTACCTATTTGACATATAATAATTTAATAAAATAATATATTTGAATAAATGCCAGATATCGATTTGTCATAATTACCATGAAAATCTAACGAAGCAAATCATTATAATAATATTCAGAGTTTCAGTAGTAAGAGACTTTGTAAAATATCTAAGAATTTGATATTGATTTGAAATTTATAAGTTTCTGAAAAGCAATTCAATGCTCTTCTCTTTGAAGTTTGAACTGAAAATAACTTACTAAAATAGTTTTAGTAAATATAGTAAAAATTGTTATATCAGAGATTTAATCAATTTTTCATGATAATAGTTATCCCAAGAAAACAGAAATAGCAAAATTGTGAAGTTAAATACGAGTTAATTCTGATGCAGTGTGTAAGAAAGTGACATTGTGAAAACCATAAAAGTATATTTATAATTGTTTAAAAATTGTTTGGAAAATTGACAAAAAGTGTGGGACAACCGACGAGTTGCTCAGCTTAAATGATTATGCATGGTACCTGGTACAAAGGACCACAGCTGGCGCATCATCCACACACCGAGTATCATCAGTTCCGATCGTATCCTTCGTTCGTTGTGACGCCGTATCATGATGGTCACGCGGCCACGCCCTGCCCACCCACAGCCTGCACACCCTGCAGCAGTAGCCATGCAGCTGGACTTGGCCAAGGTAACGAGGCGACTCCAATAATTGTCGAGGGCACATTTGCTGCTGCCGCTGCTGCAGCCGCCGCAGCAGCCGCCGCCGTTGGTTGCATAAATCCCATAGCAGGAAGTGGAGCAGCCACAACATCTATATCGGGCACTTCGCTACTAAGTCCACCCATAAAGATCGAGCAGGTCTTTGGGGAAGCATCGGCATCATCACTAGGCGCTGTTGTCGAGGATTATGCCCTAAGTTTGGACTGTCCAGTGGAACATCAGTTTCGGGTGAGTTGCTAAACTATAATTACCTGTACTTGGAGTTGTGTTTGCAGCTAGTGGCACTTCCAATATTGCCGCATGCCACTTGCCACAGCAGTGCAGCTGCACTTGCCACCTTAAAGGGGCGGACTTCAAATCAATTTTCATAAAATCATCCAATAACACTTAAAAGCCACAAAAAAGAGAGCAAAAACCCGATAAAAACCCGAGTAAAAAAACATGAAAACAAACACGCCCCCAACACACACACACACGCACACATACTCACACAGATACTCACTCTCACACACCCTCAAGCGCGTAAAAGAGAAACAGAGCTGCGCTCTCTTTAATTCGTTTTAAAGAGAATTTTCCACTTTTGAGTTGATTTTTTTTTCTCTCTCTTGAGTGCAATATAGAGAAGCTTACGACGGGTTTTTTGTATAGCACGCCTTGCAGGACATTTTTAATGGTTTGTGTACAGGATATACACTATAATTATGTAGCGAAAGTGTGCACACTTTAAGCTTTTAGCAAAAGCTCTGAGCATAAAATACTCAAGATAGCCAGCAGAAGTTGAGGAAGGAATCGCCAAGTATGCAACAGGTGTAACTTCCCAAAAACAAAAAATATCCTTTATAGCAAATGGAGATAAACAACCTGTAGAATACTTCACTCGAATATTGAGATAGATAGAAAATTTCAAAAACAATTTTTTCTTATATTTTATAAATATTTCATTTTCTTCGTATTTGGAATTCCAACTAATTCCAGACTTTAGTGGTCCCTTAGCACTCCTTTAACTTTTATTGCTTCTATCTATTGTCCTGTTTTTCACATTCATTTCAATTATCGGGAATCGCAGTTCGCGTTCTTATCTGCCAACAGCAACTGCACGTCTTAACGCATTCACTTTTTATTGTATCCATGCGAAACAGGAGGAGCTGCATATCCTTTTGGTCTTATCAACAGTTGTATCACAAACTGCATTTATTTCCAACGATTTGACTACATGTGTGTGTGTTTCCTTCAAGAGAATATTCTCGATGCGTGCAACAGCAAAATCCTTCCACATAAAAAGCAATCGTAACGACATACACATACAAACATATGCTGCTGTCTTGCAAAAGGATTCTTAAGTTTACTTTTTTTCTGCAGCTCAAATGCACGCGTCGCCGTCGCAGTCGCAGTCGCTGCAGGCAGTGCAGTCAATATGCTGGCGGAAAGTTTTCTTATTTGATTCGTTGAAATGTCCTTCAGCTGTCATAAGTAAACATTGGAGAGAGATAAAAATATTAGATATTTTGGAATATTATTGATAATAACCAAGGACAGCGAACACTTGTTGATTTCTAAATTGGTGTTCGAAATTTATAATATTAAGAAAAACTCCTGGAAAACAGAAATATTCCAAAACATTCATTGAAATTGCCAGCGAACTTTACTATGGTAGAAAAAAATATTATAAATAAAATGGGGGAAAAGAAATTGGCGCTCATGAAATGTTAACGGCTTTCGCTGCTGCCGACGCTGCTGCTGGCGTCGCTGCTGGCAGCGCTGCTCGCTGCTTGAAAGCTGAATGTTTTTATCCTTTCTTCGATGTGTCGTCGCCGCGCTGCTGCTATGAGTGTTCTGTGTGTTTGGGTATGTGTGTGTGTGTGAGTGTAAGGCAGTGGGAGTCGGAGTCGGTGGCAGGACATCACACGGTTTCGCTTTTCTTTTACAACTTTTTGTTATTATTTCGTTTTTTGCTCGTCGCCGCCTTTTGCAATGTATTTCTTTCAGTCGCTGCTATTTTTTGCTCCATGTGAAGGCAAAAAAAAATAATACACACACACATACCCACATACAATTTCATTCGGATTTTTTATGTTGCTGCAGTATACACACACATACATATGTATGTTTGTGTGTGTTGCTAGTCCTGGCTCCTGATTCTACTTCTTGAGTTTCCTCTTCCACTTGCGTGCCATTTGAGCTGCTTCTGCTGCTGCTACTTACAACAAACATGGCCGCTATTCCTGCTGCAATAAGTCGCCGTCGTCGTCGTCGTCGTCGTCATCGTTGCTGTTATGCTGTTTCCGGAGACGTCAACGCTGACGTCGACGTCGACGTCGACGCCAACGCCAGCATCAGCGATTGTCGATTGTTGCATGTGTCCGTGGCATTGGCGTCGCCTTTGGCGGGCTGCATCTGTCGTTGCCTTCAGTTCACTTGGGCTTGGCCAAATCTATTGGTCGTCGCGCGACGTGCCGCGTCCGCGTCCGCGTTGCGTGTTTTCATCAACCACACGCTAGGTGGCGCCACTTGACCATTAACAACACACACGACCCAAAATCAAACTTTGAGGACTGCAATTAGAACAATTAGCAGGGCATAGCCCCGAAACGGATATTGAGCCTGGCAGGACACACTTGAAGAATGCAAAAATTCTTTAGTTAAGGTTCCTTATAAAGTTGAGCAGTTTTTTAGCTCAATACAGTACTTTTTTAAAAACTCATTTAATTTATCTTTAGTAGTGTTTCTGAATTAGTTTAAATTATTTTTGAAGACATGTCTAGATATGTTCAGCACACTGAGCGGGTATATAACACCTAACTTGTCTTCGACTACGATAATAATGGTTCTTAAGAACTTTTTAACGTCCGACACATAAACATATAAACGTGCGCTTACATATAAAAATGAAATAGCAACAGCCAGAGAAAACACACAATAAAAAATCACAAACATGGTTGAAACCGTATAAAAGAAAATCAATCTGCCATGCTGAACCCAAGTAATACGCTACCTCCTCTGCTGTCAGTATTCTGTACATACTACATACATTCAGGCACACACACACACACACATTCACATTCGCATTCATGGCCATTTCCGCTTCCATCGCCCACAACTGCCTGCAGGACATCGCGCAAATTCAGCTATATTTTTTTTATGCGCTTCGTTTTCTTACAAGAAAATGCTGCAGTGCGCTCCAAATGTATGTCTTTATAACGGCAGCGTGCATAAAAAAGGAGCAAGAAGGAAAAATTATAAAATAAGAAAAAAAAAAAACAGGATGGAAAAAATACACAACAACAACAAGAAAGGCTGCTCTGAGATTGTTCAGCAGGACGCAGGACGTGGAACGCAGAACGCGAGCAAAGCACAAGAAAAAATAGAAGAAAGAAAAACATTCACAACATACAAAACACTTTTACACACACACACATTCGCATTGTGTGTTCGTTTGTGCGAGAGAGAGAAAGAGTATATGTGTGTGTGAGTGTGAGTGTGTGTCTGTTTGTATAGTTCTTTGTATACATATTTGACTGCTTCGCGCGCGTTCGCAATTTCTTTTGCGGCAGCTCCAGCTCCAGCTTTAGCTTCAGCTTCAGCTTCAACAGCTGCACTTTGAGTTTCTGTTATTCAGTTGTTGCAAGCTATCCCACGCTCACTGACTGTACGGGACAGAGACGGACGGGACTGATACGGGGACTCTTAAAATAAAAAAATACAGCAAAAAACTAAAGAACACATTTCGACCAAAATAGCAATCACATGCACTTATATATGCTTTCAAATTGACAGACTTGACACGGCGAACGCGGCGTATACGTAATGCGCATCTTAAGAACAACTTTAACTTGAACTTTTGAGTGTGAAGAGATACGCTACAAACTTGTTTTTATTGAATCTGTAAATATCAGCTCGTTACAGCAATATTATTGTAACTCAAACTCATACAAGTGTCGGTGCGGCTCGGTATCGTATACGTAATATATCCCAATCAACGGAACAGTTATACAAAACTGCAACAAAAGTTCCTACAAATAAGTGCAAAACCCCAAATTAAGTATAATTCTGCCTACTAAACTACGACGTGAAGTTCCTAAAACAAATATAAACAAAAATCTTATTAAATAATACAAATAAATTTTAACGATTCTATAACAGTGAGATGATCTCTAAAATTAATATCCATACTCATTCAATGAGCAACTATTTTAATAAAAAAAAATAAATTAAACTAGTTATAAGTTAAAACTACATATTTAATTAAAACAAATTGACTTGACAAAAGTGTTACTAAGTTAATAAAATATGTCACAATTCGATGCAGTATTTTGACAAGTTACACTATAAATAAATCGAGCAACTAGACGGTCTCCATATATTCCATAGAATAGCCTCTAACTATGTTAAATATAAAAAAATTAAATGAATATAAAAAATAAATAAATAAAAAAATAAATAGAAAAATAAATACGGGGAGTCACAGTGAGGAATTAAATACTCGGACATCATCCAAAAATTCTCGACTAACTGAAAACTAAACAAAGTGTATAACCATCTATAAACAAAAACAAGAAAGAACGAGTATAGAAAAAAAAATATCACGACATGAAATAAATATAATAAAACCTCACACTCAGTTAAGCCGGAAACTTTTTCAAGGTCATTCGTTGGCTTAAATGATTTGTTTTTGTTTTACAAAACTGCATCTAAAAATGCCACATAGAAGTGTGAAAAAAACGCGACACATAACAGATCTGAAAATAAACCAAATCAAATCATTCCAAAACTTTTTATGCATCCCCTTCAAATAAAATAAAAGTTTTGCCAAAGCACAAAAAAGAAAGCAGCCCAAAGGAAAAGGAAAAAAAGTTTTGTGTCTGTGTTTGTTTATTTTCTCGTGCTTTTGGTTTCTGGTTTTGCTTGTGGTTCATTCACGGATTCGTCTGCATATGTGTAAATCGAACAGACGGGGCGCAACTTACATAAATTGTTAGGGGAAATTCTATCTACCCCCTAGGGAGGCACCGAAAGCGAAACTTATATTAAATGCTGAAAAAGTATTGCCTACTTTTGCGCGCCACAACATGCTTAAAGATCAATTGAAGCGTCGTCGGACGGATGCACTCAAAAGTGCCCCGCCCACACCAACACCCACACCCACACCCACACATTTCCTAACGCCTGCCGAGTTCTACAAGAGCCTCATCGCCAGCGCAGTTCTACAGCAACAACAGCAAAGCGATGGCAGCTTCTATTATCCTTCCCCGACATCTCCTGTCAAGGATGGCGGATCATCCTCTGCCGCTGGCAAGCACTCGCACTTGTCCAACAATCTGCTGTTCTCAGCGGTCTGTGTTGCAGCCGTTGAGTCCGCAAAACGCAGTCAACTTCGGCCAGATCTGGAACCAAAGGATGAATTCCAAAGAGAGGAGACAAAATTGCATTTTAGGGAAGAAGAGAGTGCGGAAAGTGTGGAACATGTTAGTATGGACCCGATCAGCAACAAATTTATATATATTTTAAGAAACGCGTTATTTTATATAATATTTATTTACAATTTTTTTTTTAAATTTCACAAATTTTATTAGACATTGGGAAGGATGTCGTCTGGGTGCTAATGACAACTGTCATAATTATCTTTAAAATCTAATTAAAGCATTTGAAAGGCATTTCAGCCGACTTCAAGTCACATTCGCGTCCTTTTGTTCGAAAACCAAAAAATAACCAAAATAAATTTAGGGAAAATATGAAATTTGGTTTGTTTGTTTACGCTAATTATGGTCGGTCAAAAAGTTGATGTTGTTCTGCGGATGCGGCAAGAACATTTCTAAAGAAAAAAAAAACTGAATAATCATAAAAAAAATGATTTTCATTTCCATTTTTCATACTCAATGTTCCATGCTCAAGCCAGAGCAGCCGAATATGTACTAAAAACCCTTTTCATTCAAAACAAAACAACAATATTCTCTTTTGCAGAAGCCCCATAGCGACAACAACAACACCAGCAATAATAACAATAACAGCAACAACAACAACAACAGCAATAATAATAATAACAACAACAACAACGGATACGGCTGGTCAGCCAACAACGGACCGCATAGTGAAATCATCAGCAACAGCAGCGGGAACGGCAACAGCAACAACAACAGCAACAATTCACAGCATTCGCATACGCATCGAGGAGACGAGTCCGGAGCTGGGTCATCTGTATTGGCGGGGTCAGCGCCAGAAACACCGCCAACGCCACCAGTGGACGACAGCCAACTAACAGCTTCCGAGTCCGCAATTAATTTGAATCAAACCCAAACGCAACCCGCATTACAAACGCGTCCGAGCTACGGCAATTCCATAAAGTCACCACCGGAAACAGCAGCCCAACAGCAGCAGCAGCCATCAACTGTCGCTGCCACGTGTAAAACGCACGACAGCAACACCAACAGTTGCAACAACAACAACAACAGCAACAGCAACACAACTGCTGCTGCTGTAGCCGCTGCCGCTGCTGCTGCTGCCGCTGTCAACATGCCGATCGGCAGCGTGCAGGGACAGAATCCCACCCAAGGACTAGTACATTGGATGAGCGCTGTGATGGCCGAGCACATGACTGGACAGACGCATCACGATCCCAGCGCTGCCGTTGGCATGCACTACATGTGGAATGGCAATGTGGATGTGAGTAAAAATCGCCCCAAAAATTGCCCCCTCCCATCCTTCTCTCTCTCTCTCTATAGTACACTCTAGTGTTAAGGCAATCGCCTATTTAAGTACAGTTTGTCAGATGCAGCCACAGTATATTTTTTTAAATTTTTATTCCACTTTTTATCAGAAAATGTTGGAATTTGAATTTCAGAGATATAAGTTAATTAATCTAATTTTTAACAGTAGAGAAATTTCTCAAATAAGTAGGCTAGAAAATTCCTAAGATATTCATAAGAACTTATCAAAAAGAATTTGGATAACAACATAAACAAAATCTGAAGTTTCTCCCATTAAAGCTGATGATTTTTTCGCCACAGATTAAATACTAAACAATTGTCAGACCAACGCAATAC
Source organism: Drosophila quadrilineata (assembly GCA_018150725.1). Lineage (NCBI taxonomy): Eukaryota > Metazoa > Arthropoda > Insecta > Diptera > Drosophilidae > Drosophila > Drosophila quadrilineata. Next base: position 2,388,000 of record JAECWN010000375.1, read on the forward strand.
CTCAAAGTCAGACACATTTCGGGGATTCCGTACAGCGATTTGACACGCCGCCCCGTCACGTTATGCGTGGCTTGCTCCTGAGTCCCAGTTGAGTTGAGTGGGTTGTGGTAGTGCCAGTGGCAGTGGCAACCTCATGCCGCAGTTGTATGGGGAATGATTTTGGTGCCATTCCCGCTGCACTTTCACTCGACGAACTTCAGTCGACAACTGACCAACTCAAACCGTGGACGTCTGAGTGCCAACCTCAGAACTCCATGGATATGGTTGGTGGCATGGGCAGGGCTGGCGCAGCATAGCACACCCAATTCCAATCCCAGTGTCGTAGCCCAGTAACCCCGTCTCAGTCCTCGATTCCAGTCTAAGTCCGGCAAAGCAAAAGTACGCTGAACATTGCCCCTGCTCCAGTTAAGAGAGAAGCTAGCAGACGCGACGTTAAAAAAAATGGAATGGAAATGAAAAAAAATATCCTTGGAGCAGCATCGTCAAATGTTATTTGCCCTTTTTTTCCCCACACAGCGTTATTTTTTTTTATGGTTTTCTCACATTTTGTTTTGTCCACCTTCTCTGTGACTCCTTCCTCGAATATCCTTGCTCTTGACTGCGCTGCAAAGCGCAAAGCGACTCGACTCGACTCGCGTGCCACAAGACGGGGAGCAAAAAATTCTTACAGATTTTTTTTAGTTCATTTTTTTGTTGTTGCATTTTTCACTTCGCGTTTTTTGCGTTTTTCAAGATGTAAACAAGTTTTTCTTTGCGCGACGCGTGAAACTTTGTTTGCCTTTTCCCTTTCCTTTTCGTTCAATTTTTTTATTCCTTTTCCTTTTCGTTTTCAGTTTTATTTTATTTCGATTTTTATTTTTATTTTACTTTTACTTTGTGTGTTCTTGAATGTGTTTTATAACATTTCTTTTTTTATGGAGTTCCCGTCGTCGTCGGTGTTCATTGAGTTCGCTTTTCACTTTTTCGTGCGTCGAAATTATTGTTTTGAATAGAGATTGATTGTCTCCAAGGACAACGGAGGGTCGAGTACAACCCGCCGCCACGAACATGTCCACCTAAAAAGGTTCATTCCGCGCATCTCCTCTCACCGTTGATGTCGCTCGTTAGCGAGTTCTTCGCTGTCCGGTAAAAACAATTTAAAACTTGCAACGCCCGCCGAATCATTTTTAAAGGATATCCGTAGTTAATTAATTTTTAAAGTTCAACAATGGAATGGACACCAGCTAACAGCTCCCAGTCAACAATTGTTGTTGTCACTTGCATTAGTGAAATTAGTTAGCGTCTGAATGGCTTCCATAGAGAAAAAAGGAGACAAAGTTTGCTAATTAATTTTGAAGGCAATTGCACTTCATTTTCTTTAAACAAAGTTCACTTCAAGACTCCCGCTAAACTTGATTCGTAGCAGAAATAAAAATGCAAAGACTTCTTTTCAGATATTTTAGTGCGTATTAATCACGGATTAATTACGATCAGTAGGTTGACATCAAGACTAGACTTGATTTGTGACAAAAAATTAATTCTAAGATTTACTCCAAATTTCTTTAACTTAATCAGTGATTTAAATACAATGAAATGTCAGTTTATTTAGGCAGCTTTAAGATTCCAATTAAAAAGTGTTTGGTCATGGGTCAAACTTGGAGAGAGACGAAAAAGTGACTCTTGCCACAACAAAAGCGTTGCAATTAATACGTATATACTTCAATTAGAAAGAAGAACAAAAAAAATTACAACAAATTTACACCAAAATGAGAATAACAACAAAAAAAAAGAACAATTACAAATAAAAAAGTGAAAATTGTGAGGCAAAGGAAAAACCAAACTGGGCTGCAAAAGTGACTAATGGGGCCAGTCACGTCTCTTTCTGGAAATGTTATTCCTATTGGATGGATGTATTGTTGGGAGTGTTGGACCAAAAAACCGCGACAACCGCTGGCAACTTCAATTTTTAAAGTAATTGCAATAAAGTTGAACAAATTTGTAACTTGCAACAGCAGCAGAAGCAGCAGTAAGAACAAATGCTGTAACCTCAGGCCGCAGTTAAAGGGGTTCCTGCAACAAAGCCGAGAGAATGAGAAGCGACTGAAAAGTGAGTGTGGATGGTCAAACATTTGAACGTGGAACAACAAAAAAAAATTGTTGTTGTTGCTCTTCTATCTCGCTAAATGCGAAAAAAATCAATAGAAGCAGACAGCGGCAACATGAATAAAAAGATGAAGGCGAAACAAGCTAAATGAAACAAGAACGAACTGAAAAAAATAGAATAAAAATAAAAATTAAAAAAAAAAGGAAAAAAATGGAGACAGGAACAAAATGTAAAGTTGGAGTTTTGGTATGACCAAAGGTTGTTACAATGTGCAAAACGCGTTTTGCTGTGGGCTCGACAGTTGCTGGAGTATGTATTGGATCATGAGTCTGGTCATCGGTTTGGAATTGGGATTGGCATTGGGATTGGGATTGGGATTGGAACTGGGCATAGGGTATGGCTGTGACTACAGGTTTGAGGTTGAGTTTGGGTTGTCGCCTGGGTTTGAGTTTGGGATATGCCGTAGTTGCTGCAATTGCAATATAAAAAAATTCACGTTTTCCGCCTAATTTTTTGCACGTTTTTTGCGCTCTCTGCTAGACTTTGGGGTTTGGTCATAGAAACTGCCCCACCCAACCACCGCTAGTGACAGTCAAAGCGCCAGAGAAAGTGTGAGTCTCAGTCGACGTCGCAGCTGCTGCTGCTGCTGTTGCCCCTTCTGCCGCTGCCGCTGCCGCTGCTGCTGCGAAGGGGTTAAAAAAAATGTTGTTTGGATTTTTTTCCATGCGCTCTGTACTCTTCCAAATGTTTTGGAGCTGGTCAGTGTGGGAGTGAGACAGTGCGGCGAAAGACAGAGCGAGATAGCTGCTGCTGCGCTCAGCTCTCGATTCTCTTCATTCCCTCTTTCAAGCCAGCTTCTTTTTCTTTTTCGAATTTTCTTTTTTTTTCGAAATTTTGTTTTGCTCCATTTTTGCTGCGTGATGCAGCTAACCGAACTCAGCGGCATGGGGCAGGCGACGCCTGCTTCCACTAGTTGTTGCTGTTGTTTTTGCTTCTTGTTATTGTTGTTGTTGTTGTTGTTGTTGTTGTTGGCTGAATGGCTGGCGTGTTGGTTAGAGAGAACTTCCGTTGTACATGAACATAGCAGTGATGCTGCTGGCTTTGGATCTGGTCATCTTCATCAGAAGCTGCCAACGCAGCGCACTATGGTATAGAAGACCACATTTGTTGCTCAAAAATTAATCGTTAATCTCATGAATGAAAAACAATGTTTTTATTTATGGTATTAATTATCTGTATTTTAGTAATATATGGATTTTTACAGCAAGAGTTCAAATGTGGCCAGATATTTTAAAAAATAAAAAGATACTTAGCATGAAGCTATCTAAATAATTTTAGTTATGTTTTAACTTTTATAAAATGAATTTTGGGCAACAAAAGTGTTCATCTGAACCATAGTGCAGCGCAGCACACACACCATTGTGTGTGTATATGCGTGTGTGTGTGGCTGATTCTCTACTACTCTTTTTGTCGACATTTCTTCTACTTTTTCGTTTGTCCACCTACTAACTAGTCCTTCCTACATACCCGCTGCACGCACACACACACAGCCATATACTCATTGCACTTATTCACACACGCACACACATGGAAGCATTGAGTTTGGTTGCTGTGCAACTAAAAGTAACTAAAGCAACAAAACCAAGCTCAACACACAAATACACTCAAATATATGCCTTACACACACACACACACATACATGCACTCTGATAGACTCACACACATGCAGTTACGCTGTTTCGTTTTCACACGCAGCGCGCTGCAGCAACTCCCCTTGCGATATGCAACGCTTTTTTTTTGGTCTCGGACGTTTTTTATCAGCACACCAAAAGCCGCCGCAGTTTTGCCGCTCGCCAACGCCGTCGCTTTGACACCTTCGATTGTGTGTAACGCGCGCGGTTTTCTATTTCAATTGACACTCCTCCACAACATATTCAAACACACACACACATACAACCACTTGCAAATTTTTGTATTTGTTGCATAGGCAATTGAAATAATTTTTTTTTTTGAAAGAGAGTTTTGTAAATTGCGACAAGTCAAAGAATATGTGTGGCAGCATTTATACAATTTTTTCTTGCTTACAAAAATCATATTACAAATAGATTAATGGGCAGACATATTTTTTTAACTGAGCTGGCTATCAAAAGAATTATTTTCATATCAAATTAATAGTAATGGCATTTATCAAATTATATTTCCATTTAAAAATATAAAAAGTAAGGGGTAATAAGACACTGCAGCATAAATTGGTGTAATTTAACAATGTATACTATTTTTGTAATACTTTAACTAAATTATGGATCATCTATTTTTTTTTGCTTTGCAGCATGCCAAGGATATTGGAGATTACAATCTTTGGCCACCGACACCGCGAAGCCATCAGCATGCCAGCGAGCATCATCCGATGACTCTGAAGCAGGAGTATGAGGTGAGTGGTGCCAGTGGTGCATAAATGGTGGCTAAGTGGCATAAGCAAGTGCCGTTAAATGCCCATAGATGGCGAATTACTTGATGCCACATGCATAAAAAATGGCAAATACAAATACAAATAGAACTAGGCAAAACACAACAAATACACAAACGTAAAAAAATACACAAAATAAAATGCAGAAAATAATGCCAACAACGAGAGCAAAACAAAAACATTTCTAAATTCGCGTGCCGGCACCGCTTTGTGTTTGTTGTTGTTTTTTATTTACTTTGTTTTGTTTTTTTTTTCATCACCTTTCACTCCTCTGTTCTGCTCTGTATTTGCATGAGTTTGTCTACAATATTGTATACAAATAATTGTATTTTTCTTGTTGCATTTCCCGGTTGTTTATTTTTGCCTTTTGAACTGCACTTTACTATTTGCCTTTGCTTTTACTTTCTGTTTTTTTCTTTCTAAGTGTTTCCGTATATGTTTAGAAAAAAGTTGCAAGGATTTTTTTGAATTTTATTTTATTTAAACTGTGCCTTTGGCATGTGGCATGGGTCCTAGGTCATGTCTGGCATCGCGAAACAAAAACATACACTGACTGACACTGAACACAGATCTAGACTATAGACCTTTAACCTATATTCTGTATTTTTCATTGGATTTTCCTACATTTTTTGTAATTCTTTCTTATTTTTTGTTTTGTTTGTTGATATCTTCGTGGGAGTTAGAATTTTTTATGAATGTTTTGTCAGACACCGTTTTATTGGAGGATTCTATTATGACAGTTATTGGATTGTCAGATATTTTGTCTGGTGTTTCAAATCAAATAAATCGCGTTGACAGCTGTGGAAAATCTACAAATATGCCAAAACAATATTTTGTTTTTAGATTCAATTATTAGTTATTGTCGTTGTTGTGGTTGGCATTGTTGTTGCATTTTATTGATGGCCTTTTAATTCGTTTGTGGTATGGAGTCATTAGAAATTTATTTAAATATTTTGTCAACAACTCTGGTCCAATGTGGCCGAAGCAATTGATTGTATATGATTAATGTTGTTTGGATTTCATTTTAAATGTGCAGCATAAATAATCAAATCGACAATTATTAGCTCAACAAGTCGGCGTGAAATATTAATAAATACACTATTCGAATTGAATATAAAATTTGGCAATCAAATTAAAATTAATTTATATTACATTTAATTAAAATATATTCGATTATAAACTAATATTCAAATATTTTCCATTCCAGGCCAAAATGAATGATCATCACCATCACAACAATCTGCAGAAAGGTGAGTAATCTGAATTGTTCCCATCTCGACACTGCCACAACTCGAGGACAGACCAAGAGAGAGAGAGAGAGAGAGAGACAGACAGAGAAAGAGAAAGAGAGAGATCTGTTACGAACCTGAATGACAGCATTTGGCAAAAGGGAACATGTTGTTCCATTAGTTAATTAATTGCTCACAGGAACAACCAACGATAATCACGAATCTCGAGCAGATTCAGATCGGGGGCGCGCGCTCAACTTGATCGCCAAGATTACGATCTGCAAGTAGGTTGCCCACAAAACTTAAGTTGCAACACGCGTGCGGCATGCATGTTGCTTCTGGCAGAGACAAAGCCCAATCCCAATCCCCATTTTAGATACTCTCAGGTTCTTTTAGAGTTGTGCTACTCCCACGGACCGCACCGAAAAATTGACCTTTGACTATGGCAAAGGCAACAGGAGCAGCAACAGCAACAGCAGCAGCAGCGGCAACAATTGGGGACAAGATGCTTACAACATGTTTACATAAATTCCTAAAATGCAAACAACATTTTAGTAGAGACCGCTAACAGCGACAACATTGACAGCAACACGCTCCAAAAAGGGTTCGAAAGAAAGAGGACAGGACAGTGAATAGGAGAGGGAGCGGGAATCAGGAACGGGTTCTACATCGATATCGATATTCAGTTGGCTCTGTTGGCGGCAACGATCTCGGCCAGATAATGTCAACGCTAGGCAATTGGCCAATAACATTGTTGTTGCAACAGTTGCTGCTACTGCTACTGCTGCTGTTGCTGTTGCCGCGATAAGCATCAGCAACATTTGCTGGCTACAATGTGGATGTAGATGTATCTATGCGATGCGCAGTGGCTCCCAGTGGCTTCATCTTGTACAAATTAACAATGAGCTGGCTGCTACTAAGCTGGCCATGACTCAGGCCAGGCTGTTGTAGCTCATATTGCTGCCGGCTGCAGCTTCTCCTGGCCAGGCCTGCTCATTGAGATTGGACAAGTTTCCCGCTCGGCGCCATTCGCTGACGGTAATTAACACTAAAAATGCTTCTACTGGAGTAGGTTGGCAGCAATTGTCTGCAAATGCTTTATTAGAAATGCCATCGACATGCCAGTGATCCGCGATCAGCTGTTATAGCCGGCTAATCCTCTCCTCTACTCGAGACGAGACCAGACGAGCTCATCAACAGATTCACACAATTTCTGCACGCAAATGTGCTTGCTGCTCAATTATGAATGGATATAGACAGGGAACTGGATGCATAGTTATCATAGGTGAAGGTAGCTATAAAAAATTATGAAAAAATAGAAAAAAAAAATAGAAGTGGGAAATGTGCAACAATTTGAACATAAACTGTAACTCAGTTGAGAGATTTCCCAGTGGCAATCAGAGCAACCAGGTTTAATTAGACAAGCCACTGACTGGCTACAACTACGAGCACGCTGTGTGCTCCAATGCGGGGCAGGTGGAAGCAGCTGCCACGTTGACATTGGACATGGACGTTGGACGAACGTGATGTGACGTGAGTGAACGTCGTCTTCGGCAATTCGCTGCTGCCCCGTCGGACCTGATGGACAGCCGTGGCAGCAGCAACATTAGATGGCGCCACATTGCCACATCACAACACAGTCACAGTCACCGTATTAAACAACTCAATTGCAGGTCACTTTCTGGATGACAATCGTCTGGAGCACCATGCGGCAGTCACCGGACAAGGTAAGTCTCAGCTCAAGCTGCATGTGTTCTTGGCCTTGTAGGGATCCTCGCCACATGTTCCAATGAGTGTCCATAACTTCAAGACAGAACTACTACAAAATAAAAAAAATATAGAAAAGGCTTATGAGAAAATTTGATAATTTCTATTAAGCTGATGCTATAGGAATATATATTCCTATTCCTATATTCCTATATTCCTATATTGTATTGAACTCAATACAAACTCTCATCAGTTGAAGAATTAATTTCTTATATATTTGATAAATGTACTTTACAGGCAGCCTGGGGCTTGGCAATGGCCCTGCTAATGGCGCCGCTTCCGGTGCGGGTGGCAGCAACTCCGGCCTGGGTGTCGGTTCCCATCATGGCAACCATGTGTCGGCGGCCGCCGCTGCAGCTGCTGCCCATCATCATAACAACGCTGTGGCAGCAGCATCGGCGGCCGCCTTGCTGGTCGTGCCCCAGCCCATCAATGCCAGCAAAATGGGCGGATCAGGCGTGGGGGCGAGTGGAGGACATGCGACGACCGGAGGCACTGGACGCAAGTATCAGTGCAAAATGTGCCCGCAGGTGAGTGGAATCCGCGATTACCTCTACGCAGTTATTGCCGTTTGCTGTTTGTCAACACACACAAACACACTTAAAAAATGCATACATATTTACTGCTCTTAACTGTAAGTTGAGGCCAAAAGGCTTAACAGTTGCAATCCTGTGGCCGACGGCCTTGCACAAATTGCTCTCCCCTTTGCCCTCCGGGAACATTGACAGCGATATTGGCGACAGAGTGCAGCAGGCTGGAGGCCTCAGCTCGGCACAACTCCAAGGGCTTTTGTTTACCATTTTCCAGTTGATTAACTTGCGACAAAGTTTCGAATTTCAGACACTCCATCTCCAACTCCACCTCTCCTGCCCTTCCACTGTCTCCCCCTTCTGCTGTACTGTTCTGATGTGCCTCACGACGATCGCTGTTGTTGGCCATATCAACTGCTCTTTTTTTCCCACATTTCATTCAGCTGCGATTTTGGCGGCAGCTCACACACTTGGCCAAAATCCTGCATTGTATTAATGGCACTCAAGCTGAGGCCAACAGCTGCTACTGCTGCTGCCGCTCATAAAATGTCAATTATGCATCGACCTCAATTTCTGTCCATACAGATGAGAATATATATGTATATGTATATATGTATGTATTGGTGAGCGTGTTAATTGCAGCTAATTGAGCTTATTGTTTTTAACGGGTATTCCTTTTGTTTTTTTTTATATATATTTTATCATCCTTGTTGCTCCCTGACACAGGTGGTAAAGAATATTCAGAGTGTGAAATTATGGATATGCGTGGGAGACAATTTACTTATATATAGTTTGATATGTAATCAAAAGAAATAATGCGGAAATAATTCTTAAAAATTTTAAATACAATTAGTTTGCGTTATAAGCTTCCATTATTTATTAAATAAAATTTAATCGATTTGATGAAAGTGAGAAAAGAAGCAAGAATAGTTTCGAATAGTTACTTTGCCTCTTCTCTATGTATTGTTTTTTTGTGTTCCTGTTGTGTATCTTTTTGGTGGAGGAGAGCATCGAGAACAACAAAAATTTGTTATCCATTGGACGAATGATATGTCGGCCAGATATGCCACACCCACAACGCCCACAAATTGTGGTGGGCAGCTAACAGTCGACCGAAGCACTCTGATGAGCGGTAGACACACATACACTCATAGACACTCATGTACACACATACGCACAGTGGGACGACTGATGATGTTGATGACGCTGCTGAAAAGCCAAAAACAATAGCAACAACAACAATAACAACAACAAATTGGGCAACGGCAATAGTAACAGGCAACTGGCAACAACAGCAGGCGGCAACGGAGGTGTTCATTTGTGTGTGCGAGGCAAAGTGAAATAGCAGCATGCCTAAGAGTATGCTGCACTTTTTTGCAGGACTTTATGCTGCCGCTGCGTGCGAGTGAATTCACAGTTGTCATGTGGGTGTGGTTGTGTGTGTCTCAATTTTGTACTTCTATTTTTTCGAGAAGCCGCACACACACAGCCACATGCATATGAATTTATGAGTAACTGTGCGTGTATCTGTGTGTGTGTGTGTGTGTGAGCTGCACTACTGAAAATTAGTGCGTTTCTACGCTCAAAAGCATCACTGCTTCTGCTGCTGCTTTTGTTGTTGTTGCTGCTGCTACTACTGCTGCTACGTTTTTAATTACCCACACTTTGCATTTTTTGTATGTGTTATGTCGTAGTGACTGCTGTGTTGTTGCCAATGCATCTACAGATACAGCTACAGCTTCAATTGGAATTACTTCACTTGGCACTCTCATCTGCGTTGTGCTCATAGTAGACCAACAGTAGCTATGAGCCAAGCTTCTCTTATTCTTTCTCTTTTTTGTTTTTTGCTGTAATGCCTTTGACTGGCCACATCTCCATGTCCATGTAGCTACCAAATACATACATATATCCACACACACACACACACACACATCTGTACATACGCGTGTGTCTCCGGGGCTGTGTGTGTGTGTGTGAATGTGTGTGTGAGAGAGATGCAGAGCAAAGCCAGCCTATCGTGTTAGTATGCGCTGCAGTTCTCTGGCCTCCATTCCTTTTTTGCGCTTTGCTCCGCTTTTTAGTTCGGCGAAAGGAGGGGCAAAGGTTATTTTTGACTTTTTGTTGGCCAAAAATTATGTACACGATTTTTTTTTTTTGGAATATGGTTTTCCATTGGCAAGGGGCTCGTATCGTGCAGCAAACGACTTTTCAGCTATGCATTTTGTCGCGTTTGTAATTTGTTTTAAAATAATTTGCAGCTATCTGGTCAGCCTTTGAGAAGATTCAATTTTTGTTATCACTGTACAGATATAACAGCAATTATTCCTTATATTATTCATAAACAGGGGCGTTTGCCACACCCACTTACTAAAAATGAACAAAACTGAAATGCAATTAATGCAGAATTGTAAAAAAGGCATATAAGTTTCGTATAACGATTTCGAGATACTCTGCTATAATTTCTTAAAATAAAATTTCTTGAATAAATATTAAAATACTAAATGTGTATTTTGGTTTGAAATAATTCTATAATTATATTATTAAAGTCTAGTTTCTTATTGACTTCCTCTTTGTTGTCAGTGTAACAGCATCATTTTCAATAAGCGTAAAAGTATGCAGCATTTTTTGCGTCATGTTATTATTAGTGTAGCGCCACTCCCATACATGTACTCCCACTTGGAGTGTGTGCGTGAGTTGTTGGAGTGTCTGTGAGGAATTAAATTGCCGTTGCCTTTTAGGCACTGCCACGCCCTCGCTCAGCCACGCACAACCACACAACACACACACAGCACACACACACACACACACACTGACTGACGCCCACGTAATGCCCCTTTATTATTTTTAACTGCAATTTTTTAGTTACATTTTGTCGTTGAATCTTTTTTATATTTTATTTTAGTTTATTTTATTCACTCATCTTCCTTCAGTGGGCAAACTTTGCTTCGTGTCTGCACTAACACAATTACACACGCACACCAAAGCCACCGCGCACTGGGCAACTGGGCAACTGGACATCGCTCTGGTTGGTAGAACCAACAGCAGAGGTTGGTTGCAGAGGGGACGGCGGGGGGGGGTCATGATCAAATAGCTCACACTATCAATTAGTGAAATTACATGCGAAAAACCGAGTGAAAAATGTTTTGCCACGTTACAAAAGAATAGAAAACTACAAAAAGCTAAAACAAAAGAAAGAAATGGCAAAAATAGTAATAATAAAGCGCACGCTCTCGCACAGACACATAGTCAAACACACAAGCCCACTCACACACACACTCAGACACACACACACCCATTCACATGCATTTGCATTTGCATAAGCACATGTACAAGTTGTTGTCAGTGTGTCTGTAATTCCCCTCATTTAATTAACAATAAAAATAGGCTAAAAAGTCTAAAAAAAAGCAAAAAACTGCAAGCGATTATGCATACATGTCGGACACAGACACACATACGCACACTCATGCAGATGACACACACTCACGTACATTGCCAACGTGCCATTTGTTAAATAATTTTAACACGCGCCCCCAAGTAGGCAACGCTTTTTTGCCAAACTGCGCAGCTAACGCACACCCAAACACACATACACACACACACACTCACATCTACATAGATACATATGTATATGTATGTGTGCTCAAATTCACTGAGCAGAGCGCATTAAAATTTTATCCGATATAATGCATGAATTATGTAAACTATTTTTATTTTTATTTTCATTTTCATTTTTATTGTTGCCGCTGCCGTCGAAGTTTGTTTTTTGTTATTTTTCTATTTTTTGTTTGCCCGCGTTCGTTTACTTTTTTTTCACTTTTTTTGTTGTGTTTTTTGTGCATCGCAATATTCTGTGACAGTATTGGTGGTCCCAGCGTGCTGCCATTGCCCCTGCATATGCGTACATGCGTGTATGGGATATGCAATACTCTGCATACACATGAGTGTATGTGTGACTGTGTGTGAGTGTGTGAGTGTGTGTGTGTGTGGTTGTGTTTGGTCAGTGGCCTTTAGCATTAGCATTTGGTTAATGCTAACGTGTTGTCCGCCATCGAACCAAAAAAAAAAAAAAAAGTCACTCATCCAATCCATTGACACCCAATTTTTAGTGCGGTTAGCAGCTAGCACGCATACTATTGCACACACACACACACATACACATAGAAAGTACTGTTTTATTTGGCATTTCACTCACTCAATGCAGCCATCACTCTTGCACTCATTCTATTCTGGCATAGCAGCTGGCAGCTGCAACTTGTTTATTTTTAATTTCATTATATGTACATTATTTTCCCAATGTGTTAATACATACATATATACACATATGTGCGTGAGTGTGATTGTGTGTGTGTGTATGTGTGTATGCAAGCTGTGATTGTGTATGTATGTGATTGTGCAATTGTGTCTATTTATGCATTCGGCGAATGCATTTAAGTGTTTTGTTTTGTTTGGTTTTGTTTTGTTTTGCTTGTATTTTGCATGAAATGTTAATTTTTTGTTTTCTTTCTATGTTTTAATCATTTTTTCTATTTTTTGCGCTGATCTGTATGTGAATATGTATGTGTGTATTGCCTGCGCAATCGAAAAATTGTTTTCAAACCATCAACTTTTTTTGAATCGATTTTTTTTTTACTTTATTGCATTAACGCTTTAAGCAACTTATTTATTTACGTACAAAATATTTCACTATGTGTTTTGCTTTCTGCTTAAAATAATATAAATAATAAACATGCACAAAATATCCATTGGAAATATTAATTTTATACAAATTTTTTTCGCCTCCCTTCCCATACTGACATTGTCTAGCCCCCGCCCATTTCAACAAACCATTTGGAGCTTGAATTTTCATAGCAACTGCTAACTTTAATTAAAAATTCTTTTCATTGATATATCGCATATCATAAATCTGCTGAACTTGATTTTAATTGAAAAGTAAATTATATTTCAAGTGTGAATACAACTGGAAAGTTAGCGGTATTTTTGCAGCTGTCGCTTGAGTTCTTCTTCCAGGAATCCAAGCTCGTGTTCAAATTGATCTTAAGTCAATAATAACCCAGCTGTATTCGATAGTCAAGAGACAGATTTGTTTTCTATAATTCTATTTATTGACAGAGGCACATATTTCATTTTCATGAACTTACAACTATTAAATCAGTCGATCAAATTTATCTAAAAAAAAAAAGAAGAAAAATGGAAGATATATACAATTTTTATAAATTTCATTTAGTGACTTAGATATCTTTTCGAAACTCACCATAGATCGAAAGTACGTTTTGATGGACTGCCAATCCAAGCTGGGCGATTGATTGCTTTCCCTCGTCCACTCCGTGGTATCCACAGAGCAGGCTGGGGTCAACTGCTCCACATCAAGAAATTGTGCCCAAAAGCCTGGAGATTGCTGAAGTAAAACTCGCAATACCTGCTGCAAGGCGGCCAAATTGTTGAGATTGAGGTCAACATCGTCGAAAAGTGTGGGTGCGAAAATGATGGCAATGTTGTTGATAGACATCTTGACCGCAGGATTCTCTGCGATGCGCTGTAAGTGCAGCAGGAGAAACGCTAACGTATCGCGATGGGCCTGCTGTAGATCCACCATTGCCAGGTAGAGTTGCTCCTCTACTTCGAGAGGATCGGTAAGTTTAGTGGCGAATATGAAGTCGGATCTGTGCTCCATGGGTATCAGCGGTCGCTGGAGCTTACGTAGAAAGTCCTTCACGCAGCAGGAAAGCGTAAACGAGTCCTTGTTGCCGAGGTATGGCGTTGTTCTGCCACCCAACAGCTTCTGCTTCAGACGTTTCACTTTCTCCCTGGTGGAGGGCACTCGATAGAGGCCCTCTTGATCGAGACCTCGTGCCTCCAGCTCCGTCACACAATGCACTATCAGCGCTGGCACCATGGGAGACGTCTTGGGCACATAGTCACTCAAGTGTCCTCGCCTCGTGCTAATCCGCGGCTGTGGCATGCAGTTCACATAAAGATGCTGACAGCATTCGGGGTGACAGCGCAGCGGACAGTCCCGACACTTCAAGCTGGGCACACCAAAACGTATCCTGCAGACACCATAAAATGCAAGGAATTACGCTGAGTTTTCTACCTGCTCAGATCAAGGACTCACCGTTTATTGCAGTGCGTACAGTTTCCCACATTCGTGTAATACGACTTCAGTTTGAAGTTGTGCTGACGCATCAGCAGCTGTGATCCCTGTGGGTAGAGGGTGTACTCCTCAGTGTCGTGGCCATTGGGATTCATCTCAACGTGTTGGTTAACCGAATCCATTGACTGATCATCGTACAGAGCACCTTTTCTGCTCAGATCAACACAGGAATTGTATTCCCTTCGCATTCTATGCCTGGTCTTCATCTCAGGTTGATGCAACTCCGTTAATCGCGAAAATAGAACCTTCCACGCGAAGCGCGAAATACAAACTGATTTATGACAGCTGTCGCACTTCACTACATAGTTTGCCTAGGAATTATGCTTCAACTTATAATGGTAATTTCCTAGGAAATCTATATGTATATGGTTATGTCTATAGCTATTTAGTTACGCATTTACTTTGTCTGGAAATTCAGTACAATAAAACAATATTATGCCTATTTCGATGCCAAAACTTGATGAGGCTCTAGAAAGTTTTCATATCAGGTCGAAATTAACCGAAAAATCAGTATTAACACCAGAAACGGATTCTATCTTATTATCATTAAAAATTTTAAAATCTCGGATATATGATGAATTTCGAAAATTTATTACAGTTCAAAGAGTGTTAAGTTTGTATAGTAAAGTTTGGAAACCTTTCTTTAGACTATTACTATTTATTTTATAGAAAATTACTATTTATAGTAAATTTTTTCACTTTTTTAACCATGTTTTTTTTAAATATTATTTTAAATAAAGACTGGTAATGATTTTTCAAATCTATTCTGATGCTAGAAAATCGAATGATATTTACAAACATAGTTGCTGAAATTTTGGAGTGTAACAATGCTTTTGAAAAATGCCTTTTTTGAGTAAATTTTCCACATTTTTGGCCACATTTTCTAAAATACTGCTCCAAATTCAGTTCGTTATAAAATTTAATGTCTATTTTGATGCAAGAAATCGATTGGGCACAACAAATTTCGATTTCAAATTTGCTCGATTTGGATGATGTTTGCAAAACTTATAGTTGATAAAAGTTTTGGAATGCAACTGTTTTTGGAAAATGCCTATTTCGAGTAAATTGCTTCAAATTCAGTTCGTTAAAAAATAAATAGATGATTTTTGAAGAAGTTCATGTATTTTAAACATTGAGAGGAAAGTGTTTATAAAAGAAATCAACTTTTCATTTCTTTTACCATATTCTTCATAATATATGCTGCTTGGTGATTTTGGGCAGAGGTTCAATTGAATTCGAAAGTCTGTAATGAATATTATTAATAAATTACATATGTTTTTTTAACATTTGTATCAAAATAGCTGTGTCTATTTAAGAAATTAGTATCTTACAAATAATGTGAAAGAACTCCGCCTGAACTTTATTTGTAATAAATTCTGTTTGTTCAAAAAATATAGATTTATACATTGAAATAACCCAATTTGATAAACACATTTCAACAATGTCTTTATATAAAATACTAAAAATAGTAAAAATAGTACTGAAAAACTTTTCAAAAATTCAATGTCGCGGCAAAAGAGTTTGTGGATAAAAAGTGAGGCTTAAAAACAATTTGCCAAAGTATCAATGAATTCTAAACGCGATGAAAATGGCTCAATGACCGCGCGCTAAATGGATGAAAAATTCATGGAAAAACGGTTTGCGGCTGGCAAACAAAATACGTCTAAAAAATTTGAGAATCAATGAAAATGTACAGAAAATACAAAAAAATAAAATAGCAGAGCTCACATCAAAAAGTGAAAATGTTAGACGACCTAAGCGAAGCAAACACAGTCAAAATATCAAATAAAAAATACGAAAAGCGAAAAAAGGATTTTTTATTTTTGATTTTGGCGTCTGACAAATGTGTTGCGTACTTGCCGTCGCTGCGTTTTGCCATCAATTTTTTAACGAATGATGGTAACAGAGGTAGAGCCAGAACACCTCTTCTCTCTCTCTCTCTCTCTGTTGCTTTCTATTGCTCTCTTTCGATTTCTCTCTCTCTTTTGGGTGAGTGCGAATGTGGTGCAGCGACGGGCGAAATTAACGAACGAGGCGGGCAAAAGGCTGAAGAATTTGATTTTTATATTTTGTTGCGCGTTTTTTAGGCGTCAGTTTCAGCAGCAACAACAGCGACAGCAGACACACACACACATACATACATCTATATACATGCATATATGTATGTATGTCAGGTTATGTGTAAGAGTGTGTGCGTTGGAATATCCTGTGTGTGTGAGTGTGTGGAATGGGCGTCGCATTGAATTCGTGTAGTTATTAATGCGAATTGAAATGCACATCTGCATGTATCTACATAACTCAATGTATGTATGTGTGTGTGTGTGTGTGTATGAGTGGGAATGTGTGTGTGTGAGAACTTACAAGTGTGTGCGTCTGTTTTGTTGGCATTCAAACCCCACAAAACGTCAGTCACGCATCGGCATAAGCCCAGCAAGTAACCATACTATAACAAATGTGCGGGCTTTGCCCCGATAACCCACCCAGATCCCCCACTCTCCTTCATCATCATCATCATCCTATGCCCTTGGTCCAATGCGTATGTGTGTCCACTACGATGAAACACAAAAACAGAACAACTAAAAAATCAGTGTGACATAAAAAATGACAACAAATTCGAAACAAAAATCGAACCAAAGCAAAATACAAAACAAAGCACAGAAAATAAAAATAAAACAATCATTTTTGACAAATACCACACTAAGAGAGTTGCCAGCGTTTCATAATTTCAAATAAATATTATTCTTTATGTTATTAGACTTTTGAAAAACAATACAAATATAAAATAAAATATTATTTTTTATCAAAAACTAAATTGCTTCAATATTGCAATCAGAATAATTTTCAAATTAACTGAAATTGCATTAATCAAATTATATATTATTAAAATATAATTTCCAAAACAAAAATAAAATTGAGCAACTCTGGAATTTTTCATAGAAGCTGCCGCAAACAGAAACTGCACTAACTAAAAAGCAAAATCTAAAAGCAAATTCAAACACACAAACTGAAAAGCAAATGCAATAGCAACAGCATGTGGAGGGGCATTGGAAAGTAAGCAAAATCCCAAAACAAAGCAGAAACAGTAAGAGTAGAGAAATGCAAAAAATGGAAAAAATCTGTTTTTGAACGGGTCACAAGTGGGGCGTGCGAGCGAGATGCCATGAGGCAGTGGAAAAAAATTGTTTCCTGTGACAAGGCGGCCACAAAAAAATTGAAGGGGATGCTGCGTGGAAAAAATGCACAGCAAATGGAAATGGAAGAAATGCAAAAACACACACACACAGAGAGAGGGGCAAGTAGAGAGCCCAACCGTTTGGTATAGAAGTCGAGGCAAGGTTGCAATTCGCAGCTGAAAATAAAAAACTTAGAAATAGCAGCGACGGCAGTGGCGTCAGCAGACTCGCAATGCTTGCAGCGGAACGAAGAGGGGGGAAGGCGCTTTGGGGCCATCTCTCTCACTCTCATACTGTGTGTAGGTGTAGGTGTATGTGTATGTGTGTGAGCTGGTATTTGTGTGTGAGAATAAGACTAGCTGCTGGCAGTTAAGCTACGTGGTGGCTTAGGTCAGGGCGGAGGCTGCCTGAGGTGTGCTCTGTGCGTGTATGTGTGTGGGGGTAGCATTTATATTTTTTTTATTATCTTTTTTCGTTTTTGAATTTCTCTTTGGCGTAATTCGACGCCAGACTGATAGAGTGCTTCAAAACTGAGAGAGCATGAGGGCATGGTAGGCAGAAGGCGGACAGCAACAACGTGCACGTGAGTGTTTCACTGACGACAAGTGTTGCCTACTTCTGAGCGCCACAACTCAAACCAAATGCATTCCTTCTCAGTTTGGAGCGCTGCATTTACAATTGCCACACAGCGCACATTTATAGAGCGAAAATTAACTAATTTTGTTTTTATTATATATGTTTGCAAAATGTTGCCTGCACTTTGTTTATTTATTTTGCCGCTGGGTGTAGCATCTATGTTCGAATGAATGACATTGCAAAGTAAAAACAAAATCAAATGCAAACTGCAAAGTCAATGGGAAATGGGAAAGCTCGTCGATACAAAAAAGTCCTGACATCACAAAAAATACAAAAAACAAAAAATAAACCAGGCAGCATCAAAGTCGAACAAAACAAAATCATGGAAAAAATGGCAGACCAATGGGTTGAGATCGACTCTGTGAATGGGTGGCTAGGGGGAAACTGGCGGCAGCATTTTGGGGGCGGCAAAGGCTAACACAACGTTGGCAGCGAAAAAATTCAGTGCGTTTGTATGTGTGTGTGTGTGTGTGTGAATGCGCTGTGACTGTGTGTGTGTGTGTATGTGCGTGGGCAAAAATTCCCCTTTTTTAAATTTTTACACAATTTTTTTGCGCGTTTTTTAGATCCCATCGTCGGCTCCAAACTTCCCCCATTCCAAATTGAGTTTGGGTCAATGTTGACGGCGAGAGTTACTTGTTGTTGTAGTTGCTGTTGCCCCGCGTTGTTGTTGTGGTTGTTTTGGCGCTCTGCTCTGTCAGGTGGCTGCGACGCTGACTGCGCTGTTGCCATGGACAGCGCCGCATTTGAATAGCGCCAGCAGCGACGCCGCCTATGCAACCAAAACTTTTTCTGTTTTTTTTCTCTCTTCTTTTTATTTTTTGTTGTATGCGTGGCATTTTTTTGCCCGTTTAGTTTACTGATGCTGTTGTTGCTGTCGCTGCTTTTTTTCGAAGTCGCCGCTGCCAGTTTATCTGTGTCTGTGTGAGTGAGGGAGAGTTTGGGGTTGCGGCTCTGTGTGTGTGTCAGTGTGTGTATGTCTGTGTGTTAGCACTCGCCCCTTTCGCTGTGTGTTGATGATATTGTTGTTGTTGTTGTCGCTCTGTCGGCCGGCGGCGGCCTTTAGTAAGCCAGGCCGCCACCTATACATCCATCCACCCACCCGCACACACACACACACACACACACACACATGGACTCACACAGATAGAGTAGATTTCGCTGCTGCCGCTGCTGCTGCTGCGTTTTGAAATGCCGCTGCGTTGTGTTAGTGCGCGTTTTGTCTGTCTGGCTGCCTTCTCGTGCCTGTCGATGCCGCCGTAGCCGCCGTAGCCGCCGCCGCCGTCGCCGTCGCTTTGCATCTCTTCGCCTCTATAGATGTGTATGTGTGTGTACGACCCCCCAAAAATATATTGTTTCAGATTTTTTCATCATCGCTTTAGTTGAGTTTTTACATTGGTGACGGATCGTGCTCTCGGCTCGGCACGGCACGCCACGCGTTTCGCTCCACGATTCGACTCTGGACGCTCCACGCTTAGCACTCGCTGCTCGACATGACAAAGCGCGCGACTTTAGTTCAGCTGTGTGTTTTTCTGTGTGCGCAACATGTTCCTTGAGACGCCGCCAATAAAAGTAACAACAACAACAGTAATAACAGTTACAGTCTAAGTCCCAGTAACCACAAACACAACAGAGAACAGAGAACGTGCAACGTCTTCGGCTCACATCGTTACCGCCGTGTCGCCGTCATCGTTGATATTGTCGCGCCAAGTCTAAGAAAAACCTCCGAGACCAACACACAAAAGAAAAATAGAGAGATACAAATACGAAAAATACAACAACAAGAAACCAAGACAACATAGAAAAAACTGAATAAAAACTTAAGTTCGCTCTTGACTCGGTTTCGGTTTCCGTTTCCGGTAAAAAGTGTGCGCGCTTTTAGCCTTTTACCAGCTGCCTCTGCTTCTGCTTCTGCTGCTACTTGTGCTTGCTTTCGATACTATTGCATGGTGTGTTTATTTACTACTGCAACTGAGTCAGAATAAATACCATGTGTTTGTGTGTGTGTGTGTGTGATGTGAATCTTAAGGATACGCGAGCATCTAATACGTTTCATAGTTGAGAAAAAACCGACTCGACTTCACACACCAAAGACTCCTATTGTTTTACTTTCCCTCTATCTGTGTTGGTATGAGTGTGTTTATGTTCAAGCACATAAATAATAAATTTTCTTTTCCGCGCTTTCAACACTTGTACTCATTGTATAAGTTTCTGTGTGTGTATGTGTGCAGTCTGTCAGCTGTTTCCTGTGCTTCTAGTGTCTCAATATCAAGGTCAGATTTTGCTCAGCTTTTATTTGCTGCCAGACAATTACCGCCAACTCACAATGTTCCGTCGGTATTAAGATATATAGTAGGGACTGAAAGAGCACAACCTTTCCAACCATAAACTCTTGCCAAAAATCTATATTGAAAGTCTTTGGAAAGTTAATTACTTTTGAAATTATATAATGTAGATGATTTTTTTTTTAATTTCTTGTTCTACAATAATTCAGAAAAAAATTGAGAGAAAGTTACCATAAAGTCTGAAATTTCAAATGTTATGCAATTTAGCCATTAATCGAAGCAGAAATTCTAATAATACATTGGCAGTTAAATCTTCAAATGAACGCATTTAACGACATGATCTCTAAGTAAGCATCTTTGAGTTTCAAAAGGTTATGCAATAGCTCTTAATTCGTTACGTACTTCAAGATGATATTAATATACGATCCTCTTGCATCGAATCTCACATTCTTGACATAATCTCAGATCAGACTCGTTTAGCCAGATCAAGTCAATCTTCAAGTTGAGTTGATATTGCCGCCGGCAGGCAGCAACTGTGAGTTTTAAGACCCATTCAGGCAGAAGCTAATTGGGCAGTCCAAACACCTGAGCCTGAACAGAACCTAAATCTGAGATTGAGACTGATGCTCGCATGATACTTGGGGTCCATCCAGCACCGGAGACAGCTATGCGATATTTGATATGCTGAGAAGATGTCACAGCAAGCGCCACACAAATCGATAGTTAAAACCCGTTAATAAGAGCAGATGTTCACAGATATGCCACGCCCACACACAGTAGGGAGAGTGGCCAATTCTTGTGAGCTTTTGGCCAAATTGAAAATGAGCAGAGATCAGTTAATCAAAGGCAGTTGCGGCGTTCACAACGATGTTCGGTTAACCGAGAATTTGCGACCAAGACTTAGGGAAAGTGTCCGGGAAAATGTTAGGTGCACGCTGGCATTAACAATTAATATTAAATTCAGCAATAATATATTATTTTTAATTAACGAATTGCAGAAATATTAATTGCATATTTGAAGTGATGTGAAATTAATTAATGATTAGTTCAAACAAGCGTGCCAACAACAACAACAACAACATAAAATGGACACTGTAAATGTGAAATTAAATATCATTAAAATGCATAAGCAACAACGACAGGAAAAAAAAATAATTTATATTAAAAAAATTCGTAATAATTAAACGAATAAAAAATCTAGCTAAAAAAATTGATGCGGATCGTATGACACCAGGCAATGCATATTTCATCAACTGACAATAAGTCGCATAAGAGTTCAACAAACATAACAAAAAACGACTCTCCGGACGGAAATATTTTTGTGATTTTGTGCAACTTAATAAAACAGGCCAAAAAAGTAGTGTAAAAATACATTAATCAGTCGACAACTAACGCAAAAAAGTCTATATATAGAGATATATATATATATGATATATATGAGAATAATAAAACAGCGAGCATAATTTTTTTTACACATTTTTCAATAATTAATAAAATGTTGGGTTAGAGGTTGATGATAGGCACAGAATATAGCCAAACCAACAAATGTTAATTAGTTAAAAGGCTGAACCCAAAACACAACTCAAACATTATATCTTTCTCCCCTATCTCTCTATATCTATCTGTCTTTATCACGCATACATATTCGTTATGTCACACACACACACATACATACATATACACATTTCATACTCATGTACCAATAATACGAGATGTATTCCCCTTTTTCAGTTTTTCTATATATTTTTATATTTTTAATTGTTTCTTTGTTAATTTGATATTAGGATTGTATGGGTTACATTATGTATAACATATACATCAGATAAAACATTGCGTATATAGCCTAGCTGAAACCCACATACCCCTGAGTTGTGATTCATATAACAACAGAGGTATGCATATTAGTGTTCTCAGCTTTCCTGATTTGAGACTGATTTCGACTCCAATAATGCTCTGAAAGTTATGAATAGTACAGAAAAGGAAACGTATTTTTGTACGATTTGTAAGCGACATCCATTTTATAGATCAAACATTAGATTTATTTAAAAAAAACGTAAGAATATTTTTTTTTTTTAATTCTTTGGATAATACACTATGTTGATCTCCATTTCAGACATTTACTTATACTAGTTTACAATCCATTCATTTGCAAAATAAAAAATAAAATATTTTCGCGGCTTTTCTAAAATCAAAATCTAACACACAAATATTGAAGTCAAGGTCAATGTCGCGAATAACAAATGGAATAGATATATATATAAATTTTTTTTTGTCTAAGCGCAAAATAAATAAATAACTGACGAGAGCTGCTCCCATTTGAGTATCAAAAATCAACAGTCACGAGTGCTGAAATATATGCAACAAATGAATGAATGAATAATTCGTGGTTGTGGGCGCTTAGAAATAGAAAAAAAAAAATATACAACAAAAACAAAATGTAGAAAAATGGAGCAATGCAAATAGGAAAAAATGAACGAGAACTTTCACCTGACAAATACGCAGGATGTCTGCTGCTTGTCTGCGCTTCAATGACTTGCCCTCTAAACAAAAAAATACCAGGAAAAAGACAGTCATAAAAAGACTGAGGCAAACACGGAAAGCCCTCTGAAAACATAGACAGACGTGAACGGACCAACATTTACACAAATAACCGATTTTATATACGAAAAAATCTAATCGAAGCGTACTAAAGCGAGCAAAGAAAACGACGACGTCACATAGAAAAATAGTCGAATTGAAATGCCCCGGCTATCAGCCACAAACAAAATAGGGCAGCAACAGGACATAGAGGAGGAAGAGCGGAGCCTGAAATCAGAAAAGTCAAATGCGTTGAGAAAAAAATATTTCCGCTGTGCGAAAAAAATTGTCGACGTGCAGCGCAACGAAGCAATTGAAAATGCAAAATACATATAAAAAGAATAGAGCAACGCATACAGAAAAATGGCGTTAGATTTAGGACAACAATAACAAGTTAGGAAAAAAGTAAAATCCTATTCAGCTGGCAGTGCATCGAGTCGAGACAAAACCGTTTTTGCGGTCTCGTCTAGCAGATTTTTCATTTCTTTATTTTCTCTCAATTCATCTAAAAAAAATGATATTGCAAAAAATGGATGATATAGTAATATATTAAACGAATGCAACAGGCTGAAGTTTACATTTCGTTTATATATAAATTAAAATAATCTATTTTATTTCATAAACAATATTATTGAGCATCCTTTTGATATGGTTGATGTTCTTCGATGTTGTTCTACGTCGAGCAACTGTTTCAGCTTAAGCATGCGCAATGTCTTCAACTTAACAAAAAGCCGAAACGGGATTAGTTTTTCGTTCTTCGGTATTTCCCTACTTCGAACGATGGTTTCAGCTTAAGTTTGAGCAACACATTCAACTTAAGGCGAAAAAAATACTTATGCTAAACGAAAGCATGCAGCAAATAGGGATTTTAATACATTAATTGAACTTCGCCTTATGTCAACACAACAAATTTTATATTTATTTTTCCTAAATTTATTATTTTGTCAAAAAGTCCACCTCTCATTAATGTTCTCAACTAACTGTTTTATGTGAAAATTCTCTAGCCAAAGATGAACAAAAATTAAAATAAAAAAATAAAATTAATACAAAATTTTAAACGAAGCAACATTAAATACTAGCAGTATTAACATATTTATTGTGTTAAAAATAAATTAAAAAAGTGTTTAAAAAGAAACTAATAAAAACAGTGAATCGTGCAAAATGGAGGGTCGATTGATTGAATATCGTCCCATTGGCGGTGGCCTCGACTATCATCACAATTCGCCATTGATCGGCGAAATTCCTCCAGCTGGCGGAGATTACAGCCATGCCGTGCACAGATCCATCGATCATCTGCGCAATAGCCTAAATGAGCGTGTTGCCCTGGGACCGCTGAGCGTCTTCTCGAATACGCCGGACCTGCGCAGTTCGGTGCTCAGCTACAGCCAGCAACCGCAGCCGCAACCGCAGCCACAACAGTCGCAGCAGCAACAACCTCAACCACAGGCACCACCACAACAACAGCAGCATCAATATCATCTTAGCGGTGGTAGTGGAGAGCAGCTGCTGCAGCCCAAGCCGAATCTGGAAAGCGGCGGCACCGACGGTGGCAGCAGCAGCTCCAAGCTGGTCAACGATGCTGTCGTTAGTAGTAGCAGCAGCAGCATTGGCACCACAGCACCAACTGGTTCCACTCGAGGACGCAAATCACGGATCTATCCAAATCCCAATCAGCATATAATTGTAACCAGTAACAGTGTGGACAATGGTGGGATTCGCATGCAAAATGCTACGATCAATGAACGAAATTCCCAGAATTCAAATGGCAACGCCAATCCCAGTTCAAACCCAAATCAAAATCAGAATCAGAATCAAAATAGTGGCAGCGTGTCGAGTGCCAATGGCATCTCATCCTCGACCAGTTCGCCACATCATATGACGAATGATGTTAAGGACACCAAGGTGAAGGTTCCATTCTCAGGGTTTATTGAAACAGCAAACGGCAATTTATGCATTTTTAATTAAATATATGATTAGTTTAATTCAAATCAATATTATATTTTTCTTTAAAATTGAACTGTTTTTCCACCTGCCTAAATTGCAGATCTTTAGCTCTAAGGCGGACTTACAGCTCCACACACAGATCCACATGCGGGAGGCAAAGCCATACAAGTGCACGCAATGCTCCAAGGCATTCGCTAACTCCTCCTATCTATCGCAGCATACCCGCATCCATTTGGGCATCAAACCGTATCGCTGCGAGATCTGCCAGCGCAAGTTCACTCAATTATCGCACCTGCAGCAGCACATACGCACCCATACGGGGGACAAGCCCTACAAGTGTAGGCATCCTGGCTGCCAGAAGGCCTTCTCACAGTTGTCCAACCTGCAGTCGCACTCGCGATGCCATCAGACGGACAAACCCTTCAAATGCAACTCCTGCTACAAGTGTTTCTCGGACGAGCCCTCGCTGCTGGAGCACATACCCAAGCACAAGGAGTCCAAGCACTTGAAGACGCACATATGCCAATATTGCGGCAAGTCCTACACCCAGGAGACTTACCTAACCAAGCACATGCAGAAGCATGCAGAACGAACGGATAAACGGCCGCCAATTGTTCCTGGCAGTGCAGCTGCCATTGCGGCTGCTGCAGCCGCTGCTGCTGCTGGTGCCGGTGGCGGTGGCGGCGGCAATCCCAGCAATGCTGCAACCGCAGCCACGAGCAATGCGCAGCAGCATCAGCGCAACAATTTGGTGTTGCCACCTGTTTCGATAGCTCCGAGCGACAACAGCTATTGGCCAAAGGTAAGTCCGGACTCTGCTGCAGCGGCCAATGCCATGGAGGTAATGCATCAGCAGCAGCAACAGCAGCAGCAACAACAACAACAGCAGCAACAACACCAGCAACAACAACAGCAACAGCAGCAGCAACAACAGCAGCAACCTCATCACCATCACACACAACTAGGAGTCCCGCCGCAACAACATGTCCCGCCACAGCAGCAGCAACAACAACAACAGCAGCAGCAACATCACCACCCCCAACAACAGCAACAACCACCGCCCCAACATACCATGGAATCGCACTATGCGCAACCATCGGCGCCAAACAGCGGCCAGAGCAATGGACATGCGCCGGAGCAGCTGCATCATCGTATTATGCCCGATCCGGTGCGGGAAGATATTGGTAAGTCATGTCGCATATCCCACATTGATCAACAGAGTGTTGGCAACACAGTTCTGTTCGCAGTGTCCACGCCCAGCACAGTGGGCCCATATGATGCGGCGTCCATAGCTAAGTCCAGCAGCAATTCAGCATTCACGCCCATCAATTCAATGCCACCGCATCTGAACACGCTGAGTCACCATCCGATGGCCCAGAGGCCCTATCTGTATGATGCCATCAGTTTCCCCAATAAGAATGTCAACCAGAATAATGCCAATGCGTTCCCAAATCAGCTGATCTCGCTCCATCAGATACGCAACTATGCGCACCAGCCGGCGGGCTTGATGGCCGGAGAGCATCTGCTCGGCGTTAGCGTTGGACCTGGCAAGGACAAAGGATAGCTAACGTCGTACTTTTAAGTTGGCTAATGCCCATGCCCATGCCCTTCCCTGCCCCATATAAATTGCCCATGTTGTCCGCCAATAAGTATACTCGGGCCTGTTTTGTTAGTTACGACAAAAAACCAAAAAAAAAGGTAAAAACAACGTATCGTAAATATTGTTCTTTGGCAGTCGTGTATCCTGTACAGTATTAATTTGTAGTTAGTCCTAGTGCAAAGAATATTGGCACTTATCCGCATCTAACCTAAGGTAAAGTAGTTTAATGATCAAAAATTGATACTTAGTTAACTACTGTGAATTGCCCATTATACGTATTGTTATCATTTAAGTTCAACTACACCGTCCAATTTAATTTTAAATCGGTTTTGAATGTCTGAAAAAGACTTAAGGGCTACATACAATCAACCTATAATAGAAATAAAATGCATATAAAATAATATTAAATCAATTCAGAAATCACTTATATGTTATTGCTTTGATCTACACCATGAATTTAATTACTTTCTATGAACGACCTCCATTGCAATTGTACTATATATACTTAATGTGAGCATATTTTTAGGTTTTATTTTACACACAAAAGGGATCTCGCAGTAATGTAGTATGTCAAGAATCAAAATCAGTTGGAAATCAAAGCAAATACAGAACTACAAAAGCTATGTACATATAATACTACTAAGATTAGAGCTGATAACTAGGAAGTAGCGTTATCGATATGGATCTATAACTTAATTGACGTGTATCGTATTGAATACATAAATTTCTTTGAGAAATTTTGAAACAAAATATACTAGAATTATAACTTATATAAACATTATATTCTCTATTTGTTGATAAGCGACAAATGAAATCAAGCTGTTTACAATTGAAAAAAATAAATGTAAAGTCTTTCATGCTCAAAACTGAAAAGTAATCGAAGAATAATCTATAAAGATATATGAAGAAAATATTTTTGGTAAGACTGAAGTGATCAAAATTATAGTACATCAAGAGCAAAGCAGAAACACAATTAAATACAAATTTAAAGTTTTTACTAAATGATTTGGGAAATGAAACCCAAAATATAATAACTAAGAGAACTTAACTGTATGTGTCCTAAATTTCAAACTAAATGTCTGTAATTGATTAATAAACGTAGACAGGCATTCTGATTAATTACAAATTAAAACCAAAATAAAAACGAACAACATGAAAAGTAAAAAAATTAAAATAGTTAGAGTATAATTCAGCATTCTCAATGTAAAAACAATTAAAAATTTAAATATTATACAATAAAAAAAACGCAATCACAAATTGAAATCAATAGACATTTATAGTAAATACAAAACTAAAATTAATCATGATTAAAATGTTAAGGATAGCCAATGAAAAGATTTAGTTACAGGAAAACAGTAAAGAGGAAAATGGGTCTTGTATACATACACTTTACACTAACACCCACATGTAATTGACAATTGTAGATTACTGTGTACATAGGTGTGTCTGTTCTGTAAGTTCCAGTTAATTAAAATTCAAATTCATTTTTAGCTCTTAAATCCAAAACATAATAAAGTGAATTCAATGTTCAAGGAATCTGTTCACTCTTTATGATATCGTCAGAGATAGGCCTGGTGAAGGCACGAATATCGTATACGGCATAATTACTATGCACGATATGTGTAAGGTACTCGAGACCATTCCTATTCTCAGTAATATCTTCGCCAATGTCTATTTCTATTATGTTATCAGTAGAAATGGCTCCTGAACTAATTTCGTATTTCGTCTTATCCAAGCAAACGGGTCTCACTTTGGGGTTAAACTTGAAAGGCTTCACCAGGGTAAGGATCGCCACCTTATGAGCCCCTCGGTTGCTACAAATAAGTTAATTCAATTTCAATGCGTATGATTTCAAATATTTTTAGGAAACTCTTTAAAAAATATTACTTACTATGAGGCAAAGTGAATATTGGAAACATTATGTACTTGGTATCCAGTGTCTTCGTGCTGATCATAGCTGACCTTATGATCACCTTCCACGACTGAGAAATATATATGGTAATCATCGCGCACGAATTCATCATCAAAGCAACCGGCTGATGTAACTACCACGTAGGGGGACACAATTGAACCCTTGCAATTCCATACATACGAATTTTCGGAGACCTGCTTGAAAATGCTCACAGCCCAGGGTTTAATATCAGGATGCTGTTTAGAATAGACACCGCAAATCGGCTCACATTTGGGGTTCTCGACTACAAGATCCCAAGTACCCTTGTTGTTGCATTTGTGGCTACCTTGCTGATTACTCGACATAGCCTGGTAACCGTGTGCACATGTCACAGACATTTCGGAATTCAGCAAAAATGTCTTATCGTGGCAGTTCTCCAATTGGCCTTGATTTTTGCACTCGATACTATATCGTATATTCCGAACGATGCTACTCTGGTCACAGGTTCGAATGCATCTGAAATATGGTGACTTCCATTTGCCATCCTTCATGCACTTATTTGTGCTGGGGCCAAAGTGTTGATATCCCTTTTCACATATAATGTTAATAACAGTATTCAACGGAACTATGATATTCGATTTATAACTGAACTCGGCCACATAGTCGGTGACACGTATTCCTGTTCCATAACTTAATTTGCATCCAGGCACCTTCCACATGTTATGCTTTTTTTCAATTGGGATTTTTACCTCAGGCTTACGTGTTGTCATTGCATGTTCGGCTTCCTGTTTAGGAACGTTTGCTTGGTCAGGTATTACACTTGGTTTCTCACCTATTGTCGTTGATTCGTCTACTTTATTGCTGGGCTTGTTGCAAATTTCATCCATTTCATCGCTTTGATCGGCACAATCAAATGCGTGATTACAGAACTTTTCTTGGGAAATGCAGCCACCATCAGCACAGCGAAAAGAGTGCTCTGGACAGTAGCTATTTGCGCATAATTCCAGACTCTCATCCCTGCCGTCGTCGCAATCTCTCTCGCCATTACACATTTCACTCCACTTGACACATTTGAGGTTATCGCCATTTCTGCACTCAAGTGCACGTCCAGGTCTGCCCATAATAAGTTGAATGTAAGTATTTTTGGATTATTAGATTCATTATTTGTTGACATTACTCACCCACATGTACCTTTCATTTCATCCATAATTTTATCTAGTTCTTCCTCACTGGCACAAGCTAGCTTATTCTCATCGGTTTCATCATTACAATCATTAATTTTATCACATTGAAGCTGATCCTTAATGCAACCGCCATAATTGCAACGAAATTCACCTTCTTCACATTTGTTATTATAGCAAAGTAGAAAAGTTTCATCACTAAAGTCACCGCAGTCGTTTTTACCGTTGCACACTAAAGATCCATTGATGCTTAATCCATTTGAACAATCAAATGTTTTATTTGAAGCACAGAAAACTGATGAACAATCAAACAAAATTTGATTATAGCCGTAGAAATTAAATTAAACAATTTCAAAAAATATCAAAATTAATTCATAAAACTCAATATAAAATTAATTAGTATGTATTTAAAACAAATTATATACTACACACAGTATATAAAATTCATAAGAAATGGAAACATGAAGCTATCTGCATACATAGGTCACGCACAGTGCAAAGTAATGTGAGTACATACAGTGAATGTTCTAGCAGACACCCAAATGTCTGTCTTGACAGACCAAGGAAAGTGATCAATTCGAAAGGTATGTATTAAGAATAATGAAAATGTCATTTAAAAAATAAACAAATATAAATACTTTGATTCGATATATAACGAGTTACATGATATATGAATATTTTTGGTTTTACATGGGGAGTTTTCACTGTACACATGTTATACCCCATATAATTTTATATATGTAAGATTTCAATCTTTCAAATTGCACGCAACTGGCCATATACATATATATTTTATTAATAAGTAATTTATTCAGTTCATTCACTACTTTTTTAACTTTTTTTTACATTAAAATTTAAATTTATCATCAATTTGAAACATTTCTTACCTTGTATAAGTGCCATTATAATGACAACTATAACTGAGAGAAATCTAGAGCCCATTTTGACTAGTTCCTTTGTGCTAGCGAGATCAAATACTACTGAGAGCTTATGAGACAAATTATGCCTCCCCTGATAACGGCACGGGGTCAACTCATCGATGTACATTTATACGGCGATATTTAAAAGTATTTTTGTATAGCTGGGAATGAGTATAGCATGGCTGTTCAGTCTTCCCATCTCTGGATGCCCTACTTTCACTGATAGTGATCACATTTATAATTTACATTATAATTTCGATTTCTGCCAACAATATATAGCTAAAAAATAAGTATTATCTCTTAATTGAAAATACTGAAGGTAACCATGGGATGTCTAGTGGTTCTTACGCTTTAATCAAGTGCATTACTTTAAAAAATATCAAGCTATTCCCGAATTAAATATCTTCATTTTAAAGATTAAAAAAACCAAACATTTCAAGATTGCTTAAATTCATAACTTAATTTAAGGTTACTTTTCAGAGAAAAATTTACATTAACAGCTTCCGACATGCCATAACTTTGGAAAATCTCAACCGATTTCATTTAATTTTACAAGCTCTATTCTATAGACCATATAGTGAAAAAGGCCTTCCAAACCTTCGATTTGCCATAACTTCTTTACCCACCTTTTTTCTTAGTTTTAGCAAACACTACAAAACTGCATTTAAAGATTGTTCAATTTCTGACCTTCATTTTCGGACCGTTCTACAAGTCATATTCTATAAAGCAAAAATGGTATAAAGGCCTTTCTAACCTCAGATTTGCCATAACTTCTTCAAATTTCAGCCGATTTTCAAGTTTGATTACTTTTTTTCTTAGTTTTGGCCAACACTACAAAACTGCATTCAAAGATTGTTCAATTTCTGACCTTCATTTTCGGACCCTTCTACAAGTCATATTCTATAAAGCAAAATGGTATAAATGGCCTTTCTAACCTTAGATTTGCCATAACTTTTTCAAATTTCAACCGATTTTCAAGTTTGATAACTTTTTTTCTTAGTTTTGGCCAACACTACAAAACTGCATTCAAAGATTGTTCAATTTGTGACCTTCATTTTCGGACCCTTCTACAAGTCATATTCTATAATGCAAAAATGGTATAAGTGGCCTTTCTAACCTCAGATTTGCCATAACTTCTTCAAATTTCAACCGATTTTCAAGTTTGATTACTTTTTTTCTTAGTTTTGGCCAACACTACAAAACTGCATTCAAAGATTGTTCAATTTGTGACCTTCATTTTCGGACCCTTCTACAAGTCATATTCTATAATGAAAAATGGTATAAATGGCCTTTCTAACCTTAGATTTGCCATAACTTCTTCAAATTTCAACCGATTTTCATGTTTGATACCTTTTTTCTTAGTTTTGGCCAACACTACAAAACTGCATTCAAAGATTGTTCAATTTCTGACCTTCATTTTCGGACCCTTCTACAAGTCATATTCTATAATGCAAAAATGGTATAAATGGCCTTTCTAACCTTAGGTTTGCCATAACTTCTTCAAATTTCAACCGATTTTCAAGTTTGATACCTTTTTTTCTTAGTTTTGTCCAACACTACAAAACTGCATTCAAAGATTGTTCAATTTCTGACCTTCATTTTCGGACTCTTCTACAAGTCATATTCTATAAAGCAAAAATGGTATTATTGGCCTTTCTAACCTTAGATTTGCCATAACTTTTTCAAATTTCAACCGATTTTCAAGTTTGATAACTTTTTTTCTTAGTTTTGGCCAACACTACAAAACTGCATTCAAAGATTGTTTAATTTGTGACCTTCATTTTCGGACCCTTCTACAAGTCATATTCTACAAAGCAAAAATGGTATAAATGGCCTTTCTAACCTTAGATTTGCCATAACTTTTTCAAATTTCAACCGATTTTCAAGTTTGATAACTTTTTTTCTTAGTTTTGGCCAACACTACAAAACTGCATTCAAAGATTGTTCAATTTCTGAACTTCATTTTCGGACCCTTCTACAAGTCATATTCTATAATGCATAAATGGTATAAATGGCCTTTCTAACCTTAGATTTGCCATAACTTCTTCAAATTTCAACCGATTTTCAAGTTTGATACCTTTTTTTCTTAGTTTTGGCCAACACTACAAAACTGCATTCAAAGATTGTTCAATTTCTGACCTTCATTTTCAGACCCTTCTACAAGTCATATTCCATTGAGCAAAAATGGTATTATTGGCCTTTCTAACCTTAGATTTGCCATAACTTTTTCAAATTTCAACCGATTTTCAAGTTTGATAACTTTTTTTCTTAGTTTTGGCCAACACTACAAAACTGCATTCAAAGATTGTTCAATTTCTGAACTTCATTTTCGGACCCTTCTACAAGTCATATTCTATAATGCAAAAATGGTATAAATGGCCTTTCTAACCTTAGATTTGCCATAACTTTTTCAAATTTCAACCGATTTTCAAGTTTGATAACTTTTTTTCTTAGTTTTGGCCAACACTACAAAACTGCATTCAAAGATTGTTCAATTTGTGACCTTCATTTTCGGACCCTTCTACAAGTCGTATTCTATAATGCAAAAATGGTATAAATGGCCTTTCTAACCTTAGATTTGCCATAACTTTTTCAAATTTCAACCGATTTTCAAGTTTGATAACTTTTTTTCTTAGTTTTGGCCAACACTACAAAACTGCATTCAAAGATTGTTCAATTTGTGACCTTCATTTTCGGACCCTTCTACAAGTCATATTCTATAAAGCAAAAATGGTATAAATGGCCTTTCTAACCTTAGATTTGCCATAACTTTTTCAAATTTCAACCGATTTTCAAGTTTGATAACTTTTTTTCTTAGTTTTGGCCAACACTACAAAACTGCATTCAAAGATTGTTCAATTTCTGAACTTCATTTTTGGACCCTTCTACAAGTCATATTCTATAATGCAAAAATGGTATAAATGGCCTTTCTAACCTTAGATTTGCCATAACTTCTTCAAATTTCAACCGATTTTCAAGTTTGATACCTTTTTTACTGAGTTTTGGCCAACACTACAAAACTGCATTCAAAGATTGTTCAATTTCTGAACTTCATTTTCGGACCCTTCTACAAGTCATATTCTATAATGCAAAAATGGTATAAATGGCCTTTATAACCTTAGATTTGCCATAACTTCTTCAAATTTCAACCGATTTTCAAGTTTGATAACTTTTTTTCTTAGTTTTGGCCAACACTACAAAACTGCATTCAAAGATTGTTCAATTTGTGACCTTCATTTTCGGACCCTTCTACAAGTCATATTCTATAATGAAAAATGGTATAAATGGCCTTTCTAACCTTAGATTTGCCATAACTTTTTCAAATTTCAACCGATTTTCAAGTTTGATAACTTTTTTTCTTAGTTTTGGCCAACACTACAAAACTGCATTCAAAGATTGTTCAATTTGTGACCTTCATTTTCGGACCCTTCTACAAGTCATTTTCTATAATGCAAAAATGGTATAAATGGCCTTTCTAACCTTAGATTTGCCATAACTTCTTCAAATTTCAACCGATTTTCATGTTTGATACCTTTTTTTCTTAGTTTTGGCCAACACTACAAAACTGCATTCAAAGATTGTTCAATTTCTGACCTTCATTTTCGGACCCTTCTACAAGTCATTTTCTATAATGCAAAAATGGTATAAATGGCCTTTCTAACCTTAGATTTGCCATAACTTCTTCAAATTTCAACCGATTTTCAAGTTTGATACCTTTTTTTCTTAGTTTTGTCCAACACTACAAAACTGCATTCAAAGATTGTTCAATTTCTGACCTTCATTTTCGGACTCTTCTACAAGTCATATTCTATAAAGCAAAAATGGTATTATTGGCCTTTCTAACCTTAGATTTGCCATAACTTTTTCAAATTTCAACCGATTTTCAAGTTTGATAACTTTTTTTCTTAGTTTTGGCCAACACTATAAAACTGCATTCAAAGATTGTTCAATTTGTGACCTTCATTTTCGGACCCTTCTACAAGTCATATTCTATAAAGCAAAAATGGTATAAATGGCCTTTCTAACCTTAGATTTGCCATAACTTTTTCAAATTTCAACCGATTTTCAAGTTTGATAACTTTTTTTCTTAGTTTTGGCCAACACTACAAAACTGCATTCAAAGATTGTTCAATTTCTGAACTTCATTTTCGGACCCTTCTACAAGTCATAATGTAAAATGGTATAAATGGCCTTTCTAACCTTAGATTTGCCATAACTTCTTCAAATTTCAACCGATTTTCATGTTTGATACCTTTTTTTCTTAGTTTTGGCCAACACTACAAAACTGCATTCAAAGATTGTTCAATTTCTGACCTTCATTTTCAGACCCTTCTACAAGTCCTATTCCATAGAGCAAAAATGGTATTATTGGCCTTTCTAACCTTAGATTTGCCATAACTTTTTCAAATTTCAACCGATTTTCAAGTTTGATACCTTTTTTACTTAGTTTTGGCCAACACTACAAAACTGCATTCAAAGATTGTTCAATTTCTGACCTTCATTTTCAGACCCTTCTACAAGTCATATTCTATAATGCAAAAATGGTATAAATGGCCTTTCTAACCTTAGATTTGCCATAAGTTCTTCAAATTTCAACCGATTTTCAAGTTTGATAACTTTTTTTCTTAGTTTTGGCCAACACTACAAAACTGCATTCAAAGATTGTTCAATTTATGACCTTCATTTTCGGACCCTTCTACAAGTCATATTCTATAATGCAAAAATGGTATAAATGGCCTTTCTAACCTTAGATTTGCCATAACTTTTTCAAATTTCAACCGATTTTCAAGTTTGATAACTTTTTTTCTTAGTTTTGGCCAACACTACAAAACTGCATTCAAAGATTGTTCAATTTGTGACCTTCATTTTCGGACCCTTCTACAAGTCATTTTCTATAATGCAAAAATGGTATAAATGGCCTTTCTAACCTTAGATTTGCCATAACTTCTTCAAATTTCAACCGATTTTCAAGTTTGATACCTTTTTTTCTTAGTTTTGGCCAACACTACAAAACTGCATTCAAAGATTGTTCAATTTCTGAACTTCATTTTCGGACCCTTCTACAAGTCATATTCTATAATGCAAAAATGGTATAAATGGCCTTTCTAACCTTAGATTTGCCATAACTTTTTCAAATTTCAACCGATTTTCAAGTTTGATAACTTTTTTTCTTAGTTTTGGCCAACACTACAAAACTGCATTCAAAGATTGTTCAATTTGTGACCTTCATTTTCGGACCCTTCTACAAGTCATATTCTATAATGCAAAAATGGTATAAATGGCCTTTCTAACCTTAGATTTGCCATAACTTCTTCAAATTTCAACCGATTTTCATGTTTGATACCTTTTTTCTTAGTTTTGGCCAACACTACAAAACTGCATTCAAAGATTGTTCAATTTCTGACCTTCATTTTCGGACTCTTCTACAAGTCATATTCTATAAAGCAAAAATGGTATTATTGGCCTTTCTAACCTTAGATTTGTCATAACTTTTTCAAATTTCATCCCATTTTCAAGTTTGACTCTTCTACAAGTCATATTCTATAATGCAAAAATGGTATAAATGGCCTTTCTAACCTTAGATTTGCCATAACTTTTTCAAATTTCAACCGATTTTCAAGTTTGATAACTTTTTTTCTTAGTTTTGGCCAACACTACAAAACTGCATTCAAAGATTGTTCAATTTCTGAACTTCATTTTCGGACCCTTCTACAAGTCATATTCTATAATGCAAAAATGGTATAAATGGCCTTTCTAACCTTAGATTTGCCAAAACTTCTTCAAATTTCAACCGATTTTCATGTTTGATACCTTTTTTTCTTAGTTTTGGCCAACACTACAAAACTGCATTCAAAGATTGTTCAATTTCTGACCTTCATTTTCAGACCCTTCTACAAGTCCTATTCCATAGAGCAAAAATGGTATTATTGGCCTTTCTAACCTTAGATTTGCCATAACTTTTTCAAATTTCAACCGATTTTCAAGTTTGATACCTTTTTTACTTAGTTTTGGCCAACACTACAAAACTGCATTCAAAGATTGTTCAATTTCTGACCTTCATTTTCAGACCCTTCTACAAGTCATATTCTATAATGCAAAAATGGTATAAATGGCCTTTCTAACCTTAGATTTGCCATAAGTTCTTCAAATTTCAACCGATTTTCAAGTTTGATAACTTTTTTTCTTAGTTTTGGCCAACACTACAAAACTGCATTCAAAGATTGTTCAATTTCTGAACTTCATTTTCGGACCCTTCTACAAGTCATATTCTATAATGCAAAAATGGTATAAATGGCCTTTCTAACCTTAGATTTGCCATAACTTCTTCAAATTTCAACCGATTTTCAAATTTGATACCTTTTTTTCTTAGTTTTGGCCAACACTACAAAACTGCATTCAAAGATTGTTCAATTTCTGAACTTCATTTTCGGACCCTTCTACAAGTCATATTCTATAATGCAAAAATGGTATAAATGGCCTTTCTAACCTTAGATTTGCCATAACTTCTTCAAATTTCAACCGATTTTCAAGTTTGATACCTTTTTTTCTTAGTTTTGTCCAACACTACAAAACTGCATTCAAAGATTGTTCAATTTCTGACCTTCATTTTTGGACTCTTCTACAAGTCATATTCTATAAAGCAAAAATGGTATTATTGGCCTTTCTAACCTTAGATTTGCCAAACCTTCTTCAAATTCCAACCGATTTTCAAGTTTGATAACTTTTTTTCTTAGTTTTGGCCAACACTACAAAACTGCATTCAAAGATTGTTCAATTTCTGACCTTCATTTTCGGACTTTTCTACAAGTCATATTCTATAAAGCAAAAATGGTATTATTGGCCTTTCTAACCTTAGATTTGCCATAACTTCTTCAAATTCCAACCGATTTTCATGTTTGATAACTTTTTTTCTTAGTTTTGGCCAACACTACAAAACTGCATTCAAAGATTATTCAATTTCTGACCTTCATTTTCGGACCCTTCTACAAGTCATATTCTATAAAGCAAAAATGGTATAAATGGCCTTTCTAACCTTAGATTTGCCATAACTTCTTCAAATTTCAACCGATTTTCAAGTTTGATACCTTTTTTTCTTAGTTTTGTCAAACACTACAAAACTGCATTCAAAGATTGTTCAATTTCTGACCTTCATTTTCGGACTCTTCTACAAGTCATATTCTATAAAGCAAAAATGGTAGAAATGGCCTATCTAACCTTAGATTTGCCATAACTTCTTCAAATTCCAACCGATTTTCATGTTTGATACCTTTTTTTCTTAGTTTTGTCAAACACTACAAAACTGCATTCAAAGATTGTTCAATTTCTGACCTTCATTTTCGGACTCTTCTACAAGTCATATTCTATAAAGCAAAAATGGTAGAAATGGCCTATCTAACCTTAGATTTGTCATAACTTCTTCAAATTTCAACCGATTTTCAAGTTTGATTACTTTTTCTCTTAGTTTTGGCCAACACTACAAAACTGCATTCAAAGATTGTTCAATTTGTGACCTTCATTTTCGGACCCTTCTACAAGTCATATTCTATAATGCAAAAATGGTATAAATGGCCTTTCTAACCTTAGATTTGCCATAACTTCTTCAAATTTCAACCGATTTTCAAGTTTGATACCTTTTTTTCTTAGTTTTGTCCAACACTACAAAACTGCATTCAAAGATTGTTCAATTTCTGACCTTCATTTTCGGACCCTTCTACAAGTCATATTCTATAAAGCAAAAATGGTATTATTGGCCTTTCTAACCTTAGATTTGCCATAACTTTTTCAAATTTCAACCGATTTTCAAGTTTGATAACTTTTTTTCTTAGTTTTGGCCAACACTACAAAACTGCATTCAAAGATTGTTCAATTTCTGAACTTCATTTTCGGACCCTTCTACAAGTCATATTCTATAATGCAAAAATGGTATAAATGGCCTTTCTAACCTTAGATTTGCCAAAACTTCTTCAAATTTCAACCGATTTTCATGTTTGATACCTTTTTTTCTTAGTTTTGGCCAACACTACAAAACTGCATTCAAAGATTGTTCAATTTCTGACCTTCATTTTCAGACCCTTCTACAAGTCCTATTCCATAGAGCAAAAATGGTATTATTGGCCTTTCTAACCTTAGATTTGCCATAACTTCTTCAAATTCCAACCGATTTTCATGTTTGATAACTTTTTTTCTTAGTTTTGGCCAACACTACAAAACTGCATTCAAAGATTGTTCAATTTCTGACCTTCATTTTCAGACCCTTCTACAAGTCATATTCTATAATGCAAAAATGGTATAAATGGCCTTTCTAATCTTAGATTTGCCATAACTTCTTCAAATTTCAACCGATTTTCAAGTTTGATACCTTTTTTTCTTAGTTTTGTCAAACACTACAAAACTGCATTCAAAGATTGTTCAATTTCTGACCTTCATTTTCGGACTCTTCTACAAGTCATATTCTATAAAGCAAAAATGGTAGAAATGGCCTATCTAACCTTAGATTTGTCATAACTTCTTCAAATTTC
Organism: Drosophila quadrilineata; assembly: GCA_018150725.1. Classification (NCBI taxonomy): domain Eukaryota; kingdom Metazoa; phylum Arthropoda; class Insecta; order Diptera; family Drosophilidae; genus Drosophila; species Drosophila quadrilineata. Next base: position 2,426,953 of record JAECWN010000375.1, read on the forward strand.
AACCGATTTTCAAGTTTGATTACTTTTTCTCTTAGTTTTGGCCAACACTACAAAACTGCATTCAAAGATTGTTCAATTTCTGACCTTCATTTTCGGACCCTTCTACAAGTCCTATTCCATAGAGCATATGGTGAAAAATGGTATTGATGACTTATAGGATTCCTTTTTCAAATTTTTTTAAATTAAGTCCACCATTATTGAACCCTCCTCAAACTTTGGGACAATATGTTTTTAAGCTGCGATAAAGATAGAGGAGTGCATCGCTTTGCTTTTAGAGATCCACAATATGCAACTATAACTAAAGGAAATATTGATATATTTATTTTTAATATATTATGATTTTATTACTGAAATTAACCATTCAATGTTTCTTATCATTCTTATTACATATGTATGTATGTGTATATAGAATTAATTATACATGTTCTTTATATATTACATGTACATATGTATACTGTTTTATGTTATTTGTTTATTTATCGTATTTAGTATAATTCATTTGATTGATGTATATGAAAATTTGCCTGTTTTAATTGTTTTCTTATTGTATTCTCATTAGACGAATTGATGTTTTGATTGTGGACACAAAGTGAATTCTTCTCTTTTCTTTAATTTCCGGTTGATAATGGTTACATTGATAGTATGCATTTGTGCACGCAATTTTAGTATATTATAAATTTTCTATACTTGTTTTTTTAATTATATCTTCGCACTTCCGAATGACTTTACAAAATATAGCGCATAGGAGCAGAATTTGTAGATGGTTTCGAAGAAACGACGATAGTATCTTCATAGGGAATATTGAATTGCTGTCAGATTTGCGATGTAAGCTTTGCTTAGTTGAGTTTTTCTTTGAAACATTTTAGAAGTAATTTCAGATAGTGCCGTTATAAGTATTTATATGTATTTATATATATATATATATGTATTTTCTTATGCATTTCGTGCTCTGCCTCCGTATTGAGCATTCTATTAAAGTATGTATATGTTTGTATATACTCCGTATAGCTACATTTTACAATATAATTAATTCTTGTTTCTACACATGTATGCACATATCTTCTATGTTTGTATGTAAGTATGTATGTATTGTACGTAATCTTATAAGTATTATTCTATTGTGTTGTATAGTTATTGGGTTTTGACTTCTTCGTTCTTTTTTGTGTGTGATTTTGTAGCTTTTTGGTGCCTAAGCAATTTGCTGCGTGTTTTTCTTAATCATTTCTCAAGTTTATTTTAATTTGAATTTAAAAGAAAGTACATATAGCATGTCTCTAGTTGAAGTGGTAAGCGAGAAGCATTCTAATCTCTCCCCATACACTTACAATTTGATATTTTAATTTTGGTTTTGTAATTGTATATTTTTTTTCTTTTTCATAAAGCACTGTTCCATCTTTCACAATGTGGAATATTTTGGTGTTCGAACTTATTTTCGCTGAGGCAAATAATATTATATGGAGTGCTGAGCTTACAATTTAAAGATTCATTATAATATCAATACACATGAATATATGATAAGTTATTTGATTCATACGTATAAACAAGTACCATATTCGTAAATGTATAAATGGTGGGCATCGTGTTGACAACTGGACTAAATAAACTTGTATTTCAATTCATTTCAGGTTATATGTAATTTATTATTAGTTCTTCATAATTATTATGCGAAAATCAAATTAAATAAAATAAGTAAATTAATGCGAGCTTTGATATCATGGAAATTGGTGCAGAACAATTCTTCTTTTAACTGAATATTTTTATACAACAAAATATTCGGTTCTTCTGGGGATTACGTATGTGGACCTGTTTTAGCGTTCTACATAAGTATTATATATTTGTCATGTATTTTAATTAATTATCTTACATATACACGCATCGTTACATACTAAACATTTTCTAATACATTTAATTTACTTAATTTTTGGTAAATATAATATTTTCTCATTTCCTCACACCCTTCATCATAATTATCAGATGTGCTTTTGCTTCACACAGTATGTAAATCAATTAAAAGTTGTTTCAACAATCATGAAAATACACTTAAAATACATTATATAAATTGGAAATTAAATTTAAATAGATTTTAGCCGGTTAAGTATGACTTGATGTTATAAAAAAAAATTATATAAAATATATAATCAACTATTTAATACAAATTAAAAGCAAACTGGTTTGCCTGTTGTTGGGAATGCGGCGCCAGCGCCGGGTCGCAGCTCCAAATCGTAAAGGATTTCTCCGATTACTCATTCAGCTTGTGCCATTCGGCGATTTGGCGACGGGGCGAATTGCAGACCTCATTCCAGTGATTCAAGGCGGTGCTGCTGGAGTTAGGACCTCCCAGCTCCAAGCGTCCAATAACCTGTGAGGGAGGCAATAGAAAAATAGGCACGTGCACATGGTGTGAGTACTTGTTGAATGGATATCGGGCAAAGTATAATAATAGAGCTAACCTCATTCTTGGTCACGCGATCCCAGTCGAGTAGCATCAGCTCCAGCGAGACGCCCTCCAAGCTGGCGCCAGTTCCCTGCAAGCACGATGGGTTAGAATATGCAGTCCCCATACTTTGTGGGAATCCCAACTTACCTCTGCCGCGGGTATGTCAAAGGCAAAACTTTCATTGAAGACGGGACTGAGCGTGCGTTTCTTGACATGGGTCTTCTTCTTGGCGATACGCTGGCCGTTGTAGAGCAAATAGATCTTGACATAGGGATCAGCCAATCCGGTAACATCCATACGAGGCAGATTTCGTGCCTTCAACAAAACAACAGTCAATCGTCCAGCCGCCGGCTGCCAGCAGAGCGAGATGAGAAGTTCGCCACGGCCCTGGGCTCGGATCTTGAGGCTGCGTGGTTGAATCTCTTTGCTAATGGACAGAGCTTCCTTCGAAATGTCGCCAATCTCAATTGAGGACAATGGGCAGACAACCTCGCCAATTACATCATCTCGGGAGTACCTATCGAAGCTTAGAATGACAAAGTGCAAGCTCATGTTCTGCAAATCATTCATGTTCAGGCCATAGAAGGTAAAGTCCTCATCGTAAACCGGATTTCTGGTATTCCGAACAACACGTGTCTTAACCTTGTGCTGCTTATCCGGCAATAGTTGGAGTTTGACATAGGGATCGGTTGCTGCCTGGGTGCGTCCATTCATGCCCGTTGGAATGTCGCCAGTGCCACTGACTCCTCCCTTGCAGGGCAATCCACGGCATCGAATGATGGATACCATAAGTGCATTTCTTTCTGCCAAATAGCGTAGCTTGAAGTAGATGGTGCCTAATTTGCCATACTGATCGCTTATTGTCAGCTCCTTGCCATTGGTCATCGAATCATCTAATGTAATGGTCACGTTGCCGTTGGCAATGGTCTCCACCGGCGAGTGATGATGATTATGCTGCTTGGCACCGTCCACAACATTCAACTTGCTTGAGGATTGCTGCTGTTGAGCTGGTTGAGTCAGCTGACCCTCATCCTCTTCGGTGTACTTCATATTCTGGGGTGCTATAGGCGATGTCGACTGATCCTGCATCGGTGACAGCAAGCCCATCTGCTTGCCTCCAGTGGGTGATGGCGACTTCTTCAAGTAATGTGGCGGTTGTCCACTCGGCGAACGAACAGCAGTCGGACGACGTGTCGGTTGGAATGGGAATGAGGCATCATGATGATTCTGCTTCTTGTTCCGGATGCGCATCTGCTTAGCGCAGATGCATGCAACCGTCGAGAGGACTGCAGCTGCGGTGAGTCCCAATATTGCGGGCACAACTAGAAATAATATTTTTAACAAATTCAAAATTAAGTAATTAACATTTAATTTTATATAACACTCCTCACAGCTCATATCGAATTAATCTTACTTTGGTGACACATATGCATGTTTGGAACTTAGAACTTTGTTTTGGCAACTTTCGGAAATGGTGACTAATGACTTACAAGTTATGGCCACAATATGTTACTTACTTGTGTCCATCATGCTGACATCTGGCATATACTCGTCAGCCATTTTATGGGCCTTGTGGCTTCAACTGTTCCCTGTTTGTTGTCTTGACTTTTCTGAAGTTTCCGCTAGCCGTTTAGAATAATAATTAGTTAACATAAATTGGGGAAATAAGTTAGGCAGGAAAAACTATTGTTTTTGTTTTTTGCAAGATGTCTTTCACCTGCACATCGATTTTGCCACAAGTGAAACGTACAATTTTCTTTTTCGCTTTGCCAGCTGCTGCAAAGTCTTGTTGTTATTTTCATTACTTATCCAACACATACACACATGCACAGCCATACACACACACACACACACACACACACACACACACACTCACGCACACTCACACACCCTTACTTGGGTGCTGGATTTGTATGAATCATCAAAGACACAAGTCACCCCCGCAAAAAGTGGCTCATATTATTTTTCAGGTCTTTCAAGTTCAATGAGTAATTCCTTCTCTTCAATTGTATCACAGCTCACAAATTAATGAATTTCTTTTTGTTTTATTTCAATTGATAAAATGTTTAAAATGTATTAGCCTAATTTCATTGAATTATCAGCAAGATAATTCTCTGCAGCAACTGGCTTTGCTTAAATCAACTCTTGCAAAAGTTAAGCAATATTTCTTTTAAATAAAATATGTTCGTAATATTATATACCTTTTATTTGTTAAATAAATAATAGTTTAAAGTTTGTTAAACAACACTTTCTATTAAATTTCTTTAGGTGAAAATGGTACAACGTAGTTCCCGCAGCAATCACACTTTATTTTGCCTTTCGAGCATTGAGTTGACTTGAGTTGTAAATCGTTAAACCTGCGCAGGCGCATTTCATCGACTCGCTGTAAATTGTGTGGGCATATCAACGATAACTGCGGAGGACTCGTTAAGGACATTCTGCACAACCCTGTGACGTCTTTGGCCACGGATCTGAAAGCTTATGTTTTCACTCGCAAAGCTCTCTTAACAGATACTTATAGGAAATGACGTTCAAAGACGCATAACTATTATGGAAATTTTGATTTTAATTATTAGTTTTATTAATTATCCTTAAATTCAAGATACTGTATAAAATCTTATATAAATAATGAATGTCAAGTTATTCAACAAAAATTCAAGATTCAATGAATTATTTAATAATTATATTATTAAAATGATGCAGTAGCTTAAAAAAATATATTCTGAAATGTCTCTCAACTTTTACTACTTAATATTTCCACTTAATATCTTATATATTTAAAGAAGTATTAAATAAAAATTTATTTTTAAAAAGTTTGTTAATTCCATAAAAAAAAACTGTTAAAAAGAAGCGTTAACTTTGCGAGAGCTTTAAGCTCCCATCCAACTGAACACAACTGGAACTAGTGGTTCCGCTAGCCAAGCTAACGACGAACAACCCGAGAGCGTAAGCTTCGATTCGGCCATCGGCAGTTTAAAAAGACGCGCGCTTAACCGCCAGACGTTGAGTCGGCGACGGTCTGCGGTTGAGCGCAGTGCGAATCAAGTTACAGAGAGATTTTGGCCAGATAATAGAGCCAAAAAGAAGTTGAAGAAAAATCTGGCCAGTGAAGTGCTCGAACTCCTAAGTACTATGCGTGTGTGTGCTATTGTGAATGCTGATAAATATACAAATAACAAATAAAAAAAAAAAAAACATTAAAAGTCGAAATCCGAAATTTTCAATAAAATTTTCTGGTGACATTTAAACGTCTTCGGCGTGTTGTGCAATTTGGCCAAAAAGGCATTTACCATAAGGAGCTGAACAATAATCGAAAATAATAAAAGTAAAAAAATAAAACAACGATTTAATTGTTTGTCGTAGCAGAAAAGGAAACTCGTGCCAGCAACTAGACGCAGTTAGACAAAAGTGTAAGTCCATCAAAAAGTACTCGTAGTTTTCCTCCTCGTCTATATATTTTTTAAGTTCAAGCTAAAGTTGACAGCGGTTATCTGCATTTTTGGCATTTGAGGAAACGTCGTTTTGACCAGTCCAACAATATTGTTGTTGTTCATTTTCTGTTGCCAGTAACTCGAATACATTCTAAAAATTGTTTCATATTCAATAGGTCTCTAGTGTCTCGCTTAGTTGGCATATTTACAAATAATCGTATTACATATTTTTGTGTGAGTCTCACGATTTTTGCTCTAGACATACTTCTAATTTTAGTTTCTGGGTCTCTCCAACGGTTTGCCCATTGTGCAGGTTTTCCTTCACATTTTATATGATCTTAATGAACATTAACCGATGTTTGATTTTAAGCTCAAACTCGGAACGTACTCGCATGTGTGTGACTCTGTTGCAAATTGGCAACAAGGGGAAAAATATCTTATATTATGGAAAAAAATTAAAAAAAAAAAAACATACTAGTACCGTCTTGTAGACATATTAAGGTGTTGCGCTATTGCAGTTCATAAAACGTTTATTACAGTAATAGGAAATTAGCCCGGTTTTTTAGTTTTTTTTTTTTTTCTTGACTGTGCTACGGAAACCTGAGGCATTGTGAGACACATGCAGTTCGCGTATTTATCGTGAGTAAAGTTGGCTTAAAGATCTGCAATCGATTTGAATGCATGTAAATATCTCAGCGAACAGGCGAATATCCGTTCAACAGTATTATATAACACTTAAAATTATAAATATTTAACAATATTGCTTCAAAGCAAAATATTAACAGTTCTTAACAAAAAAGAAAACATTATTTATTTTTTAATTAATTGCCGAAGAAGGAATAGAATTAACCAAATGAGACTCGGCTTGATCTCATTAAGAAACATTTCGAAAGCAATTTCGATTTGCATTTCAAATTTCAGAATCTGATTGTAACCCACAGATATTTCAAAGAGGCATCTCTCATTCGGCAGAAGCGTGACGATCATCAATCACAACCATATTGTTTTAATTGAGGGCAAACAGTAGACGAGCAAACCAATTGCCCGTATTTGTTCGCCATTGTTTATATCTGCGGGATAGATCTTCAACATTTGCCGGCCTGCGGGCAATCAATTCAATTCAGTTCCATATCGAAGAGCAGAGTGCTTTGACCGACTCGACACCCACACACGAATCGAACTCAACCTGGCTTTCTTTTTGTAGCGTCTTCCAACGAATTGGCATACGTTGTTAACTGAAAATCATTAAATCGAAATTGAAATAAAAAAACAACAGCGAAATAAAAGCGCTTATTTTAGATTTGCCAAAACAGCACATACTCACGTACCCAGAGAGTCACTGTCGCAGTCCCAGTCGCAGTCCCAGTTGGAGTCGTAGTTTGGAGTCATGTCGAAATGTCAGCGACAGATAAAATTTGTACCTCCCCGTGTTTTGGGAGCGTGCTATAAGTAACTGGAGCTACCTACCGGTCTGTTGTTTGTTGAGGATTTTTTCGATGTTTTCTATTTTTTTCTGGCCATTGTTATGCCTCCTCATCTGCTTCATCTTCCTCTTCTTATGGTTTTCTGTTGTGTTGTGGCATCGATTGACTTTTTGCTGTTAGCTGTTTGTTCGGTTTGCATTGTAGTTGCTCCCTTTTTCATTCATTCATTCATTCGTTCATTGCGATCTGCAATCTCCTTTTTGTTTGGCATTGTTGTTGTTGTTGTTGTTTTTAACATTTACCATTTGCCATTTACATGATGTTCGTTTTGCTTCGGTTTCATTTTATTTATTTACAATTCGTTATGGCAGCAGACTTTCAGCCAAGAAGTGGAACAAGCGGTGACAAAACTGAAACCTTAACTGGGTCACATGACACTCACTGGCAATTGGCATCACAGCTCTTGGCTTGATGTTGCCATTTAAGAATACTTAAAATCTGATTAACATATTCTATTCTGGGGCTATGAATATGCATGTGTGTGTGTCTTTTAGAAAGCCCAAAGCAACATGCATCAGCGAAAGACAAACACATTTACTAAAATGCTATGCTAAATGAGGTGGGAAGATGGTACTGCGGGGCATTCAGGAGAGTGTAGAGAGTGTTATTAAAAAGAATGACGCTCAGATTTTTTTTAAAACTACAGACTTGACACCTTTTTCTAGAAAAATATACCTGTAAATAATCATTTACGTATTAGTCGAATCATACCGTTTTTGAGTCAGAACTTAGGCAACAAAATTAACATTTCTAAATTCCCAAAAAATATAAATTCCCCACCTTAAAAATTCACTAAAATTAAATAATGATTAAAAGACTGTGGATATTTATTCTAAATTCAAAAGTGATAAACTGACTGCTTATCCTAGTGACAAGCGTGAGAAATATACACAAAATAACAATTGCATTTGCAACAACAACAACAACTCTGTTAACAAATTCACTTAGTTAGCAATGAAACTAAGAGTGTTGTTATTGTCTGGCCATCGGCAGCAATCAGAGACTGTAATGCAAGACATGCCACAGTTGATAGGCAGCTCCTGAGCGCAACGTCATCGAGATGCACACATTTGCATCCGCCTGAGGAGCAACAGTTGCTGCCGTGTTAGTTGCTGCTGCCGCTGCTGCTGCTGTTGCTGTTGTAGTTTTTGTATTCATTTTCAGCACGTAACCAGCGATCAATCAAAGGCACAAAGCTCAGCTCATCTCAGCATCGCGTCGAGTCGCCCAAATGATGCGCCAACAATTGCAGAATTTCACTTTAAACTTAATTGTGGTCGCATTGTTGTTGCCCATGTTGCCTATGTTGTTGTTGTTGTCGTTGTTGTTGTGGGTTGGTGGCAGAGGCAACGTAATTGGCAACATCAGCCCAGCGGCCGTGCAATGGGCAGCCAAGGGTATTACATGGCTCTACAGTTGCAGTTGCAATTGCAGTTGCAACAACCGAAATATGCAACCGAAAATTTTCGGTGAAAATGCAAAAGCCAGCGAAATGTTGCAAATATTCAATCACGTACTTCGTGCAACATAACAAAATTTAAATAAATTATGTAAAACACAATTTTAGCTATTCACTCTTCACTCTTCACGTTTTGAGTTTTCTTTTTAATTTTGTTTTTTTGGATTTTAATGCTTAACAAAGTGTTTGAAAACTTTTCATTTCATCGTTATTTCCGTTTCGATTCGAGTCGTCGAAGAGTCTTTATACCAAAACGTGGCATACAAATAGGAAAAATTTATTAAGTGGCAATAATTAAATATTAACTATTATATAATTTCGTAAAACGACTGCACACACCCTTCATTAAATAGCAATAGCCATAATGGATTTTCTAAGAAAATTAGCTATTGTTGTTTTCTTAGATTTTTATCTCTGCTTAAGAGTGCCTGTAATCATGACAAAAACAATTGAGCTTAAGTAATATGCAATCAATAATACAAATTAATTTATTTAAATATTTCCCTATAACTTAAAATATTTGCGCCTATGTGTGAGTTGTTAATCAAGATTGATTAAATATATCAAATACATTTGAAAAATGTTAAGTTCAATAATGCAATATTAAGTTGGTAATGCAATTACGTGATGGGCATGACAACAAGAAAATAACATAAACAATTGCCAAATTCTCACGACAAAAGTATTCGCACATTGTTGAAAGCGCGTTGACAATGTGAAATGAGCAAAAAAAAAAAATAATAAAAAAAAAACTACAGAAAACAGAAAAACAAAATTTTTAACGAAAGAAAAAATATGGCAAAAAGCAAAACACTCTGTTGCTGTTTGGCAGCACTTTACAAAGTTGTTGCTGTTGTTGTAGATAATGTTGTTGCTGTTGTTGTTGTTGTTGCATTTCTATGGGCAATACAGGCGCATGACGAATGAAAGTGAAAATAGGAAGTTAAGCCATGAGACCGGCACCGGCATCCGAGCCAGAGAGACACATCCAGATACAAATACACACACTCGCAGAGACAGATACAGATACAGACAGCAACAACAACAACAACAACATCTACAGATGCAGTCAGATACACATACATACATTGGCCAAGTTTAGTCAGAGACAGAGATTGCGAGGCAGCTTCCTCTAAATTGCGAATGCATTTTTAGCTGATGTTGCTGCCACTGCTGCTGCCACTGCTGATGCTGCTGTCCGCTTGTTAATGTTAATGTTGCCGCCACACTGTTTGATTTCTTGGCCAATTTCTAATGGCCACCGCCGGAGTTGCAACCGCGTAATAGCCATGCCACAGCTAAGCTCATTTGAACTGAACTGAACTGAAGTGAACCGAACTGAGGAACTCAGTTAAGTTATCAATATCGATGCAATGTTGCATTATGGATAACAAGTTGCAGCCGATGGAAGTGTGGATGTTGCTGTTAATTTATAGATCCGCTCTTGAGCGCGAGGAGAGACAGGGGGTGTGGTGGATGGGCAACGGTGGCAACATGTTTCGCGGTCAATACTCTGTTTTATTGACATTTCATTGTTTTATTTGCGATTTGATTTGTTTTGAAATATCGAACATATTTGTATATTTTGCCAGCTTGTCGGATTGACGCGTTTGAACGTCAAAAACTTTATGACCCGTTTTTTAATGCTATTTTGTGATATTTCTTATTCATTTATTTATTTGATTTTATTTAATATTTTATTTTTCTTTTATGTGTCTGCTCGTTAACTGTTAGCCGTTAGTTTTGTTTGATTTTGTAAAACCAGTTCCAGCTCCAGCCAAACTGAGTCATATTTGGTGAAATTAATTACTACAATTTGCCACACAATATGTTGAGCATTAAATTGGTTACGGCTTTTAGCCGCTGATTATATTTATTTTTCATTTCCACCAATTTATTACGAAGAAAGTCAGCTAGCTAAGCCAGAGATATAGGCCACATTTTCAATGATACAAGTTTAGGCCATGAGTAGGTGAATATGTGGATAGATGATGGGCATAGTCAGAGCCTGTCTATAGTTTGAATATTACACAATTCACGTGGAATCTCACGCTTTAATCTGACGCCTTTGTCATGGCACGCATAAATTCAGTTAGTTTATTATTATTATTCTAATAATTGCAAGATGATTCCCACATTAATAAGCTAACATAAAGAAGAAAAAAGCCCCCAAATTTATTTATATGCATGTGTATATGTGTTGGACTCGAGATGGAAGTCAATCTTTCTTTTATAACTATCTTATTCACACCAACGGATAGTTTCAATGGGCACGAGTCGAACACGACAAGCGGAACGCACTAGCCAACCGACCGACAGACTGACAGACTGGCAGACCGACAGACGGGCAGACTGGCAGACTGACAGACGACAGACTCAACAAAGAAACCTTCAAAAGCAACAGCATTACAGGCCAAGACAATGCCAAGACTATCAATGAAGATATCATATGTACGTACGTATGGGAGTACTAACTACGCCCGTACTCTCGAACACACGTTATACGAAAACAATACACTCAGTCAGCAATCAACAGTCTACACTCTGCACTCGGGTATTATCATCAATCGCATCGCATGACTGCATCAGACTTATACAGAGTATATATAGTAGTCGCCCAGGCGATATAGTTGTAAATATGCGAACAACAGCAAATTACCAAATTATGTGGCAGCTCGATAACAAGACAATTGCCCATACACAGGTCCCATATCTGTCAGAGGAAGTGTAAATATATGCATAAAGATCATAATCTTTATTATCAATGTTAACATAACAATTTAATATACTCTTCAAATAATCAGTGCAAAATCAGAGTCGGCATCAAATTTCAGTGTGTGTGTGTGTGTGTGTGTGAAACCGGAATTAATTTTGGAATTAAGTGCATTTCATATGATCAATATAGTTCCAGTAATTATGCATAGAAAATATATTTACTTTTTCTGCTAAAAGTTGTTTCGAACAAGTGTTGGGTAATTTAAGATGTTGTCTTTTTTTTTAAATTTATTTTTTTTGTTTTTTGTCTATCGGTATGGTGCACGATTTCTGCACGCATTTTCGGAGAATTGAAGTTCGCCCGGTTATATGCATTTGTTTGGCTCTCGTTGTTGTTTTTTACACTGTGTTTTATTTTTTCTGTGTTTTGGACTTGATGGAAAAACTCGTTGCGAGGTCAACTGCCTCTCTTTTTGATTTTTCACGCTCGCTAGCGCTGCGTACGCTTTGCATTACTTTCGATGAATCCTTCAACTTTGCCGTTGCTGACACGAGATTGAAAATTGTAACTAAAACTGAAACTGAGACTGAAATTGAGATTGAAAATGAAACTGAAATACTTCTGATGGAGGCCAAAGCTGATCCCAAATGGAAACTAAATCGTGTTTCAAATGTCAAATGAGCCATCACCATCATTGCCTCAAGTCGATCTCTCTAGGTTTCATCTCAAACTATAGCAATTGCTACATATATAGTTGAACTTCTCGACTCGATTTCAATTCAAGAGTGAATAGTTTCCGTTTGAGGTGTTTTATTTTTCGGGTTTTCGGTTTTCTGATTCTGTTTGTTGTTGTTGCTTGGCTTTCTGTTTTTGGTTTTGCGCTAACAAATTGCAATTTGATTGCTGCATCCAATTGAAGCTTCTCTAGTCTAATTGAGGTCAAAAACATTGTAGACATCTCCAAAATAAAATTACAAAAAACATATATATATATGCTAGGTACATTAAGACAGGCGCCTCCGTAATTGTTAATTAAATTGTGAAAAGAAACAAATTGAGATATTTCATTGTTCGACACCTAATGGATAAACAATTTTCTGTAATGTGTTGTACGTGAATGATAAACAAAAAACTAAACTTAACTGGTTGTACGTGATAAATGTTGAAGATCAACAAATTCGAAATTGATATTCCGAGACAATGTTAAAATTATGGAAAAAAAAATGTTGTAGACAAATTGAACAAAAGGTATTCCATCTCAGCCTGAACCTTAGGCTCAGAGTTCAGCGCTGCCGACTAGCAATCGAGTCAACAAATGGCATAATTATTACCCAATCATTGTGGGCTGCTGCTCTGAGCTCTAAGTATTATCCAACAATTGGATTGCTTCTGTTTTAGGCACAGGCACAGCCGACCTACCGCCTTCAACTCAACGTGCAATTTTGAAATTTAAAAAGAAAAAACCGATAAAAAAAAATGAAAAAGAAATAAGAAAAAAGACAGCAAGCTCTTTAGCTCCATTGGGCTAAGGTCATGTGAAACTATGCAAGCTGAATGAAACCACCGAATCAGTCAGAGTAGCAATGGGCCAAATGGCTTTGGACCGCTGATGATGAGCTATGACTTCTGCAGCCGTTTCTGCCTATGTTTGGCCTTTTGTTATTACCAATGCTGGCGGCAATTTAGCTAAAGGTACCAAAATTGTTTGGCTTTCTGTTTCTGTTTCGTTTTCATTTTCATTTTATGTTTTTTTTTTTATGGATTATTCGCGTGCACTGAGTGTCAGACTGACACAGCCGACGCCTCTTTAGTGACGGCATCCGACAGCAAATCCAAGCCAAGTCAAGTCAACTCAAGCCATTGTTTTCGCTTCACAGTACTCGCGTCGCCGTACTTTATTAAATAAATTGTGCTATGGGTTGCAGCAGTTGCAAGGTCACCACTAATAACAAAATTATTTAAAAGTATTTGAACTTATATATATATACATATCTCTTAATATATAAAATGTATAAAATGTGTATTTCATTGTTATTTATAATTGCAAATTGCAAATAATTGGCCTGACCATATTAGCCAAGTTCGTTGCCTAAGTCTTTTGTTTTATCTCCTCATTTCGTGTTTCATCTTGTCTTTTGCAGTCCACTTTGGCATCTGATCAACATGTCCGCCAGCACATCAGCCTGTGATTGTTTGGTGGGCGTGCCCACTGGACCAACACTCGCCTCCACATGCGGCGGCAGCGCCTTTATGCTTTTCATGGGTCTGCTTGAGGTCTTCATACGATCCCAATGCGACCTGGAGGATCCCTGTGGACGAGCCAGTACACGGGTAAGTTCGGGCATCTCTCACTATAATACACAATTATTTATAACTATTCTTTTTACGCAAATATAGTTCCGCTCCGAACCAGATTATGAGTACGACTTCATTGTCATTGGCGGTGGTTCGTCGGGCTCTGTGGTTGCGTCGCGTCTGTCGGAGGTGCCGCAGTGGAAGGTGCTGCTCATTGAAGCCGGTAAGTGGAAAATGATCGATTTTGACAGTTTTGCAAAAACGGCCTGGCCTACGATGTTGGCAATGTCTGTGCAACATGTTGCTGGCAGCGTAAATGTTGCCAGCTGAAGCGCTGTGGGCAATTAGGCTCATGTTATGTGGCGTTTGTTTAGAAGTAATTGAAGCTTAACCGCAACAAGCTGCAGCAAAAACAAAAGTGAAAACAACAATAAGAAAGAGTAGAAGAAGAAAAAAATCAACAGCTAATGCAACAACAGCAACACTAATGAAACTTGAGCAACACTTAACAATAGCAGCAGCAACAACAACAACAACAATGTAGCAAAGAAGCAACCGCAACTGCCTTGAGCATTATGTAAAGTAAACGAGCTAACCCCAACCTCACCACCGCCTCCACACCTCCTCGTAATTTGTGCCTATGCAAATAAGTGTCTGTATACTATATATGTATATACATTGCAGTATATAGGATTATATGTTACTCGGTCTTTGTGCCCAGTTTCAAAGTTTGCCTGTTTTTTTTTTATATCTCTCTCTTTATTTCTTACGCTTCACTGACTGATCGCATTAAACAATTGGCAACGTTTTTTGTATCATTTTACACATTTTTTATGAATGAATTAAAAATGCACATACTTAACGTAAGTAGGTATATGGGGGTATGTGGGTGGCTGGAGGGGAATGCTACATTATACAGTTTCAATGCAGAGCATTCACTTCTACTCAGTCAGAGAAGCTCGCGTGCCTCGGCTAAAGTGTTTAATGTTTTTCATTTATTGTGTATAAATTGTTAAAATGGAAATTAAAACAACATTTAGTGTACATTTAAATATGCCCAATAGTTCCAGTTCAATTTAAGCTATGATTCCTTACCAGACCAAACTCCTTTGGCGCGAGTTTTTGAATACAGCACGTTCTCAGAGTGGCGAGGCGTTTTAAATGCTGTTTTTGAACTGTTGCGATTTAATTTATTTACTTTCGCAAAATACTTTAATTGCTCATTAACACAATTCTGTGAGTGTATTCCGCATTTACATACGTACATACATTTGTTAACTGGAGTGCAGCAGAGGCTTCTTCTGACTTGAACTCGTATGTCCAGTTTACATTCAAATGTGGAGAGTACGTGATGAGCAAGTGAACTCACTGGTGAATAAATCAAAAGGCGATTCACTTTTTTGAACAAATTGAATTAATCAAAGAATAACAACAAATAGTTCAAGCCGAGCACGGCATTTGCATCTAAATATGAAATTGTGTTTATCTAAATCTTGTAACCTTCAGAGTGTCCATTAACTTTTGGGGTCTTATCAGCGTGCTTGGCACTGCTTGACTTGCTTTTTGGGTTAGTTGTGTTGTCACTGGTAACCCTTTCACATAATTGTTACTTTGCAACAATTATTATGCCTTGTCATTAATTATAATAATTGCCTAGTCAAATACTGTTTTGCGAAGCCATACTTTGTAAACATAGATGAACTGAAAGAGATGTGTGTTTTGACAACCATTGTCAATGCGTTGGTGTTAATGATCAAACAATGCCCAAAGTACAATTACAATTAACCCCTAATTATGTTGATTGCTTACTTATCACACAAGTATTACCATGAGTACTTGTTAAGTACTTGTTCTAAGTTAAGTGGCACTTTTGAAATTCGTTGGTTCAACTTGGATGCACATGATTTGTTGTACATAGTCCAGTCATTATTCGATTGACACTTTTGTTGAAGCCCAATTCTGACAATGGACGGCAAGATGCTTCATTTCTTGGCTCATTACTCATTTTCAATGCCAACTGTCTGCAGATGCTGTGCATCACAAAAGCGGATGTATATGGCAGAGGTCAACTGAATATAATTTCGCATTCACTTAAGCAAATATTTATATACTATACACACATATAGTATATAATATATATGGCTGCTTTATTGAAATATGAGCATCAAGTTGTGTGTAAGTGAAGATCAGCATCTTCTGGTTCATCCTATACAAGTTTGTGTTCTAAGTCTTTCGTTTAGCGAGAAGTCTCACCCGTAAAACAACATTCGTTTATTCTGTTTATGATGTTTTTTAAGTACAGCGTATTAAAAGATACACTTAAAAGTTTTTTAACCTTTACTGGCTGGCTTCTGCTCCTTAAAAAAATACATAAATATTATAAATTCAATGTCGATATTTATGATAACGCTGTCAATTTATCAAAATATATTTTGAAATACTTATACAATATATTTGTTGTTATTGGTCTGTCGATTAATCTCATATATAGTCGTGTTGCATAAGCTATTGAAATTTTGAAATTAAGTGCTAATTACCGTCTCGTATTCGGAAAGTAATCAGCACATTTTTTTTTAATTGCGATTCGTGTTTGTTTTTCAATCCATAAACAATTCTAAATACATTCATTTATATTTATTTTGCCAAAGAAATTCTAGAACGAGTTATTAGCTGAAGTAACTGAATTTGCTGAATTAGCCGGCAATTTGTTGCAATCGCTTGTTGTTTGTTTTACTTTATTCCAACTGACAAAATGACAGACTAAATTATTATTTGGACAGATTGGGGTACTTGATCAGCTCCCACGGTTCCATCAGCAATCAATTGCATTTCATTTAAATTGATTTAATTAATTGATGAGCATTCAATTGGCCAAAATGTCGAGGGCTCAACCACAATCGGAAATTCTAGAATTCTGATTCACAAATTTTCAAATGAATTGTGGCAATTCCGTGTCCAAAATGTCAGCAAATCTCCAATTCACATTGCTAATCGTTTTTTAATCAGCCTCGAATCGCCGCAAATAAATTAAGATTGAAACCTTCATCTGCTTTTGATGATTTGTGAATAGATGCTAAATTTTCAATTAATTTCTAATTAAAGAACTTTTGTCTTCCCTTTCATGTTTAGGCGGAGATGAACCAGTGGGTGCCCAGATTCCTTCCATGTTTTTGAACTTTATTGGCAGCGACATTGATTATCGATATAATACGGAGCCGGAACCGATGGCCTGTCTTTCCTCCATGGAGCAACGGTGCTATTGGCCACGTGGCAAGGTCCTGGGTGGCACATCGGTTATGAATGGCATGATGTACATACGTGGTAATCGCGAGGACTATGATGACTGGGCGGCACAGGGTAATCCTGGCTGGGGATACAACGATGTACTGCCATTCTTCTTGAAATCCGAAGACAATCTGGAACTGGATGCTGTGGGCACAGACTTCCATGCTAAGGGCGGTCTTATGCCTGTCGGCAAGTTCCCGTACAATCCACCCCTCTCATATGCCATCCTCAAGGCTGGCGAAGAGATGGGCTTCTCGGTGCAGGATCTCAACGGACAGAATGCCACCGGCTTTATGATTGCCCAAATGACAGCCCGCAATGGAATCCGCTACAGTTCCGCCAGAGCTTTCCTAAGACCCGCCCGTATGCGCAACAATCTCCACATACTGTTGAACACCACCGTTACCAAAGTGCTGATTCATCCGCATACCAAAAATGTACTCGGAGTGGAGGTCAGCGATCAGTTTGGCAGCACGCGAAAAATTATGGCCAAGAAGGAGGTGGTGTTAAGTGCCGGCGCTGTCAATTCGCCACAGATACTGCTACTCAGTGGAGTGGGACCCAAGGACGAACTCAAGCAGGTTAATGTTAGACCAGTCCACAATTTGCCAGGTGTTGGCAAGAACCTGCAGAATCACGTGGCCTTCTTTACAAACTTTTTCATTGACGATGCGGACACCGCTCCCCTCAATTGGGCCACCGCCATGGAGTACTTGCTGTTCCGAGACGGATTGATGTCTGGCACAGGAATTTCTGATGTCACCGCCAAGCTGTCATCCCGTTGGGCTCAGCGCCCAGATGTGCCTGATGTGCAGCTCTACTTTGGCGGTTACCTGGCGAGCTGTGCCCGCACTGGTCAAGTGGGAGAGCTGCTGTCCAACAACTCTCGCTCCATTCAAATTTTCCCAGCCGTGCTCAATCCCAGATCACGAGGCTACATTGCACTACGCTCAGCTGATCCACTGGATCCACCCCGCATCTTTGCCAACTATCTGACCGATGAGCATGACGTGAAGACGCTGATAGAGGGCATTAAGTTTGCCATTAGGCTGTCACAGTCCTCCCCACTGAAGCAGTATGGCATGCGCCTGGACAAGACCGTGGTTAAGGGCTGTGAGTCGCACACCTTTGGCAGCGATGCCTACTGGGAGTGTGCGGTGCGTCAGAACACCGGGCCGGAGAACCATCAGGCGGGTTCCTGTAAAATGGGTCCAGCTCAGGATCCTCTGGCGGTCGTCAATCATGAGCTGAGAGTGCACGGCATTCGTGGATTGAGAGTGATGGACACGAGCATTATGCCCAAGGTCACATCGGGCAATACACACGCTCCAGCTGTGATGATAGCGGAGAAGGGCGCCTACCTGCTGAAGCGGGCTTGGGGCGCCAAGGTCTGACGAGTGGATGCAACCTGGACGCTGCATAGAGTAATTTAAAAGGAAAAAAAAATAAAATAAAAAAATCGAATCGAAGATAAAAATGTAAAATAAAACATATCGCAATTAAAAGCGTACAAAACATTACAAAATTACCTTGTAGGTTCCCGAACACCAACTAATCTATATACATATTTGTAAACTCGTATTATGATTAATCTATTGGCTACTCGTATACTTATTCCAACTAATTCTGTCATCATGATTCTCACTCTAAGCACTGGCCTCGTTGCGCGATCTTTTCCACAACCACGTACACACACACACACACACATACTCACACACACACACACAGACAGACACTCATTAAGTTAACTTTATGCTATTTTAACAAATTTCTTTTAAACGTTTTCCCAAACAATATCAAATTATTTAGTTCTCGTTTAACGTTCATTTAAATATTATTAATTTTTTGTGTTATATGTACTTATGAATGAGAATATTGCTATCGCATGTATTTATTGTTCGATTAAAATGCAACTATTTAGTTTAAATCGATTTAATCCATCATTTAACGACTTGATTGATCTATGGTTGATCTGGCTATAAATGTCATTTCTCGCCTGATGCTGCATATCAGTTTCGATTGAAGTGTTTTGTGAAATGTTTCGTTTGATTTTGTTGACATTCTTCCTGCTGACTGCTTCCCATGGGAATGGGGAGGATGTGCAGCCGGAACCAGATTCTCCCGAGGTCCAACGAGAACAGCATGAGCATTTCTTTGCAGCAAGAAAAGCCTGTGCCCTGGAACATCTGGTACCATATGGTTAGTATTGTAAATAACTTTAGAAAATTGGAGTTTTCGGATTTTTCAAATTTGAAAAACCATTAACCAATCCCAGTTAGAATCGAAATACGCCATCAGAGTTAACTTAGTTATAACTTACTTATGTTATTAAAACCAATTTCTAGAAAAATATAATTAAATTTTACGACAAATACAAAAGCTTTATGCTTAGATGGTTAAGAAAACAAGGTTCTTGTTATAGATATACCATGATTGAAAATCTTTAAAAATTTTGGAAAATTTACGATAACTCTAAATAATTGTGTTGTTTGCTAATCTAATCATTAATGTAATTCTCAATTAGTCAACAATAGTTAATTTTCTATTGTACAAATAGTTTTTCTATATTGATCCATTTTCGAAATTATTCGCACGCCATTTCCGTAATATATTTATTGCAAAATTAGATCTACAAAGCAAACTGTTATTTTGCGTGTGATTTATATTTAGTGAAATTCGAAATATTTCATATAAATAGCTTTCATAGCTGTAAACTAATCAGAAGAGTTGAACTGTACTTTAGTACCGTTATCGTCAGCCATGAATTCAAATATCAAAGTATCCATGGTACTGTTCGGGATACTCAGTCTGTGCTGTGGCTCTATCCGGACATTTGTAGATCACGTTAGGGACAATGGGGATATTTATATTGTGAATTACGATAGTTTCGATGGCGATGAGGACGACATATCGACCACTACTCCGGCTCCTAGGGATGCGGACTACATTGATTTCGACGAGATTACGCGTGTTTGTAATGCAAGCTTTATAACACCGTTGTGTGAGTGTGGACAGGCACAAGGATTCAGTTCTTACCCAAGGATAACATATCATTTTTTATTTATTTTCTTTTTAGCTAATACCATTCTTTTCAATAATACGGGACACTTGCTGGACGAGAATGACAGAACCAGCATGGTAGTAAAAATAGTATCTATATTTTAGTAATATTCTCAATTCCACAAAATGTATATTTTTTAGTGCTATTTCCGTTGCTTTTTCGAAAAAGCGGGACTTATGGAAAACTTCAAGATGAATGCAAATCTTGTGCGTAAATACATGTGGCCAGCGACCGGTGATTCCCTAGAATACTGTGAATCTCAAGGAAGTAAGTAGAGTTCTTTATTCGCAACAAATCTGGATATCTTTAACTGTTTTAATTTGTATTCAATCATCAGGCAACGAGACCAACGCTTGCATCAGAGCCTATACCATTACCCAGTGCATCATGATGCGAGCCTTAACAGACGCCAGGAACAAGCCCATGGTTTAAGATTAATTAGGAGCGGTTACATCCTCGGACCAAGATACAGGACAATTTGTGAAGGAGTTGTATTGTAACCTTGAGAACTTTTAAAAGATTTTGATATCTTTCGGCAGGATAACTTTATCCTTCATGGAAAGTTATCCAAATTGACTACGCTACAAAAACGTTAATTTTAAATTTGATATGATTTATAATATCTAGTAATATACATATACATATACATCCTGGGCCAGATGGGGTGCCTGGCTGTGTTCTCAGATACTGTGCTAATTCGCTCTGTAAGCCAATTCTTAAACTTTTTTCTTTGTCCGTTTCGACCGGATTATTTCCTAAGTTATGGAAAGAATCTTATGTTATTCCCTTACACAAAAAAGGCTCTAAGTCTGACGTCATGAACTATAGAGCTATTTCTAAGTTGTCTGCTATTCCTAAATTATTCGAGAAAATCATTACTTCTCAACTGCAACACTTATGTAGCTCAATCATCTCACCAACCCAGCATGGCTTTGTGAGATCCAAATCTACTACAACAAACTTATTGGAACTCTCCTCTATTGTCATTAGTGGGTTTCATAGCTCGATGCAAACGGACGTCATCTACACTGATTTCAGTAAAGCATTTGATTCTGTAAACCATACTCTCCTAATGCACAAGTTGTCGCTTCTTGGTTTTCCTCATATTCTTATGAATTGGATCTCCAACTATCTTAAAAATAGAACTCAGAGAGTAATGTTCAATTCTGCTCTCTCTAAGCAGATCTCTGTTTATTCAGGAGTGCCCCAAGGTAGCCACCTCGGACCATTGCTTTTCAATTTATTTATTAATGACCTTCCGTCTATTATTAAGAATAGTGCTGTTTTGATGTATGCAGATGACGTTAAATTATGCCTCTCTTATAAGGATCCTATTTCTGCTTCTTTGTTGCAAGCTGATCTTAACATTTTCAATTCATGGTGCAAAACCAATCTTATTGCCCTCAATTGCTCAAAATGCAAAGCCATGACTTTTTGCAGAACACAACCTGTGCATGTTCAATACTTGTTAGAAGGCCATCCTCTTGAGAATATATCTCAAATTAATGACCTAGGCATCTTACTTGATCGTAAACTTTCTTTCAACGATCACATTGAGTTCATGGTAAATAAAGCCATGAAGGTCTTAGGTTTCATTAAGCGTTGGTCTAAGGAATTCAATGACCCTTATACGACTAAACAGCTTTATGTCTCTCTGGTACGTCCCATCCTCGAGTATGGGTCCTGTTTGTGGTCGCCACAGTATCAGACTTATAAAGACAAAATTGAATCGGTGCAAAAGAAGTTTCTAATTTTCGCACTAAGAAACTTAAACTGGTCACCACAACTTAACCTTCCGCCATATCCTAGTAGATTACTATTAATTAATCTTCCTTCCCTTTCACACCGTCGCATTATGCTGGGTGTAACTTTCATTCAAAAACTTATAAATGGTGATATTGACTCTCCTTTCTTACTAAACAAATTAAACTTTTCACTTCCTATTAGATCAACTCGTTTCTACTCCTTATTAACAACTAGCACTTGCCATACTAATTACCTTATGCATGAACCTTTTAGAGTACTATGTTCTGAGTTTAACAGACTTTACGGGGTTATTAGATTAGAGTCTTCTATTTCTACCAATAAAGCCTTAATCTTAGAACATTTACGCACACATTAATCAATTTAATCTCTGGTGGTGGTCATTGATTTGATTGGGTTTTCCTGGGTTTCCCCAATCCTAGCAACAAATGTTGAATCAATTTACTTTTACTCACCCCAGAACTATTTATTTATTATTTTTATTTTATATTTTTTCTTTTTTCAATTTAATTATAATTTTTATATTTTTAATATTTAATATGAATAATTTAATTATTTTTAAATTTAATTTTAATTTTACACTTAATTTTAAATTTCTGTCGACTGTGTATAGTTGACATTAAATAAATAAATAAATAAATATATCCAGGGACGTGCACATTAACTATCCTTTGGCTAATTCAATCAGGGTTTCTGAGCAAGCCTCTGCTGCTGCACTTCCACAGACTGTGTTGTTTAATAGTCGACTCAATCTCTTGCCAATGGGTTTGGGATATTGGTTGTTTTTCATTAGGAATTCCTTTGATTGATGCTCCACAGCACCATTGTCCAGTTGATATTTGCAGAGTGCGTGCAAAGGACGAACCAGCAACTGACGCAGCTCCGGCTGAGCTTCAAGCACCGAGAGACACTGTGCGGCTGTTTCCAATGTGCTCAGACAGCCCTCGGTGGGCTGCGTGCGAATAATATAATCACTAATCCCCACTGCTATGAGCTTCACTTGACGCAGGCGATGCAGTGCCGGACTGCTGGCATAGATGGCCTTCGCTTGGGGCCAGGTGCCGTCAATGAGCACCAGGTTGTATGGACCCGCACTGCGGTCAATCTCTTCCAGCGGCACTGAGCTCTTGCTGGGGTACAACAGCAACGTTTGGGGTGACTCCAGTATATGTTGCAGGTCCGTGCTGTGTCTGGTATTGGGAAATCGTTTGCCCTTGTAGACAACACATTTGCCTGGCTGGAGGCCAAGTTGCAGCATGAGAGCTGTGCGCAGTGATCGTTTCTCCTCAGCCGGATGCTGCAGTATCACAATTTGGGAGGCCACCGCAATCGGTGGCTGTGGTAAGGCGGGGCACCAACAGACGACGACGGGACGTCTATCAAAAAGATTCAAATTAGGAGCATGCTGTTGAATGCACTCATTACTCACTTGCAGCGTTCGCATTTGTCACGTCTTTCGGGAGGATCGGCGCTAATGCCTATTAAATCCTGCCAAGCATCCTCCTGCGTTATCGTCATCACTTTTCTGTTAAAACTAGACGTTTAATATTGCGGTGGCACAATCAAAGAATTGTATTGTTATGAACCATCTGGCAACGCTGCACAGTGTGCTACATGTGTTTGGTATAACAGCCCTGTTCTTGCCCGCAGCTGTTACACGCCATCTCAATTCGTACTTGTTGTTGTTGTTGTTGTTTAGATAGTTTGTTAAGCTTACAGTTTGAGCAATTTATAAATTAGATACATTATTGGCCATTGAAAAATCAAAAGAAAGTGAAACATGCACAGCATTGGATGGACTCTGATTATGAAACGTGGCTGCTTCTGCAGCCGAGAAACGCTCAATATTAACGGCTGCCGCTATAAAGTTCGCGAGCGTCTCGCACAGGGGTAAAGTAAACTTAAAGTTTCTCTAGCTAAACGAAGATTGAACGACTACAGATACCCTATTTTAACTTATAATAATACCCTGTCTATTGTTGTACTTCAATGATTTGTTCCCTTTGAAATCCAACTGTTTATGTGACACTGTCTTATAAGAGGGAAATGGGGAATTCATTAAATAGTGGTTTTCCCTAATAATTTTCCCTATGAGGAAAAGTTTATTCAAATGGTTTTAAATAGTGTTCTCTTATCGCTATCTTATCTATAAATATACTATATATACAGTGGCTTCAGTCTGATTGACCTTGCCGAGAATACAGTAACGCATCGATGCTATGCAATAAAGCGAATCACTTGCCACAGCATCGAGGATCAGAACATTGCCCTGCGGGAGATCGAGAATTGCCGGAAAATAGAATCGGAGAATGTGATACGTGTGGTGGACTACGAGCTGAAGGGTCAGGCAGACATTGTGATAAACACGACGAGCAAATTGTTCATTGTGTTGCCCTACTACAAACATGGCTCCCTAGCGGATCATCTGCAGATGCGTGTCCGCAAACAGGACCATATGCCCGAGGCGCAGATCTTGCAGATATTTTTGGGGGTCTGCGAGGGTCTCAAGGCTATACATGAGACAAAGCCAGTGCCACTGGCGCATCGTGATCTTAAAACTGCCAATATATGTCTATCGGACTCTTTTGAGCCCATCATCGTGGATCTCGGTTCTATGACCGAAGCCCGCCTTCAGATCTGCGGCCAATCGGATGCCCAGAGACTCCAGGACGAGGCCGAGGAACGCAGCTCTATTGTCTATCGTGCTCCAGAATTGTTCACGGTGAAAACATACTGCACAATTGACGAGCGTACCGATATTTGGGTAAGTTAAGAAGAGTGGAATGTAGCTTTCTCTGAGTCACACTTTCTCCTTTCCTCTCGCAGAGTCTTGGCTGCGTTCTCTTCGCCATGTGTTACTTCAGCAGTCCATTTGATCCCATCTATGAACGTGGCGACAGCGTTGCCTTGGCCGTGTTAAGCGGAAATGTCAACATACCAGAGGACTCCATCTATACAGAGGTAACTACATTCTTCTTATACTATAAGCTGATTTATGTCCATCTCCTGCAATCTCTCCTAGGACATGCATGAGTTGATCAAGTATATGCTGCGAATTGATCCCATGGAGCGTCCATTTATCTACAGCGTCATTGAGCAGACTCATGATCTTATACAGAAGTTGGAGGGTCGTGTGTAGTTTCATCCACATTCCATGCCACAATTCCAACTCCAACCAGGTACACCGCTATACATAACAGTTTTTGACTATGTTTTATTGTAATATATACTAAATAAATGTGCACGTATTTTGTGAAAGTCACGAAAATTGAATCGATTTCAATGATCATCACGTGTCAATCCCGGGCAATTGCTATCCAGATCCTCCACATTTTCATAGTGCGTGCCACACCAGTAGCAGAACCTATAGGCTGTACGTATATAGCAGGTTAGCAGCTCCAGTTGCTCACCTGGGCTGTAGAGATCCTCCTTCTCCTCCAAATCCTCCTTTGCTTCCTCGGTATCAGCGACAGCTTCATCACTTGGTTCAGGTGGTTCGGGAGGCCAGAAGAAGTCCTCTTCTGGCTCCTTTATGCCAGCAGCCAGATCCAGCGACTGGCATGTTTGTTGACATCTCCTAATATCATACAGCATCTTGCGTTCCTCTGCCTTTTGAGTGGCTCGCCTCCGATATGCTTCTGTGCTGATGTCATCACTGGCATGAATGCCCGCTTTGCGTAGTAAATGTTGTCGGTTCAGCTCGAGCCGCTTGGCTGCCAACTCAGCTATAGCTGCTTCTCGACCAAGACCACCTCGATCATTTTTTATGCTTATGCCTATGGGTTCCGTTCGTGCATCAGGCTTCTTGCCCAAGCCGGTTCCCGCTTTGTAGCCCATTTTGGCCAATAGTTGAAATCCCTTGTTGTCTGCAGCCAATGGCTGACTTAAAGTCTCCTGCAATCTCTCATTACTTGCCACAGTCGCCTTTACAGCATCCCGGTGTCGTTTGTTGTGCTCCGCCTGCTTCTTTTCCACCTCGATTTGACGTTTCCTCTCACGGTTGTTGACTAAACTCGGGCGCACTTCCTGAAGTCTATTAATTATAAATCAAAGGGTAAATTTGTAACATCACTTAGATTATGCTAATTACCCAGATAAAAATTTGTCGGACATATAATCTTCGTCGTCAGACATTGTTGACAACAATGTTTATATTAATGCAAAAGTGTAAACAACTTGCCCATCAGCTGAGTGACACTGAACTGTATTACAAAGTGCTGGCGCTATCGATAAAAGTGACTCGCGATTTTTATATATCGATACATCGTAGAAATTGTTAATTAGTAGTATCATTTTTAAAAGCCAAAACATATGTAAATAAATACAAAATGAAACTTTAAACTCTTTAATACCTAACATTTACATTAGTATGAAATTATGCATCATAAAAATGAATGTTAAAGAAAATTGAACGATATGTCAACATGGGCACGACAGCATCACTGTTTTTATGAAAGTGTGGCAACACTATGTGCCATGTGCTCGCTGAGTTTAAACCTGTAGCAAATGGTATACGTAAAACAGAATTAAATATAAAATAAAATGGGCACTGTAAGAGTTGAAAATTAATACAAATTGTAACAAATTTAATTATTTTGATCTCCTTATTTTAGAAAAAGGTAAAAATCAGCACAGTGAAGCGTGCCGCGCATTTGAAATCAAAGAAAACGCCGCTCACCAAACAGCAACAACAAAAAATTAAACAAAAACGCGATAATTTAAATGCAAAACGTGAAAAGGGCCAAAATATCTTCTCTCAAAAAGCACATAAGCGTGACAATTTAGCTCAACGCAAGAAACACAATAAACAAGCTTCCCTTGGCATACTCTATGGTGACGATGAGGATGAAGATGGAGATGAGGCCGGCGGAGTCTTGCTGGATGACGTTGCGGACATGCTGGACGGCGATGACTTGGCACTCCTGCAGTCTAATAAACGCAAGAGGAAGGCAAAGACAGTAGCTGAGGAAGATCAGCAGTTGTCAGTGGGCCTGGAAAAGGCCTATGCCACGGCCACTAAAAAGGAGCAGGAAGTCCAGAAGATCAAAGTCAACCTGTTGCCCATCAAATCACGGGATGGAGAAATCATTACTCGCACCACAGAAGTTGATTATGTGCCGAAGGCAAAGCGCAAGGCTGATGAAGAAGAAGTGGCTGAAGAGGATGCTGCCGAAGATGCCGATGAGGACGATGAAGGCGTCTTTGAGGATTCCGATGATGATATAGTGAATGATGAGGAGCCTGTTCCCAAGCCTAAGTTGATATCTACGACAGATCTCTTGATCGCTCGTCAGCAGGAAATCGAGCGCCAAAAGTACCGTATCGGTATCATATGCTCGGGACTTCTGGAGAAACCCGAGGATAAGATGAGAAATTTTAATGCGCTCTATGAGCTGATGGACGAGATTAATCCCGTCAGTGGAATTTCCAATGTGATGGCAGTCCGCAAACTGGCCATCATTTCGGTCACAGAGATCTTCAAGGATATCTTGCCCGAGTACCGTGTTGGCCAGGTGGATACCAAGATGCAGACCGTTCGTAAGGCCACCTTGGAGCGCGTTACCTTTGAGAACGCCTTGCTGCAGCAGTTCAAGAAGTTCCTGCAGAAGCTGGAGCAACTGACCGCCCAAGTGAACAAGCGTGGCGGCCAGAAGACCCCACAAACCATCAAAATGGCCACCGTCGCAGTACAGTGCATGTGTGATCTGCTCCTGGCCCATCCCTACTTCAACTATGTGCAGAACATTGCCCAGCTGCTGGTCTACATGCTCAACTGCAACTTTGGAGTAATCCGAATGGCAGTTAATCAATGCTTCCGTTCCCTGTTCAGCAGTGACAAGCGTCTGGACATGACCCTCTTTGTGGTGCGGCGCATCAATCACCTGATCAAGACCAAGCAGAATAATGTGCACGTGGAGTGCATAACTTGCCTGATGGACCTGAAGATTAAGAATGTCAATTTGGATGCCGAAAAGGAGAACGAGTTGAAGGCCAAGAAACTGGAATCGCATAGACAGCGATTGTTGAGTTTGTCCAAGAAGGAGCGCAAGCGAAGAAAGAAACTAACCGAGGTCAACAAGGAGCTGGAGGAGACACGTGCAGAAGAGAACAAACAGACCAAGCATCATAAGCTGACGGAGATTATCAAAATGGTGTTCACTATCTATTTCCGTATTCTTAAGAATGATCCCACATCGCGTGTCCTCAGTGCGATTCTAGAAGGATTAGCAGAGTAAGTATAATGTGATCAACCCTCTACCTCATATATCAATGTCCAACTGCAATTACAGATTCGCTCATGTCATCAATCTGGAGTTCTTTGCTGATCTGATTGATGCTCTGAATCGTATCTTGGAGGAACAGGAATTGGGCTATCGCGAGCAGCTGCACTGCATCCAGACAATATTCGTGATACTGTCCGGGCAGGGCGAAGTATTGAATATAGATCCCATAAGATTTTATCAGCACTTCTATCGGAACATGTTGGTCGTACAAGCTGGCAAAAATCACGATGATTTCTCCATTATCCTGCGCACTTTGGATGAGGTGCTCGTCAAGCGGCGACGCAACATGAGCCAACAGCGGTTAATGGCATTTGTTAAGCGTCTGCTGACTGGCAGTCTGCATCTGTTGCACAATGGCACACTAGCCACACTGGGCACCATCAAACAGACATTCCAGCTGACATCTGTGTTGGATGCGCTGCTTGATACGGACTCAACCATTGGTTCTGGTCGGTATGATCCCGAACTGGACGATCCCGAGTACTGTAATGCGGCAAGCACAGCCCTCTACGAGCTGACGCTGCTGGGTCGTCATTATCATCCCACGGTGCGGCGCATGGCTGGTCACATAGCCAACGGAGTGCCTGCATCTGGTGAGGGCGCCCTGCCCACCGAAATTGGAAAACTGTAAGCCAGGATTATATTCTTAAATATCCAATTGACATATTAATCGATGTCCTTTCAGCAATGCCCACGAGCTCTTCGCTCAGTATGACAGCACGCAGATGTCCTTTAATCCGTCAATACCGTTACCAAAGCAGGGCGAACCCAAGTTGAAGAAGGGCAAGCACTACTATTTGAGATCTGACTTTAAGGATATTTGTAAAAAAATTCTGAAGGACGCCTCGATGAAACAGACTAATGGTAAAAATGAGCCACAATTTGATTTTTTTAGCGAGATTAATAAACTGCAAAAATAAATGCTTAAAATGGTTTCAAATGCATCCCCTATTTTCGCAAAATCCCCAAGGGAAGTCTAGGATATTCTAAAATGTATTAAACAAATGCAGAATTATATGTATTTATTTTTAAAATGAATTACAATTTACTATTAATGTTGTGATGGGATTGAAGGAGCTCCTAAGTGTGAGTACGAACTAAGGGTTACGCTAAGCCTAAGGATACGGATGTGTCTATTGCCATTGAACCGGGTACAGATACTTGGGTCTACCATCTATTCAACTATGCGCCAGTGCCCCGTTGACGCTGTCCAACACTGGCCGGTGGCAAATACTCTCGATTACCCACAGCAATCGCTGGCTGAGCAAAGCTGCCAACGGCATTCTCGGGGAGTATGCCTGCTGCAGCTGTGGCCGCCAATCCAGCAGCAGCCGTGGCCGGCACAATTCGATTGGAGGCCACAGAATCAGCCAAGTTACCGGCTATATTTGTTGGACGAATAATGGAACCGCTACCACCATACAACGACTGGCCTTGAGTGGGGGTGGGTGTTGGCGAAGGATATGAGCCCCGCGCCGTATTATAGCTGGGAATCTGTGGAGCTCCGGTTGCTCGCAGGGTTCCTCCAGCAGTACTGCCACCCGGGGCAACCCCTCCATAAGCTGTGTTAACCTGCGCCTGCTGCGGTCCTCGATAGGCATTCGCGTTCACATTGACATTTCCAGCATTGGGAGCGTTGTAGTCATAGATGTAGGCATTGTTGGCGTATAGACTGGGAGCAGAGACGCAGTCGTATTGATTCCACCAGACGCAGACCAACGTCTCCTGGCTGAACACTGTGCCATTGGGACAAAGAAACGAGTAGGTTCGATTCAGAGCACAGATGTGGAACACCTGGCACTGGGCTTCGATGTCGGCATAGTAACCTGGCAGAGGTTGCTGGGCACAGTCAAAATTGGTGCGTGGCACTTGGGCATACACAGGGTAATCCACACCTGGGTCGCCCGGAATGGCAGAATAGTCCCCATCGGTATCATCATTATAAGTAGAGGCTGGAGAAATACGTGTTCCGGTTGAAGATACGGCCGTGTTGCCGTATTGTGGCTGTGGTCCATAGGGACCACTGCGAGTTGAAGACGAACCTTGCACACCAGTAGCCGTTGGACGTCTGGGCAGATTAGCGGCGGCATTCACTGGAGATGCAGGTGCTCCAAATGCAGTTGTGGCCTGTCCGCTAGGAGTGTAACCTACAGCAGGCGAGGGAAATAGTCCTGCTCCATAAGCTGTAGCAGGCGCAGGAGTCAGAGGCAAGGCAGTTCCTGTAGGATAGACACTTGGTGTTAGGCGAGCGGCTGGTGCACCTCCTCCAGCTGTAGTCGCCAGCTCAGGGCGCACATAGTTATAGCCACGTTGTGGCTGCTGTAGAAAGGGCATGAGTGAGGAGGATCTTGTATATCCACTGTCAGTCTTACCTGCGCCTGTAACTGAGCATCACATCCGCTCCAGAAGATCAGCAAAACTGCAATTAACATTTAAGCTTTCTAATTATGAGAATCTGGCCAAGATGTGGACGTATCGTAACGTTCGCTGCGAGCTTCGAACCACTCGAGACCACAAATCGAGCTGAACTGAGTGAGCTGAAGAGTTGAGAACGGGCGGACCATGTCCATTTTAGGGCCAAGTACATTGCAAGATGCCAGTAGCGATGCTTGCCACTGATAGCGAACATGGACGGGTCTACATTGCGATCTTTATTTATCAGTTTCCTACTCAAGTGTCTGGCACAGTGGAACCCAACTATTGTGAACTCCATGCAAAAAAAAGCATTTTTCTTTTCAAACTCTTAATTCCACGCACTTCGACTTTAATTTAGATTTTTGATAGTTTCATTATTTTGGTCACTTTTCTACACTTGCACCACTGTGCAGCAGCATCAACGCACTGCAACATCAATTGGCTGGCAAGAGTTGCAGTTGCTGGTGGCCCAATAGAAGACGCATGCGGCATGCCTCGTAAATATGCAAGGCAGCAAAAACTTAGACAGACAGACGCCCACAACAACTGAATCGGTAGCAGAGTTGCTCCAAAGGAAGTGCTAATAATGATGAGGCGGTTGCTCCGTCGGTCACTCGCTTGGTCACTCTTGAGTTACGCGCTCCGAAATGATGACCCTGACTCGTCGTAGCTCAGCTCAGTTCTCAGTTCTCAGCTCTCAGTTCTTGGCTTAACTCACCTGCCAAAGCAAATGCGTAACTTGCCACTAACATGTCCGTATGCCAGTTGGAGTCTTAGAATCGTGTATCCTAATCCTTGAAAATCGGCCTGCTCGCAATGTGGAGCCTCAGAATAAACTGCAGGCGGACAGTGTGCAGCTCGCGACATTTATAGATGAAGTTATAAGCTGCAGGCAACCCAGGCTGCATCTCCATAAAATTTATGTGACTGTGACCGACAGATGTTTGTCGTGAGTTCGACAATTCGTCAATTCGTCAATTTGATTCGTGCCTAAGCTTCGTCAGAATTTATGTTACTGGGATAGCCATTGTTGCGGAGCTGTTTGGCCAGTTATCAGTGCACATATATCTTAGGTGGCGTATACGTAATATTTCGACTCGACTCGTTACGTATACGTAATTTAATTAAATACTGTATTGCATTTCAAGTGCAATTCGATTCGAATTTCGCATCTGATTTCGCTGCCTGCCCTTGAGCATTCGCCATGTCGTTCCAATATTTGAAAATATATGCGATAGAAAATGACAAAAATATTTAAATTTTTCGGCTGATTACATGAGCAACTTATGTACGACATGAGTATGTTTGTTCTTCTCCGGTATTGACCTTTCCGACATCAGACATCTGCAGATTCCATAAGAATACATATGTACCTATCTGTGTAATCATACTTTCGAATTTGCGACGATTTAGTTAATGTGTTGTCCATGACCATAGATTTATGACAATTGCTTCTGTAGCCATAACTCATTGGATAATCATTTTTTAAGCTTCAAGACAAGCGATTAACTTGCTTCGCCAGAATTGAATTTGTGAAGAGAAGCTAAAATTTTTAATTTATGTGATTTTTGTTAATCTACCAGATGTCATGTCTCTGGCGACAATACAAAATCAAATAACTACTGGCATTAACTGTTTATAAGAATTATATCCTCTAAAGTGAATATTGCAAATCTATAGACTCTATCAGTAAAAACACATGATTGGTTCGTAATTATTGTTATATGTACTTTATTAACGTTAAATAAATATTTACAAAAAGAGCAAGACATAAAGACATTCATCTGGGCCAAATTTCAAATTCAGGGTCAAGATTACTCATATTTGTATTTAAAACTAAGAAACTAATTTAATACAACTCGTTGATTGCATCCATACTCTAACATTTCTTATACATCATTTTAGAGAGCATGAGTTTTCTGAAAAGTTCTTCGAATGGTATAGAGTATACAGAGTATTTCGGGTTCTTTGAGTATTTCGTTTCAATCTTTTACATATTTACAAACTAATTGCGAAAATTGCATTCGATTAACAAAGAAAAGTTGGAAAAAATTTAAAATCAAGCAAATTAAACTATAGTTTGTGTTTTGTCCGTGGGAATGGGATGAGCGGATGGGGGGGGATGTGGGAGAGGCAGAGGAAGGGTATAGAGTTCAGTTGACTAAAGTTAAGCATTTACTCGCACACAGTTGTTCGAAGCGCTGGCAACCCTGGAGAAAGGAGGGTTGCCATTAGGAATCGGGAACCGTTGGCATTGGCAACCCTATCGCCTGCTGCTGAACTTGGACGCCAGCGAATATAATGACTTGAGCAGCTCCAGGGCGCGACGATCCGAATTGACCTCCAGATGAATCGGCGTCGCTGGCGTTGTGGCCGCCGCCTCCACATCGTCCACATCCTCGACACGAATCTCAAACTTGGTGGTCTCCTCGTAACTGCCCGGCGCAGTCGTACTGGTGGTCACTGGCATCTCCGTGGTGGAAGTATATCCGGGTGTGGTACTGGTATAATACTCGGCATTTCCACCACGACGGAATGTGGTCACCGGTATCCGGGATGTGGTTGTTGCCAGCTTCTGTCTGGCGACGGACTTGCTGGGTATCTTGCTGTCGATGTCTATCAGAGCATTCAGCAAATGCTTGCGGGAACGTTCCAAGGCCTTTCCATTGTGGTCATCGCACGTCTGGATCAGGAGCAGCAGCAAACTGAGCACTTGACGATCGTGCTCCGCCTTGGCCATCACATTCCTCAGATGCAATGCCTCCTGTTCGTTCAGGCCGCCAAACAGCTTGTTGGCAATCCTCTGCAGACCGGTGCTGGAGGGCAGCGCATCCCGTGGAATATCATAGCTTCTGAAGATGTCCTCCCATTCATTCCCAGAGGCTGGAGGTGTGGATGGCGTGGGAGTGGTGGACTGCAGCTTGGGCAGGTAGGTGAAAGGTGAGGCTGTGGTGGTACTGGCACGCTGCTCCTTCATCAGTGCATCGTTGATGGTGAGGGGATCCAGGAAATCCGTTTGAGATTTCAGAGTCCAGGGATTCTCTGTGGGCTTATGAGTGGTGATTAGCTTCTGTGGCCGTGAGTCTTGCAATAGGTCATTCCGTGACTTGATAAACGACTGTGTCTGCTGTTGCTGCAGGAACTCATCGCCCTCACCGGAGTCAGGGCTAGGTGGAGCAAGCTCTGCGGACAGTTCCAGTTCCGAGTCCTGACCCCGACTGGTGCTTAATTCATACAGCTCGGTGGTAGTGGAGTAGTCAGGTGCTGGCGTCGAGTCAAACTTGTGGTTAATCTCAAGCGCAATGCTCTGGGGTGTGGTCACATCTGGGGAGGATTTGGTGGGCAAATAGTACTTGGCTGTGCCATCGCTGAAGAGAGTGGCATCAGTGGTTGTCACGGGCTTGAAGTTTGGCGGCTCTGTGGGTCTGGCACGTGCTGCCAGCTCCGCTCTGAAACTGTTAGGATTATCGAGATAGCTTGTCAGGGCATTGGAGAAGATCTGGGCAATCTTCCTGGACTCTGGCTGCTCGGCCAGAGCACCAATGGTGGAACCTGTGCTGCCAATTTGCGGGAATGGTTGATACTCTGCTGCTGTCGACTTTGCCTTGCCCGAGGATTGGGTATCGTTCTGCCCAGAGAGCAATCCCGCGCTGATGTCCGCTTCACCCTCAGCCTGTCCACGACCCTTGGGCGACTTCAGGCCAAACAGGTTACTGTACTTCTGCACGGTCTTGGCGCTGAGGAGACTCTGTTTGATGTCGTCGGCCTGCTCGCTGATGGCAGGCGGAATTTCGGAGGTGGTCAGAGTGGCTGTGGTGTCCGATGGCTTGGGTGTGGGTAGCGGTGCCTTTACGGAGAGTTTGGTATGGACACTGCTCTTCTCTGGCTTAACCAGCGCATTGCCGGATTCATTCTGCTCCTGGGCAAAGTACTTGGCCAGCGAGACAAGGGCATCGGGACCAGATGAGGGAGGGATTTCGAGGCCAGCACGACCAGAGGTGGCAGGCTGAGCATTCAGCTCGACATCCTCAAACTTATCCTTGAGCAGACTCACAGTCTTGAGCATGTCCTGCACATTGCGATAGACGGACTCCTCCTTGACGGGATTGGGTGCAAAGAGCAGGGATTCTCCACCAGCTGCATCTGCATTTGATCTGGGTGCGGATGCGCTCTTTGGCAAATAAGTTGGACCACTGCTGGTAGCTGTAGGTGACGGGGTGGTGGGCAGATAATCGCGACTCTCGCTTGGCTTCTTTGGGGTCTGATCCACATTCGAGTTGAGGTTAACCGAGAGGCGCTTCAGTTCTCCCGATCCGGCCACGTCGTAATGATGGCGCATGCCAATCACAACTGGACGGTAAGTACTGTCTAGCTCCAGGCTAGCGCTAGCTGTGGGCTTGACACCTTTGGGGGCCACAGACGACTCCAGGAATAGTCCCGATATGGCAGGCACACCAAAGCGATTGGGATTGGGCGTGGTGGCGGCATGTCCTCCCTTAATGTAGTTCAATTTGCCCTCCGTAGTCTTTGACTTGGACACACTGGGCACCGTCGGCGTGTAGAAGGGTGTGGACTTGCTGGGCTCCAGGCGACGAGCTGTGGAGTAGCTGCTGGGTATGTAGTAGGGAGTGGTGTGCTGAACCGGTCGAGAGGAGTGTGCTTCGTAGAACTCGGGTTGCTTTTCCTTGTGGACTGCCTGTTGCTGTGACAGCTTCTCCTTGTTCTTCTCCTTGCTGTGCTGCTCCTCGCTGTCCAGATCCTTGTACCGCTGCTGACCACGTTGGCCATTCCTGGCACGTTCCCTCGACTCACCACGCTGCTGCGAGCTGCGCTCTTGCGAGGAACCAACCCGACTGCGAACGGGCTTCAAGATGGAGACATCTTCATTGCCATTAAGATTATTGTTGTTCTTGTTGTTATTGTTGCTAATTCCATTGCGACGTTTTCCGGTGCCACTGACAAAGGATGAACTCTCGGCAGTGATTTGGGTCTCGTGATCGTTGCTGTTGTTGTCGATGCTGGGCAGCACCTTGCGCTGTTTCTCCCCAGACACATCATCAAAGTCCACGCTCTCCAGCGATGCATGCAGCTCCTCGGTGGAATCGATTCGTCTATCCGATTTGCTGCTGGGTCGAGAGGCAGCCCGTCCTTGACCCGCAACTGGAGTAACCTTTGGCTT
This sequence comes from Drosophila quadrilineata, assembly GCA_018150725.1. NCBI lineage: Eukaryota > Metazoa > Arthropoda > Insecta > Diptera > Drosophilidae > Drosophila > Drosophila quadrilineata. The sequence goes on from JAECWN010000375.1 coordinate 2,462,763, forward strand.
GATATTAAGACCTCCGCCGACAATATTGAAGCCCTGCACCGGCACCGAGGGACGCACACGATGCACACGCTGCTTGTTCAGTATCTCTGAGCTCTCAGCATAGTAGCCCGAGGATCCCAAGCAATTGACCTTGAACCACCAGTCGCAAGTGAGCTCGCTCTGCTGAAAGATGGTGCCATTGGGACAGAGGAACGATATCTTGCGACCCTCCTCGCATATGTGAAAGACCTGATGAGACAAAAGTAATTATGATACAACTGGGATATAAAGGCATCTCTGAGCAGCACCCACCTGACAGTCCGTTTCCATGTCGGCAAAGTAGCCATTGCCATAGGAACGGCAGCTGAAGGAAGTCTTTGGAATGCGTGGGTATATGGGAAAATCAATGCCTGGTCGACCAACGACTCCCTGGTACACCTCATAGTCCACATCCTCGTCGGAGGAGCGCTTCTTCAGATGATGCTTGTGCTCGTTGCAGTTAGAGTGCGCCTCATAGCGTTCCTCCTCGAACTGCGTGGCTCCAGTCTGCTTGGCCAGAATACGGGCTGGCGTGCGGTACTGAATTGATTACAAAAATATTATGTTTAGTATATTTATTACAAATATTTTTTTTTATAATTTTCATATATACCTTAGTTTCAGCATGAGTTTGGCTGAAATATGCCAGCAGGAAAAGCGCTATTAAAAAAAGGGAAATATTTTGAAAATATTAATTTAAATTATTGAAAATAAAAATAATAATTAAACTAAAAATAATCAATGAATCAAGTATTCAAATTGTAATTTTTATTTTATTAACTTTAAAATTGCCTAAAATTAACTTTAACCATTAATGATTCTGCGATTCAAAATTTAGTACTTTTGATATTAAATTTTAATGGCTATTTATAAAAAAAAGTTGAAAACTCCTTTGGCTTGTGTTGAACTCTAATGACATTTTAAAAACAGTGTCATTGAGATTTGTTAAAGATTACAACTCAGAGCGTCCAATATAACTAATTGCATTTCATACTGGCCTACATTTTGTATGAAACTTTTTTTTCTTCTTTTTTTTGGTTGAATTTCATTTAATATTTATGGCACGAACTTCCCTCCCGAAGCTCAAGTCTTTAATCCCAAGCTGGACAGACTGTTTCGACCTTGACTTTTGTTTTCTCATTGCCGAATTACGCAAAAACTGTGACTGTAACTGTGACTGTGATAGTAACTGTGACTGTCGCTGTGACTGGGATGTGCAGCCTAGAGCAAAGCGAGATCAGAGTAACTGACCTCAGGCCCTCAAATGTAATAATTAAAATTTAAACCATAAAAACAATTAAACGAAAAAATAAAGAAGTAGATGGAGACGAAGATGGAGATGACTATGTGGCGACGTGGAGAGAGATGGGAGTGATGCTATTGCGGATGGACTGCAACTTAACTAACGTCTGGCAGATGACACCACAAGCCACAAACAAACACTTGAAAGAAGCTGTGAGCACTCAATGGCCAAATAACCACAAGATTCAAGGTTCCCTCGATGCTTCATGCATAATCGTCGTGATTATATGAATCATTCAATTGCCCATGAATCAGTAACTGAAGACATGGATGAGCTAACTATATATCTATCTATCTAACTATCTATCGAGGGTGTTGCTGCCTTACATAATTAAACAATTGCCTATAATTTGTGGACGTTGATTGAAACGCCCCAAAAAATCAAAAAAATCAAAAAAAAAAAAAAAAAGTGAGATGAGGCGCATTATTACCTTCCATAGGCCAGCTGCGATGGGGCCAGCAACATTTGCCAACTCTAATTGAGACGCGTAATTACTCAACTATTTGCATTGTTCAATAGTATTTACTTTATTGTTGAATTTACTCACTTCCATTTAAGTGCACAGCTTTGTTTTCGTTTCTTGCTTATGACATTTGGGTCTGGGTCAGAGAGGCGAGACAGTGAGCCATGTGTGGTTCACTTCGATTTCCCAGGCATTCACCAGGCTTGATCCATTAATTAACATCAAGTCCAAACAAAAGTCACATTTAATCTCTGGTCATCAAGATTTTCCCCCTTTTTTAAATACCTTTTTTTTGTCGCACGCCTCAACATCAAGAAATGTCGGCCAAACAACAAAGACACTTTTAACGCAATCTGCTTTTTTTATGCCAGTTTTTTTTTTCCTTTGCTTTTTTTTTTTTGCCCATTTGCTGCCTACGCCAAGACGTTGACACGCATGTGCGAATGCGTCAAGCATCAAGCTTTCAGCCTGGCTTTAATGTGCCGTTAGTGAATATGCATTGTGGGAAACTTGTAACTTGACAAGGTCAAGGATGTTCACGCTTATGCAAAAAGAAGGTGTTATCATTTATATTTATCATTTTGTTAACAAATTTATGTCTGTGATATTAAAAATTTCAACTTAGGAAAGTTAAATTTTGGTCTATGAATTCCATTTTGTGACTGCCTTCGAACTTGAAAATGGAATATCTTCGTCAAAAATAATCCGATATTGAAAAAATATGCATAAAAATAATGGTGTTGAAATCTCTGATCGATCCGTGCCAAATTCTCAATATCGAACAATTAAATCCCATATTATATTATTATGGCTCCGTAACATATTTTTTAAGTTATAAAAAATAATAAAAAATGTTTACCAAATTTTCATTTATTATTTAAAATATTTTAAATGCACCCCTTGACAAAATGATTATAATTTATGAAGTAATGTTTTTCTACTTACCACAGCATAGCCAATGAAGTTGAGTCTGCCGCATTTTGTGTACTGAAATGCCTGAAAAAAAAGAAAACAAAACAAAAATTAATTATTTGGCTTGTTAAAAAGATTATGAATATTTATTGCTTCAACTCGTGGGATGCCAAACTACAAATGAAATTATATATGCGCCGGCATATAATAGAAATTATACAAACAGCGAACAAAACAAGAAGAGAGAAAAATACATAAACAAAAAGTAAAAACAATAAACAGAAATAAATAATTGTGCGAGAGGCACCAAACAAAAGTGCAAACTGTTGTCAGATTGCATAATGCACCCACATGCCACATATGGGCAGTGATGGACAGATAACGATGCGATAGAGGCGACATCTGGTAGGTACCACAGGGCGTATGCGTAATAAAATATTATTCAGCTTGACAGAGGGTGAATGGCTAAGATGCTGTGCCAGCGAACAGCTGTATCCCGGCACTAAGTTAGTAAGTCAGTCAGTTAGTCATTTAGTCAATCAGGCAGTCAGTCAGTCAGTCAGTCAGTCAGTTGGTCGCTGCAGACATTCACTTTGGCGTCGTTGTCACTTCCGTCAGTTCATTTATGCATCTGTTGTTTTTGTTGCCTCTGCCTCTGCCTCTGTCGCTGCCTCTGTCGCTGCCTCTGCCGCTACCTCTGCTGCTGCTGCGTACTTTGCATAATTTCAAATAATTGTTTTAATTTGCACAACTGCAAACAATATCAAGTGGAAGAGAGCCAACCGGCTTACCCAGTGACACTCTTTGCATTCAATTAAACAATTTTCAACTTTTTGTTGGAGTAATTTCTAGACAAGCCGTATTCGAATTCGAATTGACAATTGTCGTTTTGGCCCGTATTTTCTGGCAACAGATTTAGCTCGTTAGATTCTGTCGCTTTATGCTATTTTCAATAACAATGCAAATTGAACAATATATATCGAAATACCCGTACATTTGATGTGCACATAAATCTAAATTTAACATTAACTGCAGGCGGAGAGGGAGTACTGATGATGCTGCTGATGATGATGGAGGCAACGGTGACGAGGGATCTTCGGAGCAACGGGTGCGGTTTCTGTGTATTCTGTGTATTCTTTTGCGAAAGCGAATTTAATGCATTGTCTGTCTGGAGTCTTCTCGGGCTTGAAATTGTTGTTTGTATTTAAATTAGCAGATTGCCTTGGTTGGGTTCTTGTTTGCCACTTTTCTGTTCTCACAACTAAATTTATTTATTTTTTTCTAAATTTTTAATTTCATCAAACAACGTAAAGCATTCAAAAATTAAACAACACAACACCTGACATTAGAATTTATTAAAAAAAAAAATAAGTAAAGGAGAGAAGAAATATGAAAAATTCACTAGACTCGTTTCAACACAAAAATAGCCGCTGCACATTTTGTTAAAGTTCAAGCCAAGTTAGTCTGAGTTGAATGCTTCTTTAATATTATATTTAATTTGATTGCCAGATTCGTTTTGGCCAATGCACGTTTTTCAATTTGCAATTACTACTCGACCAAAGTTTGTCATTGCCAAGGTTTTCTTGGTGGCATCAACAAATTGGAATTGACTGCAGTGTATTTTGACTAGTTAACCATTTTTATTTATTTATTTATTTGAGAAGGTCGAGACGCCTCTTTGTGTAAACAGAAAATCGATTTGTACTTCAAAGATAATACGCTCTGTTGATATCTGAATATTTAATTGGAAAAAATTGGATGAAGAATTTAATTAAATTGAATCCATTTAACTTTTTCACTCTATTCATATTTATAGCTATTAGTAGCTAATCTGTGGGTTAGGCTTTATGAAGGTAATTTATTTAATAATAATTGTTAGCTGCCTGCAAAGTGTTTACACAATTCAAACAAGAAATGCAATTCAATCATCTTCGCAGCCAAGTCAGATATGAAAAATGAATGTCTATGCATTTGCAAGAAAAGTGAAATGAAAAATGCTAAAAAAAAGGAAAACAGAATTGAAAAAATAATGAAAAAATTGAAAATAAAACAAAACAGAAACCGAAATATCAGAGACTACAATGACAAATAAGGAAGTCGCAACTGTTGTTACTGCTGAATCATTATCAGTTGCCTAAAGCAACAACAACACCAACAACAACACCAACAACAACACCAACAACAAAAGCAGCAGCAACAACAATGACAAAAAATGTCAACGCGTCGCATGGCATCAGGTGTTTGCAGCAGCCACGATACAAAAATAATAATGAGACGATGCTGTCGCTGCACAGCTTTGTGACTTTCCTAGGCGAGGGTCTCGCCAATCAACAAATTTGTTCCGCCTTCAAGCACACACACACACACACTACACTACTCCTATACACACACACACACGAACAGTAGGTGTAGATAGCAATGTCCAGGACGCATTGCGGGTGTTCAGTGAATGCATCGCTGAGTCGAAGGGGTCGGGTTGAGTCTAGCCTGGTCTGGTCTCGTCTAAGACGACGCTGCCAAATGTCTGTTAAATCGTTTTAACCTTTTTGTCAAGTTGCCGCTTAACCTTTACGGTTGCCGCGCTGACATGAAGGAAGCATTTGTTGTTGTTGTGCTATTTTTTTTTCTCGTATCTCTCTTTTTTGTTGTTATCCATTGTAAGGCGAAGTGTTGAAACTACATGCAACAGGCACACCACCTACAAGTGAAGCATACCGATGCATAGCCAAAAAATATTTTAACAGATGCCTTTTTGTTTCGTTATCTGGAACTGTGCAGCATGTCGTATACGTGTTATTTGCAGTTTTGATTTATTTGCTCTGCCATTTTTATCTCGTGCCGCGCACGTTGTTTATTCACCCCAAACCTTTGCCCCTGCCCCTGCCTCTGCCCCTGCCCCTGCCTCTGCCCCTGTATCTGCCTGTGTGGCCCTGGCATAATGCTAACTGTCTGCCGAGGACTGTCGAGCTGCTAACTAAGCAATACAATGCAAGATAAATAGTGTTCATTTGAATTCATCCTGAGTGCGGCAGGCGAAGAGAGAGAGAGAGGGGCGACAAATTTCCCCTTTTGCGGTGGCATGCGAAATGTGCACCTTCAACATTATGAAACGGCAGCCAGCGGCAGCGACAGGGTTATGCTGACAATTCCTGTTGCACAAAATTGCATAAAATTGCCGCATCTTCAGTGCAATCTCCAAACGAAAAAAAAAAAACAAAAAAGAAATAGTTTGTAAAGAAAGAAAGAAAAATTGCTAAACATAAGTGAAAATGCTAAAACTCGATATCGATGGCTGGCATGGGAGCGTCTCTGTCTTTAGGTGCAGGTGCAGACATTATGATCATTTGCCTAATGGTGGGAGTCGATGGGATTCGTATGATGGTATAACTCGAAATTATCATCGATAAATCAAAGCAGAAACTGAAAATTGTCGGCAAACTTGTTATGGCAAGTTCAAGTTCGCAGCTTAAGTCTTTTGTTTTAACACTTTCACATGCGAATTTATGCAAATTTATTTAATTAATTATCAATCGCTCTATGATTCAGTCACATTTTGCGACTAAGTAGTTTTTGTTGAATAAAAAAAGAAAACAACACAAAGAAAACGAATTATAATGTTAAACATTTTAAAGTGTTTCTGTCATAGTAACAACTCATATATAAGACTTGTATCTATATTTGTTTACCTGCGCTTTAAATTAATTGTGTGAAAAATGACAATATAAATGCATAAATGTTAAAACAGCTCAACTTGCTGTCCGTACAGATTCCCAGACAACATTTTGAAAGTAAAAGCCATTGTATACGTCTGTATATGTCTGCTTGGAGAGGATCTCTGTCTAAACCCAGAAGATAAACCTGTGCCCGACTCTGTAGCAATTAAACGCGTATTTCATATTGGCACATCAAACAGATAGGCATCATCTCAGCTCCCCAACAATTGTCTTGTATATATGTATGTCTTGTATATATATATATCTTCTAGTCTCCTCAATCATTTTGCTGAATATTTACATAATTTTAGTATAATTATAATCAAGTTGTATATGCATAAATGTTTTGTATAAACAACGGCATCTTAACTTTGAATGTTGTAAGTCTTGTGAATCGGGTTAATTTTTTGTGCTTGTGTTTATGTTGTTGTTTTTTAACGGCAAAAAAATACCGAATACGGTAAATCATGTGCAGAGATAACGAATAAATGATTTGGATAGCAACAACAACATTTTTTTTTTTTATATATTTCGCTGCTTGAAACATGTTATAAAGACAATTATCATAAAAACTGCGCGAACACGTAGCGCCTACAAGTTGATGCACCTTTCTAAAAATAAGTACCCAAATTAAAATGTGACGGGATTTATGGGTATACCCAGTAAATTGTAAATCTCTGAATGTCTATAAAAATAAAAAGAAATATATGTAAAACAAAATGTATTAATCCTACTCTTTTCTCTCTAATAGAATTATAATACAAATTATTTTTGAATATGATCTTAAAAATTACTTACTACACCCAAATATTTAAGCAAATGTACTTCTGGCTAAACCAACTCTAAAATTATTCTAGTTAACTGTGGGTTCCATAGAAACCTAAAATTCAGGTGTGAATATGCGTCAAACAAACCATGTATATTTTGCAATAACAAACACTGAGTTTTTGTTAGTTGTACCACAGATGTAGCTAAAGGCCGTCAGATAGTCCGCGGGTAAACAGACAACCAGACAGACTGTTAGACAGACTCGACTTGGCTCACCCAGACAATATACTTATGAAGGTACTGGGCAGAGGGAGTCAGGGGGCTGCCACTGATGTGGTTAGCTGATGCGTTGACCTACGTGCCACAGATTCAGACTCAGATGCTCAGACAACCGCTCAGATGCTCAATTAAAGTAACTGGCGAGACGTCGCGTTGTTGTTGCTGTTGCTGCCTTTTGCTTTGGGCCAACTTCACAGTTTTTGGACATTAATGTTTTCAGCCGAAAAAATTGACCAAACAAAAAATTGCCAAAGGGGCGGTGGCAACTGCGATTGTGATTGCATTTCATAGCCGCCAGAGTTCGACGTGCTAATAGATTTTGAGGTCATATGCAATTGTTTCTCCTACTGGCTATATCTAGTATTTTGGCCAATGGCGAGTATTTCTCATTCGTCTACCTCTTTTGGGCATGGCATGCTTTGCCTTTGATACGATTTTTTTTTTTTGGCTATTTCGACTATATCTTGTTTTTTGGTTAACACAAGAATTCTTGTGCATTTCCGCAGCGCAGTTTTTTGTTTTCTACTCATTTGCAATTTACAGCGGGCAGACAAAAAATGCAAAAAGGAAAAAAAGAAGTGGATGCCAGAAGTCACTTCGACGCTTCGTGCCAGCGGGCCTGTCTGCAGTTTCACACTTTGCCCCCAAACTAGGACCGCCCAACGTGCGTCCACGCCATATGAATAATACGAGTCGTGCTCAGTGGCAAATGGAACAGAGATTTGTAAAGCAAAACCAATGTATTTAACGCTTTAGAGTTTTTCCTTGTTTTGGGTCACTCTTCATCCGAGGTATGCCTACCTGGGGCATGGACCGCCTGCTGGAGGGCGCTAATTGCCCGCCTCCCGCTGTGGGTTCAGTCATCTGCTCCAACAATCGCTCCATTTTATGATGTTGTAAGTACGAATACTAGTTTTCTTCTGGTCATCTGTATTACGTATGTTTATTTATGATTATTTTGCTTTGTTATTGTTGTTTTGACTTGCTCAAGTTTTAATTATAACTTGCAAGTATCTTTGTTATTTAGCAACCGCCCCATAATTATTTAAATCTAATGCTTTCTTTTGCTTGTTGTTGTTATTTTTTCACATATCATTATTATTCAACTTGTGAGTAAGCCAAATAGTAGAATGACGCCTCTGGATTTTATCTTTCAACTTTCGCAATGAACTGATGCGTATAAGTCTGAGCAGTTAAATTAAGATTTAAGATATATTTATTATGCTCATCATAAAACGACAATAATCCTTTCGAATAACAGAAATCAATTTGATTCTAATGACCCAAACAACGAACTGCAAGAAACCTGTTTTCCAATCGCAAAAATTTCAAATAAATATTCTGTCGCTTCTCATAAAAGTATATAATATAATTATCTGTTTATATATATTTTCTAATGGGCTATTTATCTATAAATCACACGAAACAATAGGTTCAACAATATGCCGGAACAGTTGAAAACTTACGAATTGTTTTATAAATTATTAACCATATTTTAATAGAAATATTTGAAAAACATTTAACATGTGATTCAAACTAGTTTTGAGCTTAGCTGGATGTCCAGAATTCCCTAATAGACAAATACAAAATTTAATAATTAAATTAATTTGCAAACTATCTATATATTTCTGAATGACATTGCCTCATAAATTTTGTTACATTTCTACTAAAATCATTAATTTAAGCGCACAAATAATTGCATATAAAAGGAATGCTTTTGAATTTAAGTTCGCCTCTGAGAAGGCTGAAAACATTAAAAAAAATCGACAATAAATCCAAATAAAACAAGAGCTGCGACGACAACAGCAATACCAACAACAGCATCGACTACAAAAGTAATAACAACTACAGCGCCAACAATATCAGCTTCAATTGATATGAGGCAATTGCCGGCAAGCGAAGACAGCAGCAACAGCAACAGTCGCAGCAGCAGCAACATCAGCAGAGGCAGCGCAATTTATGACAACCCAAAAAGGCGGCGCCAACCACGTTGCCAGCAATTGTAGCAGTTAAGCAGCCATAGCAGCAGCAGCAGCAACAACCTCAGCAGCAGCAGCAACAACAATAACAACAATTAATAGGTAATTGCTGTTGAGTCTGGCTGTTGTTCTGCCGCCAGTTTGTCTGGTCGACAATTGCCACAATCCGAAAAGTGGTAGCAACTGTTGCATTACATTTCGATTCCTTCTTTTGTGTTTGTCCGATATCTGATTTACTACTGCGAGCCACCCACAAAAATGTGGGTCATCACAAATCTAAGATTTATGTCACTTGGTTAAATAATCATCTGGCTGGCTGACTGGCTCCTCCTGCTGTGACTGCTGATTAATTAACCAACAACAATGGCCAAGCATTTTCTTTGCTTTTCTTTAATTTATACAACAACAGTGCACTTTTTCCTCATCATGATGGCCTTTTTATGATTACTTGCACACATCTCTGCATCTCTCCATCTCTCAATCTCTCACTCTCTGCACTTGCACACACACTGCCACATGCGGGTACGTAGATATATTGCTCATACGCCACCAACGTCTCAACTGAAGCTGCGAATTAGTCGCTTATTGTCTGGAGTAATTGTTTCTTGTTGCCGCCACAGTTGCTGTCTGTTTTTGTTTACATTTTTTGTTGTTCATTTTGTTTCGTTTTCTTTCATTTCTTTTCACATTTGTAAACGAAAGTCACTTTAGATATTCATTTTGTTATGATTTTATTTCATATTGTTGCTGCTGTTGCTGCTGTTTGTTGTTTAATGGTTTGTTGTTTTATTGTTGTTATGGTTCAGTGTGTTAGTAGCGGAAAATGTAATACAAGCGGAAATTACAAGAAAAATTAATTTCATAATTAGTTTGACTTTAAGAATTACAAAAATGATACGATTCATTCTCGTTTTCATTGACATTTGTGATTCTGCAATCAAGTTACATTATGCAAATGAAAGTATATACATTTGAAAGCATTTTGTGCAAACGTTCAATATAAAAATATTAATTTATTGGCCTTTAACTGCGATGTAGCATGGGTCTCCTTTTCACATTCTAAATATAATCACAAAAAAAAAAAACGGAAAAAATAAACAAGCGAAAACAAAAGACTTAGCCAACGAACTTGACTTTGCTGTTTCGTTATTAGACGCTGTCGGAGCGCTTGTAAGAAACGATGACAACGCCAAGCACAACTGGAGTCAAAAACATCAAAGTGGCCAGATTGTGACGGTTAAGAGCTCTTGTCATTTGTTGGCGTCTTCTTCGCGCTTTTAATTGTGAGCTCAAGCACATTATCAAAGCGACCTACCCCGAGCATATCAACCACATTCAACAATAATTTCAAAATTAAAAAATTGAATGCGGAATTATAGGTGCTTTTGATTTACGATTCTCACCGTGCTGTGCTGGGCGTTTCTAATTGGCCATGATAGTGCCAGTGCGATAGTCAGTGTATGATGTCTACTTAAGTAGTTGTCTAATAGGCAATCATTGACGGCTACCTCTTCGACGGCTTCTTGGAACGGCAATGATAGTTCCAAGTTGGTGGCAATGACAGCAGCCTGGGAAACGGAACTGAATGCCAGCCCAACAATATGATGATCTACCCGTCATAAAATTCTATGACATCTTTAACAGCCATAAGCTCAAGATCTAAAACCACCTACTGTGCCTAAAACTCTATATCATCATCATGATCATAAGCGATAATAACGTTTATATGTTCCTCATAAAACCGTTTATGAATCAGAATGTGGAGAACCTGTTCTTGCTCTTTGGAATATGCGTGATTTGTGATATGAGCAAAGTAGAATCCTTTGGCAATATGATGTCATCTTCTTGATATAGATCCTGCTGGGGCAATGAATTTATTCAAAGAATATGAGAGCTGAAAACAAGTTCTGGGCCATCATTTTTTAACTGTGAAATTTCATTTTGCATTTCAGCAAAACTAATCAGATAAGTTTAAAGATTTCTCAAGAGCATCAAACTTGTTCTGTATGCTATGGTGGTGACTTCTGCTCGTTGTGTTAGAATAGAACTTTTATATATTCTTTGGGCTTGTGTATTCGGACTGCTACATTATACCCGATAATTAAATTTTGGAAATGCCATTCTATTTGTGGATCTTTTTGTTTCTCACATCTTGCATAACTATCAGAAAATGCAAAAATCTCCCCGAAAAGTTTATAATGATATGTTTTTTCAGTGCATATATTAGCATTGAACTATTGCAAATGATATTTTCGATTGTCAGTTGAGAACAATGAAAGATGAAAAGATGCTCCATTTGCGAATCAATCAATTGGATATACTGGAGCTTCTATCGCAACTGTAAACGTACTTCAAAAGTCTTTAAATTTCCGATGGCCACATAAATGCCATGGCAGCAGCCCTAAAATGGCATGACGCAAATGTAGCCTGTCAAAGCATGGAGTGGAGGTCAGTATTTTGGTCTGACATTTAGCTGCATGCTGCATGCTGCTGCCCGTATATCAAGCTACATAGCTGGATGCATGCCCCATGCGAGCATTCAACAGAAACTTACTATGTGGCTACGCAATTTGCAACGCACGTGGCTTGATGAATGTGATGAATGTGCCGTGTCTTCTATTTTGTATGCTCATGAATTGCCTGCTGTAATTTAAGAACTTGGCATTTGGTTGCTGGTTGTTAAGAGCATATAATGATCATATTTAAAATAGTGTTGTAACTGAGCAGTTTACGCATTTTTAACTGCATTTATAAATATAAATTTAAGTGCACGTTATGCTGAGTGTAGCTGTCATACAAGTCTGAAATTATGTTAATAATATTTATTGTATTTTTCTTAAAGTTCAAATATAAGTGCACACATTTGCACGTTGCAAGAAAAGTATGTTTTTCCACGCACAGTTCAAGTTCGTTGTCGCAGTCTTTCGTTTTGCCAGCAAAGGGCAATAAAAGCCAACATCGAAAAAAAATTGACAAATGATTTATTTATTACACTTTCGGCGCAGATGACATTTGACCAAATGACAAAAACAAAAATAACAAAAAAAAAAAAAGAAAAAAACTGGCTGATGTTTTGTTTACCTTTTTGCTATTGCTTTTGGGTTTCGTATTTCTTATGCTCACACAGCAGTCAGCAAGTTCGTTGTCAAAGTCTTTTGTTTATCATAGTGTTTTCATAACTTGTAATGAAGCTTAGCGGACAACACAAAGCAAACTTGTTGCGCACCTTAAGAATACAAAACACAGTCAGGCAGACAATGCGTTAACAACTAATACAAAAACAGCAACAACAACCACAACAACAACTAGTCAAAAACACACATTCAGACAGACTTAGAATGTGTTGAAATCATAAGGCAGCATCAACATCAGAAACAGAAACAGAAAACATGCACATTATTTACACTTCATTAATCACTAAAGATGGACACTAAAAAAGCAATATCAAAGCACTAGCAACAATCGTAAGGTTAGTTGATGTCTAGGCAAAATACAAAACAACAACTACAACTACAATACATCTGAAAAAAAAATAATGGATAAAGATACATTAGGTTACTTTTACTTGATCGGACTCTGTGCTATGGCAATAGATGCGGCTCATTGCCTTTTCAGCGATGCGCACGCAGCGCCAGTTAACGCATCAACACTTGGATACAACAACAATAATAACAATAACAACATTATCATCAACAACAACAACCAAAATAGAAGACATCCAAGTTGTAGTGGCTGATTGTTGGGGTGTACTCCTAACAGCGAAATAGATATATATTGAGAGGAAGACTGGGATAGATGGGGTGAGTCGGCTTTTGGGCATTGTTGCTTGAATGACTTTTAAATTTATTTGCCATTTCTTTGCAGGCAAACGTTAATGAGCAGACCAGTTTAGACCAGGCCAGACAACAGTCAGGCTAAGCCAGGTTCGACCAGGCAACAGCAACAACAGCAACATTCGCATTTTGAACTTTTATCTAGCCATCTGCAAAAGAAACACCACCACACCGACAACAACAACAACGACAACAATGAGCAAAATTATATTGTATACAACATTTTCTTACATTAAAAGCAGCTCTTGGTACTTTTTTCTTCATCTTCTCCTCAGCTTTATTTCTTTCTCCCAGCTCAACTTTAACCCCCTGCCACATAAAACAAAATAACTAAACACCTTTTGCTTCGTGTGGGTGTGTTGTGAGTGTGAATGTGTGTGTGTATGTGTATGTTTATGTGTGATGTGAAAGATGTTAAGTCACACATTTGGCCTAAATTTGTCTTTTCCTTGGCTGAGTCTTGGCAAAACGTCGCTTTTCTTTTGTTCATTTGCGCCACAAGGCTGGAAAAACTGTAGCAACTCTTGACATTTAAGCCGCATTTCCTAATTCCTGCACAAGTACCCAGCACTTTCTGTCGCTCTGACTACGACTTCAAATTAGACTCTGAAATTCAAATTTAAAGAAAAAAAAATAAAAATTATCTAACTTACTGCAGCTGCCTAGATAAAATGCCCTCCAGCTCTTCATTCTGTGCCGCTGCTGCTGCTGCTGTGCATCCTTGAACTGCTGAACATTATATCAGATGCTTCAATAACAATGCCAGACTCAGCTGGATTCAGCTGCTGTAGGTCTGCTTAATTTTGTATAAACAAAAAAATGTTCAAAAACATTGAAATAATAAAGGCTGCATAATTGTTAATAAATCTGCGTATCTGTGCTGAGAAAACAATTTCGTGATTTATTAATCAGTCACTTGCTGACATCTGCGCATATATTTATGCAAATTTGCATTAGAACAAATTAAACAATTAATATTTTAGTTAATCATGGCCAGTTAATTAATACAACTATATGTTTTGTGCCTCTTAATTGTACTGACTTTGAATCATCATGAAATCATCAAAATAAATTATGAATTTGCATTTTATATTGGCAAATACTTCAATAAACAATTAAATGACAGTTATAACATACAATGTTGCAGGCAATTTAAAGGCCGTCCATGGCCAGTCATAAAAATCCTGCCCCCTCTTCAGATCAGACTGTGCAATCAACTATAATGTTGTCAAATTTTTGAAAGGCAAAAAGTGGTGCAACATTCCTGCCATTTATGTATATTTTTTTATGGCTCACTTAGAAGATTCCTGAACTCTGAGCATTCACTTACCTTTAAGCGGCAGCATCAGCAGCCTCAATGTCAAATACAAATTTTGTGTGTGGCAGCAACTGTGGCAGCAACTTTTTCCTGTGCTCGCCAAGTGGTTTCGTGAGTGAAGTAATATGTAGTACGGATATTTGTTGCTCTTAGATTTTGTGTTGTGTTATGATTATTATTATTACAGAGTTTTCCGCTCTTTTTCGAAGTTTGTCGTTTATGAAATTGTTGTTTTCCTTCTACAATAATATGTTTTATTGTAGGCTTGTTGTCTCCATGGGATTTAATCTAATGCACAAATAACACAATTTAATTATCATACAGTAAAAACAAAATCACTTTAAATATAGGATACAAAAATAAATTAAAATTATATAGAACTGCAATCATAGTAAAATATATTATTTTAAACGCATATTTATTACTTAAAAGTGATTTTGTTTTATTTTTTTATACACTGAAATATTTAGAAACAAAACCCAATATCAAATAATCGTTCTTTTTCATCAAGTTTAGTTATGTGAATTTAGTAAAAACGATTTTTTATTAGTATTATTATTAATTGTTGATCAAAGTGCTTCAGAAACACAATATTTTATCGAAGTTGCTTGCACTTTATAAAATATCATAAATTTCACAATTAATTTCTTGATATTTTTCTATATCGGTTTCATTTTAAGGCACTTCAGTTTTTGATTATCCACAATTCTGATGGATAAAAAAAATCTTGTGAATTTTAATGTAACTACAAACTGAGAGGAGCCAATCCGAACAGAAGACGTCTTCACCCGTACGATATTCACATTTGAATGTTTCAATTGGCAAATGCGGCGTCCAACTTTAGTAGTTGAGCTCTCCCACTCGGCCCCAGACTCACACTCTTCTCCAGCGAAAACGCACAAAGAGACTTCAGCAAAGACAGCGAGAAAATCAGTCGGCAACTTGCCGAAGCTAAAGCAAATCTTCGCTACAAGCCGAACGAACGAACATCTTCCTCGAAGTCAACAACGTTTTCATATTACTCTGGCGAATATCACAAGCAAAGTCAAAAACAAAGCCACAAAGCAAAACCACAAATGCAATTGTGTTTGCAACCGGTCCGGCGATCAGCTGTTTCTAACAGACGACGAGAGAAGTGTGAAAGAGAGAGAATCGACACTAGTAAACAGAAACTGTTAAAAATGTACAGAAAATGTTAAACAACAAAAGCTGAAGTGTAAGCCATTAAATTGAATTACATTACAAATTTCCAAAGGTGTAAATTATAAAAAATATATATTTGATTTGGTAAATATTTTATTTATTTTATGCTGAAAATAAAAATTAATTAAAAAAATTGCATAAAAGCACACTCAAATTAAGCTTGCACTTTAGCAAAAATATAATAAATTATGTTGTTTAAAACTACAAATCCCTGACCAAGTTCATTATAATTAAAAGATTTATTTCACAAATTACTCAAAAATTTAGGATTAGTAATATTATTGAACTATGTATAATTGGAGTTTAAAAACATTTGAAACACTTGCAAAGAAAAGAAATGAATCTTATTATTAATTAATAATATAAACTTGGTTGTTGAACATAGTCGATATTTAAATATATTTTTTATGACTCAATCTTATAAAATTTGATCATTATTCGAAAACAAAATAAATGACGCACTCAATTGGTGATGCGAAAGGGAAGCTGGTAGACATATCATTAACGAAGGTAGATCTTAGGGCCATCTGTCTGATGCTGGCGAAGAGGGGGCAAATCAAAATTTCAAATTATTGATTCGAAACGCTGTCAGTGACGACTTCATGATTGTGTACTCTTAGTTGTGGTTTGTGTTTGTAGACCACTAGGTAGACCAAAGAGCGAAGACAGCTGAAGAGTTGACAGTGGACAGTTTTCATTATGATTTGCTAGCTTCTTGACGATGACGGGTGCAGTGATTTCTGAGACTATAGACTATAGCTTGGAGCCCTGTCAAGCGCCTTCATTGCATAACTTATTATTTGGGTTTAGTTAGAGTCTTGGTTTTTTTTTTGTGATTATTGCTTGGGCACAGCTAACCGTACTTCTGTTGTCTTCTGTAACCTCAACATCATAAAGCTGGAGACTCTTCAATTCCAGCTCCACATCCACGCGATGCAGATGGCAGCATTACACGGCGAATTCATCGCGCCTTCGATTATCTTTTTGGGTATAGGAAATGCTTAAATAATCGTCAGAGACAAATATTCCCACGAATTTTGCCAGTAGTTGGCGCTATCTACTTCCAGCCATCAGCACTGGCTGTCTGACTGACTATCTGTCTACCTATCTGTCTGCCTATCTGTCTGCTGCTACATGAACCACCGAATCATCATTGGATTCTAATAAAAGAGCTGGTAATTGTCAGAAGCGACGGCGGTAATCACCTAAAACATAAAACGAAAGACTGCAGCACCGAACTTGCTGCGCATGCTTAACGTGATTTTAATGGCAATTTTCAGTTGGTTCTGCATTTCATATTCCGACTGTCTTCTTTTCCATAATGTTAGATATCTACATAAAGTATATATTGTTGGAGCTACTTTTAGTTTTCTTGCAAATGACATTGAGCCGAGCTGCATAGCCTAGGAGCTTGTAATAAATAATTGGGGAGGTTTTAATTAAGTTTTGTTGCGGCATAAAACAAGAGAGATACCAGTTAGTTATGAATGGAATTTTTTTATAATTAATGGCTTGATTGATAGCATAAAATATTTTCCGATATAAAATCAATCATTTTATTAATTAGCAATAATTAAGATACTTAGAACTTACCAAAATTTGGCATTGAAAGAGAAAGACAACCGATTTTTAGCTCAAGGATAAAAACATGCTACTAAATGCACCCCCCCCCAAACTTAAGTCAATGGTTTAATTATTCCGACAAGAGTTGGGGGAAATTATTTGGTAATTTGCCATGAACCTGCATTTACAATCATTTAAGATGTTCGAATGGAATTACAATTGTGTAGCTGATAGAGGCGAGCCAGATACAGATACTTAGACACATGACAACTGTGCACAATTGAGCAACAACCTTAAAAGGTCGTTTTGCCATTTTGCTGCAAGTAGTACTTCGATGTTCATATACCCCATGCAAAGTGTCAAATCATCGCACCAGCAGCCAAGAAGATAAGTATAATCTAACCTATATTTAACCTCAAACCATCCATCACAGTGGATAAAACGAGGGCTTCTGCCTTACTTATATATGTATATATACTTTTTTGTAGGTCTTGCAATCGAAAATGGAAGACAGGCATGGCTTTTTTGTAAAATTGAAAAACCATTTAAGTCCCGTTAATTTTAACACCCATTTTCCGTGGCAGCAGCACCTCAGTTAGATTGCCACACAGTGGAAAAAGGCGCAATGCTAACATCGTAAACAAAAGCGAAAATCAGCCGAAATATACGTAATGCAAGCGATAATTATTACCTACAGGTCTCCACTAGACCCAACATCCACGGTACATCCACAGACATCCCAAAAAAAATAAAATAAAGTAGAAAAAAACATAATAATAATAGAAGCAAGAAGCTGCTTCTGCTGTTGCTGCTGCTGCTGGGGATGTTGATGATTGAAAAGCTGCAAAAGATTTGCATAGAAACGTGCGATTTTCGGTGTGGCTTGAGGCACATGGCCTCCATGTGGTGGGTATACTGTCTAATGCTACTGGTGAAGCCAGATACCCTTTGTACATATCTGCCACTGACATGGTGCACCCACATACAGCATCGTTGGCATCGTTTGTCGCCCCTGCTGTCAACATGTTCAGCAACCTCACTCCCACCACGAGAACAATAAAAAAACGATTTCAAGTTTTCTTCTTTTTTCTTCAAACTCACATTGTTGTCCCAGTTGCTGCTACCAACATCAATTACTCATTCATTCATGCCGCCACTTTGGGTTTCTAGTTCAACGATTGCAATGGCAATTTGTCGATTTTATTCTCGAGTTTTCAGCTGCATCTTCGACTAATTGCAAATAATTACAATTAATATAGATAATTAATTAAACCGAAAATCTTTAATCGCCGATAATATCACTAATGTCGCTGGTGTCAAGGACGATAATGTCCTTATGCTTGGGACGTATGTCTTCCAGACTTTATTACCTAAAATATTTAGCCTACCTTTTTGATATAACTCTGTTTTTGTTATACACATTTTTATTGTATGACATATTTTCAGGTATTTGGCCTTATGTTGTTTAAAGATCGCTTAACTATATTCTGTATAAATGCCTCCAAAACATTATCAAGATTCACTGCAGACATTGATTTATGAAGGTTCTGAGGTATGGCCAACATTTTTGTGCTTTAGATTGAATTGAAAACAAAATGAGCAACAAAAATACATATTTGTATAATTAAATATTTAATATAATTTATGACTTTCACCTGCTGTTGGAGTGCAATCGTAAATTAAGAGAAATTGATTTTAAATCGAAATTATATATTTTATTGTCTTTCAATTCTAAACTTGTATTTAATTATTTCACAGACGCCAATCTTAGCTGATTTTGGATAAAAGAATATATTGCGACGATTTAACGAATGTCACATTAACTGTCACTCTGCCCGATTCATCCCATGGGAATGATCATCTGAATATTTCCAAATAAAAGAGAAAAAATAAATTTTGTTGACAACTTCAACAAATGCAAAAAGTATAATAGGAAATAAACGCCAAATATGCTTTTGCAGTTCAACCAATTGAAATTGCCGTTTAACATTTCAAATTATAAACAATCGTGTGCTAATGATACCAAATCTAAACCTGACTGTCCACCACACATATACATACTTGATACTACTATGACGGGTCTTTACCGTCCCAAGAAATCAATTTGCATTGCCACAGCCTCAGCCAGAGCTGGAGAGTCAGAAAGTCATAGAGATAATATGGCAAGTTGTGTCTAAATTTTATGACTACTCGATTCGAGACTAACGAGTAAAATAAGTATATAAATGTATATGTGTATTTCTTTTTTTATTGAGCACTTTTGCAAACTGCACACAGCCGTCATCAAACCGGAGGGCCTCAACTCTGACCCCATACAACTCTGACCACGAATCACGACACGACACGAATCCGAGATGCAGTTGAACAAGCAGCAAACAACAAAAATTTGAATTCAATGAAGATTTATGCAAGACAACAACAACAACAATGACATGGTAAGTCACCAGCAGAGGGATCCATCATTATCGATCGACATAGGATTGTGGGATCAGCCAAAGCCAACAGAGTGCAACAGGAACTACAGATAATAACTTGATGGTCGCCAAATGATTCATTGTGACACGATCACCAATTGTGTTGCGAGTCGAATATCAAATCCAACAAATCGCTGACAACTTGTTGAGTTCAATAATTTGTTGTGCTGATCTTGCTGCTTGTTGCCATGTCGTATATGCATCTCTAATGACTCGACTAATATCATTTCAAAAATTTGCAGTGAAAGAGCCATAATTTCCGCTGTTTGCCAAATAACTATATTGTTAAGTCCCTGATAAGCCATATTCGTGTGGGGGAAGTTGAACTATCTGTGAGGATACAATTATTATATTTGCCATCTCATTACTAGATATTATGAAATAGCGCTGTCTGTCTTCTCTGATATCACATCTCATCATATTGGCTTCCCTTATCTGTTCTTTTTATGGAGAAGCTGTAAGAGAGAACCTGACAGATAACCGCTGTATATAAGGTATTTGATATATCTTGGAAGTGCTAAAGATACTTTGTTATTTCCTCATTGTTTAGATAATCCTACGGTTCGTCATTTTTATTCTTGCCATCTACTATAAAAGTACTTATGCTGCGAGATCTTACAGAAGTTATTCTCTATTGCGTATATTATACTCCAAATTCCCCAATTTCCACTCGAATTGCTCACGTTCGAGGCGATAAACCCTATTCTAGGGAAGTTGTCAGTTAGCCACTTTAGCCGTACACCTATCTAATCTTGGCAACACGTTTTATGGGCCATTTATAAAAGCAAAACAAGAGATCGTGATTTCCACTATAAAAACGTAGACAATGCCCATTCAGAAGGTTCAGTAGGCTCGCGAATGAACAACTGTGCATAATAATTAAACTGTTCTCGAAAATATTAAAAACATATATATATATATATGCTATTTAGTGACCACATAACATCTTGGATAATTGAGCAGAATGGTTTACAGTGTCAATGAACAGAAGTCATCAGTGTTTAGTGCGAGGTGTCGCTGGCAGCTCATTGCCACAATGACAGGTTGGTCAACGGGTTCCCCACATCTTAATGTGTTTCCTCTTCCTACAATTTGAAAACTCCATTTACATAGTTCACATTATGACTCTGACACATGGTGTTGGTGTCGGTTGGCTGGCACCATCGCTACCTCTGCTGGGATCGGATCAGACGCCGCTCAATGAACCCATCACCATTGATCAGGCCTCCTGGGTGGGTTCATTGGTCGGACTGGGAGCACTGACGGGCAACATAATCTTCGGCCTGCTCTTGGATCGCCTGGGTCGCAAAATGTGCATGTATTTCCTGGCCATACCCAACATGGTAATAAAGACACAGATATACTAGCATGTGGAGTGTTCCCCAAAATGACTAAACAAAAACAAACGCTTTGTGTGTAGATCTATTGGATTCTTATCTATACGGCCCAAGATGTGACGTACCTCTATGCTGGACGGTTCCTGACCGGGGTCTCGGGCGGCGGCTGCTATGTGGTATTGCCCATATTCGTGGCTGAAATATCCGATAACAAGTGAGTAGTGCCCCCCCATTACCAGATAAGTTCAAGTACGTACTTTCAATCGACGCGGATTGTATAATTTAATATAATTCAAAAAAATAATATAATAATAATAGTAATGTTCACACGCATTTAGATAGGAAGTGTACGTGTTTGATTAGCAGTTTGCCCAGATTTATGTTCGTCTGTAGAGTTAATCCAATGACTAAGATGACTTGATTTTCAGTATACGTGGAGCACTATCTTCCATGGCCATGATGTATGTTAGCTTTGGCATGATATTGGGCTATATACTAACGACATATCTGACGTATTATCTGATGCCGTGCATTGCCATCTGCCTGCCCATCGTATATCTGTTGGCCATCATCGGCTTATCAGAGACGCCACAGTATTTGTTGCGACAAGGCCGAGATGCTCTCGCCGAGAAATCATACTACTTCTACAAGAATCTGCCGGCATCTGGGCAAGATTATGAATCTGGTGGCGGTGGTCGTGACGCGGCTAAAAAGGAGTTCGACACTTTCAGAGAGCAGGTGCTCAGCGGCGGAGTCAGGCAAAATGTCACCTGGAGAGATTTCTGTGAGTAACAATAACATCACTTAGATAAGGCGATGACTTGGCTAAAATGAGATGCTATCAAACTTGCAGTTAATTGGCCGACAGTGAAGGTCTTTGCGCTCAACATGACGATGCTCGTGTCCAATCAATTGTCGGGCAGCTTCGCCCTCTTCAACTACACCTCGCACATATTCCAGGAGTTGGAGACGCAACTGGATGCCAATACGTGCACTATCATAGTGGGTGCAGCACAGGTCTTGGGCATACTCTGCACCGTGGGGCTGGTGGATCGTGTGGGACGACGTGTGCTGCTCCTCACCTCCATTGCGGGCATGGGACTGGGTGAGCTGGGCGTTGCTTTACTCTCGAATTTTGCGTCCAGGGAGTTTCTGGCTGAGACCAATTGGCTGTCCTTGTTGTTGATGAGCTGGGTTGCTTTTATGGCCTCCATTGGTGTAATTCCGCTTATCTTCGTTGTCATCATTGAAAATCTTCCCGCCAAGGTGAGTCTCAAATTAATGTAATATGTTAATCGGACCTAAAAATTAAAATTTATTTAATTTTTGGCAGATTCGTTCACTGGGCACGTCCATTTGCATGGCCACATTGAGCGCCTTCATCTTCGTCTCACTCAAGATCTATCCGCTTTTGATCTTTGGACCTGGACTGGCTGCCACCATGTACATGTCAGCCGGCGTGTGCGGATTGGGCTTCACCATATTGGGACTATTCCTGCCCGAGACCAAAGGCAAACTGCTGACACACTAATAATTCACCTCCCCCCCCACCAAACCCCTCACTCAACCGCTGGCGTCTTTTGCATTAGACGCGTGTGAAAGTCACCGATGACTTGGAGTCGGGCATTGGGTCCATGGGCCCCAAAATCGTCGCTTTTGTATATGAGACGACTCATTGCATAACATGGGCTGGGTGTGAGTTGAGTGCGAGTTTGAATATTGTTACGAGTACTCGAGTAGTCATAGCAGACACTTCCATCAAGGCATCATCGACTCATCCCGAAAACCGATGCCACAATGGAGGGCATGTGGATCATCCTGAACTCTTGAACTTAATTCAATTTCAGCTTTTCAATTGTGGGTATTGTGTTTATGTTATGTGTGTGTAAATTGTAGTTTAGAGATTCGGCTGGAGAAAGTCAGAGTTTAATTAGTATTTAAAGTTAACTTTTAAGTTTGTTAATTTGTCTCTTTCAGAAAAAGAACTACGATATTAACGCGACTGATGTATTTAGCACTGTCTTAGACTATGTTTATAAAGTATATTAGAAACGATGTTTTAAAAACTACAAAATATTTCAAAAATGCTCAAATTTCAAAAGAGAATCTTCAAAGCTTTACTTAATTTAATACAAATAAAAATAAATCAGTTATGGATTTTTTGTTTTTTTATTTTAGAAAAAAAGCACAATATTACTTGAAATCAAAAGGCAATCTGCAATTTTTGAAGGCAACACGAAATTCGAGTAATGCTTTCTTGGCTGCTTTGAGATTATGAGATGATAAATGCAAATTAATGTGTACTCAACGTGCAAGTTGAACAAAGACTTTTCAATTCCGTGAAATTATTTATTTTGGTTTTGTTTTTAGTTTTAAACTAAAAACATGTAATTCAGTGCAAATGAAAAAAGTAAGTTTTTTTTTTTTTTGACAGGACACACAAATCTCCCCAGATCACAATAGATGATAAATACAACTGCACTCTCTTCATCTCTATCCATTCATATTTAACTCGTCTTCTTCGTAGACCCACAAAAACACAATTAAGTCGCTTTCAGTTGTAGTTTGAAGTAGTGCTTGGGACTGTGGGTTTTTCGGGAGTGCAGTCCACTTAGTTGAAATCGCTTTGCAATGTGCTTCAGCTTCACTCAAATGCAATTTCATAATTTTCACACGTTTTTCTAACCATTTGCAAACAGCTTTCAAAAGGGAACAAAATGCTGACAAGCGGAAATTATCCACAACTCGGAGAATTTGTAACATTTTCTTATTATTTTTTTTTGTTTTTGTTTTCTTTAACATACATGCTGCACTTACAAGTACTTGTATGCAATTTCAGCTAATTGCAATGCCTGTTGATGGCATCGATAACTCCAGAGATATTTTCTGAGTCTGAGGATGATTTGACGGAAGTACAACTTGAAGGGGCTCCCAATTTCGATCTCCATTTCGAAATAGTTGGGGGCGATCAGACAAAGTATAATATACAAAATTTACATTTGATTATTATATTTGTATTAAATTAAACCTTAAGTGCATACCCTACAAATTGGTTTTGACTTTACCCCAAATATAGGGAAACCACAATTTCAAACATTGTGTGTGGCCCAATGCACTTTCAATAAACCATTTTGGAAAATAAAAATGTGGCAAACAATTGCGGCTAATGTGAGCGATTTCTCATTGTTTGGTAGAGTTTCGATTTGTGGTTCCGCTGACTTCAATTGTTTATTTTGAATTAGTCAAGGAAAGCAGAGCTTCAACTTGAATCTATTGTTTGAGCCCGAATTGACCATTAATAGGCCATTTTGGATGCAAAATGTCATCCTTTGTGTGGCAACGGTGGCAATAAAAGAAACTTGAGCATATAACTCACAATTAGCGTAGGGTTTTACTTTTTATTTTTTCATTATATTTATTTTCAGTTTTTTTTATATTTTTTTTTTTGGATGTGCCACTCACCCAGTGATCTCCATTGATTGTGCTTGAAATTTAGAGTGAAATAATATTATTATTTCACAGTGGGCGCAAAATTGTTTCTCGATTTATGTTTATTGTGTCATTGCGAATGAATATGAATATTCGTACTCGCATTCGTATTCATTTATTATTGATGGTGTTTTTGTAATGTTTTTTGATGATGTGACGTTTCTATTGTTCGATCTTCTTCTCTGCAAATCAATTTTTTGCAATTGTTCGATAATATTTCAAATATTTATCTGCTCTAATTTCGTGGCGATACCTTTTCAAATGGCCCACATGGCGTATGATTGCCGAAGAAGTTCGAGCTTTGTGAATTTCATATTAACCATTGTGGACTCTATTATACAATCGACTTTAGGGCAGGTAGTTCTTTGTTTCACAAAATGCCGAAGAAAATAGGAAAAGAAATCAATTCATAATTGATTATTGCAAAGGCAGCCCACATACATGTATTTTTACTCTTTGTCGACTCACTTTTGGAAAGGAAATGAAAGCATTAGAAATGATTTATAGAAAAATTATGTAAGCCAAGAATTGCATAATAATATTGTTCAACACGTTCTCAGACTTTTTTAAGGTTGACTGAACTCTGCATAGCCCTCGATAAAAATGGTTCTTCGAACAACAGTCACCCGAAACCCATTTGATATGTCCAATTTATGCAAATGTTTGGCCAAATGAGAGAAAATAAAAATTCGTAAAAAATACACAAATATGCTAAGTAGAGTTGAGGCAAGTCAAAAACTTGGTGTGAAAATTAATAGACTTTTGAATAAATTTTATGCTCGAATATATGAAAAACCAGACGAGCTGACAAGCAGCTACTGTTAACAAAAAAAAAAAAAAAAAAATCTGCATTATTAATAAAACAAAAATACAAAACTGGAAAAATGTCTTGACTATGCACAAATAAATTAAACATGATTAATTGAAAGGTCAACTGTTGTCTAAGCGTGCTGTGACTGCACGCTGGAGCGGATTAGGATGGATGAGGTGAGGAACATGGGGGGGGGAAGGCGAATGATTTGAAGTCTTCATTTTGAGGCTGTGGCCAAAAAAATCGAGTTGCTGAATGCAGACAAATGCGTTAATTGGTAATTGTTGAATTTGTCTCTCAAATAATTTCTGTGTGTTATTCACAAATGACCTTCCAGTGAACCTTTTGGATAGGCAGACAGGAGTAGATGGAGCAGGTTCTAAATAATGAAGACTCGCAATTAATTAAATGCCGAAACTGAAGTGCATAAATAATTCAACTTCAATTAGCACGCTGGCCGTCATTAAACGTCTTTGTTTGTATCTACTTATTATATTTTTAGTTTAAGTTGGCTGCCTTGTAAAGTGTCTGCCAATAATAATTAATATGCCTTAGTTGATGCCGGCATCACCATCCCAAAAAGGTCATTAAGTCACGACACTCAGATGGACAGATGGATATACCTCATTTCTTGCAGCATCTCATCTTCGTCTAGCCCCGAATTATAAAATTTATGTTAGAACATTAATTCAGTGAAGTCAAGTTCTAACGTGTTGTGAAGCACCGAAAATATAAATAAATACATACAAATGCCATAAAATTAGCCATGATCAAAGAATGGTCTAAATGATGGTTCTTAAAGATTTCTTGGGTTGGTCGACCAGTTAATTAGCCAACGAAAGCTATCGACTTGAAGAATTCTTCTTTCTCTTTTTCTTTAATTCTAATTTATGTTCGGACTGACAGCTTTATTTCTTTAATTCCTTTACATTTATTCAAAGAAAGATTTTTCTAATACGCAATTAATTGTTAAGAGTGACATGACGTAATAATCATTCTTTTCTGACCCTGACATTGGTTTTTTTGCCAATCATTATTAAAAAACTCTGGAAAGTTCTTGAACTGTGATTGATGATGTAAGAGAAATTTCTTTGTCTATCAGTGAGAGTTGGGTCGTTTTTCATTTCATTTCGGTACAGAGAAAGTTCTATCATAAAAGTGAAATTAAGTATTGAGCAAAACTGAGCAAGAAAACAATATTAAAAAAAAAGATTATATTATATAAAATGAATGATGATCTCAAAAAAATACTGCAACTTTTCACAGTGAAAGAGAAAGTATGATACTTCCAAGAGCTCTTGTCTTAAGACTGTTGATTACACTTAAAAAATAAATTATCATTGAGTTCGTCCATCAGTTCCACAAATGACAACTAAATTAGATTAACACATCGTTTTAGTAATATGTATATATTTTATTTTTTTTTATATTGTAAGTAAACTCTCAAGTTCTGCTGCTCATCGAGCAGCTTCAAATTGAAATGGGTCTGTGTCTCCCCTCGAATGCCCTCATACACGTCAGAGTTGAAAGAGTCGGCAATTATGCTGGCAGCATGTTTATTTTTGCCCCTTGTCGTGTGGCCGTGTGGCAGTGTGGCCGTGTGGCAAGTTGTTGTAATTTTGGTTATAAAACAAACACAAATGACATTATTCGCACGAAAAACAGGATGGCAAGTTGACTTGGGCTGAGGCTGCTGTTGCAGCTGTTGCCGCACGACTTTCTTCATCAGCTTCTTCAAAGTTGCAACTGCAACTGCAACTCCAACGCCAACTGCAACTGCAACTGCAACAGCCTCAGCCACAATCAATTCGACAGCGACGACATTTGCTGAGGCGCCTTTGCTGCGCTTTAACTTCCGGAAATCACGTTGCTCGTTGTCTTCTGCTTCTTCTCCTTCTACTTGTTTGTTACTTTTTGTTTTATTTTCTTCGCTTCTTTCTTTATGTTCCTTGAAAATGCCCAAAATAAAAAATAAAATCACCGCTACCAAAAAAATGTGCACGCGAGCAAAATTACAAAACTTTTTGCCAAGTTAACAAACTTTTGGCTTGCAGTTGTTAGCAATTTTTTATTTAATTTTTTTTCCAGATTTTTTTGCTCAGTTATGTAAATAATTTTGATGTGGGCGAAAGAGAGATTGATTGAATTTTTGGATAAAGTGTGAAGCACTAGGGGTCATTAAAATCAAAATAAAAATAAAAGTA
Organism: Drosophila quadrilineata; assembly: GCA_018150725.1. Taxonomy (NCBI): domain Eukaryota; kingdom Metazoa; phylum Arthropoda; class Insecta; order Diptera; family Drosophilidae; genus Drosophila; species Drosophila quadrilineata. The sequence continues at coordinate 2,490,430 of JAECWN010000375.1, forward strand.
AATGAATGAAGAATTTTTTAAATGATATATAACAAAGAACAATTAAGCAACAAAAACTATAAATATTTTCTGCTGACTAACGTATATTTATTTGCAAAGAAATTGAAGATTATTAATAATGGACTGTCGGCATTCTATCCAAATTCCTGTTGTACCCCCAGCGTACGTGTCAGAACTATTAAATTATTAACAGACATAATTCTTAAAGGTATTTTTTCTCGACTCTTCTTTGGGAAACCAACAATTTGCTAACTAATGCGAATATAATTAATGTGCAAAGCAAGCCACAAATTGACGCCCCAATTCGTTGGGAGTTTTTGGAGCCAACACTCCCCGATGCGATAGGTAATGTCAGAAGGCACAGAGTGCAGCCTCAATGAACTTACGGCAGTTGGAAGAGTCTTGTCTACAATTTAAGGTATTCTTGGCTCCAACTACTTCGGCAGCCAAATGGCCTTCTAAAGTGCCAATCAATTTCGACGGGACGGGAGAGGAACGTCCTCAGTCCAACTCCGACTCCAACTCCAACTCCACGTGTTGACTGTGTGGCTCGAATTGTGTCTCGAATTTTGGCTCTCACTGTGAATGTGACCGAGTGTGTTGAAATGCGATGATGATCCAACGTTACCTTAACGGCATTTGACCCCCAGCGCTGAGCGCTGAGTTGAGAGTTGGGCACGTTTCCTTTAGCCAACTATTCATTTCTTTGGTTATCAAAAAAAAAAAAAAAAAAAAAAAGAGCAGCCATGGCAACTTCTGCAGCACCCACAATATGTTTTCTATATGCCTTATTTCTGCACAAATCACTTGACCTTAAGCATTGTTGTAATTTATTTGTCGTTGTCGTAATTTCCCACACACATACACACACACACACACCCCTCAACTGAAGCTTTTTGTTAGAAGCTTAATGCTGTAAACTGTATTACGACAATTTTTGTGGGTTACTCGGGCTAAGTTGAATCTCGAATCTTTTGTGGATCATTGTGTAACACCTCCATTTGGATCATTGTCGGCTCTCCCTACACCTTTTCGGCGCTTATCACTTGCCACTGCCGCTTGCCACTTGGAGCTGCACTCAGGGCTACGGCATAAATGATATAACAACTATGCCGCAGCGAGTCTAACCAAGATCTAATTGTACGTTGGAATCGAATCTATGGTATATGATAAGAAGTGTGTAATTATAAATTGATGCTATTCTTATAATTTCCGATATGTGGTCAGAGTTCCGGTGCGCAGCTGTGTTGATATCGATGGGCAGTGATCATCAATGCTGGTATGCCATCAAAATAAATGTTAAATAACATGTATTATATAACCTGCTATGCTTTAATCAAATTAAATTGCAATTACCGTAAGCATGCATCACCCCCCATCACATATACACACTTCCCATACTGACTGAAATGTATATCACTTCCGTACTAATGAAGTATACGACTTGGCATCCCATTTGGTAACATCTTCATTAATAGTTAGCCAGTCAGACAGACAGACAGACGGATGGATTCGACAATAATATGTAAGGCTTCCAATTCATTGTAGACTAAAAGCAATGAGTGAAGATGTGTTGACGGATTAAAATGCATCCCAGAGAGAAAGAGAGAGAGAGAGAGAGGGAGAAATTTGTTAACTGCGCAAAAGATTTTCACGCTTCTCCATGATAACTATAAAATGACTTTGGGAGCTGCAGGGAGCAGAGACTGGTCATGGGCTGAATTCATCCAAGTCCAGGCAGGCATTGTACTTGTACGAAGTATCTTGCATTTGGGACGCCCATTTAAGTGTCCAATAATTCAATCACATCAAACGCCACTCTAATGGGCTCTTAAACACCGTTAAAGGGTTTCAATTACACCAATTGAACCAAAGACGATTTGCTCGAATGTGTTGAGAATCAACGAGAAAGTTGTTTTCGCTTCCAAAAGTGAAAACTCAATTTGTTTGCCTCGACAGTAGGCTTTGATTTTTTCTCAATCATTCTCGTCGTCAGTCTCAAATATTTTCAATTTTATTCCCAATGCTCAGCTCGAGCAGGAAGCACCTTTTCGGCTTCCAAATTTTTCCATTTGGGGAACAAAAGTAAAGTTTGTTGTCGGCTCCATTGTTGTTTTCTTTGGATATAAGTGTGAAAAATATGCTGAAATTCTAAATTCTGTATTGAAAAGTATAAGTTTTCGATTCATTTAAAAATTACAAAATGTCAACAAAAATTGCTTGGGCATTGGAATGTTAAATTATATCCGATCCCGGTTGATGGAGAGTTAATCTTTAAAGTCTTCCGGCAAGTTCCCCTAAAACTTGTCGCTGGCCCAACAACCGTGTGAAGTATATATCATATATCTCAAAGTACCTAATTTAATAGTAAGTGAATAAAGTTATTAGTTGCTAACATTTCTAAATGATTTATTCAATATTTCAGTCATCACATTTCGCTACACTATCGTTCTATCCTATCCATCGCAATGATCTGTGGGAAATAATAAAATGTCGCAGCTTCTGTTTCTGTAACTAAATGCAACGAGTACTTATGATTTTAAAATAACAGCTTAATTTTATAGCCACCAAAAAGTCCTAAGTCGCTTATTAACCAGAAATATTTTCTGGACTCTTATTATGTCTAATAAATATTTGTTTTACATTTAAAGTATTGTTTTTAGACCAATAAAATAAATTCAAAATTAATAATAAATTTAAAAAACAATTGAAACCATTAATCAACTAAATTAAATTAATTAAATTTAAATATAATTCATTCCATTGACTCTTATTCCCAATTTGACTACGAGCCTCTGGAACCCGTGTGGCGAGAAGCATCTTTAGCTATCAATGTTGTAATCGCATAATGAGCTAATTGTGGTATTGAGGCGCATGGCGATGCCACTGTGGACAATTTGAATCTGAATGAAATGAAGTGCATAATGCCTGCATTATCACGCTCTACAGTTGGGCACACCAATGCACAAATTGCACTAACAATGCCAGGCAGCAGCTGCCAAAGTTGGAGTTGAGGTTCCCGCCAATGTTGAAGGGCAGGCAGACAAGAAGTGAGCCAACTTGGCTGTGGATTGCCTTGCATTTGACTTGGCCAAAATCGTGGGCGTTGCCGCAATCGACAATGGTTGGTGGTCTCTTTTGGGGTCTAAAGGTCTTGTCGTTTGCAATCCGCTGATAACCGCATCTGTATGTGCACTTCGAGTATATAATTATTTGGCTTTGGTAAAAAAGACATGAAATTTGCATAGACCAGCAGCTGGTTGTGGGAATATAGCCAAGAATCATACTAGGCTAAGCACAATTGTATAATTACAGTTACTTGCTGCGGACTAACTCGAAAGCAATTTATTTATTTATTTATTTATTTAATGTCAACTATACACAGTCGACAGAAATTTAAAATTAAGTGTAAAATTAAAATTAAATTTAAAAATAATTAAATTATTCATATTAAATATTAAAAATATAAAAATTATAATTAAATTGAAAAAAGAAAAAATATAAAATAAAAATAATAAATAAATAGTTCTGGGGTGAGTAAAAGTAAATTGATTCAACATTTGTTGCTAGGATTGGGGAAACCCAGGAAAACCCAATCAAATCAATGACCACCACCAGAGATTAATTGATTAATGTGTGCGTAAATGTTCTAAGATTAAGGCTTTATTGGTAGAAATAGAAGACTCTAATCTAATAACCCCGTAAAGTCTGTTAAACTCAGAACATAGTACTCTAAAAGGTTCATGCATAAGGTAATTAGTATGGCAAGTGCTAGTTGTTAATAAGGAGTAGAAACGAGTTGATCTAATAGGAAGTGAAAAGTTTAATTTGTTTAGTAAGAAAGGAGAGTCAATATCACCATTTATAAGTTTTTGAATGAAAGTTACACCCAGCATAATGCGACGGTGTGAAAGGGAAGGAAGATTAATTAATAGTAATCTACTAGGATATGGCGGAAGGTTAAGTTGTGGTGACCAGTTTAAGTTTCTTAGTGCGAAAATTAGAAACTTCTTTTGCACCGATTCAATTTTGTCTTTATAAGTCTGATACTGTGGCGACCACAAACAGGACCCATACTCGAGGATGGGACGTACCAGAGAGACATAAAGCTGTTTGGTCGTATAAGGGTCATTGAATTCCTTAGACCAACGCTTAATGAAACCTAAGACCTTCATGGCTTTATTTACCATGAACTCAATGTGATCGTTGAAAGAAAGTTTACGATCAAGTAAGATGCCTAGGTCATTAATTTGAGATATATTCTCAAGAGGATGGCCTTCTAACAAGTATTGAACATGCACAGGTTGTGTTCTGCAAAAAGTCATGGCTTTGCATTTTGAGCAATTGAGGGCAATAAGATTGGTTTTGCACCATGAATTGAAAATGTTAAGATCAGCTTGCAACAAAGAAGCAGAAATAGGATCCTTATAAGAGAGGCATAATTTAACGTCATCTGCATACATCAAAACAGCACTATTCTTAATAATAGACGGAAGGTCATTAATAAATAAATTGAAAAGCAATGGTCCGAGGTGGCTACCTTGGGGCACTCCTGAATAAACAGAGATCTGCTTAGAGAGAGCAGAATTGAACATTACTCTCTGAGTTCTATTTTTAAGATAGTTGGAGATCCAATTCATAAGAATATGAGGAAAACCAAGAAGCGACAACTTGTGCATTAGGAGAGTATGGTTTACAGAATCAAATGCTTTACTGAAATCAGTGTAGATGACGTCCGTTTGCATCGAGCTATGAAACCCACTAATGACAATAGAGGAGAGTTCCAATAAGTTTGTTGTAGTAGATTTGGATCTCACAAAGCCATGCTGGGTTGGTGAGATGATTGAGCTACATAAGTGTTGCAGTTGAGAAGTAATGATTTTCTCGAATAATTTAGGAATAGCAGACAACTTAGAAATAGCTCTATAGTTCATGACGTCAGACTTAGAGCCTTTTTTGTGTAAGGGAATAACATAAGATTCTTTCCATAACTTAGGAAATAATCCGGTCGAAACGGACAAAGAAAAAAGTTTAAGAATTGGCTTACAGAGCGAATTAGCACAGTATCTGAGAACACAGCCAGGCACCCCATCTGGCCCAGGAGAAAAAGATGGCTTGACCAAAGTCAGCTCACAACCTAACGAACTTTCCGTAATCTGCGGACCGAAAACAGAGTTAGATGGATAAATTCTATAAGGATAAGGACACTTAGAATCGTAAATCTTAGACGAATAAGTATCCTGGAAAAAATCTGCAAATAAGTCCGAAATGTTTTGATCGGTACTAGCTGTTTTCTCGTTTAGAGTTAAGGAAGAAGGATATGTAGCAGTTCGCCGTTTAAGATTAACGAAGTTATAAAACTGCTTAGGGTCTTTAGCAAATTGTAATCTACAGCGAGTTAAGTATGCACTATAGCAACGGTGGTTCATAGTATCAAAGCCAGACTTAGCGATAACATACCTTGAAAAATCAATAAGCCTACCAGATGATTTGAACTTTTTGTAAAGTTTGGATTTCAAATTTTTAAGTCTACAAAGTTCCCTAGAGAACCAAGGTAGTTTTGTAGACTTAGAATGATATACCCTAGGAACATTCAATTCAAAAATAGAGTTAATAGCTCTATAAAAAATATCAATCGCACCTTCTAAATTATTAGAAGAGTACAATTTCGACCAATCATAATTATTAAATAAAGTGTTGAGATCACTAAAGTTAGCCTTTCGAAAACAATAGTGTTTAGTCTTTGGAAATGTTTTAACTTGCTGCCCGGATGGTGACAGCAAAAGAGCGAGCTCTAAAGTGGGGTGGAACGCATCTTCAGGTGAAACTAAAGGATCAATTCTTACAACAGTATCGCATACCTGATCAGATACAAAGACCAGATCAAGTAATCGGTTCCTGCTGTTTCGAATTGAGTTGACCTGAGATAGATTTAGTTCAAGAAGTCCCGACAGAAACTCGTTAGAAGTCATTAAGTCGTTGTTATCCGACCAAATAACATCGGGCAAGTTAAAGTCACCAACAACTAACAAACAGTCTTTATCCAAGAGCATGCTGGACAAAGATTGAATTACCGTTAAGTGAGCTAGGTATACAGATAGATCAGATTGGGGAGGAATATATGAGCAGGAAATATAAAAGTTAATGTTATGAATTCGCACTTTCACACATACAATTTCTATATTAGTGGGGGAGTTATTTACTAATTGCGATGTAAGATTAGATTTTATCGCAATAAGGACACCACCACCTTTTCTATCCATTCTATCACATCTATAAGTAACATAAAGAGGTGAAAGTATAGATGCATCAAGAATATCAGGTTTAAGCCAGGTCTCAGTGAATGCCAAAATGTTATGTTCGAAAGAAAAACTATCTACATAAAGGTTAGAAAGTTTTGACTTAAGGCCTCTAACATTCTGATAAGCAAACAGAAAAGAAGAAACTATTAGTTTTTTGATGGAACATTAGTAGGAAGAGAAGGGGGTACTGAAGACTGTCTCTTCTGCGGACTGTACTCCTTTACAACCATATCATCCAGCCAAAAAGCATTCGTACAAATAGTACTAAATGCACTTGCGGGGACAGATATCTTGAAGGAGGAAATTTCTCTACGGTGCTTAAATTTGAATTTCTCAACGGTCATGTTGAGACAACTATTATTAAGTTTATTTAAAATATAGGCCTTGACATCTTCGGTTGATGTGTCAGATGCCAGGCGAGAAATAAAGATTTGGCGTCTGTTAGGGACAGACTTAAGAGGTCTTGCAGTCTCCACTACGCTAGGAAGAACGCTAGGAACATTTGCAGGAGCGGGATGTTTAGGGGAATTAAACACCCGAAGATGATTAACCTCGGATGATACAAGAGGCATATCATTGGAAGGCCTATCTTTCTTGGGTCTATTGGATTTCGAGCTACGCTGGTTTGAAATACTTGTAGCTGCAGTTGTATTAGGAACATTATCAGTAGTCAAAACCGGAGTAATAATTACCTCCGGTGGTGAGCTACTAGAAGAAGTCTCCGACACAATAGACGGCTGAGAAAAAATTTTAAAATTATTAAACTTTAATTCCATTGCTTGGAATTCCTTATGTAGAAGGTCAAAGTTTTTTTTAAAGAACAGAAATTATTGCGCGTATGCATTGCAAATGATTGCATATTAATTTCCGTCTCACGGCAAGCCTCACAACACCATTTAAGGCCCGTCTTATTGGCGATGTAATCTTTTACACGCGCGGTGAAACCAGCACATTTAACATGAGCTAGATTGTCACACAACCAGCAGCATATAAAATCTGCCTTAGGATCGGACATTACCTTACAGACTTTAATGCAGCACGAAGTCATTATGTAAGGAGATATAATAACGAAAGAGAAATTGAAAAAATAATAAGAAATGAGTTATAATTGAAGTGTAACTAAACTTGTGTCGAGTGCTGTAGAAAATCAAACAGCAATAACACAATGCAAAGCAAAGCAAGAGAGAGAGACAGTAAGGTACAGTTAATGTTAATGTAAAGAGCTGGCGTTAAGAGCGCAAGCTATACAGATAAGCATGCAAATGAGAGAGCACAAAGTTAGGAGAGTGACGAAAAGTAAAAGATGAGAGTGAAGAAAAAGAACTAAACACAGCTGTTAGCGACGCGCACTGTTTGTAAAAATATACAAAGAAAATGCAATTTTTAATAGCAAATACACGAAGTTTGACACTCGCACCAGTTATACTGCACTACACAATAATAATGTTAGAACTTGGCACCTTTTAAGTATTAAACTACAAGTAGAAATTACGGAATTCAAATGATTTAATAAGAGCAAAATCAGACGCGTCTACTCTGTACAACAACCGAAATAATGTGTGATATATAAATATTATAAAATAAATATAAATATTATGAGTTTAAGAAAAGTAATAGCTGGTAGAAATGGAGAAAATTTAATTATTACAGAAAATTTCAATTTTTGGAATATGAATTCTATACTTTTTGTCATATTTTCTAAAATACGTCTGAGGTAAAGTTTTCGAAACATATCAAAAAAACAGCGAACAATTTTTTTTTAATTTAACATGTAATTTTTGTGTCCATATACCCTTTGCCAACTTTACCTAAGGTATATAACAAGCACAACATTTTTGGGTATTTGTTTTGCATTTTTACCATTGACAGCTAGAAACTGGGCGTTTATTTGTTTATGTCTTTGTCTTTTATCATATAATTTAATTAAAATAATCACGGCTTGCGACGCGTTACACCCACAATTGAAGCTAGGAAATGCATATAAATACATACACATATAAATTATGAGGAGGATTTTGTAATCAAAATTGGATGGGCTCTTAGAACAGCATTGGCAGAGGCAAACAACGGTCAATTGTCGGTGATTTTAATGGCATCCCAACACGAAATGGAACGTGCAACATGGCAGATCGAGTTGTAAAATTCTTATCTTAGATTTTAACTTTTTGAATATTTATGAGTTTGGCTTAATTAGATAGATTTGAGAACATTATTACTGTACTTATGCATGGCATTTTCATTTGCCCAATGATGATGGCCAAGTTCAGTTCGTTGCTTAAGTCTTTTGATTTCCGACGCTGGGAAAGTTGAGTTTTCGGCAGCTACTCCAATGCTAAGCGTTAGAACCGAACCGAATAGAGGAGTAGCTCGCTTATTATTATCCAACATCTTTTGTGTTCGTTTGCGTGTTTGACATTCTCATTTAATTTTATAAATTGCATAATCATGAATGGCAGCGACCGCCAATACATTCATTCATTTTGGGCTTTTGTTAATCTGCTTCTATGTGGCTGACACAGATTTATTTATAGCTGATATTTGTCAAGTATTGTTTTGAGCAAAAAGCCGGTTAAGTTGGAGTTTTCAAAGCCAGTGAAATGGGTGTGACATAAAGGAACTTTTATAGTTTAGTAGTTTTATGAGAATATGTGGTATAACGTTTTTGTTCGAAAGTAACTGAATTGAATACTTGATTAGCGTCATGTTAATTGAGAATGGCAAAAAAAGAAAAAAAATTGAGGCAAATTTCCATCATGCTGGGCATGTGAAATGTGAAACAAATTAGAAAACAGCTACGCACCCCCTCGAGTGCCTTGCATGTCCACACAATTTATGGATCTTTCTCTTTATCCAATTGCCGTTTTTGGCAATTAAATAAAACATGCCTCAGTTGCCCCATGCGACTTACATAACCATATGTAAATGATGCCAGCAAATAAATGAAGAAGAAATATTGCACGAGCATCGGCAGTTCCATTGCAGAAAACCAGGAGACTCGAACACACCTCAAAAAACGACTTGGCCAAAAGGGAACCCCACAACTGGTAGCTGACATGCCTACATTACCTACAATCTATCTAAACATATGCGATCCACGCTAGCCCAGCCCAAGCAGATGCTGGGCACCCCAATTGAAGCGCAACCATTGACAACATAATTCCTGCGGAGTTGCACAAATCCACTTGGATACACTTTTGCCTCAACGGCAAAAGATGTTTCTCTATCTTAGCAAACCTCAACATGTTGTATGAAAAAGAGTATTGAAAATT